>OW964832.1:33997506-39017506 GCA_943142095.1 Ophonus ardosiacus | reverse complement strand
GAGTGTGCAAGTATGTGTGTGTGTGTGGGAGTTTGTGTTTGTGAGTGTGCAAGTATGTGTGTGTGTGTGTGTGTGCGTAAAAGTGTGTGTGTAGTGTGTGTGTGTGTATGTGTGTGTAGTGTGAGTATTTGATTGTGGAACCGTGAGTGCGTTTATGAGTGTGAAGTGGAAAATTTATGTTATTACAAATATTAAACAGTACAAAATTCTCTATCCAATACGTTTCAAATTTTCATTATATCTTCTATAGATTTACAGATAAAAAAAATATATATTAAATAATCTGTTGTAATAAATCTCACAACCCAAACAACCCCAAGGTAACCAATTGAAAAATTATAAAATATTTGTGACAGATAAATGTTAGTGTCAAAAATCAAAATACATTACTGGCGGCTTTCTCCAGGAAGGATTTTTAATATCACTTTGGTATTATATTAATTAAAAATTTGGTATTGTAGGTATTTTATATACACTCTTTAGAAATATCACTAATCGCCCAGTGCATTTGAAGAATCTCGAACATTTATAATTGTACGACATATAAAGAATTTAAAAGTATACAAAAATATCTAAATATTAAGAATAGAGTAATTGGAATTTTGTGTATATCAAAAATGTAAAATATAACAAATCCTTATACATATAACCTTCATTGAAAATGGCAGGAGGTATTGTGCTGGACACAACAGATTTAGTTTATTTGAATTATGCGCTGAATAAATTTACCAACTTTAATAATTATCAAGGAGCACCAAAATATTTATTTATATTGTTCATTGACACGGACAGGTAACAATTTTGATAATAGCATACTAAAAAATATTTTGAAAAATGGTTATTTAATGAATACGTTTTTGAACAGTAAATAAACAAATAAAATAAATGGTGAATCTCACTAAAATTTATTGAGTGAATAATATTTATTCATTAATTACTGAATGATTTATAGAATGCCAAAATTATTGAAAATAAAATATCTAATATGGAAAAACATTGTTCTACTCCATATTATACCAAATTAGAAAATTAAATTCAAATAATAATTTAAATTGCTCCCCAGAATTGAGCAAACGAAGGCATTCACTTACGGACGCTCTACTGTTTTCACAATGAAAGAAAGGACATACGGACGCTCTAATGTAGTCACAATGAAAGTTAGATATACGGAGCCGTATATACGGCTGACGACACCGGACGCTCTAATGAAGTCACAATGAAAGTTAGATATACGGGGCGTATATACGGCTGGCGACACTAGCGAAACTGGTGGGGTATATGGTGAACTAAAAATATACAAAATCTTTCATGGTGGTATCATTAGAGCGTCCCCCTCAACTTTCGGTTTTCGATACTAGATGATTAGATATGATGTTGTGGAGCATCCCAACGGTGATACATTAGAGCGTCCGTATACGGACGCCCTAATGCAACTGGACGCTATAATGATGGTAAATACATAATGTATGGACGCCACATTGATGGTAAGATGTAAATATATATATATATATATATATATATATATATATATATATATATATATATGCAGACATCATCTTAAAAATAGTAAATTCGTATTCTAGGGACCATCAAACGTGCTTATTCATTAAAAACTCACCAACGAATTTTTTGACCAAAGACAATACCTTCCTTACCTAAAGGTGACGGAAGGTAAAAACTAGGGTAAATAATTGGTTTTATAATTTATTTGTTGAAAATGTAAATCAGTCGAACTATTATCAGTTTGGGCACGTATACACTTATACAGTGGTACTTATACAGTGAAAATAACAGACAAGGATATTATAATTTTCTTTTAAAGAATAACGTTAGTCGAAGTTTAAATGCTTTTACGTCTAAACCATTACCCGCGACAAAATCGTATCACGCTGTTAGCTTATAAAGATGTTTTCTGTTTGCACTGAACACAAATGAGTAACTCTATTAGTTGTTACTAGTAGTTTGCAGAATGTTGAGAGTTGCCGCTATTTTATCGAAGTTACGTTGTACGGCGTTAAAGCAATGTCGTTTTTCCAATGGCGCTGTTAACAGGATATGTTCTGCAGTTGACTGCTTCTACCGTGATCCTGATCGTGATCGTGATTTCCCTCGTTTGATCCTATAAGCGTCACCCAAAATATATACTGATAGGATTGAGTCAAACGGATTGAGTCAAACGGATTTTTTTATTCCTTGAAATATTACCTGCGACAATAAGTTTTTATGTGGATGGTTTTTAAGTATTTTTTGATATAAAGAGCGTGTTCTGTATATGTATGGGGTATTATAGGGTAATTTACTTTGATCTCGTGTAAGTACCTCGGCAATACATACCTAGTATAAATCCAATAAGATTAGGCTTTGTAATAATGTAAAAAGAACTTTGATGGTACAATGAATTCTTTTGATCATAGATTACTTTATATGGCATCGTGTTTTACGTGGGGTATTTTATACTCTCATGCTATTGTCAATAAATATCAAAAACGAAATACGTAGAAATGAAGATTACTCTCTTTTATTAATATTACAGCTCTATTTTTTAAATGGGGACGCGTGACCAAATTTCAGCGTAAGGCGCACGCGTACGACATCCGACAGCGATAAAGGACTTATTGTAGAACAGGCCTAACTGAAATTAAGGACGTATAGAATTACGAGAGGCGCAGGACAGGTTAGTATGTAGACAACATTTCTGTTCGGACGTGTTCCAAGACGAAATCTAAAATGGGGCCCTCCACCATAACAAAAAATAATGAAATATACACTCTATACTTAAAGTACTACTCAAGAAGCGACGATAACGATCAAAAAATATTTTTTTATTAATTACTTTCAAGATATTTGAAATTTGTTGTCAGTGTCAGTGTGACGTCACACTATTGCTATCTTTCTCTCGCAGCCTACTACAGAATCAGGTGCTGAGCGAGAGAAAGATAGGAGTGCCGCCGTGACTCAATGATTGAAACTCAAAAGCAGTTAAACTAATGACAATTAAGGTTATTTAATACTACTAATTGCTTCAAAATTAAATGAACTTTCATTTGTTTTTGTATACAATCGACCTCTGTAAAGTAAGAGAGAATCCTTCTATTTAAATGCACTATTTATATTTAATTACTTTATAGTAAAATTTCACTACCAACTGATGTTAATGTTAATTTTCATGTCTGTGATCATTATACTACATATTTCCTTTTGTTCTTGCAATAATCATAGTATAAAATCTTCTTCTTGGTTTTCTCCAACCGTTAGATGATGTTGATATAAAACTCCCACGCGGTAATAAAGCTCTCCTCGAATGCACTCGTAAAATTGAATTGATTATTGCGGTGGCGAATTCTAATTGCGTGTAATTATGAGCTGAAACAAGAGGTTTCATGTACCACAGCAATGCGGGGTCATTGCTTTGATGTTGATGAGAATTACGGAATTACACTCGTAAAAAGCAAGTTTTTCGAGCAGTACTCCACTTTTTGCAACGCGGGGATTCGAGATATAAACGGCTAAAATTGCGAAGAATAATTCACAGGCTTAACAGTAAACACGGAGGGCATAACATTAATTTATTTTGTTGTTATTATAATTATATTTATTCTTGCCTAACCAGCTTAGAATCTACATACATATATATATATATATATATATATATATATATATATATATATATTTTTCACTAAATTGTGGTACTCCATCATAAATTAACCCCCCGTTTCTCGATGACTTCCTTCATCCAATCTTGTCCCGACCCTATATCATTTAACAGAACAGTTTCCTTTATTTCTTCTCTCTTAACTACCCTGCCAAAAATCCTTAAATGCCTGATAGTTTCCTCTTCTCTCTCGCATAGCCTACAACTCCTCTCATTACTTGATAGCCAGTATTTATTGTTTCTCTCTTCATTACCACATCTTAATTTATTTTGTTGTTAACTGACAATATTGCTCATCATTTCGTTGTAGTTTTTATCTTCGATTTTAAATTTTTTGCACTAACAAATTTAAATTAATTATATAGTAAAAATGATTAGGCAGAAGATGTACATCATCAAATAATATCAATAAAGTAACTGATTTGCTTATTTGCATGGCATCTGCTGCTCTTTACACATCATTCAATTAAAGTTTAATAAAAAAAGAAATATTTGAAAAAAAATACCTCCCGCGCGGCTTTTGGACGGAATCAATGGCCCACCGTTTGACAATTTCCATTCTAAATAGTTTACGACATTCAATGTTAGCTTCTGAGATTGCTTTTATAAAGTTTTAGGTATGATCATGGATGTATTATAGTATATTACTTATTAAAACAGATAAGTAATACTGCAGTACAAGTCACAAATACTTAAGGTAGAGAAAACTGACAATCAAGTGACAGGATCGATATTCGATCAATATAAAATTCAATGTAAATGTAAACAACAAAATTGACTACCAATTATTTCAAATAATTTTATATTCCGTAAAAGGAATAATGGTTTATTAATATATACATTTCTTAATACTATTATTTTTTCTGTTCTTTTTTTGAAAATAAATAACATCTAATAATTTCTACAAGTTA
Source organism: Ophonus ardosiacus (assembly GCA_943142095.1). Classification (NCBI taxonomy): domain Eukaryota; kingdom Metazoa; phylum Arthropoda; class Insecta; order Coleoptera; family Carabidae; genus Ophonus; species Ophonus ardosiacus. Next base: position 39,012,943 of record OW964832.1, on the reverse strand, counting down.
TATTTAATTTTATAAGGTTTTTTTTAGGTTAATGATGTGCATCTTCTGCCTAATTATTTTAACTATAAGGTTATGTTGTTCTGAATATCTACCATTATCGAAATGCAAATAGTAGTAGGTTGGTAGTGGTGGCACACCTAGAAATGGGTAAAAAGCCTTAATGATACATTTATTTGCAAGTATTCTACTCGTGAAACATATAAAAACTTAACCTAAATTGTATAATAATATCAAAGGGAATATTACTTTATCATCACAAAGAAATATAAAAACATTTTAATTGCAAAATAATAAAAAGATAACAGAAGAATATAAGTAAATAATTAGTTCTGTATCAAATAAAATATTTTCATAATAGAAAATTCTAATAAGAATTATAAAAGCGTACTGAAGTTGTTATGTTTGTGATAAATTAGCCATTAGGTGTAGCAGTTTTTATTATTATATTAAACAATAAAAATATCTTTGTAATATACTAATAGCAAATGCCTTTAAAACTACGACATTTAATTTAATAATACCTAATAATAATTATTTTTTATTACTAAAAAGGATTAACACATTACAAGTAAATATGCAAAATAATATCATAAAAATTTGATGTGACCAACATAATACATCCCGCTATTTAATTTTTATTAATTTAATGTCTACATATTTACTAATTCTGCAAACTATATTGCATATAACTATTGCTCTATTTACTATTTTATTTTCAAAGTCACCATTACTAATTTGAAATGATTAGTTTTTTGACAGACATTTGTCTGTCAGTTACATACATTTGAAATATGAACTGTGTAACAAAGAAATTGTGTTTTTGTCTAAAACATATGCTCCGGAACTAATAAAACCGATTATTTTTTAAATTTATCTGTAAAGTATATAGATAAAGTACTAATGTATACCCGTAGAAAATTCAATCATTTTTAATTTTCATAATGACATAAAATGCGAATAAATGACATTTAATGGTATTTTTTTGAAGAAAAATCATTTTGAGCTACAAGTAAAGTGCCATTTCCAGTTATTCCATTTACACCAATATCTAATGGTTTCTTCGATTTAATGAGACAGATTCTCTTATAATTGTAGATAAATGAATTCTTTACGACATTATAGCATTACGCTACATTTATCGATGTTTAGTTGTAGTTTATTTCTCGTTCACCATTCTTGCATATTGTCTATTTTTACCTTCCGTCAAAAGGAAGGTATTGTTTTTGGTCAAAAAATTCGGTTGTGAGTTTTCAATGATTAAGCACGTTTTAAGATCCTTAGAATACGATTTTACTAATTTTACATTGATGTCTGTATGTGTGTGTGTGTGTGTCCTTGTGTGTGTCTGTGTGTGTGTCTGTGTGTGTGTGTGTGTGTCTGTGTGTGTGTCTGTGTGTCCGTGTGTGTGTGTGTGACAAATTTTTCTCCGACGATAACTCCAAAACTACAATTCTAAAAATTATGATTCTTTCGTATTCCTCTTCTTTACAACCATATGAAGAGCTGATTAGATTTTGGTTATAATTGGTCAACCGGAAGTACCCTTATTTGAAGATCTTAACAGTTTTTCTGGAAAAAACCCAGTTAAATATCATTTTTCAACATTTAATGATCATTAATATGAAAGAAAATTTTATTCTCTGTAAGATTTGATTATACATTTTCCTTCATATTCAATAAATATGGAGTTATAGAGAGATTAAGAGAGGTTAACTTTCAAAAATCAGTCTGCTTTGAAAAAATTATGGAAACAGCAGATATGTATATTCAAAAAATTCTAATTGACAGATGTCAGTGTCAAGTGCAAAACCAAAGTATAGGATCAGAAAATAACATAAGTGACAGAGTGTCCTTCGCAAGTGACTTGCAGTTTCAATGCCGGGAGTACGAAGAAGGCCAAAGAGAAAATGGAAGGACAGAATATTTGAGAGAGGAACAAATGCGTTGTATAGGAATGAGGAAGTGTGAAGTACAATTAACAGAATGTACATTCATTTGTGTTATAATTATATTGGATTTATAGAACCTTTTCAAAGGAACTTGCAATATGGAATTTGTAAAAAATAGTGTGTTCGTGTTACAATTTTACAGGATATATAAAATCTTTTCCAAGGAACTTTTGGTATCTGATTTGTACAAATACATTGAATTGACGGAAGGTTTTGTGCTGGCCACAACAGATTTTTTTTTTTTTTTTGAATTAATACAGTCATAAATGTTGTTAATTTCATAGCGTATTGTAGTGTCATTCTCGTACAAATGTGTCACGGTTTATTATTATTGTTAATTAGTATTTCTCACGAAGAAAATAAAAATGTATGAATTTTTATGATCACATAAAATTAATCAAATATATTTTTTTTTTTATATATATTTTATTTTATATATTTAATAAATATTTTCAGTCTCACTGCCATTTTGCACATACGAACAACATATTACACAATATTATTAATATTTCTAAAATTGGAATGCTTCTTTGCACATAAAAAGATTATTTATCATTTTAATATCTATACGTATTCATAATATTTTCATTTTTGAAATTTTTTCTTCATATATGAAATTACTTCTCCTTGAGAATGGATATAACTGGAGCCTCCAGATCACGTACAAAATAGGGAAACGGAAAACCGTTTATGCATTATTGCTATGATGATTATGCTTTTATGAGTTTTCATTCCGATGTTTTTTTACGCGAAAGCATTCTAAATGCATTGACATGTAAGATTAAGACTGTAATGCAGTTTTAACTATGCCATAACAGAATGTCGTCAAATGACAAATTTATATCCAACTTTACGATTTCTCGGTTATAAATTAGGTCATATAAATAATGAATTGTCTTAATACTCTTGCAACTAAGATAAACTAATTTGTAAAGATGAAACAGTTTGTCAATTGTAGTGGCATTATATAAAAAGTTTATTGTAAATTTCCGAAACACGTATTCAAAATATCAAATTAAATTAATTAATATAAAATCATTCAGGGATGTAAAATTATCGTAATTTATCAATTAACCATTGTCATTATTGATGTGCGCATGCTTGCTTAATTAGAATGAGAGATTCGATGTTTTCTGTAAAGTATGAGGTATACAGGGTGTTCATTTTAAATGTGCCACCATTGCTACCTCGAGAACTATAAGAGCTACAAAAACAGTTAAATGGGCAAACAATTTCTATTATACAAGACAAATTTAGAGAACAGAAAAAATTTTTTTTTCGACCAGTGGTTCTCAAAATACGGGACTCAACTTTTTTATTTTAAATGTGAATATATTTTTTTTATTTGCTTATTCGATAGAGAATTTAATTCTGAATTCAATGATATAATATTATTATATCCTTACATAACGATTTTTTTGAGTAAAATAGATATAAAGTTTTAAATTAATTTGATTAAAATATGATATTACTAAGAGTGCCATGAATGGAAAAACTGAATACAAGTAATTTTTAAACCTGGAATTAGAGTGCTCTGAATGAAATAAGTGAATATTTTGTTTTGTCAAGTGAAGTTCAAAATCATTTAATTTAATTTTAAAAATGTATAATTTTACTCACATTGAAAAAGTTGAGATGTTTGAAACATACATTTTATCAAGAAAAAATCCGCGAGCTGCAGTTAATATGTATAGGGAACGATATCCTGAAAGAATAGTACCGTCGCGGAAATATTTCCGAAAACTTGACCTAATATTACGTGGTAAAAACAATGAAATAAATGTTTTGGCATATTTTGAAGCCAATCCAAGAGCTTGTGTACGAATGGCCTCTGATGAATGCAGATTAAGTGTAGGGACGGTGCATAAAATTTTAAAACGACACAAGTATAAGCCATACAAATTCCATAAAGTTCAACACTTGCAACCTGGTGATTATGACCGCAGACTTGAATTTTGTCATTTAATCATTAATGAAGGAATTGATATTTTAAAGTGTGTTATTTGGACGGATGAAGCAAATTTTTCCAATAATGGAATGTTTAATGTAAAAAATAAACATTATTGGAGTTCCGAGAATCCTATTATGGTACGTGAAAGAAGTTTTCAAAGAAAATTTAATATAAATGTATGGTGTGCAATTTTGCACGATACAGTGTTTTTTCACATGTATGAAGGTACTCTAACTGGAGATCGTTATTATTTCACCTTCACACTAGTTTGTGGCAGCTGAAAATCTAGTAAAAAAAAATTCCAACCGTTATTAATATCCTGATTATTATTAATTTTCATCACTGGTTCATTAAAAATAATTACAATAGTAATCATTAGTGAAAAGCAAAGAATAATCATATAAAATAATACATATATTATGTATTTTCAATAGTATAAAATTTCGATGAAAAATCATGTAACTTCAAACGGCTGTAACTCAAGAATCGAAAATGTAAAAAAATCTTGAGTGACATGAAAAGAAAGAGAATTTCATGCTGAATTCATACTTTCATCGTCCGTTGTTCTATCTTTAACCGTGTATGAGAGGTGCATGAAAATATTAGAAATGAGCTAAATTATTTAGTTCATTTCTCATATTTTCATGCACCACTCACACACGGTTGAAAATAGAATAACTGACGATGAAAGTCTGAATTTAGCATAAAATTCTCTTCCTTTTTATGTCAACATGATTTTTTTTTACTTCCTCGGATCTCGAGTTACAGCCGTTTGAAGTTACTTGATTTTTCATCGAAATTTTGTATTATTGAAAATGCACAAAATTTTGATGGAAAATCATGTAACACAAGATCCGATGATGTAAAAAAATCGTGCGTGACATGAAAAGAAAGAGAATTGTATGAGTGGTGCGTGAAAATATGAGAAATGAACTAAATTATTTAGTTCACCAGTTGATAGATCTAACCTAGAATTTCAAATCTTAGGAATATAATTTATAGTTTACAAAAATTTTAATGGATGTCTCATTTTCAATGAAAATGGTCAATTTAAATTATTTGAGCATTGGATTACATTATTAGACCCTATCTTAAAAAGTTAACTAACTAACTAACTAACTAACTAATAGACAAGTGAAGTTAAATAAATGTTTATAATGGGGTTACTTTTTGGACAAGATACGTAATTTATAGTAATTTACGTAACAAGACCTGAAAGTGATACTTTACTGGGTGAGCAAGCATATTCCAGAGCGAGCCGTAGGCGAGCTTTGGAAGCTTGTGAGCCCAGTATAGACACTTTCAGGTCATGTTGGGTACAATATTTTTTTTGCGATCCTGAAAAAAGTATTATTTTATTTTTTACTGCGAGCAAATAAGAAATAAATAAACAACTGATCTCCATGGAAACATTTAGCTTTACCGGTCCCGGGATCGGTAAAATACTTTCCGATCCCTTATAGACAACTTTCCGAGCTAGCTCAGCAAAGAAGGACTTTCCGGTCTAAATAGTGATCAGAAAGAGCTCATTTTCTGGGCGATCGCGAAAAAAATAATTTAAATAATACCAAAAATATATTTTTTCAATGTTTAAAACGATCTTTACTTATGAATTTAAATTATGTCTGCGATGGAGCTCTTGGCTTCACAAGTGTACAGTCGTCCGTATCAGACGTTGATACAATTTTCACTGTTAACAAAAACCAAAAATCTTGGACCCTCGACTCGCTGAGAGTTACAGGAAAATTCGCCCGAAGCAAACGACTCCAGCTAGGGATGGTTACGTCACAAAGTAAACCTTTAAACACTAGATATTATATTTTTACACTAAATTAGAATAAAACTACTGCACTTGAAAAGTAAAATGGAAATAGTCTACCTTTTCTCTAGTTCTGTTCGTTAACAATAATTTGAATGTTAAAAACCAAAGGTCTAATTTTCTTTGTACCTGTACCCGTCGAAAAATTACATTAGCTAATATTTTTTCGTTTTTACTTTACAGCAAAATTTAATTTCCTTTGAAATCTAGAATTTCATTTTGTGAAATAATAGGAACAAAGACAATACAAATTAGTAATCCGTATTACGTTTCGATTTTACAATGCTTCTAATTACGTATTATTACAATATTGATACGTGAATAGTTCCTTACAATGTAATAGTTTTATTGTATTACAGTACAATTACAAGTGAAGAATGTATCATATTAGTCACGGAAGAAAAAGTTTAGCCACGATGCCCGGAGGCGTATTCGTAACGAGCGCACGTTATAGCGACTTCGGATTGCACCAGGATTGGATCGAGCAGACGGAAAAGTTACTTGCTACAACGCGTGCTCCATACAAGTACTCGTGTTCGTTATATGAATTTGTCACACAATAATTATAAACCCAACATGCCCACTTAAACTGCACACGCAACCTGCCCTCCCAAACTGCCCATAAACTTTTATAAACATACCCACCTAAACATAACCTAAACGCACACTCGACTTTAGGTGGACAGTGATTAGTTTTTATAAATGTAAAATGTCACTTTTCAAACACTAGTGCGTGAAAAGTACTTTTCAAGTATTAGTGCGTGAAAAATAAATACGTTGCTGGACGACATGCACATTCAGTTAATTTACTTGTCAACTAACTGTAACAATATTTGAAGATGCCTGTATGCTCACACTCAGTATTATGAGAAGTAGCATTAACATTTCCATTGTAGGAAAATATTGTGTGCAACTGGCATGTAAATAGTTTTTTTTATCTTGTGCTAAAGCATCGCATTTGATCAAAAATGTACTACTTCACACACTTGTTACATAAATAAAAAATTGCATTATTTTGATGCGTTTGCGTTAAAAAGTGCACTTTTTTCACACTTTTGTTGTGATAAAAAGGCATACTTTAAAAATCCATGAATGAAAAAAGTGTATTTTTTTAACAGACGTAAAAAAGATTTTATAGAACAGAATTAAGTTTTTAATTAAAGTTCGCGTTATTATATAAACAGGGAAATTTAACTGGTTTTAACAAGTGCATACCTGCATGCAAAGCAAAGCCAACATGAGTACAGAGATAATATTCACAGTGTAAAGTTTTTATGTAATTTCATTTAGAGATTATATAGTTTTCACGTAGGTCATAACATGTTTACACCTAGTTGAAGAAAATGGCAGCAAAAAATTGCCAAAATGTACAGGTGCCTCATTTTGAAGTTTTTTACCTCTCGCTAAGAGAGGTATTGGATTCATGCGAAAATTCGCATATCCAGATTTTATTGAATAAGCACGATTTAAGGTCCCTAGAATCCGATTATAACATTTTTAAAATGATGTCTGTGTGTGTGTATGTGTGTGTGTATGTGTGTGTATGTGTGTCCTCATACAATGAAAAATATATATAATTAGAATTATATATGTGCAGAAGACATGTTAAATACAATAAAAAACAATATTTGGGTAAAGTTCTGTAATATTTTGTTATAAAACGACGGTTCGAAAGCGAAGTGCAATACAATACTTATATAGCCCAATATGGAAATGACGAGAGGTCTTGTGCTGGCCACAACAGATTTTTTTTTAAGATATTGCGGGTAATATTAAAGATAGAGCAAAGCCGTTTGCATATTACTGGGTCAAGTTTTCAAAAAAAAGTTTAGTATTCATAACAGGAATATTCTGTTTGAGTTTTTTTCGTGAGGTTAGGGTATTATTGTTATATTTGGAGAAATATATCATTTCAGCCTGCAAATTAACGTGCGTGGTATAAAGTTTGAACATTAAATGCCTGAAGCCAGGTTTCCACATGTAAAGGTAATTGGTATCAATTTGTCCCCAATTGTAGTGGCAATATATATGTTTCCACAATTTCTATCAATTTTCAATTGGCAATAGATTAAAAATGGCGTCAATTGAGTTACTTCAAGCAAACATTAATATGGTAGTGTAAATTTTGTCTGTCGAACTCCAAAAAATACTTGATATTTTAGCTTTAGCAGATTTTGGATCAAAATCTTTGACTGAACTAGACTTAACCTCAACAATTTTTCTCAATGCATCATCTCTGTTATTTCGATCTTTCTGGGTGATTTTTTGTTTATTCCAAAGGCATGAATATTGCTCGTATATCCACAGAAACTGAGTTATACTTCCGATTCCGATAACTATTTTTTTAAGCTTTTGGCATTGCACTTGTGTGTCGTGTCTCTAAATGGCGTAGAAAAGTATAATTGCTTCATACCTTTTCTGGCGCATTGATTAGTGGTGTTATGCCCAGTTGCACTGATACCACTTAAGAATTTAAGTTTAGTTTAGCCTTAAGTTTAGTTTCATTTCGTTGCACCGTGCGCTAAACTCTCCATAAACATCTTAAGGCTTCCATAAATTTAAGCCTTTGAAATTGACGGTTTATCTTGCACTTAAGTAGTGAGGTTATATTGAATGGAAACGTTTTTAATTTTTATCAGAATCATTTTATTGTCGATGACGACGATTTAGATGCATTGTATTTAATTTTATGAGGAATACCAAGGCAAATATACGACAGATCTGATCATTTTCATACTCTTTCTGATCATCCTTTTTTTCAACGGTTTCGATTAACCAAATATACGTGTAAGTATTGCGTTCATTTTTCTTTCAATGTTTTACTTATTAATTTAATTAGTTGGCACTTCGTGTTCGCTTTCTTTTTTCGTCTGATACCATTTTTGCTAAAAAAATTGAGTATATTTACACTTCAATTTTAAAAACTATCAGCCCGATTCACAAAAGAGTTTAAGCTAATCCTCATTTTTGGGTTAGTGAATTCTATTCTATTCCGTTACTTAAAATTTAGTTTTCATGATATTATCAATAAAGGTAGATACTAGGAATAGGTTAGATCATATTTTAAGATATAAACTGTCAAAATTAGAGTAGAATTCGCTAATCCAAAAATGAGGATTAGCTTAAACTTTTTTGTGAATCGGGCAGTATAATTCTATTTCAATCGAACTTACCAATATAACCTCCAAACTTTAACACAAACAAAATCTGTAAATTTTATTTTTCTTGTTACTAAAAGTACAATTTAAACAGCTTAAAAACGTATAAACTCCACTTAAGGTTATTAAAAAAATATGTGTGCAACAGTAGATAAAAATTAAGTGATACCGTGATACTTAATGTAAGTTCAGTTTTATTAAGTGTAAATTTAAGAAACGTTGGTGCAACCGGGCATTAGTCCATTAGCGCCTGTTGAATTCGTATATTTCCATATGCAACTAAATTGGAGCTAGTCTAGTGGTGCCAATAATTTTTGGTAAGCTCTTCAGTAGTAAGTAGTGTTGGCGTTTTAGTTTCTACCAACATTTCATATTAGGTACACAATATACATGTTCCTAGTCACAGCAAATACAATGAATACAGAGTTTGTACAGAAATCCATTCATTTGAGATTTTACTTCAGTGTGACTGATTGAAGTTTATATACAACATTTAACGATCGCTGTTTCTATTACAAAACAATTTTTGTTTTCCGTAGTTAAACAATGGTGTTTTGTATTTGTTTGAGACGCACTGAGGTAGTAGAGAAACGCCACGTCTCGCATACAAATAACAAAGCCAACTGCGAAGAGAGTTGCGTTATTTAGTGCAATTCCCTGTTTATCTTTTCAAACAAACTAAATTAAACTGCATTCGCAACCACCTTAGGTGAAAAGTTAATTTACAGTTGCGCTGTGTGACGTCAGGCGTGGATAACAAACGCATGCGCAAATGCTGGAATAAGAGAGGAATAATTATTTCTCGCAAAGTGAGCCTCTTCCCTAAGAGGAAATCTGAAATCTGTTTGATCGCAAACTAAGCCGAAATTTTGACGTTTTGTTCGCTTCGATTTTACACCGTATGGTGCTGCCATCTGTGCGAGATGGTTCCTGTGATACGAGGCTTTGTTATGGTGACATTCTTTTTTAGATCAAAGCATGTCGCGGATGAAATTTGTTAATCCTAACATGAATTTAATTAAGTCGCAGGCTTTGTATGCTAAAAATTACGCATATATTGGTTCAAAAAATTTGTGCGTTCATATAAAGGCAATTTGATTATTTAATTTAGCTTTGTTTGTTTGTATGATTGTATGTTTATTAGTTTAATCTTATATACAATGTACTAAAACAGGTTTGTATTTTTTCCTGAAATCGTCATGTAATCTACTACTTCCCTGACGATATTGAATGTCCCTGTTGAGGCAGGGAAGTAAAATGCAACGTCGCCATATTTATTTTCACAAACACATTTTACGTTTTAATATGAAGTACATTTGTAAAATTAAAATAAATGAGGTCCAGTATACATTTGTTTTAAATTCTTGTACAATTTTAGTTCCTAAAGTGTTTAATGTCATTTACTTGTTAAATGAAAACAGGTTATATGTACAGTTCTGTAATTTTCAATTTTTATACGATTTTAAGAAAAAAATTACTATTTATCTCGTCAGTGCAGTACTTTTTCATGACTCAATAGCTTTGTTCGATGACATGTACTACGCCGCCCTAGTGTTAACTTTCTTACACTAACATGTTTTATGAGAAACGAGCAGCTTCTGGCAGGCTGTTCGATGACAAAAATTTTAAGAACTAGTGCTCACGTTTCTGACCTGACTCGCGAGGTGGTGTAGAAAGTGCATACTAGGAGTGGGGGTAACTAAATGTTGTTCGGTAGACATTTTAATTCTATCCTATCTACACATCTGTTTATTAACCTAAAATGTTACAAATAAAATAAATAAATATATCATCACGGCATATTACCCATTTCTGGGTGTGCCAATCTGCTTTATCGCAGATATCGGTAATGATGATGATATATTTGTACCGTGCGGGCGCTTACCAGGCGTCACCTCACGGGCACTCACTGCTGGCGTGGAGAGTGCACCACAGGGGTCACTTTTGTGCCATTTAAAATTCGAAATATTTGGCGTCGGTCGGGATCGAACCCGGCACCCCCAGGTTCGCGACCAGACACTCAGGCACGAGGCCACGGGACCCCATTACACATTGAGAAAATAAAATAATGGATTCAGATATAGTATATTCTCTTTGTTTTGTTATATAAAGAATTAATTGATATATCTGTCTCTGAATCTGATGAAGAATCAAGTGATGCTTGATCTTCGTCAGAATCGTTTATTAGTTCAAACATTATGCTCTTTAAAAAGACATTTCTGCAGTCATTTCTTTGCAGCTTTATGATATGACTGTGTTTATAAACAACCTAACCTTTTACACCTTTGGCAACGCTTGGCTTGATTACTCACAACTGAGCAAACTTGGCCAAATATACACTAGTGTGTTTTATGAAACCACAAGAATTAGACTGAACTAGTGTACACTACACTGCACTGCACTATTCTGCTCTGCACTTCAAGCACTTCTCATCGAACATAGCTAATATAGTTGATCTCCATATTCGTCATGAAAAGATGAACTTCCCTGCCTTGATATGTAAATAAATATTGCGTTTTGTAAACAAAAAGCTAATTGAAACGTATTAACACAATGACAGCCCCATGGCGCGACTACCTCTCTTCCAACCAAAACAACGATAACCCATAGATATCATTCAGTACGAAACTTATTTTACGTTGTTGAAGACACTGTGCACGTGACTTACCGCTTCGGCACTCAAATTACCTGGAATTCTAGTAACCTGTAAACCGCTGAGTAATAAATAAGAGTGAACGTCAGTGATACGCAGGACCATCCGTGCGGTTTATAGAGAAAATAAGGTCCATACTACCCGACTGAGATCCGCAAAATCTCCCAAGACCCTCAAGGTCCTCGCTAACGAATAGTGCAATATACGGGCCTTATGACCTTATGGGGATCCGCATGATCCCCGAAACCCTCGAGATCTTAAGGCCTATTTATATCAACGCAAAGGAAGACGCGACGCAAGCACGCAAAGCAGTTGGTAACGCAGTCGCAAAGTGTGTAATTTATAACTACGCAAAATTTGCTGCTGCTAACTAATCAGGATGCATAGTGCAAATCGGAACTCACTACACAACAGTATGACTCAACTCAATATGACATTTTGAGATATTAAGATGCGCGCTTCTTGTGAAAATATTGACAAGTGATTGGTTACACGCTGGAGGAAACGCACGACATCACGCAGAAAGTTGAAAGTTGGCCATCACTGGCGTATCGTAACATATTACGTAATAAAATAATATCTAATTATAATTAGACAAAATTAAAAAAAAAAATTTCTGTGTACGTCTTGCGTTGCGTTGTTATAAATAGACCTTTACACTAAACGTAACGTAATAGTTTAATGCTGCAAAAGAACGTAAATATTTGTATAACCTGAAAGTAAATAGCGTTCAGAATCCTCACCAGACAAGAAGAATAATCCTGCGTAAAAACACACTTTAACTCAGTACAAAGCACAGTCACTACGATCGTGTCGCTATAAACATCAACAATCAACTGCCGACAAAATTGCTTCCACCACCTGAAATAAGGTTTTGTTATCTTTTAAAACAACAATTAGCAAGTGCTATTATTGCATTTTATTAATTTTATAAGGAATTTAATTATTTCGTTTAGTTACATCGCATTTTGTACACAAATTATACGATTCGGCTTACAAATGTAAATACAACTTTTCATGATAATTTTCGAAAGAAATCTTTTATGCAGCTTGAGAGATACATGGCAAATATCTTTGATAAGTCTGGAAATTAATTACTACCGCTCGCTCGGTAGCAAACACGTCCTCGTTAGGTAATAGTTATTTACATTCGAGTGCATGTAAGTTGTATTTTAAAGCGCGACAGCTTTGTTTAAGGCACGAGCCCTTAAGGCGAGTGCCTTATTAGCTGGAGCGCTGTAAAATACTTCACGCACGAGAATTGTATCAAATTTTTTGGCCGACGATAATGAAAATCACTTTTTTTAATGAGATAGGTTGTACTTCTGAAAACGGTTAGTTTAAAATACTGGGGTTAAGTCAATTTCCAAATTTGATTTTACTTACCTTCATTAGAGTACTTCTTCTAGCGAAAATTTATTTGTAATAATAGACGTTGTTTATGGCTGATAATATATTTATTTGCTCATGTTTTCTTTGTAATAAATAATAGGTAGGTATCGAAATTTGACATTTCAGCAATTTTCGCCTCTCGTATTTGACAGGTATATCGATCGGTGACTATGTCGGTAACGGCGTATTTTCTACAATAATGACAGATGTCGCTGCCGTGATTTTGGTTTATATAAATTGATTTTAAATATAGGAAATGTTAAAGTAAAAAAATAACTTAAGTAGGTAGTACTTTTTTACATGAACTTTATTATAGTAAAGATGATTTCTTTTCTAAACGCCCATAAACGTCCAGTGTATTTTGATTATTTTACCGCATAGTGAGACAAGTTACAACACAGTAAGCGTAAAAAGTAGGTTACACTTGCTGTGTATATAATTGTAAAGTTCCCATTACACTTCAGGAGTGCAAAAATCTTATTTACCTCTCTTGTAGCATAAGTAACTATTAGTTCTGCCTATAGTACCCACCTAATGGCATTTGTATATCTTTTGTGACATTGTATTGTAACGTAACAAATCGTCTCTCTATCAGTTCATTTCATTCTTCCCCCATTGCTGTAATGCGACAACCTCTGCGGCATCAGTGTGTTGATATGTGAGGAATATCAATTTCGCTGTTCCATGTGTTTTGTTTATTTTCATTGCGCGGTGTGGCTGTGTCGGCTGCCAAGGTTGTATAAATAAATCGCTTTTTACGTTTTGTTGTGTAAGAGAATAGCGCTGGAATTTATTTTTGTGTGATGGTGAAAGCGCACCGGGACTAATTTAAGAGCGAAACGTGCATATTAACTTAATTTTTGGTGGTTTTAGCGGGGAATACTACATCAAACTTGCACTACGGGGAAGTTTTTGTTAGTTTTTAGGGAAATATATGAAATAAACGTACACAACACAGAAATATTATTTAGTAAATTACGTTTTCTAAGCTATATTTTTTGTGTAGAAAGCAAAACTTTTCTACTTTGTATATAATATTTGTATTAAAATATTGAAAAATAAATAATAACTATAATATATTGTTAACAATAATAGAACATGACATTAATAAAAAAATCTTTTGTGGGCAGCACAATTTCTCTCGCCATTTCCATTTTGTATTATATAAGAATTGTATTGCACTTCACCATCGTTCAACGTTGTTTTATAATAAAAAATCACAGAGCTTTACCCAAATATTGTTTTTCTATTATATTTAACATATTTTGTGCACAAATAAAATTTAAATTACATACATATATCTATCTTTTCATTGAATGGGGCAGTTCCTAATTGTCAGAGATTCTTCCAGTTCAATAACAAGATAGGCGGTATTTCTTATGGATATATGTATTTCACCCATAATTTTAAATACCTATTTAATTCCTAAACGATAAGAAAGATTAAATGTACTGTCACTAAAAGAGTTGATTTTTGACACTGACATTTATCTGTCATTGACAAAATATGTAACAAACATTGTATTTTGTCAACTGGTTTCCTTGATGTGCGATTATTATATTCTATTATTCTACATATTATAGTATCTTTATCTATAAAATTATAGAAGACAATAAAAATTTTAAATGTATCAGAAGCTCCGGTGGCTCAATGGTTCGTTAGAGGAACGGCTCTTAGTTATTTACTATAACAATAAAAATAATCTATTATTTTGAATTTGTAGAAATGGTACCGTTTATTAACTGATAAATATCTAATTAGAGAAATAGAACGTTTTATGGGAAATTTCATAAGCAATTTGTTTTTATATTCGTTTAGTTTTCGTGCTATTCGCCGTATAATGACGCTGCCATAAATAATTTAAAGCAAGAGTTTTAGAGTGTAAAACACCTTTATAGCTGTACTAGCATTAAATTCCTTTAGTTATATTAAATATGGAGTTATAAATTAAAGTAATTTAATTTTAATCGGATTTTAATTTCCAGCCAGGGAGGGATTATATTTATTTTGAAATTTGCTAAATATTGTCAAAATGAAATTTCAGAAAATTAGCTATTGTTTTAATAAAAGTCTGTGCTGTTAAGATATGTCATTAATATTACAAATACCTCTCCAAGAAACCGAAACGTGACATTCTGCTTTAATTAATGTATTATTACTAACGTTGATTGCAAATGTTACTAAAGTTGTTGTCATATAAGTATTATTAATGGAAAATGTTGAAAATGCTAAGTTTTGAAGAAGCGGTAACACCACTGGCAAGAGACAGGGTGCGAAGAAGGGGAAAAGTTAATCATCAGTACATCGGCGTCTATAATTTTTTGTTTAAAATGTTTATAATCTAAAGACCTTTAATATTTTACTGACAAGCCTACATTTGTTACTATTGCAATAAGTTTTTTTTTTTTGTTTAATGACGACATTGGTTTAAATCTTTCCGATTTCTATAGGTTCTTTTAAAGTTAAATATTGGTTGTTCCTGTATATAAAAATACAAAGATCGTTGGGTTAGGTTCTTTTAAAATTAAACATTGGTTATTCTTGTATATAAAAATTCAAAGTTAGTAGTTAGTATTTAGTATGAACAAGTGATTAGTGAGCATTTAAATAGTATTGTTTTATTTATTTTAATCATTTATTCATTATTTTAGGGAACAATACTTCAAATAAAAGTTATAGAAAAATTAATGTACGTGCTTAGTTTGGAGCATTTTACTCTAAAATAATCCGTAAACGATTGGGAGAGACACAATAATACTTATCAAATGTTCGCTAATCATCCTTAATCGGTTCATACTAACGGTAAAATTTTTAGTCGATTACGTAATCAGTCTCATTTGGGTCAAAAATTGATGTCGTTTATTTTTAGCATTAACTGTATAATAAAATACAGAAGTATCAACGAAACACGCCAAATTTCATTTTCGAGTCGAATTATACCCCTTGTTTATGGTGTTTATAAGTAATTTATTAGTATCCGCTCGCCCTTAATTATTCCTATTAACCAACAAAAAAACTCTTAAACTTCCCGCCCTTCCGGCTGCCGGAAACATCCCCCTTTTAACAACTTCCTCTTCCTCCCTTTGCAGTGAGTTATGTACATTGTCCGGTGGCAATCCTTCATCGCTACAGATTAAGACAAATTTCCTCTACGACTTTCCCTTCCTGAGGGGTTGTGACACTGGCACTGAAAATGGCACAGAGCGAGGGGTTCTGTGTCCGTGTCACTGGGTTAAGGGCAGGATAATCGGATAAGCCCACAAAGACGGAATTATGTTTTGGGTTAGCACCAAAAGGGAAGAGGAATGGTAATTGTTTGACGAATTCTTGGAGTGGAATAAGGAAGTGAAACGTAAGAATTGGATTTATGTTGAGAATGAGTTGATAGCAAATTTTGTATTGAAATTAGGTATTAACCAAATCATTTATAATTAATTTAACTATTATGTCATAACTTAGGCCCGGTCTTTCCACCTTCACATAAAGTTTCGGATAAAGTTATCTGATGGATAAATAAAAAATGTGTCTTTCCATCTTCAGATAAGGTTATCCGCTAGGCAAATATTACCTATCTGTCAAATAAGTTACCCGGAACTTTTCTACCGGATAAATATGATACCTGACAGAAAGATATCTCGCCATTAAGTAGCGCTGCTTCAATAAGAAAAACATGAATACCTCTAAAAAAAATATTTACGGACATTTGCTCAAATGAACTTGACACCTTATTTTTACGTGTTTAGGCCATGGTTTAAGTTAGACCGCATAAATCTGGGACACTCTGTGTATAGTTATTAATATTAAAAGAAAAAATCTGCTGTGGCCTGCACAAGACCTCTCGCCATTTCCTAATTAGGCTATATAAGTATTGTATACATTCAACATTTGTTATACACATAAAAACACATACCTTCATTCTATGAACAAGTTTTTTCTTCTTTTTGTTATGTTCGAAATTCTCCCAATTCATTGATGAGATTGGCGGTATATCTGAAGGATGTATGTAATATATGTATCTATAATTATAATTATTTTATTATTAATAATAAATAAATATTAAATTTACTTCCCAGAAAGTCTTCAGCAATGTCTATTTGGGTTTTCTCTGTCAATTACAAACATTTTAATTTTTTCACTTGTTTTCCATGGGCTATGAGATTCATTACATCATATTATTTAATATATTTATATTTCTCTATCTCGAACTCTATAGAAGATATACTAAAATTTTTAATGTATGGGAGACATATTTTTATATTCTTTAATATTTGTAATAACATAAATTTTCAAAAAGTATTATTTAGATTTTTTTTTAAGAAACTAGTACTTCCGGTTTTCCAATTGTTACTAAAATCTATTCAGCTGTTCTCAGTAATATCGGATTGTGGAAACCACTGTTAAACATGTCTTAAGTCTTATAGTATTTGATAATCCGTGTTTCCATCATCGTAAAAAATTTATAATCGGATACTAGGGTATCTACTAAATGGATCTGTGATTTTTAGCATGCTTCCAATACCTCTCTTAGCTAGAGGTAAAAATATGTATTAATAAAATCTAGGTGCTGTGAGTTCGAATCCCACATAAGGCATAGTTTTTTCATCTCATTAATAATCTCATCTTTCACACTATTATCCGTTGCATATGGCTGTAGCTTCGGTCCATAAATTAAAACAAAAAATTGCTGTTCATATCGAGAGAGAAATGAACCTGGTATAAAATAAGTAAATCTTTAAGTAAAAAAGAGAAGATATAAGACAAATGACCCAACGTGACAACTGCCGATAATGGAGGATTTCCTAATTTATTTCCCGCAACTAGATTGAATATTTATGATAAAAATATGACGTGAGTAATGTATCATCCTAATGGTCTCCTCCGGCTTTGTAGGGAAAATGCCTTTTGGTTTTCTGCTCAAATTTTTATTAAGTGACTTTTATAAGGCTTTATACGTCGGCGATAAGCTATTAAAAACTTTGTAACGCTACCTGTCTTTAATGGCCAAAATGTTCAGATTTTGTTAAAATAATTCTTTTTATTAGGTACATATTTTAGCAGCAGTTTACAGCAGCTTTTAAATAACACTTAAAACTCTTATGGTTCATGTGATAACTTCCGGAAAGGTATAAAATATAAAGTGCAATTTGCTCGAATTAGGAAATATGAAAATTTGAATCATACCGAGTGTCCCAAGCATTCCTTAATTATACAGAACAACGTTCATTTTTAGAAATAAACGCTTAAGAACTAGACTTATTGCTACTGTGTATAGTAAACAATTTACGAAATATTTTACTATAGAGGATAACTAAAAATAACCGTATTTATTATTAAAATATCTTTCAGAAATCTTATTAATAATTGGAATAATACTACCGTATTTATTTTCTGGCGAATTGTAATAAATTCATTATAAACTTTTCTAAATTATAGCTTCAATATCAATATTTCAACTTTATCTTTCTAAGTCATAATTCTGTTTAAAAATAATTATCATTTATCCTACATCTCTCTGTGTTTAGTCTTGATGTGAGCCGCTTAAACATTTAGTGTATTGATAATTAGGTTTGTAAATTATTGTCAGCCTACGTGTAGGGTTGATATTTAGCTATAAATGCGGTATGATAACCTTTCACCCTGCACCCTTCATACTTGAAAGACATAAAGTCTGTGTTGGTCTCTCATGACCAATCGACATGTTGCGTGGAAAGTTTAAGACAAGTAGGTGTTTAAGAATAGTTCTCTCGTCTTAAAAGTAGTCGAATGTAATTAAAGATGAACCTGGATCGGGATGTCTCTCGACTTCCAAAACGGATGAAAGCATTGAAAAATCCGTGATACAATCGATAAATTGGAGGACCTTAGAGAAATATCCTGAGGTTTGTGCAAATTTTGACTGTAAATTTGAAGATGAAACTTGTCGCAACGAAATTCGTTCTATCAAAGAGCCAACGATTTGAGTGTTTATCAGGAATTGAAAATAGATACGGTTTTTTTGTAAGCTCTTCCAAGCATTGTTCCTGTTTTCCCTAACAAGAAACAGAACTTAATGTTACATATTGCTCTTTAATGTCCTCCATTACAAAGACGCCGAACACGTCAAACAGCGCATACGAAAAAAAATAACACTGATCTATTAGATGTTCCCCCAAGGATGATGCTTGAGAAAGATCCAAAAGTAAAGACACCTAGTGGGAAAATTTGGAACTGTTGCCCTGTCATAAAGTAAATCCAATTATTTTTTATATCATAAACTGATAGAATAAAATTTTTTGGGCTATAAACAGGCTCTCAAATTATAGCAGAGCTATCAGCACAAATAATTATTATGTTTTATAAAAATTAAATAGCAGCAATTTCAAAAACTATAAAAACTAATACGCCCATATACGTAAAATCTACAAAGATATAACTCTTACTTTTTGCACAATAAACAAACTCTTAC
This sequence comes from Ophonus ardosiacus, assembly GCA_943142095.1. Lineage (NCBI taxonomy): Eukaryota > Metazoa > Arthropoda > Insecta > Coleoptera > Carabidae > Ophonus > Ophonus ardosiacus. The sequence continues at coordinate 38,993,576 of OW964832.1, read as the reverse complement.
TCATTATGATACGATCCACACGAAATGATAGTTGTGACAGCAATTTTTCCAATAGAACTTTCAGAGTGCAGTAACAATCCCGCGCAATTCTCCATTAAGAAGTAATTTTTCATCACTGAAATGGTTGGAATTGCAACAAAACGACGTCTCGCTGAAATCAGTACATCAAGTGGAACACAATCGTCATGTTGTTTCTTGTCAGTAGTCGAAGGGTCAGAGGAAGAGATTCATTGTTATTTTACTTCACTCGGTGTTGTAAAATAGCGATGATTTATCAAAGGGGAATTCTAGTCAAGAGTAGCTGCTTTAACAACTTCTTTGTCTCTTAATCAATTGTTCTTCAACTCAGAATGTGTCGCCTTTTATTAAAGCCGATTTCTGGTAATTAAGAGAATAATGCCGAGGATTTTAAATTGGTTTCTTCATTAGTATTCGCCCGATAATTAAAACTTGATTTTGTTTTATTCAATCGAATTGAGAATTCCGGGACAATGACCCAAGAAACCATTTATTAAATAAGACAAAAATGTAAAAGATATAATATATGTGCGACAGAAAAGATCCGGTACAAGGATAAAATATAAAAATAATATTTATTTTAGTAGCGCTACCACAGACTATTTATGGATAAATAACCAAAACCGAATTTGGAATTTTTACAATTAATGGAAAGGGTAACCAAAAGTACTTACAAAATAATAATTAAAGTTGCAATTAAAAAAAAAAAAAAACGATACAAACAGAAAGTATAACAGAACAATAAAATCATTATAAAACAGAATATGTTAGCAGTACAGTAAAATGTGATTAAACAAAATATAATCTGAGCAATAGAAGCGTTACATTTATAGATAATAACAGAACGGATAAAAGTTAGCCTCAAACCCAGGTCTCATCCGAGTTAACAGAAAATCTCCAACAAAGAGAACAAATCCCGCGGTTACATGAAAGTTGTATCATTGTTATTTTTCGTACAAGAATTTAGGAGTGATTTCTCTTTAGATTTATTTCTAGACGGAATTTTGAAATGTTTATGACTTGCAGATGTCTTTAATGGACTGACTTTCTAAATGTCTTGTTATATCTGTATTTATTTCTCTTGATTTATCCCAGTTTGTTAGTTTATAATTGTTGCGGTCTTCTTCCTTTCTTTCGATATTTTTCCAGCACTCTTGCAAAATAGAATATTTTATTTTCTACTGTGACTATTATTTTGATTCCAATTGTCCTGGACCAGCTCGGATGATTGTTTCTTAGCAATCGTGGTAAATCCTAATCGCAATCTATAATCTCTGTAATAAGAAATTGTTGTTGAATGACATTGTGGTTTGCTTGCAAATTAAGCTGCTGACTTCTCCAATAATTCTGATTGTAAATGGCAAGCTGTTTGGGACCCACATCAATAGCTTATATCTTGATTCTGCCTACTTGGCAATTCACGATTAGGATTAGGATGCCATACAGGACATAGACGACACTTTGTGGTGGGAGGATATCGAAGAAACGTAACGCATTTTAGAATAATTACAATTCAAACATACCTACTATCGGGGAAATAATTATATCTAGTCAGTTGAATTTGAAACTTAATAACTTGCTTTAAAATATATTTTAGGTACCTACCAAATTTAATCTAAACGCAATAACTGAAAAAATCAACATATTACCTTTTATTCCGACATTAGCGAAGTGTCTTTAAAATATAAAACAGAATGGTCGTAAAATTAACACCCTAGAGGAAACCGCTAAACGAAAATAAACAATAAATAATAAACACTGTATCAACAAAGTTACTGCTTTCCCTCAAGATTAAAATAAAGGAAATTATTCAACTAGTTTTAGAAGATACACTGAAATAACAAAGTGCTTTCAAATAAAGCAACAAAAGTAAATGAATTATTTGTCTTGGCCCGACTTCAGTTTCAAATGTAATTAATTATTTACGTGCAAGAGAAGTAATGAAACTGATTACGGCATAATTATGACGTTTTTATAAAAAAGAAAAACTGGAGCTGGGAAAAGAAATGTCATAATTAAATTACACTTTTAATTTTATGGTTTTGAGAACTGTGTCTCAAGAATTTTTAATTTTTAGAGTTTAATTTACATCTGTAATTGGATGGAGAGTAAGTATCTACTTAGTATGCACCACGATTCAGAAAACAATCTAATGTTGTTTCAGTACCTCATTCAGATTTTTTTAAATACCCAAGGTAGGTGTACGAGTCAATTAAGATTAAAGATACACAAAAAAATCAAATAAGCAACTACCTAAAAGTTTGCGTTCAGGTGAACATTTGGAAGTATTTTTCAAGTGGAGCATATTAGTATAAATTCTTGTACTATTCAGCAGATATCTTCCACTAACATGAAAAATAATTTTTGGTTTACATATTTTCTGTGTGAAAGATATCGCATGATTCAAATTCAAACAAAAAAACAAAATAATGTAATATAAATATTGATTTGTCCACCGAAATGTAGTGCCGTTCGGATAAGTTTTACGCCAATATCTAACTTTTCACTTTAAATCGAAATTTTTGGTACTGGTGCATATTTGAATGTTTAGTAACAAAGTATTGTTCTAAATTCTAAATTAAAAATTGGATCTTTGGCCAATAATTTCGTATCATTTATTTTGCATAGTATTCTTAGTGCAAAAAACAGTGTAAATTCTTTGTATTTTCTTCAATCAGTAAAGTATAGTGCGTCGCAATTAGTAAATTTTGTGCAAGCATTATGGTTATTTTGTTGTTGACATTTTGGGGCAATCAAAATAGTCTTCCTCTCCTCATCGAACCACCGGTCTACATTGAGACCGACCTATCGCTCCAGTACTCCTGTGTTCCTGAGCTCTGACTGCAGTGTTTCAGTGTTCCAAAGCTACTGCTACAGTCCATTCAATTTTATGTAACATGTACCTATTTTGAAATATATATAATACAAGTTACTGAAACAATTATTACCCAAAATGTTATTGATACTTCACCAAGAATATTATCAGACTTTTGTGTCAAAATTTATATTTTTTACTGTCATAAATATTACTTAAGAAATTTCTTAACTTCACTAGTTAATAAATTTATGACAGTTTAAATGAACTTAAGAAACAACGCTAACCAATGAAACTTTATACTCATCATTGTATGTAAACGAAAGAAATGTAAATTAATGAAGAATATGATGCAGTCACAAATAAAAATTAGAATTATGTTACCTATACTACAATTTAAAATATAATATACAACTTATGCGATAATACGCCAAAAATAATTTCGAATTTTAAATAGTACGTAGGCGACCTCTGGCCAGTTAGTGTTCCAGGCTATTGACCCCATAAATTATAATTTCATAGATAAATATTACCTTTGTTTCATTTCTTTTTCGGTAGATTATAATGAATGTCAAACATTCGTTATTTGTAGAAGTTGCAAGATAATGAAATTTCCGCGAACCCCTAGAGCCTGGTCTGTACACAACCTCCTCATTGAGGGCCAGAAGCTCCGGATTGAGAATGTTTCCTACAAAGCTCACTGTGATGCTCGCTGCAGTTTACAGTGATTACGCCATGCTGAAAGCGTCTGCCAAGCTACAAGATTATTACCCATACATTCGCTTGTTGTGCTATCTCTTTCCCGCAACATACTTGCATGTGTGTAGTGTTATTCTCTGTCTCTTTTTATAAATCCAGGACCTTGACAAGGGAATTTAGTTGGGGGGAAATTAGTGGTGAGGTTGTTTTGTTAGGATAGTGCTTTTTTGTTTAATTGAGTTTGCACTACGGCAAAAGTTGTAATTAGCACATGAGATAAAAGTTTGTTCAAATAATCCGATTATATTTTAAATATTTATTTGTTGTTTTTACAAAAATGTTCGTGCAGAGTAATATGAATTTTATGTATGTTTGCATTTTGATAAGATTATTTTTATAATACCTTGCTACGGAACTCACATCGTTAAAGCACCGGCATTGGCATTGTTTATTTCAAGGCACTCATGTGATTATATTCCTCGGTCCTAAGGACCTCGGCAAATAAATTCCATATTCGTGATAAAAAGTAGAAGTCCAGTGCTGAGATGCATATTAAATTTATTTAAAATTGAATTTTTTTTAAAATGATAGAAATATTCATTTTTATAGGTTACGGTACAAATCTATAATTCTTCTTTAATGCTAAATGTAGCTAATCTCGGATATTTAAGGTATAGTAAAGACCAATACAAATTATGTCTTTTATTTCAAACCTCTTCATTGGAATTATTTAGTTTGTTCTTCTTGCACATATTTTTTTCGTATACCTACTCATATTATCTTACATTACAATAATTATCATAAGTCGGCTCCGGTGGTTCAATGGTTAGAGCAACGACTCTTAAGCCGGATTTATAGTTTACATAACATAACATAACATAACATAGCATAACATAACGTAACATAACATAGGAAATTTTTTAGATTTTATAGTACGAGACGTAAGCATAAGACATAGCACTAACCTCACAATTTGTTCTGCAAAATGTTCATAGTGTAGTATTATTACTATATTAATTACTGTTTTCACATTTCATTTTGTCATTCTTTGTACACGTTAATTTTTAGAACTTTTCGCGAAAACGTGATTTGTTTAGATAAAAATGGCTGATGACAATGCTATGATAGTAGCTGTTGCAGTATCTTGTGCATTATTATTATTAACTCTGCACAATAATTTAACTATTTATTTAACGTAAATATCTCATCAGAAACAAAAACTAACCTCACAATTTGTTTGTAAACAACAAGCAAATGCGAGCACTCCAACGCTCCAAGATTTTGCGGCTCTTCCAATAGAGCCGAATTGAGCCGAATATTCCCGAACAACATAACATAACGAAATAAAATATGGTCATTTCTTATGTTATGCTATGTTATGTTATGCTATGTTATATTATGCTATGTTATAAAACTATAAAATGCCATACGGACTTATGTGTTTTTATATTTTCACTATGTTATGTTATGCTATGCTATGTTGTGTTATGTAAACTATAAATCCGGCTTTAGTCATGAGTGCGCTTGGGGTTCTGGGTTCGAATCCCACTGAGGCATGGATGTTTGTGTATCTGAACCTACTTAGTAATTGGGATTTAATCCTGTTGAGAAGTTTTTGTTTTAAAAAAAGGTTGGCAACACTACATTTGCATGATATCGTTGGGTACAATGGGTTACTCGATTCTCGAAAAAGTTTAAGCTAATCTTGGATTAGCAAATTCTACTCTAATTTTCACATTTTATATCTTAAAATATACTCTAATCTATTCCTAGTATCTACGTTTTTTGATAGTATATAGAAGATTAAATTTTAAATACCGGAATAGAATAGAATTCATTAATCCAAAAATGAGGATTAGCTTAAACTTTTTTGAGAATCGGGCTGTTATTGACAATTATTGTTCTCTTTAGAGACACGATTTCTAATAAAACTTATTTGTTTATCATATGAAATTAAAATTAATGGCTAATGAACATCTGATTATTGGTGATTAACAAGCAGTTGACTAGCATAATCGTTTGTGAATTAGTTTGGACAAAAATACTTCAAATAAAAAATTCGTACAATTAATTTTAGTGCCAGTGCTAGTCAACTGTTCGCTAATCATCATTAATCACTTGTTCATACGAACAGCCAATGTTATCAATATTTTATTATAAATTTTAAATATAAAAAAAAAATTAAAAGCAACGGTTACATAGCAAAAATAAATCGCTTTCATTGGTAAACTTTCTAACATTTCCTCCTCTTGTACAATAAATTAAGGGTAGAAGGGTAGAAATTTTCATAAGGGGTAAATGAACCCAATTTCCCTACGTTTTCCACGTCACTGGCCATCACCTCTCGATCAGAACACTCATTGATTCGAAATTCAAATGCTCGATAGTCATTTGATTTGATGTTAGCGTTTCCGGATCTAGTATGCGTGGGATCTACCTCTGCTTAGTTGGCGTCTGTCGACTGTTTCAAAACTTACTTAAGGTGCGAGAAAGGTGAAGGCGAAAGTAGACGGAAGGACGTTATGGACCGAATAAAATGAAGGAGTTTTGATTCTCTGGACAAATCAGATATCAAATCAAATTTTTTACCTTTCTTTCAGATCCGTTTAGTTGAAGGGTGTGATTGAAATAGAAAGTTTGTTGGGAAATAAGATTTCAGAGGTTGACGTTCTGAGTGAAAAAAAAGTTTAGGGAGGGATTAAATAAAATTAATAAACTTAGGGCCAGTATTATAAACGTCCAGTTAAATTTAGTTCCATAGTAAATTTAATTAAATGAACAAATGCAAGGCGAATTTTTGACAACAATGATTTAATATCATAGGAATATTGAAATTGATTCGAATTTGTTTATTTTAATACATTTGCTATGGAATTAAATTTAACTGGACGTTTATAATACCGGCCCCTAGACAGTGAAAAGTATACTGTTTTCATAAAAAAAATGTAGCGGATATTTGAAAGAATAAATCAAGAAATGTGCAATTTTTTATTGTTTCTATTACCCAGGTAATGCTATGAATTAATACGTTTCAAAATAGTTATTTACGATACAAACCTAGTATTTAGTTACGAATAGGTCAAAGTTAAAACTCTCGCTGCACTCGTGTTTTAAGACCCCTGCGAAACCAAAGATGCTTTACGTATGTATATCATATAATATTTTATCTACGATATAATCTAACACCCCAATAAATATGAAAAATATTTTCATTTATAAATTAGGATCACAGTATTAAATGAGAAATTTTAGCAAGTTTAAAAATTTTAATCACTCGTTTTACATATTTAAAACCTAACAACTAAACATCAATTTTACGCAATAGATGTAATACTATTATCCGTGTACAAAAAAAAAAAATCAAATAATTTAAATTTCAGGACAAGTTCTGTAAAATGTACTTTCTCTTTAAAAATAATCTGTATAAAGTTAATTGAAGATAAAAATAAAAGTGTATTTTAGTACAGATTTTTTATTCTAAGCCCAATTTCTTAAAAAAATTAATTTTCTTGCGAATTAATAAAGTCTTTTTCGCAAATACCACTTATAACATAATTAGCATGAAAGCTTTTATGCGAAAAGAATGTTGTCAGTATTCATTTATGCATTAAGAGCTTCTTCATTATAAAGTTTGTTTATTTTTTTATAAGAAATGTAATTTGTTCTTCATTAAATGCTACAGTAATGAAGAAGGTTTTATTCTAAGTAAAGTTAAATTATAAAGTTGAAGCTAACGTAGTTTTCTTTTTAGGTAGTCATAATGCATAATAAGACCCTGGCTAGAATAACTCTAACGTTAGCATGAAATAGTATCAACTGTGGTATTACAACTACATTATGGTTTAGCATTTGATATATGTGGGAAGAAAATTGTGATTTGGACCCGAGACTTTCAGTAATACAATGGTAGTACGAACTATTAAAACAAACCGGATTTATTAGATGGACCGTAACATGTCCAAATTATGAGTATTTCTTATGGATTGAATTGAAACTATTGATAAACTTTCATATAATAGATAACTAGTATTGAACTTCATTGTTCCAATATTCAAACTATTCAAACCCTGCAAGTGTTACGTGATCAAGTAGTAAACATCATATATAATAGTGTCTGCTTACCTACTACACAGTAGCACAGTACGCAGCACATACCTACAGAGTTTAATCTCAAACTTCGTAACATTCTCTAATTCAAGTTTTATGGCAAAAAAGAGGTATTAATAAAAATTCGTTTCTACGCATATGCATATGGATATATACTAATGGGGTCATTTACCATATTTTTTTTATTTTATCTTCTGAAAGTTCAACTTTATATATATATAGTATTTGGTCTTTGTCCGATTTAAAAATTAATAACAGAGAAATTAATTTTTTAAAGTAGTATCTATTACTTGAATTCCTTTCTAATGACGTAGAATTCACGGAATGACATTAATCAACCACATCTTATCATGTTTGCTTGAAATCGTGTCGAAATGGATCCTTAGACTTATTAAAACAACCAAGTACAAAACAATTACATATTGCAGACCTTATAAAACACTGGCGAGAAGAGCACAGTTCTATTTTTTTAAAATAAATAAACTAACCTCTCTTTTACTGCGGAGTTACTGAACACCTGTTTCCCAAACGTCAAAACTAATCATGCTATCTCTCTCTTCTGTCTCTTTCTAATGTCCGTGATTGTGACGTCACAGCTTTCAAGGACATTGTATAGAGGGCATTAATAACAGTTTTCAGAAATTAATTAAATATATTAAGAAATTTATTTGAATGGATTTCTAGTATTTTCTATCATTATTTAAATGTGAACAAATGAATGTTATTAATACAAACACTAAATTCGTTTATGGTAAATGCCCCCATTCAACTGGCACCAATAGACTGGCACTACTAATCAATGCGCCAAAAATAATGTGAAGCAGTTATACTTTTTGACGCCATTTGGAGACACAACATGTCAATGCAATGGCAAAAGCTTAAAAAAATGGTTATCGGAACTAATAATTCAGTTGTTGGAGGCATGCGAGTAATATCCATGCCTTTTGAATAAAAAATCATTCCATAAAGATGCATGGAAAAATATTGTTGAGGTTATGTCTGACTCATTCAAAGATTTTGATGTAAACTCCGATAAAGCTAAAATATTAACAAATTTTTGTAGCTCGACAGACAAAATTTGCACTACCATATTAATATTTGCTTGAATTAACTCAATTGACGCCATTTTAATCTGCTGCCAGTTGAAAACTGCTGGAAATTGTGGAAACATATACTGGTGCCACTAAAATTGTCGCCATAAAACTGGCGACAAATTGACGCCAATAATCTTTGCTTGTGGAAACTTAGCTTTATCATTTTGAACGTATTTACATATTCATATTCCTGCCGTCGCATATTCACTGTAAACTACATTCAAGAAATTCTGCGTACGTTCGAAAATCGTAGGCCTACATTTATGTGAAAAATTCTTGCTATTTTTATTCGTCAAATATTCGAAACTCTTCACAATAGGAATACATTCAGTCACTCATTTATTAAAACCCCTTGCACGCCACTGTCTCGTCTCACCATTGTGGGGTGAGGTCAGCGGAATGTCGCTATGCGATGCGTTCCGGCCTTTTTCCTCCTTCCGGTTCCGCCGTGCCGTGTCCTGTCCATTCCCTCCGTGACAAACGAAATTGGAAACGCGTTTGCTTGCAAATGTTCGCACTGAGGAGCTGTTTTACATATTTTTTTTCCTTCTGCTTGGCACAAACACTGGAATGTGATATGCCCCGACGTGTGGAAATGTGAGGTTTTCAACGAGTGTAAATTATTTAACAAGTTTTTGAATATGGAATTTTGTGGTGAGGGTGAGTTATTAGATTTCAAAATCTCATTTTCGCGGGTAAAGAGATGTGCACATATTTATTATTAATAATAATTAAGACTCAGTGGCTTGTACAATAGGATGTAGACGTTATTTTTTCATTGAATACACTAAATAAATAAATAAATAAATATATCATCACGACATTTTACCCATTACTGGGTGTGCCATTATCTACACATGTAGACTTCGGTAATGATGACGATATATTTTATCGTTTGGGCGCTTACCAGGCGTCACCTCACGGGCACTCATGGCTGGTGTGGAAAGTACACCACAGGGATCACTTTTGTGCGATTAAAAGTCTGCCCTGGCCGGGATCGAACCCGGATCACCAGATTGGCAACCGGACACTATTGGGCTTCCAAATTATCAAGAGATGGCGCTGACGTCAAACGTCAAAATTCAAACGAATGGTACATTTTTCGCTGGCTTCCATAAGAGTACAATTGGTGTGAGACTAATTTTCGTAGTTTTTAATTTAATTTCGGATTTAGTATTTGTAGATTTGGGAATTGTAGTGTATCGTCTAGAAATATGGTGGAAGGCCAGCAAGTAATAAATAGTGGCCACATAATATTATGTGGTAAATATTTTCGGAGAAAACTCCATCGTAATTTTAACCTATAAATTGCATATCTCCTAATTTGTTCATTAATTTTTTAAAAATCAAAAACTTACCTGTTATATTAGCAGTAATTCAGATCCTACTAAGAATAAAACAATAATAGTCGAAGATAAAAGCGTAATTTTGGAAGCCCAATACGCACACGGCTACGCTAATAGACTAAACAAATATATTATCAGTTGACTATAGCTGAGAATTATAAAATACAGAATGACTCTAAAGTATATGGACGATTTAACAAATGTACCATTCAGCCAGCATTCTTTTTGAAAGTTCTAAAAATACATAATTAACTTTTACAAAGATTAAAATTAGTAGTTTGTTTCTGATTTGAATAGACTGCTAAATTAATTTTATTGTAAAAATTGCCTGGCGCAGTTACTCAGATCTTTTGTCTAAATTGTAACAGATATCACAAATTACAGGGATACAGAAAAAAAAAATAACAATTCAAGGTATTCGCAAATAGGCGGCCATCGCTTTATTGCAGTAGTGCAGCATCCTTACTCACACATTTTCATCAGCAAGCAGATTTTAATTTTCGACTTAAATGAAAATAACATAAATCTCGTGACGAATCTTCCATAATTTCATGACCATGTAAATGATCGAAACTTGTCAGTAAACTATTATTACATTGAACATTGCGGGACAAGGTGGGCTGCATGAAAGTGGGTTAACCCTCGAGTTAAGCTAACCCAGGGTTACGTACACAAACAGATAGTTAGCTGCCTGTTTGACAGCTAACCTTGTGTCAAAACGGGTTAACTCACGAATAGCAAATTGCACATGGCCGCCGACAGTTGTTATTTCACGCATCATATTTAACACAAAAATAATACTAATACTTTCCTTTCTTGTGTTAAATATGACGCGTGAAATGACAACTGTCGGCCATATGCAATTTGCTATTCGTGGGTTAAGCTGTGCAAATCGGTGAGTTATTTTTTGACTTAAGGTTAGCTTTCAAACAGGCAATCCACCCTAAATGTCTTGTCCCACAATGTTTAATGTAATAATAGTTTACTGACAAGTTTCGGTCATTTCCATGGTTATTTTTAAGGTAGAGTTTTTATTTAAAACCATCTGATTCGCATGATGTCAAATATTTATCCATCTGCATCTAAATCGAAAAAGGCATTAACTTAAACGTGTTATTTATACCGTTGTTAAAGGTAACTAATACTGGTAAAATAAAAATCTGCAGTTATGTAGTATTTATTCTTTTCATTATTTTCAATTTAAAAATAAATTATTTAACTGAACTTAGTGAAAATGGCGTTTGAAGATACAAAGGGTTCTGTTATTATATATAACGTGTTATTTATACCGTTGTTAAAGGTAACTGAGATTGGTGAAATAAAAATCTGTAGTTATGTAGTATTTATTCCTTTGATTATTTTAAATTTAAGAATAAATTATTTAACTGAACTTGGTGAAAATGGCCCTTGAAGATACAAAGGGTTCTGTTATTATAAGCAAAATATTTTTAGAAGAACTTTTAAGCAGGATAAGGTACTTTCAGTTTTGGTTGTCGTTTTATTAACCTGGGGGTTAAGCTATGTCTTTATATTTTAGAGATAATATGTATATTTAAATCTCTATATTTTATTTATTAATATTTAAAAATATATAAATGTTGGTGAAAGTAATTGTTTACCAATAATTTTTAAAGAATATTAGGCGACACATTTTACAGGAATATTGTTGTTATATTTTAATAGAGTATAAACGACTGTTAAATGTAACTATACCGTAGATTATAAATAAAAATAAGGAAGAAGAAATAGACTCAAGTCCTGTGTATTTATTATATCCGGGAGAGCCACATCCTAGAGATGGCAGCACTAATGACCGACTTATAGGGAAAACATTATATTTTACGTTTGTGCTAGTTGTATTTTGATGCTTTGTTTTGAGGATATTTTGTTATTTTTAAATGAAATAATTAAATATGTTTATCACAATGTCAGACATATACATTTATTTAAATGGTGCTGTGCGGCCTATGGTCGAAGGAGAAGCAGTATATAAAGGAAAATAAGATTAAAAATTGAAGTTATCTGCATGTTAACTACTTATTTAATTATTTTTAGCTGGACATACTTGTGCGGATATAAGACAGATAAACAGAATAATATAGAAATAAATGGACTGTGTGTTCAAACATCTAATTTGAAAGGGGCTCATCATTCAATCGTAATAACATTAAATACAAATGCACATCAAGTTCTATGTTTTGCACGTCTTCTTCTCTTGCTATTGCTCAACTTCTGGTATTTTTATAGTTTATTCTTCTTTTCTATAAACAATTTAAAATAAATATATAATATTAAAGAATAATAGTTACTATTTACAGGTAACGTCTCTCTATTTTACCATTTCTTTTTAATATTTTTATATTAATAACTACAAAAACAATCTAATAATATTTTGAAGCATAAATTTTTATAAATACCTATATGGAATAAAATCACTTAGGTAAAAAATGTTGTGAACACACGTTCATGAACGGTGATATGTCCTTTCCGATTTTTAACGCGATTTTCCACTTATTTTTTAATATTTCTCTTTTTGGGAAATAATGAACGGAAATGTCAGCACTTGTATAATTATTGCACTGCGGTACAGAACAATATTTCTTCGATTTGCTGGTCATTTTTGGTTGCTATTTACTTATAACCTTATATGACAGCACAACGTTTTCCCTACAACTTATATGTTTTATTTTGCCACCAAATGTCAGACACTTTGTTGGCTCTTGCCAATAGTTATATTGTTTTATATTTAGAATATTCCAAAAATGAAATAATCAAGCCAATTAAAGGAAAATGTTAAGAAAATACGAAACTGGTAAATACTTGACAAAACTATATCATTTATATTAAATGAAGATTGCTGTCATTGTTAAAATTGAAATGTTTGCAGAAATGCGATACCGGAACTAACTAGATTCTGCAGAGAATTACCGCATTGTTTGTTTTTCGTCTATTTTGTATTTAAATTAAAATCATTCCCTCAATAGAAAGCTGTGCTCTTAATTATAAGTCCGTTCGTATTACAAATGAAAAGCACAATTAATTAACATCTGCACGGAACAACAAAACTAACATCTTACGTAAAGCAAGATTCATTCCGCACAATGTTCATTGTACATCTGCTACCACTACCACTCTTCTACTAATAAATATCCCTATATTACTACACTCTCATTATCTTTGCCTGGATGCCAACTTCAGAACAGAACCCCTGGCTTGTAGAGCTTCGCTAATAGTTTGCAAGCAGGCTGGGAATTTCGGAGTCAGCCGCTATTTGAATATGCAGATGACGCTAAAAATTAAACGCTCCTTACACATGCAGCAAGAATAACATTAGCGGAGAGGCAAGGCGTATTATAATTCTGGGAGTGGGGCATTATCACGGCATTGTACTGTTGAGAACACTCGCAATTTTATACCTGCTTTTTGCTTTGCTTTTGGTAGTTAAATCTTTATACCTAATTTTCAGGTGATGCAATATTTTACGTTTCTTATTATCTTGTGTGGAATTTGCATTCAAATGAAATCTGAGCTCTTAAAAAGAGAAAAAGGTACAGCGATTTTATCACATATACCGTGAATTGTGGAAAACATTAAACGTAAACATTGTTTCGGGTTTTTCATTTACTTAATTCACTGAATTTAAATTACACTTTTAGAACTTTTCTGCCTTTTCCATTAATTTTTTAATTTTTCCCTATATACGGGTCCTGTCATATTTATCATAACTTAACTAATAGATGTAGGAGAAAAAAAAATATTCGGAACTGCAGTCTGGAAGATTTTATTGATTTCAAACTAACGTTTCGATCATAACTATGATCCTCTTCAGGGTTAAATCAAGTCAGAAAAATAATGATATATTTGTAACAAACGTTAACAAACATCGATGATTTGAAATACAAAATATATATATATATATATATATATATATATATATATATATATATATTAAAAAAAACGTCTCAACAGGATTAAATCCCAATTACTGAGTAGGTTCACATACACAAACATCCATGCCTTGATGATGATGATGATGATGATGATAATGATGAAAAAAACTTTTTTTTAAATATAATATAAACGGAACAGAATGAATGGACAATTTTTATAAAACTACTATAGTAGTTTTTTCATCATATGTATATACGTATGTATAATTTTAAATATTTAACTAATAATAAAATAAGAAATATTAAATGTACTTCCCAGAAAAATACTGGATCTGGATTTTTGACACGGACATTTTTCTGTCAACATTTTAATTGTTTCAATGGAGTTATTTGGGTTGTGAGATTCATTACAACGAATTATTTTTTATATTTATAATTTTCTGTCTAAATCTATGGAAGATATAAAAATGTTCGATGTATAAGATAAAAAAAATATATTTTTTAATATTTATAATACCATAAATTTCCAAAAAATAATATTTCAGACATTTTTTTAAAGAAACTACTACTTCCAGTTGTCCAATTATTACCAAAACCTTTTCAGTTCTTCCCATTAATGTCAGATTAAGGAATACCTAGTTAAATTGGACTTTAGTCTTACACACACACATACACACTTACACATACACACACATCATTGTAAAAATGTTAAAATCGGATTCTAGGGACCTTAAAACGTGCTTATTCACTAAAATCTGGATATGCGACTTTTAGCATGAATCCAAAACCTCTCTTAGCATTTTTTATATTCTATTTGTAAAATTACTTCGCCTCGCGGCTCGTTTTCCAAACTTGGACTAGTACGTTAATAGATTGTCATATGATACTTGTTTTTTAATATACTATTTATTTATTACTGCAACATAGATGTGTACTATGTACAACAGAAAAAAATAAATAAAAAGTATGTCTACGATCAGTTCTGTACAGATAAAAATAAAGATATTAATATCTGTAAAGTATAAAATATGTTGAGAGTTAATTTAGTTTTATTGATGAACGACTGTAGATCAGAGTTTATTTCATGAAATGGTAACGTGTGAAAAAACTCTGAGTTTGTTGAAAATATTTTATATATTCATACTTTGTTTTGTTTATCGATTTCGTTAGTAATTTAACTTCTGCATAGCCTTACAATTGGAAAATATACATACATAAATATAAATACGTACAAAAAACATAATATAAATTAATAAATTAGTAAGGAAAGATGCTGGGGAGTGATATATAATTTAATTTAACTGAAAACAAAATAAAGAGAGACATATACAATGATGTATTTAATAAGAAAAGGATGGAAGCTGTCTCCATGGTTACTAGAGACAATCACTAACCTGATGAATTCGGCCCGTGGTTTTTAAATTTTTAGGTTAAATGAGCATGACAATCATAGAAAAAGTATTATAAAAATTAGTATAAAAATATTGTAAAATATGACGGTTAGTCTGTACATATAAAATATTTTCAACAAACTGATTTTTATCTCTCACTAAGAGAGGTATTGGAATCATGCTAAAAATCACATATCCAGATTTTAAGAATAAGCACGTTTCAAGGTCACTACAATCCGATTTTAACATTTTTACAATGATGTCTATGTGTGTGCGTGTGTATGTGTATGGCTGGATGTTGGAGGGACGATTCCTCAAAAACTATAAGACATAAGACCTGTTTAACTATGAATTCCTGAATCTGACATTCCTGGGAAGAGCTGAAAAGGTTTTGGTAACAATTGAACAACCGGAAGTAGTAGTTTTAAAAGAAATTCTTCCAAATATTAATTTTTGAAAATTTTTGATATTACTAATTTTGAAAACAAAATTCTACACCTGATACATGTAAATTTTTTTATTATATCTTCTATAAATTTAGAGATAAAGACGCTATAATTTCAGTGTCAAAAATCAATAGTTTTAATGACATTTTGATAGCTTTTTCTGGGAAGTACATTTAATCTTTCTTATTGTTTTATTAATTAAATATTTGTAATATGCATATATCCATCAGAAATACTGCCAATCTGGTTAATGTATTGGAAGAATCTGTGACATTTAGAAACTTCCTCATACAATGAAAAATAGATATAATTAGAATTATATGTGTGCAGAAGACATGTTAAATACAATAAAAAATAATATTTGGGTAAAGTTCTGTAATATTTTGTTATAAAACTACGGTTCGATAGCAAAGTGCAATACAATACTTATATAACCTAATATGGAAATGGCGAGAGGTCTTGTGCTGGCCACAACAGATTTTTTCTTCCGTAACATTGCAGTTAATTTAGTCTTTACGAAGCTATGATGCATGAACTCAAAGGTCCAGATGATGCTAATATATTCCTTTCGAGTATTGCAGTGACCTATGTAGATACTCCAGTTTTTTGCGTAATCTTTGAATCTTATATTCCTAATTGCAGTCTCAGTATAATTTTTACGCTACTTGCATATGCAGCCAGCGTAAACTTTTACTGCAGTTGTCTGAATCCCTTTGTGCCCTTTGTCACCTTTATGTGTATGATTTACTCTGGCCCGCTCCAAGTTTTCATTTCGGACTACTTTAGTTTGTAAATTCAGCTTTGAGTTTTAAGTTCTTTGTATTCAAATTCTTGTCCGTTGTTATTCTAATAAAAACTACTCTATGTAATTGAGATAAATAGCAAGCTTGTTTACTCTGCTTTATAGTGCAATTGCAAAGAAAATTGAAATTTATTTGGAGCAGTTTTTATTCTGGGTTTATCAGGATTATACCGAAATACTGGAGCAGAAACATGAAAGGCAGTAACTTATTAAATTCCTCTTTTCCAGCCATTAGAAAATTGTTTGATTTTATGTATGAAACAATTGAAGTCAAGATAAATGTAACAAATTTACTCGCTTTATTGCTTGTTGTTAAATTAAACGGGGAGGTAATAAATTTAGAGAAACTACTTGTATCTGGTGATGTTAGTGTTTCTTTGATCTGATATCTTAAACGCCCAACATTACACAACTTAAACAAAACACATTGTAGATACTACTCGTATAAATCTCCTTAAAGAAATAGAATTTTACGAATAATATTTGTTTTCCACGATAAAGAAGCACTTATGGACAATTGCACAGCTTAGGGCCAGTTTTACTATCTCTGGTTAAAATTTTAACTGTCATTTAAATAAACGAAATTAAAATCAAATGATCTATCAAATGACAAATTGATCATTTCTGGCAATAATCCGTTTCAATATTGTTTATTTAACTTTAGTAAAATTCTAGCCGGAGATTGTCAAATTGGCTTTTGTAGTTTATGTCTTAACTACAGGTTAACAAAAAAAGGGCGTATCGAAATTTTGACAGTAATATTTAACAGCTTATTTGATATTTCATTCCGATAAGAGATTTTCAATTTAACCAACGGTTAACAATTCAACTAGAAGCTGCGAAACTGTCTGTTATTTATTTAACTTTTATTTATAGTTATTTATAAGTTTTACTTTATATCCCGATTTAAATTAAATTAAAAAATTGTGAAAATGAAATTCATTTTTATAGGTTATGTTTCCATACCTATCAGTCTTACTCAATATTGCAAATATCGGATATTGAAATTATTGTAAAGAACAGTCAAAATTGTGTGTTTTATCTTCAATTTGTTCATTGGAATTATTTATTTCGTTCGTCTTGCACATGTTGTACATCGTAAAACTGCCCAAATTATTTTACGTGCACAATAATTGGTTGGTAACACTACATTTGCATGAAATCGTCGTTTATTGGATTACTTTAGTGTGGAATTATAAACTTTTAATAAAACCAATTTTCTCAAATTATGAAAAGAAAAGGGTAGTACGATAAGTTCTAAAATTTTGTTCATATGGCTGTATACTGCTCACAAGTAAGTCCAATATTTGATAACCATTTTCCTCAACCATTTCTGTAAACATTTGTCAGATGCACATACAAATACTTACTTTTAGAAATATGTACATACATAGCTGTTTAAATTGTTTGAAAGTAAACAGATATTCGGACGAAAGTTATTATGTACTTTATTAGTTACATATACTCGTATGTGCTCTATGTAATTTGTTCAATATCAATATTAAAAACGTACATATGTAAATCTACGAATATTTACACATATTTTTAAATATTAAAAACTCACATATGCTTACCTACGAATAAATATATCAAGATTTGACACTTTTTATAAAAAAATATTAATAGAAATCAAGAAAAACTTCATTAAAACAACATAAACAATGATAGCGAACGAAACGTGTAGGTCTCTACTTATTTTAACTCCATATAATAATAATTATACATGTTCTCTCTTTTGCTCCAGTCATTTTTTATCACACTGCCCTCTTTACTCCCTTTTTTAAAAGAGATTATTTGATCTCAATATAAAGCTTGCTATATTTAGCTCTTTCGATATTACATTGATATCTGGGATTAAAAAATATATACACGGTTTTAATATTAAGTCGTTACACCCGGAAATGACAGTTACAACTCGTTAAAACAAATAACTTTTCTTAGTTCCAATATCTGATTTGGTACCCCAGTTTGTAGTTATTGGAGTTCTTTTGTTTCCGAAAAATCGTCGTAACTCCCTGATTTTAAGGACTATAGAAAAACATAGAAAAATCCAAATTACTTTTCGGCTATCTATAACATTTGCATTTACAATCATTTTTTATTATTTCAAATGACCAAATGGCGATCAAACAAAAATTTCATAACAAGATTTTTTAATAACTGCTCCATCGAGTTTCTAAAGTAAAACTTATATAAAATCCTTCAACTATCTACTACAACATTTGTCCTAAACATTTTTTTTCAATCTATACAAAAAGAGTCTTTATTCATTTACTTAAGTATTAACAAAATTAAAAAAAATCTGTTGTGGCCAGCACAAGACCTTCCATTAATTTGATGTACTTTGTACAAATCCCATACCAAAAGTTCATTGGACAAGATTCTATATATCCAGTAATATTGTAACACGAACATAATACAATTTTTTACAAATTACATACAGAAAGTTCTTTGGAAAATATTCTATTTTCTGAATTATTGCCCCAAAAGTCAATATACCCCACATTTAGATAAAAACTTCAAAATTTTCAAAAATCTAATTTTTATATACCTAGATACTTCTCAATGTGCTGATTCCAAATTTTGAAACCGCAGGTCGATATCTCTTTTCGTTCTCGAGATATTTAGATTCAAAGTTTTGCTCAAAACTGCCCATTTTTGGGTAATAACCCAAAAATGGGTCGAGATATAACTTTGGCGACGACACCATTCGATTCTACGGGCAAAATAACATAAGTACACAAATTTTCAGAATTTTTGAACACCGCATACAATCTCTAAAGCAAAATAACTGAAAATGGCCAAAAATCGCAAAAATCGTAAGGGGTACCCCTTACGATTTTTTCAAATTTTGGCCATTTTCAGGGGTTTTCAAGCTTTTATTCATAAAAAATGAACCGGTTGAACAAAAATTATGAAAATATCTATACTTATGTATTTTTGTCCGTAGAATCGAATGGTGATATCGCCAAATTCATATGTCGACCCATTTTTGGGTTAATACCCAAAAATGGGCAGTTTTGAGCAAAACTTTGAATCTAAATATCTCGAGAACGAAAAGAGATATCGACTTACGGTTTCAAAATTTGGAATCGGCGCATTGAGAAGTATCTAGATACATAAAAATTAGATTTTTGAAAATTTTGAAGTTTTTATCTAAATGTGGGGTATATTGACTTTTGGGGCAATAATTCAAATTCCTTCTTTCTTCTTCAGCTTTTTCCAATTTAATTAGGGGTTACTGTTTCTTACTCTTCTCTTTCACTTATTCCTGTTCAACGCATCGTCTTCACACAGTTCTTCCGGTTTCAAGTCTTCTGCGATACAGTCCTTCCATCTTCTCTTTCGCTTTCCTCGTACTCCTGACATTCTCATCTTATACTTGCTATATTTGATTTTGCACTTGGCACTGACATCTGTCAATTAGAATTTTTTGCAAATATCAGATGTTTCCATGATAAATAGCAAAGCTCACTGATTTTTGAAAATTAATTTCTTTTTAATGCTTTGACTCTATATCTTTTGAATATGAAGGAAAATGTATAACCAAACTGTATAGAGAAGAGTATTTTCTTTAATTTTTAGCAGTTGATAGTCAGATATTGGACAGGGAATTAAAAAAACGAAAACAATTTCTCAATTCCTCCTTTTGAATAAACTACCATGTTATTTTCTCTGAAAAATCTTAAATCATGGAAGCAATAATATTTGTAGATATTCGAGTTTTATTACCAAAATCCTGAAACATGTATACCATGTCTTTTGGTGGATAAAACCTATCAAATCAAAATTCCAATCACCTTCAAAAAAATCTACATACTCTTATCCCTATTAAACTCGGGGAAAACATTCACATTCTGTTATAAAAATGATTCTTTCACATTCTCATTGCTATTCTACTGTGGTATCCATTGCATGTCGCCATTAGAATGGTCTGTTCGGTGACGTATGCGGACGGTTATCGTCGGCAGAATAGCTCTGCCGTTGTAGGATTTTACCAGCAGATACTGAGTTCTCGTAGGTGCATCGGGAATTTCAATGAGATCGAGATGTCGAAGCTATTCGCGAACGTTTAGTACAGCGGTGAGATTTCGATGGAGGATTATGCCCTGACATATTGATTTGCTGTGGAGATGACGAGAGGGAATAGCTTTGTGCTATACTGTTTGATTTAGTGGATAATAGAAATGGGATGCCAGAGCATTATTCCAGGTTGTGTCAGTCTCAGTCATTATCGAGATATAATTGTCAAACTGCTATACACTATACTTGAAGTAAATTAATAGAGAGAAGATGATTAACTCCTTTCGTCTCAATAAGATCTATGGCTACAAATAAATTCAAGAAAATGAATAATATTATACCATATCCCATTGTTAATATGTAACTATTACATATTTTAGATAAGAAAGAGAATAGTTATTGAAGTATTATGGGCAGTAAGTGATTCGTATCGATTGAGGATGATTTTGGAGATCGAGACGAACTCAAGAACTCAAATACAACCAATACCGGCAGAAGAGCACTTACTGACTTATTTCGACGCACAAAATTAAAAAATAAGATTTGAAAATTACTTTGACATATTAAATTATTATTTCTTGCTGAGGTATCGGATTCATACTAAAAATCACATATCCAAATTTTAGTGAATAAGTACGTTTTAAGGTCCCTAGAATCGATTATAACATTTTTACGGTGATGTCTACGTGCGTGTGTGTGTGTGTGTGTGTGTGTGTGTGTGTGTGTGTGTGTGTGTGTGTGTGGGTTTGTGTGTCTGGATGTTGGAAGGACTTTTCCTACTTAAGATCTGTTTAACTACATATTTCTCAATCTGACATTAATGGGAAGAGCTGAAAAGGTTTTAATAACAATTGGTCAACCGAAAAATATTACTTATTACAAATATCGAAGAACATAAAATTCTCCATCTAATACACTTGTTATATCTTCTATAGATTTAGAGATAAAGAAAATATAATATATAGAATAATCCTTAGCAATAAATCGCACAGTCCACACTACACCAAGGAAACCAGTTGCCAAATTCAAATGTTTCTAATTGACAGATAAATGTCAGTGTCAAAAATCAACAGTTTTATTGACATTAATGAAAGCTTTTTTCTGGGAAGTACATTTAATACTTCTTATGGAATTATTAATTAAATATTTAAAATTGTAGGTAGGTATGAATATTAATAATAATAGTGCATATATCCTAAAGTTGCCAAATTCAAATGTTTGTAATTGATAGATAAATGTCATTGTCAAAAATCAACAGTTTTATTGACATTAATGAAAGCTTTTTTCTGGGAAGTACATTTAATACTTCTTGTGGAATTATTAATTAAATATTTAAAATTGTAGGTAGGTATGAATATTAATAATAGTAGTGCATATATCCTAAAGATATGCCGCCAATTCTGCCAATAAAGTATCACAAACATAATTTTCATTACAGAATATAATTGTTTGGTACTAGTACAATTGTAAAAAACCTTCAGGTACCCAATTAATTTAAGGGTTTTTAATGCAAAGATAATGTTTATAAATTTTCAGGACTCACTTTAAACCAAAATTCCATTTATAAAATTATTGAGTACCAGAACCATCAAAATATAATATTAATTGTAACTGAAACAAATACAATATCATGTATACGATTCATAAAAGAAAAAAAAATATTGAAATCTCAATCACCTCGTAGGTTATAATTCACTGATTAATTTTTTCTCTATAAACAGGTCGTGAAATTCGCGGACGAGCATACAAAGAAATCAATAACAACCCGTAGTTATTAGTAAATTTTCAGTTTTTACTGCATTGCACTCAACCGAACTGCAGCATTTTCAATAACTTGCGTATTCACCCACACATCGCCTCATAACTCACACGTTTATAACCAGCAGAAAGCAATACTCGTCGCATTCAATTCCCGTTAACACGTTATTAATAACTTTTATTAGATTTGTTAAAAAGCCATTACGAGTGCGTTATAATTTGCGGTTGTTAATTTAACGAGTTTGTGCCCATACACAGCTTTCATGGGAATATAATTGAGTTATGTTTAATTTAAATTTAAAGGACCCGTGTCCATATTTGACTAATTGGATCTGTCAGGTATTATTTCGAACTTGTACTAGTTTGGATTGTTTTAGTGAAAAACGTTACAAACATAAATTGATATCATTCATAACCGAGATAGGAGATCTGTATTTCAAAATAAAACAAGGTTACCGAATGTTTATGAAAGGAAAGCTTCAAATGCATACAGTTTCAACAATTATTATTCATGTCAAAATGTAATTATTAATTACTAGGATTTAACGAAAAACGAAATAACGTTGGTTTACATAGGGCTATACATTCTGCCCTCTTTTGGTCAAAATACAAACCTAGTCCGCAAAAATTTTAGCTGTTGAGTTTAGATACGTAATCACACCAAGTTTGCAAACTGTTCTATGAACAAAGCTAATAGCATTTTTCATAGAACGGTTTGCAAACAGTTGGAGTTTGAGACCGAATACGCATGCCAGGTTTCAAACTAGTTGTAAATAAAACGAACCTGAACCGAACCCAAGCCGGAACCAAACCGTAACATTTTAGGGAACCCAAACCGAGAATCGAACCTCAGATACATTTTTAATTGAACCTGTGTCGAAACCGAATCGAGTATTAAAATTCAGGTTCGGGGTTCAACTCCGGTTCAGGTTAATTTTTAGTTCGAAAAGTAACTACAGCCGATAATCGACGTCTTAGGCGTCTGCGTTGCTGTCTGGGCTGACTTTTCGTGAAAATTGTGTTCGTTTCTTGTTGCGTTTTGCGTAAATTCCGGCTCTCATTTTACATTATTTCGAACCTGAACCGCGAACAAAACCGCAAATTTTTTTAATGCTTGAACCAGAACCGCACCCGAATCCATCTTTTAAAAAACAAATTAACCTGAACCTAAACCGAACCCAGTTTTTGGCGGGTTCGATGTCCTGGTGCATTTATAAGCATCTAGTATGCAGTTTTTTCAGCTTGATAATGGAAATACTATGAAACTGTAAATCTTACTGCAATAACATTTGCAATTTGTTTGAAAGTTATCAATAAAATCTTCAGTATACTGGGGTGTCATTTTAACATAATTCTCATTTTTTGTTTTTCTTTCTAATAGCTATTATTTCAAAAGCGTTATACAGAAAAAACAAACTTTCTAAATTGTAGTTAAATTAACTAAATAAATCTGTGATTTTCAGCCTTCTAATATGTTTTCAATAAATTATCTAAGTTGATTTAGTTAAATTTTCTAAATTTGTAATAACAAATTATAGTAAAATTAAATACATAATTAAATGACTACATTTAGTATTGAACTAAACATAAATAAAGGTATTAACTAAATATATATTTAAATTTTCTATTTTCTTACCTAATTCTTCAGATAAAACACCGAAAATTGAAAGACAAAATTAATGAAGTAAAATTAAATAAAATAAGTAATTAAAATAACTATTTACATATTTAAACTAACGATTTTTTATAAAATATTTATTATCTATTTCGGGTTAGTTAAAATGCTAAATTAAGATTTGTAAATTATACTAAATTATTAGACATATTGCCTAATAAAATAATATCTAATTATAATTAGACAAAATTTCAAATCTTTTTTTTTCTGTGTATCTTCACTTGAAGAATCACTGAAAAAGTCTCTTATTAGTTTGCAATAATATACTCACTTTAAAATATTTATTAACATATTAAATATAAATTTATTTTTAATGTATCAAATAGATAATTTAATTTTCTGCAAACGAAAACGATCTCAAACATGTGTATATGTCAAAACTTCTGAAAAATAAAATGCGCATGTCTCAAACTAAAAATTTCCAGCCGAGTTGAAAATTATTCTGACCGTTGCCAACCAGTCCTCAACTAGTCAGAAAACTTCTGTGAACAGCCAACTAGAGTTTGAAATTTGTGACTGTGTGAATGCTTTTATGTAACTGCATATGTCGCTGACGGTTGCTGACGGTTTCAAATCGTTCTATGAACAAAGCTATATAGAATTACGTGTACAGTGTCAAACTCATTTTTGGCCAAAAATGGATTTGTCGAGTTTTGAAACTAGACGATTCAATTAAAATGCCAAAGAAACAATCGTGAACCATTTACACTATTACTATTTATTTTTAATCTAGATTTTATCGTCAAATATTAATATTATGTTAAGGGAAACATGATGTATGTATTTGTTTAAATTGTAACTTTTATGATATATGTATGTATGTAAGACATAAAATATCATTTCACTTTAAAGGGAAACATTTAAAAACTTAATATCTCCAAACGTGACAATTCATAAATCATGTACAAATGTACAAATACGAACTGGAATTCAAGTTATTTGTCATGCGTAAAAGCCAGTTTTATGGATAATATTTTTCACTGTCTTGCTTTTATCTCTTCATAAAGTCCTGTGTTATTTAGCGATGTGTTGATAATATAGATGGCTATGGTTGTGTTGCGTTGTGTACGGTATACGTGCCGTGTATGTAGCTAACTTCATTACCGGTTATAATGTCGTACGACGTGTGACAAAAACGAGCAAAATGAGAATGAACAAAGTTTCCCAGGTTATAATTATAAGGAAATTCGACATTACTATTACAGTTTTGTATTAAACAAAATTAATTGAATCTTGTTACAGAAAAGAATTATGATTTTGACATAGTTATCAGAAAAATCTGTTATGGCCATCTCAATACTTCTCGGCATTTCCTTCTTATATTATATGTATTGTAATATTGTATTTAATATTTCTTGATTCTTTCATTCTATGAGGAATTTTCTAAATGGTACAGATTCTTCAAATTCATTGGCGGGATTGGCGTTATTTTTTATGGATGTATGTATTTTATCTATAATTTTAAATATTTATTTAATGAAATAATAAGAAATATTAAATGTATTCCTAGAAAAAGCGTTCAGTAATGTCACTAAAATTGTTGATTTTTGACATTGATATTTATCTGTCAATTACAAATATTTGAATTTGTCAATTGGTTTCCTTGGCGTAGTTTGGACTGTGGGATTTAGTACATCAGATTATTCTGTATATTATATTAATTTATCTCTGAATATACAGAAGATTGTATGTACTTTATTATTTAGAACATAAATTTTCAAAAAATAATATTTAGAAGATTTTTTTGAAGAAACTACTACTTCCAGGAGTCCAGTTGTTACTAAAATCTTTTCAGCTCTTCCCATTAATGGCAAATTGAAGAATACGTAGTTTATTTATTTATTTATTTAATATCCCATCCATCCTATAGGATCGAAATCCCAATTACGGGGTGGATATACAAAAAATACATAAAGGTTACAATGTTTCAACAGACAAAAAAAAAAAATTATGTACAAAACAAAATTGCAATAAAGAAAATCAAGTTAAACTATAGCTATTTAATAATGCTTGCTTGAAGTGTCCAAGTGGCAAGTGATAAATATCAATATCCACAGGAATATTATTAAAAATACGAAAACAATAATTTTTCTTGAACGCAAAATTTGTAAACAATTCTTTTTTCCTAGGGTTATCGCTCAAATGCAGCTGTAGACACGTGTTTCGCTCTTATTAGAGCTCATCAGTACAATCACCGCCGCTGTGACGTATTTATCCACAATGTGTGTGGAAATGCTGACTGAGACAACATGGGTGTATTTGGCTGCTTACTAGTTCTGTTACACTGTGTCAGTTTTTTTTTTTTTATTACTACCTCTAGTTAATGTCCACTTATTAACTAGCTATGCTGTACTGATGAGCTCTAATAAGAGCGAAACACGTGTCTACAGCTGCATTTGAGCGATAACCCTAGGAAAAAAGAATTGTTATTATTAAAAATATAGCATAATCGCCTGATGGGCGATCTTGCTTCGTAGTTAGTTCTTATATGTGAGTAATGAAATGTACACTTATTTCTAGAAGTAGTTAAACAGGTCTTGAGTCTTATGGTTTTCAACATCTACAGACACACACACACACACACACACACATACACACACGTACTCACGTACAGACATCATCGAAAAAATGTTAAAATCGGATACTAGGGACCTTAAGACGTGCTTATTCACTAAAATCTAAATATGCGTTTTTTAGTATGAGGTGTAGCGAGAGAAAAAAATTACTTTTTAAATTGTGCTACGAAAAATTCAATATTTAAATATCTACTTGTTGAAATTCATTGCAAGAATGACCATTAGAGAACTGTGTAACTCGATTTACACACATATACATTTCTTCAACATTTCAATTCAATTTTTCACAATTTTCACTCAATAATATATCATAAACATTATCTGTTACCCCATTTATAATTTCCGTCCTCAATTTTAAAAGTTGTAAACACCTATAAAACATCCTTAACCTTGAATTTTCTTCTTCCGGAAATAATATTCCGTTTATCGAGCAAACAAACACACGTCTGGGGTAGGACATTAATCATTTATTCCCCGTACGTCAGATTCGTCCAAGTGAAACCGAAGCTCAAGCAGTGCAGTAGGACAGGACACTGAAACCTGAGGAAAAGAGAAAAAGAACTCAAGACTGTTCTAAGAAAGAAAAAGATGGAGAGTTGAATCCATCATGCATTATTGATTGTGATGGGAGGACAAGGTGATATTTGCCGCACGCACGAATAAAGCAGGGAAAGAGCAAGAGAATTTTCATAGGAAGTGAGGTCTTGTATAAAATTAACATTCTTATATGAATATTATCATCCCTGAGGGAAAACGTTTATGCAGCAAGAGTTGTCACCTAGCAATGGTTCATATGCCGTGATGATATATTTATTTATCCAATCAACTTTATTCACAGAAATATTTATAAAAGATTACACAAAATTTACAATAGAATTCACCAGAAACCTAATAATAATAGTAATATTAAACCCATTTATTGTTCCAACCCTTACAATTATAATATTAACAATGACATTAAAAAAATAATAACTTTAAAATTGCTAATTCTAACCTAAAAACTACACACCAACTTTTCTCCAAGTTAAAAGACAATATGTGATTCCAAAGATGTTATTTACCAGGTCGAATGTGGAAAATATAATCAAATATACATAACGGAGACGTCTCAACCCTTTAAAAATCTGGTGTGGCCAACACAAAACCTCCCGCTATTTAATTTTTATTAATTTAAATTCATACTTACTTATTTACTAGCGCTGCAAACTGTTCCATTGCATAAAACTATTGCTTTATTTACTATTTTCTTTTTAAAATGTCACCATTATTAATTTGAAGTGATTCGTTTTTTGACAGTGACATTTACTGTCAGTTACATTCATTTGAAATATGAACTGTGTAACAAAGGAATTGTGTTTATCTTAGGCTTCGGGACTTATAAAAAATGATTTTTAAATTTATCTGTAAAATGTATAGAAAAAGTATCAATGTATTCCTGTAGAATTCAATAGTCTTTAATTTTCATAATAACAAAATGCGAAAAAATGGCATTTAATGGTATTTTTTGAAGAAAAACCATTATGAGCTTCAGGTGAAGCGCCATTTTCGGTTATCTAATTTAAACCAAAATCTAATGGCTTTTTTTCATATTAGAATAGGGTATAAATACAAGGTTTCAGAATTTTCTGAAACATACACATACACACACATACAGACATCATCGTGAAAATGTTAAAATTGGATTCTAGGGACCTTAAAACGTGGTCATTTACTAAAATCTCGATATGTGATTTTTAGCACGATACCTATACCTTCCTTACCAAGAGTAGCCGGAGCTAAAAAAGGATGTATCAACATGAATATCATAGTAAACTATTAGATCCAAATTATAGTGCACTCACTAACCACACAGTTAATACTGGCTACAAATTTAAATTTGATGATGTTAAAATTATTGATAAAGTTAATAAGAAATATCCTAATTTACTTACAGAGACGCTTCATATTAACATAAATAAAAACAAATGTGACAATTTCCAAACAGACTTTAAACATAATTTAAAATATATAAACAACTTCACAGACAAACTAAAAAGTCACTAAGTTCTACACGTATGACTTCATTGGTTGTGTTATGTTTACTTGTTTTTCTCTTCAGTATTTCACCAACTCCGAATTGATTCGGAGGTTTGTTGAAATGCTATATCTCAAAATCATAATATTAAGATGTATTTTTATTATTAAATTTTTAATAGGTATTGTAGAAGTGAAAAATCGTGTCAAATGGTGCCCCACGTTGGGCGCCTCTTAATTGGGAGACAATCGTCGTTTCAATGTGTATTTTTTGTGATATTATTACACTGGAATTATACATATGAATTATCAAATATTTTAAGGAAACCTAATATCATTTAAATCTGTGTTTAGATATAAGGTAGAAACTACTTTGAAATTAGTTGGGCAGAGATTCAATATATTTAGCTTATTTAGTGTTCAAGATGAACCGAGGTTTAAATACAGAAATCTCCTAGTTCAGAGAATGTTGGGGCAAGCCACATAACCACAATTGCCCGCATTCTAACTAACTAGACAAACATTGTAGTTTTACGGGCAGCTTCACCTACTTATCAGCAGATTATTTTCTTCAAAAAGCTTCATAACATTAAAGTATTAGGAAAAAAATGTAGAATAACTGTAGATTAATAGGGAATATTTAATTTAAAAGAGTTTAGAGCTGCGTGAAGATAAATTTATTATACACAGCACAATGTTCTTTTTTCACAAAGAAATGTTTTACTTGCTGTCATTATCAGTAATATAATAACAAATTAAAAACTATACAAATATTTATACAATTGTAGGCAATAATTCCTAGAATCAGGCAGCGGTAATTTTAAGGCTGTGCCCGATGTTGCATTTTTATTACCCTAATATCTTAATCCTAAATTTATATGCCCTAAGTCTAGTGATTATTTAGGATTTTAAAAATTAGATTTTAGGGTTTTGCAGAAGCACACTATGCCTTAAAGTTGACGCGCAAAATTAAACAAATCATATTCGTTGCTATAATTTGTACAAAACGTCAAATTTACTGTCAAAGGATAGCTTCTTAGCTTCTATTTATGAAATATAATACTAACATTTAATCTCAAGCATCTAATTGAATCAAATTGTATAATTCATTTTTGTTGATCTAAAGTGTTGCCATACAAACACTAGTGTGCCATTCGGAGTTGTATTTATGTGAAGAAGACACAGCCTAAGTAACAGTACAAGGGAATTTTACAGCAACCTATCCTAATTACGCATATTTCATCTTTATTGAACAAATTTCAGTAACGGGTTATCCAAAGCTGATCCATCAAAATTTAATAAATTATATTTGTGCTTTTTCATATAAATGGATTCCAACATATTTAAATTTCCTCATCATTACAATTTTTAAGTATTTGTAGGTTATTTATTACAAATTTATGTCCTGTATCATGAGTATGGGATGCTAACTCTGTTTTAAATATGTTTTTACATTTAAAATGATATTTATGTTCGTTGAAACGTTTGGTGATGGTAGGGAATAATTTTATTTGTTCTTATATCTTCGAGTGTACGAGAATATAAGGTATGTACGGAAGCTTTCTTGAAAGCAGTAGTGAGTGATGCAATGAAAATGTCACTCTTCTATAGGTACACCGGCAAAGTTCCTCTCGGCAGTAGCAGAATATCGGAATTTTTATCAAATATTGTCTTAAAATACGAACGCTGTATTTTATATTCATAGAGATATGAACTCGCCTGTCAAATTAATAAAAATGATGCGTTTGTTTCACAGTAAAGATTTATTCTGCCAAGATTTATTAAGTTTCCTTCCTAAATACTCCCCTGGACTTATACGTATCCATGTTCCAAGGAACAAATTCCAGTTTCTCCTTTGCTAGTTAAGTTACTTAAGTTGTTCAAGTGGTATATACCTAATCTCAAATTTATTTAACGTTTGTTCGATCGTAAACGGCAACTGGAGATAGCGAAATTTCGATTTAACACTTTCCACTGCTCTTAGTGGGAAGTGGGAAACTTAGTACGAGCTTAAACTTCTTACAAGAATATCAGGGGATGAAATTCTTACATGTAGAAGCTATATCTCGGTATTTATAACCTTTATACTACGATACAGATATTCTGCTATCTCCACTTTAAATATTCTAGTTCAAACATTTCAATGTAATGTAAAAGAAATAAGAAATATATTCTACGAAATTTCGTTACCAATGGTAGTAATTTAATATAAACGTCATCTAGTGAATATCACATATTTTATTCATGTCCATACAATTGATATTACTTTATAACTGTTACATAATAAAATACCAGCTGTACCCGTTGCAAATATTTGCAACAAACAATATTATGCGGTAAATTTATAAATTTTATGTTTGAAATTTTCTGAAGCTGTGGTTGGTAATTATGTATTTAGGATTCTTGAATAAAGAAGGCTTCCAAACAATGAGTAAATGTTTATTAACGCCATCTTATTGATTTGATAAATATTTACTCGTCGTTTGGAAGCTTTCTTTATCCAATAATCCTTATACTTTATAAATTTGATGTATATTTAATTTTTCATACTCTTCTACACTGTTTTTTTAACCACCGCTGATTGATTATTTGATCACTAATCACTAATAATAAATATATCATTTAGGGCCGTTTTTTTAATAATTAAAATCATTTTATGTTATCGAACTCAGTTCCCCCGGGTTCACGACCAGACACTCAGGCACGCGGCTACGGGACCCGACAGACGCCAAATATTTCCAATTTTAAATGGCACAAAAGTGACCCCTGTGGTGCACTCTCCACACCAGCTATGAGTGCTCGTGAGGTGACGCCTGGTAAGCGCCCACACGGTAAAATATATCGTCATCATTACCGATGTCTACATGTGTTGTAGATACTGGCACACCCAGAAATGGGTAATATGCCGTGATGATATATTTATTTATTTATTTATTTATTTATTTTATTTTATATTGCACTTCGCTGTCGAAACATCGTTTTATAATAAACTAAAAAAAAAATCAGAACTATTGTATATAACATGTCTTGTGCATACATAAAATTCTAGTTATATCTACTTTTTCATGGTATGTATGTCAGAAATTCTTCCAAATCATTAAAAAAATGATTAGCAGTATTTCTTGTAGATATATGGATTTTACCTATAATTTTAAATATTTATTTAATAAAACAATAAGGATTCGGTGGCTCAATGGTTAGAGCAATGCCTTTTAGTCATGAGTGTGGTCAGGGTTCTGGGTTTGAATCCCACTAAGGCATGGATGTTTGTGTATGTAAACCTACTCAGTAATTGGAATTTAATCCTGTTGAGTGGTTTAAAAAAAGAAAAAAAAATGTACTTCCCTGAAAAAGCTTTCAGAATGTCACTAAAATTGTTGATATTTCTGTCAATTTACAAACTATGTTACAAACATTTGAATTTGTCAACTGGTTTCCTTGGTGTAGTTTGGACTGGGCGATTTATTACATCCGATTATTCTATATATTATAGTGTCTTTATCTCTAAATCTATAGAACCTATAATGAAATTTTGAAATGTATCAGTTGTGGAATTTTATGTTCTTCATTATTTGTAATATCACAAATTTTCAAAATACTTAGAAGTTTTTTTAAGAAACTACTACTTCCGGTTGTCCAACTGTTATCAAAACTTTTTCAGCTCTTCCCATGTATTGAAGAATTCGTAGTTAAACTGGTCTTAAATCTTATAGTTTTTGAGGAATCGTCCTTCCAACATCCACTCGTACACACACACATACACACACACGCACGCACGCACACACACACACACGCACACACACTCATACATAAACATATTCACACACACAAATATCATCGAAAAAATGTTAGAATCGGATTGTAGGAACCTTAAAAATGTGTTTATTCACTAAAATCTGGATATGCGATTTTTAGCATGAATCCAATACCCCTCTTAGCGAGGGGTAATAATTTTGAAACGAAAATGTGAAAACTAAATGTTATAAAACTTTTTATTAATTTTTAATTAGTAAACATTTCAATAAAATCTACTACATATAAGAAACTAGTATCTATTTGTAAATAGTTGCGGTTGCAATGAATGTGTTAATTAAATCTGTATTGTTATTGCGACGAAATAAAAGTAATTGTATTTGTCTTATTTCCCTATTTGCTGACGGCAGCAAAACCAAAAGCGTTAGTTTCTAAAACAAACCACAAAAACTATTTTGACAAAACACTAATAGCCAAATCAGTTTTAACACTTTATCCCGATCCAAAACAAAGTTAACATCATCGGTATTGTTTTTATTGATCGGATTACTCGGTATCTCTGTTTCTACAATCAGTAGAAAAGCACAATCAATCTGCACATTCATCCATTGAACGCGCACACTAATCCATTTCTCCGGCATTTGAACTGTGTGGGCGTAGCCTACACAGATTCCCGTAATCGTCTGAAACTAATTAACAATTAAGTACCGCAGTGTAAAAAACCGACTCGAATCGTTGAATCTGTCTAGAGGAGATGGGACAGCAGTGAACAGGAATTTACCGCATTACAGCAACAGGGATAGTCAGCGAAAGAAACAAGAGTAGAAAGAGGTTTTATGGAAACTTTTTTTTTGTGAAATCTAGAGGTAACTTGATTAAAATGCAATCCAGAGAATGTAGGGCAGTAGGGTTTCTTCAAAAAAGAAATGCAAATGTGCAAAGGTAGTGGCATTTTATTCTAAAAAATTTGCTACGTACTTTGGGCAGCGACGTACTTTCACGGAAAAAGTTTGCGATCAGAAATAGTATATTATGATACAAGTGTATAAACCAGCCATTAATGCCTGCGTACCGAGTGCTTTAATGGCTATTATGCACGTGTATCATAAGCTATTTTTTTTATTATACCAGCATAATGTGCTGGTAAAAAGGATTTCAAATTTTGATTTTGACATTTCATAATTTTATGTGATATAACGTAACATCGTTTATCATGGAGATGTTCCTTTTCACTAGCAATCTTTTTAAAACACGGAGTGCTTTTTTCGCACGCTTTTTAGTTCGATAACCATGAATTATGAAGCAGGTATAATTAGAAATATGTTTTTTCTATTTCGGTGTTCTTATGAGTCTGCAAAAGCACTATTAGAATGTCGTTGAGAAAATCTATGAGCGCAGTGTTTGATACAATGAGTTAACGTATAAAATCAGACAAAACTCACAACATACAATATACATCAAAATATGAAATTTCAATTGTTAGCGGGAAGAACTACCAAGAAAGATGATTTTTGTGTAACTATTATTGTGGTCCGGATGCGGTTATCCGCTACCGAAAATCGGTCACTTTAATATGTTATTATGTATGAATACGTTTATGAATGTGGCTGAGGCGAAAGAAGTGTGCATGGATAGGAATGTGTGGCGAAAGATGATTGTTGCGTAACTATTATTGTGGTCCGGATGCGGTTATTTGCTTCCGAAAACCGGTCACTTTAATATGTTCTTTGTATGAATTTTATGACGATTTTGGACAAGGCGAAAGAAGAATGTTATTAAAGAGTTAAGTAATTCAGTGGAGCTCTTACTTTCATCCCTTTTCTTATTGTTTTCGGGTTTTTCCTAACCCACTAAGTGGGAAACGCGTGATTTTATGTATGTATGTACATAAGAACTACCAACATAACTGACAAAAAAACACCAAGCCAATTTTTTTTGATAAGTCGCATTTTTTTTTAAATCTCATTGTAAAATTACCTCAATAGAAAAAAAGAGTATTAAAACATGTTTCATAAGGCCAGTTAAAGAACTCGTCCTAGAGTATGAAGAAATAAATACTATCAAATTGCATATAGATAGAGATTAGAATATCCGTTAATATTTATAGGTAATAACATAAAATGTCAAAAAAAATGATATTATCTGCGTTTTTTCAAGAAAGATTATTAAAAGTTGCAAAGGACGGTACTTCCGGCTGTCGACGTATAGCCAAAATCTAATCAGCTCTTAGTTTGGATGCAAACTTGAGAAATAGGAAAAAATTACAAATTTCATCCTAAAAATAGTAAATTTGTATTATACAGTTCCTAAAATGTGCTTATTCATCAAAAACTCGAATTATTTGACTAAAGACAATACCTTCCTTACCTAAAGCTGATGAAAGAAAAAAAGTTTATTGAAAAACGATATAATAATAAATGTACAAGTACAATTGCAATGGTAAAACTGTTTTAATAAAATTTAAAAAATCATACTTGACACGTTTCACAAGATTTCAGTTTCTAAATCAACCTCTCGGTCATTTATCAGAGACTAGAACCACAGATGCGTTTCGCTCTTACTGAAGCTTTTCAGTGTGGTATACTGACGCTTCTAGAAGGCACTGAGTAAGGTTGAGCTAAAGGATGATAAACATTCCAAAAAGATATGATGACTGCAGTAGTAAGTAACCACATGCAAAGCCGTCTATCGAAAATGTCGCGAGCTGAAGAGCCGCAATAAGTGTAAAACGCGTTTGTGGTTCTGGTTGAGTGGGCCAGTCTCTGCTTTCAATTTGTTTGCTTGACCGAGATGTTGATTCAGAAACTAAAATCTTGTTAAACTTGTCAAGTATGATACTTTAAATTTTAGATGAACTATTTATTAGTAAGCAGCTATACTCGTCGTCAAATAAATATGCACTGATGCTCAGTTTTTCCTCTTCTCCTTACTCTGTCCCTTGCCCTGCGATGTTGCCGCTTCTTTATAATTTAGCATTTTCAACATGACCAACGGAATTGTCAAAAGTGGAGAAATCTCTAGTCCGTATTTATTTAACGGCAATTATAACTGTAAATGTGCACTATTGAAATTGAAATGCATCTAAATTGTTTTTGAAATGGTTGAAATACTTATCCACTCTCAGCATGGATCTACGCACCTTTTACTTGGAATCAAAACACGTAGTTAACCTTACAATTCACTGCCCCATTAAAAATAAACCTGCAACCCAATTACATTTTTAAACTCAGTGTCCCTAAGTTTGTCACTGTACCCTAGGCAATTACCGTTTCCCCTTCCGCACGGCAGTGGCAATGGTGGTGTAGCAAACATTTGGGCGCTACGTGAAAACGACAATGCCTCTGCGTGCTCCGCCTACTGCGTGGCCAGTGTCGGCGGGATGGGGTAATGGGCGGGGGCAGCAACCTCAATGGAACTGATTGTCTTCCTGGGTGATTCCAAGTCGAATGAAATGGGACGGGTTGGGTTTCAATTGAAGACGATGAATGCGGTGTTTGGAAGGTTGATTAAAGCACGAATAATGGATAATAAATAGAAAATAAGGAGGATACAATAAAACAAAGGATCTTAGTATTTCATGGAAAATTTAAGAAGAAAAACGCTGTTATCTGTCACATTTAAGATGTCAATGGTAACCTTTAAATGAAAATATGAAATGAGGACAGTTTAAAAGAAATTAAATTTAGAAATATAAAAACGAGCAAATATTTAACACAAGTTTAAAATATCTAACACTTGGTATTTCATAAAGAGGTAGATAAGTCATCTGTGTAGGATGTAATGAAATTACTTACATCTCGTCATTATATAAACTGATGGGCGTTTTCATACTAGCCGACACGACATCAGCGCGACGCCAACGACGATGCCGGTGGACGCAAAATCCCATGTAAATAAATGAAGTGCTTTCACACTTACCGATATAACGGTAACTTGTTGTTGCAGGCCCCGGCATGTTGGCGAGGAGCAATTACTCCACTTGTGACGTCCCGATTTTCATTAATTTTATTGTTGAGTTCAATAAGAATTGTATCCTACACATCCGAAAATAATTTAAAAAATCTGTTGTGGCCAGCACATGACCTCCCGCCAATTCCAATGTTAAAATAGCAATGAGCTTTAAGTAAAGTATCACTTCCATTGATCGTTTGTAAACAAAATCTACTTTGTTGTTCCAATAAATAGAAAAGTTTGTAATACGAAATTTTGGATTATATTTTCTTATGTTTTTCCTGAAAAATCTGTGAGCAAATACCAACTTTGCGAAGTTTTGGATCATTAATATATTTTAAGAAAAAATCGTCACACACACATTATTGTCAAAATCAGCACCAACTTCCTTATGCTCTAAAACGCAATCAAATTATATAAGAGTATTAAATACCAACTTTGAGAAGTTTCGGATCTTAATATATTTTAAGGAAAAATCGTCACACATACATTATTGTCAAAATCATCACCAAATACAACTTCCTTATGCTCTAAAACGCAATCTGTGTAAATTCTTCGCCGTACATTATCCATTTCGTAAATGTGTATTTGCAAACTATTATTTGACACTTTGAAATCACGTTCTTATTTGAGAGCTGTTTGATATATAATGCTGCAAACATCAAACTAAAATCGAATTATCCTGTATATCTAATATTTATGCATGTTGGAAAATTATTATTTTTACAAACCTTAATTTCATTACAATCATATTTAAACTACTAAATTCTTCTTAACACGGTTTCATTACTAAGTTTAATGTTATTTCTTCGTGACAGTGACATTTGTTTAAATATGTCAAATTTTTTATTAAAGTATTGTTTTTGTTAGACGCAGAGGCAAAGTGATGTACAAAAATAAATTATTTTATAATTCAATATTTAAAGTTATTTCAAGTTATTTACTAAATGCTTATCATAGAATTGAAGATTGTGCCATTATTATATTTAATTTGTATTGGTAAAAGTTGCTAAAAAATTATATTCAATGAATTTTTTACAAGAAAAACTGTTAAAAGCTTGTATAAATGATACTTCCGGTTATCCGATATACACTAAAAACTAATGAGCTCTTCCCACATTAGTATAGAATACGTATACAAAATTTCAAATTTTTCTGATTGATAGTATTTGAGTAATCGTGTCCACATGATCCACACACACAGACACACACACACACATACATCATTGTAAAAATGTTGAAATCGAATTCTGGGGACATCAAAACGTGCTCATTCACTAAAATCTCTATATGTGATTTTTAGCACGATCCCTATACCTCCCTTACCTAGGGTAGCGGGAGGTAAAAACTTGTTTCATCATTAACTAATTTTTCAAAAAGTGTGTAAAATGTAAATTGTCTTTGCTTGTTACGTTTTTTTTTTGCGCCTTAGATGCAATAAATATAGCAAATATATTTTTTTTGTGCCATTTGTACTCACAGCTCGCAGTCGTCTCCCGCCCGGCAAAATGTAATGTGAAAATGATTTGCCGGCGACGTATTGGTATCAGTGTCGGGCCGTAATTGTGCAGGTGCTGGTGTCAGCGGATGTGAAAACGCCCATTCCCTGACGGTAAAATAAACAATCAGCCCTACATACAACGACCTAAATCCTACTTACGGTATCTGGTGTGAAATAGTTATTTATGTACTAAGTGTAGGAAAATAAAAATAAGTAGGAAATAATCATTTGTTGTACTAGAAATTAGGAATGACGAATTCCGATAATTTTGGTACCCGAGTACCCGAAACAACTACCCGGGTAGTACCCTTTACCCGTTCATTACCAGATACCCTTTAACTACCAGTTATCTTTTAAGTACATATACATAATTCTTTAATTTGTTAATTACTAGTTACCCTTATATTAGCAGTTTACTTTTTAATGAAATTCATTTTTATTGTTTACATATATGTATTAAATAAAAAGTAATGCAAATAAATAATGTACCTACTGTATTTCTATTAAAAACTTAACATAAATTACCTATATTAATTATAGTATGGTAATAAAAAAACTTATCTTTTAGTTAGGTACAATTTTTCCGGTAGCTGGAAACTGTTGGGTAATTAAAGGGTATCGGGTAATAAACGGGCAGCGGGTATATTTCGGGTAATCGGGTAATAAATTTTATACACGGGTACATTATTATCGTGTAGGTTCCGAGTACCCGAGTACCCATCGTCATTCCTACTAGAAATATTTGTTTCATATGACATTTGTATTTATTGGAAGAATTTTATTAATTTGCTCATATTTCTTTATCTTTTAATAAAGGAAAATCCATGTAAGTTGTATTTTATAGACTAAATTTTATTATTATCAAGAACAATTTATTTTAGAATGCCCCAAAGGTCCAATGTATTTTGCAAGTATTATATTCGAGTCGATCGGGAAGTAGTTGTTCTTGGTCGAGAGTTGCATGCAGGAAATGTCATTTTGAAGATTACGAATACAAAAGAGATGTTACGAACAAAAACAAAATATGACAGTGTTGAAGCAAGAAGAAATGGAATCTGTGCATAATTTCTTATATTAATCAAGAAAAAAATATTGACTTAATAACAATGTCAATATATTTAATTTGTAAATATGTAGAATGTATTTCCTTTCTAGAAGATATATGAATTTCCATTATATGGAAATGTTAATTTAAATTTAAACATTTTGTGGAGAAAATATTTTTCATTATTCTTAATATCTGAGGCCTAAATAAATATATTTTCGTTTCAGGGATAATGAAAAGGTATGTTTGTAAATACTTTAATCCACTTTGCAAATTTTTAATTATAAAAAAATATTAAAATGTGTTGTAGCTTTAATCCTCTCTGAATTTTTGAGAAAGGCTCATACGAAAGATATAGTTAATTAATAAAAAAAAACACTACCATAAAATGTACAATAAAATGAGATCTAATAATAATAAATATAATATTCATTATTATTAACGTAACGTTAAGTACATATGGCGGTTTGCTATGTAAATATTTGCCGATTCAGTGATTTAATATGTATTGACTTTAGTTGGAACATTATTTACTTACTGCAAATATAGATTTAGTCATAGTCCTGGAAACAATATTTAGTAACATGTAATAACTTGTTTTGTGAGTACATTTGCAACATAATATGCATGTTCTGTACTAATGAAGTTAAAGTTCGTAGAATCAATCAGTATGTAACTTCAGTGCCTTTAGCACACGCATGCAGTGTCTGTAATCACAAGTGTGAATTAAAAATAATGTATTAATAATTAAAATCTCTATTATTTCTATAATCACAAGTGTGAAATAAAAAGAATGTATTAATAATTTATAAAAACTATGTACAGAATTGACGTCACACGAAGAGAAAGATAGAACATTTCGATACAAACAAATCCTTTTCTGTTGTTTTTCCATCTGTCATTCGGGGTTATAACCTAGCTTTCCATTCCGACTTATTTTATTGCATTTAACATGAGTCTATAACACAGAAGATGTGTCTGAAGCAACTAATATAATAATTATTAAATGACGTTTACAATATTCATATCAATGAATTTGTACTGTGAATGACTGATGACGGTAACTTGTTTTTATTGCCTTAACCATGTGGTGGAATCTCCTATTAGACAAAGCGGGCCAACCACTGAAATATATACTAACTGGAACTCGCTTACTCTACCTATCAGCGTACGCTGCACTGAAGCTCATTGAACAATAATGGTTGGTCCTGTTCGCGCACGTTCGTGCCGAACCGAATCTGGCCGAATAACTCGTATCATAGCTGATTGCTTTGTTTTCATATTATGCTTCATTTATTTAAACATACGCCACACGAAATAATTTCCGTCTACTCACGAACTGTCTCGATGTTTGCCAACTACTCCAGCAGCAGGCTTCCGTCTACTCACGAACTGTCTCGATGTTTGCCGACTACTCCAGCAACAGGCTTTCAATATGCTTCACGGTCACGGTTCGTACGCGCATTCCAGTTAGTATATATTTCAGTGGGGCCAACATTATAACTTTTCTTCCCTCGTTTAGATGGCGTTAGTATATAAAATTTTATTTCAAATTTGAAAATGACAGCTTACTGACAGCTCGATTGTTATTGAATTGGTTGACATATTTTTTAATTTAGTTGTGGCTTTGTTTATTTATGATATATACACATTTATTTGTGGTTGTTTGTCATTATTTGTGATTATTTGTGATATAAACAGTAAACAGTTTATCATCAGATATTGTATGTGAAAAAACTTTTGTGAGACATCATGCCCCGCATTAATTTCTGCAATTCCAGACTGCATTGCGACAGATGTGTATTATATGTGTACTTTATTAGTTCTTAGATGCATAATTAGTATTTTGTAAGCTCGGTATTAATTGTTGATATATTTTACAGACGTTACTTTACATTGATTTACAAATTCCAAAAATTATTTACAAATGTTCAACACCGAATATTAAATGGAAAGAAAATTTTGAAAAATTGTGTAATTAGCGATAATAAAAAAAAATAGCACAGAAGAAATACGAAAAATTATTACAAAATTAAAATTATGAATTTACTATTTCACTCATTTTATTATAAATATAAAATATAACGTATATAATTTAATAGCTTAATACTTGATATAAATAAATTTCAACATCGGCTCATTGTGAGATCTTCAAATTTATTACCAAGTATTAAGTTGTTGAATTCGAATCAATTCAAAATTCCCGCCTCCTATACATGAAACTTGTTCTTCCCACGACCAGGGGGCGCTGTACTTAGAGTACCGGTTTGCAGCATTACAGTTTCCTATGTATAATAGTGTCTGTGATCTGTGGCCTTAACTATAGCAAATTGCATTTGTGTAAGTGCTTATTACTAGGGTTTATTTTGTCGAGACACTTTACAAAAATTGGACGTAGTTATGCAAAAAGGAACCATCCCACAATGAAGCACAAATTGAGTTTGGGTCAAATTTAGATTATTAAATGCCCATTTTATGTTGTGAAAAATAGTACCAAGCCACAACTGTTACATGTTAATAGAAAATCGTACTGAACCAAACCACAATCTTAAAATGAATATATATAGTTTTACAGAACAGAACCAGATAGCTTGGTTCTTTTTTTCAAATTTAGGAATTAATGTTATGAGGGATGGTTCCTTTTAGTATCCAGAGACACTCTGTGCAAGTAGTTTGTTTTATCAGTATACATTTTGGTTTTAGAATAGTAAACGTGTTATTGTGGTTTTTTGAGTATTTTTATTGCTAATATATTGTTTTGATTCAGATCATACAACTTTTAATAATTATTCTTCAACGACTGGGGATGTAAATTTAAATATCCATTCTTGTTCTATAGGTGTATAGTTAAAATTAAATGCGTTAATTTTGAGAAATTAATTCAAAAATATTTTGCATTGATTTAGATCAAGCATCCATTATTTATTCACCGCTTCCTAGTTCGAGTTCTGAACTTTTGAAATTTATTGATGTTCTGTTTGATGACTCCGATGCGTGATTATCAACCAGATGATTTGAACGAATCTTCAACGGATTCTGATATCTAAACTAAATGATATAAAATCTATTTTATACTTTATACCAAATTGTCATTCGTTTTATAATGAACTGTTTGCTGGTAAGGACGAAGAAGATGTTATTGACGGATTTGGAGTTACAATCGATTTTACTATAGAAGATGAGTAATATGTTTCAATTACTTAGAGTTTGTAACAATTATGCCATATATTTTATTTGTTTATGAATATTGTTCATATTTTTATAGAATAAAGATTATTTTTCAAATAAAGTATATGGAAACCAAATTTACATTTGTTTTTGGGCTTATATTGTTTTTTGCAAAATGGAACCATGCCACATTTTAATTTTTTTTCAAAATTCACTGATGAAATTCTAAAATTCTTTATGTAGACAGAAAGCCGTGATATTTAGACATTCGAACAATATAACTGTATAAACTGCAAAAATACGTGTAATTGTATAAATCAGTCTCAAGTTTAAACTTAAAACGTAATTTACTCAAAACTCACTTGTTGTGGGTTGGTTCCTATTTGCATAACTACGTCCAATTAATAATCATTAAGGTATAGTATGCGCACGTGAAGTTGAAACTGATGACATATGTCAAAAATGCGTCTATTAACAACCCAGAAAATATTGGCTCTAGTAAGCACGTGCTACATATTGTTTTGTACTGCACGAATACAAAACAATAAGTAGCGAGTGCATACTACATTCAATATTTTCTAGTTTGTTAATAGACGCAGTTTTGATATCTGTCAAAAGTCTCAACTTCACATGCCCATAACTAATTGTTAATGATCATTAATTTTTGTAGTGTGTCTCGGGTATAAGGCAATATACCTCGTTTTTAGCCGAATGGTGCGTGTAAAATTTAGTGCGTATTCTGGAAGGTTAAAAACAAAGTTTACCAACTTACTAGTAAAAGAAAACAAATGGCTGTGTCTTCACTTCTAAAACAGATATGATCGCTGTTGAAAGCGATGGATAAAATGCTATCCCCTTTAATATCCGATATATGCATATCCATAAATTCCGTTTACGTATGTATTTCTAGCAAGGAAATAAAATTCACAGCATATAAAATAAAAGAATACGTGTCATCATATTTCTCCAAACAAAACAGCAGGAAAAAAGAAAGAGTACGTGATGCTTAGAAAACGTTATTTGCATTTGCATAAAAACCTCCGAATATCGCTTTGCCTATGACGGCTGCATCTGTGGCAGAGTGGAAATTATTTTAAAGCCCCAACATACATCGGAGACATTTTTCAGGCGGGCCACGCTGCACCGAAGTGTCATAAATTTATTTAAGTATGACAAAACGTCGCACTGCAGTTTATTCGACGATGTACAGTGGACGGGAGTTATGTCGTTTTGATGACCACGTTGTCGTGGTTTGATTTAGTGGTGCTGTTATGGACTACCGGTTAATTTTTGTGATTAATTGATGCATTAATTATTATTGCCTGGATTTGGAGGAAAATATCTGGTTTTAAATTGTCCATTAAAAATGTAATCTATAAATAATGTGTATAAATATAGCAGGATATTTTTAATTTGAAGCGTTTTGTTTGTAGTTTTTATCTTAAAATATCCGGGAGGGGCCATATCCTAGAGATGGCAGCACTAATGACCGACTTATAGGGAAAACATTATATTTTACGTTTGTGCTAGTTGTATTTTGAGGCTTTGTTTTGAGGATATTTTGTTATTTTTAATTGAAATCAAATATATTTATCATAATGTCAGATATATACATTTATTTAAATGTTGCTGTGCGGCCTATGGTCGAAGGAGAAGCAGTATATAAAGGTAAAATAAGATTCAAAATTGAGGTTATCTGCATGTTAACTTATTTAATTATTTTTAGCTGGACATTTTATCTTGTGCGGATATAAGACAGATAAACAGAATAATATAGAAATAAATTAACTGTGTGTTCAAACATCTAATTTGAAAGGGGCTAACCACTCAATCGTAATAACACTAAATACAAATGCACATCAAGTTCTTTGTTTTGCACGTCTTCCTCTTGCTCAATTTCTGATATTTTTGTAGTTTCTTCTTCTTCCCTGTGTTTCCTATAAACAATTTAAAATAAATACATAATATTAAAGAATAATAGTTACTACTTACAGGTAACGTCTCTCTATTTTTCTTCTCTGTACAGGGGTTTTGTGTAATTTTATTTGCTGTAATTTTTAGTTTGCTATATCATTTTTTTTTCTTAATATTTTTCTTTTATTGACTACAAAAACAATCTAATAATGTTTTGAAGCATAAATTTTTATAAATACTTACATGGAATAAAATCGCTTAGGTAAAAATGTGAACAAACGTGATTTGTCCTTTCCGCTTTTTAACGCGATTTTCCACTTATTTTTTAATATTTCTCTTTTTGGGAAATAATGAACGGATATGCCAGCACTTGCATAATTATTGCACTGCGGTACAGAACAATATCTCTTCGATTTGCTGGTCATGTTTACTTATAACCCTGTATGACAGCACAACGTTTTCCCTACAACTTATATGTTTTATTTTGCCACCAGATGTCAGACACTTTGTTGGCTCTTACCAATAGGTCAATT
Organism: Ophonus ardosiacus; assembly: GCA_943142095.1. Taxonomy (NCBI): domain Eukaryota; kingdom Metazoa; phylum Arthropoda; class Insecta; order Coleoptera; family Carabidae; genus Ophonus; species Ophonus ardosiacus. The sequence goes on along the minus strand of OW964832.1, from coordinate 38,949,058 downwards.
TATTCCTAGTATCTACCTACCTTTTTTAAAAAAAAATTTGAGATTAAATTTTAAATACCGGAATAGAATAAATAAATATATAAATATATCATCACGGCATATTACCCATTACCGTTTACCAGGCGCCACCTCACGGGCACTCATTGCTGGCATGGACAGTGCACCACAGGGGTCACTATTGTGCCATTTAAAATTCGAAATATTTGGCGTCGGTTAGGATCGAACCCGGTTCCCCAGGTTCGCGACCAGACACTCAGGCACGCAGCCACGGAACCCCATAGAATAAAATAGAGTTCACTAATCCGAAAATGAGGATTAGTTTAAACTTTTTTGAGAATCAGTCTGTAAGTTCCTGAGATCATTGCGTTCAAAGTTGGACATTTTTTTTGGGTAATAACCCAGAAATGGATGGAGATATTGGCTTGACAATTTAGCCAAAATTACATAACTAATTTTTTTGGCGATTTAGTCCATTTTCAATGTGTTAACTGTCCAACCTGAACTAATGAGACAAACTTTGAGTAAATTAGTAAACAAGCACCTAAAACTGAACCCGAACCTGAACTGAAAACCCAAAATTTTGATGAACCTAGACTCTAACCAAATCTTTGTCAAGGTGAATAAACCTGAACTGGACTTACCCCGTTTTAAATTTAGATTTGGTTCAATCTACTAAATATAAAATTACAAATCTAAATTCAAATTAAATTATTATGATTTTACAAATAATTAATATTACCATTTTTTTTGAGCATATGCTTTGAATCGAAATTCGAACCCAAATCCGATGAACCGTTATAATTTTCTTTTTCTTGAACCGAAATTGAATCTGAACCAGCATTTATTTTCTAAATCTGACTAAATCTGAACCATAAATAAGTTCGGTTCAGGTTCCTGAACTTTTATAATTTTGATCGTAGAATCGTCGGGCATGTATATCTACCCATTTTTGGATCATCATAACCCACAAATGGGCAAAGTTTTAAAAGTAGATATCTCGAAAACAAAGACAGATTTGGTGTTTGAAAATTTGAAATCAGCGCGTTGACATGTATCTAAGAATATGAAAATTGGAATTTAAAAATATTTTAAGATTTTGGCTTAGAGCAAAACATTAATATATTAAGATAATATTAATTGGAGGCAGATTTGAACCGAGGTACGTTAACGCAAAAATATTTATTCATTAGTTTGTGGCTCACAAATTGCAAATTAATACTCGTATATTTCTCCTTGAACAACTATGCACATTTTAATAACCCTCGTAAATTAGTTGTCAGCGTTTAAACTAGAAACTATTTTTCATTAAAATTTATTAGTGGTAGTCGAAGTTTTCCGAGAATATTCAAAAGTATTTGATGCATTATTCATTTAATAAGAGGTAATATGTTACCGCGTAACCGAACAACTTTATTTGCAATTACAAATAGATCCATATTCATATCATTAAAACAGAAAATTATTCTTGTGTTTCATTGGGCGTAGTTTTCACACGAGACATTTCACTACAACAAATCATACTTTAAAACGTTAATTAAATATTCCTTTCCAGATTAAAGTAATATTAAACCAATTTGCAAGTTAGATTAGAGGAGAGATTAGCATTGGAGTAAGTAATGCATTCGGAAAGACAGAATTCATCCACAGTTCTGTAAAGCGTTTGCGATTGCTATTCCTATTAACTATGCTAGTTCTAGCAATCGCAATAACTCGTAAATTATTTAAACTGTGTACAAACTTTCCTTCTAAAGCGCTACTTCAAACGCAGTTGCAAAAAGCCAGACAAGTTTTTAGATAACACTTTGCTTTCTAGACTATTTCCAATTATCTACAAACTATTTCACCAACAATTATTGCCCTTAGCATTTCAAAACTAGGGCAAATGGAGCCATACCAAAATTTATTTTATTACTAAGGCTAATTAGCACAAAGATTATGATACTGATCTTAAAATCTCTAAATTGTATTTTAAAAACAGTAGTACTTATAAGTACATCAATTTGAATATTTATTTAAACAAATTTCTTTATATTTGCCATTCTATTTTTTAAAAATACAACATACGATTGTTGTCGCATGTAATTGTCCGACTCGCTACCGCTCGTCGTTCAAACTTACATGCTCACCATACAAAGAAGTAAGTTTTCACTCTGTATTACATCTGGGAAATAAAAAGAAATATAAAATGTGGTAGAGAATTAAAATAATAATTAATCTACTTTATTCGTATATACTCGTATTCTATTCAAAATGCTTTTCTTGTACAAATAAAATGTGTAGAATGGAATGAAATTGGTTTTCTAAAAATTTATTCTTGAAATTTCAAAGATTTTCTCTGAAATTTTTGTTACATCAAGCTATAGCTTTAAGCAATAAAATACCCTTTCTAAATTTCACCGCAGTTCATCAGAATTTTTAATTAAATTTCCTCGCCCCCTTTAGATTTTACACTCACGCTGTAATTCCATCCGACTTTTATTTTCTTTGTTTTAAGTGTTTTCTTTTTAAGTTTTTATTACACATACTCCAATACATCTCGATTTATTTCCCAGAGAACACCTTCTTTTGTTAGAATCTGTCACAATCTGGCAGCAAACAGTAGGAGTCCAATTTCAATCCCATAATTTGAAATTGAAATTCTATATTTTCAAGCGGACTGCCTAACATATCTGTGAGATATGACGGTTTGTTCTAGAAATTAGATTTTGGGATATATACATTAAAAAACGCTGGATGGGTTGGCATTGATAAAATATATCAAAATTTGAATTTCATTTGAGGGACAAGAATTTAAAGGAAACGTATTTGAGAGAGTTTCATTATATTTAAATCAGTGCTAGGAATCCATACATTTATTTTGTTGGAGATAATCGGATCTCAATAGGAACAAGCCGGGTTTTTTGGAAATAATTTTTTACGTCATTCATAAATCCTAGCTTTGATTTTGTGGATTGATAATGTTTTAATTAGTTTAAAGTATGTAATACACTTAAATAAAAGCCCTTTGATATTGAACCAGCAGTTATCTAGATCTAGATTATAAAATTGGGGTAAACGAAATGCCAATAAAATTCATTATAGTCTGTGTTTTCGCGCTACTTTTATTGTAGTTCTACAGAGTGGGGATCTTCTTATTATTTCACAGTTTACACAACACCAGGTCAAAGCGGAAGTACTATTTGACATCTCATTTTAACAATAAATACAAATATGTTTTGTCAGAGGTGGGGTCTGACAGATACTAGGATTTTGAGTGATTGAAATGCTTTAGTTTATTGTTTATGGGTAACATAAGAAACAAAAGTTCGTGGGTAAGGGAAACAACGATCATTTTAATAAAAATTGTAAATATATACCCACATTTTAATTTTCAAATGTCGCTGACAACAACAGGAAATAAATTTTTGTATCAGTGTTTTTTCAAGTATTTTCTTTTTATTGCCAACTGAATTAGTTTGTTTTATCAATCTGTATATAACAGGGTGTATTTTATAAATATTTAAGCTTAATTTGCCGGTATTGCAAAAAATATTTGCATCGCGGAATACACACGTCCTTAAAAGTTACTATACTCTGTTTTTTAACCAGGAGCAGTAAATGTGCAGTGTTTTAGAAGTGTCAATTATTTAGGGATTATTTTAGAGAAAATTAATTATACGCAACATGTATTTGAATTATATCTCTCTAAAATAATCCATAAACGATTGACAGAGTTAAAACACTGCACATTTACTCCTCCTGATTAAAAAGCAGAGTATAGGCCTCGACTTCCCGTTTCGGACTATTACAACTTCATCGAATGCTAAGACGTACTTATATTCCTTGCAACTTAAATAACCATTATAATACGAGAGTCTCGTCTACGTATAACAATATTTTCTCCTTCAACTTTAAACGTAAACGAAAGTGGATTGAATTTAAAGATCGTAGCGGACAAACTGTAGTTGCAAATTACAAATCTTTAACTGACCTTCTGTTCTCCAGTGATCTGGTGGAAATCTCCTTGTAGATGTTGTTAACCTCAGGTCGAGATAGTCGGCTGGCCACCTGGACTATATGTACGATATAAAACGTTTTCACTTACTATTAAAGTTTAAAATAAATTAATATTACGCACAAAATATGTTCACCCGTTGAGATATCACAACGAAATATGTTTAAAATCACCGAATGTTATATTTAAACCAAAGACGAAACAAATCATTCATAAAAACTCTTAAATTTAAATATAAGGATACCGCAATGTGAATTTAAATACATACGAACTATATGAAAGTTAGAAGAACACTGAATTAAACTTGTTTTAAGTTGCACGTTGGAACTGACTTGATACATATACGACGTATAGGTATGTAGTTCACAACGTCGGTCGAAGATACAAATTACAATAATAACAAAATGTATAAATGTGGGAAAATTTTTCGACTGTGCTGATAAGGTGTTAACAACTATTTGAAATTTGTGTTATACAAAACCGACGTTTCTTCGATACATACTTTATTGCCTAACAATTTATCGTCTGACATTGACAAAAAAATCACGACCGTCAAGCAAGTGAATTTTGATCAAAAGGTTTGTTCATACAACAAAACATGCAACTAATTTCGAATTTTTCAGTATGCGTGCGTAGTTTGAAACTAATTTCAAACTGGTTGGAAATTTTTGGGTACTGCGAACAAAATTAAAGTTTTTTGTTATTACTAGATTTTCTTATGTTGATTGTTGTTGTGGGTATTTGTCATTGTCACATAATGATATTATAAGCTTACCTTATTGTTGAAAATTTACTTTCTGTGGATATTTATGGTTTTCTTAAATTTAAACTCGCGAATCTACATGACAATATAGCAAATATTTAGTGGTTTGGAAGAATTTATAATAAATGTTAATATTCCTTTTCTCTCGCTTTGGCTAGTGCAAGTGTATGTACGAACAACAATGCTCGCTAATAGCCAGAAATTCCAGTGCGCATGCCATAAACTAAAAATTTCTTTAGAATCCGCGGACTAATCTGACAGTTGGAGACTGATCAGGGATTGAAATATTTTGCTGAATGACCAACAGATTTTTAATCATAGATTTAAAATTTCTATTGTGCTAACTTTTTAAAACTGATGCTCATGCTTAGAATGGTTTGGGACAGTTGTGCGAACAAACCTAATGTCCTAATGTCACGAAATAATTTGTAACAGGATCGAGTGAAGCAATCGGAAAAGTTTTCTAAGATAAAATTTGACCACTAATGGTATTTGAATGACTATTTCCAAAATAAAAATAAGTGAACAAAAACAAAACATTGACAGGTATGTAAACAAGAAGTTCCTAACAACTCTTATTTCGCTTATCAAAACTCACTTATAAAAATCTTGCATCTTATTGGATCAAAGGATGCAAAGAGAATGGTTTATAAATTTATGAGTGAATTATAATAGCATGCACATTAATTAATATTTTCTTAGAAATATATCTGTAAAATTTTGATTATTAGTGCTTCTGAAAGATATTTCAAAATTTATGGAAACAGTGGAACAAAAAACTCTGCCTGTCATTTGTTTTGAATGACTTATTTTGCTATAGCCAGGAGTCAAGGCCACCTCGGTATCATGACAAAGCTGTTCGGTTTTTCAATGACATGTATTTTTTTATGATTTTGAAGTGAGCGCAGCACAACGCTTGTTCCCATTCTGCGCTTTAAATCGAATTTCATCTAGGGAGATGCAGTCTACTGCAGATCGCTCTCGTGTAAATCAGAATGCATTTCTGTACGGTAGTTCCAATAAATTTGAATGATGGCAGGTATTGTTGTTCGTATTTTTCTTTTGTACGAAACTGGAATAAATTTTTTGAAATAATTGTACACTATGCACTTTCCTAGGGATACATGAATGTCAATACCTATTCAAATAATTTTTAATTTAAAATCTGAGCCAAAACAAATACTATATTCACAGAAATGTTATATTTTTTTTATTTATTATTACGTGCCTTTCATACATTTGTACATAAGCGATGATTTCATAAGGATGAGATACTTTTTCCTCTACAATTTTGTAATTATATACATTTTTAACCCGGCAGCGGGCAGGTGAAAAAAAAATTACAAATTTGGACAGGTGGGGTGTGACAAACCTCAATTTAAATTTAATTTTATGAAACATTCGGTAATTTTTTTTTTAGATATTATTATATTTGTTGGTGTATTAGAAGCTCCTCATTCAACGGAAAAAAGAAACAATGAAATTATTTCATTATTTATTTAAAAAAACAAATAGAACTTATAAACACTCACTGAAAATATTCTTTGGCATTATATTATAAAAACAAAGAAAAATATAAATATTACAAACAAAAATAAATAACATTCTTAAACTTTAAAAGTGAACCTATGATATAAAAAAAAACATTTACTAAGTTGCTCTTAGCTACAGAGAAGTTATGAAGATTCAAATATGCTGCACTTTTCACAGTCAATTATCGCGTGCTCTACATATATAAATATGTTTGACATGACGTGTACACGTATTTTCTTTTTCTATCTCTCGCCCTAGGAGATTCTGTGCAGCAACCTTGCTTTGAATTTAATTTTTTCTGCGGTGGTTATTCATTGTCATCATCACAAATTTTATTTATTGACTTTCTCTTCAGTATCTATTTCTTTCCACGAGGCCAACAAATGCGCCTAATATTTTTCAAAATATTATATCCTACACATTAGAAAAACTAAATAAAATTCAGTAATATATAAAAGATATATAAATGTACCTTGAATTTTCAAAATAAGTATATTCGTATCAGTACACTTCAGAAAAATTATGTTACGTTTATGGACAGGTGGGGTTCAATACACCCCACGTCACTTTGATTTGATGATACTCTTTCCGCAATTTAGTTGAGACTGAATCCCATTGCGTATTGACAGACCAATATATTTGCGAAAGGTAGATGGCTAGATGATGGTGTACGGCCGTTATTTCAAAAATGGCGGCAATTATAAAGTGACTGGGGTGTACCACACCCCACCTGCCCGCTGCCGGGTTAAATATCGTTAATAAGGATGAAATTGTGAAAGGGACACACAAACAACCATACCTTACTCGGAATTCAAACCCGGGACCCTTGGTTTGTGAGTCAGCTACTGTACCACAGGGGTCGCTAAATGTTATATTATAACATAATTATTGCATATAATATGCAGATTGGCACACCCAGCAAATGGAAATATACACACACTTTTCAGGTTACTTATGACAGTTGTTAGTTGCTTTCCGCTTTGTATGCACTAGTGAAGTTCATTTTAGCCCGTTTTTAATGAATCAACATTTAGTGGGTGTTAGCTTCACGACGTGACCAATTTATTTGAAATCACAGCTTGTCAAGTTGTGATTAAGATGTTGTTTATTGCCATGGAAACCAAATTCGTTAAATCACATTTTAACAACGGGGGTAGAAAATAGTTATTTACGATACAAGTACGTGAAGCTAGTCTCGTGAGTGACTAAAGATGCTTTACGTATGTGTATCGTACAATATTTTATCTACAGTAGAATCTAATAATCTAATAAATACAAAAAGTACTTTATTTATGAATTAAGATCGCAATATCAAATGAGATATTTGCTTTGACAGAATATTCACCCTGGTTTGCAAATTTAGCGTGATTAAAAATTTTCTACCCGTGACTAATGACATCTCAAAACTAACAACTAAACGTCAATTTTACACATTGTCGTAAATAAAGTGTATTATTTAATTCGTAAATATTGATATACTCCTCTCGATATCAAACCACAATTTTTCGCTAAATATATCATTATCTTTCTATTAGACCTGCCTATAAAATACTTATTTGTTGCTATTTGGAAATGCTTATACTTTAGGTTTCCAAATTGCATATAAAATCGATAAACAATTACGATTTAATATCTGACGTGTATTTAAAATACTTAACCTTTAACCGACTAAGTGGTGTAACTTGGTGACTCTAGGAATACATTTTACTTGATAGTTCTAGTTGATATTTTTGAATACTACACAATAAATATGTTTTAGTTTATGAATGATGCTTTAATAAACCTCTTAATTAATCATATATTTTAGGTTCATACATGTATTAAGTAATTATTACATAAGGGGTCACTGAGTTACCCCACTTAGCAGTTTACGTCGGGTAGAAACACTCAGTTGGTTAAAGGTTAATATGGTTATAATTTATAATAGTTCATCCACAATTTTTTTATCATTGCTTGTTTAGTAGTAGTAGATATATTGTGGGATTTTATGACAAATTTGTCCTTGAAACTAGATGGTATGTCTATCAGCATGTACTTTGGGAGTAGCAACCTTTTAGGTTTGGGCGATTGTTCTTATACATGGGGTATTTATTTTATGGCAGTTAGGTTGATACTTCTGATGTATTTTGAAATGAATTTGCATCTAAATTCAAGGTCGAATCTCTCATAGTGTCTCCACAATATATCTAGTCATAAAAAATAAACTGCTGCCAACAGCTGAAATAAATATACTATCCTCAAATTTGGCATACAATAAAAAGTTGTAGGTGGCTGTTATACTAACTAAAAACGATGTACATTATTCCAAGCAAATATGTCACTATTACTGACTGAGCAAGCATAAGTGGAGTTAATTCAGAAACCACACTTTAGCCCGTGCGTAAAGAAAGTATGAGCTATGAATTTTTTGTTGATGAAAATCTATATTATTCTCATTGTGTTCACATATAAAACTAAAATTTTAAAATTTTGGACTTGTTAGTTTTGGCGCGGGGGAGCGATATATGCATTTCTTGTTAGAAAAGAAATATACAATACTAAAATATCAATTCCTCTTCTATTTCAAATGCGCATTGGATTTATCCCGAATCCCTTCTTGCCTGCAATCTTTCTCCGTTTGGGAGAAAAGCAGAGGAATCCTTTCACCGCGGCACAAATACAAAACACACAGATGCGGGCGTGTGCAAGTGCATGTGTGACCCGCACTGCAACAGCTGCATCCGGAGTGCACTGTTTGCACAACTCCTGCCAAATCCTGCCGCTGATGCAAGTTTCAACTCGATGGAATAAGTAAATAGTGATTATTTGTTCCAAATTTGACCGACTCTCTACGGGGATTACAATGTAGTTAGGAAAATATGATGCAAATTTGTGGCAATGCAATTGAATACTGATTACTGTTTGGTTTTTCTTGCATTATTCTATTGTTGCATGTAGGGGTGATTTAGTAATTTTGTCCAGGTAGTATTTTCAGGCAAAATTGTGATCTACCTATGAACGAAATCTGATTTCACAAATTGTAAATCTTAATACATAACAAATGTAACAAAGGTTTTGAGAAAAAAATTACGCTCCGAATTTTATTACTAAATAAGGTGTAATTTAGTTGCCACTTGACATAATAAATACATAATAGTTGTTTGAAATACGCAAATCTATCTATAGGTTAGTTGGACAGATGACTATTTACCGAACTGTATAGGAATGTGAAAGTGTAGTATGCGGTAATTTACCGAAAAGTGGGCGACCCGAAATTTTACCTCTAAATGGAATCAGCAGACTCATCAAGGGTCAATTTTACAATCTTTGGTTAAAATTTTAACTGTCAGTTAAATAAACAAAATTGCAACGAAATGATCTGTCAAATAACAAGTTGATCATTGCTGTCAATAATCCAATTCAATATTTGTTATATTACAATTTTAACTTGAGATTGTAAAACAGGCCCTTAAAGTGCTCAAAACAAAGTAAGAACATCATCGCGTAAATCATCTGGACAATTTAGAATTTTAATGATGATTGTTAGCAGAACTTTTGTGAGAAATAATTCAAAATTTCGAAAAAGAAATAATGTAACCAAATAAATAGCGGCCAACTTGAGCGCATCTCCAGAGGCTGCAGAGCATTAAGGAGCCAACATTTTATAGAAAAGAGAGAGAGTATAATTTCCCAAATGTTTTTCAGGCGCGACTGATTGAAGACTTTTCTGCATTTCTTAGCAGAAAATTATACAATAATGGCTAGCAATACTAAAACGAACAACAGGTACAGATAAGAATATTTCTGATGATCCGGGAAGTAGATTTAACATCGTCCAAAGATAAATGAGACAATTTATTGAAAACAGCGTCGCATTAAAAATTATTGTCTCGCATCAGTGTTGTAAAATTAGATTTCTTATCTCCTTAGTTTATAGGAACAACTCCTTAAGTTAATGTTTCAATAAAAAAATTATTTCTACCTGATGAAGATGTCTAAACTTTTTCTCAAAACTTTAGTTACATAATATTTTGAAATATGCTTTCAGAACTCATGATAAATAAAATTAAACAATATTTGGGTTTAGTTCTGTAGATATTTTATTAAATTAACAACGTTTCGACAGCAAGGTACTGTCTTCTTCAGGTTTTAAACCCAAATATTGTTTAATTTTATTTAGTTACATACTTTATATTCATTCGGTTCCAATAATGCATCATCTATTCCTCTATTCTTAAATGAAAAGTTGCCAGTTGACACTAGCAGTTAAGCCATGTGTCTACGATGCTAGAAATTGTGCCGAGTTCTCGATCACATTTTTTGATCATAAACGTGGGACTTATATGCCTACAAATGTCAGGTTGGTCGAATTTGTGAAGTTAGTTTCAGTCATTTTTACCGAGACTAAAAACTAATAAAACATAATCAAGAAATTATTCTGAATGGTCTATTGGACCATTCCAGAATGACGTCACCTACCCTCCACAGGAATGATTTTTAACCTTACTTTTGAATATTTTTAAAAATTATTTAATTATATATCTTATGATAAATATCGAGAAATTTTGATTTCGATACAATTCATTCATAAAATTTTTCCATGGCTCCATCATTGAGTAAGTTATGTATGAAATTTATTTCTGACAGCTGCCTCTCACGAAATTCATTTGTTCTGGATTGATCTATAGTGCAATAAGTAAATTTTGTTTGTAAATATGAAATACGACTATATTAATTTATTTAAAAGTAATTATTTATTATAACTTACCAAAAATGCGTAGAATTTGGTAACACTTTATAACCTTTTTTAAGCTTATCAAACAAAAATTTTAAATTAGTAACATGCAAATGAAGTGAGCAACTTGTATGAAAAAATGGGACAGAACGCATTTTGTTTTCATAGTTTTCTATTCGATGTTTGCGTCCTATTTGGTAGGGTCCCCGATCCGAGTTATCAAATTGCGGACTATATTAGAGAACCTGGATCGATTTCTAGCATCGTGGACACAGGCCTTTACAATGGAAATAACTAAATTCCTAAGTGAAGGCTAGCACGTTTAAAGTGAAACAAATTGAATAAGGTAGATACCCCTATATCCTAATTTCATCCTTGTTTGATGAATTCGTCAGAAGTCCGAGTTGTGCGGGTATTTTTGTTCGTGTAGGTTAGGTTAGCCTAGCTCCAGATGTAAGTTTGGGTCTTCATTTGCATATGACAAGGGCTACAGCGGATTGCTCCAGCGAATTCATGTTTAAATACACTGCATATAAATTACCAGCTAATATCATAAAACATCGATTCTGCACTTAGTCATACGGTGTGCGGTGTTTTGTCTAGATTTACACACATTTATATGCAACACCCATTCAGCTGATGCAGCAAGAAAATTATTGTCATTTATCTAGAAGATGATACATAATACATGGTTTAAAAACAATGATTGATACTTGACAAACTCTAAGCCTGTGGAACTCAAATTATTTATAAATTCGTACAAAAGTTTCTTTTTAATTTTCTGAGTTTTGCAGTACAAGGTACTGCATTTTAATTTTATTTATTTGAAATCGTCATTAAAGCTCGATTCTCGAAAAAGTTAAAGCTAATCCTTAAATCTTAAAATGTAGTCTAATCTATTTCTAGTATCTACCTTTTTTGATAATTTTTTGAAGATAAAATTTTAAATACCGGAATAGAATAGCATTCACTATTCCAAAAATGAGGCTTAGTTTCGCTTAAACTTTTTTGAAAATTGGGCTGTAAAAGTTCAGAAATCGGCACTAAACAAATTCCATTATGCGACGATTTCATGAAAATACAATGTTGCCAAGCTTATGATAATCATTGTACCTATAAGATAATTTGGGTAGGTGTGTAGTAGTAAATTTGTACGTAAAATGGCAAAAATATGAGTAACAAGAACGAATTACTTAATTGGGATGAAGAAGTTTGAGATAAAATACATAATTTTCAATGTTAGCCGCCTCGGTGGCTAAGCGTGTAGAGGCAGCGCTTGGCCTTGGGACCGTGGGTTTGATTCCAACCAGTGGCTTGGATGTTTATGAGTGTGTGTGTGTGTGTGTGTGTGTATGTGTGTGTATGTGTGTCCTGAAAGTCTAATAACACTTTAACTAAAAGCGTCATTGACTAATCCATACAGTATCGAAAGCCAGGGTGGCAAAAGAAAAAAATGATTGTTTATTACAATAATTCAATGTCCGAAGGTTCGCAATACTGAATATAAGTTCGTTTGTTTGACTGGCAGCAATTGACAGATTTGTCAACATAAAATAAATAAATAAATATATCATCACGGGATATTACCCATTTCTGGGTGTGCCAGTATCTACAACACATGTAGACATCGGTAATGATGACGATATATTTTACCGTGTGGGCGCTTACCAGGCGTCACCTCACGGGCACTCATAGCTGGTGTGGAGAGTGCACCACAGGAGTCACTTTTGTGCCATTTAAAATTGGAAATATTTGGCGTCTGTTGGGATCGAACCCGGTTCCCCCAGGTTCGCGACCAGACACTCAGGCACGCGGCCACAACAACATAACCTACCAAAATAAATATTCCTTTTGTCTTCACAAATTTTCGGTTTCAAATAAAATTGAATATGCTCCTCGTCACTGAAGTTCCTTTTTATCACTCATGTAGTTTATTTTTCTCTGCCCTACGACCTCGGCAACTAAATTCCATGTTCGTGATAAAAAGTAGAACTTCACTACCTTGATAGATAAATAACTACTATTTACTATTTACATAAATTCATTTATTTGTCTATGTTGAAATTAATATGAACTATTGCTCATTTGAAATAATTTACTACTATGAGCATGTAAATGTTCCGTTTGAGAGGCTTTAACGTTTAAATTAATTAAATTAAAATATTTAAATGATTTCATGAAACAGACATGAAATTAATTACTTTGCAGTTAGTTTATGAAAGCAAATATGAGCATTGCAATTAGTGTGTATTTAATGGAGCCGTAATGTAGAACAAGCTAAAAATATTTTAATAGCTAATTAACGTGCTACAACTTCCAAATAAAAATGAAGTAAAATTTTCATTGTAACGTTTATTATGAGGGTGAACAGTAACCATTTCGCCGCGAATATTAAAAAAGTGCTGGTGAACTTTTGATTGATTAACACTTGAATAGCTGGTAACGTTTTTGACGTACTTCGTTTTTTATGGTGTACTCCGAGCCTTTATTAGTTTCAGAAACGATTCTCTGCTCATCGACTCAATAAATCATACGTTTTATCGCGTGGTTATCGATTACATCGCTTTCACTGCTTCTTAATTAATTATTAAGTGAGAAATGAAAGGGAATTCACCAGTTTGTTATAAACTTTTACGGCGTTCTTGATCGTTTCGTTATAAGGGAAGTCCATTGCCATTCTCCTGAAGCGATACAATACAATCGAAGATTTAAGCTTATTTTATATACAGATTGGTGACCGGCTTTTTTGAACATAGGGATTTAACATGTAAAATCATGCGTTTGTAATTTCCTGCTTCCCTAATTATTTTATGTAAAAAATATTCAAATGAAAGTTGTAAAATTCTGCATCTGAATCAATAAAGTTTTGCGTTAAGTATGATTACGTTACGGTATGTACAGAAAGATTACAAGCGAAACTGTCCATATATTTATTTTGCAAGGAAGTTCGTTCTATAATATTATTAAATATGATTTTCTTTACAAATTTTTGTATATATATATATATATATATATATATATATATATATATATATATATATATATATATATATATATACAACGTTCAAAAAATACTAGCCAATAACAGATCTGGAAAGACAAAAAATAAAAAATATTTAATATTTCTTATTTAATTAAAAAAAAATGTTTATGCTGACTTCAAAATGATGTTCACAGAATGAAAATTTGATTTTATAAATGGTTTTGTTATTCTTGAGTCAACTATTTCTTTCTTCTTTGTAAGGCACTGCTAAAACTACGTTCAAATTCTGTCGGCAGTTAATATAAGCTACACCCTCATTGGTGAGTAACTTACGTACGTCACCAAGCGAAAGGAGAAGCGGCAATTTTAAAAATTATATTTTCAGATAATTTTCTTATGAATAAAAAGTAAAAAATAAATAAAAAATACGGGGTAAAATATTATTTCTTAATCTTTCGATTAAAGTAAAGAAAAAAAAATTGTTCAAAATCTCATTCACCTAGTCATTTTAACATTATTATATTGTTATGTATTATACTGAATAAAATTTTCTTCATAATACAAAACGATTACTTATGAAGAAAGTGACTAATTGTGCGAATTACTTAAATAAAATATTGTTTTATTTAAATAGGATAAAAATATTGAATTCTGTATTTAAACATTGTTATTTTGGTTAAAAAAATATATCTAATTTCATATAGGAGTACAATGTATTGTATGTATAACACACGATTCTTAATATTCATATTAAATTTAATATTTGTAAATCATATATTCAGGTTTATAATATACTTTTAAAATAAAACTGTAAATGCATATACAAACCGCAATGCGTTCTTCTTGGAAAAGTGTACATCTGTATTATAATAAAACTTTTATATACATATTATGTTTCATGTACATTACTCGTTTTTCTAATATATTTTTCTTTCTTTTCAGGTAAGTAAAATTTCCATCAGTTTTTCCATTTTCTGCTGTAATTGATTTTATACATGTAAGTACAATTTTTCTTTCTGCTGGCGAAATGTTTTCTGAACAAATATTTTACATAAATATTAAATTGGCAAAGTACTTCATTAATATTAAAAACAATTAATATTTATAGAAAAACGGGTATGTGCAATTATATACAGTTGAATGCACAAAAAATGGAAGATTGTATTCCTTATATTTTCAAACTTAGACGTCTGAAACTCAATTCTATAAAATTTTTTAAAAAAGATTTAAAATTATTTTATTCAAATTATGATACGATTGAATTCATTTAACCCTTTGAGTCCTAATTAGTCATATGTCCAGGACAAGTTTAAAAGATGTTCATTGGAAAATAAATGTTTTATACATATGCTTAGCCTTTGTCTTAGTTAAGTTATAGTCCTTAAAAAAAGAAAAACTCAAAATACTTTATTTTCTCTAAAATCGTCAAACTTTTCGAAATTAAAAATTTTATATATTGAAAGATGTCTCGCTGATTCCAAATTTTCAAACCGCAGTTCGATATCTCTTTTCATTCTCGAGATATTTGCATTGATCACTACCCATTTCTGGGCTATGGCTCAAAATCGGATGGAGTTACGAGGCTGGCGAATTTACTACTCGATTCTACGAACAAAATGATATATGATTACGAGAATATGAATAGTGAAATCTCTGAAAATGGCAGTTATTTTGCTTTAGAAATTATATTTGTATTCATTGTTGAAAAATTTGAAAATTTGTATACTTATGTAATTTTACCCGTAAAATCGAATGGTGTAGTCGCCAATAATAGATCTATACCCAATTTCGGTTATTGCCGAAAAAATTAAGTTTGAACGCAGATATATTTAAAAGTTTAACTAGTATTTCTTAAATTTTACCCAAACCTGGGCCAAGAATATATAAATGTACACTACTATAAATAAATGTTATTCGAAACAATATAATTTCGTTTTTATCTGGGAAACAAAGGCTCATTTAATTTAGAAAATAGTTTTGAAAATATTGTAAATGACCCAATTTTCAATAAAGTTTCATTGTGCATGACGCGGACAGCAGAGATAATTCTCTTCTGAAGTAGAATTTATTCAACGCCCAAGAGTGCAATAAGTATGTGCTGTAATTACAGCTCATGTATTGTTGTGTGCAATTACATTTTATTGCCGTTGTTTTGTGCACTGAACAGGCCGCCAATTTTGCTCTCTCGCTACAACTAAAAATTCATTAGCTGTAATCTGTTCCGGCATAAAAATATCACAAAATAATTATATCATAGGCGGAAGCACTCAAATTAATTTAAATGTGATTATAAATTATATATGAATTCGTTTCATTTGCATTGTTATTTTTGTTTGGTTGTTTGTTCATTAATTTAATAAAAACGAGTTGATTTAATATATTTGATATGAATTACAAATTATAATAATAATAATAATAATAATTTCGGAAGATCTGAGGGACTACCGGAGTATTTTTGTAACAAAATAATGGTATGAGTTGATGAATTGAACATTTGTTTTTTGTGAAAACGAACATTTTACATAAAAAATAAAACAAATACAAATTTAACTCACAAAATATAAACTGTCAGTCTGTCAGAATGGGTGTCACCCCCGAAGGGTTAATGAATTAAGGTGAATAATTGCTTTTTTGTGAACTATAAAAAATACCTTATTCATTATGTTTTCTGTTTCTACTTTGTAGCTCTATATACCTAAGTTAGTGAAATGTCATTTGGATATCAATATGTAACTAAATATGTTATCAAGTTCCTTTTTGGTTATCTAAGTGTTTGATCATTGTTAACAGTTAAACTTATAAATTTATTATAATGGTGTGTGTAAATATGTATTAAGGACACTTATGTTAGGCAAAAATGGTTGAGAAATGTTGTATAGTAATTTCATATTTGTCCATGGAGGATAGTGTTGCCGCACCAATGTGACGGCACGAGGAAATAAAAATTTTATTAAAAATTTCAAAAATTCGTAGTTTAAATATTATTTATTTATTCATGTCAAAAGCAATACATTACTTCTGGTCGTCTCTGGCTATGGGTCTCTTGACAAAGATCCTTTTTAGTGTTTAAATATTATGTACTTCTGAAACATTTCTATGTGGATCGTTTAAGGTATTAATTAATTGTACGTATGAATCTTTTATTTGAAGTATTTTTTTTTTTAACTAGTTAACTTCTCGTTAATCACCCTTAACCATTTGTTCGTACTAATTATTGGTAGAATCCGGATCCGAATAGTTTCGGTTTCGAATCCAAAAATATCCGGATATCCGAATAATTGAATGTTGATCTATCCGGATCTCAGATTCAAATCTCAGTATTGGATTTTGGATCCAGATCTGAGTATCGGATTTTGGATCCGGATCTGAGTATCGGATTTTGGATCCGTATCTGAGTATTTGATTTTGGATCCGGGTCCGACTATGAGTATGAGTATCGGATTTTAGATTTGGAATTTTAATATACGCATCAGTTCTCAATTTCGAATATTCTCAGTATTGAACCTGACGATAATATTTGAATGTATATTATCATAGAGTCCCAAAACCAAATAAATCTGATTATGAAATAATCCACAATACATTTTTGTTTGATGTAGTTAATAGTTTTGAACTCAATTTCAGATGTTTGTCTTTACATTCAAGGTGATGAATCGGATCCAAAATTAAAATTCGGATCCAGATCCGTAAACAAAACATCGAATCCGGATTAAATTTACTGATATCCGCTTCAATATCCGAACATCGGATATTCGAAGAACCGGATATTTTGAAACCCGAGAACTCGGATCCAAGTTTTGTCGGATCCTCACAGCACTAGTACTAATAATAATAATGTCTACTCGCAAATCATTGATTTAGTTGTTTGACCTTTGGATAGACTGCTAGATTAAATTTATTTTAAAAAATTCACGGTGCAGACACTCAGGTTTTATTATTTTCTGTGTGAACCGTAACAGATATCACAAATTACACAGAAAGAGAAAAGTTTACTATTGAACATATCTTTCTAAAAAAAAAAAAAAATAATAATAATAATTTAGCGTGGTCATTAAAAAGTTACGGTCTAATCAATGTTGGGAAATCTAAGTTTCATACACTAGTGGTTCACTAATAATAAGTACGTCATAAAAGATGACTTATAACCATATGAACTGTAATATCAAATTTCATCCAAATCGAATAAAGCATTCTGTTATTATAAGCAAAATTAATTTTTATTCAAAGAACTTTGAAGCAGAATTCTGGCTAAATGGTTAAGCCATGTCCCCCTATTTGAGAGACACTCTGTATATTCTGTATTTTAATATCATTTTTACTACATGTAGTAAATAGTATGTTCCGTAGAGTATATTTTACGAGTGAAAATTTCTCTTCGTAGTAAAAAGAAAATGAAATGTCTGCACGTAATAGAAAAATTCATAATGACAAGAAATGAAATATCAAAGAAATTTCCTTAGCTTTGGAAGTATTTTATTGCTATTATGATTCTCATATGGCGCTATTCACAATACTACGACTCATTAAAACTTGTGAGCGTTCAAAAATGCGTCGCTTTCAAAGATTGTCACCGCAGTAAGGATGTTAATTCAACTTCCTTATTATATTGCGCGAGACATAAATAAGACCTAGCTAATTTATTGCTGCGATTTGGCGAAGGAAGTTGTGGTAGTTTCCCAGGAATTATACCTGAATCCAGGCATTTTGTCGCTTCCTAGAATTTAGGAACTGTTTATGGAACATAACTTTCAGATTTCAAAGCGGTTGTTTGGAAATTACAGTAATTTTTATTGCGTTTTTTTTTTCAAACGGAATTGCAAATTAAAATGAAATTGAAAATGAAATTAAATTTTTATTATGTTGTAAACATTGCTTGTTTTTAAACTTTTACGTAGCATAATTTTGAATATCGTGTTTTATTAATTTCGATAACGGTATTTTGTTTTTTATCCATAGACGACAAAATGTTGTAACTTGTTATCAAAATTGGTTATTACCTAATATCGTTTATTTTCTGTATTTTCATTTTGTTATTATTTCTTTTGTTATTAATTCATTAGAGGAATATTTTGTGAAAAATTCATGGACTTTACTTTCATGAAGTTGAAGAAGCTCTCCAGACTGTTCTGGAAGATAAAAATGAAAACTATTGGTTTTATTGATGCAGAATGTATATTTTATTTAAGGGGCAATCGATTTCGAACTTATAAGTCCAATATCAGGCTGATTCTACAACAATATTACATCCCCTACAGCAAACATTTTAATAAATTGAAAAGTCTTTTTGACAATTATAATATATCCATTGCATCCAAATCACACAGTACAATAGCCACACGTATAATAAACAATAAACTCAAAATTTCACATATTGAAAAATCAAGCATACGAGTTCTGTCCTAAAAGTATCCGACCTTCATCGGGCTGGTGGCATCCTTCGAAGTAGTCCCCATTTGATTGAAGAATACGCTTCCAACGATTTTTCTACTATTGGAAGCAGTCTTGGAACTCGTTTTTTGGTATTGCCTTTAGAGCATTCGTCGCATTAATTTCGACTGTTTCTTTGTCGTCGAATCGGTGTCCTTTGAGCGACATTTTTAATCTTGGGAACAGCCAAAAGTCCTAGATCATATTCTAGTTCTCGCACAGTCAATCGACGATCTTCATTGATCACAAGTTGCACACGTTCGATATTATCCGGTACTTTTGTCGTCGAAGGCCGCCCAGAACGTGGGCTACTATCAACAGATGTGCGGCCATCTTTGAACCGTTTATACCAGTCTTTTATTTTTGTTTTGCTCATACACTCGTCCCCAAATGCCGTCTTTATCATTTCGATGGTCTCCACACAACTCTTTTCGAGTTTTAAGCAAAATTTAATGCAAATTCTTTGTTCCGATCTTTCCGTCATTTTTTACAATAGCAACGTAAAAAACACTTTGTAAACAATCGCATGCTGCACGTAAACTAAGGCGATCCGATCAAAACTGCGGCATCTAGGGAATTCGTGAAGGAAGGTCGGATACTTTTCGGACAGACTTTACTTTCAGATTTGTAGTTCTCTATCAGTTTATTTTTAATACTTTTTAATAATACATCAGCAAAATTTGAGATAGAAGTGAAATGCAGTCATCATTTTTGACATTATTTGTCGACAATTCTACTTTTGTATATTGCCAACCAAATCGCAATTCATACTGAATAGGTACCCATGAAATACGTAATATGGAATTATTGGCAATAAAATTTCGGACTCGCGAAAGTAAAAAAAAACAATTACAATTTTAATTGTATCTCGTAAATATTGTTAAATAACGGTAATTTTCAAAAAAGACTATAACTATAGTATTGTTTGTTTCTTATATAAAATCTTACTGTCAATTTAATTAAACGATCCCTCGCTCCTTGGTACTTGGTGCAGTGCATGTCACTTTAGATTGTAAATCTATTATCATGACCATGCATATTATATTAAACTTACAAGCTGCATATTAAACGTATTTCAAAGTTTATAAACAAGATTAGTATCCTGTAAATATTAATTTTATGGACTGCATCAGGACTTTGTCTACGTTACGTATTAATTTTCAAATTTGCATATAAATCAGTACTTCATTAAATATGAATTTGTTATACGCTTAATAGTAGCGGTAAATTATACTGCGTTGTAAAAAGTGGAAAGTCATGGCCTACAAATTACACATATTTATTCAAAATTTTCAAACTACATATTTTATACACATAAATACACCTAAAAGCGCTGATTCCAAATTTTCAAACCATAAATAGGTCGATACCTCTTTTTATTGCTGAGATATTTATATTTAAAACTGTACCCATTTCTAGGTTATGGCCCAAAAAGGAGGGGGGGGGGATACGAACGAACGACTTCATCCTTCGATTCTACAGACAAAATTACATATGTTTACCTATTTTCAAAAAAAAATCCCAATCAATCAATTTATCTTACGGAATACTTGAATTACAGAATTAAATTTTGTGTTTGCAACAAAATGGGTTAAACTGAAATAAAACTTTTATTACCATTACCAAAAATGTAAATTACCTACATTCAAAATTATCATCACATCTAACTGTCTCTTTCATTATTATTTACATCATCATGCTCATTTGTTCACAAAATAACAGTCTGTTTACATTCCCTTTAAACACCTTGGAGATAACAAACAAAAGAGGGATGAAAGAGACCAAATACAAAGTTTTAAGTCTGCCCGGCCTACTATTCTTGTTTGTGTCATTATGTCACAGACAGTAAGGAACAAGTGTTCCCTTGGGCTATATTCAGAGGCCTATAAAGCAAGTGTTCTTGTGGGTTTTCGACATTTTGTTGGGGGTAGTGACATAGGTTAATAGGTCATTAACGGGTTACGAAACCGTAATATACAGAGTGTCCGCCTGCAAACTAATAAATATCTCGCTGATTATACTTTTAGTAATTTCAACTACCTACATAATATAAATTAGAATATGTTAACTCCTCTATGAAATTTCGGAAGTGGTACAATATTATTACTTCCAGTTTTCAAGTAATTTATAGTAACTTTTAACACAAGACCTCTCGCCATTTCCATATTAGGCTATACAAGTATTGTACATATTCGACATTTCTGATACACACAAAAACACATATCTTTATATATTTTTATATTTTTTAAGTCATTCTATTCACTCTTATTCTTCTAATGTTCGAGATTCTTCCAATGGGGTCATACCAAAAAAAATATATCTTGATTTTTTTTATATAATTTAAAAAAATACATAATTTTATACATATATACATGAAAAATATTTAATATTCTTATACTTTTCATTCATAATTTTGTTTCTAAACATTTTCAGTCTTATTTTGTGACGTCATGGTTTTGTACACACATACAATGATAGTCACGCACACATGTACTCGTGCACGTACTGTACATTAATGTAGCGCAGAGTTGTCACATTTTTCGAACATAACCAACATTTTCAAAGTAAATATCTTTGCAACAAGTTGTTTTTGTTTAAATGGAAGTACAAATAACGAAATGTTCTAATAAATATAAATAAATACAAATTATGTGTGATTTAGATATTATCATGGTTGTACAATATTATTCTGTGCCGTCTTGCGAGAACATCTCGTTGAGAAGCAAAAATAAAGTTTTTATTCGTATTCCTAAACCTCGAGATATAAGGGAAAGATGGTATAATGCAATAAATACTCCAAAAATTTTAAAGGGTAGTCTTGCTTATGTTTGTGAAGATCATTTCAACGCAAGTAGAACTTAATAAAAAAACAATTTTCGTTGATATACATTTGTTTATTTTATTCAATAGCTTGAAGAAGATGCCGAAAATTAATTTTCTGCAAATTATTTGAATTCGCTTCTTCAAAATTAATTTCCATAATCAAATTATTTAATATACAATAAAAACAAAAGCACGAGTACAAAATAACTTGCTGTCACGTTTGCTTTCAAGTCAAATAACATAAACGTCAAACGTAGTTCCATTTTTATTCGATAGGAGGGACTACGGTCACGGTCGCAAAACCGTGACGTCATTTGAAATTTAATATAAACTTTAAAAAATTATTTCTGTAAAACTAGAAACTTATGTGACATAAAATATATATTTTTATAAGTGGTTTTAAGTATATTTTCATAAAAAAAATAAATTGGAAAATGTGGTATGACCCCATTCACACAAAAACACATATCTTCTTTATATATTTTTATATTTTTTAAGTCATTCTATTCACTCTTATTCTTTTAATGTTCGAGATTCTTCCAATTCATTGATGAGATTGGCGGTATTTCTGCAGGATATATGTAATATATGTATGTATCTATAATTATAAATATTTAATTAATAATAAAATAAGAAATATTAAATGTAGGTACTTCCCAGAAAAACTCTTCACTGGCTTTTTGACACACATTTATCTATCATTTACAAACATTTTATTTTTCCCATTTGTTTTCCATGGGTTGCGAGATGCATTTACAACTTATTATTTTATATATTTATATGTCTCAAATCTTTAACTCCATAGAAGATGTAATAAAAATTTTAAATGTATCGGATAGAGATTTTTATATTCTTTAATATTAGTAATAACAGAAATGATGATAAAGAACTAGGCAACTAGGGGAATTTAAAAATGACCAATGGGAGAACAGATTTTATTATCCCGTTCTTTTGTACAAAGTATTCTATTAAAAAAAACTGTCACATATGAGTAGTTCTTGCAAGAGACCAATCTTTCATGATGGTTACCTTTATTTTTCATAAAGAGATGACCGAGCACCTATCTTTAGTTGAGATGCATCGAATTTCTGGTTACTATCCGGTATCCGGCTTACTCTGCTAATTTATTACTGTCCGCCAAAATACCGAATACCGATAATTTCTCTAAATTTGAATATGTTCGCATACCCCATTGTGAATGAAACATATTAATTTCTCTCTTATATTCCGGAAGAAATCATCAATCAATAACCTTTGAATAACTCTGACGACGGAATTTGCAAACTCTAAGATGGAAAATAAGAAATAAAGCAAATATAAACAAAGTTTGTCTCTGTGCTGACAGCATTACGTGACGCCGCTTCTAAACAACAAATTGAAATTTTAATATTTAAACAGTGAGACATGTGCATAAAACTGCAAGTGAGAAATATTAAAATATAAAGCTGGAATGGTTTCACGCTCCTAATGTTTTATTTTCTCCTAATGCTTTGCTTTTAACATTTTATTTCCTGTAATATGCATTCTAAACGGTTTTATTTACAATCAACTCCATTTTGAACTTCAATAAAAGTTAGAGAATATTTGTGTTATTTTCATGACGCCTATAAAAGAATATTGCGGTCATTTTCATTGAGTCCATATTTTAATAAGCTTTCAGGGTTTCATTACATATATTTAATATAAAATATAAACTGCATATTAAAATATTCAAATGACAATAGTTATTACCTACTCTACGAACTATCATGATTGTAAATTATTATATTTATAATACTCTTTTTATTACCGTATATTTTCAAGAAAATATCATTTTAATTGTGACGGTCATTTGTAATTAAATGGATGAAAATAAAATATTATAGGTAGAGGAAATAAACAAATGCTATATAACAAATTATTAATTCTACAATCTCAGGATTGTAATATTTCGGCCGGCTTACAATTTCAACAAATTATAAAAGTTGCACAAATGATGCGAAATTTCTACAAAATAGTTTCCATTATACTTTAAATATATACTTAAGCGTGCATTACACCATGAAGTTTTTCTTTTCAAGCGACTTGAATAGCTTCTTTATTAGTGACATTACAAGTATATTTACATGATCAAGTTTTGCGTGAACTAAAATATTCAAGTGAAATTTTCGTAATATAGCCATCAAGATTTCAATTACTTTTTATCCCATTTTGCCATTTTTAGTTTAATATGAATTACTTATAACACCACACTTGTAGATATCGAAAAAATAAACACAATTGACATTTGATAGTTATTTGAGAGTCAAAACTTATACAGCCCGATTCACAAAAAAGCGAATTCTACTCTAATTTTGACAGTTTATATCTTAAAATATAGTCTAATCTATTCCTAGTATCTACCTTTATTGATAATATCATGAAATTTAATTTTTAAATACCGGAATAGAATAGAATTCACTAATCCAAAAATGAGGATTAGCTTAAATGTTTTCGTGAATCGGGCTTATAGGGACTTTTAAAACAAAGTAGCTCATGTTTCAGTTTTTCATTGAAAGTTGTTCGTTAAAAGTCTATTCAACTGTCTTTCTTGCACTCATATCATTGTGCGAGAGATAAAACTTTTCGTCATTTTAAAAGAAAAACTTCAACCTGTAACTCACGCTTTAGAACTTAGAAAAACTGTGGGCCAAATGACTGGTGATAATAGTTCGGACGATATTTAAAGTCCACATTTTTCTTCTCCAAAATCCATTACTTTTGGCATATGAAAAACAACTTGGTACAAATTCCAATGGGTATAGTGAAACCTATCTTGCAAGACATGTAGGATAATAATTTAACAGAAGTATGCGCAGGATTTGTGGATAAAATGCCTAATAGAATTATAGTTATTATTGTTACTACCGAAAGGCAAAATAATCCGTTATTAAATGGCGGAATACTTGAATAATATGTTTATTTTGTATGTTTAAAATGGGGTCGCGTAGTCGTGTGCGTATAGTGTCCGGTTGCCAATCTGGTGACCCGGGTTTGATCCCAGCCAGGGCAGACTTTTAATCACACAAAAGTGATCCCTGTGGTGCACACCAGCTATGAGTACCCGTGAAATGACGCCTGGTAAGCGCCCACATGGTAAAATATATCATCATTACCGAAGTCTACATGTGTTGTAGATAATGGCACACCCAGTAATGGGTAAAATGCCGTGATGATATATTTATTTATTTATTTTATTAAAGTTTAAAATTTATATTAACAATACAAACATATGTCTTATTGTACTGAGTGCCGTTCACTGTTTATGTTATTTTTTTTATCAAAATTCGATGTTGAATTCTTGGCGCCGTTTGCAAATCCGCAGTTAAGAATAATTTAAACGTTTTTATATTCAAGTTTAACTTGAGCTTGTGTTGGTAAATGAAATTTCCTGTGTTGCGATGCTAAATTGAACCATATTGAGCATCTGTGACTAGAATGCCGAGTGTCCAATACACGTTTAAGGCTCAACAAACCTGCAGCGCCAACTTTGCGATAGAAAGTGATGTCGTTTGCTTTTAAAACTATTTGCTTTTAAAGTGCTACGGATAATTCGTGCGATGGCGTTTAATTAAATGGATTTTAACGTTTTACAAAATTGTCTTTTTGGAGGTTACTTTCTTTGGTGGTGGGATTTCGCTAATGAAAGTTTATTTTTTACCTAAACGTGCCCG
Source organism: Ophonus ardosiacus (assembly GCA_943142095.1). Taxonomy (NCBI): domain Eukaryota; kingdom Metazoa; phylum Arthropoda; class Insecta; order Coleoptera; family Carabidae; genus Ophonus; species Ophonus ardosiacus. Next base: position 38,923,129 of record OW964832.1, on the reverse strand, counting down.
ACATTTTAAATTTTGCCATTCTATAATTCACTTGTTTTTAATTAAAAAATAACCTAACCTATATCTCTGTATGACATACAAAGAATTATTGCAAAGCATATTTTTTTTAACTTTGGAAAAATTGGAATGAATCAATTCTTTTTATATTTTCTTGTTTTCTTTGTAGAATTTTCGATCTATAGCAATTAACTTTCATTCACGAAAAAAGTTAGTTCCTAGTTTGACCGTATAACGCTTCAGTATTTTAGAAGCTGAATAGCAGACGTGACTGCAATTTTAATACCAGTTGAACTATAAAAATGCAATGACACAAAAACGTGTTTTTTGGTGAAATCAGCACATTTTTGTTAGTCCTGAAATAGAAATTTTTGTTGTACAATTTTTTGTAGTTATAAAAGTTTTAAAAATATGGTGGGATTCGTAATAAAATAATAAACATTTTTGGTTAAACCATATATTTTGTTTTTGCATAATGAGACCAAACGTATAATATCGGCAGGATTACATTTTCAACAATAAATTATAAAACCATGGTGAGAAATTTCTACAATATTTTTTTAAAAAAATATGGAATTTAAACTTACAAAAACTGAATATGTTATTCAAGTATTCCGCCTTTTAATATCGGGTTGCATTGCCTTTATTGATAATACACGTTTTAATATTACTTATCAGGCATTATAACCCTACGCCCTGCAATTTTTTGAGAGTATTGTCTCACATGTATTGCAAGGTTGGTTTTACTGTACGCACTGGATTTTTTACGAAGTTGTTTTATATTATGCCCAAAGTAAAGGTAGAAGATAGGTCTAGATTGAAAAATGACTCAAGACGATCGTATAGCAGTCCTCAAAATGACGTAAAACGTGAGATTCGCGCGAAACGCTACAGCCCGCACAATTGAACTATTCATTGAAATAAATAAATAAAATAAATATATCATCACGGCATATTACCCATTTCTGGGTGTGCCAATCTGCTTTATCGCAGATTTCGGTAATGATGATGACATACTTGTACCGTGCGGGCGCTTACCAGGCGTCACCTCACGAGCACTCATTGCTGGCGTGGAGAGTGCACCACAAGGGTCACTTTTGTGCCATTTAAAATTCGAAATATTTGGCGTCGGTGGAAAGGTATACATATTACGAAAGAAGAAAGTATGATCAACAAATTAACCGAACACTTTTTGAAAAAAAATTGACTTGAAAAAAAGCTATTTTTGGTAGCTGACATCATCAGTCCTTTGCAAAATTTCAAAATTGGATTGGGATATATTGTTCATTGGTTTTATGTTAATAACATACTAAAAATTTATATTTAAATTACTAGAAATAGAGGCTAAGGAGTTTCGCGCGATAAACACTTTTTTCTAGTTTGAATTCGTATTAATTTACGCTTATAGTTCAGTAGTAAAGTCTTACTACGCTACCTTCATTTCGTTACGCTTCTCTACTTCAGATATACAATAGAGGACGTATCAATCATCTGCATATTTTTGAGCGCAGCAATTGCCTCATCGCTATAGGATTGTCTTAAAGTGCTGGTCGAACTATTATCATCCTTCATTTGACCCCAGTTTTTATTTAATTTTAAATATATTTAAAGTAGCCGATAGAATTTTGTAGAAATATCTAACCATTTATGTGGGTATTATAATTTGTTGAAAATGTATGCTGGCCGAACAATTATTTTTGTCCAGAAGTCACAAATTTAAAAACTTTTCATCCGTCACCATATTCCGCGTAGGCTATTTTGCAGTGTTGCAACTAATTAAATTCAGATAGAAGCCACACAAAACCCGAAAAGATAAGACCCAGCCGTCACAATGAAAAATAGGTAGACACGTAAAAGCAACAAAATAAAATAGTAAAGTGAAGATATGTAGGTTAGAACAAGCAACAACAACAACCGAGTTGAGCGCATTCTGCGGCAGACATTTGAACCCGTTCATAAAATTAACCCTTAAAGTTCCCGTACATAAAGATGTGGCTGTGGCACATCTGAACACGGCAGCAGTGCCAGATTTTCCTTGTCTCAGTTTAGAAAAACGCGAAAGTGATTTCTGCGCGAGTAAACAAGATCGTGGGGGGAATGAAAATACCCTGAGACAGGGGTTCCGAACTTTTTACATATAGGTATCGGGTGGTGGTGCTTAGGGGTGAACATAAGAATTTAGATGGAAACTATATGAACAATTTCTCTTACTTGCAATGTATAATGAAAATTTATTCATGCCGACGCCGTCGTTTCGACTATAGGTACTAAAATAGTCTTCTTCAGGGCTACAATGATCAAGTTGAAGTATAAACACATGTGGATAACGGCGATATAGACTAAAAGATAGACATTTAAAAAAAAGTTAAATTACACAGATCACAGTGCGAAAATCGTCAAAAATTAAAAAAAAAAAATGTTTGATGTATACAATACAAAAGGATGAAAAAAGATATGTTTGATGAATACAGTACAACAGGATGATTACAAAACTATAAAGAATTTAACATATTATTTTAAATTTATGCAATTTTCTACTCTTCTGTTTATTTTGCGGCAAAAACTGTAAGTGCCTGTTACCTGCAAAGCTGCTCATATTTAAAAGTTGCTTATAAAATTGTATGTAGTATATACAGGATGTTAATTAATACCTGTTACAAATTTATAAGGTATGTAGGAGATCCAAAATAGACTAATTTTGCTAATAAACTCATATCCGAAAACGCAGCGTTTACGAGCTACAGACTCTTAAAAGAGTAATTATCTACCTTAATTTCACAGTTGCTGTGCTGTAACCTATAACTTCAATTACTATTTTGTTTATTTTAGCAATAAATTATAAATGAACACACTGTTCGCGATTTCGCTAACATGATATTAATGTATGGCCAAGTATACGCCAGCATAAGATGTTCAAACAAAACCTAGTGTTTTTAAACGAAAATATCAAAATATTCTCTGAAGTCTGTGGTCGACATTTTGAGCAATTATTGTAATACGTATTACAAAAATGAATAAAATATTTTTAAAAATTTATAATAAATGAAACACTAACCGTAGTGATAGGTCACAAACAACAAAATGAAGGTAGATAATTAAATAATTACTCTTTTATTAAAAAAAATTTGCATCCCCTACATACTACTATATAGGGCTAGGACTTAGAACTGGGTATTTAAATAAAGAGGAAAAACATAAGAACTGTATTACCCGTAAGAACCGTATGACCCATAAGACTTGACGTTATGTATAAATCTTTGACTAACTACATTATTGCATTTAAATTATTCATAATGGTGTCTCTCTTACTAATCGAGACTATTACTTCTATTATTATACAAATTACTAACTTAACTTTTAAAACTAATTGTATTATAGCAAATCAACCACAATATATTATTACATAAGCTGAATACTCAATTTAATTTCTCTTCTGATCTCATAGAATTCCTTTCTTCCTATCTTTCTAATCGGGACATGTCTGTATTTTACAACAATTTCAAATCTAAATCGTATATTGCTACCTCCGGAGTTCCTCAAGGTTCTAACCTTGGTCCACTATTGTTTATTCTCTTCATTAATGACATAGTTAACTCAGTGCAGAACTCTAAAGTACTACTTTATGCAGATGATCTGAAAATCTTCAAGTCCATTAGGTCATTTGAAGATACATTATTATTATAGAAAGATATCGATAATATCTACGCTTGGTCTTTATCCTCTAAATTATTTTTTAACTTCAGTAAGTGTAAATGAGTTATTTTGTTAGAAAATTTGTTTACACTGCTCAGTATAAAATTGGAGATTATGTTCTTGAAAGAGTTGACCAGTTTAAAGACTTAGGAGTTCTATTCGATACAAAACTGAAGTTTAACGAGTACATATGTACTGTAGTAAGATCTGCATATAAAAACTTGGGAATCATAATGCGTTGTTCGCAGTCGTTTACTAAAATACGTACAATAAAAAAGTTGTATTTTACTTATGTACGATCGAAATTAGAATATTGTATTCAAGTTTGGAATCCAATTTATAACAAATATGTTGATTTAATTGAATCTATCCAACGTAAATTTGCAAGATTTTTATATTTGAAACTTAATAAACAGTATCCTACTTTTGATTTTGATCACAACGTCTTACTTCGTGAACAGCATCTTTTACCTTTAGTTACTCGTAGAAAAATTCATTCCTGTGTTTATCTGTACAAACTACTGCACAACAGCATCAATGACCCAGTTACTCTCGCTTCAATTTCTATATTTGTACCCAGAATCACTTCTAGGAACACCCGTACATTTTACTGTAGTACATCACGTACAAATTATGAACAAAAATCTCCTATAAAAACTATATGTTCTACTTTCAATACTGTCTCTAGTACTCTTGTCATCTTTGGTGAGCAAGTGGTCTTTTGGCTTCACCGATATTCCGAGCACTAATCCTGTATAATCAATGCCAGAGTATATCTATTGTGCTATCCTAGCCACTGAGAAATAATAATATGTTCTAGATAAAAATGCGATATTGAACCTTGATCCCAGATTGTATAAGCAATCTCGCCAATTATTGAACCTGTAAATTCCGAAGATAATCCCGGAAAATGATTCCTGTTGGAAATCTCTGTATTGTGTATCCTTCCTCTATACCTGTGTTCTTGTCCTTAACTCGGCCGGTGAATCCAGGATGAAAATGTGCCAGGCTGACGTCACGTGCACGTCTTAGATGCGTTCATACGGAAGATGGGATGTTTATGTATCCGTGTGTGGAATGTAAACACGTACCAGCCTGTAGAAACTAAATAACACACGTATTATTTTATTTGATTGTGCGGAAAACTAATATTATCTCCGGTGTTTATGTTTTCAGGATGGTTTGTAAGTTTAATCCATTGCGAGAAAGGCTGATAAATAAAACATAAATAAATAATTGCGGGTTAGGAAATGCCAATGTGATTGTGATAAATTATTATCCCTTCTTCAGATTGCTATTGACCAATAGGGGAAAAGTTCAGGAAAAAGAAAAATGCTAATACTCTCTAAAAACAGAATATAAATATGCAGTGATGCATGCAATTTTATTGAATAAGCACGATTTAAGGTTCCTAGAATCCGATTATAACAATTTTTAAAATGATCTCTCTCTCTCTCTCTTTCTCTCTCTCTCTCTCTCTCTCTCTCTCTCTGTGTGTGTGTGTGTGTGTGTGTGTGTGTGTGTGTGTGTGTGTGTGTGTGTGTGTGTGTATGTGTGTGTGTCTGGATGTTGGAGGGACGATTCCTCAAAAACTATAAGACTTAAAAAATATTTAACTGCATTTTCCGTAATCTGATATTCTTGGCAAGAGCTGAAAAGGTTTTGGTAACAAATGGACAACCGGAAGTAGTAGTTTCTTAGAATTTTTTTTCTAAATATAATTTTTTGGAAATTTTTGTTTTTACAAATATTGAAGAACAAAATTCTCCATCTAATACACTTAAAAATTTTATTATATCTTGTATAGATTTAGAGATAAAGACACTATAATATGTAGAATGTTCTAATCGCGGAGGCTAAGGCACTAAGGAAACCACTTGACAAATTCAAATGTGTATAACATAGTTTGTAAATGACATATGGCATTATCAAAAATCAACAGTTTTAGTGACATTCTGATAGTTTTTTCTGTGAAGTATGTTTAATCTTTCTTATTATTTTATTAATGAAATATTTGAAATTGTAGGTAAAATGCATATATCTGTCAGAAATACCGCCAATCTGGTTAATGAATTGGAAGAATCTCTGACAAATAGGAACTTCATCATACAATGAAAAATAGATATAATTAGAATTATATGTGCGCTGAAGACATGTTAAATAGAATAAAAAACAATATTTGGGTAAAGTTCTATAATTTTTTGTTATGAATCGACGGTTCGACAGAGAAGTACAATACAATACTTATATAGCCTTATATGGAAATGGCGAGAAGTCTTGTGTTAAAAGTTACTATAAATTACTTGAAAACTGGAAGTAATAATATTGTACCACTTCCGAAATTTCATAGAGGAGTTAACATATTCTAATTTATATTATGTAGGTAGTTGAAATTACTAAAAGTATAATCAGCGAGATATTTATTAGTTTATAGGCGAACACTCTGTATATTACGGTTTCGTAACCCGTTAATGACCTATTAACCTATGTCACTACCCCCAACAAAATGCCGAAAAACCACAAGAACACTTGCTTTATAGGCCTCTGAATGTAGCCCAGGGGAACACTTGTTCCTTACTGTCTGTGACATAATGACACAAACAAGAATAGTTCGATAGAGAAGTACAATTCAATACTTATATAGCCTTATATGGAAATGGCGAGAGGTCTTGTGCTGGCCACAACAGATTTTTTCTTAAAACTTTTGTTACATACTTTATGGGTTAAAATGATTTAATAAATTTGTTATGAAATTCCACGAATGTGTTATTATTATTTAAAATTCCAGTTATAGAAAACAAACAACAGGCTCTCATGAGTTTGGTAAAGTAAAATGACATAAATCCGCTAATTCAATCAACACGCAAACTATAAATACTAATATTGTAGCTGCACGCAGTAGTTCCGGGAAAATTACTACCAAAATTCGATTGTTTGTTCCTAGTTTCTGACACGTAACATGCGATTATAAACCAAACAACACGAAAATATGTACATGATATAATCGCCGATCTCGTATCATAAACGCTATGTCATTGCAGATTAATCAATGAATTAAATTGTGGCTAGTTACGAACACTGACATTGTTACAATACTAGGAAACTCGTACATACACTCAAACGTCAAGTATTACATCAAATAATTAATTGTTTTCTGCAATTTTGTGTATAGGATTCATAACAGGTGTGCCAAAATTAAACCTTGTGCAGGGTAGTCCAAAAAGAAGTTACCAGTTATATGGTACTACATAATTTTAAATTTTCTTTTGTTGCAGACTAGATATGGCCACCAGATTTAATTTGGAAGAGAGAAGAAAGGTAGCAGCTTGTATGTGTTTGGGCCACTCTCAATAGTGAGAAAAAAGTGCGCGCAAATTTCTCATGCAGTCGACGGATAATTAAATGGCTTAGAGGATCCTTATGAAACCATTGCTGATTTTTTTTTTTTTTATTGAGGGTGACTCAAACACTTCCATCGAAGCTACTACTTTCCTTCTCTCTTCCAATTTAAGTCGGTTGGCCATATCTGGTCTGCAATAAAAGAAATTTTAAAATTATGTAGTACCAGAAAAGTGGTAACATCTTTTCGGATAACCCTGTATTGGGAAGTAATTTTGAGTAAAAAATGTTGTATGAAGGTATGTCCGGAAACGTTTCGTTACACAGTTACAGCCCTCACCAAACATATTTTTATTAATAACTCTGTTACTTATAATTATTTGAGTAAACATTCTCAAAATTTATTAAACACTGATTTGTCGCCACTACAGAATACACTACTAAAATTTGTCAACCCAATTGTTAAACATCATTCCTCAAATTAATATTATCCCTAATTTACTATTTTATTACTTATTTGTATTTTATATTAAATTATCAAGTATGATAAAAATATTGGCTGGTAGCACAAGCCTTGTTTTAACTAAAACACTGTTTTAAGAAATTACAAATTTCATTATTTAATAACAAAAATAAATAACATCAAATATATTAAAATATGATTTTGAAGCAGCACATAGTTTGTATTTAATCAAATATTTTTTAAAAAATCGTTCTTTACACATAAGAGTGAAATTAAACATTGAAATTTGAATTTGACATTTCTTAAAACAGCGTTTTAGTTAGAACAGGGCTTGTGCTACCAGCCATTGTGACTGACATAAAAATTTGAAAAAATTTTGACATATTTATAAATATTATGTTTATTTATATTATTGTAGTACAACTGACGATGATTGCAATCGAAATGTACATTTTGAAAATAAAAAAAAAAAAAATTGTGAAGAAAGGTTTATTATTATATTTGATTTAACTCTGATACTAGTTGTAAAATTTTGAAACGTGGTACAATGTTAGCCAGAAAGGACGGACGTTTTTAAAACGTTACAAAATTCATACTTTTTGCTTAAGAAAAATGTATTGACAGATTTGAGTTTGCAATGACATAGCATTTTATAAAATCATGTGTGGAAAACAACATCTTGCATGTGGGTCCGTTACCATTAATAATGGTAATTACCGTGAACTCGGAGCGATAAATTGAAATGACACAGTACTTCTTTTTGCTTGAATTACGAAGAAACCGTGTTCCTATCCTACGTGTGTGGTTTCAGCAGGATGGGGCGACAGCCCACATAGCCTGAGCATCAATAGACGTCATTCGAGCTCTCTTTCCCGATTGCCTCATTTCCAGGTTGGTGACATTCATTGACCTCCTCGGTCCCCTGATTTGTCCATATACGAAATTTTCTTGTGAGGTCACCTTAAGATACGTACATACGACCACAAACCTTGCGCATTGGAAGAACTAAAAGAAGCTATTCGCGTAGAAGTCGCCCAAATTAACAAAGCGATATTGGAGTGTTTGCAAACTTCGTACAACGCCTCCAGAAATGCATTAATGATAACCGACACCACACTCAAGATGTTTTTGATACTTGATTTTGTCAAATTCTATGTCATTACGATCTCAGATCAGTCAATAATATTTTTCTTTAGCAATAAGTATCAATTTTGTGACGTTTTAAAAAATGACAGTCCTTTCTGTCCAACCCTCTATGAGGATACCAAATACCGTGAGTATTTTTTAACGTGAAATATTGGGTTTGTCATATTCATGGTGACGACTCGACATTTGATTGACAGCAATGTACCGTTCCATTTAAATTGAAACATAGGGAACGAATCTGACAGAAGTATTATATTTAAATCATGTAAGAAATTTAGCGGAGTCAGAAAACCACTCGAGAGAACTAAACATATTTCGGGCACAATGTGCTCACAGTATTTTTTCTACATCTAAATTTAATTTAAACAAAATTAACCTCTAATGACATCTTGTCAATATGACAGATAACCATTGAATTTTGCTATAAGTTATGATTTGACATTTGACTGACAGCAATGTATTTGTCTGTCTCATTTAAAATGACACATGGAGAATGAATTTGACAGAAGTATTATATTTAAATATTGTAAGAAATTTAGCTGAGTCAGAAAACCACTCGGGCATAAGGTGCACACTATATTTTTTCTACAACTAATTTTAATTTAGAATGCAGGTATAATTATTTAAACAAAATTAACTTCTATTGACGTCTTATCAAATGTCAAATTCGTTCCCTATGTTTCATTTTAAATGGAACGGGCAAATACATTGCTGTCAATCAAATGTCAAGTCGTAACAATGGATATGACAAACTCAATGTTTCACGTTAAAAATACTCACGGTATTTAGATGTATGTGTATACATACTTTTTTTTGTTTCTGTACAGAGGCATCTCATCTGGCTATATGGGGAAGCTTTGAACGTTTTTCATTGTTATTTTTTACCCATTTTCATTTTTTCTTTCTTATACTAATAAAATATTACATAAAATGCCAAAATACACAAAAAAGTACTGTTGTTATAACCAGATAAACGCAGCAATTTTTGAGTTGAGATATTTTAACAAAACGAAGTATTTTGTATAAATCATTTTTATTTCTACATATTTACGAATGAACTCGTAAGATTGGGTCCTTTAAAAAGACTAAAACTTCCCTTGAATTGTTAGAATTGACGTTGCTAGAACCCGCTAGAAATGTGTTTAATTATGAGCAGTATTACGTATGCATTAAATTTTCTTATACTCGTCATTTGTGAATTCAATTTCTTTGCGCGAATAGTAGAATGGAATCTCACATTTAAATTCTAGAGAATGCAATCTTCTACTTTGCACTAGTAAAATACTTCAACAAAAAATTCGCTGTATCTGCTTTCTTTTTTCGATTTCTTTAACAAACAATTTATAAAGAACGAACTTTTCAAAAGAATTTAAACATAAACTATTCAAATGTGTAATATTCATTATAGTAAAGAAAAAGTCTTCCGATTATTTCTTCATAATTATGAATTCTTACGTCTGTATTTTCATAAATCCTTTTATGTTACATAAAAATTTTCTCGTATATTTTAAATTCCTTAAATCTTGCACAAATACAGAAATTATGAAGTTAAATTAAAAATAAAATTATAAAATAATATAAGAAGGTAGAGGGGTTATTAATTATTATTGTGGAAATAAGTTTTGAAGTTATTTAAATTGTTTTACTTTTGGCAATTCATTGCAACTATTCCAATTTTAATAATGATTTATATTTGTGAAATTATAGAAAAAATATGTTAAAGTTAATATAAAATATTGTTTTGCAAACTTTAACTTCTGCGTATAATAGATTTTATTTTTATATAACAATACAAATAAAAGTAGTAATATAATATAAAAGTAGTAATTTAATATTTCTATAATTGTATTTATAGTATTTTTCCTTTTTCTGTACAGAATTTCCAATTGCCTTATGTAGGTAATGAAAATGAAAAATAATATAGGATTACGTGCTGTTTTCAGTATTATATGAAATAATTCTTTTTATAAATATCATTATATTTACTGAATTGAAAAGTACAAAAAAGTAATCCTATAAAAGTACAGTTAATAAGATTAAAGGCATACTATTGGTACATAACACAAATAATGAAATTAAATAAAATATAAATAAATGTATCATCACGGCATATTACCCATTTCTGGGTGTGCCAGTATCTTACAACACATGTAGACATCGGTAATGATGACGATATATTTCACTGTGTGGGGTCACTTTTGTGCCATTTAAAATTGGAAATATTTGGCGTCTGTCGGGATCGAACCCGGTTCGAAATAATGAAATTCGAATAGCGTATATGAGACTTGATAAAAAATATATGTACTTTAATTGCATTCCACACACATACCTAGAATTCGCTGAAATTCAAGTATTCTAAATATTTGTTTAAGTAGAAGCTCTTCAGTTTTCAGTTTAAAGGTAAAACAAGTTTTTTGTTGATATTTGTTTATTTTTTGTTTGTTTGTTTATGGACGCGTGTATCTAAATTTCTGCTTGACATTAAACATTTCGATTTAAATATTTCGATTCCATCGACCATTTGTAAACATTTAAACATCGTCCATTCGTGAAATACAGTGCGTTCAGAAAAAAAAAAAAACTAACTCGCAGTAGGCTATAAAACGTATGCTAATTTAAAAGTATTTAATTAAATTTGACACATGTTGTCAAAAATGTTATTTAAAGATATCAAAGCTTTTCTTCTTGATTCTTATTTTAGAAATGGAAATAAATTAGAATATGGCAAATGGTAATATTCTTTTGCTGCCTTTTACAAAGAATTTAAGAAATATTACATTTCAAGATCAACTTTGACAACTTGAATTTTGAATTGAATAATGATCAGACATACGTTTCTTTAAGGATAGCTTACTCCGGATTAGGATTTTTTGAACACATATACACCGGGTGTAACAAGAAAAGCGGGCCATAGGCGTTTAATATGGAAAAACAGTTTTTCCTTGCGCAAGTGGACTTTTAATTTTAAACAAAAATGCTTCAAATGAATGTTGTTGAGAATTAAATTCTGGATCTAATTCAATAATCTTTTTTTATTTTGCATGGTTGGTAATCGAGAAAATTGATCTTAACATTTTATAAAAGTTTCTTCTTTATAGTGTTGCCATGGTATTATTATTATAATAAAGCCGGGTTTACATTGGGGTAGCAATTGGGTTAGTTGCTTGTATCAGTAACATGCAAGACAGTTACTAACCTAGTGTAAACCCTATAGGGCAGTACTTGTGCCAGTACTTGCACAAGTTAGCAGGACAGGCAAGTGGATAGCCTCCCAGGTTATCTACTTACCACTTGCAATCTTGCAAAGCCACTGTTTTTCCCCCATCAGCGTATTTGACACTAGCCTACTAGTTTGTATGTCTATTATACCAATGTAAACATTTGCTTGCTAGTGTATTTGTAAGCTAGTGCCAGTAAATTTCTGTTTTGTACAGAATTGAAGTGTGTATAGTTGCCGGAGGTTTTGATTAAGAGATTTTTTAAAAAAATAGTACAATGAAAGATGGTCTGAAGGGGAAACAATTAAGTTTGTGGAACTTCACCAGAATTTCCTGATCCACACTCTTTTTGAATGACATTTTTCTTTCTCAATCTCTGTAATGAGTTCTTCAATCACAATTTGTGTATTCGCACATATATTTCTTTCAACTTTTTGTTTCTAGTATGAAGAAATTGTGTACATCCTCTCGAATAGCCTTACTAGTACAAGTGGACAATAATACTTTTTAAGTGTAGACATCCACTGTCTTGTGTCGGAGACAATAGGCTAGCCAGGTTAGCTACTAGTACAACTAACTAAGCTTAGTTACTACACCAGTGTAAAGCCGCCTGTATAATTATGTAAAATGCTCGAAGGACCAATAGACTTTAAATAGTAAACAACAAAAACTCGCAAGCTGAGATTGTGGTGATTGTCAAAAACTAAAGAAGCACTGACCTTGACTAGAAAAAACGGGATGTGACTAGGAGGCAGGATCTTGACGGGACTTGGAAGACTGGATGAATTCTGCAGACGGTAACTGGTCTGGAAGCGGTGACGGTCAGATTCAATAAGGTAGGAGGTTCAGAAGGAGGAGGCCTCACACGTGGTTGTGAGGCTGGCAAAGTGACGCCACCAAGGGCGCAGGGTTGGATACGGGCAGAAGCTCCTGCAGGAGGAACTCGAGAGGAGGGCAGTGTAGAAGCAGGGGCGTAATTCGCCGGATTAAAACCGCCAAGTGGCGACAGCACGGTTGGTCCAATTCGTAGATTAAGGGGTGTCCGCTGTTTAGTACAACAGCGGTCTCGGAGCACAACACAAATGCACAACACTTTACACTTTCCTGAAAATATAATTTTGCCCCACTACTAAGTAAAGAAAGAAACGATTTTATGAGAATTATAATTTTGTATTAAGATAAATTGAGGCCCAAAAAAAGGAATGAAAGAAAGCGGAGCTAAATTACTTCTGAACCATTACTTGGTTCAATAATTGACTTATTATTATTTTTTTATTTATGTTGCTATGAAGCTTTTTTTTTTTTTTTGTTGCATTCCTTTTTTTCAGATGCCTGTGATTTTTCAAAAAATAAACAATACATGGCTAACTTTTAGCTTTAAATTAAATGTAATAACAAAACATGTTAGTCGCTTGCCAGCTACTCCGATAGTTGTCTTGACAGTCACCACAATACCTGACTTTACAACTTTACATATTCCCGGGCGCCAGAAATTCGCGTCTAACAATGAATTATTTGATCTCGCAACAATGCACTGCAATTGAACGGTTGCTAGGAAGCGAGAAGGAACGAATGATCAACTCGACAGAAAAATCGAGTGACAATGAACAAATGATGTTACGTCTACTTGACAATGTGTCAAAGTGACGTTGTGTCAGAGTGACAGTAAATAAATTAATAACAATAATGCAAATTGATGACAATTGAGCTGTCTATTGCGCTGGCAGTGGGCACAGTTTATTAACTGGGCGTTTGATGACGCTATTTTCCAACTTAACCAACGCGACGCGAGCTATTTTGTCATTTCCAAAATATAATTTGGTAATAATACCTAGTGGCCAGTCTAAAGGGGGCAGTCTATGTTCTTTAACTATGACTATTTGCCCCAACTTTATTGGACTACTTGACGTTAGCCATTTTTGGCGTGTTTGTAATGTTGTCAAATATTCTAACTGCCATTTTTCCCAGTATGATTTTATTAATGAATCTAATAAGTATTTACGATGGATTAAATTGGGATTAACTTCGGCAATAGGTAAATGCTTTAATGGGGTTTGAAGTAAAAAATGGGCTGGGGTCAACAATTCTGGATTGTGCTCTGAGCCTTGGGCACACAGAGGACGGGAATTTAAGACTGCTTCTATTTGTGTTAATAGTGTTATCAACTCTTCGTAGCTTAACAATTGTTTACCTATGACCCTAAATAGATGTTTCTTACAACTTTTTATTGCGGCCTCCCAAATTCCTCCGAAATTAGCACTGAAGGGAGGGATTGTTTTCCATTCTATTCCCTTCATTGCTAATTCGCTGGATAGTGTTTTGTGGAATATAGTCGACTGCACAAATTTATATAGCTCGTTGAATTTATTTCGAGCTCCTATAAAGGTGGTGCTATTATCTGAGTATAAATGAGAAATGGGCCCCCTTCTTGATGAAAATCTTTTAAATGCGTTAATAAAGGAGATTACTGTTAAATCCGAGACTACTTCAATATGAATGGCCTTTATTGTTAAACAAATAAAAAGACAAATGTATGCCTTTTTTGCGTGCTGACCTTTATGCCTAGATTTTATGAATTTAATTGGGCCTGCATAGTCTACGCCTGTATGAGCGAATGGCTTTACTTCAGTTACGCGATAGTTAGGTAAATCCCCCATTTTTGGTTGTGTATTAACCGGTTTTGTCCTGAAGCATTTGTTGCATCTGTACAATTTTTGCTTGATGGCGCCTCTACCAGCAATGATCCAGTATTTTTGCCGAATTATTGCTAGCAGCAAATCTGTTCCAGCATGACAGTTTGAATTATGATAATAATCTATGATTAGTTCTACTATGTGGTCTGACTTGGGCAGTAAAACTGGATGTTTGACTTCAAACGGTAATATTGCGTTGGATAGTCTTCCTCCTACTCGCAATATTCCGTTTTCGTCTAGGAATGGCGCTAGTTTTAGTATTTGTTTATCCTTTATAAGTTTTCCTCTTTGCAGAGTTCTTATTATTTCGTGGAAATATATACTTTGTAAAGCCCTTAGTACATGTGATTCTGCCATGGCTAAATCCGATGCGGAAATATAAGTTTTAAAAAACAGTTTTTTACCGAATTTTAAAATATAACTTGTTATTCTTAGTAACTTGTGCCAAGAAGATATATTTTGTGCCAAAGTATATAAAACGGAATAATCATTCGTAGATGAGGTAGTAGTAAAAGTTTTTGATCTTAGTTCAGGTAGTTGATCAACTGGCAAAGGATTTAATTGCTTAATAGGCCAATTTTCCTCCTTTGATTGAAGCCAGTTGGGACCATGCCACCATGATTTACAATGAATTAATTGAGTTGGGAGTGCTCCTCTGGATATTAGATCACTTGGATTCTGTTTCCCTGATACATGAAAGAAGTATTTAGGGTCCAAGTTCTCTTGTATTTGAGCTACTCTGTTGCTTACAAATGTTGACCATCTATGTGGAGCTGATTTTATCCAGGATAATACAATCATAGAATCCGAAAATGCATATATATTTTCGATTGGATATTTTTTAATTATTTTTTCACTGACATAATTTACCAACCTTGCCATAAGTAACGCCGCGCAAAGTTCAAGTCTAGCCAGGGTAATAATTTTCATGGGCGCTACCTTTGATTTCGAACATAGTAATCTGCTTGTAATATTGTTAACTTCCGTTATTTGTAGGTAGATGGCGCAACCGTATGCAACTTCGCTGGCATCGCAAAAAGCCACAAGATTTACTTTACAGTTTTCTGAAATACCGATATGGCGAGGAATTGACATTTCCTCCAAATAAATAAATTCTGACATGAGATTGACAAATTTTGCAGAAATATTGTTGGGAGATCAAATAATTCATTGTTAGACGCGAATTTCTGGCGCCCGGGAATATGTAAAGTTGTAAAGTCAGGTATTGTGGTGACTGTCAAGACAACTATCGGAGTAGCTGGCAAGCGACTAACATGTTTTGTTATTACATTTAATTTAAAGCTAAAAGTTAGCCATGTATTGTTTATTTTTAATTTTAATCGTTTGCAACAATCTTTAGTTATAAGGTTATTTTGTGACCCATTATCCAGCAAGCATCTGATAACTTGTTTACCCTTGTTTATATCTGTAGCGTAAACTTGTGCAGTTGACAATAGAATATAACCTTGGTTGTTTATGGATACATGACATGAAGTGTCATTCTCCGATTCCGCTATTTTTTTGGCGGGAGATTTTGGAGGAGTTGAAAAATGCAAAAGTGTATGGTGTTTCCCGTGACATACCCGACATGTGGTGAGCAAGGCACAGGCTTTACCTGCATGACCATTGGATAAGCAATTATAACATGCATTTTTAGATTTGATAAACCCAAATCTGTCTTGGACTGACATTTTAATGAATTTATCACAATAATACAGTTTGGAATGTTCCGCACTGTTACACAAAATACAAGATTTTGGTTTGAATGGTTTGATTGGGGTTTCATCTGCCGCCAAAAATGTGCGCTGATGCTTCGCCATTTTTGGTGGGCCTTTTACAGATGAAGACCGCTCCAGGATTTTTGCTTGATCCCGGACAAATTCTAAAAAGGTTTGGCAAGAGGGAAATTCCGTTTTACGGAATATCGTATCAAATAGTTGTACGATCTCTGAATCGACCTTTTTAGACGCGCAGTTTAATAAAACAAAATCCAGAACGTCTGGAATTTTGAGTTGTTTAAGAGCTTCGACTGAAGCTGAGAATTTATTAACAAATGTTATTAAATCATTTGGGTTTCTTGAACTAGACTTTATATTTAGAATGTTATCTAAGTATTGCTTAGCCATTGTTCGATTATCCTGGTATTGCTTTACCAAGCCATCCCAAATAATATTGTAATTTTCGGGTGTGGGCAATATCCCTCCCGTTACTTCCAAAGCATTACCAGTGAGTTTACCTATAAGATAACTAATCCGTTGCTCGTTTGTGAGCGCCACGTTCTCGTGAACGTTTGATTTAAACGACTGGTAAAATAATGGCCACATTTCTACTTTTCCATTAAATGATGGCAGTTCAATAGGGGGAAGTTTTTTAATTTTATTAATTTCCGTACCTGACTTTGACTGTTGTGCCTTGGGAGACGACAAAGCTAGCTCGCTACGCGTTCGTTTGATTTTCGAAAAATACATTTCAATAGTCATTAGAGTTTCGAAGCTAGGTTCAAAACCAGTGTCATTAGCCAGCTCAAGGTCATTTATACGGATACAGGCGTTTTTAAATTCATCTCTCAACAAATCGACTTCTTGGGATTCGTCCAAGAAGCGTTCATTATTACGCGTGTCAGTTGGAGTGCATTTTTTCGCGAGTTCGTGCAATTTTACTATACGAGATTCATAGCCCTTTGCTAGGGCTTTCAATGACTTTAATTGGATTTCCATAGTATCAAATTTTTACCGTGGAAGATCCGGCTCGAAGGACCAAAAATTATGTATAATTATGTAAAATGCTCGAAGGACCAATAGACTTTAAATAGTAAACAACAAAAACTCGCAAGCTGAGATTGTGGTGATTGTCAAAAACTAAAGAAGCACTGACCTTGACTAGAAAAAACGGGATGTGACTAGGAGGCAGGATCTTGACGGGACTTGGAAGACTGGATGAATTCTGCAGACGGTAACTGGTCTGGAAGCGGTGACGGTCAGATTCAATAAGGTAGGAGGTTCAGAAGGAGGAGGCCTCACACGTGGTTGTGAGGCTGGCAAAGTGACGCCACCAAGGGCGCAGGGTTGGATACGGGCAGAAGCTCCTGCAGGAGGAACTCGAGAGGAGGGCAGTGTAGAAGCAGGGGCGTAATTCGCCGGATTAAAACCGCCAAGTGGCGACAGCACGGTTGGTCCAATTCGTAGATGAAGGGGTGTCCGCTGTTTAGTACAACAGCGGTCTCGGAGCACAACACAAATGCACAACACTTTACACTTTCCTGAAAATATAATTTTGCCCCACTACTAAGTAAAGAAAGAAACGATTTTATGAGAATTATAATTTTGTATTAAGATAAATTGAGGCCCAAAAAAAGGAATGAAAGAAAGCGGAGCTAAATTACTTCTGAACCATTACTTGGTTCAATAATTGACTTATTATTATTTTTTTATTTATGTTGCTATGAAGCTTTTTTTTTTTTTTTTGTTGCATTCCTTTTTTTCAGATGCCTGTGATCTTTCAAAAAATAAACAATACATGGCTAACTTTTAGCTTTAAATTAAATGTAATAACAAAACATGTTAGTCACTTGCCAGCTACTCCGATAGTTGTCTTGACAGTCACCACAATACCTGACTTTACAACTTTACACCGCCTTAAAATCACGAACAAATGTAATACCATTTTACTTGTCAGAAATTATAATGATATATAATGCAACGAGTCCATAATGATAGCTTACTATTAAAAGTCACTATATGTACATATGTTTCATACACTATTTTTTCTACGACTATTCATAATAATTTAAAAAAAAACTATTAACCAATAAATTGGTTAGAAAATTAATCTATATCATAATAATAACCTGTATTATAATGAAAATCTGGATCATAATGAGTGTGATTCAAATACAGACGTCACAAGTATATTAAAGATTAGGAGTAGAAAAAATATAATTTGCATCAAAATAATACTACTTAAATAATTTGTTACTTTTCTTCGTGTGAATAATTCATTCACCCTTTTCTATAACGATGACTCAACACAACTAGAGCGTGTCTAACAGGTAAAATATGTCACAATGTGAGAGATACGTTTCTGACAGGTAAAATGTCATACATTTCAATACCATGAATATAAGTGCCTTTTATAAAATTTTAAGTTCAATTTTCTTGGTTACGAAACGTTCAAAATATATTGTGATTATTGAATTAGATACAGAATTTAATTCCCAACTAATTTTTTTGAAGCATTTTTGTCAAAAATAATTAGGATACTTTTGCTCCAGGAAAACAGTTTTTATAAGTTAAATGTATATATCCTTCTTTTCGTTTATATCCGATATGTGAATTTTATAGAGAACTTTATTATTAAAAAGATTTCAAATATTGAAAATCCAGTCATTTAACAATGCAGTTAATTAAATAAGGCTTGATTCCCGATTCCTATCAAAGAGAAAATGTGATGATTTTGATAGAAATCACCAATCTGTCAATAGCTTAGTCAATTCATCATTCATCACCCCTCGTGTAATCACGAAAATGATTTACATGGCCTGCTAAGTGCATATTGATTTGCATCTGTATTAAAAAGCATTTACATTAGTCAATCATTAAACGATAAACGAAAAATTTGAAATATTGCTCAAACACGCTTCGCATAAAAATCTCCCGGCGCATATGGTGCAGTGTTGGACCTGTATTGAATAAATAAAGGCTTGTTACAAAGGCCAGAACGGTTTTATCCAATGGGATGAATTTATTTTGCAGAACTTTTTATGTGGATGTAAAAAATAATTGTTGTTAAACGAGGAAAATATTGTACGGGCAACGAAATAAATTTTTAGTGAAATGTTTCACTGATACAAATACAGAAATAATTGTGTGATTTAATACGGGCGTATTAAGGTCACTAGGGAAGGTGTAATATAGTAAATATTATAATTTATTTCTGGCGAATTTGATATATTTTATTGCTTAATGAGAAGGTAAAATAATGTATGTGTATATGTGTGGGTCAAATTGTAATTTAATAACTTGTCCTTTCAGTTTACAGTAAATTCTAATTTTATTTTATTTGTAAACACTTTAGTAAAAAGGTCTCGCCTAAGTACGCTAGGAGGATTGTTTTCGCGGACTAATAATGGCACATTTTTGCCTGCAAAAACTGTGTTGTTGTTCGGGCATAATGGTTTGAAGCTGGGCCACATCAAAATTTAATATTTACGTTTATATGATATAAATTGATGAAATCAAGAAAATACGGCAGGAATTTTTGTGTATAAATCTCTAACACGTCTAGGTCTAACGTACTGTCTGCTTTCGAAATTGTACCACACACTATTATTTTATCTCAAAACTTAGCTTTCACTTTAAATTCTATATTGAACCTTTTGGGCGTTATAAAAAGATATAAAACAATCTCTGCAAGCCCTAAAATGGAAACAATTAACGAGAATGATTTTTCAAAAGGTACGTAAAATAAATTTTAAAACTCGCCAAATGCTCATTGGGCAAATCAGATTTATTCATCGTAGTAAGAAAACAGACCACTAGCTCTATATTAAAAATCTGTTGTGGCCAGCACAAGACCTCTCGCCATTTCCATATTAGGCTACATAAATATTGTATTGCACTACGCTTTCGAACCGTCGTTTTATAACAAAATATTACAGAAATTTACCCAAATATTGTTTTTTATTGTATTTAACATGTCTTCTGCACACATATAATTCTAATTATATCTATTTGGAGGAAGTTTCTAAATGTCAGAGATTCTTCCAATTCATTAACCAGATTGGCGGTATTTCTGATGGATATATGCATTTTACCACAATTTTACGTATAATTTCAAATATTTAATTAATAAAACAATAAGAAAGATTAAATATACTTCCCAAAAAAGCTATCAGAATGTCACTAAAACTGTTGATTTTTGACACTGACATGTGTCATTTACAAACTATGTTATAAACATTGGAATTTGTCAACTGGTTTCCTTAGTGCCTCTAAATCTATACAAAATATAGTAAAAATTATAAGTGTAAAAAAAGGCCCAAAAATTATATAGAAGAATTTTTCTAAGAAATTACTAAGTACTTCCGGTTAGTCAATTGCTACCAAAACCTTTTCAGCTCTTCCCAGGAATGTCAGATTGAGGAAACCGCAGTTAAATATTTTTTAAGTCTTGTAGTTTTTGAGGAATCGTCCCTCCAACATCCATACATACATACATACACACACACATACACACATCCACACACACACACAGACATCATTTTAAAATGTTATAATCGGATTCTAGTGACCTTAAATCGTGCTTATTCAATAAAATCTGGATATGCGAATTTTAGCATGAATCCAATACCTCTCTTAGCGAGAGGTAAAAATATGAATGTTAAAGCTTAAGCTATGTTAATTGTTATAGTAATAAGCATATTCAAGATCCTGTTCTTAAACCATAGTATAGTCCATACAATTTTTGTTTACAAAATGTGACATATGTTATATAACTTTATGTGCATTAAGTGGCATAGTGAGCCGGTTTGACTCAAAAAGTATTTTAAATGGTAGTTTTTGCAATATTTTTCATAGTTATTAAGAAAATAATAACTTATTGCTTTTCCATAAATAAATAAATAAAAAGATTGGTGATAGAAATATTCATGAAAAACATATCCCCACTCCTGTGACGTCGGAATACATCAATACGTCATTCATGGCCAATAGGAAAAGAATTTACGTTATTTATATAAATAAATTTTATTGTTAAAAATATCTAATGGATATTTCGTGATATATTCAAGTTTGAGGGTTTTAAAGAACAATGTCTTTTAAAATGTAATACTTAGAAATCATATAAAAATAAATAGAATTTAGGGTTTTGTAAGTAGCATCCACTCATTTCATCATGCACCATTTTGCGACGTCAGTACACAGATTGTTTCAAACTAGTGTAATCGTTAATTGTAATTTAAAATTTATTACAAATACCTTAATTTCTTTACATAGTTCATCAATTATGTAGGTACTACGGAATTTATAAAAATCTTTAAATTTGGCGGGACCTACTTCAAACACTCTTCTTTTGTGACCTTTCCGCAATTCCTGCTTCTTTAGCCTGAATTCTAAATAAGTCCATGGTGTATGTGAGGTACGGAGTCTTGGCTGAATGCTAGAGTAATCTGACCTCTGGGCCCCTAGCTCTGCATTGCAAAAGAAGCCACTCTGAATCTCAGAAAGAACTCTAGCGTTGTGATGTGTGGGTCTAGCTACTCAACCGTATTTGTTTACATTCCCAGACGAATGGGAATGTTGTTGATATGTGGTTGGTAAACATGCGTTGCTGCAGGGTTGCCAACAGAATGAAGTGGGGGAAAATAAATGTTTCTCGCAAGATAAATTTCTTTCGTATCTATATCTTTTCAATCACCCTGTAAGTTTGAACAATAAAATAAAAATTATTAAATAAACGACGAAAGAAATGATGAAAAATTCAATGACACCGCAGGGATTTGAACCCCGGACCTTCTTGTATCTCGTTTATTTAAAAACTCTTCATGATCCTTAAACCCATTTTTTTTTTCTACTTATGGCCGATTTCACCACCGATTCCTAAACCGTTGCCTAGCAAAGAATTTCCTAAATTTAAGAACTGCCTAAACTGATACTTATCCATTTTGGATTTCACCAAACAAAGCAATGCCCAGCTAGGAATTACTACGTAGGCATCGGATTATTAGTTACTTTTGTGATATTATATTTGCACACTGGAAATAAATGAATAATTTCTATAATTTATGACATTTGTCAATTATATATACGTCAAGGTATACAAAATAATTAAATTTTTAAAGAAATTTTCTTTACTTACCTATATATTTATAAATTTGTAGGTATTACAGAAGAGGAAAATATAAATGTAAATGGCAAAATATAGAATAAATACATAATACAAAAACAGAAACTGAATCCTATGATTTCAAGTAAAAATTTAAAATATGATAACAGGAACGCATATTTATGATATTTGGCTATGGCATTTTTGAAGAAATTATGAATTTAATTATATGTGAACACCCATTGTAATTTCCCAAAATATAAAATAAAGAATAAAAACGATATATCTATGTAGTTACTAATAAATTTTATATCATATAAACTCGTATAGTTATAAAAAATTCTGTTTTCTTATGAACATCTTTTTCAAAACTATTTTCCTATCTTGTGCATATCTTTCTATTTCTTCGTTATAACTATCAAAATTTTCAATAAAATTGTACAATTTTCATTTTAAAGTGTCAGCTGTCAAACGTTAGGAAATGCTTAGCGATTTGGGCATCGGAAAACAGATACCTAGTTAAGTAATTCCCAAATCGAGATAGGCAATGCTTAGCGGTTGGTGAAAACGAAATTTTGCTAGGTAATGCCTATGTGGTGCACATCGGGTACATAGGCATTACTTAAATTTTAGGAATCGGTGGTGAAATCGGCCATTAAACTTTAGGTAGGATCACATTTAACTAATATCAACGTTTCTGTGATGGTTAAATGTTCACACAACATACTAAGCGCATTGTTTCACGCTGATTATTAATCCATACCGTTGAGGATGGTGTACTCACCTACGACATTTGTAGAAAGAAATTAATTTCTTCTCTATGATCCTTAAGCTCATATCTTTCCTTATAAACTTCAGGTAGGGTCACATTTAATTAATTTTAATAAAATAAAAACATAAAAAAATCTATTCTATGTAGATTACAAGAAGTTCTTGTTCATGATCGTGACTATAAAACAAAAATCTGTTTTTAAAATAGTCTCCTCTGCACATATGATCCTTTCCAAACAAAGCATATCGGCATCGGCATAGAATAAAGTGGGGATTATATGAATAATGTAATAGTGGGAGAGCAAATTGGTCCATTGGCTTGCAGTTATGTGAAAATCATATGCGCCAGCAACGTTTGTAAACAAATCACTTATCGTGTGAGTTAGATTGTATGTCGGTCGACCATCGATGGCCTCCAGTTAGGTACCTCAGCATATATTAAATTTTCCTGCATGAATTCATGCTGCAGATAGCAGATAGTGCAGTAATATATTGACCTACACACGATAAATGAAAAAATAAGTTTAAATTTTGATGATGCTGCATGGTGCACTCTGGAGAGCAATGTGCATTTATAATGGACATTATAGACGAGTTTCCTTATTCTGTGGTGTACTGCAAATAGGAATTGCACATGTTTATGTGATATTTTATTACTGTTTAAATTATGGAAGGATGTTCGTAATAGCTCCCTGGAAGATTTGTACAGTTTAAAATATGTTGATATTTAAATTCAAGAGTCACCAGACATATTAAGGGTTTCGGTAAATAGGCGGCCATCTAATAAAGTTGGTCAAAATATAATGTTAAATTTATCCTGATTTGTAAGTTGCCCAAAAGGTCAGGTTGTAGTTTGTAATCATGTGACTTAGTGACGTAACAGAAACAATTAATAGCTACTATCATGCCCGTATGCACCAACATCAAATAAATCTTTGAATAGCATATTCATTGAATAAGAGAAAAATATCGCATCGATTCAATAACACAAATGTGACGTATTTAGTTAGTTCTAACGGGTATAATTAATATTTGGTAGATTGTACTTGTACGAGAGTCAGTGAGAGTGAGTCAAGTGCTCAACGAAGTAGTGTGTACGTCTTGAGATTTAAATAAATTAATAAATGTAGTGAATCTTTTATTTAAACGTCCCTATCCCTTTAAATATCCAGATATATTACAGTATTTCTTCTAGCTGTCATATTTTGATGCGATATTTTTCTCTTATTCAATGAATAAGCTATTCAAAGATTTATTTGATGTTGGTGAATACGGGCATCAGTGTCACAAATTTGACTGTTAAGAGTAGTAGCGTTCATTCACTGTGTTTAGAATGCATCTTATCTACGGTGAAGTTGGAGGCAACAGAAGAGCTGCAGTGAGGTTGTACCAAGAAAGGTTTCCAAATGGTAATTTGTGTTCAAATCTTGATTGATATCTGCCGTCAGATGTAACAGTTTTTTATTTTTTGCCAAACAAAGTACTCATACAACAAAATAGGCGATAATAAAATCTGATCTCTGAATGCTCATTTTTAAAAATTCTTCTAGTTCTTCATCGGATGATAAAGGGAAAAAGATAACTGCAGAATAAGATTTCTTTAGATTATGTGAAGTTGCCTATTTATCGAACAGCCTGTATATGAACGAAATTTGAAAAAAAAATCTTTGTTCTGAAATCAAAAGGCTACTTCCACACTGTCCGACACGGCGCATTGCATAGAAATTACCACTGTTGTTTAATGACAGTATTCACACGATAAGAACGACGCCCATTTCAATCCGGAACGTCAATTTGCCGTTCATTGCGCAAATAGTTTACTTAGTCAAATGCGGTCTTTCAGAAATACCGGCATTTAGCCGTCCGCCAAAAATTTCAATACTTTAATACTTTCTGTTACTGATGAAATAATCTACGAAATTTATTCATATTTCAATGATATTGACTGATGAAGGGAAGAAAATTACTGGATTTCAGTCAAATATTAAGTATATTTTTCGCCTCTACCGGTTTCGACACCTCATGTGTCTTCTTTAGGAGGTGAAAATTTTTAGATTTCACCTCCTGAAGAAGACACATGAGGTATTTGACTGAAATACAGTAATTTTCTTTCCTTCATCACCTTTCCAGTCAAGAAATTCTTGCAGCCATATTGACTGATGTATGATACACACATGTCACATTTCATAAAAGAAAAAAAAAAAATCTGTTGTGGCCAGCACAAGACCTCTCGCCATTTCCATATTAGGCTATATAAGTATTGTATTGCACTTCGCTTTCGAACCGTCGTTATATAACAAAATATTATAGAACATTACCCAAATATTGTTTTTTATTATATTTAACATGTCTTCTGCATACATATAATTCTAATTATATCTATTTTTCATTGTATGAGGAAGTTTCTAAAGTCAGAGATTGTTCCAATTCATTAACCAGATTGGCGGTATTTCTGATGGATATATGCATTTTACCACAATTTTACCTATAATTTCAAATAATTAATTAATAAAACAATAAGAAAAATTAAATATACTTACCAGTAAAAGAAATCAGAATGTCACTAAAACTGTTAATTTTTGACACTGACATGTGTCATTTACAAATTATGTTATAAACATTGGAATTTGTCAACTGGTTTCCTTAGTGCCTTAGCCTCTGCGATTAGTTCACTCTATAAATTATAGTGTCTTTATCTCTCAATCTATACAAGATATAATAAAAATTTTAAGTGTATTAGATGGAGAATTTTATGTTCTTCAATATTTAATAAAAAAACCTCCCAAAAAATTATATTTAGAAGAATTTTTCTAAAAAACTACTACTTTCGGTTGTTCATTTGTTGCCAAAACCTTTTCAGCTCTTCCCAGGAATGTCAGATTGAGGAAACTGCAGTTAAATATTTTTTAAGTCTTATAGTTTTTGAGGAATCGTGACTACAACATCCAGACATACATACATACATACATACATACGAGGTGTGTTCAAAAACTATCGCGAATTTTGAATTTTCGCGGGTTACGTATATTCGAATTTCGATCTTTTTGTGGCTTTATGTTGGTACTCATGTCTCTCACTTATGTCGACAAGCTCGGCCATTTTGAATGTTCACTTAATTGTTGACAGCTGTTTTGCTTGCACGTGTTTTGGATCGTCTTCGATTTTTACCTATTCAAAAAAATGGAACAAAGAACCTGTATCAAATTTTGTGTGAAAAACGAAATTAAGTGCGCGGATGTATTCCGAATGTTGACTGTGGCATACGGAGAAGCTACCTTGTACCAAAGCAACGTTTATCGGTGGTACAAAATCTTCTCAGAAGGCCGAGAAGATTTTGTACCACCGATAAACGTTGCTTTGGTCCAAGGTAGCTTCTCCGTATGCCACAGTCAACATTCGGAATGCATCCGCGCACTTAATTTCGTTTTTCACACAAAATTTGATACAGGTTCTTTGTTCCATTTTTTTGAATAGGTAAAAATCGAAGACGATCCAAAACACGTGCAAGCAAAACAGCTGTCAACAATTAAGTGAACATTCAAAATGGCCGAGCTTGTCGACATAAGTGAGAGACATGAGTACCAACATAAAGCCACAAAAAGATCGAAATTCGAATATACGTAACCCGCGAAAATTCAAAATTCGCGATAGTTTTTGAACACACCTCGTACATACATACATACACACACACACATACACACATCCACACACACACACACAGACATCATTTTAAAAATGTTATAATCGGATTCTAGGGACCTTAAATCGTGCTTATTCAATAAAATCTGAATATGCGAATTTTAGCATGAATCCAATACCTCTCTTAGCGAGAGGTAAAAAGTTTTGAAATATACATGCTTACTTTATTCTGGTAAAATCAACTACAAGTTTTACAACGCACACTAATAATAAAGTTAAGAAATGGAAAATTATGAGGTGGATATAGAGCTTTTGATTGGCAAGAGTAGCACAACTGTCGATGTCAGGATCGGAAACATGGCGAAATGTCGCGCCATTTTGTTTTCGCCGTTTGTTCAACGACGCGTTCTCAAATTTGCACGGCGAAAATTCGAATCGTGTGAAATCTAGAGAAAATAATAGACAAAGTACAAAATACCAGTCCATTTGTATAAAACTCATGTACCAAATAACAAATGAGTAATAATAAAAGTTTTGGTACTAGTGTAGCTAACCCCATACATGAAACAAGTGTTTATGGAACGAAGTGACAACGTGGCATGATTAACACGCGAATGTTTAATACGCATTCGTACAGGCGCGTAAATTGAATTTTCAACACTCACGGAAATTACCGCCATCATTGGCTAAAATATTAATGTTGATATTCACATTGGTAAATACGTTATTCTCTGTGACGTGTAAATTTTTGCAGTTTTTCGGGTAATTTAACGGTCATTGGGGAGGTAAAGTTAATTTGTTATCTTGACTGGGCATAATTTATTCACAATTGCACGTACTCGTACGTTCCAAAATGGAACATTTATGAGGATTAGATATTTAACATATTTATGGCTATGTCTGGCAGGTACGTTTTAATTTCATTGAATTAATTATTTATTAAAATCAAACAAAATTATTTAGTTGAGAGTTTGTACTCTAGTGTCCTATATTTTTTCTAACTACTAAATGTCCAAATGAAAAATATATTTCTATTTTTTTAAACTTGACTGTGTGCTGAATTCTATCCAATCTAAGGGAAATTTTAAATTTACTTCCAGTAGTTTAAAATCAGACTATAATATAAGGAAATACGAATTTCAAAAAGTTTTCAGGTTTTAAAACGTCTTGTATACAAGGCCAAAACGGTTTTTACTTATTTTATGAGTTTGGCTTGAAAACTTACGCAAATACATAATTGAGTTTCGATATTGCGCATGATATAATGTTTCCGCCACTTTGTGTTACTAGCCTACAAATAAACTGAATTGTAGTTTATTGCGTACTGGTACAAAGTAAAATATCTGTTGTGGCCAGTACAATACCTCTCACTGTTTCCATTTTGTTACATAAATATCGAAATTAACATTTATTGTACTCACAAATAATTCTATATATTCTTTCATTCTATAAGGAATCTTGTCCTACACTTCTAAAATGTTCAAGATAGTTTCAAATCATTAACGGGATTGGTGGTATTTCTTAAGGATAAATGTACTATTACTATTAATATACATATACCTATCTACAATTTTAAATATTTAATTAATAATTCAATAAGTAATATTAAATGAATTTCCCAGAAAAAGCTTTCAATAATGTCAGTAAAATTGTTGATTTTTAACGCTGACATTATCTGTCAATTATAATCATTTGAATTTGACAAATGGTTTTCTTTATGTAGTCTGGGTTTATTGCAACAACAGGTTCTATATATTACACTATCTTTATCTCTAAATTTATGGAAGATACAATAAAAAATTTAAGAAAATTACATGGAGATTTTTATGTTCTTTAAATTTTCAAAAAATTATATTTAGAAGTATTAGAAACTACTACTTCCGGTTGTCCAAATTTTATCAGTCCTTTTCAGCTCTTCCCATTAATCTCAGATTGAGGAATACATAGCTAAACAGGTCTTGAATGTTATAGTTTTTGAAGAATCGTTCTCCCAACATCCAGACACACACACGCACACTCACACAGACATCATCTTAAAAATGTTATAATCTTATTCTAGGAACTTTAAAACGTGCTTATTCACTAAAATGCGGATATGCAATTTTTAGCATAAATCCAATACCTCTCTTAGTGAGGTAAAAAATGAAATAATGAGAACATGAAGTATCTGCCAAATGCTTATCCATCGAAACAGTTTTCAAATCAATTTGTGGACTTGTTTTCAAAATTGCATGTAAAGATTTCACGTAATTTTGACTGAAAACTGCACCGATTTTCAAAACTACATGGTGGTACATGTAAACGTTGTAATTATAAATTTCTCATCATAAAGTCGGAAAATATCTATTTTCCAGTCGGGTGCAAATAAAATGCTGTTTAATTTAGTCCGGAATTACATGTTTTTATTGTTTCATTTATATTTATACACATGAATTACTCAAAATTTTCAACTAAACTAATAACTAATTTACAAAGTATATTTTAATTAGTGGCATTAGTAGTTTTGCGAGATTTTAATTACCCTTCTGTTTATTTCGGTTTATGTAGTAGTTTATTTAGTTTTTATTGAATATATCTTCCTGCGGTTTCCGCTTTGATATTCACGTCTGCCATTTTTGCCAGTACTATATAAACCGATTTAATTAGAAGAAATTAGAGCGCGACAGTTCACTCCGCCATATGCTGTGGCTGGCGGCATGAAGTTTGTTCGTCTGCAAATTAACATAGTTTTAAGGGTAATTTCTACAGATTTACCACTGTGATTGGTGTGTCCTGACATCTGTCGGATTGTGGAATTATTTCGTAAAAGTTTATTGTGTATTCGACTGTGAAATTCGGCTTCAAACGCCCGGATTTATGGATGGGTGCGTTTTAATATGTTCTTTACTAAATTACATATGCACGAACCAATTTATTTTGACTTTGATTGTACTTAATATGCCATAATAATTATTGGACTGTGATGGTAATTTCATGTTTTAATTACACTATTTATTGTTAATTACTTCAAATATTTTCGTAATTCTTTTGGACATTGTTTACTGCAATCTTTTTTTTTTCGTTACTATTGTAATCTATCTTATATCGGAGAAATTTATAAAAATGCAACAGGAAAGAACAGACTATTTTTTTTTACTTTTACCGGTCATACTAGTATCTAGTGATCGACCTCAATCTTACCGGCCACTTATATTAATTAGAGTCACTATATTCAATTCAAATATTTAAAAGAATAATTACAATAAAGAAAATTTGAATACAATAGTGGAAACGATACATAGCCGAATTCACCATTAATCCGTTGATTAATAATCAGATTCAGATTGAGAAATCAAGTTGAACCACAGATCAACGTATATTCTAATTCACCAATTTGATTTCTGAATCAAGGAATAATGATCAACAGATTTACAGTTTTGTTTTAGTTTTTGACTTGTAATTTTATTCGTGGTAATTATACTTTCAGTTAAAAAAGTATTAATATGTAAGTTTTTAATTTATGTATAAAATATGTTTTATAATTTTTCTATAATAATATTATATTTTTATTTTGATATAGGAATGTTTTTAAATATAGCGAAAATAAAAGATATAAAAAAATATATTTGAACAGTCATATTCATCTAAAGAACTAAATTCGGAGTTAGTTAATCCCATTTTTATTCAGAACTGAAATTTTTGGTATTAGAGCTGTTCACGAAACAGAATAAAGTTGGAATAGATATTAGAGAGTTATTGCAGCTTCAACGCAAAAATAGCGTGCACTTTAAAGTCACGTGACAGCCTGAGTTCCCATGCGTACTAATAAGGTTCACGTTATATGAATAAGGAGACACGTTATGTGCAATTGAATAGCGAGCGTTTAACGTCACACGTTCTGTATCTTTTGAGGTTATGTTTCGGTGAAAAGTATGGATGTAGCCTCGTTTGTGTTGCTTTTAGCTTTAACGTTAGCGTGAATACACTAATTAAATGCGGTAAACATTGAAATTGAAAGTCCTTTATTTCTAAAATAAAGTGTTTTCTACATAAGGTTAACGTTTACGTTCCTTCATCTTAGAAGTTGCAATAACTACCTATTATGTATCAAATGTAACAATATATCTTTATCCACAACTAATAAATAATATGTATATAATTATGTACAAGTTTCAATATAATTAGTATAAAATAGATACTTACAATTTGCCAAAAAACTTTGAAAATACGATCAAATTTCTTTCAAAATTCACGTAACACTTTCTTCTTTAACTAAAAATCTGCTATAACACTAGCCAAGGTTCTTCTCCGTTTAGTAAAAGTGGAATTAGCAAAGGAGTTAAAAATGGAAGTAAAAGTGAAATTAGCGGCTAATTCTTTTGATGAATCTGCCTGGAATATATTAAAGTAAATGCGGTTTTAAATAGAGATAAAGAAGAAGCATAAGGCAAAATTAAAAACGCGTACAACAATATGACGTAACAGTTGATCATTGAATTTAGCAGATCAACTTGATTTGTAATGGTAAATTGGATTTATTCAGATCAGTGGATCAACTTTAGATTAAGTACAGTGCAGAATATTATAAATTTCTCATACGTAATAAATACTATATTTTACAGCATTATTTTAGTAGCTAATAAAATGGAATATAAAACAATTTAATATTTCCAATTATAAACAACAATCATAAATGATTAATGAATGCACAATACATAAACTAAACGTGAAATTTCACATGGAGCAATTCATTTATTTATAAATGCACTTTTTGTTCAAGTATTGATTAAAAGTTTCAATTGAAGCGTTTGATATTTCCGCAATCTACAGTCCTGTGAACTGTAAAATATGTTCATGCAAAATTCAGAATTATTTGGTGCGAAAATTATTGCTCTGCAACTGCAATCGGTTGGTCAGATGCGCAACTACAGTTTTAAACATGCCCTTGCAATTTATCCAGTGTTTATTTTTTAATATCAGAGAGTGAAATTCATTTCCGAAATGACTTCGCATTGTTAGCAGAATTTACATTACCATTTACGATTTTCAATCACTTAACGTACTTTTTGTAAACGACCGTTGTTTACGAAATAAAACTGCTTCATGTTGTCATACGCACAAAAAAAAAAAATGAAACCGATTCCAATTTTTACCTTCCGTTAAAAGGAAGGTTTTCGGTCAAAAAATTCGGTTGTGAGTTTTCAATGAATAAGCACGTTTTAAGATCCTTAGAATACGATTTTACTAATTTTACATTGATGTCTGTATGTATGTGTGTGTGTGTGTGTGTGTGTGTGTCCGTGTGTGTGTCTGTGTGTGTGTCTGTGTGTGTGTCTGTGTGTGTGTCTGTGTGTGTGTCCGTGTGTGTGTGTGTGTGTGTGACAAATTTTTCTCCGACGATAATTCCAAAACTACAATTCTAAAAATTATGATTCTTTCGTATTCCTCTTCTTTACAACTATATGAAGAGCTGATTAGATTTTGGTTATAATTGGTCAACCGGAAGTACCCTTTTTTGAAGATCTTAACAGTTTTTCTGGAAAAAAGCCAGTTAAATATCATTTTTCGACATTTTATGATCATTAATATGAAAGAAAATTCCATTCTCTGTAAGATTTGATTATACATTTTCCTTCATATTCAATAAATATAGAGTTATAGAGAGATTAACAGAGGTTAACTTTCAAAAATCAGTTTGCTTTGCAAAAATTATGGAAACAGCAGATATGTATATTCAAAAAATTCTAATTGACAGATGTCAGTATCAAGTGCAAAACCAAAGTGGAAAGTAACATAAGTGACAGAGTGTCCTTCGCAAGTGACTTCCAGTTTCAATGCCGGAAGGCCAAAGAGAAAATGGAAGGACTGTGTAGCAGAATATTTAAGAGAGGAAGAAATGTTTGAAAAAGATGCGTTGTATAGAAATGAGGAAGTGTGAAGTACAATTTACAGAATGTACATTTGTGTTATAATTATATTGGATTTATAGAATCTTTTCAAAGGAACTTGCAATATGGAATAGTGTGTTCGTGTTACAATTTTACAGGATGTATAAAATCTTTTCCAAGGAACTTTTGGTATCTGATTTGTACAAATACATTGAATTGACGGAAGGTTTTGTGCTGGCCACAACAGATTTTTTCTTTCTTTTTTGGTAGTTTCGTTTTATATTTAATCTTTATTCACTGCTCTTATTTTATTAATTATTGCATTACGAATATAAAAATCTGATGTGGTCATCACAATACCTCCTGCTTTTTAATTTTTATTAATTTAAATACATACCTGCATATTTACTAATCCTACAAACTATTAAGTTCCTTTTGCATATATCCATTGCTTTACATGATCCATTTCATTAATGTGTAGTTGTAAATTAATATTTGACACTTTGATAACACCTACTTATTCACAGCTGTTTGAGTTTTAGTGCTGCAAACATATCAAATTTATATCTGAGCATTTTGTATAGGTATCTAATATTTATGTATGATGAAAAATATATTGTTTTTACTAAGCTTAATTTCATTAGACTCAATACAATCTTTTTAACACAGTTTCATTATTAATTTTAATGTAATTGCTTCCTGACAGTGACATTTGTTTAAATATTATGTTTTTGTTTGACACATAAGCAAGATAACGTAGAAAAATAAATTATTTCATAACTTATCTTAGAATTGAAGACTGTACCATTATATCCAATTTTTATTAGTAAAAGTTGCTAAAAAATTATATTCAATGAATTTTTTACAAGGAAAACTATTAAAAGCTTTATAAATGGTACTTCCGGTTATCCGATATACACTAAAATCTAATGAGCTCTTCCCACATGGGTATATAAAATTTCAAATTTTTCTGATTGATGGTATTTGAATAATCGTGTCCACAGGATCCACTCACATACACACACACACACACACACATGCCCACAGACATTATTGTAAAAATGTTAAAATATGATTCTGGTGACATCAAAACGTGCTTATTCACTAAAATATATATGCGACTTTTAGCACGATCCCTATACCTCTTACCTAGGGTAGCGGGAGATAGAAACCAACGCCATAACCCCGACTTTAAAACAAACAGAAACAGAATACAATACAAAAGAATAAATTGCATTGTTCCTTACATTGAAATGTTCGTATGTGTATCTTCTATGCATTCAAAATAGAATGGATGAATATAGAGCAACTTATTGGCAAATAAAACACCAATAATGAATGAAACCTACTTTGTCTTATTGATTTAGACTTTAGTTTAAAGAAATACGACTGAAAAAGCAAAAAAATCGTGTCGAATTTCATTGCCGCATTTTGTTTCAATCGATAGAACCAAGTCTTTTTCCTGACAATACATCACGTAAATAAATAACGAGATTTATTTCAAAGTCTATAAAAATGCATCTTAGGAAGTTTTCAAACATACAGATTTACTCAGTGATTTATATTGTATTATTAGGAAAGTATTCGAAATGAAATCATCATGTTCAGTACACCTACAAATAAATATTATGAACAAAGGCATTTAATGTGGAATTTAATTACCGAGGCGGCATGTTGGGATAAATAAATCACAGATTGTTTTTCAAAGTATTCACCTCTAACCAAAATATATTTCTTTATGTATAATTTTATTTTTATTTTCGGAGCTGTGAATGAGGCTTTATTTGTTTGAACCACA
The DNA here is from genome assembly GCA_943142095.1 of Ophonus ardosiacus. Taxonomy (NCBI): domain Eukaryota; kingdom Metazoa; phylum Arthropoda; class Insecta; order Coleoptera; family Carabidae; genus Ophonus; species Ophonus ardosiacus. The sequence goes on along the minus strand of OW964832.1, from coordinate 38,888,684 downwards.
TATCAAAACTTAATGAAAATTGTAATGTTATAGTTGGTAACATTGGATCAATTATTTGAAAGTTCGTGTCAATTCTAATTTATGACGTTTGAAGGTAAAAATTGTTATTTGATCCCGACCGGCGCTAAATATTTAAAGCCGATTGTTCGAATTAACTGTCAATTTCAGAAAAAGATATATTTCATGTTTGAAATAAACATATTCTTGTATGAAAATGTCGAGTAAATAATTTTGAAATAAATAATAAATTGATTTATTACGTATAATAATTATGATTTAAAAGTATTTTGTCATATTGTTTGTTTTTAGGGTTGCCTTATTTATATTCCCAATAAATTTAAATTTTCTATATAGCTAAAAAAACGTCTACCTACCTTGCTTTGTATAAAAATACCTTTTATAATAATTTCACGTTGAAAAATATGTCACTTACAAAGATCTGCAATTACCTACCTGTCAAACTCAGCTTCCTTTCACCGACAAAATGATATATTTATTCCAGAACATTTTATACTCCATTTGAAAATAATAAAAAAATTATAATTATTAATTCCAACTTAAACGCCATTAATTCTATCCACAATGGATGGAAGAATTGAAATAAATCAGCGAACAATGGCTTCGCACGTATACTAGGCTAATTTTTCATTCAGTGATTCTGTGATAAAGTTTTGGAATAGTTGGCTATGCGAAACGGTCGACTGTCGGGACTCAAGACTTTGGGCTGTCGTACGGGCCTTAGATACGAATCAAATTCCGATAAATCAGATACGGATTGTGGGTCGGTTTTACCAGTACTGGTTAATCTATACTCTGATTGAACTAAGATTGTAATCCTGGCAAGAAAGCTGAAGGGATTCAAGGATTAATCTAGGCGATCAAATAAGAATTTAATCTATTTAATTTAAATGTAATAGACAGCGTTTTTTTTAAATTGGAGTCTTCGGACCGCTGGGGGTCAATGAGTCATTTTTAACTACACCGAGAAATAATATACGAGTCCAAACTCGTAATAATTCGGCCGGTTTACATTTTCAACAAATTATAAAATATTTACAAATGGTTACAAATTTCTACAAAATTATTTTGACTGCTTCAAATATAGACTTAGAACTTTAAAAAAACTGGGGACCAAATGACGTGATAATGTTTTGACTGACATTTTAAGGATCATCTTCTAGTCCAGATGTAGCTTCTTCCGAGACTCTTTACTTTTAGCACAACGCAAAACAACTTTGTAAAAATCCAGTGCGTACAGTAAAACCTACCTTGCAAGACTTATGGGAGAATACTTACAAAAAAAAAAAAAAAAATGCTGCGCTTAAATAGTGATAGAACTCTAATATAATTATATCTGGTATTACTAACAAAGGCAATGTAACCCAATATTAAAATGTTTAAAAAATTGTAGAAATTTCACACTAATTGCGTAGGTTTTATAGTTAATTAATAATAATAAAACTATTATGAGTTTGGGCTCGTATCTAGAGAAGCACTTAATAATTAAAAATAAGTCATCTCAATTAATATACAGTAAAACAAATTATCTATTCTAAAACCAATGTTCAAGGAACAGTCTTGCGATTATTTAGCTTTGGCGTTTGACGAAGAAAGTATTGCAACGTACTTGTGTGAAAGGGTGTTTTCTGTACTAGTTTATAAAAAACAGAAATTATATAGGAACAGACTAAAAAATGTCGACTTTATAATCTCAAAATTCAAGATACAACTATCTACTATTAAACCTGATGATACTGACAAGATTTTTAGTGAGATGCAACATCGAGGTTCACTAATTCTTTTATGAACTATTTTACTATTATTATATTCCTACAGTAGTCCTGCCTTTTGTTATAAATCCCGGTTTTAATAAGTAAAACATTATAATCAAAAACTTTGTATTTTAATATTTTTCCTTTTCAAATTTCTTACAAAATTTAAGTTTAAAAAGTTGTATTTCCACAATAAAATAGTGTTTTTAAAGATTTAATTTCTAAATTTATATCAAGATCTCCAATATTAATTAGTGATGGGGAGAATCGAGTAATTTGAAGAATGGCATACTCGGTATTGGCATACTTTCCGAATGCAGAGTACTCGCATGAACGCCAAGTACGAACTGCGTTGATTGGGAGCTCTTAAGAAGGGTATTTTTGCTGAACATCAAATTGTAAAAATATGAATCATGTGTTTTATTCTCAATCCCATTGCGGCATTAGAGGGAACGTAAAAGTCCGCCACACTTCCAAGTTGCCTAGGAAACGAAGAAAATTAAAGAAGGTTGTATTGTATCTTAAAACCATAAAAATGTTTAACAAATTGTAACTCAATTAAATAAACTGAAACTGTAATTATGAATTGTACTACTAACTCGGAGCACTAATAATCCTGTAATTGAGGTGTACGATAATACCAGTAAATAAAAAAAATCCGGCGAGACCTTCGTATATGAAACAACTTTAGTGGGTACATGCGTCCTTGGCCTTGTAAAGAATGTCCTGTCATTAACAACTAATGCAACAATATAGAAGTAAGTTTTTATCTTTCTTTTATTTAATGCTGTCTTTCTCATTCAAATGTGGAGATATACAATAAGAACTTGAAAAAATCATCGCCGGTAGTGAAAGAATGCATATGACATCCGAGACGCCAGTAAAAAACTTGAAAAGAACATAGCGTAAATTTGTAAGAACGTTAATTAATACAAAAAGAGCAAATGAAAATATCTCATCCGTGAAGCAAAGCAGAGGTTTCTTAATTGAATTTTTTTCCAAGAAAATCCGCTCAGTCAAACTAAGAAAGTGTGCATAAGAAAAGTTTTGTTTTTCTTTTAGTTTTGGTCTATTAAGAAAGCATAGTTTACTGGCAAGTACAACAAAAGGAACCAAAAACAAAAAACAACAGAGTCGATATTTTGCGACTACAGTTCTCATTGCATTAAGTAGCTGTTCCTTTTACTTCAGACTTATAACTGTATGATTTCCATTTTAATTAGAATTCATGTCATCTGGATTCTTACCAGATCATTTCATAAATCGTATTAGTTTTCTTTCTGGCATAATTTTTAATCATAAATGACATTTTACAAAATTAGAACATAATTATATTAATGAGTAGAAAGCTTGTTAAGTTTAATGTAATGAATACCTAAAACACGAATTTTATTTAACAAACCAGAATCATTAATTTCACTAATACATTTTAAATTCAGGGCGATGAATTTTCAAATATAGGACTAATTGTTTTACATAAAAAATCTGATGTGGCCAACACATTACCTTTCGTCAATTCTATGTATTTTCTACAAATCCCCCCTTGGAAAAGAATGAGACTGAAGCTAGCAGCCGATTCGTAGAGTAAACTACTTTGGACAGCCCTGGTGCCATAAATTTGTAACAAGTACAAAGCTGTATTTACTTATAAAATGTAAGACTGTACACCTAATATCCAATGTAATAAAGTCATATTCACAGGGATTGTTCTGTACATATCCTTTAATATAGAACAACACCAATACTTCCAAATTTCAGGGGGTAAGAATAATTTATAACACATAATAATATTAAAAACATTCAATTAAGAGTAAAACTGACGAGATTAATTACATATAGAGCAGGTAATATTAGCTGTAACAAAATCATATTCACAGGATTTACTCACCATACATCCCTTAATATGCAACATGATCAGAATTTTCAAAATTCAGGGGAAGAGGGTAATTTATAACACATTATATAAATGCAAAAGTAGGATTGAGAAGATTAAACATCCTTACACCCCAAAATATTAACTGTAACAGAACCAAATTCGCAGGGTTTATTCAGCATGCATCTCTTAATATAGAGCAACATCAAAAACTTATAATAATAGCGGATGGGGCTAACTTATAACATCATATTATTTAATAAATGCAATAGTAGAATTGAGAAGATATACCACCCTTACAACCCGTAATATTAACTGTAACAAAGCCAAATTATCAGGGTTAATTTGGAACACATCCCTTAATATAAAGCAGCATTAAAACTTTTATATTTCCGGGGACGAGGGTAAATTATAACATATTATTTAATAAATGAAATAGTAAGATTGATAAATTTAACCACCCTTACAACCCGGAATATTAACTGTAACAAGACCAAATTCTCGGGGTTTATTTAGAACACATCCCTTAATATAAAACAGCATTAAAAGTTTTAAATTTCGGGGGACGAGGGTAAATTTTAATGTATTATTTAATAAATGAAATAGGATTTATAAATTTAACCACCCTTACAACCCGTAATATTAACTGTAACAAAACCATATTCTCCGGGTTTATTTAGGATACATCCCTTAATATAAAACAGCATTAAAAGTTTTAAATTTCAGGGGACGAGGGTAAATTATAACATATTATTTAATAAATGAAATAGTAAGATTGTTAAATTTAGCCACCCTTACAACCCGTAATATTAACTGTAACAAAATCAAATTCTCAGGGTTAATTTAAAACACATCCCTTAATATAAAGCAGCATTAAAAGTTTTAAATTTCAGGGGACGAGGGTAAATTATAATATATTATTTAATAAATGAAATAGTAAGATTGATAAATTTAACCACCCTTACAACCCGGAATATTAACTGTAACAAAACCAAATTCTCAGGGTTTATTTAGAACACATGCCTTAATATAAAGCAACATTAAAAGTTTTAAATTTCAGAGGACGAGGGTAAATTATAATATATTATTTAATAAATGTAATAGTGAGATTGATAAATTTAACCATCCTTAAAACTCGGAATATTAACTGTAACAATTCCAAATTCTCAGGGTTTATTTAGAACACACCCCTTAATATAAAACAGCATTAGCAAGATTGATAAATTTAACCACCCTTACAACCCGTAATATTACCTGTAACAAATCCAAATTCTCAGGGTTTATTTAGAACTCATCCCTTAATTTAAAACAGCATTAAAAGTTTTAAATTTCAGGGGACGAGGGTAAACTATAACATATTATTTAACATATGAAATAGTAAAATTGATAAATTTAACCGCCCGTACAACCCGTAATATTAACTGTAACAAAGCCAAATTATCAGGGTTAATTTAGAACACATCCCTTAATATAAAACAGCGTTCAAAGTTTTAAATTTCAGGGGACGAGGGTAAATTATCACATATTATTTAATAAATGAAATAGTAAGATTGATAAATTTAACTACAATTACAACCCGTCATATTAACTGTACCAAAACCAAATTCTCAGGGTTAATTTAGAACACATCCCTTAATATAAAACAGCATTAAAAGTTTTAAATTTCAGGTGACGAGGGTAAATTATAACATATTATTTAACATATGAAATAGTAAAATTGATAAATTTAACCACCCTTACAACCCGTAATATTACCTGTAACAAATCCAAATTCTCAGGGTTTATTTAGAACACACCCCTTAATATAAAACAGTATTAAAAGTTTTAAATTTCAGGTGACGGGGGTAAATTATAACATATTATTTAATAAATGAAATAGGAAGATTGATAAATTTAACCACCCTTACAACCCGTAATATTAACTGTAACAAAACCAAATTCTCAGGGTTAATTTAGAACACATCCCTTAATATAAAGCAGCATTAAAAGTTTTAAATTTTAGAGGACGAGGGTAAATTATAACACATTATTTAACATATGAAATAGTAAAATTGATAAATTTAATTACCCTTACAACCCGTAATATTAAATGTAACAAAACCAAATTCTCAGGGTTTATTTAGAACACATCCCTTAATATAAAACAGCATTAAATGTTTTAAATTTCAGGGGACGAGGGTAAATTATAACATATTATTTAACATATGAATTAGTAAAATTGATAAATTTATCCACCCTTACAACCCGGAATATTAACTGTAACAAAACCAAATTCTCAGGGTTTATTTAGAACACACCCCTTAATATAAAACAGCATTAAACGTTTTAAATTTCAGGGGACGAGGGTAAATTATAACATATTATTTAACATATGAAATAGTAAAATTGATAAATTTAACCACCCTTACAACCCGGAATTTAAACTGTAACAAAACCAAATTCTCAATGTTTATTTAGAACACATCCCCTAATACAAAGCAGCATTAAAAGTTTTAAATTTTAGAGGACGAGGGTAAATTATAACATATTGTTTAATAAATGAAATAGTAAGATTCATAAATTTAACCACTCTTACAACTCGGAATAGTAACTGTAATAAAAACAAAACCAAATTCTCAGGGTTTATTTAGGATACATCCCTTAATACAAAGCAGCATTAAAAGTTTGAGAATTTGGATTTGTTATAGTTAATTATACGAATTGTAAGGCTGGTCAAATTTATCAATCGTACTATAGCATTTAGTAAAAAATAAGTGTTATAATTACCCTCGTCCCCTGAAATTTAAAACTTTTAACGCTGCTTTATATTAAGGGATGTATTCTAAATATACCCTGAGAATTTGGTTTTGTTACAGTTAATATTCCGGGTTTTAAGGGTGGTTAAATTTATCAATCTTACTATTTCATTTATTAAATAATATGTTATAATTTACCCTCGTCCCCTGAAATTTAAAACTTATAATGCTGCTTTATATTAAGGGATGTGTTCTAAATTAACCCTGAGAATTTGGTTTTGTTACAGTTAATATTACGGGTTGTGAGGGTGGTTAAATTTAACAATCTTGCTATTTAATTTATTAAATAATATGTTATAATTTACCCTCGTCCCCCGAAATTTAAAACTTTTAATGCTGTTTTATATTAAGAGATGTATCCTAAATAAACCGTGAGAATATGGTTCTGTTACAGTTAATATTTTGGGGGTTGTAAGAGTGGTTAAATTTATCGATCCTACTATTGCATTTATTAAATAAACCCTGAGAATTTAGTTTTGTTACAGATAATATTACGAGTTGTAAGGGTGGTTACATTTATCAAACCTATTTCATTTATTAAATAATATATTATAATTTACCCTCGTCCCCTGAAATTTAAAACTGTTAATGCTGTTTTAAATTAAGGGATGTATTTTAAATATACCCTAAAAATTTGGTTTTGTTACAGTTAAAATTACGGATTGAAAGATTGATTAAATTTATTAATCCTCCTATAGCATTTAGTAAAAATTAAATGTTATATTTTACCCTCGTCCCCTGAAATTTAAAACTTTTAATGCTGCTTTGAATTAAGGGATGTATCCCAAACAAACCCTGAGAATTTGGCTTTGTTACAGTTAATATTACGGGTTGTAAGAGTGGTTAAATTTATCGATCCTACTATTGCATTTATTATGTTATAATTTGCCCCCGTCCTCTGAAATTTTAACGTTGTATTTTATTAAGGGATGTATTCTAAATAAAACCTGCAAATTTGGGTTTGTTACAGTTAATAATACGGGTTGTAAGGGTGGTTAAATTTATCAATCCTACTATTGCATTTAGTAAATAATATGTTATAATTTACCCTCGTCCCCTGCTTTATATTAAAGGATGTGTTCTAAATTAACCCTGAGAATTTGATTTTGTTACAGTTAATATTACGGGTTGTAAGGGTGGTCAAATTTATCAATCGTACTATAGCATTTAGTAAAAAATAAGTGTTATAATTACCCTCGTCCCCTGAAATTTAAAACTTTTAATGCTGCTTTGAATTAAGGGATGTATCCCAAACAAACCCTGAGAATTTGGCTTTGTTACAGTTAATATTACGGGTTGTAAGAGTGGTTAAATTTATCGATCCTACTATTGCATTTATTATGTTATAATTTGCCCCCGTCCTCTGAAATTTTAACGTTGTATTTTATTAAGGGATGTATTCTAAATAAAACCTGCAAATTTGGGTTTGTTACAGTTAATAATACGGGTTGTAAGGGTGGTTAAATTTATCAATCCTACTATTGCATTTAGTAAATAATATGTTATAATTTACCCTCGTCCCCTGCTTTATATTAAAGGATGTGTTCTAAATTAACCCTGAGAATTTGATTTTGTTACAGTTAATATTACGGGTTGTAAGGGTGGTTAAATTTATCAATCTTACTATTTCATTTATTAAATAATATGTTATAATTTACCCTCGTCCCCTGAAATTTAAAACTTTTAATGCTGCTTTATATTAAGGGATGTATTCTAAATATACCCTGAGAATTTGGTTTTGTTACAGTTAATATTCCGGGTTGTAAGGGTGGTTAAATTTATCAATCTTACTATTTCATTTATTAAATAATATGTTATAATTTACCCTCGTCCCATGAAATTTAAAACTTTTAATGCTGCTTTATATTAAGGAATGTGTTCTAAATAAATCCTGAGAATTTGGTTTTGTTACAGTTAATAATACGGGTTGTAAGGGTGGTTAAATTTATCAATCCTACTATTGCATTTAGTAAATAATATGTTATAATTTACCCTCGACCCCTGAAATTTAAAACTTTTAATGCTGCTTTTTATTAAGGGATGTGTTCTATATTAACTCTGAGAATTTGATTTTGTTACAGTTAATATTACGGGTTGTAAGGGTGGTTAAATTTATCAATCTTACTATTTCATTTATTAAATAATATGTTATAATTTACCCCCGTCCCCTGAAATTTAAAACTTTTAATGCTGTTTTATATTAAGGGATGTATCCTAAATAAACTCGGAGAATATGGTTTTGTTACAGTTAATATTACGGGTTGTAAGGGTGGATAAATTTATAAATCCTATTTCATTTATTAAATAATATATTAAAATTTACCCTCGTCCCCCGAAACTTAAAACTTTTAATGCTGTTTTATATTAAGGGATGTGTTCTAAATAAACCCTAAGAATTTGGTTTTGTTACAGTTAATATTCCGGGTTGCAAGGGTGGTTAAATTTATCAATCTTACTATTTCATTTATTAAATAATATATTATAATTTACACTCGTCCTCTGAAATTTAAAACTTTTAATGCTGTTTTATATTAAGGGATGTGTTCTAAATTAACCCTGAGAATTTGGTTTAGGTAGAGTTAATATTACAGGATGTAAGGGTGGTTAAATTTATCAATCTTACTATTTCATTTATTAAATAATATGTTATAATTTACCCTCGTCCCCTGAAATTTAAAACTTTTAATGCTGCTTTATATTAAGGGATGTATTCTAAATAAATCCTGATGATTTGGTTTTCTTACAGATAATAATACGGATTGTAAGTTTTGGTTAAATTTATCAGTCCTACTGCATTCAGTAAAAAATAAGTTTTATAATTATCCTCGTCCCCTGAAATTTAAAACTTTTAATGCTGCTTTATATTAAGGGATGTGTTTTAAATTAACCCTGATAATTTAGTTTTGTTACAGTGAATATTACGGGTTGTAAGGGTGGTTAAATTTATCAATCCTACTATTGCATTTAATAAATAATATGTGTTGTAATTTACCCTCATTTCTTTAAATTCAAAACTTTTAATGTTGCTTTATATTAAGGGATATATTCTAAATAAACCCTGCAAATTTGGTATTGTTACAGTTAATAATACGGGTTATAAGGGTGGTTAAATTTATCAATCCTACTATTGCATTTAGTAAATAATATATTATAATTTACCCTCGTCCCCTGAAATTTAAAACTTTTAATGCTGTTTTATATTAAGAGATGTATCCTAAATTAACCCAGAGAATTTGGTTTTGTTACAGTTAATATTACGGGTTGTAAGGGTGGTTAAATTTATCAATCTTACTATTTTATTTATTAAATAATATGTTATAATTTACCCTCGTCCCCTGAAATTTAAAACTTTTAATGTTGCTTCATATTAAGGGATGTACTCTAAATAAACCCCGAGAATTTGGTTTTGTTACAGTTAATATTACGGGTTGTAAGGGTGGTATATCTTCTCAATTCTACTATTGCATTTATTAAATAATATGATGTTATAAGTTAGCCCCATCCCCTATTATTATAAATTTTTGATGTTGCTCTATATTAAGAGATGCATGCTGAATAAACCCTGCGAATTTGGTTCTGTTACAGTTAATATTTTGGGGTGTAAGGATGTTTAATCTTCTCAATCCTACTTTTGCATTTATATAATGTGTTATAAATTACCCTCTTCCCCTGAATTTTGAAAATTCTGATCATGTTGCATATTAAGGGATGTATGGTGAGTAAATCCTGTGAATATGATTTTGTTACAGCTAATATTACCTGCTCTATATGTGATTAATCTCGTCAGTTTTACTCTTAATTGAATGTTTTTAATATTATTATGTGTTATAAATTATTCTTACCCCCTGAAATTTGGAAGTATTGGTGTTGTTCTATATTAAAGGATATGTACAGAACAATCCCTGTGAATATGACTTTATTACATTGGATATTAGGTGAACAGTCTTACATTTTATAAGTAAATACAGCTTTGTACTTGTTACAAATTTATGGCACCAGGGTTGTCCAAAGTATTTTACTCTACGAATCGGCTGCTACGAATCGGCTGCTAGCTTCAGTCTCATTGGAAAAGATTCTATATATCCAGTAAAATTGTAACACGAACATATACTATTTTCTACAAATTCCATGCCGAAAGTTCCTTGGAAAAGATTCTATAAATCCATTAAAATTATAACACGAACATACCTTCTGTCAATTCTATGTATTTTGTACAAATCCCCCCTTGGAGAAGATTCTATATATCTAGTAAAATTGTAACACAAACATATACTATTTTCTACAAATTACATACCGAAAGTTCCTTGGAAAAGATTCTATATATCCAATAAAATTATAACACGAACATGTACTATGTGAATTGCACTTGATACTGATATAGTAAAGCAAAGTCATATGGATGTAAAAAAGAAAAATATAAAAGAATTATATTTTTTTGAATTGTAGTGTTGGAGTTATCGCCGGAGAAATTTTTATCATACATACACATACACACACACACACTTCCATAAATTGTTATTCCGTTAAATTGTTTTCAAAGTATAGGTATGTAAGATTTTTATCCAGTCGTTTTCGCTCTATTTTTGTCGAACCTTACATCTGTATTCAAATACATAAGTACCTGTGAAATTTAGTACGATTTTTTTGAATGACTCATTTAACTCAATATTATTTTATAATATGTCACTTTTACTTTATACATATATAAGGTTGGGATATACCGTGAGTATTTTTTAACGTGAAACATTGAGTTTGTCATATCCATAGTTACGACTTGATATTTGATTGACAGCAATGTATTTGCCCGTTCCATTTAAAATGAAACATATAGGGAACGAATCTGACAGATGTATTATATTTAAATATTGTAAGAAATTTAGCGGAGTCAGGAAACCACTCGGGAGCACTAAACATATTTCGGGCACAAGGTGCAAACAGTATTTTTTCTACATCTAAATTTAATTTTTAGAAACAGGTATAATTATTTAAACAAAATTAACCTCTAATGACATCTTGTCAATATGACACATAACCGTTGAATTTCCCTATAAGTTATGATTTGACATTTGATTGACAGCAATGTATCTGCCTGTCTCATTTGAAATGGCACATGGGGAATGAATTTGACAGAAGTATTATATTTAAATATTGTAAGAAATTTAGTCAGAAAACCACTCGGGCACACTATAATTTTTCTACAACTAATTTTAATTTAGAATGCAGATATAATTATTTACAAAAAATTAAACTATATTGACGTCTTATCAAATGTCAAATAGGTTCGCTATGTTTCATTTTAAATGGAACGGGCAAATACATTGCTGTCAATCAAATGTCAAGTCGTAACCATGGATATGACAAATCCAATGTTTCACGTTAAAAAATACTCACGGTATATTCAATATTCAAAATATAGGGGTGTATTTGTTATTGGTTCCTACGGAGTCGCTTTATTTATGTCTTGACAACTGAACTGTTAAAATAATAAAAATGTAATAGGATTTATTTTTGACATATTATTTTATTCATAGAGACAAATTGTTTTATTTCTCTTAAGATTTTGACATGATAATTATCGGTTTATATTCCCATTGGTGAAATAACATAGTATTTCATATGATCGTAAGTGGTTTTAGATTATCTTCCTTTGTTAGTACATTACAAAAGTTCTGATTAATTTTCTTATAAAAAGAAAATCATGAGTGTTAAGTCCCTTGTTTTGCATGTTGACACTGCTAAATGAGCGAGAAAATCCAGGACAAAATGTGTGACTCTTCATTTTTCTTGTATGCTTGCTAGAGTTAATCATTAGACATTTTACGTTGGCAAGTTTCGTGCAATGTACAAGTTTTAGAAGCGACCAGCCGTTGCAGAAAACTAGGATCTTTTGTTTTTTCATGGCAAACTTTGCATCTTGCACAAAAGTTTCCAAACTTCTTGGTATATTAGATGTGCGCATAGAAACATGTTGTGCTTTTTAATTAGATTCAAATTTGCATTTTAAAATTACATCGCTTTTTGAGAACAATACAGTGTCGTAGGATTTCAACAGATGTAGTAGGTATGTATTTAAATATAACTATGTGAGATGAGATTTTATAAAACCTACTAGGATTATATTTCAATAGTGGAACAATTAGTTTTATTTATACAGGAATAAGTTTAACAGTTAATTCATGAAAATGAAATATTTTATTTTATTATTAATTTAAAGAGCTGTATTTTCACGTATTTATTGATGCTCAATTTGAATTTTAACTGACAAAATGGGGTCCCGTGGTCGCGTGCCTGAGTGTTTTGTTGCAAACCTGACGAACCGGGTTCGATCCCGACCGACGCTAAATATTTAGAAATTTATTTGGAAAAGAAAATATAACTGCAGTCAATACGCTTTTATTGATTTCAAATCAACGTTTCGATCATAACTATGATCCTCTTCAGGGTTAAATCAAGTCAGAAAAAATAATGAAATATTTTCTTTTCTCCAACATCAATCTCCAGACGATCATCGTTACTCCAACAATTTAGAATTTTAAATAGCACAAAAGTGACCCCTGTGGTGCACTCTGCATGCCAGAAATGAGTGCCCGTGATTTGTCGCCTGGTAAACGCCCGCACGGTATAAATGTCATCATCATTACCGATATCTATGACAAAGCAGATTGGCTCACCTATGATATATTTTGTTCAAAATGTTCACCGTTTTTAAAATAATTCTACGTAGTTAATACTTGTAATTTTCTGATAATTACCTACTTAACAATTGTTTTTTTTTTTATGTTCATAATGAAAAATTATTAATACCTGATTTTATTTATCTCTCTTGATTTTATTATTTTTTATAAGCTTCTTTCGTTAATGAAGATTATAGAATTCAGTTAATTGTTTTTGTTTCATTTTTAAAATTACGAATTATGACAGCATTAACAACTTTCTACTTCGAATGAATTGAAATATAAAAATTTTATGCAGTCGATACATTTCATCATTTTGTGAACGCTGAATGTGTCCCATTTTCCGAATAAATTTCAAGTAGGCATTGTTAATTTATCTCTAGTGTTATTACACGAGCTGATCCCAATATAAACACTGGTACAATATTTGGCATTGATTTTGTTTTGTTGACATACATACATTGGAAGTAGTAATAAATTTCTTTTTGTTACATCCGATTTGACATGTGCATAAAATGTTTGAACAATATAACTCCACATTTTTAAAACCATCACATTCATCTATGACAGGTAGATTTTGTTCATTTGGATAGGTAGCTTTTTTATACTAGTTTTAATTAAATTCTGTGGTACCGAATATTTGATTCTCTATTAATGCATTTTTGTTCTATTTAGTTAACACTATTTTTTATTTTTTTGACAAATTGAAAGTGATCTATAGTCTTAAAAGGCTTAATTATTATTCATTAATTTTTGTGATATTCTGTAACGTAAATGTTAGGTTTTTAACACTTTCGCTGCCAAGCGGTCATTTCAAAATTGTCCCTGAAGACCAGAACTGGTACCTTATAACAGGGTTAATTCCATGTAGTTTGGTAATTTTATTTTTATTTTATTTTTATTCAATAATTAGTTATTAATAAAAATACGAGCGGACACCGGTATCTGCCGTTGGCGCAGTATTATAACATACTGGGTTTTAGATCTCAAGGCGCCATAGCGGACACAACGGAATCGGCGGACACAAATAAACTTGTATGGACAATATGCGCAATAATGTTGAATTGTTGTATTCCGTACGTTCTTTTTAACATTGTACTATAATCTGTCATTAGGGTTGTATCTAAATCATGCCAGAACGTGCGAAAAATTGTAAATATGGCTATGGAGATGCCTTCTCTCCTTTTAATATAACTTATTTTGTATAATATTGTAACGTTATTAATAAAGAATTTATATTTATTTTTCACAAACTGCTTTTTATAATACTGATTTACTCACATGTGTATACCTGATTTTTTTACCGTGTCCGCTTGGCCTCTTAAAATAAAAATATTAATTTATCTTTTGTACGCCAGAGCGTACACAAATAGCGAACACATCTCTAAAACTGGTACTATAAGACATATCGAAAAACCAAGATAGTGAAAGTATCATAGAGCGCCACAGCAGACACATATTCAATGCTTCTTCCAATACATTTTGTCTGCTTGGCGTAAAGCGAAAAAAACGCTGGCGGACACCGGTGTCCGCCTTGGCGCACAACGAAATATCACGATGTCCGCCATGGCAACGAACGTGTTAAACAGTAGAATTCGCTATAGTCAGAAAAATTGGCATATTGATTACTGCTTGCTTTATAATATTGAGGATATATTTCGTTAGTCACGTGATATGTTTTCCGCCAATCAGCATTCAGAATCTCCCTAGTTACATGTCGATCACAGCGATGATAAAAACAAAGAAATTATCACCTTATTTACATTCGTTACTAGCGGATTTATACAATATTGACAGTTAATTTTAACAAAAATTCATTATATTCTCTCATTAAATATAAGCCCGTGATATGATTAATATTAATAATCGGAGATATTGCTTTTGAAACCGAAGCAGCATATTTCACTCGAAAATATCATCCACGATAATCATATCATTTGTTATATTATGTTTGAAAACAAAACAGACCATTATTTCCGCTGCTCTTTTGGTTCGACATGAATTGCCTGGTACTTCTATCTGCTCTGAGTGTTCTCCATTGTAAAATAATTTTCCTATTCCTTTAACATGAATGCTATTTTCGTTTGAAATAATTTTGGAACTACAATTTTTATTCTCTTAAAAAAAATATTGCAAACAAAAATAGCATTTATGTTAAAGGAACAGTATGAATATTTTACTGTATAGAACACTTACGGTAGGCGGAAGTAGCATGTACTTCCAATAATAAATGTATTTAGAAGACAACAAACTCGAAGAGAGAGACAGTTGGATATGACATCTCTTTTCTTAAATTATTACAAAATTTTTAGAACAATATAACAATAAGAATAATACCTTTTAGTTTAACTTCGATATATATATATATATATATATATATATATATATATATATATATATATATATATTTATTAAACTTAAAGGTTGTACCTATTGCTTTGTTCTTCTCAACGTATTGTCGTAACCCGATTTGACATTTGCTTTGTTTTGTTTTGCCGTGGTGTTTGACGTTTGTATGAGTGATCAGTTTTGTTATAGCAGTGATTTGTCAAATGATGATAAATTCTAAAAAAATAATAACACCAACACCATTTAAATACTTTTTTATATTCGATCTAAGAGGTCTCCATTGTCTCTGTGTTCGAGTGTGTTGCATTTATGTACAGATGTTCATTCAGAATCCACTAGATGGCAACCATAAAATTCTAAAATCATAAGTCCCCATTGGAATTACAATGATCTCTTTCAACACATAAAACTATATAATTATGTTTAAAATAACTTTTGTGGTCAATATTTGAAAATATGTGTACTTAATAAAATTATTGATAAAAAGTCATATAAATTTTATGCATTATGAATTATTTATTTTATGTATCAGTATTTTATTACAGACAGATATTATGTACTATTATTTAATGCTATCTTCAGTGTTGAATACTTGGTTTACCATGAAATAATGTTATTTGCTGCTTAAAATCCGCATTAAATTCACAACTTTACAGCCTTAATAAACTTTAAGGACCATTAAAATTTATATTTTGCTTTTTGCTGAGCTTTTACTTTACCTGAAGACTTAAGGAAATTAAGATAAATAATGTTTACTGTTGTTTTATTGTTATACAGCTGTATAATTTTATTTTAAAAATAGTACCGTATTGTTTGTGAAGTGGTATTTTGTAATCATGGTTTGAATTTTAGATCAAATACTTCGAACATCTGAAAATGGGGTAGAGCTTTTACGATATTTATTTTATATTTATGTGTATAGATTTTTGTACCTATTTTATTCTTACTACAACAATTTTGAAAGTACCTACCTCCTCCCATTCACTCAACTATTCTCGTGCATATTGACATTTTTATATTAAATTCATCTTTATGCAAAGTTTTCTATATGTTCTGAATTTATTTTCTTGAACTTTCCTATCCTAGAATGGAAGTTTGGAATATGTATATTTGATGTTAGGAAATAATTCATCTCCCCAGTGATGTCTTGTCTAGTGTGTCAGTTGTACGAGCCTCATTTACATTTGTGGTTTACAGTGCTCAGTGCTCTGCTTGGTAGGGTATATTACACTGATAGCTTCATTTACTGCAATTTGGTTTGCCGTATCTCTCTCTGTAATTTCTGGGTAATTGTATGCAAATATTTACCCAATGTAATACATTTTTACGTAATGATCCTTATTTATATATCAAGGATTTATTGTTAATGTCGTAGAAGGAATAATATGTAATGCAAATATGTAAATAAGCAAGTATTTTTTGAGTAGGGATATATGATTATTTATAATTAACACCGTTTTTTACTTCTCGCTACCTAAGATAGGAGAGATATAGCTAAAAATCAGTAATTTTTTGTATACTATGAGAGTTTCACATTTTTACCTCTCGCTAAGAGAGGTATTGGAATCATGCTAAAAATTTCATGTCCAGATTTTAATGAATAAGCACGTTTCAAGGTCACTAGAGTCCGATTTTAAAATTTTTACAATGATGTCTATGTGTGTGTGTGTGTGTGTGTGTGTGTGTGTGTGTGTGTGAGGATGGGTGTATGTGTGTGTGTGTGTGTGTGGATGGCTGGATATTGGACGGACGATTCCTGAAAAACTATAAGACATAAGACCTGTTTAACTATGAATTCCTCAATCTGACATTCCTGGGAAGAGCTGAAAAGGTTTTGGTAGCAATTGAACAACCGGAAGTAGTAGTTTTTTTAAAAAATCTTCTAAATGTTATTTTTTGAAAATTTTTGATATTAATAATTTTGAAGAACAATATTTTACATCTAATACATTTAAATTTTTTAATATATTTTCTATAAATTTAGAGATAAAGACGCTATAATATATAGTATATCGGGATATAATAAGTCGAGTAGGCGGAACTACACTAAGGAAACCAGTTGACAAATTCAAATGTCTATAACATAGTTTGTAAATGACATATATTAATCTCAGTGTCAAAAATCAACAGTTTTGGTGACATTCTGATAGCTTTTTCTTTCTTATTGTTTTATTAATTAAATATTTGAAATTATAGGTAAAATGCATATATCTATTATCCATCAGAAATACCGCCAATCTGGTTAATGAATTGGAAGAATCTCTGACAATCAGGAACTTCCTCATACAATGAAAAATAGATGTAATTAGAATTACAAGTATATATGTGCAGAAGACATGTTAAATACAACAAAAAACAATATTTGGGTAAAGTTCTGTAATATTTTGTTATAAAACGACAGTTCGATAGCAAAGTGCAATACAATACTTATATAGCTTAATATGGAAATGGCGAGAGGTCTTGTGCTGGCCACAACAGATTTTTTAAAAGTATTTTTAATTCAGGCAAATGCAATATTTTTCATAGCAATAAAAAAATAAATAGTAATTTGTTTTTATTTTTGGAAATAGTTAAATAAAAAGGTTGGCGCCAGAAATGGTCATGAAAAACAACCCCCCACTCCTGTGACGTCGAAGTACATACGGCACGTCATTCATAGCCAATAAGAAAACAGTTTAGGTTATTCATATAAATAAAAGTAGGCGATAGTTATGTTAAACTGCATGTATTCTGACGTCACATTCTATTTTAGATCACGTGACTTTTTCAAAATATTACACACTTTTCAATATTTAATTGTAAAATATCTATTCGATCTTTCGTAATATTTTCAAATTTGAGGCTTTTTAGAGAACTATATCTTCTAAAATTTAGAACTTAGAGGTCATAAAAACTCTTGCAACAGCCCTCTTTGTGTTCTTCACAATGGGGAAGTTTAGCGATTTTTTTTATTCTTTTATTCTTTGGGAAATGACTTGAAAAATGATGTAACATGTTTTATTTTTTTCAAAAATGCCTAGATTTTCCGGAAAAGCCGATTTTAAGCTGTGATGACGTCGGTAGAGGCTTGGCGCAACGTATGTCGATTTATACACTGACGCACGCGGTTGCGGTTACCAGTGAAGCGCTTTTACGCTTTGTTACGACCTACGTTCAAGTGGTTCGATTTCACCGTCCTGTCTGAGTTTGCGCATAACTGACTTGTGACGTACTTAAAGTTTACCCAAAAAATATAATTATAAATAAATGGAGCAATAATTTTAATTTTTAATTTCAATTTCAGCAGTCAATTGTGTTATATTTGTGAGAAAATAGTGTGTTATGTAGAATATTTACCATGCTAAACTTCCCCATTACACAAAGCAAACTAAATGTTTTTTTTTTTTTAATTTGATGAGTATACTTGATACTGCACTTATAATTATTAAAACATTATAAAAGAAAGCACCATTTGGAGATGTGAAGGCAAATAATGAGATTTTAATTCTTATTTCATTTTTGCTAGAACAATTTCGTTTCTTTACTGGTCTCGGTAGTCCAATTACAAGATAAAACTCTGAATTCTATTTCCTTGGGATATTAGTGTTTGAAAATAGTATGCCGTTTAGAGTTAGAGGATGGTTAATTACAATTTTGTTCGTTTTTTAAAAAGAGAAATTAAGTCGAGATCCCACCGAGTTTGGTATCTTGCAAAGAGCTTATTTAAATTTTTGTTTTGTGTAATGGTTCTGTGAAAAGTGTTCTCGTTCAAAGTGCAATATTTAAAATTGTGTTAATTTTTGCAGATTTATTCATAGGATTTCTCATTTGCAATGTGGGTATTTGTTGACCAGATTGCATCAGGGGGATTAAATCTACAATAAAAATATTTTTCTCTGTTTTTACCTCAGAATAATTTCAAAGACCTTTCAGATATTTACGAGGAACACTTCTAAATTCTTTTTCGTAAAGTCTATCCGATGGATCTGTTCTATAACGTCACAGATATATCAGATCCATCCGATTATCCAAGCTTTTTTGAACGCGTCACATCGTTATATGATTTTGACGTTTAAATCTGAGGAGACAGAAGTAGTTTAACTTGTTAACATGGATAAGAAAATAGCGCTTGTTTCTGTAGATTTTACATACGACAACTTAAGTGAGTCTGAAAGACCACTTGAATCATTAGATAGCCTTCAAAAATTGCCAACTGCCGTATTTTCTTAAGAACTTGTTATAGTGCTGCAATGTTTATAATCAGAAACATTTATAAAACTATAATGGAGTCTTAAGGAAAAGTTATAACTAAAGAAAGAACCCGTTAACCTTAACAATAAATTTAAAAACTATATACGTATTTCGAGAACTAAGTTCTCAACATCAGTAGAAACTACAAAGTAAAAACAGAGGAGTTAAGATTACTCAGCATGTAAACAATGCCAGAGGTCGAAACAGCTCTGAGGAATAAAGGAGAGAACACGGGTTATATAGGGACAGGAGTCATAGGTGAATGGATACTTAATTGAGTAACTAAGATTAAACAGAGTAACTGTCTTATATTAACTCATATAATTTAGAATTTGGGATGGGACCTAGGTCCGCGTTCATCAATTTATCTTTAAATTTATGTATTATCAAACTCTCATGTGCGTCTAAATGTCTATTATTATAAACTTGTTTCAATAATTTTATGTTAGAATTGTCAATTTTATGATTATTAATAAACATATGTTGTGCTACGCTAGATTTATCAGGATTACCGCTTTTTAAATGATAGAAATGTTCTTTAAACCGAGTATCAATTTGTCTTTTAGTTTGCCCGATATAAACTTCATTACAATCTTTACAGTCAATTTTATAAACACCGGATTTTTTATTATTATCTATTTTATCTTTAGGGTTACCTAATAATGATTTAATGGTGTTATTTGATTATATAACCCTTGTTCTCTCCCTTATTCCTCAGAGCTGTTTTGACCTCTGGCATGGTTTACATGCTGAATAATCTTAACTTCTCTGTTTTTACTTTGTAGTTTCTGCTGATGATGAGAATTTAGTTCTCGAAATACATATATAGTTTTTAAATTTATTGTTAAGGTTAAGGGGTTCTTTCTTTAGTCAGAAACATTTAAATAAATACATTTTCTGAAACACAAATGTTTATAATTTTTTTAAGACTTATAGTTTTATGGACTATTTATAAATTTGCGCGCGCAATCTGTACTAACTCTGTACATGGATCAGGGTTAAAAATTTTTAATCGAATTGCTCGGTCTGACTGATCGGAGTGAGTTTACGAACGTGTCAGATTAACCTGATTGTCTTTACGAACGCTCAGATTGCACTAGATCAATCCGATCGACTTTACGAAAACGACTAAAAATTATCGAATATTATCTAATATCGTTTTCCATTTGTGTATTTAGTGCGAACTCTTCTATTTATATAATCAGTGCGCACTAGCTGAATTTTACGTGTTTCATTTATACTTTTTGAGGGAACTGAACCTTACTGAGTGCGTACTTTCTTGCACTTACTACGATCGTCAGTTCTTGTCGGTGCAGTCTGCCAAATTCTTGACAGAATGAATGATATCTATAGATTAATCCAGAACAAATGAGTTTCGTGAGGGGCGGCTGTCAGATATAAATTTCATACTTAATTTACTCAATTCTCAACTGAAATAACCGATAGAGGCGTTGCAAGCATTTTCAATATGGCGGATGCATGACGGTAGGTGTACAATGTGTCACTGTCATATGATACAATTTTACTTGTGTTTCTTGAAAATGAAGCTAAGTATTATTCAGATATTTGACTCTCTAAAGGCTACTGATCATTCTAGGAATATTGTTGAAGGTATGATTGTATATAATGTTCATTTACTACTTTATTTAAAATATTAATCTAGTAAACAAGCGAAGAAGTTCTGAATGCGAATCACATTATATTATGTGGAATTACTGATAGTTATCGAGAAATTATAAATGTAATATCATTCTGTCTTCAAGCAAATGCTCTGTCGTCACAAATATGGTACAGCATTTTTTTTATTTCTCCGTTGAGAAGGAATTTCTAAAAATTTAAATAATCATAAATATGTTTCAAATATAATTATTAATAATAATACCTGGAAGAATGAAGTCATTGGCTGGTAGCACAAGCCCTGTTTTAACTAAAACGCTGTTTTAAGAAATGTCAAATTTCATTATTTAATAATAAAAATAAATAAGTAATATCAAATTTATCAAAATATAATTTTAAAGCAGAACATAGTTTATATTCAAACAAATATTAAAAAAAAATCGTTCTATACGCATAAGGGTGAAATTAAAAATTGAAATTTGAATTTGACATTTTTTAAAACAGTGTTTTAGTTAAAACAAGGCTTGTGCTACCAGCCACTGTCTTTAAAATGTCTCGAATATACTCTTATATACTTGGAAATTTATTTTCTAGAACGTAAAACATACTTCCAAGCTTGAAATCTATCCAATGTTTGTTGAATTCCTGCATTTGTAGTTATAGTCACTTTATTTTTACCTATTTTTGAAAAAATGTGGAAACTTAAATGAGTTTCCCTACTCATAAGCGAATGACACCCCTATACGCAACACATAATATTGCTTTTACCGCGTTTTGCAACATTAATTTTTGTATAAAAGATATACTTTTAAAAGATGTATGCTAACATGTTGTATTTGCTCGTACCTACCGTCATGCACTAGTTTAAAATTTAGTCACCAGATGTCATATCGATTCTCTACAGTTGTCAATAATGGAGCCATGGAAAAATTTATGGTTTAATTTTATGAATAAATTGTATCAAAATTAAAATTTCTCAATATTTATCATAAGATATATAATTAAATAATTTTTAAAAATATTCAAAAGTGAGGTTAAAATCACTCCTGTGAGGGGCAGGTGACGTCATTCTGGAATGGTCTATTGCTACTTAACCTTTCTATTTGACAGAGACAGCTAAACTTTTATAACGTATTCCTTTTAAAATGCACTATGCGCTGTAATAAACAGTGCCGGGCATGACGTCATTAGCTGCATTAAGTACAAAACTGAATATACATATAAATGAAAAACGCTGTAAGATTGTAAGGGAATTATAGCCCATATCTTCGATTTAAATTTTTACATTTTGAATAACTAATTACTACAAAACCTTCTACAAGACAGCAAATTCGTCCATCTAAATTTCCATGCCACACCTGAGGTTTGAACAGCAATAAGACATTAGTTCCCGTCACCCCGCCGTCCTGCCCTGATGTAATACCCTGTAAACACCCTGACGGCAACATTGTACATACAATGCCGTGTACACTGTCGCACAAGCACTACCAGCACAGCTAACCCGTTCCTGCACTTCGACAATTATCTGTGATTTATTCCTGCACTGCCCACTTACAGCAGGAGAGACAGGGTGCTTTATATCTCAAATTGTAGCAACTTGGAAGTTGGATGTTGCAATATTGTGCGGGTAGATGAATTGAGTGAGAATCTTAAACATTAATACGTAAATTGTTTTTTTCTTCTTTCTCAGAAAAAAATATTTAAGCTTCAGTTAAACTTAGGCTGTGTCCGATGTTGCATTTTTATCACCCTAATATCTAAATCCTAAATTTATATGTCCTAAATCTAGTGATTATTTAGAATTTAAGGAACTAGATTTTAGGTTTTGCAGGAGCACACTATGCCATGAAGTTGACGCGCAATAATTAAACAAATTATGTTCTTTGCTATAATTTGTTAAAAATGTCAAATTTACTGTCAAAGAATGGTTTCTTAGCTTCTATTTTATGAAATATAATAATAACAATAATTACTCGCAAGCATCAAATTGAATCGAATTTTATAATTCATTTTTGTTGTTTTAAAGTGTTGTCATACAAACCAATGTATGTCATTAGTGTGCCATTCGCAGTTGTATTTATGTGAAGAAGACCTAAATCTTAAATACTAAATGTTAAAATGCAACATCGGCTCAACACATTTAAAAAAAATTATCGATTTTTTTTAATCGTGAAATCCATTTCATTTAATAAATATAGTAAAATAATTAGAAAAATGCGACTTTTCATTCAGAAATTTGCTAATTATAATAGATTGTTGAAGGGATGGAAGCACCAACCGTTGAGATGTTTAAAGGTGAAATGAAAAGGCTTAAATGGTCCACGTATATTGTAAAGTTCTTTAATTACGGACGTTTTGGGTTTAAGGCAAGCCCATCTTAAGCTATTGATACATTAAAAAATCTGTTGTGGCCAGCACAAAACCTTCCGTCAATTAGATGTATTTTGTACAAATCCGATACCAAAAGTTTCTTGAAAAAGATTTTATATATCCTGTAAAATTGTAACACGAACACACTATTTTTTACAAATTCCATATTGCAAGTTCCTTTGAAAAGATTCTACAAATCCAATACAATTATAACACGGACGACCATTATGTAAATTGCACGTGACATTTCCTCATTCCTATCCAACGCATCTTCTTCACACAGTTATTCCTCTCTCTAATCTTCTGCTACACGGTCCTTCCATCTTCTCTTTGGCCTTCCTCGTACTCCTGGCATTGAAACTGTAAGTCACTTGCGAGGGACACTCTGTCACTTTTGTTACTTTCAGATCCTATACTTTCCACTTTGGTTTTGCACTTCACACTGACATCTGTCAATTAGAATTTTTTAAATATATCTGCTGTTTCCATAATTTTTACAAAGCTGACTGATTTTTGAAAGTTAACCTCTCTTAATCTCTCTATAACTCTATTTCTATTGAATATGAAGGAAAATGTATAATCAAATCGTATAGAGAATAAGATTTTCTTTCATATTAATGATCATAAAATGTCGAAAATTGATATTTAACTACGTTTTTGCCAGAAAAACTGTTAAGAACTTCAAATAAAGGTACTTCCGGTTAACCAATTATAACCAAAATCTAATCAGCTCTTCATATGGTTGCAAAGATGAGGAATACGAAAGAATAATAATTTTTAGAATTGTATTTTTGGAGTTATCGTTGGAGAAAAATTTGTCACACACACACAAACACACACATACAGACATCAATGTAAAATTAGTAAAATCGTATTCTAGGGATCTTAAAACGTACTTATTCATTAAAAACTCACCACCGAATTTTTTGACCAAAGACAATACCTCCCTTACCTTAAGGTGACGGAAGGTAACAAAAAACAGTTTTACGGGATGAAAAGTATAAAATATATTTTACCTAACGGTGAATATACAATACTGGTCAATTTTATTACAAAATCTTAATATTATTATATTAGACACAGTGATCTATAAAAGCTATGTTGACAAAATTTTAATATACAGCATTTAGTTAGTAACTTTTTAGTTTGACTATGAAGTTGTTTAAGTTGTTTATATATTTTAAGTTATGTATAAAGGTTGTTTGGATTTTTTTATTTTCTTATTTGATTTTATTCATGTTAATATGAATCGTCTCTTTTTTAAGTAAACGAAGATATTTCTTATTAAGTTTATCAATAATTTTAACGTCAAATTTAAATTCATCGCCAGTATTACATGTGTGGTTAGTGAGTGCACTGTAATTTGCATCTAATAGGTTACTATGATATTTATGTTGATACATTCTTTTTTAAGAATTTTCATCTTATTAGTTATCATTTTTGATGAAAAGGAGTTGGAATCCACATAATCATAAATTATCACATCTGTCTGTTAGACAATAGCTGTTTCCCACCCTTACCTTGCAAAGGTAACAACCTCCCCCCCCCCCCCCCTATTTCTCTCGCTAGGGTTTAAACTGTGCGTTGTTGCGTATCGGCGTTATAAATTATCGTTTATTCTGTGCTGCATGAGTTAGTGAGGTTAGGTCACGTTGGATTAAGCGCAGAGGGATAAAGAAGCTTTTACTGTAATGCTTTGCAGAAGGGTCTAAGCTTAAATGTCCACTGTGTTTCACCGTTTCTGCTCATTGCGGATATAAATTCACGCCGTTTTTACCTCCTTACAATTTGTGATTCTTATTATTTATGGAATAGGAATGGGATCTTTAATTAACTATGGTTAAAAATATGTTTTTGGAAGATAAACAATCATTATTTTTCTTTGCTGTTTAATTAAAGTATTTATTTACTTATAAACCAATTTTGAACAAATTTGTAAGTCTTATAGATCTGTAAATCTGTAAAAAAAACTGCCAAAACGCTTCAATTTTTGTTCATTAATATAAAAATATACATGAGAGTGACAGCTTTCTTCAGAATAGAGCCATTATAGTAATTAAGGTACCAAGGGTTGCTATAAGGACAATAATGCCTGAGGTCAACAGTGTACTGTCGAGGGCCTCTGGCCCGAGGCGAGTACGTTGCCTTCAACGTTCTACGTCTTACTAGAAATTCTTAATAAACATTTTGTCTGACTAGAATTTATCAAACAAAAATAATAAATCACAAAATTTTAATACAACTTACAAAGTAGCCTGTGAATGCGGTATCTAGGTAATATTTTGTTTCTGTAAACAAAGCATTTTTTCAAACAAAAAATATATTTCTTGTGGTATTTTTCTGTCAATATGGACGAGCAAGCTTATTGCTAAGAATAAGAAGAATGCTGGTTTGTATTTGTGATGAAATAAATATGATTATAAACGACTACAATTCACAATGCTTATTAACCTTAACTGCACTTTATGTTAGTATCAGTATTATTAACCTCAGTTTGTTGTCAACATGACCATAGCAACTTAATACGCCCTAGGGCATTATTTACTCAATAACGGACCTAATGTTGAAATTGCTACAAACAATAACATACTAGTAAGACATAAATGTTATTTACGTCTATTTTTAACATAATACAAGTGTAAAAAAAGTGCATTCCAAAAATTTGATAAATTTGTAATTTTTGCAACTTATGCTATTACATCTATGCTATATTTTTCTTTTAACTGATGTGTCAATAAAGAATTTAATCAGGAATGAACATACAACCCCTAATTTGGTAAAATTCAAGCAAAACATGTTAAAAAATAAAAAATATCCCATAATCGGAGCTTTGAGATACGTCATGTATATAATATGTGGTTATACTCTTATTTGTTTACCCTTTGAAATTAGTCTCATATTTGCTAATACATCTTTTAGTTACAAAGTTTCTTGCAAATTATTCATTGCTGCTTAATATTTGAATATATATCTGTGCATGTCTGCCTATCGACATGAATTATATATTTTATTAGGAACGAGAGATCCGGTAGATGGCAGCACCTGCGGTTTAATGCCCCATAACTTCTTTGTGCTTGAACTTTGTTAAATTGCTGACAAAAGGCCTACGCTTCAACTCAGCAAGTTTTTCGTTATTAATGTGTACTTGGAAACTTGTAATCTCCTTATATCTCAACGATAATATATTAATTTGTCTTTTTGGAATTAATATCTCTCTAAATTATTAAACAATAGCCTTTCGGCAAAAAGTTTTCGGGTTATATACGAAAAAGTTTTATTTGATGAAAGTTGGGATGTAATTTATTGCCTAATGATATTTTTTATGAGTTGGCATGTTTTTAATTAATATTTTTCTTTTCAGGTGAGTACCATTTTCAATATTTTCCTGAAAGACAAACTGAAATGTAAGTACAAACATATATTTATTAGGTACGGTCATGTTTACTTTACTTAATTACAACTTTGACAGTGTTCTCCAAGTTTTTTTAAAGTAATTTTTGAATAGGATATTGTGACATTTTTTTAATCCTTTTAATTATAGAATTAAAAGTAAAATTCTCATATTTTTAAAATTTGTTAAATATTTATAGAAATCAATCAGTAGAATGAAATGATGTTTACTGTTAACGTCAGACATTAACGATGGATATACATATATACTAATAAATATTATATTTGAGTTCACTTTTTAAAAGATTCTCGTATAAAAAGTTGCATATTTTTTGACGTAATCAAAATATTACTAATTTTAAATTATTTTACACCAAAATTTTATTAAAATATATACATTTTCATTCATAATTTTAATTTTAATAAAAATTATTCGCGCTATAATGTTATGACGTCATGTGGTTGATTGACAGTTTTGATCGGTTGTAAACAACTTTTAGTTATTGCTTTATGCATTACCAAGCCCACGTGTTGAAGGTCTGACGTCACATAATTTGAAATTCAATGTTAAAAAAATCTATTTCAATAACCACATACATTTAGAAAATGTAGCAAACGCTAAATTTCATTATTTTATTCAGTTATTCATAAAAAAGAAAATACATAAATCGAAAAATGTTTACCGGGCCCATTATTTAATATTATTAAAGTAAAAAAGGCTATATTTTAATAATACTCGTATATAAATATTTTCTCTAAATTTGATCAAATATTATGTATTTATTTCGAAACAACGGCCGACAACGTAAATTCCTAATTAATGGAGCATTTGGTAGAATGGACACAGAAATTAAAAGAGCTAAACCTCATAATTTATTAACTGCCTGGTATTAGTTTTTACTCATTTTAATTAACATGCCAAATTTAATTATATGAAATTATTAATGTTCAGGTTTAATAAAATTATATTCATATTGGCGTCATTACAAACGCAATTAAATCTATCAAAGCTAAATTATTTATTGTTTTGATAATTCTGTACTGGCAGAAATTTTTATTTTATATGACACCATACCATAAAACTATATTATTGCTCTATAATTATTAATCAATGAAATAATATTCGTAATTAACAGCATTTGCAATTGAACGGAGAAGTTTTATAGCTGAGACAGACGACAAATATTAATGACCATTAGTATAATTAGTAATTTAGATTAATTTTTAATTTTGAAAAATGAAATATAAAGTTAATTTGATGCACATGTGCAGATTAGTTTAAATTTACGCCACTGTTGGTTTTATATGATATTATACTTCACATTTTTGGCTTCAATGTTATCAAAACATCAAATGTCATTTGATAAATTTGAGGTTACAATAAATTATGACGAGATTTTGACAGAATCAGTGTGTTGATCATCGTGACTTACTGATCGTTCCCATTGAAATTACATTTATAATGCTCATTTACAATTGAAACTGACATACTAAATGTTAAATTAACAATTAGAGTTTAATTATCATATAATATCACTCTTGTGTTCAGGTATTATCGAATATATTGTGTTGCCACAAAAAGTATTCTAAAATAATAGGTTGAGCAACACTATATATTCTGATAATAATGAACACACGAGTGATATTTGTTCTAATTGTATAATGGATAAATTTACAGTATCAGTAGCAACGCAGTTTCTGTACTTGTGAATAAATAACTAAATGTTTACTTGTCAAATTTTTATTTCAATAAAGCTTTGCTGTCAAACAATAGGTGCGTTTAATTATTCGTTTCGGTGCATTCGGGGCTGTCAGTGTCATTTCAGATGTCTACTTAAAGCACAAAAACCATGATTTTTCTCCTCAAAGTCAAACTACAGGTTCATTTATGTAGTAGGTACTATGTTGAAAAAAGAATGAACTTTATACACTCTGTAAATAGAATTCAAAATGACATTGACAACTTTGAGTACATAGAACAAATTAAACAAACGCACCTATAAGTGATTATACGAAGGTAGGTATATTCGAACATACAAAGGTTCGTATATTCGTTCACCTTGTTACTTAATAATAACCGCTGTAATAAGTACGAGGTAATTAAGAAAAATTACGCATTCTTTTTGGTTTATAATTTGAAGAATGATATGGTCATCAACATTCTCGGCAATTGCCGCCTATATACATATTGCAAAAAGAAACCCGGTATGTAAATGAGTAAATTAATATTTACACTGTCGTATCTTATTATGTCTAAAGCGTCAACATTTCATAAAAGTACCGGTCGAAACACTATCACCCATTTAAACACAATACTCGGAGATAAATTACATTACAAGTTTCCAAGCTGTTGTGTAAGTTCCGAATTGCTGCGTTATTTACTAAATTCAATCCACGTGCAGTGAATACATAACGTATGTGCCAGCTGTATCACCAGGCCCGCATTCAGCCCAAACTGCCCTGAGAATCACTTGAAGTACCATTCAAGTTTCGTTATTAAACTTCTACAGTGGTTTGGAATTGTTGGCCTTTATTCACGTCTTTGATTTAAAAGCCAGCATTCGAAACTTCTTGGCTTGATAGAATTTTTTGAGGTTAGTGAACTCTCCTGTTATAATTTCTTTCAGCAAAGGTAAAAGTTTTGTTGGAATTAACTTTCAAAAGTGTAGCTTCTTAAAGTTTTAATGAAATTAAAAACTAAGAGCTGGCAAACAATCAATGATAATTTCCTGAAAAACAGCTTTATATCAATGTCACTAGAGATTTTCTACTAAAACAATCAAGAAGTGGCTATAAATAGATTCAAATGTTTTCTACTTCAATAATTTCATAAGAGAGTATTATGGAATATCTACGCAACTTTATGCTAAAAATAAATATGTCTGCACTCGTATTTTAAGATATAGTTTCGATAATAGGGTCAGTGTGATCCAATTTGAATTTCAGAATCACGGCACTGAAGTTCTATTTTTTTTTTTACCACGAATGTGGATTTTCCGAGGAAAATAAACCATATATTAGTGATAAAAAGGAACTTCAGTGCCGAGGTGCATATTAAGTTTTATTTGAAATCGAAAATTGTGAAAATAAAAGAAATATTTATTTTATAGGTTGTGTTTAAATATAATCTGTCAGTCTGACATTCAACGTTGCTAACGCCGGACATTGAAGTTATCGTAAAGAACACTCAAAATGGGGGATTACACCATTTTTTTTTTTATAATTTCTTCTGAAAATATTAGGAAAACTAAGACTATTGATGAAAATCCGGTGAAAAAAATCCTATTAATAAGCGAGTTATGGTCTCCCGAATTTTGAAAAGATTGACGTGACGTCACATTTATGTGTTTTTATATCAAACTGTTTTCATCATGGACCTAAATGTTCTTGAAATATATGCTATTTTAAGTTATATTTACATAAAAATAAATGAATATTATAACACTGTATAAGTATACATACTTTATAATTACAGGTGGAAACTGTAGTACAGGAATGTTAGCCCCTTCTTTCGAATTTGAATTTCTTAACTTCCATTGGTAGTAATCCCACCTCCTTACACGCTATTTGTAATGCATGTATAGGCGGTTTCTCGGTCGCCAATCAAAATATTTTCATATTAGTGTCGAAGCGTTATAACAAAAAACCCTTTATTTCCGAAATATCTCAATTATACCATTTCATTTTTTTATTAATATTCGTTACTCAGCATATACATTCGTATTTTTTTACTATTTTCCTTTAATTCGATTGAGCCGTAATCCCCCATTATGTTTTATCTCAAACTTACTTATTCATCGGAATTATTTAGTACGTTCTTCTAATATTTTTGTCATTTTACGTACAAATTTACTATTGTACATCGTACACCTGTCCAAATTATCTTAGATGTACGGCAATTGTCATAAAATCGTCGTATAATGGATTACTTTAGTGCCGAATTCTGCGCTTATAATGACGATTTCAAATAAAAGAAATTTATTGCTATCAATGTAAAGTAGATATTGGCAATTGCGTGTGGAATATAATATTAGCCAAATGTCTTCCTCGACTCCGCTGACACGATCATGATGCCATTGTTATGGCTAAGTTTTCCACAATGTTTTCTCACAATTGCTACCGTCAGATACTGACCGACTTTTTTTTAATGAATGTCAATCATTTGAACTTGAAGGTCATGTGGTTTCAGCAAGATGGAGCCACCTATCGTACAGCCCTGTCTTGTTAACTCTCGGATCAATTGACCACCAAGGTCTTGCGATTTAACCACATTTTTCCTCTGGAGCTTTTTGAAGGAAAGGATTTGTGTCACCAAACCAGCTACGAATCCAGAGTTGAAAGATAACATAAGACGTGAAATTGCTGAAATAGAGCCGTAATTATGCGAAAATGCTGAAATAGAGCCACAATTAATTGACCGCCGAAGTCTTGCGATTTAACCACATTTTTTCTTTGGAGCTTTTTGAAGGAAAGGATTTATGTCATCAAACCAGCTACGAATCCAGAGTTGAAAGCTAACATAAGACGTCAAATTGCTGAAATAGAGCCGTAATTATGCGAAAATGCTGAAATAGAGCCACAATTAATTGGCCACTGAGGTCTTGCGATTTAACCACATTTTTTCTTTGGAGCTTTTTGAGGGAAAGGATATTTTGTGTCATCAAACCAGCTACGAATCCAGAGGTGAAAGATAACATAAGACGTGAAATTGCTGAAATAGAGCCGGAGTTATGCGAAAATGCTGAAATAGAGCCACAATTATGCGAAAACGTTATGGAAAACTTTGCCAAAAGAATGGTTTCATATCGCGTAATTTTCAATAGCAATAAATTATTTTTTTCTCAGTATTTGTAAATTGTACTTAAAAAAACCTAAATTTCAAATTGGATTACCATTATTAGTCGATTTTTTGTAGAAATGAGCGATAAATTAAATAAAAAAGTTATCACTAGCGAAACAAGCAAAAAACTTCCAATTTCAATTTAACTTTTTTGCATTTAAATTGTAGAAACATACGTACATAGTAATTGAATTTTCAAATGTTCATGCTAAATAAAATAGTTCTTTTTTTACCATCAACATTTTAATTGGAAATAGTTCGTGATTTTGTTGTAACACAACGGTATGATACTGCATATCTACAAAGTTTTAAATTTCTTGTCTTATGAGTTTCTGTTACTCTAGATTTTGATTGGATGAAGAGTAGTAAAGTTTATTGTTTTCTGATATTTACTCCAGCAATTGACCACAGATGAAAAGAATGCATTTGTCGGAAAGCTTCGCCTGGGACATTTCTTGAAGAAATTCAATGAATTTGTCTGACTTACTTCAAATGCAATTTCAATCTGTCAGTGCTGACACGTTGCTCCTTTTAGCAATAACTGAGACGAAAACACTATCAATATGTATTCGCGATTTCACAGCTCTTGAATTATTGATAGACTTGCAATCAAATGGCATATATTTTCTCATGGCAGATAATTTGAATTTAATATCTTGTAATCTAAAATTATTATGAGTGTTCCTGAGGAAACGCCTGGAGAATGCCAGCACGGCACAAATGTTTCATCATCATTAACGATATCTGTGTACAAAGGAGATTGGCACACCCGGCAGTGGGTAATAGGTCGTGATGATATATTTATTTATACTACTACTGAATTTTTTTATATTAATTTGATGTACATATTGGGTATAGTAGCTATCAAAACTCAAAAACATCCATTTTCCCCAAAAATTTTTATACATATGTTAACCAGTAAATATCTCGTTTATTATTATTTTTTATAATTTCAACTATACATATAACCAGGGATGGTAACCATAAAAAATATCCGTTTGGGTTGCGGTTTCGGTCAACGTGAAAATAAAATTTCGGTTTCGATTTGCGTTTCGGTTTTTATACAGCAATCAGTTTTGGTATATCGGTTTTACTAAAAGGGTTTCGGTTTTGCAAAAGTAATTTACGAGAATAATAATATTATTAATTTTGATTGAACAATTAATTTAAATTAATTAATGCAAAAGGTGTCCACAAACACGTATACAAAGTTTTATAACAATCAATTTTAATGGGAAGCAAATATTAAATGACTATGTAAATGTAACATGTAATGGATTTCGAGCGCCATCCGATTGGGGTACTACGTTGAAAATTGAAATACGTTTCGACAAAAAAAAAATTATTATACTTTATTATACATAAGTATTTTAATAATAAAAATTTACAATATTTAACAACTAACAAGAGACTGTATATAATGCGGTTAACCGATAAATAAAACAGGGTTTTGCTTTCGGTTCCGGTTTTGTATTTGTTTCGAATTTCGGTACAGGTTTCGGTTTCGGTTCTCATATTTTTCCGGTATTTTTCGGTTTATTGTTTCGGTTCCGGTTTCTGTTACCATCCCTGTATATAACAAAAATTATTGTAGGTATATTAATTCCTCTACAAAATTTCGGAAGTAGTTCAATATTAATAATTCCGGTTTTCGATTAATTGATAACAGCTTTTAATTTTCAAGAAAACAATGTATATATTTTTTAAAATTTGAAAAGTACATGATATTTGTTATCCAACAGTACAAAAACAATAGTACGTTATATTATGAACAAATTGAATGGCGAGTAATTTAAATATTACATTTTATTAAATTCAGTAGGCTTTGTATTTCATTTATTTACATTACGTCTTTCAGATATAAAGAAAATTCATTAATTAAATATTTAAAATGATGCACATTTACTTTAATACGATATTTAATTATTATATGTTACTTAATCATCCCAATTCTGTAAGGAAGTTGTAAAGTCTTAGCAACGCTGCTAAAAATTATAACCAATAGAAACAAATGTAAAGGTTGTTATTTTCATGTTTTATTCAGTGTCAGTGGCGTAGCCAGGATTTTCAAATGGGGGTGGATATTGAATATATGTGGGGGAATTTTGCATCAAACTTATACGTTTTATGAAATAGATCATTTATTTATTATAATAAAATATGTATTAATATTACCACTGGGGAGGGTTTAAACCCGAAAACACCCCCCTTGGCTACGCCACTGTTCAGTGTTCGCAATTATTATTGGTTATTTGCTACAACAATGTTGCTAAGTCTTAACAACTTTCTTACAGAATTGGGGCGAATATCAAATAACATCATTAGAACATGTCTCATTTATTATTTTAATAATATAACTTACTATTGTTTTTAAACTGTTTTATAAACAATTATCATTCCCAAAGATATTTGACATTATCTATTAAAATTCATATTCTGGAATTTAGCGCTGTTGATTTCTTCCGAAACGTAAATGTTTGTTGTCCCAGTGACCGTTTTATCCGCTTTTATCTTCCTTTTAAAGCATAAGCGAACCGTCTCGTGTGATGATTTAACAATAAGGCGTTTAAATTCTTGTATAAAAACTTGGGAAATGGATGTCAGCAAGAGTATAACAACGTCAAATAATTAATTGTGTTAGTTGTGGTGGCCACCACCGCATTGCTTTGACGGTAAAATGCCTAACAAACGAACATCGTAAGCATCACTCTGTTTCCGCGAGAAAAATGGCAATTTCAAACTTTTTTTGTCGGAGTAAACGACAGTTTTTTTGTTGTCTTATACGTAAGATTGTAATAAAACATCGTTGGAAAACTATTTGTGATATTTTTTTGTTCTGTTGCGACAAGAGAGAATTGTGTGAATTTTATTTTTATACAATGTACCTACTTTACATTTTATTTAATATTTAATGTTTTTACATTTTAAACAAAAAACAAATTTCTGCAAAACGGAAAATTATTTTTCGTTGAATGATTTTAAAAGGATCATAACTGTGTTCAAAACGATGGCTTTATGGCAGAATATGAATTCAAAAGAAAAAATGGAGAATTGAGAGAAATATAAATAAAAGAATGTCTTCAAACAAAAGTAGGATGAGGCTGAATTTGTTTTTAAGTGCTTGCATTGGAGTAAAAAGATAAACATATATGAAAAATTCAACGAGTTTAAACGGAAACATTATTTTTTTACTTTTTTTCGAAAACGTAGATTTTACCTTTAAACATTACAAAGAATAATATATCTTTACTTTAGTTACTTATAATTAATGTACTCTAGTTTACATAATCTATGTTATTTTTGTAATGAACTAAAATAAAAATCTGTTGTGGCCAACACAAGACCTCGCCATTTCCATATTAGGCTATATAAGTATTGTATTGCACTTCGCTTTCGAACCGTCGTTTTATAACAAAATATTGCAGAACTTTACCCAAATATTGTTTTTTATTGTATTTAACATGTCTTCTGCACACATATAATTCTAATTATATCTATTTTTCATTGTATGAGGGAGTTTCTAAATGTCACAAATTCTTCCAATTCATTAACCAGATTGGCGGTATTTCTGATGGATATATGCATTTTACCACAATTTTACCTATAATTTCAAATATTTAATTACTAAAACAATAAGAAAAATTAAATATACTTCCCAGAAAAAGCTATCAGAATGTCACTAAAACTGTTGATATTTGACAATGACATGTGTCATTTACAAACTATGTTATAAACATTGGAATTTGTCAACTGGTTTCCTTAGTGCCTTAGCCTCTGCGATTAGTTTACTCTATAAATTATAGTGTCTTTATCTCTAAATCTATACAAGATATAATTAAAATTTTAAGTGTATTAGATGGAGAATTTTTTGTTCTTCAATATTTAATAAAAAAAGTCCCAAAAATTATATTTAGAAGAATTTTCTAAGAAACTACTACTTCCGGTTGTTCAATTGCTACCAAAACCTTTTCAGCTCTTCCCAGGAATGTCAGATTAAGGAAACTGCAGTTAAATATTTTTTAAGTCTTATGGTTTTTGAGGAATCGTGTCTACACACACACACACACACACACACAGACATAATTTAAAAATGTTATATTCGGATTCTAGGGACCTTAAATCGTTCTTATTCAATAAAATCTAGATATGCGAATTTTAGCATGAATCCAATACCTCTCTTAGCGAGAGGTAAAAAAAAACATCTATACAGGTTGTTTGAAAATAATAGGAACAGATGACTATTTTCTGTATTATTAATTCTAGAGTTTCATTTTAAATTAAAACCAATGGAAACTAGACATTTTTAATTCTTTTGGTCTATACTTTATAATACTCTATATATGTATATGTAGAAACGTATTATATCAAACATGAAATATATATCCTTAACACAATAGGACACAGGATATTGTAAACCAAAGTTATTCGAAATGCAGACCGGAGTACCGCAGGGTTCTGTCTTGGATCTTCACTGTAACATCAATATTATTTGAACATATGTCAAAAGAAATATTCAATAAAGAAGTGCACTCTAATATGACATTTCTAAATCAGAATTATATTCATATACATAGATGATGTCATTACTCGAAAGGACCATATTTCAGCGCTATTAAGATTTATATATTTATATATTTATTTATTTATAGATATACGGAGAACCAACAGTACATAAAAACCAATAATAGATTCTCACTATTTAATAAGCTACATTTATAAAAAAGAGTGAAAGTCAAATATTTTATATCTAATTCCCAAATATATTGTTTACAGCTCTTTTAAATTGTATTAGTGAGAGATGAAATATATCAAGGCTACTAAACCTGAGATTGTAAGTGTGCATCATTCTGTTTATAGGTGAATTGAAATAATTATTTGTATTGCAAAACGGTAACTGAAATAGATTATAAGATCTGGTATTTTTATTTGAAACAATAATGTGAAAGTACTGAATAATAGTCATCGAGTACAACACATTATTAAAGATTTTGTACATTGTAATCATATCAATGAGAGTTCTTCTATCTTCAAGCGTAGTCACATTGAAAAGCTTCAACCTCTCTCAAGGAATACTAAATTTTTAATTTATTACAGAGATAAACTTTTTTTTGTACATTTTCAATTAGTTTTATATACTTAGAATACTGAAGATTCCAAATTACTGACATATATTCCAGTTTATAATGCTTTTTCATGTAATATTAAAGATATTTCAAAATTAAATAGTTTGAAAAATACTTTAAAACAGTATTTATTATAAGCTATTCTTTGAAGAATTCTTGTATTTGTACAGTTGCTTAGCCTTACTAGATAAAGGGCCGAATTCTGCACTTTTCTTTAACTAAAGAAGATTCTCTAAAATTAAAATAAAAGGAGATTTATAAAATTATGCATTAATAAGAAAAATATGCAAGCTGTTTCCATAGTTAGTGGAGACGATCACTACACTAGTGCACCCTTTTTTAAGGCTCGTTCACAGCTACGAAAATACGAAATTATAAATAAGACTTCATGGTTGACGTTCACAGCTTCGAAAATAAAACTTAAATTAACATCAACTGTCATTTAATTTATTCATAACTAACAAGCAATAATGACAACTTCATACCTTTTAAAGCACTGTACGCAATCATATATGCGAACCTTCGCCCTAAAACAGCTTTTTAAGATTACATTTAAATTGAAATATTTTTCACAGAAGGTAAATTGACAGCTCAAATGACAGTTGTTATGTATGTGCTTATTTTTGTGTAAAATATTTAACATTTGCAAATACTTGTGTTTATGTCTTATGCTTAATTTTATTTTCGAGAGCTGTGAACACTTTCATAAGAATCTATTGTTTATATCGTTATTTTTATGTATAATTTTATTTTTATTTTCAGAGCTGTGAATGAGGTTTTAGTCTAATGATCGTCTCTAGTAACCATGGAAACATATTGTATATTCTTCTTATTGTTTTGTTATTTTTAGATAAGCTTCATTTTTAAAGCTAAATGTCTTTAAATTTTGTAATTTTTTAAATGGACAATAAATAAATTTTAATTCTAATGTGAGCACATTTTTCGGCTGTGGTTAGATTAGTCGTTAACAAATACTCAAAATCTGTTATACAGAATTTGTTCTACTAACCCATTGTTTCGTTATACCCTCAAAACTTTTATAGAGCAAGTAATATCTTTCATATTTCTAAATACAGTGTGTCCCATTTAGAAGTGCCACCATTGGGATCTCGACAACTATAAGAGATACGATGACGGTTAAATGGAACTTTTTGTGCGCGTTTGGGAGGCCATTTCAGATGTCCTTTTGTTTTTCCAAAAATTATCATAGGGCACTAGATAATGACGAAAAACTGAATATTTTTGATTTTTTCTTTTTCAAATAACTTCTAAACTATTAGTAATTGAGAAAAACGTTTCAAATATAAAAGATAGATATTTTTATTAACTAACCAGTGGCGTACGAAATAAATTTTTATATCCGTAAATTTTCGAGATATAACACAAACTTATATTTTTTTAAATGGAACCCATATCTGATTTTAGTCTCAAGAAAATCAATATTTTTTTCTCTTTTCAATAATGTAAGGGTTATTATGTTTTATATTTGTTTTGCTCCTAAAATTTAATTTTTTTCTTTATTTTTGTGAATTTTCTTATTCTAATTTATTTTATGCCTTTATTACTTAATATTTTTTTTATTTTATTCTAGACTTATAATTACAAATTACACTATAATGTGCCAAGGGCGACCTGATACAAAATATTATAAAAATTAATTTGATACGAGTTTTGAGCAAATTTTTCTAACGAAATAAAATAATTAAATACAAGAAGTATTTCTAAATAGAAATCTACCAATATTTTCAAAATAATTGTAAATTTACTACAAAATAAGGAAAAAATAATAATTTTGAAGGCAAAACAAATATAAAACATAATAACTCTTACAACATTGAAAAGAGAAAAAAAAATAGTTATTTTTTTGAAACTAAAATCAGATATGGGTGTCATTTAAAAAAATATAAGTTTCTGTTATATCTCGAAAATTTACGGATATAAAAATTTGTATCGTAAGCTACTGGTTAGTTAATAAAAATGTCTATCTTTTATATTTGAAACGTTTTTCTGAATTACCAATAGTTTAGAAGTTATTTGAAAAAGGAAAAATCAACAATAATCAGTTTTTCGTCATTATCTAGTGCCCTATGAGAATTTTTGAAAAAACAAAAGCACATCTGAGATGGCCTCTCAAAGGCGCACAAAAAGTTCCATTTAACCGACATCGTATCTCTTATAGTTTTCGAGATCCCAATGGTGGCACTTCTAAATGGGACACACTGTATATACTTCGGTAGTTCTTTTTAAACGTAATCCTAGCATTTTATAGTTTTCAACTAAATTATAAACAGTTCACCAGTAAGTTTCCAACTTTGTCACATGCATAAACAAAGTTTTGTACACTTCCGAATTAATGAAAAACGATTTAAAACTCATTTTATAAAACAATAGACATCAATATCTCATTTTGTTTGGCTCCTTCGTAATTGTGTCGAGACGAGATCAAATTTCTTGCAGCGCTAGACTTCCGCGCCACTTTGTATGATGAAATGAAGCCAAGAAGTCGCATATTTAGTTTGATGAAATCCGCTTACACGACATTGCGTTAAAATATATCTCTTCAAGGCGCAGTTGATGCTGCCATTGTGGCATCGCCTTTGCCGTAATACAGAATAATTGAATTGTAAGATTCTGTGGGAAATTAGTTTTATGCTTTGCGGCAGCTAATGATATGTAAATAAGGATTGCATACTGGTGCATCGTTCGGTGCATTTTGATGCTGAAGACGATGCGTGGGTTGCGCTAGTATTACATGAAGGATATGGTAATAACAGCGTTTGAATCATAATTAGCGTATATTATATTGGGATATTACTTTGCACAAAAGCGACGATTCACATGTTTTTGATAAATCTTACTTTTATTTCATTTGTCAGCGTACAATATTTTGCAACAGACTTGATTTTACATCTCTGCATTACAAAACACAACTGTCAAAAAATCTGATGTGGCCAGCACATGACCTTCCGTCAATTTTGTATACCCCATACCAAAAGTTCCTTGCAAAAGATTCTACATATCCAATAAAATTGTAACACGATCTTATATATTCTACAAATTGCATACCGAGAGTTCCTTACAAAAGATTATATAAATCCAATAAAATTATAACACGAACATACACTATATACATTGCACGTGACACTGACATCTGTCAATTATAATTGTCAGAAAAATATATTTAACTGCGCTTTTTCAGAAAAACTGATAAGAATTTCAAATAAGGGAACTTCCGGTTCACCAAATATAACCATAATCTAATCTGCTCTTCATATGGATATAAAAAAGTCAAGTGCAATTTACATAGTGTATGTTCATGTAATAATTTTATTGGATTTATAGAATCTTTTCAAAGGAACTTTTGGTAAGGAATATGTAAAAAATAGTTTTTGTTCGTGTTATAATTTCATTGGATATATAGAATCTTTTCCAGAGAACTTTTTTTTAACATTTATCCATTTTTATTTCAATACTTTTATTTCTAAAAATTCACACAGTAGTTCAAATACTCTAAAAATTCCTATACTTACGTAATATTCTCTTTACAATCAAATAATATTACTATACCAAGCTTATATCTACCCATTTTTGAATTATTGCCCCAAAAGTCAATATATCCCACATTTAGATAAGAACTTCAAAATTTTCAAAAATCTAATTTTCATGCATGTAGATACTTCTCAGTGCACTGATTCCAAATTTTGAAACGGCAGGTCGATATCTCTTTTCGTTCTCGAGATATTTAGATTTAAAGTTTTGCTCAAAACTGCCCATTTTTGGGTAATAACCCAAAAATGGGTCGAGATATGAATTTGGCGACATCATCATTCGATTTTACGGACAAAAATACATAAGTATAGCAATTTTCATAATTTTTGTCCAAGCGGTTCATTTTTTATGAATAAAAGTTTGAAAACCCCCAAAAATGGGCAAAAACTGAAAAAATCGTAAGGGGTATACCTTAGATTTTTTCGATTTTTGGCCATTTTCAGTTATTTTGCTTTAGAGATTTTATGCGGTGTTCAAAAATTCTGAAAATTGGTGTACTTATGTATTTTTGCCCGTAGAATCGAATGGTGTTGTCGCCAAATTCGTATTTCGACCCATTTTTGGGCTAATACCCAAAAATGGATATTTTTGAGCAAAACTCTAAATCTAAATATCTCGAGAACGAAATGAGATATTGACCTGCGGTTTCAAAATTTGGAATCAGCGCATTGAGAAGTATCTAGATACTTTTTTTTTGAAAAATTATAAGTTTTTATCTAAATTTGGGGTATATTGACTTTTGGGGCAATAATTCAAAAATGGGTAGAGATATAAACTTGGTACTAGTATTATTTGATTGTAAAGAGAATGTTACGTAAGAGTACGCATTTTTAGAGTATTTATATATGAGTATACATAATGTATATTCATGTGATAATTTTATTGGTTTTATAGAATATTTTCCAAAGAACTTTTTCTATGGAATTTGTAAAAAATTGTATTATGT
Organism: Ophonus ardosiacus; assembly: GCA_943142095.1. Classification (NCBI taxonomy): domain Eukaryota; kingdom Metazoa; phylum Arthropoda; class Insecta; order Coleoptera; family Carabidae; genus Ophonus; species Ophonus ardosiacus. The sequence continues at coordinate 38,847,156 of OW964832.1, read as the reverse complement.
TCGTGTTACAATTTTATTGGATATATAGAATCTTTTCCAATGAAATTTTGGTATGGGATTTGTACAAAATACATCAAATTAACGGAAGGCCTTTTGCTGGCCACAACATATTTTTTATATTACTGTTGTTATTTATTATTTACATTACAATTCTAGAAGAAAGTTGTAAATAACACTTATTCTTTAGATAGAGATACAATTAAGTGTCTTATGATAATTTTCAATTATTTTAAATAAACAATTTACTATTTGTTTTAGTAGGAAATATATTGTATGTGCTTTCGTGAATAGCTTGTTTAAATGAAAATTTCTGATCTCCAGTTTTCTGACCTGTATTACGACAATTCTTTATAAGGAATGAAATTAAATTGGAAACCTTTCTTGTATCCTATACAAAATTCTATCTTTTTAATGTCAATCAATATTGTAGCTGCATCGAAAATCGAGGAAGTCACTAGCACAACACGAGGAAATGCACCACTAACTATTCGAAAAGGAAAAGAAAATACTGAATAGTATTGGAATGAAATTCTTAGAGCGATCTGCTATAAAAAGACGTCGGAAACCATAACGATGAGGTTTTTATCTAGCTTTTCGGATATATAATCATCGTGCGCAGAAGGGTTGAAAGATCATTAGTAACTAACCGTCGGGGTTTTGAAAAATGTGGAAAATAATTACGTTTTATAAGTTTTTGTATACATTATACATAGTCGACGCTGGGATATCTTACTCGGAATAAATGGAATTTTTCAGCGTTTTTGTTAGACTTTAGAATGTGCTTCATTCATAATTTTTTTAGTGTTTTATTGTTTTATTTGAAAGATAATGATCATTCATTTATTATATTAATAGTTAATTCAGCTTCTTCTATTTATTTGCAAACGGTAGCTAGAATTGCCAACTATCCTGCTACACTCAAAAGTTAGAATACTCTGTCTTTAATTTAAACTTTTTTTTTTGAAATACATATTTTAAAAAATCTGATGTGGCCCACACATTACCTTCCGTCAATTCTATGTATTTTGCACAAATTTCATACCAAAAGTTCATTGGAAAAGATTCTATATATCCAGTAAAATGTAACATGAACACATACTATTTTCTACAAATTCCATACCGAAAGTTCCTCTGAAAAGGTTCTATAAATCTAAAAAAAATATGACACAACCAAGTACTATGTAAATTGCACTTAACATTGATATTTGTCAATTAGATTTATTTTGAATATATCAGCTGTTTCCATGATTATAGCAAAGCTAGCTGATTTATGGAAGTTAATCTCTTTGTAATTCTTTAACTCTATATCTATTGAATATGAAGGAAAATGTGTAATGAAACCGTTGGACAATAAAATATTCTTCAAATTGATAATCATATAAAATGTCGAAAAATGATATTTTACTGCGTTTTTTAAGGAAAACTGTTAATAACTTTAAATAAGGGAACTTCCGGTTGGCCTATTATAACCAAAATCTAAACAGCTCTTCATATGGATGTAAACAAGAGGAACACGAAAGATATATATATATATATATATATATATATATATATATATATATATATATACACATATAAAACACACGCACGCACGCACACACACACACACACACACACACACACACACACACAGACAGACAAGACCTTCCTTACCTAAAGGTGACAGAAATTTAAAATTAAATGTGTTTTTATTTCGAATTTTTAAACGACGTTTGTAAAACTAAATATTTAAACGATTGTGTAAATGAATTTATGTTTATGATTATATTTCATAGGTATTACAAATTTTCTGAGATTGTCTTTATTTCTATTTTGAAATTGATCTTATTAATAACAAAACAACATTTGAAATCTATACAGCAACAAATTTACACGTGCAGACATTAAATTTCTTGGAACTAATATTTACAAAGTTCAAATGATTCTTTTTGTACTTTTATGTATGTCTTATACGTTTGTAAGGAAAGTTGAAGCTACGCTGACAAGCTTACGTTTTTATTATTTTTAGCATTTTGTTGTGCAAGCATGTAATATTAAACTGAGTAACGCTACAGCAATAAAAACATTTGGAGTTGCGCGCGACAGTAAACTATAATGAAATATCGCGGTTTCACACAAATTCCCTTATGTTATGGCTGTTGTAATTCGCTATATCCAGTTTCTAATCATCTGTGGTCTTGTAAATCGATCGATCGCTTGTATCATATTCCCGTTCGTTATATTCAGCGACACGGGCTAATCATATTCGGGTCCTTCGCTTAAAATGAGAATCAAATATCCCGCGCAAATTAGACCGGAAGCAGACCGACCGCCTGTAACAACTTGTAAGACAAGATAATCACATGACGTCCTGCACAAACTCAAAAACTTTCCTACTCAGAGAGAAAAGTTCCAGCAAACCAATTGTAATTAATGAAATAAATTATGTTCATGTGTTTGAATCGTTGTTGAAGGTTGTTGCACGGTTTTAAATTGGGCCTCAATTTGCTGCGGTTTTTGTTAATGATGGAGTTTTAACTTTTAAAATTTCTTCAAAAAAATTTCCCTAATAAATTATTCTTATTTTCATCCCCAATTTGATGGATGGAATGTCATTACTCATCAGACATTATTTAGAAAATGTAATAAAAAATTTGGCCACCCGCATATTAAATTAGATCTTGTAATAGTTGCACTTCAAAACAAATATTTCGAATATTTTTTTTTTTAGATTTTCATTTTTCTCCATTACTTATTGGGTAGTTTAAAACTTCGACATTAAATCATATTTAGGACAAATTATTATGACGAGGAGCTCGTATATTTTGCTATTAATACAAATTAAAAAATCTGATGTGGCCAGCACATTACCTTCCGTCAATTCTACGTATTTTGTACAAGTGCCTTATCAAAAGTTTCTTGGAAAAGATTTTATATTTCCAGTAAAATTGTGCAACGAACGTAACTATTTTCTACAAATTCCATAGTGAAAATTCCAAGGAACATATTATGTCGAATACATACATACATATACTATGTAAATTGTATTTGACACTGACATCTGTCAATTAGAATATTTGGATATATCACCAGTTTCTATGGTTGTAGCATATAGGGGGCTTATTTATGAAAGTTAATCTCTCTAAAATACTTTAACTCTATATCTAATGAATATAAAAGAAAATGTGTAATCAAGTCATATAGAAAATCAAATGCTCCTTTATATTTATAATAACATAAAATGACAAAAAAGATATTTAACTGCGTTTTTTCAATAGAAACTGTTAATAACTTCAAATATTTGTACTTCCGGTTGTTCAATTATAGCCAAAATCTAATCAGTTCTTCATGTGGATTGAAAGAAGAGAAATTTGAAAGAATTATGCTTTTTAGAATTGTGGTGTTTTCGTCACACACAAACACAGATGCACACAGAGCACACACTGACACACACACACACACACGCAGATGCAGACATCATCTTAAAATTAGTAAAATCTTGTTCTGGGGACCCTGAAACGTGCTTATTCATTAAAAACTTTTTTGACCAAAGACAATACCTTCCTTGCCTAAAGTTGGTGGAAGATAAAAGCAAATATAGATGTCATATTTGACTTCAGTGCAATAATCTCTATTTATTGATTAAATATTTGACTAAAACAGAATTAATTTCATGCAGCTGTTTTTCAACTAAAATTTGTGATATCTTTCTTCATTTCATAATTTAAATCTTTTTGCTGTTTCTTCCTTTTCGATAAACTTTGTTTCTTCCAAACTTATTTTCCTCTCTTCCAACGTAAATTTCCGTTCCTCAATATATAATTTTCTTTCTTCTACCTCCATTTCTTGTTGCTTTACTTTAAATTAATTTTGTTTTCTGTCTTTCAAATATTCGAGGACATTATTTTCCAATCTTTTTGTTATAAATATAAATATACGTGAATTCGTTTTTAAAATGAAATTATATCTTAATTAATTGCTACCTAATACCTCTCTTAAAAAAAGTATTAAATCATTCCGTATCTAGTATTCTTCACTATTATTTTCAAATCTCGTTTACGTTTACGTTGGTACGACAACTAGGACAAAAAGTCCGTCTTTCGAATGACCTTTTTGTTGCCTAGCAACGAGTGCATAACGTAACGTTAATTTCAACAATACGTTTTCCTGAAACTCTCTTCAAAAGTTATCAATTTTAATGAAATGTTATAAATTACAATTTAGTGCAATTATTTTCTTTTTAGAAAAACATTGTTGGAAAGTTGGTAGAAAATTTAAAGTTTTCTAAACTTCTTTATTGTCAGCCATCGCCTTTAAACTTCGTACATATCGACATTTGGCAGACAAGCAGAATGATCTTTAATGCAGGAGGAACAAAAAATGTTATTTTTATTCTGTAAAATGTTTTACCTCGCGATTTACAACAACTTACAATCTACAATGTTGTGTTTTCAAAATGGAATCTTTGCAATAAATCAACCGGAAGCAATCTCTATATGGCTCTGTATATGTAGCAAGCGAATTTAATAATGGGAATTTACAACCGTTTTACAACCCCCCGTACTTATCTGATGTAAATGACCATAATCAAGTTTCTCATCTTCTTGAACCCGGCCAAATTTGATTACATTGGTATTAGTTTCTAGGATTACCATTGTTAGTAGTTATGTGTAAAATATTACATTGTTGATTTGCATTTCACTTTCATTAGACACAATGTAGCAAATATCAGACAGAATTATTGGAAATGTCATGAATCAAACAAAAAAATGATAATACTTTTTTGTTTTGTGAGTGAGGACACTTTTATCTTTTTTTGGTGTGATACTACTAATTTCCAAAAATTAATTTTGTTAATGCTGACAGTTAGCTATGACATGAAATGAAAAATGAAAATTTCAACAGGGCTTATTTATTATGCCTGTTATTTCTGTATGACTGATTAAAATTAAAATTCCTATTGTGAATATCTCACATTTCATATTGTTGTTTTTATAATATTAATGTTATAATTTTTTAGGGATGCCATATTAGAAAGTGATACATTGAATATCATGTTTTACTTCTCAATGATGTATAATTTGTCCATGTTCAATTGTTACAAAAAAAAAAATTATTAAATATTTGGATAAAACATGGTTATTACAATGAAATTATTAGATAATCATTATCAACTGCTTGTTTTAAAATTTATTTTCTTCAATTTCATTCATATTTTTAATTCACTCAGCAATGAAACAAATTTCGTTGTTAATGTGTCTTTGCTCTGCTGTAAGGTCCATTAAGTTATTTGTATTTCCATATGTGATGTACTCATCCAAGACAAGTTTTTAATTTTTTGACGATTTTCTCTGTGTGATATGTTGTTTTTAACTATTTATTTATTTATTCATATTTTTTTTTTTTTAATTGTCCGTATTGTATGTTCTGTTATCCACATGTGGTTTCCTTTCTTCGACTAGACCATTCTAGCCCTGAAGAAGACTATTGTATAGTCGAAACGTCGGCGTGAATAAATTTTATTAATTGACTGCAAGTCCGAAGAATTCTTACTTTCCTGTATCTACCTCCATCCTAACACAGTCGAATATTGATTTTTCAACCCATTAAGTTAATATTTATTATTATATTTTTTTAAAATTTTATATATCATCATCATTACCGATGTCTACATGTGTTGTAGATACTGGCACACCCAGAAATGGGTAATATGCCGTAATGATATATTTATTTATTTATTTATTGGTCTCAGAACCGGTTGCACCAATATTTAATTATAAATTAAATTATAATATAAAAGTATATTTGAAAATAATTAAACCAATGAGGTTTTAAATAAAGATAAAGAAGAAGCATGAGGCATAGTTACAAATGAGTACAATAGCCAGAATCCTGGCATAGCTATAAATTTAAAAATTAGGATTTAAAAATGCGATTAATGCTTAATTCTTAAAATAGAACGAATCAGTGATTTTGATCAGTAGATTAGCTTGATTTTTAATGGTGAATTGGATTGAATCAGAATCAGCGTTGATCTGTGGATCAACTCACGATTAATGAGTGGTGAATTTGGCCGGTAGAGTTCTCAAGATCCCCATGATGTACAAGCACACATGTGAATATAAGTCCCTCTTTGTTCCTAGATTTATATTTTCTTTATTGAAGCTAGAAAGAAAAGAAAATATGTAAAAGTTCTTATAATATTGTCTCCTCTTTTGTATTGTTCATCAATAGAGAAGATTACATCTCGATCAAGTACGCAAGAGGCACGTAATATTTCTGGAATTTTATTGAAAGGAAGACCCACATTCACATAATACTAGGTCTGATATGAAATCTCCACGGGTTTATACTTACACCGTGAGAACACTGCTGGGTTTAACAGTAGTTCCTTTATTTCCCTAAGGTTTTACTTTTCGCTTTCGCTTCCTTTCGCCCTTGTCTGTTCTAATCTGTGTGCAGAGGGCGTATGAGAAAGTCTTTCTCTCCGAGATCGTGTTAATTAGCAACGGAGGTTAGTATGCATCTGCATCATCTCATGCGGATCACTTGCGAAGATACTTGATACAAGTGTTATTAAACTTAGAAGGGGATGGAATTTAAACTTCAGGGTTTCAAGGCTAAGTGTCAAACACAAGCAAAAAGGGTTGGCAGTGGTTTGTAAAGTTCTTATTTGCATTTACAAGTTCATGTACTTGTAAAGCTGAACTCGTGTAAACATAATGCCCACAATCTGCGTACAAGTGTTTCCAAATCTACTACATAATATATTAAATTTTGTTCCATGTTTTAATAGGTGCTTTCCTTTTATCAACTTGAGTAGTTCGGGACACAAACTATTCATTGTCATTTTTTAACATTTCTTTGCCGTATTTTTCTACCAAGCATGTTCAAACTTTTGAATTGTTTGGGCCACATCGCTTAAATAAATGTATGCAGAATTTTATATTTATTTATGACTACAATGTAACCCACATTACCAATGAAAATAAAATAATATTTATTTTTTTAAATTAAAAATTATAAACATAACATTTTTAATGTGAACACTGAGTGTTCATTTCCTAATTATTTGTAATAAATGTGATATTATATTATAAAGAAATATTAAATAGTTACAATATGAATTTATAAAGATAATAAAATTAATATTTTTACGAGGTGCACTATTATTATTATTATTATTATTATTATTATTATTATTATTATTATTATTATTATTATTATTATTATTATTATTATTATTATGAAAGATTTGGAGGTTATATACAGTATTCTCACCTGAAATAACCGTTAGAAGCAGAGGCGCTGCAAGCATATGGCGGTTGTGTGAAGGTAGATACGAACTGTCACTGTCATAAATACATTTTTACATGTGTTTCGTGAAAATAAAGCTAAGTATCGTTCAGATATTTGACTTTTTAAATGCTACTCATCAACTCATCATTCTAGAAATATTGTTGAAGATAACTCAACATCATATATTAGTTTAAAATTTAGTCACCCGGTGTCAGATCAACTTCTTGAGAGTTATCAATGTCAGTAGGATATAGGTTGTTATTCGCCCCAATTCTATAAGAAAGTTGATAAAACTTAGCAACATTGCTATAGCAACTAACCAATAATAATAGCGAACACTGAATAAATCATGAAAATGGCAGCCTTTACATTTGTTTCTATAAGTTTATTTTTAGCAACGTTGCTAAGACTTAACAACTTCGTTACAAAATTGGTTTAATTATCACATCTAATTTAATATCTGGTGATATTATTTACAGATTAATTATGTATTCTAAACTTACCTTTTAAAAATATAATTGTTTGTGATTAATATTGGTAATTTTTATGTTTTCAATAATGTCAGTATCTTAACAAAATAGTAAATTAATTAAAAATATTAGTTGTACTTGAACGGGTAATGGCGGACGAAACCGAGTCACGATACCTACACTGTAAAAAATAATAGCGATTTTGTCGAAAAGTTATAGTAATTTTTTATTATAGTATATATGCAATAACAAATTTTACATAAACTATGCAGACTTACATTTACATAGCAAATAATTCTATAAATCTGCTAATTCACCGTTACAAATATAAAAAAAAATTACTAGAACTGCTTTGTAATATTCATATTACAATAAATATATGAAATTTTACAGTGATATGTTAATATTTCTATAACAATTTTGTCAAACTATGTAAAAACTCAATTCTTTTTATTTTAGTTTCTATTTTTACAGGAGCTATGGACAAATTCTAAATTTATTATAGTAAATTTAAAATACTTTATGTATTTATTACAAGTTTAGAGATAATTACTACAAATATTTGAGTTTTTACAATGATATATTAAGTACTATGTAAAAACTCAATGTTTTTATTCTAGTATGTATTTTTACATGAAATAGGAGTAAATTCTAAATTTATTACAGTAAATTTAAAATACTCTATATTATTTATTACAAATTTAGAGTTAATTACTAATATTATAGATTTACATGATTTTAGGTAGGCTTAGCGGGATTGGACTTGGGCAGAGTAGAAAATTAGGCTCTAGGCCCAGGGAAAATAAAACATACACATGATCTATTACTACGTAAAATTTATTTAAAATATAATGAAAAATATGTACTTTTCCTAAATTATGTTTTAAAAAATTATGTATATTATTAATATGTAAATTTACTTAAAGCATGTATCAAATTTTTTATGGAATTTACGTTTTTGTAATTTACTATAATTCACTTAGGCAATTTGGACGCCAATAAAAATAACAATTATAGTAATTTTACAGAGAATTTTTTTACAGTGTACCCTAGCTGAAAATCACGCCCAGCTTGTCTATCTCTAACAGCAATAAGTCAAAAACAATTAAGGAATTTTCATTTGATATTGATATTGGCAGTATATTTTTTTTTTACCGTATTCCGCCTTTGAGCACAGCTATGTAAAAATAACGCGCACAGGCTCGTAATTACTAAAATTACCCGTTGTGAATTAACTAGCGATATGATGCAACTGTGCGGGTGTAGAATCAATCTCGATCCGGCCGTGTTCAATTACTCGCGTGGGACTCAATGGTTTGATGACGCCTCGCGATGCGCTGTCATATCAATCCCAACGAAGATTGGATGTTGTTGGGAGAATTACACCCCGATATGAATTTTTAAATCGGGAGATCTATCATTGAAACGCTGGCAGCTCGTTTCATTCCCGACTAACCCAGTTAAAAGTAAATGGCAATGGGAAGAGACAAACAAATTTAAAATTTCATTGTTTTCAAAAACAAAATTTTCGACAACAGGCATAATGAACCGGTTTCACATTTTTGAAAAGTATAAATATATCGTCATCATTACCGATGTCTACATGTGTTGTAGATACTGGCACACCCAGAAATGGGTAAAATGCCGTGATGATATATTTATTTATTTTATTTTATTTATTTTAAACGAAAGTTTATGCAATACTTTTCATAGTAATAAAAATAATAATTATTTATTGTTATTTTCGTAAATAATTAAATATAAAGATTGGCGTCAGAAATAATCATGAAAAACAACCCCCTACCTCTGTGACGTCGAAGTGTATACAGCACGTCATTCATAGCCATAGGAAAACATTTTACCTTATTTATAAAATAAATTGTGGGTGATAGTTTGTCACATGTTAAACTGTATATATTCTGACGTCAAATTCTGTTTCGGTTCGGATCACCTGGAATTTTCAAAATGTTACACAATTTTCAATATTTAATTTAATCTAATGGACATTTCATGATACGAGTATTTTCAAATTTGAGGCTTTTTAAAGAACAATATCTTTTAAAATTTAGTACTTAGAAATAACATAAAAATTCTTGCAACAGCCCTCTCCAACAAATCTCTAAAACTATAAAGCAGAGTATTGACACGTATGCCAATCATGCTTTTATAATAAAAAACGATATCGCCCACATTATTGAACTATTCATTACAAACGATACATGTTATGAAAGAAGAAAATATGATCTACAAATTAAACGTACACTTTTTGAAAAAAGAAATTAGAGGCTAAGTTATGACTACTTGAAAACAGCTATTTTCGATAGCTGATATTATCAGTTTTATGTAACATTTCAAAATTTCGTTTAGGACATATTGTTCATTGGTTTTATGTTAATAACATGCTAAAAATTTATACTCGAATACCTAGAAATAGAGGCTGAGGAGTTTAGCGCGATAACCTCTTTTTTCTAGAATTCTTAATAATTTGTTCTCTAAAGTTCAACAATACAGTCTTACTTCGCACTACTTTCACATCGTTGCTGTTCTCTTCCTCAGATATGCACTTGGGGACGTATCAACACTGTGTCCTCTTGGTTAGTTGAATCATCTGCACATTTTTCGGCGTAGCAATTGTCTCGTCGCTATAGGATAGTCTTAACGTTCAATTTATTGAATTTGGCCAGGTTATAAAATTTATAAAAAAAATGACAAATGTAAAACAGGTTTTATAAAATAAAACAGTTTCTTTTAATTTCATTGAAACTATTGACATTGATATTTTATTATTATTATTTATTATTTATTGCTAATATGATACGGTCCTGGTTATGCTGTCAGATTAAACATCGCGCTGTGTGATTTTTCCCGTAGGCAAGAGATCTCGCTGTATTTGTGACCCCAAAGCCTAATTAGAAACGTTAATACTCTTTTCACCCGATTTCGACTGCAAAGTACCCGCATTTTTTTTCTGAACACTCCCGCAGTGATTTCAATCAATTTTGTTGCGTAACTCACGAAGAAAATCTTTTTCTTGATACAGAGTTTTATCCGCAACGAAATTATGTTTACCAGCCATACTTTAGCTTAACGTCTTACTCAAACTTTATCAAAGTTTGTTTTTATATGAAGGTTTTATAATAATTGAGTTCCGCCTGTTCAAATTTTAACTTCTTTCATCATCTGTAATATATTCTGAAGCCATAAATTACGCTAAGTTTAATTCAGAATAAAGATCTCAAGATTGTTTAAATTTTAATATTTTCTCATCGTGCTCGGAAGTTTTAAAATAAGTAATAATCTATAACACAACAGCCCTTGTAGGGCCAAGTCCCCAAGTACCATAGGCCCATAGGTACTTGTTTTGAGACCGATAGTACTAGAGCAGTTGGTGTACTTAAACCGTGCGACATCGGAAATATATCTTTTACAGCTAGCACCACCTATGTTTAACATGGGCGACTGGTCAGATCGTTGCACGCGAGAGCGATTAATGCCTGATATGTGGTATTTTAACGACTACGCATTTAGCCGGCCGGTAGATTCGAATCGAGGAACCTCAAATTTGATCAGAACATGTAGAGACATAGTGCCTTTATGCGCACGGCCACTACAGCGACTTTAAAATAAGTATTATTTGTATAAAATATAGTTTGTACTAATTTGGGTTCATGTGCTAATGCTCCGCCATCTAGCAGTGTTTCATCAATAATGTCAATTGGTGACGTCATTACACATTTTGAAACGATACAAACTTTAATTGTAATTTATAATTTATCATAAAAATAGTTTTAGAGAATTCATAGAGATGCTCGGTTGAGTGTATGTAATGGAGTACTAGTGCCTGCTCTGATGTATGGAAGCGACTGTTAGGCATGAATGGGAAAGCATAAAAGGAAAGTAACCGCCGTGAAAATGACGTATTTACGTAGTAAGATAGGATAGCGTGAGAAATATTTTGTGTATGAAGAATGTACACTCTAAAAAATTCCTCTGTCAAATTACTATAATTGTTATTGGCGTGCAAATTGCCTAAGTGAATTATAGTAAATTTACAGTTAAATGTAATTTTGTCTACCATTTTTAAAATTACATAAACATAAATTCCATAAAAATTTTGATATGTACATACTTTAAGTAAATTTACATATTAATAATATACATAATTTAGTAAAAGTACATATTTTTCATTATATTTTAAATAAATTTCACGTAGTAATAGATTATGTTTATGTTTTATATTCCCCGGGCCTAAAGCCTAATTTTCTACTCTGCCCAAGTCCAATCCCGCTAAGCCTACCTAAAATCATGTAAATTCTATAATATTAGTAATTAACTGTAAATTTAAAATAAATAACATACAGTATTTTAAATTTACTGTAATAAATTTAGAATTTACTCCTATTTCATGTAAAAATATATACTAGAATAAAAACATTGAGTTTCTACATAGTACTTATAAAATTTGACAAAATTGTTATACAAATATAAATATGTCATTGTAAAAACACAAATATTTGTAGTAATTACCTCTAAACTTGTAATAAATACAAATAGTATTTTAAATTTACTATAATAAATTTAGAATTTGTCCATAGCTCCTGTAAAAATAGAAACTAAAATAAAAAGAATTGTGTTTTTACATAGTTCTTATAAAATTTGACAAAATTGTTATAGAAATATTAACATTTCACTGTAAAATTTCATATATATATATATATATATATATATATATATATATATATATATATATATATATATATATTGTAATATGAATATTACATAGTAGTTCTAGTAATTTTTTTTTTTTTTTTATATTTGTAAGGGTGAATTAGCAAATTTATAGAATTATTTGCTATGTAAATGTAAGTCTACATAGTTTATGTAAAATTTGTTATTGCATACATATTATAGTAAAAAATTACTATAACTTTTCGACAAAATCGCTATTATTTTTTACAGTGTATGGTTAGGAAGAATGTTTACTGTAGTCTGAAAATCGATCACTTTAATGTGTAAGAGTAAGGAATATTTGTACGGTTAGTAAGAATGTTGTAAACAAAGTGGAGTGAGTCAGCTGAGATCTTATTATTGTTATTATTGTTTTCGGGTTTGTGATAACCCGCTATGTGGAACACGTGTGATTTTTGTGCACCTAGTACTAAAATATTTTAACTCATACATCGAAAGGACATAGAAAAGTGCACTTAGATCTCTTTGAATTTAAAAATCTTTAATTACCTATAAAGATAATTAAAAGCTAATGCCACAACTTTGTAATTACTTACCTAAAAGTTCCGAGCTAGTAGAAAAAGTATCTACTTATTCAAAATTGTCGTATCGGAGTGCTCTGGTTTCTAAAGTTTTAATAAAGAAAATGGATTAATTCTCGTTTCAATAATTTTCCCATCAAGTTGTAGGCGTAGGCTTATTTCCGTACGATAAAGCAAATTTAAATATAATTAAAAATGTTAACAAAACCCAATTCCGATGATGACCCACGAGCACTTCGATTCCTGCTCTTTGTTCCTGCTTTACCCCCTCCATTTTGCCTGCGGTATCACGTGAAACTTTACCAATCTCCATTTAACCATTGACACTTCCTCATTACACATAATATATTGCAGATTCACGGCAGCGAACTTTTATATACGCTTTCGGCTTTCGTCTTTGGGTAAATTGGAATTTCCCGCAAAATTATATTAGAGCGAACAGCCAGTTACCATTACAGCGCGAGCATCGCTAAAACAATTTCGACCTGGGGAATGCCTCGACAATCACGAACAATGCCACACAAAAGACTTGCACCGCTTTCAAAAATGCCAATTATTGTTTAAGAGGCCAACCTGTGAACCGGCCAGGAGGCCTGCCTTCTTAAAACGCTTTTTTCTTTTCACAAAGCGTACGAAGAACCAAGCTTTCGATAAATCTCATCATCAAAATGAAGAAACCTTTTCATATAATCTAATTAATTGTCCAAACAACTTTGTTTTGCAATGGAATTTGCGGCGAAATGAGATTTCTGTTACGCCATTAAACTTTACAAATATTTGCTACGTTTTCAAACCGGAACTAAAATGATTGGCAATATTCTTTAACATTTTTTTACTTAATTTTCAATTACCCAATGTCCTGGAAATTCATTGATGAATTTTGAATAAAAAGAAATAAATATTAAGATAGGTATTGGAATCATGCTAAAAATCGCATATCCAGATTTTAGTGGATAAGCACGTTTTAAGGTCCTTAGAACATTTTAACGATATCAGTGTGTGTATGTTTGTATGTATGTATGTATTGTGTGTGTGTGTGTGTGTGTGTGTGTGTGCGTGTGTGTGTGTGGATGTTGGAACCACGGTTTCTCAAATAATATGACTTAAGACATGTTTAACTGCGATTTCCTCACATTACTGGAAAGAGCTGATTAGATTTTGGTAACAATTGGAAAACCTGAGGTACTAGTTTCTCAACAAAAAAATTCTACATATTATTTTTTTTTTCGATCCCGACCGGCGCCAAATATTTCCAATTTTAAATGGCACAAAAGTGACCCCTGTGGTGCACTCTCCACACCAGCTATGAGTGCCCGTGGGGCGACGCCTGGTAAGCGCCCACACGGTAAAATATATCGTCATCATTACCGATGTCTACATATGTGTAGATAATGGCACACCCAGAAATGGGTAATATGCCGTGATGATATATTATTATTATTATTATTATTATTTTTTAAAAATTTATATGATTGCAAAAATTAAAGAATATAAAAATCTCTATCCTTTACATTTAAATTTTTTATTATATCTTCTATAGAGTTCGAGATAGAGAAATATAAATATATAAAATAATACGTTGTAATGTATCTCACAGCCCATGGGAACCAGTTGAAAAATTAAAATGTTTGTAATTGACAGATAATGTCAGTGTAAAAAAAACCAGAGACATTAGGGAAGTACATTTAATATTTCTTATTTTATATTAATTAAATATTTATAATTATAAATACATATATTCAGAAATGCTGCCAATCTAATTAATGAATTGGAAGAATCTCGAACATTTAAAAGAATAAGAGGCAACTTGTTCATAGAATGAATTGAAAAATATAAAAATATGTAAAGAAGATATGTGTTTTTGTGTGTACCAGAAATGTTAAATATGTACAATACCTAATAGCCTAATATGTAAATAGCGAGAGTAATTGTGCTGCTCGCAATAGATATTTTGAATATTTGTATTAACATAAATTGTCTAAACGTAATACGTGGTTAGATATTTTACTTTAATTGTTAAACAAATTTAAATATTAAATTACCCAAAGAATAGGTAGTTTCATTTCAAAAAAATAAATTCAATCATTAATAGTAGTAATTATTGGTATTAATTTACAATATAATATTTTCTTTGAAATTGTAAGTTTGTTCACTCAATTCATTGTTGTCTTTACTTGAACAATACCAAGTGTTTAATCATACTCGTAGTTTTAAAGTTTTCGACTGACTATAAATAATTCAGAAATGTAAGAAATAAAACCGGACATATACAAGCTTGTAACTATTTCCGACCATACAAAAAACTCTCCGTTTCTTGCTGCAATTGTGAACAAATCGTGGAACAAATCATAATTCTTATTTCTCCGTCAGTGTGAAATTACGTCCCACGGGTTCGTCATAATAAAATAAAAGAGCGGAAGACTTCTAGCGTTCGTGAATAAAACAGAAGAACATCTGATTCCGGAAATGACGTCAGTGTGGTTCCTTCGTCCTTTTTCTGTATGTCACATAATGTGTGCTTGTGAACGACCTCGAAAACAGGTGCGGGCTAAGGAAAACTTTCTCTGGTTAGACCACAAATTTTAAATTCAAATTTGGAAAATATGGAATTTGATTTACATACATTATGCAAGAGGATATTCAATTTTTGGTCTATAAATTTTTGTTACAACAACTAAGCATGTAATTAAAGTTTTGTTATTATATTATGTAAATTAATGCTGAATGACAATTGAATAATATGAAATGTTAATTTGCACTTTAGAACTAATTGTATAGCGCAGTTGGAATATTAATGTAAATAATTATTAGATAATATGAAAATTAGAAATTGCATAACTCATTAGAGAATTAGGTGGCGTTAATGTTGCTCTATAATGCGTTAAATGCGTTACATTTTGCAAATATTGTTCTTTAAGGGCCGATTTCATAAAGATATTTAAACTTCACTTAAAATTAAGTTATCAAGTAAATTTATTGAAATGAACAATTTCGAATCAGTTTTTCTGTTCGTATGACACTTGTATCAGTGCTGTCATTTTTTAACTTCATTAAATTTACCTACTGTGGAAGTAAATTTTAAGTGAATATTAAATTTCTTTATAAAACGGGCCATAAATATGATAAATTAGTTTTTTGCAGACTGTTGCCCCACGTTTAGAATTATAACAATGTTTGTGGTATCTGGTATCAAGGCCTTGAGCCACATTTTACACCTATATTTATTAAATGAATATACATTTTACATTATATGGTAATCGTTTTACATAACTTACATTTCCCTTTCTCCGTTTTTTAAATCTATTTATACAGTCTTTATATGAACAAACAAGTCCTCCCGATTCTACTTTCTTCATTTTATCCATTTCATTATAAACTAACACCATTTCTAAAATTCACAAACAGTTCACAAAATGACATATATGTCAAAAGTGAGAAGACGTGTTTGGTTTGCTTGAATTAGCAATGACCCTAAAATACATAGGCGTGACAAGCTGAGACAACAGCTCTTCCAGAATATATGAAATATAATGATTTTCCTTATGATAACGATTTTTCCTATCGTTTGTTGAAAAAATAACATATTTGTTCTTATTAGAAAACAATTTGTTTTTCTCAATATATTTTTATTATTGACCCCTCACGGAAAATGTTCACGTCGAGATAATGAAAAGAACAAAGAATCGTAAGATACGAAGATATGCCGAAACAATCCGATTTTATCCGATTAGCCCTTTAAATTTGTTGGCATACTCTTTCTCTCTCTAATTTTTGTTTCTCTCTCAGACTGTCGCTTCTGTACTTAGTGTCACTTACATGTCAAGTTGGTAGCAATTCCCGCTATCTTCACAGATGAAAATTCATTGAGGTTATATGTCATTTATCTGTCAGTTTTGAAAGAAGTCATGCCACCTCTAGGAAACGAAAAACACCAAAAACAGCGCATTTACAGTTCGTAATAACGTGTTTGCAAAGCGACTATAATATATTCTATGCGGTATAATAGTCCTACGTGTGTATGCATTATATTTTATTTGAAAGTTAATATAATGTCCATAATTAATTTTAATAGATTCTTGAGTATTATGTATATGACCATAAATTCAATTTTAAATTTTAATTGTAATAACATTAAAACATTAAATTCGAATTTAATTCTAGTTTTATAGTCGAATTACATTACCAATGTAACGTGAATATATTAATATTATTAAAACAAAAATAATATAATTCATAAAACAAATTAATTTTACGCGCAATTAAAAATGAAAATTAACATTTATTCAGTGAAATGCAATTCCATGTAATTTCAAATTCGCATTAAAATATAATTAAAAATTAAACTTTATGCATTTTATCTCTATCGATGTCATCCCCAACATAGGTTGGACATTGACATGACATCGGCGGATGTGACGAAGACGGAAGTGGAAGTAAATTCACGCGATGAAAGGAAGCAGGATAGGCCGGGGTGATAACAAACGGAGGTAATCTATAATATTGTCACTAAGTCAGTGTCAGAAAGGCAGAGATGTCTACATCCCTCATACGGAAAACGTTTGTTTCTGCCAAGGGCAGAAGGAATATTTCACAAGAGAGAAATCAGTTTTTGTAGTTTTTCCTATAATTTAAGAGAAGGAAAGGTCAGATTTTGCATAAGAAAACACCATTATTATTATTATCGGTTCAGTGATAGGATTCACAAAAAAGACTTCTTTTTCTATTGTACGAATATGCCACGCAGGTGGGGCACGGGACACGGCTGGAATCCACTAACAGCTAATTAATTAGCATGGGCAGAAGGGGTTGACAACTAACATTCATAAAAATAACTAACACAAACAGTGTATTTCTTTAGAAAAAGTAAAGTGTGTGATTCGTGTAATAAACTCCTTAGGCACTCGTTTATAAAACTTGTTACATTATACAGAGTGATCGATAATAGCTGATGTGTGCCGCTCCATACGATTTTGAGATTTGCCGCTTACTTAGTATTACGGCTTTACTATTTCCAAGGGTGTATCTTTCGTATTTGGTAGCTGTCATAAGAATAGGTAATACCAAGACCCGTTTTTTTACGTTACCCGAACGAAAATATGCTTCAAGAAATATCTATCACACTACACTCTTCATTAAACTATAATGAAGTGAAATTAAAGATTTTTCACGAACTATGCAAAACAAATATAAAATTATGTAATTATGGAATATTAAAATATAATTTTGACATTATTTTGGAACAAAAGTAGTCAGCCCCATTTTAATATGGAAGGGAGCCATTCGATTTTGGGGTAAATCGGATAACCCAAAATATCACTTTACTTGAAGCTCAGTGTTTTTTTTTTCGGAAAAAAAATTAAAGACTTCAATTTTCTATAAGCATGCATTAATACTTTTTCTATATATTTTACGTATAAATTTAAAAAATAACCTTTTCCGACGACCACTACGAAAAGTACATAAATTCACACTATTACTGAAAGTTGGTCATTGCACATCACTACCAAAGCTGTGTAAAATGAAAGCTCGTTAGCCAATCAGATGCGTCCGCAACTGTGTGACATGATTTTATCACACACTGCGATAACTGAGCGAACTAACCTAAAAATTTGTATGTAAAAATTTGACAGTTACAAAAAATTTGCTAAATTTACACGGATTAGGAAGGCATTCTGATAGCAATGATGTAAACATAATGTTTTAATATTTTTATGAAAATTTTATATTGTTTTATTTTTAGTGGTCGTCGGAAAAATATCGTGTACAACACGTGCTGAAAGGGTATTTCACACTCACGTGATTAAACCACTCGCCTTCGGCTCGTGGCTCAAACTTCACGTTCGTGTGAAATATCCAACTTCCAGCACTAGTTATACAATATACTATTTCCCACAACCGTGCGTAAAGTACATACTTTACGCGCTCATTATAATGTGTAAAGTGTCACTTTTCAAGCACTAGTGCGTGAAAAGTAATTACGTTGCTAGGCAACGGTTAATATATTTGTGAACTAACACTAATAATATTTAAAGATACCTGTATATTCAGACTCAGTATTATGAGAAATAGCACGAAAATTTGGGCACTCGACCAAAAAGCACTGCTTTACACACTTGTTACATAAATAACTATTTTTATAAATCCCGGAGCCTATGTTTCAAAAATAAACGAATTCATTAATAACACATTTGTATCCTCCTTGGTTACACAGGTTATATTTCAAATGTATATAACTGACAGATAAATGTCACTGTCAAAAAACAATTCATTTCAAATTAATAATGGTGATACTTTAAAAAGAAAATAGTAAATAGAACAATAGTTATATTATATGCAAAGAAACTGAAGGTGACGCCTGGTAAGCGCCCGCACGGTACAAATATGTCATCATCATTACCGATATCTGCGATAAAGCAGATTGGCACACCCAGAAATGGGTAATATGCCGTGATGATATATTTATATATTTATTTATATTTTATTTTAAACTTTATATAGTTTCCAGCATTAGAAAATATATAGGCAGGTACGTATTTAAATTTATAAAAATTATATGGCGGATGGTATTTTGTTGGCTACATCAGATTTTTTTTGTTTTTAAGTAGAAAAACAATTTGTAATCTAGGCTTAGTAATAAATTCTCGCTAAAAATAGTTTTTAGGATTTGTCGGGTATTATTAAATACATCGTATTGTATAATTACGCGTACCTACCTTTGCTACCTAGTTGGTGTTTTATGTATGATAAGAGCTGACCTTCACCGCTATAAGCGGATCCAGGATTTACAGCTAGAATTATGTTTCCTTCCGGCATTTACAACCTCTGTTGTCGCACGTTTCTACGTTAATTGTATTAACACAGGTTTAGTTACGATTCTGTGTATTTGTTATTACATCTGCGATCTGCGAGAGAAATGAGAATTGGAGCACCGCGTTTGATGTAGCTACGTGTTTAATAAAACGAATGGTTAGTTTCGTTAGGATTTGTTGCCCGTTACACCCGGAATGAGAATTATATTGTGGGGTAGTTATTGCCGCTTTAAATTAGGAATTTTAATGTGAAAATGAGATATTATTCCATTTGTTGCTAGTTACGGAAATATGTTACGTTTTATAGGGAATCCATTATACTTTTCTACACTTGCATTTCTTGCGGCAGTTTCCATTTTCTTTGTTTCATATTTTCAGCAACACAAAATACAATTGACTTTTGAAATAAATTTCTATGAAATATTTTATCAGAAATCACAATATTTATTAGATCATTAGTTAAAACCCTTACCATTGACCGTTTATTAATAAGTTACGTTCATGTATATAAAAACATTTATTGGAATAATACTACCTTTTTTTTAGTTTAAGTTCTGTATTTATTTATTTATTTATTTATTTATTTATTTATTTATTTATTTATTTATTATTAAAACTCAACGTTTCGGCACCATAAACTGGTGCCTTCTTCAGTGGCAAAAATTGACATAAATATGTGAAATAACAAAAACAGCAAGTAACCAAGGTAACAAGAAAAGTTCGTAAATGTTACCTTTTTTAAGTATACAATTTTCTAGACAATATATGCATGCCCGGCAATAACTTGGACGGCGAACATGCATCTTCTCAGGAAAAACTCTCCTTTTGCCAGAGGAAAAACCGTCCCAAAAACTGGCAGAGAAGTGATCTGTATAACTCAGAGACGCTTTATCGGTTACTTGTTGTTTTTGTTATTTCACATATTTATGTCAATTTTTGCCCCTGAAGAAGGCACCAGTTTATGGTGCCGAAACGTTGGGTTTTAATAATAAATAAATACAGAACTTAAACTAAAAAAAGGTAGTATTATTCCAATTAATATGAGTTCTGAAAGATATTTTAATAATAAAAACATTTATTAATAACTCCTATTAATGCATGATTTTTTAAATTAATAAACGATTTTAGTGGGTAACCACGTACCATTGCTGAACAATTATTGTCAAAACTAAAGGCCTATTTATAATAACATGACGTTAAACGCAATACATCGATACAAGGTGACCGGGTACGCAAATATAAAATCTGTGATTTATAATAAACGCCAAAGATACCACTTAACACAATTCGGTATTTTTCGTTGAAATTCGGTTCTTTTATTTATTGTCTATACATGTATAACATAGGTATAAATAAGGTTAGTATATAAAATAACTTGAATAGAAACGCACAGTGACGAACATGTCGATAATACAGTAAAAGCGAAACACTGAACTCTGATTGGCTAGCGGTACAGCAGTAAGGTAGCGAGATAAGAGTTGGTCATCTTCTGCGTTTCGTTTATTGCGTTGCTGATTGTAGTACCGCGTCACATTTCATTATAAATCAGCAGATAGAAATGCGCTCATGTTTTGCGTTACCTTACTGCAACTGCGTTACCGCTTACGTTATTTCATTATAAATAGGCCTTTTTGTGACAAATGTTACTATACTTGCTGTCAAATAAATATGGACTGAAGCTGAACTTTTTCCCTTCTCCGCACCCTGTCCCTTGCCATGTGTTGTTGTCTACTCAATGGCAATACTGATAAACTCAAAGGCAGTAGCTATTATAATATTTTACCTAAAATAATGACCAACAAAAACGTCATGAAATAATTGCAAAGTTTAAAGCTGCAAGTACTTAAAATATGCCAACGAATATAAATTTTGAATATATATAAATCTCTCACAAAATATTTGCACATTGGGCTTTAATTATGAATTATTCAATTAAATTTGAATAATTTTCGGTTAAACTATTGAACAATTTATATTCTATCACAAACAGCACACGTTTAATAATATGACATATTTTCAAATTGATCGTATGCAGTACAAATAATATTAACAAATTTGAATAATATATTTATAATGCTCATACAAAATTGATAACGCCACTAACACTTTTGTCTACAGACAAATAATATCAAACTGATAATGGTTGAATATGAAAACTGTTATTAATGATATATAATTTTCCATATGATTATCGTTTGAAATTAATTAAACAAATTAATAAAATTAGCAAGCATCATCACACAGGCATTTATTTCTGGCGTGCGTCCTCTTGAAGAGGTTAGTATGGTAAGACTAGCAAATTAAAGTTGACGTTTAAATTAATATTTCTACAGTCTATATACAAAGTAGGCATTTGCGCTCGCTTTTCTCGATGCAAAATGTCACTTTGCCGTTTATACGCGACAAAGTAGAAAAAATAACGCTCGCCGAATTTTTAACTATAAAATGTTGAAAAATGTCACTTGTCTACATTTTTAATGGGAACGTTTAGCCAGGAACTAATGGCGCTGGAGTTACTTACACATTTACCACCTCCACAAATTAATCTGACATATGACTGCTCTGTCCGTATATTACATAACCAAACAAAATGCCGTACGGTTGTGTAAAGGAATACAGAAATAAAATAGGGCATCGGTTACAAAAACGAAATTAAAAAATGCTTAGATTAGATTAATGTAAGAGAAAAGAATGGGTAATAACGATAAATTAAAATTAAAAAATATGATCTTTTATTTATTGAGTACTGTAAGTACAAAGTGTACAATACTAAAATAACATTTTACTGGGTGTGCCAGTATCTACAAAACATGTAGACATCGGTAATGATAACGATATATTTTACCGTGTGGGCGTTTACCAGGCGGGCACTCATATCTGGTGTGGAGAGTGCACCACAGGGATTTATTTTTGTGCGATCAAAAGTCTGCACTAGCCGGGATCGAACCCGAGTCACCAGATTGATAACCAGACACTATACGCACACAGACACGCGACCCCATTACATTTTACCTATTATTTTCACTATTTTTGGTTATGGTGGAGGACAGGAGGACCCCATTGTAGCGACTGTAGAAAAAGTCTTCTCTATTACATATATCTCAATCGATAATATCCCACTTTACGCTCTTAATACACAAATAGCTATTATAGATGTGGTTCCTTTTCGTAACTTTGTCTTATGATTTGAATTTGAAAGCAAACTGACCTATGTATTCCTTTAGAGAAGAGTAGAATTGTACCCAATACCACTGAAATACTTAGGGGACATTTCAAATGATCTTAGCAAGGATGTACTTAAAAAAATTAATACCGTGAATTATGTTTCGTTCGTCTCAGGTGCAATCAACCTTCGAGTTAAAACTGCTGTTACATGAAATTAAAAATAATCCTATTTCATGGAATTGTCAAATAATTTAAAAGTCAAAATATTTTGTTATAATGAAAATATTTAAAATATTTTAGAAGCACCCCTCTTTTATGAATCTACTATTATGTAGTTACCGTATTCATCCTTTCATTATTTTCATTGTGACATAGTATAGCTATTTGTGTATTAAGAGCGCAAAATGCGACATTGTCGATTGACATTCTGTCGAAATCGACAACGTCCATTTGCGCTCGAAACACACACTACAGTCGCCACAATGGGGTCCTCCACCATAACAAAAAATAATAAAATGTACACTTTATACTTACAGTACTGCTCAATAAATAACGATTGGCTAATACAAAAGATACGGTTTAAACTTAAAAAGGCTTTTAAATGATTATATCGTTACATTAGCCATCTATTCCATAAAAAAAAAACAAAATTAGAGCGTGGAAGCAAGGATTTGGGATGATTTGATGAGTTTTTGTAGCAAAATGTGTGGTTAGTTGTCACGCCTGTCACACTGAAAAAAAAATCTGTTGTGGCCAGCACAAGACCTTCCGTCAATTCCATGTATTTTGTACAAATCCCATACCAAAAGGTCCTTGGAACAGATTCTATATAATATCATGTAAAAACACATACTATTTTTCACAAATTCCATACCAAAAGTTCATTTGAAAAGGTTCTATAAATCCAATAAAATTATAACATAAACTACACTAATTAATGTCCTTCCATCTTCTCTTTGGCCTTTCTCTGCGTGTCACTTGCGAGCAACACTATGACATACCAATTTTAGATCCTATACTTTTTCCATATTTGGTTTTGCACTTGCAACTGACATCTGTCAATTAAATTTTTTTGAATAATTATGTCAGCTGTTTCCATGATAAATAACAAAGCTGACTAATTTATGAAAATTAATTTCTTTATAATGCTTTAAATTTACATCTATTGAATATGAAGGAAAATGTATAATCAAACTGTATAGAGAAGAGTATTTTCTTTAATATATATAATAACAAAATGTCAAAAAATAATATTTAACTGCGTTTTTTTAAGAAAAACTGTTAAAAACTTCAAATAAGGGTACTTCCGGTGGATCAATTATAACCAAAATCTAATCAACTCTTCATATGGATGTACAGAAGAGGAATACGAAAGAATTATAATTTTTGGAATTGTACTATTGGAGTTATCGTCGGAGAAAAATTTGTCACACACGGACACACACACACACACACACACACACACACGGACACATACACACACACACGGACACACACACACACATACAGACATCATCTTAAAAATGGTATATTCGTATTGTAGGGACCCTAAAACGTGCTTATTCATTAAAAACTCACCACCGAATTTTTTGACCAAAGACAATACCTTCCTTACCTAAAGGTGACGGAAGGTAATTAACAAATATTTCAAGGAATTTGTGATTATATAGACATGTATGTGCATTGACTGACTTCTCGCAATTATTTAAGTAACGAAATAACTAATAACTTTATTGTAATCAAAATAAATAGTTAACTAGAGATCAGATGTCAGTACGACTCGCAACTATCCTACCGCCATCTGTGTACAATCATTCCTATTACTAAACATAACTGTTCACACAATTTATTTTATATTTAATTTTATTTTATCGTTATTTTCCATTCTTCTTGAGTTTTTATTCAATCTAATCTAAGCATTTTATACTTTTGTTTTTGCAAATGAATGCCCTATTTCATTTTCACAGCAGTGTGGCATTTTGTTAGGTTATGTTAAATACCGACAGAACATATGTCAAATTGACTTGTGAACGTGATAAATGTGTAATTACAGTGCCATTAGTTCCTAACTAAACATTTTCATTAAGAATGTAGACAAGTGACATTTCTCAACATTGTGTACTTAGAAATTTGGACAGCGAGCGTTTTTCTACTTTGTCGCGCATGAGCGGCAAAGTGACATTTTGCGTTGACAAAGGAGAGCGCAAATGGCTACTTTCTATAGTGACTGTAGAAAAATGTATTTCTGTATCACAGGGCAAAGTTATGAAAAGTAACCACATCTATAAAATAATTTAAACGTCAACTTTCATTCGCTAGTCGTTCTTCTGAAGGAAAAAAGCGGGAATATGTTTATTCAAACTTTTTTACTTCAATTTGTTTAAAGAATATGTGGTTTGAAATATTGACATTCCTGTATGAATAGGTATAATTTTTTCATTATACAAGAAAATTGCATTCTTTCCACAACTTCAGAAATAAAAATGACCTCTCCTCTTGTCAATTTCCATATGTCAGTGCTTGAGGCGACTGTAGAGACACCTAGCGATCCTTTGGTCCGTCAAAGGTATTTACGATAGTCCAGCGAAACTTTTCACGCGCGCAAATCCGATTCAACTCCGGATACCACTCCTGCGTACTATCTCACTCCATCACACGAGTTTGTATCACTCTGTCCTTGTCAACAGAGACAGAAGCACTCAGCGTGTAAATCAGTTGTCGTGCTTGCTTGTCGGAAAGTGAGGTTATGTTATATTGAGAAGAGGATATGATAACTTGGGATCGGGAACATGCAGCAGAAGAAAAAAGGAAGGAACCTAAGTTCTGTTTTGAAATAATAATTTTTTAAAACAAAAAAAAAATCATTAGATGGGTATCTATATAAAATAGTTCTTTATGTATCAAGGTAGGTATTGAAGTTTTACTTTTCATCACGAATATGGAATTTAGTTGCCGAGGCCGTAAGGCCTAGGAAAATAAACCATATGACTGATAAAACGGAACTTCAGTCCCGAGTCGCATATTAAATTTTCTTTGAAATCGAACATTATGAAAATGAAAGGAATATTTTATTTTTATAGGTTGCGTGTGTAACTGTCAGTCTGACAATGTTACTAACCTCCAAACATTGTGGTTATCACAAAGAACTCTCAAAATAATGTTTTATTTCAATCTTCTTCATCGGAATTGTTATTCGTTCTTCTTGGACATATTTTACGTACAAATTTACTATTATACTACACCTAACCAAATTATCTTATATGTATAATAAGTATTATAACGTTGGCAACACTGCATTTGCTGAAATCGTCGTATAATGGATTACTTCAGTGCAAGAGCGATTAATACACTCGTTAGGTAAAATATTTTGCTTTCATAATGATGTCATTAATAAAATCAATTGTTTATTGAAAGAGCATTCATTTTGATACGCAATTTTTCGTTTTACAATTTTGGTACTAGATGATATTTACTTACATTTTCAAACGCCATAAATAAGAATTGACATGAACTTCTAAATAATGGAATAAATGTGAATCCAATGTTACCAACTACAATATCTAGAAAAACATAGGTATCCGCGAGAGCCACATCCTAGAGATGGCAGCACTAATGACCAACTTATAAGGAAAGCATTATATTTTACGTTGGTGCTAGTTGTATTTTGATGCTTTGTTTTGAGGATATTTTGTTATTTTTAATTGAAATCAAATATGTTTATCACAATGTCAGATATATACATTTATTTAAATGGTGCTGTGCGGCCTGTGGTCGAAGGAGAAGCAATATGTAAAGGTAAAATAAGATTCAAAATTGAAGTTATCTGCATGTTAACTACTTATTTAATTATTTTTAGCTGGACATACTTGTGCGGATATAAGACAGATAAACAGAATAATATAGAAATATATGGATTGTGTGTTCAAACATCTAATTCGAAAGGGGCTCCTAATTCAATCGTAATAACATTAAATACAAATATACATCAAGTTCTTTGTTTTGCACGTCTTCCTCTTGCTGTTGCTCAACTTCTGGTATTTTTATAGTTTCTTCTTTTGCTCTATCTTTCCTATAAAAAATTTAAAATAAATATATAATATTAAAGAATAATTGTTATTACAACAATGTTTCTCTATTTTTCTTCTCTGTACAGGGGTTTTGTTGAATTTTCTTTGGGTATTTTTTGGCTTGGTATAGCATTTCTTTTAAATTTTTCTTTTAATAACTACAAAAACAATCTAATAATGTTTAGAAGCATAAATTTTTATAAATACTTACATGGAATAAAATCGCTTAGGTAAAAAATGTTGTGAACAAACGTTCATGAACGGTGATATGTCCTGTCCGATTTTTAACGCGATTTTCCACTTATTTTTTAATATTTCTCTTTTTGGGACATAATGAACGGATATGTCAGCACTTGCACAATTATTGCACTGCGGTACAGAACAATATTTCTTCGATTTGCTGGTCATTTTTAGTTGCTGTTTATATATAATCCTATATGACAGCATAACGTTTTCCCTACAACTTATATGTTTTATTTTGCCACCAGATGTCAGACAATTTGTTGGCTCTTGCCAATAGAATTATGATTTTTTCTTACCAAATCGAATTCAATAAACCTGTATAAGTATTTTAGAGTAAAAGACGAATACAGAAGTTGTTTTCTACGAAATTAAGATGATCCTGTAGTGCCGAGGCAATTGCTGCGCTCAGAAATTTGCAGATGATTCAACCACAGTCCAGAAGACACAGTATTGATACGTCCCCTACTGTATATCTGAGGTAGAGAAGCGTAATGAAGTGAAGGGAGTGCATAGCTAGACTGTACGACTGAACTATGAGCCCAAATTAATAAGATTTCTAGGAAATAGTGTTTATCGCGCGAATCTCCTCAGCCTCTGTTTCAGGAATTTTTTATTATTATTATTATTATTATTGCGTACTATATCCTACAGGCAAGAGCCCAATTATAGGATAAGGGAAAAAAATTAAATTAATTACAATGAATTTATACATATTTTAACATCATTGATGGAATTGTAAAATATATCTACTTGATTTTCTATCAAATGATAAGACCTGACCATTTGGTATATGGGTGATCTCAATAACATGTTTGTACGCGCAGTATGAAGATAAAATGTATTACTACACCTGGATGACAATCTTGGAACACAGATATTAATTTTTCCTAGAATAGATGAACAATTTATGGTGTTATTAATAATTTTATACAGTAATACAGCCGCGTACATGTCACGTCGTTGGTGTAGAAAATTTAGATTAAACGATTGAAGCAATGTACTTTGCGATGTACCTCTGGGGGGATAAGTGCCTTCTAGAATGAACGTAGCAGATTTTAGAAATCGTCTTTGAACTTTTTCAATATATTGAACTAAATAAGATGACATTGGGTTCCATATAATAGAACAATACTCTAAATGTGGTCTAACTAGAGAGATATATATAGAAGCCTCAATAAATTCGTGTCATTTTCTGACCAAGAATCCTAAACATCTGAAAGCTGTGGACACCTTTGTTTCAATGTGTGAAGTAAAAGTTAACTTAGGATCAAATATGACGCCTAGATCGAGTAAAGTTTCAGGTCTTGATAGAATACAGTTATCTAGTGAATAATCAAATAAAACTGTCGTAATTTTTTTGTGTATGTCATGACATCATACTTATTAATATTTAACTATAATTTATTTTCACGGCACCAGTTTTGAATTGTAACCAAATTGTTCTGTAGATTAACGCAATCAAAGACAGATGTGATTTTGGAAAATATCTTAAGATCATCTGCGTAAAGTAGATGGTTGACATTGATGTTTTTGGTAATATCATTAATAAATAAATTAAATAGTAAAGGACCAAGTACAGATCCCTGCGGTACACCAGATTTTTGCAGAAATTGTATAGATCTGAAACCGTTAACACTTACGAACTGATACCTATTACATAAATAAGATGCTAGCAGTTCAATAAGAGAGGAAGAAAAACCATATGATTCAAGCTTATGTAGTAGTAGAGAATGATCAAGTTTGTCGAAGGCTTTGCTGAAATCCATGTAAATTTTTAATATGTTATTATCATAAAACCAATGAACAATATGTTTCAAACAAAATTTTGATATTTTGTAAAGGACTGATGGTATCAGCTATCAAAAATAGCTGTTTTTTAAGAAGTCATAACTTGTCTCATGTTTTACATCATTTTGAGGACTGCTGTACATCTTAATGTACAATTTCAGATAGAACTAATTAAATGCATATAGTATTCATGAAGTTTTTAATGTATCAATGAAGTGCTGATATTGTGTTGAGTTTTTCTGCATCTATTCACAGTTTGAAACACAATCAATTCATAGGCATCATGGTCGACTGTGTCTAGTGTTGAACTAAATCCTTGAACAATGCACTCTCACCACCAAACAAATTTTATTTTCCACCAATCAATCTCTCTTTCATCCGGTGATGTATCAAACTCGCCATAAATTATCGCACGGTCGCGGCAATATATCCATTGAAAACTGCGAAACGGCATTACGTTTCGTGTAACTGCAAACATATCGAGGTAGTAATCATATTTGCACAATGGCGCACTACCGCCGGATGTTTTTAAACGCCGCCTCTGCGTGGCCCCACCATCGCACTCTAAATCGCTGTCTGCTTTACCGGTTCATGCTCTATCAAAAACAAATACGCGCGTCACACATCGAACCGTGAACCGGAATTTATTTCGGTTGTTTTGTTATTTAAAATGCAGTTAGTTTTATTAATTTGTTTTGTGGTCCTGTAAGAGATGTATAGCTTGTGTCGCGGATTTTAGGTTATCTCTGTTTACTGTTTGTTTGAAATAAATGACAACTTTATGCTTTTCTGGTTTGATGTTTTGAATTTTAGCCTCAAAAAACATCAGGTTTGTAAACATTTTTAGCAAAATATTGGCATATCTCATACATAAACTACACAATACTACAATACTCCTGCTATTACGTTATTAAAAGGCAACATCATAAAAAAGTCATGCAAATTCGACATTACGTATACATATATGCTTTGTTGAACAATTTAATTTACTTGTCTATACGGTTTACAATACCGGTATACCGAGATACCGGACAAATATTTTACGGTGTTACTTACTGGTATCCGGCGCGTTGTCTTATGGTGAATCCATGAGCCGTTTTCTCACATTTCAGCCCTTTTTCTTCGCAGGCACCCAATCTATGTTAACAATCACTCGTATTTCGAAAAAACAATGTCCTTGCACGGCCGATGCGCTAATCGTCTCCGATCTCTTTTCTTCCTTCTTTAAATCTTCTAAACTATTCGAAAACTTGAGTACTAGATAGACCCTCATCACCGTAAATATTCTTCAACAATTCGTACATATCTGTATCGGATTTTTTAAGTTTCACACATAATTTCATATTGACACTAACATAATTCCGGCGGAGTACGAGAAAGTAGTTAACTTCAATCAAAGGCTACTGCCGAACGGTTTGCCTAATAGGGGATTCCAGCTCAATCGAATTAAAGGGAAATAGTAAAAAAATACGAATGTATATGCTGAATAACGAATATTAATAAAAAAAATGAAATGGTATAATTGAGATATTTCGGAAATAAAGGGTTTTTTGTTATAGCGCTTCGACATTAATATGAAAATATTTTGATTGGCGACCGAAAGACCGCATATACATGCATTACAAATAGCGTGTTAGGAGGTGGGGATTACCACCAATGGAAGTTAAGAAATTCAAATTTCTTGCATTAAACTTAATAATTTAAATACACCTGTAATTATAAAGTATATAGACTTATACAATGTTATAATATTCATTTATTTTTATGTAAATATAACTTAAAATAGCATATATTTCAAGAACATTTAGGTCCATGATGAAAACAGTTTGATATAAAAACACATAAATGTGACGTCACGTCAATCTTTTGAAAATTCGGGAGACCATAACTCGCTTATTAATAGGAATTTTTTCGTCGGATTTTCATCAATAGTCTTAGCTTTCTTAATATTTTCGGATGAAATTATAAAAAAGAAAATGGTGGAATCCCCCATTATCTTGAAATTTTAACAGTGGATGGAGGGAAGATGACAAATTAATATGACATGGCATGGAATATTGCCAAATTTACAGGGAGTCCGGAAAAAAATAAATCTCGTTATTTAGTTGCCATACCTCGTACATGGGAAAATGGAATAAGGGAATTTGGAATTGAGAGAGTCTTAAGAGAGAGGTGCAAGACCAACGACTCGCCCAAAGACAGAATTTACTAATGATGATGATATATCGACCGAATCTAATCATTTTCTTGCAACAGTACATCTTCAGCATGACTGTTAAAAAATTGCAATAACTTTTTTTTATATTTCTGAAGCTTTTACAATGTATTCCAGCTTCGTTTATCAATATTAAGCCACAACCCTGAGCTTTTTTCTTCGTTAAGTTTTCCCTGCATCCACTAAGTGCATTGTAAGCCTTGCTGAAATCCATAAACCTTTTTCGTGTTATTTATGATGTTGAAACTTGCATACAAATATTTACGTTATCAATAAACCTCAGCATCGTAAAGAAACACTCCCTGCTTTCCATCTCACTTATCACAAGTCAGGCTGACAAAAGCACAAAAAGGGGAAAAATGACAGCGATCGCTAGCAGATTTTTCCTCTCTGCCAATGTGCCACGACCAATCGAATCATCTTCATGACAAACAGTCGCCGGCCGTATGAATCTGCCTGCTTGCCTGCGCTTTTGGAAGAGTGCCATGGTTTGGCCTGGCTGGTGAAGGCGCCATTATCCAAACACACTCACCGGGAAAGCAGGAATTATGAAGTCATTTAAATTTAAGCCAACGCTGTTACTGAATTTGATTAGTATATTTTCAGGATTTCGTAAGAAGATTGGTGAACTTGAAGTGGATTAAGAAATTAAAAACATTGTAAAATCGTAAATATTTACTTGGATGCACTTCTTAATTTCATTACGAGAAATTTATGACGTTTCCGATTAATTGCAGCAGTATGCACTCATTTCGCTCAGAGTGCAAATGTTGTGTTCGATTGCTCTGTTGCACCGCACGCATGAAACAGAAAACGTGTTCGATGCAAACTGCACCGTCCAACTTGGTACGCACTGAGTGCCATTTTTCTGCACTGGCTCCAGGCGGTAGTGTAAGGGTAGTATAAAATAAAAAATTTTGAAGAAAGATGTAGTTGTTAAGCACAAGGAAAATTAAATTATTAATTATTACACACGCACATTACATTATTTACTTATTTATAGTTTAAAGAAAAATTCCCACGAGTTGGCAACACTGTCTATCAGCGTACGCTGCACTGAAGCCTCATTGAACAATAATGGCTGCTCCTGTTCGCGCACGTTCGTGCCGAACCGAACCTAGCCGAATAACTCGTATCATAGCTGATCGCTTTATTTTCATGTTATGCTTCATTTATTTAAACCTGCGCCACACGAAATAATTTCCGTCTACTCACGAACTGTCTCGATGTTTGCCGACTACTCCAGCAGCAGGCTTTCAATATGCCTTCACAGTCACGGTTCGTACGCGCATTCCAGTTAGTATATATTTCAGTGAAACAAACCTATTAATAGATCTTGGATTTAAGATACCTTTTTATATTGTAATACTAAAATATATTTTGTAACATTTTGGTTTATAATTTGTAAAATAATTTACTTGTTTTCTGAGGCATCATTTGTTTACTTTATTTTGGGCAATAAAATTTGAAAAAATAACAATTTTTACTGATAATCCATATGTCAATCGTAATCAAATCCTGAATGAATAATTTTCAAATTCACTACTGGACAGACAAAATGCGAAATACACCCAATACATTACTCCTAAATTGCGTTTTGTCCAAATGTTTACACTTTTTCATTTCAATATGGTAATAAGTCATCAAGAATGGTTTTCTTGTGCCAAATTCATATATGCCTCATAAATTTTACACAGCCATTCAGTATGTTTGTATGTTTGAAAATAAAACTAGTTGCAGTCAAAATTTAATTAGAACAATAATTCATTATTCATATTTTAATTGATTTAATTGTAAAATATAATATTATTTATCAGGAAGCATATGTTTCATGATTGCACGTAAAATATATGTAATTGATAATTAATACCTATCAATGTAATAACTAATAAGAACTTTTTACAAAACGAAATGTAAATACTCTAACAGTAATCCTGCCTTCACGATCAACTGAATAAATTATTTTAATTAATGGAACTAATTAAACATTTACACGGTGTAATTAAAATATGAATGGACATTATTCTATTGGTCGAATGAAATATACGAAGGTTTAAATACAAATACATGTCGATTTCCAGAACAAAGAAAGTATAAAAATAATTAATTAAAATCAATTATTCTTCTTTTACAAGGGTCACGTGTAACGGTGGCAGGGAGAAGAATAAATTTCTCGTTTTATCGCATTTTAAAATTTAAATCCGATTAAATTCAAACCGCTAAACAATCAGGATTATGTGGATCGTAGCAAACCGATTTATTTCTAAGTGAAGTAAAAAATGACTGTCCTTATTCAGCCAGGTTCCCAAAAAGAATGAGGCATTCTTAATTAAGTACAAAGTTTGAATAAGTTTAATCATGTAAACAGTGAAACATGAGTACGAATTCTTAACTCAAAAGGAATTAATTAATTTAGTATTATGGCAATTAAGTACGAAGTCTTATTAAAAATTCTCTAAAGGAGCTTCTAGACATCTCTTTAGTTCTTTACAAAGTGTCTGTGAAGTTATTCAACGAGAAAATATTAAACAAAAAATAATTTGGTGGGTATATTAAAATATTTCACTCAATTGAACAGTTAATGAAATATTTAAAAAATATTTATTTAAGTTTGCCTTAATTATTGTGTTATTAAAAATTTAAAAATAGAAATTCCATATTTTTTGTTTCTTTAAAATAATGTTTTACAAGGTCTAAATTTTTTATTAATTAAATTTTGCCGCGAATGTTGTGACGTCAGCGCTACTCCAGCATAAGTACAAAGAGCCGACATACGTTATTATTATAGTATAGTTCATTTCACGGAAGAAAATGACTTTGTTTAGATAGGGAAAAAAATTCTACCCTTTGATTGCCCGTTAGTTGCCAAATAAAATCGACAGAATTAAGTGGTATTTAACCATGTTTCTGATTTTGACCATTTTTTTGTATTTCAGATTTCAGGCATAGTACAGTTTACAGATAAAATATTTAGTATTGTCAAAGTTTGGCTATTAAAGTCCATTCGCTATAGCGAGAGAATGTGGAACTAATTATATGTTGCTATATAATTGACACCCTGAAATTTGAATTAGAACAGTTTCACCAAGTATCGCAATTGTATTTTCTACATTTGTTATTATTCAAACAATAATATTTATAGTTTCCTTTTTGGGCGAAGTCAAACCAATTTTCTTTACAAATCTTTTATCAAAAATTATTTAATATTGTTATAAACTTCTCAGGACTAAGATGTTCAACACATCATTTTCATTATATATATTAATAAAATATACATTCTGCTTCAATAAAACTAAGAGTTTTCATTTTTATCCAACGCCAGATTAGTTCCTTTACCTTTTAATAAAAAGAATAAGCATAGTCTTAGTTTAAATGTAGTGCTTACTTATGGTTTTATTTGCTTTATGCAGATTAATATTAATTAATTAATCTGCTGCATTTATAATCCTCTTAAGCACATCTGCTTCACATGTTTCCTGGTACACTAA
This sequence comes from Ophonus ardosiacus, assembly GCA_943142095.1. Lineage (NCBI taxonomy): Eukaryota > Metazoa > Arthropoda > Insecta > Coleoptera > Carabidae > Ophonus > Ophonus ardosiacus. The sequence continues at coordinate 38,812,363 of OW964832.1, read as the reverse complement.
AACTCTTTTACTTATATTTATTATTAGTTCTACTAATAAAAAGAAAATTCTGAAACATAATACTTCGAAAATATACAGGTGAAATCGAAATCCGTAACATAATTTAATATGGGGAAATAGCTTCTTTCATTTATATAATATGAGTCCCATATAAAAGCGGTATTTAAATATATAGATTTAGAGAATAAAATTCCGAATTATAGGTTGTCAAAATATTTTAATTGACGCTTTTAGTGCTATAATAAATTTAATTTAAAGATGTACTCAATAATATATGTTTATAACTGTTATTTGACGCATATTTCTTGAAAAAACATAAACTATATCAGGTATTTTTTACTCATCATTACTTGAAACTCTAGGGCGCACAGATCCTGCTTTTCTTAATTCTGAAGACGGTGTCTTCACTGATGTTCATCAGACGAGCGATTTGTTTTATGGAGAAATAATTTGTACATGTGTGTATTCAGCCTAATCTTAGAATTACTATTTAAATGACGCGGCATTTTGACATTAATAAGAAAAGCGACAAATTTACATATTTTCGTTACTTCTTATCATGTTCACTTTAAACTATAAAATATTTTGTGTTCTTAATTTTACTGCACAGAAGTGTAGATACCTAGTAAATATACAAATTGAAACATTATATCGAGTGTCCCAAACAAACCTGTTTCAGTTATCTAAATCTAAATTCGATTTATAGAGAGAGAGAGAATTTCATTTAAATTTAATTCGATTAAAGGAAAATTCAAGTTAAAAAATTCGATTTAAAGAATATGTTTTACATATAAATGCATATACAGTTAAACATATCAAAAATATAATTTGATTTCGAGAAAAATTCAAATAAGGGAGAGTTTGATTCAGAGACAGTTGACTGTATAATAACATTCTTTTGAATGAAAATGATTTGATTCAATTTCTAATAAGTGAAAAATTTCCCCCCATAAATATTTTTGTAAATGATCTATGGAAGAGATAAACCAGTTTTTAGTAGTTTGTTGCTAATTCCAACAAAAACTTTTGCTCCACACATCTTGCCGGATTATCTGAGAGTAGAGGCCTAAAACTACACAAATCATGGTGTAGGGGAAGAGCTTGAATTATGCCTGTATACCAGGAGTAGGCTTAACGCTACTGCTATTGACAAACGCTTCTGTAAGCCTGATTCGCACACAAAGCTTATCGAAAGGCCTGATTGTGGTGATTTTGTTTTTATTAACCAGACAATTGAATGGAAAACAGAATATTAATGAGCCTGTTTCACATTTTTATTTTAATTGAAAGTTTGTGTAATATTTTTCATATAATGAAAATAATAATACTTTATTATTATTTTCGTAGATCACGTTATTCATAACCAATAGAAAAACAGCTTTATTTATACAGGGTGTATCAAACAAAGTTTCCGAGATATGAGGCAGTGAAAAATGAGTTTTTATGGGGTTTACCTCTGCTCTCTTGAAAACTATAAGTGTTACGACTTATAATTAAATAAGACTTTTTGTTTACCTTTCAGGGGTTATCTCAGATGTGCTTCTGTTTTTGTAAAAAATCAAATAATTGTACTAAGTTAAATGTTGTGGTGACAGACAAAATTTTGTTCGATCACTATAATTGTCAGTTTTTCTTCGATTTTTCATTTATATCGGAAACAGTTGAAGATCAGACCTATGTTGATTAAGCTTTTTTACTAATTTTTGTCAGTACTATATGCCATTAAATTTTTTCCACTTTCTTTGAAACAGCCTGTATAAATGTTAAATTTTAAGTACTCTTACGTCATATTCTATTTCAGATCACGTAACTTTTTCAAAATATTACAAATTTTAATAAATAATGGATATTTCATGATATTTTTAAATATGAGGCACTTTAAAGAACAATAACTTTTAAAATTTAATACTTAGAAGTCATATAAAAATTATTGCAACAGCCCTATTACTAAGCAGGTACGATTAAATTCATTCAGAGTGTAGGTACTGATACAACTTTTAACAGGTTCCTATTTTTTAACTAGCATGTATTATTATAAATGCAAAAATCTAATTATTTTGCTATAAAGAGCTGGTTTCACATTTTTCAAATAATTTTCATAGTAATAAGAACAATAATAATATATTTTGTTATTTTTGTAGATAATTCAATAAAAAAGATTTGGCGCCAGAAATAACCATGAAAGCAACTACCCCCCCCCCCCCCCCCACTCCTGCGACGCCAAATTAAATTCAGCGTCATTCATAGCCAATAAATAAACAGTTGGCTTTAGCATGGGTTTTTATTTTTATACAATATCCTACTCTTCTGTTCATTTTTTGGCGAAAACTGTACAGTGAATAAAAGTTTTAAAAAATTGAAAGTGGCATACCAAACAGTTTTTGCATTGTTTATTATGTGTTTGGTTTCTTTACAAATTTAAAAAGTTTCAACAAATAGTAGCAATAGCCATGGCAAACATCAACCTAACTTATGGAAAGTAAATCCCGTATTATTCTATAACTTTTACCAAAATAATATTTCTTTATGATAAGACACTTTTTTCATTCGAATAATCATCGATCATCATTCAATGTACTTCTTATAAGAAAATTCTCACATGAATAATACAATATTGCTTTTTATGTCACATTTTTAAAATATTACAAATTCCCCTAATTAATTGTAAACTATCTCATGGATATTTCGTGATATTTTCAAATTCGGGGCTATTTAAAATATGTATTTGAAAATTTAGTATTTTGAAGGTATTTCAAAATTCTACAATAACCCTATTCTATTGTGCTTGAAATTTGATCAAGTTCCGACATGTCCATAAGTGTCTGCATGCTGCACTTGCACATCAGAATGCTAATCGTCATGCATTTGGCGAATAATAATCCGGGATTAGGGGATTACTCGATCGTACATTCGATGAATGTGCTTATGTTTGCAATATTCGGCAATTAGCATATAGAAATGTTGACTCGCACGAAGTTCAGGACTCTGCAGCTGATCCTGTCTCTCCTCTGCGAACACCAGGCTTTGTTGTTCTTTGACTACCGACTACTCAAACGCAAAGGCTTAAACACATTTACAATATCATATCAAACTACCAAGTACGGCATACATTTTACAAGATATATGACATCCTTTATTTAGGTAGGTACATTCTGTCTACTGTCAGAATGTCATTTAACACGTTTGTGCCTTTGAAATATGAAATATAATAATTAGTATCAACACCCATACTAACCATATAAGCTACTGTTGTAATAATGACTAGATTCTACATTTTTTATGCAAAACATTTTTTGTTCATTTTTTTTAAATTAATTTCTTTGTTCTTAAATTATTCTACATCATTTGAGTTCAGGTGCAATATATTATGTTAAAATTATTTATTTCACTTACCTACATTTATTTTACATGGCGTCAATACGCAAGTACCTTATTTACATAATGTTGGAAGAGTTTAAAATTGTCTCACGTTTACACCAATCACAAGTCGTGAAAAGTTCTCCCTGTAGCACTCTAGACCGCATTCTTAAAGCAAATACAGTATAGAACTAGAGTTTTAATAGTCTGCTAATATTTTACAAAAGCCCTTTTAATTTAACTTTTAGGCCTGGTTTCATAAAAAATTATGATTATATTTTATTTCCAAAGTAACTTCTTAAGACATTCATTGCTGTCAAAAGAATCTCGTTGCATTTGTTCAATTTTTTAAATTTATTTTGGAAGTAAAATTTAATCATAGATTATTTTTTTTATGAAACCGGACCTAAGGGCCAGTTTTATAAAGAAATTTAATATTCACTTAAAATTTACTTCCATATTAAATTTAATGAAAGAAAAAAAGCAACGCGTTTTCAATGGTTTAAATGTCATACGAATAGAAAAACAGATTCGAATTTGTTCATTTCATTAAATTTAATTGACAACCAAATTATAGGTCAAGATTAAATTTCTTTATAAAATCGGCTTTTAGTCAATTAAATTGATTTTCAAATTATGTATACTCATATATAAATACTCTAAAAATGCGTACCCTTAAGTAACATTCTTTCATTCATTATTGCCCCAAAGTCAATATACCCCACATTTAAATAAAAACTTCAAAATTTCCAAAAATCTAATATGTTTCTAGACACTTCTCAATGATTCCAAATTTTGAAACCGCAGGTCGCTATCTCTTTTCGTTCTCGAGATATTTAGATTCAAAGTTTTGCTCAAAACTGCCCATTTTTGGGTAATAACCCAAAAATGGACCAAGATATGAATTTGCCGACAACACCATTCGATTCTACGGGTAAAATTACGTAAGTACACCAATTTTCAGAATTTTTGAACACCGCATACAATTTCTAAAACAAAATAACTGAAAATGTCCAAAAATCGCAAAAATCTAAGGTGTACACCTTACGATTTTTCCAGCTTTTGGCTATTTTCAGGGGTTTTCATGCTTTTATTCATAAAAAATGAAACGGTTGGACAAAAATTATGAAAATTGCTATACTTATGTATTTTTGTCCGTAGAATCGAATGGAAATGTCGCCAAATTCATATTTCGGCCATTTTTTGGTTAATACCAAAAAATGAGCAAAAGTTTGAATCTAAATATCTCGAGAACGAAACGACATATCGACCTGCGGTTTCAAAATTTGGAATCAGTGCATTAAGAAGAAACATAAAAATTAGATTTTTGGAAATTTTGAAGTTTTTATCTAAATGTGGGGTATATTGACTTTTGGGGCAATAATTCAAAAATGGCTAGAGATATAAACTTGGCAGTAATATAATTTTATTGTAAAGAGAATGTACGTAAGTGTACGCATTTTGAGAGTATTTGAACAAATGTGTGAACTTTTAGAAATAAAAGTATTGAAATAAAATTGGATACATGCTATAAAAAAGTTCCACATGCTAGTTTTTACAAATTCCATACCAAAAGTTCCTTTGAAAAGATTCTATAAATTCAATAAAATTATAACATGAACATACACTATGTAAATTGCACTTGACAATTCCTTCTTTCTTCTTCAGCTTTCTCCAATTTTATTAGGGGTCACTGTTTCTTACTCTTCTCTTTCACTCATTCCTGTTCAACCCATCTTCTTCACACAGTTCTTCCTCTCTCAAGTCTTCTGCGATACAGTCATTCCATCTTCTCTTCCGCCTTCCTCGTACTCCCGATATTCTGATGCTATACTTGCCATATTTGATTTTGTACTTGGCACTGACATCTGTCAATTAGAATTTTTTGCATATATCAGATGTTTCCATGATAAATAGCAAAGCTAATTGATTTTTGAAAATTATCTCATTATAATGCATTGACTCTATATCTATTGAATATGAAGGAAAATGTATAATCAAACCGTATAGAGAAGAGCATTTTCTTTAATATTTATAAAACATAAAATGTCAAAAAATAATATTTAACTGCGTTTTCTTTTAAGAAAAACTGTTAAAAACTTCAAATAAGGGTACTTCCGGTGGATCATTTATAATCAAAATTTAATCAGCTCTTCATACGGATGCAAAGAAGAGGAATACGAAAGAATTATAATTTTTAGAATTGTAGTATTGGAGTTATCGTCGGAAAGAAAATTGTCTCAAATGGACACACATACATACACACACACAAACACACACACACATACATACACACAAACAGACATCATCTTAAAAATAGTAAATTCGTATTCTAGGGACTATCAAACGTGCTTTTTTATTAAAAACTCACCAACGAATTTTTTGACCAAAGACAAAAGGTGACGGAAGGTGAAAAGGTACAATTATTTTTCTTGTATGACCTCATTAAGTTCTTATCAAAGACTGTATTTTACTCTTATATGTCTACGTACGTTCGTCATCAAACATATTCCATGTCTCGATAGAATTATGTGAGAAAGTAAATTAAATTGAATCCTCCATGTAAGCTTTACTCCTACTACTCGTAGTTTCTGAAATAAACTGGGAAAAGGACGCAGTAGCCTCAGTGATACAAATCAAAACAAGGAGGACGCGCAACGCATTTCTTATCTTCTTCATGCCCCTTTCAGGCTTTCATCTTTACGTTTTATCCTCCGCTGGTTCTGTAAAACTCTCTTAAAGCATATACAATGTACCTGAGTGATACTATCGAATACTTTTTTCAGAGATACATGTTCATCTAGATGTACTTACGATGTTTGAAAACGGCGGGTTTACAAGGAAATCAGTTTATTTTCTTACAGAAAGGGAGCGATTTTTAAAGGAGATATTGAGGAATCAATGTTTTTTTAATGAAGATTGAAAAAGGTCTTTGGTTAAATTATTGCAGTCATTTCCTGAGGAAAGAAGTAATCTTTTAAGTATATGTTTGCGTTCATGTATTAATACCATTAATATAAATGCAAAACACATGTAACTTGTCAATCTGTCAAAAATATTTTATATTTTATACAACTGTATTTGATCGAAGTGGTTCTCAAATGGGTGATACTGAAGATATTCCACCTCATTGAGTGTTTGAAGTCTAAAGATGTTTACATTATTGTAATATTATTATCTCATTGAAATAACACCAATGTAATCTTAAACCAATTGGAGTATATAAAAAAATAACTTGTATTCATATTCCATTCTCAGCACACTTATTACAGTCATATTTTAATCAAATTAATATAAAACTTTACTGCATTTATCTTAAAAATGAAAATCTTTGTGTATATGTCACTGAATTCAGAATTAAATTCTATAATGAATGAGAAGAAATAGCTATTTGTGTATTAAGAGCGCAGAATGCGACATTGTCGATTGAGAGGTTGTTGCCGCACGACGAAGGTGCGCGACATTCTCTCGAAATCGACAATGTCCATTTGCGCTCGAAACACACACAATATTTTTTCTACAGTCGCCACAATGGGGTCCTCCACCATAACAAAAAATAATAAAATGTACACTTTATACTTACAGTACTGCTCAATAAATAACGATTGGCTTATACAAAAGATACGGTTTAAACTTAAAAAGGCTTTTAAATGATTATATCGTTACATTAGCCATCTATTCCATAAAAAAAAAACAAAATTAGAGCGTGGAAGCAAGGATTTGTGATGATTTGATGAGTTTTTGTAGCAAAATGTGTGGTTAGTTGTCACGCCTGTCACACTGAAAAAATTAACAAATATTTCAAGAAATTTGTGATTATATAGACATGTATGTGCATTTACTGACTTCTCGCAATTATTTAAGTAACGAAATAACTAATAACTTTATTGTAATCAAAATAAATAGTTAACTAGAGATCAGATGTCAGTACGACTCGCAACTATCCTACCGCCATCTGTGTAGAATCCTTCCTATTACTAAACATGACTGTTCACACAATTTATTTTATATTTAATTTTATTTTATCGTTATTTTCCATTCTTGTTGAGTTTTTATTCAATCTAATGTAAGCATTTTATACTTTCGTTTTTGTAAATGAATGCCCTATTTCATTTTCACAGCAGTGTGGCATTTTGTTAGGTTATGTTAAATACCGATATGTCAAATTGACTTGTGAACGTGATAAATGTGTAATTACAGTGCCATTAGTTCCTAACTAAACATTTTCATTAAGAATGTAGACAAGTGACATTTCTCAACATTGTATACTTAGAAATTTGGACAGCGAGCGTTTTTTCTACTTTGTCGCGCATGAGCGGCAAAGTGACATTTTGCGTTGACAAAAGAGAGTGCAAATGGCTACTTTCTATAGTGACTGTAGAAAAAGAAAATTAAAACGTATCTCATAGTTTTCGTGACAGCAATGATGGTACATTTAAATTCAACACCCTACATAGTGTTTATATTATTGTTGTTTTGATTGTTTTCTGTTATAATTAATGTTGATTTATTCTTTTCAGGTGAGTACTATCATCACTTTTCATCTAACCGTATCACATCCAGTCAGTAAGTAAAACAAATTTAAACTAAATATTTGAAAGTAATTATTGTAACTTGCATTATTCCATTATTTTGAAAGCAAACTTACATTGTTTCTTAACACTATTACAAGAATAACAGTTGATTTGAAAAATAAACAAACCCTTCCATTTCTTGAAACTTCAAACTCCAACTAACTTTTACAATTAAAATTTTCAATGAACTTACATTTTACTTGTTCATTTACTTCATTTGAAATTACTAAAACTTGTTTAGGACGAGTTCCCTCAATTAATCAGATTTGTAAAACAATTTTGAAATGTTTCACCTTTATATCCTGTGGCGTAAATGTACAGTTTTATTGCGTCGTTTAAAGTATGTCATGATGGATCCACTTGATGTCAAATTAAGCATCTTAAAGTACGGCATAAATAGGGCGGAAAAGTTAGCAAGTAGGGAGACACTTAGCGGTAATCTATAGTCGGCAAAGCTCAGGAGAAGAGGAAGAAAGAAGGGTGTTTATATAGGGAGGGAAAGAAAGTGCCTGCATTTTACCAGTATAAGTATTCATAAAATGTTTAAAGATGTATGTTTTATTAATGTGGCAAAACTGTACTCGTAGTATATAAACTACTCCACTGAAGTTCGTATTACTATGCATAATATTAAAGCCAATCTAAATTTTAGTTAACATAACAACTTCTAAGTAATTAAGTTGTAGGTATTGATTATTACACATAATAAAGCACCATATTAGGACCAAATTTATGCTACGGATGTGGAACTTGGATAATGGCAAAAAATACAGGGGAAGCAATTAGTATCTTTGAAAAAAAAGTATTAAGAAAAATATTGGGACACAAGAAAGAACAGGACGAATGGCGATTTAGATACAACCACGAATTGCATCAAGTATATGATGACGTACCTGTAGCAGAATTTGCAAGGTTACAAAGATTAAGATGGACAGGACACGTCATAAGAATGCAAGACTATAGAAATCCCAAAAGAGTGTTTCAAAGTAAATGGCATGGAACAAGACCAGTGGGCAGACCTAGGAAAAGATGGGAAGACGGAGATGCAAGGAAAATGGGAATAAGAAATTGAAAAGCAATTGCCTTGTACAGGACGAAATGGAGACAGAAGCTGGCGGAGGCCAAGGTCCGATTTGGACTGTAGCGCCATTGGAAGAATAAATAAGACATCTTAAATTTGGTGCAGTTACCTTAACTGAGTAAAAATAATGTTACAATCCACTGTGGTATTCAGTATTTTAGATTTAGGGTGAGTTACATCCTATAAATACGGCTCCGAATGGCACACTACTTAATATTAGTATACATGGAAACACCGAATGTAAATTTAAATAAATATAAATATATCATGGCATATTACCCATTTCTGGGTGTGCCAATCTGCTTTAACACAGATATCAGACATCGGTAATGAGGATGACATATTTGTACCGTGTGGGCGTTTACCAAGCGTTACCTCATGTGCATTCATTGCTGGCGTGGAGAGAGCACTACAGGGGTCATTTTCGTGCCATTTAAAATTCGAAATATTTTACGATGGTCGGAATCGAACCCAGTTTGCGACCAGACACTCAGGTACGCAGCCTCGAGATCCCATGGGGACACCAAATGTTCATTAAATAATTTGTAACAATGAAAAGAGTTGACTATGCACTTCCTTTACTTTTAACCGACGATGACGAGATTCTGATGATGATATTGATAATTGTAATGAATATGGACACAATACTTTTAATAAAACTTCATTCACATTCTATATTGATAACTGTTACATTAGAATTTAAATGCAAAATTGAATAAATCCTAACCATACCAACGCAACTTTGTGGCGAAATATTTGCTGTAACGCAGGGAGTCTGCTACGCTTCTGTTTGCGGTAGGTCTGCTCCTAGTGGCGGTTCAGTTGTTTACCTCCCGATGATGACTCGACCACTGCTTCATTGAGGATGAACACATACACTTTCACTTAACACTTACAGATGTGATTAATATACACATCAGCGCAACCAGACACATAAACGCATTATTTGCGTGAACCGACAACGCAGAGACAGATATAATAATACATATCATGAAATGTTTCTTATTTGAATAGGGCTGTTTTAAGATTTTTTTATGCCTTTGAAAACTAGGAACTTTGATTTAAAATACGTACTTTGTAAAAAATGTGAAATCGGCTCATTCGCATGCATCTCGCAACGCCAGAATAATATAATATGGGATATTTTCAGAAAAACCCTTTACAATTTATACTTTCTCTTCTCAATCTTTTCTTCATTAGTTCTCCATTGAGTGCCTATCACTGTTTCTTACCACTGCGAGTTTCGCTTGGGGTATGCGCTTGTACGTGTCGGTGCCTGTTTGGCTGTTGCTGTGTCCTTCTGTCTGCAGTCACGCTGTCATGGACACAGTGATACCCGACAGACACGAGGAGGGAGTGATCGTCACTGATAGAGATTAGGTTGAAACAATGAGAAGGAGAACACTGAGGAGGATAATAGGATGCTTATTTGGTTGATTTATAGTAGTTTGCAAAGCTGACATCAGTTTGGGTTGAGTTTTTCTTTTGTGGTGAATGGAAGAAGACGTAGCTTAAGCTAGGTTTCTACATGCAAAGATTATTGGCGCCAATTTGTCGCCAGTTTTATGGAGCCAATTTTAGTGGCACCAGTATATGTCTCCACAATTCCTATTAGTTTTTAACTGGCGTCAGATTAAAAATGGCGTCATTTGAGTTACTTTAAGCAAGCATTAATATGGTGGTGCGAATTTTGTCTGTTGAGCTCCGAAGAATACTTAATATTTTAGCTTTAGCAGAAATAACATCAAAATTTTTGTCTGAGTCAGACATAACCTCAACAATTTTTCTCAATGCATCATCTCTTTTATTTCGATCTTTATGGGATGAAATATTTTTATTACAAAGGCATGGATTTTGCTCGTATGTCTCCAGAAACTGAATTCTTAGTTCCGATGATCATTTTTTAAGCTTTTGACATTGCGCTGGCATGTAGTGTCTCTAACTGGTGTCGAAAAGTATAACTGCTTCATACCTTTACTGGCGCATTAATCAGTTGTGCCACTCCATTGGCTCCAGCTGAATTAGTATGTTTCCATTTGCAATTAAATTGACATGTGGAAACCTAGCTTTATACAAATATGTAAAGTCCGTTTCCACGACTTGATCCCCACGTCATCAATCATAAGCATATGATTCAAATCGCCAGGGAACGGAAGGAATTGACGACCTAATATTATCGGATGAAAGCGTGAGATTTCCGAAGTATTCATAAAAATCAAAATTGACAACTAACAGTATAACCTATATTGTGTCAATTATCTTATTTATCAAAATTCTAAGTATAGTTATTTAGCATTAATAAACCAATTGAATAAATACGATATAATTATAATGAAATACATCTTTCTATTATCTAAAAGCAATGTCTTGCAACAAATAAATAAATAAATATATCATCACGACATATTACCCATTTCTGGGTGTGCCAGTATTTACACCACATGCAGACATCGGTAATGATGATATATTTTACCGTGTGGGCACTTACCAGGCGTCACCTCATGGGCACTCATAGCTGTTGTGGAGGGTACACCACAGGGGTCACTTTTGTGCCATTTAAAATTGGAAATATTTGGCGTCTGTCGGGATCGAACCCGGTAAACTAGAAACGCCATATTTGCAATAGTAAAAGGCATAATATAATACCAAGCACTGGCGAAATATACAAAACACAATGAATGAAATGCAAATTATCAGTGCCAAAATCACTTTTCACCACATAAATGGAATGACATGAATATTCAAATAAGTCAAATATTTGAAAATAACTTTCGTAACTGTAATTGCAGTACAGTTTCCATTTTATTTTTTACAGTTGATTGGACGAGCATTATACCTCTTCTGTGACACGCACGTTAGTGATATACGTAGCTAATATAAGTCTCATATATGCCATGTATATACGACAAAGACACAAAATAAAAGTTTAGCAATTCTTGCATCAGCAATTAATGACATGGGGATCAACTCGGAGATAATAGAGTGTACATCCATTTTCTCTAAAATTTTTGGAATTACAATATTTATTTGCGTAGGTACATCTCATTGGCTGATTCCAAATTTTCAAACCGGAGGACGATAACGGTTTTTATTGTTGAGAGATTTACATTTAAAACTTTACCCGTTTCTGGTTCAAAGTGTGTCCCTTTATTTCGGTTTGCATAAAAAAAAACTGTAATGTGTTAATGTTACTAACAACTTCATTATGGTGAGAAATGAAAAACAAATTAATAATTCATATGAACAAGCTAAGAGTCGATGATAAATCCGTATCTCATGTTTGGATATGGGTAATAAACTTGAATGAAGTTGTAAGTTACGAAGACTTACCTACATAGTTTTCGCAAGTAGATTTAATGCAAGTTTACCTCTACTGTCAGCAACAAACATCAAGATTTTCAAACTTGCAAGTACCAACCAACTTGACTTAAGTAATAGTTAAACATATTACACTTTAATGTTTCGCAAAATCTCTCACTTGCCAGGAGTGGAGTAGTTCCATTTACTAATGACTAAGTACAAGAATTAGTTACCAGCGTAAAGAAACATAGAGCTAATGTATATCGCAAAAGACTGATTTATATGTAAAGAAGACCTAGTTTTAATGATGCAATATTATCGTATAGATATTTGCAAAAGTCAGTGCATAAGATAGGAGCCCAAACTCATATTAGTTCGACCAGTTAACATTTTTGATAAACAAATTATAAAACCTAGGGAAATGGTGACAAATTTCTATAAATACCTATCTTTCGACTGGTTAAAAATATAGATTTTAAACTTAGAAAAACTAAATAAGTATTTTGCCATTTATTGCTGAGATACATGGCCTTTATTGGTAATTCCAGCTTAAATTCTAATAGGTATTGAATCCCTAAGTCCTGCACATTTTCCTGTAAGTATTATTGTCCTATATGTCTTTCAAGGTAGATTTTACTATACGCACTGGATTCTTCCGATGTTTCCAAAAGTAACAGGTCTCGGTTGAATCTAAATATGGACTAGTATCACCAGACATTTAGCCCATAGTTTTTTAAAGTTTTCAGTCTACATATTTTTAAAAGAGCCGAAAGAATTTTTTTAAAAATTCTAATCATTTATGTAGAATTTATAATTCGTTGCAATGGGGTCATACCAAAAAAAATATACTGATTTTTTTTTATATAATTAAAAAGTTACATAATTTTATACATATATACATGAAAAATATGTAATATTCTTATACTTTTCATTCATGACTTTCTTTCTAAACATTTTGAGTCTTATTTTGTGACGTCATGGGTTTGTACACACATACAATGATAGTCACGCACACATGTACTCGTGCACGTACTGTACATGAATGTCAGCGCAGCGCAGAGCTGTCACATTTTTCGAACATACCAACATTTTCAAAGTAAATATCTTTGCAACAAGTTGTTTTTGTTTAAATGTAAGTACAAATAACGAAATGTTCTAATAAACACAAATTATGTGTGATTTAGATATTACCATGGTTGTATAATATTGTTCTGTGCCGTCTTGCGAGAACATCCCGTTGAGAAGCAAAAATAAAGTTTTTGTTCGTATTCCTAAACCTCGAGATTAATTTTCATAATTAAATTATTCAATATACAATAAATACAAAAGCACCAGTACAAAATAACTTGCTGTCACGTTTGCTTTCAAATCAAATAACATAAACATCAAACGTAGTTCCATTTTGATTCGATAGGAGGGACTACGGTCACGGTCGGAAATCCATGACGTCATTTGAAATTTGATATAAACTTTAAAAAATTATTTCTGTAAAATTAGAAACTTATGTGACATAAAATATATATTTCTGTAAGAGGTTTTAAGTATACTTTCAGAAAAAATAAATAAATTGGAAAATGTGATATGACCCCATTGTAAACCGGCCGAATTGTTATGACTTGTAGGCTTGTACAAAATTTGATATATCACGTACGTAATTGCTTGACCATCTCGCAACAGTTTATCGGTCTATTTGTTAAACGAACCTACCCCATATTCCAGTCAGAGTTTAATGATTATTTTGTTGTACAATAATTGCGTAGCACTATCAACATGCGACCTCCAAACATCAAACCAGCTAACCAGTTTCACCCTCTACTATCATTTACACAAATCGCTGTTCACTTGTCGCATCTGGTTTCCCTTGGCGTTGTGTGTTTGATATTCATTGCAGGCGCTTTCATTTGTTATATTCCGTTCGGCTGTTCCAAAAGCCACCTTCGATCTATTTATGTGTATTCGATTGTGCGCGCCTGAGGCACGCTGTTGTGTCACGTGATAACGTCATGGCATGCTAGATGCGTCATTTCTACCGGCGATGGCGATTGCATTGGTATAGTATATGGGAGAGATATCGGGGCATTTTATTGTTGTTTATTTGAATGGTTGAAGGGTGGCTGGAATTGTCAATTTTGTGTCATTTGACTTGTTTGAAGTTGGTAATGTTGTACCTGCAGGATATTGGGTTTATGATAAACGGAGGGCTGTCAATGTAAATACACCCAAGCGAATCTAAATGTTATTTGTTCAGACACATTTAGCAGATTTATTTATTCAGCAATTATTATCATACATTCTTTCAAAAATCAAAAAATATCAAATATCTATAAATCTATAAGTATTATTTTTATGATTATGAGCAATAAAATTTGATGGTTTATAGAATTTTTCATGGAAGAATGACATAGCGCTTTAATATTTCGTTTATATGTAGTTTAAAAATATTTCAATTCGATCTGTACTGTTTTTCTGCCCTACAGACAAAACCATTATTCTAGCTCTTTTTAACACAATTGGTGACCGTTGAGAAAGTCATTTGCATTAAATTTTTTCTTGTTGTTGAATAAAAATGTGAAATTTGTTGTTTATTTAATTGCCTGAGAGAGTAATTCGCTAGTAAAACAAATATAGAATAGAAAAATTCAAATAGACTCAGAATTGACGTCACACGTAAGAGAGAGATAGAAGATTTATATACAAACAACCTCCCCTCTTTGTTTCACGTCCCTGTTCCATAGTACTACTCCTATAAATCTGTTTGTACCTGTCATTCAGGGTTATAACCTACTTTATTCTGATATGTTTTGTTTATTTAAAATTACTTTGAAACCGGAAGATGTACCTGGGGTAACTTTTTTGTTTAATAATATTGAAGACCATTCGATAATACATCTCAAACTATGGCTAGATTGTAGAGTTTGCAGGAAGCTGGAGCTAAAGTAAATTTAGTTGTGCCCAATTCGTGTACATATTCATATTTCAAATTAAAACAGTAATATACTAAAACTACAATAATTATCAAATGAACTTTATGATGTTTACATCTTTGAATTTGTACTGGCAATGGCTGATGACAGTTCTTTGTTTGTATTATCGTAACCTTGGCAACCATTACTTCTACGTAGTGCCGCTAGAAGCGCTACGTACCAATTGCATTTGTGTTCAATAAATATGATTATTGCCAAAGAAAAAAATCTGTTGTGGCCAGCAAAAGACCTTCCGTCAATTCGATGTATTTTATACAAATCCCATACCAAAAGTACCGTGGAACAGTTTCTATATAATATCATGTAAAATCGAACACGAACACATACTAATTTTTACAAATTCCATACCAAAAGTTCATTTGAAAAGGTTCTATAAATCCAATAAAATTATGACATAAACAAACACTACGTAAAATGCACTTGACACATTTCATTCTGCTTCAGCTTTCCCCTATTTTATTAGGGGTCGCTGTTTCCTCTTCTCTTCCACTCATTCCTCTCCAACGCATCTTCTTCACACAGTCCTTCCTTTCTCAAGTCTTCTGCGATACATTCCTTCCATCTTCTCTTTAGCCTTTCACTGCATGTCACTTGCGAGGAACACTATGACATACTAATTTTTGATCTCATACTTTCCATATTTGGTTTTGCACTTGCAACAGACATCTGTCAATTAGAATTTTTTAAATGAGCAGCTGTTTCCATGATAAATAGCAAAGCTGACTAATTTTTGAAAATTAATTTCTTTATAATGCTTTAACTCTACATCTATTGAATATGAAGGAAAATGTATAATCAAACCATATTTAGAAGAGTATTTTCTTTAATAAATATAATGACAAAATGTCAAAAAATAATATTTAAGTTCGTTTTTTAAGAAAAACTGTTAAAAACTTCAAATAAGGGTACTTCCGGTGGATCAATTACAACCAAAATCTAATCAACTCTTCATAGGAATGTACAGAAGAAGAATACGAAAGAATTATAATTTTTAGAATTGTAGTATTGAAGTTATCGTCGGAGAAAAATTTGTCACACACGGACACACATACACACACACACACACACACACACACACACACACACGGACACACACATACACACACACACACACACAGACATCATCTTAAAAATGGTAAATTCGTATTGTACTGACCCTAAAACGTGCTTACTCATTAAAAACTCACCACCGAATTTTTTGACCAAAGACAATACCTTCCTTACCTAAAGGTGACGGAAGGTAAAAACAGTCGAGATATTCAAAAGTTTAAGTTTGGCATTGTCGCGAATTGCACTATGTCAAGTTGGCGCAAAAAAAAAAAAAACATTAAACATAGTCTGCATTGTCTACATAAGGTCTTATCATTTTATGGTTACTACGTAATTGTCTCCGTATAGACAATGATGCATATTATGTGCTCAATACTGGGCAATATACAAATAATTCGAAATTCTACTGTATAATAATTATTATCCAATACAGGATTTGAACTAACAAGTTTATCCCTATTAATTACTGAAATATAGAATCCCACAGGTTCAATATCAATATAATTATTTTCCTATCTTTCATCCCGAAATTCCTATCGTATAGCATTCCTCAATTCCCGGTTGGTTTGGTAAGTCGTGTTATTCGCCTCCACGTAAAGAAAACACATTCGTTATATTCTATTATCCTGCGAGGTGCTTTGTGTAGGTCTAGAAACCTTTCCAGCTCTGCGACTTGTCTGGAATCATTGATCCTTTTATCTTAACCCGTAATTTATTTCAGATTTCGGTTTGAGATACAGTGGGTGAGATAATTAGGGTTAGCAGTTTGAGAAAATTGCGGAAGCTACCGGAAAAAGGAGAAAAAAATGACAATCAGGCCGCTTAAATCAAGACAGAAACTATGGCAAATATTTTGATTTTATTAATGCAAATAATGTTTTATAAAATACAACTGGAAAATTAATATTGGAAAAAACGAGGCATTTAAATGTAGAATTGTTTAATGAAATAAATTAGAGCACCTGGTTCTGCATCCAGAAAATAATTAATTGCAGCGGAAAATAGGTTACTAGACCATTTAAACACACTCCAGTAGTTTGCATAGTTATCTATGTTGACATACCAAACAAATTATCAAGCACGCACCTCTGAGCATTAAACAGCACGAGGAAATATATAACCCTGTCTTCATAATTCTTCGCTATTGTTACGCACTATAACAGTCAATATGTTCGCTGTTTTTCCTTTCCAAATCGTAAAAATGAGATTTTATAGACGGTTTACGACAATGCTTGTTAGTACGGAATATTTCTTTGTATAATATTATTAAAAATGAGATATTGTATGTCATTTTCACATATAAACAGTACAGAAAGAATATAAAATGAATTTGGAATTACAAACAGAAACATTTAAAATCAAAGGAATTTAAGTGCTATTTTTATATCAGCTACAACTAAGGTTCTTTTATGAATATTGATACTGCTTTAATAATTTATATTATTTATATAAATAAAAATATATATTAATATTTCTCTTGATGATGTACCACAAATAATAATAATAATAATAATAATAATAATAATAATAATAATAATTATAATTGTTAAAATAAAATGAAACACAAATACATATACTTATATTATTACTTGTATAATGAATAATAGTATTGAATATATTTGATAATGAACTGTATGAAATACCAAACATTTTTTTTTAACGTATATTGAATTTAATAATGCTTAAAGAACAACAGATCAATATTACAATACGTATACCGTTACTTTCAGCTAAGAATGTAATATTTACTTTACTATTCTGTAATTAATGATTAATATATTACAATGGATTCTAGTTATATATACTGCATTTTTCCAGTGGAAATGCAACATAGGTTGTCAAAGTTGTCAATGTGAAAAGAACTTGTCAGTACGCTTTCAAGATACTAAACCAGAAAATATTCGAATGGTTACTTGGTACAATGCTGGTGAGAACTGATTATATGTTTTCTAATTTATCTTCTGAACATCCTGGACCAAATATTTTTATAGTTTCGAGAATATTTACAAAATTTAAAAGTTATGGATGTTTATGTAAGAATCATATGAAAAGAGCAAGAGAAACTTCGCGAACTGAAGAAAATAAAAATAATTCACTACGTGCAATAGATAAAAATTAAGAGTTACCTATAAAAGTTTTGGCAAAACAATTAAATATTATCAAAACTTCGTCGTTTTCATAATAAACTTTATACTTCAACACTTTAAATTAAATTTAAAATTGTGTTAATTTTCATAATATAACTTAAGCACTTTAACAAGCACTGTAGCGTTACTTTGAAATAAAGATAAGGTGTTAAAGTAAATTAAAATGAGCCTGATTATGAAAACGTTATAAAGAGTTAAATTGGCAGGGCTGACGTTTTCACAATTATTATTTTTCCGACGTCGTGTTTATGACCACGCCTGTCGTGTGGTGATTGTTTGGGAATGCTGTGATGTAAAGTGTAAATTTTTGAAGATTACTCCTTGGCTGATGATGGAAGTTTTCCAGCTTCCGAAACGTCCCCAATACATTGAATATGTTTTTATAAAAATACAAATGTTCTTCATTTTCCCCACCTCGAGAAGGTGGTAACCTTTCATATTATTTCAACTTAATTGTACTACGAGGTAATTCAAAAACTACAAACAAATTAATTAATGTTAATTCCTGTCGAATAATTTTTACCTTCCGTCACCTTTAGGTAAGGAAGGTATTGTCAAAAAATTCGTTGGTGAGTTTTTAGTGAATAAGCACGTTTTAGGGTCCCTAGAATACGAATTTGCTATTTTTAAGATGATGTCTGTATGTATGTATGTGTGTGTGTGTGTGCGTGTGTCCGTGTGTGACAAATTTTTCTCCGACGATAACTAACCATTCTAAAAATTACAATTCTTTCGTTCTTTGCATCCATGTGAAGAGCTGATTAGATTTTGGTTATAATTGGTCTACCGGAAGTACCCTTATTTGAAGTTTTTAACAGTTTTTTTTTTGAAATATCATTTTTCGACATTTTGTGATTATCAGTATGAAAGAATATCTTATTCTCTATAAGGTTTGATTATACATTTTCCTTCAGATTCAATACATATAGAGTTATAGAGACATTAAGAGAGATTAACTTTCAAAAATTAGTCAGCTTTGCTAAAATTATGGAAACAGCAGATAATTCAAAAATTTTTAATTGACAGATGTTAGTGTCAAATGCAACACCAAAGTTGAAAGTATAGGGTCAGAAAGTTATATGTGAATGTGATAGAGTGTCTCTCGCAAGTGACTTGCAGTTACAGACTCGCCTCAAGATTGGAATTTTCAATGCCAGAAGTACAAGAAAGGCCAAAGAGAAATGGAAGGACTGTGTAGATATAAGAGAGGAAGAATTATGCGAAGAAGATGCGTTGGACAGGAATGAGTAAAAGAGAAGAGTAAGAAACAGCGACCCCTAATGAAATAGGGAAAGGAACTTTCGGTATGGAATTTGTAAAAAATAGTGTGTTGGTGTTAAAATTTTACAGGATATACAGCATTTTTTTCAAGGAACTTTTGGTATGGGATATGTACAAAATATATCGAATTGACAGAAGGTTTTGTGCTGGCCACAACAGATTTTTTAATTATAGTACAAAATTGAATTGGTTAACTGAATAAAACCAGGTTTAAATTTTAAGTGTTAGCGGTGCAACTGGGCATAAATGTTTTATATTAACCATTAAAAAAATTCTTTCATTCTTTTTGAACATTAGCAAATTATTTTTTAAAGAACCTATAAGAAGTAGCCAATTTCAAATAAGATCAAAGAAACTTTAAAAGCTTAATTTTTTCTTTAAAATCATTTGACCAAATATTTCAGCGCAAAAGTAAACCTAAATTTGTACAAATATCAAAGAACGATATTTTAATAATAAAAAAGAACATTTAAAAAATAACCTCAATCATCTTAACCTTCTATAGAATGCATTTCTAATGCTCTTCCCATTCCCATTCTTTGTCGGTCAGTAAAAATCAATAGGCGGTATCTCGGTTCCATTTAGCGGTATTTAACTCCGATGTAGGGCACAGGGCAAAGGCAAAGAGCAGGAGATCGGTATGCACTCCCAGCGCTTCGGCTGCGGGACGGATTGACAAGTTACCGTTCCGTTCGTTCACCGCCAGGATAATGACCGGGGGGAATGGATTGCTCCCGAATTCTTTGTTCCGCTGTTAAATATTTATTTGGACAATTTCGCAATGTTTGCTATGTAGCATGTGTAAAACAGTTTGTAAATTGTTTCACCAGGGGAGAATTTTGGCAGCAAACAGCGATTTACTTCAAGGGATTTTTTTAGCGAGTAGCAATAAAAGAGACAAAAAATGTACACGCGTTGTTGTCGGTACTTTGTTTGTTTTCCTAGAACTTGGTTTCAAAAGTTCCATTTATTAAGCTAGTTAATCAGTGACATCCCTAATCAAATGAATCATTGTATTTAAACTCATTAAAAATTGTATTGGTACTTTAAAAATTGATAAAACAATTTTTAGTTTCAATTGATGAAAACTAAATGTACAGTTTACCTTTTTGAAATTATTTTCTTATTCTATATATGACTTTAGTAGTATCGAAATGAAAAATCCAGCCGAGTGGTATGCCACCACTTGGTTTTTTATATAAAAAAAGGTTTAATTTTGTACGATTTTATGTTACAGAAATTTTTCTTATATAATTTACCATATTTCGAGTGAAATAAATGAATAGTTCTTTTTCTGATCGTCTTTGAATTAAATATCACGATGAATACTTTGCAACGTTGCCAGTCCACATAACACTTTATTGCGCATTGGCGTAATATTCGTTGGTATCACAATCCCTATATGAGAACCTTGCTTATATTATAGTTTGTATAATATAGTATTAATATATACAAATCTATTGTTGTTTATGCATTATTACATTTAATCAGGCGAAAGTATTATGACCCGACAATGGGGTATTCCGACATTTTTTAAAAATATTTTTTTACATTAGTACAGACCAGTAGGACTTTGAATATCTAACTTTGAGTAAGAAAATGTATGCATCACTTGAGATATGAATTTTAAAAAAATTCATCGCAATTCCTGTGTTTGTTTATGGTAAAAATAGGAGTAATAATTATAAAGTGGACAAAATGTCAAACAAGAAATATACCCGCGCGTGTTAACTACTGGCACCATCTGTGTTTTTAAATGAAAATATTTACTTTGAAATGAGCCACAGATTATCAACTTGACGTCACAAATTTCAAGGATGTTTCTAGAGCGTAAAAATTCCAATTTTGTAACATTAAATTATGAATTAAAACTTTTTATTAAACATGTTTTAATATATTTTTCTACTATATAAAGATGGAAGCTATAGAAAAAAGTTGTTATTTTGCATTAATTCCATATCACCGGAATACCTCATTGTACCACAGTCTTTGTTATATAAAATTTACTTATTGGGTAAATATTGGTTTATTATGTTTTTAATTTATAAATTTAAATGTTGAAATTATGATTTTAAATTTACAATTTTCTTTCTGGTTTATGTTAATTTTGAAATTCTGGATTTGACCATTCAGTATCTATCATGTGACTTCTAACTGCTTGTCATATTTTGGCGTTTCACATTTTAGGTTGCGATTTTAATTTCATAAGTTATAGATTTGTTAATCGCTAATGAATAACATAATTATTTAATAATATCAGGAATGTTTTTTTAGTATTGTTGATTTGAATAATGAAGAAAGAAACAAACACTAACTTAAAAAACGTAAATTGCTAGACTTATGAACAGATTAAGTTTTGTCAACGGGCAGTATCATAATTTATTTTTTATTTTTTAATGAAAGAACAAGATTATGAACAATATCTATTTGTTCCTGTGAATCTATCTTCAAAATAAAAATATTAACAACTCACAGACTCACACCCCAAACAGAAAAGACAGCTGATGGATGAAGCAGAGTTACACTACTGTCATATTTGATGGTACTCTTTTGTCACTGGTCACATTTGGAAATATAAAATATATTATATTCCATATCTAAATTTCAAATTTCTGAATATGTAAATTGTGCATTAGTATACCTACGTTTTAAGCATGTTTATATTTTAAAATATAATTAATAGATTTTAAATTTGTATATTAAATTCATCATAAACCAGCTCTAACTCAAATAAAATATTCAGTTTTTCCAATATTAAACACTGTATTTTAAAGTAGGTAGTTAATAGAATTTTGTAAAAATATCTCTTCATTTGGGTAGATTTTGTAATTTATTAATTCCTTTATTTCAAAATGTAAGCCGGTCGAATTATTATTGGGGTTTATTTTTGACAAATCATGAATTTAACATCAGGGAAATGTGTAACTACAAATAGTTACGCCAACCTAAAATATTTATCTGATTTAAACATTTATTGGCATATTGACAACGTGATAATAAATAACTAAATTTAGAATTAAATGGATAATGTATAAATAAAACAACAAATAAACTTTTATCACTATCCTATAAAAACATTATCATCATTTATATTGTGAACCGAAGTAGTAAATTGTAAAATGTTGTAGATATGTTGTTTCGCTGTAATTTACGGTTCAGAGTTCAGTGAATACGACTCTATGTAATTTGTTTGTAATAATGAGGGTGGATTCACATAAAGACAATTAATTAATGGAATGTTACTCACGCATTTTTTATTTGAACATTTAACTGAAAATGCATTTGTCTGTTGAATCAAATTTCATGGTTTGTAATTTTTCTCCCTTTTCAATGCGTTGTGAAAATTGCTGACGGCTCATTTATTTATGCGAATTTTGCGTATATTATAAATGTTGGTTTTTACGAATTCTGTAAATTTTTATTTTCGCCAAATAAACAGTTTCTATTTAAAACTGAACGTAAGTACGGAAAATTAAATAATTTTTAAAGTAAGTTTTAAAGATTTTTAATTGTGTTCTGATTAATAAATAGTAATAAACGTAACGGATTTGTTTATTATGAACTAAGAAATTCAAAAATAAAGATAGAGTTAGTGGCGTTTTTACCCAAGGATAGGATTTAATGGAATATGGAAGTGAACACAAAGGATTTAAAAAAGATTTTAAAAGAGCATGAATATTAAACAAGGCACAGAAAAAATATCGTAGGAAAAACAAAATCTTTAATACAGAAAAGTAAACAATATTCAAAAAAGGTAGTCTGCATTTTCCAATTAAATATTTACTGAAAAATCTGAAGCTACTTTCATTAAATACACTGTATAAATGCATATTTAAAGTAAACAATAACAATTTGTTGAAAGGGGCTCTGCTAGTGATGCACGACGAGACGAGAGTACTCTCGCATCTCGTCTCGTCTCGTAGTGTTATGCGAGACGAGAATGAGCACGAGATTATGGATCTGAGAACGGGACGAGATTGATATTTTATATTTCTCGTCTTGCGTGCATCATTATAGATATGAATGAAGCGAGAAATTTCTTGCATCTCGTCCACTGATCTCTATACATATCTGGATAGCGTGCCCAATGTTAAGCTTTTGTGACTAATTGAACACCGCCATGTTGGAGGATTTTGGCGCATCAGCGCCAAGCAGCCCCTGTAAGCTATCCAGATATGTATAGAGATCAGTGATCTCGTCTCTTCTCGTAGCGTTATGCGAGACGAGAACGAGAGCGAGATTACGGATCCGAAAACGAGACGAGCTCGATATTTTACATTTCTCGTCTTGTCTCGCCTTGTGTGCATCACTAGGCTCTGCAATAGTTAGATAAACTGTTGGGGTCAGACTGGCACCACGTCGCCAGTTATGTATCAAAATTTTTACGTCGCCAGTAGAAGGTTAATTCCCTTTATACACGCATGCAGTTTGTTGAAAGGATGTTTAATTAGTTGCATGCAAAATTAAGAATGGACACACCAGATAGTTGATGGACTATGTCAACGAAAATAGCAACATGAACAACAAGAAGTAATCAAGTTCCGTCAATCATGTCAACACTATGACGTCATACAGAACAGTCTTGCTAAAACATTCCAGCTTTATTTTGTGAGATTATGATGCAGGGTCTGGTATAATAAAAAATAATGTATGATACAAGTATATAACTGCCTATTTTTTTCCTTTGTAAAAAACTCTCAACAGGATTAAATACCAATTACTGAGTAGGTTCACATACGCAAACATTCATGCCTTAGTGGGATTTGAACCCAGAACCTCAAGCACACTCATGACTAAGAGGCGTAGCTCTAACCATTGAGCCACCGGAGCCGACAAAACACTTAAAACATTAAAACCACTTCGCTTTGTGTCGTGTCTATAAATTTGTCGTACGTGCTTTAACGCTAGTTTATACAGTTCAATCAGCGCGTTGATATTTTAAAAAATACCTATAATGCCCGTATCACTCTAGCGGGTTTTGAAGCGGTTGGCGGGTGCGGATGCGGGTGACTCCTCGACCAATAAGAGCGTGGCGGCTAGCTTTTGCGGTTGTGGTTAAGACAAGTTAATTTCACCCGCCAACCGCACCCGCAGCCAATCACAGAGTCCAATACCGTCACGTGACTGTCTTGTTTTGGTATGTGGTATAGTTTTCGGCTGTGCCGGAGGAGCATTTTTTATAATTTTCAATTTGTTGACTTGAGGCGACAATGACTGCTTACAAAAAAGACAAGAATCTGTTTTCTTTAGAAAAGGATTTTTTACTCCTAAATTTAACAAAGAGGCGGCCCATATTACGGGACATGCTAATTTGCATCTCCTCTGTCTTCGCAAAACTTTTAACTTATCCATTGTTTTTTCACGAGTTCACCGCCGTCTCGAACTGTTCTCGCCTTCTATAAAAACGTCAAGAGGAGTACGCGGTGTGGCGGAGCGGGAGCGGCAACTGCACCGCACATTATAATTGAAGGGTACAGGGAAAGAAAGCGGTTTGTCACTGAAAATTTGAAATTAGGATTTTCATGCCATCTTGTAGGTAAATACCGAATCTTTTACGTGGAATATTTCTTTTGGGCAAAAACACGGTAGGTCAGAAGTTATTACCAATGGAAAATTTGTCGTACAGAGGAAGAAGGCGGGTATGTCCATGCGGTACCAAACAAAAAGGTGGATTGTCCACTCTCATATATCAAGAAAGTTGATGAGTATAGGGTAAAAAAGCGGTTTGTCAAAAAATGTAAAATTTGCAGGACACAGTTTTTAAGATTTTAAGATCGTGTCATTTTTGGATAGTACCTTCAGCTATGCACAATTTTAATGCAAGATTCTTTCCTGTTTTTTGAATGAGTACCACAATTTAGAAAACTTGTCTGGCATCCTATTTTGTTGAAAATTTTGACTTTTTATTTTATTGTCAAATTAAAGAACCGAAATTTCCACCAAAATAGGATGCCATAGAAGTATTTTAATTTGAGGTACTCATTTACAAAACAGTAAAGAATCCTGCATCAAAGTTGTGCATAGCTGAAGACGTCCAAAAAATGACACGATCTTAAAATCTTAAAAACTGTCTCCTGCAAAATTTACATTTTTTGACAAACCACCTTCTTCCCCTGTACCCTTCAATTTCAAGAATCGTCACCTGCACCCGCACCCGCCCACTGCTTCGAAACCTGCTAGTGTGAAACTGGCTTTCTTCGCTTCAATCAGCGTGTTGATATTTATCAAAAAATACCTATAAAAGGAATATTTTTACCCATACGTTTTGGGGAACATAACTCAAAAATAAACTGCTATAAATTCATCCCTGAATATGTGAAATCATGATGGTGTATGATCTCGTATGATGTTACTTTTTTCTTATACTGTTCATGACCATAGAATTCAATATTCTAGACATAAATTTTGTTTTGTGGTTTATATTCTCTCTTAATATCCTTTTCGATGACGTTTTTTATTTAGAATGAACATTTTTTATGGTCGATACAATAAATTTTAACTGGACTACCTAGTGTTCTGAAGAGTTGATCCACCTCTGCGGTAGAAAATAAAGTAAGATACAAAATTTCTCTTTTGGAGGTAAATGCACAAACTTTGATTTCGTTTAGAATTTGGTTAGTTTTGCTATTGCACATTATTAATATATTCTGAAGTTCATAAGCAGACGGCAGAGTACCATCAACTACTGCAAACTTTAATATCAGAAAACTAAATTAAACTTCGCTCAACTTTCGTCCAGTTTTTGTGCTCTTCGCTAAATTTAGAAAGCAAAGTACGCGAGTTTTTCACATCCGGGTGTACTCTTTCATTTGGTTAACGGTTAATACTCGTAATCGCAGCCTTAAGCCTTTTAACAAAACCCATTGTAAATTTGGATGTCAATATCAGGATTATTTTGCATATTTCGATTTTCCAACGCCCATCATTCATTTTAAATCGCCTGGAAACGAGTAGGATTAAACCGGGAAATTAAACGTATTTATGTTTTTCTCCAGATAATTTCTCTCATTCGTTCAAGAGCTTCTCTTGACATTTATAACAACCGTCATGTTTATTTTCTCGTAATATAAATTTAAAACGAAAAAAAATATTCCACTACATTAGAATATTTCATAAAATTATATTAACCCTAGATGGAACATATTTTTGTAACTGCTTAAAATTATTTATTTTTAATTTAATTTATAATCTGCTAACGAAATAAAACATCGGTTTATAAAGTTAGTTTTTCAATATATTTACGAAGTTCACGCCAGAATTTTTGAATATAAGAAAGTCAGGGTTCTCGTGGTTCTGTGGTCTGGTCGCGTATTAGGAAACTCGGGTTCGATCCCGACCGACACCGAAAATTATTACGCATTTTAAATTGAACAAAATAACCCCGGTGGTGCATTCGCCATATATATTTTACAGATAAATTTAAAAATATTTTTTTTATATAAATCCTGAAGCCTAAGATAAACACAATTCCTTTGTTACACAGTTCATATTTCAAATGAATGTAACTGACAGGTAAATGTCACTGTCGAAAAACTAATCACTTCAAATTAATAATAGTGACATTTTAAAAAGAAAATAGTAAATAAAGCAATAGTTATATGCAATGGAACAAAAATAGTTTGCAGCATTAGTAAATACGTGGGTATGTATTTAAATTAATAAAAATTAAATAGCGGGAGGTATTGTATTGGCCATATCAGATTTTTTATTTAATTTACGGATCACATGTAAAGAACCGCTGATACCTTATGTATCCTAAAAAAAAAAAAACAAAAAAAAAAAAAAACTGGTATCCATGCATATGATTACTTGAAATTAAGAATTTGTTCAAAAATTTTCAACAAAAATTTCCTGCATAGATTTCCTTGGAGACTTTTCTCAATATTACATTCTACTCCCTAATCTGCTAACTTAGTAATGCACTCCCTTATTTCTGCACTCTTTATTCAACACCCCCTTTACCCTTTGTGACCTTACCTTCTTCATCGCCAGTGACAGGCGGTCAAAGTGCGAATTACGAACTGGACTAACAGGAATTAGTGTGATGGATATGCCGGTGTTTATAGTCTGCGTACTTGATAGGAAAGGGTTACTTGTAGTGTTAAGGGATGAATGTAAGACACAGTGGTTGTTTTGGTTTCCAGAGGTCAAAGGTTATTGTGCGGATGTGGGGTGACCTTTGAAAGGAAAGGGAGAATATGCAACAAGGAAATTTTATTTGATTCTCAGTAAACAAAATATAAATAATTGTTGAACGGATGGAAGAACCAACCGTAGAATAGTTTAAAGGTGAAATATGTTGATATATGTTGTAAAAGTCTTTAATTACGGACGTTTCGCTTTTAAGGCATGTTCATCTTCAGCTACTGATACATTATTATTAGCAAAAACATTTTACAGGGTAAATATATAATAATACTGATGAATTTTATTACAAAATCTTAAAATTGTATAAGACAATATAAATCCTTGTGAATCTACAGATGTTATTTGTCAGGTCGAATGTGGAAAATGTAATTAAATATACATAGAGGAAAAATCCCAATTCCTTAAAAGAGAATGTATCTACATAATTATATAATAATCTATTAGATCCAAATTACAGTGCACCAACTAACCAAACAGTTAATACTGGCCATAAATTCAAGTTTGATGATGTTAAAATTATTGATAAAGTTAATAACAAATATCGTCGATTACTTAAAGAGACGCTTCATATTATTATAAATAAAACCAAATGCGTCAATTTCCAAACAGACTGTAAACATAACTTAAAATATATAAACAACTTCACAAACTAAAATGTCACCAACTTCAACAAGCATGACTTCATTGGTGTGTTATGCTACCTGCTTTTCTCCTCAGTGTTTCATCAACATTGTGTCTAATACAATTTTAAGATTTTGTAATAAAATTAATCAGTATTATTGTATATTTAGGTGTTCCCGAAAAACATTAAGAATTTCACGTTTCGGCTATCTGTCTGTTAAAATCGTTCATTAATAAGAGTTATTAAGAAATAAAATCAGAAAACGACTCGATCTAGCTCACTATTTCACCTACATAAAGTTGCTACACAGAAATTCTCCCTTTAATAGATTGTCAACATACAATGAAAATTTCAGTCACATAGACATTTTTCATACAAATTTCACGGCATTTAAAAGGAAAATTTTGAAGTTTTGCTTTGTTAATAATTAGTTTGTCATGTATATCAGTGTTTTAACATTTATTTGTTTGTATTCACATATCCACAGTTTTTTTTTCTCAATTATTCATTGTTTGTTTTTTATTAGTTTTTTGTTGTGCTACTTTTTGCTTTGTAACATTCGTAATATAAATTTATTAATTAGTGGGAACCTATAACTGGTTTGATAAAACTATTGGTTCTGCAATTGTACATAAATTAAAATTTTAAAAAAATAAATAAAAGAAAAAAAAATAATAAAATCTATAAACAAACGATCAACAGAAAACTAATTCATTAGACAACAGGGCATAGCAGGGCATCGAACCCGCCAAAAACTGGGTTCGGTTTAGGTTCAGGTTAATTTGTTTTTTGAAAGATAGGTTCGGGTACGGTTCTGATTCAAGCATTAATAAAATTTGCGGTTTTGTTCGCGGTTCAGGTTCGAAATCATGTAATATGAGAGCCGGAATTTACGCAACAAGAAACGAACACAATTTTCACGAAAAGTCAGCCCAGACAGCAACGCAGACGCCTAAGACCGCGATTATCGACTGTATTTACTTTTCGAACTAAAAATTAACCTGAACCGGAGTTGAACCCCGAACCTGAATTTTAATACTCGGTTCGGTTTCGACTCAGGTTCAATTAAAAATATATCTGAGGTTCGGTTCTCGGTTTGGGTTCCCTAAAATGTTACGGTTTGGTTCCGGTTTTGGTTCGGTTCAGGTTCGGGTTCGATGCCCTGGGGCATAGTTTTGAAATTATTTCTATTATAATCTAATTAATGAATTAATCAAAACTAAATCATATCTTAATTCTTAAATACTACTACCAATCATTAGTAGCAAACTGGAAGAAACTACAGCCCGATTCTTTAGATTTAGTTAAGATTACACATTCCACTTGTGAGCGATGGAATCTTTTTTTTTGTAATTTGAAACGTCATTCGTCAATTCGTTCCTTTCTTACATTGGGGTTTAGAAATCCTGCATTGGTTTGTATGTCGGTCTCGGCTCGCGAAAACGATTTCTATGCGAGAAATGTGCGTGGGGCGCCATCTGTAAATCCATCCAAAATGCTTTCGGCTCCTTTGCCGATCTAACTTTCCATATGCGAATTGCGTTTTGAGACTGTAGTCTCGTTTCATAGCCTGTAGGATTTTTTCAATTCGTTCTTTATGCAGTGACCTAGTGACACTGTTCAGGGAACTATTCAAACTGGAAGTTGCGAGTAATATAGTTTGAATTGAATTGAGGTTCCCGCACACTATTTAGAATACATCAAAAGTAGTAGTCTAGTGTTTATCTTGTTACATTTTGGTGTAAAGAGAAGATCAAAGGAAATGTTTGAAGGTTGGATGTGTTTAGTTGAAAGAGTTTTTTTATACTGTAATTTATTGACTTTTTATTTTGTAAAAGCTTCTTTCGTACTATTGTTCAAGAACAGTTTTCTTTTGTAGCCTGAAAATCCAATTAACTGAAACTTTTAAATTTAATGGACACCAATAAATTCTTCCAGTATATTATGACAACATTTCGATTCAACATCTAGTGTTTTAACATTACTATTTCGTTATAAAAAATAACACTGATGATTACCCGATTTATAGTCATTTTAAAAAAATATCTTCAACAGATCCTTCTTAATTGAATAACCTGTAATAATACCGAAGTTTAAAAAAGTTACTTGAAATTTAAATTGAGATTTGACAACCCGATAAAACATTCTATAATTTTCAATTACGAACTTTTCACATAAAATTGAATAATCTTTTCAAGCTACCTGGACAAAATTGAAAATTCAATTACTTTCAAACTAAACAAATAATTCTGTACAAAATCAATTTGCTGTATAAACAAAACAATATATCAACAAAGGATGTGTAATTCGATTAATAGCGAGCTTGTTTATAGATAAAATAGATTTTGTTAAAAACACAACCTTAATATTTTATATGAAAATTATGTCACAAAAATTATTAACAATAAATCATATGGTTTACATTCCGTCACATTTAGGTCAGGAAGGTATTGTCTAGTCAAAAAATTCGGTGGTGAATTTTTAATGAATAAGCACGTTTTAGGGTCTCTAGAATACGATTTCACTAATTTTGAAATAATATCTGTATGTGTCTGTACTGCGTGTGTGGCAAAAGTTTCTCCGACGATAACTCCAACACCACAATTCTAAAAATTATAATTATTTCACATTTCTCTTCTTTAAAGCCATATGAAGAGCTGATTAGATTTTGGTTATAAATGAACAACGGGAAGTAACTTTATTCGTAGTTCTTAACAGTTTTTATTGAAAAAACGCCGATAAATATCACTTTTTGACATTTTATGTTAGTATAAATATGAATGAACATTTAATTGTCTATACGGTTTGTTTACACATTTTTTTTTATTCAATTGATATAAAGATAAAGAATTTTAATGAAATTAACTTTCATAAATCAGCCAGCTGTGCTATAACCATGTAAACTGGTGATATATTCAAATATTCTAATTGACAGATGTCCGTGTCAAGTGCAATTTACATAGTAGATATATGTTGGCGTGATAATCTTTTCCAAAGAATTTTCGGTTTGGAATTTGTAGAAAATAGTTATGTTCGTGTTATAATTTTACTATACATATACCCTGTTGCACCGCTTTCGCTTAAATGTTATGTATTCCTTAAATTGACAATATCGTATCGAAACGAAACGTCAAATGAGTAATTGAATATTGCTCTCAAATTTCGATTTGCCTATTTTTGTTCAAGCGTAGCTTAAAATTTAAGTGTCAGCGGTGCAACTGGGCAATATACATATAATCTTTTCCAAAGAACTTTCGATAAGAGATTTATGCAATTATATAGAACTGACGGAAGGTAATGTGCTGGCCACATCCGATTTTTTTGGATATTATTTTAAATATTTTCACAATAGTTGCCTTGAACAACAATTACCTATATTACGAGCGCACTTTTATAATAAAAGCGCTTTTATGGAGCTCACTTTTACATTATTTTCTTATGAGGATTGTTTTTATTTAAAATTAAAGATAAATTTACATATTTGTAGTATATTCTATTGTATATAATATACAATAATCACTACACCGCTAGACTGATTTAGCTAGAAAAATCTTGTTTGTACAATATTTCATTTAGTTATGATTTACATTTGGAATCGGCAACATCTCCGTATTTTGTGTAAGTTTTAGTAATACTTAATGGAGAATTGTGTGCAATATATAATTTAAACCCTTAAATATTACAAATTTATTTTTATTTTTGTGACGGTTTTGATTGAAGATCAATAGATAAAGTGTCACTTCAATAGTAGGTGTAATATAATTACTATTAAACTATCTATTGTGTAGTGTGTTAACAAGGCCGGTTATTAATTGGTACATTTTCGTCTGACATTAAGTTGGTAAGTAATTTTTTAATATTTAGTAAAAAAAGAATTGTGCACACAGAGAAAAAAAGTGTTCAATCAAAAGGATTCGTTTTGATCTTACTAATTTTCACTGTTGTAGAGAAACAAAAACGTAACTGAGTTAGTTTAAAGAATGATAAAGTGTTGATATGATAATGTTGTTTCAATGTAAATAATGTGTTAAAGTAAAACTTTTGGAAAATGTAAATTTAATTCATTTGTTTTCTTTATTTGACACGATATATAACTTGAATTAATATATGAAATGTTTTGTTTTAATATAGTAATTATTTTAGAAGAAAGTTTAGAGTTTATTGAATTAACATAGTCATACATTTATTTTAATGAATTGATATGTTGGATTAATAAATTTGATAGGTTAGATTAAGAGGTGCACAGTTTCAAATCAAATAGATTTTATTGTTTTATTTTAAATATAAATAAAAATATAACTTCTAATTAACATTATTAATATACATTTTTATTGTACTAACTACTAAAATATAAATAAACTATAATATAACAATATTCCATGAGTAGTCACAAGGAATTTAATAAATTATATCACTTGGACTAAAATACAGCTTGCCTTATAGCAAACCTTATAGTATACTACAATATACATATGTAGGTATATCAATTTTAAGTGTATATTACCATACCATCGAATTTTTTTTGTTGCATATTCTTCGAATCCCCACTGGATGAAAAGATTTCATACTTCACAGTCACCCATTATTACACTTACTTTGATAATCGAAAATACTGCTTCTTGTTTCTCCACTGGCAAATCACCGTATGACGCTGACTCGATGCGACGCACTAACCCTTCGCGTCGAGCATCAACACGTTTCAACACGTTAAATGTGGTCAACAGAAGAAATGCATTGAGTCAATACAAAATGTTATAATTCAATGCACTTAATGTATTGATATAAAAAAATTACTTCTTAAATTAAGATGTTATTCTTGTTTTCATTTTAGAAGTACATTTATTTATTTTAATATACAACAATTTGTACATTTAAGAAAAAAAATACTTATTTTAAGAAAATGTTTATTTGAATCAAGAAATAAGAGTAAAACGATTTTCAATGTTATTTCAAGAAATTGAGATGTTTTCAAATAAAATGATATTAGTTAAAACAAAACAAAAATGTTTGATTCAAATAATAAGTTTTCAACACGCCATCTCGTATTGGATTAAATACGTCCTTTTTCTCTGTGTGGATTTCAAGCGCCAGCTACTTTATTTTAAACTGAAACGATTAATTTCTTTAAACTAAACTACCTTCAACAGCAACGCTCTTTACTGCAGAAAAACCTGAACATTTAGCCATTCCACTTAACATAAATATGTTGAAATGTATGTTTGGAGTTGAAAACTTTTCGGTAATTTTAATGCAAATTGGTAAAACAACTTTGAAAAACTCTTACAAGGGTTTATTTAAACTCTTGGGTGTAAATATAAAAATCTGGAAATAAACCTAGTGGAACTGTCCTGAATTAAAGTTAATTGAGCAAATTCTAATTAGCTGTTTGCTGCTTCTGTTTAAAAGTCTCCAGGACGACATGGGAAAGCATTCAGCTTAATTAGCCAAATAATTTATCACGATAATAACGTAAAAAAACACTTTAATCTTAAAAATTACTAGCACCATTATAAAGTCTCCAAGAGAAGCATTTAAATGCTTTTACTGCACCACCTACAAACGGAGGTTCTCTTTTAGAGTCTTTGGGGAGAAATTGTATTAGCGAGTAAGCATTCCTTCTACAGATCTTCAATCGGTTTATAGACAAAGCATCAAAGTATTCAATCGAAACAGTAGTTTCATTATCACTTCAACGGCTAACAAGTTGTATATTGGAGTTTTGTTCGACAATAAAACTTCAGCAGCGGTTCGAGACAGACTATAATCTGGGATTGGAAGTATGAGAAAAGAACTATTCCTATTTCAGGCGATCAATTTTGTAGTTATTGGTTGATGTGGAAGTGTTTACTTTAAACTTTAAGTTAGTAGTAGTTAAAGACATTAACGAGTTGTCAATCTTCTCAACTTGTTTAGGAGTAAGCTAAGATGTAATAGTCTTATTTATAATAATGGTAGTAAAATACTACTAGGACGAACAAACGGATGTTGTTAATTTTAGAATATTGCAATGGAAAGTTTAGACAACCCATAAACAATTGTTACTGTCATTAAAAATTAGTTGTTTGGTATTTGGATAGATTGTTAGATTAAATAATTTATTTTAAAAAATTCACGGTGCAGTTACTCAGGCTTTATTATTTTCTGTGTAAACCGTATTGAATGTATCTTTCTGAAAAAAAAAAAAAAATAATAATTTCACGTTATCGGCGTGGCCAATAAAAAGTTACGGTCTAATCAATGTTGGGACACCTAAGTTTCATACACTAGTGGTTCACTAATAATAACAAGTATGATCTTAACAGATGACAACCATATATGAACGGTCATACCAAATTTCATCCAAATCGGATAGAGCTTTCTGTTATTATACTCATTTTACGTAAGAAAATAGCTTTAGATAGGGATATAAACTCTGCCCTTTGATTGGTCAGAATGCTAATAACCTACTTCACAAACGCGAAAAAAATATCACGTGTCAGATGTCAATTATCAAATAAAATTTACAGAATTAAGTGATATTTAACTATATGTTGATGTCATTTTTAATATTCGTGACTCGTATATTTTACAGATAAAAATATTTTTTTTATTTACAAAGTATGGTTTCACGGATTTCAATTATTTATTTCATGCATGTAAAAAGGGTCGGCTCTCAAGCGCCATCTGCTATTTTCTTACGTGAAATGAAGTATAGCAGCAATTTTTTGTTCGAAACTTATAGCATATATTTAGTTCTGTGTGTCAACATGATTTTTATAACATATATTTTCTAAAAATTAATAATTAATTTAAATATTTTGTATGTATTAATAAATTCTCTTTGAATGTAATAATAAAATTAATTAAATTTAAGGTTAACCAAGACTTTAAATTAAAATTTTAGCTACTAATATGAAACATTATTGTATTGTACGCACATTTACATACACATAATATATTTTATGTAGACAGAGGTATTTACGTTAATAGGTAGAAAATAAAGGACAAATTGTTCGTGATAATCATTCATATTTCATTATTTTATTAAATACTGTAATAAATTTTATTTATATAATAATTTTGAAAGGTCTATTCATCGATGATTGAAAAGTATTTAATTAAAATCTAAATATAGGTAATTGGAATAAAATCGTTTTTAAATTGTTGTAGTTATAAAGGTGGATTAAAAACTTCGCAGCCTGACAGAGAAAACATCAATAAACGCACAATTATTTTTTGTAAGGTTATGTGAATTTTCGTTATTGTCTTTGCTAACAACATAAATTTAATATATATTTAAATAATGTAATAGGAATTTCTCTATAACTCCACAAGGAATTCTCGTCTTTAGTGATTACAATCTCAAAGTACATAGATTCTCATTCATGGGAACGTAATATTAATTTATGTTTAATATGTGATATTTTGCATAGAGCTCGTGCATTGTGCTAGGCGTCTCAAGAAGCTGCAACTCCTAAAGGCAATAAATCTGATATATCTCGCGTTATGAATGTTGTATGCAGTTGCTTCTTGCCTGCTTAAAGCCCACGCTATGAATAATTTAACGTTATGTGGCTTTGTAAAAACTGTCGCCCGGATAACAAAAAACTCAAAACAGATTCAGATAGTTTCCCACGAAGATTACAACTCAGATAATAGGAATGTCACTTAAAATTCAATAAAATGTACCTACTATTTTCAAACAAATTACGATACAAATTAAGTTAAGGAAAATTATGTAGTTAAGTTTCAGTAATAATCTTCTTAATATTTAGTAATACTAACAAGGTTGTTTTCATCATAAGAGTTGATCGTACATTAGGGTAATGGCTTTATGAGAATTTTTTTTTTCTCTACTCTCTTTTAATATTTAACTAATTTTAAAAAATACGAACGTGTAGCCGATTATAACATTTTTAAAATGATGTGTGTGTGTGTGTGTGTGTGTGTGTGTGTGTGCGTGTGTGTGTGGATGTGTGTATGTGTGTGTGCGTGTGTGTGTGTCTGTATGTTGGTGGGACGATTCCTCAAAAACTATAAGACTTAAGACCTGTTTAACTATGAATTCTTCAATATGACATTCCTGGGAAGAGCTGAAAAGGTTTTGGTAACAATTGGACAACCGGAAGTAGAAATTTCTTAGAAAAATTCTTTAAAATATAATTTCTGGAATTTTTTGTTATTGCACTTAAAGAACATAAAATCCTCTATCTAATACACTTAAAAATTTTATTATATCTTGTACCTATAGATTTAGAGATAAAGATACTATAATTTATAGAGTAAAATAATCGCAGAGGCTAAGGCACTAAGGAAACCCGTTGACAAATTCCAATGTTTATAACATAGTTTGTAAATGACACATGTCAGTGTCAAAAATCAATAGTTTTAGTGACATTCTGATAGCTTTTTCTGTTAAGTATATTTAATCTTTCTTATTGTTTTATTAATTAAATATTTGACAGTAGTAGTTTCTCTATCTAATACACTTAAAAATTTTATTATATCTTGTATAGATTTAGAGATACAGGCATTGTATTATATAGAATAATCTAATCGCAGAGGCTATGACACTAAGGAAACCAGTTGACAAATTCAAATGTTTATAACATAGTTTATAAATGACAGTCAAATTTAGCAGTTTTAGTGTCATTCTGAAAGCTTTTTTTGGGAAGTACATTTAATCTTTTTTATTGTTTCATTAAATATTTAAAATTGTAGGTAAAATGCGAGGTAAAATGCATATATCCATAAGAAATACCGCCAATATTGCTAATGAATTGGAAGAATCTCTGAAATTTAGGAACTTACTCATACAATGAAAAATCGATATAATTAGAATTGTATATGTACAGAAGACATGTTAAATACAATAAAAACAATATTTGGGTAAAGTCCTGTAATGTTTTTGTTATAAAACGACGGTTCGATAGCGAAGTGCAATGCAATACTTATATAACATAAAATGGAAATGGAGGGAGGTATTGTGCTGGCCACAACAGATTTTTTTGTTATGAATGAGTGAGATGCAACGCAATAAATCCTTTATAATCCTATGTTATCCTTAAATTTGGGCCTGTTCTGGAACTCAGTGGTTAATCAAGTACTTTATCAACAAATTGATTTTTTAGTAAGTGAATTATTATCTATTAGATAACAGATATAAAAAAAATTAAATTAACCATTATTTTTTGTTTTTCTGTTGGTAATAATTTTCATTTTAAGTACCTGGTGGATTTTTTTTTATTTTTGCTTGATTACCATTATTTATAACGAAGTTACAATCTTTCGTTTTGTGTATAACACTTTTTACTTTTGTTAAGCGTAAACTCGAATGTAATTAAAGAGAGAAATAATTCCATTACATATTTGTCTTGTTTGTGTTCTCATTCATCCCAACTCCAGCTTCACAATATCCAGTTATGTTTGTCATAGTTTATCAGTACGAGTTAATTATTCCTCATGGTTGATGGGACCACAACCAGCAACCACATTCCGAACAGAACCATTTCCTGTGAACAAACAACGTTCTAATGAACATCTCTCCTCATTACTTGTATTGACAAAATATGGTTTACGGTCTAATTAGATCTAGCGGGCTCCGCCCCTTTTATTTTGCCCAAAAACTGATTTGTTGGACGTCTTTGGCGCAGACTGTCAGGATTTATTGACAATTAAAATACATTGTTCGGTGGGTCGGCCCCTACCGCGTCATGGCTGTCTGTGATCTGAACTAGTTTGCACACTACACTGAACCATAATAGCTGTAGTGTTATCTGACTGATGTATTGCCTTGTGATTGAAAGCCTTTGTCGGGAAACTTTGCAAGGATTTCGGAAGGGAACGGAAGGGTTTGTTATTGCTATAAGCATACGCAGCCTGTTCATATTATGCAAAATGCAAAAGAATTCCTAAAAATTAATATTAATTTTTTAATCATCATAATTATCAACAAAATAAGTGAAATTGTTATTAAAATAGCTCATTATTCTACGATTTAGACAATTTTTTACCTCTCGCTAAGAGAGGTATTGGATTCATGCTAAAATTCGCATATCCAGATTTTATTGAATAAGCACGATTTATGGTCCCTAGAATCCGATTATAACATTTTTAAAATGATGTCTGTGTGTGTGTGTGGATGTGTGTATGTGTGTGTGTGTGTATGTATGTATGTCTGGATGTTGTAGTCACGATTCCTCAAAAACTATAAGACTTAAAAAATATTTAACTGCAGTTTCCTCAATCTGACATTCCTGGGAAGAGCTGAAAAGGTTTTGGTAACAATTGAACAACCGGAAGTAGTAGTTTCTTAGAAAAATTCTTCTTAATATAAATTTTTGGGTTTTTTTTTATTAAATATTGAAGAACATAAAATTCTCCATCTAATACACTTAAAATTTTTATTATATCTTGTATAGATTTAGAGATAAAGACACTATAATTTATAGAGTAAACTAATCGCAGAGGCCAAGGCACTAAGGAAACCAGTTGACAAATTCCAATGTTTATAACATGACACATGTAATTGTCAAATATCAACATTTTTAGTGACATTGTGAAAGCTTTTTCTGGGAAGTATATTTAATTTTTCTTATTGTTTTATTAATTAAATATTAGAAATTATAGGTAAATTTGTAGTAAAATGCATATATCCATCAGAAATACCGCCAATCTGGTTAATATATTGGAACAATCTCTGACATGAAAATGATATAAAATAGATATACTTAAAATTATATGTGTGCAGAAGACATGTTAAATACAATAAAAAACAATATTTGGGTAAAGTTCTGTAATATTTTGTTATAAAACGACGGTTCGAAAGCGAAGTGCAATACAATACATATATAGCCTAATATGGAAATAGCGAGAGGTCTTGTGCTGGCCACAACAGATTTTTTTTTTTTAGTTATAGAATTTGTGATTAACGTTTCACAATTTTCGAAGCTGTAAATGAGCTTTAAGTAAATATATTTGCAGTCAAATAAGTATGGACTAGTGATTTCTACACTGCTGCTAATTCACTGGCCATATTGAAATTGCTAAGTTATGAAGTAACGGCAACACCGCAGGGCAAGGGACAGGGTGTGGAGAAGGAAAAAAGTTGAGCATCGGTCCATACATACTTTACGGCGACTATAGTGATTTAAGAACGACACTTTTTATAAAGCGAATCACAAACTATACTTTCTGTACGACTGCAAATTAAAATAGAAATACGGAAACATACTTTTTAGGTTATTTATTTTTATACATTGACACCTGTCATCTGTGGCTGAAGAAACGAAAACTACGGGAAGCTAACTTTAGCCCGTGCTTAATGAATTAGCTATAAATAGTTGCTAGATTTACGCAATGTCCAATACGATTGAAACCACATCTTTACAAGTTGTGATTAAGATGTTGTTTAGCTCTAACTGACGTTTTTATAAACGTGTGTTTAATCAGTCCTGATAGGTAAGAATAGAATGTAAAAGTGAGTCCCATAAAAGCGCTTTTATTATAAAAGTGCACTCGTGGACTTGTTTTTTTTGGCAGGAGCGAAGCTAGTTTATAAAAAGGAGTAACTAAAAATTTTATAAAAAGAGTCACGTACTATGCTTTTTTACAACTACTATTTAAAACAACCGAAATACTTACAGTGACATAAAAAAGGTTGGTTTATTTATTTAATCGTATCCAGCAAGTACAAGTATAGGGTAATAAAGTAGTATCGTCTATTACGAATAATATTAGAGAAGTAAAATTTACCGGCGAAAGCCACGCTCTTATTTCAAAAGTTTAAACTCGTGTTCGTTGCATCTCAATAGGGGTTTCCAAGTTTTTTTCATTTTTTAATATGTTAATCTCTATATAAAAATATTAGACCCGTGTTTTTTATTTTGGCCGAAAAGCGTCTAATGAGCCAGAAAAAAATTATTAAAGTTTCTATAAATGAGGATCGAGAAAATCATCGGTGCGTGTGACGTCACCGACACCGCGAGAACATACGTTTCTAGAGCTGAGTGAGACGGATATATAACAAATACGGTGGGTATGTCGTTTCGCACATGAACATTGAACATGTAAGATCTGTAAGATGTAAACAAATGATACATAACCCAAGAAAGTAACCAGTTGTTAAATTCTGTTCCTCAACTTATTTTGTAGTACTTATCGAAGATATTTTTAAAGAAATTGTGATTGTACATACAAATCAGGTAAAACTTGAGTACTTATAGTAATTTTGGATATAATTAAATATTATTTTTCTATTTTTTTGTGGTGGTGATAAAATACTGTTTCGTACCGGGCTGCTCTACTTCCTCAGCAAATAATCAAAAGAAAATATGTATATGTAACGGTTCCAAAAAATGAAGAAACACGTGCAAGTTACAATGACTAAATATAAATATTCCGTATTATAATGGAGTTAAATCTAAACATGTTAATTAATTTACTAATTTAATTATTTGTGTATTCAATTTACAGCCAGAAAGTAAAAACGCTGCACCTGATTCGTGTCCTATCCTATCATTAAAATTATAAAATTAGCACATGTTTAACTTTCTAATTAATAATAAATTAAATTATTGGTAAAATGATGTTTTATTTAAGACAAAAAAATAACAAACAACTATGAAACTATTTATTTGATTTCATAAATTAATTTGGGGAATACTGCAATTTTCCAAAATGTTGTTGTCTCCTCCATCAACTGCTGACACAGTTCTTTGTCGACTGTCTGCTTTCACAAATTCAGGATCCATATTCTAAAGAAAGTGAACAGTTTTAATATAAACAGCATTATTGGTTATTTACATCACTTGTTTTTTCAAAAGATTCTTCAAAAAACTAACAGGAAATTCAGTAAAAATTTCTTGTAACCTTAAATTTCGTCAGAATAACACTTGTTCTGGCTCGCTCAAATGTCATGTCAGAACCAGCGCGAACATGATCTGCGCGCTCGAAAAGCCATTAGCCAATCAGAATTTTCAGAGTGCCGTTGACGTCACAAAGATGGCCGATACTGAATTTTATGCACTCAGTTTAAATGCATTACATTTTAATTTTGATTTTAGAGTAATAAAAATAAGCAAATTAACGAATTTATTCATCCTAATATTACTTATACATGATGAACTCTGATATCCAATAAGTATTTCTTAAAAAGCTGTAGCCTTGGAAACCCCTATTGGCTTTTCTCTAGTTAGATACTAGTTGCATGTCTCTTCATCTCCTACAACCTACAACCTCGTAACATTAAATGTGTTGTATCAAAAATTACTACCAGACTAACTATGATGTTGAATAAATACTATTAAATATTTATGTTAAAATATTTATAAAACATTCAAAAGCTTGTAAACATTATTTTATAATTTTAATTTTAATTTGTTTTCATGAAACAAAGCTCTGTAAAAACAAATAGAACATATTTAAACAATGTGTTTTCTGAATTATTTATATTCGGCATAATAAAGCATTTGTTGAATATGAATTTATTTATTCACTGTTTTAAAAATGTGAAACAAAAGCAAAATATAAATAAAGACTTGAATTATTTCATGTTTATTTCAGAGGGATTAATTTTGCAATATAAATCACAAATCATAAAACTCTGAATTTAGGTATTTGAAATATTATTTTTATTACTGATAATAAAATTATATAATTATTTAGAGTTCGAAATACTATTCTATGAACTGTTATGCATGGAATTTATATAAATTGTACGTTGTAATCTGTTCTGTTTTATCTACTTCACATAAATAAACACATATAATGCTTTATATGTGTGCGAGTTTAAGTACTTTATACACGCATGTAAATTGTTTTTATCGCAAATTTTATACTTGCTGTTATGAACCATTCTCGCTGGCATAATACATAATGTGTGAAAGGGATCATGGATTATAAAAATGAGTAGAATGTTTGCGTTATTGTAGTATAAAAATTCATTATTCCATACTACAAAATTTTTAATATCTGCTACGGTACGTTTTTATTTACAAAATGTTTGTCGCATTATTCGTATCATAGGAAATGTATTTAATCATTTGCAATGTACAACGTTATTAACATTTATAGTTTTTAAATCGTTGAGTGGGTTATGGAATGGATTATGCGTCTGATGACTCGAGTTCGAAACTGACTGAAATTAACAAGAAAATAAAAAGAGTGGTAAAAAAAAGTCAAAAATACACAAATAATGTAGTTATTAAACATTAAAAGTATTTATTCCTATTTTGTAAGGAAGTTGTTAAGTCTTGGTAACGTTGTTAAAAAATTTAACCGATAGG
This sequence comes from Ophonus ardosiacus, assembly GCA_943142095.1. Classification (NCBI taxonomy): domain Eukaryota; kingdom Metazoa; phylum Arthropoda; class Insecta; order Coleoptera; family Carabidae; genus Ophonus; species Ophonus ardosiacus. The sequence continues at coordinate 38,769,555 of OW964832.1, read as the reverse complement.
AACAAATGTCATTTTCATATTTTATATTGTGTTCACAATTAGTTATTTGCTATAGGAATGTTTTCTAAGACATACACTCTAAGAAACAATTTGGTAAGTGGGAAAATATAATAGTGTGAAAATTAACATTTTGTATAATTTGCTAATTGTAAATAATAAAATTTAGTAAAATATAGTGTTAAATAATTTATAAATTTTTTACACTATTTATAGTAATAATTTAAAGAAATTTCGAAGAAGTGTTCGGATGTATATGTATTTCTAGTTTTGTGTATTAAATAATAATGTGCAAACTAATATATAAGTGAAATACAAAAATTTGTGTAAATATTACCTGGTAAATACTATATCATCATTTAATCTATGTAAAATGCTTTTTATAAATGAGCTCTTTGAACATATTGTTTTTATTGTCTGGTCGCGAACCCGGGGGAACCGGGTTCGATCTCGACACACGCTAAATATTTCCAATTTTAAAATGACACAAAAGTGACCCCTGTGGTGCATTCTCCACACCAGCTATGAGTGCCCGTGAGGTGGGCACACGGTAAAATATATCGTCATCATTACCGATGTCTACATGTGTTGTAGATACTGGCACACCCAGAAATGGGTAATATGCCGTGATGATCTATTTATTTATTTATATTTATTTATATATTTATGTATCTGTAACAAGGTGAGAATAGTGAAATAACAAGTAAATAACTTTAATATAAACTCTTCTAAATTATAGTTTCAGTATCAACATTTTAATTCTGTTATCTTTGTAAGTCAAAATTCCGTTTAGAAATAATAATCATTATTCTCTCATATCTCTGTTTAGTCTAGATGTCAACCGCGTAGACATTTATTGTTTTGACAATTAACTGTATAAGTTATTGCCTAGACTACGTGAAATCTTGTTATTTTGCCATGGATGCTACACCCTCGCACCCTTCATCAGATATGCCTATTGAAGAGATAACCCTTTGTTTAAAGGCAGTCGATTTTTATGATTCAAACCGATAAGACATAGGGTAGTGGTAGTCCGTGTTTAGTTTTTGGGCGTTTACGCCATGACTCGTAATTAGGGTTTATAACAGTTTAGTTTAGTATTAATGTAATTATGTAAATAAAGTTAGTTAAAGTTAAAATTAGCTGTCAAATATTGTGTGTGCCGTCCATTTAAGATGTGTTCATCATCTATCATCAAGTGTTTAGTGATAGTGTGAGTGTAAGAGCGTGTTCCTCCTCAATAAAGCAGTAGTCGTTCGGTGAAGTGTCCACCAGTTAGATAAAGTCACCGTTCGGCAAAGAGATAAAGTCATCGTTGGGTAAGAGAACAAAGAGAAAACAGTAGCCTCAAAGACCGCCCCCCCCCCCCCCCCCTGTTACATATCTTGTAACATAATTGCTAGTTAAAATACATTAGTTGGTGCTATGTTACGAAATATTCGATTTCCTATGTAAACCAATTTTAGTGTTGATTTTCAACAGGATTTTTTACGAAATAGGGCTGAATATTTCATGACAAAAATGTCGCCATATGATAACCAAAACAATAATATAATAAACCATTTATTTATGTTTTATAAAAAAAATATAGTTTTTTAAATATTATATTTTTATGAGTTTCCTTTAGTTTTTCAATAGTAATTAAGATACGAGCCGTTAAATCTACCAAATTTTTGGTCATCGATGGCATTATATTCTGTTTTCCTTCTTGTGATATACTCTTTTTGGTTATATTGATTTATACGAGTATTCTTGTTTCTTTTAAGAATTGCTTACTAATTCTTATATTTTGGGACTTAGCTTTAAATTTGCTTTTAGTATATCGAGGTAATCTTTGCAATTCGTAATTGTTGCAATAATAGCTAATTTTCCTACTTCCGTTGACTAAATATATCCTCAAACTAGGTATAATGCTGCCATCGCCGCGTTTAACGGGTAGGTTTTCTCCTTTTTTGCCTTCGATCTAATCTTTGTATGTATTAAACTTAGGTACGTAAAATCTAATAAAGAATTAAAAGCAGAAAATTTAAAACATTTAAAATTAACAGTAAAATACGGCGAGGACAGCAATATGTTTTTGGGGTATATTTTGTCAGCGGGGGTAGGAATATTGTTAATTATTTCAACAATCATGGATAGCAAAGACTACCTCGATATTCGAAAGTCAGTTCTGCAGCGGTCAATTATTTATTTTCTGTCACCAAAGTACGTTCGAAAAACCTATTTTTTTATTGATCGTAGAAAAAATGCTCTATCGCATTCGCTGAGATTTTTTTCATCATTTTTAATCTCCTCCATCAGCAGGAAATAAAAATGGATACAACATTTTCACACTCTTTTTGTAGAGCTTAACACGAACGAAACTTGGCAGAGTTCCTGCTATAAATAAAAATATTTCATACGCACCCGATAAAAAATACTGGACAGCCTGGGTTGGTCATTCTTGCCCAATTTATAAACCCCTGTAGCGTTTAATACCCGGGCAAGATCCCACCCCGACAAAATTCATTGAACATCGCGCCATATATCACCCGGACCGCGGGCGTCGCGTCACCCACCGACGCCTCGAACTTTCCCTGACGCCCGAATATGATTCATGTCCAGCCTATAATAAATAACGTTTTTCTAACTTGTTCATTTTACGCCCATTGCCTAAATAATTTCCGATGAGAACGGGCCTTGTTTCAGAATTTTTGGTTATGTTACTTTGACAACAAAAACTAGAAAGAAAATATCTTTGGCTGATACACAAAATACGAAAATCCGTGACATAAGAGGTTAACATGGTAAATTAGTTATTTCAAATACACTATTATTTTATTTTATTTTATTTTTTTTCAACCCCTCAACAGGATTAAATTCCAATAACAGAGTGATTTTACATACACAAACGTTCATGTCTTAGAGGGATTCGAACCCAGAGTCCCGAGCGCACTCATGACTAAGAGGCGTAGCTGTAACCATTGTTGCTTATTATTGGTAGTGTAATCGATTAAAATTTTAACCCAAAAACAATAAAAAACAAGAGACTAATAACATTTTGTGGTATTTCAACTGCAGTTTATGTTTCTTCCCGCGTTTACACTGGTGGCTGAGTACGTCTCACTGCACTTCCTATGGCTGGTTTATGATGAATTTAATTTATAAATTTACATTTAGAAATTTTGATTTAAAATTTACAATTTTCTCTCTGGTTTATGTTCGACTTTGAAGTTCTGGATCTGACCAATGAGTATCTATTACGTGACCTGTCCCTGCTTTTCATTTGACATTTCACCAGTTATCGGTTCTGATTATTTTACAATTTTATTTTCGTAGCCATGAATTTGTTAAACGATAATAAACAAGATGATTTTTTAATAATGTCGGGAAGAGAGGTGTTGGAATCAGATTTTATTGGATAAGCACGTTTTAAGGTCCCTATAATCCGATTATAACAATTTACGATGATGTCCGTGTGTGTGTGTGTGTGTGTGTGTGTGTGTGTGTGTGTGTATTTGTGTGTGGGTGTGTGTCTGTATGTGTGTCTGTGTCTGTCTGTGTCTGTCTGTCTCTCTCTCTCTCTCTCTATCTCTCTCTCTCTCTCTCTCTCTCTCTCTGTGTGTGTGTGTGTGTGTGTGTGTGTGTGTGTGTGTATATGTATGTGTGTGTGTGTGTGTGTGTGTGTGGATATTGGAACCACGGTTACGCAAATACTACTTAAAAAATATTTACCTGCAGTTTTCTCAATCTGACATTCTTGGGAAGAGCTGATTAGATTACTGATATTAAAGAATATAAAAATTTCTATGCGATATATCTTCTATGGAGTTAAAGATACAGACATAAATATATAAAATAATAAATTAATCTCACAGCCCATGGAAAACAAGTGGAAAAATTAAATTGTTTGTAATTGACAAATAAATGTGAGTGTCAACAAGCTTGAGATATTACTGAAGTCTTTTTCTGGAAAGTACATTTAATATTTCTTATTTTATTTTTAATTAAATATTTATAATTATAGATACATATACCTATTACCCTTTAGAAATATCGCCAATCTCATCAATGAATTGAAATAATCTCGAACATTAGAAGAATAAGTGTATATCGAATGAATTAAAAAATATAAAAATATGTAAAGAAGATATGTTTTTGTGTGTGTATCAGTAATGTCAAATATGTGCACTACTTATATAGCCTAATATAGAAATAGTGGTTTTATGCTGGCCACAACAGATTTTTTACTATAGTTGATTTGTATAATAAAGAAATAAATCAAAACACATACTTTAAAAACGTAAATAGTCTGTTAGGCCGTGGTTAGGCCCATGAACACATTGATTTGCCAACGGGCAGTATCATAGTTTATATCTAAAAGTGAAATAATAAGATCATGAACAATTCTTCAAATATACTCGTACGAGTGTGCATTTATTTAATTCCTTGCTAAACCTCATTGCATTAAAATTACGCAAATGTTTTCATTTTTGTACAATTCATTTGCTTTGTCGTACAAATTACGATGTTTTGCGAATACTGCTTATTAACAGAAAAACAAAATATCAAATTATTCCTGTGAACTCATCTTTCATTTCGTCTTAAAAATTTCATACTACATAGAATAAAATTACACATTTTGGGTTTGATACGTAATACGCTGTTTTCGTTTTTTTAAATTCCTTTTCCGTAGGATTTCATGTTCTTCGTACACAAATATCAATTACAAACAAAAAATTGGTAAATAAATATCAAGCTTCCAATATTGGAAAAGAATACCACCATGTCGAAAGATACAACGCCGCTTCTGTCCCAAATAAACCTCTGCCCTCGCTTTGAGCCTATCTTCTCTTGTTAATACCCCAGCCAATCGTTTGAATTACATCCACATCGAGTGTGTTTTGTTCAACTTTTTCGTTTAACCTTCACTTCCGCGCTCTCACTTTATTTGTTTATTTACGTATGCGTGTAACGTTGCTACCGCGTATATTTTATCTCTTTTATTGGTGTTTCCCAAAGGACAATAAAAATGTTATGGAGATTACGGTCAGCATACAACGGACTATTAATGCGATTTTTGGTGTATTGCGCTCTCTCGAATGGAATGCGACTTGCAGGACAATTAGTCACTGCGAATAAAAGAGGCAAAGGATTGTAATGGTGATAAAATTTATTTTTTGTTGGGGTTTATGGAGATGAGGGATATTAACTGGGTTTGACAGTGGACAATGGATACTAGAAGGGGGAAAGTGAATTCTGAAAATTTAAAATGTAGTTGCAAACTTTATGAATTAAATTTAAATTTGGAGAAAATTTCTGACAGTTTTTTATTACAATTTATATTAAAAGAAAACAGCACATGTGTATTTTATATACGTTTAACTGTTTTTGTGAAAAGATATTTAATTCGTATATTACAAAATTCACAACACATACTACACAAACTGTAAAAAAACACCAAGTCGTATTTGTGACAAATTGCATTTTTTCAAAATCTAATTGTAAAGTTACCTCATTAGAAGAAATAGTATAAAATATATATTCCTTAAAGCCTGTTAACGCACTCGTCCTTCATGAAACTCGCCTCGCGGCTCGATTCCCAAACTTGGGCTTATACTCGTCAAATAAATATGGACTGAAGCTAAATTTTTTTCTTTCTCCCCACTCTGTGTCTTTCCCAGCAGTATTACCATGAACATAATTTGGCATTTTCAACAGGACCAATTGATCTGGCAGCAGTATATAAAAATCCAGTCCATATTTATTTCACGACAAGTATAGTACGTTAACAAATTGACTTATGATACTTGTTTTTTTTTAATAACTATTATACTCTTATTTTTCACCTATATCTTAAATAAACACAATGGGTCGTATTACGAGCGCATATTTACAATAAAAGCGCTTTTATGGAACAAACAGCTCATAAGAATAAAATGTAGAAGTGCACTCTATAAAAGCGCTTTTAATATAAAAGTGCGCTCGTGATACTGGCCATTGAATATAGACACCTACGAGTATTTATTAAATCAATATTTTAAACAAAAGATCAATATCGTAATTTAATCTAATTAAACTAATATTAACCCACCTCAAATATCTCAACCATAACCTAACTTATTCTAACCTGGACACAATACACAAATATAAAATTCTGATCAAATAAATATGAACTTTGGATATATAGCTTACAATAAGTAAAATTTCTGATTATAGTTATATTTGTCATATAATTATTAATAATATTTTTCTCTTTTTCAGGTGAGTACCAATTCAAATATTTACAAATTGTGAAACGTGAGCTGGCATAGTGAGGCAACTAATGTAAGTAAAATATGATAAAAAATCTAATTTTTGTTATGTAAGCGTATCAGCGTAAAGACAATGAAATATTTACACTTATTTTAAATTTACTTATATGGAGTACTTAAATTTGAACCTTTATTACACATTGTTTAAAAATCCAAGTTATTAAATAAGTATTTTGTAGTCGTAACCTTAAAAAAGACATTTCCCGCGTGCAACAAACGACCAGGAACAACTGCTTCCCGATCGGCTCGAATGTACAAGTTACAAAATACATTGGCCCTTTGGGGCATTCTAAAATAAATTGGACTTGATAATAATACAATTAGTCTATAAAATACAACATATATAGATTTTCCTTTATTAAAAGTTAAACAAATAGAAATAAATTAATAAAATTCTTCCAATAAATATAAATGTCAAATGAAACAAATATTTCTAGAGAAACAAATGGTCATTGGCTACTTATTTTTATGTTCGCTTTAAAACAGGGCCTCGAACCCGAACCTGAACCGAAAAAAAACCGGAACCTAACCGTAACATTTTACCGAACCCAAACCCAGAACCGAACCTCAGATATATTTTTCAATTGAACCCGAGTTGGAAACGAACCGGATATTAAAATTCGAAAATTGCGGCTGTCATTTTAAATTATTTTTATTTGTTTGTCATTCAAAAAACCTGGTTTATAATTTTAATGTTTTTATTATCGTTCGGAATTTTGTTGTAATAAAATTATGAATAGTTTCAATAATTACAAGTAAATAAAATAATTGTATGTTTGTGTATTATTTATGTTTAATATACCAAATAATGTTTTTAATTCTGAATTAAAACAAAATATATTATAGACTCTCCAAACATTCATTAAACTATTATCGTATACCTACTGCTACGTATTTTTGTGTCAATGTAACCTAACCTTTTGTTACATTAAAAATATATAGTTTTAAATGAAATAAGTTATAGAAATATTGTTATTGTTATTTTTATGAAAACATTTATAATAAACAAATTTTAAAACAAAATACAATATTTAACCTTTACAAAGTCCGCCTTTGCTTCTTTCCTTGGACTGCAATCTATGGATCACGGATCATAACCATATTTTACTATTAAATAAACAAATATAGTATAAATAACACATAAAACACTTAATAACGTATATAATAATAAATAAAAAGTTCAAATTGTTCGTTAATAGCAAAAAAAAACACTCATTGCACGTCACAAAAACATTGGGAACTGAGGACTGACGCTATACCACGCGTACGAATATATTAATGCAAGAATAAACCAGAGTAACGAATGAATGAACAGACAACAGAAATAATTAATATTTAAATAAAATAACTATATTGAACTGTTTTTATGGCGGTAAATTTAAATGTTTGAATATGTAAAAAAAATATTAAAAATATTTTTTCATTTTAAATTATTTTTATTTGTTTGTCATTCAAAAAAATATTAATTAAATTTTTATTAAGTCGAACCGAACCTGAACCCTGAACAAAACCGCAAATTTAATTAATGCTTGAACCAGAACCGTACCCGAACCCAGTTCTCAAAAAACAAATTAATTTGAACCTAAACCGAACCCAGTTTTTGGCGGGTTCGATGCCCTGCTTTAAAATAAAGATTTTGAATAATGATACTTTCCACGTATTCGCGCAATTGAAGGTACTTGCTCTTTGCAGTCTCTTGTGCTTCAAAAATAACCCCCATGCGGCTACATAGTCTCCCGCGCACTTAGTTCGTAAATAACTATTCTATGTGTTACTTGTGCATAAGTATTCATATTTATCTTTCGTTTGCAAATATCCGTAACTTAATATTCGTATTAATTGCCTCACTTTCATATCTTGTAATAAACTAAACGAACTAATTCTATTATAACTTCTCCCTTTGCGACATATTCGTTATATTGACATACATGATGACGTACATCATCCTCTGCAGGTGTGTGGGGTTTCCCGCACGCCTTATTGAATATTTAATTAGATCAGCACTCAACTGTTTCATTACACTAATTGTAACTCAGTACTTTACTCAGAGTGTGCAGGGTATTTGTTCGTAAGTAGAACCAGAACTCATATTTTGTAATGTAACAATGTAACGTAAACCATAGAAGCGCTAAGTTATTATTAAGTAATTAATTTTGCATCGATTTTCAAATATATGTGAGATATACTCCATTATAAAAATGAAATTGAAGACAAGATGTAAAAAGAAAAGTTTGTACTAAGAAGAAATTATTGATTGATAAATGTATTTCAAATTAAATTTTTTTGAGAACTAGACCTCAAATTCAAAGAAAATATTTATGCTGCTTGAAAGATAATTTAATACACTTTAAATATAAGCCTAAATTAATTAGAATTCATTTCGTATTCCCAAACGAAAAATCTAAAATGTAATACATGAAACAAATTAACATTTACACTTAGAAACTGATGCAACACTGAAAAGCAAATTATGTGCAAAAAAATGCAGACAATAACTACAACTGCAATCTTTCAAAACTGTGTTATACCTGTGATAGCAACCACGTAAATATGCGCTGTGTAACCACGTAAATATACGCTGTTTTTGATATTGGTCCCTACATTTCATGAAAAAAGCACTCTTGATAAATTTAGGCTCCTGTTAAAGCGTAATACGTAAATGATCTTTCAAACAAAAATAGTTATTTATGATATAAGTGTTAAAAGTGACATTTTACGAATAAGTGGGGAAGTTTGTGAAACGATGCGAAGCCGAGTAAAACAAACCCCACGAACGAAATAAAATCACTTTTAACACGAATATCATACACTATTTTTCCTACGACCCTAATTATGTATTAGTAAAAACTAAAAATTATAGAATGACATTTATGGCAGGTCATGATGTATTTGCTATGAACAACTGAAAATTGTTTATTCTAACCTCTACTTCCAACAATACTGTTTTAAATTCCAATTCTTCAAGCGCCTTGCAAGGAATTACTATAAACAATTGTAATAATTGTACTATAACAATAAACGTTTCAAAATAATGTGTACTTCTAATAAAATACCTATATAAATAATTTCAGTACAAAAATAAATATAAAATGAAACTACATTTACTTATGAACACTAAATATAACTAGATTTATTTATATTTTTAACACTAAATGTAACTAGATTTAGTTCTTTTTTAACACTAGTGTTAAAAGCAAATTTGTTTTTTATTTTTAATCCGTTGTCAATGACAACGATTTAAAAGTATTCACTGTGTTATAAACTGTTATTTTTAACTCGCTAAGCAACCGTTAAAAAGACTACTTTTAACAGTGGTCGTAGGAAAAAGTTTTATTTTGATCCGAGGTCTAGTTTCTAAGAAAATAATTAAAATCAAAACTATGAAGTGGGCGGTTTCTATGTACGTAAGTGAATTATTATTATTATTGTTATTTAATTTTGCAATGAAGTTACATCAAGAAAAATCATGAAAATGTCAGGGAATTTCTAAAATCAGTAAAGGATCAGTAATTTAGAACTAGTACATTAAAACGTAAGTTATACAAGGCTATCTTTGTAAGCACGAGTTTGAAATTCAAACACGAGCGCGTAGCAGCGTGTGCGCAAAATAAACGAGTGTTTCAATAGCTTTCTGTAATGATTGTTTCATACTAGTTTCTCTGATTCGGCTTCCATTTACATTATTTCTTTATAAAAATAGTTGGCAATTTTTAAAGAGGGAAATTCTTGACAGGTTGCTAAGATATTTTGTGTGCTTAATGCCAAATAACAAAATGTCACAAAAAATCGTTTAAGAAGGAAGCTCTTTCTAGTATTAATAAGCGTGTTAGAATACGTCATTCTAATTCCGAAACAGAGAATACTTTGCAAAATCATCTATTAGTATGAAAATGAGAAACAGATAATTTATTTTAAAGAGATATATAATTCCAAATGTATTGGCAATTTCTAATCCTATTACGGAGAAAGAACACCACTTTAATAGGTTTTTTAATTGATATTAATTGGCGTGTGGCAGAGGGGCAAATTTTAATCCAGCTATATCTACTGAGCTAATCTAATTTTCCGGCTGAATTGACATTTACATAGTAAATCTTCGGTCCTAAAACCGTAAAACGTCAGATTTCTCCTGCAGGCCCGGGATATATTTTTATGTCCGTATCATTGGAAGGTATCCTCACGACTTTAAGCCTATCTACAAAGCCTTGTATAATGTTGGACGATCAATTAAGGTTTATGCCGGAAATTTAATGGACTCTTTTATTATTATAACATACTCCACTTTGAATATAGCGGTAATAACTTTATATGTTTTACGTTTTTTTTTTTTTTTTTTTTTTAGTATACTCGTACAAGACAAGATCAGAGGTTCTTTAGCAGGGAAATTGAATTTTAATGCATGGAAAGGGCTTAAAAATATTTTGAGGAGAATAAATTGAAAGTAAAATTGAGTTATCAAACTTTAAACTTATTATCGAACAGGAAATGTAACTAAATATAGAACCAGATAAAGTTTTGTTAAAAGCTTTTTCACTTAACACCATGGTTTTATCATTAATTTGAAGTGTGTACTTGATAACATTTTTGTTAAAAACAAGCGAGGAGTTGACTGGCATTGCCTTTCTGTCAATCGTTTGTGGCTTATTATAGAGAAAAATATTTCAAAAAACGGTTATAGAAATAGTACATTGAAAGACAAGTTTTACAATGACCCTTTGATAAAGGTCAACATCCATCAATCCATGCGCATCGATTACAATCAACCGTTAACCGTTTTTTCTTGTAAGTGGTCAAACTGCAATATCGAGTGGTAAAAAGAGAAATGTCACTTTTTAAATATATTAATTGATTAATCTCATTGACAGTCTACTTCTCTGTCATTTTCGCTTTTGGCGATGAAAACAACAACTCAACAGGTTAGAATCTATCAGAATATTCCCTCAAAGAGCACTGGGCATGTCTGTTTCCATCGAGCAACATCGAGCGTCGTACGAAAATCAAACAGGTTTGATATATCATACAAGTCGACGGTACACGATCTTGCGCGATTGTCATCATCGCACACACTGTGACCATATGTATTGTTAAACTCAGGTTTGTCTTCTATGCGATTGTGCTCGTTCGATAATGATTGCTCAGTGTGACCACGGCCTTTTGTAACGGCTGAATTACGCAATATACGACACGAGTATTACAAATGTACAACGTAATGCGTGTTTTTCATACTATGTTTTCTTTACTTTAATTTACTTTTATTTCAAAATTAAAAGAAATATTAAAATAACTAGTCAATAACTGCTCAGAAATCATCCTTACGTCTAGTGTTTCACAAGAGTCTTGCATTTTTCTTGTTCTTGTCTTGTTCTTGCAGAAAATGTAAGACAAGAACAAGACAAGAGTTGTATAGTTTATTGCAAGACAAGACAAGAATCTGGCCTGCAAGAAAAGTGCAAGAATAGCAAGATTTTTTAATATTTTCTTGCATTCTTGCACTCTTGCAATATTATATTATAATTCAACATTTCAACATTTTATTATTGGTTTTACCTCTCGCTAAGCTGACATTAATCGGAAAGGCTAAAAAGGTTTTAGTAACAATTTGACAACAGGAAGTAGTAGTTTCTTAAAAAAATCTTCTAAATATTATATTTTGAAAATTTAGCATTAAGTACTCAATCTGACAAATTTAAATTTTCTTATTATATCTTGCTATAGATTTAGAGATAAAAAATCTGATATAGCCAACACATGACCTCCCGATAATTCGATGTTTAAAATTGCAATGAGTTTGAAGTAAAATATCACTTTATCGTTTGTAAATAAAATCTAATTCGTTGTTCCAATAAATAGAAAAGTCTTTAATAAGAAATTTTGTATTATATTTTATCATGTTTTTTTTTTGAAAATCTGTTAAGAGCTCTTAGTTAAGAACTACATCCGACTTATCATATATACTCAAAATTTAATATGTTGTTTTTAATCATATACGAGTTTTAAAACCAAATTTGAGAAGTTTTTATTATATAATATATTTTTTCAAGGAAATCAGTCTAGAGCTTCAAATAAAGTACCACTTAATGTTTATTAATTTTAGCAAAAATCTAATATGTCGGTCTCATTAATATAAAAGTGTTAAATACCAGATTCAGTTTCACTGAACATGATAATATACATATTTACTACTATAATTTTAAAAACAACTAGCTTTTGACAATGACTGCACAATATAACAACCAACGGTTTGGCAGCTAATAGGGGAACCCCAAACAAGTCTAAATAATGTAACACTACGCGCACGCGCAAATAAGCAAGACAAGAAATATGCAAGAGTCTTGCAAGCAAGACAAGATTTTTGCTTGCAAGAGTAACACAAGACAAGAGTTATTTAAATTTCTTGTCTTGTTTTGCAAGACAAGACAAGAAATAGCCTAGCAAGACAAGAAATCTTGTCTTGTTAAACACTACTTACGTCCAGTTCCACCGCTTATAATTAGTTATATTTTAACTGTTGGTTAAAGTAACAATATCGTATCGAAATGAAATGTCAAATGAGTTTTTAAACATTAAAAATTCAAAATTTCAATACGAACTTTATAGTTACATGTAGTTCAGACTTTATAATTTTTACAACAGACCATTAATAATTTTATCATGCTCTCAATCGATGTTCTTCTATTTTGTACGATGTAAAGCTAGCTAGCTTTCTAGTAGTATGTTTTAAACTAATACGTTTACCTAACCAAATAATGTAATGGAAATTGAAAGTGAGTTCTTGGATATGCAATTCCTCAAATAAACCACATTCTCCACATCAGCAAGTTAATTTGTGAATAAGGATAATTTATTCGCGGCGCTAAAATAAGGTGAACCTGAATTCCTGAATATATAACTACATTCTCCCTACATGCTAATTAATATTCCTCTAGTTTCAAAACTGGGCGACAAGCTATTCCTTTGACGATACACCAAAGGCGCTTTATGCAGTACAAAATGTGTTATTATTACATACTATCACTAGGTTTATGTGGTACTAATTATGACACATTGTATTTACTCAGAAGAAAATACAACAAAAAAAAAAAACAAAAAACATATAAGGTATCTGAGGCAAATAAGTATTTTAATTACCGTGTATCAACTATTACATTTACATAGTTGCAACGATGTAGTTTTCTTCTCACTCATAGATGACGTTAATATAAAGATAAATAAGTAACGTCATCTCGTTTGCACTGCCCTGTTGTCAGTAGCTTCGAGTTTATTGTAAATATTTTCATTTTGTAAAAACTTCCAACAACCTTAAATTTTATTCTAAAATTTTTAATTTTTTATGTTTGTGGTATCATTACTCTTTGGACCTTATAATTTGTGAAACAAGATCACTTTCATTGTTTTGAAAAAAAAAAAATGATAAACATAAAGCCTAAATTTAGTTACAAAAAATAAGAATCACATAAAAAAATCTGATGTAGCCAACACAAAACCTCCCGCTATTTAATTTTTATTAATTTAAATACATACCTACATATTTACTAACGCTACAAACTGTTCCATTGCAGAAAACAGAAAACTATTGCTTTATTTACTACTTTCTTTTTAAAATGTCACTGTTATTAATTTGAAGTGATTAGTTTTTGACAGTGACATTTACTGTCAGTTACATTCATTTGAAATATGAACTGTGTAACAAAGGAATTGTGTTTATCTTAGGCTTCGTGACTAATAAAAAAAATATTTTTAATTTTATCTGTAAAATATATAGAAAAAGTATTAATGTATTCCTGTAGAAAATTCAATAATCTTTAATTTTCATAAGACATATAATGCGAAAAAATGGCATTAATGGTATTTTTTGAAGAAAAACCATTATGAGCTTCAAGTAAAGTGCCATTTCCGGTTATCCGATTTACACCAAAATCTAATGGCTTCTTTTCATATTAGAATAGGATAGGAGTTCAAGGTTTCAGAATTTTCTTGTATTTGAGTAGAGCGAAGACAAAATCCCTACACATACACACATACACACATACAGACATCATCGTGAAAATGTTAAAATTGGATTCTAGGGACCTTAAAACGTGGTCATTTACTAAAATCTCGATATGTGATTTTTAGCATGATCCCTATACCTCCCTTGCCAAGGGTAGCGGGAGGTAAAAATAAACGAGTGAAAATTGTAAACATTCTTTCATAAAAACTTATCTAATTAAATTTTATACCACAAATTCTCATTAGTGCTTATTAGTATATTTTCCATTTCTAAATTTTATTGGGAACAATTTTTGCATTCGGTGGGAGTAGAATATAGGTAACAATTTTTTTACCTCAGCTGTTATTTTTCAATTTTATTGATTTATTCGGTTTATTTTTGATTATAATTGAAACGCATTTTATAATTATAAACTAAATTGGAAATAAACGAAATAACAAGAACAAATAGTAATTGCCTATCACTGAGGCAGAATTAAGCCAATATGAAATTTTTAATAAAAAATAAATTTTATATTTTTTGCGTGTGCCAATTTTACCAAACTATTTACCTTCGAAAACCTTTTGATAGTTAAAAACAAAACCTACATTCAAGATCAAACGCACATCTGAATCAACAAAAACAAAAATATTATTTTTAAATACCGACAGCAAAACAATCGAGCGTTCACAGAGCCCTCTTCGTTCATTTCCGCATTCGCAAATTAAACTCCGAGCAAAAACAACAACAAAAACGTTCTGTAACGCCGACCCGTCAAAATGAATAAGTTACTCTCAGCAAAAAAATATCCTCACCCTTCAAAAAGCAGTTTGTCTTGCAATTATTTTCGACACGTAAATTAATTCTTCCACGTTAGGTTATTATATATCTCCATCAGATTAATTAATGTGCCCCAGTGATCGTGATTCTGTTCTTCTGCTGAATAATCAAGTTATGAACAGGGTGAGTTATAGTGAAGAGGTTAACTCCGCCTACAATGTTAACCGTTAAACGAGATTTACAAACCGTTGTTTTCCAGTAATTTGGAGTTATTAACTTGTAAGGGTCTCCAAATTTAACGGGGGTCTATTTGATTTAAAGCAACATTTCGAATTTATTTGCCATTTATTTGCTGTGAAGATTAATTTCAATAATAAAATCTGTTGTGGCCAGCACACCTCTCCTCAATAGGTTACTATAGTATAGTCACAATTTAAAGTGAAAATATGCAGAAATTATTGAGTATTAGTAAAAAAATGTAAATATTAATTTTTCGCAAACTAAAGAGTGACCGAAAATGGTTAAAGCTTGTCGCTCCATATTATTGGATATTTGCCGTTAATTTAGTATAACAGTGTGACTGAATATATATAGTGTGGCCAACAGGAGACACGATTTTAATTGGTCGGTGCGAGTTTGCCAGAATATGGGGTATGTTATGCCAACCTCCAACGTTGTTTACATGCATTAAGTCCAGAAAATTGACATTTCGAGATATTGCTTGTGAATTATGAGAATTTAAAGTAATTATGTATACCACATTTATATTTTCAAAAGTGTAAATATTTAAATTATACGTGCATTTGTAAATTTGTAACTTAAAAATGCGTACACTTACGTAACATTCTCTTTATATTCAAATAATATTACTACCAAGTATATATCTCTACCCATTTTTGAATTATTGCCCCAAAAGTCAATATACCCCACATTTAGACAAAAACTTCAAAATTTAAAAAATCTAATTTTTATGTATCTAGATACTTCTCAATGCGCTGATTCCAAATTTTGAAACCGCAGGTCGATATCTCTTCTCGTTCTCGAGATATTTAGATTTAAAGTTTTGCTCAGAACTGCCCATTTTTGGGTTATTACCCAAAAATGGGTCGAGATATGAATTTGGCGATATCACCATTCGATTCTACGGTCAAAAATACATAAGTATAGCAATTTTCATAATTTTTGTCGTACCGGTCCTTTTTTTATTAATAAAAGCTTGAAAACCCCTGAAAATGGTCAAAATCTGAAATAATCGTAAGGGGTACACCTTAGATTTTTTCGATTTTTGGCCATTTTCAGTTATTTTGCTTTAGAGATTGTATGCGGTTTTCAAAAATTCTGAAAATTGGTGTACTTATGTAATTTTTCCCATAGAATCGAATGATGTTGTCGCCAAATTCATATCTCGACCCATTTTTGGGTTATTACCCAAAAATGGGCAGTTTTCTGCAAAACTTTGAATCCAAATATCTCTAGAACGAAAAGAGATATCGCCCTGCGGTTTCAAAATTTGAAATCAGCGCATTGAGAAGTATCTAGATACATAAAAATTAGATTTTTGAAAATTTTGAAGTTTTTACCCAAATGTGGGGTATATTGACTTTTTTGGCAATAATTCAAAAATGGGTAGAGATAACTTCGTAGTAATATTATTTGATTTTTAGAGTATTTATATAAGAGTATGCATATTCATGTGATAATTTTATTGAATTTATAGAATAATTTCCAATGAACTTTTGGGATCAAATTAACGGAAGGTCTTGTGCTGGTCACAATAGATTTTTTTTTATTTTGGCGCAAAAGTGGTCACTTAACTTCAGCCATGTTCGATCATTGTATAAAAACCTGCTGTCCCTTTGTCGCTATTTTATGATTTTAGTTCGCTTTCAATTTATATTAAGTTAAAAAAAAAATCATGTAATGGAGATTCTATGCAGATATATTTTGAGAAATTTATTTTAAACAATTTGATGCCTTTTATTTTTTTTAACAAAAATATTTGTCACACAAATTTTATCCATCAGCATTGATTTCCCATCGTAGCGTACTATTAATTTTATTAAAATTGTGAATATAATATTGGCAAATATTTTAAATGTACTTCCTACTTTAAAGTATTATTAATAATAGAAATTAATATGCGTACGTGCATAAGAGTAATACGACAATGAATGCAATTGACAATT
This sequence comes from Ophonus ardosiacus, assembly GCA_943142095.1. Lineage (NCBI taxonomy): Eukaryota > Metazoa > Arthropoda > Insecta > Coleoptera > Carabidae > Ophonus > Ophonus ardosiacus. The sequence goes on along the minus strand of OW964832.1, from coordinate 38,752,330 downwards.
ATTATTTGTTTTGCAATTTATTTCCGTACAATTTGGTTCTGCGTAGTTTAATATGACGCAAAATTTATTACATTGAATAATATTAATATATTTTATATAAATTGCGTTGCTGAAATAAAATATTTATTGAACAAAGTATGTATATGTTTAATTCACTTTGTATTTGATATTTTCCATTAAAAATATAAAATAAAATTCATTTTAATTTAAAATAATGGTTTCCACGATTGATTTTTTTGGAAATGAAATAACAATTTTTATAATGAGTTTCTGTTATGAATTATTTTTTTATAATTTATTTTCGATGTGTTTCTGGTATTTTGAAAAATCACATTTTATACAAATTTATTTTTAATCGTACGATTGTAATATACCCTCTCATTATATTAAGTTTCGAATTACACACTAATATTAATTCTAATTATATCTATTCTTTCATTCTATAAGGAATCTTGTCCTACCCTTTTAAAATGTACAAAATGGTTCCAATTCATTGACGAGATTGGCGAAATTTCAAGGATATATTAGGATTAGGTAATATTAATATATATACCTACCTACAATTTTAATATTTAATTAATAATTCAATAAGAAATATTAAATGTGCTTCCCAGAAAAGCTGTCAGTAATGTCAATAAAACTGTTGATTTTTGGCACTGACAATTAGAAACATTTGAATTTGAGTAGTTTCTTTGTTGTAGTCTGGACGACTAGACTGTTTGTTTATCTCTACATTTATAGAATATGTAATAAAAATTTTAAGTGCATTTACATGGAGAATTTTATATTCTTCAATATTAGTAATAACAAAAATTTTCAAAAAATAATATGTATTTAGAAGAAATTTTTAAGGACCTACTACTTCCGGTTGTCCATTTGTTATCAAAACCTTTTCAGCCCTTCCTATTAATGACAAATTAAGGAGTACGTAGGTAAACAGGTCTTAAGTATTATAGTTTTTTTGAGAAATCGTCTTTTCCAACATCTAGAGATACACACACACACACACACACACACACACACACACACACACACACACACACACACACACACACACACACAGGCATCATAAAATGTTGTAATCGGATTCCTGTGACCTTAAAATTTGCTTATCCAATAAAATGTGGATATGCGATTTTTATCATGAAACCAATACTTCTCTTAGCGAGAGGTACAAATTAAACTATAGTATGTAATAATATTATTACATAGCAATTTAATGTTTGTAGAAGTCATGTGTGACGTCATCATGGTAGAATCGTGGAAGAAGACAGATAGACTGGGATGGAAAGAGACAGTTATATGTTGTAGCAGGTTACGGAATGGCGAAAGTGACATCTGATCTATATGATGACATCACATCCCTACGTCAAATTTTTAGTCATTATTTTCTGACAAACTACGAATAAGTAATAGATTTAAAAATATATACTCGTAGGTATTTCATATAATGTCTTATAAACATATGTGTAGAAATCACAATTTGGGGATACCTCATTAATATAATCAAAATTGTAAAATTTGATTTATGCGAAATATCCTATTTAGACACAGCTCGTAGTAAGATCACGGTTTTAACTAAAACGCTGTTTTTAGAAATGTCAAATTCATATTTAAATATTTAATTTCGCCTGTATGTTTAAAGAACTAGTCCAGTCATTTGGTAGAAAAATAAGGGTTTATTCCATAAAAGGTCGGGTATTTTTGATTTTTGGATATATTGTATATTTAGGGGTCCTAATAAAAAATGCAAGTTTTCCCCCTCGGGGGCCTTCGGGAAGCACCGCCAACTTGAGAAAAAAGGCGCAAAAAAGCGGTTTTTTCTAAATATCTCTTCACTGATTTGCATTAGACAAAAATAGTTACTATCTAATTTGTTGACTATAAAATTCTCTACAACTTTTATCTAAAACATTTTTTTCTATAATTAATAGATAGCGAGCTACAGTGCTTCAAACAGAGCAATTTTTTTGAAAATTACATGATTGCTTCATTTAAATCCTATTTTAAAATATAATAAAATATGATTTAAATGAAGCACTCATGTAATTTTCAAAAAATTTGCTCTGTTTGAAGCACTGTAGCTCGCTTTCTATTAATTAAAGAAAAAAATGTTATAGATAAAAGTTGTAGAGAATTTTATAGTCAACAAATTAGATAATAACTATTTTTGCCTAATGCAAATAAGTGAAGAGATATTTAGAAAAAACCGCTGTTTTGCGCCTTTTTTCTCAAGTTGGCGGTGGTTCCCGAAGGCTCCCGAGGGGGAAAACTTGCATTTTTTGTTGAGACTTCTAAATATATAACATATCCAAAAATAAAAAATACCCGACCTTTTGCAGGGTAAATCTACCTAATGACTGGACTAAACGAATTTTCTAAAAATATATGTTTGAATACAAACTATGTTCTGCTGTATAATCATATTTTGATAAATTTGATATTATTTATCATTATTAGATAATGAAATTTGACTTTTTTTAAAACAGCGTTTTAGTTAAAACCGTGATCATACTACGAGCCAATAATATTATATTATGTGTTTATAAAAAGGTAATACTAAGTTTTTTGTTGCTTTCGTATTGTTTCCATTACAGGCCAATATATTCCAATATAACCTATATTAGACACTTTCCATACCAGAAAACTTTGGCACGTAGGTATCCAAAACAAATCATAAATCTTATTTACATATCAGGGTGCAATAACTTACGCACGGGAGTCACATTCACATCCACCCAGCTTTTTCTTCGTACGTTCACGCTCGAAATCACATAACAATTTATAACATAGCGCAGCGTAAAACGTACGAGAACATCTCCCGCCTTGACGGGTGTAGTTAGACGTCCGGCAGCTTGGCGCTGCATCCGAGATGCTGCTGACATCTTTATGCCTCCCATCAGGCTTACCAGCAAGAGAGGATTTTATTGCAGAGGTTTTATTAGCGATAACACACCGTACGAGAGGTTAATTGAATTGAGTCTATTGGAAACAATTGTAGAATCAAGAAAGTGGGGAATCAATGGAATAACAGTTGTTTGAGTCGAAATGAGGTCAAAGCTTTTCTGGATCTCAGTCACATTTTGCAGATAAAACAGAACTTATATTTTCAATTTTAGTTTTGCTTACAAGCTTACTTTTAGCTTATTACCCATTTCTGAATCTACTAATTTGCACTTAATATATTATTTTTTTCTCTACTAACCTAGGACCCCACCATTATTTAGCTACCATTAGAAATTGTTTTTCAATAAGACTTGCTAGGTAACTATAGTAACCTACTGTCATTCTCAAAGAAACTCAAGCCTCCAAATACAAATATTATTCGACTCATTAAATTCAAGAAAAGCGTTAACTATGGATTATCAATTTAAATTTTCCGCCTAATTATAACATGTAAATGTAGAAATGAATAAATTACTGTTAACGCTTTTAAATATTAATTTATGGTATATTTTTATCCTGATAATTATCAGAAGTAATATCACAAGACCTCCTGATTTTATCGATAAATTTTTATTTTGTACGATTTTTTTTTGCTTAGCAACAAACACGAAAGCAAACTGCATGTGAATGTCAGTTTGCTTGAGTGATTTTGCTTAAAAGCAAAAAAATGAGTGCTTAAAAATAAAAGTTTATCTGAGAAAATCTGAGAGGTCGTGTGGTATTTGGTGAGATAAATTCCAAAGACAACGAAAATGAAATTTGACACATTAATTGTCACACCGACAGTTATAAACACTAACAACTGTTTATTTACTTGGTAGAGGAAAATTATCGGGGTAACGGGGTTTTATCAGTATAATATTGTTCCCATTGGTTGAATTTTCAAGTGTTTTGCATCATGTTTGGTTAAAAACTAGTCGTTGGAATTTATCGTTTAAACATTTTGAGACTTCTCTCATATCTGGAGGAATGCAATCATAAGTAATATTTTCGGTCACTTTCACTACTCGTAGTGTGCTGGATTTATGCAGACAATTAAATTGTAAAACTAAACTAAACAAGTAGAAACAATTGTTATTGACAATGTTAATGCAACTAAACTGAAGAACTAAATTAAGAAGTTGGCTATTTTCAACTTTTTGTTTAATTTTATAATTTCTTAGTTTTGCGTCTGCGCCAATCGCGTACTTATGGCAGATATTAAAACTTAACCTAAGAAAATGTACACTGGCAACAATGTTTTTACAGAGAAGAGCGACAAAATACTATACGGACTTATTCAACAATTTGTGTATCTATAATTTTCAACTTATACAGGGTGTTAAAAAATAAGTGTCTCAAATTATGAGGGCATTATAGTACTAACCAAAATGAGTAAAAAAAGTTTAATCAACATGGGTCCGATCTTCAACTGTTTTCGAGATAGAGGCCATTTTGTATTAGAATCGAAGAAAAACAGACTAAGATAGTGGTCGAATAAAATTTTGTCTATGCCAGTAAATAGACTATAAAAAAACAATAACATATTATATGAAACATTTTTTTCACTTTCTAATAGTTACGAAGTTATTTGAAAACTAAATATTGGCCAAGGGCGCCACAACTTTTGTCTTAGTACAATTATTCGATTTTTTGTGCAAAACAAAACACATCTAAAATGACCTCTGAAAGGTAAACAAAATATCTCATTTAATCAAAGTCGTAACTCTTACAGTTTTCGAGATAGCAGAGGTAAACACCGAAAAAAACTCATTTTTCATTTCCTTTTATCTCGAAAACAGTTGAAGATGGGACCCATGTTGATTAAATTATTTTTTACTCATTTTGGTCAGTACTATATGTCCTCATAATTTGGGACACTTATTTTTCAACACCCTGTATAAATATACCTAATGAAATGCAATTTCATCTACAAAAGTTAGTTTATGTGAAATGTCATACACAAAAATTCTTAATTTTAATTTACTGCATAAACGACGTTATTTTAATTTAGTTTTTTAATTTAGTTGCTTCATTTAATTTTATAATTTACATGCTGCATAAACCCGCATTATAGTTACAAAAAATATTGAAACTGAAACGTCAGATAAAAAACAATTGCGGCCAATATTACTTTTTTGAATATTAAGAAACAAGTGAATATCCATGTCAAAATTGTTATTATCAATATAAAAATCTTTATATAAGTTTTAAATGCCAGTAGTGAAAGAATAATATACTATATACCACGGTTGAGGAGACCATTATTGACCAACGTTTGCACCTCGGAATACAATCTTGATACTAGATCAATAATGTTAGTCTTCTCAACTTTGGTGTATAATATACTATTATTACATCGTTATTTTCAGAATTCTAAATAAAAATCTTACTCTTATGATATGTGAGAACTATCATTCAGAATATTCGGAACCCACTTTCAGATTTTTTGTAGCACACTTATATCAGCCTTGCGAATCTACAATCTAGTGTGTTGTATAAATAATTTGATAATAAAGAAGAGCAAAGTACCTAGTAAAAATTTCCGTCCAAGAGCAATTGAATTGTAAATGAAAGAGTAAAATAATATCTAAATCTAGGTCAGGTCTGTTTGACCTAAATATCTAGTAACAATTGATTAAATACATTTTTCAAGATTTAATTATTCCAGTTGAGTTAATCTCACGTTTCGTCAAGTTCGGGTAAAATTAATCCCGTTATTAATAGGGCCGCAGATAGTTGAAGAGTAAGGGTCAGATTAACCATGAATGATTAGGTGTAATGATACTAATTGGCAATTCCATTATCATTTTAACCTTATCTTAGTTTGGTAACACTATCTGCGGAGAAAATAACTTATTTGTTAAACGAAATTCGATACGGGCTAGGAGCTGGAGTAGTTTCGTCTAGCTATTTTCCCTAGATGCAACGCTCATTTAGCTTTAATAGCGCTATGACCTACAAGATACGCTGGAAAGTATGCTATGCTAAGTTTCACATTATGTCATCAACTATTAATATGTTGCAAGCAAGGGACTATTACTATATTGCTTCTAAGCTGAATTTTGATAGGAAATTTCAATTTTACACATAATAAATAACATTGTAGACTTTGTTGTTATTCTCTGTAATGATGCTCCAATTTGTAAGATGATAAGATGAAAGTATAAAGTACTGTTTATAACCTGATAATAAACTACACATAAAGTCCGTTTACACCAGTTGACACACGTCAATCGTAAGCATGTTGTTCAAGTCACTAGGGAGAGGGGAATTGTTGACGTAATGTCAAAACTGACAGTTTATGTATATTTACTCAATACGTTTCTGATATTTGGATAAAGTAGGCCAAATAGATGTTGTCTATACAGACTTTACAAAAGCCTTTGATAAACTAGACCATACAATTTTACTAAGTAAAATTCGAAATTGTGGTACCCATGATAGCATCACTAATTTTTTTTCAGTCATACCTATATAGGCGTCAGCAGTATGTAGCCTACAATGGATACCGTTCTATATACTATACCGCTAAATCAGGTGTACCACAAGGATCAAATTTAAGGCCCCTTTTGTTTTAATGATATTGTAAATAATTTATCTTGTAATGTATTACTTCATGCAGATGAAGTAAAAAGTTTAATCGAAATAGAAAATATTTGTGGCTGTAACAATATCCAAAATAACCTAAATACTTTGATTGAAAGGTGTGTCACTAATAAAGTGATACTAAATATTAGTAAATACCAAGAAAAAAGTCTCCCATAGTTTATGTATACAAAATTGACTTTAAAATAAATAAAATAAATATATCATCACGGCATATTACCCATTTCTGGGTGTGCCAGTATCTACAACACATGTAGACATCAGTAATGATGACGATATATTTTACCGTGTGGGCGCTTACCAGGCGTCACCTCACGGGCATTCATAGCTGGTGTGGAGAGTGCACCACAGGGGTCACTTTTGTGCCATTTAAAATTGGAAATATTTGGCGTCTGTCGGGATCGAACCCGGTTCCCCCGGGTATCAGATACTCAGGCACGCGGCCACGGGATCCCATAAATAAAATTGACTTTAAGAGATTTTATGCCGATCTGTACTCACGAAAGACTTAGGAGTTTATTTTGACCAGGACTTGTCTTTTTTATTTCATTTAGACCATCTTACATAAAAAACTGTAAACATTTCTGTAATAAGTTTGCACATTGAAATTGAAATTTGAAGTGAATGTAACATTTAAATCTTGCATAGCATATTTACATGTAAGAATGGTATCCTACTACATAATGGGAAGTAAAGATGTTATTTTTGCGTGTGTACGTAACAATGAAGCATTTATTGAAATTTATAGATAGTTTATTCCAGCTATATGAAGATAGCAGTTTATTTATATTATTTTGTACAAGAAGTATGTCAGAGGCTGAGGATATTTTTTGAAGTAGTATAATATCATTTGTTTATGCCAAAATTGGGCACGTAAATGAAATCAGCAATTCATTAATGAATGAAACAATAATAAAGGATCCAGATTGGACCCCTGGGGTACTCCTGACGTGGAAGTGAATTTAAAAAAGGAAAACCCGTAAGTGAAATCAGCAATTCATTAATGAATGAAACAATAATAAAGGACCCGGATTGGACCCTGGGGTACTCCTGGCGTGAAGTGTATTTAAAAGAAGAAAACCCGCTGTAGTAAACATAAAAGTGAGAAGAAAGTAGGAGAAACACCGAACGAACTGATTTAAGTTAACAATAAACCATGATCTATGTAATCGAAAGTCACTATACATTATGTCAACTTGTCCACGGTTATCCATAACTTCAGAAACGTATTGTGAAAAACATGCTCAATTGGTTACCGTTGACCGTCCGCGCATAGAGCCATGTTGATCGTTAGAAATTAGAGATCATATTTATAAATAGGGCATTATAGATAACTTTTTCAATTTTATTTTACAAAGTATTTAAAATTGTTAAGGGCCTCTAGTTTGCAATATTGGAAATAAGAAAAAAAGAAATATTTAAAATATTGATTAAAAAATAAAAGCACGATGAAAATGCCAAAAATAAAAAATGAATCTGCAGGTATTATTTTCAAATAACCGTCAATCCATACCAAACTCGTTTGGGAAATACCCGTATTGCTTAACAAAACCTACAAAACTTCAATATAGCAATCTTCTCCCATGACGGCATGCTGTATGCTTTCAGTAGTATTAAAATATAAATCGGTTTGTGCACATAGAGTAAAAATTTCCATATTCATTAAGTCTTCGGGGTATGGGTATCGATGATGCAAATGGCACAGACACCTTCTCATGTGGACGTATGCTCTTGGAAAGTTTCTAGGCGGGAATGCGGTAGCAGGATACGGGACGAGTCAAGGTTCCCGAGGGATAGAGCTTGCTAACGTGTTTCCCGATACTCGGCGCGTAACGATGCAATAATGATTGTGTTGTACCAACGGCCTAAAGACCAACTACGAACAGATGTTGTTGGGTGATACTTCATGCAAAGCGGAAGAAAGTTATACCGACTACCGAGTGTCCGAGTTTCAAAACGGTAACGAGTTTTCAACTTGAGTGTTTATGGAATTAATATTTCCTGTTTTAATAAGGGATACGTGATGAAAGTTACAGAATATGGCATGATGGAGAATTTTCGCGGTCACTGAGCTTATTATCAAAACAATAACTTACTTTTGCCAAGTAATATTAACTACTTAAAGTTTAACTATATAATTGCGACCGGGCCTGGGAGATCTAATTTTAAATTTCTTTTATTATTTAAACGTTAACTATAAATTTTATGTTTGCGAAATTTAACTACCTTTTACCTCTTGCTAAGAGAGGTATTGGATTCATGCTAGAAATCCAGATTTTAGTGATTAAGCACATTTTAAGGCCACTAGAATCCAATTATAACATTTTTAACAATAGTATAGTGCTTGTCACGATATTCCACAAACGCCGTCAAATAATAATTATTACAGTAAATTTGTGCTTCTAACTCATTTGTGTACGTTTATGTAAACAAGAAAGGAAAATTTGAAACTTATATAACAAAACGGAAACAGCCAGAAGTATTGTGCTGACCATAATTGGCTATTATCATTAACATGGAAGGTCTGTCTACGTGCAAAAAAGAATCGTTACAGAATCTTTGCTAAAAATCACAACTGCGACAAGACATAGACATAGATATAGTACCCAAAGAAGACTAAACGTTAAAAGTCCAAGGACTAAATTATGTTGTACTGCTTTCTAACACGAATAAATACTATTGGTGAAAAACCGGTGATAAGTTCATATTAATAAGCTAGTAATGGTTCTCCAATTTTCAAACTGTTTTCTTCGTGGGCTTAACTGGTCTTGAAGTAGGTACCTACCTATATATTATTTATAAATTATATTTATAAAACACGAATGGATAACGTAACACTGAAAGTGCAAGTGTATTTAAATTATTAAGTTAAATACAAAAAATTATATAGAATTTTTAATCTTTTTTTGAGAATTGAATGGTCGCTTCTCCACTATTCCAAATTCTTTGATTCCATTTGAAGTACGAACCTTCTCTTAGCATGATATTCCTATTCTTTTATAGGTTGTCTTTTTATTGCCAATCAAAATATTTATATTCATATTCGTGATGAGGCGCTATAACTAAAACCTCTTTATTTTTGAAGTATTTCAATTATATCAATATTTCTTTATTAATATTTATTATTTTTTTTTACTAATTTCTCTTAATTCGGTTGAGCTGAAATAAGCTATTGTGATGATATAGTTCTTAAATATTACAAAAAATGGTATTCTGGTCTCCACCTATAAAATTTTATATGCTTATAACGTATCGATAAAATACAATAAAATGTAATACATAGAGCGTAGCAACGTTGAATATCAAATTTTATCTGTAACTGCTTACAAAATTTTCATATTAACTTACAGACTTTTCAGAAATATAATCTGTTATTATTCTATATTTCATATTTATCTTTAATATCTAGATCACTGTAAACTTGTAAAGCTTCACAGATTTATTTTCAAAACACTGAATAAACTAAAAAAATGAAATGATATGAATACTTGACTTCAACACGTGTTCATGCTGAAAGCAATTTATAAGCTTATAGAATTTGTTCAAAATATTACCAGACCATTACCGTAAGTATTTCATATTTTCTTATTATCTTCAAGGCCGCGACATAAAAAACATTCATTGAACATTTAAGGTCGTTATTAGGTGAAAGAGAAGAGTAAAATTTATGTGAAAATAATTTAAAAGCCCTGCTGAAAAAGGCTAAAGAAATGTTACATCAAACAACTTCTTTATCTGAAATTTTTTAAGCATTTTCTTGAGAAGAATACATTTAAGAAAGCAACAGAAATTAGTAGCAAGCCGTGGTTTCGTTTGACATTATACAAGCTAAAGGAAATGTTACCGAGGTATTTTACAAGAACTTTTTAATATATCAGTAACATGAGTTTGAAAGTTAACGTCAATCTACACAACATCTCATATCATACTGTTCATAGTATGAGTAGTTTGCAACTTCAATATTGAAAGTAGTAAATATTACAAACATTAAAATTGAATTTTATTGCAATATGCTTGATATAACAAATTTGAAATATGTGAGAAAGAAAATGTCAAGTTAACAGACAGTGCATTTCACTAGAGTACGAAGTTCAAACGAAATAATAAAATATGAAGGTTGAAAATGACTTTTATGATATTTCAATCTAAATATTTCACATACAGGGTGCCCGTTTTTTGAACCTTATTAGCATTTGGTTTATATTTAGTGATAATATTTCAGTTAATTTATGAAAAGAATGCCCTATTAGTTGACCGCATCAGATTTTGTAGTATACAAATTTTCCTAAATTTTTGCATAGTTGACGTTTTAAACTGTCATTATTAACGCCATAGCAACAACTATAAGTAACACTTTATTCACAAGTGAATTAAATTTTTTTAAATTACTCTCACAAAATTTTAACTTTGCAACAAATAATGCAGGTAGGAAAATAACATTCACCATAGAATTGATCATACATTATCAGCCATTTTCATTATTTTTCACGGTAAAAATGACAGACAATAAAGCATTTTAAATAGATGATTTGACGTCTATCAGCGACGATTGTCATGCTCAGCCTACTAACTGATCAGTTTTTTATTTTGTCACAATGGGGTATTCCACTCATTTTTTTTTATTATTTTAAATAAAACTTCATTCAGTTTTGAAGCAATTCATAGTATTAAAAAATCTTAATTGTTCCTAGTTTAACACTATTTTATTTTCGAGAAATCAGTATAACGTCACATTTCCCCTATACTTGTCTTTCTCACACACACTGCTCTGAGTACGCTGCGAGAGAAAGATAACAATTATATGACGTCAATTTTCCCTTTTAGCAAATGTGAAATATCTCGTAAAGTAATTATTTAAAAAATGTTTTCATTGTTTAAACTATTATTTATTGAGCCATACATTATGTTAAATTGATTTTTTAAATTTTTTTTTGTTATGGTGGAATACCCTGTTAAATATTTTAATGGTTTTTATTATTTCGTCAAAATTGAATAAAATATTGTACAAACCACGTGAGCTAAGAATGTTTTATTTACTCGAAGAAATTAACTCACTCGCCCGTACGGGCTCGTAAGCTAAACTTTCTCCTCATGAATAAACATTACCTTATCTCACTTGGTGTGTAAATATCTATTATTCAATTTTGCCGAAATAATAATAACTAGGTATTATAAATTTAGTTTTGATATGTTATGACCCCATTATAAAAATAATTTGTATCATAATGAAAATCTGTATTATAATGAGTATCATTCAAATACAGATGACACATATTTAATAAGTATATTAAAGCGTAGGAGTAGAAAAAAAAATAATAGCAAATAAACAGTTACTTATACATAGATGTTGCAGTGGAGTTAATAATGTCAGAATAAAACGTAAAATTATAAATAAATAAATAAATATATCATCACGGCATATTACCCATTTCTGGGTGTACCAGTATCTACAACACATGTAGACATCGGTAATGATGACGATATATTTTACCGTGTGGGCGCTTACCAGGCGTCACCTCACGGGCACTCATAGCTGGCGTGGAGAGTGCACCACAGGGGTCACTTTTGTGCCATTTAAAATTGGAAATATTTGGCGTTAGTCGGGATCGAACCCGGTTCCCCCAGGTTCGCGACCAGACACTCAGGCACGCGGCCACGGGACCCCAAACGTAAAATTAAATAAAAATATTTAAAATATAAATATTACTTATTCGGTTAGTCATAATCTATTGTTTATTTTCATTTTCATTAATATTTTTAGCTCCTTTAGAACTGATACATATTACAAATTTAATTTTTAAAATATTATTGCCTACTACCACGTTCATAGATAAATATTAAAGTTAATTGCAATATTTTATAAAATTCTGAGATTTAAAGAATTTTGATATATTTTGATGTTTACAGAGTAAAATAGTACATTGCTCACCAAATTACAAAAACAGTCAAACGGTAAATGTACTTTATCTAAGAAAAATAATTTTTATTTATTTGAAATGCAATATATTCACATTTTATAATTAAAACAGTACTACGTGTCACCAAAATAATTTAAATCATCGGTGAGATATCTCCAGTACGTCTATGTTGTATTACCTCGCGATATTACTCCAGAGCACGCTATTCTGAATATCAAATTAGCGAACAAGTGACATTAATGCGCTAAGAACTGGTAAGACTAGCACATCGCAGTATGCGGTGGCTTTGACAGCAACAGCACTGCCATCTGTTGTTCGTTGTTCGTGTGTCTAATGCCTGCTTGATTGCCTATAATCGCTGGTTTTAGCTGTTATTGAATGGCGTATGTTACGTTATAACATTAATGTGTGGATGTGTATTACGAGCAGGAACCCGAGTGAATTATTACTATGTTCGCGCTTATCTCAGCAGGGAATTTTCACGCGAACTTAGTCACTATATTCATCTGTCGAAAAGAAGCTAAACCAGAATTTACTGAACATGGCGTTAAGCGTTAACTTAATAATATTATTTCAGTTATTAGGTATAATTTTCAAAAATAGGTCCATGTGTTCTAAATTTTATACTTATATACATTATAAAATTCTCTAAATGAGCACTCAATTTTAAAAGAGAAACTTTTAAAAATTAAAAATAGTTTTTTAGCTTTCCAATGATGCATTACGTATTTAGGTTCATTTGATTGAAATATCAAAAGTGCTACAATTATTACAATCGCATTACGATTAGAAATATTTTGCTTTGGCTAGATATACTAACTAAATTGTAGTAAATTTAACTTAACTAATTCCTTATTTTTCAGTCTACTAATATGATTAAATGATCGAAGTTGACTTAGTTAAATTGTCTATATTTGCAATAAAAAAACAATGTAATAAAATTAAATAAGAAATTAGATGAAATGACTACTTTTATATCGTAATAAGTATTGAACTAAATATAAATCATGAAATTAAATACCTACAGAAATATTTTAATGTTCTATTTAGTTTATATAATTCATTAGATAAATGACCAAAAATTGTAAGAAAATAGTGAATTCAAAATATAGTAAAATTATATAAAATAAGTTTTTATTTATATACCGTAAGTCCACGGATCGAGTTCCAAAGAGGAAAAACGTCTTTATTTTTTATTTTACAAAAAAATGTATTCTTGATAAAAGTTTTTGGATGTCTTGAAACGGCCAATTCAGTTTTAACATTTTCAAATTTTCTTTTAGTTTCAGATAAAAAACGAAAATTGGTCATTTGAGTTGAAAATTATTCCAAAAAATAAGTTTGCGTTGTTATGGTAATTGCCGTTATATATTTATTTTTATTAACTGTCAGTTATAAAAATCAACCATATTCGTTGAAAATGTTATCAAAAGACGAACGAATTTACCTAATTCAATGCTATGGCAAAGGTAATAAAGCGATCAGTCGAGTTGTCAAAGAATTTAATCAAAAGTTTCCGGATATTTATATCTCAAATAGAGGTTGTGTTAACAATTACCATGACAACACAAACTTATTTTTATCTGAAACTAAAGAAAATATGAAAATGTTAAAACTGAATTGGCCGTTTCGGGACATCCAAAAGCTTTTATCAATAATACATTTTTTTGTAAAATAAAAAAGTTTTTCCTCTTTGGAACTCGATCCGTGGACATACTGTATATACGATATTTAGAATTAGTAAAATGCTAAAGTAAGATTTGATAATTATACTAAATTATAAGACATATTGCCTAATAAAATGATAATTATTATAATTACACAAAATTTTAACCTTTTTTCTGTGTACCACTCTAAACAAGAGTACTATTTTAACTAATTCGAAATTGATATTAAATATTTTGTAAAAAAAATCTTTAATTTAAATATGCAAATGGCAACTTTAATGACTCAAGAGGATCATAGATAATTCAATAAAACAATAACAAACTAAACTGAAAAATGAGGAATTTGTTTACTTAATGTAACTATACATAATGTAGCTAGTTTTTTTTTTTTTTTTTTCTTGTGCAATCTCCGAGTCATCCTCTCTATCATTTATCAGAGCATGGCCTACTCAGCCAACACCACAGACGCGTTTCGTGCCATAATACCTGATAAATAAGGGGGTTGATTCGGAAACCTAAATCTTGTGGTACATGTTAAGTATGATTTTTATATTTTATATTAGAACAGTGTCAGCAAGTATTGCTTTGCACTTTGTACATTTATTTGCTGTAGTTATTGTTCCTTAATTATGAACTTAATATAGGTACTGTAGAATATGAAGCAAATTTAAATAGTTTCTGTTGACTCCATACACGTAGGTAAATTTGATTAGAAGTTGCATGAAAATGTGTGCATTGAATTGGAAGTTTTCCCCGCATTAGTGTACTCCCTATATAGCTACCAGTACTGGTAGCTGTGGCAGCTATCGTTGTTTTGCCTCATCGCGCTGCAATTCACCGCTAGATTGTGAGCGTTGAAAGTGCTTGCATCGCAAGGCGTCAAGTAAATCGCAGTACCTATCTATATTTCAAGTATTGATTTCCGTTCATTCGTAATTGCTCTATAGTGGTGTTTTGGGATGATACAAATGATCGTTCCCTTAAACGAAAAAACGTTACAAAATCGTAAATCTCTTCTTGCGGAATTAAATGCTATAAAAGCTAAAAGAGTGTCTTAATATGTTCTATTGTGAACGAATCTCGAATAGTCGCTTCTACGAAACTATTGGAAATTGAAAGGAAACAAGCATGTGAGGTTTTTCTATTTCACAGTAAATTGACAGTTTTCTACAGATTTCTTTTTTATTTAGGGCTCAATCGAAACTGGACACGTTTATTTAATATTGGAAATAAATTTTATTCTTCCTTCCAGCTATATAGCTAAGCTGACAGTTAATATTGCCAATACAAAACACTCCATCCAATGTTGCGGCTTTCCATTCACGTAAATAGCATGCCTGGAACAAATTTCGATGTTGTATTGAAAATTCGAATACTCAACATAAAGTTAAAACAAAAAATGTTCCGCTGAGGAATTCATTTCGTGATTGTTAAAAAAAATTCTTGTATTCTCTTTGTGTATTTGTCAAAGAGGATGTTCGTTTGATCCTAATTACCGATTAATAAAACATCATTAAATTATTCCAACAATTTACAACATATTCGAAAATTAATTACCGCCTGGCATGGCTTTTTGACGTGCGGAGCTTGTCTGCATGCTAATAACCCCCAAAATATTATAACGTGTGCCATATTTCTCTGGCGTTATCAAATTACCCGCGCACTATTGCAGCTGTAGTGGCAGTGACGTCATTGTTTGCTTTGAAGTTGTCTCGTGTCGCCTCCTCATATCAGGAGGACAAAGGAAAGTCAAACATAAAATAGTTGAAAGTTATACTTGAAACAGAAAACTGAGTTTGTTTAATAATAAATTACGTGTACTGTTTATGTTAAAAAAGTTATAGTGAACTTGTATGATTGTTTGTTATACAATGTAGTTGTTCCTTTTTGTTTTTTATATTTTTGTCTCTTTGCATAATTATAACTGCTTGCTTTATGATAAAAAAAAAAACTTGAAAATAAACAATTTTAATAAAAAGTTCACATAAAGTACATGTACAATATTAAAAAAATATTTTTTCCTTATACCGTGAGTATTTTTTAACGTGAAACATTGGGTTTGTCATATCCATAGTTACGATTCGACTTTTGACTGACAGCAATGTATTTGCGTGTCCCACTTAAAATGAAACATAGGGAACGAATTTGACAGATGTATTATAATTTAAATATTGTATGAAATTTACCCAAGCCAGAAAACCACTCAAGAGCACTAAACATATTTCGGGCACAAGGTGCACACAATATTTTTTCTACAACTAAATTTAATTTTTAGAAAACAAGTATAATTATTTAAACAAAATTAACCTCTAATGACATCGTGTCAATATGACAGATAACCGCTATAAGTTACGTCTTGACATTTGATTGACAGCTATGTATTTACCTGTCTCATTTATAACATAGGGAATGAATTTGACAGAAGTATTATATTTAAGTATTGTCAGAAAATCACTCGGGAACAAGGTGCACACAATATTTTTTCTACAACTAAATTTAATTTAGAAAACAGGTAGAATTATTTAAACAAAACGTCCACTGACGTCTTGTCAAATGTCAAATTCGTTCCCTATGTTTCATTTTAAATGGGACGGGCAAATACATTGCTGTCAATCAAATGTCAAGTCGTAACCATGGATGACAAATCCAATGTTTCACGTTAAAAAATACTCACGGTATAGAATAGTATATTAACTCCTTGACTCCCAGTGAGTCATACACAGGATGTCCAGTATAACTTGTCCAACATGGGAATCTCGAGAATTTAAAGAGATACGAAGTTGGCCAACTTAGACAAAAGTTGTCTCATTAGGAGTCCAATTGAATGATGTTGCTTTATTTGTGAAAAAATGCTTATATGACAGAACAGATCCGGCACAAGGACAAAATACAAAGAATTTATTTATTTTAGTTTCGATACCACCAGGCTATTTATGGGTAAATAACTAAAAGCGAATTTGGAATTTATACAATTCGTCCAAGAGGATAGCCAAAAGTAATTTATGTAAAATTTGGAATAATAACAATACTAATACAATATGTTCAGGAGGCAAGGCAAAACGGAATTCTTAATAAATAGTTTATATTATAAAAGGTATTAAATTATGTTGTAAAATACACACAAATAATAATTAAAGTTGCAATTTAAATAAACTATACAAACAGAAAGTATAGCAGGACAATAAAATCACTACAAAACAAAAGATGTGAGCAGAACAGTAAAATACGATTTAGACAAAATATGATCTGAACAATAAAAACGTTGCATTTATAGATAATAGCAGGACGGACGAAAGTTACATTTATAAGTAATTAACTGTTTCACTTGCATATTTACACACTATTTACACTTTTTATCTCTACATCTTAAACTAAACTTCCTGAACTTGAACATGAACTCTGTAATTTTTGATTGCCATCTGTTTTTAAATAAATTCCCTTACTTCTACTGCCACCCACCACGGTTCTTGTTCAACCCTCTGTCTTTGTGACTTCATATTCAGGGGATGTCTTTTCCACCCAGATTGGCCGTTTGCCTTCTGGGCGTTTTCTAAACAACCATCTAAGACACTAATTTTTAGCCTCGACCCAGGTCTCATCCGAGCTGACAGAAAATTTCCAACAAAGAGAACACGTCCCGCGGTGACATGAAAGTTAGAGTGCCTTATTGTTATTTTCCGAACAAGCATTTAGGAACGATTTCTCTTTAGATTTAGGACCAGTTGGAATTTTGAAATGATTTTGACTCTTTGATTTCTTTCACTAGGCTTTAAAGGTTGTAGCAAAATTGGACTGACCTTCTAAATGTCAAATAAAAATAATGCCGCTGAATTTCGTCTTGTTACAGTGGCACTTTTTATCTTCTTTCGAATGACGATGCTTAAATTTTTTATTACTGTAGGTTTTCGAGTTACGGTGTCAAAGTATTAATTTTTGTATAGGTGCCATATTGGAAAGCTAAACTATTAGAAATATGTTTTTAGATTTCCAACGATGTATAATAAGTCTATATTCATTTTGTTTTAAACTTCTGTGGTGACACTGAAGTGAGCCATGATTTTTATATTGAATTGTTCTTCTTGTAGCAAGCGTGTGTTGCTATCAATACTGACTAGTTGTTTATTATTGTTGTTGTTTTTGTTTGACAGTTTTTGCCTGAGTGTCTGATCGCGAACCTGGGGGAACCGGGTTCGATTCCGACAGACGCCAAATATTTCCAATTTGAAATGGCACAAAAGTGAACCCTGTGGTGTACTCTCCACACCAGCTATGAGTGCCCGTGAGGTAACGCCTGGTAAGCGCCCACACGGTAAACCCAAAAATGGATAATATGCCGTGATGATATATTTATTTATTTATTTATTTATTTATAGGTTAGAAACTATTTTCCTACAAATTTAAGATTTAGGCCAGGAAAAAGAAAGATCTTTTTATGCCAAACGTGCACGTTTAAATAATGTTACAATTTGTTTACTTTTAGTGATGGCTCTCATATACTCTACATCAGTCTATTTTGTTGCATAATGGCAACGATAAAAATAAATAATAGTATTCCTAAACTTTGGCAATATAACTAACGATAATATTTTTTCCCAGCGGGAAGTAAGTGGATCATATTTTTATTGGTGTTGTAAACAGATAAATTGCTAGAAGTTAAAGTATGACATATGCTTTTCAGTAAAAACTTTTTAACACCGTAAGCAAATAAAGGGTTATAACTGTCACAGACGCTTTGAAGAAACCGTGAATGTTGAATGCATATAAGTTTTAAAAAGTTTCAAACTTCCAGATGTGGTGAAATCATGTCTAGATAATGCTCAATAGTAGAAGCGGAACATTTTATTTCTTGTTTCCACGGTTCACTATTCAGGTTTTTGCTCATCAGCTAGCTATATTGTACATTTTTTGCAGAAATCGAAAAGCAGAATATTGTCCAATATATTTCTCATAGCCTCGTTTTTACCCGGCAAAAAATATTAAAATAGATTGATATGAATCAGATTTCAAATATTGTTTTTTAGATTACGTATTATCTTTTTATTTCAAATCAGCATAGAAAAAAAACTTAAATAAGTCTTCTGATAAATGTCAAATACGCCATATTTTATAAGTATTTAAGCAATAATTCGATTACTTTAAAAACTAATATATTTACCTTTAGGTAAGGAAGGTAGGTATTGTGTTTGGTCAAAAAATGTGTTTTTAATGAGTACGCACGGTTCAGCGTCCATAAAATACGATTTTGCTATTTTTACGACGATGTATGTTTGTCTGTCTGTCTGCCGGGTGTTGTGTGTGTATGTGTGTGTGTGTGTGTGTGTGTGTGTATGTGTATGTGTGTGTGTGTGTGTGTGTGTGTGAGTATGTGATGATCCTACAATTCCAAAAATTATAATATTTGCATATTCCTCGAGTTTACATCTAAATTAAGAGTTGATTAGATTTTGGTTGTAATTATTCAACCGGAATTTAAGTTTTTAACAGTTTTTCTTGAAAAAGCTCAGTTTATGTTATTATAAATATTGAAGAATATTTGATTCTCTATTCGATTTAATTTTTTTGTATCTCTTTATATTCAAGGTATATAGAGATAAAAGAATTATAAAGAAAAATCTTGCAACCTATGCTGCTAATAGCTGCCCCATGGAAACATAAGGTGCGTTCGGTAAATCATACGGAGTTGGAGTATTTACGGAGCAGTGTTGGAGTGGAGTGGGAGTAGAGCTGGAGTTGGAGTAGATCGAGGGAACAAGGTACACTCCTTTATTTGTGATTAACCGAACGAGTAGAGTTAAAATTTTGGTGCACGAATATAATAATCTCCTTTTTTTGACAATCTGATATACTGCACTGCTAAAAATAAATAAATAATGAACTATACAGAAGTTATTCAGTTTGGTATTATTCTTTAATGATTCTGAAGAAAGTATATATTAGATATGGTACAGAATTCTTACCGTTCCGACATACTGTGCCTTGTTATATTACAAAACAATATTATAAATATAAAATAATTGTGTATAATAAAATATTTCAACATAAAAATACAAAATGATCTGACAGATGTTAAATAAAACAAAAAAAACTCCATGTATGTTTGCATATCGAGGTTGGACTTATGGAGTTAACACTTTTCACTCCACTTGACTCCATTCTGCATTTGCCGAACGCTCCATTTTAAGACGCTTTTCACTCCATGTAATTACCGAACGGTGCTAGGAGTGTACAGAGTGCACAGAACTCATTTGCCGAACGCACCTATAATATTGTAATGATCTGTGTAGAATATTCAAATATTACTATTGACAGATGTCAGTGTCAAATAAAATTTACATTTTATCTTCTTGAAATGATTTTACTGAAAATGTAGAATCGTTTGCAAGAAACTATGTGGAATTTGTACAAAATTCGTAAAATTGACATAAGGTAATGTGCTGGTTACATCAGATATTTTTTAAGAAAAACTTTATATCATAAAGTTTTCAGGTCTAGTTACCAATTATCTTATTTGATAGTGCTGTTGTGGTGGAGGACCTCATTATAACTATAACAAGCAAAGTTTTCTATAAAATTGGCTAAATTCTTGACTCTTGTTTCATCTGTAGTCCATAATTCCATTTTGTGAAACATTCATTAACTAACTAAAATGTTATTGTTCAAATTCTTCTGCTATCGAGATAGAATAAATTTCAGATAATCTAGTGGTAAAATAACAGTTTTCTGTATTTTCAGTGCAATATTCCCCTGTAACTATATTCCGTATTTAGATTTCTTGCCATCTTGAAAATATATTTATTTATTAACATCTGTTGCTAAATCTTATGCAAATGAATTAGAACTAGAACAATTTATTTAGGACTGTATAATTTCCTTATCACAAAGTAAGAATGCAAATTCGAAACAATATTATTCCAGACGTTATTAACATTTTAAAGTAAAATTTACATTTATAGGAGAACTCATTTGATATTGACCAATTATTCCCAAAATAAAGTTTGTATTGGTAATGTACAATTATCTGGCCGAGCATATTAAAATGAAATAATAAATAATAAATGCAGAAATAATTACTCTATTTGTTGATGATTTATTTGATGACCTGGCGAGTTCCATTTGCAATCAATTTCACGGGAATGTTCCAGTTTCTACTATAACTTCGGGAACCACGGTAGTTTATCTATCTAACTGCCGCTGTATTCTTTCGCTTCTTCCTATTCTTTTTTTGTTTCGCAGTTGCGAAATATAAAATTTAACGACTTCGATAGTGATCATGCTGACTCAAGATTTCATTTCTCTTTGTTAGCTAATACTACTTGGTCAATTTTTATTTTTACGTATAATTCACTTCACAATTGAAAATATTAAAGGTTATTGATCAAAAAATAATAAAAAATGCGATTTAAAGTTTCATTATTCTGCGATACGAGAAATATAATTACCTTGAGAGAATAAAATGTTCTAAAGATTATCTTATGAAATTGTAATTTCCATTAAGCTCATTGTTCTTCAATTCTATTAGGTTCTTAACCTGATTTCACTTAGTAAATTATTCTCTTGAATATTAATTGCAAAAAGTTTACTAACCAAATTTACAGTTCTCTTGCAAGGTATTTGACGACGTTGGTCGTAAATAGTCCAGTACAGTAGCTCTGACATTTCTTTCGAAAGATATTCAGAATGTGAGTGTTATAAGTACATTAAATTTAACCAGTAATGTACTCGAAACTTGTCGATAGTAATTTGAGAACTAAATTAGATACACAGCTACATCATAGAATATTAATAACAAAGTTATTACGGCATAACCATATAACAATTAAGATATACTAAAACTATACAGATAGCTTTCAATTTAGAAGAAATTGGAACTTAATTTACAGCTTGAAAAAGAAGTGTTGTTCGAAAATGGATTTTCACCTTTTTATTAAACAGATATAAATTTGTTTCACTTAATTATAACGATAACTTGTCTACTATCAGGACTACAAATTTGGCTTTAGCACATATTAATGTTGGTGTACCACAGGGAACAGTACTTGGACCTATACTATTTTTAATTTATATAAATGTACTTTGTACAACTCTTTCTGATGATTGCACTCCCATTTTATATGCGAATGACACTACTCTGGTCATCTAAGACCCAAATGTAGAAACTTTGATTGATAAATGAAATAACAATTTGCAGTTACTAATTTCATGGTGTCAAGAAAATAAACTATTTTTAAACCAGAATAAAACAACAAATTAATTTATGTTTTCAAGGAAATCTTGTTATGAACTTGTAACTAAATTGAACGTTATATGATATCTGGTTCGTCATTAAAGAGAATTGTTAAACAACAAACAACTTTTATTTTTTTATTTTTTTGTTGTTCAAAAGCGAATTATACGCTCTATAATGGTTCATCATGTAGAGCTACTTTCAAAGAATTAATTATATTGACATTAACTTGCATGTATATTCTTGAAATATGTATTTTTGTTCATAAGAATAAAACATCACTTACCATGATTTCTGATTAATTTAATAAATCATTAATACAGTTTTTATAATTTAAATGAATTTTTTGCTCTGTAGCTTACTGTGTTTTTTTTTTTATTTTTTCTATAACAGATTTTAAAGTGTGCTTTGTTCAACTGGAAATACTTGACTAAGTGCCATTTTAACCGCAAGGGTAGATAAAATAATACTTTAACAGCAAGGGTAGATAAAGAACTTTAAACTTTAAATAAAAACACATTATACATTTTGGCGATTCATATTATATATAACTTCAATTGTATAAACATGAATAAAATTAAATTGTTTTCAAACAAATTCTATAACTACCACGCTACTGAGATTTTTAAATTGTTCTTAAATAATTAAATTTGTAATCGGTTTTTCTAATTTTTGGTGTTTAAAATCTGCTATAGAAAAAAATAGAATTTTACACACGACGATAAAATTAAATTATCGACTCGCGAAAAATAATTAATAATTAAACTTTCCGCTCGTCGATAAAATACAATTTTATCGTCTTTGTATAAAAAATAACTATTCTTATTATATTTTTCTGTTTGACTTTTTCTATACACTTGTATTTGTATCTACAGAAATAAAATTATTATTATTATTTTGCATTGACAGAGTTCAGCAAACTTTTTGTCAGTGAAGATATTTGTTAATAACTCATATTTGAGACGTATTTGCCTTTCCATAAAATAATTTCAGATTTTCTAGAGATCGTAAAATATTATTTGTGAAATTCATACCAAACACTAAGCTTGTTTAAAAAATGAAGGTAAAAAATAATAAGAAATAAAAATATTCATATATTTCCAAGAAATTTATTTCTTAATTGGAATATTTATTGTCGCTCTTGTTTCTTTATATTGTCATTTCATTTAATTAAAATTTCGGTGTGAAAACTTCCCGTAATTAAATCAAAGAGCAGCGCCACTTTCTCAACAATTTCATTGCTTCTATGCGAATAATTCTCAACTAATTTTACAAGTAATCCTAAGTATATACCACAAATCACACGGTTTGCAATCCTTGTGTCGTGTAATACTACTGCAAAGGCCAAGAAATGCGAATCGCCGTTTCAACTTAGTGCAGTGGTCGTACTTCCTCAAGTATTCTGCTTTTACTGCACTCAAAAGTTTCACTTTTGAAGACCGTTTCTTAGTGACCAGCAAACTGTGACGCAATTACAAAGGAATTGCAAGGAGTTATTTTTATTTGAATGGAATGAGATTCAATAGACACTTACACAATTGCAATTTGCAAGAGCGCATCTTGCGGCAAATCATAGAACTAAAGGTTACTATGGTTACCACTACCAAACGAAGACCTGTCATCAGCCATAGACTTCTATACTCCAACCATCGTTTAATTGAATAATCGAATGATCTTCAATTTTATCAAACAAAAAAAGTTGCTCCACGCATATCTTGTGGTTTTAAACTCATTTTTATTGAACATAACGAACAAATCACAAAGAATTAGATAAACACTGAATGGCAGATGCAAACATAGTGACAGATAGAATGATTTTCTATCTCTCTCTTGCATGTGATGTCAATTTTGTAAGTGTCTATTAGAATTGTAATCGGTTGATATTACTCGATTTATTTGTATCTTAAATAATTATTTAAAAACCATTGAAGTGCATTATTAATCTACTCACCAGAAAAAAAACCTTGTATGTATCTCGTAATTTTTAGTATATTGCAAAATTAGATGAGTGCACCCAAACGTCGGTGTTGTAAGAGAACAAATGCTGTTTGACTAAGATTTCGAGTAATTGTCAACACGCAATCTACACCACAGTCGAGAAATTTCCTATTATTATATTTATAAATCATTCGTATTGGAGAAATATAACTGTGCAAGTGTGAAAGATTGCAACTTACTTTGTAGTAAATCAATAGTTTAAAAGTTCCCAAACTTCAGTCCATTTGCTGACACGGTGAAACAGTTACCCAGCACATGTTCCCTGAGACGTCTGCCCGTTCTTCTGGTCATCTCCGCCCAACTCGTAGGCCAAACCTGTCAAGGATATTACTACGGATCCGACTCTAAACAGGACTTTTTTGTTTGCCTAGGGGAATTTCTGTTTACTTGTATATTGAAATATTTACCCAGAAGTTCCAGCTAAAAGTTTGAGGGTTGGGATGTGGACTTTGTTTTATTAAAATAGGGAAAATAATATCAAAGTTTAGATGGGTTCTGTTTTCGTTTGCATATATTATTTATTAATAAGAAACTTATTTACTATTCAGGAAATTTACGTATTTTAATCAATAACTTATTAATTATTAATGAATGTGTTCTTAACACTTTAAAAAATATGATCAAACAATGTGATGTTATTAGTCACAAAAGAACTTTTTGCCATTTAATAAATAATGTAATTCTATCTCTATTACAAATTAAAGATTTTTAAGTAATCTTCACTATTTTTATTTTCTACTTCACTTCAGTCAGGATGATTTTCCCATATTACGGTTCCTATTAAAATAAAACGAGATGATGCTAAACTCAGATGAAATGACAGCGTGCTACCAGGTTATTTATTGGTAAATAACCAAAACCAAATTTGGAATTTGTGTAATTAATCCGAATGAATAGCTAGAAGTTATTTATTGAATTTGGAATAAATGCAAATAATTTTACGAATCCCGAGAGCAATTCTTTTTAAATAAAATAAAAAAATATATTGTGGCCAGCACAAGACCTTCCGTTAATTTAATGTATTTTGTACAAATCAAATACCAAAAGTTCATTGGACAAGATTCTATTATATATCCAGTAAAATATCCACGAACAGAATACGTTTTTTTACAAATTCCATACAGAAATTTCCTTGGAAAATATTCTATAAATCCAATAAAATTATTGCATGAACATTATGTATACTCATATATAAATACTCTAAAAATGCGTACACTTACGTCACATTCTCTTTACAATCAAATAATATTATTACCAAGTTTATATTTTTACCCATTTTTGAATTATTGCCCCAAAAGTCAATATACCCCACATTTAGATAAAAACTTTAAAATTTTCAAGAATCTAATTTTTATATATCTAGATACTTCTCAATGCGCTGATTCCAAATTTTGAAACCGCAGGTCGATAACTCGTTTCGTTCTCGAGATATTTAGATTTAAAGTTTTGCTCAAAACTGCCCATTTTTGGGTATTAACCTAAAAATGGGTCGAGATATGAATTTGGTGACAACACCATTCGATTCTACGGGCAAAATTACATAAGTACACCAATTTTCAGAATTTTTGAACACCACATACAATCCCTAAAGCGGAATAACTGAAAATGGCCAAAAATCGCAAAAATCTAAGGTGTACCCCTTACAATTTTTTCAAACTTTGGCCATTTTCAGGGGTTTTCATGTTTTTATTCATAAAAAATGAACCGGTTGGACAAAAATTATGAAAATTGCTATACTTATATATTTTTGTCCGTAGAATCGAATGGCGATGTCGCCAAATTCATATCTCGACCCATTTTTGGGTTATTACCCAAAAATGGTCAGTTTTGAGCAAAACTGTAAATCTAAATATCTCGAGAACGAAACGAGTTATCGACCTGCGGTTTCAAAATTTGGAATCAGCTCAATGAAAATTATCTACGTACATAAAGATTAGATTTTTGATAATTTTGAAGTTTTTATCTAAATGTGGGGTATATTGACTTTTGGGGCAATAATTCAAAAATGGGTAGAGATTTAAACTTGGTAGTAATATTATTTGATTGTAAAGAGAATATTACGTAAAGAAAGGTGACAACGAAAAATGAATTTAAAACAATATTATAATAAAAGATGAGCAGAGCAATAAAAACATTTCAAAACATAAGATGAGCAAAGCGGATAAGTTTCATGTTAATATAAATAATATTTTTAAAAACATAATTAAGAATATATTTACACTATGTACACTTCTCTCGGACCAGAGAGAGAACAACTTCAACTTCTTACTTCCTACTCACTAACTAACATTTCTATCTAATGACTAACTTTCTCTTTTTTTAAAAAAATTACCTTTGAGTTATCTCATCACTTCTATCACACTGGGGCGTGTGGTTCCTTCGCTCAGATTGGATGGCTCAATTCTGAGAACTTCAAGACAATGAGTTAGAAACCAAACTTACAAAATGACTCTTCTCATCTCATTTCATCTTGAGTTGACTAACCCCTAAATATTTGTTTATGTGACTGATTTCGAAAGCCGAGGTTAAAATTTGGACAAGACAAACTTTAAAACTATTGAACTAATAACAGAATTTCGAATGTTTGCCAAACAATGCTATTTACTCAAAGACGAACTTCTAATAAAATAATCCGCCGTTTGTTACACTGTTATAGTTGCGCCCTGCCTTGCTTCATTCATTATTTTATGAAGAGTAAATGAAATATCATTAGATATACCATTTTGACATATCATTATGTTGTTCTGTGCAGATGTAAGAACAATATAATTGAGAGTTGTAGAGTGTTCACATGATATACATTTAGGTGTTATATCTAACATTATATACAAAGTGTTTGTGGTCGTATGATGATATTAGTCTCTGCTTTGAGAAGCATGTGTTGACATATTACGTTACCTGGGGTAGGATAGCTCTCACAACTCCTCTAGTTCTGAATAGATTTGTAGCTATGTACTTTGATCTAAGTGAGGGGATCATGCAAATTATTTAAATATATTCAATATATTAACTTCTGTTTGGATTACTTTACTGTGAAGATTAGAATTTCAACGGTCGGAGACTTATTCAGTGTCTGTAAAGATAAAATAGATACTGAACTTCAGTTTAATGTTGCGTACAGCATTACATGTGATAATTGTGATACAAATTACATAGGTCAGTCAAAACGATATTTAAAACTTAGAGTTGCCGAACACAAACGTAATGTTGAACAAGGAAAGAAGAACACATGTTTAACTTTGATAAGTTGATGAGTTTTACATAAAAAAATAATCTGTTAGAAAAACTTATGTTAGAAATGTTATACATTAAATATTCACACAAGAAATCTGTAAACTTCAAACGGATATCAAGGATCTAAGTAACATCTACTGTCACTGCATTCAGACCTTTCTCGGTACGTCCGCTACACGTTTGATGAATCGGCCATTGTTGAACTAATTATTTTAAGGCGTGTTTCTTCGGACTGTGATTATGATTTTCTAAATAATGATTTGTTCAATAATGATTCCTTCGTATCATGATTAAATTTAATTCCAAAGAAACAACGAAATTAAATGGATCGACGCGAAACCTACACAACGTCGAACGAACTAGCGGCAAACGTCAAATGATAAATCAGATATTTTGTTTGAAGAAATACCCAAATCGAAAATAGTTTAAAATCGAAACCAATAATGAATATTGAATCTAATGACTCAAGTTCTAATAGTGCGGATGATTCTGATGTAGATGTAGACATAAATTTGCACATTCCAATATTTCATTGCTTGATTTTTCCGCCATTTCAAATCTTATGTTATTTCAATCAGAGTGATCACGCGAAAAGACTGGTTCAGAAAGAAAAGGGGAATGGCGTGTTGTGATCACAAAATGAAAGAGTGGGGATAACGAATAACTAACGAAGAAACAATTTTCTTTTTGATCATGTTCACTTTGTACAATTTTATCACGAATCACAGTCCGAAGAAACTCGCCTTTAGTGAACACAACTTCTCACGTGCTGTAGTTGTTTAGCATATTTTAAAGGTATATATTTTGATGTATCTTGTAACATTTAATATTCATTTTAAAATTTAATTTGGTTATAATTACATAAGTTACCATCTTTAAGCTTATTAAAAATCTTAAAATGTATTTATATGTAGTTTCTTGTAGCCATCCTGAAGAAGTAGCAGTAGGCTACGAAACGTCAATGTTCGTCAAAAAATAAAAATTCCATCTACATTGACTGCATTCTTGTATATTCCCTTTCTCGTTAGAATTTCATATTACATGTACCTACTGATTTATGATAACATACGTTTTCCATGTCTAGAGTTAATATTGTAAGAAGAATGAAAATGTGGTAACTATAAAGAAATGAGAAAGTCAAATAATGGCGCAACATTTGGTGTTTATTTTGTAATGCATAGCCAACTGTGCCCGGAGTCGTAATGTAGCTTAATGAAATATTCAAGGTACAAGCAACATCCTATATTCATATGTGTAGTTTTCATTAGGAATTATGGAAGCCGAATGTTATAGTATTCAAGCCCTACTTATGATGGATTTGTGATTTGAATGCAATGCCTGGATCAATACATGACATACATTTCAAATAAATGCTACAAATTAATACAAACACAACTTGTAGAGGTAAATAATGTAAATGAAAATATCAAACATATAGAAAATAATTCTAATCAACGGTTATGTGAAGGCGAAAAATTCACACCAATTATATACTGTATTGTTCACGTTAGGTATTCAACTACTCCAATTAGGAGAGTATACTCGCATACGAAAATTGTAAAAAGACATGTTAAAGATTAAATTAACCTCAATGGAAAGAGATCTTATGGCTCAGTAGGTTAGAGGGTCTCACTAGATATGAAAAGGTCTAATGTTCAAATCCCCGTGGAGTTCATGAATTTTTCACAAAATCTTTTATACGAGTAGTTAATTAAAATTTCCTTGATCATCAAAGCATACTTGTATGGTTTAAGTTTAAACATATAGTTTTGATCACAAATAATTCTTATCACAATTTACATCTCTCAACCACTACAAACTAATCTTTAAAGAAAACAATCGTTTTTGTTTGACCTTTTTAAAGAGTCAATAGGTACACGAAGTGAAGTATCATAGCTCTAACAGATGTTAGAAACTGGATGAAACTTCCATATAAAGATCTGGTACAACAAACGAAAAAAAAAAAAAATCTGTAGTAGGAAGCACAATATCTCTCGCCATTTCGACAAAAAAATTCTAATTACATTTTTTCTTTATATACTCGTATATTTTTATATTTGTTAATTCATTCTATGAACAAGTTTCCTCTTACTCTTTAAATGTTCGAGATTCTTCCAATTCACTGATGAGATTGGGGATATATCTGAAGATGTATTTATAATTTTAAGTATTTAATTAATAATAAAATAAGAAATATTAAATATACTTCCCAGAAAAAGCCTTCAGCAATGTTTCTGGATATTTGACACTGACATTTATCTGTCAATCACAAACATTTTAATTTTTTAACTGGTTTCCTCGAAGTTGTTTGGGCTGTGAGATTCTTTGCAATATATTTTATATATTTATATTTCTCCATCTCTAAATCTGTATAAGATATAATAAAAAATTTGAATGTATCGAATAGAGATTTTTATATTCTGTAATATTTGTAATAAAATAAATTTTTAAAAATAATATTTAGAATTTTTTTCTAAAAACTAGTACTTTTTGTTTTACAATTTTTATCAAAATCTATTCAAGTTTTCTTATTAATGTCAGATTGAGGAAACCGTAGTTAAACTTGTCTTAAATCTTATAGTATTTGAGAAGCCGTGATTCCAACATCCACACACATACGGACATCATCGTAAAAATGTTAAAATCGGACCTGAAAATGTACTTATTCACTAAAATCCAGATATATGATCCAATATCTTTCTTAGCGAGAAGTAAAAAGAAGTACGTTGATGCAAATAAATACTATTTTTAGGGAACAATCTTTCTGATGACGCTAACTTGAATGCTTTTATAAATATAAGTAATAGTGTAGAAATTTTCTGAATGAATGGTTCTAGGTATAATAAATATATATTCATACATTTTGCACCATTTTTAAAAATGTTCTATTTTATTTAAAATTTGCCTCGCCGCCACAATAAGTTTAAGCAGGATTCAAATACATTAGAGAGCGGGTATTTTATAAAATTGCTGATCAATCCAGTGACACAAGCGGCGGCTAATCAACTGAACGAGTTAAATCGCTCGACTGTAGATGGGAATGTGGAAAATCAAAGAAAATAAATTATATTTGCCGCTTCTGTGACCGCAAATGATGACTAACCGAGCGAAATTGAAAAGTCGAGAACTGGAAAAGATTTTCTTTCTTTTTGTAGTTAATATAATTTACTTCAAACTCAAACATAAATTGCATTAAGTTCATTTAAAACTGCATATTTTATCTAGAATCTAGAATGGAATTTAGGCACTATGCAATGCCACAAACAATTTAATCAGAAGTATATTTTATATGAGCCTAATTATATGCAGAAAATGATACCATAAATTTTGATGATGAGAATATAAATACCAATGTCATTTTGTTTGTTTGTTATCAAGATTTTAGATGCTGTCAACAAAATAGAAAAATATACTAATGATGAATTAGTTCGTACGCTTTTTGTTTAAGCAAAATGTAATAAAAATTATATAGCTGGTACCTACTCAAAAGTATTTACAACTATATCATTTATTTTTATTAGCAATTATTTGTTTGTTCTTTGATCAAAGTTGGTTAATAATTTTTCGTTATTCCTTTTTCCTGTTTCCATAGAAGCAATGTCATATTTATATTAAAATAAAAAATATATTACTATTATGGGGTCCCGTGGCCACGTGCTTGAGTGTCTGGTCGCGAATCTGGAGAACCGGGTTCGATCCCGACCTACGCCAAATATTTCGAATTTTAAAATGAGTGCCAGTGAGGTGACGCCTGGCAAGCGCCCGCATGGTACAAATATGTCATCATCATTACCGATATCTGTGATACAGCAGATTGGCACACCCAGAAGTGGGTAATATGCCGGAATTTATATTTATTTTATTTATATAATATTTAAATTTCAACTTTATATAACTGTTGTTTTTAATAAAGGAGTTATAGTGATTATGAACTTTTATATTATATCTTTTAAACGGTACCACTTTTAATATGGCATTCCATTTAAAAGAATATTATTTTGTTTTGCATTTTTCGCTGTTCATTTTGTTGCAAAATATCGTCCAACTTTGTCCATTTCACCGTCTTGCTATCTCTTCAAATAAGAAAGACCAACTTACGGTAATTAGCCTGTACATAAAATTAACTTCACAATGATGTCATACATTCTGAAAAAACATAAAAAATACCGATTCCCTTTGCTAGATTTAAAGTTGCACCCATTTCCACAAAAACCGAAAGTGATTCAAAATTTTTACTACGATCATCTTATGGTCCCCTTTGTTTAGTTTAATTTTGCTTATTGACATTTTTTTGTATCTCTCAAAATTAATGAAATATTTTGGTGACAGACTTTCGCCGATCACCCTATTAACAACGTTAAAGAATTAATATGACAATGTTGAACTAGTATAAGAGTTGCATTACTCAACAATATTTCTAGAATGTATCTAAACGATACTTGACTTCATTTTCGCGAAACACAAGTAGAAATGTATTCATACAATTTGTACCTACCTTCATACAACCGTCATACTGAACATATTTGCAACGCCTCTATCGGTTATTTTAGTTGAGAATATTTGATTTAAAAAACTCCGTGGATCATGTATTAATTCCTACCGATAAAACGTTTTAAATTCCTTTGAAAGATGTCAGTCTGAAGTGTGAACGTCACAACATGGAGTTTATTGCCCGGTAACACTCAATTCCATTCGTAAAGGTTTTTGCTTTTGTAAATATTTGTTCCTCGTCTGCTGCAAAGTTAGCAAAGGAGGACATTTAATCTATTTACTTATAGGGAAAGTTGTGAGTCGTGATGCCACATAGCCGGAGAATATATTAGGCAAGTTTAGCAATAACCTTCCGAATACCACGTAGCTCATAATAACGTTCCGACTGCGTCGTATTGCGGTAATTATCAGATACACATTTTGTCGCTTTATTTATCTTCAGAAAACAGTTCTGTTAATTTTCAACACGGCAAACACTCGTATATTTGCTGGAACGCAGTGTGGTGCGTGTTTGTGTGGTCATAATTTGTTGGTCCCTAATTGATTGTTCGCGAAATCTGTGTAATGAGTTATGCATTGCATAAAGTAAACCTATTTAGTAATAGTAAAATTACAATATGCACAGTGAACGGTGGGATGAGGTACAGAGTTGTGGGGATATTAAATGACGAGAGTGTATCATTTGAACTTGGCTGCACATATTTATGTGACAGTTTGCTTTTGCTCTATATTCAGGGATGAGTTAATTTTCAACTAATGTCAGACAGTTGAAATTATTTTAGGGCCTTTTAAATTAGAGACCTCAACAAACCAGAGATGATTTTAAAAACAAAAAAATATCTGTGCAAGTACAATACATCTCGCCATTTCCATGCCATGGCGGACATCGTGATATTTCGTTGTGCGCCAAGGCGGACACCGGTGTCCGCTAGTGTTTTTTTCGCTTTACACCAAGCAGACAAAATGTATTGGAAGAAGCATTGAATATGTGTCTGCTGTGGCGCTCTAAGATACTTTGACTATCTTTAGTTTTAGAGATGTGTCCGCTATTTGTGAAAAATAAATATAAATCCTTTATTAATAACGTTACAATATTATACAAAATAAGTTATATTAAAAGGAGAGAAGGCATCTCCATAGCCATATTTACAATTTTTTTCGCACGTTCTGACATGATTTACATATAACCCTAATGACAGATTATACTACTCTGATGAAAAGAAACTTACAGAATACAACAATTCAACATTATTGCGCATATTGTCCATACAAGTTTATTCGTGTCCGCCGATTCCATTGTGTCCGCTAAAGGTGTCTGCTGTGTCGCAGGAAAAAAGAAAAAAATGTGTCCGCTATGGCGCCTTGAGATCTAAAATCCAGTATGTAATAATACTGCGCCAACGGCAGACACCGGTGTCCGCTCGTATTTTTATTAATAACTAATTACTGAGTAAAGATAAAATAAAAATGAAACTATCAAACTACATAGAATTAACCCTATTATAAGGTACCAGTTCTGGACTGCAGGGACAATTTTGAAATGACCGCTTGGCAGCGAAGGTGTTTATTTGTAATAATATATGTTTTCAAAAAATAATATTAAGATTTTTTTCTAGAAACTAGTAAGTACTTCCGGTTGTCCAATTGCTACCAAAATTTATTCAGCTCTTCCTATTAATTTATATTGAGAAGACCGTATTTAAACATGTCTTAAATCTTATAGTATTTCAGAAACCGTGGTTCCAACATCTACACACACACACACATACACACACACACACACACACACACACACACACCCACAGGCACACACGGACATCATCTTAAAAATGTTACAATAGGATTCTAGGGACTTTAAAACATGCTTATTCAATAAAATCCAGATATGTGATATAAAGCATGAATCCAATACTTATTAAAATATTTTAAAAACTACTACATTTGTCAACATTTATTAAAAGCACCTTTTTGTGTAATTTTGCATTCTGTGTAATATCTTATACGAGTGAGTAAAAATGAAAAAATGTTGATAAGTAAAAAAATTACTATAAAAAACTTTCATGGCTTCCCCATATGAGACGCCTCTGGTTGAGATACAGAACAAAAGAATCAATATGCATCTAAATAAGTAGTATCCTCCTACCAACTTTCAAAATTTTAATGCAGCTAGTTATTAAAAAAATGTGCCTGATGAGGTACACTTTTAAAGGGCTATAACTCTGTAACGATGGTATAGATGTACCTTCATGTAACATATTTTACTCAAAATGTTCTCAGGAACGCGCTATTAATATTATTTTGCAGTAGTCCTGATACATCCTGTTTGAGTTATGCAGAACATAACTCAAAAATCACTCACTTTGAATTTAAATGCTTCAATTGATGTTAAATTTTTTTTATCTCACTATAAAAATAAAATATATGATTGATGATATCTGTATATGACAGCATTTTAAACATTTATCTTAATTTTTCCAAATTAAATATATCTATTTATTTTCATCAGACCGTGAAATTTTTAATTGAAAACGTATATAAATTTGTATAACGAACTGATAATCACTGATTGAAATCAAATATTGTATGGTGTTTATTTGACCGGATATAAAATTTGTTTTATTTGTTAAAAACTGCAGGAAATCAATTTATTTTTTTCTACCTTAACATATAGTTTACAACGTAGGTAGGAACTGCTGATATTATTTTTCCTTCATTTTCTTTCTTACATTCTCATATATTGGCATACGAGTACAAAAAACTCATTTCCACTGCATTCACATTGCGAAAGCAAGATTTCTAGATAAGCATTCAATTTTCATACATAGATGTCAACTGAAAAAAATAAAATAAAATTAAATCTGAAATCTTCGAGGATGTTCTGAATATACAGGATGTTCGATAAACAGGCGCCAAGGCTTCATTCTGACTTCGCTGGTTCAAAAGCATATCTAGCGTTATGTGTTTGACGGTTATTGGAATTATAAAGTTTCATCACTGAATATATATATATATATATATATATATATATATATATATATATATATATATATATATATATATATATATATATGTATTGTATGTAATGTATTTAGTATTCAGTGGTTTCATACGTCGGGCATAATTCGAATTCAAATACCATTAACTATGTACTAGGTACTGCTTCGCTATTTAGAGGCATTTCATAATAGTAATGTCAAATGCTAACGTCATTTTGTGACGCCATTATACAGACTGTTTCAAAACGATACGAACTTTAATTGTAATTTAAAATTTATCATAAACATACTTATTTTGCTACAAGCAAAATTATAATATATGATCTATATATAAATTTAACTGCATTTCAAAGTAATATTATCACATTTTATTACACAGAAAAAATCTAAATTGTAGTTAAATTAACTACACAAATGTTTAATTTTCAGCCTACTATATGTTTTCATTAAATTATCTAAGTTGATTTAGTTAAATTTTCTAAATTTGTAATAACAAATTGCAGTAACATTAAATACAAAATTATATTGAATTACTAAATTTAGTATTGAACTAAACATAAATAAAGAAATGAACTAATATATACCTATTTAAATTTTCTATTTACTTACCTAATTCATTAGATAAATAAATTTAAATTTTCTATTTAGTTCACCAAATTCATTGGATAAATTATAGAAAATTGTAGGACAAAAATAATGAAGCCAAAATATAGTAAAATTATTATATTTGCATATTTAAATTAACGATTTTTTATAAAATATTTAGTGTCTATGCTAAATCAAAATTTGTAAATTATACTAAATTATTAGACATATTGTCTAATAAAATCATATCTAATTATAATTAGACAAAACTGTCTGATCAGGCTATAGATAAAAGATTAATAGTTTGTGATTTATTTGGAATAATTGGGATGTAAATTGTATGATTGATTACCGATTAGAAGACGGATATTAGATTTGAATTGAAGTTTCGCTACATAAACAAACCATTACAATTTACACTTACACTCAATGAATTAGAAGATTAACGCATTATTCTAACTATATTCTGAGAAATGAAACTCTATGGTAAACAATTATTTCATGTAAACTTAACTTTAATAGAAATCACCAACAAATTTACATTACATTACTGTTGAACGAAACAATTTCGCAATTTACAAACTTGTATAGGAAACCTGCAATTTACAGTAAATTACAAATCACTAGGAAACAGCGATAAATTTATTTGTTAATAATTATTGGATGAAGTATTTCATTTTAACATGTTAATCGACAAGCTATTGCTATTCAGAAGTATTCCGAACATAGCCCGTTAACAAGGGGAATTCGTTTTTCGCAAACTGTTGCTCTCTGTTTCAACTGATAACAATGCTTGTGGTAACAATAGAAAGATAAAACAAATCTGCATCAAATGACACTATTTACATGCAAATTACGTGATGTAACTTGTGCAAATTTTATTATTTAATATTTTTATAAATTTAATTTTTTCAAACAATTTCTAATCTATTTCAATTAGAAAAAAAAAAAACAAAAAACATAGTTAACAAATGTCAACTTTTTAAATCGTTCATGATACAGATGACGTTGGATCAGAAGTATGTCGTCAACCTAACAAAACCTTATAAAATTAAATATAAATTGTAGAAATTATTATTTTTTTTTAACGTATATATTAATGAAATTTACAAAATATTTCTGTCAATTGCTATTCCTTTTAGGAATTATAAAATTATTTGAAATAATTGTAGTTGATTTTTATACCATACGTTGGCATGGCAATGTTTCACATTAAATTTTATATCGATCGAATATCGATCCTGTCACTATTTGTCACTTGTTTGTCAGTTTTCTCTGCGTTAAGTGCTACAGTCCTACTTGTTTGTTTTAATAAGTAATATACTATAATATATCTATAATAATGCGTAAAGCTATAACAAAGCAAACTCAGAAGCTAACCATGAGTGTCGTGAATTATTTCGAACGGGAATTGGCTAACGGTAGGCCATTGTTCCGTTGAAAGCCGTTCGAAAGGTATTTTTTTTCAAATATTTTTTTGTCATCTAACATTAATTAAATTATGTATTTTTAGAATGAAAAATGATGACATTTGACATCTACGTACATAATTATTAGCTGTCATTCTTTCACGGCCCCCATATCTGCTTGTCAAGAAAGACCAGCAAAGTTACATGACTGCTTACGCCTTATAAATTAGTACCCCATGTAAATGTAGTAGTATATGACGTCATTAATTTAGTAATATTATTTGATGACGTCAATCTTCTGCCTTGTAAATTTGCTTTCAGATGTTTCTTTGTTAAAATATTAGCCATGTAATATCACAATTTTATTGGCATCTGCGTAAGAATGCCTGTTATTTACTGTACTCCTACGTCTTCAAATATAAGAAGTTTTCTCTGAATTAAACTCCTTCCAGCATCTATAAAACATTTTCTTTTGCATATTTCTAATAATTCCGCAAGGACAGAAATGCGTGGTATGTTTCAACATTTAAGCGCATCTGTTGAACATCAGGTGTTCCAAACTTAGGGATCATTATCCAGAAAGGAAAGTTTAATCGGGTAAATCTGGGTATGGACATGGATACCTAAAGGGTCTGCTATTAGCGCTAAGTCAATTTTAATTGGTATTAAAATACCGGCATGTACAAAACGACTGTTGCAAACTTCCCTTAGGAGCTTAAGCTAGCTATAAATAAAACAACACTATACAACTCTGTTGTTTTGTGTAGTTTGTTTCTTTACACTTGCTTGTTTTTTTAAACGTCTAACTATAAATTAAACTTTAAGGCGCCACTATTGTTATTTATGTCATTAATTAACAAAGAGATTCGCAAGTTTTCATACTCAACATTAGAAAAACAAAAGTGCAATAGCGAACTCTAGGTGAAACAATGTATAATAAAGAATTAGAAAACACACGCCATGTTTCATACGATTTCAGCATCTGAATCAACCTCTCGGTCATCATCAGATGCCGGCCGTACCCAGCTAGTAACTACAGACGCGTCTTTTTTTGGAGACAATGAGCTACTTGCGTGGTACTGAAAATCCGATTTCTATCACTATATACGTAATGTTATGTTGGAAACATATAAAAATATAAATTTTATTTTAGAAAAGTTATTTGTTTTTTTTAGTAAATTAAGAAAATTTTCTGTGACGTCATTATATTGAACTGAAGAAGAGAACCATGTGTAACTTATAGATGGCATTGCGTGCGAGAAAGTTTTAATTTGAATTTCATATTTTCCTCTCTCTGGGCTCTCAAATATATTAATTACTTCACAAATAAACACATAGGTAGTTACATGTAATTTAAAATATCGATTCGAAAAAGACAAACTAAAATACTAACCTCCAAACTATTGTTGAAACGTCAAACAGGAGATCTACATTACCCGTACAAACAAACGCTATGGCTTTACGACCACTCATTGATGCGGCGTAATTCTACGTCATACATGGCGGTAATTAAAATAATCAAATTTCATTATTTTTTTTTCTGGCTAATTAATAAAAATTTATGAAAAGAAAATATAGGGGTAGGAAGTTTTTACCTGCTCTTCAAAAATATGAAATAAAAAAAACTACGCAAGTAGCCTATTCACCAACTGGACTCATGAAATATATGGTTTAAGCGCTAACTAACCACATATAGAGCCATCTATCGAAGAGTCGCCGTAAAACACTGGCAGATATTGTAAAACAAAAGTACAAATCTTATGAAACATGGCGAGTGTTTTAAATTTTTTTTTATTCAAAATTAGACCTTATATTAGTATCAATAAGAATAAGTTAAATGTTTTTTTTTTTTTTTTTTTTTTAGAAATTTATTTTAAATATGTTCAAAGTAGTTCCCTTCAATACACTTCAGCAATAATAAATATCTACTAGAGAGCACTAGTCATTTTTAAAATCCTCTAGTTCTTTATTGGATGATAAAGAGAAATAGATACCTACAGAAAGGGATAAGAAATGTCAATTTAAAAAGAATAAAAGTTTCTTTGTTTACTAGTCGGTTGCCTTCTATTGGTGTTAGAAAAACTACTGCTAGGTCATTATTAAGAAAAATTAAATTAATTGAAATAGATAACTGTATGAACTATGGAGGTAGGAATAATATGGAGACAGAGCATAAACTTGCATTTTGGAAAAGGGGAATATAACCCAGTGGGGATGAACGCAGGCACAGTAGTAGTGAATATTAAAAAAATCGTATTCTATTTTTTTTAAACACAAAAAATCAAAAATATAAATAAATATATATAAATATATCATCACGGCATATTACCCACTTCTGGATGTGCCAGTATCTACAATACATGTAGACATGGAGAGTGCACCACAGTGGTCACTTTTGTGCCACTTTAAATTGGAAAAATATTTGGCATCTATCGGTATCGAACCCGGTTCCCCCAGGTTCGCGACCAGACACTCAGGCACGCGGCCACGGGAGCCCATAAAAATTAAAAACTAGTAAAAAATCTCGTTTGAAGATTTTTCGAAAAATAAATTTCCAAAAAAATTTAAATCCGATTTAAAATTTAATGCGTTTCCAGAAATAATAGTTTTTGTATTGTACAGCTATCAAATAACCAATAACGTTATTTTAATGGAAATAAAAATAGAAGATTAATTGGAAATTGGAATAAAAGTGAACCAGTCATAAATTCGTTACAAATGGGTAGTTTCGTAATTGAAAAAGTACGTGAACAAACATATTTATAGTATTAATAATAATAAAATTTACTGGGACATTTAGCAGCGCGCCGAGAGAAAGATAACAAAAAATATAGTGTCCCGACTGCTAACATATGTGAGTGTATAATGGTAGAGTTGATAACTTTTTTGATATATTAACTAAACTTAGCGAAACAGAGTTCTTTGTCATGGAGAGTTATTAAAAACAAACGTTGGTAGGCCGTTATTCTCCCACGCTTAGGTGGAGATGAAGTGAAAGAGAAGAGTCGTCTGATCGCTTCACCCCATAAAGATGTCTTCGTAATGGCGGATGAAATTCCGGCACTTTAATAACTCTTTGTTGACGGCCTTCGATTCTCCACTTAAATCTCTGTCTTAATATCTCCACAAGAGAATTGAGGTTTTGTCATTTCTCCACCAGTTATTGCACAATATTAATGAACAGTGCAGAGTAAAAATATTAATTCCGAGGAGCACAGAATCAGTCACCCCTTTACACAAATATATTATTATTATTATTATTAATAATAATAATAATAATAATAATAATAATAAAACAATTGTTTACTAAAAGCCTATACGTAAAAACTCCGAGATCCGAGGTTTGGGTGGCCGTATTAAAATATTACAATAATAAAAAATTAGAAGAATACAAAATTAAAGATCATAACTTTTTTGCGAAAAAGAGTTTTCACATTTTTTACCAAGAATTGACAAGAGTTAAGTATGTTAAAAATAGTTACTTAGAATAACTTTTTCTGAAAGTAATTTAAAAAGTAAAACAATATTAGGTATTTAACATTTAGGGCTAGTTTATGCTGAATTTAATTAATGAATTTACAGTTTATAATTTAGATTTTAAAAGATGAATTCGAATACGATGGATTATGAACGATATACAAATTTCAAATTCGACCAATCGCAACAGATAACTATTAAACATGAAACCGTCAACTGTCTTTTCTATTTCTGAGTTATTGAAATTTTTAATATGAATTCATAGGAATAAATTGATATTTAGTTTTTTGTTAATAAGCAGTATTCGCGAAAATCGTAATTTGTACGACAAAGCAAATGAAATGTACAGGGTGTCTCATTTTCGATGCTTTTTTAGGGTATCTCGGGAAATATTAATGATAGAGCAAAATCGTTTGCACATTCCAGAGTCAACTTTTTGAGAAAAGTTTAATAGTCACCACAGGAATTTTCGATCTTCTTTTGTTTCTGAGCTACAGGCAAAAACTTGTTTTCGCTCATTTCGAAAATATCTTATAACTCATTTATTATGGTAGTTAGAGAAAAATTGTTTTAACAAATTTTATACCGTTTTTTAGGTAAAATAAAATGGCGTAATTAGATTTTTTGGAAACTTCATAATTCTTGAGATATAACACTTATGACTTATGATTTTTTAAATGGCAACCTATGTTGAAAATAGTCTCATCTTTTTGCTTATTTTTTAAGCTTTTCAATGATATATAACAAGTCTACATTCTTTTGTTTTACACACGAATAAAAGATGAATTATTGTATTTTTGGGGTGAAAAAATTGAAAATTATTATTATTGTTTTTTTATTTCTTCATTATACAAATCAACAATAATAAAAACATTGCCGATATTATTAAAAAAGAATCTTGTTAATTATCGTTTAACAAATTCATGGCTATGAAAATAAAATTGTAATCTAAAATTTGAACTGATAATTGGTGAAACGTCAAATGGCAAGCAATGATAAGTCACGTGATAAATACTGATTGGTCAGATCCAGAATTTCAAAATCAAACGTAAACCAGATAGGGAAAATTGTATATTTTAAATCAAAATTTATGAATGTTAATTTATAAATTAAATTCATCATAAGCCAACCCTTAGTCTAATAGGTTTTACTATTTATAACAGTTTACAATCGTCATGGCATCAGGCAAAAATAAATTATCGATGATTTTTATATAATTTTTGCTATATGCATATTAAGTTGTAACTTCAAGTAGCTTGGAATTTACATTTAATCTGTACAATCTACCATGGTTGCGACACGAAAGAAAGAAAAGAAATAGGAATAATATTACACCTTCATACAATTTACAAACATGCATAAATTATCATTTAATTTGCACACATATGCAAAGAATACTACCCTAGACGTGTAAAGTGTAAACTACAAAATATAAAATTTTAAAGAACCATTGTGTGCTCAAAATAAAATAGACACGAGTTTTATAGTATAACAACCATCATCACTGGCCAACAACAACCTCGCTAACTGCGTCTCGTATGATAAGGGCGTTTTCCCGCATTGTTAGGGAAGAAATCTCGGCGTAACAAAGAAACCAAGGAAACCACGGCGACCTAGTCGTGGTGGAGATATACCGCTCCCGTCAAGTCGGCTGACGTCTGAATGTTTTAAAACATGTGAGACGCTTAACGAACCCGGGGATTTAGGAATACAATACAATAAAGGAAATGAACAAGTTTCAAATAGAATTTGGAATGTAATTATCAGGATAAACAAGACAAGAAAATTGTAAAGTTCAACGAGAATTCGGAAACGTACTTATATAATTTATATTTGTCAGAATGGAAACAAGGAGTAGAGTGATGTATTTTTAATGTTTTTATGTTGCGCTAATCTGAAGTACGAGCCCGTAGCGCATCAGTTCGTCCACTTTTTAAAAATTCATTTATCATGACATACTAATCAAATTTGTAATAATAATTAAATAAATCTTTACTTTTTATTTAAAATGAAGATTTTCAACATTGTAACGTAATTTTAAATTAAATTTTTAGCTAAAGTTTAAAAATTTAACGATATAACGGTAATAGAAATCGATATATTAATTGGCAACATTGTTTTTTTTTTTTTGGAAATTACTGCCGTAATAATTTCAAATATTGTAGGTATTTAATAAAACCTCACATCTTATACTATTTAAATTCGTCTATTTTTTTTTAGTATATTATTTCATTTAAAAAAAATCTGTTGTGGCCAGCACAAGACCTCTCGCCATTTCCATATTAGGCTATATAAGTATTGTATGGCACTTTGTTATCGAACTGTCGTTTTATAACAAAATATCACAGAACTTTATCCAAATATTGTTTTTGATTATATTTAACATGTCTTCTGCACACATATAATTCTAATTACATCTATTTTTCATTGAATGAGGAAGTTCCTAAATTTCAGAGATTCTTCCAATTCATTAATCAGATTGACGGTACTTCTGATGGATATATGCATTTTACCTATAATTCAAATATTTAATTATTAAAACAATAAGAAAGATTAAATATACTTCCCAGAAAAAACTATCAGAATGTCACTAAAACTGTTGATTTTTGACACTGACATATGTCATTTACAAAATATGTTATAAAAATTTGAATTTGTCAATTGGTTTCCTTAGTGCCTTAGCCTCTGCGATTAGAATATTCTATATATTATAATGTCTTTATCTCTAAATCTATACAAGATATAATAAAATTTTTAAGTGTATTAGATGGAGAATTTTGATCTTCAATATTTGTCATAACAAAAATATCCAAAAAAATATATTTAGAAGAATTTTTCTAAGAAACTACTACTTCCGGTTGTCCAATTGGTACCAAAATCTTTTCAGCTCTTCCCAGGAATGTCAGATTGAGGAAACTGCAGTTAAATGTTTTTTAAGTCTTAATTTTGAGGAATCGTCCCTTTAACATCCAGACACACATACACGCACACACAGACATCATTTTGAAAATGTTATAATCGGATTCTAGGAACCTTAAATCGTGCTTATTCAATAAAATCTGGATATGCGAATTTGAGCATGAATCCAATACCTCTCTTAACGAGAGGTAAAAAAAAGAACTGCCATTAAACTTATTTGACTGTTTTTAATTGTAGTCGATTGCAAGCGTCGTCCTAATAAAAAAATCTGTTGTGACCAGCACAGTACCCCTCGCCATTTTCTTTTGTTATATGAGTACATTTCTTGTACACACAAATATTTCTAATTGTATTTTTTTTTTTTTTTTTTCATTCTATAAGGAATCTTATCCTACTCTTCTAAAATGTTCAAGATGGTTCCAATTCATTGGCGGGGTATATGTACTGTTACTATTAATATATCTACAATTTTAAATATATATTTAATAATTCAATAAAAATATATTAAATGTACTTCCCGGAAAAAAGCTTTCAATAAAAGTATTGATATTGATTATCTGGTAATTAGAAAACATTTCAATTTGACAACTGGTTTCCTTCGTGAGCTTTTTATTCGTGTAACAGTTTTAAAAGCCCCAACAGCTTTAAAAGTTAGTTCATTTGAACTTTAGTTAAACTAACCAGAACTAGCGGTATATTATCAGGCATTAAAAGTAGATTTACAGGATCAGCTTTCGTTTTAAACATTCAGCAAACGACTGTAACATATTCTCCGAAAAAAATCAAAGGTTATGTTATGAAAAAAGCATTTATATATCTACACGGGTAGGCACGGCAATATTATGTCGATTTGAGTTAATAAAAAGCGAAGTTTCCCGAAAAGGAAAAGCGGAAAAACGGAGTCCAATCGTAGTGAAACTCGCAACATGTCTTGTTTTTTTAGGACACTCTGATTTATTCTCTGGAGTACCAGGAGACCTGATATATTTATTTCTTTCTGTCTACAATTTAACAAGAGGATAAATAAAAGTATACACTACAAAAACATTTTGGGTATAAAAAGAAAAATTTGTTAGTTCCAATTTAAAAATCGTGTCTGCGAAACTCTTTTCTTTGTTTGGCTATTTTGTTTGATTTTGGAAACGATCTTTATTTAAAAACCGTATCTCAACTAAAGCATATAATTCACCCTTTTCTTTTAGTACATATAGGTATTTACTATGTGGCAACTACGTACGATTAAAACATTATTAATATTTATACATC
Source organism: Ophonus ardosiacus (assembly GCA_943142095.1). Classification (NCBI taxonomy): domain Eukaryota; kingdom Metazoa; phylum Arthropoda; class Insecta; order Coleoptera; family Carabidae; genus Ophonus; species Ophonus ardosiacus. The sequence continues at coordinate 38,707,612 of OW964832.1, read as the reverse complement.
GTACACCAATTGAATATAAGAAAAACTTTTAATTTTGTATCTCGAATGACTTTTTAATTCTAAGTTTACTTTTGTTGTGATATACATATAATTGTGTACATGTGTGTTTTTCTAGTTTTGTTTCAGAATTTAAGGGCGATGACAAACAATGTTTTGGAATTATGTTGTACTAAGTAAATCTCTTCTCTTATCACCATAATAATTCAATTCCCTGACTCTTGCGAGCATATTGATTCGGATTTTCATCAATTTTTAAATAATGGGGTATGTGACCCTAGTTGAATTGCAAACTAACCACAATGGTTTCTAATTATAACAAAAAAGTAAACATTATTAGTAATAATATTCTTATTAGCAAATGTTTTGGAGATGGGATATGTGACGTCAGCATGGTTGTGCCGTGGAAGAAAACAAATAGAATGGGAGAGAAAGAGATAATTATAGATCAGTGTCTCGATTATGTTGTGGTATATAACTATTTCTTTCCCTCCCACGCAATTTGTCTTCTTCCACGACCATATGATGACGTCATATATCCCTTTCCCAAATTTGTAATAAGTAATTATTTTCTCGTAAACTACGAACAATAAATTGAATTAAAAAATAAGGGTATTTTATTTTTTTGTTTATGTTTATATATGCAAAATTCAAAATTTGCTCACATATCCAATTGAATAACTTATTTACATTAAATTTCATAAAATAAAAAGAAATGTATGTATATCATCACGGCATATTACCCATTGCTGAATGTGTCAATGTATTTTATGCACAATATAGGTAATGATGATGATAAATTTGGACCGTGTAGGCGTTTGCGTCATTTAAATTAATTTTCATTTACTCTTAAAACATAGAACACTGACGTTTTCTTTCTAAGTTCTACAATGCTAGTATAATTCGTGGTATAGCTATTCCATGGATAAATAATTCTTTAATTTTATACTCCGAATATAATTGTAAATGTTCTACAAGATATATTTATTCTTTGGTTTGTTATTCCTAGTATATGCTATAATACTGCAACGTTGGCTATACTGGTACTTGTAAAATTGTCGTATTATTGTCGTTTAACCTAAGATTTTTAAGATTAAACGTCAATCTGTTATGTAAACATAACTTTAAATATTAAATACTTTCTGCGGTAATAATTCTAAATAGTTCTGCATCATTTCCCCCAGGTGACTGTACTTTCACGTGTGTACAATCCAAGGCACCTATAACATTAAGAAATCGTGCTATTTGATAAAACCGTAGAACAGTCCGTTCTTTCTCTTCTTGTGTTCTAGGTAAATAAATGTATCGTTCTGCTTGTAATGCAAGTGACTCAGATACAGTTCTTACAATCATACACGCTGAAGTTTTGCTAACTAAAATCCGCAAGGCAATAAGCATTGTGCCTACAGCGTAAAATCTAAGTGCACGAAGAATTTTTGTTACGGGAGCTATGAAATGACTCGATAAGATGCTCAATTTCAATTAACAAACGCAAAACTGTTGGTTTTTGTAATCTGAACCTAATAAAAAAATTGCCTGTCATCTAGATCATCAAAATAATTGTATCGTTCACCTTACACTTTAGCTTAGCTCTTCTTGGTCTCGCTATGTAATTAACTATTTCTTCATCATCTGATTCAAATACACGCAGATTATAAATATCATAAACCATTACTAAAACTGCTCAAATATAATAAATAATTAAATAATGCTAATTATTTGCGAACAATATAATCTGACATTCCGATTTATCTATGGAATAACTTTTTATTCGGTCGATTTATCAGCGAAGAAATTAACCCCTTGTTTATACTAACGAATAGTCTCAAATAAACTTGTAGAATCAAGATTTGAAATTTATACCAAGAATAAACTTATTCCTCAGATAAATAGGCATTGTAGAACCGGCCCTAAAACTATTGCATGTCCTAAAATTCTGATTTTTATGTACAAAATGAAAGTTGTAGTAGAAAGGATTTTCTGATTTTCTGTTTGAGTCATGTATCCCGGCGTAAAGCGGATAGGAAAACTAGAAGTAGAAATATTTAATCTCGTTAGTTCCTTTTCGTGCAGATGTCACCTAGTTCCAAAGCCGACTGCGCTAAATCGCTCGCGAACAAATGCACGTAAAAACTACTGGAGATTATTTCGCGAAACTGATAACGCGTCGCTGCTAGACTTCCTTAAAAGTATTCACCGATAAGTTCCAATTTACACCAGTGGCGCAGGCATAGCAAGGATACTTTGTAAAATTTCCCTGAGGAAAACGAGTAATGCTCCTTCATCTCTCGATCTTTCCAGTGACGTTCGTCGCCTGGGTGCAAATGACGTTATATAATAATCTGCTTGTTTTGCACAGTGGAGAAAAAACAGTATCTACAGAGAGAGATAGAGCTCTGGTGCTCGTGCGCTCATTGTATTCACTTATTATGCATAAAGTACAGCGGTGCACCTGAGCAGAATGACCTGAGAATTAAATTTAATTTTGGGAGGAAAGAATTGTGACGTTTACGCCTGAAATCTCACTGGCTAGAATAATAACATGCGATGATATACAGTGGCGTAGCTATCGATAGGCAAGACTAGGCAATTCTTAAGGGCCCATTACATTTTGATTTTTGAATATTAGAAAAGTAATAATAAATCCATCTTTGATATTTTGTATGTACAACTATAGATTTAATTTTAAATTCTGTGCATAAATTATGTTATTAATTATAAACGATTTTTTTATATTATTTTTGAATAATATGAAAATTAAAAATAAAACTGAATGCCGCAGTGCTGTATAATGAATTACCCGTATTAGCCCGTCTGCAGTATAGTAGCAAAGATAGTATTAAAGCATAGCAAAAATTACTTTCATTAACCAAGTAGGCTAGTTTTGGTTAGAATGCGCATGCGCATTTGATGAAAGGGATAACCAGAACAGCTGAGTGCTCGCCTCCTATAGTAGTCTGTATTAGGGTAGCCAGGTATGGCGATTTGTAGCCAAAATGGTTATATTTGACGACGCGATTAATTGGGCTATTTTTACCCTTATTGGGCAATATTTTCGCTAAAAACCTTCAAGAATTAATATTTAAATTTTTCTCCCTTAATTTTTTTTTTCATATTGAAATTTAGCGATTAGTGTTAAACCGCTTCTGTTATTTATATATATACAGGGTGTGCAACGAAACGCGGAACATAGGACTTTAACGTAGGATTTTAAAAATGTGCGAAAATTTGCTCTCCTGTACATTTTACAGCAAAAATACAAGGATAAAAAGTAGTTCAGAACTAATTTTTACTCTTAAAAATTCATTAATTAATACAATAGAATATCTGCAGCACTAGCTATTTAGAAAGTAAAATATGACATTTTCACCAAATATCAGATAGCTATGGGAATAAAAAAACAAAACAAATAAAACAAAATATCAATTGAGATCATAATACTTAGATAAATATTTAATGCTGAATTATAACATTGTAAACATATAGATTACATCAATAAGATTAATAATATTGAAATGAACTATCGTTTCAATGTTATCAAAAATGATGAATTATCCTAAAATTTGATTCAAATACTTAATAATAAAATAAATCACTAATTCTACGGTACTGAATAAATCCATTTTATAATGCACAAAAGCACAGTAAAGTAATTTATGGACTATAACAATGTAGACACAATGATTATAACAATTAACATCAATAACACTAAAATGAACTGTCAGAATAAGATTTTGTTCTATTTCTTTTAATTCCATTGCTGTCTGATTTTTGACGAAAATGTCATATTTTATTTTCTAAATATCTAGTGCTACAGATATTCTATTGCATGAAATGAAGACTTTTTGAAAGTAAAAATTAATTTATATATAATATATATATATATATATATATATATATATATATATATATTTATTTTAAGTTTTGCCTAACGGTCCAAAATTTCTAGCTACTTCACTGATGATATATTATTTATTTTAAATAAAATTGTGGTTATTTCGTCGTGAGCATGTGACTACATACCATTTATTTTAAAATATTCCTGTCCAATGAAGTCAAAAACAAACGTTAACAAATCGTATGCAAATTGTGAACAAACATTAGTCATTTTAAAAAGAAATAATGAGTAATGAGCAATTAAATAGAACCAAACCATTTATCCAATAGAAGCTAATGAAATTAAATCACGTCAAATATAATTTGTGACCATTGCAAAAATATTTAGTGTACACGTATTAATTAGCATTGGCCAGCCACAACTGCAATTATGTCAAAAGCAATTAGTTGTTCACATTGAAACCATATGCTCGAAATCAAACAATATTAAATTCACTATAGCATTGATCGATAACCACAATTTCAAATGAAGCAAAAATGGCAAAACGAGAGACTTGATTTTTTTTTGTAAAATAAACATATGATACAGGGTGGTGGCGTGCACTGCGGACTATAAGACTGCGTATGCGGAAAATGTAATCAAATATACATAGGCGAGTCGTCCCAACCCCAAGAATGTATCAACATAAATATTATAGTAACCTATTCAATCCAAATTACAGTGCACTCACTAAGCACACAGTTAATATTGGTCATAAGTTTAAATTTGATGATATTAAAATTATTGATGAAGTTAGTAACAAATATCTTTTCATATTAACATAAATTAAAACAAATGTGTCAATTTCCAAACAGACTTTAAACATAACTTAAAATATATAGACAACTTCATTGGTTATGTTATGCCACCTGTTTTTCTCCACCGAATTGATTCGGAAGTTTGTTGAAATGCTGTATGTTAAAATTTTATTAACGTAGTTTTTATAGATCATTGTGTATAATACTTTTAAGATTTTATAATAAAATTCATCAGTATTATTCTATATTCATCAATAGGTATGAAATATTTTATACTTTTCATCCAGTAAAACAATTTTTGTTAAAAATAATATATCAGTAGTTGCAGATGGGCTTTCCTTAAGCCCGAAACGTCCATAATTAAATAATTTTACAACATACGTGGATCGTCTTTTCATTTCACCCTTAATAAGACGTAATTTTCACTTCCCTGAATATTTCAGGTAAAACAACGCTAAATATAACTTGGAAAGCATGATATTCTACATCTGAATCAATATAAGAAACAGAGAGTTTATATGTCATGTTATGCTAGTTTATATTTATTATATTATTATATATATATATATATATATATATATATATATATATATATATATATATATATATGTATGTATGTATGTATGTATTATTTGTAATTCAAGGGAACAATTATCAATCTGCTTTTTTTACAATTCCATGGCTGTCACTATGTTTAAAGTGTTTTCGAAATTTTCACATCTAATTTCTTCTGTTACAAAGCATTAATTTTACTATTGATTCAGATGCAAAATTTTAAGCTCTAAAACTTTTATTTGAATTTTTTATCCGAAATAACTGGGGAAGCAGTATCATATATAACAGCATATAATTCATATAAAGCTAATGTTTATTCTACTACATTCAGTAACATATTAAATATACGTACATATACGGTAACAGGAATATCATTAATTATACATTCTAAAATTACATATTATATTTTATTATTTAAAATTAATACATTAATTTTTCATTGTATAATTATTTATATTACACCCAATTCAAATATGATTTTTAAAAGTAAATATAGATATCATTATATTAATACATTTTTCATAGTAATTTGCAAAAGTGCAAACAAATTAAAATGTTTAATTAGCAGATGGAATTGGATAACAGTTTCATTTATTAATGGGCCAACAATTGCAACTAGTACACATCATAATACCTGCGGTTCAATATTTTAATGAAATATAGATTAATAATTCTATACGCTCTTATAAGCAGATTGTAATATATATTTTCACAGAATTCAGAAATTGTTGCAATAGCATTAAATAATAGAAATTGAATTTCTGTTTATATACTACTTTTTCCATGACCGGTAGATAGAAAAAACTATTTTTTAAAAATAGTGGATTTTGAAATTTTATTGTATCATAGCTCGTTTTTGAATAGGCATCAAAAATTTGTTGACAATTGAATCGTTATTCATAACAGCAGAAATTTTTTGACAATTTGTTAAAAATTGCTGTTAATAATAATTTAAGTCAGTTCTAAAGAAATGCAAATAGGTTTGCTATATAAAAACAAATTTGAACGATTTCATTGACAGTTACTATAGGCAATAAAATTGCAAGCCTCGACATTGTCTCTCCCAGGTACACTTGCGTTCAACCAAAAAAGCTTACATATATAATATTTAAAGTATCATACTTGACACGGTACTCAAGATATCAGTCTCTGAATAAACCTCTCGGTCATTTATCAGAGACTGGCCCACTCAACCAGAACCACAGGCTGCTGCACTGCCCACCACACTGATGAGCTCCATTAAGAGCAAAACACGTTTGTGGTTCTGCTTGAGTAGCCCAGTTTCTGATTCATATACTGAAGTCTTGCGAAACGTGTCATGTATGGTTTTTTTTAAATATTAGAACAGGTTCGCCAAGAATCGCAATTGTGTTGTACTTTATTATACTGTTGTTATTATAAAAGTTTAGTTACGCAGCTTTTAATTCAATTATCTAACTTTTCATACCTGTTTTGTTTGTGATTAACGAGTTTCGAACGAAACATAATATGTTATAACTACAAAGTAGTCAGTTATTCATGCTTTATAAAAAAAAGTCTTTCAATTATGTTTCTTTTTTATCTAATTTTATTTTCAGTGGAAATCAACCTTACGTAAAATAAATCTATGACAAGTTTTCCTAGTTCGTTAGCTGTGATAACGCGCTCCTCTTCACAATTTGAAACCTTTTAATTAACTGTATTAAAGCCTGTAATCCCAGATAAAATCATGCTGTATGGTAAATTACAAATCAAGTATGATGTAATGGTCAGGTAATCAATAGCTTCGAAGCGGAAGTGTCAATAATTAAAAACAACACGTATTCCATGCACATGGTGCCACAATTCCCTTGGAATGTCCAGGAACTAACAACAGAGCTGGATAGCAAGAGTAGCCGTTAGTTTTCCAGCAGCGCAGCGAGAACGCTCTTCTCGCTAATTAATAAACTATTTACAGCGGATGGTTTCTTCGCAGACGACTGAGTGCACGACATTTGTTAAAGTGTTTGTATATCTCGTTTTCTAACGCGAGTAATTAATTTTGATCATTCGCATTTGGAATTTTGTGGTGTGTCATATTTCATTTTTCTTTAGTTGGTAGAATCAAATTCGAATGGAGTAAACGTTTTTTGGCTTTTTTTTTGTACATGCATATTGATATTCTAAAGTAAATAAATTATGTCGCAGTGAGTATTCATCTACTTCGTTAGGATTGTGTACTCGTCCACGAATTATAAAAAGGACAAAAGATGCATTCGCTTCCATGGGGTCTTGTAGCTCAGTTGGTTAGACCATTGCACTATACTTGCCGTTAGTAGTTAGAGGAGGCCAGATCTGGCGCAGAAGACTATCTGAAATTGACGTCAGAGATAAGAGATTTTAAAGATAAGATATGACTTGACGAATGTGACGTCATAGATAAGGGATGACGTAATAGATTAGGAATGACCTAGAGTTTAGAGATATGATAATGGACATTTTAAGATTTGTTAAGTATTTATTGAGAGTCATTTTAAGATTTGCTATGAATGTCTTAAGGAGTAATACAACATCGTGAGAGTGTGATAAGGAACATTTTAAGATTTGTTATTTATTTTGTTTATTTATTTGTTTATTTATTTACTTATTTATTTAGTTAATATATTTATTTATTTGCATATTTATTTCGTAGTTTTTTAAAATACCTCGTAGTACAATTAAGTTGAAATAATATGAAAAGTTACCGCCTTCTCGAGGTGGGGAAAAATGAAGAACATTTGTATTTTTATAAACACATATTCAATGTATTGGAACGTTTCGGAAGCTGGAAAACTTCCATCATCAGCCAATGTTTAAATAATTTAAAAAGTTTTCAAGATTAAATATTGGCTGATGATGGAAGTTTTCCAGCTTCCGAAACGTTCCAATACATTGAATATGTGTTTATAAAAATACAAATGTTCCTCATTTTTCCCCACCTCGAGAAGACGGTAACTTTTCATATTATTTCAACTATATTTATTTCCTTATCTCCAATATCTTGTATCTCTATGATGTCTTTCCTTATCTATTACGTTATCCTTTATCTATGACGCCATATTCGTGACGTCATACCTTATTATATTTAAAATCTCTTATCTCTGTCGTTAATCTTAGGTCGTTATCTACGATAGAACCACCCTATCCTAACTACTGTCCTAACTACTGTCTTCTTCTTTTATTACCCTCGAATAGGAAGGTCCTGGATTGTTTTTTCGTTAATTAAATTTTCTATCAATTGATATGCCTTTTTCTATGATTTAAAAAATTAATATTAACACATCTAGCATTTTGTTAGCGCGATTTCGTAAAATGAAATATTTCTGGAATTTGCAGCGTATGTTTGTAGTCATTTATTTTCCTACAATAGAATCAAAGCTTGTCAAGTCGGTCAACAGCTCCCTCTATTGCCAGTCTGTCAAGTTATATAAACAGTTGATGTGCGTACGTGCGAGCAGGATACCTACATCCGGTGCAACGAAGCGTCTACAACAAAGCGGTGACTGTGACGTCATCACCATCGTTGTGATCATGAGTAACAGATGTCTCTAGAGATCTGCAGGAACACACCCATTTCAGAACATTCCTGTAATTAATTGAGGAGCGAGACAGACGACCAAAGCCTGCTGAGACGTATGCAAATATCACAGATGGGAAGATTGCAGACGTGGCAAATGCAGACAGAGATGGTTTTTAACTTTTTACTTTTTTGTTTTTCGTAGAGAATAAAGTTGAAATTTTATATTTCAAGTTTGATGGACGCAGCTGAATTCATTTTTATCATGTCTATATGAAAGGAAAATTACTTTTCTGGCATGATTACTGAAAAACTCAAATACTTGAAAATGGAGTAGCCAATGGACAGCACAAAGAACTTCAGTTGTATATAAAAGCGAAAGAGAATGTATCATCTGCAGGCCCTTTTACCACTTAGATTCATTTATACAAATATTTATTTGCTTTGTTCAAATATTTTGACAATTTGTATACTTATGTAATTTTACCCGTAGAATCGAATGGTGTTAGCAGCAAGTCGGTATTTTCACATGTTTTGGAATTACTATCCAAAAATGGGTAGGTCATTTTGGCCATGAATTTAAATGCATGTATCTCGGAAACGAAAAAAGATAGCGACCTGCGGTTTTAAAATTTGATATCAGGATAAAGAAAAGTGTCTAAATACCTAACAATTGGATTTTTTTAAATTTAAAATTTTTACGCTAAAACGACTTTTGCGGGAGCAAAAAATTCTAATTCTATTCTTTCATTCTCTGAATAAGTTCATCTGTCAGAGATTTTTCCAACTCATTGACAAGATTGGCGGTATTTCTTATGGTTATAAGCATTTTTCCTATAATTTTAAATATTTAATTAATAAAATAATTAAAAAATTAAATGTACTTCCTAGAAAAACGTTTCAGTAATGTGACTAAACTGTTGATTTTTGACACTGACAATTATCTGTCAATTACAAACTATGTTACAAACATTTGAATTTGTTTGTTGGTTTCCTTGGTGTAGCTTAGACTGTGTGATTTATTATATCAGTTTATTCTATATATTACATTCTCTATCTCGAAATCTATAGAAGATATAATCAGGGATGTGCATTTACGCGTAAAAATATTTTTTTTACGTTTATGTGTAAAGTATACATAAAAAATGTTAAATAAGTAAAAAACGTAGATAATGTATAATTTTAGTTCTTCAAAACGACACTAGATGACTTGTTGTTTACAAATGTCTCATTACAGTAACTTTCCTTAATCCTATCATAAATATATTCTAAAACGACTGAAACTATGATGTTTATAAGAGACTGAAATTGTGGTAAAATATTTAAAAAAAACATTCTGAAGCTATAGATAAATTAACAAAATGCTTAAAATTTATATAAAATTCATTTTTAATAAGTTCGAAGCTAATGATTTAAATCTATTTCTAATTATTTGAAACTATATGTTATTAATAATTAATAAATGAAAAATGATTAATAAATTTTTTAGTCAACGTCTATTTTTAAATGTCTTCAAATTTTATTTCTTTACAAAACTGCCTAAAATTTACATGAAACATATAAAACATTTTAAAAATATAATATAATATGCTTTAAATTTACGTATTTGTTCAAAGTTTGACGTTTGAGGTTATGTCTCAGGAATACATTTCCCCACTAATCTGATTGTTGATAGTTTGAAGGTACCTAATTGTTTGTCTGAATCAAAGAAACATGTTGATGTCACGTGGACTGCTTGTTCTGGAATATTCATTACAGTATAAAAGAAAATATCTTTATAAAAAAAATATACTCATGGTAATTATATTTTACATTATCTATTTTTTACGCGTAAGAAATAACATATAATACATGACGTATTTTACGTGCCCATCCCAGGATATAATAAAAAAATTTAATTTATCAGATTAAGAAGTTAATGTATTTTTATAATTTTGCTCACAGTTTTCATGTCCTTATTAGTATGCAGTATGAATTAACCATTTATTGCATAAAATATATAATAAAATATCATATATTTTTTTTTTTTAACTAATGCCTTAAATATTTTATAAAAACGCTGAATAAACACTAAATATATAATATATTCTAAGTCATTACGTATATTGCATGTTCTGTATCGTGCCGTACATCTTGTAAACATGATAACGACTGTATATTAATTTTGAATTTAATAAAGTGTCAAACTTCAAACTTTGATCTCTATTAGTTGCCTCTAGCTCAGTAGTTGAGGAACCATCACCATTATGTGGTGCACTGACCCATGTTATTCATTTGAGAGCGAATTAAGATATAAAGGAAGAACAATAATAAGAAACTTTGTTAAGATTATATCATTATCTTCATCATACAAAACTTTCCATGCTCTATTATTGTCGGCGACGCAAAATTTTGTAACTTTGCACATGTATCACCATACCAAAAGTAATAACAATGATCGTGAATAATGAACTTGTACTGATGTATCTTTTCTCTTTCAGGTAAGTCTATGACTCTTCTTATTCTTATCATGCGGAGAATAACTGCGAGAATCGTAAGTGATTCATTATGTCTTTTTAATTTATTATACTTTAGAATATAAGTTCAAAGATATTTATTTGAAAAGAATTAAATGCTTAATTTATTTTTCAAAAGTGATAGCAAACTATTAGGGTATAACATTAAACTTCCGGGTCTATGAATAAAAAATATTTCAACATTAAAAATTGTTATTGTCATCACATATTATTTTATGATAAAAATGTATAAGCTGGTTATTAAAGGCACGAGTGCTTTAATGGCTCTTATACACGTGTAACATACTCTATTTTTTTTATTATACCTGTACAATATGCTGGAAAAAAATCTCAAATTTTGATTTTGACGTTTCGTAATTTTGTGTGATATGACGTACATGGGGATTGACTAGCATTATTTGTTGTTTATGTTACTATGCGGATTTGCCGTTTCATACTTGATTTTTTGACTTAATATTTTATATTTCATCACAGTCTAATATGTATAAATCTTCAACTTCAAACAATGCTAAGAATAAAAAATGGAATAGATTTAGTATCCTTGCATAATATAACATAACCATATTTTTATGCTGATTAGCCTGTAACTCTATATTTAATCTTAATCCTTTTTTGAAATTTTGTAATGATATACTGTTAACTAAATACCAAAGAACTTTCTACTAATGGCTTTCTATCCTTGGTCGTATACTTTCCTCATTAATAAGTTCCGAAATTGTTCATTTGGGTGATGGAATATTTATTTTTTCGCGATCGCCCAGAAAATGAGCTCTTTCTGATCACTATTTATACCGGAAAGTCCTTCTTTGCTGAGCTAGCTCGGAAAGTTGTCTATAAGGGATCGGAAAGTACTTTACCGATCCCGGGACCGGTAAAGCTAAATGTTTCCATGGAGATCAGTTGTTTATTTATTTCTTATTTGCTCGCAGTAAAAAATAAAATAATACTTTTTTATTCTTTTTTCAGGATCGCAAAAAAAAATATTGTACCCAACATGACCTGAAAGTGTTTATACTGGGCTCACAAGCTTCCAAAGCTCGCCTCCGGCTCGCTGTGGAATATGCTTGCTCACCCAGTAAAGTATCACTTTCAGGTCTTGTTACGTAAATTACTATTTTGCTGTACTGTCTGGTTCTCATATTATCCCTTAGCCATGTGTTGAGTGATTCTGCCAAAATGGCACGATGGTAAATCATGCTAAAATAGGACGTGATCATTCGTACGTTACCTGTAAATGAATAATTATTAAAAATTATGAAGACAATTTCCTTTGTAGGTGTTATACATGATTAGTAATATTCTAACCTACAAACAGTGGCTTCGCGCCTATTAAATTTTGATCACAAATACAGAGAAACAGAAATAAAAAACGTTTACTATTGTATGTATTTTTTTGATAAACAATAATTTTACATTATTGATGTTACCATTAATAATTTATTGTCCAATCATGATAGTCACATCCAAGTTTCATTCACTAGTGGTTAACTAAAAATAACAAATACCCTTTTAAGATATGAATTATTTCCATATAGATTGTTAATTATTTTTTTAAGAAGAACAAACTGTGAAACAGAATATTGGTTAAACGGTACACTTTCGGATATAGATAAATTTAGTTAAATCGTCTTATTTTAGATCCGTGGTTAAGCCATGTCTCCCTATTTCAGAGATAGGTACCTATATCTGATGTAAATCTCGTATAATAATACTTTAGAGGTATTCCACCATAACAAAAAAAATTAAAAAATTTCAATTTAAAATAAAGTATGGCTCAAAAAATAATAGTTAAAACAATGAAAACATTTTTTAAATAATTACTTTACGAGATATTTCACATTTGCTAAAAGGAAAAATTTACGTCATACAATTGTTATCTTTCTCTCGTAGCGTACTCAGAGCACTGTGTGTGAGAAAGACAAGTATAGGAGAAATGTGACGTTACACTGATTTCTCGAAAATAAAATACTGTTAAACTAGGAACAATTAAGATTTTTTAATACTATGAATTGCTTCAAAACTGAATGAAGTTTTATTTAAAATAATAAAAAAAATTGAGTGGAATACCCCATATAATAATAATTATTTAGTTTTCATGTTGAATATCTGTTAATATTTTCTGTCATACAAAATTTTCTCGTATCATGTTCATTTCTCTTCTAATTCTTTTTCGACCTCCATACTTCAAACTTTTCATCCAGCCGGCCGTGAAGTAGTTCACAAACAATCCCTAACCTTCGATCGTGCAGGAAAGTAGCTTAGCCCACCCCACCTGACACAGGCCTAACGCATGGTCAGAGCCGTCTTTATGTAAATGCAGCCAGGGAGGGATGTTGTCGTATGTGTGCTCTGTTAGACAGAAGGGCGGGAAAACGGCTGATTTAAATTACGGCTAGTTGTTAGTTCAGATGGCGGTGTGGAAGATATAGGACGCCGTTTGCGGGAAGACAATGCGATGTCAAAGGCAGGGAAAGACCTTAACCCCGTACAAGATGTAGCGAGATAAACGAGATATTTAATGTCGTGACATATAAGGGAGGATGGCATTATTGGGGTTGGAACTGTGTCAATATATGGTGATATAACCTTAGATTTTCTGGTCTTACAAAATTATTAAGGGTTGTTCGCTTTCCTACTTCGTATTTACTGTTACCCACTGGTGATAAATACGAATCAAATGTCATTATAGCAAAACAAGTTTGTTTTACTTCAAGTGGTTCTATCATAGAATCATTTACGAAATATTGAAATAAAATTTAAATTTTTCATGAATTGTTACATAAGTACGCAAAATTGCAAAATTCTGACATAGTTTACCAGTTTGATATTTAATTCAGAACTACATTGGCATTACAGAAATGGTATCCCTCGGGAAAGCTTTTTTTGTTTATAATAGGGGAGGATCACTAGGCGAAATTTAAATAATAGGCTGTTTGATGTTTGATGACGTCACAGATATATCAGATCCATCCTATTATCGAAGCTTTTACGACGCGTTAGATCTATATATGATTTTGGAAAATATTCTATAAATCTAATAAAATTATCACATGAATGTACATAATGTATACTCATATGTATATAAATATTCTAAAAATGCATACACTTACGTAACATTCTCTTTACAATCAAATAATATTACTACCAAGTTTATATCTCTACCCATTTTTGAATTATTGCCCCAAAAGTCAATATACCCCACATTTAGATAAAAATTTCAAAATTTTAAAAAATCTAAATTTTATATACTTATATACTTCTCAATTCGCTGATTCCAAATTTTGAAACCGCAGGTCGATATCTCTTTTCGTTCTCGAGATATTTAGATTCAAAGTCTTGCTCAAAACTGCCCATTTTTTGGTAATAACCCAAAAATGGGTCTAGATATGAATTTGGCGACAACACCAATCGATTCTACGGGCAAAATTACATAAGTACACCTATATTCAGGATTTTTGAACACCGAATACAATCTCTAAAGCAAAATAACTGAAAATCGCCAAAAATCGCAAAAATCTAAGGGTTACCCCTTACGATTTTTTCAGATTTTGGCCATTTTCACGGGTTTTCAAGCTTTTATTCATAAAAAATGAACCGGTTGGACAAAAATTATGAAAATTGGTATAGTTGTGTATTTTTGTCCATAGAATCGAATGGTGATGTCGCCAAATTCATATTTCGACCCATTTTTGGGTTATTACCCAAAAATGGGAAGTTTTGAGCAAAATTTTAAATCTAAATATCTCGAGAACGAAACGAGATATCGACCTGTGGTTTCAAAATTTGGAATCAGCGCATTAAGAAGTATATAGATACACAAAAATTAGATTTTTGAATATTTTGAAGTTTTTATCTAAATGTGGGGTACATTGACTTTTGGGGCAATAATTCAAATATGGGTAATAATATTATTTGATTGTAAAGAGAATGTTACGTAAATATGTGCATTTTTAGAGTATTTGAACAACTGTGTGAATACCTTCCTTACCTAAAGGTGATGGAAGGTAAAAAAGGTAAATACTAAGAATAGTATTTTAAGATATAAACCATCAAAATTAGAGTAGAATTCGCTGTTCCAAAATTGAGGATTAGCTTAAACTTTTTTGAAAATCAGGCTGTTAATGATTAGCAGTAAAATAAAATGTTGAATGTGGTAACCTGACACTTTAAATGACAACGTCAATATGATATTTATGTTAAGAAGCTTTAATACATTTTGTATCTTTTTACACCATAGAAACATAGTAAGTGATATTTTATAAAAAAAATAAATAATACGTCTCTTATTTTTACATGTAGATTAACTATAAATTTTTTAAAAATTGCTGCTCTAATATAAATTTATTAATTTTTAACCAAGCAATAATTTTTTCTAGCAACCAGTAATTTTGTATATGGAGGAGGTAACAGTAACCGGAGTATGACACTATTCACTAATTACATAAATATAAACTCTATCATTGTATTTAAGAGTTTCACAATTCAGTATAAACTAAAGCTGTGTGATCTCAATCTGCCGCATTAGTATTCAAGTAAATTTGTCACTGTAACAGGTGGAGTAAAAGAATCTTGTGATTGAAGACTGAAATGTGTTCATGTGCGATTGAATTGATTTGTAGAGTTTGCATAAATTTCCGTATATTTATTGAGCATATTAAATTATAATGAAACAATTGCTGTTTATTGAAACGCATAAAATGTACATATTATAAACAAATAACTTTTTGTTTTATCATAATGAATTCCGTTATATTATTTGTATAAATAAATTGTGCGGGAATGACCAGTGATATTTTAACTTTGTTTATTTGGAGCTTTATGTTTGTGTCTCTAAACGCAAATATTTTTTCATAAAAAAATATGGTCGAATTTGTATACAGGAAATAATAAAATAAATTTTGGAACAACCTTTGTTTGATCAAGTGTTGTTTAAATTTTTGTCGGCAGTTTTTGCACAATTAAAAGCTAGTAGTTTTAAACACACAGAGCCATAATAATAATCATTGTTCTTTTCAACGCATAATATTTCATTTAGTGAAATAATAATTCATGTTGCTATATTAGCCTGCCTACAATAATGGTATTCTAAACACGATTTTCACAAATAGTTATATGCATCAAATTTTAACCTTAAAATTGACTCATAAGTCAAATTTGGTCTATATCGAAAATAGTTATACTACTATTATTATAGATTATAGAGTATCCAGCCAGTCAAGCGTTTTACGTCATAAATACAATATCACTAGAAACAATGTCATGTGTTATAAAGTGTGCATGAGCATGTAAAACGGATTAAAATGTGATCTGAGGGTTGCCTTCATAAATCCAAATCTTTCTTAAAAATGTAATACCAATATGTGATGTTTTTTTCCACCGAAATCCAATTTTATTTAAAATTTTTTGAAGGATACTCCTTCCGCCGTTATAAATACTTGCTTCTCGTAGTATATGCAACAAACTATCTAGTATTATGTGCGATCCTTAAAAAAAAAACTACAAAATATTGCATACTTAATACCATACAATTTCTTACTATTTCTGTACATTCTGTATAGCAACTTCGTGCAGTTTTTTTTTTTTTTTTTTTTTTTTAGTCGCAATTTTGCTAACAGTACTTACTTAACAGTAAGACGTTTGTCACACACTGTAGTACAAGTAGATTTAATTTTCAAATTATTACTAATAAATAGAAGAAAGTATTACCTCGATAATACAATTCAATGTAAGTAAGAACTTATCAATCTATTTTTCATTTTCAAATAATTAACTACAAGCTCTTGAATTTGACGAAACAAAAAACACTGAAATCTCAATACAGGTTCAAAAGTATAATATAGACATAATATTTAGTAATATACATGTTATCAATAATAAAAAAATAATCAAATGTCATTTTGCAAAAATTAATAAAATTTTACTTAATAATATTTTTAAATATAATTATTTCTATTAATAATTTGAATTATGTAAAAATAAATAATAAAAATATGTAGAAAATTTCAAAAATCCCTAAACGATGACATAAACCGCTTGACTTACTGGATGGATACCATATACTTATATAAATAAATAAATAAATATATCATCACGACATATTACCCATTTCTGGGTGTGCCACTATCTACAACACATGTAGACATCGGTAATGATGACGATATATTTTACCGTGTGGGCGCTTACCAGGCGTCACCTCACGGGCATTCATAGCTGGTGTGGAGAGTGCACCACAGGGGTCACTTTTATGCCATTTAAAATTGGAAATATTTGGCGTCTGTCGGGATCGAACCCGGTTCCCCCAGGTTCGCGACCAGACACTCAGGCACGCGGCCACGGGACCCCATATACTTATATTCGTTTTATATATATTATACATCACTAAGTTTATTTAAATATCTTAAATTATATATGTGCTTACTATAGTTTTTAGATTCGTCATAAAATATTTCCGTGAACTCATTAAAAAACTGTCATTGTCAGCACGCGATATACGAGTGAGTAGTTAGAATAGGACACAATTATTTCATTTTCACTCAAGTTTCTTGAGAACCTTAATTCATTTATCTATTCATTAATCATTTAATATTTCTCTGTTCCACAATCTTATCGGAATATAACTTCTATTTATTTATATCAGAAGACAAGAATTTAATATTTAACATCATACGTTCATACACTTCAAAATTTTGTGTAGACTTTTTATCATACTGCATGTGGATTTCACATTCCTTGTCGTAGAATTCTTTTAAAATATTCTTACTAGGTTGCTATGCTATGAGCAAAGATTACGGGAGTATATATTTTTAAGTAAACAAAAAATGATATAAAAATTTAAGGATAGCAGTAGAATACTTACATCATGTCTGTGAGCAGAACAGAGTGCATGAATTTGAGAAGAAACTTTTTAAATATTTGATCGGGATTGGGAATGATTCGTAGCAGACGACACAGTCTGGTTTTAAATTTTGTCTCGTGCTTCCGGCTATTGAAATAATAATGTTTAATAGCATGCCAGATACATCTTGGCTCATTTCCTGTTCAATTCGGAAAGGAGTTCTAGATATAAAATTATGTAACTCGTATTTTTCTTTCGATAATATTTTATCTTTAAAAAAAAAGTTTGTACTCGTAACCTTCAAAATGACATTTCCCGCATGCAACACTTCACGAGGAACAACTGCTTGCCGATCGACTCGAATGTAAAAGTTGCAGTAAACATTGGCCCTTTGGGGCATTCTAAAATAAATCGGTTTTGATGATAATAAAATTTGGTCTATAAAATACAACTTACATAGATTTTGCTTTATTAAAAGTTAAACAAATAGGAGTAAATTAATAAAATTCTTACAAATAAAATTGTAAATAATTACAAATATCAAATGAAACAAATTTCTAATAAAACAAATGGTCATTGATGATGTTTTTTTTTTAAGATCAGTGCTCGTACAAAAATATTGTTGGTGCGAAACTCTAAATCAAATCAGAATGTATGAAGTTCTTACGGAAGCGCATTTTCAATTCAAATTATTAAAACTATTCTGTGTTTTTTAAGCACATTTTTGAGTTTCTTACCTACTTTTAACTAAGTTAAGCATAATTTTGTTTTAAAGAAAGTAGGATTGCAAATAGTAGCACATGTCGCAACTTGGTCCAGTCGGTTAGAAATTACTACATTGACAAATCAACTGAATTTGAAGGTTAGTTTTGAATTCGACGCTATTTGTCTTTAAATTTATATTATATAAGTCAGAATTAAATAGAATCGAAAACAGCTACGACCTACGTTTTAATGAATTTGCGCTTTTTGCTTTTATTACAGTTTATTCAATAATTTTGGGTGTTTTAGATAATTATATGACATAAGTAGATCAATAATACATTAGAGATTTGTATTTATAAAATTTAATAGATAAGATTTGCATTTTAAAGTTCTTTTGAACATATTGAAAATAGTATATTTTTGTTCCCTATGAACAACATGGGAGTATGAATCGACAGAGCCGAATTAGGGTTTTAGTTTGAATTTGCCGCCGCAAATTGACCATTACACTATAACGTGGTCTATTGAAGGCACTCATGCGGGAATATAGTATTCCCGCACTTAGTTCATAAATAACTATTACCTACGACTGCTTGAATAAAGATTTATTATATGTAGGTACTTAATTGACAGTTATTTGTGTTAGATAATACAGTTTATTACTCAACCAGTTGTGTAATGAAAAATGCGTTAATGAACTCATTACCTAACACGTTTTTACTAGCACTATAATTTTGGTTATTGTCCCAAAATCTAAAAGCATAAAGCTAGAACTTTGAAAATTTTGAACAAAGGGGGGGGGGTGTATATTGAGTTTTGGGAATCAGAACACAAAAATAGCTAGGTACATATACCACAAATACAGTCCGTGCGGTAAGGGAAAGTATTTCTTGTACTGTGTTCCTTCATTCACCAAAGTTTGTAAGAGAAGTGGAGAATACTCGACCAACTGTAGTCTTGAAATAACGTCACTGTGGTGAAATAGTGTTCATTCTATTGGTCTGTTGTGATCGATAAAGCAGCACATGTATTATGCTTATAATAAGTCATAGAAAAATATCTCTAATCGTAGTCCCGCTTTACAGTTATTATGATAACATTTAACATTCCTCAAACCGTTTTTCTTCCGTGTCGGCACAAATAAACCTGTGTCGGTGTCATCGACTTGGGCAGGTCTCTTCTTTTTCATTACATCGGGGTCTCGATTAGGTACTATAAATTCAGCCCGGGTTAACTATCTAGATTTAAAAAATCAGCTATCATAAATAAAATACTAGAAACCAAATAAATTTCCGAGAAATCTCGTTTAGTGTTTACGTTAACATTTTTTATAGCATTTTAATTCTAATGGGACAATAAAATTTACCCAGTTTATATAACGTTTATTAACTAACAAGATAAAAAACTACAACGACATACCATATTTAAATTAATTAAAATTCCTGACGTTATTTTGTTAATTAAAGAGTGCAAATTTATTTTTAATTTTAATTGCAAAAAGTATTTTACACAAACTTGCAATTAATTTTATAATTAAGAATGTACAAGTAGAGCAACATTTCTGGGGCGGGTGTGTTCATTGTATATAAGATTTTATTTGTTCTTTTTGTTTAAGTGTTTTTACAAATGAAGATATATCACAGTGTTGTGCAGGAAGAAGAGAGTTTTATGTTTTAAACAAATTTAAATGAAAAAGCTGAATTTTACTAGCAAGATATATAATAACGTAGCGTACTTGTATTTAAATAAGCTTCAAAACTATGCTGTATTTTATTATTTTTAAAATCGAGTGTATTTCCCAAATGAAGCCTTGAGTTTCATATTATTCACAAATGAAGATCGAAATAATACCTACATTTTAGCAATACCTACTTATAAAATTGTACTTTATTTATTGAAAATCTCGAAAATAAAGGAACTCTTTAATGATAAGTATAAATCGGGTGTCTACTTAAAATCTTCTATAAGTATGTATAGGGAGGGAAAACAATGTTATTTTTACCTCCCGCTAAGGTACGGGAGGTATAGGGATCACGCTAAAAATTGCATATAGTGATTTTAGTGAATAAGCACGTTTTGATGTCCCCCAGAATCCGATTTTAACATTTTTATGTTTGTCTGATAAACCGAATTTAGTATTTAATTTGGAGCTCTAACAGATTTTTCAGGAAAAACAATAAAATATAATCAAAAATTTCGTATTACAAACTTTTCTATTTATTAGAACAACAAACTAGATTTTGTTTACAAATGATCAATAGGAAGTGATACTTTACTTAAAGCTCATTGCTATTTGAAACAAGGAATTGGCGGGAGGTCATGTGCTGGCCACAACAGATTTATTTATATTGCTGTAGGTAGTTGCCTAATAATTTCAGACAAAAATGTTTCAAATAAAGGTTGTAGAAAATAAAATTTTACACCTAATTCACCAATCAGATTATTTTTCACGTTTTGTAACCTGTAAAACCAAATTTGAAAGTTTATAAATAATTCTTATTTGTGGTGGTAGCCCTGGACTTGGCACAAAATTAGAAATAAATTCGCACATTTAATCACATGCAAATTTGAAAACATAAACAAACAATTTACATTTTATCCGCTTGGGTGAGTTGAATCGTTTTAATGAGTGACGTATGCGCTGTCGTGAGCCTATTGAGATTTGATTTGAAGCATATTTTAAAAATGATATATTTACAAAACAATGTACACCGACATGAATATAAAACAAAAAATGCGGGAGTTATATTATTGTTCTTTTACAGGTTCAGCGGAACCTTGTAATTTTATATTCTGATATAAATTAATCCATTTATCTAGTATACAATTAAACAAACCATTACCTATGTTTAAACACTAAAAGAAACAAACTTATGTTTAGTGAAACAGTTGCACTAAACACTATCTAAATACAAGTAAACATTTACGTTAAAACTTAACTAGTCCTTAAACTGTAACTAGGGCAGGTGCAAACTACATATAATATAAATTTAAACTTACATCTCACAGCTACACAATAAAGCTGAAAAACTTCGCTGGAGGAGAAAAATAAGAAATTCATTAGAAGAAAAGCAACAATAAAAGAACCACGATATAGATTCTATACTCGGTAAAGCAGAGATCACAAATTTATAAAAACAATACAAGAGCAGAATCGATGGATGAGACATTACAGTTCGAATTGATCTTGCATTTGAAACTGGAACAGTAGTCGCACGTGTCCATCGCCTTACCACTCTGCAATCTATTTCCACTCCAAAAAAGTTTATTC
The DNA here is from genome assembly GCA_943142095.1 of Ophonus ardosiacus. Classification (NCBI taxonomy): domain Eukaryota; kingdom Metazoa; phylum Arthropoda; class Insecta; order Coleoptera; family Carabidae; genus Ophonus; species Ophonus ardosiacus. The sequence goes on along the minus strand of OW964832.1, from coordinate 38,685,584 downwards.
TTTTGTATGTTGTAAATAAAAGGAAGTGTTCAGGTTCACCCAATATGAAATGTACATATGTAGCTACACGTTAAAATGGCATCACCGCTTATGACGGTAGTCTTCTAATGTTAGTTGTGTAACGGCTGGGGTCGTTATAGTTGTAAAATAAATGCTGCAATAATTAAATTGTATAACGTAATATAATAAATTTATTAATTTGTGAAACTTCAACAATTTACAAAATTGTACAACATATGCATATATCAAAAACAAACATAAGAACCAGGCCCGGGAAACGCAAATGGGAGATACCAGGATAGCATTTTTAGTTTTGCTTCCATACACTAGATATGGCGACAACAGTATCGTTAGTGTCATTTTTTTTTTCATTTTTTCTTTTGTGCGAATTTTGACATTTGTCATTTACATTTGAAACAATTCTGTCATTGTGAATATATTTTTTGTATTATAAGTAGTTATTTGTGTGAAAAAACTTGTAAATATGTAAGAAGACAAGAATAAAGTGTTGTGTACCAAATTGTACTGCTACCGGAAAGTGAAAATATATTTTTATATAATTGTATTATTTTATACCACATATTACAAAATCGTATTCTAGGGATAACAAACTATAGATTTCGACAGTCTCGAACTTATCGGGATTTATTTGTCAAGTGGTTGGAAGTTTTAAATATGGATGAATGCTATTAAGTATTGTATCTTTCCTAAATTAAATTACAGTGTTTTCAAAAATGCATTATTTTTTACTCATTTTATGTAATCTTTGTAAGACTGATTTGTAGTTGAAGTAGATTTTTCATAAAATACTACGCAATGATAGTATTTTGTGAAAAAAATGCTTCAACTACAAATTAGGGGTAATTAATATACCGAATATACCAATATTAATTGTAGATAATGATAATACCGACCGAGTTTTATATTTACTTTTGCTTCCATACACTAGATGGCGACACTGATGTGGTATCGATGCTTAACATGTACGTTTCCAATCTAAAATAGTGTATATGGTCTGTGATAAGAAGTCTGAATATCAATATCAACCCCTTTGGCAACCAACGCCAAATACAAAAATAAAATTATAAAACATGTGACTAGATTTCGAGATAGCACAGTTGATTCGTCCGTCATATTGGAGTCCAAATAAAAATTAAATTTTAATCACATACCGCATTCGATAACCATTTTTCTTTTCTTCGGATCTGCGGGAAATCTATTAATAAAGATTATCAATTTTTCGATGTTTGTAATTCAGTATACCAAAATATAACAAGAAAACAGTTTAAGACTCCCGAGGTTAAAGAAAAAATATATGTATTGCATAAGTAATAAAACAAATTAAAATATTGCATGTGAAAATTATAACCATTTTAAGCAGAGCAACTCGTCATTGTGGATAATTTCTATGATTACCTAATAATACCTACTGTAATATTAAAATTTAATTATTGAAGTGTTCTCTAAAATGGCGTCCGAGTCGGTACTTAGGCTGCATTCTAAAATCAAGAGTACCGAGTATTGGAGTAGGAGTTAGAGTATGATGATGTAATGTAAGAGTGAATTGTGTTTTGAAATAAATGAGAGTTTTGTTGGAGTAAAACATTGAAACTAAATTAAAAATAAGTTTTAACAAATAACAAAACTATTTGTAAATACAATATTAATGCCAAGCCCGTATTACAAGCGCACTTTTATAATAAAAGCGCTCCTCATAATATGATGTGAAAGTACGCTCCATAAAAGCGCTTTTATTACAAAAGTGTGCTCGTAATACAGACCAATGTGTTTACTTATAATTATTTTCTACATAAAGCATGTTTTCTTTCTCAAGAACGAAAATTACTTTCATATGTTAAGAATCGTGAGCATCCATGTTTGAAAATATTGTGGAGTAATTCTGTACCCTCCTCGATAGTAGGGTAAGTAGAGTATCACTTTGGAGTAAACTCTGTCTGTTTTGGAACACGTTACGAGTAAACTTTGAGAGCAAGATTATTAGTTTCGGAATGAATTTGAGTAATTTCGTACTCTAGAGTAGGGTTTTGGAACGCAGCCCTAGTAGCAGTCTAGACTCAGCCTAAATAAAAACACAAGTCACTGCTACCTAACAAGAATGTATTCGCCTATTTTGTTCGTTAAATTTGTTGTGAATCGACCGGTGGTCTTAGCTATTCACATTCAGTCCTATTCTATGCGATACTTTATTGGTCAGTTAGAAATTCCTTTCAGCAAAACATGCGCAAGGACTTCAGAGTCGGAAAATAGAAATGTGGAAACATGGAGAAATAGCTTTTTGATCTTTTATGTTGGAGACGACATGGTTAGGATGTTGTATACTTGAAAGAAATGTCTGTGAGAAAGCGCACTGGACATTCTTAATAAAAAGGTTGCAAGTGCTTCTTAGAATCCAAACACATAAACAATTTTTAATTAGAGGAACACATCATTATATCTTTCTTCGCATTTCTGTATTTATTGTTGAGTGAACTTAGTTTCTCTAAGAACAAGAGTGATTTAAAAGTAATATAAAATGCGGAACTGTGATTATATTTTCTAAATAATGATTTGTTCAATAATGATTCCTTCAAATCATGATTAAATTTAATTCCAAAGAAACAACAAAATTAATTCGATCGACGCGAACACTACACAACGTCGAACGAACTAGCAGCAAACGTCAAATGATAAATCAGCTATTTTGTTTGAAGTAATAACCAAATCGAAAATAGTATAAAGATGGATTGTGCTGAAGCAAAAATAATATTTTTAGTATGGAATGTGAAGTAAAATATGACAACACGTTTCTTTAACTTCTTTTTGTACTTGCAGGATCGAATATTAGAAAAATCGAAACCAATAATGAATGTTGAAGCTACTAACTCAAGTTCTAGTAGTTCGGATGATTCTGATGTACACGTTTTGCACATTACAATATTTCATTGCTTGCTTTTTCCGCCATTTTCAAATCTTTTGTTATTTCAATCACAGTGATCATGCGAAAAGACTGATTCAGAAGGGAAAGGGGAATGGCGTGTTGTGATCACAAAATGAAAGATTGGGGATAACGTATAACGAACGAAGAAACAATTTTCTTTTTAATCATGTTCACTTTGTTCAATTTTATCACGAATCACAGTCCGAAGATATACGCCTACAGTTAATACTGGCCATAATTTTAAATTTGATGACTTTAATAAAAACAAATGTGTCAATATCCAAACATACTTTAAATATAACTGCCGACCCAGGTGGAGTAGCGGTAGCGCTATCGCTTCACGCTCCAAGGGTCCCGGGTTCGAATCCCGGATAAGGCATGGTTGTTGTGTGTGTCTTTCATCATTTCATCTTCATCATCTTCGTAATGAAAATTAAGACATATGGAAAAATTGTCTCACTTGAAATATAACTTAAAATATATAAACAACTTCATAGACAAACTAAAAAGTCCCTAACTACCACACGCTTCGCTTCATTGGTTGTATTATGCCTCTTGCTTTTCTCCTTAGTATTTCACCAACTACGAATTGATTCGGAGATTTGTTGAAATGCTGTATCTTAAAATTTTTCAATGTAGCTTCTAAAGATCATTGTGTTTAACACAATTTTAAGATATTGTAATAAAATTTATTAGTATTATTGTACATTCACCGTTAGGTATTTTATACTTTTCCCGTAAAACTGTTTTCTGCTAATAAGATTGTATCAATAGCTGAAGATGGGTCTTAAGCCCGAAATAAAGAATTTTACGTGGACCATTTAAGCTTTTTCATTCAGCTTTAATAAAAAAAAATCTGTTGTGGCCAGCACAAGACCTTCCGTCAATTCCATGTATTTTGTACAAATCCCATACCAAAAGGTCCTTGGAACAGATTCTATATAATATCATGTAAAATCGAACACGAACACATACTATTTTTTACAAATTCCATACCAAAAGTTCATTTAAAAAGGTACACTAAGTAATGTCCTTCCATCTTCTCTTTGGCCTTTCTCTGCGTGTCACTTGCGAGCAACACTATGACATACCAATTTTAGATCCTATACTTTTTTTCCATATTTGGTTTTGCACTTGCAACTGACATCTGTCAATTAAATTTTTTTGAATAATTATGTCAGCTGTTTCCATGATAAATAACAAAGCTGACTAATTTTTGAAAATTAATTTCTTTATAATGCTTTAACTTTACATCTATTGAATATGAAGGAAAATGAATAATCAAACCATATAGAGAAGAGTATTTTCTTTAATAAATATAATAACAAAATTCCAAAAAATAATATTTAACTGCGTTTTTTTAAGAAAAACTGTTAAAATCTTCAAATAAGGGTACTTCCGGTGGATCAATTATAACCAAAATCTAATCAACTCTTCATATGGATGCACAGAAGAGGAATACGAAAGAATTATAATTTTTAGAATTGTAGTATTGGAGTTATCGTCGGAGAAAAAATTGTCACACACGGACACACATACACACACACGCACACACACACACACACACACGGACACACACACACACACATACATACAGACATCATCTTAAAAATAGTAAATTCGTATTGTAGGGACCCTAAAACGTGCTTATTCATTAAAAACTCACTAGCGAATTTTTTGACCAAAGACAATACCTTCCTTACCTAAAGGTGACGGAAGGTAATATAAAAATAATTATAATATCTATATTGATCTGAAATTTATTAAAATAGTATTTTTATCTGTGTTTAAAGTTGAGAAAAGAATTTGGGAATATAATACCGCATTCTTCTTTGTTGTATTAGGTTATATGTCACGAGTCAAAAACTTTTGAAGTTGTGGCATATAAAACTCGGCCATTACATCCGAAATTCCTTGCATGAGATAAGTCAAAATCCGGTTGTAAATTCTTTATTTCAGCGGGCAAACTTATAAAAATAATAAGTGCGGGTGCAGGTACCGTGAGTAGATAAACGCAAGCGTCTAGTAGAAGTTTTTATTTTATTTATTTTATATCTCTCGGTTTATATCTCATGTTACCAGGGTATCAGAATTGACATCCAGACAATATATTCTCGCTTCACAAGATGACAGTGGTAAATTCATATTGACGGCGTACTGCTGTTCTTTCTTCCCACACGAAACAATGCTCTTAGGGAGATGGAAAATTCATCGAGTTTTCGACAGTCTTGACCGAAACTTTCGATCGAAATTTTCAAATGTAATTTGGATTTTAAATGCTATAAGGCTTGTTTATGATGGATTTAATTTATAAATTTAGATCAATGAATTTAGAATTATAATTTAGATTTAGTGCACTGGTTCATAATGAATTTAAATTTATAAATTAATCGATTCAAATAAATTATATTCTTGATTAATTTGGTTTTCTTGTCATACAATATTCTGTGCAATTCTAAATAAAAAATCAATATCATTCCTAACTAATTTATATTGAATATTCATTACGAATTACATTTATTACATAAATTACTTATATTTTGACTTAATTGTAATTCTGGCAGCAACTGTCTTATCATTTTGTTTATTTAGCTACTGTTGCCATGAATTTGAAAGAAAACTATATTCTGATTTGAGTGATTTAAAAATTGTACAATACAATTGTAAATTTAAATTAAAAATTTAATTATTTCATGAACCACAAAAATCATTTATGAACATTTTATATTTTTAAATTTAAATTTATTAATCCAAATTTATAAAATATATCCATTATAAACAAGCCCTTACACTTTCATCAAAGTGCATTAGTATATTTTCCAATAAAGTATTTCATGCAAAAAAATATTAACTACTATGTGAAATTAATTAACAATTAATTCATTATCACATGTTCTACACTTTATTGTATGATTCTAGAAAAAAAATTAGAGCGAAACGCATCTGTGGTTGTGGTTGAGTGGGCCAGTCTCTGATAAAGAACCAAGAGGTTGATGCAGAGTCTGAAATCTTGTGAAACATTTCAAGTATGCCTTTTTAAATCATAATATTTTATGGGTTAGTTCTAAAAACTTTAGCAGTATAATTAATATTGCTGATTATAAAAACAAATTATTTTTTAATTATTAGGAAAATAGGTAACACTCATTAATTATTCTAAACATAAAATTTTTCAACATCAAACATTACTTTAGTTTAAGCATATTTATTTTTACATCAGTAGTAAAAACTTTTTTAATTATGAGTATACTACGAAAATTAACGTTTTTACTATTTCAATTTACTGGAACTACTTTCAAATTAATTAATAAAATAAAAATAGTATTTTTGATGTATATGGTTAATAATAATATTTTTCCTCCCGCTACCCTTGGTAAGGGAGGTACAGTAAAATTTTTGAAAGTAGTCCGATCAAGGCCATCTACGAATTGCATCTATGAATTAAGATTTTATGCTGTCAAATTTAGTAGTGTCGTTTATATAGTTTTTATGAGGTACACAAGATGTTATGTACCCTCATAAAAACTAAGTAAAAGACACTACTAAATTTGACTGCACAAAATCTTAATTCATAGATGCAATTCGTAGATGGCCTTGATCGGATTTCTTTCAAAAATTTTACTGTATAGGGATCGTGCTAAAAATCACATATCGACCAAATTACCATGTTTTAAGTCCCCTAGAATCCAATTTTAACATTTTCACGATGATGTCTGTGTATGTATGTGTGTGTGTATATGTACGAATGTGTGTGTATGTGTGTGTGTATGTATGTATGAATTTTGTCTTCGCTCTAACTCAAACTATCATTCAGATAATTCTGAAACCTTGTATTTCTACCCTATTCTAATACGAAAAGAAGCCATTAGATTTTGGTGAAAATCGGATAAACGGAAATGGCACTTTACTTGAAGCTCATAATGGTTTTTCTTCAAAAAATACCATTAAATGCCATTTTTTCGCATTTTATGTCATTGGAAAATTATAGATTATTGAATTTTGTACAGGTATACATTAATACTTTTTCTATATATTTTACAGATAAATTTAAAAATCATTTTTCTTTTTTTTAAATCCCGAAGCCTAAGATAAACAAAATTCCTTTGTTACACAGTTTATTTTTTAAATGAATGTAACTGACAGTAAACGTCATTTTCAAAAATTAATCACTTCAAATTAATAATAGCGAAAATCGTAAATGCAATGGAACATAATATAGTTTGCAGCATTAGTGAATACGTAGGTATGTATTTAAATGAATAAAAATGAAATAGCGGGAGGTTTTGTGTTGGCCACATCAGATTTTTTTATTTTGTTTCAGCAAAATTGTTCAACAATGTATGATTTATATCGCTAGCAATTTTTTCATCTTGTAATCTACGAGAACAACAAATTAACACTGCGGGCAAATCTTTATAGCGTAATATTTCCTGCTACTGTAAGTGCAATATCACAAGAAAAATAAAGTACGAATCTCATATTAAAATATTCGCGGCATTGTTTGCCCTGTGTTATTTAATTAAAAAATATTTTTCAACATTAAACGTCACGTTAATTAAAAAATATCACATACTGTCATGGTCGCCGACGAAGAGTTGTTGCGCAAACGTGCGTCGCAACGCAAATGCGTCGGGGCGCTCAGGAGTAAATTGTAAGCGTATAAACGTCCCTCGGGATATGCCACTTTGCTGCATAGCTGCATCAAGATTTATAGACTTATAGATTCTATTACATGCGGAGAGTGGATCACAGGTTCAGAAGCAATATATGGGGAATTAATAAAGGATCAAACGTTAAATGCTTTTAACCAAAAATTAATCAAGGATTTCTAGCTGATATAGTATTACTGAAAAATTTAAATAAAATTTTACATAATTCTAGATGTGCCAATCTGCTTTCTACCTCTCGCTAAAACCGCATATCCAGATTTTAGTGAATAAACACGTTTTCACTCTGCAGCGGGCAGGTGGGGTGTGGTACACCCCAGTCACTTTATAATTGCCGCCATTTTTGCAATAACAGCCGTAAACAATTATCTAGCCATCTACCTTTCGCAAATATATTGGTCTGTCAATACGCAACCGGATTCAGTCTCAACTAAATTGCGGAAAGAGTATCATCAAATCAAAGTGACGTGGGGTGTATTAAACCCCACCTGTCCATAAATGTAACATAAATTTTCTGGTGTACTTATACGAATATACTTATTTGGAAAGAAATAGTTACTGAAGAGATAGTCAATAAATAAAATTTGTGATGATGACCATGAATAACCACCGCAGAAAAAATTAAATTTAAAGCAAGGTCGCTGTACAGAATCTCCTAGGGTGAAAGACAGAAAAAGAAAATACATATGCAAGTCATGTCAAACATATTTATATATGTAGAGCACGCGACAATTTACTGTGAAAAGTGCAGCACATTTGAACCTTCATAACTTCCCTGTAGCTAAAAGCAACTTAGTAAATGTTTTTTTAGATCATAGGTTTACCTTTCAAGTTTAAAAATGTTGTTTATTTTTGTTTCTAATATTCATATATTTCTTTGTTTTTATAATATAATGCCAAATAATATTTTCAGTGAGTGTTTATAAGTTATATATATATATATATATATATATATATATATATATATATATATATATATATTTAAATAAATAATGAAATAATTTTATTGTTTCTTATTTCCATTGAACCAGGAACTTCTAAAACACGAACAAATATATATATATATAAAAAAAAATTACCGGATGTTTCATAAAATTTAAATTAAATTGGGGTTTGTCACACCCCATCTGCCCAAATTTCTAATTTTTTTTTTACCTGCCCGCTGTCGGGTTAAAGTCACTAGAATCCGATTTTAACATTTTTACAATGATGTCTCTGTATGTGTGGATGTGTGGATGTGTGGATGTGTGTGTGTGTGTGTGTGTGTGTGTGTGTGTGTGTGTGTGGATGTTGGAGGGACGGCTTCTCGAATTCTATAAGACTAAAGACCAATTTAGCTACTTATTCCTTAATTTAACTTTAATAGGAAGAGCTGAAAAAGTTTTGGTAACAATTGGACAACTGAAAGTTGTAGTTTCTTACAAAAATCATCTGAATATTATTTTTGTAAATTTATGTAACTACAAAAATTAAATGTAAAATTATCTATTCGATACATTGAACATTTTGATTATATCTTATATAGAGTTAGAGATAGAAAATTATAAATATATAAAATAACCCGTTGTAATGATTCGCAGTATTAGCACAGCCCAAATAACTCCATAGCTGAAAAATTAAAATGTTTGTAATTGAAAGAAAAATGTCAGTGTCAAAAATCCAGATACATTTTTAAGGCTTTTTCTGTGAAGTACATTTAATATTTCTTATTTTATTATTAATTAAATATTTAAAATTATAGATACCTACATATAATATATATACCCATCAGAAATACCGCCAATCTCGTCAATGAATTTAAAGAATCTCGAAGAGTAGGAGGAAACTTATTTATAGAATGAATTAAAAAATACAAAAGTGTGTTAATATTAGATGTAATTTGAATTTTTCTGCGTGTACCAGAAATGTTAAATACAATATCTACTTATATAGCCTAATATGGAATGGCGAGACATCTTGTGTTGGTCACAACAGATTTTTTGCTTATAGATTTTGTTAATAACTTCAAAATTAAACAACAAAACTTAAAACTTAAATGTGAGAATGCGCTTACATGTACTTTTCCATGTATTTTTAGAATCTTTTTTTAAATTTTAAGTTTGGTTATTTAAATTTGAAACACCATATACGAGCCCTGTCCCATAAGTGTTGGCCCAGTTTCATAAAATCATTGAAATGACTTATTTAAGCAAAAAATCAAAACACCTACTAATTTATTTCCATTGAATTATAACTTAATGCCTTAAATACTGGAAATAACTGATCTACACTAACTAATGCAATTGGATGCAGCTTCTCCAGTTGAGCATAAGCATAAGATATGCATTTTTTTTATGACTGGGCCAACACTTATGGGACAGGGCTCGTATATATATATATATTAGTGCTTTGGCTGATAAAAAATATATCTAAAATAATACCTGATAAGCATCAAGTAATGTACAAATAAAAAATGATTATTGTAATCTACAAAAGTAAAACAGATTAGCATTCCAGTAGTGAGCAAGCTGAAAAATATATTTATTTAATTTTAGTTTAATATTCAATATTTAAATGAGATTAAAATAAATCCAGGACTTATCTATATTGTTTATTTTATAAATTGGAAAATATTGTAGGCATTAAGAACGTGATAAAATAATATTAAAATTGTGAATAATAAATATGGGATTAAATGTGGATTATTTTATAATATTTATAAGTAGAAATAGAGTGTTTTTCGAACGCAAAAGTAACATGTTCAGTTCTACATCTGCTAAAGATTTCAGTTTAATTATTTTATCTGTTCGTTTTCTTTAATTTTTATCATGAATCCAATACCTCTCTTAGCGAGAGGTAAAAGGCTTGTGCTACCAGCCAATGTATCTAACATTGCGAACAATAGCGTAATATGAAAATGTATTACAAGAAAAATATTTTTTAAAATAGATAAAATAAACTTGGCTCAATATTTTTGTTCGCAACTGTAAAAATTAAATAAATTTTGTGTAAATATTGATAAATAATGAAAACATAAAATTATATATCTGTTTCGCAAATAGTTTATCTTGCGAGAGTGTTAAGCGAGACTCAGGTGCGGTCCAATTAGTCAGAGACATGCTCTTACCTCCGTGCTATTTCGTATGAAACATTCCTGACATTCTCGGAAAATCGCGCACGCATATACAACCATTTCTACCGGTTTTAAAACACGTGTGCTCTCCTGCGGAAATCACGCAGCTCGCAGCATCGCAGGAAATTAATAAGACCTTAGAACTTTCTCGCCAGGACTTGTGCATAAATATTAGGAATTTCTTCTGGGTGGCTTCCACCTAGCCGGGTATAATTTGTAGTGGATCGCAGAAGCAGTAGCAAACATTCATTATTAGTTGGTTATCGAGTTTCCGACTCCTGCTAACAAATTACATTCTCAGCGCGTAGTTTCGCGGGATAATGTGGTTTTTACAACATTAATATTCATTTATTTCATTTGGCATTCAAGAGTTTGTTTACCCAGGGTAATTAAAAATTACTCTGGCTAGTTTTCGCTAAACTTGTTAGCGATTCTTACTAACTACTCTCGGATTAATTCGGTTATTGAATTGGAAATTATTGACGGTATTGGAAATGTACTTATACACTTTTTGTTCTTTTGTTGCTCCTTAAAATAAAAGACTAGGAAATAACAAAAGTAATAACCATTTCAAGTAATTGCAAACAATAAAGACCAGATTCCTAGAATGGTCATTGCATACCTTACTACAATACGTGATTTCTAATTTTTGTTTCTCCAAAATGCAATACTTACGATAAGAGATATTGGTCCACTTGCGATTTTATATTTTATTTTGTTTTGTTGAATCTGTTGTTCAATGAAATTTTTTCATAATTTATCAATAATGAAAAAAAAAACTGCAGAGAGGGGCTAGATGGAGAAAAATAGTTTCTAAGTAGTAGGTAATAGCACAGATTATACAGCGAATTGAAATATTTTTGAAGTACCTATAAACAAAATATAGTGTGTTCAAGAGTAAGCTATGAACAGTCAAAAGTATGTCTGAATTTGAAAGTATTTAATTAAATGTCCATTTAACACGAGATAATGTCAAAAATGTTATCTAGAGAAATCACAGCATTTTACTTGAACCTTATTTTAGAAATTGAAAAGTGCGAATGACAATATTCTTTTGCTGCCTGTAGCAATGAATTTCAGGACAATTACATTTCAGGATCAATTTTGATAACTTGACTTTTGAATTGAGTAAAGATCAGACATGCGTTTCTTTGTTCATAACCTACTTCGAGTTTGAACACACTGTATTATTGCGCAATGCCATTTTTACTTGTAGGATGCTTTTTATCATTATTATTATTATTATTATTATTATTATTATTATTATTATTATTATCAACAACTTTAAAATAGAACAAAAGTGAATATTTTGTTCTTCTCTTCATCAGATTTGTTATAAAATACTAATTAAATTAATATGTTTTGTATTGTATATAAAGCAAATAAATTGAAATAACTATTAAATTTATTAATATGCCCCAAATTTGTATGAATTAAATGAACTCATTAGCATATCAATAAAAATGCAATAACCATTACACATTATTTCTGCACAACCCAATAATAATATACATAACCTAAATACCAATATCAATAAAATTTTAATGAAGTAAATTAATTATAATTTAGTCTGTCATCACAACTATTATGACGATTTTGTGTGTACACAAGAGCCGAGCTCTGTGTTCAATCCTGTTGGCGAAGTTCCAAACCAAAAAACAATTCAGGGCACATTTTCACCTGTGGTTTGTACACTTGAACGTACTTGCGCTTGCTTGCTTGCTTGCCCTCGGCTAAGTGCTATATCAAACATTGTCACTGCTCGAACACGTCCTGCACGATGGTATTATTATTTAAATTCAATTGTTTTCAAAGAAAATATATCTCAACTCGGAGTTTGAATTTACTTTGAGGAAATACTTATATAGGTTAGGGGTTGGTCATGACAGAAATGAATTTCGAGGAGAATAGATATGAATAGAATTGGCTATATTATGCACATATTCTAGGACAGAAGTGGGATCATTTTAGAATATTTAATGGATGAAAGATTTAGTTGTTTGTTCAAACATATCCCACTTAACGCAGGTAATATGTGCCTGCATTTTTGGGCGCTAATCGAAATTTTCATGAAATTAGTTTAACCGTTAATTGAATAGTATAAGTACAGTTATTTTTTTTAATATTTGCATTAACAGGAAGGCAGGGCGATAAGGATGGATAATAGCATGCAATTCGTGTTGATTAGACTACGTTACAAGCCATTTTAAAACGATGTACCTTAAGTTCATTTATTATTTCAGATATATTAATTTCATTCACAGCAGTGCGTGTAGCGTTATTATCTGTGAGTGTCGCTGACACTAGCTTTGCTCATAGATTGATTTCTCAATGGTTGGAACTTGAGATGCAATGCTTATGTTTCAAACTAGCAAATCAAACAGTTTAAATTTTTCTGTGAACATGTAATAAAAACTAGTGTACATTTATAAGCATTTAGGTTGCAATTTCCTTCAACTTAGTGATGGAAATACTATGAAACTGTACTACAAAAGCATTTGCAATTTGCTTGTTGACGAAGTGTTCAACGAAATCTTCAGACTTCAGGGGAGTAGTTACTTTTCGCCGATTCTAGACCAGCAACAGCAACCATATGCTATTTAGAGAGGCCGTGTGCGCGATCCGAAGCGAGAATATTATTTTATTTACTATAAATTCTCATTGATATAATTTGTCTTAGTTTAACAAGAATTATGGGTTGTGTATTATCTAAAGAAACGAATGATGTCAAAGAACCCACTCACACACACAATTCAATTCGCATATGGTTGTTGTTGCTGGTCCAGAACCGGCGAAAAGTAACTACTCAGGGGTCATTTCAAAATAATTCTCATTTTTTTCTAATTTCTAATTATTATTTCAAAATTGTCACCTTCACTTGAAAAGTTATTTAAAATGCAAAAATTTCCATTGAACAACTCCGTCCAAATCCGTCATCTATTATGAAGTTAATTTTAATATTGTATGTATCTTATTATTTTGCAATAATATACTCACACTAGAATAATAAATGTAGATTTATTGTAAATGTATCAAACAGTAATTTCACATATAACCTAATTTTCTGCAAACGAAACAACTCGAAAATTTAGAAATGTAAAAACTACTGAAAAATATAAATGCGCATGTCTCAAACTATAAATTTCAAGCCGAATTGGAAATTATTCTGACCGTTGCCAACTAATCCCTAACCAGTCAGAAAACTTCTATGAACAGCCTACTAGTTGTCAAGAGTTCGAAATTTGTGACTCTGTCACCACTTTTATCTAACTGCGCATGCCTTTGACTGTTGCTGACGGTTTCAAACTGTTCTATGAACAAAGCTATTAAATCCAGGCAGTCAATACTACTTACTTAATCATAATTCAACATATTGGCTTTGAATAAGTGTTGCTGATATTATTATATTAAATTCAAAGCAAGAACAACAAATTTAAATCTCACATTAAGCAATGTTAACACATTTTGCCATCAGCTTGCAGAAGTCTAAATATAAATCTCTTCCATCTATACAAATTCCACCGGAAAGAATTACGAAAATAGTCCATCAAGAGCGAAATACATAAACAAAGCAGCGGAGCAGAATGCAAGTCCCGTCCTTTGGTATCATTTATCAAAACGTCGTCACATATTTCAACGGAGGAATCCTTCCTATCAAGATGAACCTATCACTGGGGTTCTATGACAATCAGCACCGCCTAGCGACGCCTGCAGAACGACACTTCATTGCTAACGCAACGGACAGAAATTTTACTGTATCGTCACACGTTCTCAAGTTGGTAATGAATCTCCCAGAGTCTTCTCGCAATCTTTTGTGCAAAGTTTGCTAAACTCAACGCAATAAATTTTAAATGAAATTAATGCGTTTCCCTTGGTTTTTGAACGACGAAAAGTTTAACCTCGGGTCTAATTTAAGTGCAACCGAACGTACGAGTATGCGAGTCGACCGCGAGGGCTATCGGAAACTGCGGAATTTGCAACTGAGAAAGTAAGATATACACGGATAATATTTTACCCAAAACAAAACATTTTTCTTGCCTTTTGTTTTACAGTAATATCCCTAACATTGCACTCTTCTAAACTTGTTCCTTTTGTTGCTCTTAAATTTGCAAATGATTTATAAACAGTATATCACAAATTAATTGAAACCAAATGGTTATAACTTTAATTTATAGCTTAAATACATTTTTCCTGTTTTCTTAACCCTCAACTAGTGTGGTAAGTTTGGCAATAACCTAAGGTATGGTGGGTCAGTACTGCCCAGCAAACATTGTTTGTTGATAATACTACATATATAAAAAAAATCTGTTGTGGCCAGCACAAAATCTTCCGTCAATTCGATGTATTTTGTACAAATCCCATACCAAAAGTTCCTTGAAAAAGATTCTATATATCCTGTAAAATTGTAACGCGAACATTAAAAGTTCCAATTTTGAGGCGAGGCTGCAACTGCAAGTCACTTGCGAGGGACACTCTATCACTTATATCACTTTCTGATCCTACACTTTCCACTTTGGTTTTGCTCTTGACACTGGCATCTGTTAGATTTTTTTTTCTATACCGAAAGTTCCTTTCCCTATTTTATTAGGGGTCGTTGTTTCTTACTCTTCTCTTTTAATCATTCCTGTCCAACGCATCTTCTTCACACAATTCTTCCTCTCTCAAATCTTCTGCTACACACTCCTTCCATATTCTTCTCTTTGGAGGGACACTCTATCACATTCACACATAACTTTCTGACCCTATACTTTCAACTTTTTGCATTTGACACTGACATCTGTCAATTAAATTTTTCTGAATATATCTGCTGTTTCCATAATTTTACCAAAGCTGACTGATTTTTGAAAGTTAATCTCTCTATAACTATATCTATTGAATATGAAGGAAAATGTACAATCAAACTATTATAGAGAATAAGAGATTCTTTCATATTGATAATCACATAAAATGTCGAAAAATGATACTTAACTGCGTTTTTTTAAGAAGAACTGTTAAGAACTTCAAATAAGGATACTTCCGGTTGACCAATTATAACCAAAATCTAATCAGCTCTTCATATGGTTGTACTCGTAGAGAAGAGGAATACGGAAGAATAATAATATTTAGAATTTTAGTTTTGGAGTTATCGTTGAAGAAAAATTTGACACACACACATACCTACATCATTGTAAAACTAGTAAAATCGTATTCTAGGGACCCTAAAACGTGTTTATTTATTAAAAAACACTATCGATTTTTTTAACCAAAGGCAAAACCTTCCTTACCTAAAGGTGACGGAAGGTAAAAATACAGAAAAAGTCTACCAAAAATTCTTATGTGTTTACTTCTACCTTGTTTTCAATCACTACATTGCTGACAGAGATTGTATTAGAGATATTGTGGGCCTTACATATCGTATTGGGAGCATGTGGAGCATTTAAATGGATCTTTTATGTCATCGTGACACCTTTGGCTTTTATGTCTTATTTCTTTCAATGTCTAGCAAGTCATCCATCTTATGAATCACTGATATGTTCATTATCTTTGCTGTGGGTGTTCAATTCATTCTCAGCATCGGAATAATCACTTGTACATATAGGCATCCAAGGCCAAAATCTCTAATTCGTGCTCTGTAAGCGGCACTTTTGTATCCATTTTAACAAAATATTAATTATAATATATAATAACACTTATGGTATGGTGGGACAAAACTTCGCAAGTCACGTCACTAACGCATGTGGCATGTGCAACTACTTTAAATATTTGGAGAATTTTGGGAGGGGCGCACGTCTGAGAGAAATAGAAACTATAGCTCTGTTCGATGAGAAGTGCTTGAAGTGCAGAGCAGAATAGTGCAGTGCAGTGTAGTGTACACTAGTACAGTCTAATTCTTGTGGTTTCATAAAACACACTAGTGTATATTTGGGCAAGTTTGCTCAGCTGTGAGTAATCAAGCCAAGCGTAGCCAAAGGTGTAAAAGGTCAGGTTGTTTATAAACACAGTCATATCATAAAGCTGCAAAGAAGTGACTGCAGAAATGCAGATTCAGAGATAGATATATTAATTCTTTATATAACAAAATAAAGAGAATATACTATATCTGAATCCATTATTTTAATTTCTCAATGTGTAAAATTTTAGGTTAATAAACAAATGTGTAGATAGGATAGAATTAAAATGTCTACCGAACAACATTTAGTTACCCCCACTCCTAGTCTGCACTTCCTACACCACTTCGCGAGTCCGGTCAGAAACGTGAGCACTTGTTCTTAAAATTTTTGTCATCGAACAGCCTGCCAGAAGCTGCCCGTTTCTCATAAAACATGTTAGTGTAAGAAAGTTAACACTAGGGCGGTCTAGTACATGTCATCGAACAAAGCTAATCATACCAGTTGAGGGTCAGATGCGCCCCGGATGCAGTCATAATGCAACTAATTCCTGATTTTTTTTCTGATTACAAATTTAGTTGGTGGCTATATTTAAACCGAGGTATCTCAGATTTTATTAGAACATGAAAATGAAATATCATCATTAAATATACTAGTAGTGGATAATATTTAAAGACATTAAATGATAAATTTAGAGAAGTTAAACCAAAATTGTACTGTACATAATAATTATGAACCACAAATTCATTACACTTCCGTACTAAACCTTAAACCATCGCAGCTGCCCATCTTTAAAACAAGTAATAAAAATTAAATTTACTAATTTCATCATTATATTATGCTTTACAATTGACCATAAACTCCGCATTGTTTTCGAGAAATGTTCTGGGAATACCAAAAGCATTTGTGAGTAAAACTGAATGTATCTACTGGTTCCACTTGTAAGCACAACTAAGCTGCAGCAAGTTGATATTATTCTATTACATACTAAATCAATGACAGGAAATTATGCAATTAAAAGTACATAATCTAATTTAATTAACAGTGAGAACAAAATATCACCTACTTAACTAAATCAATTTTCACTTGAAACTTTATAATTATATTCCGTAAACCTAATTTCCAGTTTCGCGAAATAGGGGAGAGCTATTTTCTTGTTCTGAGAATTCAATATAAGGTAATTATAGTTGTTATGTAATCGATTCATCAGTCTACATATTTGCCTTTTAATTAAAATTTTATTGCAGAAGATATAAAGTTTTAACTTATCAAAAGTACTAGTTCATTTAGGGAGAACAACTAGTTAATCTAAAATGTCTTCAGTGACACGAAAACTGTAGTGCTGAAAAGTTCCCAAGTACCGTGGATACTCATTTCATGACCGATTCGTATTGGAGTAGTTTGAATGTCACTGCAATCCAGGACAATAAAGAGGATGGTACATCTAGAGTAGGTCAAGTGTGTCTGTATTTAAAATGGAGTACATGAAAACAGACAAAGAAATAAAACGCCTGAATATTTAGGTGACAATTTACCACTTACAATTCAATTCATATTATGTCATAATTCAGAAAAAAAGAATCATCTACTTAATCTGAAATTGTGTTAAAATTCTAAGCAACTGTTAACATTAGCGTTAGTTTATAATAATAAATAAACAGCTAGCTATTAAAAAAAATTATAAATTGAAGAAGGCAATCTGTTCTAGAACAAGTAAGAAATTCGGACATGACCACGTTTCGGCGAGTGGGCGAACAAATTAGTTCTTAACCTTCTGTAACCAGTGTTTTATAATATTTTATCTGATCGACGGCCATTATGGTAGAGTACTTTAAACAGTTACATGATTCTTGGCAACCAATGTTTGGCCAAGAACAAGCTCGGTCACGACTAAAATCCAGACACAGTTACCTTAACTCAGTGCATCCTTTGACAAAAATCAAGACTGCAACAATACCCTTATTGTGAGTTGAGATTTTGATAAAGCAATGGATATCCCTCCAAACGAGAAACTTCCACCAGGTAATGACCAGAAATGGCCCATTTGCGAAACTTTAATTCCTCTAGGAAGGCAAGTAGGAAAATGTGGAGTAAACCAAGTAGAATCTACTTTCTCATTGTCGTTAAGAATAAACAAATGAGGAATGCACGAGAGATGATCTGGCTAATACAACACCAGCTGCTCTAAACGTACGGTTTTTCCTCTGGCGTGAAGAAGAGAACTCTGGAGAAGATGCATTCTCGCCATCCTAGTTAAGGCCTAGTGAATTATGTAATTACCAAATTTGACGATGTTTAATATGAGTTTACTTTGTGTATATTGTGCATACGTACATACATAACATAACTAACATAAGCCTGAAATTATTAATAAAAACAACAAGAATTCCGCTGACTCACTCTACTCTCATTAATGTCGCTCGGCTGTAAAGCTAGGTTTCCCCAAGCAAAGATTATTAGAGCCAATTTATCGCCAGTTTTATGGCGCCAATTTTAGTGGCACCACTATATGTTTCCTTATTTTCTATCAGTATTAAATCGGCAACAGATTAAAAATCTTTTGATTTACTTCGAGCAAAGATTAATATGGTAGTGCAAATTTTGTCTGTCGAACTCCAAAAATATTTTATCTTTAGCAGAGTTTACATCAAAATCTTTGACTGAGTCAGACATAACATCAACGATGTTTTCTCAATGCATCATCTCTGTTATTTCGGTCTTTATTTTTTATTCCAAAGGCGTGGATATTGCTCGTATGCCTCCAGAAACTAAATTATTAGTTCCGATGACTATTTTCTTGAAGCTTTTGCCATTTCACTGGCGTTCTGTGTCTCTGAATAGCGCCAAAAAGTATAACTGCTTCATACTTTTACTAGCACATGGATTAGTGGTACCAGTTGAATTAGTATGTTTCCATATGCAACTAAATTGGCGCTAGTCTAGTGGCATCAATAATCTTTAAATACTCATCGGTACCTATGAAACATTTCTTTTGAAGAAGAATCATGTTTAGTAGAACACTGTCGATTATCCAGATTTACAAAATATAATTCTTCCCAAAATTCCTATATGTACCATTTACTCCTTCGAACCTTTCCCAATCCTCATCATCCCTATCATACATACCTCATCCCTGACCACGCGCATACTCGGATGGGTGCGTCGACGTCTCGCGGCGCGGCACTCAGTGCTGGTCCGCGCGCCGTTTGGCCAACTGCTGTGTACGCAACGTGTCCTCGAAGCCTTCCGCGACGCCGACAACAGTGTCCTAGTGCTCTAAAGCGCGTAGCTTCAGCGAAAGTTGGTGATTGTTGTCCTGGATGATAGTGTGAGCTCCTCAGAGGTTCTAAGTGAGGTGGGGTTGGAGGTCCAGAAGTGATGTGAAGTGCTGTGAAGTGGAAAGAAATAGTTTTTGAAAGTATGTGGATGAATAATAAGTTGTAGAGAAAATGGTGAACACGTGGATTATTAATAAATATATAAATTGTTGTTAATTATGTTTATGATACTTTTTAAAAATTGAAAAGTATTTTAAAATATACTTTAACAATGATATATTTTATTTATTGTATATATTATGCAGAGAAAATGTTGAAAATTGAAATTATTAATAAATATAAACTTTGTTGTTAGTTGTGCTTACGATACTTTGCAACAATTTGCCAAGTATTTTAAATTAAACTAAATCAAGGAACTATTTTATTTATTATGATTTACTCGTATAATGCAGAGAAAATGTAGAAAACTGGAATTAATAATAAATAAAAATATTGTTGATTGTTTTGTTTATAATACTTTGAAAAATTTGTCATGTATTTTAAACTAAACTATACAATGAAATATTTTATTTATTATTTTATATAATGCAGAGAGAAAATGAAGGAAATTTGAATTCTTAATAAGAAAAAAAAACATCGTTGGTTGTGTTTACAATATCTACGTTTCAGTTGGTCAAGCATTTTAAATAAAACTTTATCAATGATGTATTATATTATATGCAATATTTATAATTTATTATAAAATCAAAAATTCATTATATATTTGCAAAATATGGATGAAAAGTTATACGCTTGACTTTTTTAAAAATGATTTAATGGTTAAAACAGTCAACGAACGTGACAGCCAGTACAAAAAATGTTATTTATTCTAAATTGTATTTATGAATTTAGTCACAGAATTATATAAAAAGAATAAACAAAAAATAACTGTGTTAATTTGTGAATTCATAACAAACAATTTTATGACATATTTTCCTGTTTTATATTTCATGGAAGATACGTAAATTAAATTAAATCCATGATATTTGTTTACTCTATATATTTATGTTTACATGTGTTTCTAAATATTTATTTTCTACATATTTGCTACGTGTCATTTAAAAACATATTTTTTATCTACGAGTCAAAGTAGATTAATATACATATATTCTGTGGATAAAAGTATGTGTTTATTGCAAATGAGAAGTGTGGAATAAAATTTTCGCAACACTAATGATAAAAAGGACAAACTACTAAAAGAAAAATGGCTAAACAAATACATTACTTTGTTTTTGATCGCGTAATCAAAATGTTTTCCATTTTTTTTTACTTTTGTTCTATTATACATGCGACGATAAAAAAAACATTGTTTTGTCACCTTGACATAAATGAAAGTATTTTTTTTTATTTTTGTAAGCGCAACGTACATTTTTTTTATTCCCTTTACTTAAAGTATAAAAAACTAGAAAAAAAATTGGTTGTCAAATGATACTAGTGATTTACGAAGATTTGAAATAAAAAAACTTGATGCGGAAATTAAGTTTTTAAAAATTTAAGCTTGCAAAGAAGGCTTGGCTAGTTTCGCTGTCAAGCTTTTTGAAATGTTATGCTTGGCTTATCTTGGGCTTCATAAAATGAAAGCTTGGCTTGACATATCACGCCGGCTTGAGTTTTTAAGCTTTTTAAAGTTAAGAAAAGCCCGTTAATTTCAAAATTTTACAGTTAGATAATTGCCTAGTATTTTTGTTTTGTTTTCGATAATAGCTAGTGTTTTTAAAAACGTGTGTTATAAAAAAAACTACGTGGTCTGTAATAGAACTACAATGCGGGACACGAATCATGAGCTGAAAAGCAAGGGAAAAATGCTTATTCCATAGGCGTAGTCATATAATAATTATTATAGTAACTCAAAATAAATAAACTTATTTGAGGATGCTCGTTATCCGAGAAACAAGATAAGGTCGACCAATTCTACAGATTAACTGTCAATTTTAGAAACGTTTCGTAGCTTTAAAACTTATTTGGGCATAAATTAATTTTATTCGTGCTAACATTCTCCGCAGATCTTACACTATTACTATTTATTCTCATAATAAAATATGTATAAATATATATTAACCTGCTACCTAACAATTACTGTAAAAAATATACTATAATGATAAAAAAAACAAAATTTGAACAAATCGGAAGTGAAAAATTGTAATACAAACTTTAAATGCATTTTCTTCTATTTTTAATTATTTTCTTCTTCTTTAATGTCCCAGAACGTATCGAGGAAATTGATATGAGAAATGCAAGAATGTATTCTTTGTGAATAATATTAAAGATATTAAAATAATATAATAAATTTATTGTTGAATTTTGTATTAGAAGCAAATTGATGTGGTGCATATTTTCAATAAAATATAATATTGAAAAATCTGCTTTACAATATAATCACAAAACTGGTATGTAATAAATGTAGATTGTTTAAGTTAACAAACAGATTTTTTTAATATACTATCTTTTCATATTTTTCTCATTTTAAAATATATATAATTTAATATTACACATCTACTATAGTGAAGTTTCAATTTTTTCTTTTATTTTGCGGCGCAACAAAATTATTAATTACGAAAAAAGTAGTATTAGCGTACACGATATAAATCAAAAACTTTTATCCTGCTACTTACAACTTAACTCTGTAGTCTGGCTGCAGTGATGCAAATATGTGCAAAATTCCAAAGTTTTAATCATAGTTTGAACTACTTTTTCAATATTACTTTGCTACATTTTTCACCTCGCTCTGATGAAAAACAATAATAAACATGAGGAATCTGCCATATTACTTTTCAAATAATTATTTGTTGTATTTTCATTCAGAACAACTATTCAAAATTAAATTTGATAGAATAAAATTCATTAATTTTTAGTTTTTGTTTACATTTTTTATTATCCCGTTTTATTTGTTTGAATTTTGATTTGTTTGTATTATTCGGATCAACAAAACATTTGTCACTTATACTAGTTTTCATTGAGTGTCAGTTGTCGATAGATGTTACATTTTTTATACTGGCGGGTTTATTTAATAAAAGTTTATGTTTCATGAAAATTTATCTGATTTGTAGCCATAGCAAATGGGTTATTATTCATTATATTGTATACATTCGGGTAGGATTACATATTCTTTTTGTTATGGCTTATTTAAATGAATTATTGCCCTTCATTATTGTTTTTTTTTTTTGACAAATGTATCCCAAATATATTTTTTTGATTACATTAATTATTTAATGCCAATAACATTATTTATCTAAACATACATTGACCAAAATTTATTTGTTAGTTTTCTAAACAATTCGTGACACAACCTAACTTACACCCTGTTCAGTATATCGTCGTCGTAAGGTTTAAACCTCATATCTATAATAGAATAGGTTTTCAAAAAATACAAAAACGTCTTTAATTCTTTAAATACTTTATAGAATGGTAACAAAATTAACTAATGATAAAGGGTTTAGTTGAGTTAAATAAGCTGTATATATATGAGATATGATATTTTCTATATGATTATTTAATATTTTTTTTTTTAGACAAAAGTACAATAGCTAACTCTCGGTGAAACAATATCTAATAAAGAATTAGAAAAACACTCAGATTTCAGCATCTGAATCAACCTCTTGGTCATTTTTCAGATGCCAGCCGTGCCTAGCTAGTAACCGCAGACGCGTTCCGCTCTTGTTGGAGCTCATCAGTGTGGTGTAATTGACGTCTCTTTGCAAAGACAATTCACCAACTGAGCACGTAATATATACATCTCATACAACATAGATGGCTTAAAAGATAACTAACCACATTTAGAGCCATCTACCAAAAAAAACGCAGTAAAGTTCTGGTAGCTATTGAAAAACAAGAGCGAAAGGCGTCTGTAGTTACTAACTGGGCACGGCCGGCATCTAAAAGTCCTCTCGCCATTTCCATATTAGGCTTTCGAACCATCGTTTTATAACAAAATATTACAGAACTTTACCCAAATATTGTTTTTTTATTGTATTTAACATGTCTTCTGCACACATATAATTCTTATTATATCTATTTTTCATTGTATGAGGAAGTTTCTAAATGTCAGAGATTCTTCCAATTCATTAACCAGACTGGCGGTATTTCTGATGGTTATATGCATTTTACCACAATTTTACCTATAATTTTAAATATTTAATTAATAAAACAATAAGAAAAATTAAATATACTTCCCAGAAAAAGCTACCAGAATGTCACTAAAACTGTTGATTTTTGACACTGACATGTGTCATTTACAAACTATGTTATAAACATTGGAATGGTTTCCTTAGTGTCTTAGCCTCTGCGATTAGGTTACTCTATAAATTATAGTGTCTTTATCTCTAAATCTATACAAGATATAATAAAATTTGTAAGTGTATTAGATGGAGAATTTTATGTTCTTCAATATTAAATATAAAAAAAACTCCCAAAAAATTATATTTAGAAGAATATTTCTAAGAAACTACTACTTCCGGTTGTTCAATTGTTACCAAAACCTTTTCAGCTCTTCCCAGGAATGTCAGATTGAGGAAACTGCAGTTAAATATTTTTTAAGTCTTATAGTTTTTGAGGAATCGTCCCTCCAACACACATACATACATACACACACACACACACATACACACACACACACACACACACACACAGACATCATTTTAAAAATGTTATAATCTGATTCTAAGGACCTTAAATCGTGCTTATACACTAAAATCTGGATATGCGAATTTTAGCATGAATCCAATACCTTTCTTAGCGACAGGTAAACATGTCCGAGAGTTTGATTCAAATGCTGAAATCTTGTGAAACATGGCGAGTGTTTTTCTAATTCTTTATTTAATACTTACTCGGTACACTTGTGCATTTTTTCGAAACTCGATATAGGGTTTTGCATTCAATGCCAGAACCTAGTAATCATGTAACTCAGAAATGTCAAAAATACAAGATTTTGACTTTATAGCGACAATGTATTTGTTTGTTTTCTGAACATAACTAAACATAACCTAACTTAACGCACAAATTCTATAATATGATTTCGTGCTTTGATAGTTTGTAGATTAACCCACAATGCATTATGGCCGTGTGTTTCAAACGCTGAGCGATTTCAATTGTGGAAACTAACATATACATACAAACATGTATTGATGCCAGTGTCCATAGTATGGGTTTAGTATAACTCCAAAATCAAACAACCATACAGTCATGAAACAATAATTCATCGTCATTCAATTCACTTTCGACTTGACCGAAACTTCCTTTTTCTATTAAATTAAATTGTGATTGCCAATTTGATCAATATTTCATAAATTTTAAATATTGCTTCAACAAAAAATATTACACAAATTTTAGTAATTAATTGTAAAATAAATACTTTGAAATATGAGGCTATTTAAAGAATAATGTTTTTTTAAATATTATATTTAGAAGGCTTATAGAATTTTTTGCAACAACCGTATTTAATTATTTTTGCTTATTGTTTAAAATATTTCTACTAGAATGAATAGCCAAAATCGTATTATTACGATTCCGTTAAAATGTTTTGAAATTGGCTTTATGTTGTTTTCCTTGCCAAATGTGAAATAAAATGATGCCATAACTCAAGTAAAATTCAAAATAATCTTCACTTAATCTTGCAAAAATGTTTAATGTCACCAATTTAGAATAGATTCTCGATATTTTCCAATTTCACAAATATTGTGCTTTGTTTTTCTAAATTGCAGAGTTTCCCGAGAAATGTATTTCTATAAAACGTTATTGCGAGCATTGATGTTTTATGAAAAGAAAAAGTTGAGAGCTTTTTGAAAGAAATACAACTTCAGACTGTATTAAAACATTTTATGGTATCTACTCTAATAAAGTTATGAGTTCTTGTTATTGGTTTTTGAAACATCAGGCTTGAATTCCAGTTGTTTCTTTAATAATTTTAATTGTTGTGGATTGATAATCTACTGTTTAAAGTTTAACTTATGAATTCCAAACCTCTTGAATTCAAAGATATTGACCCATGTTACGAGCGCACTTTTATAATAAAAACTGTTTTATGGAGCATTCACCTCAAGAACGTTTAACCTATGGTAGAACTAACCAATCCATTTCCCTAAACCTGACAATAATTTTTCAATAAAAACTAGAGCGCCTTAAATTTAAGCAATTACGTCAAGTTAATTTTTTTTTAAAAAAATAAATAAAAATCAATCGTCTGGAAAAAATGAATTGACGTTATAAGATCATTGTCAACGCGGCAGATAATAGATATTTGAGGCTTTCTCAAAGAAAAATGACTGAAAAATATACCTGCCTATAAGTAATAAACCGAATTTACTTAAATTGTATACCATTAAAAAAAGGTTTTAACTCAGTTATGACAATTAGCGCATACTTATATCGTTTTCCATTTATATATTTAGTGCGATTTTTTGCACTGAGTGCATAACATGTTTCTCATTTATGTAATTAGGTTCGCACTTTTCGAATGAACCGAACGTTACCGAGTGCGCACTTTCTTGCACTTACTACCATCGTCAGTTCTTACCAGAACAGTCAGTCAAATTTATATAGTTAAGTCTTCACTGCCCGAATTTTTGCTACGTAACCTCTGTATTTGACAGTGGCAGCTAACAAAGCACTGGATTTTTGTAACATGTTTCATTTAAACTGCACGTGTTTTTAATTTATAAATTTACATTTAGAAATTTTGAATAAAATTTACAATTTTCTCTCTGGTTTATGTTCGATTTTGAAATTCTGGATCTGACCAATCAGTATCTACCACGTGATTTGTCACTGCTTGTCTTTTGACGTTTCGCCAGTTGTCGGTCCAGATTTTAGTTTACAACGTTACTTTCATAGCCATGAATTTGTTACACGCTTATAAACAAGATTTTTACTAATGTTGATTTCTATAATAAAGAAATAAAACTTATAAAATGTAGATAAACTATTTGGCCGTGGTTTTATTTGGCAACGGGCAGTATCATAGTTTGTTTCTGAAAGTGAAATCACAAGATCATGAACGATTCTTCAAATACACTCGTGTGACTGGGCATGCATTTAATTCCTTGCTATTCCTCGTTCCTCGTTTTTATTTTTGGTCAATTCATTTTATTTATCTCACAAATTACTATTTTCGCGAAAACTGCTTATTAACAAAAAACAAAATATTAATTTGTTACCGTGAATCCTTCTTCAAAATGTCAACAACTCACAAACAGAAAAGTAGCTGATCATAAAGCAAAGTTGTACCTTTTCACCATGTTCAATAGTTCTCTCTTGTGATTGGTCGAATTTGAAATTTACATTTGTAAATATAAAATATAGTTATATTCCAAATCTAAATTTCACATTTCTATTTCATAAACCATCGTATGCGTTTTAGGTTTATATTTTAAAATCTAAATTATAAATTTTCAATAAAGGAAAAAACAGGCCGTAGGTTCCAATAATTATGACTAGCAGTCATAATTGTCTTTATTTATAAAAATTAGGACGTTTCGGACAATATTTGTCCTAATTTTTACAAATAAAGACAATTATGACTGCTAGTCATAATTATTGGAACCTACGGCCTGTTTTTTCCTTTATTGAAACTTTTACAACGTTCCCGAATCACTCATTTCTAAATTATAAATTTTAAATTGTTAAATAAAATTTATCATAAACCAGCGTAATGTAAAAGCGCGCTCCATAAAAGCACTTTTATTGTAAAAGTAGGTTCGTAATACGGTTAATACCTATTGAAAAGCTTCTGAATCACTGAAAAAACACAGAGAGGTATTTATATCTCACTCCCTTTCCCTTTCAGTGTATAGAAAACTTTTTCTGTTTTCCCCAGACCATTTAGTAATTGATTCCCAGGTGTATTGAATCTTCGCTTTAGGCTTGTCAGGTTGACATGCTGTGCATTAACCCTTTCGGTATTGCTGACGTTTCACTGGTATCAATACCTAGCTGTCACTGGCTATCGCTATCGGCCTGTTACGTGGAGTGTCGCGTCACTTATCCTCTATGGTAATGTCCAACGTTGCCAACTTGCAGACTTTTCCATTCAGCAAAGCCACAGCTTTGAATTGCAGAGTGATGGGGAAATATTGAAATGTGGATACGAAGAAAGAATGGAGAGAATACTCAAAAAGAATTGTATGTTCTTTGCAAAGCTATTACAGAAGTGTGGCGGTACGTGTAAGCACCAGAGACAAATTTGGTATTCTACGTACAGACCACAGAGTACAAATTTTTGTAAGGTCTTGCAAGTTTCTTTTTCTTTCTTTGGGATTTAAACTAATGTCATAGTTTTCAACCTTCAGATTTGTGTGGAGAATAACACAAAGTGCCACTATTAAATAGTATTAGTATTATCTTTAGTTCCAAATTTAAATAACTATTGGAACTACATTGCTTCCCGAACAAATATGTTAGAGAAATGTAAAACTAATTTAAAATGAAATTAAAGGAGATTGGCATTTGAAATTGTTAGAAGACCTAAAACGTTTTAATCACTTGTTTATTTGTATTTCGTTGCTACCTTAATATAAATAAATTTGGTTTAGCACACTTTTATTTAAATTACTTTCAATTAAAAAAAAATCTTGTGTGTGCTTAAGACTGTACGCCCGAAGTGAAAACTTTAATTTATTGTAATATTTCAAATTAATGACAGCTCATAAGCATCCATAACAACTATCTTATGTTTCATGTGTCTTGATATTTTATTACTATAAAAATAGCTTTCTTTGATTTGGTTTTATGTTCTTTTATTCAATTTTGACGTTTTAAACCGTCATTATTAACTCCATATCAACAACTATAAGTAACACTTATTTCACATGTGCATTAAATTTTTTTAAATCACTCTCACAAAATTTTAACTTACTCTGTAATAAATAACACTCACCATAATATTTATCAGACATTATCAGCCATTTTCATTATTTTTCACGGCACAAATGACAGACAATAAAGCATTTTAAATATATGACTTGACGTCTATCAGCGACGATTTTCATTCTCAGTTTTCTAACTGATCAGTTTTTTATTTTGTCAAAATTAAATATTATAATGGTTTTTATTATTATTTCGTCAAAATAGAATAAAATATTGTACAAACCACGTGAGCTAAGAATGTTAATTCACTTGAAGAAATTAACTCTTCTCATGAATAAACATTACCTTAGCTCACTTGGTGTGTAAATATCTATTGAACATAATATAAATGGTTCACTTACATTATTACCTACATACACAAATCTGAATCACTTTTCGGTTATATCTTTCATGATTTAGCACATCGCATACGTTTCTGTCGCTTTTTTAATGTTACTCGGTGTTCATAAACTTAAATGGTTGACATTTGGATCGTACTGCAATGACATCTCTTGACTGCTCCTGGAAAGTTTATAAACTTAAATGTTTAAGTGTGTTGGGCTTACATTCATATTTTTTTTATAAGATGTCAAAATGTCCTAACCAAATTTTAACAAAATTTTTAACACAAAATTATTTATTCCCGTTGTCATTTTTGGACTTTCAAAAAATCAATTTGGCGGTTGTAAT
Source organism: Ophonus ardosiacus (assembly GCA_943142095.1). Taxonomy (NCBI): domain Eukaryota; kingdom Metazoa; phylum Arthropoda; class Insecta; order Coleoptera; family Carabidae; genus Ophonus; species Ophonus ardosiacus. The sequence goes on along the minus strand of OW964832.1, from coordinate 38,656,158 downwards.
CACGTTGTAACACAGTTAATACGGTTTTTCAAAATTAGAAACAAATAAAATCTATGGGGTCCCGTGGCCGCGTGCCTGAGTGTCTGGTCGCGAACCTGGGGGAACCGGGTTCGATCCCGACAGACGCCAAATATTTCCAATTTTAAATGGCACAAAAGTGACCCCTGTGATGCACTCTCCACACCAGCTTTGAGTGCCCGTGAGGTGACGCCTGGTAAGCGCCCATACGGTAAAATATAACGTCATCATTACCGATGTCTACATGTGTGCACACCCAGAAATGGGTAATATGCCGTGATGATATTTTTTTTTTTATAAAATCTACAACAAATACATATGTAAGTAATATTTTATTTACTTATATATATATATATATATATATATATATATATATATATCACGGCATATGACTCATTGCTGGGTGTGCCAATCAGCTTTGAACACAAATATCGGTAATGACAACAATGATAGCAGGAATAAGTCATGCCAAAACGGTGAATTTGGAGCTAGTGTCTTTTTAACACATATTTTGATGTTTCTCGACCTTGTATTAATGACGTAGGCTATGACCCGAATTGATGTGACGTCATGTTCGGTTCTCCCCGAGTTTACCCGAACACCGCGACGTGTGACTAGTCAACTTTGTTCACTATACAGTAAAAAGTGTGCAAGGTGCGCCTGTAGAAGTTTTCACTTCAAAAATATGTAGACTGGAACAATAATTTCGAATTTAGAATGTTGAAAAATTTTAAAAATTTAATCATTGTTGTTTTTATTTTGTTGTTGAACACTTCATTAAAAGATTTCCTTCTAGCAATTTTAATTAAAGTATTAGCCATCATGTGTTATATTGTTCTGTTTACAAAACATGTAGCTTTGTTTACATCAGATTATTTACAACTAAATTGTAAAATTCCTTTGTATATAACAAAATTTTGTGTTATACTTCTTCACAATACAAAGACAAATATTTAAAAATTAATTTGGTTAATATTAGGGATTTATAGAAGTATTTTATGAAATTATTTCCTTGCTAACAAATATTCAGAGCTTTGCAACTAATTGAGTTAAATATCTTTATTAAAATAGAACGTGGAGCAAAAACAGGCAAGCAATTAAATGTAATTGAAGGTAAATTGAGCAGATATTTCATTTGACTTCAAAATTAAATTCTTTTAATACTGGCCATTATATCTGGATGAAAAAACTTATCGTTATTAATGCTTCACTATTTGAAACTGGAAGTTATTGTTGATGAATATTTACGTGCTAATTATATTTATATATTCATAAAGTGTCTCAAACTATTAAGTTCTTGTTAAGTGAATACATAATAATTTAGTTGTTGACAAAGTAATAGATATTCAGTTAATTTCCAATGTATTTGCTTGTAAATAATTATAACAATAATAATAATAATAATAATAATAAAAATAATCTGTGAAGGTTCTTCTTGACTAATGGTAAATGGGGTTGAAAAAATTCCTGAATATGCAGTCAAATAAATAAAAAAATGACTGCATATCCAGGATTTTTTCAACCCAATAATAATAATAATAATAATAATAATAATAATAATTTATTTTCAGAGACCATAAATATTACAATATAAAAGTTATCAACATAATACATAGTACATAAAATGTTACGCCATGAATATTCAAAGAATTCGTCAATATTATAAAATACATGGTCTATACAAAAATCTTTATTATTTTTGTGAAAAGAAACAAAGTTTCCACAGTCTTTTATGTTATTTGGCAGATGATTTAAGATCTGTGGACCCAGTATTTGCGGTGAATTTTCCAGTAGGAACTAACTAACTATAGAGTATTTGACACTTCAAACTATGTTTTTGTGTTGTTCGTGTTTATTAAACATGAATAATAATAATAATAATAATAATAATAATAATAATAATAATCTAAAAATATTGGTAAAAACGAGATGTTAAAATTCTAATTAGTAAGCGAAATATGAATCTTTGACTGTCTGAAATTATTTGTGATGTCTAGTCCCCAATTCGTTATGCTTTTCAATTATTTCAGGGGGTATCTGCATTGCCTGCATTAGGCATATATTTTTATTTATTTTTATTAAATCTTCTTTTTCCTTGTCAAATTAATTACTACTGAAAGCAGAAATAAAGAAAAATGTTTAAAATAAGTAAAATATTTAAAATAAATACTTCAATATATTTTATGAAATATTTTGAGTACATCATTAGGACGCCAACAGTTTTACCATAGTTCTTAACTTGAATTCAAATAAAAATAAAGAATGGTAAGTCTAGTTCGCCCGAATTCATCCGAAATTTTACGATAATAACCGATTAGTGACTGTGACGTTACGTTTACAATAATTAATCATTTTTAAGAGAATGAAGTAAAATTTCATCATTTTCATTTAACTAAAATTCTTAGATTAAAATATTGAAGTTTACTATTTCTTTATAATGGTTGAATACCTACTCCATTCGTTTAAAGAAAATACAAGTATAACCCTATGCTATTCTATTTGACAAAACGTGAGTTAAAAATTCCATTCAATATTTTCGCAAACAAAAAATCTGGAACGAAATCCAAACAGTATTCATTAGAGCTGCATCCTCGTAAAAATCACGCAATCTGCATTTCAATAAAAATCACAGACTAGGATGAATCTCCATCAGAATGAGAAAAATACCGCGGGATATGATCCGATAGCACTATCTTTGTTTTCATTACAGTAGTGGTGGTAGGCGGAAGGGTTAATATGCAGTATAATCACGCCCCAGCCACAATCAAGGCCACGCAGTGGCGTCACAAGCGGGAGGGAAGAGCTGTGTTTGCTGTGCTGTGCCCTGAATAACCAACAAAACTTCCCTTCGTATTATTAAATGCCGCTGGAATTCCACCAAGATTAAGGATGACGAAGGAACAATATGCTAAATTTTTGTATTGATTACAACATATTGAAATGAAACTGGGTTGTATTTGGTGGGTGGCAACTGATCCGCTGGTTAATTTTAGTGACATCTGATCCTTCATTCTTTATTCCTTTAGTTCTCGCTTTAATTTCGAAGTTAGAGCTATATTTTATTGAAAGCGGGAGGAATATTTTTAACTTTATTTAAAACAAATTATAAAATTTTGAAGATTTTGAAGAAAATGGATGGAGCTTAAATAGTGACCTAAAGAAGTGTAAACGAAATCTTCAGTTATTTCACACTTAGTAGTTTTCCAAAACAAAAAAATCTGTTGTGGCCAGCACAAGACCTCTCGCCATTTCCATATTAGGTTATATTAGTATTGTACATATTTGACGTTTCTGGTACACACATAAACACATTTCTTCTTATATTTTTATATTTTTTAATTCTATTCACTCTTATTCTTCTAATATTCGTGATTCTTCCAATTCATTGATGAAATTGGCGGTATTTCTGAAGGGTATATGTAATATATGTATCTATAATTATAAATAATTAATTAATAATAAAATAAGAAATATTAAATGTACTTCCCAGAAACAATCTTCAGTAATGTCTCTGGCTTTTTGACACTCACATTTATCTGTCATTTACAAACATTTTAATTTTTTCACATGTCTTCCATGGTCTTCGAGATTCATTTACAACTTATTATTTTATACCTCTATCTTTAACTCCATAGAAGATATACCTAATAAAAATTTTAAATGTGTCGGATAGAGATATTTATATTCTTTAACAACAAAAATTTTGAAAAAGTAATATTTGGAAGAATTTTTTAAAGAAACTATTACTTCCGGTGTCCAATTGTTACCAAAATCTAATTAGCTCTTCCCAGGAATGTTAAATTGAGTCTTATAGTATTTGAGAAACCATGGTTCCAACATCCACACACAGACACACACACATACACACATATCTATACACACTCACGGATATCATCGTAAAAATGTTATAATCGGATTATAGGGACCTTAAAACGTGCTTATCCACTAAAATCTGGATATGCGATTTATAGCATGATTCCAAATTCCAATACCTCTCTTAGCGAGAAGTAAAAATTGCAAAATTATTTGTTTATTCGTGTATCTAGTGATCTATACATTTCTTCTGAATAACAATACATTGCTAAAATAGTACAACTTTTCTAATTAACCGACTTCGCAGCTCTTATAGTTGTCGAGACAATTAATAAAAATAAAAAAAATAATTAATGACTCGTTTTCTTCCACCTGAGTGTATTAATGTTAGGTGGTTATAATAAATCAATATGCAAAGTAAATATAATTCATAATTTTTAAAAAGTACAAAAAATTTATAATGTAGGTAGTTATTAGGCACTATTTATCACGTTCAAAGCGAAGCTCTTTTGATACTATTTTAAACAAAGCTTTCTATTTAAAAACTTTAATAAAAGCCCGTTGAGATTAATAAAACACACATAGAATACAAAATGGGATAAACAAAAATAAATCGTTATTTCCACCAATAAATTTTACTTTTAGCTAACAAATATAATCCGTAGATAGTTTACCTACCTATGCTACTTTTTATTTCATGTTAGTAGTCGTATGTGTAAAGCCCGTTTTAGACACTTATAAATTTATTACCACGCGATGTTAACAAATTTGTTAAGAAGGATATATGCACGTGTAAAACAGAAATTTTGACACCGTCACAAATTTAAATATAAAAAATCTGTTGTGGCCAGCACAAGACCTCTCGCCATTTCCATATTAGGCTATAAAGTATTGTATTGCACTTCGCTATCGAACCGTCGTTTTATAACAAAAAATTACAGAACTTTAACCAAATATTGTTTTTTATTATATTTATTTATTTCTGCACACATGTAATTCTAATTATATCTTTTTTTCATTGTATGAGGAAGTTCCTATATCGCCGTTCCGGTAAAACAACGACGTAACTGCATATTTATTTATTCCTTTAAAACTTAATTATAAAAATAATTAACAATGATTTTTCATCTCTCCTGTAAAATTCATCATTTTGCAGTTGCGTCATTGTTTCACCGGAACGGCGATATGTCTTCCAATCCGTAACCAGATTGGCGGTATTTCTGATGGATATATGCATTTTACCTATAATTTCAAATATTTCATTAATAAAATATAAGAAAGATTAAATATACTTCCCAGAAAAACTATCAGAATGCCACTAAAACTGTTGATTTTTAACACTGACATATGTCATTTACAAACTATGTTATAAACATTTGAATTTGTCAAGTCGTTTCCTTAGTGTCTTAGCCTCTGTGATTAGAATATTCTATATATTATAGTGTCTTTACCTCTAAATCTATACAACATATAATAAAAATTTTAAGTGTATTAGATGGAGAATTTTGTTCTTCAATATTTGTAATAAAAAAAATATATATATAGAAGAATTTTTCTAAGAAACTACTACTTCCGGTTGTCCAATTGTTACCAAAACCTTTTCAGCTCTTCCCTGGAATATCAAATTGAGGAAACTGCAGTTAAATTATTTTTTAAGTCTTATAGTTTTTGAGGAATCGTCCCTCCAACATCCAGACACTCATACATAAAATTCGTAATTGTTTTTAGTTAAACATCATTTAATTTTTAACCGTGACACTAGCAACAAAATCAGATATCTTCCAAATATTTATTAAAATAAGTTTTTTATCTTAATCGGTATTTATTGAATAGTACTTTAAGTATGAAGTGTACATTTTATTATTTTTTGTTATGGTGGAGGACTCCAATTATCAGTTATTCGGTGATGTACCAGAATCAAGAATATTTCACTCTTATGTTAATAAATAAAATAATTATTTATTAATTATAAATTTTTAATTAATTTCAAGAGCAAATAGTTAATCGTAATAACCTTTATTTAAAATTAGGGAATTGTGAAAAATTTCATTTGGAAAATCTATTTATTTAATTTCAATAAATTAAATATTTGCAAACATCCTCAACTTTAATTAATTTTATATGTATTTAGTTGAATGATAAAAATTTATTTTAATTTGTTTTAACAGAACAAAACACCATAAGTACTCCTTTATATTTTCAAATGAAGTATAAAATTAATTTAATTTGTAAATTTAATCAATTTCATACATATTTTATTATTAAATATAATTGAATATTCATTTTCATATTAGAATATATTAAATATTATTAAAATTATACTAATATTATTATAAAGTCAAAATTTGAGTAAACAAAAAATTTTACGCGGTTTAAACTTATAATAAATCGATCATTCTATTTTGTTGAAAACAAAGTTACCAACTTAATAATTCTGTCATCATCTGGTAATGTTTTAACTTATCGGGAACAAAAAATGACAATTTGTAAAAGTATATTTTTTTAAACTTTGGTATGTTAATAATTTATCAAATGCATTTTACTCATCCATAAAATAATACATGTATTTATATACATAATTATTGTGTATTGTACCATAAGTAACTATTGGCACATATTTTATTGACAAAATGTGGGTCAGGATAAAAGATAAAACAACACCGCCAACAGAAAGCGTGTCTACAAGCAAATGACAAAGATAAGATACACTAAACGTTTGTATTTTTTGTTCACCGTCTTATCCATAATGTGCATCCATTACTTGACTGTAAAGGTTTTCACTTTAAACAGCACTACAATACGAATAAATGGCTGCGAAAGATTTTGTAAAAGTATATTGCTTTTAAATTTCAATGTCTCATATTTTTTACGAGGATTATACTCTGTATATCTCTCAATTTTGTCTTATGATCTTTCTTTCTACCCTAGTTTCAAGATTTGAGTTTATAGTTATGTAACTAGAAATGTTACAGAGAAACTTTCCAAGAGTTTAAGTTGTTAAATCTTTATAGAAGTAGTTGGATCGAGATTTGAAATTTGATTCAGTGGGGGAAATGCAGTTGTTTTAGGAACGAAATATGAATTTTAAATTTAGCCTTGACTCGGAAAACTGTAGTTTTCTGTTTGACTAATGGCCCATTGCATTACAGAACTTCAGTTCACAAAACCTAGAACTCATAAAACTCAATAGAAGAAATATTCAACTTCAATGTAAACACTTTCGACACGATTGTTTGATGTTTTTAACAAATAGCTACTTAATTCTTACTCAGCAGTTTGCAAAGAAAACTTTGTTCGAAATGAAATAGATTTACTTTATTTGGATACTATAACTTATTAAGGTAATATAGCGGTGTTCCGGAATAGTTATCCTGTTATCAATTTATTGACTAACCTTGCTCATGCTTGCGTAACTTAAAATCACATAATAATATGGGTAATTTATGAAAAGGTGACCTCATAGTTTGAAAGCACTGTGTTGTAATATACAAATTTACAGCGAAATTTCCAGGGTACAACTTCAGTATTCTGTCGGCAGTCTATATTTTTTAGACAGTTTGATCACAGGCAGATGTCTCTTGATGATATATTTTTGCCCTGAGCTCTTACCAGGCATCTCAAGGGCATGTCATAAAGAAGGAATGTTCACCAACCGAACATTATAGATTGTGTTATTCATAACTAGTCTCCTATTTTTCGTCCAACCGTATTGCCCTTCATTAAAAGATAATACTACTGTGGTGTATTGTGCTTAAAAGAATCGTAGTCGTATTATTATTAATGATTTATTAAACTATAATAATAAAAACAACATAAATATGAAACAAAATATATGAAACAGTCGAGGTAGCGGTCAACGTAGAAATGGTCGTCGGGTCTAGTTGTCCCTAGCACGTTTTTCTCCTTCTAGGCCTGGGACCATTCGCAATTCCAAGGCTAGAGGGATTTTTACAGTGTCAACATCTAGCAATCGCGGGACTGCTGATTCCATGAATTCCGGCCCAAAGAGAAAAGTTAAGTTGGAAGATTTTGTTGTAGCCTTGAGTCGCCGCCACACTACTAATATCATTTTTTATGTTAATAGAAAATATGACATTAAATTAATATTTTCATAATGCAAATATTTCAAATTCTTTTTATAAATTTATGTTAAAATGTCGTTTTAGTTATAAATATATGCACCACTGTAAGTAATTTAGGAGTCGGTCAGGATCGAACCCGGTTCCGCAGATTAGCGACCAGACACTTACGCACATCGCCACGAGACCCCATTAAAAAAATTAAAATATTCAATTATCTAAAGAGTATCTTCAAATAATGATTTATCTTTTCACAGCTTTAAAAGCTTAGCCTGAAATTGATAGCCCACCAGTAATTAGTTGGACAGATTTGGCAGTTTTTAAGTCACAAGGAATTCATTTGACAGATCTATAAAATGTGATTACCATGTAACAATAGGAAACAGATCTGAATAAAAATCCTTGTAGTCAAATAGAATCAGATAGGTAACAAAAAATAGGTTCGTTCGCATGAAATATGCAACTAATTGCTAGTTTTTCAGTACGCATGCGTAGTTTGAAACTGGTTACAAACTTGTTGAAAATATTTGGGTTCTGCGAACAGCATAACTACCGTCTGGAGTGAACAGATAGGTTTTTTTTTATCTTATGTTGATTGTTGTTGTTGGCATTTGTCATTGTCACATAATCATATTATAATCTTACAGCCCGATTCACAAAAATGTTTAAGCTAATCCTCATTTTTGTCTAATCTATTCCTAATATCTACCTTTATTGAGAATATCATGGAAATTAAATTTTAAATACCGGAATAGAATAAAATTCACTAATCCAAAAATGAGGATTAGTTTAATATTTTTTGTGAATTGGGCTGTTATTGTTTAAAATTTACTTCCTGCGTTTATTTCCGGTTCTCTTAAATTTACACTCGAGAATCTATATGACAGTATAGCAAATATTAAGTGGTTGAGAAGAATTTATAATAAATGTTAATTTTGTTGATAAAGGACTCCAGTTCAGAATTCATGGTTATGTTGTAGATTAATTTTCTTCAACCCTTAACCTACAATAAATGTTAATATTCGCTATCTTTCTTTTTGCTTTGGCTAGTACAAGTGCATGTAGAAAGAACAATGTTCGCTAGTATCCAAAAGTTCCAGTGCGCATGCCACAAACTAAAAATTCTTTAGATTCCGAACTATTTTGACGGTTGGAAACTGATCAGGGATTGACATATTTTGCTGAACGAACAAATGATTTTTAATAGTAGATTTAAATTTCTGTTGTGTGAACATTTTTAACTGATGCGCATACTTATAATGGTTTGTGACGGTTTATAACTGTTATACGAACAAATCTAATGACAACCTGTCAAAAACTGCAAAAATAAATAAGCAATACTATCACATACACTTGTTATAAGCACGTAGTCTGCCTCTCAAACTTTTTATTTATTATTTGACATAAACGTCATTTACAGTAACAGTCTTCATTGGATCCGAATCCAAACATCTATAACCTGCACAAACATCGTGATCGCTGTCTCGTAAGATTGCACCAGTTGAGTAGCGTTCCTGCAGATCCACCGATCGCACGATCAGGCGTCTTGGATCGCGGGAATATCTCCGCGTTTGCTATATTGTCACGGCCCGACGCCCGACAGCGAGATGCGATAACTGTCCGTTTCACCGTCCACCCGCGCCCTGCACGGAGATATTTATATTGAATGCTTTTAGCTCGGAAAATGAGAATGCCGATATCATATGAATTTGTTGCTTGAACATGGAACTTTTCCTAGATACAATACAGAGAACGAAATAGTGAAATAGAAATTGGAAGGATGAAATAAAATTTACTGGTTTGTGCCAGTAAAACGGAATGTACTTTGACTTGTAAAGCTGTGCATAAACTGGGAATGTGTTAGTGTAATCCATAAATATTTAACATAGCGTATTGATAAATACGTAAATAACATTTTTGTTGGGTATTCTATTTTTTAAATTTCGCACTCAAGTTTCTGAATTATTTTCCTGAATTTATAAACTATGGTTTTTATTATAATTCTTAAATAAAAAAATCTGATGTGGCCAGCACATGACCTCCCGCCAATTACATGTTTAAAATAGCAATGAGCTTTAAGTAAAGTTTCACTTCCGATTGATCGTTTGTAAACAAAATCTACTTTGTTGTTCCAATAAATAGAAAAGTTTGTAATACGAAATTTTGGATTATATTTTATTATGTTTTTCCTGAAAAACCTGTTACAGCTTCAAATTACGTACTACATCCGGTTTATAATATATAGTCAAAATCTAATATGTTGTTTCAAATTGTATAAGAGTATTAAATACCAATTTTGTGAAGTTTTGGATCATTAATATATTTTAAGGAAAAATCGTCACACACACATTATTGTCAAAATCATCACCAACTTCCTTATGCTCTAAAACGCAATCTGTGTAAATTCTTCGCCGTACATTATCCATTTCGTAAATGTGTAGTTGCAAACTATTATTTGACACTTTGAAATCACGTTCTTATTGAGAACTGTTTGATATATAATACTGCAAACATCAAACTTAAATCAAATTATCCTGTATATCTAATATTTATGTATGATGGAAAATATATTATTTTTACAAACCTTAATTTCATTAGAATCATATTTAAACAACTAAATTCTTCTTAACACGGTTTCATTATTAATTTTAATGAAAATTGCTTCGTGACAGTGACATTTGTTTAAATATGTCAAATTTGTTATTAAAGTATTGTTTTTGTTTGACGCAGAGGCAAAGTGATGTACAAAAATAAATTATTTTATAATATAATATAAAGTTATTTCAAGTTATTTACTAAATGCTATTAGTTGTTAAAAAATTATATTCAATGAATTTGTTACAAGAAAAACTGTTAAAAGCTTGTAGAAATGATACTTCCGGTTATCCGATATACACTAAAAACTAATGAGCTCTTCCCACATTAGTATAGAATGTATATACAAAATTTCAAATTTTTCTGATTGATAGTACTTGAGTAATCGTGTCCACAAGATCTACACACACAGACACACACACACACACACACACACACACACTCACAGACACACACACATACATACCTACAGACATCATTATATTTGTGTGCAAAGTAGTTTGGCACATCGATTAAAGCTATTTCCTAAACAAACCAAAAATAGTATAGTTCTATATTATTTCAGAAATCAGAAAACATATTTATGTAAAAATTTTCAGCAATCTAATTATTGAAGTTTATATCCCTCAAGTATCTTTAGGTCAACGAACTTTTTCTTTTCCCCTGTTACTTCTAACAAATGAACATTTCAGATTTTTTGTAATTAATTAGGATTTTGCGCTGCGAACGAATAATAAATGATATCTGTGGGAAATAATTCGGCCAAGCAATTAATTTTCAATTTCATTTGTTGCAATATGCTATGTTCGTGTTATCGTAAGTGGATAGCTGAAATCTATAGCCATTTAATTGCATATTGATTATATTATCAATGTCTTTATGAGAGTCATATTGATACAGATAATTTAATAACATCCATTGATATAATCACCATAATAAATAATGAAACAAGGTTCAGTTTATATTAATCCAACAAATACAAAAGGAAACCTTCAGTTAGAATTACAAGTAGGTATTGGGTTCTGGTTTTAGTGCAGCGGAACGAATGAAATCCGATATACGTGACAAAAATGAAACATACCTTCAGCTAATTGAAAAATGCTTCGATATAACCTTTAGATACGTTTGATATATATGATATCTCCTTTAATCGATCGTGCCCAATGAAATTCTTTTGCTCTTCGTACCAGGAATGTCATTATATTTATTGCTAACACATTTATCACTATATGCTTTATGAGCTAATTTTCCAGAAATGTTATATACCATAATGCTCTATTTATATTCACTGCTGATTAAAATAATGGTTTAGTATTATAATAACTACTTTTTTTCACTATTAGCCTAGGAATCCACTATTATTTACCCATATTTGACATGAGAATTTGTTTTTCACTACCGCTTGCTTGTAACCATGGTAACCTAGGTCAATAATAATTTATTATTAACCTAGGTCTATAATGCAAACTGTCACTATTCAATCAAACTCAAGCCTCCAAATCCAAATATTATTTAACTCATGAAACTCAAGAAATTTGCCGCTTAATTTTAAATTGACCTACGCTGCCGCCTCGCCTCGCCTGGCCGCTGTGCTGTTTTGAAACATGTGTGGATGGAGAGATGAATAAATTACTATTCTTTTGTATTTGTACATACATTTCAATAGATTTATTTAAAAATAATAAACTAATTACGCTGCTGACTGTAACAGCACAAAGAGTTTTTATTAAATAATTAAATCAAAAACAAATCAAGGCTCATAAGTGAGGTTAACAAACCAGCGAAATGAACGAAACGTCAGATATAAAAACAAAAGCAGCCTACTTTGTATCTGTGCATGTTAAAAGCAAATAAAATCGAATTTCTGACAGTTCAAACAATATACATTTCTTTGTAATTTTAATGCCATGTCTATCGCTTCAAATGATAAATATTTATAAAATTTAAAATTGTATTTTATAGGTTACATAACATCTAAATTAAAATCTAATCAGTGGTTTAGGTGTAGATTTTAAATCTCTACAACATTTATTTGATACATTTTTGTCTAAAATTAAATGGGAATTTTAAAAAATTAAAATAAATAAAAAGTGTAGTAATGGTGGAAGACAAATTTATTCAATTTAAACGAAAAAAATGATTTTAATAATCTTCATTACCTCAAAAGATCGCCCAATAATTATTTTAACACCTATTTTGGAGTATTCTTAAACTAAAAAATTGTATTTAGCTTAGAGGTATATTTGTCATATAGTTTCTTGTAGTACCAATTTGTAAAACTGTTACACATGGATGTAAATATTGTAAAGTAATGTTCCTAGACATTCACGAAAGTTAATTACAAATTTCTACTAGAAACCAATTCCATTAAACAAAATAAAACACATCAGTATCTTTGAAAAAAATTACAATTAATTGTTCTACTGAAGAAACATTTTGCTTGTATCGCGGCAACAAAACTCGTACTCTGGAGCATTGCGAGCATCCCAGCTATAATTCTTTTTGTATCGTAACACCCTTTCCAATTGTTTCCAATTCATTACCCCCTGACTAACAGCAGTTAACCTCCAATAATTGCTCTGCAAGCTTCGCTTGTCCCTCCAACATTGATCTGTCTGGTCAGTTGAGTCCTCGTCTAGAAGCTTGTCTCTCAAGACACTCTATCACTGTTCTATTGTCCACCGTAGGGCTCCATTGGGACGCGTAGCAAAAGGTTCATTCCACCTCAGTAACTAGGATTGTGACAATGTGCACTACATGATAATTGAAACCAATTGCAGGAAGATAATAGTTTGATTTGAGGTTCTTTAATGTGAAGAAAAATTGAAGGAGTTTTATAAATAACTTTAAAAAAACTACAGTCGCATCTTATCATTTTGTTCAGTTTCTCGACATCGTGCTTCCCAAATATAAACACTCATTCTCTTGAATAAGAGAAAAATATCGCATCGAAACCGTTACGCAAATGACGGTATTTATTTTAGCTGTCATATTTTGATGCGATATTTTTCACTTATTTGACGAATAAGCTATTCGAAGATTTATTTGATGTTGGTGAAACCGGGCATTAAAGTTGTTTCACCTTAAATTAAATTATCAAACAACATCTTAAATTAGTATGGTATTGAGGGCAGTAAGTGCTTTCTACCGGTTGAGGGTGATACCGGTAGAAAGCCCCTTAATGACCGCAATGCTTATGACTTTTTGTACAATCAACGCATATTAAAATTTAAAAAAAATTGAAAATTATTAATTAAAATATTTTATTCAATTTTGACGTTTTAAACTGTCATTATTAACTCCATAGCAACAACTATAAGTAACACTTTTTTCACATGTGAATTAAAAAAAATTTTTAATTACTCTCACAAAATTTTAACTCACTCTGCAACAAATAATGCATTTAAAATAACATCAGATACGAAAATAACACTCACCATAATATTTAGCAGACATTGGATGGGATTCTATAACTCGTCCGTCATCAAACGGTACCGGTATCACTATGGTTACATGGAAGATCTCATTTTATTTGACAAGTATGACGTAAATATACCAATCATCGTATAAAAAATACGTTTCTATGGTGATAACGGTACCGTTTGATAACGGACGAGTTACAGAATCCCACCTATTATCAGCCATTTTCATTATTTTTCACGGCACAAATGACTTGCAATAAAGCATTTTAAATACATGACTTGACGTCCCTGTTGACGTCTATCAGCGACGATTGTTATATGCTCAGCCTACTAACTGATCAGTTTTTTATTTTGTCAAAATTAAATATTATAATGGTTTTTATTAGTATTTCGTCGAAATTGAATAAAATATTGTACAAACCACGTGAGCTAAGAATGTTTATTCACTCGAAGAATTTAACTCACTTGCCCTTATGGGCTCGTGAGCTAAACTTTCTTCTCATGAATAAACATTACCTTAGCTCACTTGGTGTGTAAATATCTATTTAAAAATAGTTGTCATTTTAAAAGTAAGAAATATTGCGGTACAAACAACACAGTTTTGTTTTAATACTTTGTCTTTGTTTTAGAAGAAAAATTTGTATATTTTGAATTTATGTTTTGCTGTTCCTTTATTTTCTATAAAATAATTTATTTTAATCGAAAGGATAATTAATTTTTATGTTTTCCAATATATGTAAGAAATATTATTTTTATTTGTGTTTTTATATCATTACTACTACAAAATAAATTTATTCGCTGTTCCAACATATAATATATCATTGATATCTTATCTCAATACACCGTATCATCTAACCCAGCATAATCGATATAGGTGGCACTTTACAAATTTGTATATTTTTTTCACCTTTCTTAAGGCTTTTTATAACTATGTAGTTTATGATAGCCAATTATAATCTACAAGCACCACTGAATCTGTATAATATTGCAATAATTTCTTACTGTTATTTAGGTAAGAGTTATTCGACTTTTAAAAAAGGTGTGGCATCACTCCCGGACTAACCTTATAACGTAGCATACGGTGCAATATAATTTTAAAATTTAGCTTCCACTTTTTGTTAAGTTATATTTAAGTAAACGCGGTTGAAATAGCCATAAATTCATCCACATTACCAAATCACTTTCCTCAAACAAAAACACTTTGGAATACGTCAACATTCATAACTTCAAAAGTATGGGAAGTACAAAACATATTATCAAAACTTTCCTGAAGTGTTTAACCTACTATCCCTTTCCTACACTGATTTATATTTGAACGTCTCCTTTGGTTGTCGTGCCCTCGTCACCCAATTGTCCATCCTCAGTTGTTGTGTCGGTACACCTTGGGCGGGCATGGGCTTGTTCCTAGTTCCAGTTCCAGCTCACTGGGCTTATCTCTGGCGTTGCAATTCGGTCGGTTGATTTATTGTTCGCGAAGTGTTATGCGACTCAGTAGTGGATGGAAGTCAGGACGCGATCGCGATGAAATATTACCGCCAGACAATGCCCACCCCTGAGACCCTGAGGGACGCCCATTGGGATGCTTATGATAACGGAAATCGGTAAAATAAATGGTGGCGGAATAAAAACAACCACAAAAGAAAACGAAACAGAAATACACGAGATAAGGATATCCCAATATTTTTCGCAATTTAAAAAAACACAATTTTGATACACAATTATACAAAGAAATTAACACCTTCACTGTGTTCAAGGTCATTTTGTCTCTAAACTCGTATTTTAATTTTTGAAACTAATGTAACAGGGGGGTCTTTGAGGCTACTGTTTTACTCCTTGTTCTCTTACCAACGATGTCACTATTTCTTCTAACTGGTGGACGCTTGCTGGTTCGCCCACCACTATACTGAGACGGAACACCCTCTTACACTCACACTATCACTAAACACTTGATGATAGACGATGAACACATCTTAAATGGATGACACACACACAATATTTTTATACTAATTTTAACTAACTTTATTTACATAATTACATTAATACTAAATCATTATTATTAATTACACTAAACTACCAACACAAAACTATACTCTTACAGTTACATTGTAATCTAATTATGAGTACTGGCGGAAAACGCCCAAAAACTAAACACAGACTACATGTCTGACCTGTCTGAGCCCTTAATCTCGACTGCCTTAAAACAAAAGGGTTATCTCTTCAACAGGCATATCTGATGAAGGGTGCGAGGGTGTAGCATCCATAGCAAAATAACAAGACTGCACGTATCATAGACAATAACTTATATGGTTAATTGTCAAAACAATAAATGTCTACGCGGTTGACATCTAGACTAAACAGAGATATGAGAGAATAATGATTATTATTTCTAAACAGAATTTTGACTTACAAAGATAACAGAATTAAAATGTTGATATTGAAACTATAATTTAGAAGAGTTTATATTAAAGTTATTTACTTGTTATTTCACTATTCTCACCTTGTTACACTAATGCAAGTTTCCGAAACGAGGATAGTGTTAAGGCCTGTGTCCACGATGCTAGAAATAGATCCATGTTCTCGAATATAGTCCGCATTTTGATAACTTGGATCGTGGACACAAAAGCCGAATAGAAAACTAAAATGGAAAAATGCGTTTTGATCCATTTTGTCATAAAAGTTACTAACTTCATTTACATGTTACTAACTTAAAGTTATGACGTATATAAGCGACTGGGTGATGGAAGAAAGAATTAAGCAGGAATGCAGTCAATAAGTAAAATTTATTTAATCAAGAGTCAACGTTTCGCTTCCTGTTGAAGCTTCATCACGACAAAAAAAAAAAATTTAAGATATCAATCATTTGTTTTCAACAAGCTGCAACGTTTTACTTATTGACTGCATTCCTGCTTAATGTAAGACTGACGAAGATATAATTATATTGATAAATGTAAATAATACTTATAATAATATGAAACTTCATTTGATTATAAATAAAAGTGAAAGAGGTGTATTTGAATAGTGTGCTGGTGTGAAACTTTAAACAGTAGGTCAATTGCGGTTCCACAAAGCTTGTAGAATAACAACTTCAAAATTCAAATAAAACTGTAACTGAAAGAGATTTAACTTCTGTAATTTCAATGCTGTGAATAGAGTAAAAAGAAACCCTTTCTCAATTCTTTTGTAAATCATGATGCACTTCAGAAATATCTTTTAAAAATGCAGTAGTTTAATGGCACTATTCATCTACGTTCCGGTATTATTTACGTCTTTTTATTTTGGTGAAAATACCTTATGTATTTCTAGCTATTTATGAACACGGTTCATGTCATATTATAATGCATTCTGGTATATCTACTTTAAGCTCACAAAATTTCGACATATCAAACATGAAATTGGAATTACTAATTTATAGTTTTGTTTACTCTGAGAAGTATTTACTCTTTTTAAATTCAATATTTTGAATCAAAGCGGCATTTAGTTCTCTCTTTTTCTGCAGAAATTTAAAGGACATTTCTGTTTGCTGCTTGAACAACTTTAAATTGACAGTGTTATGACAGACATTTTCTACCATGTTTGTTTGTTTGTACGTTTTAGTGTAGTTTAATAGCATTGTTACCATTACTGATAGCAAGATTATTGCCTATTTCCTACTCGAACAATCAGATATAGGTTATGTACATATTGGTTGGTAGATTTAGGTGATTTAGTTTGGAGAGGAATGTTTGTACTTATCTAACGATTAAATATCGTACTGCAATAATGCATTGTTCTATGTCATTGCAAACTTCATTACTTTACCTTAAGATACATATTATGCTTTAATTTTTCATATTCTGCAGAAGTTTACATATAAAACACACCTAAACACAATTATAGACCATTTATAAACTTAAGAGGAGAAAATTCAAAATTGCCCTGGTACAATTTATATATTGAGTGGCCTCTACTCAATCAAGTTCATCCCGTAAGCTCTTACTTCTTACAAAAACGAAGTGTATATCATATTAATTAGACTGAAAGTTCAATAATTTAAATTTATTGTAAATATTTTATCTAGGGTTTTCAATGTTTTAAATAATTTAAAAACAGGGTATAGATAATATGGCTTTGTGAAAACATGTTCTACGTTTTTATTTATTTATAATTTTATTATTGTGACTAGCTACAAACTTAGAAAATAAATAGTATTGCATTATGGGATATCACATGAATCATTTTTAACTATTTTTGTTAAATGAAACTTAAATGCACTAGTAACACAAATTAGAATTAGTCAATAATGAAAATTATGGTTGTTATATAAATTTAAATTGCAATTAAAGATTGCATCAAACGACCTGTGTAATAGCACGGCAGGATGACGTCACCATTTGACATTATTATGTGGAACACTACTAGATGGCGAAGCCGTAGTTCATGCATATTCCTCTTCGGCTTATTTACAATAAAATTTATATTTTAATGCAAGGTTTTTGAAAAAGTTTGCCTGGGCTTTAATAAGGAATATTTCAATTATGGCCGTTTGTAACAACATAACTTAAATATTAAACTCGGCTTAAATTGACAATATTGCATCGAAATGAAATGTCAAATGAATTATAATATATTGCTGTCAAAATTTGGATTTGATTTTTTTTTTGTTTAAGCCTAGCTTAAAATTTAAGCCTTGTTGGTGCAAATGGGCATTAGTGTCATAGTTAAATTTTTTTAATCATGAATCGTCAATATCTTTTGCATGGCAACGTGTTCATTCAATTTCGGGAACCCTAATTACAGGCTACGATAAATAATAAATGTTTTTGGGCTACGAATACGTGATTGACAAATTAATTGAACTGTCTCATTAGATGTCTTGAGTTTTCCCCTTGTTCTTCCTGATTATTATTTTTTTTTTTTTGCAGAACCTCTCTTATTGAATTGTGGTACTCCAAACTTCCTTTTCAACTGAATCATGAATTTTAGTTTGGTTAATTTGGTCTTGTGTTGAGCAATTGGCATTGTTAGATAACTTTATAAAGAACGAACGACAAAGTAAGACGTTTAATTTCTGATTCTATATTAAAAATTAAACATGCAAAGTCCAATTAAAACCCAAGCTACTTTTGTCGAAATTCTTTATATTGTACAAACCAGAAATATAAAAATGCTTAGAATTATTAATATGACAATCAGGTGTTTCTTTGTTTACAATCTGGTTGCCATCTAGTGCTATTACTAGTACTATTGCAAATGCTTCCGTAAGTTTTCATTAAATTAGAAATAACGTATCGAATCGAAATATCAAACATTTAATAAGTATTACTAGAGGGTTATTACAGCTTCAGCACCAAAATTACGTGACAGCCCGAATGCGCATGCCTACTAATAAGGTTCACGTTAAATAAATAAGGAGACACGTTGTGTACAATGGAACATCGAGTGTTTAACGTCACTATTTCTGTAGTGTCGAGGTTATGTTTCAATAAAAAGTTTGGTTGCAACCTTAGACCAGGAATAGAGGGGAGACAGGGCATGCTATGTATTTCGCCGTAAGAAGACTTTGCAAATCATCATAGCGACTTTCGACCTTATTGAAACGTCAAAGTCAGCTGCAATAGCCCAATCGACCAGATGTGTTACATACGTGTGCAGTCGAACGAATAAGTTTTCAAAATCAACAAGCGTCACCCGACGTTATCAATCATTATTTTGACTTCTGACGTTCTTGAATACATACGTCTTTAGTTTGATTCATAGTTTTCTTAGTTTTAAATTGTTTTATTTATGTTATGGATAATCAAGTATTTATTTAGATTTGGTCAACTGTAACATAACAATATTTAACTGGTCGACTAGCTATTCCAGCTGATTCAATAAGGGTCAAAATCGCAGAGATGATTTGGAAATATACGCGTGAATATGCCCTGTCTCCCCTCTATTCCTGGTCTAAGGTTGCAACTTCGTTTGTGTTGCTTTAGCGTTAACGTTATGTAGTATATATATATATATATATATATATATATATATATATATATATATATATATATATATATATATATATATATATTAGGGAGTTATTGCAACTTCTAAGATGAAAGAACGTAAACGTTAACCTTATGTAGAAAACACTTTATTTTAGAAATAAAGGACTTTCAATTTCAATGTTTACCGCATTTAATTCGTGTATTCACGCTAACGTTAACGCTAAAAGCAACACAAACGAGGTTATATCCACACTTTTCACTGAAACATAACCTCAAAAGATAAATAACGTGTGACGTTAAACGCTCGCTATTCCATTGCACATAACGTGTCTCCTTATTCTTTTAACGTGAACCTTATTAGTACGCATGCGCACTCGGGCTGTCACGTGCCTTTAAAGTGCACGTTATTTTTGCTTTGAAGCTGCAATAACTCTCTAATAATTAAATGCGGTAAACATTGAAATGTCCCTTATTTTTAAAATAAGGTATTTCTACATAACGTTAATTTTAGTTGGAATAACTCCCTAGTCAAAAGTTTGATTTTTAAAACTTACATTTTAGCAATTTCCATTTTTACTAGAATAACAAGTTAATACATAAGTTACAGAAGGCAATCTATTCTAGCACGAATTTGAAATTTGAACACGAGGGCGTAGTAACGAGTAGCCGTTTGTTTTTCTCTGTTTTGACTTTCTTTTACATTATTATAAAAATAGTGGACAATTTCCATTAATGGAATATTTTGACAGAATAGATAGGTTGGTTACACTGATTTGTATTTTTATTCTGTCCGTTGCCAAGATATTTTGTGTATTTAGTGCAGTCATACCAATCCCAAATAAGAAAATGTGTCTACATATCGTTTAAGAATGCAGATTCTTCTAGCGTCAATAAGCGTGCTGGAATATGTTATTCTAATTCCGAAACAAAGAAACGTTTATTTCATTACAGTAAACGAGACTGCTGAATTCAACCCAGTACATTACGAAGTATAATCAACATAGTTTAAAACAACTTTAATTACAAGTGTCAAAATTATTTACCATAATAAATACCTTTCCTTTGTATGAATGTTCCCATTAAGGGCTCTGTATTATAAACATCTATTCATAGTTTGCGAAGTATGTTTGGTCCCTACCTCAATCTAGCTTCCATTAAAAGGGTAATGAATCCTGTATCAAGCCCTAGGCGGTGGCAGTCAGCAGTCGATTGTTTTATCATACACAACACATTTCAATCTCGGCATTTGTCTTTCTATCTCGAATCCTGTAACCTCTGTCTCACGTAGATATACAGTCACCCTAACAAGCAGGGCCGGTACGAGAATATACTCATTAAGATGGAAAACGAGATTAATTAGGGGTAAATGAGTTAGGAAAAATAAAAATTTGAAATGTAATTACAAACAGGAAAATGTGATTTTAGTGTAATTCGTTTTTTTTTCTTGACATAATTATGTTGCTTATTTTCTAGATTATTATTTAAAGCAATACTATTATTATGAACAGTTACGACAATTGGACGATATTTTTGTTAATAATGACAGGTTATTGTATGAAAATAAAAATATGGTGGTCTACTTTATTAATCTATGGTCGCAGTCTGATCAAAACTGTAATATCCGTTAATTAATGCCGATTCATCAAAACAAATAAATGCTACGTGATTTTATGACAGCAATTATTTAAATGTTATAAGAACAAGGAAACTGATTTGTTCGTTTTGATGAACCGGTGATTGAAGAAGGCGTTGATTAACCGGGTATCAGACTTATAGATCTGTAAATATGTGAATTAAGAAGAAAATTGCAAAGAAAAGTACTGCTTTTATCCATATTTTTTATAAACAATATGTGTTTTTGTCCGTTTTGCATATCTGTAAGATTTACAGTTTCGTTCAGAATACAGCCATTAAGTTTCTCTAACTCAAAAACAATCTCATGACAACTTTTTTTTTTTCTTAGTCATATATGCTGTACAGTCGATGACATGAACCGGTCCGAGGAATGTTAAGGGTTAGAAGGATTTCTTCAAAACGGCACAATGATCAAAAATATTTTACTTTGACGCATAATGCGTGAATTGCTTTAACCAAGAGTAGCAGATTGTACCAAATTGCCCATGGTTTATTAGATAATCACAATTACTTGGGATACTCTTCCTTAACAAATCGGTTTTCTTTTGTGTCATCGACTGTATGGACTCACGAACTTTGCCACTTTTTGAACAAGCAAATTCGTTGAATCTGTGGCCAAATATACAATCACATACTAGCACAAATTTGATTGTTAAGTAGTTCTAATTACATATATATATTTAGTAGCATCATAAAAATGATATTAATTTTCAAATAATTCGCATAACCAACAGAAATTAATGGCCAATTTCACCACCGATTCCTAAAATTTAAGTAATGCCTCAGTTCCCGATGTGCACCACATAGGCATTACCTAGCAAAATTTCTTTTCACCAACCGCTAAGCATTACCTATCTTGATTTAGGAATTACTTAGCTTATGTATCTGTTTTCCGATGTTTTTGAAATTGTACAAATTTGTTGAATATTTTGATAATTATAATGAAGAAATAGAAAGACATGCACAAGATAGAAAAGAAAGAACAAATTGTTTTTTATTTTCATCTTTGTTTCATTTATATTTTCTATTTCTGTAATACAAATTTGAATATATAAATGTACATGTAAAAGATACTTCTTTAAATATAATTATTTTGTATACCTCAACGTAATATTAATAATATCTCTACATAATTTCCAATGTCAATGTTGACAAATACAATTGACAAATATCATAAATTATAAAAAATATTCATTTATTTCAATGTGCAAATATAATATCACAAAAGTAACTAAAGGCCTATTTATAATGAAGTAACGCAAGCGGTAACGCAGTTGCAGTAAGGTAACGCAAAAGATAAATGTACGGTACAGCATATACCGTTTTATAACGAAACGCAACGCAGAGCCGCAGAAGTAACGTAACGCAACACAACGCCAAAGCTGACCAACTTTCATCTTTCTACCTTACTTTTGTACCTCTAGCCAATCAGAATTCAGTGTTTCAGTTTTACTATAAAAATCTGTATTATTGATATGTTCGTGAACTGTCAAAATTACATAATAAATTCTACATTTTATGGTTAGACGGGTTAGATTGTCAAAGCAATACGAAGAATAATTATGGATGATAGAAAATTAATCGAATTTATCGAGAATCACCGAGACAGAAACAGTATTGCCGCAGTTATATCGTCGTCACTGTCCATTTCTAATCAAATTATTTTATACACTTCTTTATATGTCATGTGTCATAAAGACTATAAATAAAAGCGAGTTGAATTTCAACAATATATACAGAATTCTTTTGATTGGTCAGAAATGATGTCTTCGGCGTTATTATAAATCATATATTTTGTGTTTGCATTAATGATTACGTTACGTCGTTGAGTTGCGTTCTACGTTACTTCATTATAAATAGGCCTTAATATTTCGATGCCTACGTAAGTAATTCCTAGCTGGGCATTGTTTTGTTTGGTGAAAACCAAAATAGAAAAGTATCAGTTTTGGCATTTCTAAAATTTAGGAAATTCCTTGCTAGGCAACGGTTTAGGAATCGGTGGTGAAATCGGCCATAAGAGGTTTATTTTAAAATAACAATCATATTTACCAAACTTACTTTTCAAATCCAAAGAAACAAATTTTCCAAAGTTACGGTTTCAATATCCCTAATATTCATACGAGTTTCTCCCTTGTATAATTCAGCTCTTGCCTTGTCACCCATCTGTACGTAATCGTTAATATAACTTTGTCGACATTAGCATCGATCCTGCTATTGCGATTTCTGCCATCCTCCTGTCCTTGCTATCCTGCGTCACCTTTACACTGATGCGTAACACTCGCCAGATAATGGATATTATGGCGCTCAGGATTTTTCCTCTTCTTCCTGCTTTACCATTCTGCATCCTCTTGCTTCCCTTGCCGCATCCTGTCAGCATGTGTTGTTTGCCCTCGGGACACGGGATGTCGAGACGGAACTTTTATTTTACCGAGTAATTAAAAAAGTGGAAACGTGACGAGTAATTATTGTTAGAAACAAATGAGCCGCGATGCTAATGGGATGGTGATTTTTTTAGTGGATGTTGGAAGTGTTAATAGGAGCGTTTTACAATGAGATTATGCAGTAATGAGCAAGGAAAAATTTACAAATTTTACGGGAGAGATTTTTATGAGGAATTTAGGGCCGTTTTCATAATCCGGCTCACTGTAAGACTTTAATTAAAATTACTTTAAGACTTTATCTTTCATTTGAAGTAATGCTAGATTGCTCGCTAAAGTAATAAATTATAAAAACGAACACAACTTTAATTTTAATTTAAAGAGTTAAAGTGAAAATAAAGTTTATTATGAAAATAACCCTTAAGTATATTAAATTTTCAAATAAATATATTATACATAGGTAATTACAAAAATGAGGTACATTGCTTGGCAAAAACTTGATGATTTCAAAATTAGAAAATTACTAAATACGAGAATCACGTTAGATTTATTGAGAATAAGACTTATGGTTCATATTTTTTACAATTTTATTTTAAATATGTTCTAAGTAGTTCCCTTTAACAATAATACACTTCACTATTCTTTCCTACTACTTTTTAAAAACTTCCAACCAATTTTCATGTAAATTCTTTCAAACTAATTTCTATTGACGTAAAACTGTCAAAGCTCTTAAAATAATTACTCGAGAACTTAAAAACTGTCAAATTAGATTCATGCTCAAAAAGTGTCAAAGCTGTTAAGTTATAAATCAAGATTCCAAAAAACTCTTTCTGGTTACTACAATATTTTTATTCTCTCGACGATGCTTTAAAGAATTAATTAACTAAATTCTAACTTCAATTTTGCAACTTAATATCAAAAGACAGATAAATAATAATTATAATATTTTGTCGGCTTTCAACTTTTATGAGTTATAGCCCCCAGATAAATAACCGTTTAAAATGATAATGCAAATTTTGTTTCTTATTCTTAATTATTCTATCTTTATTCTCGTATTTGTTTTGAAAATCATAACATAATTTTTGGAAGTTCTTGAATATTCAATTGTTACATATATAAATAATTAATATATACTTTGTATTAGTTTATTTATTAATTAATATTAATATAGCAAATAAACAAATTAACTATTTAATTATATAATTAAAAATTTTTACCTGAAAAATCTGTTTTATTTGCAAATTTCATTTATTTACAATTTAAATTAATTACTTTTGTTTCAATTAAATTACACAAACTGTTTGTATCATTACAGAAATAATGCTGTTTTTATCTCCTATATGCCGATTTAATAGTATTAATCGCATTATATAATTGTCATTTTAAACCATAAAAATTCGGAACACATCCCTCTTGTTATTTGTATTTTTCGATGTTGTTTATTAACTCTTTAAAATAATACATTGCTCTTCGTTGCTCTTCAAAAAAATCTGCATTTCAAAAACTAGGTTGGTCTTATTTAGCAACTTAACCTAAGATTTCATAGCTTACTTCGATAATAATACAACCAAACAAGACTGCCGATATTGACAACAACATATAATTTTTACATGATTTACATTAGCGATACTGGTCAGTGTTTTTTCATGGGTTCATTTATATCTATGTTACTAAAAATAAGTCAAAATGAGGTATACTGGCCGTCAAATAAATATGGTTTGATACTCAATTTTTTTCCTTCTCCGCACCCTTGCCCTTGTTCTGCGGTGTTGTCGCGTCTTCATAACTTAGCATTTTGAACATGAGCAATGGAATTGGCAACAGTGTAAAAATCTCCAGGCCATATTTATTTGACGACAAGTGGGAAGTATTTAACTTTTTTATATTATGGTTCTGTCAAAACTATGAATATGAATGACATGATAATAATGAAACACTTAAAATTTGCGAAACATTTAATTTTTAAAATTTTATTCATTACAAAGTCTAATGCAAATTTCTTCCTTGTATACTGTCCCTCCTGAATCCTAACAAACATGTTCTTTTTTAGTCATAACACTTTTTTTGGTAATGTGGTAATCTTTACTACTTCTCAAATACTCCAACCACATATAAAACTAGATCTCCTCAAAATTAGTAAGACCTGTGGCAAGACATGTTGAGTAATCTTAATCATTCTCTGAAAATGGGATGTTAAGACCTCTGGTATGGTTCACATATTGACTAATCCTAATTTTTCTTTTCCCTCTTTATACGACTTCACGTAAAATATTACTATTGGAGATAAAAATATTGTTCTCGAAATTCTTATATAATTTTTATTCATTTTCACTTAATTTTCAAGTTAATGGTAATTTTTAATGTAAGTATCACATGCCGAGTGTTTAATTATTTATTTTTCATTATATTTTATATAGAAATCAAATAGTCAAAATACATAACAAGACAAAGTGTAATGGGGTCTTTCCATACTTTTTTATATTTTTTTTCTGCTAATATAAGCATAGATATTAATGTAAGTTCATAATTTACCTTCCAAACGTGCATAATACTTAAACTACGAATTTTTTAAATTTTTAATAAAATTTAAATTTTCTCATGTCGTCACTTAGTAATGCGACAGGACTTCCCCTCCAGTGGCCAAATCTAAAAATACTATACAATATTTAACAACCATTTTTGCCTGCAACAAGGGTCTTTAATACATATTTGCACACAACATTATAAATAAATGTATAAGTTTACTTGTTAACAATGATCAAAAACTCAGATAACTAAGAAGGTACTTGACATGTTTGGTTACATTATGACATATATGACCTCCAAATCACACTTCACAAACCTAAACAGAAAACGTAATGAATAAGATATTATTTATAGTTCACAAAAAAGCAGTAACTTACATTAATTCATTAATAGTTGAACATATCTATAAAATTAAATAATTATTAATCATTAACATCAATCGAAACGAAAAGCAAATGATATATCAGCTATATTATCTACCTTGGTCGAACTATAAGACTCATTGCTAAGTGACGTCAGAATTTGATGCCGTGGAACTTTATTAACAAAATTATGAATGAAAAGCTTAACATTTTTGAGAAATATTGTATGATATTTGAAATAACTTATGAAAAAAAACTGAACCTTATTTTTTGGAAAGACCCTATTATTTCGTATCGCTAATGTGAATCAAACTTGTCCAATACTCCGTTTGTTAAAATTCTCACCCGTAAAAAAATCTTTCTCGACATCCCGGTTGCTATCACAGCAGTGTTCGCGGGCCAGCAGTGACAGTGAACCGTGACAGAGTGGCACAGTGACAGTGGGGCATGAGCGCGGCCGCAGCAGCCGTGGGGGTGGGCCCCCTACGCCCCAGCCCCAGGGGCGAAGTCTGAACTGAAGGACTAGACTACAGACTACAGACATGGGAACTCCGGCGGAGATACACTGTGTGCTGGCCTCGTTGTTACGGCTCATTGTCGGTGAGTGACGAGATTCTATTCGAGTAGTTGTTTTCATTATTGGTAGGCCAGTCGGCAGAGTGTTCAAAAGAAGCTATTGTGAAAATAAAAGGTGGCAAGCTGAAATAAATTTTATTCTCTTGATTTGTACCTTCAAAAAGGCATACTAATTTTGAAAAAATCTGATGTGCATACCACGTGACTTCCTTATACGCCTATTACACTACATACATCCATAGCAAACTTAATTTAATTTAATAATAATTGAGGTGCTAGACGCAGAATTTAATTATCTAACGGCCGAATTCACCATTATTCCGTTGATTAATAGTCAACTGATTAGGGAATCAAGCTGATTCGTAAATCAACGTTTATTTTAATTCACCAACTTGATTTCTGTACAAAGTAATTATGATCAACAGATTCACAGTTTTGTTTTGGTTTTTATAACTGTCCTATAATTTTATTCATGATAATGGGCTACTTGCGTGGTACTGAAAATCCGATTTCTATCACTATAAATGTAATGTTATGTTGAAAACATATATAAAAATATAAATTTTATTTAAAAAAAAATATTTGTTTTTTAGTAAATTAAGAAAGAAAATTTTCTGTGACATCATTATATTTAACTGAAGAACCATGTTTAAAAATGTAACGTATAGGTAGCATGCGAGAAAGTTTTAATTTGAATTTGACATTAGTTCATTTTTCTCTCTCTCTGGTCTCTCAAATATATTAATTACTTCACAAATAAACACATAGGTAGTTTCATGTAATTTAAAATATTGATGTCAAAAAGATAAATTAAAATACTAACCTCCAAACTATTGTTGAAACGTCAAACAGGAGATCTACATTACCTGTATAAACCTTGTACAAACAAACGCAATGGCTTTACGACCATTCATTGGTGAGGCGTAATTCTACGTCATACATGGCGGGAATTCAAATAATCAAATTTCATTATTTTTTTTCTCGCTAATTAACAAAAATTTTGTCTTTGTACTTTCCGTTAAAACGTATTAATATGTAAGTTTTTAATTTATTTGTAAAATGTATTTTATAATTTTTGTATAATAATATAATATTTTAGTTTGATATAGGTAGAAATTTACACAGATGCTAATAAAGGAATGTTCTTAAATATAGTGAAAATGAAAGAAATAAAGGTATATTTAAAAATAATGAAACCTTTGAGGTTTTAAATAAAGAAGAAGCATGAGACAAAGTTACAAATGAGTACAACAGCCAGAATAACATGACATAGCTATAAATGTGAAAATTTGGATTCAAAGATCTGATCAAAGCTTGAATCATGGAATAGGGCGAATCAATTGATCATTGATATTGTTTAGTGATTAGCTTGATTTTTAATGGTAAATTGGATTCATTCAGAATTAGCGTTGATCTGTGGGTCAACTCACGATCAATGAATGGTGAATTCGGCGGTAAAACTTTTATTTTGAGCATTTATTTCTAAAATCAAATTAAACCATTTTTTTTTTTATGAAAAACTGTTATTTTAAAAAATATAGTATTTTAATTAACATTGCTTCATTTTAAAATGCATTATGGTTGAATATGAAATTTGTTTATGTTTATTACATTATAGAATGTATTATCTTTAAATTAGTTATTTATTATACATGCGGATTAAATGAATGTATAATGAGCGGTACAATTAAACACGCGAGCTTCTTAATCCCGCGTGTTAAATATTCATTTTAACCGCGGGTGTAATATAATTGTTTATTCAATTTTGTCCTAATAAACTTCTGCGATTTGAGTGTAAGATTTTTATAAATGTAATCAGAATATTGAAATGTCGCTAATCGCTTACGGTTATCTTGTTGCTGAGTGTGAGTTTTTTTCATGCGTTACCATAGTGATCTGTGGTTGCCATGGGTTGAATTGTTTATAATAGACTTTGAAATTAATTATTCTGAAACTCTTTTTTACACGTTAACATCTCAATATGACATACAATATTTTATTCCAACAAGCAAAGACATACGTTATTACAAAATTGTAACATTCTTAATCTGCTTGTCGCGAAATGGCGGGTATACGTTGAATATTTGAATTTATTCCAACAATTTTGGTTGACAGTTCACATTTTAAAACCGCTAGTGAAATAAAATTGTTTATAAAACAACAACTGCAATGGTTCGTATCTAAGGAAATAAACATCACTTTAAAAAAAATTGAATAAAAATGTTTAAAGTATAGGCCTGTACCTACATAAAAATAATCAAATTAACTTATAGTAATATTTTGGGGTCCCGTGGCTGCGTGCCTAAGGGTCTGGTCGCGAACCTGGGGGAACCGGGTTCGATCCCGACAGACGCCAAATATTTCCAATTTTAAATGGCACAAAAGTGACTCCTGTGGTGCACTCTCCACACCAGCTATGAGTGCCCGTGAGGTAACGCCTGGTAAGCGCCCTCACGGTAAAATATATCGTCATCATTACCGATGTCTACATATGTGTAGATAATGGCACACCCAGAAATGGGTAATATGCCGTGATGATATATTTATTTATTTATTTATTTCATATATCTTTAAACAACGTTAACAAATTGTATATGCATGCTTTTATTTTTGTATTATATATTTTTAGCTGAATACTTGGACCTTCATACATTTATATAAAATTTGAAAAAAAAAAAATCTGACGTCAATTTTCTTTAAAATACACAAGTGAAATATATTTCGTAATTCTTCATATTGTGAAAATTTTCTGCTACTAACGTGGAATTGCCATCTCGATTAAATTGTATGACATTTGTGACAATAATATGTTGCAGTAACTTATTTTATTTTCCTACAAAGTGCGCTTTTGAAACGCCAGTGAGTAAATTAGTATTTTGATGTCTCGCTAAGCATTTTAAAGCATCCTTTTATGCAGTAACAAGACACAAAAGTGTACTTGAATATGCTTTTGAAAACTATTTTATTTCAAACAGAACGTTAAGTGACTTTGTTACAGCGGCAAACGACTGAAATCACAAGAGACGAATATACGTAGCACTAAAACAAAATTTCATCATAGTGCAAACATTTCTTTCTGTACTCTATATCTGAATGTTATACATACCCTGCAAATATAAATCACTACCAAAGCAAATATTGGATTTAATCACATTTCAATTCAATACGCAAATATGTAATCGATAGCAGATATTTTCAATATGCGTTTATATTGTTCGACATATCAACAAAATAACGCAAAATTATTTAGTTAATAAATTTACGAGAATTCATACGAATAATTGTTAAATTTTATTTACAAATCTGAAATAGATTAAATATATAATAACAGCTCTTGTTTTTTGTCATTAGTACAGGAATTTTGTTCAAATTTTATTTGCATCCTACTGGTTCAGGAATTTCTTTTATATTTTGTTTTGCGTCCCAATGGGCCATACAGGGTGTTATTTCTTTGTGAGTATGTTCGCTATTAAAATTTGTTTTTCATTAGCTGCCAGTTCTTTTCGTAGGTTCTTCGATAGATGGCTCTGCATGTGGTTAGTTACCTCTTAAGCCATCTATCTTGTATGAGGTATCTCTCGTCTCAGCTGATGAATTATCTCTGTTGTCTCAATTAGGGCAAAACGCTTCTGTGGTTACTAGCAGGACACGGCCACATGATTACAGAGGTTGCTTCAGATGTTGAAAGCTTGTGAAATTTGACGAGTGTTTTCTAATTCTTTCTTTAGTATACAATTCAATATGAACAAGGTAATGTTTTCGGTCAAAAAATTCGATAGTGAGTTTTCTGTGAATAAACACAAATTAGGATCCCCGCAAGTTTTTGCTATTTTCACAATGATGTCTGTCTGTGTGTGTGACAATTTTTTCGTCCACGATAACTCATAAATCAAATTTCCAATAATTTGTATTCTCTGTATTTAAGCTTTCTGCACTAAACTTTTCCAGCTCGATTCTCGAATTTTGACAGTTTATATCTTAAAATATAGTCGAATCTGTTTTTGAACCAACTTCTGTAATTATGTGGCCGTGCTAAGTCTCAATCAAAAGGGAGGTTTTTAAAATTTGCAAAATTGAGGGCTTTTTTATTGAATTGTATATTTTTAGTTTCAATAACTGACACAAATTTATAAATAAATAAATAAATATATCATCACGGCATATTACCCATTACTGGGTGTGCCATTATCTACACATATGTAGACATCGGTAATGATGACGATATATTTTACCGTATGGGCGCTTACCAAGCTTAAATACAGAGACTACAAATTATTGGAAATTTGATTTAAGAGTTATCGTGGACGAAAAAATTGTCACACACACAGACAGACATCATTGTGAAAATAGCAAAAACTCATAGCTGGTGTGGAGAGTGCACCACAGAGGTCACTTTTGTACCATTTAAAATTGGAAATATTTGGCGCCGGTCGGGATCGAACCCGGTTCCCCCAAGTTCATGACCAAACACTCAGGCACGCGGCCACGGGACCCCACAAATTTATGGATAAAAATAATGAATTATTTATTCATGTATCTGACGCTAAATATTGTTTTTATTAAAATTAAAAATACTCACTTCAAGAACCATTAATTAAACTTCAAATTAATTTAAAGACGAGATAAAGCTAGATTTAGTATGCGTTAATTCAAGAAATGAGCGTAGATTAACTGACAAATATCTATATCTGACAGTATACTTGAATTTCATTTTTTGAAATGATCGCATACTAAATCCTTTTCTCACAACTTAAAATTAAGTTTAATCAAACATCAGAAGCGTAAATTTAATAATTTTAGCACATGAAAATTTAGATTTTTTTTCTTTAAATCTTTATGTATAAATCACTCTATAAAGTTTTACGGGACATATAGTAAATTAAACAAAAATACAGAAAAATCCAGAAATACCCACAAAAACATCGAAAAAACCAATAAATCCCAAGTGGGTTCTACTTTTTTAAAAATTATTATTCACAGCCCTGGAGACAAGATAAGTGCCTTTGGGTAAAAATTAGTGACAACGGATGATTGTTGTCTAACTGTTTTCATTTTGAATTTGTGCTAACCTACTTTGTAGGAAACAGCGTTAATTCATATGCTCAAATGTATAAAGATAACATATGAATTTGTAATCAGCACAGCATTCCAAAGTTACATATCTGCTATATTATTACTAAATCGGAATTATCCTGGTATATCCATTATTATATATACATAACCTAAGCATATAATGCCTAAATAATTTGTGCCATAATTGCAACATCAGAGTTGGTCCAGCCTTTAAATCGAAGTTGATTATTTGATAAAATTAATATGAAATTAGTTTGCCAATTATGCTTACAAGCTTGGGAATAATAATAACGAAAATTGAATAATTTGTGCTCGATTAATGAATTCTGCCCATAAACTGGCTTTTAGCTCATTAAAACGCGAGGGATAGTGCAAAGTTAAGAAAAAAATTGTGTAATACTAATGACAACCTAATTAGAATTGGGTTCGCGTTAATTAATACTGTTCGAATCAATTCTCCCTGTAATGCAAAATTATTTGCTAAACTGTGCGAGCTTTGAAACTAAAATCCACAGCTTTAAAACATTGCACAATAAATTAGAGCTTTACAGTTCCCAGTATTTGTATCAATTATTTGTCCTGAATGCATCTCTATTCAAACCATATTTACCATAACCATAACAAGACTATTATTAAATTATAACAATTAAATACGTTGAATTTCTACCTCATATAAACCAAAGGTAATGTAGGTTTCTCTATTGTATAGGAACTAGAGTTAAATCATGTAACGTTGAATAAAACAAACATCTAGAATACAAAATTATCAGGTTGATGTTACTGTAGTATGAGGCTAAGGCTGACGTGTTCTAATTTATACCTCTCGCTAAGAAAGGTATTGGATTCATGCTAAAAATCGCATATCCAGACTTTAGTGGATAAGCACGTTTTAACGTCCCTAGGATCCGATTGTAACATTTTTACAATGATGTGTGTGTGTGTATATGTGTGAATGTGTGTGTATGTGTGTGTGTATGTATGTGTACGTGGGGATGTTGGAAGGACGATTCCTTAAAAACTATAAGACTTACGACCTGTTTGACTATGAATTCCTCAATCTGACATTCATGGGAAGAGCTGAAAAGGTTTTGGTAACAATTGGACAACCGGAAGCAGTAGTTTCTTAAAAATATTCTTCTAAATATAATTTTTTGGAAATTTTTGTTATAACAAATATTGAAGAACATAAAATTCTCCATCTAATACACTTAAAAATTTTATTATATCTTTTATAGATTTAGAGACACTATAATATATAATAATAATAATCGGATGTAATTCATCGCAGAGGCTAAACTACACTAAGGAAACCAGTTGACAAATTAAAATGTTTATAACATAGTTTGTAAATGACAGATGTCAGTGTCAAAAATCGTCAATTTTAGTAACATCCTGATAGCTTCTTCTGTACATTTAATCTTTCTTATTGTTTTATTAATTAAATATTTAAAATTATAGGTAAAATGCATACCTATATCCGTCAGAAATACAGCCAATCCATTCCAATGAATTGAAAAAATCTCTGTCATTTAGTAACTTCCTCATATAATGAAAAATAGATATAATTAGAATTGTTTGTGTGCAGAAGACATGTTAAGGACAATAAAAACAATATTTGGGTAAAGTGCTGTAATTTTTTGTTATAAAACGACAGTTTGATTTCGAAGTGCAATACAATACTTATATAACATAAAATGAAAATGGCGAGAGATATTGTGCTGGCCACAACAGATTTTTACCTTCCGTCACCTTTAGATAAGGAAGGTATTGTCTTTGCTCAAAAAATTCGGTGGTGAGTTTTTAATGAATAAGCACGTTTTATGGTCTCTACAAGAAGAATTGAAAAAGGAATGACTGTGTGAAGAAGATGCGTTGGAAAGGAATGAATGGAAGAGAAAAGGAAACAGCGACCCCTAGTAAAATAGAGGAAGCTGAAGAATAAGAAGAAGGAATTGTCAAGTGCATTTTACTTAGTGTATGTTTATGTTATAATTTTGTTATATATATATATATATATATATATATATATATATAGAATTTTTTCAAATGAACTTTTGGTATGGAATTTGTAAAATAGTATGTGTTCGTGTTTGATTTTACATGATATTATATAGAATCTGTTCCAAGGACCTTTTGGTATGGAAAATACAACAAATTGACGGAAGGTCTTGTGCTGGCCACAACAGATTTTTTTATTTTGCATTGCTTTTCAAGACAGCACAACAAGGTTCAGAAAATTCTCTACCACAAATGCTTCATCAGTTACACAACAATCCTTATTTATTATTAACTCTGGTACCGTAGTTACCTCCATGAACATATATACCTACAAGCGATTCGAACTAATGCAGTTAGAGTTGGTAACTCATGTGACAACCAGGGCAGCAAACAGGGTTTCTCTAATGCAACCATTACTAC
Source organism: Ophonus ardosiacus (assembly GCA_943142095.1). NCBI lineage: Eukaryota > Metazoa > Arthropoda > Insecta > Coleoptera > Carabidae > Ophonus > Ophonus ardosiacus. The sequence goes on along the minus strand of OW964832.1, from coordinate 38,621,300 downwards.
AAATATTGAGAGCAAACAAATGGTCCACTACAAGTAGAAGCTTTCAAATGCATGATGTAATGCTGGTTAGTGAACTGAAAGCAAGTTTCGAATCTGAAAACCTGAACATTTTACTATGCTTGGCTAGAACACAAATACGTAAAATTACTAATAAAAACTTCTATCGTAAAAGAATATAATAGTTTTCATTTTTCTATAATACTTCTAAAGATGGTTTCCATCTCGTTAAATTTTTAATGTTATTAATTTTTAATGTATGTAAAGCACCTTAATATAAATTTGTTCGTCCTAAAATAAAGTAACAAGTATTAACGCTTTTTATGTAACAGCTATGAAGGCAAGGATTATTAAAAAATATGTTTCTGGTCGTGCTGAAAGCGTTGGTATGTAAAGCAATAAGTGCAAAAATGGATTTTTGCATAATATCATCATTTTTGTGTTTCGCGAAAATACATATTCATAAGACGGGACAATTTTGCAATAAACTACATCGTACGTGTTGTATTTGTTTTCGATTAAAAATTTGATTAAATTTGATATGCCACTAAGCATTTCATGAATTTTAACACAACTTTATGAAAATGTTTGCAACACAATTATTTTATTTATATAAACTTACACAGTGATCAAAAATGGCTGAAGCATGCCGCTCCACACGATTTTGACATTTACCGCTTATTTAGTATGAAAGCATTACTATTTCCATTGGCGCACCTTAGAATTTTACTAGCTGTCATAAGAATAATCCTTACGTTCACCCAAACGAAAATATGCTTCAAGAAGAAATTTGTCACTCTTTTCATTCAAAACAATAATGAAATGAAATTAAAGATTTTTCACGAAGGTATTGAAAACTAATACCAAATGATATTAATCAAATGCCATGCACTTGTCATCATCTGTTATATGCGGAATATAGTTTTGATGAATTATGGAAAACTAAAATATAATTGTGACAGTAGCTTTGTTGATAGAACAAATCGCAAACAGTTGGAGTTTGAAACCGAATGCGCATGCCGATTTCAAACTAGTTGCAAATTAAACGTTTGAATTTTTTTGTGAACTCAATGAAAACTATTGTGCATTTATAAGCATCTAGTACGCCATTTTTCCAGTTTGATAATGGCAATACTGTGAAACTGTAAATCTTACTGCAACAACATTTGCAATTTGTTTAAAAGTATTCAATAAATTCTTCAGTATAATGGGGTGTCATTTCAACATAATTCTAATTTTTGGATTATTAAAAAATCTTTCAGAACACATAATAAACTGGGAATAATACTACCTTTTTAGTTTTTGTTCTGTACAATTTTTTACTAACTTTTCGGCACCATTAACTGGTGTCTTCTTAGGGAAAATGACAAATAAATTATTAAATTCATTTAATTTTAATTTAATTTCCATTAACTAGTACCTTCTTCAGGAAAAATAACAAATAATATAAAATTAAATTAAATTAAATTAATAATTTATTTGTCATTTTCCCTGAAGATGGCACGAGTTAACGGTGCCGAAACGATGAAAATAAATTTTACAGAACGAAAACTAAATAATAAATAAATAAATATATCATCACGGCATATTACCCATTTCTGGGTGTGCCAGTATCTACAACACATATAGACATCGGTAATGATGAAGATATGTTTTACCGTGTGGGCGCTTACCAGGCGTCACCTCACGGGCACTCATGCCTGGCTTGGAGAGTGCACCACAGGGGTCACTTTTTGTGCCATTTAAAATTGGAAATATTTGGCGCCTGTCGGGATCGAACCCGGTTCCCCCGGGTTCGCGACCAGACACTCAGACACGCGGCCACGGGACCCCATACGAAAACTAAAAAGGTATTATTTCTAATTTTTTATTTTTTCTTAGAGCCATTATTTCAAAAGCGTCATCTTCACTTGAAGAATCATTTAAAAAGTCAAATTTTCCACTGGACATGCTACTAATCCAATCCGTAATCTATTATTAAGTGAATTGTAATAAGTATCTTATTAGTTATTAGCAACAATATACTCACTTTAAAATATTTATTAAAATAATAAATATAAATTAATTTTTAATGTATTAAACAGATAATCTAATTTTCTGCAGACAAAACAAACTCGATCATTTGAAAATGTCAAATTTCTGAAAAATATAAACGTGCATGTCTCAAACTAAAAATTTCCAGCCGAGTAAATTATTCTGACCGTTGCCAACCAGTCCTCAACTAGTCAGAAAACTTCTGTGAATAGCCAACTAGTAGTCTCAGTTTGAAATTTGTGACTGTGAACGGTTTTGTATAAGTGCGTATGCCTCTGACGGTTGCTGATGGTTTTAAACCGTTTTATGAACAAAGTTATTATTTTGGAACAAAAGTTGTCACATGACATTCAGAATTTTTTTGTCACTCTGTCCATAAAGGATGTCCTCGAAAACTATGAGATTATTAATGCTGTGCTAATATTTCTTGTTATCTTTCGAACTTTTACCTTTTTAATTCTTTTATATTTTATCTTTTATAAAATCAAACCACCAATTTTCAAAGTGCAGTACTTCTATCTTATCAATTACATCCATTCCCACAAAAAGTCTCCCTTGTCCATTATATCCCTGTCCAGTGTGTGGCATCTATTCATCTTTTTCCGTACGGCCGTACGTCCCGTGGGAAGTTTGATCGGCGATGCGTCTGTCGGCATCCTTTGGGCCCGAAGCCTGACGGAAGTGGGCAAGTTGCTTCCGCCTCCCCGGGACACCGGAAGTCGAATAATAACTTGGAAGTTCAGCGACACGCAACTGCCTTTCATCTCATCACAGGAGATGGCCCATCTTGGTTAGGAAATCTGGATTAGAAGGGTTTGAAGCTTAGATGAGGCTAATTTGTTTGTCACACCTTTGACAGATATTTCGGGGGAATAGTGGTCGTTATTAAAATTATTTTTTTTGTTACTACTACCTATTTATTCTGAAATACAAAATAAATGATTATATTGTTTAATAAAATACATACAGTTGCGCGTAAAAGAATTGAGCCAAACATATTTTATCTCTTATAAAGAAATTTAATCTTCACTTAAAATTTACGTCCACTGTAATTTTAATGAGAAGAAAAAATGCAACGCGTTTTTTTGACAGTAATGATTTAAATGTCATAAGAACAGAGAAACTGATTCGACTTTGTTTATTCCATTAAATTTACTTGACAACTAAATTTTAAGTGAAGATTAAATTTCTTTATAAAACCGCCTCTAAAAAGATTTTTTTCTGTAATGCATTTACGCATTGCATTATTGTTAAGAATGTTAATTACGTTATTGCATATCCATATTTCAAAGAATAACCACGTTTGAAGGTTCCTTTAACCCAATTATAACATTTATGTGTTCGTGTGTGTGTGTGTGTGTGTGTGTGTGTGTGTGTGTGTGTGTGTGTGTGTGTGTGTGTGTGTATGTATACGTGTGTATGTGAGGATGTTGTTACCACGGTTTCTCAAATACCATAAGATTTATGATATGTTTATCTACTTATTCCTCAATCGGACATAAATGAGAAGAGGTGATAAGGTTTTGGTAATAAATGGACAATCGGAAGTAGTAGTGTCTTAAAAAAAAACTCATATTTTTTTTCTTCTAGACTTAGAGATAAAGAATATAATATATAGAATAAACTGTTGTAATAAATCACACAGTCCAAGCTACACCAAGGAAACCTATTGTCAAATTCGGTGTTAGTGTCAAAAATCAAGTTTTAGTGACATTACTGAAAGGTTTTTCTAGGATGTACATTTAGAATCTCTGGCATACGATTTTTTCAGATTTTGGCCGTTTTCTGATATTTTGTTCTGGAAATTGTACACATTGTTTAAAAATTATGAATGTTGATGAAGTGGATATGTCTTTTTATGACTATAACTTAAAAATGGGCCGAGATACCACTTTGCGAAAATCATCAAATGATTCTACGAATATAAGTATCTAATTACCAATTTTCAGTTATTAAGCAAACAAAACTCTTTTTAACATATAGAAATGAGCTTAATGGATTAGGGAGAAATTTTATACGAAGAAAAAATTTTTGAAAAATACATTGACCTCGCAGGGATTTGAACCCTGGACCTTCTCATATCTAGTTCAAATCCCTGCGAGGTCAATGTATTTTTCAAAAATTCTTTCTTCATAGAAAATCCAATGGAATCACCTTTAATTACGCCCTTAACAATATTATTCTACATAGACCTTATTTATTTAAAGATCTAGGCGTTGTTTGTGACCCTAAATTACTTTTTACTGACCACATAAAACAAGCAATCGGTTCCGCATATAAGAATCTGGGATTAATAATCAGAAACGCTCAATTTTTCGATGATATTTTAGTTCTAAAACTGTTATTTACATCTCTTGTGCGACCTCACTTACAATACTGCTCGGTAATTTGAAATCCTATTTATAATAAAAATAGTGATTCTCTCGAAGGGGTTCAAAGAAAATTTTTAAAATATGGTATGTATATCTTAAATGGAAGTTACCCGCCAAGAGGTATATCACAGGAATTATTGTTAAAATCGTTTAACTTGAATTACCTTCATCAAAGGCGTACTATTAATTCTGTTATTTTATTACAAAAAATTATTAATAACAACATAGACTGTCCCCTCATTTTGAACAGCATTTCGTTTCGAGTACCGAGATTATCAGCCCGACATACCAGTACATTCTATATCAAAACTCCTAGATCAAATATTCTAATTAAATCGCCTATAAATAATATGCAACAACGTTACCATCTGATTGAATTGTATGTTGATATTTTTCATGACAGTATAAAAAACATAAAAAAACTCTATAACCTATCTTACTTAATTTATATACTTATTTTATTTGTAATATTTTTCTTTTCTCCTTACCCTAGAATTGGACAGCAGTCTGTTGGGTATTGAACACAATAATAATAATAATAATAATAATAATAATAATAATAATAATAATAATAATAATAATAATAATAATAATAATAAAATTTCTCCCTGATCCATTAAGCCCATTTCTATATGTTAAACTTGTGGATAGGATCGCAATTAATTTATATCATAAAACTATTTTTAGAAAGAAAATAATAAAAAATTCTCTCTCTATGTATGAAATTTGCAGTGAAAATATTGCAGAATAATATGTATACAGAGTGTTTTATAAAAATTATACATTCTTATATTAATATTTTTTGTTACCATTTATGTACATTCAAAGAATATGTTTTATGTCATATGTCTAATTAATTTGCTTAAGTAACAATGTTTAATATTTAGTTTAGTTCAATAAAATTTTGCTTTATTCATATGATATTTTTTTAATTTGATTATCACATACCCAACTTGTTCGCTCATTAAAAATTAATTTACGTGTTCACTGTAGGGTTAATACATACACGATTGTACATTCGTATCTAAAATTTATTTACATTTGATCTCTGATGATGCTAGCATGTACATATACAAAACACAAATAGGTTACTAGTTTAAGCTGGTTGCACTACCAAATAATTTGAATTCCCTATTTGTATTTCAGCTTTTGTGTCGACAGTATGTAACTAAATGTGTTTGTTCACAACAGTAATTTCACTTTGCAATTTGACTTTCAACTTCTATGTTAGCTTAAAACTTTTCAATTTCAATTTGAGATAATGAATGCACATACATTGAAAATAATTAGGGAAAATTTTAAAAGGAAAAAGTGTTTAAAACTAATATGAAATAGATTGTAAAGTTAAAATGCAAATATTAATTTCCTACAGAAAGCAGTTATAATAAATTTAAATTAACTTTAAAATGTACAGGTAATTATTGTTTTATTTAATATTCTGTAGTAACAAATCTCGTACATATTTTAAATGAGTCTGGTACACCATAACGGGACATATTTTATAATAAAACGAGCTTTATGTTAGACTAAAAGCTGTGAACGTAATTAAAAGTTCTATTAAAATGTACTATCCCCTTATTTGTAGCCAGGAATTTAGTAAAAGTTATATACTTAGCAGTTATGAACTAGAAGCAGTAATTATTTAAATGTAGAATTTAGTTTCACTAAAACTTTTAATGATGTCGGAGAATTTAATAAAATTTATTTCAAAGGCGTGTGTTAAGCCGCACATATTTCTCCTTTAAAAGACATATTTGTACTTTTCTTGGTGCTCTTTATAAATGGCTTCGTCTTTGTAAAAAGATAGAAATCAATGGTGGTTTATACTTGTAATTTAATAGTTTCACAAAGAAACAAGTTTTCTAATTATAAATTTAGATGTATCTGTAATTAGCAAAATTGTTGATCGTCAATATGAACAACGGATTATAGAAGTTAATATTTTATATTTCATCATATTCTAGAATGTATAAATCTTCAACTCTCTGGTGCATGCATTCAAAATTTCAAACAATGCTAAAAACCAAAAATGAAATAGATTTTGTATCCTTTCATAATATAACATAATCATATTTCCATGCGCTTTAGTTTATAACTCCATATTTACTCTTAATTTTAACTCCTTTTTGAAATTTTAAAATGATGTACTGTTAACTAAATACCAAAGAACTTTCTACCAGTAGTTTACTCTTGCCATCCTTGATCGTGTACTTTCTTCATTAATAAGTCCCAAAATTGTCCATTTGGGCGATGGAATATTTGTTGTATGGTCTTAATCTCATATAGTCCCTTGGCAAAGTGGCACGATGCTAAATCAGGCCAAAACGTGATCTTTCCTTCGTCACCTGTAAATGAATAATTATTTCAATTTATGAAGACAATTGTATTTGTAGGTGTTGTACATGATTAGTAATGTACTAACTTTCAAACAGTGGCTTCACGCGTGGTACATTTTGATCACAAATATATTTTAATAATTTATAAATGGTGGAAAGGAAATTAAATAGACAATAGGCTAGTTGCTTATTCTGCAATTTATTATTTTCTGAAAGAATTGTTCAAGTTATGTATTCACTTTAATACATGTTTTACGTCTGGCAACTGTATATTTTTCAAAATATAATTTTTTTAAAATAAATTTTTATTTCGAATTTTCCCGTATGTGACACAGTCTTTCTTCTTTCGGTACACTCTCGGTAGTGCGCTCTGTACACAATACTACTATTTTTATCTGAAAATATTTATATTTTTGAGAGGAACACTATTTCAAAAGAAATTATTCATATTTACACAAATTCATTAGTTTCATTACTTTGTTTTAAATTTGCTGATATAAAAAAGAAAAATAAAATATGATTTTAACACGAATCAGTCGTTCCATACGTAAAACATAGGTTAAATGTTACTAAAAATGACACGTATATTCCCTGAAGCGTGTAGCCACCTGGTGGCAAAATTCTGAAATTGTCTATATATGAATTAAATATCTTGAAAATATCTGGTATAAAATATACGTACTGTTAAATAATACTTTTGTATCTGTTATTTTACTTTTAGAATTATACTGGAAATGTTTGTATATACAATTAAAACATAATTCAACTTCTTCGCTTTGTCCTAGTATTACAATAAGCTTGTATGAGTCATACAGACTTGGTCGAACTATATAATTATTAATAGAGTGCGTCACAAGAATTCCACCGCGAACTTTATTTATGGAAATTATGAATGAAAAGTTTTATATTTTCTAATAATTTTTTATTAATATGTTTAGAATTAGTTTATATTTCATAATTAATAGGACAAAATAACATTTATTTTTTTCGCTTCTACCCTATTCTTAATTTAGTCTTTTTATAAATCTACCAGTTGGGGATAATTTTGTATTTTGTTGACTAGCATTTTTTTTAAAGCTCAGAGTGTATAATCGGCCTTCTTCGCATCCTTTTTAGTTCGATAACTATGATTTATGATGCAGGTATAATAAAAAATACATTATTTGCCATGTAATAATGACAATGAAAGGTCTGCTGTCATAGGAATAGTTAATTATGTAGGAAACTATATATTATTGATATGTTTACGTTTACCGAAATAAATTGTTGCTAAAATTGTCATTACCATCGTTATTATAGTTAAAATATGCTTTGTTTGACCTGTCAAACGCTGTATTTGTTTGATGTTTATTTGCGTCTGGTGACCTTCAACAGGCTCAACGTAAGATATCTGTCTAGGTGTCTAGCAAGATTATTTATTTTGATATCAATGTTAATACTATAAAACCTAAAACTTTAAAACCATTTACGCAACAATATATAGCACCTGGCATTATGTCTAATAGTCTAGTCTGGTAGTTGTAATATTCTTGCGCTGAACTGTTATACACACTCCGTCACTGGCAAAGCCGGGCGTACTGGAGTACGCCCATTCTCATTGCGTTACCCCTCCCTGGTCTAAGTTCCCGCACACATAGCCATGAGCACACGGACGGCAATACATACAACAGTGTAGCTTCTGTTGACGTTAGTCATGTATATTCTGTGGCTATACTTAATAACTAAGCTATTACAATTTCTAGCTTTGCATAAAGATTAATGCTTAAGTACTAAGAGCAATGCATGAGAACAAAAGATTGGAAACTTCTAACCTGAACTGTCAAATGTCTATTTTATAATCATTAAATTTTTAATTTTTCGGTATGGATTTAGATGTAGAAAATTATGTGTATAACATATTAAATAAAAGAAGAATTGCTGGTGCAATGGCAGTCTGCTAGACAACAAGTAATAAAGGAAAAAATTGTGACATTTCTGTTGAATTAGTCACTAAACAAAGTAGCTGGAAATGGTATCCTAGTAGATTGTCATAATGCATTAAGCCTTATGCACTACTCATTATGAATTAAGCTTTAAAACATTCGGTGGAAATAAGGCTTAAAAGTTGTGAGTTTCGTTGTAATTTTAACAAAGTTTCCTATAAATAGCATTTGTTCGTTAGGAAAAGCCATGATGATATTGCCAGTTTAGGGAAACGAAACTCGGAAACTTTGTCCTTGAAATGAATTAGGCTTTGCTGTACTCTAAGTGCGTTAGTGGTGATTTGATTATCTTGAATATGTAACCCAATTTAGCATAAACGAGCGAAATTAATGATAGGGAAAGAAGGCCATTGCCTTGCTTAGCACGTTTTCCCCATTCTTCTTCTCATCTCTTTGTCCGTACTGCTATCAATATTTCCGCAGATAGGGTCTAGCCCTTTGGAACATATCCTTCAGTCGGCAACCACAGCGTGTAGCCGCAGCGTAGTAATATCAAATTGGGGAATCCCTACCTAGATCGACAACATTTCACTGTTTTAAGGTTGAATTACATTATACTATTTTTGCCTACATTTTAGTTCGACTATCGTTCGAGAATTTCTAGTCATTTCAATTATAATGTAAATTAGACATTTTCATCCGAGTTACATTCGATATTCATACTAGGTTCTAGTTCACGTATATACGGTCTGTTCTATTTTTAGTTTGACATTAGATTCAAAGTAAGCATGTGTACAATATTACAGACAGTGTTACCAACACTTTACCAGTTGACATTGTTATGTTTATATATTTTTCTTTGCCAACCTGTCATTTACGCCAACACAGTATAGGAAAATGTTCAGAATTAACCGTTACTTCACGACTATAATACATTATAAAAATCGAAAATCGAAATACTAGGAAGAATATCGAACGAAAAATTTAGTATAGCAGCCGCGCGATAAACTAGCCAATCTAGCTTATGAATAATATAATAATATCATATACCACTTATTAAAAAATAGGTAACTATTATTGCAAACACCCGGCTAAATGTCAATATACGTAACACCCCTATTTATTACTGTTTGACCCGTTCAAGTAGGTTCATCGCATTCTAGATCAGCTCAACTTAACGCGCGCCAACTGTACGAAAATATGGGAAAATATAATGTAATTCAAGCTTTAAGTTAGGTTGGATTGCATTAATGTGTCGGCCAAACCCTTTGTCTAGCTTTTCATTGCTTTTTTCTTTTTTTTACCTTTCGCTAAGAGAGGTACTGGAATCATGCTAAAATTCGAATATCCAGATTTTAGTGGATAAGCACGTTTTAAGGTCCCTATAATCCGATTATAACATTTTTACGATGATGTCCGTCTGTGTGTGTATGTATGGATGTTGGAACCACGGTTTCTCAAATACTATAAGACTTAAAAAATATTTAACTTCAGTTTCCTCAATCTGACAATCCTGGGAAGAGTGATAGTGAACATAAAATTCTACATCTGACACATTTAAAAATTTTATTATATCTTGCATAGATTTAGAGATAAAGGCAAGAATCTCTGACATTTAGGAACTTCCTTTTTTGTTATAAAACGACGTTTCGATAGCGAAGTGCAATACAATACTTATATATAGCCTAATATGGAAATGGCGAGAGGTCTTGTGCTGGCCATAACAGATTTTTTTATTATTATTCGAAATCTCAGTCGGCATACAGTCTTTAGGCCTTTAGGCCTGTTTTACAATAAGTCGTTTGTCGTTGTCGGATGTAGTACGCGTGCGCAATACGTTGAAATTTGACGGTAGGAGTTGTCGGCTGTCGATGTCATTCCCCATCTTTCTACGACAACGACATTGAACGACACAGCAACAGTAACGTAAAAATGGACAAAATGACATTAAACGAAATAATTATACATATGCACAACAAAATAATAATTTATATGATAAAAGATACAAAATATATAAAGATACATAAAGAGAAAAAGGTATTTGGAGATAAATTTTCATTAACGTACTAAATGTATATAACAGCAGTATAGAACTTTTCTAAAAGAAGATTGGTTAATATGTGGAAATAATTAAAATTGTTGTACAGACATTCTTGTAAATATGAAAAATTCTTCGTGATCACGACTTGAAGTATGAAAATAATTTTTTGTGAGCATCAAAATTTTGCCTAACGTCAACGGTTATATGAGGTCTTTGTCTTCTCTTTTGCATCAGCCATCACAGTTTTATTATTTGAAGCCATTTTGCAATCAAATTAAAATAAATTTTAAAAGATACAATATCCATAACTTCACTTAAAAGTAACAGTTCGCTACAACACTTTACGACTCTTGCAGAGAGGAATGTCGTGTTCTGTTAACGTCCAACGTCTTACAAACTCGTATATTTTATTCAGAATAAGTTTAAACATTAAGTTGTACAAAAATTACCACTGAAATGTACGTTAAGGGTTGTCGATCTACTAGTTTTCAACAACTATTCAACTTTGTATATCGATCATGCGGCACGCACTTTCTTTCCTTTTCGATGCATGGCGCTATTTACGCACTGCTCGGTTAATAACAACGAATAACCTATTCGCATTCTAAACTCGCTGAAAGAGTTATGACATACTAAAAACAAAATGAACTCCCTTCCATACATTCCTCCTCGTTTAGAAAGAAAAAAAAAAAAACAGAAGGAACTACTCTGTCTTCTCTAAACGTTCACATCCGTCTCAACGGAGGACGTTAATGCACATAAACAAAAATCAACATGAATAAATAGTGGATTGCGTGTTAACTTCAAATTGATTTCAACACTGTACAATCTACAGAAATGGACTCAAGATAGAGGAATTAGAGGTCGTATTTCATCTACAACTAAATTTAATATTTAGAAAATATTTATTACTAAAAAAAAAAAGATCTTTATTGACATTGTCAAGATGGCAGATAACAATTGATTTTTCTAATAAATTTTGACAGTTAATTTTGAATGTTCAGGGACATTCTCATAATAAACTTTATTTTCACTTTAACTCTTCAACTTAAAATTAAAGTTGTATTCGGTTTCATTATATAACTTAAGCACCTTAGCGAGCACTCTAGAATTACTTTAAATTAAACATAAAGTCTTAAAATAATTTTAATGAAAATCTTAAAGTGAGTCTGATATGTAAACGGCCCTAAATATAACAGTTATTTATGTATCAAGCTACTGCTGTTCTAAGGCCGAGGAAAATAAACCATCACTCATATGAGTGATAATAAGGAACTTTAAATATTTAAATATAATCTGTCAGTCTGGCATTCAGTGTTGCTAACCTCGGAAAAAAAAGAAAAAAAAGAACACTCAAAATTATGTGTTTTATCTTTTATTCAACTGAATTATTTAGTTCGTTATTCTTGCACACATGTTTGTCATTTTACGTATAAATTTACTATTTTTGGCAACAATGCAACTGCATTAAATCGTCGCACTACTACGAAGCCTCGAGGTGAGATAATGCGCGAGGCAGTTATGAAACTCCCACCGAGGTTATGTATACTATTTTATTCACAATCATCCTCATTTTAAATCAATAATTTTCTAAATAAATCAATGAATTATAACCTTTAATTTTATTAATATTTGGTAGCTGTCTTAAAATTTGATAGCCTACCTAATGATGGGGTTCTACGGCAATGTTGCTAGGCAACCCCTACATAAAAATTTCTCACCAAATATATGGAAGTGAAATCTGTTATTTCCAACCCAAGAGATTGTCATTAAAGTTAGGAATGAATCTGTATATTACTATAATGATTGTGAATAAAATTAATTTTTTGTCTGATTTTGGAATTGTGCGCGATATAGAGCACGAAATAATGAGCACAGTACAAGAAATAATATGCAGAGTGCATGAAATAATCCGCCCAACAGTGTACGAAATAATGTATACACTGTGTGAAATACATGTTGTTATGGTTACCAAGTCTGAAAAGAATAAAAATTTTCGGACAGTTTGATTTATAGGAAATAAGCGATATATTTTTTTATTAATTGTCTAGCATGAGACTTGTACTTATTATTTATATTGAATAAAAAATAACTGGTACTACACTAAACAAAATCTACATTTTGATTTTGAAACTATTAAGACTCCATGAAAATTCTTATGAGAATCCAGTGGGCAAGAACTTAAGTGACCATTACTATTTAAAGATTCAGTGAAGCCTGGAGCATCATTAGTTGTGCTCTTTTAGGAGGAAACGCGTCCCATACGCAAGTGTGCACCCATTAGGGTATTTTCCGGTCAGCGCATCTTGTGTGACAAAACCTTTGACTCGCCGCTGCATTGTACAGTCGACGTAGTACCCTAAAAACACTTGTTTGTTACTCGGGCCTTAAACGCCCCGGACGCAAACGGGAAGCGATTAATCACGCTGAGTGATTTGAGATTCTATCTGCGAAAGTCAGGGACGGATTTATACAACAGCGAGGAAATAAATTTCATGCTCTTTTATACTCATTTACTTTTTGTGTAATGAAAATCACTCTTCTAACGGAGCAAATATTTTTAAAATCATGGTGTTAACGTAAATGCTGGTAATTTTCTTTTATGTGTGAAATGTTTTCCAAAGACCCGAGGAAACGTTTCAGCATTAAAATTTTTAGAAAATATTATTGTTTTTGTTAGCCGATATTATTTTTTACCTGTGGAATATTTTGTATGTCTAATACATGATGTAAAACTTAATACTTTACACGGCTGATTTCACCAATTCCTAAACCGTTGCTTAGTTAAGAATTTCCTAAATTTAAGAACTGCTTGAACCGTGATACTTTGCAATTTGTAATTCAACAAACTAAACAATGCCTAAATAAAAATTTCTTATGTAGGCATCAAAATGTTGTAGGTCCTATGTTGAATTTTATTTGGAACGATTCAGTATGGATAACTAGTATCCATAGTAATACATTAGTGGCAGAATAGTAAATATATCTTCACAGTATAATATTTGCATTTTCATGTATGTACTTATGCACATAATTTATAATTAGTGTGCTGTGCTCAGGCCCAAAGAGATGACTAAATTATGACAGTTAAGATACACTAAAATATAAAATAAAACATACTTCCGTTAATAGAGTCTTTCCATTATTTAATTTTCTGAAAATGTAAGCAAAATGTAGATTTACGTTACCTTTCAGAAGTACCTAATATTTAAAATATGATTTTTTTAAATTTTTAATAATACTTAAATTTTCTCGTGTGACGTCCTTTAGCAATGAGGCAGCATTGCCCTCCAGTGGCCAAATCTGTACTACTATTTATTTTTCCTATAAGAGTCTTTAGTACATATTTAAACATACCATTATAATTAATTTATATGTTTACCTGTTTACCAAATACCCAAGAATGAACTTAACTTGACAACTTGTTTGGTTATATATTACATACAGGCTTAGTTAAAAGTATGGAGACGGCAATTTATTGTCGTTAATATTCATTTAGGGAAATTATGTACAATACAAAAGTTTTTTAAGAAATTTTGATCTACATTTGAGAATACTTGAATTTTGTTTTTCTTCAATTGTTTTTGAGTTACGCTTGTCCGCGTAATTTTTTTAAATGGGAACATATTAATTTTACTCTACCATTCGATAGAGTGTTTTTTTCTCTTTACAACAGTATGTTTTTTTTGTTTTTCAATTTATTTTAATAACATTTTTACAATTAAAAACAGCGGTTTAAGTATCTTAGATGAACCTACTATTCGTAAATACTTGAATAGGTGTTTTTCCTTGTAAAAATGTTATTAAAATAAATTGACATTGACCATTTGACATTTTACAAACCTATGTACAGACCGACAAAGTTAAATAAGAAAACATAATGAATATGATATTAATTATAATTTACAAAAGAAAAAAAAACAGTAGTTTACATTAATTCATTAATAGTTGAACATATCTATGAAATTAAATAATTATTAACAACAATGGAAATGAAAAGTAAGTGGTACATCAGCTACATCATCTAACTTGAACTAGAGGATTCATCGCTACGTGACATCACATTTTGATGCCAAGAGACTTTGTTATGAATGATAAATTTAATAATTTTGAGAAATATTGTAATTAGAAATACCTTATGTCATAAAAATGTAACGTAAAATTCATTGGACATTCAGGTAAAATAAATACTTAAATTATAATATAAACAATTTTTTGTGGCTACTCTCTTCATTTTTAATCCTATCTAAAAATGTATCTAAAATGCTAGGTATAAATTACTGTGTCCCATTTTCCATTTCATATTGTCATACCTATTACAATTTTTTTTTTTTTTTTACTGTGTTTGTAGCTTTTTGTTACCATCATTTACATTTTATAATGTACTAACTACCGTACAGGTATTTGTTTGACCTATTTGAATGACATTTTTTTTTATGTAAAATGAGAGTATGTTGACATTTACAGCATGTGTGAAGTATTAATAATTTCAGTTTTTTATGGAAAGTCCTTATTTGAAAATATAGTAGCTGTTTTATAAAGTTCGTAATTTTAAATTTTAATTATTATCTTTGTTTTACATTTTTTTAAACAAATATTTATATTTACTTTCCTTTACGTTTTTGATGTTACATTTAAAAATAAATTTTTATGTTTTGTGGAATTTTTCCTGGTAAATGCGAAAAACGCGTGCCTGCCTAATTATTTTCTCATTTGTTTGTAGATTTTTAATGTGTGTATTCAGTACTCTGACACTGATACAAACGACAGTAGAATTCTAAAGTGGAATTAAATTAGTATATCACGTGAAAGTTCAAGCCACAACTTCAACAAGAGTTCATTATTAATTTGAAGATAATTTCGTATTTGATATAGCGTTGTCTATTTGCATACACAAATATTCAGTATGCGGAAATAATTTTATTAGTTTCTTCTGAATAATTCCTAGGAATTAAATTAACATTAGGTACTTGTTCAACCGATTCTGCGAATACATTAATTTACTGTAATATATATTACTGTAGCATTGGAATTTTGTTTCACTGGTAGTTTTCATTTGCATTTTGATGAAGAGACATTTTTATTTAAACTTTACAGTACAGAACTGATATTCATAATTTGAAATAATGCGGAAAATGTAATGTATATACATCGGGTAGACGTCCCAACCCCTTAAAAAAAGAATGTATCAACATAAATATCACAGTCACCTATTAAGATCCAAATTATAGTCCACTCACTAACCACACGCAGTTAATACTGGCCATACATTTAAATATAATGAAGTTGATATTATTCATAAAGTTAATGACCAATATCTTCGGTTACTTAAGGAGACACTTTATATTAACTTAAGAAAAACAAATGCATCTATTTCCAAAAAACTTTATAAACATAACTTAAAATATATAAACAACTTAAGACAAACTAAAATGTCTCTACCACACGCATGACTTCATTGGTTGGTATATGCTTCCTGCTTTTCTCTTCAGTATTTCTCCAACTCCGAATTAATTCGGAGGTTTGTTGAAATGATGTATTTTAAAATTTTATCAACGTGGCTTATAAAGATCATATTGTCTAATACAATTTTAAGATTTTGTAATAAAATTCATCAGTGTTATTGTAAGTATATGCACCGATAGGTAGTGATGTGTCGCCAAAAAATTTCCGGCGGGAAAATTCCCGGAAATTCGTTCAATTACGATTTGCGGGAAGAAATTTAGTTACGTATTTTCCCGGAATTTTTTTGGGGAAAAATAGGCGAAGGCCTATCCCATTCTGAATT
The DNA here is from genome assembly GCA_943142095.1 of Ophonus ardosiacus. NCBI lineage: Eukaryota > Metazoa > Arthropoda > Insecta > Coleoptera > Carabidae > Ophonus > Ophonus ardosiacus. The sequence goes on along the minus strand of OW964832.1, from coordinate 38,604,810 downwards.
GCACTATACCTATACGTACAGTACTGATTCTTCTGATTCTGATGTCTAATTACATATTTGTTTACATTTTAAATTATTATTTGTTTTTGTATTACCAGTGTACCTACACTTTTTCGATATTAATAAATATCCTCTTGGAAATTCCCCGGAGAAATTCCTGGGAATTTTCCCGTGACTTTAAATTTCGGGAATTGACGCATTTCTACCGATAGGTAAGAAATATTTTATACTTCTCCTGTAAAACTATTTTTCGCTAATATTATTGTAACAATAGATGAAGATGGGCTTGCCTTAAGCAGAAACGCCCGTAATAAAGAATTTTACAACGCACGTGGACCTTTAAGCCTTTTGATTTTCCTACAAAATAATATAAAACTTGTATAGTAGGATAAAAGCGTTTTAACTACAACGAAGAGATATTAATTTGCGTTTTTGTTTTTCGTAAAATAAAAAGAAATTGTGATTATTTTTTATCTCCTATTGTGTAGTTTTTAATTCTGAACAACTCTTTTATTTACAATTTTTATTTAAAATTAATAGGCCAGTAACTATAGCAAAATGAAAAAAAAGTAACATTGTATTCTCTATATCGGATTCCAAGTGGGCACCCGGTATGTCCTAATAAAACAGCAATACTATAAGTTGATAGTTTCATTTTATGCATGTCACTTTCAAAGTTGTTAAATGTTTTTATGAGAAATTTAATAATTCAGTACATAAAGTAGCGATAACGATGAAATATTGTCGTAAAAGTAAAAGATTTTAATTTAGATGCATTTCGTAATTAACAATTTGTTACACTTTATCGCGAACTTATAACGCGTCATTCGTATGTGTCTAAATGAGAAACTTTAAGGTAATAAATCCTCCATATGGTTTGAAAGTTTTTCAAATGAAAAACCATGGCACACTGCACATATATTTGCGTGTTCAGTGCTCCGGTTCTCCTAGGGACAAGTTAACCCCAAGATTTAAGCTCGTTCTTTCTACACATTCACTAAAACACCGCTTTAACTCTGGGAACTCTCCACCGGAGCCTTTCTAGGTTTTACTCCGTGATTAATGTGATAATAACGTGGCAGTTTTAATTCCAGTGCAGCACTCGAGGGATTTGTAATAAATATGTTGATAAAAACAGCGCAAATGAGTGCAATAGATGGCTAACAATTGCAAAAAGTGCAACTGCGATTAAGCACAAGTAGCAATTTGCTTTTATTATGTTTTCTTTTAAAAAAGGATCAGAATATTATGAGAATAATTTTCTCTATTTAAAAAAATGTTTACAGCGCTTCAATTTTATTTTTGGAGTTACTATTGCAACTAGGCAACTATTAGGGTATTCCCATGAGTTTGAGGCTACTATAAGTAATACACAGTACGCATATAAAAAAAAACACTGCTACATACAACACAACGTTTTAGGATATATTTATAAGTTCATACTTTGGTATTCTTTTATAAAGCGCATTAAAAAAATATGGATAGTACGAAATGAAAGAGTTACACCAAGACAGGAAAATATCCGACACTGTTCAGTTTAGAGTAAATGTTAATATTATATTTCATAAAAGAGAAGCTAAAAAGTTATTCTTTGACATTAAATTTGACATATTGCACAAATTATAGCAACGAACATGATTCGTTTAATAGGCTCTTCAACCACATTAAAATTTAGCATATTTAGTACTAATTTTCAATAATACGCTTAAAAAAAATGTCGAAAAATATAACACTTTATTTAAAAAATATGTATTACGCCCGTAATTAATTATTAAAAGTAATTTTTTTTTTACCTCTAATTCGACTGTGACGTCATACCGACTTGTGAAAGAGAGAGATTGCGCGCGCATAATATTGGCGTTTGCATTTAGTCATCTGCTCTGTCACTATTTCTTAATATTATTTTAGAAAATTTAAATACAATTTTACACATAAATACAAATATCAAACAATTCACAACGTAACAACATCAGCTTTCATGTGTTAACTTCTTTAAATGTTTAAAAGTTTGACTGAATAGTTCCTCAGTTCTACACGAGCGGCGTTGTTCTGTCATCAGGCGGTATGACGTCACAGCGTAAATTTCAATTTTGTATAGAATCTTTTCCAATTAATTACAGGCTTAATTATATCACAATACAGATGAAAATAAGAAAAATATTCATATATTAACATCTATTTTCGAAAAATAAATTTAAAAAAAATTGGTTGAAGAGCCTATTAGTACGCATCAACTTCAGGGTATAAACTTTGTTCATAGAACGGTTTGAAACCGTCAGCAACCGTCAGAGGCATTTGCAGTTACATAATAAGTTAAGGACTGGTTGGCAACAGTCAGAATAATTTCCAATTTTAAAAACATGCGCATTTATATTTTTTAGAAGTTTTTAATATTTCTACATGTTCGATTTCGTTTTCATTGGCAGAAAATTAGATTATCTGTTTGATACATCAAAAATAAAGTTATATTTATTATTGTAATAAGTATTTTAAAATGAGTAAACTATTGCAAACTAATAATGACGCTCCAGTATACTGAGATTTTATTGAATACTTTCAAATTACAAATATTATTGCAGTAAGATTTACAGTTTTACAATATTTCCATTATCAAACTGGAAAAACGGCATCCTAGAGGCTTATAAATGCACACTAGTTTTCATTGTATTCACAGAAAAATTCAAACCGTTTGATTTGCAACTAGTTTGAAACCGAGCATGCCCATTCGGTCTCAAAAGCTATAGTATGCTCCTATAAAACCCTAAAATCCAAATAATGACGTCATTTAGTATTTATATATAGGGTCATAAAAGTGCAACAGCGGACACAGCCTTAGATGCTGTAGTAAAAAAAATTGAAAATTACTTTTGTAATAAATTTTAAAATACAATTAAAGATCGCATCGTTTAGAAACTGTCTGTGCAGTGGTGCCGCAGAATGACGTCAGTATTTGACTTTACCTTTATGAAATACCACCAGATAGCGAAATAGTACATGAACGTGAAGCATGAAACTAGGTTGCCATCTAATAATGTCACCAGTATTTATTTGCATGTGCCTACGTCACTAAGACGTGCTAGTTCATATGTCATTATTTAAAAAAAATCAGCGGAATGAGCCATTGTATGAACAAACAAAAAAATACGTGTTACTTATTTTCTTTAAAAGAATAACTGATAATTATTTGGATCCTACCTGATGTTTATAAACATAGAAATAGCCTTAACGATCAAGGAGAATATTTGAATATACGAAGAAAGAAATTCTGAAAAATTCAATGACACCGGGGCTCGAGTCCCTGCAGTATCATTGAATTTTTCTTAATTTCTTTTTTCGTATATTTAAATATTCTTCTTGATCGTTAAGGTCATTTCTATGTTTGTAAACTTCAGGTACGATCCAAATAATTCTGTGACGGCTAATTGTTCATGTCATTATTAAGCGCATTATTTCGCACTAAGTATTCATCTATTCCGGTTAGGATAGTGTAATTATCTACAAAATTTGTAAAAAGAAGTTGTGGAAAATTATTTGGCTCTGCTGGGACGTGGCTCCGTGGCTAAGATGGTTAGAGCACTACACTAGATATGTGGAGGTCCGGGGTTCGAGTCCCTGCAGTGTCATAAGGTTTGTTCGCGATAACAATCCCTGACAGATCCCAAACTTATTTCGTACATGTTCCGTACTAATTCATAAATCGTGAAATACGCATGCGTGATCCGAGATTGATTTGGGATTTTTTTACCGCGAACGCTCGTTTTGACGTTTGAGGTTAAGTATGTTATGTAACTGAATGAAAATATTATGTAGTTATGAACTGAAATGGAGGAAATATTATAAACTTACCTTCAAATATTTATTAATATAAAATTTGTGAAATTGTTAAAATAAACGTAATTAAACATAGAAAAGTATACACCGAATACTCGCAATTAGTCCCTGATTCCAATCATGTACCAGTCCACATTGTTCCGCGAACACGGAGTTATCAGTCAGAATCGTACCGCGAACGCTTAAAACAAAACTGCGCATGCATGTAATGCTCAAACTAGTCCGGGATCGCTACCGCGAACAAACCTATTGGATTTTTCACAATTTTCTTTCTTGGTATATGTAAATATTCTCCTTGATCGTTAAGGTCATTTCTATGTTTTTAAAAACCAAAATAATGAAATACCGTATCATAAAAGTAAAGCCAATGAAATGATGTACCTATATAAACGTTAAAAAAAGCTTCTAATGACAACTAAATATTTTAACAAGTGCATTAGGAACGCCATTATTCTCCAGTGACATTCTATTGAAAAAACCAGCACAAATGAGTGCAATAATGGCTATCAGCCTCGCAAAAGTGCAGCGACGATTAAGCACAAACATGGGGTGCAATTTGCTTTTCTGCTGGCGCTAATTTATGCTGCTGTGAAGTAATTTACTCCCATAAATATTATCGGGCTTTATGAAAGTCTTAAGTGATGCTCTCGTGACTGGGAAATGAAGTTTTCCGGCTTTTCCGCTTTATGGAGGATGCTGATAGAGCTAAAGCGTAATCACGCGTGATAAACTATAACTAATGACCATAATCACTCTGCATAGTCTTCTGTGCTCTTCTAACACTTATTAGTTCTAGTTTCTACTTAACTAAAACTACGAAAATCTAGAACACTTTGGGAAATGTAGCTTTATTAGTGGTGTAGTATATGGTTACTTTATTAATAAGAGATTGTTGTTCAAACTTTGCATGAACTAATGAAATATTGTTGTGCTTGTTTGCTATAAAATACGCGGTTTTATAAAGATTATTAATTAGCAGCATGGAATTAATATTAAAATTTACACAGGAGATCTGTCACCATGTACTTCGAAAAGAAAAACTTTACTTACTAATATATACTTACTTTCCTGACTTAATTTTATTAACGTAGACAACTTTCTCGGTTTTAAAATATTGTTTTGAAACTGGAAAATATTCTTTAATGATACTGTTAAGTAATAATGAAAGAATAACAGAATTTTGTAATTTTACCAAAACTAATTAATGTTCTGGAAAGAACTTTGCTTCAGTATATTAGGAAAAGTTTATAAAATGAATAAAAAATATTGGTTTTGTTGAACACTTAGGTAGGTTTAATAAATTGGTCACGTTTATAGTTGAATTTTAACAGGTTTTGTAAAATTTTGAATTCTGATGACAAATTTAATTCCTTATATTAGACCTTTGTTGAATTTAAAAGCGAAAAAAAAATATTTTTTTCAAAATTATTGTTAAATAAATATTAAACATTGGTAATACTGACAGTTTCAATAAACACTTGGAATATATTTTTTTAGACCACTTCAGATAATAGATATCGCAATAGTAGCCCACTTAAGAAAGTTGAAAATATCGTATAACTAGCATGATATGAATATCGTACTACCCCGATATGGTTATGGTTAATAGTGTTCATAACGCGCTCCAAAGTAATATCGTATTATTCGATATTTCTCACTTTCGATACTCATTATCAGATATACCATACTTTGACATTTGGCGTTTTGACAACAGCTATTTAGAAATTAAGTTGGGGTTAATATTTAAAATTATTTCATAATAAATACATTGAATTTTATTTTAAAAAATCTGATGTGGCCAACACAAAACCTCCCGCTATTTAATTTTTATTAATTTAAATACATACCTACCTACGTATATACTAACGCTGCAAACTGTTCCATTGCAGAAAACTATTGCTTTATTTACTGTTTTCTTTTTAAAATGTCACTATTATTAATTCGAAGTGATAAGTTTTCTAACAGTGACATTCACTGTCAGTTACATTCGTTTGAAAAATGAACTGTGTAACAAAGGAATAGTTTTTATCTTAGGCTTCGCGACTAATAAAAAATTTTTTTTTAAATTTATCTGTAAAATATATAGAAAAAGTATTAATGTATTCCTGTAGAAAATTTTATAATCTTTAATTTTCACAAGACATAAAATTCGAAAAAATGGCATTTAATGGTATTTTTTGAAGAAAAACCACTATGAGCTTCAGGTAAAGTGCCATTTCCGGTTATCCGATTTAGTGATTAGATGATAGTATTTGAGTTAGAGCGAAGACAAAATCCATACACATACATACACACATACACGCATACACACACACATACACACACACACACACACACACACACACACACACACACACACACACATACACACATACAGACATCATCGTGAAAATGTTAAAAATGGATTCTAGGGACCTTAAAACGTGGTCAGTTACTAAAATCTCGATATGAGATTTTTAGCACGATCCCTATACCTCCCTTACCAAGGGTAGCGGGAGGTAAAAAGTGCTTTACAGTTTATTTGTAATTATTAACTAACTAATAGCGTTTTCCATTTGCATATTTAGTACTAGTTGAGGTTTACGTGTTTCATTTATACTTTTCGAGTGAAGAAAACCTTATTGAGTGTAAACTTTCTTGCACTTGTTATGATCGTCCATGCAGTCTGTTAAATTTATATATTTTGAATTGTAAAATGTATCTGTGACAGTATAATGGATTTAAAAAAAAATAATTCTTCATAGCCCTAATTTGCTATATCTATTATTATCTATTATTGTTAACATTTTATTATTTAGGGTATTGTAAATTCTGCATTATCTAATAGTTGCTTGACGCAAGGGTGATGAGCTGGAGCACTCATACGTAATCTCCTTTCAAAGCAATCTTATAATACCCACTTAGAATTCCGGTCATTTCGAAATTAGATCAATCACATTTGAGTGCATAGACCCGAAATACCTACTAGTTCGCTATAGCTCTACTGCATAGGTTGAAATACGAATACGATCTAGCGTACCATAGCATCCAGGTGAATCTGGTTTTGCAGCGGTTGCGTTCGGTTGTACTCGGCTATGTTCGGTTCCGGTTGGTTTCATCCCCGGATGACAAATGAAAAGTACGGGTACGACACTAGACACCGACGAATTTATGTCGTTCGCTCGCTCAATGACAAATGGGAACGATTTGGAAATACAAATTAGCTATTTCGCGTTTATAACCTAAATGTGTTCTGAGATGTACGGGATGTACTCAGACTCAACGTAAGGGATGGTCTGGAAAATGTCAGCGAGATATTCCTGTCAGATAGTGGGAGACTTAACCTAACTTGGGATGTTACGCACGATTTCATTACTCGAGAAATATAGAGCGCAGGTCGAATGGAAGCAAATTAGATTATATTCTGTTATAAAGCCGGTAATATTCTTTCCGAAAGAATAGGTATAAATGTGTGAACCGAACATTGACTGTTTCATCTGAAGTATGACACTTACTAAATTATATTATATTTTTTTTTTTTTTTGTATCCCAGGTACTTTTTTAAGTTTTCCTAAGAAAGGTATTGGATTCATACTAAAAATCGCATATCCAGATTTTGGTGAATAAGCATTGTAAAGTCCATTGAATCAGATTTTAACATTTTTACGACGATGTCTGTATGTGTGTTAACAACATATTTTTTTAATCTGACATTAATGGGAACAGATTTAGGTAACAACTGGATAACCGGAAGTAGTAGTTTCTTAAAAAAAATCTTCTACATATTATTTTTTTAAAATTTAAGTTGGCACAAATATTAAAGAACATAAAATCCTCTATCCGATAAATTTAAAAGTTTCATTACTTACAGAGATAAACAATATATAATATTTAAAACTATATCAAGCGTAAACGATTGCGTAGACTTACAAATTGACTTAGACAAATTCTTCAATTATTGTACATTAAATCATCTATCGCTTAATATTAATAAATGTCATTATGTTACCTTCACAAGAAATCAAGATCCTTTAACATTTCACTATAATCTCAATATGATCACTATAAAAAAAGAGTCACTTGTTAGAGACTTGGGAATAACCTTTGTTCCGAAATTAACAGATAATGAGCATATAGCAGAAATGGTAAAACAATCCTATAGGATGCTTGGTTTTATATTACGTCAATGCAAAAATTTTACTGATCCTTTCTCTATAATTAGTTTGTTTAATTCACTTGTACGTTCAAAATTAGAATACGCATTAGTAATTTGGAATCCTATGTATAATAAAAACATAATGCTTGTAGAGAGTATTCAAAAAAAAATTTCTGTACGCACTATGTAATAAATTTAAAGTAGATGCGAATAACTATGAAGCTAGACTTCATCATTTCAATATGATCAGTCTAGAAAACAGAAGAATTTTTGCAGACATGGTATTATTCTATAAAATATTTAACAAGAAAATTAATTGCAGTAATATTTTACAATTATTTAATTTACATGTGCCTCAGAAAATAACTCGCTCCAGTACACTTTTTCATTTACCTAAAACCTCAACTAATAACTACAAAAATTCTCCTGTCAATATAATGATGTCAAAATATAATACCAGTTTCACCCATATTGATATTTTTTATTTAAATTTCACTACATTTAAAAATGAAATAATGAAGTCTTGTACGTAAGTGTTTCGTCATTCAGATATTTTTCTGTGTTAATTATTATTTTGCTTGTTTATTTGTATTACTTGTATTTTTGATTTTTTATTCTTGTTTTTGCATTTTACTGCTTAGTTAAGGCATAGACACTGTTTTATATGTATTAGTTTTGCTAATATGTGGGAACCTATAATTGGTTTGTTAAAACTGTTGGTTCTCCAAATTTGTAAATAAATAAATAAATAATATAGAGAATAATTTGTTGCAATAAATCACACCAAGGAAATCAGTTGTCAAAGTCAAATGTTTGTAATTAACGGATAAATGTCAGTCTCAAAAATCAACATTTTTATTAACAAGAGTGACATCTTTTTCTGGGAAGTATATTTAGTATTTCTTATGCTGGCTTTATGCATCATGTAAATTATAAAATTAAATTAAGTCACTAAATTAAGAAACTAAACTAAAATAACGTCATTTATGCAGTAAATTAAAATTCAGAATTTTGTGTTTGGCATTTCATATAATTTAATTTTTATAGGTGAAATTGAGATACATTTTATTTATATAGGATAAAAAAATAAAAGTATACAATTTGTTGAATAAGTCCAATTAGTATTTCGTCACTCTTTTCAGCAGAAACTTCGTTATCATCGTACATTATCAAAGGTTGGGTGTTAAAATCTGGCATACATAAGTGTGCGAATGGCGCAGACGCAAAACTAAGAAATTATAAAATTAAACTAAAAGTTGAAAATAGCCAACTTCTTAATTTAGTTTCATTAGTTTTATTCTTCAGTTTAGTTGCATAGACGTTGTCATTGATAACAATGGTTCCAACTTTTTAGTTTAGTTTTACAATTTAATTTTTTAATTTAGTTGCCTGCATAAACCCAGCATTATTGTTTCACTAATTAAATATATAAAATTATCCCGTCAATAAATTGGAAGAATCTCTAACATTTCGAAACTTCCTCATAAAATTAATGGATGTAATTAGACGTGTGATCAAGAAATGGCGAGAGGTATAGTGGAGGCCACAACAGATATCCAAGTAGGCACCTAAACTAGGGTGGGTGTTTTGACATATCCTGTATAAGTATTTCACATTACATCACTGCACTTTTAATATCTAATTTGAATTCTTTATGTAAGTATATGTGTAAATAAACTAGCGAACAACTTCGAGTAATACGTTTCTTATTAAAAATTTGCTGGAGTGAAGGACGCATTTCAAATTAGTTTTCTTAAGATGTATTGCTCTGCACATTTATTTTCTAAAGAATTTTCTCTGTGTGAAAGGTACTTCGTTCTAGAACAAAAGTAAAGTTTCAACGAGGTATGAAAAATTCATAGTTTACTTAATTCCATGATATTACTCTTCTGGGAACAAATAGACGACAGTAGCGAGAAACGAAGTAAGAGTATTTAAAAGGAACAAACCATTAGAAATAGAATTAATTCTTTGAATATATGGTAAAAGTGGTATGGAAATGCAGCTACTCCGAGATAGGAATGTAAATCAAGATTTTTGTAATTACTATGAGAAACTATTTCAACTAGCAGACACAAAAACTACCCGTAAAATATGTTAAATATTTCACTGTCCACATTTCGCTCAATTTAAATGCAGACTATAAATTTTAACTACAAGAATTCGTACTCTGAATTAAACATTTTCATCCTCACCCCAACTAAAATAGAACAAAATTTTACACTTATGGTAATGCATGCACGAACATTTTTCTTAATATTTTCCTGACTTTATTGTAATAAACTGGAACGTAGTGCTTTAGTTAGGTGAAAACTTGTGACAACGCAAAAATATTTCATTTTCTACGATGAAAATTTTCCTCGTTATTTTCACAGTCAAAAGGTACCAATATTCGAAAATCTTGAATTAAAGTGTGAGTAATTTTGGCTTAAAGATAGTTTATGATGGATTTAATTTAGAAATTTAAATTAGTAAATTTACATTTATAAATATAAATTATACATATAATACGTACTATATGCATCACTTCCTTATGTTAAAAACGTAACGGACAAGATTGGTAGAATTCTTCGTAAGAAGAACATGAAGATTTCGTTTTCACCATATGTTAAACTTCGTCATATGTTGAAACAAGTGAAAGACGTCATCCCTCTTCAATTATCAGGGATTTACAGAATTCCATGTGTCTGCGGTAGAGTTTACATCGGCCAGAATGGTAAAACTGTCTCTACAAGATTGAGCGAACATCATCGATCGATCAGATTGAACCAGCCTGAGAAATCGTCCGTTGCAGAACATGCCTTGGAAGAATTCCACCAAATTAAATTTGAAGATACAAAAATAATTGCAAGACCTACTCGACTTAACAGATTAATTAGAGAAGCCATTGAGATTTATAAAACAAGAAATATCAATCTCAATCATTGTGACGGATTAGAACTTAGTCGCGCATGGCTTCCAATATTAAATATGTTGTAATTTGTAATATGTATACAATTTTTTCTAAACTTTTTCTAACATCTGTTAATAAAGAGTACGGCTGCGGTATTTCGCTACCGATAAAGCGTCTCTGAGTTATACAGATCACTTCTCTGCCAGTTTTTGGGACGGTTTTTCCTCTGGCAAAAGGAGATTTTTTCTTGAGAAGTTGCATGTTCGCCGTCCATGTTTTCGCCGGACATGCATATTTTGTCTAGAAAATTGTATACATAAAAAAGGGAACATTTATGAACATTTCTTGTTATTTTGGTTACTTGTTGTTTTTGTTATTTCAAAAAATATGTCATTGTATCCCCTGAAGAAGGCACCAGTTTATGGTGCCGAAACGTTGGGTTAAAATAATAAATTACAGAACTTAAACTAAAAAAAAGGTAGTATTTTTCCAATTATACATATCTGTCTTTACTGGTTCATAATGAATTTATGAAATTTATGATTTAGAATTTATATTTAAAATAACACCATGTTTTATATATATTTAAATGTAAATTTGTGAACGCATCCAATCCTTTCACAGTATTTCAAACAATGATTTTGGCGGGAGAATGAAAATTTCAAGTAACAGTTAAACTGCCCGTAACCTTACGTTTTGATTTTGATTTGAGAAATTTGTCAAAATGGATTCCCAAAATATGGATATGTGTGTATTATTATCATCTGTAGAACAATATAGATTGCTGTATGACAAAAGTGATAAACATGATAAAGATAAAATTATTGTTATTAAGTATGTACAACATAAATTTACAAATAATCCCATGACAGTTATATTATCATTCTCATTTCTTCTATCATAGATAAATTTTAATAAAATTCATTATCTAATGTAAATTACCATCAACTCTAAACTAGTACTCACAAACTGTAACAGCAAACTAGACACAAGGGGGAGTAATAAACTCTGACCCTAATACCGTTAATTTATAATTTTAACAATACTATGTATTACAATCATGTAATTGTAGATCTAGTAAATAAATTTATTTATCAAAAAAAAAAGATAAATTTTAATTTGTTTGCATGATTGTATTCTTTGAGTTTTATTGAGAGGCTATATAACTGTCATCCCATATCCCATTTATGTCAAACCACGTGACCCAATATAAGAAGTTTCATAGCTTTAAATTCACTATAAACCAACAAAGTAAATAGTAAGTTACAAATCTAAATTTCTCAATCTAAATTTATAAATTAAATCCATCATTAACCAGCCATTACGTGTTACTCCACTAGTACGTAACAATCAAATTTGCAGTTAGAATTGTTTTCTGTTAAGAGAACGCAGTCTTGACGAATTCGTTAATATAAATTTTTAACATTTTTAATAGGTACTCACGTTATAGACATTTTCTAATATACTGAACCAGAGTACTTTTCTTAACATTAATTACTTTTGTTAAAATCACTCTTTCTTTATTATTAAAAATATTTTCCGTTTAATACTTTGTTCTCTATAGACGTTTTCGTAAACTACGTCGGAGCTATCCGACGGATCTGTTCGATGACGTAACAGATGTATCAGAGATCCTTCGGATTATCGAAGCTTTTACGAACGCGTCACATCTGTATATGATTTTGATGTTTAAATCTGAGGTTATAAAAATTTATTTTTTTAAAATGGATAAGAAAATAGCGCTTGTTGTTGTACATAATTTTATATACGACGACTCAAGTGAGACTGAAATGCCACTTCAATCATTTGTTTGGATTATTTTGATTAGAAATTGTTCCATTTGGTCATTTATTTGTCCGAGATAACTAATAAAGACTTCACAGAGTGCGAACTGTCTTATTTTCTTCAGAACTTGCTATAGTGCTGCAATGTTTATAATCAGTAACATTTAAATTAATACATTTTCTGTAACACACATGTTTACAATTTTAAATTTTCGCGCGCAATCTGTACTAACCCTGCAAATGGGTCAGGGTGAAACTTTTTGATCAGATTGCTCGGTCTAACTGATCGGAGTAAGTTTATAAACGCGTCAGATTAACCCGATTGACTTTACGAACGTTTCAGATTGCATCGGATAAATTCGATCGACTTTACGAAAGCGTCGTATATGTTTCATTAATATTAATACACTATATAAAGAAATACAATGGACACTTACGCAAGTGCAATTTGCACAATACATGTAGCGGCACTGCTTAGAAGTAATGGTTGCTAGGTTACGACAATACAAATAAAACTGCCATTCATAGTAGAAAGATAAAAGAAGAAGGTTTGTTTGTATCGAGATGTTCTATCACTCTCTTGCGTATGACGTCAATTCTGTAAGTGTCCATTAAGAATCAAAGCTTTCAAAATTAATGTGCGGAGATCATAAATCAAAAATTGTAATTTGTCTTGTTAATGACATAGTAGTCTATTATATTGTGTTAACCATTAGTATATTGTCACAAAATAATGTGTTATAAATATTAGTTTTGAAGAAAATACATATGTAATGAGTGAGTAGACGTAAGAATGAAATTAATTGTTAAGTTAGTAAGATTGTTACTAATTTTGTTTTTCTTTGTTTCAGGTGAGTAAATTTTTACCATCTCCGTATCGAACTTTCATACTCCCAGTTTCGTAAGTACACTCAAAAAGCGACAAATTATTAAATATGTTACGGGTTACCGTATCTCTTGTACTAAGTTCTACATTAAATATTTTATATTTTTCGTGATAACGGAGACATTACGAAACCCATTTTTTTTTTAAATCTCCCAACAGGATTAAATCCCATTTACATACACAAACATCCATGCCTTATTGGGATTCGAACCCAGAACCCCGAGCGCACTCATGACTAAAAGGCATTGCTCTAACTATCGAGCCACCGGAGCCGACAATTTAAATTTAAATAATTGAATAAATGTCATCCAATGTAAAAACTACGTTACACATATAAATTTAAATATAAAAACTAGTATAAAAGACTCATTTTATGAGACATTTTATCATTTGTCATTTAGAAAACTCGCCAGGGCCCGTTTTCTAAATTTTGACTCGTGCGATAGAAATATGCCTCATAAAACTCGTTCTCTTATATACTATATTTTAAATAAAAAATCTGTTGTGGCCAGCACAAAACCTTCCGTCAATTCGATGTATTTTGTAAATATCCCATACCAAAAGTTCCTTGAAAAAGATTCTATATATCCTGCAAAATTGTAACAAGAACACACTATTTTTTACAAATCCATACTGAAAGTTCCTTTGAAAAGATTCTAAAATCCAATACAATTATAATACGGATACGAACGTATGTACATTATATATTGCACTTAACACTTCCTCCTTCTTCAACTTTTCCCTATTTTATTAGAAGTCGCTGTTTCTTACTCTTCTCTTCTACTCATTCCTGTCCAATGCATCTTCATGACACAGTTCTTCCTCCCTTAAATCTTTTGTTATACAGTCATTCCATCGTCTCTTTTGCCTTTCTCGTACTCCTGGCATTATAAGTTCCTATCTTGAGGCGAGGCCGCAAATGCAAGTCACTGGCGATGGACACTGTCACTTATATCACTTTCAGATCATATACTTTCCACTTTGGTTTTGCACTTGACATCTGTCAATTAGAATTTTTCGAATATATCTCATGTTTTCATAATTTTTGCAAAGCTGACTGATTTTTGAAAGTTAATATCTCTTAATCTCTCTATAACTATATCTATGGAATATGAAGGAAAATGTATAATCAAACCGTATAGAGAATAAGATAATCTTTCTATTGATAATCACATAAAATATCGAAAATGATATTTAACTGCGTTTTTTCAAGAAAAACTGTTAAGAACATCAAATAAGGGTACTTCTGGTTAACCAATTATAACCAAAATCTAATCAGCTCTTCATAGGGTTGTAAGGAAGAATATTACGAAAGAATCATAATTTTTTGAATTGTAGTTTTGGAGTTATCGTCGGAGAAAAATTTGTCACATACACACGGAGACACACACGGGCACACACACACACACACACACACACACACACACACACACACACACACACACACACATACAGACATCATCGTAAAACCAGTAAAATCGTATTGTAGGGACATTAAAACGTGCTTATTCATTTAAAACTCCCCATCGAATTTTTTGACCAAAGACAATACCTTCCTTACCTAAGGGTGACAGAAGGTAAAAAGTTAATTACCTATTAAGCAAGTCTGACAAAAAAAAATAAAGAAATTTAAATAGTGCAGTTAATTGCTTGTGAACAGCTCATATTAGTGTGACAAACAGGAGTTGACGGGTCAATTAGTGGTTTCAGTCACTCTCCCTCCAGTGAACTATTCCTATTCCTGACTAATTATATACGGTTTTGAACTTCTGATTCCGTTCTGCAATTTTGCGGCTGACCGCACCAAAATTTCGATTAACTTTTCGTAACGTCGATATCACAAAACAACATCCCTCTTCAAGTCGGCAGACAAGTCGATATCTTATCATCTTTGCCAATCGGTCTCTCCACTCTAAAGCTGGCAAGAGTTCTCTTGTTGATGTTGGCGTGACACTAACCATATTTTAAGTTGCATGGATAATGGGACGACCTCATCGGCAGTAAAACAAACAAGACCTCGCGAATGCACACGTCAGTTGAAAACGTCATCGATCAAATTTTCACTTGACCTGTTTCGCGCTCGTGGCACCACCTACCTTTATTCTATTATAGATGCCATTAAATGCGTCACTTACAACCGAGTTTCCCAACATTATAGAATCTTTTTGAGACTTTTTTCTCTCAAGTAGGTGCTCTTAAGGCTGTAATAACATTATGCAGTGATGCGTTGCCCTTCAACGCCTCGCTGGCAACCTACTTAAAAGATAAATAATTTCTGCTTTAACGGTCCATTTACTTTTATCGTTTAATACGTAATTCTGTTTATAATTAACGATATTGTCATATTTATTAAACATTATTCACAATAGCTCTGTTCGATGAGAAGTGCTTGAAGTGCAGAGCAGAGTAGTGCAGTGCAGTGTAGTGTACACTAGTTCATTCTAATTCTTGTGGTTTCATAAAACACACTAGTGTATATTTGGGCAAGTTTGCTCAGTTGTGAGTAATCAAGCCAAGCGTAGCCAAAGGTGTAAAAGGTTAGGTTGTTTATAAACACAGTCATATCATAAAGCTGCAAAGGAGTGAATGCAGAAATGTCTGTTTTAAAGAGCATAATGTTTGAACTAATAAACGATTCTGACGAAGATCAATCATCACTTGATTCTTCATCAGATTCAGAGACAGATATATTAATTAATTCTTTATATAACAAAACAAAGAGAATATACTATATCTGAATCCATTATTTTATTTTCTCAATGTGTAAAATTTTAGGTTAATAAACAGATATGTAGATAGGATAGAATTAAAATGTCTACCGAACAACATTTAGTTACCCCCACTCTTACTCTGCACTTTCTACACCACCTCGCGAGTCAGGTCAGCAACGTGAGCACTAGTTCTTAAAATTTTTGTCATCGAACAGCCTGCCAGAAGCTGCCCGTTTCTCATAAAACATGTTAGTGTAAGAAAGTTAACACTAGGGCGGCCTAGTACATGTCATCGAACAAAGCTAATTATTAAGAATAACGTATATTTTGAGAAAAAGTTAGATCTCTGCATCATATAGAAAGAAATTTTATGTAAACTTTGACATAAGGAATTGTTCATATAAACTAAAAAGATAGGAAATTTAATTTTACAACAATAATAGGGGACCATTATATTTAATGCGATGCAGTTTGTTGTTTTTTTTTTCTTTTTAATATCTTGAGTTGTCTTCGGGCGATGTTAAAACAATCCTATAGCGACGAAGCAATTTCTGCACTCAAAAATACGCTGATAATTCAACCAAAGTCCAAATACGTGTCTACTGTATATCTGAGGCAGAGCAGCATAACGAAGTGAAGATAGCGCGGAGGTTATTGTATACTTTTCTGTTAAGTCTTCAATTCGTTGCGCCTGAGAAACATTTGGGGGATTATACTCTATCTGTTTTTTATAAAATGGCTTCTTAATGCTCTGCATCATCTAGAGATTCGTTGAATCTGGTCCGCAATCTATTTGATTACATATTTTTCAAAGTTTTTAGTCCTTTCTGATCAAAGTTCTACTAGCAATTATTATGTACGTTATTAAGACATTTTTTTACCTTCCGTCACCTTTAGGTAAAGAAGTTATTGTTTTTGTTCAAAAAATTCGGTTGTGGGTTTTTAATGAATAAGCACGTTTTACGGTCCCTAATATACGATTTTACTAGTTTTACGATGATACCTTCTCTTATAGTACAGTTCTAAAAATTTTAATTTTGTCCTATTCCTCTTCTTCGCATCTATGTGAAAAGCTGATTTGATTTTCTTTTGATTATAATTGGTGAACCGGAAGTTCCCTTATTTGATGTTCTTTTCTTGAAAAAAGCAGTTAAATATCATTTTTTTGACATTTTATGTGATTAACAATATGAAAGAATATCTTCTTTTCTATACGTTTGATTATACATTTATTCAATAGATACAGAGTTAAAGAAAAGGGATTAACTTTCAGCTAGTATATTCAAATAATTTTAATTAATAGATGTTAGTGTCAAGTGCAATTTACATAGTGTATGTTCGTGTTATAATTTTATTGAATCTTTTGTCTCGGTATGGAATTTGTACAAAATAGTATCTGCTCGTGTTACAATTTTATTGAATATATGAAATCTTTTCCAAGAAACTTATGGTCTAGGATTTATACAAAATTCATAGAATTGACGGAAGGTAATGTACTGCCCACATCAAATTTTTTAGAATGTTATTGAAAATAGTTCCTTTCAATAATAATATACTTCACCGTTCTCTCCTTAAAAGTTTCCAAGCAATATTCTTTTAAAAAGCTGTAAAATTTATTTCTGGGAGACTTAGAAACTGCCAAAGCCGGCAAACTATTACTGGCGTACTTATCTTTGTTGTAATTTCAATCAAATTCGAAAGTCCTTGTCATCAAAATGTTGATATCTATAAAGATGTTTCTATATTTTTTTCTTTTACTGAATCTAAAAGTTTTGTCATATATTTCCATCAGTTGCATACTTACAAAATTAAACTTCCTGATATTAAATCTGATAAAAACCCACTTTGACAAAATTGCATTTCGTTGCATCATACAAATATTCCTTTCTGCATCACATCAGCATCAGAAGTTGGAATAACGTAGGCTGTGATTTTATCACCATTCAGAGGTGCAAATAAATTCTCAAACAGACGGCTTGCGTAACTGTAACACCTTTGACACTACTGTTACTGGACAGTCCTTTGAAAGTTTTAGAGGCCTGTCAAACGAACCGATTTGCTTTAGAGTTAAAGGATTTTGCGTTGGTTTGCCAACCTGCTCGCTATTGAAAGCGAGAATAGTAGACAGCTAAATGATATTGATTTCGTTGCGTGGATATTTTGCTGTAATAGTTCCGTATAATATTATTTTAAGAGTAATTATTTTATAAATATTTAAAATGTATTAACGGATTTCTCGGCGGTGATTGTAAGGAAATATATTTTTGTTATTCCATAAAGTAGTTAATTTTATTTAAATTTCCAATATTTCGTTACACATTTTGTAACTTCATCAGGGAATAAAATAGTTTTAACTGGTGTAATCACTTGCCAAATTGATAATTTCAGAAACATTCAATTTTTTTGTTATTTGTTTATGTTCTGTACTGATTTACATATTATTAAAACAATTTTGGCCATATAAGTATAAAATATAAGTTACATTAAAAGAACATTAAAAACTTTACTCAGTGAGCGTCACATGTTGGCCGAAAAGTGTGGGAAGTATTATTGCTTATATTATTTTTTCCAGTATATTATTTTAAAGTAATTACAAAAATGAGCAAACACAGCTCTCATTGTTATAATCCATGTAAACACAAAAAAATCTGTAGTGGTTAGTACAATACCTCTCTTTAGTTTTATGTTATATAGATATTGTATTGCACTTCGCTATCAAAACGTCATTTTGTAATAAAAAAAAGTTACAGAAATTTACCCAAACATTGTTTTTCATAGTACTTAACGCGTTATGATTTATTACATCCGATTATTCTATATATTATAGTGTCTTTATCTCTAAATTTATAGAAGATATAATAAAAACGTTAAACGTGTCTCATGTAGAATTTCATGTTCTTCAATATTAGTAATAACACAAATTTTCAAAAAATAATATTTATATGATTTTTTTTTAAGAAACTACTATTTTCGGTTGCCCAAATGTAACCATGTAACCCATGAATGTCAGACTGAGGAATTCAAAGTTAAATAAGTTTTGTCTTATAGATTTCGAGGAATCGTACATTCAACATCTACACATACACACACATACACACACACACACACACACACACACACACACACATCATCATTATCATCATCATCATCATCATCATCATCATCATCATCATCGTAAAAATAATTATACATATAATATTCTGTATGGATTAGACACGAATAAATAAATAAATAAATAAATCGTAAAAATGTTAAAATCGAATTGTAAGGATCGTAAAAAGTGCTTATTCACTAAAATCTGGATATGCTGTTTTTAGCATAAATCCAAGAACTCTCTTAGGTAAAAATGTACCATGTTCTCAGGGTACACAAAGAACGATATAACACCAAAATGTCGGTATAATGCTTTTGCATCTTTATGTGCTTGATAACATTCGTCAACGGTATATAACGCTTTGTAACCGAGCTAGTAGTGTTCTTTTTCAAATATATATGTCAAATACAGTGCTTTAATACATCTTTATAATATAGAACATTAGTTGAGGTTAAAAAAATACGTGTGTTTTTTTTTTTCGTCGGTCAACAGGCGAAGTTAACTTACGAGTATGTACTTCGATCAGGTTGTGAGTTTTTGAAAGATGAATACGTTGCAATAATAAATAACTATTAGATACATAATAAAATGAGAATTATTTAAAAAAAATTCTAAAACTACCTTGGTAAAGCAAACCCTAGTTTCCTGTTTTTCTACCACTACAAATTACCATAACACCACGTTCAAATTAAAATAATTTAAATTTAACAGGATAATAAATCATAATGCTTTTCATCGGGTGTAAAATACATTCAATTTTCTTTAACTTCTCGAAACTATTCGTCCTTTTCTGATAAGACTATTTCAGGCACTAAAGTCTAAAGTGTCCAACCAGTAATCTAGATTGTACTGGACGTAAACCATTCCTCACAATGAATTATAGACGAGAAATTTCCCCAGTTTCTCTAAGAATTGGAAGGTTATGCAGATATGAAAAATTACATAAAATTTTTATTTGGCACCGTGCAAGTTTGATTTAAATTCTCAAGGACTTTGAATAACGTATGAGGAGTACTTATTCATTTTCTGCAATTTCATTTCATATTTTGGAGAAGTGGGTTGTTTTAATATATGTAATATTGAACAGAATATTAGAGATGAATATATATTAACAAGTTTCTGAGAGGAAACTGAGTCGAACAATGTTTTATTTGAAATTTTGTAAAATGTTCTTATGCTGCCTTATGCATGCATATTTTATAATGTTTTCATTATTAATGGTACGACGTGGTAAACCAAGCAATTATATTTGTAGGTTATTATTAGTTATTTTTAAAAACGAGGCAATCTATACAGGTATCTATAAAATAAGTGGACATTGTTTAAACATATAGACTGGTAGTATTTACTTAAAATTTTAGTCACCCTGACTAAGTAATTACCATGACTACCATTTAGAATACATTGGTATGATTAAAAAACAACTGAATTTATTATTTTATTCATAGCTTAATCACCCCTGAGAGTAAATACTACCGATCATAATCATTGGCCCAAAATAAGACGTCTTATGTAACTAAATCATGTACGATTTCATTAGGCGAGCTTTTGTAGTTATATTATATAATATAAGAATGAATTTACTTTTCTTCGTACGAGTAGATTAATTTAATTTAAAACAAATACTTGTTATACAGAAAAAAAAACCTTATGTTAAATCAAGCATCAGAGCAGAAAATAAAGTCATATATGTCGCAATGACATAAAAACTGAAGGAAATGCGGGTGAATGAGCCATATTTTATAAGAGAAAGCCTCCATTCTTTCAGCTGATGATTAAATAGGCATTGTTCAAATATTTGTTCATCCCAAGAACGAGAGAGCGAGAGAATTCAGCAGTGATACTCTCTCGAGATAAATAACAACGATTCTTCCTTTACGTACGTAGAAGTTTGATTATTTCTTAAACCTGCGTTAAGATTCGCATAATTATGATACCACAAGGTAGAAGCGGCGGTCGGTAAAAGTTTTTATATTAAACTGACAAACTCTTTGAGCGCCGGTGAAATTGAATGTCAACCGAGAACTTGAGTTGCGTCTTTTTTCATCACATTCCTTTCGAGGTAGATTTATTGGATATTACTAATGAAAAATTGCCAAATATTTGATCCTGAAAACTTAATATATAATTGAAATTTGTTGAGAGTTGGGATTATGAAATTTTCATAAACTTTTTTCATTTACATAATTCATTACTTCAGGCTATAATTCAAAATTCAAAATATTTTGTATTTACTTTTCATTTTAGCAAAAGTAGTTCAGTGTCAGACACGTGTTTCACATTGATTTGAAGGTCAACGAAATTCAAACGAAACGTGAAATTTAATCTTAGATATACGAAACCCACCATGCAAGAGTATAGGACAAAACATTAACTATTGTTTTACTGTTATAGCTATACTATTATAGTATTCTTCAGGTAGTTCAATTCGTTCTATAATCTATGCTGACACCTACGAGGAAACTATATGTTAATTAACATACAAACAAGACTATTATTCTATCCCTCTTTGATAGTTTTTTTATGGCAATATTGATAAATCACGTTAATTAACACAAGACATAAAAATGAAATGCTGTATTTCACCAGCTCCGAATTGCTTCGGTAGATGGTTGAAATGCTGTATTTCAAATTGTTATTGACTTACTTCATATGGATCATCGTGACTAATACAACTTTAATGAAATTTTGTTATAAATTTAAATAATACTGTATATTTCAACGATAGCTGAAGATGGGCTTGCTCTAAGCCTGAAACGTCCGTAATAAATAGTTTAAAATACACGTGGACCATTTATGCCTTACTTTATCATCTTTAATACAATACATAGTTAACAATCACCAACGTAAAACATAAATAATTGTTTAACGTCCAAGTAGACTTCCCAACTTTTCAACTGGAAATCTATGATGGGTGACTTTTTTATCACATTCATTTTTATATTTGGATTAGGTGAAAATGATTTCATTACTCTTCCTAGAGTATTCCAAATTTTAATTTTCCGTAAACGTGGCAGTGAGATTAAAAGAGATTTAGTTGAATTTCAGACTTTAATTATAATAACATTTTAGTTCTGAAGTTTTTGTAGGATATGATTAACTGTATATATAAAGCATGGTCTTCCCAGTTTTGTTTCGTTCTATGTTGTATTTGTTGTATTTTTTTTTTTTGCTTTGAAACAAAATATTGATTGACAACTTGCATAATAAAAATAAAAATCGTTATTGAAGTTGATGTAAATAGTATTTTTATATTGAAAACAAAATATTGAATGTGTTTATCGACTGTGTGTTTATTAAACATTGTATAGCAGTAAATTAATATGTATTTGACTTTTTCTCTTTAAAATTTCAAAATGTTTCATTCATGAAAGCTGTTACCTGTATTTCAATGTTATTAAAATTTAAATTGAAATATGTACATTTTAAATTCAGCTCGTTTCAAGAATCCTTCGAGATGTTATTGAAATTAAAAATTTAAAAGGTTTTATAGAATATCTGTAACATTTAAAAAATTCAAAAGTTACCAATATTACAAATCTGTCTTTTATCATTATGTTAACAAAGGAGACAATAGATTTCTTTGATAAACAATTTTCTCAACTCATTTAATAATAAACATTGAAAAGAAAGCCATTAAAAATAATAAGTTATTGATAACATAAAAAAAATGTGCTCCTATAACCTGCGTACTTGTCTATACACAGGTTATCGAAAGGGTGTTAGGATTTTGTTGAATTAAACTTTTAACCGTATCGTTTATTTAACGCACGCTGGATAAATAAATGATTAACTAGTTTGAAAGGACGTAAATACCTCGAACCAATTTCCCTGAATAATGAATCCACTATTCGCGAATGGCTAATTAGTGCGAGTAACAGGATTGGAAATGAAAGTTGGATGTTTCATGAATATTTATCGTTGGTAGCACTGTTTGCGCAATGTGCAATGTAAGATTCATGTTCGGTATGACCCTAAAAGCCACGTAAATGCCATAACTCATTTAATTCGCAAAGACACAAATAGAGGGACAGACAAACAGACTTTTCGTGTTGCCATTTGCTTTGTTTTCCTCCGTTGGAAAGGAAGTGGCCAGTGGCGTAGCCAGAAAGGGCAAAATATATAAAGTGGTTCATTTATTTGTGATATCCTTGGAACCATTTCTTGATCAATTAGTATCAAATACTTTGTTTCCTACAATTCTATAAACTTTGTTCATAGAACGGTTTGAAACCGTTAGCAACCGTCAGGAGCATGCGCATATACATAAAATCGTTCATAGAGTCACATATTTCAAACTGTGACTACTAGTAGGCTGTTTACAGAAGTTGTCTGACTAGTTGAGGACTGGTTGCTAATAGTCAGAATAATTTCCAACTCTTTTTAGTTTGTGACATGCACATTAATATTTTTCAGAAGTTTTGACATTTCATTCACTTAATAATGGTTGCTGTTTCGGATAGTAGGTAGCATTTCCAGTGGAATATTTGACTCTTTGAATGATTCTTCAAGTGAAGATGGCAATTTTGAAATAACGACTTTTAGAAAAAATATCAAAAATGATAATTATGTTAAAATTATACTTTTACTCCGAATGACGCATTATATTTTTTCTTGAAACATACGTATTTAAATAAAATAATTACAATTTGACCTTACAATAATTATAAATATTTTACGTAAAGGATGTTTGCTGATTGCAATTGCTCTTTTTCTATAGATACTTTCGTATTTGTTCACTTTTTGTCATAAACATTCAAGTGAAAATTTTCACTCACTTTTTGACGTTTAAATAAAAACTATGCAATTTTATACTCTCCTTATGTGCAATTATATCAGAATTTGAAGTATTGCCATGTACGGCCCTTGAAGTTGTTCAATTGGATGGAAGGATATATGTCGAGGAATCGATGAAAAACAATATGAACTTTTATTATCACTTTAATTTTAAGTATTCTTACCATAATTACCAATATGTAAGTCTGCTATTTTTCAATATGTTATTTCGTTAAATATAAACTGTTTGTATTTCAATTTGTAGTTGACAGCTGTTGTAGGTTTTTAGTAACTTTATTCTTAGGTTATCTAGTTTCTATTTTACAAGTTACTTCTTATTCGCTCATTGTATATAGTTGCTATGGATATTTATCTATTTCATAGCTATTTTCTATGCCGGCAGCGTAGAAATGAAACTTCTACCTTGAGAATCAAGTCACAAAAGATGCCATTTTTATGACGTTTGAAGAAAAAGATTTTATTGAAGACTTTCAAACAAATTGCAAAATGTTATTGAAGTAAGATTTACAGTTTCACGGTATTTTGATTGGCAACTGGAAACTGGAAAAACGCCATACTACTCGTAGATGCACACTAGTTTTCATTGTGTTTTTCAGACCGTTTGATTTACAACTATTTAACCGGGCATACGCATTCGGTGTCAAACTCCAACCATTTGCAAAAAAGAATGGGATTTCTTATTATTCTGTGAAATCTTAATAAAACGATGGCCGCCTATTTACCGAACACATATACATAGTATGTCTTATACGAGGGTTTTAATAGAATTATTTAGAATAAGAAAATCAGGTGTCACTTGAAATTGGGAAATTAAGTTATTTCAATGTTAGTTAATCTATTTTTTTTGGTAACGCATGTGATAATATTTCGAATCATAATTTTTAGTTTAGCAATTTTTAATCCAGCCTAATATTAGTTTTAGTTTTTAAATCCTCCAGTACTTAGTTGGCAGTTTTGAAGTCTCCCAAAAATTAGTTTGAAAGCATTTCAAAAGAAAATTGGTTGGGAGCTTTAATTTAAAAAGTAAAATTCTAAAGAACATGAACCATGTGTCTTGTTCTCAATAATTCTAGCGCGAACCTCGTAAAATGCAGTCTGCGCACTGAAATGCAAACAAATTCCTCCAAAATCCTAGTTCCGCCACTGGCAATAGCGCACGAAAACCAGATGAGTAATTGCAATTATGTCTTTTTATGTCATCTTAATTTGGAAGGGAACTACAATGATATATTGCAAGCGAGCTACGTCTGTTTGCTTTTCCAGATGCAGACGCTTGAAAAATGATTCCGTAGACGGCGAGGAAATAAATCATAACAATTAGATCCTCGCGCTTTGATGAGACGAGGCGCATGGAATTGAAATTCATACCAGAGGCGCTCCAGCCTTGGCGTTGGCGTTGGTGTTGGCAATGGTGCTATCAGAACGTTCAAGTATTCCGCAGATCGCGGTTAAGATCGTGCCAAAGCTTTATAAACACTCCGCCAACGAATACTTTCGCATTTAAATTAGAAATTTTACTGCCGTATTGCCATATTGCATTCACGACTAATTGACTGGCAGATTCTTCAATACAATGATAAGAAGAATTATTAATAACAGTCGATAAGGAATTCTTTCAGAAATATTGTTATTAACCCTATTATTACGACTGAGACTGAGCATGAGAGGTCCAGTTTTAAATTGCATTTATCTTTGAACGTTAACTCTTACTTTTATGTTTGTGTAATTTATTACTTTTTTCTAAAATACAAAGTGTAATAGAAATAAGTACATTAAATTTAACCAATGATAAAACTTGGCAAGAGCTACAATATTTCTTACTAACTTTTTTCAAAATTGCAAAAAATATTTCCAATTTTGAGACTTATGCTGGTGAAGCAAAAAAAAATAATTTTTAATATTTCTTGGTAACATTTTTGAAGATTTTTAACACAATATCTAGTAGATATACAAAAAATATGCACAGGCCCCCTAGCCTAAAAATTTAGTAGTCTTTATTTTTTATAACATAAATGGCGAAAAATTACATTTAATGGTATTTTTTCGCGATCGCCCAGAAAATGAGCTCTTTCTGATCACTATTTAGACCGGAAAGTCCTTCTTTGCTGAGCTAGCTCGGAAAGTTGTCTATAAGGGATCGGAAAGTACTTTAGCGGTCCTGTTTATTTATTTCTTATTTGCTCGCAGTAAAAAATAAAATAATACTTTTTTATTCTTTTTTCAGGATCGCAAAGAAATATTGTACCCAACATGACCTGAAAGTGTCTATACTGGGCTCAAAAGCTTCCAAAGCTCGCCTACGGCTCGCTCTGGAATATGCTTGCTCACCCAGTAAAGTATCACTTTCAGGTCTTGTTACGTAAATTACTATTTTCGAAGAAAAACTATTTTGAGCTTCAAGTAAAGTGCTATTTCTAGTTACCTGATTTACATCAACATCTAAGAGCTTCTTTCCACATTAGAATAAGGTAGAAATAAAAGGTTTCAAAATTTTCTGACTGATAGTATTTGAGTTAGAGCGGTAACAAAATCCTTACACACACACACACACACACACACACACACACACACACACACACACACACAGACACATACATACATACATACACATACAGACATGATAGAGGGACCTTAAAATGTGGTCATTTAACAAAATATCGATATGCGATTTTTAGCACGATCCCTGTCTCTATTTTTTGCATTCGTAATCCGCAGTCGTTGAAAAAGTATAGTACTTGTACGTGATTCGTTTTATGTACTCTTCATATGATCGTTTATAAAACTTATTACATTATATACTGTTAGTGCATTCTCTAGTCTCCTGTACTCTTGTAAAACGGAATTTATTTTCACATATGTGATATGTTATTTAACATTCTTGTTCATTTATTTCACTTACATGGAAAATACATTGTTCCTCATTTGTTTCGCCCGAATGAAATAAAGCTAGTTTTATTCCACTTGGCTATTTTAGAGTTACTGTTACTACCCTCGAAACAAAATAAAAACATGCATTCATTTTAAAGTCGAATACATGCTACTACCTCCTGTTGACCTTTGAACTTGACACTGGAGGAAGCGTGATATGTTGCATGTTTTACATATTTACCGTGTTAGATATTTTCCACGTGTCGTTCTTTTTCCAGTATTCAGGTTTTACGTAAACCAGATGGATCAATTCAACAAATGAACGAATTATAGTTGTGTAACACCATTAATCTTCTGTTTAGAAAAACGTAGCAACCATTTATTAGGATTTGTATGATGTCAAAAATAATTGAATAATGACATTTTCCAGGGTTTTTCTCCAGGGACATTAACTAGCTGTTTTAAACATAACATCTCTATCAATTCGTTTTTTTTTTATCTTGTGACATATATTCTGAACATAAAAAATTCATAGTTTGCAAATGATCGGATAGTATTGTTGTCGAAATCAGGGACAGAATTTTTTGTTTAATTAATACTTTCCTTAGAGAATTGTCCCATTTGCTTTATTTTACGCATACTGAATTTTTACGAAGTTGTTTTTTATTTTTCTCAAAATTAATGGTTTTGGTAGAAGATAATTCTGCCCTTTAAATGCCGGTCGAACTATTATCAGCCGTCATTTGGCCTACAGTTTTTCTTTTTTAAAAAAAAATAAGTATATTTACAGCAATCGAAAGAATTTTGCAGAAATTTCTCACCATTTGTGAAATTTAATAATTTTATAAACTATTATGAGTCTGAGTTGGTCTTAAGTTTTTTCGACTTACGAGGTATGGCAGTAAAATAACAAGATTGTTTTTAGAATCTTATTACATTAACTAGTCAAAAAATTGCGCAAAACAAATAGATATTGACTTAAATTTTGGGAATAAAAGAAAGTCACATAACGCCATATCAGGAGTGGGATCCCATGACTACGCTATGATAGCGTTCGTTTCCCTAACAACCGTGGAACTTGATAGGAAAATGAAGGTGTAACGTAAGACTATTTTTCGCTACGCTATCTTAGCGTAGTCTTGACATCCCACTCCAGAACAAGTGATGCACCAACACGGTGATTTTGTGTTTCGTTAAAAATGTTTTGACAAACAGGGCGTTGAACTCCGGCGCGTTGTTTTCATAGATAATCCATTCGTCTTTTTTTCACATTGCAGCTCTATTTCTTCTCACCCGTGCAAGAAGGGTTTTCAAAATCTTCTTGCAGTAAACCTGTTTAACGAACTACCTCTCAGACCCAATCCACGTAAACAATCACTCGAATTTCGAAAAAAAAAAATTGTGCCCGTAGTCGCCTCCGATCTTTTTTCTGCCCTCTTTAAACCTTCTAAACTACTCGAAAACTTGAGTACTAGATAGATCCTCATAACTATAAACTTTCTTCAATTAAACGTAAATTTCTGTAGCAGATTTTTCAAGTATCAGAAATTCAAAATGATGCTAACATAATTCCGACAAGGTTACTACCGAAGGGTTTGCCAAATTATATTGAAATTTTAACCGCGGATGAAGGAAAGATAACAAATTAATATGACATATCCTGAAATGTTGCCAAATTTATAGGAACGCCGAAAAAAATCTCGGTATCTTATTGCCACACCTCATATTACCATGAGAAAGATATGTACCTGTACAATAGTTTCTAATCTTCAAATCATTTCGCTAGTTAACATACAAACTGCTATTTGAAAATTAAAATACATTAGGGACGAAATGACCCTCATCGCAATGAAGGTCTCCAATTCCATTTTAACACAATAGCCTATTGCGGAAAATTATTGTGCTTATATTGAAATCATACGAAGTACAAGCCATTATGTGTACGACATTATTGATTCTGCTGACATTTAAATCATTTGTTGGTAGCACATACTGCTATCAGCCCACATCGTTTCGTTAACGATACTTGGGCGTAACGACAGCTGCTCGACAAAACGTCCAACCCATATTGTGCTGTAACATCACCATAATTTTTATCGTCGTTTACGACAAAGTAGGCTTGGAGACTGTCACAAATTGCAAGTAATTTGCACCACCTTCATTCAAACACCACTGGGGACCTGAGATGGATACAGGGACTGCGCGTTGACGAATTGACTGCGTTTATCATTTACGCACAAAATATGCTGCGATGAGTGAGATTTATTTTTTCTTAGTTTTGGTGACAAGATTTAAAATGAGGCAAGGGAGCATGAAATACGGTATTATTTTCTCATCAATAACATGTTTATGTTCTGGAAAATATGTCAACATACAAGGCAGAATAAATTGTTGAATGTAGAGTCTTTTAAACAATGTCAGATTTAGAATAGGATGATCTTGTACGGAATAGAATGAGAAGTAATAAATTGTATGTTTTAACTTTTGAATTGTTTTCTTGTAGTCACTATAATCAGATTTCAACGAATAATTTTGCTAGGGTAAAATTAGTTCCTCTTGTTTAGATATTTGTTATTTTCAACCAATCAATATTAGATAACCTTGAAAACAAATAAAATCGTTTGGTTAAAGTTTAGCGGCAGAGGTCCTAACATCCTAGCATTGCTGACAAATTGATTAATCGCAGCTACTCTGTTTCATATTTCTTCATAGGTATTTGTCCTACTGGTGATGATAAATTGGTTCTAGCAATACGTACTTAGTTTATATAAATAAAATAAATTAATAAAAATATATCATCACAGCATATTGCCCATTGCTGAGTTTGCCAATCTGTTTTGTACTCAGATATCGTTAATGATTAATTCTTATCGGGTGGGTGTTTACTAGACTTTCAGCTCTTGGGTACTCATTGCTGGTGTCAATAAAAATTCGAAATAATTTGTGATGTCTGTCGGGATCGAACCCGGGTGATCAGATTCACGACATGTGGCCGGATAATAATGAATTTCCCAAATAAGACGAATACCGAATACTACAGGGTTGGGCAGAAAGGACAGACGTATTTTTACAACGTCACAAAATTGATGCTTCTTTCTTAAAACAAAAATCATTGACAGATTTGAATTCGTAATGATATAAGCATTTAACAAAATCAAGTGTAGAAAAAATCTTGCTTGTGGGATATCATTAATGCATTTGTGAAGGAATTCACTCTTTTCAACATCACTCTGTCAATATGGGCGACTTCTACGTGAATTTATCCATTTTTATTTCATTTCATTTATCTCAAAAAATTCACACAGTTTGTTGTTCAAATACTCTAAAAATGCCTACACTTACGTAACATTCTCTTTACAATAAAATAATATTACTACCAAGTTTAAATCTCTACCTGTTTTTGAATTATTGCCCCACATTTAGATAAAAAATTCAAAATTTTCAAAAATCTAATTTTTATGTATGTAGATATGCGCTGATTCTAAATTTTGAAACCGCAGGTCGATATCTCTTTTCGTTCTCGAGATATTTAGATTTAAAGTTTTGATAAAAACAGATCATTTTTGGGTTAGAACCCAAAAATGGGTCGAGATATGAATTTGGCGACAACACCATTCGATTCTACGGACAAAAATACATAAGTATAGCAGTTTTTTATAATTTTTGTCCAACCGGTTCATTTTTTATGAATAGAAGTTTGAAAACCCCTGAAAATTATCAAAATCTGAAAAAATCGTAAGGTTAGGTTAGGTTAGACCTTAGATTTTTGTGATTTTTAGCGATTTTCAGTTATTTTGCTTTAGAGATTGTACGCGATGTTCAAAAATTCTGAAAATTGGTGTACTTATGTAATTTTGCCCGTAGAATCGAATGATGTTGTCGCCAAATTCATATCTCGACCTATTTTTGGGTTATTACCCAAAAATGGGCAGTTTTGAGCAAAACTTTGAATCTAAATATCTCGTGAACGAAAAGAGATATCGACCTGCGGTTTCAAAATTTGGAATTAGCGCATTGAGAAGTATCTAGATACAAATTAGATTTTTGAAATTTTTGAGGTTTTTATCTAAATGTGGGGTATATTGACTTTTGGGGCAATAATTCAAAAATAGGTAGAGATATAAACTTGATAGTAATATTATTTGATTGTAAAGAGAATGTTACGTAAGTGTAACCATTTTTAGAGTATTTATATATGAGTATACATAATGTATATTCATGTGATAATTTTATTGAATTTGTAGAATATTTTCCAAGGAACTTTCTGTATGGAATTTGTAAAAAATTGTATTATATTCGTGTTACAATTTTACTGGATATGTAGAATCTTTTCCAATGAACTTTTGGTATGGGATTTGAACAAAATACATCAAATTACGGAAGGTCTTGTGCTGGCCGCAACAGATTTTTTTCTTAAGCAAAAAGTATCAATTCTGTGTCGTTTTAAAAAAGTCTGTCCTTTCTATCCAACCCTGCAGTAATTTTTAGTTTAGTTCTCATGGTTTAAAAACGGAGTATTTCGTAATCAATTTCTCATTACTATTGAGATTTGTTGTATTAATTAAATGCTAGAGAGTCATATTAAATCTTATTGCTAGATAAATCCAACTATATCATTACGCTGCTTCATTTAGTTCAAAGTAAGTTTTGCGAAAATATTAACAATTAGCAAATGGAATACATTTCATATCATGCTTGGACCTGAGGTGAAATATCAAGCTATGTGCTATGATCACACTCCAGCGCATCGACTTAACTGCAAATATATGTAGAGCTTGTCTACATTAGAATGTCTGTTTCCATTTTGGTTACAATGGTAATCAAAAGGTTGTCGCAACAGTTAAGGACGTAACTGCAGTAGTATTAATTGTACATAAATCGAGGACCTACGGTACTTAGGCCTTACTACTATTAGGTCAGTGGTATGTTTGATGATAATGGCGTTTCAAATAGGACATTTACCTACATGTCCAGTTGGTATGTGAATAGATCAATGTAGCAAGTTAGCAATAATTAGACGTTTTGAACCAGAATTCATTCGGTAAGAGCTTAGTCATTGTTCTATGATTAATTTTGATTCTAGTATACAAAAGGCACATTGTCGTGCTAAAAATCACATATAGAGATTAAGCACGTTTTGATGTCCCCAGAACCCGATTTTAACATTTTTACAATGATGTCTGTGGGTATGTATGTATGTATGTATGTATGTATGTATGTATGTATGTATGTATGTATGTGTGTGTGTGTGTGTGTGTGTGTGTGTGTGTGTGTGTGTTAAACAGAAAAATAATTACGACAGAAATAAACTGATGAAGTAAATAAAATACAACTATAAAAAAATTAAAAACACGACAAAATGGTACCGTAGCTGGGCCCTTAGTAGGCCCGGGCCCTGAGGCGCGCGCCTCATGCGCCTCATGGTTAATCGGGCACTGAAATTAAAGTTTATAAAAATAATATATTTTCAATCATACATAAATATTAGAAGTACTATTGATTTGCTTCATTGTCTTCTAGAATACGAATTTGAAAAGATGTCAAGATGCGAGTACTATTTTGATTTTTGTTAAATGTTTCTATCAGTTTTGTCAATATTTGTGAAATTTATTTTGTGTATGATATATATTTGTTAAATGTAAAATAAAAATTGTTATGAGTGAATGTAAAAATATTTTAACATAATGATTGCTTTATTTATACTACATGGTTAAATACCCAGCGGGAGGTTATAGGCTGGCCACATCAGATTTTTTCAGATTGTTACGAGAGCTGGTTGCCTAGTAATTTATCAATTTTTTTTTTATCAATGTTACGAAATAATTTAGCAACAGTCTCGAGTAAAGCAATCGAAAAATTTAACCACGAATGGTATTCGGATTATTATTTCCAAAATAAAAATAAGGGTATAAAAACCAACTTTGACAAATATACATATGTGCAGTATGTTCATAAACACTCCTAAAACGTCAAAAAATTAAAATTCATTTGTAAAAATACAGCATCTTATTGGCTCAAAAGATACGATTTTTTTTAACTGGTTAAAAATTTTATCGAATAGATATTGATTTGGCTACTAAAAATACAATTTTTGTTATATAACAATATACTTGATTGGTTAAAATTTTTAACAAGTTGTTAAAAACTAACCACTGAATTACAGAATAGGCCCCAGAATCGTGAATTTGAATTGGTCTATAAATTTATGAGTGAAATAGACACTGAGAAATATTGTAACGTTTGAAAAATATTCGCTGCTTACTTATGTAAACTGCCTTTGAATCACCCTTTATAGTAATACCATTAATGAAAGAAATAAGGCATTATTCACCTTTGAAATAATTGAGAAAGGAATAAATTAGTAATTACGGAATCCAGTTCTTCTTCAGCATCTTTCCGTAAATTCCGAATTAAAGAACACCTTTCAAGAATAACAAACTGAATTTAAATGCTAATTCTTTAAGTTTTAAGAATATCAAGATTCCAAACAAACATTTAAATATTAAATCAGATTACGAACTTATTTAAAGGTTGCAATCCAAGAACAAAGAACACAAATTCTGCAAGAAGAAAATAAAACAGACGTTAATTTATTGCATGAAATATAGAGTGCAGTAGCTCTGAAAAAGAAACTACACCTTCGGTCAATGATGAAGTATGGATTAAGGAGTGATTCACCGAAGAAACTTCGGTCATCATTAAAAAAACTTTAAATCTCGACAAGACAAATGAAATGCAGCAAGTAAGACACTATAAATTACCCTTACTATCTGCAACATACCGCGTAAATGTTTTAGAAAGAAAATAGCTAACAAACTCCAGAGAAAAAGTTACAGAGAAAAAGTCTTATTTTATGTCTGTTTCAGAGAGATTTACAAACATTAAAAGTTGCAGGGAGAATTTTTCTTTCTCAATTGCTAATTAAAATGAGAAAAATCAGATACAATGTGTTTGAAAAGTAACATTTTCTCTATAAAAATAAAAGTTAGCTATAAAACACTGCACCACTTCCAAATTGTGCTTTTCTGAAAATTTATGAAAACACAATCAATACCGGAACATATATTGAAAACGAGAAATACATTTTTACGGACAATCATTTTGAATCTACTATGTAAGTATAAACTACAATGAAACTTTTGTCGTTACAAGAATATAAAGTGAGAAATATTTTACATGCCAGCTATATTGAAGTTCAAATGGCAAATGAAATTTTCAGGAAATTTTATTGGCGGTATTTCGTTACAATAGTTCAAATTTATCGATAAAGTTAAAGAACAAAGGTTTGAAATCTGATATTCTAGCTTTTTATTAGTAAAACAGACACTTGTTTTACAAACTGTTTCTATATTTAATTAAAAACAGACTATAGCACGCTAAAACTATTATCGGTTTCAAAAGTAAAGTCCTCTGAGTTTAGGTCACTATAACTTCTACAAAATTAAACAAAAAAATAAATCGAGATTTGCACAGTGATATTTCATGATTATTCTTATTTTACACGAAGAAAAATATTCTTAAAGAATAATATTAATTGAGATACTCTTCTGTCACTTTTTATTTAAATCGCAGAAAGCAACAAATTAGACATACTTCAAATTACAGGTTTTTAAAAATTAAAGTCCAGTCTACATTGTGTCAGAAGCATGATTTTTTTATGGAATAATTTCTGATTAATTCAGGATAGAATATGTCCTAACGAGGAAAACATGAAATTTTCATGCTCCCAATTTACATTTTATTTATTTATACAAAACCGTGTTCTGTAACACATACAGATTTTCTGAAATATTACCAAAAAAATATGTTGTAGCTTTCGTAAAAAAATTGTTTCATTGTATTCTGCCCATTATAATGAAAGTTATTACATTTCAAACCTAGGGGACTTTATTTTTGAAACTAATAATAGTGCCGTTTCCAACATTTATGCCTCTATTCTGTACAGTTCTATAAGCTCAGTAACCTTGATAAATGTAAGACTGTAGTAAAATTACTATTCTTTATATTTCCGACTAACCAAAAACTTAATTTCTCATTCTAGAAATCATACATTTATTTCAAAAAGTACAATTTATTTGTATTACTTTTTCTTTAAAGAATTCAGGTGTAGAATACTGTAAGGGTTGCTTCATATTATAAAGGTATTAAAAATATTATTAATGGTAATATTTTCGACAAGATGTATATTGAAATCTTTTGTATGGAAATAAACGGAATTTTTTGCCGCTTTTGAAAAACACCACTAATCAATACATACCCGTGCTCGTCCTTTACAAGGGCGTAACCAATTAAGAAGAACATAAATACTCTAATAATGTCGCCGAAAATTGGAATTACATTTTGTTAGCATCACGTTCTATGCAGGCCATTAAATATATTTTATGCCCCAACGATTTCCATATTTTTCTTATCATTTTAAATATGATTATTATAAATGAAATGAAAACTTGTCAAATCTGCGGACGTCAACATAATTAATTACATTTATTTGAAACGCGTTGCGGCGTGTCTGTTATATTATGACAACTCTTATTCGTGATATAAATCATAAATATATTTTACTGGCACTTGTACTAAAAGACATGCTTACACATTAATAAAAACTCTTATTCGTGACATAAATCATAAATATATTTTACTGGCACTTGTACTAAAAGACATGCTTACACATTAATAAACTTGTTAATTATATCCATTTATCCATTCACATGGTATTGTGTTTAATACACTTTAGCTGTATGTCACTTTTTATATTATATTTTCATACCTAATGGATATTTTGGCACATAACTGAAGCATATTTTCGTTCCACAAAAAGCAAGAAATTTAATATTATCAACCCTTTTTGATATTCTGAATATTTATGAAATAACTTTCAAGGCTCTCGAAGTATTTCTTTTTCATTTCTAATTAATTTAAAACTTTATGGTCGTTAGAAAATGAGAATTGTATTTCATTTCAAACAAAGAAACAAACCAAAAGTTAAAATGGCATTTCTTGTTCGATACCATAAATATAGCAGATTTATAAGAATTGCCCACATGTTCATATAGTTTATTTGTAATGCTGAGTAAGTAATCATTGAAAATGCCATTACAGAATGGCTCAAAATTCATTATAATGGTGCAGTATTACGGAATGTACGCCGCAAGCTACGTCACTACAATGCAACTATAAATTATCAAGAAATAAATGAAATTCCAGCTCTATGCTCTACTTATACCGGATCGATAAGGACAAATATTTAATAGTTATTAAATTGGTAAACATTCTGGTGAAACAAAGCGACAGGCCACATCAAAATCTATAATCAAGCAATAAATTACATTTTTACATTAAATGAGAAGTTGTGGCCTTACAAGAAACTGATTTTTTTTTTCGTTTTTCACGAAAAACGCTCTTTGGCTTTACAATAAAATCAAACTATACCAAGGAAACCAATTAAAAAATTGAACTGTTTGCAACATAGTTTGTAATTGACAGATCAATGTCAGTGTCAAAAATCAACAGTTTTATTGACATTACTGAAAGGTTTTTCTGGGAAGTACATTTATTTTTTAAATTATTTTGTTAATCAAACATTTAAAATTATATATAGGAACTTCTTCATAGAATTAAAGAATAGAATTACAATATTTTTGCACAGGAAATGGCAAACAACACAAGTCATTTTTCTGTAAAAAGTTCAAAATTAAAAAAAAAATAATGTTTATGTTGTTATATACTCTTTATCACTCTGATTTCAAATTTTAACCGCAGGACGCTATCTTTTTACGTTTCCGAGATATTTGTCTCTAAAGTCATGGCCAAAAATACCCATTTTTGGGTAATAACCCCAAAACGGATGGAAACACTGATTTTGCAACATCAGCATTCGATTCTACGGGTAAAATTACATAAGTATACCGATTTTCAAAATTTTTGGACAACGTATAGAATTACCAGAGTAAAATAACTGAATATCTAATCCCTTGCAACAACATATACAGTTTTCGGAGTAAAATAACTGAATATCTAATCCCTTGCGATTTTTCAGGTTTTGGCCATTTTCAGTTATTTTGTTCTGGAAATTGTATACATTTAAAAATTACAAAAATTGGTACACTTATGTAATTTTGCCCGTAGAGCCAAATTGTGATATCGCCAAGTCAGTATTTCCACGCATATTAGGGTTAGAACCCAATATTGGGTGTTTCTGGGATCCAATTTTGAAGACAAATATCTCGGGAACGAATAAAGATATCGCCCTGCGGTTTCAAAATATCAGCGTACTGAGAAGTATCTATAAGTGTAAAAATGGAATTTTTAAAAGTTTTGAAGTTTTTAGCCAAAAATTGGTATGTTTTTTTAGGACTGTAACTTAAAAATGGATCGAGATAATATAAAACAAATAATTGGATTTTTAGTTGTCGAATCAATTAATCAATATCTATTCGATAAAATTTTTAACCAGTTAAAATTAACCACTAAGTTACAGAATAGGTCCACATATTTTGTTTCGTCTACTATATTTTCTTATTTGGTATTGTATTCCCATCACATTTTCTGCTCTCCTAGATTCGTAAACAGGACAAAAAATTAACCCAGTTCGACCTGAGCAACGTTGTATTACTATTCCCACAAACCTAGTTTACACAGCACTAAGTTTCCTCCACGCGCTATTCTGGTGTATAGGGAAGGGACTGGCGTGAATATCAATGCAGGATATCAACAGTTGTTAGGGGAATTTCTTTTTTGATGTGCTGTGTACGCAGCCTGTGAAAGGCACACAAAAGAGTATTGAGTGCTACCGAAATGAGATTTTCCTGCAGAGTGTGGCTTCCCAATGTAAGTGACTGAGTTCCACACAAAAAATGGACCTGTCCTGATTTTGTTAAGAGAATGGACTTGTACACAGACTCTGATTGGTTGAAAGGGATTCCCAGCGTAATTACATTACAAGCCAAAAGGATATTTTATGTATTGTTATGATGTAAAAAGAATGCTACATACTGATATGAAGATTTCGTTTTGAATAAAATTGTCGTAAATATCGATAACTTTGAATATGAAGCTACGTAAAGATGTAGTTTTGAAAATATGAACAAAGAGTTGCACGGAATTGTAAATTATTTTCAGTTTTTGATAAACAATTTACAAGTTAATGCAATGGTAATAATAGATTATTATTATTTAGTTTGGTATATAAATAAAACTATAATCCGTTATAAATAAACAAAAATTGATAATTAAGGATGAAGGAAGGTTTTAAAAAAGAAAAAACCCCGAAGTCTTATTCACACTGTTCTTTAATTAAAACGTGGACCGGTTTCGGTTACTTAGTAACCATCTTCAGCACCGGTTTTTGACTACAATTAAGACAAAGCAATATTATAGCCACAAGACACAATTTATAAATAAAAAATATTCAAAAACAAAAACATATTATTAAAAAAAGTTGCCTTAATTCATTGTTAAATTAAATTGTTGAGTTATAAAAAAGTGTAACATTCTAATACTACAAATTGCAAAGTATAAAATTTAAAAAACATTAAATGTATTTATAAAAAAATAAATAAATAAGAATATATAAAATAATAAACCATAATTAATACTTACACTAGAAAACTAAAAAAGTGTAACACTACTACTGCACGAGGGAAACTGCACAAAGAACCCCAAAAAACATTCAAAAAAATATATTTTTTTACAAATTTTTAAACAAAATTCTTTTAAAAGTTGTCAGCTCAGTAGCTTGTCTATCAATGTATTGGGAGTAATGAACTCGTGAGAATAGCCTTGCAAAAAATAGCAAAACATTGCTAGAATTCGCCAATCAATTTAAAGTAATAATTCCAGGAGCGGACTACTCTTCAAACTGACTTGGTCGTTCAAACAATGTTTTCTGTCTTTGATGGTAGATTTTTTAATTTCTAAATTTTCTAGAAAGTCTAAAATTCTTCCATTTTCAGCAATGTGTAATATTTCATAATTTTCTGTAATATCAAAATTATGGTCTTTGTCTAAAAGATATTCTGCGAAAGTGGAATGACTATTCTGGAGTTTAAACGCTCTCAAATGTTCTTTAAATCTGATTTTGAATTTTCTACCCGTTTTTCCAACATAATTACAGTCACAATCACCACATTTCAGTTGGTAAACTCCTGATTTCTCTAATAGTTCAAGATTGTCAACTTTTTTGCAAATTTCTCTTTTTAAACTTGAAATAAGTTTAAATACTACCTCGATTTATGATTTCTTCAAAAGATTCTTAATTTTATAATTAATATTCCCTAAAAACTGTAGGCTGACTCTTTTTCATATACCATTGTTAGTATTATTTTCTATATTGTATGCCCTTAGTAAATTAAGTTTATATCTTTTTTTATTTATTAATTTATCAATAATTTTAGGGTTGAAGTTATTTGCTATTGCTATTTGTTTTAAAATTTTAGTTTCTTTAACAATTTCATTGTTGTTTAAGCCTTATGTTAGCATTCTATGAATTGAACTATTAAAGACAGTGTGAATAAGACTTCGGAGTTTTTTCTTTTTTAAAACCTTCCTTCATCCTTAATAATTCAACTTCACACTTGGGTGTATCTTCATTCATTAAAAATTGATAACTTTCTCATATACAGATTATCTAGGGTAATATATCTAATATGTGGTCTCTTCAGATCGAAAACTACGTGATGCGAAATCTGTTTAGATAAGTTATCCCATTGGTAGATCATCCAGGCGGCATAATTTGTAACTATGTAATTTAGTACTCTAGCTGATTTGACATTTGAACTCATATAGTAAAAATGAATGTAAATGTGAAAGCAAAACTTACTTTCCTATGTTTGGTGACAATATTGTAGTTATCATTAGTAAAACTTAATACAAATTAAAATATCAATAAAATATATAAAATAAAGTTTGTAATGATTGTCTTCGTAAATGACAATCTCAGTTTCATCAGAAACCTATTTTAGTGCATCGCTAATATATGAAGGAAAACATCTTGCCGGATTAGTAAAGGTTCAGATTAGTTTCTACTGCAAACCGAAAATAGTAGCACAATTTTAGAAATAGTAACTTTTTGGGCGTCTTATCTATCTCTTTTATTATCGGATATATTTGCCGCTTCATTGTCGCACGAACACATATTATTAGAGTTCTCATTTTGCGCGACGTCCTTTGATTATCATTTTAACGACATCTGCAACGATGGTACTCAGAACTACAAGTACATACGAGTACATGTTCAGTCAACAACTGCGAAACTTGTATCGTATTTGTATGTATGTTTAATATTAGAGTACATTCGTTTATTAATCTTGGTTGAATATTCAGAAGTGACTACTAATTTCCTTCTTCATCATTAAAATGCTAAAACATATCTGCATTTAATGTAGACTGCTAAGTAAATATTGGAAAAGATTATACTGTATAATAATTTTCAAACCACAAAAAATATTATATACTAGATTAGCTTTGTGTAACAAAACTAAATTCAGCGGCATTATTTTTATTTGACATTTAGAAAGTCAGTCCATTTTTTTTTCTACAATCTTTGAGCCTAGTTAAAGACATCTGCAACATTTCATAATTCCGTCTGGTTATAAATCTAAAGAGAAATCGATAATAACAATGAGACACCCTAACTTTCATGTCACCGCGATGTGCTCTCTCTGTTGGAGATTTTCTGTTAGCTCGGATGAGACCTGGGGCTCGAGGCTAGAAGAAAGTGTAGCAGATGGTTGTTTAGAATACGCCCATAAGATAAACGGCCAATCTGGCTGGAAAATATAGCTCCAAAATATGGAGTCGCAAAGACAGAGGGTTGAACACTAACCGTGGTGGGTGGCAGTAGAGGTAGAGGAATTCATTTGAAAACAGGTGTCAATCAAAAATTAGATAGTTCAAATTCAGGAAGTCAAGTTTAAGATGTAGAGGTAAGAGACAAGTAGTGTTAAAAGTGTGAATAGTGTAGAAACATGTAAGTTAAAAGAACCGTTAATTACTTATAAATGTAACTTTTGTTCGTTTTGCTATTATCTGTAAATGTAAAGTTTTTATTGCTCAGATTATATTTTGCTTACATCATATTTTACTGTTCTGCTAACATCTTTCGTTTTGTAATGATTTTATTGTTCTGGTATACTTTTTGTTTGTTTCGTTTGTTTAAATTGCAACTTTCATTATTATATGTGTATATTTTACAACATACTTTAATTCCTTTTATAACATAACTATTTATTAAGAATTCCGTTTTATATCTGCTTTGCCCTCTGCACATACGAAGGTATTAGAAATAAAAAAAAATATATCATTACGGCATGTTACCCATTTCTGGGTGTGCCAGTATGTATAACACATGTAGACATCGGTAATGATGACGATATATTTTACCGTGTGGGCGCTTACCAGGCGTCACCTCACAGGCACTCATAACTGGTGTGGAGAGTGCACCACAGGGGTCACTTTTGTGCCATTTAAAATTGGAAATATTTGGCGTCTGTCTGGATTGAACCTAGAGATGCATTCGGGTCGGGCCGGGCTTTGAGGATTGAATCGACTCGGCCCGAAAATAAAAATTACCGGCCCGACTCGAAGATCGACTCGACAAAAAAAATTAGCTAGCCCGGCTCGAAATCGGGCCGAGTTTCGGGCCGGGCCGGGCCAAAGCTCGAAATTGGGTGCATCCGGCATTCCTAATGTTGATTTTTATGTTAAGGCGAAATGTTTAACTTTTTTCATGTCAAACTTATAAAAAACCTATACATTCTTATAACTTTCAACATTAGTTAACATATGTAGTTAAAAAAGAGACTCTTCTAGTGTAAGTTTGTTATAAAAATTACAGACCTACGAGTATTTAACACTTTGTTTACCAAAGCCGTTCGAAAATTTAAACAACTTTTTCACAAATCTTATATAAAAAATATAATTTACATAAAGATTTTTTATCTAACTTTGTTTCTGCTCAAAAATAGGACAATAAATCATTATGGTAGGAACAAAAATCACTTTTATTTAAGTATACGAGTAATAACAACAATAATAATAGCAACATCACAATATAATTATTATGCTTTAATGAATAACCTTGAATTCTTGAAGTAAAATAATACATTTTTATTTATTAATATGTGAAGTATGTTGTTATTAAATCATTTTGATCCTCTTTAAATTCATCCATTTTCATTAAAATATTAAGGAAACTGTGCATTTGATTGAACTATAAGATTTTTCGGGCCGACCCGAAAAGCTCGAATTTTCGGTGCGGGCCAAAATCAAAAGTCCGACTCGCCTCGATTTTTGAAAATGATTAGCCCGATTCGGCCCGATAAAAAATATCTTCGGCCCGGCTCGATGATCGACTCGAAATCGAGCCGGGCTTCGGGTCGGGCCGGGCCAAAGCTCGAAATCGAGTGCATCTCTAATTGAACCCGAACTAATGAAAATATTAGTATTATTATTATCCCAAATTTCACATAAATTACTTGTGGCTATCCTCTTGGATTAATTGTATAAATTACAAATTCGATTTTGCTTATTTATCCATAAATAGCCTAGTGGTAGCTCTACTTAAATAAATATTATTTTTATATTTTATCCTTGTACCGGATCTGTTCCGCCACACTTGTTTTAAGTCAGCTAATAAAGTATCAAATATTGGTTTGTAACTTTAGACTACAAAATCTTGAAAGAATTTATATTTCCCGGAATATATTGAGGAAATTCAACCTCCGTAAAACGGTAAAACAACACCAAATTAAAGTGTATACTTTCAAACAAAATATATCATGATACAGATCCTTGTAAAGTGATTTATAAACCCCGTAAAACCGTCCTGGTCAGCGGTGAACCCCTTTTGACAATCCGCAGCAGACAATTAAATAATCATTACCCGACATTAAAGGACGCTGTACCCGCAATCCACGAGTTAATATTAAATGATGTGAAATTAAATATGAGGAGGTTTACCGCATATCAAGTAGCCCATTTCATTTATATTTAAGTAAGTTAATAAAAGACGATTACGCTTTAAAGCGGATTTAAAAATTTTGCTTTGAAAGATATGCGAAGTTTTGCATGAAGGCAAAGATCAAAGGCTGCAAAATGAGTTTCGGAGTTGATCAAGTGCGGGAAACAAGCGAAATAAGAGGAAAATTGTTCGCTTGAATTGAATCAAACCTTTGGCTTGCAAGATATAATGCTAGTGTATTATTCAAAGTACTCGTCATGCAATATACATTGATTTATTTCTTTATTCCAACAAAGAACTGTAAGGAAAATTACTTGTGACTTCTTTTCTGGAAGCATTACAAAAATTGAATGAAATTCTTATACCTACACTTTATTAAATCTGTTCATCCAATATTGCAAAAAAAAACCTTTTAATTATTCTAAACTCGTGTTTAAAAAATATGTGTTAGTAGAAAACTGTAATACGTTTTTGAAAAGTGGGGAAAAAATATTTGGGAAATGTACCTTATACACGTAGCACATTACCGGGTTATGAAGCGGTTGTCGGGTGTAGCTGTAGGTGCGGATGACTCCTCAACCAATAGGAGCGCGGCGGCTAGCGGCTGCGGTTACGGGTGAAGGAATAGCCGACAAGATATTTTTTCACCCGCCAAACGCATCTGCAACCAATCACAGAGCTCGATACTGCCACGTGACTGCCTTGTTTTGATATGTGCTATAGTTTCGGCTAGTACAAATTTTTCTGTCATTTTGAATTTGTTGACTTTAGGCGAGAATGACTGCTTACCAAAAAGACAAGAATCTGTTTTCTTTAGAAAAGGAATTTTTACTCCTAAATTTAACAAAGAGGCGGCCCCTGGGATGAAAAACTCTTAATTTATCCATTTTGTTTTTCACGAGTTCACCACCGTCTCGAACTGTTCTGACCTTCGATAAAAACGTCAAGACGAATAAACTAGTGTGTTACGGGCTTCATCTGTCGTACCGTGAAAATATTTTAATCCGTAAACAAAATTACTACTTATTGTAGCAGTGTATAGCTTGACAAGATAATTAATATATTTATTATTTCTATACTTTTATGCATGGAATATATTGACAAAATAATTAATATATTTATGCATACGTGGCAATAAAACCGCTGTCAGAGGTATTATTTTTATTTAGTACTCATTACAATTATTATTTTGTCATCATTAGTATTTCAACATTATATTAAATTCGGTTTTCAGAAATAACATATTGTAATATTATTAATATAAATTATGTTATTTTTCAAATGTAAATATCTAGCTTATTTAACATAAGCTTTACATTTGTATTTCATATTTCAAATAAAACGGAAATAGATACAAACATCCCGAGGCGTTTCATAAACTTTTACACATTTTGCAAAAAAGTAATCTTTGAATTATTTACGTTCCATATAACAAGACTTTCAGCGACACTTGGGAGCTAGAACTGTGAATATCAGCGACTCGAAACAAACTAATGAAGGGGCGCTAACGAAAGCCATATTAGCTTTAAATTACAATAGTCAACTTTGGTTGATGGTAACCAATAACTTTATATGAGTCAACCTAAGTTGGCTGATGTAATTTAGTAGTTACTAGTTGAAAGAAAACCGGCAACCGTTTAAACCAAAGTCGAACAACA
This sequence comes from Ophonus ardosiacus, assembly GCA_943142095.1. NCBI lineage: Eukaryota > Metazoa > Arthropoda > Insecta > Coleoptera > Carabidae > Ophonus > Ophonus ardosiacus. Next base: position 38,560,195 of record OW964832.1, on the reverse strand, counting down.
GTCACTTTAGTTGTAAGATGGCGTCAATTCTGGAATTGCATTGCGTAGTTGTGGTATGTAATATAGAAGATTCCGGCTTTCTGCAACCATTTGCACTGCAACTGTAATATTAGGTTTTAGGGCACAACAGACAAAAACCATTCTGAGCATGCGGATCAGTTTAAAAACGTTCACACAACAGAAATTTGAAATCTGCTATTAAAGATAATTTGTTCGTTCAGCAAATTATTTCAATGCCTGATCAGTTTCCAACCGTGAGAATAGTCCGCAGATTCTAAAGAAATTTTTAGTTTGTGGCATGCGCACTGGAACTTCTGGCTATTAGCGAGCATTGTTATTCCTACGTGTACTTGTACTAGCCAAAGCAACAGAAAAGGAATATTAATATTTATTATAAATTCTTCCAAATCAATAAATATTTGCTATATTGTCATGTAGATTCTCGAGTGTAAATTTAAGAGAACCAGAAATATATGAAGGAAGTAAATTTTAAACAATAAATTAAGATTATGATATTATGTGACAAAGACAAATGCTAACAACAACAATTAACATAAGATAGAAACCTTTCTGTTTACTCCAGATGGTAGTAATAACAACCTTTAATTCTGTTCGCAGAACCCAAAAATTTCCAATCAGTGCACATACTGAAAAATTAGCAATTAGTTACGTATTTTATTGTGCGAACAAACCTATTTAGCCCGTGTTTTTAAATGTAGTTATTCACTTTTTTTTCGCTGTACAAACAAATAATTTTATGATATTTGGTATAAATGTGCCAATAGAATTGAATGTACAGATGAATAAAATTGTAAATATACATAATTTGAAAATGAAAAGAGATATTGATTTGCGGTTTGAAAATTTGAAATCAGCACGTTGAGATGTATTTAGTAATTATACTTTCAAAAGTGGGAATTTTGTAAATTTGAAGAAATTGAGTGTGCATATTTAAGTTTTCAGCAGCATAAAAGTCTATTTTATAGGTAGGGGTTGGTATATAATTTTGTTAATATTTTTACAGTTTTTAATGAGGTCACATTTCTTTAAATCAAAAATGGGCAAATGTATCTTTCCTTTTTCTATCTCTGGCGCGTCTGGTAAGAAATGAGTGTTACTTCTTCAACAACAGCGATTGAAGTGGGATTATGCCCAAATGAAGAATATCCGGTCTTTCAAATCACTTTCTGTTTTTCTTTTTTTGCGTAATACTTTTTATATTGCCTGGGTCATATTCCTACCGGCTTCATTGTTTCTCTAAGAAGGCCAGGATTTATTGTCGCTGTTTTTTTATTAAACCTGTTTTGCGTCTAGTTTTTCGTCCGTTTTAATAAAAAAGGACGTAAATAACGGAATGTCAAAGCAAGTATCGGGTAAATAGGGCGGAGCTTTTCACTCGGCAGGACCGAATTTATATATTTCTTAAATTCTATGTTTTCAAAAGTTATTTCTGTAAAGTGAATATATTTGCCATAGGGTACAGCTGTCACCAGAACAGTCAAATATGAAATATGGTTAAGAATTTCAATATAGACTTTAATTTTTGAGATGAAGTAAATCTTATAGAATTTGACGCACGATGCGTAAAATAAGACTATACTTTTTAGTCATGATACATAAATAACTATTATTAGGGAGTTTTTGTATGCTGTATGAGAAGATTATATTAACGATAACGTTATGTCATGTCATGTCCTTGATAATGAACGTATAAAATAATTGGTTTTAAAAAATTCAGATTTGTACATCGTTTTTATCACACTAGTTTGACGTTTAAATGACTGTCGTTTAAATATCTTTTATTCAATTTTGACGTTTTAAACTGCCATTACTAACTCTATGCAACAACTATAAGTAACACTTTTTTCACATGTGAATTAAAATTTTTTTAAATCACTCTTACAAAATTTTAACCTACTCTGGCACTCTACAACAAAAATGCATTTAAAAATAACATCAAGAACGAAAATAACACTTACCACATAATTTATCAGACGTTATCAGCCCTTTTCATTATTTTTTACGACATAAATGACAGACAATGAAGCTTTTTAAATATGTGACTTGATGTCTATCAGCGACGATTGTCATGCTTAGCCTACTAACTGATCAATTTTTTATTTTGTCAAAATTAAATATTATAATGGTTTTTATTATAATTTCGTCAAAATTGAATACAATATTGTACAAACCACGTGAGCTAAGAATGTTTATTCACTCGAAGAATTTAACTCACTCGCCCTTCGGGCTCGTGAGCTAAACTTTCTTCTCATGGATAAACATTACCTTAGCTCACTTGGTGTGTAAAATGTATTTTAGTAAAAAAATCAAAAACTAATGGAAGAATTATTTAATCTTTGCTCTTTTCGGACGTATTATATATGAAATTTCACATACGACATGTAACAAATACACAGAAAAAACAAACCTTCTAAATTGTAGTTAAATTAATTAAACAAATGTTTAATTTTCAGCCTATTAATATGTTTTCATTAAATTATCTAAGTTGATTTAGTTAAATTTTCTAAAATTGTAATAACAAATTATAGTAAAATTAAATACAAAATTAGATTAAATGAATACATTTAGTATTGAACTAAACATAAATTAAGAACTTAACTAAATATGTATTTAAATTTTCTATTTACTTACCTAATTCACAAGATAAATCACCGAAAATAAGTAATTATTTATTATCTATTTCGGGTTTAGACATTTTGTCTAATATCTAATAGGGTCCACCACTCTATTTTTTTATTATTATTTTAGATGAAAGTTTGTTTAATTTTGAAGCAATTGTCGTATTAAAAAGTCATAATTGTTTTTAGTTCAACTGCATTTGATTTTTAAAGAAACCTATAGCTATCTTTCTCGTACCAGTTTTTGTAGTAGGCTGCGCGAGAAAGATAGTAATCGTTGTGACGTAGATGTATATATGCTTAAAATCACTAATATTTCAAAAACGAACAATTTTTAAAAAACTTTTATCGTCTCAATCATGATTTTATCTTATCTACTTTTAATATAACTAACTTTTTACTCAATTTTCTGTTATGGTGGAGGACCCTATTATAATTAGACAAAATTAAAAATTTTTTTTTCTTTGTACGATATTCCTACGCATCTAAGAAGTTAACGTATACGTCTTTCGGGAAAACACTGTGTAAAAACTCTCTATTGTTTTTTTGTGCTTTGTGTGTTATTAAAAAATGTTCTTCAATAAAAAATATAATTAAATCAGAAATTAAAGTGGGCAATGTAATTACGTTTTTCATACACGCTCTTATGCTTCAATTATTCCAAATAAAAGTAAATAACAATAAAGAACAGACAATTTAGGTTGGTTAAACAAAAGTTATAAAACTTTAATTTGGGATATAAATAATATTTTCTTGAGATAAAAACCAAGTAATACAGTTTCTTAAGCAGTTAGTTTCCACTTTTCTTGGCATTATATTTTATAAAATACATGCATATATGTTATTTTCTAGGAAACAGTACCTATTATTTCATTTTTAATTAGAGTTGTTACATCACCTATTTTCTACGAAAAGAAAATTATATATTTTATTCCATGTGTCCTATATATAGAAGTTACATTTGTAGAATGCTTTTCATATATATTTGTTACATATATTTAATATGAATATCTACGAATAGTACTCATTTTCAACATTAATTAATTATAATTAGTACGTATTACAATGATAATAATACGTTCAATTATTTCGGGTGCAAATAATGGGTCACAAAATTATAATATAATTACTATTGAAATGATATGATTGATCTGGACTGAAACAATATTTACGTGAATAAAAAATTGATACATTATTGTTTTGTTGCATATTATCATCGGAAGTGAGGTCATGACAAACAATGTTCCTCATTTTTTACATATCACAACGAAATTATAAAATTAAATGGTATCAGCGTAAAAAACGTTTAGAAGATATCAGATAATTTTTGAATTTACAATTTATAATCTAGCTTTTAAAATATAAACTCACTTAAAACGCATACGGTTTATGAACTATTTAAAAATTTAGAAATTTGAAATTTAAATTTGGAATATAACTATATTTTATATTTCCAAATGTAAATTTCAAATTCGACCATTCACAAGATAGAATTATTAAACATAGTGGTAAGATATAACTTTGCTTCATCTGTCAGCTGTCTTTTTTGTTTGTGACTTGTTGACATTTTGAAGATGGATTCCCAGGAACAAATTCATATATATATATATATATATATATATATATATATATATATATATATATATATATATATATATATATTTATTTATTTATTTATTAATAAGTAATATTCACGAACATTGTAATTTATACTACAAAGCAAATGAATTGTAGAAAAATAATAGATTTTATAAAATTGTTACATTCTATCTGGTTCGTTAAATTATATACATATTTATTTAAAAGTTGTTTTTCATCAATTACATTTTACATTTTGGTGTTTGTTAACATGAGTTACAAATATCTTCTTCATAGTTTTTGACTTGATTTAACTTTGAGGAAGACCATTGTAATGGTCGAAACATAGGTTATAATCAAATAAAACCGTACTGACTGCAGTTTCCGATTATGTTATTTTCTACTCCACACATCAATCTCCAGTCGATCATCGTTACTCCAAAAAATAAAATATTTGAAGTATTGTTCATGATCTTGTTATTTCCTTTCAGAAACAATTATAATACAATAACAAATAAATGTATTCATAGGCCTAACCACGGCCTAACAGATCATCTACGTTTTTTGAGTTTGTGCGTCTGTCTCATTTATTTTTGATACAAATCAACAATAGTAAAAAAAAGCATTTCCAATATTATTAAAAAAATCATCTTGTTAATTAGCGTCTAACAAATTCATGGCTATGAAAATAAAATTGTAACCTAAATTGATAACTGGTGTAACGTCAAATGACAATCAGTGGCAAGTCACGTGTAGATACTGAATGGTCAGAGCCAGAATTGTAAAATCGAACATCAACCAGAGAAAAAATTGTAAATTTTAAATCAAAATTTCTAAATGTAAATTTATGAATTAATTGGAGGAGTAACGATGATCGACTGGGAATTGATGCAGGAAAAAAGAAAATATTCGGAACTGCAGTCTGGAAGATTTTATAGATTTCAAACTGCAGTTCCGAATATTTTCTTTTTTTCCTGCTTTATAAATTAAATTCATCATAAACCAGTCTTCACTTTCTACTATCTAAACTTAATTCGACGACACTAAAACTTCCTGCAGACTACATGAAACACCAGATCAGTTTAAGAATCGTATGAGTGTTCTATATTTAAACTATAACAAAATTTTAATCCTTATTCCTGATTTCCACCAAATCAAGTAAGAAACATTTAAACTATAAAGAAAAATAATTAAAAAATGTAATTAACAGTTACATCACATACGCACGTACACGCAGGGAATTTAATTATAATTGAAATTAATTTTACGGACATACGTGCGTGCTAATTTACATTATATAATTCCCTAATTCTAGTCACGTTTTTAACTAATTACTTTGTTATACTGCTCAGCCTCACTAACACATCTTAAGGGAGAGTTTCCCTCTTAAAAACTACTAATACAGCCCTGTCTGAGTCTCTTCGCACCCTGGATAATTATTACCCTGTACACGCGGCGGTTATGAGCTAATTGTGCCCCGTGGAATTTTTAATTAGTTGCTCAATTTACGCAATCAATTTGTGTGTTAATTTAAACGGTGTGAAACTAAGTTAAGTAGGGTTACAGAGATGTTTATGCTAATCTCAGTTTTTAAGCAACAGCTGAAACAAAAGGACTCTTTCATAAGATTAAAAGCAATATTTAAGTAAAAATCTGATGTGGCCAACACAATACTTCCCGCTATTTAATTTTTATTATTTTAAATACGTATCTACATATTTACTAATGCTGCAAATTATATTAAGTTCCTTTGCATAGAACTATTCTTTTATATACTTTTTACCTCCCGCTACCCTAGGTAAGGGAGGTATAGGGATCGTGCTAAAAATCGGATATAAAGATTTTAGTGAATAAGCACGTTTTGATGTCCCCAGAATCCGATTTTAACATTTTTACAATGATGTCTGTAGGTATGTATGTGTGTGTGTGTCTGTGTGTCTGTGTGTGTGTGGATCATGTGGACACGATTACTCAAATACTATCAATCAGAAAAATTTGAAATTTTGTATACCCATTCTATACTAATATGGGAAGAGCTCATTAGTTTTTAGTGTATATCGGATAACCGGAAGTATCATTTATACAAACTTTTAACAGTTTTTCTTGTAAAAAATTCATTGAATATAATTTTTTAGCAACTTTTACTAATTAAAATGGAATATAATGGTTTAATCTTCAATTCTACGATAATAACATGTAGTAAATAACTCTAAATAACTTTAAATATGAATATATAATATAATTTATTTCCATGTATCACCTAGCCTATGCGTCAAACAAAATCAAAATTTTAATGACAGGTTTGACATATTTAAACAAATGTCACTGACAGGCAGCAATTATATTAAAATTAATAATGGAACCGTGTTAATGAGAATATAATAGTAAAATATTTTATTAAGGTTTGTAAAAATAATATAATTTCCATCATACATAAATGTTAGATGTACGGGATGATCTGATTTAAATTTGCTAATTGGTATTTTTGCAGCATTATAAAATAAAATAAATTTACAACTACACATTTACGAAATGGATTATGTACGGCGAAGAATTTACAAAGATTGCGTTTTAGAGCACCTAGATGATGCTGATTTTTATAAGAATGTACGTGTGTGACGATTTTTCCTTAAAGCCTATTAAAATATGATCCAAAACTTCTCAAATTTGGTATTTAAAGCTCATATATAATTTGAAACAACATATTAGATTTTAACCATATATGATAAATCGGATGTAAGTAGTACTTAATTTGGAGCTCTAACAAATTTTTGAGGAAAAACAATAAAACAATCCAAAATTTCGTATTAAAGACTTTTCTATTTATTGGACAACAAATTAGATTTAATTTACAAACGATTAACCGGTAATGATACTTTACTTAAAGCTCACTGCTATTTTAAACATGGAATTGGCTGGAGGTCATGTGTTGGCCACATCAGATTTTTTCTTTTTAAAATATCAGCATTGTCAATTTGAAGTGATTAGTTTTTTGACTGTCATATTTATCTGTCAGTTACACACATTTGAAATATGAACAAAAGAATTGTGTCTACCTGTTAAACATACCTAGGCTCAGGTAATTATAAAAAAATTAAATTTATCTGTAAAATATATAAAATAAGTATTTATGGGTACCTACCTGTAGAAAATACAATAATCTTTAATTTCTATAATGACATAAAATGCGAAAAAAATTATATTTAATGGTAAATTAAATAAATGAGTAACTTGAAGATATAATTTAAAATATTAATAATAAATAAAAATATTTTGTGAAGAAAGGTTATTTATTATTAATACCTATATTTCATGGTATTTTTTGAAGAAAAACCATTATGAGCTTCAAGTAAAGTACCATTTGCGGTTATTCAATTTACACCAAAATCTAATGGTTTCTTTCCATACTAGAATAAAGTTGAAATACAAGGTTTCAGAATTTTCTGATTTATAGTTGAGCGTAGAAAAATCCATACACATACACACAGCACACACAATAATAGTATATTATACGCCAAGGTTGAGAAGATAATCATTATTGACCCAGCGTCTATTGTAACCTGAGGGCGAAGCCCGAGGGATATAAGGCGCCTGGTCAATAATGATCTTCTCAACCGTGCTTTATATACTATTTTTTTCACTACTAGCACATAAATTCTCTTTGAATTTTTTTTTTATTGATAACAATAATTTTGACATGAATAATAACGTTACTTATTTGTTAATATTCACAAAAACAAAGTAGGCTGCATTTGTTTTTATCTGACGTTTTGCTCATTTCGCTGGTTTGATAACCTCACTTATGGGCCTTGATTTGTATTTGATTTAATTATTTAATAAAAACACTTTGTGCTGTTACAGTCAGCAGCCTTATTAGTTTATTATTATTTTTAAATAAATCTATTGAAATGTATTTACCTACAAATACAAAAAAATACCGATTTGTTCAATCCTACATCTACAAATATTTCACATTTTCACCAAAACAGCACAGTGGCCAGGCGAGGCGGCAGCGTATGTAAATTTAAAATTATAGTGGCAAATTTAAATTATATACTTAATACCTTTCTTGAGTTAAATAATATTTGGATTTGGAGGCTTGAGTTTGATTGAAAAGTGACAGTTTTGCATTATAGACCAAGGTTAATAATAAATTATTATTGACTAGGTTACCATGGTTACAAGCAAGCGGTAGTGAAAAACAATTTCTCATGTCAATTAAAGGTAAATAATAGTGGGTTCCTAGGCTAGTAGTGAAAAAAAGTAAATGTTTACTCAAAAATGTCATATAAAAATATATAATGAATCCACCAGGATCAATAGCCCACTTTTAGTGACAGTTAAATATTTAAATCATACCAAATCCACTAAATCCGTTTTTAAAACTGATTTCTAAATGTAGTTTTAGGTTAATCAGGAAATCATTGAAAAATGCACTTTTTTGAAAATTGTTTATTTTTCTTTATTAAAGATGTTGATTGCAAACGCCACTAGTTCCATTTTTTTTTTTTTGAATGTGTGTGTTTATTATAAATAAATCCATTGTGTTTGTTATTATTTATTGATCAGGACACTGTTAAAAAATTTCAAGTTCAGAACTTTTTATGTAGTTGGTGCTAGTAAATAAGTAAATAGTTTTTCTGCTATTCTGAAAATATAACTAAAATGGACTTAAAATTTTGATCCTGGAGGATTCAAATAAATCATAAGTTATGCGAATGTAATTAATTTGTTTTTGTTTGTTTCAGGTGAGTAAATATATTCTACTTCCATTTTGAAATCTTCTCGTTCGTAAGTAATTTTAACTCAATATTTCTACATTGTAATTCAATATTATTTAACAATAACGAATCGTCGTTCTAGTTCTGTTGCTATAGCCGTTTTTATCATTATCTAGAAACAAGTATTTGAAAATTTAAATTCCGTATAATCACCAAATATTTTTGTGTTTCAAACAAATATTTAATTACGTTGCTGATACAAAGTTTAATAAGTTTTCATGATGAATGGAAAACTGACATTCTGTGGACGTGTATGTTTTTATGCGCTTTTTGTTCAAAAGGGAATATGTTGACATGTTTGTATGAATAATGCATACATTGGAATTTACATATTTTTTAGAGAAATTCTTCATCGATCAGTAACTTTCATAAGCATTTATTAAGACCAACCACATTCTTTCCTCGAGATGTTTTCAACATCTTATTTTATACCACGTAAAAATACAATTATTTTCCTTTCGCTCTTGTAAAATTCACTAAAAATGTATGACGCTCCGGGATTTCTATTCAGAATTATATTAACAATCATAAATATAGATTCGATGATTTAAAATTTGAACAGTGTGATACGTTTTTTTATTCCTTCCGAATTGACAATTGACTAATTGCAATCAGGTACCTAATCCATTTTTCAAAATGTAATTTTTTCGATGAACTTTTTGCATTCATTAAAAGTTTGCGTTTTTATGGAATATATTACGGAAAATAAGTTAAAATTTAAGCTGTTTTCGTTTTTTTATACTGAAATTGGTAGCAACCCGCAAATTTATTTAATACACGATATATCGTCGGTTTCTTGGTAAAAGTGACCAAGTCCATTTTTTTTGTAAAATGACTATCTGCAAGAGAAGACACATATTTAGCTAGGAAAAAATGTCCAAATATTGATCTTCTGACGTCTCTACAAAAATGTGCCCTATAACTGAGTCCGTGGATGATAAGTCCTTTTGTTTTATCCTACGTCCTAACAAAATAAAATTTTACAAAAATACTTTGAAAGTAATGTACAATTGTCTGTTTAGCATAAAAATTTTATACTAATAATAATAAAAATAATATACTTTTACCAAGATACCGACGATATATATATATATATATATATATATATATATATATATATATATATATATATATATATATATTCATGCTGCTTCATTTAATATATTATATGACAAAATGCAGTTTTGAGTAAAATTATGAAAAAAACTTACAGATGGCATTGTATGCTTTAAATCTATGTTGTGAAATAATGTATTTTTATCGAAACTAAGTTTTTATAGAGTTATAGACCTTACAAAAGTGAGTGGAATCTCAAAATATAGTATTTAGAACGAAATGTGAATTTCAAAACTTAACTTTTCTTTTATATTTGATTACGAAATGTAAGAAATTTGTACGAAATATAAATGTAAGAGAAAAAATGGAAATTTGTTAAAGAAACAAAAAAATTGCATCGTTAAAATAAAATGGAATAATTAAGCTTTCTTTATATTCATTTAATTTTTTATGTATTATATTAGAGAATGAACATGTTTTAAGGCCCCTACAATCCGATTTTAATATTTTTCCGATGATATGTGTGTGTGTGTTTGTGTGTGTGTGTGTGTGTGGATATGTGTGGATGTGTGTGTGTGTGTGTGTGTGTGTGTGTGTATGATTGATAAACAATTTCTCAAATTCGGTAAGAGTATATATCTGTTTAGTTTTGGCAACAACTGAAAAACCAGAAGTGGTTCCTTAAAAATTTGCAAAATATATAATTTTTTATTTAATCTTCTATGGATTTAGAAATAGAGAAATATAAATATATAAAATAAATTGTTGTAGTGAATCTCACATACCAAACAACACCATGGAAACCAGTTGTCAGTGTCAAAAATCATTAGAATCATATTTAAACTACTAAATTCTTCTTAACACGGTTTCATTATTAATTTTAATGAAAATTGCTTCGTGACAGTGACATTTGTTTAAATATGTCAAATTTGTTATTAAAGTATTGTTTTTGTTTGACGCAGAGGCAAAGTGATGTACAAAAATAAATTATTTTATAATATAATATAAAGTTATTTCAAGTTATTTACTAAATGCTATTATCGTAGAATTGAAGATTGTGCCATTATATTCAATTTGTATTGGTAAAAGTTGCTAAAATATTATATTCAATGAAGAAAAACTGTTAAAAGCTTGTATAAATGATACTTCCGGTTATCCGATATGCACTAAAAACTAATGAGCTCTTCCCACATTAGTATAGAATGGATATACAAAATTTCAAATTTTTCTGATTGATAGTATTTGGGTAATCGTGTCCACAAGATACACATACACACACACACACACACACACACACACACACACACACACACACACACACACACACACACACACACAGACACACATACATACCTACAGACATCATTGTAAAAATGTTAAAATCGGATTCTGGGGACATCAAAACGTGCTTATTCACTGAAATCTCTATATCCATTTTTAGCACGATCCCTATACCTCCCTTACCCTTACCCTTACCTAGGGTAGCGGGAGGTAAAAATGCATGTTTAAATAATACATATAACTAGATTTTTGTGTGAACCAGAAATGTTACGTACAATATGTATCGCCTAATATGGAAATGGCGAGATATATTGTACTGGTCACAACTGATATTTTAAGAGTGTAATAAAATAATTTAATTTTTATATTACTGATATGTAAATAAGGTCCTTATTTTTTTATAAAAAAAAGTTTTTACTCTTAAAACACAGTTTTTTCAGATTTATTCAGTAATAATGATCAAACCGAATAAGCAATAATATAAAATAAACATAAAAGAATTTTGATTCATTATCAAGAAAGTTACGTTTTGAATTTCTGTTCCTCATATCATCCATAGTTTGAACAATGGAAAGCTAAAAAATATCTTTTCGGTGGTAAATTTTTACTATAACGTTGTTATATATTTTTAAAAAACTAGCAAATGAGATGATTAAATGAGATAGAAAACCTTCTCAACCCTTGGGCCAGGAAGAAGAATCACTGCCACCCACACTAACTTGTTCAATAATAATAATTAATTGACCACGATTCATAGTTATAAAAATTAATTCAATTAATTATTTGTCAAACTTCCAACCATTCCCTAATTCAATTCCCAATTTCATTTAATATCACAAAAACCACCCTCTCAGTTTTTGCCGCCAATAACCCAAAATTCCCTAATAGTTTAAACGAAACAGTGTAAGTTATCGACGTTCTTCTCCTATTATTCGCTCCTTGGGTCGAAACCTTTACTCTGATGGGTTGGCCTAGCGTCAGAAACGTTCAACTAAACTACTAAAGTTTTTAGGAGCCAAACGGGGCTTGGAATAGAAACTAAATTCGTAGAGAGGAAACTGTTGATACAACGACCGTTGCGTGATGGCAATAGCGACTTTGGGAAGATGTAAAAATTGATGGCGTTTGTTAGTTTTATCTTTGGGTGATTATTCTTCGATTACTGAAATGGGATGTGGGTTTCTTTGGGTTACGTGGAGTTTTTGTTATCGTGTTATTTATTGTTAGATAAAAACTTATTAGGCGAAAATGGAGTGATAATAAACTCAGTATATATCTGGAAAAACATTATTGAAGATCATTACATTGTATATCTTTTCGAAATATGAAGGGCAAATTAAGCGATAACTATTGCCAGTAGATAATGATTTCAGTAATAGTATAGATTTTAATAAGCGCAACCTTTGCAAGAATTTTTATATGACTTCCAAGTATAAAATTTTAAAAGACTTCACAAAATACTCATTAGATATTTTACAATTAAATATTATTAAATATTGCAATATTTAAAAAAAAAACTCACATGATCTGAAACAGAAAAAGACGTTAAATTATATACAGTTTAACATATAACAAACTGTCGCCTACTTTTATTTACGAGTATATTAATAACGTAAACTGTTTTCCTATTGGATATGAATGACGTCGCAGGATTGATGGTTGTTTTCATTACTATTTCTGGCGCAAATCTTTTTATTTAATCATTTCGGTGCCTAAGTGTCTGGTCGCGAACCTGGGGAACCGGGTTCGATCCCGACAGACGCCAAATATTTCCAATTTTAAATGGCACAAAAGTTAACCCTGTGGTGCACTCTCCACACCAGCTATGAGTGCCCGCCAGGTGACGCCTGGTAAGTGCCTACACGGTAAAATATATCGTCATCATTACCGATGTCTACATGTGTTGTAGATACTGGCACACCCCGAAATGGGTGTCGTGATGATATATTTATTTATTTATATTGTTGCGAATGATGACCTTTTACATTAATGCTAATTTAAATTCAAATTTAAACTTTTGAACAGATTATAAAAAACAACTTTAAATATTGAAATTGAAACCAATTTATTCATCATTATCAACATTTATAATGAAACTTTTCTTAGTTAACTTCATTTTTATGTATGTATATGTTGGTACTGTGATTTTTATTTTCTAGTTCTTTTTACTTTGTTAAAAATAATTTCCGTCAGTTTTCATTTAGTCATTTTTCAATTTTTAATGTTTTCTGACATTGCAATTTAAGCAATATAGAACTTTTATTGTTAATTTGAATTCAGTGGTTTTGTAAATTGTAAACTTGCGTTATTTTTATCAATTAACGTATATATGCTAAAAAGTTGGAGCTGATGATGGAAAAAATCGCATCTCTGAAATGTCCAAAATAATATGTACTTAATATTGACAAAACATATATCAAGAAACATCATTATTTGTCAGTACTTCACCATCTCCGAATTGATTCGGAAGTTGTTGAAATACTGTATCGTAAAATTTTATAGACCATTGTGCCTAATACAATTTTAAGATTTTGTAATAAAATTCATCAGTATTATTGTATATTCACTTAACCGAAGATTGCCTTGCCTTAAGCCCGAAAGTCTGTAATTAAAGAATTGTGCAACACAATCATCTCTTGCTTCCAGAGCCTCAGAAATCATCGCGTTGTCATGGAAGTAAGTTCCCAATCCCGAATCTCGTTCCCGTTGTTTGGTTAGCAAGCATGAGTTGGCGAAGTCGCACGTTCCTCATAAAGCACAGCCCAGTCCGTGTCTTGTCCGTACCACAAACATCTTACTCCAGACGCCAGACTCTGTCCGGAGTTTAGAGTGCGTTAAACGCTAAGCCATCCACATAATAGAGACGCCATGGATGTTGGAAATTAATTACACCGCTGTCTAACGTGTCGACCAAAGAAGAGAGTGATTTTGAATAATGATTTATTGATATTGGATAAACTTTTGATCAAAGTATTTGCTTGGCTGCATACTTTTGGTTTTTATATTAGAAGGGTTATTCGAAAAAATATGCCACCAAAAATCTTTTATAACGATACTTAATACTAGCATTTTCCACCATAATAACTATAAATCGTACTAAATTGAAAGTAAAGTACAAGAGTACTTAGTCTTTCTTTCGCCATTAGAAGATTGACATTGGCACAATAAGATAGACGACTTCAAGAAATTATTAAAACTGTACAAAAAATTGCTCCTGAGGCAAGTAAACAAATAAAAGATTAACGGCCGATTCCACAACTGATTCCTAAAGCGTTGCTTAGCTTGGAATTTCCTAAATATAAGGACTACCTAAACTGATTCTTATCCATTTTGGATTTCGCCAAACAAAGTAATACCCGGCTAGGAATTACTTACGTAGGCATCAGATTATTAGTTATGTTCGTGATATTTTATATGTGCACACTGTAAATAAATGAATAATTTTTATAATTTATGACATATGTCAATCGAATTTGTCAACATTGACATTGGAAATTATGTGGAGATATTAGGTCTGTTCGTTTGTATGGTTCTAGCTGCACTAACTTGTAATTTTTTGAAAAATATGTTCGTTTGTGTGTTCGAAGTTGTCTGCACTGTGTTCGTTTGTAGTCGTGCATGTTGCACTAACTTGTCTTAACTGTACTACCTTCCGAGCTAGTACACTTAGTGTAGTGCGCAGTGTTTACAACGACGCCACAATTTGTCACATAGGTTGTCGTGTATACTTGTAACTATAATTTTTTCATTAATCTGCAAAATCTTATTCTATATTCTAAAAATGAATCAAAGGAAATGTGTTTTATGAATACCAAAGAAATAAAATGGAAAAATAAATAATATATCACTGCATACAAAATATTTATTAAAAAAAAGTTTTCATTTAACTGAAAACTATTAAAATCGATATAGATATATGTGTAATTCACATTTAATACAAAAAATAAGCATTAATGGATTTTTCATATTGAAAGAATTGCAATAAATTTTAACTAAATGGAAAAATCATTATAATTATAAATATCATCGACCTTTAAACTAATGGACCAAGTGTCTCCTATTCTTTTATTGTTAGAATAATGCTCCAACATAAAAGGATAGAAATATATATTCTGTCCTTCAACAATACGGAAGTTCTCAGTTAAAGTATACTGCGCATGCGTTCGTACTCATTGTACATCTTTTTCAGCCATATGTAAACCTCTATACATCGCTCTCTATCACTAAATAGTTGTCAAAATCTATTTGACGTTTCGTAACTGTTTGTGTTTTATTTTATTTTTTTGGAGAACATTTACAATTATTTCTGTCAACATATACGAATATGTGTTGCGAGGTGTATATGCGACAAAATAATGAGGAAACGGTGTATTTTGTGCAGTCAGCAGTACGTACGCCGTTTAGCTGTGTCATTTCATATGTAAGTTGTTATTAATTATTACTTGTTCCCTATAATATAATATGTGTATACAATATATTGTATTAAAAATATATACTGTAAGTAATTATGCACAAAAAAATTAAATATGTACTCTTAGCGATTATGCACCAATTATAACAAGTTAGAGACAAATCAAATTTTTATTTTGCCGCGTTTTCTTCTTCCGTATTGTTGAAGGATAGAGATACTATGTCTGCACCGTTATGACGGGACAAGCATTTTGCTCGTACGCTGCGTCTATTAGTTTAAAGGTCGATGATAAATATTTATAAATGGCGTTGCTAGTTAACCTACAATCTGCACTAACTTGTCTAATTAGTGTTCGTTTGAATTTCGAAAACAAGTCTGTACTACGTTGCACTAAACTACACTGTAACGTATTCTCGGTACATTTTGTACAAGTTAGTGTAATACAAATGAACAGACCTATTATTAATATTACGTTGAAGTGTACAAAATTATTAAATTTTGAATGAAATATATTTTACTATAAATATATTTTAAAATTTGTATTACAGAAATGAAAATATAAATAAAAACAAAAATGAAAAAGAACAAAAAGAAGAAATATAAATGTCAAAATATAGAATAAATAACAAACAGAAGCTGAATCCTCTAATTTCAGATAAAAATATAAAATTACATAAACTGAACTCATATGACACTTGGCTATTTGGCATTTTTGTATAAATTATGAATTTAATTATATGTGAATATTTAAAGTAATTTATCTAGATTTAAAATAAAGACTAATATCGGTATTTAATAAATATATATACTTAGTTTCAAAATAATATTTTATTTTTAAAATATTGTACAATGTACATTTCGAGGTATTACCTCATCATCAAGTAGAAAAATAAATGATATAAATAAAAACAAATAACAAAATCGTGAAACAAATTACAAATTAATAAAGATAACAAAATTGAAAATTTATTAATATAATATTACTAAAATTTTGAAAAAATATTAGGATCTAATAGTGGAGAATTGTTTAAATCTAAAATTTCATTCATTAGATTTTCTTTTTTGTGTAAAGAATTTTTTATTTCGAAAGCTTCTAAACAATTTAGTTTTTTACTTTTGTTTTCAATATGGAGTATTTTTGAATTTTGAATTGTACAAAAATGTTCATTGTTAAATAAATGTTTTGCCAAATTTGAATTTTCAATTTTATCGTATTTAATATAACACTAATATCGGTATATTTGCAAATAATTACTATTCAATTTTATTTCATATATAAACTCATAATGCTCTCTTTTATATAAAAGGAAATCTTTTTAATACCATTTTTCATCTTAGGATTTAAAATAATTTGTTCTGTTTTTTCCATCAGGTACGTGTCTTTCTATTTCTTCGTTGTAATTATCAAAATATTCAACAAACTTGTACAATTTTCATTCTAAAGTGTCAGCTTTCAAACGTTAGGAAATGCTTAGCGATTTAGGTATCGGAAAACAGATTCCTGACTATAATGTCTAAATCGAGATAGCCAATGCTTACCGGTTGGTGAAAACGAAATTTTGCTAGGTAATGCCTATGTGGTGCACATCGGGTACATAAATATTACTTAAATTTTAGAAATCAGTGGAGAAGTCGGCCATAAATTGGGTAAATGAACAAAATAAAAGCGTTGGGATCAATTTCGTTCAGTAATGATTAGGTATTTTAGAATTTAGATAAGAAACAAAATAATGAGTTATTCAAAGTATTCTTGTGGTAAAACGTAAATGAGAACAAATACCGAACATGTAAATGTTGTATTTATGAAATAATATAATTCTAAAGATTCATACGTGTAAGACGTTAGTTAAATTAATTCGATCAGATTCTTCAGAGAATTTTTTTTTTTTATAATTATGAAACCAATACAAAGTACATGCAAAGAATAATCTGATGTTGCCCGCACATTACCGTCCGTTAATCCTATGTATTTTGCACAAATCCCTTACCGAAAGTTCCTTGGAAAAGATTCTATACAGTAAAATTGTAGCACGAACATAAATATTTTCTACAAAGTATTGTAAAATGTAAAAAAGCATTTTTCTAAATATGAAATGTTACTCGAACATATGGGACCACATCTACATATCTTTGTGAAAAATCAATAAACAGTTAACAAAAATACATTTTCTTGGCCCGTATATTTATCTTTTCAGAAATTCAATTTTAACAAAACCAGTAAATTTGGCTTAGATACCAATAAATCTTTCTCGCATTACAAATTCTCTTACAAGCGAAGAAAATCATAACACAAAGTTGAGCAATATCTAGAACCGTTGACAGGGCGATAATCCCTCTACAGACTAACTGAACAAACAACAGACTTCACATTTTCACCGAATTGAAAGCAACACGCAACTGAGACGGAAACCTTAATTAATTTACTCGCTGCTTCCAGAATTTGGAGGCATAATATTCATTCTATACCTTAACATTATTAATATTACGATATAATGCTTTAAAATAATACTGGTATTCGAATTAGTGAGATATATTCACAGATGTCTAAGATCAGTTTTATTGTTTGAGAAACAATAGAGAATAGAATTATGAATATTATTATGATCAAGAGAATGATATACATGGATTACGATCACTTGAACTTCACACCATAGTTTGATGTCGTATGAATTAAATGGTACTGATAAAGTGAAAATGAATAGCACGTTGGCATGACAATGTTTAAAATAAATTTTATAATAACCAAATATCGGTCGTGTCACTATTGTCACTTGGTTGTCAGTTTTCTCTGCTTATTTGTGACTTGTATTAATTGTTTTAATAATATACTACTGTCAGCTCCGGTGGCTCAATGGTTAGAGCAACGCCTCTTAGTCGTGAGTGTGCTCGGGGTTCTGGGTTCAAATCCCACTAAGGCATGGATGTTTGTGTATGTAAACCTACTCAGTAAATGGGATTTCATCCTGTTGAGAGTTTTTTTTAAAGAAATACATCCATAATAATGCCTAAAGTTTTAACAAAGCAATCTTAGAAGCTAATCATGAATGTCGTGAACTGTTTGAAATGGGAATTGTCCAACGGTGGGCCATTTATTCCGTTGAAAAATATATATTTTTGTCATTAATCTTTAATTAAATGATTTATTTTTAAAGAGAAACAGATGCCCTGCAAATAAGCAAATTTTGAGTTATGAGAGTTCATGTCAGAATGACAGTAATTATGTACGTAACTTACAAATGTCATAAATTTTCATTAAAAATTTCAAGATTTTCTAAGTTCGCGTGGTTTCTTTGTCACCAAGAGTGCGGACTAGGCAGGTAAATAAACCACATGACATTTGAAAATCATGAAATTTGGAATGAAAAATGATGACATTTGACATCTTTGTACATAAATACTTGCTGTCATTTTATCACGGGCCCCCATATCTGCTTGTCAAGAAAGAGCAAAAAGTCACATGATTTATAAATTTATTGATAAATTAGTATCCCATGTAAACGTAGTAGTATATGACGTCATTACTTTAGTAATATTATTTGATGACGTAAGTCTTCCGCCTAATCATTTCTTCCATATCTTTTTTTAAATATGTTAGGAAGACAAAGATGAAGCTATTAGACAAACGCATCGAAGATAGAGCGTAGGAAACCAAAAGTAAGACAGAGATAGATATATAATTACTTGATATTTTGCGGTTCAGAAATCAAGGTCGTGAAGAATACAAATCTAAAAATATAGATGATTTTTTTTGTAAAATTTTGTAAGGCTAAAAACAATAAAAGAAATATGAAATATGTGTTTTTATGTTGTGCTTGCAATATAGTCTGTCACATAAATCAAAATTTATGTGTATTTCAGGACACAATGTACTGAATCAAAATATATGACAAATATTTTTCTTAAATGAAACTTACAGCTCATGGCCCACCAGTAGAATATTATTGATTTACAAAATAAGTAACAAATTTTAATCTGAGAATGTGTCTAAGAACCTGAGAGATTCGTTATCTTGTCAATTACAAGTACTTTGGTAAAAATCTGAAAAGGAAAAATAAAATTAATTATAAGAAACTTTATCAAAGTAAAAAAAAATTGAGGTCCAGTAATTAAAGACAAGATAAGATCTAAGTAAAAATAAGTGACAAATAATCAATAACAAAGTTTCCACAGCCATCTTCTGTAATGGATGTTAATTATTTTTCATTCGCCTCAAGTTTTAATTGAAAGAAAGTGATCCTTTTCATCGAAGTATTTTACAGGATTACCTAGAAACACGAATTAAAAGCATACCAAAGTAATTGGAAGAAAAAAATTCTATCGCTTGGAAAATCTGCTTTGAGAAAAAAATTCAGTGAGGGAGAAACGTGACAATACAGGATGTTTCAAAATAATACAACAAAAACTTAAATTTAAATACAGATTTATGAAAGGGTGAATAAGTTTATGTAAACGCAGAAATGTGTCAGTTGTGCTAATGGGCATTAAACTCTTAAAAAACTTGGCATCGGTTCGTCAATGAAGCATTTACAATGCTGAAGAAGATAAAGATAACTGTACTACATATTCTTCAATCGGCTCGGCGTTTTCCCACCTCGACCAACTTAGTGTCTTCAAGTGTTGCAATGATCCCATCCACGCGCAAATGCCATCCACGAGTTCGCCTAACAAATTTTATCATATATACATCTGAATTGTGATGACTGTATTGCCATAAGAAATAAATATATAAATACAATGTAAATATTTCATTTATTACCTTTTCATAAACTTTTGTCTATTGGCACTTCATATAAAAGAAATCCAGGGGTGTTAAATCAGGGGAGTGCGCAGGCCACGAAACATATCCTACCTGGCCAAATCATGGCTTCCGTGTAGTATTTTTCACGTAAGAATGGCAATAGGGCTGTTGCAGGAATTTTTATATGACTTCTAAATACTAAATTTGAAAAGATATTGTTCTTTGAAGAGCCTGAAATTTGAAAATATCACGAAATATCCATTACATATTTTACAATTAAATATTGAAAATTGTGTTAAAGTCACGTGATCTAAAACAGATTGTGACGTCAGAGTACATACAATTTAACACGTGACAAACTGTCGCCTACTTTTATTTATATAAATAACGTACAGTAAAATTTTTGAAAGAAGTCCGATCAAGGCTATCTACGAATTATATCTATGAATTAAGATTTTGTGCTGTCAAATTTAGTAGCGTCTTTTACTTAGTTTTTATGAGGGTACATAATATCTTGTGTACCTCATAAAAACTATGTAAACGACAATACTAAATTTGACAGCATAAAATCTTAATTCATAGATGCAATTCGTAGATGGCCTTGATCGGACTTCTTTCAAAAATTTTACTGTAAACTGTTTTCCTATTGGCTTTTTCCGGCATCAAACTTTTTATTCAATTATTCACGATAATAACAATAAAGTAATATTATTTTTATTATTACTATGAAAATATTGCATAAACTTTCATATAAATTTTTTTTTAAAAAATGTGAAACAGGCTCATTGTGTCCTTTATAGGTAGTTGAATTTGCTCTATAATTTTCACTGACACCTACTAGGAATCTATCTTTTTCTGCATTAAAACAAAAAATACACATGTAGAAAATACCGTACTTTTAGCCTTTTCCATAATTTTTCTTTGGCATATTGACAAATAATGTAAATCATCACGAAACATAAACTTATTATTCAGTTTTTGGAAGCAATTAAAAAAATTTTCTATACGAAGATGTTTTTGGATAAATGCTTCATTTATTTCAACAGTCAAAATTTACAAATGCGACGTTTCGGTTATGGTTATAACCATTTTCAAGCAATAAATAAATTATTACAACATATGAATACATATAAATATAAAAGATTTTGTAAAAACCAATGAGTTTAAAGAACTACATGGTTAAAAGTCAACTGTCAGTTTTATTTATTTATTGCTTGAAAATGGTTATAACCATAACCGAAACGTCGCATTTGTAAATTTTGACTATGTTGAAATAAATGAAGCATTTATCCAAAAACCTTTTCGTATAGAAACATAAAAATGTTAAATATGAACTATGTTGATAATTCCAAATTATTTCTTAAACAGAGTTTGGATATACGCCATACATCGCCTTATGGACAGATTCAATAGGTACCGACATAACCTGTGTGGCAAATAGGAACTACTTTAATTACGTATGTCGTCAAAAATTATATATTTTTTATTGTGCAATGCCATTCGTACGTGATGAGTAGTATAATTGTTCAAAAAATTCATACACCCTTAATTATTTAACCATAGAAGTAAAATAATGAAATTCTTGTAAATATACAGTAATGTCCTGAGAACACGCAAATGAAAGTTTCTCTAAAACGAAGCATCTACTAGAATTTGTTTACATGCACCATATTTACATTTTAAGAGCTGTTTTTCTTTTTAAACACCCTGAATATCCCTGAAACAAAAACTAACAAAAAGCTTTCGCTTTGTTGATTTACTACCGAATGAAATAAACAGAATCAGGCGGTAGCATTTAAGAAACTGAGATTCGTAATAAACCGTTGATCAGAAACATCTTCCATGATGAAAAACCATTCCGTAGCGTCCAAGAAAGATTTATCTGCTTGATACAGTCGATGTCAGAAAAACAGAATCGGTGAAACAGATGGAGCGGTGTGATTGGCTGTTTTTTAAGCAGGCGTGAGATTCCAAACAAAATAGATCACGAGAACAAATGCAGCTGAGATATGTGAAATAAATGAACTTGTAACGGACTACTTCGATGAAAATTAATAGCCTCAGGGTTTTTGCCTTACGTTTGTTAGTTTACTGACAGGAAAATTTACTGGTGGAAAATGAATTTGACATGTTTGTTTTCTTCTTTGTCACGAAAACAAAATACGTCAATGGCTTTCGCGCTTTTTTAGCAAGAGAAGGTTTAATGATCTGAATTCTATACACAACAATAACCAAAACCAGACTTCGTGTAACTTGTGTCACAAATATTTTGCTGAAAGATAATGGGTAAACAAATAATATGCCGAAGGAGAAATTATTCGGTGTAAAAACGCTTTTTGATATTTAATACTCTATGAAGATTTTATGATTTCATTTTATTTATATCTGTGTCAAAATATTGTGATATATTTACTAAGTGGTGAATAAATACAATGAGCGTTAGTGTAAACAACTGTTCAAGGTTGATCAGCGAGCAATTAACTAGCAATGTTTTTCTTTGTCAATCATTGATGGATTATATTGGAGAAAAATATTTTAAATAAAAGATGCATACAATTCATTTTTCCACGAGGAAGCGTCAAAAGTACCCACAATCGTTGCCTAGAGAGGAATCGATTTAAAAAAGTTTGGTAGGTATATTCAGTAAAAATTAGAATATTCTTTGGGAACCTTTTTAAGCCTTAATGTTTCACTGTTTTATTAAAAAAGAAAAACGTACATTGTGAGTTTCTGGTAAAAATTAGCCCATCATCAGCAATTTTTCTTTTACAAAATCCAGTGACTAATTTAGTTATACATATTTCTTTTCTATTTTTAAATCCAGGATTTTTTAATAATCATAGCAGACACAATAGTTATTTACATATAGAGGGTCGAAAGAAAAGGTTTACGCCTGCGGAAGAAATTTTATTTTTTATTAGTCCAAGGGTGTAAACTTCTTTCGGCCCGAGGTATGTACAACGTTTTACGCACAACTGCAATCAAATGAAATGTTTTTAAATTATTTTTTAAATACATTTAAAGCTTGTTGCTATATAAAAATATTACGTTTCCAGGTGGCCATGTCACAAAACAATAAATCGATGCGTTGCATAGCTAACTATTTGGTTATATGAATATTTTTCTAAATGTCAAACTTGGGGATTTGAGACAATTTCTGAAGTAATTCCTTAAGCAATTCTAATAAAATCTAGTGAAAATTTAGCGGAACTAATATAATTTTTTTTAAAAATAAGAGTCTTCATTACATTTCCAATTGTATATTTGATGTTTTGTTTACCAGTAAGCGGGCTCTTTCTGTATTTTACCGCCCGCAGGGTGTAATCTTTCAGTTTCCGCCATGGTAACTACGATGTAAACAAACAATTTTAAAGCAGATGTGCGTAAAAAATAATACACGACGTAGCATTCACCATGATGACAGGTGTAGCTTTGAGCTTTAAAAATAAAAAAGATGTATGTGTAACTATATTGGTCATTGGATTTTGTAAAAGCAAAAATCTCTCTTCATTATTGCTAATGATGAGTTAATTTTTTCCCAAAATATTTACAATGTAAGTTTTTTTTTTTTTTAATGAATTAGTGGAACATTAAAGCCTACAACTCACTCCACATCATATATTCATACGTAATATAACAAGTGATATGATTATCATCAATGATATTTTCTTGTGGAACCGAGTTGCAGATTTCACGAGTCCGAAGGACGAGTGAAATATGCTGCTTTGGTTTCACGAGCAATATCTTCGGTTATTAATCATATCACGAGCTTATATTTAATGAGAGAATATAAATGTTTGTTAAAATTAACTGTCAATGTTGTAAAAATCCCTTAGTAACGAATATAAACAATAAGGTGATAATTTCTTTGTTTTTCATTATCGATTCTGAATGCTGATTGGCGGAAAACATACAACGTGACTAACGAATTATATTCTCAGTAATGTAAATAAATCTTCTAATCCAAGAAAACATATTTCGCTTTAGTTATTTACATATGACTATCAAAAATCGATAATGTATAGCTGGATATTTGGGATTAGGCCGTGTTTTCAATAACAACCGGAGGCTGTACAGCGGTAGAGGATTTGAACTCTGAATTATAACACATTGTTCGACACTAAAACATACACATAATCAAGTATAGTGTTCCAGAGTATATTTTCGTACTTTTTAAAAATAGTATTGAGGAATTACTTATCACCATAATATCATTAGCTTTGTTCATAGAAAGGTTTGACACCGTCAGCAACCGTTAGAGGCATACACACATAAAAGCGTTCGCCGAGTCACATATTTCAAACTCTTGGTACTAGTTGGCTGTTCACAGAAGTTTTCTGACTAGTTGAGGACTGATTAGCAATAGCAACGGTCACAATAATTTTCAACTCGGCTGGAAATTTTTAGTAAGAGATATGCGCATTCATATTTTTCAATTTTGATATTTCCACATGTGCGATTTCGTTTCTGTTTGCAGAAAATTGGATTATTTGTTTGATACATTAATAGATATTTACACACCAAGTGAGCTATGGTAGTGTTTATTCATGAGAAGAAAGTTTAGCTCACGAGCCTGCAAAGGAAAGTGAGTTAATTTCTTCGAGTGAATAATCATTCTTAGCTCACGTGGTTTGTACAATATTTTATTCAATTTTGACGAAATAATAAAAACCATTATAGTATTTAATTTTGACAAAATAAAAAACTGATCAGTTAGTAGGCTGAGCATGATAATCGTCGCAGTTAGATGTCAAATCATTTATTTAAAATGCTTTATTGTCTGTCATTTGTGCCGTGAAAAGTAATGAAAATGGCTGATAATGTCTGATAAATATTATGGTGTTATTTTCGTACCTGCTGTTATTTTAAATGCATTATTTGTTGCAGAGTGAGTTAAAATTTTGTGAGAGTGATTTAAAAAAATTTAATTCACATGTGAAAAAAGTGTTACTTATAGTTGTTGCTAAGGAGTTAATAATGACAGTTTAAAACGTCAAAATTGAATAAAAATAAAGTTATATATATATATATATATATATATATATATATATATATATATATATATATATATATATTTCAAACAAATTGCAAATGTTATTGACGTAAGATTTACAGTTTCACAGTATTTCCATTATTAAGCTGGAAAAACGGCATACTAGATGCTTATAAATGCACACTACTTTTCATTGTGTTCACAGAAAAAATTCAAACCGTTTGATTTGAAACTAGTTTGAAACCATATTCGGTCTCAAACTCCGATCGTTTGCAAACCGTTCAATGAACAAAACTTAATATCGCATTTGTCTAAAGAAAACTTTTTTTGTAGACTTTAAAATCTTACTTTTTTATTTTTCGGTACGTAGTAATACAACTTTATAACGTACTCATGCTTCAGTAAAACTTTCATGATTTGAATAATAATCATAAAAGCTTGGTAACTTTCAAACAAGTTATCTAATGGTTTTTATTTTCCGGTTGCCATGGTAACACATTCTGATTAACGGGAGCCCTTACCTATCTTGTCTTGTACGCTAAATTAGAGATTATTTTAAACATATCTGCTACTGAAGTTTCATTTCACGAGATATAAAAAGGGATCGATATAATATTAGAACTTTATTACTATTTTAAAATTTTATGGTGATTTTTATTAGGGGTAGTAATAAAGTACAATTTTATGTTGGTAGAAATGAAAATTTTATCCATATATAATACGAATTATTAAATTTTTATTATAATTTTAAATTTATTCTTTGTGGCACGTCTTTGTAAGTTATATTTTATTACATATTTGGAAATTACAGAGTGATATGTAATATAGAACCTCATTTTTGTTGCTTGTAATAATTGTAATTCAAGCTACAATGCTCCGCCGGCTCCATTATACTGAAACGAGCATTAATATATTCTGAGCATCTTAAATTGTAATTTCGAGATATTTACTAGGAACTAGACGAGAGCATGCTTAAATTACATATCATATTCTTAGTTCAAGTAATACATGGAGTTATGCACAGAGCACAGACATCATATTCCTTACTTTGTGAATTCTTGGTATTATTCGTATATAAATCGTACACTAGATAGAGCCATTGAATATATTACTGAAAATACATAATTAGCATATTTCTTCTTCTCTTGCATGTTTTAAAATATGTAGAAATATATACAAACTGAATCAAAAGGTAAGTGCCAAACTTTGGGAGTGTATACAACACATAAATATTACTAAAAGAACCCAAAAGTTCTAATCTGATTTTTATTTGTTTCGGAGTCTACAGAGTACCATAACTTCTACTGACTGAAGTAATATATTCAAATATTTCAAACAGAAATATAACTCGTTTATCATATTAACGTTCACAAAATATTGGTAGATACCTACTCATTTCATTGTATTGCAAAAATTATTAATCCCAATTGTACTGCCATATAGTTTAATTGTCGTATATTCTTGAAATTATACTGCAGAATATTTATACTGAGTTATATGAACAATAACGAGAGTTCAAGTGATTTTTGTTACTTTTTTACAATGTTGCTAATTTATTTAAATCGAAATTGTTGAAATAAATAAGTTTTCATTATGGACGAATATAAACAATTGTTTTTTGCTAAATAAGTTATTTGGTATTCGCTAAAATTTTGGAACACTTCCGATTTTTGAAAGCAGTCCAATACATTATCTATTCTATAATTTATGTCCTTTTATAGCAGCCAGAATTTAAAGAATTGAGTAATACCTACTTTTAAATTTATTTACATTATCAGTATAAAACATTACTTCGAAATTTTTAACATCAACAATCTCATTAATAAATAAAATAAACAATAAAAGACTCATGTCTGTATTCACCAACATCAAATAAATCTTCGAATAGCTTATTCATTGAATAAGAGAAAAATATCGCATCGATGCCATAACACAAATGAAGGTATTTATTATAGATGTCATATTTTGATGCGATATTTTTCTCTTATTCAATGAATAAGCTATTCGAAGATTTATTTGATGTTGGTGAATACGGGCACTAGAGTCGAACCTTGTGGTACACCGGAGGTGGCAATAGACGGAATAGTGTTCTAACTTTAGGTATACACATGATGTTCTGAACTCTGATCGCTTACAAGTTTGCCTCCGCAAACTTCGATTTGTTTTTATTGATTTTACTTTTTCCAATTATTTAATTCCGTTGTTGCTTCTTTCTCTTTTAAAATCTCCTTTGGTCGCCCTCTACTTCCTTTCTCGTGGCACTTAATTTGAGATATTTGCTTACTATGTCGTCATTTATTCCGATTCCATTTACAGTTAATTTTATTTGTTTGATCTTTGTAATTAGTGTGAAGTGAAAATCGGACAAAAATTTTGCCATCAAAACCAATTATATTTATTGATGAATTTCCTTTTTCTCTTGTGTGAATCATTGAATAGAAATTTCACCTGTCAAAAAAGACAGGTACCAATATGCTGACACGTTGACAATAACAATAAATTCAAAACTTCATGATTCAAAGAATCATTTTAAAAAACCAGTTTTATTTGTTATTTTCTTTAAAATTATTATATGAATAGAATTAAAATAAATTTAACGTGAAACATTGTTTTCTCACTTAAGTATATTAGACTATTTTTCAGTTCTCGGGAGTTGACACTAGAATTCCATCATAAATATTAGTATAAAACTGCAGCTGTCCACATTGATTGTCATGCTGGTGCAGCGAATATAGGTGGCAGCACTTTGCAGTATGCACATGAACTATATGTTTGAGTGTTTACTAGAATGCAGAACGTACGTTTATCTTGCTTACCATGCAAAATAGACTGCCTGCTAAATTAACAAAGTTTATGACACGTGTGAACTTGTTATAGTAAATTAAAAGTAATGTTTACTCTGTTCATTGCTTGATAAGCCAATAGGCATTGATAAACAAGGGGCAGACTCAGTAAACATCAAACATCAGATGCTAATGCAAGTATAATATAGTAATCAATAGATTTCATTACGATGTATATGGTTATTAGGATGCAGATGTAGTAGTATTTTATAAATAATTTTCTTTGTTGTACAAATTACGATGCTCGCGAGCACCGCTTATTAACTAAATATCAATTTATTCTTGTAAATCCATCTTCAAAACACAGACTCAACCACACACAAAAAAGACAGATGACGGGTGTAAAATTATAGTTTACTGTCATGTCAATAGTTCTCTCTTGTGATTGGTGGAATTTGAAATTTACATTTGGAAATACAAAAAAAAAAGATAGTCATACTCCAAATCTAAATTTCAAATTTCTAAATTTGTAAACTATCCTATGTTTATATTTCAAAATCTAAAATATAAATTGTATATTCGTAAATTAAATTCGCCATAAACCAACCCTTATTTCAATGTTTATATGAAACTAGCACTGATTAAATGTATTACCTATTTAATACCAGAACGCATTAAATCTGATGTTTTTTAGTTTTAGTAATCTTGCTGAATTGATGTCTGCCTTAAAAATATAAAAATAAAAAAATTGAAGTTTCAATCTCATTCATAAATTTGAAGTTGACCACATGCTCGCTTTAAAACGTGGAAGTAATCCTAGAAATCGTTTGTCGATTTCTTGTCTGCAATAGTCCACAATGGTTGTCGTACGGATAAAGACTGATTGCACCAGGATAAATTGATTCTGGAACGGGTAGTGCAATACTTGAACAAAATTCTTACAAAAAATTTGATGTGGTCAGCACATTACCCACCAATTCTCTTTTTATTTAAATACTTGCGCACAAATTGTATAGGTCTAATAAAATAACAAGGTATAGCCTAAAATATATTGCATCATAGATCACAATTTTACACGAATTTACACACAAATAACAATGTGGTCAGTGCAATGTGATATTAGCTAGTGATTTTGTAATATAAACCATACAAATATACTCTAAAATCTGAAACGTAAAACATCAATTGTACACAATAAAGCCCAAATTATTTTATTTGAATCAGCGATATTAGACTGAAACTATCATTTACTTTGTATAAAATATTGTAACAATTATATAATAATAATAATAATAATAATAATAATATATCATCACGGCATAGTACCCATTTCTGGGTGTGCCAGTCTGTTTTCATAGATATCGGTAATGATGATGACATATTTGTACCGTACGGGCGCTTACCAGGCGTCATCACTGGCACTCATTGCTGGCGTGGAGAGTGCACCACAGGGGTCACTTTTGTGCCATTTAAAATTCGAAATATTTGGCGTCGGTCGGGATCGAACCCGGTTCCCGAGGTTCGCGACCAGACACTCAGGCACGCGGCCACGGAACTATTATATACAAACGTTTTACTGGATAGATACTCAATATCTCATTAGAGACAGATTTGTGAAACAATACTTAATGAATATCATGGAACATTATTGGAAAATAATAGTATATTGAGAATTATGCAGCTATTACTCATGGATATAATGCATTAACGAGAATCGAGACTGTGAGATATAAAATATTATATGATATACGGCTTCTAAATTGCTTAATTTCTAGTTATGAAATCATTTATATATATTTTTTAATTTATGAGTAATTTGAACATTACCTTGGTTCTACAGTGTGTCCCATTTAGAGGTGCCACCATTGGGATCTCGAGAACTGTAAGAGATACGATGTCGGTTAAATGGAACTTTTTATGCGCCTTTGGGAGGCCATCTCAGATGTGCTTTTATTTTTCCAAAAATTCTCATAGAGCACTAGATAATGACGAAAAACTGAATATTGTTGATTTTTTCTTTTTCAAATAACTTCTAAACTATTAATAATTGAGAAAAAAGTTTCAAATATAAAAGATAGATATTTTTATTAACTATCCAGTGGCGTACGAAATAAATTTTTATATCTGTAAATTTTTGAGATATAACACAAACTTATATTTTTTTAAATGGAACCCATATCTGATTTTAGTCTCAAAAAAATAAATATTTTTTTCTGTTTTCAACGATGTAAGGGTTATTATGTTTTATATTTGTTTTGCTTTCAAAAATTATTATTTTTTCCTTATTTTGTATTAAATTTACAATTATATTGAAAATATTGGTAGATTTCTATTTGGAAATACTCCTTGTATTTAAATAATTTATTTCCTTAAAAATATTTGCTCAAATTTCGTATCAAATTAATTTTTATATTTTGTGTCAGGTCGCCCTTGGCACATCATAGTGTAATTTGTAATTATGAGTCTAGAATGAAAATATTAAGTAATAAAGGCATAAAACAAATTATTTTGATCAAATACAATATAATTAATAAAAATAATAATGTTTTTCTGGGAAATAATTAGAAAATTCAGGAAAATAAAGAGAAAAATTAAATTTTAGGAGCAAAATTAATATAAAATATAATAACCCTTACACCATTGAAAAGAGAAAAAAATATTGATTTTTTTGAAACTAAAATCAGATATGGGTTCCATTTAAAAAAATATAAGTTTGTGTTATATCTCGAAAATTTACGGATATAAAAATTTATTTCGTACGCCACTGGTTAGTTAATAAAAATATCTATCTTTTATATTTGAAATGTTTTTCTCAATTACTAATAGTTTAGAAGTTATTTGAAAAAGAAAAAATCAACAATATTCAGTTTTTCGTCATTATCCAGTGTCCTATGAGAATTTTTGGAAAAACAAAAGCACATCGGAGATGACCTCCCAAAGGTGCACAAAAAGTTCCATTTAACCGACATCGTATCTCTTATAGTTCTCGAGATCCCAATGGTGGCACCTCTAAATGGGACACACTGTATACAGTTTTAAGTTTTTACAATTTTTATTACGCCATATACTTTTATTGAAGTAGTAGCCTGGTGACTATAAAATTTATTGCCAATTTCATTTCATTAAAGTTTAATGTGCAATTTAAATTTGCCAAAAAAATGAAATAAAATTTCGTAATTATAGTAATACAACAGCGCACAGTGTTTAGTGCACTGAAATATGTGGTATAAAATTCTGCATCAAGTAAAAAATTAAAATGCACTGAACATTAGATAAAAATCATGATGTTATTTTCCGATGTTTTAAATATTTATAAAAATAATGTGGTTCATGCAAAAATCAAAGAGAAAATGAAAACAATTACACCTAGTATCAACAATTGATAAAATCTACTTTGTTTAATGAGAAAAATTAATTAATAACATCAAAATTTAAATTTTAAAAATAGATTTGTCGAGTTTTGATTTTGAACTTTGGATTTTTCAGATTCAGTATCTGATTTCATCGAACTTACTTCCTAAACTTCTTTCATTTTGGAATTATTAAAAAAAAAACGGATTTATTCTATTAAATAACAAAAATAAGTCAAATTACACTATCAAAAATTAAAGACAATCAGGCAATTAGATCGGAGATCTCATCAACTGTTTCCCATAAATTGATACTGCTGCATACAGTATAGTAACGCCTGTGACGAATCATTGTATTTGTGTGTTTGTCCTACAGAACATTAATAATAATTAATCTTATCTACGAGTTTCATATATAGAAATGGGCTGATAGGGTCAAGGAAAGTTTAAATAAACGAAGAAAGAATTTGAAAAATACATTGACCTCACAGAGATTTGAACTTTAAACTTTCTCATATCTAGTGAGACGCTCTAACCAACTGAGCTACAAGGTCTCTTCCCATTGAAGTCAATTTTATTTATTTATCACAAGTTCTTGATCCAATCAGCCCATTTCTGTATATTATAGAACATTAACATTTTTAAGTTTTTCTTTGTTAGGTTCTTCTAAACCACCGATTTTTTTGATATTGAATAAAATCCAATGAGCACATTAATAAATGTATAGCCAATAGGACCATGTGAATTCCAAACCGCTGTTCTGATTGCCTAAGGAACTTTTTATAGCATTTATCCATTTTTATTTCAATACTTTTATTTCTAAAAATTCACAGAGTTGTCAAATACTCTAAAAATGCGTACACTTACGTAACATTCTCTTTACAATCAAATAATATTACTACCAAGTTTATATCTCTACCCATTTTTGAATTATTGCCCCAAAAGTCAATATACCCCACATTTAGATAAAAACTTAAAAAAATTTAAAAATCTAATTTTTATGTATCTAGATACTTCTCAATGTGCAGATTCCAAATTTTGAAACCGCAGGTCGATATCTCTTTTCGTTCTCGAGATATTTAGATTCAAAGTTCTGCTCAAAACTGCCCATTTTTGGGTATTAACCCAAGAATGGGCCGAGATATGAATTTGGCGACATCACCATTCGATTCTACGGACAAAAATACATAAGTATAGCAATTTTCATCATTTTTGTCCAACCGGTTCGTTTTTTATGAATAAAAGCTTGAAAACTCCTGAAAATGGGCAAAATGTAAAAAAATCTTAAGGGGTACACCTTAGATTTTTGCGATTTTTGGCCATTTTCAGTTATTTTGCTTTAGAGATTGTATACGGTGTTCAAAAATTCTGAAAATTGGTGTACTTATGTAATTTTGCCCGTAGAATCGAATGGTGTTGTCGTCAAATTCATATCTCGACCCATTTTTGAGTTATTACCAAAAAATGGGCAGTTTTGAGCAAAACTTTGAATCTAAATATCTCGAGAACGAAAAGAGATATCAACCTGCTGTTTCAAAATTTAGAATCAGCGCATTGAAAAGTATCTAGATACATAAAAATTAGATTTTGGAAAATTTTGAAGTTTTTATCTAAATGTGGAGTATCTTGACTTTTGGGGCAATAATTCAAAAATGGGTAGAGATATAAACTTGGTAGTAATATTATTTGATTGTAAAGAGAATGTTACGTAAGTGTACGCATTTTTAGAGTATTGGAAAATTTTGGAAAATTTTGAAGTTTTTATTTAAATGTGGGATATATTGAATTTAGGGCAATAATTCAAAAATGGGTAGAGATATAAACTTGGTAGTGATATTATTTGATTGTAAAGAGAATGTTACGTAAGTGTGCAAATATGACGGTGAAGTTAGCAGACGATTCGCAGCAGACGATTCAAAATTTAAGCTAGTGTGTGGCAGCCTTACGCTGTGTTAGACCATGGCCCACTGTATAGTTGCTAAATATTATTTTTTAATAAATATCAAATTTGAGCGTTTTAAAGGTACAGAATTCTGACAAAAGCATTAAATAAATGAATATTTAATTCTTATGATCTATAAATAATAATTTTATAATTATAAAATTCGTTACTCTGTTAAGAATAATGGCCAATAACTATTTTAATAGAAGATGTCTCTCAGATTTTATTTTACATTTATAACCCTTAGCTATGTACTATCCTAGACATATAAGCATTTTTATCAAAATCGCTTCAGGTTAATGAAAAAAAAAAAAATAATTGAAAAATCGTTACTCTACTAAGAACAATGGCAAATAACTTTTTTAATAGAAGATGTCTCCAAGATTTTATTTTACATTTATAACCCTTAGCTATGTACTACCGTAGACATATAACAATTTTTCTCAAAATCGCTTCAGGATAATGAAAAAAAAAATAATTGAAAAATCGTTACTCTACTAAGAACAATGGCTAATAAGTTTTTTAATAGAAGATGTCTCCCAGATTTGATTTTACATTTATAACCCTTAGCTATGTACTACCCTAGACATATAACAATTTTTCTCAAAATCGCTTCAGGATAATGAAAAAAAAAAAAATTATTGAAAAATCGTTACTCTACTAAGAACAATGGCTAATAACTTTTTTAATAGAAGATGTCTCCCAGATTTGATTTTACATTTATAACCCTTAGCTATGTACTACCCTAGACATATAACAATTTTTCTCAAAATCGCTTCAGGATAATGAAAAAAAAAAAAATTATTGAAAAATCGTTACTCTACTAAGAACAATGGCTAATAACTTTTTTAATAGAAGATGTCTCCCAGATTTGATTTTACATTTATAACCCTTAGCTATGTACTACCCTAGACATATAACAATTTTTCTCAAAATCGCTTCAGGATAATGAAAAAAAAAAAAATAATTGAAAAATCGTTACTCTACTAAGAACAATGGCTAATAACTTTTTTAATAGAAGATGTCTCCCAGATTTGATTTTACATTTATAACCCTTAGCTATGTACTACCCTAGACATATAACAATTTTTCTCAAAATCGCTTCAGGATAATGAAAAAAAAAAAATAATTGAAAAATCGTTACTCTACTAAGAACAATGGCTAATAACTTTTTTAATAGAAGATGTCTCCCAGATTTGACTTTACATTTATAACCCTTAGCTATGTACTACCCTAGACATATAACTATTTTTCTCAAAATCGCTTCAGGATAATGAAAAAAAAAAAATTATTGAAAAATCGTTACTCTACTAAGAACAATGGCTAATAACTTTTTTAATAGAAGATGTCTCCCAGATTTGATTTTACATTTATAACCCTTAGCTATGTACTACCCTAGACATATAACAATTTTTCTCAAAATCGCTTCAGGATAATGAAAAAAAAAAAATAATTGAAAAATCGTTACTCTACTAAGAACAATGGCTAATAACTTTTTTAATAGAAGATGTCTCCCAGATTTGATTTTACATTTATAACCCTTAGCTATGTACTACCCTAGACATATAACAATTTTTCTCAAAATCGCTTCAGGATAATGAAAAAAAAAAAATAATTGAAAAATCGTTACTCTACTAAGAACAATGGCTAATAACTTTTTTAATAGAAGATGTCTCCCAGATTTGACTTTACATTTATAACCCTTAGCTATGTACTACCCTAGACATATAACAATTTTTCTCAAAATCGCTTCAGGATAATGAAAAAAAAAAAAATTATTGAAAAATCGTTACTCTACTAAGAACAATGGCTAATAACTTTTTTAATAGAAGATGTCTCCCAGATTTGATTTTACATTTATAACCCTTAGCTATGTACTACCCTAGACATATAACAATTTTTCTCAAAATCGCTTCAGGATAATGAAAAAAAAAAAAATTATTGAAAAATCGTTACTCTACTAAGAACAATGGCTAATAACTTTTTTAATAGAAGATGTCTCCCAGATTTGATTTTACATTTATAACCCTTAGCTATGTACTACCCTAGACATATAACAATTTTTCTCAAAATCGCTTCAGGATAATGAAAAAAAAAAAAATAATTGAAAAATCGTTACTCTACTAAGAACAATGGCTAATAACTTTTTTAATAGAAGATGTCTCCCAGATTTGACTTTACATTTATAACCCTTAGCTATGTACTACCCTAGACATATAACTATTTTTCTCAAAATCGCTTCAGGATAATGAAAAAAAAAAAATTATTGAAAAATCGTTACTCTACTAAGAACAATGGCTAATAACTTTTTTAATAGAAGATGTCTCCCAGATTTGATTTTACATTTATAACCCTTAGCTATGTACTACCCTAGACATATAACAATTTTTCTCAAAATCGCTTCAGGATAATGAAAAAAAAAATAATTGAAAAATCGTTACTCTACTAAGAACAATGGCTAATAACTTTTTTAATAGAAGATGTCTCCCAGATTTGATTTTACATTTATAACCCTTAGCTATGTACTACCCTAGACATATAACAATTTTTCTCAAAATCGCTTCAGGATAATGAAAAAAAAAAATTATTGAAAAATCGTTACTCTACTAAGAACAATGGCTAATAACTTTTTTAATAGAAGATGTCTCCCAGATTTGATTTTACATTTATAACCCTTAGCTATGTACTACCCTAGACATATAACAATTTTTCTCAAAATCGCTTCAGGATAATGAAAAAAAAAAAATAATTGAAAAATCGTTACTCTACTAAGAACAATGGCTAATAACTTTTTTAATAGAAGATGTCTCCCAGATTTGACTTTACATTTATAACCCTTAGCTATGTACTACCCTAGACATATAACAATTTTTCTGAAAATCGCTTCAGGATAATGAAAAAAAAAAAATTATTGAAAAATCGTTACTCTACTAAGAACAATGGCTAATAACTTTTTTAATAGAAGATGTCTCCCAGATTTGATTTTACATTTATAACCCTTAGCTATGTACTACCCTAGACATATAACAATTTTTCTCAAAATCGCTTCAGGATAATGAAAAAAAAAATAATTGAAAAATCGTTACTCTACTAAGAACAATGGCTAATAACTTTTTTAATAGAAGATGTCTCCCAGATTTGATTTTACATTTATAACCCTTAGCTATGTACTACCCTAGACATATAACAATTTTTCTCAAAATCGCTTCAGGATAATGAAAAAAAAAAAATTATTGAAAAATCGTTACTCTACTAAGAACAATGGCTAATAACTTTTTTAATAGAAGATGTCTCCCAGATTTGACTTTACATTTATAACCCTTAGCTATGTACCACCCTAGACATATAACAATTTTTCTCAAAATCGCTTCAGGATAATGAAAAAAAAAAAATAATTGAAAAATCGTTACTCTACTAAGAACAATGGCTAATAACTTTTTTAATAGAAGATGTCTCTCAGATTTGATTTTACATTTATAACCCTTAGCTATGTACTACCCTAGACATATAACAATTTTTCTCAAAATCGCTTCAGGATAATGAAAAAAAAAAATAATTGAAAAATCGTTACTCTACTAATAACAATGGCTATTAACTTTTTTAATAGAAGATGTCTCCCAGATTTGATTTTACATTTATAACCCTTAGCTATGTACTACCCTAGACATATAACAACTTTTCTCAAAATCGCTTCAGGATAATGAAAAAAAAAAAAAAAAATTGAAAAATCGTTACTCTACTAAGAACAATGGCTAATAACTTTTTTAATAGAAGATGTCTCCCAGATTTGATTTTACATTTATAACCCTTAGCTATGTACCACCCTAGACATATAACAATTTTTCTCAAAATCGCATCAGGAAAATGAAAAAAAAATAATTGAATAATCGTTACTCTACTAAGAACAATGGCTAATAACTTTTTTAATAGACGATGTCTCTCAGATTTTATTTTACACTTATAATCCTTACATAAGTACTACTCCACACATAAAACAATTTTTGACAAAACCGTTTCTGGATAATAAAATAAAAAGAAAGAAACTTTACAAAATTTATGTAGATATATTCAGACGTATACCTGTAACAAGTAATGCAAAAATGTATATCTTGCTGTTCTTATTATTTGCAAAAGTATTTCTTCCCGTTTTTCTCGGTATATGCGAGGGGTGTTTTAAGAAGTTTGCAATAAAGAATGATAATAATGTCACTGGTGAAAACTGTTTCAGAATAATAATTCCAAGATTTTTAAGGAGAATAGAAAGTTTATTTAAAAAAAGAAGAAGAAGCAAAAATGAAATAATTCCTTGAAGAATGATTCGTTAAATATAAATTTGTCACAAGAAGTATTGGAGGAAAGTTGGAACTTCAGTACAAGTTCATACAAAAAATAAAGATACATTTTTGGACTTTTTGATTAGTTCATTAAAAACTGAAAATTTTGTAATATTGTCTCCCGATTCAAAAAGTATATTTCCGAATGAGGAAAAAATTACCCATTCAAGTTGACGAAAGTACACCTGTTCCAAATTAAAAAAGGAAAAACCTTAATATGGATTATGGATGATTCCCCAGTAATGAAATTAAAGTAAAAAAAATCTTTGAAAATATCTCGGAATCTATGAGTTCTTCAGTTGAATATAATCCTCCATGGGAACGAGTTGCAAATTATCCCAATATAATAAAAAATCAGTACAAAATTAACAATTTTGGTCTAAACAAAAAATCTTAATTTCTCTTCTAGCGTCTAATTGGACTGACGATCAAATTATAAATTCTTTCTTCTCTATCAAATCCCGGAAACCTGCCAACACTAATGCAAGAATTCTAAATTTTGATACATTTTTCATTACTAAATTAATGGGTGAGCGCCACTTTACCTTCAACGACTGGGGCCGAAAGGTAGACGTTCTGAACAACGACAAATGGATTATTCCGGCTAATTTGAATAAATGACATTGGACTCTAACTGTTGATTCTGTTAAATACAAATATATAATGTATTTCGATTCGCTTCATGGCTCTGTTAAAAAAAATATGGGAAATATCTTCTCATTTTTAAATCAGCTATTTTTAATAAATCACAATCAGAACATCATTTCAGACGCCTACTACATGTGCAAGCGTATTTATAGAATAGGAGTACAGTGCCACATGAAAATTGTTAATTATTGTTATTTTTTTTTTAAATACAATATTAATGGTATAATTATAATTATTTATTAAGCCAACTAAAACTTGCGGGAAATATATTTTGTAGCATTTTATTAACATATTTGCATTTTAATTTACAAAACACGCATAACAATGATTATTTTTGGAAAAAAAAATTAACGACAATATTATAGGTATGCTAACACGATTTAGAAAATGTATAAATTACTAAAAGTGTAAAGTAAGGTTCGCAATCAAAAATTAGTGGCAACGGTAGAAGTAGTGTTAAGGTTAATGGCACAGGTAATCATATATAACAAAAATTATAAAAATTAACGGGGGGTGTACCTTAATAGAGAAATAAAATGTAAATGATCTATAAATGATGCAATAAAAATGATGAAATTAATTGCAACTACAGGCAAGATATTATTTTTTAAATTTTATTATCCTGAAGTGATTTTGAGAAAAGTTGTTATATGTCTAGGGTAGTACATAGCTAAGGGTTATAAATGTAATATCAAATCTGGGAGACATCTTCTATTAAAAAAGTTATTAGCCATTGTTCTTAGTAGAGTAACGATTTTTCAATTATTTTTTTTTTTCATTATCCTGAAGCGATTTTGAGAAAAATTGTTATATGTCTAGGGCGGTACATAGCTAAGGGTTATAAATGTAAAATCAAATCTGGGAGACATCTTCTATTAAAATAGTTATTAGCCATTGTTCTTAGTAGAGTAACGATTTTCCGATTATTTTTTTTTTTCATTATCCTGAAGCGATTTTGAGAAAAATTGTTATATGTCTCGGGTGGTTCATAGCTAACGGTTATAAATGTAAAATCAAATCTGGGAGACATCTTCTATTAAAAAAGTTATTAGCCATTGTTCTTAGTAGAGTAACGATTTTTCGATTATTTTTTTTTTCATTATCCTGAAGCGATTTTGAGAAAAATTGTTATATGTCTCGGGTGGTACACAGCTAAGGGTTATAAATGTAAAATCAAATCTGGGAGACATCTTCTATTAAAATAGTTATTAGCCATTGTTCTTAGTAGAGTAACGATTTTCCGATTATTTTTTTTTTTTTTTTCATTATCCTGAAGCGATTTTGAGAAAAATTGTTATATGTCTCGGGTGGTACATAGCTAAGGGTTATAAATGTAAAATCAAATCTGGGAGACATCTTCTATTAAAAAAGTTATTAGCCATTGTTCTTAGTAGAGTAACGATTTTTCGATTATTTTTTTTTTCATTATCCTGAAGCGATTTTGAGAAAAATTGTTATATGTCTCGGGTGGTACATAGCTAAGGGTTATAAATGTAAAATCAAATCTGGGAGACATCTTCTATTAAAAAAGTTATTAGCCATTGTTCTTAGTAGAGTAAAGATTTTTCGATTATTTTTTTTTCATTATCCTGAAGCGATTTTGAGAAAAATTGTTATATGTCTAGGGTGGTACATAGCTAAGGGTTATAAATGTAAAATCAAATCTGGGAGACATCTTCTATTAAAAAAGTTATTAGCCATTGTTCTTAGTAGAGTAACGATTTTTCGATTATTTTTTTTTTCATTATCCTGAAGCGATTTTGAGAAAAATTGTTATATGTCTCGGGTGGTACATAGCTAAGGGTTATAAATTTAAATCAAATCTGGGAGACATCTTCTATTAAAAAAGTTATTAGCCATTGTTCTTAGTAGAGTAACGATTTTTCGATTATTTTTTTTTTTTCATTATCCTGAAGCGATTTTGAGAAATATTGTTATATGTCTCGGGTGGTACATAGCTAAGGGTTATAAATGTAAAATCAAATCTGGGAGACATCTTCTATTAAAAAAGTTATTAGCCATTGTTTAAAATTGTTATATGTCTAGGGTAGTGCATAGCTAAGGGTTATAAAAGTAAAATAAAATATGGGAGACATCTTCTAAGAAAACAGTTATTAGCCATTGTTCTTAGTAGAGTAACAATTTATCGATTATTTTATTTATTTCATTATCCTGAAGCGGTTTTGATAAAAATTCTTATATGTCTAGGATAGTACATAGCTAAGGGTTATAAATGTAAAATAAAATCTGAGAGAATCTTCCATTAAAAAAAAATTGGCTATTATTTTTAATAGAGTAATCAATTTTATAATTATAAAATTATTATTGATAGATCATAAGAATTAAATATTCATTTATTTAATGCTTTTGTGAAAATTCTGTACCTTTAAAACGCTTAAATTTAATATTTATTAAGAAATAATATTTAGCAACTATACAGTGGGCCATGGTCTAACATAGCGTAAGACTGCCACACACTAGCTGATAATTTGAATCGTCTGCTGCGAATCGTCTGCTAACTTCACCGTCATTGTGCAAATTTTTAGAGTATATATATGAGTATACATAATGTATATTCATGTGATAATTTATTGGATTTATAAAATATTTTCCAAGGAACTTTATGTATGGAATTTGTAAAAATCGTATTATGTTCGTGATACAATTTTACCGGATATATAGAATATTTTCCAATGAACTTTTGGTTTGGGATTTGTACAAAATACATCAAATTAACGGAGGGTCTTATGCTGGCCACAACAGATTTTTTTGTTATGGTGGAGGATCCCACTGTACAAAAAATCTTGCGTGTGTTTGTGTGTGTGTGTGTGTGTGTATGTGTGTGTGTATGTGTGTGTATGTGTGTATGTGTGTGTATGTATGTGTGTGTATGTATGTGTGTGTATGTATATGTGTGTGTGTGTCTGTGTGTGTGTGTGTGTGTGTGTGTGTGTTTGTGTGTGCTTCGAGCGCAAATGGACACCTCTCAATCAACAATATCCCATATTTCGCCCTTAATACACAATAGCTATTGACGTGTTCTGGAACTAGACGATTCAAATCACTTTTCAAAATTAAAGTACAAATTCTTAGTTCATGCAATAGAACAATTTAAATTTGATCTATATATAACTCATCCTGCTAAATTAAGCAATATCAGCTACATAAATCCACCATCTCCCTATCTACTATGTTTGCATCTCCGTGCGATGTCATTGACACATGATTACCGATCCGCTCCAAATCTGTCCTAATTCTTGATTCAAGCTCCTGCTCCTCTTCGATCGGTTGAAGATGGAGTGAAAAGAATGTTTTGCGGCATAATGCGTTCTGGATGTTCCGGAAGCTCGCATGAGCGAGCTTGGCGGGAGCTTTAGCTGCGGTCGCGGACAATGCAAGTAGCGCTTTTTATTGTCGCCGGCAGGACAAGGGATTTGCGATACTCCTTATGAAAAGTTCAACCTCGGGTATTGTCCGTCCGCGTATGATTCGACATGGATTGATGGAGAAATCTCCGGACCATGCTAACGCACACGTACTTGCAAGGACAATGAGATTCATAGAAAGTGAAAGGGATTCAATAGTTTTTTTTTTTTTTTTTTAATAAAATTTATGTAAATTTATGATTATTGTACTGCGCAATTCTATAAATCAACCAGATTCATGTTCAGACGTGACTGAATTACTTTTTTTTATATAAAATTTAATGTCTAGTTCGTTACAAAAAATAATTGGATATTTACGACTTACAAACGTATCCTTTCGTAAAAATTTAAGGTTGTCTGATGTTTTTTCTTTAAGTGTGAAATCGACCACTTCGCAGTTTTGAATTTAATTTAAAAACTAGACTTCAGATTAAAATGAATCATGCTGTTTAAAATATCATTTATTATGCTTTAATACGAGTTTAAATTTATCAAGAGTGCTTATTTTTTATTAATTGCAAATACCGCTATAAAAAACAGCGCCTATATACGTGATTGTACCAGTGCGTATTTACGTGGTTGCTATCACGAGCAAATACAGTTTATTTATGACAGATTGCAATTATTGTCTGCATTAATTTACACATAATTCGTTTTTCAGTGTTATGTCATTTTCTGAGTGTAAATGTTAATTTGTTTCAAGCATTTAATTTTAGAACTTTTCGTTTGAAAACACGAAAGGAATTATAATTAATTTAATTTCATGTTAAAGCCTATTAAACAGTCTTTCAAACAGCATAAATTTGATTTTAATTGGAGGTCTAATTGTAAAAAAAAAAATAATAAAT
Organism: Ophonus ardosiacus; assembly: GCA_943142095.1. Taxonomy (NCBI): domain Eukaryota; kingdom Metazoa; phylum Arthropoda; class Insecta; order Coleoptera; family Carabidae; genus Ophonus; species Ophonus ardosiacus. The sequence goes on along the minus strand of OW964832.1, from coordinate 38,517,388 downwards.
TCAAAACTGCGAAGTTGTCGATTTCTACGCATGTAATTGTGTTAATAGTTATTTTTCTATTTTGCATGTGGAAATAATTGAATTTTGTAATTTGAAATATGAGGCAAGTTCTTTTATTTATCGACAAATTCATCAGTGAAATTCATTGTATTTTGGTAATGACGTCACCGATAGATATATGAGGGAACAGATAGATGATGAAAATAGGAACTACTTGATGAAAGGGTGCTGGAAGTTATACATATTGTAGGTTAGAGTAAGAATTGTCGCTGTCTCTAGAGAAGTTATGGAGGGTTTTTTATTGGGAATGTTACTAAATTGTTTCAATTCAGATTCATTTTCTAATGAAGAAAATTCTACTGATTCGAGTAGTGACAATTTAGAAACTCTATTAATAATTAAAAAAAATTTAAAAACATTATGAGAGTGAAAATGAAATCATTTCTACAACATTCATAATTCACGACGTTTCTTCACTGTCTACTGGCTAAAACGTCAACAAACTTGTGAACATAACTTGAAAACTATACCTCCACTACTAATTCATCAGAAATTATGCAATATATCGGCACTCAAACCTGATGGATCCGATAGATTTCTGTTTAACTAATCAGTGAAAATAGAAACGCTATGTTGAAAATCATTGCTTTTTAAGCGCTGAATAAGAAGACCCAGTGGTGAATTTCTGCTTCACGCGCACGACTTATCGGTGAATAAAAGAACTCGCATATGTTATTCAATGGTTTTGAATATAGTAACAATAATAAACAAAGATTGAGTGTGAGTATTGTTTTTTTTTAATTCAATATTAATAAAAACGTATTATAAACTGCGCTGATTACAAAAATAAAGTGAAGAGTTGTCAAATAAATTTTCAAACGTAACACGAATACCACCAACTAAAAAAAAATCACTAAATTTTGACTCATAGAAAGCGCAAAATAGAAAAAAATGTATAGGGAACTCATTTCATTATTGTCGTTTATTTTGTTCCTTCTCACAAAATAAAATGACAATTATGACATTCGTTCTTTAATATATTATTATGGCACAAGGGAGTAAAGATATATTTATCCTCAAGTTGAAAGTTCAACACACGAGGTATAAGCGAGGCTACTATTGTCCCTAATATACTTACCTTTACAATATCTTTTTTTTTTAAATTAATGTTGACATTTTTAATTACATTTTTAATTTTTACGCAATTTTATTGGTTAATATTAATGTCACTAGTAAGTACAGAAATTGTTATCTATCTTCATAATTCAAGTGTTGCTTTGGTAACTAGATTTCTTAAAATAAAATTGTATTTTACTTGTAAATACGATTGAAACATTTATCTTTAACATTGGATAAAGACTTTTGAGCCGTTGTTCTATTCAGAAAGCTTTGAAGTATGAGATAAAACATAAGTAGAATTTCCTCTCCGTCTATATTTGTAGAAAATAGAAAATAATGCTTCGCTGCTTGCAGCGAGTATATGAAACAATGACTAGAACGCCATTCACGTACTCTTCTCGCATTATTAGCTCTGTTCCCAGATGGGAAATAAGACCGTTACTTTTATTTAGAGTCGCCAAGAGCATAACTACAAATGAGTTCATAAAATTTTCAGATTTCTTTTCCCTTTCTGAATTCTCTAACCATCAACTGCCTGAATGTGTAACTATTTATAATTTTTGTTTCCACCTGGTAAATTATAAATACGAGAGAAAAATTGGCTGACTTCGGGATTTGAACCCGGGACCACTACCGAGTGAAGAAAAAATGTACTGCTATAAAGTCCACAGCTAGTGATATATCTTTGGGTCTCAGGAAATGAGTCGACTACTAAGTAGGCCGTGGAATGGAGAATGTTTTCATAGGGTAGAAAACCAGGAAACATCCCATCAGTCTAAAATCACGTTGTCGAAAACATTCACTCCATTTAAACCTGCTCCTATTAAAATTCTCCATCTTCTTTCACAGTCAACTAAATAAGTTAGGGATGGGTTTAAAATGATAATTGTGATTGAAAAATAGGGCATAGTTTTCAAATATCACTTCATATCACAATGGTGATATTAGCTTTTTTCATAGAATGGTTTGCAATCGGTTGGAATGGGGAAGTTTAGCGATTTTTTTAATTTTTTTATTCCATGGGAAATTACTTGAAAAATGATGTTTTATTTTTTCAAAAATGCCCAGATATTCCGGAAAAGCCGATTTTAAGCTGTGATGACGTCGGTAGAGGCTTGGCGCAACGTATGTCGATTTATACACTGACGCACGCGGTTGCGGTAACCAGTCACTTGAGACCTTTGAATATACATATCTACTAACATAGATGGAAGTAGCGTACACTAAATGTTCCTTAGGACTTTGTTGGCTCAATGTAGATTGAGAAGGATAGAATTATGTGTAAGCATTAGTTGGACAAAGATCTCCTGCTAATTGATACTCCCGTTTTCAACGAGGCGGAACGGAAAACCACGAGCACTACACGAGCGCGCCTGTAAAAGTGTGCGAAGGTTATTTTTCTAAGGGAAAAATGGATTGGTCTCAATTGTATCTCCATCCTTGTCAATCTTCTTTGGTACACGATTTTTGTTGGTAGCTACTTCCAGATGTATATATTCAAAGCTTGCGTATAACTGACTTGTGACGTACTTAGAGTTTACCCAAAAAAATATTAATTATAAATAAATGGAGCAATAATTTTAATTTTTAATTTCAAATTCAGCAGTCATTTGTGTTATATTTGTGAGAAAATAGTATGTTATGTAGAATTTTGACCATGATAAACTTTACCGTTAGAGACCGAATGCGCATGCCCGGTTTTAAACTTGTTGCAAATCAAACGGTTTGAATTTTTCTGTGAACACAATGAAAACTAGTGTGCATTTATAAGCACCTAGTATGCCGTTTTTCTAACTTGATAATGGAAATACTATGAAACTGTACATCTTACTGCAATAACATTTACAATTTGTTTGAAAGTGTTCAGTAAAATCTTCAGTATACTGGAGTGTCATTTCATTATTAGTTTGCGATAATATACTCACTTTAAAATATTTATTAAAGTATATAGATTCATTTTTAATGTATCATACAGATAATCTAATTTTTTACAAACGAAAACAAACTCGAACGTGTGGAAATGTTAAAACGTCTGAAAAATATAAATACACATGTCTCAAACTAAAAATTTCTAACGGAGTTGGAAATTATTCTGGTCGTTGCTAACTACTCCTTAACCTGTCAGAAAACTTCTGTGAATAGCCAGAGTTTGAAAATTGTGACTGTGAACGCTTTTATGTAACTACGCATGCCTCTGACGGTTGCTGACGGTTTCAAACCGTTCTATGAACATAGCTAGAGTATCAAAAGTGAAAAATATCGTGTCCTTTTTGTCGTCAGAAATTCATATTATTTTACAAATAGCCAAAATAATTGTTGACCACGGTTGAACATTTTTTTAAAAAATAACTACAATAAATAACTAATTCTTTCTCTTACATGGAAAATGCCCCAAATTCAGTTTTAATTTTCCTTTTATCGCGGTAAGCCATATTCATCAAATTATTTTTTTCGTTTTCATCGTTAAACGAAAAAATATCAAAACTTCTCACATGATTTTTATCAAACCAATGCTGAGGCTTCAATGTTGAACACTTTCATATCATTGATTTTTTTATCTTCGGAACTTTGAAGGTAAAACTGCCACATTATGAATAATTTTTGAAGATATATTGTGAAAAAGTATATTAAAGATGAAAAATGTATTTTTATGAGAATAGATAGCCACGAAATCTACCCACACATCAAAATGGAGTTATTTTATTTAGTCTTATATTATTTATCACTATTTTTCAAAGGTAATAAATAACTGCAAACCTAAATAAACTATGTCTAATATAAGCTGTAGTTTTGAACATGGATTTCATGGAAAAAATTATTGATGGTTTGGAGATAAAGAATGGATTTATGTCATACATAAAAAAGAAGTTCATATCATGAAGCGTGGGAGATAATTTAAAAAAAGTTCATTGTATTGACGTTCGAAAAAGAGCATTAGCTAAAAAAAGGAAGCCTTAAATCATGGCATTATCCAATCAATTTAATCATTGTCAATCAAACATTTGATTGTAATTTTTTCACGTTAATCTCCCATCAACAGAATGTCAAAAAATAAATAATCTTTTATTAATAACCAAAGGGCTATATCCTGGCCCCCTTGCTTAATGATCGATACGTCGAAGCTTAAAATTAATATGAGTTCAGTTTTCAATATCCGGATATTGTCAAGGGTTGATGGACTAAGCGTAACAGAACATGCGACGACGCCTAAATCCTCGAAGTCGAAGGTCGAAGTCTACAATATTTAAATATCCTATTTAAGATAGTTTTGTCCACTACTGTTTTTTATATGAATTAACTATGACTTTCAAGAAAGTGTTATAAATGATGACAAATTAACCCAACAAAAAAATTTGGTTTAAGGACGCAGTTTACCGATATCTACGTATAAAGCAGATTATCACACCCAGTAATGGGTAATTTGCCGTAATGTTATATTATCAATATTATAGCATATATTAAAAAAAAATCGAATCAATAATTTTTGTTTTAACTGACAGTTAACAGATAGTTTAACCAAAGATAAAAAAAAACCGGGTTTCAGAATTTTTCTATTTATTTAGTGTCCTAAGCATTTTTTGGGAGAGGTACATCTTAAAATGGTCCACGAATGGAGCAACTTTTCCCCAATTTAATCAACTTCATTTCTCGTAAAAAGTGAGCTTGAGTGTTTGGTCGCAAATCTAGAAACTCCGGTTTTTATTTTGAATTTTAATTGGCACAAAAATGACCCCTGTGGTGCACTCTCCATGCTACTAATAAGTGTCCCTGAGGTGATGACAGGTACATAAGCACAGGGTACAAATATGTATTATTACCGATATATGGGTACAAAACAGATTGGCACACCCAGTAATGGGTTGTATTATGCTGTGATAATTTACTTTTTTTTCTATATCTCGTAGTTAACAGAGATTCAATTCAAAATTTAAAATTTGATAAAGACGAAAAAAAAAAAAATGTTTTTACTTAATACTGTGCGTCCGAAGTGAAAACTTAAATGGTTGACATTTGGATTGTACAGCAATGCCATCTCTTGACTACTCCCGGCAGCTTTATATATAAACTTAAATGTACTGGGCTTGCATTCATATTTTTTTAGAAGATGTCAAAATCCTATGAGCATTCTATCAAAATTCTAAAATTTTCAAGAAAGAATGAAAGAAGGCTGGGAATCAACTCAAATTTTATTAAAAAAAAAACTGACCAAAAATTTAAAAAACTGTTTTAAAACCGGTGATGAGTGCGCGATTTATTCCCGTTACCATTTAAATGTAATTTTTAGACAAAAAAATAAATTTAGCGATTGAAATCACTTATGGGTAGAATTTATAACAAAGATATAAATAACTATATAAATATATTACAGCATATTACCCATTGCTGGGTGTGCTAATCTAGGTGTGCCAATCTGTCCTTATACACAGATATCGGTAATGGCAGCAGGAATAAAACACACCAAATCGGCGAGTTTGGAACTAAAGTTTCTTTTTAAAAGATATTGTGATGTATTTCGGCCTTGTATTAATAACGTAACTCAGGCTAAGACCCGAATTAACGTGATGTTACGTTCCCGAATGACAGTGATACGGGATGGATCATCTTTGCTCACTGCCCAGGAAAAAGTGTGCAAGGTGCGCTTAAAGAAGTTTTCATTTCAGAAAAGTTTGGAATTCCATTACTTATATGTTTACCTAAAAGACCTTTCGAATTTTAATTATTATTATTTTTTTTTTTTAAGAACAATACATATTTTTTTCCAGTTTATATCAATATCTGGAGTTATAGGGAAAAGTTTATATCAACATTACTTGGAAACATTTTATCTACCCTTACCTAAAATACGTCATCTTAATACTCTGTTTTTGTTTACTTGAAGGGCGTGTATGAATTTGACGACGGCTCGTTGTTGTGATAAAATCTTTGACAAATATTCACAGACGTGATAGGACATATATATGAGGGGGGGATATATATGAGTCGGTTTACAAGACGTATACGAGTTGGCTTCTGTTAACTTGTGTTTGTTGAGAAACCTGCGCTGTCGCGTGGATTTAAATCCGGTATAACTTAGGGCCTAAACACCCGGAAGATGGAAACGAGGATGATAAATATTTGCCAAAGACAACTCAAACGTAATTGAGATTTTTAAACAGATGAACATGTTTTTAGGTCATGGTTGAAATCTCAGTTGACTTTGAATTATGCGGGAAAACATTTATATTTACAGCAGAACGAAGACATTCTGTTTGAATAACATTATTATCATTATTACCATTTTTGGAAGCTATATGGCCGTATAAATCAGTTATATTTTGGAGTTCTAACGACAAAAATACAATCCAATTGAAGTTAATTATTTCCATCCAATAGATCCCACTGGTGAAGCTCGAAAAACGGATTTCCTGTATTTCTTTTTATTGTTAGTTTTTTGTCCATATTAATAGTGTGATTGTAGGCTTTCTTTTAAATTTCTATAAAGTTCTAGATCTGAAACATACAGAAAGCCTATAAATGAATGCTGTACACCTATAGATTTATAGATTTCAATAAAATGGCATTCTTGACAAATATCTACAGAGTAGTCCGCGCACCTATGGAAAAAACTTGCGCAAAGAACAAATTTCGTTTGAGCGAGTCCAACTTGTGAAAGTAGGGATATTACTTTGTTTTAATTTAACTAATAGCAGCTGTATAGCGTACATGAATTTTTTAAATGTAATTTTTGTAATTGTAATTTTATTTTGTGCAATAAATGCTTTTAGTTTTATTGACTTCGGTTTTTGTTGTTTATTATTGCGAGTGATATTGTACAGTCAACATTTGTAGGTTGGGTAGTAGAACTTCTACTGCGTTGATGTTTCTTCTTTAAACGCGCGGACTCTAACTAAAATATATAAAAAATCATACTTGACATGTTTCACAAGATTTCAGTCTCTTAATCAAGAAGTATATTATATTGATAATTTTGATATTCCTGTACAATATTTCAAACAATCTATTTTTCGGTTGTAATTCTCTTGGCATTCTTTATTTTAGATAATTCGTGCTAATGCCTAAAATTTGCCATATGTCTGTTTTCATAATTTTCGTCCAATTTCTATTAGTGTGGTCAACAATATGACAACGCTAGGATTATAGACATCTATAAGGTATTTTTAAAAATCTATAACTTATAGACGCGCTCAGAATTGTATTTCTTTAGTAACGTTCATTATACAATGAAATTTTTCTTTTCAATTAACTTGAAAAATGTCGTTATAAGTGATCTTACAAGAATATTTACACGATTTAAGTTTTCCGTGAATTAAAACACAAAATTTAAATTATGCCTACATAAAATTGTCATTGACTTTTCATCACTTGAATTTTTCGTATATATAAATAAATAAATATATCATCACGGCATATTACCCATTTCTTAGTGTCCCACAATCTGCTTTATCGCAGATATCGGTAATGATGATGACATATTTGTACCATGCGGGCGCTTACCAGGCGTCCCCTCACGGGCACTCATTGCTGGCGTGGAGATTGCACCACAGGAGTCACTTTTGTGCCATTTAAAATTGGAAATATTTGGCGTCGGTCGGGATCGAACCCGGTTCCCCAGGTTCGCTACCAGACACGCAGGCACGCGGCCACGTGCCATTAAAATTTCAATTACTTCTCTATCCCATTTTGCCATTCATCATCATCGTCAAAAATATAAACATTTGATACATACTTTACAATCAAAACTTATAGGGACTTTTGAGAAAAAGCAGTGCATATTCCAGTTTTTCTTTGAAAGTTTTTCGTTAAAAGTCTATTCATTTATCTCTCTTGCGTCATTGTGCAAGAGAGAAAACTTTTCAAGTCACTTGAAAAGAAAAACTTCGTCATGCAATGCACGCTTAAGCAGAAACACTTATAGATCTTATAAAAATGCCTAGAATCCCATTACAAGTCGCTATTATAAATTATCATTTTGATGTTTGGTGCGTCAAAATCCCGATTTATTTTTATATTAAAATTCCCCTGTGGGAATAAACCATGTATTCCAATTTGGGTGTGCGTGACGTCATTTCTAATATTAGCTATTACCTCAGAGGCTTGTCAAAGCCTACTGCAGTTTAATCTCGCCGCTGTATATCTTAGCAGGCCTTTATTGCTGAGATATCATTCTCAATTTCCTAACGCAATGTGAAACTTAGTTTTCGGAGCACACGCAGGCCATATCTTCCGGCATTCAATGTGCTACGTCCGTGGGAAAGGTGAGCTGAAACTGAGGTGGAGGTGAATTTTGTGCCCTATCGTTTCCGAAGGCACACTTATTTACCCTCAACTCATTACCCGTAGGATTTTATTAAATTCTTTCCAGCTTTCCTACAAGAAACTACGTCCTTATTTAGTACCATATTTTTTATACTAAAATAGGCATTGACGATGCTTGTGGAATACTTATTAGTTTATTCTTTGTACAAATGACAATTTTAATTATTGAAGGTGTTATGATTTAGGTAAGCCTTATGCAAACTTAAACTATACTTGAAAAATCAATATTCGACTGTGTTAGGATGGAGGTAGATACAGGAAAGTAAGAATTCTTCGAACTTTCAGTCAATTAATAAAATTTATTCACGCCGACGTTTCGACTATACAATAGTCTTCTTCAGGGCTAGAATGGTCAGTTGAAAAAAGGAAACCACATGTGGATAATAGTACATACAGCACGGACAATTAAAAAAATAAATAAATAAATATGAATAAATAGCCCTGAAGAAGACTATTGTATAGTCGAAACGTCGGCGTGAATAAATTTTATTAATTGACTGAAAGTCCGAAGAATTCTTACTTTCCTGTATCTACCTTAAACTATACTGTATTCTACGAGACCTTTCATTATAGGGACAAAAATATACTTCGTGTGTCATGATTATTTGTCAAACATGTGTTTAAAGTTAGGTTTCCACAAGAAACAATTATTGGCGCCACTAGACTAGTGCAACTTTAGTTACAAATGGAAACATACTAATTCAGCTGACTCCATTGGACTGACAGCACCACTAATCAATGCGCCAGTAAAATTATGAAGCAGTTATACTTTTTGGCGCTATTTACAGACTCAACACGCCAGTGCAGTGGCAAAAGCATAAAAAAAATGGTCATCGGAACTAATAATTCAGTTTCTGGAGACATACGAGCAATATCCAAGCCTTTGGGGTCCCATGGCCGCGTGCCTGAGTGACCGGTCGCGAACCGGGGGAACCGGGTTCGATCTCGACCGGCGCCAAATATTTCGAATTTTAAATGGCACAAAAGTGCCCCCTGTGGTGCACTCTCCTCGCCAGCGATGAGTGCCCGTGAGGTGACGCCTGGTAAACGCCCACACGGTACAAATATGTCATCATTAACGATATCTGTGACAAAGCAGATTGGCACACCTAGAAATAGGTAATATGCCGTGATGATATATTTATTTATTTATTTTATTTGGAATAAAAAATTTTATCCCATAAAGATAGAAATAAAAGAGATAATGCATTGAGAAAAATTGTTGAGGTTATATTTGACTCAGTCAAAGATTTTCATGTAAATTCTGCTAAAATATTAAGTTTTTTTTTGAGCTCAACAGATAAAATTTGCACTAGCATACTAATGTTTGTTTGAAGTAGCTTATTTTACCCCATTTTTAATCAGGTTCCAGTTGAAAACTGACAGAAATTGTGGAAACATACTGGTGCCACTAAAATTGGCTCCTTAAAACTGACGACAAATTAACACCAATAATCGTATGTGGAAACCTAATTTTATACTATTTGAATTCCCGCGCTTATTTACTGTTTTGTGTTCATCATTTGTCACTTCAACTTTTGTTTACGGTTCTGAAATTTATTATAATCTTGTTGCTTCTACAAATAGTGTGTTTTTTAGAGCTTTATTATTTATTTATTTATTCAAAATCTGCATATTTTTATTAAGAAGTACAGAAATAATCATTGTATTTGTTCCTTTGTTAATAACAGTTGCAGCATATAAAGCTGAATGCATAGTATTGTCCACTGTATTACTTAAATCTATAGCAGAACTTTATTCGTCCTTTTAATGAATAGTCCCGTGGAACAGACTACAGACAATTATTATTTTAATAATAAATGTACAATAAAGTACAATTGCGACACTTGGTGAAACTATTTTACCTTAACATGATATTTAAAAATCATACTTGATACGTTTCACGTTCATATTTTGGTTTACTATCCGTCCACTCAACCTACTCATTGCCTTCTATAGAGGCTATATTGCACCACACTAAGCTCAAATAATAGCAAAACGCGTCTATGGTTCTGGTTGACTGTACCACTGCTAATTGACCGAAACGTTGATTCAGAGACTGCAATCTTGTGAAACGTGTTTAATATTAAATATTTAACATTTTTTTCACTAAAAATAAACTTTTTCTCTAACAAATCCCGCAAATTATATTTTCACCTCGTTGACCCATCCCACACCCTTTCATTTGACAGTAAACAAATGCCAATCTCATAATCCAAACACACGTCCAACGTATAACAAATGACTACACACTCCCAAACTCAAACTCTGAAAATATTCAACCATCAAACGAACATTACCTGTGCAAAATAGCAGTTAGCTACACACACGCAGTCTAGTGATTGATAGCCAAACTATGCGGGAACTCCGCCATTTTGATGCGTTTGTTCTAGAGGAGATAATTAACTGCAACGGCAACTACTAGCGCCCTCATTCTTTGTATAAATATATGATGATATGGAGTGAAAGATGAGGGTGATTTACTGAAAGGAGGTTATTTATTTTGGGCTGAGATTTTACCCGTTGTTGGTTTATTGCTACATATTTACTTGACAGTTTTTTATATCAGCGCTTATGGGTGTTTTTTCTGATACGCGAAGAAAATGATAGGACGTTTTTTGCTAAAATAGAATATGGGAAAAGGGAAACTATTACATACATTTGGTGTTCTTTGTATGAGATTTACAGAATGGATGCATGCTGACGCCTTCTTGATTATCTTTGGCACCGAAATCTCTGCGAAAGTTGCTACTAATATTTCACAAAATATTACCATTCAACAACTAATGATACTTGAATGAATTATACAAAAAGACCTTACGAAAATGAACTAATAAATATTTGTTTTATTACTAAGTGGTCTTTCATTTTACGCTTATCTAATAATAGTAATAATATATCATTATAGCATGTTATCCATTACTGAGAAGACCAATCTGCTTTGTATGTAGATATCAGTAATGCTGATGGCACCGTGGGGCGTTTACCAGGCGTCACCTCACGGGTACTCATTTCTAGCATGGAGAGTACACCACAGGGACCACTTTTAGTGTCATTTAAAATTATAAATAGTTTTGGGTCTTCAAATTCGTAACAAGACATTCAGCATATGGTCATTTCATTGACACATATATAAGAAGAATAAACTAAAAATGATACATAAATAATTTCATTATCACATCTGGATTGCGATAATACAAAAGTAATTTTAAAAATTTATATTATTACCTAGTAAATATAATATTTTATTTGCATAGATGATAATTAAACACGAGTACGTACTATATTTCATTATAATTAAAATATATTGCAGTTACCTTGGTAATATCATTCATGCAGCTTCAAAAAATAATCTAAAGTACACTTCATTATTTTAAACTCCCATCAATGAATTATTCAGTAATTTAGAATTAATAATAATAATTCTTTATGGTATTCAAGTTCTACAGACTTATTAAAATTGATAAATGAGGGTAAGTCATTTTTTCCTTATATTTTTTGTAACTTTGTACAAATTAGCGTTGTGTTAATCAAGATGAAATGATTAAAGGGCATGATACAAATATCTATACCTTACCTAGGATTCGAACCCGGAACCCTTGTGTCATGACTTGACTATGTTGCCCACTACACCACTGGGGTCGATTCAATAATTTAGTATTATACGCGATTAAAAAACTAATCCATTATTCTATTCAATGTACTCTTATTATAATTATAGTCATATTTTAATATATTTAATTTAAAACTTTATAAGAATTTTTTTGAAAATTATGTATAAAGTTATGAAGATATTATTTTATTGAATTCAGAATTAAATTCTCTAACCGTAACGAGTAAGCAAATATATTTTCTGATTTAAAACAAAAAAGTTAAGTTTGTAGTCGATTTTTTCTATTAATTGTATAATTAATACTATAGTCTGTTCTTAAATTACACTTAGACTGTGTTTTAAAATAATTGAAAATAGGTTTTTGGAAATCAGCCACATTTATTTTCTCAGACTCTTCCCAGAAACGTATTTTCAATTATATCACTATCCAGCCAAGAAATAAACCCATTTCTCAGTGTTTGATTTCAGCGCAAAACTTTGAAAGCACTATCTATAGTTTAAAAACAGACTATAGTCCTGTAAAAAAGAAATTTTATACCAGTTTAACCTTCTTTCTTCGTGTCGAGATAGCAGTGGTAGCACTTTAAAATGGACACCTGTGTATATCATTTTAACAGGTTGAACAGATAAACTAAATATATGAAGCATGTTAGCAAATTCTTTCGAGCTGTGGTATAATTTTTACCTGTCGCTAAGAGAAGTAAGGATTCCTGCTAAAAATCGCATATCCAGATCTTAGTGAATAAGCACGTTTTAAGGTCACTAGAATCCGATTTTAACATTTTTACAATGATGTGTGTGTGTGTTTGGAAGTTGGAGAGACTGTTTCCAAATTCTATAAGACTAAATTCTAATTTAATTACTTATTCCTTAATCTGACACTAATGGGAAGTGTTAAAAAGGTGTTGGTAACAATTGGACAACCGGAAGTAGTAGTTTCTTAAAATCTTTTAAATATTAGTTTTTGAAAATTTATGTTATTACAAATACTAAAGAATATAAAATTCCGTATCGGATATATTGAACATTTTTATTATATCTTCTAAAGGTTTGGAGATAGAGAATGATAGATATATAAAATAATCTGTTATAATGAATCACACAGCCCTAATAACTCCATGCAAACCAGTTGAAAAATCAGAGTGTTTGTAATTGACAAAAAACTGTCAGTGTCAAAAATCCAGATACATTACTGAAGGCTATTTCTGGAAAGTACATTTCATATTTCTTATTTTATTATTAATTATATATTTAAAATTGTACATACGTATCAATGAATTTGAAGAATCTTGAACATTTAGAAGAGTAGGAGTAAACTTATGAATGAATTAAATAAATAAATAAATAAATAATATATATATATATATATATATATATATATATATATATATATATATCATCACGGCATATTACCCATTTCTGGGTGTGCCAATCTGCTTTATCGCAGATATCAGTAATGATGATGACATATTTGTACCGTGCTGGCGCTTACCAGGCGTCACCTCACGGGCACTCATTGCTGGCGTGGAGAGTGCACCACAGGATGAATGAATAAATTAAAGAATATAAAAATATATGAATAATAAATGTTAAGTACAATATGTAGCCTAATATGGAAATGGTGGAAGGTCTTATGCTGGCCAAAACGAATTTTTTTAAATATTTTTTTTTTTAGTTAGTACTGCAGTCATTATGCAATTATTTATCCACGTGTATTATTCGTAACGCAAGTAGTATTATTTCAAACATTTGTCATTCATATTAGTCTAAATTTGACATAATAAATTCTATCATATATGCACGAGTAGGTTATTAATAATATTTTTCCGTGGCGGTGTCATCAGGTGCAACGAATTTATCAATTTGAGAATAATAGATCTCTCGGGAGTGAACGGGAGCTATAATTCACTCTCTAGTTAATAAATTTCGCGGATTTTTTCACCCTTGTTGTCACCTGTGACCCGCCCCTGTTTTTCTGTCCCCATGACAATAGAGTGGCGTGTGTAAACCTGTGTCTTGTCATGGTGAACTGCGATATTTCAATTACAGGCCACTGTTGACCACACAATACACTTGTTGCGATCATTATATTCGCTTTTAAAACAGGATGAAATTGTATGTGACGGCGGATTAAAGTTACCAGTGCCTATTGTGTCGTATTGATCACGATACAATAGAATTTTTGAAATGCTGTACTACCATAAATTTGTTATAGCCATAATCATAATAATTTATCGTAAAATAGATTTAAAAATATTTTGCTTCTGTGACCCCTAATGCGAATGAGGTATTGCATGATAGACGGATCTATCACTACGTCTTATAAATAAATACGCATATTATTTTTTAAAAAATAATACACATATGTGAATATGGCTAAATGTAATTAATATACAGGGTGTCCCATTTTAATGTACCACCTAGAATATCTTCAAGATCAAGCACATTATTAAAAAATGTTTTAAATAATAGTTTAACGATATGGAGAGGGACATCCTATCCTGTAAAGAAATTCAACCCCCTATCTCCAAGGGAGACTGGGGAGGGAGTAGTTTTAAAATTTTAAATGGTAACCCCTATTTTTTATAGCAGAATCGGATAGAGCGTAAAAAATAAGTAGATTTTATCTAAAAAAAATTTTTGTAGACACAAACACAAATAATACACATACACACGAGACGTAAATCCGACAGAGCAACCTCCTTGTGGTACGTCGTCCCATTTTAATGTACCTCCTGGAATATCTTCAGGATCATGCACCGTATTAAAAAATGTTTTTAATAAAAGTTTAACGATATGGAGGGGGATATCCGATACTGTAAATAAATTCAACCCCCTACCCCCAAGAGAGGCTGGGGAGGGGGCAGTTTTAAAATTTTAAATGGTAACTCCCAGTTTTATAACAGAATCGGATAGAGCGTGAAAAAATAAGTATATTTTATCTAAAAGACACACACAAACACAGACACAAGCACCAACAAATACACATACACACGAGACGTAAATCCGACCGAGCAACCTCCTCGTGGTACGTCCCAAGTAATGCTAATGTCGGTGGTAAATTGTTATCAGGATGTCCTCACTGACACACATACACGCACACACACAAATACACACCCACTCTGCTTTGGCTGTTTCCGGAAAATTATGTATTGAAAACAATTTTGATGATTGCAGCGCCATCTACTAAAGTAACTAAAAAAAAATGTAGATAAAATCTACTTATTTTTTCACGCTCTATCCGATTCTGCTCTAAAAAATAAAGGTTACCATTTAAAATTTTAAAACAACCCTCTCCACAGCCTCCCCTGGGGGTGAGGGGTTCAATTTATTTACAGGATTGAATGTCCCCTTTCAAATCGTTAAACTTTTATTTCAAACATTTTTTCGTATGATGCATGATCCTGAAGATATTTCAGGTGGTACATTAAAATGGGACACCCGGTATATTAATTTAGTTAATATGGTATTCTACATGTTTTATATAATAAAATTTAAAAATTTCGATATGTTTAGTAGTAATCCATACTTGCAACGTTTATGATTCTATAACCTATTGTACCACGCGTTTGACGTTTAAAATGACAACAAACGCGACGGAATACATTGTTACCTTATTGGCTTGTACCCGTTCACGTTAGTTGTCAAGGGGAGAAGCGGTGCAATTATGCTGCTTTTCCGAGAATACCACTTTAATAATTATTTTC
Organism: Ophonus ardosiacus; assembly: GCA_943142095.1. Taxonomy (NCBI): domain Eukaryota; kingdom Metazoa; phylum Arthropoda; class Insecta; order Coleoptera; family Carabidae; genus Ophonus; species Ophonus ardosiacus. The sequence continues at coordinate 38,501,632 of OW964832.1, read as the reverse complement.
TCTTTTAGAGAATAATTTGAATAAAAATAAAAAATATGGGGTAAATCGTGATTAATAAACCATGGGCGTTGTTTCGGTGCAATCTACTACTCTTGGTTAGGGCGGTTCACGTATTACGTAAACATATCAAAGTAAAATATTAATCATAGTGCCGTTTTGCAAAAATCCTGCTAATATGTAACATTCCCCGGACTGGTTTTCTAAGTTATCGACTGTATATCTATTTCTTGAAAGTCGAAGGATCAGTTGACCCTAAAATAATAGTCCTTTAGCAATAAAGAAACAAAAAAATTGTATTCAATTTTTTCATAGGACTAACGAATACCGTGAGTATTTTTTAACGTGAAACATTGGGTTTGTCATATCCATGGTTACGATTCGACATTTGATTGAAAGTAATGTATTTGCGTGTCTCATTTAAAATGAAACATAGGGAACGAATTTAACATTTGATAAGACATCAATAGAGGTTAATTTTGTTTAAATAATTATACCTGCTTTCTAAATTAAATTTAGTGTACCTTGTGCTCGAGTGATTTTCTGACTTGGCCAAATTTCTTATATTTAAATATAATACTGTGTCAAATTCATTCCCTATGTTTTAAATGAGATAGGCAAATATATTACTGTCAATCAAATGTCAAGTCGTATCATAGGAAAATTCAGCGGTTATCTGTCATATTGACAAGACGTCATTAGAGGTTAATTTTGTTTAAATAATTATATCTGCTTTCTAAAAATTAAATTTAGTTGCAGAAAAAATATTCTGTGCATCTTGTGCCCGAAATATGTTTAGTGCTCTCGAGTGGTTTTCTGACTTGGCTAAATTTCTTACATAATATAATACATTATTTTAAATGGGACACGCAAATACATTGCTGTCAATCAAATGTCAAATCGTAACCATGGACATGACAAACCCATTGTTTCACGTTATAAAATACTCACGGTATTTGTTTACAGTACATGTCAGTAAATAGGAAATAAAAATTGGCATTTATATTTAATTTATTTATTACATATTATTTTTGTATTATTCACTTATTTATTACAACTTTAAAATAATAAAACTAATTACATTAGAATAATAATATCGATGTATATTTTGTTTCATAAACATTTTGTTGTATTTAAATTGCCTAGGGCGGCAAATGTCATTAAATTACATATAATCTAAAAACAAAAATTTATTTAGTCTGTATGTTTTAATAAAATACATTTTCCACATAATACAACAAAATATATTGATTTACGATAACAATTTTCTATTTACATATTTTGATAATTTTAAAATAGAACAAGTTACCTCTCCTTTGACAGCCCGTAAGGTGACATCTTTAGTGGTACATAATGGGGTGTTTCCAAAAAATAAAGTTCTTTTTTTTGTTCATAATGTAACTTAAGTTATTTCAATCATATATTATACAATATATATATATATATATATATATATATATATATATATTTCTTTCATAATTTTGTTAATAAAGTTTCGCGGCATCAAAATGTGACGTCACCTAGTCCTATAGTTCAACCAATTTGGGTGATATAGTTAATATATTATTTACTTTTCGTTTTCATTGTTATTAATTAACTAATTACATAGAGGTGTGCAACTGTTATGTAACCCATGAAATTTTGAATTCATTCTTCTTAATTTGAAATTGGAGTAGTTATAGATAAAAAAAATCTATTGTGGCCAGCACAAGACCTTCCGTTAGTTTGAGGTATTTTGTACAAATCCCATACCAAAAGTTCATTGGAAAAGATTCTGTATATCCGGTAAAATTGTAACACGAACATAATACAATTTTTGACAAATTCCATACAGAAAGTTCCTTGGAAAATATTTTATAAATCCAATAAAATTATCACATATATACACTATGTATACTTATACTCATATATAAATACTCTAAAAATGCGAACACTTACGTAACATTCTCTTTACAATCAAATAATGTTACTACCAAATTTATATCTCTACTCATTTTTGAATTATTTCCCTAAAACTCAATATACCCCACATTTAAATAAAAACTTCAAAGTTTTCAATAATCTATTTTTTATGTTTCTAGATACTTCTCAATGCGCTGATTACAAATTTTGAAACCGCAGGGCGATATCTTTTTTCGTTCGCGAGATATTTAGAATCAAATTTTTCCTCAAAACTACCCATTTTTGGGTAATAACCCAAAAATGGGTCCAGGTATGAACTTGGCGACATCACCATTCGATTCTACGGACAAAAATACATAAGTATAGCAATTTTCATAATTTTTGAACACCGCATACAATCTCTAAAGCAAAATAACTGAAAATGGCCAAAAATCGCAAAAATCTAAGGTGTACCCCTTACGATTTTTTCAGATTTTGGCCATTTTCAGGGGGTTTCAAGCTTTTATTCATAAAAAATGAACCGATTAAACGAAAATTATGAAAATTGCTATACTTATATATTTTTGTCCGTAGAATCGAATGGTGATGTTGCCAAATTCATATCTCGGCCCATTTTTGAGTTAATACCCAAAAATGGGCAGTTTTCAGCAAAACTTTAAATCTAAATATCTCGAGCACGAAACGAAATGTCGACCTGCGGTTTTAAAATTTGGAATCAGCGCATTAAGAAGTATCTAGGTGCATAAAAATTTGATTTTTGAAAATTTTGAAGTTTTTATTTAAATGTGGGGTATATTGACTTTTGGTGCTTATTCATTAAAAACTCACTAACAAATTTTTTGACCAAAGACAATACCTTCCTTACCTAAAGGTGACGGAAGGAAAAAAAATAAGTAAGTGGATGTCGTGCCACTAATGATGATGGTTCCAGAATATTAATGAAAGAGCATTTTGTTATCTGTTATAATGTCAGAGTAAATAGTTCTGCAAAAACTAACGGGCGAAGTGTTGAAATAAAATAATGTCACTATTTTCACATTAGAGCTGTTGGGAAGAATGGGAAAAACTCTAAAAATTCGTGGAAAAAAGAAGTGCGGGGAGTTTTTCGAACCATAAACCACAAACGATATACATTAAGTCCTGACAAAGTTGACCGGTGAACATTTTTCAGCTGAATCAATCATCGTGACGGACAACATAAATGTGGAAATTCAGGAAGGAATTTCCGCGGAAACTTTGAGTGAATTACGAGTTATATTGTAGTCGGAAGCGTTCGCCTGGAATTATTAATGCCCTCTCGTAGATAAAAGTCGGGCTCTTCCTCTTCTAGAACCTCACTTATTACCGAGATCAAACTCAGAATGAGATCGAACGCAATATATTACGATAACTTTGCATATTTCAACAAAGAATAATTCATATTTTATGGAAAAGAATAAGTACAAATAAAGTGAAGTTCATAATATGGTGGAAGTGAAAATTAATTGACATGAACCGCAGTGATTTCTTTCTCTAAATATATATTTTCACATTTTAAAAATATTTAATCTTTTTGAATAAATTCAATAAATTTTATACATTGAAATAAACTGTTTTATATTTGAATCGTAACATACGAACGAATGAATTAGAATTTTAAACATAAAATACATATTAATTGTTAATAATGTTGAAAATATTTCAAATAATCTGGCTTTTTACGACGAAAAGTTGGAATATATAAATACTCATATATTATTACTACTCATCGCTTATTATTTTAACAATCATTTTCATTTTGAATCAAAATTCAATACGAACATGAAATGTTTTAATGTGAAAATACTAACATTATTTGTATCGCTTAGTTTCAAAACCAAAATCAATATTTATACACATATAATAATGATGATAATGAACCAAAAACTACTTTCTTTAATAGGAAAAAGTAATTCATAATGTCAGAATTTAACTTTAAAAATGGATTTATCGAGTTTTGATTTTGAAGTTTGGATTTTTCGGTTTTCTGTTACTCATATCATTGAACTTACTTCCTGAACTTCTTTTATTTTGTTTTATAAAAAAACGTTAATGTGTTTATTCCATTATATTTCAAAACTAAATAAAATGGAACCATCAAAAATTGAAAACAATCATCCAATTAGATCAGGGATCCCATGAATTACTTCCCACAAAAAATTGATACTGCATACCCAAATCCTCTTTAACTGTGGTAGCGTCCTTTGAAGGATCTTGTATTTTTTTTAAGTATTCCACTTATTATCTTATTTAAGTTTTTCTTTGTTAGGCTCTAAACCACCGGATTTTTAAATTATAGTATGTTCGCCCCTGTACTCTGCAATTGTTTAATTATTAGGTTTGTTCGCGGTAGCGATCCCGGACTAGTTTAAGCATGCGCAGTTTCGTTTTAATCGTTCGCGGTACAATTCTGACTGATAACCCCGTGTTCGCGGAACACTGTGGACTGATACATGATTGGTTACGTACTAATCAGACCAGTCCGAAAATTGAAGCAAGTACTATAAATCAGGGACTAATTGCGAGTAATCAGTGCATACTTTTCTGTGTTTAATTACGTTTATTTTAACAATTTCACAAACTTTAAATTAATATATATTTGAAGGCAAGTTTATAGTTTTGAAGGCAGACAATCTATTTCACTGTAACTTTTTGTGGTTTAGTTTGTGCCGATTTATTTAAGTTTCTGGAAAGTTATAAATATCTTTTTGTTAATATGCTGGAAAATGTGACGGAATATTTTCCGGCATTAAAGCGAAGATTTCCGGAGCACTGTGTATATAAAAGGCTTTAGTTTTCATCTGAAGTTATAATATTGGCTCAAGTTCAACTTTCATTTTTAAATTTAAAGGAAAAAGTCTTTATGCAAATAAGATGCTTTCAGGAAAACTCTTTCACCACGATCTTCTGCAACTTCATAATAAGACAATATATTTTATATTTAAATTTCTCTATCTCACTAAATAAGTTTATACTTTGAATTTTTACGCAATTTATCGACAATCTTACAAATGCGTATTGAAATTTTTGACAGTAAACGTAAGTTAAAGTTTTTTATGAATCAAATTGTGCAGCTGACAATGGAATGGAAACAAAAATAATTAAACAATATTAAAATATTTGCTTACCACGTATCGGATTCGTGCTAAAAATTACATATCTAGATTTTAGTGTATAAGCACGATTTAAGGTCCCTACAAACCGATTTTTACATTTGTACGATGATGTTAACAAATGGACAGAATGGACGGAAGTAGCAGTTCTTAAAAAAATTGAATTCTGTTATCTTTGTAAGTCAAAATTCTGTTTAGAAATAATAATCATTATTCTCTCATATCTTTGTTTAGTCTAGATGTGTTCATCATCTACCATCAAGTGTTTACTGATAGTGTGAGCGTAAGGGTGTTCCGTCGCAGTATAGTGGTGGACAAACCAGCAAGCGTCCACCAGTTAAAAGAGATAGTGTCATCGTTGGGTAAGAGAACAAAGAGAAACAAAATCAAAATCAAAAAGAAAGGGAATTCTTTTATAAGCCAAAGTATGTACAATATCAGCAGTATCGACTAAACCTAATCTTGCTATACATATATGTCATCACATTCTCGTCAGAAACACCGCCAATCTCGTCAATGAATTGGAAGAATCACGAACAATTAAAAGAAAATTGTTCATAGAGTGAATTGAAAAATAAAGAATAGATGTAATTAACATTCTTTGTGTGTACCAGAAATATTAAACACAATAACTATATAGCCTAATATGAAAATAGGAAGAGGTATTGTGCTAGCCACAACAGATTTTTAATTAAAAATATGACACTGAAATAAACTTACATATTCATTTGTTACATATGCATACATATAAATGAGAACATAATTCACTGCTGAATCGGATTAAACTTTATTCTATTTAATTAAAAAGTAAAAACTGCAGACTCGTTTTTATTTCACAAAATTAAATAAATGAAAATGTTTAAAAACCCAACCTGAAATTCTTTTAATCTCCATCTCTTCCTCTGTTTATTTAATACAAAAATGCAACGCTTGCGAGATTGGGAGAAGCTTGCCAACCAAAAAATTTAAAAAGTAACCATACTGCATTGGCCGAACCGCAATTTTTCCCAGGAAGCATAATAATTTACCAAATTTACTTGAATGAAATTTATTTTAAATGAAAAATGTTGTTACAGGGAACTATTGAAGGATTTATATTTTACTAGGGAAGTTTTATTCTGAAATTTTATATCATTTAAGAAAATGGTTAAAGCTATCATGAAATTTATCACCGGTAAATAATAAAAGTAAATTCACGATTTTATTTTAAGCAAAATTAAGCGTACAATATTTTTACTTCTAGTAATATAATATTATATTGTTGCTAATAAATTTACTGTTACTTTAAGTTTACAATAATTTCATGAACTTTTGTACTTAATCATTAACAGCCCGAATCACAAAAGTGTTTAAGCTAATTCTCATTTTTGGATTAGCGAATTCTACTCTAATTTTGACAGTTTATATCTTAAAATATAGTCTAATTTATTCCTAGTATCTACCTTTATTGATAATATCATGAAAATTAAATTTTAAAAACCGGAGTAGAATGGAATTCACAAATCAAAAAATGAGGATTAGCTTAAACTTATCTGGGGAACCGGGTTCGGTCCCGACCGATGATAAAAAGAAATATTTCGAATTTTAAATGGCACAAAAGTGACCCCTGTCACCGCCAGCAATGAGACCCCGTGAGGTGACGCCTGGTAAGCGTACTAAGTAGATGGGCACACCCAGAAATAGATAATATGCTGTGATGATATATTTATTTATTTAAATGATTATTTTACTATTTACAAATCAATACAAATTCAGGATTGTACCTAGTTACCAAGTTTTATTTCGCCGAAACACTATCCTCAAAAAATTCGCATTCTTTGAGCCAATAAGATGCTCTATTTTCCCAAGTGGATTGTGATAAGCGATTTTTTTTTGACGTTCTAAGAGAATCTAGGAACATAATGTTTACATAGGTACTTGTCAAAGTTGGATTTTGTTCACTTATTTTTATTTTGGAAATAGTCATCCGAATACCATTCGTGGCTAAATTTTATCATGGCAAAATTTTCCGATTGCTTTACTCGAGCCTGTTGCTAATTACGTCGTGACATTAAACAAAAATCATTCGCTTGACATCTCGTGATTTTTTTGTCAATGCCACTCGATAATTTGCTAGGCAACCAGCTCTCATAATAAACAGAAAATTTTCCGAAAAAAAATTACCATTCACTTATGACTATAATAAAAAGAAATTAACGTCTTTACAGAATAAATTTGAATTAAAATAACGGAAAGATTCTATAGAAAATAATGATAATAAACAATATGAAAAGATACAATACAGTCGCCAGCATTAATAAAATATGTAGGTATATATTTAAATTAATAAAAATTGATTGGCCGGAAGTATTGTGCTGGTCACTTCAAATATTTTTGTGCAGAAATTTACCTAAATTTATATACATTAAATAATTTATTTTTATCATTAAATACCCTTGTAAAAAAATATGAATCGCAATATTCGGATCAAGTCTAGCCATGTCCAACGCTTCAAGTTTCAACGGTTTTTCTTCGTCCGTCGCCCCGTGTACGCGCGACTAAGGCGACTGTTGTTCGTTCCGCAGTTATTTAAAGATTTTCGTAGTTAAAAGGTTTGTGTTAACAATAATTTATATATCATTAGATTCGTTATACTTTTGTGGACATTTTGATGTATAATTCATGTGTTGAACAAAAGAAATTCGGTTGTTTTCAAAAGAGAAAAGATTAATCTTGCTTCCAGCCATGGTAAGAAAATTTTAACTATCGTTTTTGTCGATATAAATAAATGTATTAATAAGAATGGTATATAATAAAAATAAAATAATGAATATTAAACAATATAATACAATTATTAGCGAAAGTAATGTAGATATACTTAATGATTTATGACAACTTATACTCCTAAATAAAAATAATAAATTTTAAATATAATTAAGTATATTAACTGCTTTGGGGAACATCTCTTAAATATTTAAAAATTTAGTTTTTAGACTTTATATACATTTCAGCCCCCTAATTCTAAATTTTCAAACCTATAAATTCATACATATTTTAGTTTTTGAGGTATTCACATTCGAACTTCGACCTCAAAAATAGATTTCTGGTTAATAACCTAAAAATGGGTAGAGTACATGTCTGAAAACTGCCATTCGATTCTATAAGGAAAAAATCTGTTGTGGCCAGCACAAGACCTCTCGCCATTTCCATATTAGGCTATATAAGTATTGTATTGCACTTCGCTTTCTAACCGCCGTTTTATAACAAAATATTATAGAACATTACCCAAATATTGTTTTTTATTATATTTAACATGTCTTCTGCACACATATAATTCTAATTATATCTATTTTTCATTGTATGAGGAAGTTTCTAAATGTCAGAGATTGTTCCAATCCATTACCCAGATTGGCGGTATTTCTGATGGATATATGCATTTTACCACAATTTTACCTATAATATTTAATTAATAAAACAATAAGAAAAATTAAATATACTTCCCAGTAAAAGCTATCAGAATTTCACTAAAACTGTTGATTTTTGATACTGACATTTGTCATTTACAAATTATGTTGGAATTACATTGGAATTTGTCAACTGGTTTCCTTAGTGCCGTAGCCTCTGCGATTAGTTCACTCTATAAATTACAGTGTCCTTATCTGGAGATGGAGAATTTTAAGTTCTTCAATATTTAATAAAAAAAACCTCCCAAAAAATTATATTTAGAAGAATTTTTCTAAGAAACTACTACTTCCGGTTGTTCAATTGTTACCAAAACCTTTTCAGCTCTTCCCAGGAATGTCAGATTGAGGAAACTGCAGATAAATATTTTTTGTCTTATAGTTTTTGAGGAATCGTGACTACAACATCCAGACATACATACATACACACATACACACATCCACACACACAGACATCATTTTAAAAATGTTATAATCGGATTCTAGGGACCTTAAATCGTGCTTATTCAATAAAATCTGGATATGCGAATTTTAGCATGAATCCAATACCTCTCTTAGCGAGAGGTAATAATATGCAAATTTTAATTATTTTCTTTTAACAATGGGTGCAATTTATAGAGCCTTGGGGGTTTTCTGCAATTTTAAGCATTTTTTAAAATTTCAGTGCAAACTGAACAATGGTACAAATTTTTGAAAATTGTTTAACTTTACTAGACTCGTTTTCCACACGTTTTTGGATCATATCCCATACTTAAATAGGTAATGTTTCAAATGTAAAAATTGCTAAAATAAATTTGAATTAATGTAATCATAACGACTTGGAGAAAGAATATATTAAAAACTTGAACAATAGTTTCCCATTTTATATGTTACAAAATCATTAGTAATTACATACATAATTGTTATGTATTTAAATTAGTAAAAATCAAATGATGGAGGTATTATATTGGACATATATTTTTCGTTATTTTCATACTTATAAAATATTAATAACTTTATAATTAAAACTAATATTCTCCATAGGGACAATATTTTTTTTTTCATAATTTCTCCCAAATTTTTTTGACAAGAATAACAATTAAATTTCTATATGTCTTCAGTTAACAACTAAGCCATTAAATAATGTCAAGGAAGACGTAATAATATAATTAATTATTTTAACAATTCATATTTCATGACTAATTGTATTTAATGTGGACTCCAACCAATGTAAATAGACGAAATGAAGTGAGAACTTAAAATCTAAGTAAAATACACCCCAGTTAAGATAGCAGGTTTAATTTCGTTATCTAGGGAATTAGGACGAAGTCACGTAGTCGATAGGAAGAGATAAGTTGTCTAAACTATTACAAACTATTATGGAGTTTCTTACTGAGACATTAAAATGCTTTAATACGTTCGTTAGATGTTAGATGGGACTAGCTCTGTCGTCATAAATTCGCAAATGAGAAGTAGCATGTTAGCTGAGCTGTTCATTTTGTGCATTGAGATTTATGATTAGGAATTTTTTGTGAAGCTGTTAATAGTGTTGATAGTGATTGTCGAGATTGAAATATTAATGCATTTTCAGTGTGGTGGTGGTGTTTTCAAATACCGAATTAAATCTGTGCGCCATACAGGTATGGTTTTTAATTTTGAAAATATGTATTAAAATTTTAATCTAATCAAAACATGTGTATGATGTTATCTGCTTAACAGGCATATGTGCGAAATGTAATATAACTTTATTTGATCTACATTAATATACTTGTAATGCAATATCAGTTTAATACGAGGTTTAATATTATCTGTGAACATTATTATTATTGCTGTATGGTCGTATGTTATTAATAAATACATCAATATTTCGTATTAAACAAAGTAAAGGTCGGTTCAGTTTATATTGAAATATTATCCAATATCCTGTTTTAATACACATATTACTGTTGACAATATTGTAAATCGGAATATTGCTTTACAAAATTCATTTGTCGCATGTAATATCATATTTCCTGGAATTTATTTGTTGAAAGATATTGTTAAATTAAAAATAGCAGTATTTACAGTAAGAGACACAAGCTTTAAATTGAAAACTAAATGTAAACTGTAATTTTTTATGAGTGGGATGTAGACAAATATTATTGAAAATTGAAACCGGGAATATCTGGTATATCGTCTGGTTAGTTGTTAGTTAATTCTCTAAAACAAAAATAATTAAAAAACAACCGCTCAGCTTAAAAACTAAAAAAAAAAACAGTTAATGTAAAGTAAATTCATAATTTATTATATGTAATCTAATATGAATAAACACAGAGGTTTTCATTACTATAGTTTATAAAAAATATTTTTACTTTTGTTGTAAGAACTAGTTTCGAAAATTCTGAATTTTTGGGAGTTAAAATTTTTATATTTACACTTGTCTTACCGTAGTAAACTTAATTTAAAATTAGCATGTGAAATAATTGGTATTTGACAGGCAATCAACGCTCATTTATTGAAATAACGAATACTAAATCTATTTTTACCAAGGCTCTAAATTAAGTTTATTAGGGCAGTAAAGGCGGTAAATATAAAAAAAATGGTACTTAAATATTTTGAATTTTGTTCTTTAAAATTGTATGCATAAATCACTCCTTATAGTTTTACGGGACTGATAGGGGAGAGTTGCTTATTGCGTACTGGTCACTTAAATAGTATCTCATAACTTTTTAGTTCAATGTCCACTATTTTGTATAAATACAGTAAAAACATAATAAATACACAAATTTATTATATTTTAATTATTTTTATTAATATTAAAAGAAAATACAAGGCATTGTTATTACATCAATATTTTGATTATTGTAATCGATTATTGTCAATTATTTTCGCTTTATTTATTACAATATTATTATTATTAAGGAATTCTTTTTTCTCAGGGTTATCGCTCAAAAGCAGCTGTAGACACGTGTTTCGCGAAACACGTGTCTACAGCTGCTTTTGAGCGATAACCCTGAGAAAAAAGAATTCCTTACAAATTTTGCGCTCGAGAAACTATTATATTTTTTATTATTATTATTATTTTTAAATGACTGCAATCGGAAATATAAAACAGATTTTTAAAAGTAAAAAATCTGATGTGGCCAGCACATGACCTCCCGCTAATTCCATGTTTAAAATAGCAATGAGCTTTAAGTAAAGTTTCATTTCCGATTGATCGTTTGTAAACAAAATCTACTTTGTTGTTCCAATAAATAGAGAAGTTTGTAATACGAAATTTTGGATTATATTTTATTATGTTTTTCCTGAAAAATCTGTTAGAGCTTCAAATTAAGTACTACATCCGATTTATAATATATAGTCAAAATCTAATATGTTGTTTCAAATTATATAAGAGTATTAAATACCTACCAACTTTGCGAAGTTTTGGATCATTAATATATTTTAAAGAAAAATCGTCAGACACACAGTATTGTCAAAATCATCACCAACTTCCTTATGCTCTAAAACGCAATCTGTGTAAATTCTTCGCCGTACATTATCCATTTCGTAAATGTGTAGTTGCAAACTATTATTTGACACTTTGAAATCACGTTCTTATTGAGAGCTGTTTGATATATAATGCTGCAAACATCAAACTTAAATCGAATTATCCTGTATATCTAATATTTATGTATGATGGAAAATATATTATTTTTACAAACCTTAATTTCATTAGAATCATATTTAAACTACTAAATTCTTCTTAACACGGTTTCATTATTAATTTTAATGAAAATTGCTTCGTGACAGTGACATTTGTTTACATATGTCAAATTTGTTATTAAAGTATTATTTTTGTTTGACGCAGAGGCAAAATGATGTACAAAAATAAATTATTTTATTATATAATAGGGTGAAGTGGGGTAATTGTAATAGCGGGGTAAAAGTAATAGTTGCCGTCTATTCTATTGTCCCTATTAGAACTAGTCCTGCCATCTCTGAGGGGAGTAGTATACTTCTTCAACTACGCGGTAAACACTTGCATGAACCTATTTTGCCAACCCAGAAGGTATGACGTTTCATTCCGCATATGGCGACTGAAATGTGAGTTACTAAAATTTGATGCGCAACCTTTAACCGTGTATTATCCGAATAGAGAAGGTATGTTCTTACACTTTTTTTTATTATTATCATTAATTCTTCTTCCAAAATGCATTATAAATATGTATTTGATGAAAATGTTGATAGATTAAAAGTCGTAGGTACTATTGCATTTGCCCCGAGGATTACAACTGTTGGGGAAAATGCGATAATAGTACACGGGGCAAATATAATAGGTTATTGCATTTACCCCGTTTTGCATTTTCCTTACAGATGGTACGACACTATGTAAAGAAAAGGGCTGAGGAGCCCAAATATTCAGAAGAAAACTTAGAAAGTGCTGTCAATGAGATAAAAGCTCGTAGACTTGCAATTCATAAAGCCTCAAAGATTTATGGAATCCCGTTTTCTACATTATATTGCCGTTGTAAGGGATCTAGAGGATCAGTTAGGAAGTTAAGAGGCAGACCAACAGCCCTTTCCGAAAATGTGGAGAATAGTTTGGCCACTTCCATCAAGACGTTGGCTAAATGGGGCTTTGGACTGACTAGAAAGGAAATTATTGAGTTGGTAGGCGAATATGTTAGAGTAAACAAACTGAAAACACCATTTAAAGATGGAGTACCTGGAGAAGACTGGTTCTTAAATTTTAAACGACGCCATCATTTATCTATACGAAAGCCCGAAGTCTTGGAAGTTGCGAGGAAAAAAGCAGCCAGCGATCCTTTTATTATATATGGATACTTCGACCTTCTGAAGAAGACTCTGACAGAATTGAAACTTGAAGACAAACCTGATAGAATATGGAATTTAGATGAAAGTAGTTTATGCATAGATCCATCAAGGACCAAAATTGTTGGAGAGAAAGGTCAAAGCTCATCGAGAGTAACAAGCACATCTGGAAGAGAAAATACCACCTTTGTTTTAGCTGCTAATGCTGCGGGTTACAGAGTTCCACCTTTAATCATTTTCAAGGGCAAGAACATGTGGGATCAATGGCGAGCGCCTCCAGGAAAAGAATTTCCCGGCACGGCATACGCTGCAAGCCCCAATGGCTGGATGGAGAAAGAAATATTTACAAATTATTTCTCGAAAACCCTTATTCCCGCTTTGGGCGAAGAACGACCTGTCTTGGTGTTGTACGATGGTCACTCAACCCACGTTTCAGCTGATCTCGTCGAAACTGCTTTAGAGAATAACATAACAATTCTAAAAATTCCAGCTCATACTAGTGATCGTCTTCAACCTTTAGACCTTTCGGTTTTTAGATCATTTAAGCAAAAGTGGGATGAAACAGTTACAACTTGGCAGAGGCAATATATTGGACAAAAGCTTCCAAAATCATTGTTTTCTCAATTTTTGGGCGAAACTTGGACAAAAGTTTCTGAGGATGTCATCAAGAGCGGATTTAGTAAGGGTGGGATATATCCATTTAATCCTAATGTGATACCCAGAGAAAATTTTTCAGAAGAGTCATTACAGCGATGGGAGAAATACAAACAGGAAATAGCTCAGAAGAAAAGAAATGCGGAAGAAACAGAAAGTCAATATGGGGAAGAAACAGAATATGGACATGCGGAAGACACAGAAGTTGCACATGCGGAAGAAATGGAAGTTGAATATGTGGAAGAAACAGAAGGTGAAGAACAAATTAATCCAGAACCATCGGCATCTCATCGTAACTTTCCAGTGCAAGTAACACCACGGCTGCAAGACTCACAAACGTTGGCTACAGAAACAACGACAATAGAGCATATTATACTACGCACTCTACATCAGAAAACTCTACCACCCAAACAAAAAAAGCGTAAAGTCGCCTCGGGCGCCGAGGTTATCACTTCTGCTGAAATGCTTGCAGTATTGAAGGATAGAAAAGATATCAAGAAAAATCAGAAGGCTAAAGGGAAGACCATCAGTGAAGCCAAAGAAAAGGGCATTAGTAAAGCCAAAGGGAAGAAAAGAAATGAAACTCCGGAAAGTGATAGCACAGAAAGTGAAGAATCAGAAAAAGAAATATCGTACGCAGATTCTGATGCTAGTATAGGTTTAGTAGAGGAGATGGTAGAGGAGGAAGAGGAGGAGGAACAAAACGAATTTCCCAACAACCTGGACGTTAATAAATGGCTAATAGTAAAATACCTATTCAAAAAATCAATAAAATATTTTGTGGGTCTCGTGCAAAAGAAAGTCGATGAAAGTCGTTGGGAGGTAAAATTTGCACGACGTAAAGGAAACGTGTTTGTGTGGCCCGAAGTTGAAGATATTGACTTGATTACTATCGATCCTGTTATTAAAATATTGCCAAATCCTAATATAAATAAGCGTGGCCTTATATCTTTTAATTATAACTTTCAAAACTTAATTATTTCGTAATTGGTATTAATAAAATGTATCTAGTCTTTACGTTGGTTCCTATAAAAAAGTTCCTCTCTCTGTAAGTTTTTGTCTTACCTTTTTGATATAAAAACCAAAGTTTATTTCCAATTGTGTATTTTATTACAATATCCCCTGTTTCCCGTAGATTCAATTTATAAGAGAATTCTAGCCCATTATTACATTTACCCCGTTTGACCGGGGAAATGCAATAGTGTTGCCACTTTTTAAAAAATTATCTATAAAGGACATCCCTTATGTAATTTAAAAATATCTTTATATTCGATGAGAAAGCTTGGTATACACTTACTATAACCGAGTAAAATTAAACCTTAAAACCTATTGAGTTACAAATGGCATGAAGTTGAAAATTCAATTTTAGCTATGACCCTCGCAATTACCCCACTTCACCCTATAAAGTTATTTCAAGTTATTTACTAAATGCTAATATCGTAGAATTGAAGATTGTGCCATTATATTCAATTTGTATTGGTAAAAGCTGCTAAAAAAATTATATTCATTGAATTTTTTACAAGAAAAACAGTTAATAGCTTGTATAAATGATACTTCCGGTTATCCGATATGCACTAAAACCTAATGAGTTCTTCCCATATTATTATAGAATGGGTATACAAAATTTCAAAATTTTCTGATTGATAGTATTTGAGTAATCGTGTACACAAGCTCCACACTCACACACACACAGACACACACACACAGACACACATACATACCTACAGACATCATTGTAAAAATGTTAAAATCGGATTCTGGGGACATCAAAACGTGCTTATTCACTGAAATCTCTATATCCGATTTTTAGCACGATCCCTATACCTCCCTTACCTAGGGTAGCTGGAGGTAAAAAGTTCAATTTTTAATATTTCCGTGGCCGCGTGCCTGAGTGTCTGGTCGCGAATCTGGGAGTTCGCTCCCGACTGACGCCAAATAGTTCGAATTGCTCCACGCCAGCAATGAGTGCCCGTGAGATGACGCCTGGTAAGCGTCCACACGATACAAATTATTATCATTGCCGATATCTGTGATAAAGTAGATTGGCATACCCAGAAATGGGTAATATGCCGTGTTGATATATTTATTTTATTTATTTATATTCTGATGGATAATAAATGTGGCTTATTTGCAACAAACTAAGCACGAAGATTCCATTACTGAATGCTATATTCGCTAATATCTCTAGAAATAGTTAAACAAAGGAAATATGTCAACTAGCATTATGGATGGTGGCGGCATTGTTTTCTTTTTGTTACGAAATTCATATTCTTCATTATGTGATTTAGTATTCGAGTTCCGGACCCGGTAGGAAAATAACGAAGACAAACTTTCTGGGTCCTAATGCGCGAATAAATTGAATTATAGCAATTTATTCCATTGAAGTTGCAGCAAACTAAATGACACTAGTGGGAAAATAGTCACAACGGCTGAGTCGATCTCAAAACTTCACCGGAAGTTCAATAAAATTAGCAACTTCACTCTACCGCAAACTGCACCCTGACAACTACAACTATTATTGGACTTTGAGGCATAATAAACTTTCCAATCTTATCCCAATCCTATCGATTTTATAATTATCGCGTGCCTCTCTCGATAAAATGGCATAAAATTAGCGAACGAGTAAAAAGTAATTGCTCTTTTTATGCGAGTCTCATTCAAGTGCTTTTAAATAACGAGATATCCCCTAATGGAAACTTACTACACTGTGAAATTGTAAATACACTGTTTTTCACGTTTTGTCGCAGTGTTAAAAGCTTTCATATTAAAAACCCTTCGACGTTCACAGAATTCTGTTTACCGAATGATTAATTTTCTGAAATAAAAGCAAGAACTATTCATGCTTTTAATTAATTATTGGTATAGACTGTTTACTGAATTACTTTTTGATGTCTAGCATATTATGAATGTAAAAACTGTATTAGCGACCAGGGCTGCGTAAAATTCTTCATATAGAGATTTTGGTAAATGACTACGGTTTAAGGTCCCTAGAATCAGATTTTAACGTTTTTACGATGATGTCTGTACGTGTGTATGTATGTATGTATGTATGTATGTATGTATGTGTGTGTGTGTGTGTGTGTGTGTGTGTGTGTGTGTGTGTGTGTGTGTGTGAACGTATGTATGTTTGTGTGTATGGATTTTATCAACGCTTTAACTCAAATACTATCATTCAAAAATTTCTGAAGGCTTGTACATGTACCTTATTCTACTATGGAAAGAAGACATTAGATTTTGGTGTAAATCAGGTAACCATAAATGGCACTTTACTTAAAGCTCAAAATAGTTTTTCTTCGAAAAATACCTTCAAATATATATTTTCGCGATTATATTATATATAAAATAATCTATTTCATAATCCCGCAGCCTATGTTTTAAAAATAAACATTTCCTTAGTTACACAGTTCAGATTTCAATTGTCACTGTCGAAGAACATTTCAAATTATTAATGGTAATTTATTAAATATATATACTTAGTTTCAAAATAATCCTACAAATAAAAGTATAAAATTAATAGTAATGTTTTAAAAAGAAAATTGTAATAGTAAATAAAACGAAATACGAATGCAAAGGAACGTAATATAGTTTACAGCCTCAATAAATATGTAGGTATGTATTTAAATTAATAAAATTTAAAAAAGAAAATAATAATATTCGGTTTAGTTTCACAAGAGAAGTATATTTTTACTTTATTATAGTATTATACAATTTTCGGCATCATCAGAAGTACTGGCCGGGGATATAGTGCTGGCCACAACAGATATTTTCGTTATCTGTATCTGTTTTATCAAGATGTCTAAATATAGAATTTTCTAAACTGATCAAAATATCAAAACTAAACACTGTACAAAAAATTTAATAGAGTATACATTAATACAATTTAATTTGCTGTAACATTAAAATACCACCTTAATTAAAAATAGTAAAAGTTTATTGTAATTATGAATGATAATAGTTAAAGAATAAGGAAAATTAATTTTTTTTTCAATATAAATTACTCCCTCAAAAAACTCGGGGTGTTTTGCTTTTGATAACACAGGACTTCTACACGTGTGTTTGAAATAGGATCCCAGTATGAACGCCGACTTTGAGAAGTTCCGCCTTTATTAAGAATATACTTCTTCCGGTGTGTCGGATCTGTTCGGATACTGTAAAATAAATTAAGTATAATAATTTACTTTGTCTCTAATAATGAATTATACTATTACTATTTAAATATTCATTATTTTGTAATGGGGAAGTTTAGCATGGTAAAAATTCTACATAACATACTATTTTCTCGCAAGTAAAACACAAATGACTGCTGAAATTGAAATTAAAATTTAAAATTATTGCTCCATTTATTTATAATTAATATTTTTTGGGTAAACTCTAAGTACGTCACAAGTCAGTTATGCGCAAACTCAGACAGAACGGTGAAATCGAACCACTTGAACGTAGGTCGTAACAATACCTCAGTCTCAAGTGACTGGTAACCGCAACCGCGTGCGTCAATATATAAATCGACATACGTTGCGCCAAGCCTCTACCGATGTCATCACAACTTAAAATCGGCTTTTCCGGAAAATCTGGACATTTTTCAAAAAAATAAAACATGTTACATCATTTTTCAAGTCTTTTCCCATGGAATAAAAAAATAAAAAAAAATCGCTAAACTTCCCCATTTGCTCAATATTTTTTCATGGCCTGTGAACCACTGTTTGTTTTTTCTGGATTACCTACATCACAAAGCAAATTTTAAATTCGGACCTAAATATCTCGCTGCTTTGGAAGAATTTTTATCTCGGACTTTCACAAGTGGTTTTATAATTTTCTGTACTTCAAGAAAAAGAAAATACAAAAAATGTCGTGGAATAGCTTATTATCTTTCATAAACTTAAAATTACAAGAAACCTAAGGAAGTATGTTTGAAATCAAAATTTCCTAGCACGTAAGTGTTTTCGTTTACATTCATAATGCAGTCCATTTAAAAGATAAACACTGCTTCATAATCCTAAATTCAATTACTATCTCAATAATAATTTCGCGTGAAATTCGCTCACTATCAGCACGTCTTGGAACTATTCTAACAAGTGTTCTACCCACATACTCCTGCTGCACTAGTACGTGTCTCATGTCTTCTGCAACAATTAGCACCCTCTGGCGTTGGCATTCCTGCTCTGCTCGTGACGTCACGGACGACGTGACAAGTGATAAGTGCTGTGTTTCTTGCGCGTTACTTTCCGGCACAGAGCTGGAGCTAGGTCGGGCGTTTCGTTCGGAAATGTCATTTGCAGTAGATAGACGCTGGAATCTACTAATTCCGAGTGTTTATTCGGATCAGGGAATGCGGTATAGAATTCTAGTCCGGTGCATTTGAACATGTAATTGAATATGGAACAAATGCGAATAGATGCTCTCCTTCTACATCTGCAGGACTCACAGCACAGTTCTGTTTAATACTGTTTACCATATGGTTTTGACATATACTAATCTGAACCAATTTTGCACACTTATATTACATATATTCCTGAAACTAGCTTACTTGGTTATTAATATAATAAGCAGCGATGTTAAATAAATAAATAATAATAGGCAAATAAATTAATCACCTAGTTTTAAAACTCGACAAATTTTCATAAGAAAAACTACTTAATAATAACCGAATTTAAATTTGTAAAATGAATTTGTCGATTTTTACCTCTCGCTAAGAAAGGTATTGGATTCATGCTAAAATTCACATATCCAGATTTTATTGAATAAGCACGATTTGAGGTTCCTAGAATCCGATTATAACATTTTTAAAATGATGTGTGTGTGTGTGTGTGTGTGTGTGTGTGTGTGTATGTGTGCCTGGATGTTGGAGGGACGATTCCTCAAAAACCAAAAGACTTAAAAAATATTTAACTGCAGTTTCCTCAATCTGATATTCCTGCGGGAAGAGCTGAAAAGGTTTTGGTAACAATTGGACAACCGAATGTAGTAGTTTCTTAGAAAAAAAGTTCTAAATATAATTTTTTGTAAATTTTTGTTATTACAAATATTGAAGAACAAAATTCTCCATCTAATACACTTAAAAAAATTTATTATATCTTGTATAGATTTAGAGATAAAGACACTATAATATATACAATATTCTAATCGCAGAGGCTAAGGCACTAAGGAAACCACTTGACAAATTCAAAAGTTTATAACATGTTTGTAAATGACATATGTCAGTGTCAAAAATCAACAGTTTTAGTGACATTCTGATAGTTTTTTCTGGGAAGTATATTTAATCTTTCTTATTATTTTATTAATGAAATATTTGAAATTATAGGTAAAATGCATATATCTGTCAGAAATACCGCCAATCTGGTTAATGAATTGGAAGAATCTCTGACAAACAGGAACTTCCTCAAACAATGAAAAATAGATATAATTAGAATTATATGTGTGCAGAAGACATGTTAAATATAATAAAAAAACAATATTTGGGTAAAGTTAAGTAAAAAAAAATATTACTTGCCTAAAAATACTAAAAAAAATTGATATTTGAAAAAAATGTTACTAAGAAATATTGTTGCTCTCGACAAATTCTGTCATTATCATTAACTTTTTTCTGTTTTAGTATATGTCTTAAAATTGGAAATATTTTTTCCAAAAATACCTTATATTGCGATTTCGGAAAAAGATGCTAAGAAATATTGTGGCTCTTGCCGAATTCTATCAGTGGATAAAATTAATGTACTTCTTTCTGTTACACCCTGTATATTTTTTTATTAATTCTTTGATATGTTAAATCGACTTTTATATTAACGGCCAACTATATTAACTTGAATTTATATTAACCGCTTTCCATATTATTAAAAAATCCAATATTACGAAATAAATATCCTCTTTTGATGATTTTTTTTGTAAAATAGCTTCAACTTTCATCATATGAGCTACATGTTACATGATAGAGGTATTACCCCTACGTTGATTCTGAGTAAAAAAATTCGTAGCGCGTATAACGTTGCACGTTCACGAAACTATTCCTCCCAGTCACGTATCACATGTCGGCAGATTTCAAATACACTACACGTGTATAGCAAGTTGTCATTCATCGTCAGACCAAATATCAAATATTACTAAATCATTTACCCTACAGAAAAAATTCAACGTGGAGATATTGTGTTATACGAAGCAGAAAGTTAATATTGAATAGTGCAAAGAGAAAATATAAACCTTATTTAAATTATTGCAGTTTCAAATATATACATTTCTGGAAAATATCATATACAGAGTTTCTATAAAGTGGAAGTAGAATAATAGGACGTTTACATAACCTAATTAAATCAGTGCCTGACTACACAGAATGAAATACTGCAACATGTATTTTATTTCAAGTTTAGAGAAAACTTTGTATTATAGATATTTTTTTTATAATAGTTGTTCCATTCAGTAGATATAAAATAAACTTGAATATACAATGTGAATAATTTTAGTTGTAGCAAAAGAAAACTTTTTATAACTGATAAAAAAAGTTTATAGAATATGTTTTTTCTCTGTTTCGGAATAAGAACTTAAGAACGGCATATTCTAATATTTTATTGATTCTAGAATAAACTTTATTCTGAAACAATTTTTAGTGACGTTTGGTATTTGGGATTGCTATGACAACAATGAATTCACAAATTTAAGCCTCATTCACTACTTCGAAAATAAAAATAAAATTATACATAAAAATAACGATATAAATAATAGATTCTTATGAAAATGTTCACAGATCTCCAAAATAAAATTAAACCGAATACGTAAACCCAAGGTTTTTCAAATGTTAAATATTTTATACAAAAATAAACACATACAAAACAACTGTCATTCGACCTGTCAATTTACGTTGTGGCAAAAGGATGTCAATTTAAATATAATTTAAAAAAGTTTTAAGGTTCGCATATATGATTGCGTACAGTGCTTTAAAAGGTATGAAGCTGTTATTATTGCTTGTTAATTATGAATATCCTAATGACAGTTGATGTTAATTTACATTTTATTTTCGAAGCTGTGAACACGAACCATAAAGTCTTTATAATTTTAATTGGAATAATACTACCTTTTTTTATTTTAAGTTCTGTATTTATTATTAATAATATGATTTCTGAAAGATATTTTAATAATCTTTGTAATTTTATTTATATTTCTTATTTTCAAAGCTGTGAATGAGCCTTATTAAATGATTTTTTTTAATTTTAATTTTAGAAATTTCGGTTTTTGGAAGTAAACTAAATAAATAATTTCAAATTATTTTTTTCCTTTATTGCTAACAATAGAATAGGTAATTTAGAACTAAGAGCCAGTAAATAAATACAAGAAGACAAGTTATAATTATTATATATGAGCTAGCGTCAAAATTTTCCCGGAATTTTTAACAAATTTTTATTAAAACATCTGATGTGGCCAACACAAAACCTCCCTCTATTTAATTTTTATTAATTTAAATATATACCTACGTATTTACGAACGCTGCAAACTGTTCCACTGCAGAAAACTATTGCTTTATTTACTATTTTCTTTTTAAAATGTCACTTTTACTAATTTGAAGTGATTAGTTTTTTGACAGTGACATTTACTGTCAGTTACATTAATTTGAAATATTAACTGTGTAACAAAGGAATTGTGTTTATCTTAGGCTTCGCGACTAATAAGAAAAATTATTTTTAAATTTATCTGTAAAATATATAGAAAAAGTATTAATGTATTCCTGTACAAAATTCAATAATCTTTAATTTTCATAAGACATAAAATGCGAGTGGCATTTAATGGTATTTTTTCAAGAAAAACCATTATGAGCTTTAGGTAAAGTGCCATTTCCGGTTATCCGATTTACACCAAAATCTAATGGTTTCTTTTCATATTAGAATAGGATAGAAATACAAGGTTTCAGAATTATCTGAATGTTAGTATTTGAGTTAGAGCGAAGACAAAATCCATACACATACACACATACACACACATACACATATACAGACATCATCGTGAAAATGTTAAAATTGGATTCTAGGGACCTTAAAACGTGGTCATTTACTAAAATCTCGATATGTGATTTTTAGCACGATCCCTTACCAAGGGTAGCGGGAGGTAAAAAAGGTACAACATTTTTACATTAATTTCCTTTAAAGTACAATCCTTCTCCATTTTCACCTCTGCTGGATTAGCAAAACTTTGTTTCTTCAATTTCATTTTTAGCCGTTGGAATCGGTGAAAATCGGCTGGTGCAAGGTTGGGAGAGTAGGAGGGGTGTTCCAGAGTGGTGTCACTATTTTTGCAATGTAATTTTATACCATCAGGGAGCGATGTATCGGAATGTTTTCTGGCCAAATTTTTGGAAATTTTCATCTGATTGCCTCTCTTAGGCGTTGAAGGATCTCTATTAAAGTTCTTTCCTTATCATTTTCCTTTCTTGCTTTTGTGTAAGGAAAATTTTTGCTTGTGTTCGTACACTGTCGATTTTTTCATCGCCTCATTTCTGTATGCTTTCTTCAGCATCTGAAGGGTTTCAGCTGATGATATATGATTTCTCCAGCAGAACGCAGAATTTGATGTTTTCACGTTGCTCTGAAAACGACAATTCAAAATCCGACGAACGAAACAAACACATTGTAAAAAAAATCTGTAGTTTTCGCAGACATTAACTAAAAGGGGTGCCGCGTAGCTGTCAACCCAAGAAAAAGAAATTTTTCTCTAGCGATCACCTGCTCGGCTCTAGGCAACGATTCTGGGTATTTTTCGACGCTACCTCGTATTTATCTTAGTTTTCAGAACATTATACAATAACAGTAAGTCTCTTAATATTCATGCAGTTATAAGTCTTATTAATGTAACATGTATCAGTCAAATGTAATGTCTGCAAAGTTCTACATGATAAACTTCATTATACATCCCAGAAAAACAAAACAATAAACAAGCAATTAAATCGCAGCAATAAAACTTCATTAAACTTCTACTGCACTATCTTCCTGCTTAATATGCCCGCAGCAGGAGACTTGTAGTTGCAGGAAATGAAGCTTTGAGCTTACTACTAAGTCATCCATCATTCTCTCAATCACTTATATAGTCTAGTTTATAGTATATTGTACTTCATACTCTAACCCCAGCTAGTATTACTTATAGTGTAAAAGTATTTTCCACTATTTGTTTAAACATATTTTGAAACTAATTGTTACAATATTAAAGGTACAATAAGATGGAAACACTATGTGAAACAGTTTAAATAAGATATTTAAAAAATCACACATATTTCACAAGATTTCAGTCTCTGAATCAACCTCTCTGTCATTTGTCAGAGACTGGCTCACTCAGCCAGAACCACCGACGCGTTTCGCTCTTATTGGAGCTCTTCAGTGTGGTACACTAAGAGGCATTAAATCGGCTGAGTGAACGGATGATAAACATCCCAAAAAGATCTGGCTGAGTGAGCCAGTCTCTGATAAATGACCGAGAGGTTGAATCAGAGACTGAAATCTTGTGAAACATGTCAAGTGTTATTTTTTAAATATCTCTTTTTTACAATATTTGGACTATGGTTGAATTTGCTAAAAGCTCCTCAATTACTTCAATCTACTATATCTTGTGATAAATCGATGCCAAATTTTATATGTTCTTTTAGCTTTCAGACGGGTCGTAGAAGCAGTTAGGGTTCAAAATTTTGCATAGTTTTTTACCTTCCGTTACCTTTAAGTAACGAAGGTATTGTCTTTAGTCAAAAAATTCGATGGTGAGTTTTCAGTGAATTAGCACGTTTTGGGGTCTCTAGAATACAATTTTACTAGTATGTATACCGTATGTCCACGGATCGAGTTCCAAAGAGGAAAAACTTTTTTATTTTTTATTTTACAAAAAAATGTATTCTTGATAAAAGTTTTTGGATGTCCCGAAACGGCCAATTCAGTTTTAACATTTTCAAATTTTCTTTTAGTTTCAGATAAAAATCGAAAAATTGGTCGTTTTAGTTGAAAATTATTCCCAAAAAATAAGTTTGCGCTGTCATGGTAATTGCAGTTATTTATTTATTTTCATTAACCGTCAGTTATAAAGATCAATCATAATCGTTGTTAAATTCTTCGAAAACTCGACGGATCTTTGCCATAGCATTGAATTAGGTAAATTCGTTCGTCTTTTGACAACGACTATGGTTGGTTTTTATAACTGACAGTTAATGAAAATAAATAAATAACGGCAATTACAATGATAACGCAAACTTATTTTTTGGGACAAATTTTCAACTAAAACGACCAATTTTCGATTTTTATCTGAAACTAAAAGAAAATTTGAAAATGTTAAAACTGAATTGGCTGTTTCGGGACATCCAAAATCTTTTATCAAGAATACATTTTTTTGTAAAATAAAAAATAAAAAAGTTTTTCCTCTTTGGAACTAGATCCGTGGACATACGGTATATATATATTCCTATGTGCCAATTTGTCCATCAAAGCGATAGTTAAAAAATGACAATTGCAACAAGATGGTGCCAAATATGAAAAAAGAATTGAGTGTAAGGTCTTGGCAACAGGGACTCCCGCTATAATTATGAAGAATACATGACAAATATCAAATTTTTAAGTTTCCACAGCCATCCGAAAACAATGAATGATGTAGAACTCAAATATTAAAACACAATTGACAGAAGACAGAACTTTAAACGTGGCAATGGTTTGTATATATTATGATCTTGCATCTCAACTGCTACATCAACTCTCTCTTTCTTGCATGTGACGTCAAAATTATAACCCTTCATTGGGGTGAGAGAAACAGTTGAAAAATGAAGCGTCGACAGGTACTATGTAATGATTTGCAAGACAAATAAGATGAGATAATTTATTCATTGAAATGCGCATGTAGTTTTATTTACTCTGTTTTGCTGAACAGATTCGGCCTGATTTTGATTTTGTAAAAAAATTGCTTTTCCGACGGATAAAACAAATAAAAAGAAGAATGACAGATGTGGGGAAATGTAATGCAGATGCATTGTGGAAAAATAACCAAAGAGATAAAATTCAGCTGTTCATTGCAAACCATGTAGGTACAACGAGTTTTTGTCGGGAAACAAAATAAAAACAAACAATATAATTGCCCCATTAAGGTAACAAAATTTCAATATTTCCCACTCCCGCGTAGGAAAAAATACATTCCGCAGAAATTTTACACACTCACACACATTTGTTTGTCAAAATCTCCAAAATTTTCGAAATATTAATTTTAATATACGATTACTTAATTCTCGCTAATTTCAAATTTTCAAACCGCATGTTGATATATTTTTTCGTTATCGAAATATTTACATTTAATATTGTACCCATTTCTGGGCTATAACCCAAAATGTGTGGAGGTATTATTTTGACGTATTTTTATTCCATTATACGGACGAAATTACATGTATACCAATTTTTGTAAGATGTGTATGTTTATGTAATTTTGCCCGTAGA
The DNA here is from genome assembly GCA_943142095.1 of Ophonus ardosiacus. Classification (NCBI taxonomy): domain Eukaryota; kingdom Metazoa; phylum Arthropoda; class Insecta; order Coleoptera; family Carabidae; genus Ophonus; species Ophonus ardosiacus. Next base: position 38,475,310 of record OW964832.1, on the reverse strand, counting down.
ATCGGATAGCGATGTCGCCAGGTATGTGCCTCGACCCATTTTTGGGTTATTAACTAAAAATGGGATTTTTGAGGTCTAACGCAAATATGTCAGGAAGTAACAGAAATATTAATTTGCCGTTATAAAATGTGAAATGTATCTAAATGTTTAATAAGCAGAATTTTTTAAATTTTTATAATTTTAACCAAAGGTGGGTGTAAATCTAGGTTTCTACAGACAAAAATTATTAGTGCTACTAAACTAGCGTCAATTTAGTTGCATACATACGAATTCAAGTGGCGCCAATTGATTGACACCACTAATCAATGAGCCAGTAAAAGTATGAAGCAGTTATACTTTTTGGCGCCATTTACAGACACAACACGCCAGTACAATGGCAAAAACTTAAAAAAAAAAAATGGTCATCGGAACTAATAATTCAGTTTCTGGAGGCGTACGAGCGATATCCATGGAATAAAAAATAAAATATATCGCCATCATTACCCTTTGTGTACATATAATGCAGATACTGGCACACCCAGTAATGGGTAACATACCGTGATGATATATTTATTTATTTTTGTATATTTTAATATATACTAACTGGAATGCGCGTACGAACCGTGACTGTGAAGCATATTGAAAGCCTGCTGCTGGAGTAGTCGGCAAACATCGAGACAGTTCGCGAGTAGACGGAAATTATTTCGTGTGGCGCATGTTTAAATAAATGAAGCATAATATGAAAACAAAGCGATCAGCTATGATACGAGTTATTCGGCTAGGTTCGGTTCGGCACGAACGTGCACGAACAGGACCAGCCATTATTGTTCAATGAGGCTTCAGTGCAGCGTACGCTGATAGGTAGAGTATGCGAGTTCCAGTTACTATATATTTCAGTGATTCATTAAGAAAAATTGTTGAGGTTATATTTATCTCAGTCAAAGATTTTGATGTAAACTCTGTTAAAGCTAAACTATTAAGTATTTTTGACAGACAAAATTTGCACTACTATATTAATGCTTGCTTGAAGTAACTCATTTAAGGACATTTTTTATCTGGTGCCTGTTAAAAATTAATAGAAATGGGGGATTACGGCTCAATCGAATTAAAGGAAAATAGTAAAAAAATACGAATGTATATGCTGAAATAACAGATATTAATAAAAAAATGAAATAATTGAAATATTTCGGAAATAAAGGGTTTTTTGTTATAGCGCTTCGACACTAATATGAAAATATTTTGATTGGCGACCGAGAGACCACCTATACATGCATTACAAATACCATATTAGGAGGTGGGGATTACTACCAATGGAAGTTAAGAAATTCAAATTCGAAAGGAGGGGCTAACATTCCTGTACAGCAGTTTTCAAACAGTTTTTATTTTAACATAAATTTCGTGCATTAAACTTAATAATTTAAATACACCTGTAATTATAAAGTATGTAGACTTATACAGTGTTATAATATTCATTTATTTTTATGTATATAATAACTTAAAATAGCATATATTTCAAGAACATTTAGGTCCATGATGAAAACAGTTAGATATAAAAACACATAAATGTGACGTCACGTCAATCTTTTCAAAATTCGGGAGACCATAACTCGCTTATTATTAGGAATTTTTTCACCGGATTTTCATCAATAGTCTTAGTTTTCCTAATATTTTCAGATGAAATTATAAAAAAAAAAATGGTGTAATCCCCCATTGTGGAAACAAATACTGATGCCACACAATTGGCGCCATGACGCATATGGAAACCTAGCTTAAGTATGTGAGTTTTGTCAGCCGAGAAGCAGATTTCTGGTAACAGTAATTTATTTAATGGAAATAATTAAACACGTAACATCAGCCATGCACTATTGCATAATCATTTGCATTCCACATGTGCTTCATAAAGTTATATGTTCTGCCATTGTATCGTAATAGTTATAACATAGCATATTATAGTTCGAGCGTTTCCTGAATTATCTTAGTATCCAGCAAGATCAGCACTGCAGTCCAATCTGTAATTTCAATTAATTAATATGGCAGTCTATACCTCACTGATGATTATCTGTCAAAGTTAACCTATAAACAAGCCACAACTGTCATTAAATTATTCTAAATCCGCCAATGACTATGCAACACACGTTAAATATTTCCGATAAGATCTATCAGAATAATAGGTAAAGTTTGCTGGCACATTCATCACTGTAAAGTGTAAATCTAAACCGAACCGGGTCAAAATTCGTATATGCGCATTTATCACGTAATAAAAACTTCTTCTTCCCTTTTGCGTCACCACGTCACCGCGACAAATTGAGTGTAGGAACGTCGAATTTTCAATTAAAAATTCAATACAATTTTCGATCTAGCGGGCAATGAAAGCGTTGATGAAAGTGCCCGGGAACAGTTGACTGTGTCAACGGTTAAAGCACAGACCACTGGATGGAATGAGAGGAATTAAAATGGCGGATGTAAACAGCAGGGCTGAATACTGTCTTTATGAGTGATTCAATATTGAATAGCAAGTTTTAGCTTGTTAAGATATAACTGGATACGGGAAATGAATTTGTGGCAACGATGTTATGGGAATAGATATTAATATTGGACTGTCTAAACTGAACTTGTATTAATTTTGCTTTCGAGTGTTAGGGCTGGTTTATGATGAATTTAATTTACTAATTTATAATTTAAATTTTAAAATATAAACTCACTTGCATATGATGGTTTATGAACGATTTACAAATTTAAATTTGGAATATAACTATATTTTATATTTCAAATTCGAACAATCACAAGATGGAACTATTAAACATGGCGGTAAGGTATAACTTTGCATCATCCGTCAACTGTTTTTCTGTTTGTGAATTTTGACATTTTGAAGATGGATTCACAGGAACAAATTGATATTTTGTTTCTTGTTAATAAGCAGTATTCGCGAGCATCGTATTTTGTACGACAAAGCAAATGAATTGTACAAAAATAAAAACGTTTGCTTAATTTCAATGCAACGAGGGATAGGATAGGAAAGAATTAAATACCGTGAGTATTTTTTAACGTGAAACATTTGGTTTGCCATATCTATGGCTACGACTCGACATTTGATTGACAGCAATGTATTTTCCCGTTCCATTTAAAATGAAACATAGGGAACGAATTTAACAGAAGTATTATATTTAAATATTGTAAGAAATAAAGATATTTAGCCGAGTCAGAAAACCACTCGAGAGCACTAAACATATTTCGGGCACAAGGTGCACACAATATTTTTTCTGCAACTAAATTTAATTTTTAGAGAACAGTTAAACAAAATTAACTTCTAATGACATCTTGTCAATATGACAGATAACCGTTGAATTTTCCTATAAGTTATGACGTGACATTTGATTGAAAATAATGTTTTTGCCTGTCTCATTTAAAATGAAACATTGAGAATGAATTTGACAGAAGTATTGTATTTAAATATTGTAAGAAATATAGCAAAGTCAAAATTACTCAGGCACAAGGTGCACACAATATTTTTTCTACAACTAAATTTAATTTAGAAAGCAGTTATAATTATTTAAACAAAATTAACCTCTATTGACGTCGTGTCATTATGTCAAATTCGTTCCCTATATTTCATTTTAAGTGGGACAGGCAAATACATTGCTGTCAATCAAATGTCAAGTCGTAACCATGGATATGACAAATCCAATGTTTCACGTTAAAAAATACTCACGGTACATACATGCATACTATTACGAGTATATACAAAGAATAGTTCATTATCTTGATACATTTATTTCAGAAACAAACTATGATACAGCATACAGCCCCGTTGACAAATCAATGTGTTCATAGGCTTAACCGCGGCCTATTTCTTTATTATACAAATCAACAATAGTAAATACATTCCCGATATATATATACGGGCACGTAAGGATTCAATACATATTTAATTTAGTACTAGATGGAATAAAAAATGAATTATCTTTTTGTGACTATAATATAATAAATATTTTAAAATGTTATATAAATAATATTTTAAAAATATTATAAATTGCTCTATAAATACACCTAACATTTTTTTTCTTTCTAAATTATGATTAATAGATTTCAACGCGGGCCGGATTGAATTGTTAAACGGGCCGAATTGACCCAAAGCCTAAAAGAATTAAAGCTCGTATTACCAATGAGGGTGATGTAACCCAATAATGGCGGAATACTTGAATAATCATATTTAAAAGTAAATTCATCTCTTTTACATACAAATAGTATTATTAAAATAAAATCCAATAAAATGTAAAACATGCCATTGTGTCTTATTGGATTGTCGCGAAACACTGGTATAAAATTTCTACTTATACGGTAGAGTAGAAAAACTTCTGGGCATTCTGTATTTATACTCGTGAGTACTTCCATTTGGAAATAATTTTATCACACTCAGCTTATGTTATGATTTTAAATATACTGAATTCATACCGGTTTTCCATTTTCCAGCACAGTAGATTTGAAACGTAGTAAATTTTCTACATTGCAAATATAAACGTCTAGACCAGGTGGGCAGACTCTACATCCCTTAGCAATTTTATATTTTTATTTCACAATTCATGTCGCCATTTTTTTCATTTTTATCTGAAATTAATAAAAATATTTAGGGCGTAAGGACAAAAGATAATGAAAAACAAATGCAATATGTCATCCTGGCAGTTTCCAGTTTTCAGTTCAAGAATTTTCATTATTTTCATTTTCATTATTCAACTTTATTACATTTTATAAAATATCTTAATTGGGCGCTCTTTATTATTAATCTTATTGCTAGTTTCTTGCATCTTGTTTCTTTTAATTTTTTTTAAATTTAAATACAAATCAAAATTGTAGGAAGAGTATTAATTTTAATTAAAGGTGAATATTTTATTAATAGATGAGAAATTTCCTTTGAAATATATATTTCTATTGAAAATGTAATTGCACTGAAGACATAAAATATAAAGATATCCTTTATAAAATAAGGTATTTTCTATACAAAATGATAGAAAAAAGTTTTCTAATTGCACAAATAAGTCTTGTCATCTCATTAAAGAAGAACTTACATATAATTTTTAAATACAGCTTTTCAAATTTATTATTTAAAAGATCATTGCTATAAGTTACAATAATCTAAATGACAGGCCACAGCCTACTAAAATTAAAGTAATTTGTAAAACAAATTTATTAACACCCTGCATATCTTATAGTTGTCTTTTATTTTTCCTGAATAACTCGTTTCAAAGTGTTAAGATGGATTTATACAGCTTACATTTCATTTTACTTCTTCTTTTCTTTTTCGCTTTTACTCTTACTTTAAGTTTGGTACTTTATGCAGCTACTTTAAAGTCTTCGGTACACATGCGCAGATGTAATTTTTCTGGCATATCAGTTGTCATAAATGTAAAGAGATAATTATAACCTGTAAAAATAAACACAAATGTAATAATTTGTGCACTGCTATATTATTTGTAACTTTACCCATTTTCTAATTTTTGCAATCTTACCTACACAAAAACAAATATATACAGCACATGCTGATGTTTGTCACGTGAAGTGGTGCACATGCGCAGTTGTGAAATTATTTTACTTTAACGGTCTTAAGTTGAAAGTTGGTCAACTTTAGTTCTTAAAGAAAAATTAAAAGTGTGCACATAAAATAGTACATTTATTAATACACCTTTAACTTTTGTAAAGTAAAAGAAAAAGAAAAGGTAAAATAAAAAGTATGCTGTATAAATCCACCTTTATGTACATGTTGGTCCATCCGCTTTAATTTCATGTTATTTAGTAATATATGATTTTATTCAATTTTGACGTTTTAAACTGTCATTATTAACTCCATAGCAACAACTATAAGTAACAGTTTTTTCACATGTGAATTAAATTTTTTTTTAAATCACTCTCACAAAATTTTAACTTACTCTGGCATTCTGCAACAAAAAATGCATTTAAAAATAACATCAAGAACGAAAATAACACTTACCACATAATTTATCAGACATTATCAGCCCTTTTCATTATTTTTTACGACATAAATGACAGACAATGAAGCTTTTTAAATATGTGACTTGACGTCTATCAGCGACGATAGTCATGTTTAGCCTACTAACTGATCAATTTTTTATTTTATCAAAATTAAATATTATAATGGTTTTTATTATTATTTCGTCAAAATTGAATAAAATATTGTACAAACCACGTGAACTAAGAATGTTTATTCACTCGAAGAATTTAACTCACTCGCCCCTCGGGCTCGTGAGCTAAACTTTCTTCTCATGAATAAACATTACCTTAGCTCACTTGGTGTGTAAATATCTAATAAATTACTAACGTATATTATCGCCAGTTATTATTAATTTTTATACATTTTGTCATTCTAACACAGCAAGATATGTCTTCTAAAATGTATTATTTTTTAATGTAACGAAATAATACATTGTCTAAAAGAATTACAGTAATAATTTACAATAAAAGTGATGTTATCCGCTATTGATAAATAATATGAAATTAATATATCGATTAAACCGTTAAATTTTTCATCTTTAGCTAAAATTTTAATTTGGAATAACTTTATATGTTGAAAAAGTCATTTTAAAGAAACAGTACTTTATTTAATTATGATTATTACAAATTCTATTAGTGAAATGAATTTTTAAAAAGTGGGCCAACTGAAGAGGGGACTTGACTCTTATAATATGTCATTGTTCTTGACCTTTCGCTAAAAAATACTAACTCCGCCTATTTATATTTATATATGCTAATAAATAAATGTATTCGTGGGAAAAATGCCATAGAACTTTCTGACACAGTAAGTTAAATCCCGCGCTGAGCGAAAGTGTTGAATAAAACTAGTTAGGTGAAGTTAGAACCATTTTCCGTCTTTCAGTCTTTCTTTATGTTTTAATACGCGTCGCAACGGTTGTGGTTTCTCTGTAAACTCTTCCGCTATGCGTCGCTCTCGTCAGCCCTCGACGTTCAGATTTCACCCACTGAAATTGTTATTTACGTCTACAACTTTCACAACTTTTGTTTTTTACAAAGCAAACAGCGTTCTACTGTTTCTCGTATTATATTTTCTTTACCTGAACTGCTGTTTATTTCTTTCTATGAAGGTTTATTTAAGTTTGGAATAATAAATTTGTTGGTTTATGTAGGCTATAAAGTTCTTATTTTCCAGAAAGAAAACACATAGGTGAACTTGTCCAAATTATAATATTTAATTTTTTTTTTTTCGCATAAACAATCACTCCTCTTTTTACCTCTCATTGTGATATTTGGTTCATATTAAAAATCGTATAATCAGATATAGTGAATAAGGACCCTACAATATGATTTTAACATTTTTACGATGTTGGAAGGACGATTTCTCATAACTATAAGACTTAAGACCTGTGTCACTACGTATACCTCAAGGGATGAGCTGAAATGGTTTTGGTAATAATTGAACAACCGGAAGAAGTAGTTTCTTTAAAAAAATCTTTTAAATAGTAGTTTTTTAAATTTTGTTTTATTATAAATATTAAATTCTCTATTCGATACATTGAACATTTTCATTAAATCTTCTATAGATTTAGAAATAGAGAATTAGAAATATGTAATAAAACAAACCTTTGTAAAGAATCTCACAGCCCAAATAACTCCATGGATACCAGTTGAAAGATTAAAATGTTTGTAATTGACTGAAAAATGTCAGAGTCAAAAATCCAGAAACATTACTGAAAGCTTTTTATGGGAAGTACATTTAATATTTCTTATTTTATTATTAATTAAATATTTAAAGTTATATATATATATATATACACGCATCAGAAATACCGCTAATCTCGACAATGAATTTGAAGAATCCTGAATATTTAGAAGAGTAAGAGGAAACTTATTTATATAATGAATTAAAAAATATAAATATATATTAATAATAGATGTAATTAGAATTTTTGTGTGTGTATCAGTAATGTACTTATTTAGCCTAATATGTAAATGACAAGAGGTCTTGTGCTGGCCACAACAGATTTTTTCATTTGCGAAAAAGTCGTGTCTCGAGAGAAGAATGCTGCACAAATAGGCCTTTATCTGAACCAAATTGGTAAAAATCATTCCATCTTCCATCTTTAAATTTTTGAAATTAATGCCTGGTTTCTCCACAGCAATTTAAGTTGTTGATTATTAAAGTGTTACTTAATTGTAAGTAGGCCTTATATCCCAATTGCGTTGCACCAGCAAATTTAAATGTGAACTTAACTTATGTCACAAATTACATTGGCAACAGTGTAATGCTGCTCTATGATTAGTCAATTTGAAATTTAGTGATTCAAAATAAAATACCATCTGTCAAACGTCAAAGCTGCCATTGTGTTTATCAAGGTTTATGTTTGTATTCATTCTACAATATTCGATATGAATTTTGACGACGTTAACGTCGTGGATACTGTGAAGAAAGTCAATATTGTCGAAAATGGTAGAACTCCGCGACAAATAAGTAACAGAATTGATTTGTTCCAAATATTTTATATTATTTATTTTTAATATTTTTATGTGGTCGACCGCCAGTCCTATAAACGGAAGTTTTTTCTTCGATGTTATCTTCCTTGCATCAATCTACATGTTTGCACACTTTTTGTTGCCATTGTTACGGCAATTAATTTCCAGGTGTTATCTTTTGAATATTGGACATGGGACATTTTTATTTTCAGTATTCTCTTTAAATCTTTGTTTCTACAATCTCACAGAGCAATTTTCTTCTTCTTTGCTATAATTTATTCGTTTCTTCGTAATATCATTTAATTCTCACGCCGTAACAGCCCAAAACGAAACAAATTTACCGCGACTTACCGATATGTCAACTGACATATGACACATAACCACATAAGTCACCGTTTTTTTCGACTTACATTTAAGTGCTACTTAAGTCACATATTTTGACATTTTTGCGTGATGCAACGGTTTAAGATGGAACTTAGGAATAAGCAACGACTTAAGTCTTAAGTTGCTCTGGAGAAACCGGGCATAAGTGATATAATATTAGTAAATTTTGAATTAAGTTCTACTGGTATTTTCTCCATATTTGTAATATAATTATTTATCTCTAAGGTGCAGATCTATGTTTTACTATGTGGAAATATTCATTCATTGTTTTACTTGATTTATCGATTTTTGACTTATGAATGAAGATATACTATATCTAGTAGCTTCTCAGTGCTTGTTGCTTAGGTATGCGGGCGTCGGAGAAACGATTATTACCATTCAATATTCATGTGAAAATGCATAAATAATTTCCTGTCGGAGATTAAGCCGGGAGTAAGTGTCTGTTACACTTCCACTCTACTCTGCCCAGTGATAAACGTAAATGCATTTCGATAGTCGTTATTCATGCAAATGTAGTCTCGCGAATCATTAATTCCCGACTTGAATAAAACATTTTTATTTCTGACGTAAGTGTATGCCATGAATAAAAATTTGACATATTAATGAACGAGAATCTAACAAATAGCTCCCAAATGCTTTTATCCATTTTAAGTTATGGACTCCAGGACATTGTCACAGCTTTATTGACAACGATGAAGTTGATGGAATCATTTCTGCAAACATTTTAAATTCTATTTTAACTCATGTTTGAGATTTGTTATTTTAAGGTTTAAACACTTTACGACAAAATGCATTAAATTTTGCATTCTAATGCACATTTTAATGGATGTTATAGTGCAGAGAAATCTGCATTAAAATGCAGAACAAACCGTTTAAAATTTATTCCAGATATCGTTTGAAATGCTTCATAATTTTAAGGATAAAAAATGGGAAAGCCTCTATTTTTAGGCAAAGCTGTTATATTTTATTCCAAACTTCAATATTGTGTTTTTAAAATTAAATTTTGTTTCATTTCATAAAATTTAATTTTATTAATGAACATAACTTTAGGAATATTGGATCACATTTTTCTGTTTAATCTAAATATTAAATTAAATCGAATTTCATTTTTCCGCTTAATCACAATCAGAGTGTATTTTTCGCAGAATCGTAACAATTTGTAATATTGAAATTTTGCTATGTTAATGTTAATGTAAAACAGTAATGAGCCTGTTTCACATTTTTCAAAAACTATTTTAAATGAAAGTTTATGGAATGATTTTCTTATTAATAATTTTTATTTTAATAATTTGTTATTTGTGGAAATAATTAAATAAAAAGATTGGCGTCCTGAAAAACTACCCCCCACTCCTGTCACGTAGAAGCACATTACATCATTAATAGCCAATAGGAAAATAGTTTTTCCATCACCTACGTTTATTCATATTATTTATATAAATAAACGTAGGCTAAAGTTTGTCACATGTTAATAACAAAATCTTTTAATTTGACATTTAACGCTGACATTGCTCATTGTAAATGAATAATAAAGTAGTAATGGCTAATTCAAATTACACTCAAGCTAAATCGGACAATTAACCGAAGGTCGATAGCTGGATGATGGCTGAATTTATATCAGAACGATTGTTTTACTGCTACCGAAATAAAGGGTGTTAAAGAGTTTAGGTAAATAAAATATAAAAACTGAATTTATTATATAAATTGATAATATATTTTACTTTAAAGTTCTGGTCGTGATTCTTATTTGACACTTGTTTGACAACTTTGACAATACAGTCGACACCTTAGAACCGCTGAAGATGTATGTACTCTGACGTCACATTCTGTTTCAGATCACGTGACTTATTCAAAATTTTATCCAAATTTCAAAAATTAATTGTAAAATATCTAAAGGATATTTCGCGATATTTTCAAATTTGAGGCTCTTTAAAGAACAATATCTTTTCAAATTTAATACTTAGAAGTCCCATAAAAATTCTTGCAACAGCCCTATTCTTATTATTGCAATTTTATTCTAAATTTGAAATTAGAGATCTACTGTATTTTATAATGAAAATCGAGTAAATAAAGGATTTTATCTACAACTATTGAATTACAAATACATTACGTAGCCACAATATGCTACTCATATTACATTAGAACTAGAGGAATATGAAATATGCATATTCCACGGTAAGACTTTTTTTTATTATATTGTATTATTAATGCCTCTGTAGGTAAATATTATAAATAAATTTAAAATATACTCGTAAACTTCAACTACTTAACTCAACTTATTAATAAATAAATCAGTAACTTATGTCTATAACGTAACCACACAATGTGCTATTTTTGTCAATTTTCTGGATATACTCATATATATAGAATTATAAATCAACATCGAATATTTTGACGAACTTTTACTGCTCTTATATAAAATACCTACTTGTTAATGTAGTATTTATTCTTTACTCGTATAAAAAGATCTTGATTACTTGAAAATGAAAATAGGGATTATGACCGGTAGTATATTTACTCTTAAGTCTTAAACAGGTGTGATTAAGCATTGACTAAAGTAACAAATTCAGTTGTTTTTTAATCACCCGAATGTATTACTAAGTGGTAGTCATGGTAATTAATTAGTTAGGGTGACTAAAATTTTGAGTAAATGCTACCGGTCATTGACATTCTTACGAAATCAGAACATTTTTTCAAAACCAAATATATGTAATAAAACTAATAAAAGCATATATTAAGATTTTAATATCAATTAAATCTTATCTGAAGACTATTTTTATAATGATTTACATATCTGCTAATCATTTACTTATCCAGTCGATGAATTCTCAAATTCTCAATCTTTGTTCATTGAACGGTTTGCAAACTGTTGGTATTTAAGATCGAATGCGCATGCTCGGTTTCAAACTAGTTGCAAATTGAATGAATTTTTCTGTGAACACTTATCTACTGAAAACTCACTTATAAGCAACTAGTGTGCCATTTTCTTCGGCTTAATAATGAAAATATCTGTGAAACTGTAAATCTTACTGCAATATCATTTGCAATTTGTTTGAAAAAGGTCAAAAAATCTAAACAAGTAATGGGGTATTGTCATTCTAACATAATTTTCATTTTTGGGTTTTTTCTAATAGCCATTATTGTCACAGATATGTATGTGGGAATGATTAAATGGTAATTATTTAATTCTTTACTCCCCACCCTGATTAGAATTTTGTTTGTTTGTCTTGGATAATCACATATTACGCCAATTTACTGCTAATAGAAATCTGAAGCCAGTCTTTCTCTAGCATTTGATGTATGAGGTTTAGTTTTGGGATAGAACCCTTACCGAAGGTGAGTTGAGTCTAACACGCACTTTTAGTACATAAGAGCGAAGTAGTACAGATACGGGTTTGTATGAATATTCTCCTACTTGTGGTGTTCTTTATCCTAATCCTTATTGAATGGCCGTGCCCGGTAGAGCCTCTAGAGCTTGGGTTAAAAAGTGAAGAGAGAGCTATAAGGGTAACCAGGATCTATGTGTCCACGATTGTTAGCCTCGTGGGTTTGACTCTGTGAGTGCGTGTGTGTGTGCTAAATGGCTCTTCACTAAGTGGTAAATACTTAGGTAGTTCTCTTTTATTACAGGAAGACTAGTTAGTTGAGGAGCGGCCAGGGATCTTGGATTAGTTTTTTTTTGTGTGAAATATTGTATTTTTTGACTAATTAAAATTCAGGGTACAGGTAATAATTTCAGTTTATTTCAGTCTCCTTATCAGTTATTCGAAGTATCCTCTCCTTATTTACGCAACATCATTTATATTATTTCAAGATCGTCAAATAATCGAGTGGTCATGCTACTCTCCGAATCCGTCATCTATTAAGGGAATTTTAATAGGTATCTTATTATTTTGCAATAATACACTCACCTTAAAATATATATTAATATAATAATTATAAATTTATTTTTAATGGATCAAACAGCAATTTTACATATAATCAGTCGTTGCCAATCAGTCCCCAATCAGTCAGAAAACTTCTGTGAACAGTCAACTAGTAGTCAGAGTTTGAAATTTGTGACTCTATGGACGATTTTATGTGCATGCCTCTGACTGTTGTTAACGGTTTCAAACCGTTCTATGAACAAAGCTAATGTTTATTAAGCAAGACACTGCTTTTATGCATGCATGTGTATGGAATGAAAAAAGCTGTTCCTGAAATATATATCAGTAAAAGAGAAGTAATTCTGTCGGGGATGAAAAATCTAAGTAGATATTTCTCTAAGAAACTTTCAAGAATAATGGAAAAGACTTATGATTCCACATTTGTTTAATCAATAAGGTTTCAAAGTTCCCCATTTTATTTTCTCGTACATTCTGACAGTGAACTTGACTTTTTTTTCATTTTCTATTAAAGTTTAATTAAAACTTTTCCCTACTTGAATTTCATTAAAGTTGGGACAATATCAGTAAATTTTACAACGCATAAAGCAGTTTAAAAATAAACAAGATTATAATCTAATTTAACCAAAATTTCTCACTCCAACCCTGCGTAGAACTGTTTAATTTCTCTCGCTAACGGGGCATAAATCTGTAGAGAGAGGCAATTAATTGCATTACCATGCGTTTATGATTTTAATATGCTGCTTGTGTTCGCATATAGAAGAAATAAACACAAGCTTTAGTAAATATTTATTCACAACGATAACAAAATTAGAATTTAAATAATGGATTGGTTCTTTCAGTAATGTATCACTTTGATAAAGTGCGTAAGCGTACATGATAAGAAGATAAAACAATGAAAAAGAAGTACGCGGTAGAGGGAAAGAAAGTGACGTTGACGTTTATGATTGGCTACGGTGCGAATAGGCTCATCAGTTTTGTTTAAAAACAGGAGTAAATAGAGAAAAAATAAATATCGTGCACGCCATTGAACACTTCTTTGGAGGCGTGGTCAGCAGAACCGAGTAAAGACGTAGTCGGCGTTGCTCAAAGTGTACGCACTCTAAATTACAGTGCAAAACAAGAAAAGGGGGCGGGGTGGTATAATGTAAAAAAACCTAGTGTTAAGTTCTTAAGATAGTGTGTGTTTTCATCAGTTGTAATCCGATTAAGAAAGTTCTACAATTGAGTCGTATGTGTGCAAAGTTGTTTAGAATTAAAAATTGTTTTACATTTTTATTATTTTTAATTTCTTCACAGTTTTACAAACTAGGGACAAACCAGAACGCAACAAACAGTACACTTTTAATACTTATACAAGAATTAATTCAGCCGTTACTTTTTGCTACATTTTTAATCAAGAAATAAAACTATACTTGTTACTTTGTTAATATCACTACTTTATTCAATATTTTGTTATTACTTTCAACCAATTCGGTCATCATCAGACAAATGTACAATTTTAAAAATTACATTTAATGAAGAAAACAATTTGAGTAACAATATGATTGGCTAAGTACAACAATAGAAGAGAGGTGTGTATATTAAGTCGGTCTGGTCATTCAATACAGTAATATTTGTGTTATTCTTGGATTTGCAAATTTCCAAAGACGAAACAAGACGAAAAAGGCTTAAAATTAAACTTGTTAGAAGCTTTGGAAATTTGCAAAACCAAGAATAACCCAAATATTACTTTAATGAATGACCAGACTGACTTAATATACACACCCCTCTTCTCTTGTTGTTCTTAACCAATCACATCAATGCTCAAATTGTTTTCTTCATTCAATGTAATTTTTGAAATTGTACATTTGTCTGATGATGACTGAACTGGTCGAAACTAGTAACAAAATATTGAATAAAGTAGTGATATTAACAAAGTAACAAGTATAGTTTTATTTGTTGACTTATACAAGTATTAGTTTAAAAATATGAATAGTAACTTAAGTAAAAATTTTGGCTTACCTGTCTCAAGTTAAAATTTAAAATAAAAACTAATGGAATAGGAGTTCTTCCTAAAAGCAAAAATCAATGTTTATATTTAAATTAATTTATACAGAGTTAAAAATTAAAACTTGTTTTAATGTTGATAATTGTAATACAGAATAATCACTTTACTTTATTCCACATAGAATTTGTTGAATATTAAACGATAATGGTACGTATTTTAATTTAAAACTTCGACATTAAAACGTGTTTTCGACGATTTATTATGATTCAAAATATCACAAATACGTAGAGAACAATAAAATATTACTTGTAAGAGAACGTTTTAGCCAGTAAACTCCTTTAATCCAATTAGCTTTAGCCTTTTCATTTTAGTTAAGATGAATGTCAACTCATCTCTTGTTATGATTATTTTCGTTTGTTTACCTTAAATCTCGTATAATAATTTCGGAAAGCTATTACTGCGGAACAATTTTAATGAAAATGTTTCCTCTCGAAGCCATGGCGCGTATAGGAGGGAAAATACAAATTGAGGCTGATTAGTCGAAGAGGCCTCCAGCTGGTGCTGAAGTCAGAGCGAGGCGACTGAAGCAAATCACAGCTGCCTTCGAAAGAAAGCTCGCGGATTGTTTTGTTCATTATGCGAATCCTGACTCCTCTCCAAACCCCTGGGATGTCATTATTTTAAGATCGCATCTTAAAATTTGACGAAAGGATTTATTTTCTTTCATTACTCGACTGGAATGAATTGTTTCCCCCCCATTCCAAATCGCGAGTCGCGTTTGTTTTCCCCTTCAATTAACCTCATCTTTAATTAATTATAGGCGGACATTTTCATTTTCTTTAAATTATGTCTACGCCAGCACTTATTATTATCTCAATGACTTCATTATTTTGCTTATAGCGGATAAATTTACTTATCGCAATAATATCGCCTGCGAACAAGAATTTCATTACTCAAACAGGGGATATTTATCAAATTTTGGTTACCACACTGGCTTTCTGATATGTTTTAGTTTTCTATGAGATTATTTGACATATTTTCGATAGTTATACAATAAGAGGTTAGAAAATAATTGAATATATAGTTGAAAGGACGATATATGTTTTCAGGTAACACATCGAGTCCGCAAACTGTATATTCAGATGTTTTTCGTTTGCATTTGTCTTGTTAAAATAAAGAGTTTGTCTTTTTAATATGTTTTCTTATTGTATTTTCTTCTTTTTCAGGTAAGTACCTTCCCTGCACTCATTGCCCATGATTATTCTAGAGTATCGTAAGTAATTTATAATATTCTACAAATACATATATAATTAGTTGTATGTAAACTGTTACCCTGTACTTCAAAATAACCTTTTTATATAAAAGTAATATTCATTTGTCGCATCGAAGCGTCAAAACACCAATGACAGAATATAAGATTTAACAACTGAAATCTGGCACTCTAAACTTCAGTATTAATTCAGCTACATTAATTTTGAAGTAATTACCTTTCACTAGTGAAATCTCAACCTCATTTTCACAGTTTCATTTTCAGAGTTCATTGCTCTGTAATCTTTCGGAAAACATATTTTCGCATGTAAGTGTTTCATCTTACAAACCTTTTATCGTGTATCAGGTTCCTCTCTTGTGCGCCCATCGGCTTCTTCCGGTTATTCTGACACTCGGAACTGGCGTAATGCTCGCATTACCCGTTCTGTATGTTCGTTTTGAAAAATGTAAATCGTTACTAGGTGTAATAAAACGGAATGAGATTCCAAACTGCACCAGCAAGGCAGGAGCAAATGTTTTATGATCACACAGTTGTCAATTGTTTTTACGGCGGTGTGTTTTCCAAAGTGCACGCCAGCTGGCACGGGGGATGTCTTTTTATTGTTTTTTCGAAATTTGGAGTTAATCATATAGTTTGTTTTATTGTTGTCGCGGAAATAATATTTTATTGACGCATAAAGATCGGCAATAAAATTGCAGATATAAATTTTTGGTAGTTTGAAATCTTATAACTCCAAGAACGAATGTTATGCTAAAATATTTTCTAGACGAAATTTATTACCCTTTTTCTTTAGGGGTTTTACAGTTTTACTTTAAAGTATATACAGGATAGAGTAAGTACGAGAATCCGTGACGGAAATTTAACATGAGAATAGATTTTTTTATCAAATATTTTTTGAATTTACGCATTTAGCAATCTAAATTTAAAGACGTCCGATTAACGACTTATAACTAAAATCTAATCAGCCTTTCCAATCAGATATTGTTGCAAACGTTAAGGATAAATTACTCAAAATCTCGGTCAAACAGCATTTATTCTTACAACGCCGACGTTTCGGTGCACACTTGCAATTTCTTCTGGGTAGTAATATCTTACAAAATATTACAAATCTCTTTGCTCTTTATTAATTTTTTGTACCTGTCAAAGTAAATATTAAAAATGCATTTTGTAAGATCATACTATCTGTAAGAATAAAAGCTGTTTGATTGAAATTTCGAGTAATTGTTAAAACGTATCCATCATACCACAGTCGAGAAATTTTCCACATTAAGGATATTAATTGAAATGTGTATTACTGTTATAACAATATCTAACATATTTCAGGAAACACACTAAAAATGAATTTGTATTTTTTTATATGGTCTACATAACTGCAAATCTTTATTACATTTCCATGAAATTAATTCTATTATTAACGCCATTTCACTAATGGTTTTCTTTTTTTGCCAACCTTTTACGTCTGTAAATAAACCTGAAAGACCAGTGAACATTTAAAGTATTTCATAGCAGTGTAACCGTAACGCAAGAAGTAATGCTATTATGCCAACACAAAAGATAAACCACTACCACTGGTTTTCCTTTATTTTTATTTTTTTGTTTTAAGTTAAACAGAAAACTTTGAAGTAAAATACAGTTTAAGAATCTCATTTGAGAAATAAAATAATTGTCAAATTAACCATATTATTTAGCACTCGGGTAAGTCCGGGAGAGATGCCACACCTCAGTCTAATAGCAAAATAACAGGAAAATTTATTGCAATTTTATATATATATATATATATATATATATATATATATATATATATATGCAATGTTTTAAAAAGCCTTAACAAAAATAAAAAAAATATAAAATATTGCAAAATGCCATCTATCCCGATTATGCTGGGTTAGAGATGTCACGGGGTGTATTAAGATGAGATAGCAATGATATATTATGTATGTACTAACACAATTTTGAACAGAGAATAACTTTATTTTGTAGTATAAATGACATGAAAACACAGATAAAATAGTTATTTTCGTAACAAGTTATGAAAAATACCAAATATCATGCGAGTGTAAATTGACGCACGACGCGTAACGGAGTGCAAGTCAATACACACGAGCTAAGATATTTGTATTTCATACAAGTTATGAACATTATTTTTTAGACGAGCATAAATAAATTTTACTTTTTTTCAAAACTGAAATTTCGGTTCAAACGTGCTGACAAATGAATAATGTATACATATCGACAGAAAATAATGACATAGTAACCTAGCAACCGTGTCAACTATTACGATATGAAATATATCGTAACACTAATGTGATAAGTTCAACTTTCAGTGTTAGGATTCTACGTTGATATGTCATACTTATCACAATGGTCGTCTAAAAATAATATTTCTTAATTATATTTGATAACTTAAAAAAAAATAATTATCCTTTCAATAAAAAAAATATTTTATTGGAACTGAAGAAACAACAAACAAAATACAAATTTTTCTTCTTAAACAATGAGAAAGTACTTAAAACAAAATTGTGTTGTTTGTACCGAAAATTTTCTTGTCCCGTGATATCTCTCCCGATTTTGTGGGTGAGATGACACGCTGTCAAATTTCGCAGCGATGCAAGCTAAGTACAAAAACAGCAGATAATTCACAAATCCCCTAATTATATAACAAAATAAGAATCTTGTTATAAAAACTAGAAAAACCTAAGTTACACCCTACAAATTATGACATACCCAAAAAACTTTCGGACCATACAAATAAAACAAATTACGATAACTTCCCTACGAGAAACATTATCGACAAAATTTCAAAAGTACGATTCATTGACACTTATGCACTCTCAAACACTACAACCTCAGTACCATCTAACAATTATTTTTAAGAGAACTGGCTCTGTCTCAGCTCTCACGCCATGGCATGTCTCCCGGAATTACCCTATTAAGACAGCACAAAAGACAAACCACTGTTAGACACAAAACTTTAAACTAAAATACAGTTTAAGAATCTCATTTGAGAAATATAGTAATTATCAAATTATCCATATCATTTAACACTATACTACAAAACATCTCTAATCCTAGTATCAAGATGCACCCCCTGAGTCCCGTCCTGATTTTGCTCTTACGTGCGAGGAAATGTGATTCTGATGTTCGCCGTGAGAACGCTCGCGACGCCGCAAGTGTCACGTGGCCGCAGCGCCGCGGCGCGGGCGTCTTCATAAGCCGCATTACGCATTAACAGTAACCCTGCTAGGGTTAGCATAAGCAGAGCGCAGAGATTTAGGGACACGATAGTGGTAATTACAAGATGGGAATTTGAATACATGGTACAATCGATGGTGCTCGTAATGATGATGATGATAATGATGATTGAAATGTGAAGATGAGTTATGTAAATAAGCGTACAACGCTTAATCGATAAATAATAAATCTGGCAATAATTTTTATTTTACCCCTTAAAACTGACCAATTACGTTGTAGTTCTAAATTTGTGTTCTCTGGAAAAAAATCTGATGTGACCAACACAAAACCTCCCGCAATTTAATTTTTATTAATTAAAATACAAACCTACGTATTTATTAATGCTGCAGACTGCATGTAACTATTGCTTTATTTACTATTTTCTTTTTAAAATGTCATTATGAAGTGATTAGTTTTTTGACAGTGACTTAATTTTTATTAATTTAAATACATACCTACATATTTACTAATGCTGCAAACTATATAAGTTCCTTTGCATATAACATAAAACTAGTGCTTTATTTACGATTTTCTTTATTATTTAATGTCACTATTATTATTTTGAAGTGATTCGTATTTTAACAATGACGTTTACCTGTCAGTTACATTCATTTGAAAAATGAACTGTATAACAAAGGAATTGTATTTACCTTAGGCTTTAGGATTAAAAGAAAAAAATGATTTTTAAATTTATCTGTAAAATATATAGAAAAAGTATTAATGTATACTTGTACAAAATTCAATATTCTTTAATTTCCATAATGACAAAATGCGAAAAAATGGCATTTAATGTTATTTTTTGAAGAAAAACCATTATGAGCTTCAAGTAAAATGCCATTTCCGTTTGTCAAATTTACACCAAAATCTAATTGGCTTCTTTTTATATTAGAATAGGGTAGAAATACAAGGTTCAGAATTTTCTGAATGATGGTATTTGAGTTAGAGCGAAGACAAAATTCATACACATACACACATACATACACACATACACACCCACATACACACACACATACACACACACATACACACATACATACAGACATCGTGAAAATGTTAAAATTGGATTCTAGGGACCTTAAATCGTGGTCATTTACTAAAATCTCGATTTGTGATTTTTAGCACGATCCCTATACTTCCCTTACCAAGGGTAGCGGGAGGTAAAAATGTCACTTGTCACAATTGACTTAGAAGATCATTGCCATTGCAACAGATAATAGATATTTAATATTTTCACAATGAAAAACTACGTGTGTACCAACACTGATTTATAGAAAAATATACCTGCGTATTGGTAAGTAATAAACCGTTTTTAAATTGTACCATTAAAAAAAAAGTTTTGCCAAACAACATTTTTGCAGAGAACACATTGATTTTTAGTATTTTAGAAAATGTTGTACCATGATGTAATTGATCAGTTTTAATCCGTTTTAAGGGGCTCCGCAGTTCTTGTACAAACTATGTAAAACAAAAATTATTGCCAGATTTATTATATGTATAGGGTTAGATCTCCCACCGGTTAACCGTTGTACACTTACATAACACGCTGTATACAAAGAAATAATGTTAGTTGATGTTATTACTAGCTTACTTATAGAGGGCTAAATGGCAGTAGGTAAGGTACCTCGTATGTTACAATCTTGTTGAAAACTAGTTTTTATAGCCATTCTACGTCAAAATTCAAGCTCTACCTATTAGTGATCAAATCAACATTAATATCCTCATGATAATGCAGTAATCTAAAATAAAGTAACTTGTAAGGAAAACAGACTTATTTTAGGAGCACTCTACACATCTTGTAACATACCGAGTGTCCCAAGCTCCCAAGCAAACCTTGTAATAGGCGTTTAACATGAGGAAACAGTTTTCTGTAAATAAAAAGTGACCAGCAGAAAGTTACGTACATCTTGTAAGTTATTTAATATTAATTACTTTAATATTATTGCACAAATTGCAACAAATAACAAAATTTTTCAAATAAATGTTTCACATTTTCATTATGCAATAGGAAAAGAATTTCAAATGTGGCGCATTGGTTAGCACAACTACTTCAAAAATTTTAGTTTGGGGTTTAATATTCCTTTAGAGCGATTATTTTATTTTTTACATAAAAATTGTTGTAAAATAATTAACAATAATTGATTACAATAATCAAAACATTGATATAATAACGAGGCATTGTATTTTCTTTCGATATGAACAAACAATTTTTTTTTATAAATACCTACAGTAAAAATATAACTTTTAATATCAAAAGAAAATACAATGCAGAGTCAATTTTATGACTATATTTCCATTATCTTGTTTTAAATTAATATTTCAACCGTTAAAATCTCATTACTAAAGTATTAGAGTATAAATTACTCGATTAACATCTCCTATATATGCTAAAATTTACACTTTTGGGTAAAATATATCTTTATTCACTCGTACTAAAAATGACAAGTGAATACTTAGTGACTATAAGTTTCTTTATAGCCACTGGTATTATTCAAATTACTTATCTTTATCAATTCAGACAGGACTGAGAAATAAGAGGTATTTTTAGGTTTCTAAAAATTTTTCTAAAAAACTTCTCAACTCTAATTCAAATTTACATAATTTTCGTAATTTTTTCAAGACATTCGCTCTTTATAATACGTATACACAACTTGCAATTAGAATGTATACAAATTTGTCTTTGGTACACATTATCTAGGTACCTATTTGTTAACTTATTGATATATTTATCATTCCTGGTCTTCATTTGTTTTTAATTATCGTTGTATTCCTTGATACGGAAGGTTAGTCTAATTTTTTATTTCCTGGCAAAAAATCCTGCTCTCCCACTCCTCGTTTTCAAAAATGTCGAACCACGCCACCTGTTATCCAGTCGCTGAACTACGCTATCCTTCCAAAGGATTGCGTTCCTGCTGATTTTCATTAACCCTCTACTCGTCCTGTGGCGCTGTAAAACAATATGGCGGCTGTGTTCGTTGCAATTTCCACTAAGTCGGGGCGCCATCGTACTGATTGCAAAGTCTTGCCCGGGAAAGGCGTGGCTACACTTACTCGTTTCCTATTGATCGACGCAGGAACGAATCGGAGCGTTGACCAATGGGAAAATAAGGGATTGCGGAAGTAGACGAAAGTAAACGAAGGGTAAAAGTTTGCTGGGATTGTTGAGGATTATTTAGTTTGGATCTAAATACGTTAGAGAAGGGATGTGTTAATAAGCGATATTTTTTTAGAAACACGTACGAGTATAAACCTGCAACCATTAAATATTCTATTTTATAAGCAGGAATACAATTTAAGACAAATGAATACCATGACTTGTATCTAACACTTATGTGTCTCGTATAGAGGGTGTAGTTTACACAAAATTAATGATGTTTTTGCGCAACACCGGTCCCGGCTTTTATCCGAAGGTTGAAAATACTATCGCTTGAAACCTACCCTTTAAGGAAAAGGGTTATAGTTTTATTTGGGACCATGTTATAATATTTTCTAACATGGGATATAATATTGCAAGGGTTGACATTAATTAAGATTATATTATTATATTTAGTATCTATTATATGTACCCGGAACCTTTGGAAGGAGTAAAGTAGGGTCACAGATTTTAGTACCAGGTTTACTATTATATAGATAAAGACTACGTTCATGCCTACATCATTTGCTACAAACTTTGAGCGTATAATTATTCCCGAGTAGAGATATATTTAGATACAGAAATACCTCGGTTAACACTACCCTAATATACACTGTACGCCATGCCGAACTGATGAATTTTCTAAAAAGGCGGCAGTTACACCACAGGAGCGAAACGCGTCTGTGGTAACTAGCTGGGCATATCTGAAAAATGACCGAGAGGTTGATTCAGATGCTGAAATTTTGTGAAACATGGCGAGTGTTTTTTTTTTTATTCTTTATTAGACATTGTTTCACCTATGGTTCCCTATTGTATTTTTGTTTTTTAATAGCTACCTGAGCTTTACGGCGTTCTTCGGTAGATGGCTCTACATGTGGTTATTTATACCCCTTAAGCCATCTATCTTGTATGAAATGTATATATTACGCCGTGCCAAGTTGGTGAACTACAAAGAGGCGTCAATGATAAGTCACGTGGTCAGATCAAGAATTTCAAAATCGAACATAAACCAGTACACGCACTGCACAAATATGTCACATCAGAAAATGTGTAATATGCCGTGATGATATATTTATTTACATAAACCAGAGAGAAAATTGTAAATTTTAAATCAAAATTTCTAAAGGTAAATTCATAAATCAAATTCATCATAAACCAACCTTTTTTTACCTCTCGCTAAGAGAGGCATTTTGGATTCATGCTAAAATTCGCATATCCAGATTTTATTAAATAAGCACGATTTAAGGTCCCTAGAATCTGATTATAACATTTTTAAAATGATGTCTGTGTGTGTGTATGTGTGTATGTGTGTATGTGTGTGTGTGTGTGTGTGTATGTATGTCTGGATGTTGTAGACACGATTCCTCAAAAACTATAAGACTTAAAAAATATTTAACTGCAGTTTCCTTAATCTGACATTCCTGGGAAGATCTGAAAAGGTTTTGGTAACAATTAAACAACTGGAAGTTGTATTTTCAATTTTCTGGGAGTTTTTTTTTATTAAATATTGAAGAACATAAAATTCTCTATCTAATACACTTAAAATTTTTATTATATCTTGTATAGTATATTTAATTTTTCTTATTGTTTTATTAATTAAATATTTGAAATTGTAGGTAAAATTGTGGTAAAATGCATATCCATCAGAAATACCGCCAATCTGGTTAATGAATTGGAACAATCTCTGACATTTAGAAACTTCCTCATATAATGAAAAATAGATATAATTAGAATTATATGTGTGCAGAAGTCATGTTAAATACAATAAAAAACAATATTTGGGTGAAGTTCTGTAATATTTTGTTATAAAACGACGGTTCGAAAGCGAAGTGCAATACAATACTTATGTAGGCTATAATATGGAAATGGCGAGAGGTCTTGTGCTGGCCACAACAGATTTTTATTTTAAAACTTCTCAACAGGA
This sequence comes from Ophonus ardosiacus, assembly GCA_943142095.1. Taxonomy (NCBI): domain Eukaryota; kingdom Metazoa; phylum Arthropoda; class Insecta; order Coleoptera; family Carabidae; genus Ophonus; species Ophonus ardosiacus. The sequence goes on along the minus strand of OW964832.1, from coordinate 38,451,043 downwards.
TTAAATCCCAATTACTGAGTAGGTTCACATATACAAACATCCATGCCTTAGTGGAATTCGAACACATGACCCCGAGCACACTCAAGACTAAGAGGCGTTGCTCTAACCATTGAGCCACCGGAGCCCTTAAACCTTAAGTTGACAAGTTGGTTCGTTGAGTTGCAGAATCAAAGTTCCAACTTTTTTTTCTGGACTACTCATATTCCTCAATTATTTTATTCTTACAGTAGTCCTATCTTTTGTTAAATAAATCTCGTGTTTTGACAAGTAAAACATTGCAGGCAAAACCTTCGTTTTCTTAATGATTTCTCTCTTCAATTCTTCTTCTATAAACTTAAGTTAAAAAAAAAAACTGTTTCCAAGTTTTCCTAGTGTCTTTGAAGGTTTAATTTCTAAGAGACCCGCTATCTCAAATGTTAATAAAAAGGGATCCGCAATAAGAAAAGGTAAAGGAACTATGTTCTATTATATTCTCCCAATTATAAATTACTGAAATATTACAAAAAGTTATTGTTCGGTTAATGAATACGGAATTGAGTTTCTTTCAATGACAGAACAGCAGTTTTATAATCAACACTGACTAATCCATTATTATTCCATATGCCTCGAAAAACAAAGAACCATGCAGCAATCAAGTATAAAAAGACACTTCCCCCTTCTATCAAATCAAACAAAACACAGTCTTCCCTTCTCATTTTTCTCCCGGGAGTAAAAACAAAATATACCCCGTTGCTTTTTCTCATTGTTTCATTGGTCGTGGCGCCACCTGCTCGTGATACTCTTCCGATATTCGGTCACGTGCCCGAACTCGTATAAAAATTCCAAACGGCGCGTTATTCATTGTCATTTCTGAAAACTGACTGTTATTTCCAGCCATTTTAGTTCGCAGCCCCAGCATATTTATGTGCGAGGGGCTTATGCCAAGCAATATATAACTATCTAGAGCGGGCTGGAATGTAGATTCGGTCCTGTTGATTATTGAGGAGAATGAGAGGAATGTGAACTCCGACTGCTTGTTTGTGTATTCGGAACCACGGAACGTTAACAGCATTGTTTGCAGTTTACCTTTCAGCTTTTTTAAATAGCAACACAATTGACTACAAGCTGTAGGTAAACAATGGAAGTATTCTTTTGAATGTTATATAGATTACATAGGTCTGATTTTTTAGTTGTCTAATATTTTACCTCTCTTATTTTCCAGTTTTGCTATTTTTTCCCATATTTCATCAGTTTTCCTCACTCTGTTTTATACCCTATTTTATTTTTAATTATTCAATTAAAGCATGATTTAATTGAATCGACTAGTTTCAAAACCTGACAAATCCACTTTGAACAAAACTGTTTTTATATATTCTAAATGAAATAGGTAATTATATAAAAATGTCACTACACATATAATGTTGATGATAAAGAAAAAATCTGATGTGGGCAGTACAGTAGCAAAAGTTCCTTGGAAAAGATTCTATATAACCAATAAAATTGTAACACGAATATATACTATTTTCTACAAATTCCAAACCGAAAGTTCTCTGGAAAAGATTCTATAAATTCAATAAAAATTTAATACGAATATATAATATGCAAATTGCATATGACACTGATATCTGTCAATTAGAATTATTTGATATATAAGCTGTTTCTATGATTATAGCAAAGCTGGCTGATTTATGAAAGTTAATCTCTTTGTAATTCATTAACTCTATGTCTATTGAATATGAAGGAAAATGTGCAATCAAACCGTATAGATAATAAGATATTCTTTCATATTGATAATCACACAAAATGTGAAAAAATTATATTTAACTGCATTTTTCAAGAAAAACTGTTAAGAACTTCAAATAAGGGAACTTCGGGTTGACCAATTATAACCAAAATCTAATCAGCTTTTCATATATGGATGTAAAGAAGAGGAATACGAAAAAAATATAATTTTGAGAATTGTATTTGAGTTATCGTCGGAAATTTTTTTGTCACACACGCTCAGGCACACCCACACACACACACACACACACACACACACACATACAGACATCATCGTAAGACTAGTAAAACATAGATATTCTAGGGACCCTAAAAGTGGTTCATTCATTCATTAAAAACACCATCGACAATACCTTCCTTACCTAAAGATGACGGAAGCTAAAAATGGATGTCAAGTTTTGATTTTGGACTATAAATTTTTGACGTTCTGTAAGTGATTTCATTGAAATTTCTAAACTTCTTTTATTTGTATAAATCATACAGTAAAATTCTTTCTTTAGAATTAAATTCAAAGGCATTTGCAAAAACTATTGAATACTATATGATTGGTCCGTTTCCAAATCCAACAAAGATAGAATCCCTTCAAAGTTTTTCTCCGGCTGAAAAATGTTGTATTCCAACTCTGTGTTCATTCTAAGTGGCCAAAGTTGGGACTAACGGATAGCTGAACTGTTTTGGAAGTACGGTTCATGGTGTCAGTGCAAAAGAGATTTGTTTTTGTTTGTGATTGCGAGAATAATGCAAAGTGATTTGAGTTTAGAATTTCTTCCGCAAAAAAGCGAGAAGCACGATGAAAAACGATTTAAAGGATACAGTTAATATAGGGTGTCTAGACTTGGATTACTCCACGAAATGTTCGTTTGTTTTGTTTTCTTTACGGGATAAATAGTGAATAGATTCGCGGTAGAACTAGGATAGCGGAACTGGGCTGATTAAATTATTTTTTCAATTCTTTTGTTCCTAATGCTTCCGTTTTAAAAGATTAACGAAAAGTTATGGAGTTCCATTTAATTAAAAATTTATGTATGCCTAGTTAAAAATTATCAATTTTACATTGGATTATTTAAAAAGATAGATACAGCATTGAAATGAACATAGAACGGTGGTTCTTTACCAGTGTTCTGCGGAACACTGATGTTCCGTAAACACTTCTGAAATGTTTCGCGAATTTTTTGGCAATTTTATGTAACTACGATTTGTGAGTTAAAAATTAATATGAATGAATCAAGTAAGAACAGCAAAAGAATACCATCAAACCAAGCAAAAAGGATACGAACTAATAATGATAAAGAATAATACAGTAAAAATGCAGTTGCATTAGGAATCTATTCGTATTCTCTTCAAATTTGACAAGTTAATGTGAATTTAGTTTCATAGAGATAGAAGAACTCACATCCTGATCTGTCCATAGATTAAAAATTAAACACCCCTATATAGTGTTAGTGAATTTTGGATATCTCTTTATCAGGATTACCCCGCAATATCAAAACAAATCTGTCAAATGTTTTTCAAAATCTTCGATTTTCTATGTTGACTACCAAACAAACAAATATAAAAGTAGATATGCTAAAAACATCAAGTACAAATTCTGTCCCAGTAACAATAAAATCTTATATCTTTTACTTCAATATGATTAAAATAGAATAAATTATTTAGTTTTTACAAATTTTAATAATGTTTCGCCTAAAGTTTTTGTTCACAAAAGTGTTCTGTAGTATTGAAAAAGTTGAGAACATAACCAATACTCAGCTGATTATTCCTAGCTGACAGTACTGTCAGAAGCCATCGAAAATAGTAACCGGTTAACCGTGACTACATACCGCGGTTAACCAGCTAATCGCGATTTACCGGCTAACCTATTAACCGCCTAATGCTTAAAAATGGTACGCAGTTAAATGGATAACCGCTAAATGACGATTAACCCCTATTAACCGGCTAACCACTAGAAACTTTTCAACTGCATAAAAGATGAATGCCCATATTCATAAACACTCATAAAGTTTCCAAACGGCTCGTTATAATTTTGACAAATAGAATCAAACTTGACAAAAAAAAATTTTGATTATTCTTTCAATGTCAACTGTTTTTATTGAATAAATATTATAACGAACCGTTTAAAATTTTTACGAGTGTTACGGGCATAATTGCAATAAATATAAATTTACTTTTTACATACTTCCCTTTCAGGTGACAATAATTGGTAGTAATTGACAAAAAAAATCAGATACAGGGTTAATGACGAATAACGCTTAACTAGTTTTTGACACCGGCCATGCTCAGCTAGTAACCATAGCGAAACGCGTCTATGGTTACTATCTGAGCATGGCCGGTGTCTGTTGATGGCCGAAAGGTTGATTCAGACGCTGTAATCTGGTGAAACATGGCGAGTGTTTTCTTAAATATTTTATTTTATTTAATAATTTTTCAGTAAATGATTTGGCCACATGAAATACAAAACTACTCACTACCTACTACAAAATAAATATAGTTTTCTCTTTATGTTGTCTCTTTTAGATAATCTCTTGGCCAATCCCCAATCCATTATTCCAGTGCAATACAATATCACCCATTAACAATTCAATCTCTTCCGATGTAATCACCCATCTTACTATGCTATATCTCAATTTCTATGTCATACATGTTGTGAGTATGGCACACACCCACCTGCACCCCACACGTACGTAACGTAACGTAACATAACATACACAAGTGTGACAGATCGTGCGGGATGTATGGCCTGCACTCCGGTATCGTAAGTCACCAACTTGCACTCCGGACTACCAACATCTGCGACTCTGTCTAGTCTGTGTTTGAGTCTGGTGCCACTAAACTTTACCCAAGCGCGATTAATATCTTTGCTTAATTTGTATTCCACAGACATTCCAGATTTATAGATAGTTGGATTAGGATTTAGATTTGGATAGATAAATAAGGTATTTGCTAAGCCCATTTAGTTTGGATTGTATGTAGATATCTCATCTTATTTTATTATTCTCATTGTATATGTAAAAAGGATACTGAAATTTTAAATAATGACTAACACCAACACGTAGTAAATGGAAGCATATCTGAATATGGCTGTACTACGTATAACAAGCTCAAGATACTAAAAAATAATTATTATTATGTATAAACAGCTTAGCATTGAACATGCAATATTACACTCAATATAAATAAATTGTAATCTCCCATAATATTAGATAAAAAAAAAAAACGATATGCATGCTCTACTTAAATTTTTTTTTTTTTTTTTTGTTGTAGTTTTCCGTACTCATTTTGAGTTTTCAGAACAATTGAAGAAAAGTAGTATAAGCCCAAACTCATAATAGTTCGACCGGTTTACATTTTCAAGAAAAATATAAAACACGCAAATGGTGACAAATTTTTACAAATTTCGTTCGACTACCTATTTTAAAATATATATTTTAGATTTACAAAAACTGAATATGTTATTCAAGTATTACAGCATTTAATATTTTTTAGTAATACCAGCTTTAATTCTTTAATTATTTTTATATGAGTATTGTTTATATGTTTAACAAGATACAGTGGTGGATAAAAAAATAGGACAAGTCGAAAAATCAAGTAAACTTTTTTCTATAAGATTTAGTTGCTTGAATTTAGCTTTACAATTATGAGATTTGTCACTATGATTCGTTGAACCGAATTAAAAATATTCCTCGAATTAGCGATATATTGAAGTGTTTGGTAATTGTTAGAGCGGAAGAAGGAATGCCGATCAGACAAATTGCCCAGCGCTGTAATATTAATAAAAATTCTGTCATTAACATTTTAAATATGTGGAGACAGGAAGGAATATAGAATCAGGGCAACAAAGAATATCAACTGAAGAAGAAAAAGATAGAATATAAATTTGAGATACTAAGAACTACTAGAAATAATTAATAATGCATATGGGAAAATGTTGTTACCGTCGAATATTGTACGAATTTGGTTCATTCCATGTCACGCAGACTGACCGAAGTTATCAATCGAACTGGGGCAATGACCAAGTATTAGAAAAGTTGTAATATTTAAATAATTTTATTAAATTGTTTCCTAAATTGAATTATTCTGTTTCATGCTGCCCAATTATTTACTTGCCTTCAAATTACAACACTGTTTATTGCTTATTGGAATTAGAATTCCTGGAAGGCATATCGCTTATTTTTGATAATAAAATTGTCAGAAGCAAATGTGGCCTGAAGACTTAAACTTACTAGTACGAATATACATATTTCAACAATAAACATACTACGAAACAGAATACAAGATTCATTTATAAATGTTAGAGTATTTATATAATTTATTAAAATTAGAAATTCCTAGAATTATATCTAAATATCTTGGTTCGGAAAAAGAAGTACGTATGATGAAGAATTGGTGAACTTTAACGGTTACTGTACTGTGACATAATAAACTTAATCATGGAAATGCTTATAGATTACAGGACAAATTATTTTATACAATTTGCGTTCATTTAATTTGCCGTTCTGTGATTCCAAGATGTATAAATTTTTGCGCAAAGTTTTGTATAATTATGTAAAATACCGTAATTTTAAGCTCGAATTCCTGATTAAATATGAACAGTACCTAAGTATGTCATCTTACATTTAGCAAGTTAGACTTTAAGCTCTGTGTTAATACACTTACCATAAATAACCGACAAACCTTCCCTGACGGTACATCATTTCATAAGTGAATTAACACGTGGAGAAATGAATTTATGCCACAGGAGTGCAGTGAGGTGAAATAGATATCCAATGAAAATGTTTTCTTTAAATGTTCGAGTTTTGATAACAATGCGAAGAATAAAGTAACGTATTTTATTAAATTGTAGTTATAAAGTATCGCATGAAAAATAAAACCTTGAGACTGTTTTCATTGCGATAAGAAAACAGAAAACTTATCTACGAATCCACGTGTTTGAACTGTTAGCGGGAAAACAACTTTTTGCTTATAGATTGAGAAATATAAAATTTCTGATGTTTTAATGATCTAATTATCGCTTGTTTTTTATGTCTGACATACTTTTCGCTTTAATCCCTTCATATAATTTTTTGCTAAAGTAAATTTAATATTTTCATATTTAGTTAGGCAAAATTGAATCGTCTAGCTTCAAAATCCGACAAATGACCAAAAATGAGATTATTACTACAACGGATTCATTCGTCTTCTCATTCTCCATGTCTTGATGTAATGTTTACGAATCAAAACTCAACAAATTCATATGATATTTACGTTTAAAATATCAGGTTAGTTTCAATCAGAGAAGCGATTTGGAAGTCATGTTATTGGGTATACATTTTGTTTAATAATGTCAATTGTTTCTTGCAATTATTTAATAAGGAAATAGTGCTCAACAACTGAAGAGATACTCGGTCTAATTGTCTGATAGTGTTGAATTTTTGATAGTGAGCTTTGACTTATTTTTTAATAAATAGTAAACCCTTTATAAATTCAATATAAATAAATATATCATTTCAGGTTTTTACACAATGTGGTCATGCAAAAAATAATTATACTTTTAAATAAAACGAGTATAGTCTAATTTATCGTTCTGTATGATTAAATTATTTTTTATTTACATTTTTTGTTGTATGAAATCGATTTAAAGTATATTTTAAAAAGTTGCAAAAACCAGCCATGTTGTTACGTCAGCGGTTCAGAACTGCAAGTTCAGGCTCATTTCATAGGGATTAAATAAATAAATAAATATATCATCACGGCATATTACCCATTTCTGGGTGTGCCAGTATCTACAGCACATGTAGACATCGGTAATGATGGCGATATATTTTACCGTGTGGGCACTTAACAGGCGTCATTTCACGGGCACTCATAGCTGGTGTGGAGAGTGCACCACAGGGGTCACTTTTGTGCCATTTAAAATTGGAAATATTTGGCGTCTGGTGGGATCGAACTTGGTTCCCCCAGGTTCGCGACCAGACACTCTGGCACGCGGCCACGGGACCCCATTAGGGATTTATTATATAAATACAGAATTTCTAAAAAAAAAAAAATATGTATAGACTTTAAATTGAGAATTAGCTACATATCTGAAAGAAATATTATAATATAAAAATAACATCATTCCAGTCATTTTTAGAAATATAATTTTCATTTGTTATGAAGTTATCCGCGCGCCACGTCGACTGCGTTTTTGTAAAGATTTGAGATTAGACGTTAGAAGTTTACTTAGCTATAGAAATGCACGTAAGACATATATGAATATATTGCAGAATATGCAACAAAACAATGTTGACAACGTTTCACCGACATGTTTACTTTTCTAAATTTCAGGTTATCTTTATGTGTTACGTTAACTTTTAGAATCTAGTGTGAAAATCAAAATGACCGTTGATGAACTGGAAACGTCAATGGGCGAGGATTTTTTCATTATTAAAGATCGATTTGAGGAAAAATCGTTAATGACCTCATTTATAAGAAATGTTAATTTGCTTTTTTAAAATTTTGTTATTAATCAGAATGGTAATGATTTGTTTCACGATAGTAATAAGTATTAAACCTTGTTACTGAAACGCTGAAACTTTCTGTAGATCTCTATCCTATCTATGCAAAACAGGGAAACGAACTAATATTTTATAAATTTATCTGGAAACTGGAAACCTCTACCTTTCCTTCTATCTCATCCACATTCACAAAGTTCTTTTATGTTTCAGCTTATACAACTTTCCCTTTCATATCACATTCATCCATTTAGTCCGTTTTCATAACACCCTCACAAACCCACACCTCCACAGCCTATTCATTTGACATTTCCAAAGTGGACATACTAGCTTAATACATGTATGCGAAGAGAATTGTATTATCTCACTTAGGTAATGTAGTATCCTACATATGAAATTCTGTTGGAGAAAAATTGGAAAGCATTGACGTCATGGAAGGAGAGTAATAATAAGCATTTCAAATTATGACAAACGGTTATGGAGTTGGATGAAACTTATTGTAAACTATTTGGGTGTAAATCGAAAAGTGGAACATAGGCGTTTAAAGTGCAAAATCAGTTTTTCTTTGCGCAAACTTTACCTAACTGTTTTATGCAAAAATACTTTAATTAAGGTTATACAGATTTAAATTCTGCATCTAAACGATGAAACGATTATTCTAGCTCTTCATATAAACTTAAAAATTAATTATAAAGTTACAGTTTTTATGAGCTATTAGTCTAGGCATCCATGGATTTACGACAATGTCCTTTCATCATCTCATCTGCATCAACGCAACGTAAACAACGTTAATGTTACGCAACATAATGTAAATTTGACTCATCCCCATCTATATCACCGAAATTATAATAACATAATACGTTGATATACAATAAAGATTATTATTAATATTAAATTTATCGAATATCGAGACAGTTAACGTAAACAGGATGAGCCATATGAGTAGCTTCACTTTTCGCCTGAATTTGGGTTACGAACGAGCTTCTAAAATGTTAAGTACCGCTATTTCCAAATGTCATATTCAAATTTCATATAACTATCTTTTTTTTAAAGGTAGTTAATGTTAGTAAGACAAAGATGAAGCTATTAGTAACGTTCGAAAATGGAATGTAAACCATAAGTACGACAGATATAAATATACAATTACTTGTAAGTAAGTTTATAGTCGACAATTGATGGAACATTTTAGAATATTAATATAATAATTGACACTTGGTTTTCCACTTTTTTATTTAATTTAATAATTATGACGATAGTTTCGTCCTTTCGGACATCATCAGGTAATTACTTTAGATTTTTGTGTACATCGCTAATTATATGTTTAATGAAAGTGAATTCGTGACTTCTAGTTGTTCGTTTTCAATGTTTTTCGTGGAATTGACTGCCTTACGAATTTCTAAGTTTTCCAGACAGTTCAACCTTTTCTTCTGTGTGGAGAATTTTGAATTCCCCTTTGAACAGATGTTTTGTTTCAATATAATGGTTGGCAAACCCTGTAGTAGGTATTTGTGTGTTAATCGCATTCAAATGTCCTTGCATTCGGATTTTAAATGATCTACTCTTTTGTCCAATGTATATAGCCTTGCAATCTTTGCATTAGATTTGGTATATACCGGTTAATACATGTTTATCAGTTTTTTCTTATTGTTTACCGAGAAAAGTTTGGTTTACTGTTAGTATATGAATGTGAGATTATAACTACTTCGTCCGCTGATTATTGGAATGTACGAAGTCCACTTTTTGAAAAAAATAATTAAGGTCAAATTCGGTTTCCCAGTATTTTCTTGTACCATGACCATAAAATTCTGTGCTTGTTATACTTTAAACAGACTTATACTTTTTTACCATGTCCCTTAAAATGACATACCTACACTAAGAATTGTTTTGAATCAAGTCCAGAGCCAATCAGATTTCATAATTTTGTCACGTGCTTCTGGGCATAGTACAGTTAAAATAATAAATTATGATTTTCCAATAAAGTCTTTTTATAGGATTTTTTTTCATAAATTTACTGTTACTTTGAACTCCAGTGAGAAAAATGACACCCAAGTTACTGTAAAAAATAGTATACACCAATTAAATTTACTAACTATGAATGAAATACATAGTTAAAAACAAGTAGCGTAAAAAAATTATCCCTCGATTTGTAGGTATAATTCAGTGTTTTATCCTTCTAAATCACTCCCGCCTTCCCAGCTGTAAAGAATTGAGCGTGGGACACATAAGAAACAGGAAGGAGTTTATCAAACATCAAAAGACTGTGGGTTGTTTGACACACGTGAAAATATCGTTGTTTACACCGGGAACGAGAAAAACGCAAGAAGTCAAGCGATCTCTTCTGTTTGCGGTGGTTAGCGCGATCGGTGCCAAATAACTTCGGCAATGAAATCAGCAAGCATTGAAAAATACCTATTCAGGACCGGTAAGAAGCACAATGTGCAGTTTCGTTCACTAGGTCAGGAAGAAATTATTATGTAGGTGTTTACAATCTGTTTTGCACATTGTAAAAATTGATTAAGTAGAGCAGCAACAATAGCTATTTGTGTATTAAGATTACAAAATGGGATATTGTCGATTGAGAGGTTACTGCTTACTTAGAATAGACAATGGTCATTTGCGCTCGATACAGACGATTTTTTCTACAATCGCCAAAATCAAAAATAATAAAATGTAGGTACACTTTGTACTTACAATAAATAACGATTATTTTTTTATCGTTATTTTCCATGCATCCTGAGTTATTGCTTCAATCTAATCTAAGCATTTTTTACTTTCATTTTTGTAAATGAATATCCTATTTTATTTCTGTATTCCTTTACACAGAGTACAGCATTTTGTTTGGTTATGTAATATACCGACATAGCAGTCATATATCAGATTGTCTTATGGAGGTGGGAAATGTGTAAGTAACTACAGCGCCATTAGTTCCTGACTAAACGTTCCCATTAAGAATGTAGACAAGTGACTTTTCTCTACATTTTATAGTTAGAAATTCGGACAGTGAGTGTTTTTTCAACATTGACGCGCATGATCGGCAAAGTGACATTTACGTTGACAAAAGCGAACGCAAATCCCTACTTTGTATGAAGACTGTAGAAAAACATATTTAACATGAATCATTATTTACCTTTGTTTAATTAAAAAAGAAGAAAACTCTACATATTCTATGATATACATGTTAAAAGTGATTTTATTTTGGGCGAAAGGTTGAGCCACTCATTTGTGCGTCGTCTCCTAAACTCCCTTTTCAAAATAATATGTCAGTATTACTTACATTTGAGCTATTAAATTACGTGCAAATATCTGTTTTAGATTTTCTAAACAAGACTAGATTAAAAATTAAAATGTATTTTGTTACTCTTGACACATTTATACAAATTACGAAATATTTCATTGAAAAAAAAAAAAAGAAATACACTTATTTAATAATAAAACATCTAAATCGGAGCGAAACGCTTATTAATATTTCCGAGAAATGAAGAAGCAATATTATGTAGGTACAGGGTGTAAATCGAAAAGACATCCATACATTATCCGGAGCTCGCCCCGGGCTTCGAACTCTGAACCCCTGTGGCGTGAGTCGGCTACGTTGTCTACTACACTGCCGGATTCGATGAAAATGAATTTTATTTTGGATAAAAATATGTGAAATATCTGAAATTTAGGTTTGGCATTTTAGATGTGTCAATATCGTTATTATGTTTATAATTTATTGATGATATTTACCTTTTTTTACTATGATTTTCGTTTTCTGGTAAGTATAATCTTAGGAATAATCGTAAAATGGAGTAGTATAGTTATGGAATAATTCATTGGAAAATTGCACACATTTAAGTTAATATGTGGCGTAATTTATTTTAATTCACAACTATTTGATATCTGCTGGTAATCACTGCATTGTTTTTTTATTTTCAATATTCTCTTTTATAGGTATCTTTCCATTAATTTTTTTATATTTCAATTATAATTATTTTCAACGAAATCATGTTTGGTTTTGTTTTTATATTTTTACAGTTTGTAAAGTTCAATTCGTTATTTATTTATCATTTAATTTGTTCATAGAGTTCACTTGTTATTACTATTAGTTTAATTATTTGTTTCAATGTTCATTAAATCGTTTGTTGATATTTATTATTCGTTTGAATTAACATTCTTTTATTGGATATTGGAAAATATAAAATTAATTGATTTTGTAATTTTGCATTAGCTATCCAGTAAAAAGTTGTAAATTCATTAAAAATTCCTGGAAATATAATTTTATTAGCTGAAAATTAAATATTTATCCTATTACATTATAAATTCTATAAAAAAAATATTTATAGCACAAAATTATAAAATTTTAATCTTTTAAAGGTGTAATTAATACATTTTTATTGTAGTTAGTTAGGTATATTAAATTCTTAACAATATTTATTCGTATGTGAGCATTAAAGTCTTCATTGAGGAGTTTATGTTCCATAAGTTTTACAGAAATATATATTTTTTTGTATTTATATAAAATTGAACCATTCAAACCACCTGTTGCAAGCTTGGCGTCACTGTTAAACCTGAGAGTTATGTTAGTTACATTATAATTATCAAAAACTCATACTTCAAAAACAACTTAAATTTGGGTTTGTAGGACATACACTCCTAAAGCTAGGTTTCCATATGTAAAGATTATTGGCACTACTAGAATAGCGCCAATTTAGTTGCATATGGAAACGTACTAATTCGACTGGTGCCAATTGACTGGCACTACTAATCAACGCGCCAGTAAAAGTATGAAGCAGTTATACTTTTTTGTGCTATTTAGAGACACAACACGCCAGTGCAATGGCAAAGGCTTAAAAAAATGGTCATCGGAACTAATAATTCAGTTTTTTGAGGCATACAAGCAATCCATGCCTTTAGGTTAAAAAAATTTCATCCCATAAAGGTAGAAATAAAAGAGATGATGCATTGAGAAAAATTGAAGTTATGTCTGACTCAGTCACAGATTTTGATTTAAACTCTATTAAAGTTAAAATACTAAGTATTTTTTGGAGCTCAACAGACAAAATTTGCACTAACATATTAATGCTTGCTTGAATTGACTCCATATTTAATCTGGTGCCAGTTGACAACTAATAGAAATTGTAGATATATTATTAGATTATTATTATTATTATTATTATTATTATTATTATTATTATTATTATTTAATACACTACCCTACAGGCTTGTGCCCAATTAGAGGATAAGAAAAAGCTTAACATATTAGAAGTAATATATGCATTGTTTAAGTTCACGAATAGTGCAGTTGAACAAATCAACTTGGTTTTGAACTTGATGATATGGCTTAATCATATGATAAATTGGAGATTTAGCCAAGGTGTTAGATCTAGAGAGTGGCAAATAAAATGTATTAATAAATCGGGAACACTGCCTAGGAACTTAAAAATAAATTCTGTTCATAATAGATATGCAGTCAATTTTGTTGTTCATAACTTTCAATAAGTAAATGGCTGCATGCATGTTTCTTCTTTGATAGAGAAATTGCAGGTTAATTCAAGAAGTATTGATTGTGGCGTACCTCTAATTGGATAACTACCCTCTAAAATAAATGTGGCTGCCTTAATAAATTTTCGGTGAACCCCTTCAAGAAGTTCTGACATATTGTTAGCGATTGGGTTCCAGATAACAATACTCTAAGTGTGGTCTGACAAGGGAGATGAAAAGTAGTTTTAAAATTTGCAGATTATTAAATATTTGACAATTTCTGATTATAAAACCAAGGCATTTAATTGCTGTGACAACTTTAACTTCAATATGACTAATAAATAAAAAGTTTTCCGTCAAAAATAACACCCAAATCAGATAGCAAATTCGGTCTATTTAAAACGATATCATCCAGTGCATAATATATGTACCGGTGCCACTGAAATTAGCACCATAAAACTGGCGCCAATAATCTTTGCATGTGGAAACCAAACTTAACTGTCGACGTATTCAAACTCGTAGAGCACTGTTCATTCATATTTACATAACCTAACCTGTATCCACAATTACACCAAGGTAACCTGAAAACCACTACATTCATCCGTGTTCTTGTGCATAGATCACGGCAGCTGGTTGACTTGTACACAAAGCCGTAAGCCCCTCAACAAAAGCAAAGCAACTATGAGGAAATAAGTCCGGGATGCTCTAAATCCACATCTGGGCTAGTAGTGGAAAGTCGTGACGTATTGCTGACGTCATCTAATGCAAGGAGATAATGCCGGTGATTGTAGGTTGTAGTAATCGTTCAAAATTTGGAGCCATTGTATGAATGCAGGATTGAATTTGGCTGAAGTTGGAAATTACAAGGATTGGTGTGTAGTTATTATCTTTAAATGTGAGAATTACTGCACACATGAAAAAATTAATAGTTTTATTTAAAATGTAAATGGTCATTGTTTTAGATTATTTATGATATTAAGCCTCATTTCTAGCTACTTCACTAATGCATAATAGATAATTATACACAAACGCAAGCGTAATTTGTAGTAATAAAAAAGATGATACGGATGGATTTTCTGTTTTTCGTAAAAAAACTAAATATAACATATCACTAAATTTAATTTTACTTTTTATATATTACTCATGTTATTTACAAACATATTTCTTCTACAACGTAAACTAACATAAATCATATAGTGAAAACTTTAAAGTATGTATAATTCATTAAATATGCAAATTCCCATGTTATTTAATGTATTCTGTTTTTGAACTACGACTAAATTCAAAATTTTCCTACTGAGATCTTTGTTCTGATTGGCTATTGTTCAGTCATGTTTACACCTAAACACAAATAAATTATTATTTTTACCATTTCCTGCTTTGAACTATAAACATATTTTTATTGTCTACGTTTAGATTTAAATCCTCGTAGTTTAAACAAAACAATCTATAATAATGTATGTTATATTCTGCGTTGAATTCCATATTATATTTGTGTCTAATATATTACTTTTCTTTTTTACAGGTGAGTTCGTTTACTCGTTCAAAGTCTTCCGCTATTGTATACCGCATTTACGAAAATGAGTAAGTTAATATCAAATTTTATAATACTTTAATAACTACATTATATTAAATTTTAAATGCTTTTAATTTGAAAATGTAAGGAACAAGATTAAGTTTTATCAAGAGTATCTTTTTGATGTATTTTTGTACTTTGTACAAGTAAAAATGAAAAAATGTGAGGTAAAAAAATAACAATAGGCAATATTGTATTTAACATTTCTGGTACATACAAAAAAAAAATTTCATCTGTTATTCATATATTTTTTTAATTCATTCTATAAATAAATTTCCTCCTATTCTTCTAAATGTTCAAGATTTTTTAGTCATTGACAAGTTTTTAAATATTTCAATTAATAATAAAATATAAATATTAAATATACTTCCCAGAAAAAGCCTTCAGGAATGTACCTGTATGTTCGACACTGACATTTTTCTGTTAATGCCCCCACGTGCTTTACCCCTCTCATACTTCACCGCCGGCAGCACCTTTAACAGAAAGTATCCATAATGCTCTTAACTGTTTTCACGGAGTTGTTTAGGTTATGAGATTTAGTACAACGAATTATTTTATATATTTTTAATTCTCTATCTCTAAATCTATAGTAGATATAATAAAAATGTTAAATTTGTCGGGTAAAGAAGAAATAAATAATATTTAGAAGATTTTTTTTAAGAAACCACTACTTCCGGATGTCCCATTGTTATCCAAATCTTTCCAGCTCTTCCCGTCAGTGTCAGATTAAGGAATACGTAGTTAAATTGGTCTTTAGTCTCGCAGAATTTTAGAAATTGTCCTTCCAACATCACAAATTCACACAACACGCAGAAACACATCATTGTAAAAATGTTAATATTAGATTGTAGGGACTTTAAAACGTGCTTATTTACTAAAATCTGGATATGCGATTTTTAGCATGAATCCAAGACCTCTCTTAGCGAGAGGTAAAAACGTTCATGACTTCTCCATATGTTGCTCCTCTAGTTGAGATACAGAAACAAAAGAAAATATAAATAGGCGTCTAAATAAGTAGTATCCTCATACTGTTTCAAAATTTAAATACAACTATACTTGCCGTCAAATAATTATGGACTGGAGATTTCTACACTGATGCCAAATTTTTTAGTGTCTACCTGTACAAATATCTGTAATCTGACAATGTCATTTTATATTCTGACATTTTCGTTAGTACTTGCGTGCGCTTTTTGTTCCCAATCCTATAAATTGCATTATGTTTAGACTTTTGAAAAGAAAATGAGTGAAACTCATGAATTAAATAGTCCAGGTTCTTATAAATGTACATTGTAATGGTCGAAACGTAGGTTTCAAATCAAATAAAAGCGTACTGACTGCAGTTTCCGATTACTTTATATTCTTCTCTACACTTATAAAAAACGTTTAGGAAAATAAGATTTAAATGGGCATCCAAAAACAATTATTGCCAATGAACACAATTTTATCAAAAAAATGGCGTTACATCCTAAAAAAAATATAATTTATTAATTAACAAGAAAACTGATTTGACTGCAGAAGCATGTTGTGTTGGCAGATCTACTGTTATCCTAATAATCAATTATTCTTACCTTTTATTTAGATTTCACCTGTTATCGTATTTTAACGCAAACACGACCTGAACTTAACATGTAGAAACTTTGGTCAAAATATAAATATAAATTTTCCACAGAGACAATTTTTATATTTTATATTACGTATTACTGTCTTACCTTACTTATTTGTTATAATATTTTCTTCATTTACGATGTATTAAAAAATTTAATTAGTTTAAAATGTATTATATGACATTTGCGTTCATTCCTGGTCATGTCAAGTTACAAGCGGCAACACCGCTGGGCAAGGGACAGGGTGCGGAAAGGGATAAAAGTTGAACATCAGTCCATAATTATTTGACGGCGAGTATAGTACCAGTGTTATTAATTAAAATATATCTGATGAAGTGCACTTTCGAACGAAATGTCTCCGGTCATATCTTCATAAAACATTATTAAATCAAACCCCCTAATATATTATTTTATTTTGACGTACTTTTTATGAATCACCATGTAGAAGTTTTGTCCGAAGTATAAAGCGAGCGGCATTCTTGAGCATCCATGTAAAGTTATACGAGTATCTAATTTTTCTGATGTGTTCATTTGCCGCATCCATCACAAAAATCCAATATTATTCTTGCAAATTTTGATTACTCCTCCTCAATCCTCATTTTGAAATAATATCAAATGTTTAACTAAACAAATAAATTAGTAAGCGCAATAACATCAATAATTAAATCTTCCCTAAATGACGAATGAGAGTTTTAAAATCCTATCACAAATCTTAAAAGCGACAAGCGATAATATCTGCAGGGGATATACATCCGAATTTATAATAACATCCAATTTGCTGCACAAACATTGGAATTTGCATTCAGTTTGTTCGAATTCGAGATAATGATATGCCAATATCACTGCACGTTACACACTGCAACAATTCTACACATGAGTCCATCTATTTGCTACATTATTAACATATTTTGTGAACTAGTGCGTACAAAACATTTATTCATATTTGTCACGCAATTTTGATTAAAGAATTTAAATATTGAATCAGGTATGTTGAATGCATAAATCATTTAATGCAAAATATGTCATTTAAACTTTAAAGAATGATATATAATATTCATCACATGTTTGTGAATAAAAATTAATAAAATCGGGTTTTATTTTCAATGCCATTTGAATACTATTTTGAAGTGAAATATTGTTATTTATGAAAGGATAAAATTATTATTAATTTGTATTATTTCTGTTATGAAAATTATTAAAAGTTTAAACAACTGTATAAATCATACATGTCAAATTCAATATATTTGTATATAATGTATAGACAGTTATCAAGGATTTCAAATTATTGATTTTTTTTTTAATTAATACCTAAGAAAAATTTAATAAAGTTTTGGAAAAGTGCTTGTGACGTAACAGCCCCAAGATAAATACTACTTCACCTCAGTGAGACAGAAACATCCTGTATATTTTAAGACATTTATCAACTGGTTAAAAAAATTTATCCAATAAATAAAAATCCAATTTTTTGTTATATATCAACATACTTGATTGGTTAAATTTTTTAACCAAGTGTTGAAAATTAACCATTTTGTTACAGAATAGGCCTGTCAGTGGTCAATAAAAAAAAATTTTATCCAACAAATAAAAATCCAATTTTTTGTTATATATCAACACACTTGATTGGTTAAATTTGATAACCAAGTGTTGAAAATTAACCATTTTGTTACAGAAAAGGCCTGTGAGTGGGCAATAAAAAAAAACAATACGTGGAATTGGCAAGACTAAAATAAATGAATTTTCTGTTTTTAACACTTTAAATTTTAGTATATTTACAATTTTTTATTAAATAAAAATAAGCATTTCATTCACTCAGAATAGAGCTCAAAATCCTTCTGCTTTAACATAACCTATTTGTATTTATAGATCAATCCAAAACAAATGATTTTCGTGAGGGTCAGGTGTCAGAAATAAATTTCATACATTAGTTACTCAATGATGGAGCCATGGAAAAACTTATGGTTTAATTTTATGAATGAATTGTATCAAAATCAAAATTTCTCGATATTTATCATAAGATATATAATTAAATATTTTTTTAAAATATTCAAAAGTGCCTTCACCTGGTGATGTGTAAATTATGCAATAAAAAGATCCCAACTGAATCAGTTATTTTTTATTCTCTGTACATTACCTGTACACAAAGCTGTTTGGAAAACATGTTTTTACTAATGGTAATGTCTTTAAATCAATTGATTTAAGAGCTTTTATTTGCTAGGAAATGTTTGGTTTGTAAAATGATAACAAGTCACTCTGCGTCCTACCTATTATAAGTAATTTATTATGTAGCTAGGCAACTAATATAAAAACGTAATTGCTCCAGATAATTGTTTTAAAATCAATTTTTATTAATTGCTTTATTTTAAATTGTTTATTGAATTTTATAGGGATAGTTTTGTCTTGTCAAATATTCGTATTATTATCATTTTCCTTTATTTTTTTTTTGTTTTTAAATGGTTTTTGTATTGATTATTCATTATTTCACAAAGTAACAAAATTATTCGTATTTTATATTGAAAACAGTGATGCTTGATTCCTACTGTGTCTCGAAAGTTTTAAATACAATGAATTTTCTGGTCTACATCAAACATGCAATATGCGGGCATATCTTTATCAAAGCTTTTTATAAAATTTTAGACTTTGTAAACAATGAAAAAGTTCTGCTCCTATACTTGAAAGAATTTAAAATTGAAGTCTGCGGTATATACAAAAAGTTTGCAATTAGAAACGAAATAACAGGAAAAGAGAAGAGACCAATACAAGTATATAATTTCAAGGCAATATTTTTTCACAGACTTTGAAAGGAAAAGCGTAAAAATTAATGGAATTTGGGTATTTTACGAGGGTTCTAAGAAGTTAACATGAGGAATTTAACAGGTTTATGCGGGTCTGTAACCCGAAATCTGCTTATATGCTATCGAAGCCATTTCCTCTATATCACAGGATATCTCCTCCGTTTATTGAGATTGGTCATCCTGCTTTTTTGTAACAAAAGGAAATCGAACATGGGGATCACGGACCCGAACCTAACCTAACTTAGTTTACCCTAGAATTGGGCTTACACCTTTTCGCTCTTCCAGGTGGAGAATTTAATTTGTTTCAATGTGCGAAATGGAATTGACTCTTGCTAACGGAAATGTCGTAGAATTTCAATGGAAACGAAAATTGACCGCTCTCTGACTTCATAGCGAAGAGACGAGTTTCATAACTATTTTAAGAGATCAATTCACTCGTTGGGAAATACAGAAACTCACAGTGATGTATAAGCCTTATATTGGCGTCAGTAGAAATCAAATCGAAAACTACAAAATTTATAGGTATTTTTATCAAAGGCATAAGAGATAACTACCGTTATAGCCGAGACAGACGACGAAAGTTCATTATAATTAACCTATAATTACTAATTTAACATTTTATATGTCATATTTCAATTATATTAATGATCATTATAAACGTAATTTCAATTGCAATAACCATTAAGTTACGATGATCTTTTGAGAAGGTGCTCATAAGTATTCGGAAATAATAACCACACTAATACTGTCAGAATCTCGTTATAATTTTTTGTAACCTCAAATTTATCAAATGATATTTGATAATATGACAACTATGATGGCAAGATTAAAGCCAAATGATTGAAGAATGAAATTAAAAACCTATAAACCCAAAAGTATAGTAAATTTAATTTAACTGCGTATGTGCACCAAATTAAATTTATATGTCGTCCGTTAGATTCTTTGTTAATTAAGAATTAAGGTAAATTAATAATTATGCTAATGATCATTAATATTAGTCATCTGTTTTGGCTAATACAATGATCAATTGAGTTGTGGTGATTAGCGAGTAGTTGACTAGCATCTCTCTGTCAATCGTATTTTTCTTCAAAACATTGCATAAACAATTGACTTAGATAAAAATTCCAATCAATTGCTCGTTAATCACCCTTAATCAGTTGTTTATGTTAAATAAATAAAATAAATATAAATATATCATCACGGCATATTACCCATTTCTGGGTGTGCCAGTTTGTTTTCACAGATATCGGTAATGATGACATATTTGTACCGTACGGGCGCTTACCAGGCGTCACCTCACGGGCACTTATTGCTGGCGTGGAGAGTGCACCACAGGGGTCACTTTTGTGCCATTTAAAATTCGAAATATTTGGCGTCGGTCGGGATCGAACCCGGTTCCCCAGGTTCGCGACCAGACACTCAGGCACGTGGCCACGGTTAATGTTATCATTTTTTCTTTTCGGAAAAGTATAGTTATTTAAATATTAATTGCATTACTGATACTGGGAGAAAGCGCCGTAATGACCGCAATGCTTATTATGTTTTTTCTGCACAATCGGTGCAAGAACAAAAGTAAAATTTTAAAAGATTTGGAAATTATTTTGACATAAATAAAGCAAGCCTTGATCGATGTCATCGTTCATTTTTTATTCATTTACCGCCTCGCTTCCTAATCGGTAAGTAGTCACAATCATTTACTGATCAGTAACTTTTAAAAATTGTTTACTGATCTAGTGTGTAAAGCAATTTAAATTCTAATTCTAAATTAGTGATATACGTACTCGTATATCTCGCTCGTTATTATATCGGAACCATGTCTTAATTATGCGAACTAATTTATTATACGTATTATATATGTGGCTTTACACGCTCATCATGCATAACTTGTGCATACATATTTGCCTAAATTTGGAGGGTTTACAGGCTCATACAATTTGCATAACTATTCAATTTTTACCTTCCGTCACCTTTAGGTAAGGAAGGTATTGTCTTTGGTCAAAAAATTCGGTGGTGAGTTTTTAATGAATAAGCACGTTTTAGGGTCCCTACAATACAAATATACCATTTTTAAGATGATGTCTGTATGTGTGTGTGTGTGTGTGTGTCCGTGTGTGTGTGTGTGTGTGTCCGTGTGTGTGTGTGTGTCCGTGTGTGTGTGTCCGTGTGTGACAAATTTTTCTCCGACGATAACTCCAATACTACAATTCTAAAAATTATAATTCTTTCGTATTCCTCTTCTGTACATCCATATGAATAGTTGATTAGATTTTGGTTATAATTGATCCACCGGAAGTACCCTTATTTGAAGTTTTTAACAGTTTTTCTTAAAAAAACGCAGTTAAATATTATTTTTTGACATTTTGTTATTATATATATTAAAGAAAATACTCTTCTCTATACAGTTTGATTATACATTTTCCTTCATATTCAATAGATGTAAATTTAAAGCATTATAAAGAAATTAATTTTCAAAAATTAGTCAGCTTTGTTATTTATCATGGAAACAGCTGACATAATTATTCAAAAAAATTTAATTGACAGATGTCAGTTGCAAGTGCAAAACCAAATATGGAAAAAAGTATAGAATCTAAAATTGGTATGTCATAGTGTTGCTCGCAAGTGACACGCAGAGAAAGGCAAAAGAGAAGATGGAAGGACGTTACTGAGTGTAGTTTATGTTATAATTTTATTGGATTTATAGAACCTTTTCAAATGAACTTTTGGTATGGAATTTGTAAAAAATAGTATGTGTTTTTACATGATATTATATAGAATCTGTTCCAAGGACCTTTTGGTATGGGATTTGTACAAAATACATGGAATTGACGGAAGGTCTTGTGCTGGCCACAACAGATTTTTTTATTCTAGCACCAGTCGCAATATAGTTTTATTTAAATGAATTGTCAAAATTTTATCTACATTAAAATAAAATATGTAAATCTAAATATGCACTTTTTTAAAAAAAAAATGTTTAAGGGTATGCAAATATTATATCACTGAAGTCAAAATTGACTCTTTCGAAAAAGCAATTAAAAAATATTTAGTTCCATTGCATTTAAAATAACAAAGTGGGTGTCCGCAGTTTGTAAACCACTGCTTGAAAAAAATGTTTTATTATTGTTAAAATGGTCTTGTAAAATAGAAATTGTTTACTGATATAACCGACTCGACACAGTTCAAAACAAAACACATGGAGCGGCACATGGAGCTGTATGAATCGAGTCGGCGCCCTGACGCTACTACCTAACTGCCGATTCAACAAAATGCCGCCTTGTGTGTTCTTTAATGGCAATAATAAAATTCTAAAATCATAAGTGTGCTAAAAATAGTTATTTATACAGGCTGTTTTAAAAAAAGTGTAAAATAATTTAAGGGCTTAAGGTACCGACATAATTGAGTAAAAAAAGCTTAATCAACATAGGTCTGATCTTCAACTGTTTCCGAGATAAATGAAAAATCAAAGAAAAATTGACAATGATAGTGATCGAACAAAATATTGTCTATGTCACTAAATAGACTATAAAAACAACTGAAACATTTTTCTCAATTTCTAATAGTTACGAAGTTAAATAAAAATTAAATATTGGCCAAGATCGACACAACATTTAACCTAGTACAATTATTTGATTTTTTTAAACAAAGGCATATCTAGGATGACCTCTGAAAGATAAACAAAAAGTCTTATTTAATTAAAGTCGTAACTCATAGTTTTCAAGATAGCAGAGGTAAACCCTGTAAAAACTCATTTTTCACTGCCTCATATCTCGAAAACTATTGAAGATCGGACCCATGTCGATTAAGCTTTTTTTACTCAATTTGGTCAGTACTACATGCCCTTAAATTTTTTACACTTATGTTGAAACACCCTGTTTATGAAGGCAATGAAGTTCTATTTTTTATCACGAATGTGGAATTTATTTGCCGAGGCCTTCAGGACTAAGGAAAGTAAACCATATGAGTGATAAAAAGGAACTTCAGTGTCGCGGTACATAATACATTTTATTTTAAATCAAAACTTCTGAAAATGTAAGGAATATTTATTTTATAGGTTAGGTTAAAAATAATCTGTCTGACAGTGAGTATTGCTAACCTCGAACATTGAAGTTATCGTAAAGAACACTCAAAGTTTATATATTTTATCTGAAACTTATTCATCGGAATTATTTAGTTCGTTATTCTTGTACATATTTTTTGTCATACCCAAATTATCCTACATCTATAGCGATTATCATATCATTTTGTGCACTTTAGTGACGATTTCAAATAAAAGTTTTTTTTTTTGTATTGTATTAAAACATCTAAGTATATCATTCCATAAATTCGATTACTCTAATCTCTTCATTTTATGTCATTGTAACAAAAACACCTACCTCGAAATAAATCACAGAGTTAACAACGTGGCAACATTGACATGAACTCTGTTCCCAACAATTACACTGATTTATAAACCCTTTTTACTGTTTACACCCCCTGTGTGAAAGAATTCCCGATTTTGCATAGAAAGTCCATTAAATCGCGAGTTATTGCGTTGCTGTTGCTGATGTTTTTGTTGTTGTTGATGCTTTTGTTGTTGCTGTTGCTCAACACGACAACGTAATATGGTTGGACGAGCCAACAACAACGTATTATTAATTCAGAAAGCGACGTGTATGGCGCTAAAAGACGATCAAGAAATGAATGTTTCGCGAAGAAAATGAAAAATAAGTAGGAAAGAGGTTAGGTTGGAGCAATGCAATTAACAATGCAATTTTGTTGGACAAGAGTTGTTAGTAAAATATCACCAGACCAATTAATGTGGCCTATTCAGAACTCAATATTTGCATAGTCGTTATGGTCTTTATGGTTGTTATGTACTGTAAAGATTGTTAAAATCAAAATTGGTATTCTCAGTACTGAAGGTGGTTACCGTCAACAATTGTTACCTGTTTTGACAGTCTTTATCATAACGACTGCTAAAACTATGTATTTATGGTTGTTATCACATTGTTATTTCTAATATTTGACATGTGTCAGATTATTACATTAATCATATATTATTAATAATGCCCTTTCTGCTAAATATTAGCAGGATGCAGTTGATTATTCGCATGGATCCTGCTTCGACTTAAATAATGATAATAAGAACGATAAAAACCGTCGTGGACGAAAGTTACTTTTGACGTAAATACATATTTCTTTAAAAATATTATATTCGGTGATATGTATTCGTGAAAACCTAGTTATTTATTCTGGTGCTAATGTGTGCCTTTTCTTCGATCAAAATAATAAATAAAACTTTCCATAACTTTTCAGTCACGTTGGGATCAGTGGTAGGAATTAACATACCCGTTCTAAATAATTTAGAAGTTTTCAAATATGACACAAACGTCATATTCTTCTTTAGTTGTTTTGGCAGAATGTGTGCATATAAAATATAATTGGAAACACATTATTAAAAGAATAAAGCGTTGACATATAAGGTTAGGTTAAGTTCATATATGCATAATGAAGTTAGCTATTGTCAAATAATCTGGTTCATTCACAAGTATTATTTTGTAAAGATTGTCAATAATACCGAAGTAGGTTCTGAATTGACAATTTCATAAAGATTGTTACAAATGTCTTTATGATAACAATCTTTATATCCGTAACAACCTTTATGACTGTGTTTCTCGGAATAGGCCACAATAACTGGTCTTAATAGTGTCAATTAGTTCGAAATCTGATAATACTCGAAATAATAACAATTATTCATAGACTTTGTTGGTCGGAGTAACGTCAATTCAAATCTTCCCTCATCTTCAAACTAATTGGAAAGTTCCGTCGGTGATTTATGCCTCCGATGTATTGGAGAACACGAACAAGTTCGAATTATGACACTTCTAAAATTAATTAATTCGATATCGACCATTCGCTAGAATCGAAGTATCTAAAGCACGAAGCTGGAAGCTTGGAAGCTGCAATCTGGGGGAAAACCAATTAAGAGAATAAAATCTAACCGCGTCCGATGCTGCTATTTAATGGTTTTTGACGCACCGTTTACTGCACCCGTGTTTACTGCCTTTGAATCTGTTTGCAAGCTGCAGGAAAGAGATTGTGCTTGCAGCAATCTGCAACCTGCAACTGCATCTGTACGTTTACGACGTGATGTCGGTAATTACTGCAAAGTCGATGAAAATTTTAACGAGTGTCTAAAACACTAGGGAGCGGTCGAACTTTATTTAAGTGGGAGTTGACATTAAATTGTTTAGATCCTCCACAAAACTATTTAAAGCACAATGGCAGATTTAATTTCATCCTTCCTTTAACACGTTATCCGTTTAATCACATAATTTATCTATATGCAAATGTGGCATATCTATGATTACAAACGATTATAGATTATTGTTACAGATAATAACTTTTGAACACGTACTGCATATATCATGAATAATTAATGCTTTTTTTTATTACTAAATCACAAAGGGAGTAAGTCACCAAAAATATGTAGATTGTTTTATAATACGTAATACGAATGTAACAAATGCGTATGTAGATTGTTTTATAATACGTTTATAATACGTTTTTGCGTCGTATTCGAATGTAACAAATGCGTAATTTAAATTGTTTTTTTATGTTGTTAGTCCTCCAATAAAGGAGGACTAAAAATTGTACATTACTGAAAAACTACAAAAGGTAGATTGAATTTTAAAGGTTCACGACAACACGATAGTCAAGTGTGCAATTGGCCTAGAATTACACTTCGCAATGGGATGGCGCACATATCATTCAAGCCACACAGACGTTAGTAAAGGCTACGTCAAATACCACTGCAAAATAAAACACAGCAAATGTCAAATCGGATTAGAACAATATGTTTAGAGAAGGGAAGAAAGGCCATGGTACTTTTAGTAGGTACTGGAGGGGAGGGTGTGTCTTGTGACGTCAATTTCATAAGTCGCCATTACCCTTGGAGTTATTTTTTTTTTGCACAATCAGTTTCTTTTTATTGTTTCCTGATTGGATATCCAAGGCTGTTATTTAAAATGAATTAATAAAACTTTCTTTAAAAAATGTTGATATCAAATATTGAAATATATACATACATACATACATACATACATACATACATACATACATACATACATACATACATACATACATACATACATACATACATACATACATACATACATACATACATACATACATACATAAAATCACGCGTATCCCACTTAGTGGGTTAGCAAAAACCCGAAAAAATATATATATTAACAATAGGGAAAGGGATAAAAAAAATCATCTTTCGCCACACATTCCTGTACAAACATACTTCGTTCACAACGTCCACATAAAACTTCAGCTGTCTCTCCATTCTCATAAAACATTCTTACTAACCATATATCTTCACACCACAACATTTACAAAACAATCATCCTTCGCCACACATTCCTATCCAGGCACACTTCTTTCGCCTCAGCCACTTTCATAATCATATTCATGCATGCTCTTCTTCTCTTTCCACTCGGAAACTTACGCTCCTTCAAAACACTACCAATCACATTCATCCACTTACACACTGGACGGCCACGCAATCGAACACCCTCAACTTTACCAACATATATGCGTTTTACAAGTCGTTCACTCATCATTCTCTCCACATGACCAAACCATCTCAAATGACTCACTCCAACTCTCTTAACTACATTCTTCCTAACCATACATTCTTCATACACCAAATTATTCCTCACGCGATCCCGTCTTGTATACCCACAAACACCACGTAAATACCTTATTTCCACGGCAGTCACTCTCCTTTTATGCTTTTTCGTCCATGCCCAACATTCACTTCCATACATCAAAGCAGGCACCAGCACTCCATTATATACACTTAACCGAGCCTCTCTAGATACGTTTACGTTACGAGCAAACGTACGCAGAGCACCCATTACCTTACATCCCGCACTCACCCTATCAATTTCTCGGTCAATTCAAATATTGAAATCTGTTTGATAAATTATGAAAATATAAAAGTTTTCAAGAATTTAGTAATAAATCTTGAAGTTATTTGATTATTTAAATTATATTTTTTTTCTTTTGTGGCGGTAACGGTCCCGCAGATTATGATTGAACCCCTTGAAGCCTTGGTCGCGGTTCCCAGCCCATTCACAATGTAACAATTTATTCCGATCTTTTTACTCTTTCTTGTCCTATTCTTGACAATCCATTAATTTCAGTTCTCGGCCTGACACCTTCCACATCGTTATATATCTATTTTTCTCCTACGATCGAATACGCTTTTCGCTTTCCTGCGGTTTTATAGAATTAAATATCGCTTCCAGAAAATTATTTGTGACGCTCGGTGTTGCTGACGTTTAATCCACTTCTCTGCGATTCTTCGCCAACTCTTTTCTGCCTTGGCTGTCTTGATAACTTCAAAAACTATTAAATCTAATCTCCTCTGACATACATAACGGATTACTTGTTTAGTGTTACTATCCGCTTTATATTTAAACTAAAGATAACGAGGAAATTTATCTCCGTTAAAGTCCCACTACTGCAACAATTTTTCATTTGGATTCCGCATAGACTTCGATGCTGATTTCTTTATAAACCAAACATCAATCTATTAATAATATTTTTTTATTACCACAACCAAATAATAATAGCAATATTAAACCCATTAATTTTTCCTTCCCTTATAATTACAATATTAACAAAGGCATTAAAAAAATCATAGGAAATAATAACAAAAATTGGTAACCTAAAAACTACTTTTCTCCAAACTAAAACACAATATAAATCTTTGTAACTCCATAGATGTTTAACGGGTAAAATGTAATTAAATATATATAGAGGAGACGATCCAACACCTTAAAAAAAGAATGTATCAACATAAGTATCATAGTAACCTACTATATCCAAATTACAGTATACTCACTAAACACACAGTTAATACTGGCCATAAATTTAAATTTGATGATGCTAAAACAGCTCTTGATATTAAATAAATTAAAACATATGTGACAATTGCCAAACAGTCTTTAAACATAATTTAAAATATATCAACAACTTCATAGACAAACTAAAAAATCACTAACTACCAGTACCACTGGCATGACTTCATTGGTTGTGTTATGCTACCTGTTTTCTCCTCAGTATTACACCAACTCCGAATTGATTCGGAGGTTTGTTGAAGTGCCGCATCTTAAAATTTTTAACGTAACTTATAGATCATTGGGTGAGATTCAGTGGGTTGTATTAGCGTGTTTTAAGCTAAAACAGTCCTTTGTCAAAAATAATTTGGCAACTTTGTAATACCTGTCAAAGAAGTGAGAGACCAATGAGTTTCCTTTTACACCTTCCATTTACAATAATACTTCCTCATTTGACTAAAGGATATCTGTATTACTTTTCCCTGTGGTAAAATTTCTAAATCACAATTGAATCTCATTGATACATGTGGAAAATATTACAATGTTGCCATATACTCAATACAAGTTTTAATACAGACCTTAATACAATCCACTGAATTCCACCCATTGTGTTTAAACACATTTGAAGTTAGCTGTAATGTAAAACATGCTACTACATTGGCAATATTACATCATTTATTCAGAATTGTAATTTTTGTACTTACGGCTACATCAATGTAATAAATGTAGGCCTTACATTGCTGTAGTTTTGAATCGAGCTTGTAGTCATTAAAACTCAATATTTACTTGTGTTAGGTGCCCCCAGACCTAGATATTGAATGAGTCCATATCTTTCTTGGCGAGTTTTATTAAAAAACATCCTGCGTTAGTACACGTGGAAGGATCTGAGAAATTGCGTAGTGGCACACCGCACCACAGTTTCACTTTCTAGGCGAAGTTTACGCATTGTGTTCTTAGAGGGACACCGGAATTTCTCAGGCTGGCCACAACCGCGACGACAAGGGTTGAGTCACCGCAGAAATGCTTACAATGCGAAAGCAGGGCTCTGATACCCCGATACTGTTTCCATTTCTGCCCCATATACGTTAATGATGGTCGGAGGACGCCAGAACTTGACCTACTTCAATTATTTACCCCAGACGACGGCTTTTTTGTCTTCGAAACAAAAGCCGTCTAAGTCATATAAATAACATATATATCTTCATGAAATTACTCAAAGGACTAGGTATTTTTCATCGTCGTACTAAAAATTAATCAAATTAAACAGAAATTTGAAATGAAATATATTTTCTTTTTAAATGTCAATCTTTTGTTACTCGCTACACACTACAAAATATGTTACAAACATAGTTCGAGAACGGATGAAGATATCGACCTGCGGTTTTAAAATTTGGGATCAGCACGTTGAGAAGTATCAAATAGTGTAAAAATTGGATTTTTGAAAATTTTAAAGTTTTTAGCCAAAAATACGTTCTTGAATTGAAATAATGGGAATATCACATAAAACAATTAAATTATATTATTTATCATATTTTCTATAGAATCGCACACTCCAAACTGCACGGAGGAAAACAGTTGATAAAATCAAATGTTTGCAACATAGTTTG
Organism: Ophonus ardosiacus; assembly: GCA_943142095.1. Classification (NCBI taxonomy): domain Eukaryota; kingdom Metazoa; phylum Arthropoda; class Insecta; order Coleoptera; family Carabidae; genus Ophonus; species Ophonus ardosiacus. The sequence goes on along the minus strand of OW964832.1, from coordinate 38,420,879 downwards.
TAATTGACAGATAAATCTAATGTCATTATCAGAAATCAACAGTTTCACTGGCATTACTGAAAGCTATTTCTGGGAAGTACATTTAATCTTTTTTATTGATTTATTAATTAAATATTTAAAATTATAGGTAAAATGCTTATTTCCATAAGAAATACTGCCAATCTTGTCAATGAATTAAATAAAACTACGTTTCGACACCGAAGTGCAATACAATACTTATATAGCATGAAACGGAAATGGCGATAGGTATTGCGCTGGTCACAACCGATTTTTTTTTTATTCATTGCCAACACACAATGGAAAACATGAAATATACAGACTGTTAAGTTTTCTTGTGAATTCCGATGAAAGAATTTAATAAATTTCTGTGAAACTGTTTTTCCAGGGAAAATGGCAATTAATACGTCTATATTTTTACTTCTTTGTAACAATAAGGTATTAAATTCAGCAATAAATAACAGAATCAATTATAATTAAAAAAAAAAATTACAAGCTTTTAACAAATAACCTTGAAAATGAGCTCTGAATGTGTTCTGAAACCGATTTAGATCGTCCTTCTGATATAGAGGAATTGGGTGTGAATCAATCATTCATAAATTGATTTTAAAGATATCATTATTGATATATTCTTGTTTCTTTTTGTTCAGTTGTAAGTTGTATAGTATCCTTTATATCACTCAGTAATGTAAAGATTGTAAAAAATTCATTTTGTAACAATTATGTAAAAAGTGACATTTCAAAACTACTCAAGGTTAGGTAAAATTCAAGTTTTCAAAACGGAATTAGATAAACTTGTTTTTTTAGTAAATCTGCATCAAGGTAACAATATATATTTTAGAATATTCGTCTCTCCGGTTCTGGAGCAAAGCTCCGACCTCCGGAATTCCTGGGCTGTGGCCGAGGTGTTTAACCGCTAACCAGCCGGGATCAAAATAGGGAATTGGGGCAGCTTCAGCTTTTCTACCTGAATTCGGTTATACCGCACTGATAAATAATATTATTACCAAACGAAAGCCGTTTCAATTGGCTCCAGATCTCCCCAAAATAAACTCGCTAAGCAAACACAAATCCTACCGCTGTTGACTCTCGTGGTGAATCGTTTAGGTTGTTTACGGATAGTTGCTCTTCTTGCTGTATTTTAATAAGCTTTCAAAATAAAACACATTGGGGGAGCTTTTATACATAATCATGTTGTATAATAATTACTATAGTTTTGTTTACTACTCCAATCTAATACTTTTCTGAGATACAGGAGCCCAGATTCATAATGGTTCGGACGGCTTACATTTGCAATAAATTATAAAACATTCTACAAAATTCTTTCGTCTTCTATAAATTAAAAATATTCGCACGACAGAAATTTTAAATCTACGATTAAAAATCATTTGTTTGTTCAACAAAATATTTCAATCCCTGATCAGTTTCCCACCGTCAGAATAGTCCGCGGATTCTAAAGAAATTTTTAATTTGTGGCATGCGCACTGGAACTTTTGGCTATTAGCTAGCATTGTTGTTCTTAAATGCACTTGGACTAGCCAAAGCGAGAGTAAAAAAATATTAATATTTATTATAAATTCTTTTAAACAACTAAATATTTACTATATTGTCATGTAGATTATCGAGTATAAATTGAAGAGAACCAGAAATACACGTAGGAAGTAAATTTGAAATAATAAAGTAAGATTATATTATATCATTATATGACAATGACAAATTCCAAAACAACAACAATCAACATGAGATGAAATTCTTTTGGCAGAACCCAAAAATTTCCAATCAGTTTCAAATCAGTTTTAAATTGCGCACACATACTGAAAAATTAGCAATTAGTTGTATATTTCGTTTTTACGAACAAACCTATTAAAATTTTTTTTGAAAAATCCAGTGCGTACAATAAAACTTACTGTGTAACACATATGGGACAATATTCTAACAGAAGAACAGAATAACTAAAGCTGGTATTATTAATAAAGACGATTAAATCTAATATTAAATACGGAATACTTGAATATATTTTAATTCAGTCAGAAGAAATTTGTAAAAATTCTCACCATTTGCATAGGTTCTATAATATATTTGTTGAAAATGTAAACCGGCCAAACTATTATGAGTCTGAGCTCGTATACTGCGTTTTCGAGTACTCTATTTATTGTTATTATTCATATTATTTTCTATAGTAATTTTTATGATGTTCATATTTTGATAAATAACAGTCTATATGTACTTACAATATTCATATGCAGTATTCGAGTATTTAGATCTGAAACATTCCTTTATGTTCATAGTTTGAACAATGAAATATTGTTTACTATTTACTACTACGATACAATGCAGTGCTTCATTGAGAACAATTTCTGTGAAATATAACTTGTTTTGCTTTAACAATTGATCATAATGTACTGTAATAAGAAAACAAAATGAGAGTAGGTACACATAAACAACTGTAAAGTATCATAACGTAACATATATTATGTTTTATTATATAAATATTGTAAATATTTTAGGAGGAACATATGTATATACATAGTATTTGGTGGACCCCTTTGTTTTTTTTTTTGTATTAATAATATTTATTGTACAAGTTAGCTTAGACCAGATAATTTTGTGCCATATTCTTTTACATTTTTTTTTCAACATGCAAGAACTAATTTATATTATTGTTCTTGCAAAGTTACTTGAAACGATATCTTATATATCAGTTTGTCAATATTATCCATTATATTAGTAACACCCGATTTTTATTCTTCTTATTGATTTTAACTTTGTTGTCTGACCAATTTGTTGATTTATTTATCAGATAGTTTTATTGGTAATATTTAGTTTAATGGGACAAATAATAATAACAATAATAATAATAATAATTTATTACTTGAACAGGCATACAACTCGACAAGTAAATGATACAAATACAAAGATGAAAAATGTATACAAAATATTACATCCAGAATATGTCAATTTCAGAAGGCAGATTATTATAGAAATTACACATTACATAAATAGGTGATTTGTACAGCATGTAAGAGTTATAAGCGGGAAGGTAAGAGCTTTGATTATATCGCGACGAAAATGTAAGTATGCGAAAGTTAAGTTTGGCTAATAAGTACGGGCGGTCAATTTTATTATGGATAACACTGATTAAGTAAGTTATAGAAATATTTAAATGTCTGATTCTAATGAAATCTATTAAATATCTGAAGTAATGTATCGGTACGTATATATTGATCTGGGAAGACGCGAAAATAGTTAAACCAAAGGTAATTTCAAAAATGGGAAACTATATAATTATAGAATGATTATTCTATAATTATATAGTTTCCCATCTTGGACTGAATAAAAATAAAGTGTAACGATCTTAAAGTAACAATATTTGAGAATTGTTTACAATTTCTAATAATAAATCCCGATGTTATAAGATGGTCTAAGTGAAATGAACAAAACAAGTCCGGGTCAAAGTGAACTCCTAAGTCTTTCGTGTGTACAGAAGGGCATAAAGTCTCTAACGCCCGCTCCTATCACCTCTAGTTAAAATGACAGTTAGTTCTAACCAACGGTTATGCTGAAAATTTGTTCCTTTGGTTAGAGCTAACTGGCAGTTAAAACTGTTTTTCTCATCGCTTCTTACCTTCAGTTTATTTCTTAACTAATAGTTAATAAATTGTCATTTTAACTAGAGATGGTAAGATTGGACCTAAACCACTTTTATATACATAAACAATGACAGACTTTTTCGAGTATATGTCATAACCTGACATTTAATGGTATTTATTGTCAATTTATTAGTGACGCTCCATTCAATCAAAGTATTTAGGTTATTTTGGAGAATGTTACAGTCACGAACATTTTCTATTTCGGCTATTAGTCTTTTCATATTTTACATACTCGTATATAATTTCAAACAATTTTATTTCAAATAATTTATCAATAACACATGCCAAATCTCCATTTTAAAAAAATATTTCACTATTTTAATACGGCAGTAAATCATTTAGCAAAAAATATACATCCACTGCTAGAAAAATTAATACATTGATTTATGTAAACTCAAAATTAGTAATAAATATTTTTTCATTCTACAGTGAAATTCAATATTACATTTATTATTCACTAGTTTTCATTTTGTACATAAAAAATTTAAACTGTATTTCAAAATAGATGCACAGTTAATTAGCGAATCGTATTGTTCTTATAGAAAAAAATTTATTTACTCTTTAAACATTTTTATTCCAACAAAAATGCATAATATCTGAAAGTAAAATATTAGCTCTGTTCTAAATAAACTGAAAACTAAAATTTCGGTGGAAATGCAACATAAAATGTTCACTACAGCAGGCTATTTTTTAATCTGTCATTCGTGCCGATTTTTCACTACTAATTTAAAACCAAATTGATGAAAATTAACCAAATTAAACACCAAATTTGACGGATTAAGACAAATCACATGTCATTCTTATCTGACTTTCCATATAATGTTAATATACGAGTGGAGGCACTTTATAAGAATTATTCTCTATGATAAAATTATTCAGATTCAAGTGGATGATTTGATTTGAGAAATGGCGCGGATTGTGAATGTAAATGAAGCGAAAGAGCTATGCAAATATAAGAGTGGGTATTTAGTTCTCCAATTGGCTATGGGATTATAGCGCCATAGCTAGGTCGCAGCTAATGCATTGAATTATAATACGTGAAGAACGGATACCAGGAAGGATCATCGTTCTAATGCAAATCAAAACGCTCTATTTCATATAAAAATTAGTTTTATATTTTAAAACAACATAATATTCGTATAATAATTAAAAATGTATTTTCATTGTTTTCAAAAAACAATAATTCAATTTTCTTTATGTCGAACCGAACCTAAACCCAATACTTGAACCCGGAACAAAACCGCAAATTTTATTAATGTTTGAACAAGAACAGCCAGGGATGTGCACTTATTCGTAATAGTTATTTACATTCGAGTGCATGTAAAATACTTCACGCACGAGAATTGTATCAATTTTTTTGGCCGACAATAATGAAAATCACTTTTTTTAATGAGATAAGTTGTACTTCTGAAAAGGGTTAGTTTAAAATACTGGGGTTAATTCAATTTCCAAATTTGATTTTACTTACCTTCGTTAGAGTTCTTCTTCTAGCGAAAATTTATTTGTTATAATTGACGATGTTTATGACTGATAATAATATATTTATTTGCTCATGTTTTCTTCGTAATAAATAATAGGTAGGTGTTGATATTTGACATTTTATCAATGTTCGCCTCGCGTATTTGACAGGTATATCGATCGGTGACTGTGTCGGTAACGGCGGATTTTTACAATAATGACAGATGTCGCTGCCGTGATTTTGGTTTATATAAATTAGTTTTAAATACAGGAAATGTTAAAGTAAAAAAATAACTTATGTAGGTAGTACTTTTTTACATGAACTTTATTATAGTAAAGATGATTTCTTTTCTAAATGCCCTTAAACGTCCAGTGTATTTTGATTATTTTACCGCATAGTTAGACAAGTTACAACACAGTAAGCGTAAAATGTAGGTTACACTTGCTGTGTATACAATTGTACAGTTCCCATTACACTTCAGGAGGGCAAAAAAAATATTTTTTACGTTTATGTGCAAAAATGCGTAAAAAATGTTAAATAAGTAAACAACGTAGATAATGTATAAATTTAGTTCTTCATAACGACACTAGATGACTTATTGTTTACGAATATCACATTACAGATTACAGAAACTTTCCTTAATCCTATCATTAATATATTCTAAAACGACTGAAACTATGATAAGTTTGTAAGAAAGAGACTGAAATTACTGAATAATATTTAAAAAAAAACATTCTAAAACTATAGATAAATTAACATAAAATTCTTAAAATTTCTATAAAATTCATTTTCAATAAGATTGGAGCTAATATAACAACATCTATTTCAATTTATTTGAAACTATATGTTATTAATAATTAATAAATATAAACTGAAATTTTAATTTTTCAAAATTTGTTATTCGCCGTCTATTTTTGAATGTCTTCAAATTTTATTTCTTTGCAAAACTGCCTAAAACATATAAAACATTTTAAAAATATAATATAATAAATAAAATATTAAATAAATATATTATCACGCATATTACCCATTTCTCGGTGTGCCAGTATCTACAACACATGTAGACATCGGTAATGACGACGATATATTATAAAATAATATGCTTCAAATTTACGTATTTAGTCTAATTTTGACGTAAAATATGTTTAAAGTTTGACGTTTGAGGTTATGTCTCAAGAATATATTTCCCTACTAATCTGATTGTTGATAGTTTGAAGGTACCTAATTGATTATCTGAATCAAAGAAACATGTTGACTGCTTACTTTCATTACAGTATAAAAGAAAATATCTTTATAAAAAAAAAATATACTCTTGGTAATAATATTTTACATTATCTACTTAAAAAATTCTCAAATATTGTCAATGTAAAAAATATTTTTTACGCGTAAAAAATAACGTATAATACGTGACGTATTTTACGTGCTCATCCCTGAGAACAGCACATGAACCCGTCCCTCAGAAAACAAATTCACCTGAACCTATATCGAATTCAGTTTTTGGCGGGATCGATGTCGTGATTTAAACATCTCATGAGCATGTCAGAAATTACTTGTGGCTGTATTGGAGCAATTTTTAATATTAACAATGGGTTAACACATATTATATTTGAAATAAATTGTGAAAAGATTGTCAGCCATCGGAATTCAAACCTAAGATCTTACCTTGCTGGACGCTCTCGGAAGACATTTGTTTTGAATTAATTACTTAAATAGTTTTTCTTTGCATGTCACAGTTAAGTGGTCTTGATAGAATGTAAATTTGGATTAGAAGATGACCCTTTGAAGGTCGATCGAACTTTTTACACCCTAATATCTAAATCCTAAATTTATATGCCCTAAACAATGTCATTATTTAAGATTTTAGGAATTAGATTTTAGGGTTTTACATAAGCACGCTATGCCTTGAAGATGACGCGCACTAATTAAACAAATCATGTTAATTTCTATTATTTGATGAAATATCAAATTTACTGTCAAAGAATAGCTTCTTAGTTTCTATTTGATGGAATATAATATTAACATTTACTCTCAAGCATCAAATTGAATCGAATTGTATAATTAATTTTTGTTGTTCTAAAGTGTTGCCATACAAACTAATGGATATCACTAGTGTGCCAGTCGGAGTTGTATTTATGTGAAGAAGACCTAAATACTAAATACGAGAATGCTACATCGGACACAGCAAAAGAATAGCTTAGCTTTTAATTTATGAAATATAATTTTAACATTTAATCTGAAGCATCAAAAATCGATTTTTACCTCTCGCTAAGAGAGGTATTGGATTCATGCTGAAATTCGCATATCCAGATTTTATTGAATAAGCACGATTCAAGGACCCTAGAATCCGATTATAACATTTTTAAAATGATGTCTGTGTGTGTGTGTGTGTGTGTGTGTGTGTGTGTGTGTGTGTATGTGTGTATGTGTGTGTGTGTGTATGGCTGGATGTTGGACGGACGATTCCTCAAAAACATTCCTCAATCTGACATTCCTGGGAAGAGCTGAAAAGGTTTTGGTAACAATTGGACAACCGGAAGTAGTAGTTTTTAAAATAAATTTTTCCAAATATTAATTTTTGAAAATTTTTGATATAATTATTTTTGAAAAACAAAATTCTACACCTGATACATTTAAATTTTGTTATTATATCTTCTATAAATTTAGAGATAAAGACGGTATAATATATAGAATATCGAGATATAACAAGTCGAGTAGGCGAAACTACACTATGGAAACCAGTTGACAAATGCAAATGTTTATAACATAATTTGTAAATGACAGATTTCAGTGTCAAAAATCAACAGTTTTAGTGACATTTTGATAGCTTTTTCTGGGAAGTACATTAATATTTCTTATTGTTTTATTAATTAAATATTTGCAATTATAGGTAATATGCATATAACAATCAGAAATACCGCCAATCTGGTTAATGAATTGGAAGAATCTGTGACATTTAGAAACTTCCTCATACAATGAAAAATAGATATAATTAGATTTATATGTGTGCAGAAAACATGTTAAATACAATAAAAAACAATATTTGGGTAAAGTTCTGTAATATTTTGTTATAAAACGATTCGATAGCGAAGTGCAATACAATCCTTATATAGCCTAATATAGAAATGGCGAGAGGTCTTGTGCTGGCCACAACAGATTTTTTTTATTCTAAAGTGTTGCCATACAAACCAATGGATGTCATTAGTGTGCCATTGGGTGCCTAAAAACATTTGGTAGAAATTTTTCGCTATCTGTCGAAGTTTTATAATTTGTTAAAAATGTACCCCTGACTTTCTCCTCCACCATTCTCCACAAAATTGACACCCAAAACCCAGTTTCCACCCCTTCCTCCCTTACCTACGACTACGCAGACTCGCTTACCCAGCCTCGGTGAGTTTCCCGGCAGTGTGTGTCTGGCAGCGAATGCGTCGGTACGCCTTCCAGTGTGGTGCCGAGGCTGGAGCGAGAGCGAGACGCGCCGATGTGCCGCGATGTGCCAGTGTCCGCCGAGTGCAGTGCTGGCCCCTGGCCACTGAGACCCAGTGATGGTTGACCCTCTCAAAGTGTTCTGGGTGCTCACTAATAGTACTTATTTAGGTGGGTGCACAATGGTGGAGATGGAGATGGATGTGCAAGAAGTTTTGGTGGAGGAAAATTTCAGATGAGGAAGTGGAAACTGCATATATGTATATGTGCAGGAGTTAATTGGGGCTATAAGAAAATAATAATTATTATGTTTTTTTTTTTAATAAAAGTGTATTGAAGAAGAATGTTCCGAATGAAAAAATGCATCTATTCGGTACCAAGTTTGTTGTTCAATTCAAAATACACTATTTAAGGAAATCATTAGATTGCTATGACGAAAAAAAAAACATTAGTTTATGTTTGTTATTTGTGGCATATCTGACAGATTTGATATTTCTTTTGATTTTATTCTTATTAGAATTAGTGATTATTTTTTTTTTCTTGTCGATCAAGTCTTCTTATAATTCTAATAATATCAAAATAATAAAATAAATTCAATCATAAATATCAAAATAAAATCAAAAGAAATGTCAAATCTGTCAGATATGTCAGAAACAACAAACATAAATTATTGTTATTTTTTTCATGGCACTCTGATAATTGCCTTAAATCGTATATTTTCTTTTGCTTCGAATTCGTACATAAGAAACAATTGAACAACAAACTTTGTACTCAATCGATGCAGTTTTTCATTTCAAACATTTTTCTTCATTACACTTTTGTTCTAAAAAAAAGATATCGCCAGATAAAATTTTATCATTGAATTTCCTATGTTCACGAAAAAAGTAGACTCAGACTCTCGGTATATGTGAAAATTATGTAACTATAGAAAAATTGTTATAAATAAAATATGTATAACATAATACTTATCTATATGAAGGCATAATAATAAAATACTTTGGGTGCTAGTATGAACAAGTGATTAAGGGTGATTAGCTAGGAGATGACTAGCAGTGTTTTAGCGCTGTCAATCGTTTATGGATTATTTTAGAGAAAAATACTTCAAATAAAAGTTGTGTACAGTTAATTTTTCTATAACTGCTATTTGAAGTATTTTTCTCTAAAATAATCCATAAACGATTGACAGAGCTAAAACACTGCTAGTCATCACTTAATCACTTGTTCATACTACCACCCTGCGTGTTTAAGAAAATAACTACAAACAAATACATATACATATACGAAAATGTGAAAATTATACCTATACTTTTCTATTAGAAAATTGTTATAAATAAAAAGATATACTCATATACATGAAGGCAAAATAATAAAATACTTTGTGTATAAAATAAATATTACATTCACGTACATAATTAAAAAAAATCTACACGTAAGCTTATGTGTACATGCAAAGGTATAATTAGGTTTTACGAAAATACATGAAAAATTATAAACAGTATGAACATGTAATACATAAATATTTAATGGGAAAATTATAAACTGAAAAACTTTTATAAAATTTTAAAATTATATATGCAATTTCTGCTTACATACAAACAAAAATATAATTGAAGAGTTTTTATACAAAATGGAATATGTCCAAATATTCAAATTTTTATGGTACTCGTAAAAATAAAAAAAATGAGTATCAAATTTTATTTTACAGGTGTTAACAATTCGAAATCTCAGTGAAACAGAATTTATTCTTATAACACCGACACCTTCTTCAGGGTAGTAAGACATTACAAAATACGTAATTGTTTACATCTTATCCATACCACAGTCGAGAAATTTACCTCCATTTATTTTGTAAATTCATCTATAAAAAATCTGTATTTCTTTGGTTTTTTTTTTTGGGAAAAATACAATTACTCGATAAAAATTATGAAAATAATGAAGTTTAAAAATAAAGTTAATTATATATTTTCAATTTCAAATTCAGAGGTGATTAAATTGGTTCTTGTAGAATTACACCTTACTCCAATAATAGATATATCTTTAGCTTTTGTGAAAAAAAATCTTATATGGTAATTAATATACGAAAATTACGTGGTCAAAAACATTTATAAAATTTTGAAAAAAATATGCAGTATTTATTAAATTAGAAATAATTATAAACATCAATAAGACACCTACCTTTGTAAAAAAAAATAATTAAAATTGTAGGAGTAGAAAACCACGTTCCAAAATATTAAAAAAAAATAAAAACTATAACAGTACCTAACTGACAATTAATAAATGGTTGACAGTGGTTTTGAAGTCAGCTATGGTCAGCAGTCGGCTCGGTCAGCTTTTTATTCCTATTCTGTTAATTATGGTTTCCGAATTAAATATATCTTGATTCTAAGTAATTTTCCTTATATTTTCATGTAGGTTCCTTCCATCCTTCCTTTTTTCCAAAAAAAGTTTTCTAATTTTTACAGTATCTATAATTTATTATGCACTTTAAATTTCATTTGTTAGTTTACTCGTAAAAAAATAAGAAAAAAAGTTTAATGAAAAAAATAACAACACAATGGTAAAATGAAAATTGAAACATTTTGTTATATACGAGTAAAACAAGTTAAATTACATTACCTACTAACAAATGTAGGTAACACCCTCGGGAAAACCTAAGAACAAAGAAAATTCGAAAATATTAATTTATAAAATTATCAGTTGTGCAAAGTAATGAACCTTATATGAGGTCTGTAGAAAAATTTAGATGACATCTTTATTTAAAAAGCTATGCATCATAATTAGAATCACTATCAATTAAGAAGCGCATTAACTAATAATATGAAAACTATGAATTTTCATATTTACTATGCAAATTAATATTGATCGTAGTAGATTGTATAATCAACGTTATAGTAGATTAATTATATTTACCTCATATGCAGAACAAAATCTACCATGATCATAGCATAAGCACAAGTAAAAGTATAAGTTCATTGAATTAAATAAATATGTATGAAAATGAAAATTGCAGTAATATTTGTAAACAGAAATATTTATTTGTTTAAAACGATGTACTGAAATAAAAAGGAATCAGGAAATGCTTCATAATTAAATAAAATATTTATGCTATATAAAATGTTCCAAGCATTTAAATATTTCTTACGCTTGCTTAAATAATTAATAACACAAAATTAAATTATGTAAATATTTCTTTACAATCAAATGAAAATCCTGGAAATTTTATGTTAAAAGCTGAAACGTAAATAAAATAAAGATTTTATCGAGTAGAGTAAATGGAAAAAATATAAAAACTTTGTCAAAAATTTTATCAAAATTTTCAACTGATAATAAAACGTTAATTGGTTTTTCATGTTACAACTTGATTATGCTACATTTTATTTGCTATTTTAGTGAAGTGCACCATAAAACAGAAGCTTCATACGTTTAACTGAAGTTCTTATATCTATAATTACGTGATAAATTATTTTACGATTATATTACATAAAGTTGCGTTTTCCAGCAAGTAATTGTTACACAATTTTATGGCAATATAACTTAAATTGTAGAAATTTCCATATTATGAAACACTTTGCACTTTAATATATTCGTATGTCTGCAATTTGTAAAAATAAAATACAAAGTAGGTATGAGTACGTTTATAAAATGTTTTGTTTCAAAAGATTCCTTTGATATTGTGAGAATTTCAGTTATATCTTTTATAACCTGTTTCAAAAAGGAATGTAAAAACGTTTAAATTAACCTGAAACACCGCTTACAGGAAAAATATTATATTCAAGAGATAATGTACAAGTTAGTATTTTTTTTTTTAATGTTAAATTGTTATATTCATATTATACTATCATCATGAGAATAATTTTAGATTTTTTAGAGAGGGTGTTGAAATTGGACAATTAAAATTTATTATTTATGAGTAAATGAAACGAAATTTTAAGCTACTCTAATTTTGACTGTTTATATCTTAAAATATAGTCTAATCTTTCCTATTATCTATCTTTTTTGATAATAATGTGAAGATTAAATTTTAAATATCGAAATAGGATAGAATTCACTAATCCAAAAATAAGGATTAGCTTAAACTTTTTGAAAATTGGCCTGTAAAAGTATTGATCAAATGATTAAACAAAAAAAAAAACACTCACCTATTTTTAGAGAAAAAGCTCTTTTAAATATCTATAAAAAAAATTAATGCAAAGTAATCACATTTTATTAGGTATAAACAAAAAAATGTACATTTACATAATTATAATTTAACATAAAACACTATTTCCGTGGCGCTAAACATCTTAATCACAACTTGACAAGCTATTGTTTCAATAGTATCCAGTAACAATTGATTCATTAAGCACAAGTTAGAGATAGCTGCTAGAGATGACAACTGTTATTCTGTAAAAATAAGTTACTTGCAATGAAATTTTTTTTATTTCTGCTATCTTAGATTACAGTCGTAGAAAAAGTATATGACTCGTTTAACATGAACGTAAATTTATCAAGAACTTTTCGTTTGAAACAGCGAAGTGGTCAATTTCTATGCACGTAATATCCGTATTTTAAAGATTTTTTATTTTGGAAAATCTTCAAAAAAATAAAAAGCTTGTTCCTTTGCTTCCTTTAGAAAATTAATCTTTCTTATCGTCTCCAGAGATTTAAAATATCACGGGCATGTATATTGCTTATCCTTTGTATAAATTTAACTTTTAAGATATAATCCTTTTCGAAAAAAGAAGTACGAGTACATTTATTTACACACATTTTAATAAAATTTAATTATCCCTAGTTCTTGTTAATAGTTGATGAATTATGCATTTAATTTATTTATTCATATAACATCAAAAGATTTTGCCAGAAAGGATATGTAAATCTATGCTGGTTCTACAGAGATTTTATCTAATTTGAAGAAGGATCTAGTATAAATAGTTTTATTCATACGAAGTACTGGCATATTTATTAATTAATTTTCTAGGTATTCGCTACCAGAAATAAGAAAAATACTTTAAATTTAGACGCGATAACTTGAATTGCAGATAATTTCTGAAAAGAAAATATTATTTATTATACTTTAATTATTCTTTTTTTTTTTGCTTTTATATATTTCTTCAGAATAACGTTAATTTAATTAATCAAGTTTTTCATAGAAAATCTACTCGGGCAATTGTTTCATAAAATATGTAAATAATTATATAATTCATAATTAAGTCAGCCAATAGTATTTAAGAATTTTACGTAGTTACCATTTATTAATTTTTCTCTCGTCTTGATATTACAGAATAATAGATTCAGCCCTATTTTATAAAAAACCAATGAAATAAGAAAAGAAAACATTCATAACTTAAATGGAATTGTCTTGTTTTCCTTATTGTGACATTTATTTTTTGCATTTCCGTAATTGTTATTCAATGATCGATCTAAAGCACCAATAACTGTCGTTTGAAGCCCGGAAAAAATATGTAAGTGCTTGAAGTAAGCCATTGAAGAGTACAGTATAACTTTACAGCCACATCTGAAGTTGTTCACGCGACATATCGAGTAGAAAGTGTTACAGAAAAGCCGATAAGGAGAAACAAACTATCAAACAGTTAACATTTATTGTTATATCTATCGTTTCGATTGAATATGAGAGGATATTTGAACTTTGAACTTTAACAGTAAGTTACAACAAACTTATAAATTATAATTGAAGCGTAAAGACACAAAAGATGACATGTTGTCAAATGAGATAACCATGTATTCTTATTAGAAATTGATGAACGATACAAATTTTTGAACTTCAGGAGCATAAACATACATTTCAAGTTGTTTGGCCTTAGATGCAAAAGTAGACATTTGTGCAAGGCATGCAAGTGCAAAAGCAGACATTTGCCATTGGATGAATCAAGTTACGGTTCTTCATTCACGTGATTATGGTGAGAGAATAATAAATAATAACAAATTAGTATTAACGAGGATAGCGAAATTACTATCAGATGCATGAGCACATATTTTCAAGTCTCGGCAGCAAATCTAGAGGTCATTTTTTAAACAAAATATCTTTTTGGTAATAAATCACATATTTATGTATAAAAGACTTATACCCATATTCATAAACACTCGTAAAATGTCAAAACGGCTCATTATAATTTTTTAACAAATAGAATCATACTTGACAAATAAAATTTCGATTTTTCTTTCAATGTCGACTGTTCTTATTGGATAAAATTTTTAACGAACCGTTTACAATTTTACGAGTGTTTATGAATACGGGCATTACTTTGTTAAAATAATAAACAGAAAATTTCTATGAAAACTGCAAGTTGATTGGTTAACTTTTAAGGTCTTGATAGGATTTTACGTTTTACTCAAAACTAGTTATGTGTCAAATGTCTGCTTTTGCATCTGTTCGCTTCAATTATTGCCCAGTATTTTTTTTTTTAACTGAAATCGTCACTGAAGCACATAGAAATCGTCATTAAAGCTCAAAAATCGGAACTAAAGTAATCTATCATAAGACGTTTTCATCCAATTGCAGTGTTGCCAACAACATGATAATTGTTGAAAAATCAATATTCGACTGTGTTAGGATGGAGGTAGATTCAAAAAAGTAAGAATTCTTCGGACTTGCAGTCAATTAATAAAATTTATTCACGCCGACGTTTCGACTATACAATAGTCTTCTTCAGGGCTAGAATGGTCTAGTCGAAAAAAGAAACCACATGTGGATAACGGAACATACAACACGGACAATTAAAAAAATAAATAAATATGAATAAATAAATAAATAAATAGTTAAAAACAACATATCACAGAGAGAAAATCGTCAAAAAATTAAAAACTATAGTTTTTTATATTTCCATATGTATTGTATTCATCCAAGACAAGTTTTTAATTTTTTGACGATTTTCTCTCTGTGATATGTTGTTTTTAACTATTTATTTATTTATTTATTCATTTTTATTTATTTTTTTTAATTGTCCATGTTGTATGTTTCGTTATCCACATGTGGTTTCTTTTTTCGACTAGACCATTCTAAGTCCGAAGAATTCTTACTTCCCTGTATCTACCTCCATCATGATAATTGTTGTACATGTAAGACGATTTGGGCAGGTATACGATGTAGAATAGTAAATTTACAAGTAAAATGACAAAAATATGTGCAAGAAGAACTAAATAAATGATTCCAATGGATAAATGTAAGATAAAACATATTTTTTTTGTGTTTTTTACAATAATATCAATTTCTGAGAGTAGCAACATTGACTGTCACTAAAGTATTTTATTGAGTTAACGTGATTTAAATCAAAATAACAATAATAGAAAACCTTTCTTCACAAAATATTTTTAAATTCAATACGTACATTTCAACTTCCAAGCAGTCATATTCATTTGTACTGACAATTAAACATAACCTAAACCATAACGTAATATAAACCTAACCTATAAAAATAAGTATTCCTATCATTTTCACAATTTTTTGATTTCAAATAAAATTTATATTCACCTCGGCACTGAAGTTCCTTTTTATCACTCATATGGTTTGTATTCTTCGACTCAAGGGCCTGGACAAATAAATTCCACATTTGTGATAAAAATTAGAACTTCAGTGCCTTGATACATAAATAACTATAACTTTATATTTTTCTTATTTGAATATACGTCAAGTAACTTTGAAGCAGCATTGAATATTAGATCAAAAGCCTTGTTATCTAAACTTTGCAACCCAGTATTGACTATTGAAGTACCTTTAATGTTTACGTTTATCTGATATATAGATATCTCCTTTTCAAATTCGATTTCAATCACTTTTCGCTATCAAAACAATCTCCCCTAGTATCGTACCGTAAAAACTCACATCTCATTTCATCATCTCTTGCACTAGCCCTATCAACCTTCGCGATAAGTGTCCACGATGGCCTTCGCCCTAGACTAGGGCCCAGCTCGTAAGATGTTATATTTTCCCGATAATTGGATGGCAGCTCTTGGATTTACGATCATTACGTCATTTACGGCCCTAGTAATGACAGTCGTGACGTGATATAGGCCGTGTGAAGTACTTAGAAAGGAATGAATATAAAATTGACGGGTTTAAGATATAGATTAATCATTAAATTTCTAAAACAATAAATACAAAATTTAACAGCTTTTATAAAGACACGTTTTGTCTATTGAAATCATTCAGAAATGTATGCCACTTTTCATCTTCACACGCATAATGGCTTTGTACCTGTATGGTAAATTTTTTGTTTATGGATAAAATAGGTCTTTACTCACATGTATCAAAAACAGGGCTGATAAAAACAATTATTTAAAAGAATCCGTAGGGTATTTTTGGCCTTTTTTGGGTTTTATTCAAAAATCAGTACCTAAAGAGATTAGGTTTGTTCGCACGACAAAATATACAACTATTTGCCAATTTTTCAGTACGGGTGCGTAGTTTGAAACTGGTTTCAAACTGATTGGAAATTTTTATATTCTGCAAACAGAATTAAAGGTTATTGTTATTACTACCATCTTTAGTAAACAAAATGGTTTTTATCTTATGTTGATCATTGTTGACATTTGTCATTGACACAATGAAATTATAATCTTACTTTATTTTTTAAATATGCGGACAATTCTGACGGTTGGAAACTGATTAGGGATTAAAATGTTTTGCTGAACGAACAAATGATTTTTAATCGTAGATTTAAAATTTCTGTTGTACGAACATTTTTAAACTGATACGCATGCTTAGAATGGTTTGTGACGTTTTCTGACTGCGAACAAACTTATTATTTGATGTGTGCAATAAGTGATCTTTGAAACAGCATAAGTTTTATTTTAATTTGAGTTCTAGTTTGTAAAAAAAATCGCGAAGTGGTTATTTTCTATGCACTTAAATGTGGTTTAAATATTTTTCTAAAAACAAAAATTTTCCCTGAACTTAACGCATAAAAACCGGCTCAAGTTTTTTGAGCGTATCTTTTGTGCGCTAGGTTATTGTTTCTCATTCTTATGAAAAGTGTTTTACAAGTGATAATTCAATTAAAAATTAGTTTGGGAAGTGGGAATTGAAAATTTGTTCGTACTTTGTATTTAATGAGTAATTATGTACTTAATTTGTAAATATTTTTCTTCGTCAATCAGGCTTCCGGGAAATTTAAGTTTATTGATAAATCCTTATTTATTTTATTTTCTTATTATTTTAATTAAATTTTGATTACTACAAGTTTCTTTAAATGCGAATAGATTTCCTGTTTTCAAAAATTTAACTAGATTTATCTGAGAATAACCCGAATAATTTTCGAACAATTTCTCTTCGTTTTTCTAATTGAGATCCCGGAAATATAATCAAAATTTATGATATTTTCCTCCGCTAGAAATGAATATCGTATATTTTCCCGTCTACGTCATATCCTCCACGAAAAAGTAATCTCAAAGCCAACTGCAAAAGAAAACTGACCGAGCGAAAACTGAACTTTTCAGTATGGTCCATTTAGCAACATTTGCATCCAGACAGCACGGAACGTTGAATTTTAGCTGTTCTTCTTTTTCAAGTACATTATTAATCCTTGGAAAATGTAAATAATATTTAATAAGCGGAAATTAATTGATGGTTACAAATTAAAATTAATCAAAAGTTTTATCGATAAAGTTAAATTTTTATTGGCGGGTGGGTACATGTTTACCGCCAGAAGCTTTTTCTAAGTAAAAAGATTTTTGAATTTGTAATTTTATACGCAAACTTGTAAATGAAGTTTGTTGCATATGAATATTCAATGAAATTTTACCAATTTTGAAATTTGGAAACAAATTTAAACTTTGGTGTTTCAATCATGCAACTAGTTTACATGGGTCAAGTGAATATTATAAAAGTGAATTATTTAAAATATCAGTTTTCCAATATTTTTTTGACAAACGAACATTGAAATTATTATGTGTTTACATTGCAAACTATTGATGTTTGCAAAATAATAATTGTATGTATATTTTATTTTCAATCAAATATTTATTTGTGTACTTTCAAATTTATAGTGATGTAGGCATTGTTTCAATGTATAGTTTGTAAATTAGAGTTTTTTTTTATAAACGAATGTAATTAAAAATTATTTACACTGTTTTTGTTTTAAATATTTATTGTTTACGCTTTTTTGTGAACTTGAATTGAAACTATTAAATTTTATTGCTCGTTGGTGAAATTTAATAATTATTATTATTAATTTTCATTATATTAAATAGTTGGAATGGAAAGTAAATCGTTTCTTTATTTTGATTGCTGGCTTTATTGTATGTCGTATTCTTTATTTAAATTGCAACGGTTCAGCCAAGATCCTGGCCATTATCAATTATGTCATGTGTAAGAGTACAAAAATATAAAAAAATCTGTTGTGGCCAGCACAAGACCTTCCGTTAATTTGATGTATTTTGTACAAATCCCATACCAAAAGTTCATTGGAAAAGATTCTATATATCCAGTAAAATTGTAACAAGAAATTTTTTTACAAATTCCATACAGAAAGTTCATTGGAAAATATTCTATAAATCCAATAAAATTATCACATGAATATATATTATGTATACTCATTTATAAATACTCTAAAAATGCGTACACTTCCGTAACATTCTCTTTACAATCAAATAATATTACTTCCAAGTTTATATATCTACCCATTTTTGAATTATTGCCCCAAAAGTTAATATACCCCACATTCAGATAAAAACTTCAAAATTTTCAAAATTCTAGTTTTTATGTATCTAGATACTTCTTAATGCGCTGATTCCAAATTTTGAAACCGCAGGTCGATATCTCTTTTCGTTCTCGAAATATTTAGATTCAAAAATTTGCTCAAAACTGCCCATTTTTGGGTAATAACCCAAAAATGGGTCGAGATATTATTTTGGCTTCAACACCATTCGATTCTATGGGCAAAATTACATAAGTACAACAATTTTCAGAATTTTTGAACACCGCGTACAATCTCTAAAGTAAAATAACTGAAAATTGCTAAAAATCCCAAAAATCTAAGGTGTACCCCTTGCAATTTTTTCAGATTTTGGCCATTTTCAGGGGTTTTCAAGTTTTTATTCATAAAAAATGAACCGGTTGGACAAAAATTATGAAAATTGCTATACTTATGTATTTTTGTCCGAAGAATCGAATGGTGATGTCGCCAAATTCATATCTTGACCTATTTTTGGGTTAATACCCAAAAATGGGCAGTTTTAACCAAGACTTTAAATCTAAATATCTCGAGAACGAAACGAGATATCGACCTGCGGTTTCAAAATTTGGAATCAGCACATTGAGAAGTATCTAGATACATAAAAATTAGATTTTTGTAAATTTTGAAGTTTTAATCTAAATATGGGGTATATTGACTTTTAGGGCAATAATTCAAAAATTGGTAGAGATATAAACTTGGTAGTATTAATATTTGATTGTAAAGAGAATATTACGTAAGTATACGTATTTTTAGAGTATTTGAACAACTGTGCGAATTTTTAGATAAATAAATAAAAGTATTAAAATAAAAATTCCTTGAAAAAGATTCTATATATCCAATAAAATAATAACACGAACACATACTATTTTTTACAAAATCTATACCAAAAGTTCCTTTGAAAAGATTCTATAAATCTAATAAAATTATAACATGAACATACACTATGCAAATTACACTCGACATTTCTTTCTTTCTTCTTCAGCTTTCTCCAATTTTATTAGGGGTCACTGTTTCGTACTCTTCTCTTTCACTCATTCCTGTCCAACGCATCTTCTTCACACAGCTCTTCCTCTCTCAAGTCTTTTGCGATACAGTTCTTCCATGGCATTGACATCTGTCAATTTCGGTATGGGATTTGTACAAAATACATAGAATTGACAGAAGGTAATGTACTGTCCATATAACATTTTTAAGACTGCATTATAATTAATTTAAGCATGTAGTAAAGGATTAAAGTCTTCATTTATTTTTATTTTTTGTTAAGTACTCTTAACTTTTCTATTTACTGTGACACTTCAACAAGTATTTTATTATCTCCTGGAAGAGCAATTTAAATTCTATTTCAAACATAAAATTTTTATGGAATGTCTGCAAAGTTATCTGGAGCAATCAATGTACTCAAGCAGTTGAGTTTTTGGACTCACAAAAACGATGAACTCCTGCAGCATGTAAGTTGGTAGTTAAAGTTTGCTAGTGCAGCAATCTAGAGTTTTGTTAGAAACTCTATAAGCAGGTGCGATCCAAGTGGAATCTTACAGCATCATCCAAAACTCCAAAATCTTATTAGAATTCCTTCCACAGTGTTTTCTATTTTATTCAAAGAAGTGTTACAAACAAGTTTACTCTTTGTTGGAATGCGGGCCTCGGTATGTAATTGGCAACTGGCAAACTATGCTCTACGTCTGTATGGTAACTCACAGGCACGGTGAGGCAACTCCTTCGCCGAAACGAAATTGCCCAAATGTGATTCGGGACATTGCCGAACTTGGAGACAAGCCAACGGATTCTTTAACAGCGTATAAGGTACATAAAACCATCTTAACCCCGCTCGCCCCTTCTGTCGCCAAGGTTCTTCATTTTTCAAGAGTTGGTTTCAATCTCACCGCATCCGTTTCAACTTGAGCTCACTTGAAAGACGACACCTGAAGGCTTTGTACAAAATACGAAATTTGTAGTAAATTTCTCGACTAGTGAAGATTAGGTATTAGCAGTTAGTCGAAATTTTAGTCATACAGCATTTATTCTCACAAAATCGGCGTTTCGGTATTCACTTATAATTTCATCAGAGAAAATATAATCTAGCAGATACATTAATATAAATTAATATGATTTCTTTAATTGTTTTGGCTCCTACGTAGTGAAATTTATAATTAATTTTTACCTCCCGCTACCCTTGGTAAGGGAGGTATAGGGATCGTGCTAAAAGTCACATATCGAGATTTTTATTAACAAATGACCACGTTTTAAGGTCCCTAGAATCCAATTTTAACATTTTCACGGTGATGTCTGTATGTGTGTATGTATGTGTGTATGTGTGTGTATGTGTATGTATGTATGTGTGTGTGTGTGTGTGTGTGTGTATATATGTGTAGGGATTTTGTCTTCACTTTAACTCAAATACTATCATTCAGAAAATTCTGAAACCATGTATTCCTATCCTATTCTAATACGAAAAGAAGCCATTAGATTTTGGTGTAAATCGGATAACCGGAAATGACACTTTACCTGAAGCTTATAATGGGTTTTCTTCAAAAAATACCATTAAATGCCATTTTTTCGAAATTTATGTCTTATGAAAATTAAAGATTATTGAATTTTCTACAGGAATACATCAATACTTTTTCTATATATTTTACAGATAAATTTAAAAATATTTTTTTTATTAGTCCCGAAGCCTAAGATAAACACAATTCCGTTGTTACACAGTTCATATTTCAAATGAATGTAACTGACATTAAATGTCACTGTCAAAAAACTAATCACTTCGAATTAATAATAGTGACATTTTAAAAAGGTATGTATTTAAATTAATAAAAATTAGATAGCAGGAGGTTTTGTGTTGGCCACATCAGATTTTTATGTATTAAAATACAGGGGTTTTAGTTTCAGACAAGCCTTAATAATTCACCTTTAATGAAGTTTCTCCAACTTTATTTTTTATGAAAAATTTTAAACTAACTAACCAAATATATAAATAAATTATTACATAATTTTTTATAATATTTCTAGAATCTTCATTAAAGGTGAATTGAAATTAGTGTACATATAAATTTTAAATGTACTCATTTCCTTAAAAAAACAACCAGTGTAATGGGACTAAGGTTGCTTTTCCTGAATCTCGATTGATCTCCGGTTGTTTGTGTAGAAACATTGAAGCTTTACATTTACTGAGTTAATACAGTTTTAAAACCGCTTTCAAAACGTTTTCAGTTTTACCGCCATGTATACAATGTCAACAAACCGGTTTTGAGTTATCTCGGACTAAAACTAAAATTCATGGGTCTGGCTAGAAAACTAGTTTCGAAACTACTCATGTGAACACATAATTCAGTTTATTTTGTACATGCGTACATTTTTTGCCGCTTCGTGTTACTATACTTCATTCACGTAAGAAAATAGCGAGGAAAAATACTAACCTAGTTCACAAAAGCAAAAATAATACCACTTGTCATCGGTTAATTATCAACTAAAATCGACAGATTTAAGTGATATTTAACCATGTTTTATTATAATTTCGACTCGTACATTTTACAGATAAAAATATTTTTATTATTGACAAAGTTTGATTTCACGAATTTAAATTATTTATTTAATGCTTGCGAAAACAGTCGGCTCTCAAGCGCCATCTACTATTTTCTTACGAGAAATACAGTATAAACCACTGAAATATATACTAACTGGAATGCGCGTACGAACCGTGACCGTGAAGCATATTGAAAGCCTGCTGCTGGAGTAGTCGGCAAACATCGAGACAGTTCGTGAATAGACGGAAGCCTGCTGCTGGAGTAGTTGGCAAACATCGAGACAGTTCGTGAGTAGACGGAAATTATTTCGTGTGGCGCATGTTTAAATAAATGAAGCATAATATGAAAACAAAGCGATCAGCTATGATACGAGTTATTCGGCTAGGTTCGGTTCGGCACGAACGCGCGCGAACCGGACCAGCCATTATTGTTCAATGAGCTTCAGTGCAGCGTACGCTGATAGGTAGAGTATGCGAGTTCCAGTTAGTATATATTTCAGTGGTATAAACCCACAAATAAACTGACAGTTGTTTGATGTTTCAAAAGAAAACTGAAATCGTTTTCCAAACTGCATGTAAACGTAGTAATTGTAATAACTTGTGACTAAACTTTTTGCAAGAACCAGTTTTACCAAAATGTTAAGCATCCTTGATGCAGAATGTCGTACCTAACTCAAATTTACAATATTTGGACTACAGTTATTTATTCCACAGGCTCCTCATTTGCTCTATTATTATACATTGAAATATATTTTATTGTATTTGTTTTCACAATAAAACCAATATTGCTCGAATTAATTTGTATTTGTTTGTTAGTTTGTAAAATAACAATAGAAATACTTCAAACAATACAGTTATCATATATTATAGTACAAACTTTATAACAATAACATTTAGTTTACCAACATATTTGTCAATACAACTTACTGAAGCGTATTATTGTCGATTGTAATGTACATTATTATTTGTGGACAAAGTACGTAAATAATCGTAAATACACGAATTTTATATTAAAAATAGAGAATTAGAGATTACCGCAAAATATCTATTAAAATCTACTACAATATTATTGTAATTTGTAAATTTATATAGGTATTTAATTTTTTTTAAATATTATTTAATACAACCCTGAAAACTCGTGAACATATACATTTATTGTTAAAGCAAGAATAACATCTTGGATAAGAATTTTACTGTGCAACTACGGTCCTTCGGAACGCCCATAAATTTTTGCCTATTTAAATAGTTTTAAGTAATTTTCAAGTTTCTTTGATAATAAATATAGTCACTTTACTTTTAAAGTTTGATGTAAAAGTGAAAAAAACGTTTCTTAATTTCACTTTAAGTTAAAGGAACTGAGAAATGACTTTATTTTGAAGGACTTTACACTGACAACTTTAATTTAAAGTGAAACTATGAAACGCATTTTTCACTTTAAGATCAAACTTTAAAAGTAAAGTGACTTTATATTTATGAAACCGGCCGTTAACCATATAGGCTCGTACCACGATCACGGATTCAACTAAAACGCTGTTTCAAGACATGTTTAATTAAAATTAAAAATGTAATTTCACCCTTATATTTGTATTAGATGTTCGATTTATTTAAAAATATTTATTTGAATACAAACTATGTTCTGCTTTAAAATCTTATTTTGATAAATTTGATAGTATTTATTATTATTATTATTATTATTATTATTATTATTATTATTAAATAATGAAATTTGACATTTCTTAAAGCAGTGTGTTTTTGTTAAAACTGTGATCGTGGTACGAGCTATTATGTATAGGTACTGAAAAAAAATAAATCTGTTGTGGCCAGCTCAAGACCTCTCGCCATTTCCATATTAGGCTATATAAGTATTGTATTGCTCTTCGCTTTCTAACCGTCGTTTTATAACAAAATATTACAGAACTTTACCCAAATATTGTTTTTTATTGTATTTAACATGACTTCTACACACATATAATTCTAATTATATCTATTTTTCATTGTATGAGGAAGTTTCTAAATGTCAGAGATTCTTCCAATTCATTAACCAGATTGGCGGTATTTCTGATGGATATACCTATGCATTTTACCACAGTTTTACCTATAATTTCAAATATTTAATTAATAAAACAATAAGAAAAATTAAATATACTTCCCAGTAAAAGCTATCAGAATTTCACTAAAACTGTTGATATTTGACAATGACATGTGTCATGTTATAAACATTGGAATTTGTCAACTGGTTTCCTTAGTGCCTTGGCCTCTGCGATTTAGTTTACTCTATAAATTATAGTGTCTTTATCTCTAAATCTATACAAGATATAATAAAAATTTTAAGTGTATTAGATGGAGAATTTTATGTTCTTCAATATTTAATAAAAAGAACTCCCAAAAAATTATATTTAGAAGAATTTTTTAAAGAAACTACTACTTCCGGTTGTTCAATTGTTACCATAACCTTTTCAGCTCTTCCCAGGAATGTCAGATTGAAGAAACTACAGTTAAATATTTTTAAAGTCTTATAGTTTTTGAGGAATCGTCCCTTCAACATCCATACATACACACACACACACACACACACACACACACACACACACTCATACATACACACATTCACACACACACAGACATTATTTTAAAAATGTTATAATCGGATTCTAGGGACCTGAAATCGTGGTTATTCAATAAAATCTGGGTATGCGAATTTTAGCATGAATCCAATACCTCTCTTAGCGAGAGGTAAAAAAACTGTAATTGCGTGAAACGCCAAAATTTTGACAGTAGCAACGGTTAGTATACTGACGATTTAAAATTAAATGACTTTGATTTGATAAATTTAATTGATTGCTGGACGAGCTATAACTGTAATATTTTTGGTTTTTTTTACATCCCAACTGAATAATAATTGTAGTCATGTATTCCAGAGAAAGATACAATTTATATTGAAGAGGTCTTTTAAGAAGTAAAAGGGGATGAATTGTACCTGATCGAAAAGACAAAATATATGTAGCCTAGCTTGCTCCTCTACTTGGTTTAAGTTGTAAAACCTTCCCTGTACAGGTTAAGCTCTTCAATGATCTTATTTTGCATGTAGTTTTATTTAGATCTTACAGGAGCAGTTAATGTACTGCTTCCGCTCGAGAGCGAACGAAAAGACCTCCTTCCGCGGTTTAGTTTTGGTTGGGTATTGATCAAGGGTTCCAATCAATGATGTTTACGTCTCATTTCTTTCTTAACTTTACTGCTTCGCATTTTTAGGAAGC
Source organism: Ophonus ardosiacus (assembly GCA_943142095.1). NCBI lineage: Eukaryota > Metazoa > Arthropoda > Insecta > Coleoptera > Carabidae > Ophonus > Ophonus ardosiacus. The sequence goes on along the minus strand of OW964832.1, from coordinate 38,394,897 downwards.
TATGAAGTACATATGCTTTAAGTTTTGAGAAGTTTTAAAGAAACTCTTGAACTGTAACGTTTTTTATATGGGTGGAAATTTGTCAAAGAAGCAGACGCAGGACATGAATGTAGGCCATTTGAATGCCAACTTCCTCAATTTGAATCTTTGTGTAGGTAGGAAAGAGGTCACGCTAGAATTGTAGTATTCGACTTGTAAAAGCAATTAAATTAGATTTAATTCCAAAAAAACACCAAAATTAACTCGATCGACGCGAAACCTACACAACGTCAAACGAACTAGCGGAAAACGTCAAATGATAAATCAGCTGTTTTCATTGAAGTAATACCCAAATCGCAAATAGTTTAAAGATGGATTGTGCTGAACCAGAAATAATATTTTTGGTATGGAATGTGAAGTAAAATATGAAAAAAAGTTTCTTTAGCTTTTTTTGTACCTGCAGGATCTAATATTAGAAAAATCGAAACCAATAATGAATGTTGAATCTACTGACTCAAGTTCTAGTAGTTCGGATGATTCTGATGTTGACATAAATTTGCACATTGCAATATTTCATTGCTTGCTTTCCGCCATTTTCAAATCTTTTGTTATTTCAATCATAGTGATCATGCGAAATGACTGATTCAGTAGGGAATGGGGAATGGCGTGTTGTGATCATAAAATGAAAGAGGGGGGATAACGAATAACGAACGAAGAAACAATTTTCTTTTTGATCATGTTCACTTTGTTCAATTTTATCACGAATCACAGTGCGAAGAAACACGCCTTAAATTATCCCAAGTATCATAAGCAGTTTATATTACTTATTCCTATCGTGAAAATGATTAGGCAGACGGCGCACGTCTTTAGCCTGAAAAAACCTTAAAATGAAATATAACTTGTGGAAATTATTTATTTTTGAAAAAGAAAAGAAAAAATACTAGTATTAAGGAACGTGGGTATATATAATAAAAATTACAATTATTTCTAAGTCAATCCCTATTCCTTTTACGGAATATAAAATTATTTGAAATAATTATAGTTTATTTTCATACCATGCATTGGCATTGGAACATATTTTGTTTACTTTGTACTTTATATTAATAGAATATCGATCCTGTCACTATTCTGTCATTTGATTGTTAGTTTTCTCTGCGTTAATTATTTGTGACTTGTGCTCCAGTATTACTTGTTTGTTTTAATAAGTAATATACTATAATACATCCATGATCATGCCCAAAGCTTTAACAAAGCAATCTCAGAAGCTAACAATGAATGTCGTGAACTATTTTGGACTTTAACTGACCAACGCCAACGGTGGGCCATTGATTCTATTGAAAAGCCGTGTGAGAGGTATTTTTTCTCAAATATTTCTTTTCTTATCAATCTTTAATAGAATTATGTATTTTTAGGGAGTAGTAGATGCCCTGCAAATAAGTAAATCAGTTGTAAATTTTTACTGCAGGTACACATTAATGTGAAAGTAGGTTTGGTGGTATACTTAATCATTTTACTAGAGTTTTAAATATGTATTATTTTCATGGCTAAAAATAGATTTATTTGTTCTTTTTGTATAACTGTCGTGCCAAATTAAATTTTACTATTGACAGAGCCCCTGGTGTCACTGTACTGAACTAATTTCCCTTGAGGTTATGTAACTGAAATAATCCTTCAGCTCTCATTTGATTGATAAGCTGCAATGTAAACATGACTTTTAAGTCCATTAAAAGATATTACCGAACATTGTCCATCATAGCATGCTCACGAAAAACCAATTATGTCGACAAGAAATCATATCCCATGAGTTTCATTTTGAAAAAACGTCTATAATATGATTTTGATTCGTGTACATATTAATACCTACTGCCTCCTTTGCGGAAGAGTAAGTTAACTTTTATGTTCGTGACATGAGGTGAAATTTAATTTATTTTTTATTAACTTGACCGTTGTGTGGAAAATACATCAGAACTTAATCATAGTTGTCAATAATCATTATCTCGTGGAAATTAGATTTAAAGTGTATTGGTTTTCTAAAAAGCTTTTTATTTTACTTGTTTGAATATTGACGCTGTTCGGTTCAGTTTTTATAAGCGAGAATAATATCTTTTTTCAACACTTTATAATTAGATTTTGTGATAATTCACCTTATAAAACTTTCATAACATAAGTCGGACGTATTCCAGTATAAATTACTATGGACGTGCTTGTCATATTTATTTATTTTAATAATATTTATTTTGTCTACTGCTTATATTAAAATTAACAAATTATACGAACCCAGACTCATACAGTTCGACCGGTTTACATCGTCTACAATCAAATAATAAAATCTATTCAAATGGTGAAAAATGTCTATAGTTTAAAATATAGATTTTATATTTACAGAAACTGAATATTTTATTCATATTTTACGAAGTGTGCCAAAAATAAGGTTCTCAGTAAAAGATAAATTTGGCCTAATGCTGATCGAACTATTATCACCCGTCTTTTGGCCCAGAGTTTTTGTAAGTTATAAGTATACTTTAAGTATTTAAAAGAATTTTACAAAAAAATTCTCATCATTTGTTTAGGTTTTATAATTTGTTGAAAATGTAAGCCGGTCGAACTATTGTGAACCTGGGCTCGTATAATTAATAATACGAGGTGTGGCAATTAAATAACAAGATTGATCTTAGAACATTGACAATGTATAAAATTATACAAAACAAATATTGCCACCTTCAATGTACTCTCCTCCCCAAACCCTACACCGCCCGATGCGAATATTCTATTGTTGGAAGCAATGCCTGCAGGCCTTCTTTATTAGGTTGTTCATAAGCACTGCTGCTTTTCTATAACAACATTTCGGCCCCGAATTTGGAGCCTTTTAATGCAGCATTACAATTTGAGAATAAAAGCGAGGCGGTTGATGTACCAACACCAACACGGTGATTTTGTATTTCGTCAAGAATGTCTTGCCGGACAGGGCGTTTTGTTCCGGCGCGTTGTCTTCATAGAGAATCATCACATTTCAGCCCTTTTTCTTCTCACCCGTACATGAAGGGTTATCAAAACCTTCTTGTAATATACTTGTTTAACAAAATGCCCCTCAGGCATCCAATCCATGTGAACAATCACTCGCATTTCGAAAAAAAACATTGTCAGTGCACGGCCAAGGCGCTTATTGTCTCCGATCTCTTTTCTTCCTTCTTTAAATCATCTAAACTGCTCGAAAACTAATACAAGATATACCCTCATCACCCTAAATATTCTTCAACAATTCGTACATTTCTGTAGCGGATTTTTTAAGTTTCACACAGAATTTCATATTAACACTAACATAATTCCGGCGGAGTACGAGAAGGTAGTTAACTTTAGTCAAAGGCTACTACCGAACGGTTTGCCTAATTATCTTCAAATTTTAAAGTGGATGGAGGGAAGATGAAAAATTAATATGACATAGCCTGCAATGTTGTCAAATTTACAAGGAAGCCGGAAAAAATAAATCTCGTTATTTAATTGCTACACCTTGTATTTTATTAAATATAAAACAAGTACTTGTAATACAGTTTTCTTCCAAATCAATAATATTTTATAAAGAATATCTACGTACGAATTTCTTGTGATAAATGAAGGAGTATAGGCATTAAAATTTTAGTGCTAAATTGTATTTAAATGCCATTGTAGTTATTTAGGTACCATAAACTTTTAGCATTTCCAGTGTGATAAGAGAAATTTGCATAGCAAAAAGTTATTGACATATTTATTATTCTGGTTCAGATTGTAAGATAAATTTAATCCAACACTGTTTACAAAAGAAAACGTTCTAGAACACTTAACTAATCTGTAAATCAAAGGGCTTCAGAGTTCAGAGTTTATAACACTATGTAGAGCCAATATGAGGAGCTCAAATCAATGTCAAACAGTCAAACATAACTTAACCTTAATGTCAAAATTTAATAATCCTCGGCTTATGTCGCTCTATATTGTTGTGTGTTATACATCAAACTATCGCGTCTATATGTAAGCTAAATTACAAGACTTACTCAGGATTATAATATCTGAAATTACTAATATCAAATTGGTATTACAAACATGTATATAAAAAAATCTGTTGTCGCCAGCACAATACCACTCGCTTTTTCGGTTTTGTTACATAAGTATCGAATTTAATATTTCTTGTATATACAAATGATTCTAATTATATCTTTCTTTCATTCTATAAGAAAGCTTGTCCTATACTATTCCAAAATATTCAAGATGGTTCCAATTCATTTACGGGATTGGCGATATTTCTTGAGGATATATGTACTATTACTTTTAATATAAGAAGGGACTAGACAGTTTTCAAAATCAGTTTGCCGTAATCAAATTAATCTTACTAATATTCCTCCAACTAATATAATGGGGTCGGTGGTCGCGTGCCTGACTATCTGGTCGTGAACCCGGGGAACAGGTTCAATCCCGACCGATGCCAAATATTTCGAATTTTAAATGGCACAAAAGTGACCCCTGTGGTGCACTCTCCACGCCAGCTATGAGTGCCCGTGAGGTGACGCCTGGTAAGTGCATTGTGTGTGATTGTGGCACACTCAGAAATGGGTAATATGCCGTGATGATATATTTTTTATTTTACTAATCTAATTCTAATAAAAGGAGAGCTGCTCCTTTCCATTTGTGATTTCCTTTAATGTATTTTTTAATCATATGTACCTTGGTAAAGTGTGTGACAATTTACAAAACATGTGCAGTAATATTAGTTCTAACATCTGACAGTTTGTGTTCTCACGCAAGGTGTTCTGTTGCTTCAAGACAAAGCACCAGCCCACAACTGAATACTTTTCTGAAGCTGCCGATGCTGAATGTGGTTTCGTAGAAATAGACCATAGCATGGATCCAATACCTCTCTTAGCGAAAGGTAAAAAAAAGGTTGAACTGCACACTAAATAACCCCTGAATATAAATACAAGCTTCAGAGATTATACATCACTGGATATTGAAAGTTTTGTTACTCCAATTAATAACATTTTAAATTTGCCAATACTGTGTAGAATGTTACCGCCAGATAGTTGGAATATCGAGATAAACTTTGTATTATTGTATTTCATTCCATGTAGAGTTTTTAGTAAGCGTATTCCCAATAATTTCATTCCTGTCCATTAAACAAAAAGCCACCAACAAATTCATTCCAGGTTAATAACCACAACTATTATTAATCCCAAATAATTCAAACCGAAGTTTATTTCGTTTGGCATTCGATTAAACAAACACTGCGTGCAAGTTATTACAAGTTTCCAACTGGTTGGAAATCTTCGCCATCGGCAGGTAATGCGCAGGAAGACGCAGGAAGCGGAAAACATATCAAATCGCTCTGTGTGATTCGAGTATTTCATTTTCGCGCGCTTTGATGTTCAAATTATTTTTTCTAAATCCGGTCGAGTAATCCGAACACCTTGATGACGGATTTAGAAGGGAAGGCGATGAAGGCAATATTGAAAATGAAGGATTCCTTTGCTCAATATCAGAATTTAAACAGCGAGAAGAGTTTTTTAATATGGTTTGTTCAATGTTTACTGCGAGATTTGAAACGCTTTCAAAAACACGATTATTAGAATTTTTTAAAAATCATTTTTTCATTCTTTAGTTACAAATAATTGTAAAGGGTTTCATAATTGTATTGATCCTTTTCATTGTTTTTAAATTTGCCTCTTTTAAAATATAAAAATAAATTAATCCCTTATAGTTAAATTTGGTTATTTGGTATTGACATGTACATAATATACCCGGGTCTATAAAAACAATGGGTGTGAAAATTCGCTAATATTTTTGACATATTGATGCCGACGTAAGTACTCCGTAATTCTAACTTTACATACGTAATATTCTGAAATAAGAAAATCTGATGTGGCCAACACAAAACCTCCCGCTATTTAATTTTTATTAATTTAAATACATACTTACGTATTTACTAACGCTGCAAACTGTTCCATTGCAGAAAACTATTGCTTTATTTACTATTTTCTTTTTAAAATGTTACTATTATTAATTTGAAGTGATTAGTTTTTTGACAGTGACATTTACTGTCAGTTACATACATTTGAAATATGAACTGTGTAACAAAGAAATTGTGTTTATCTTAGGCTTTGCGACTAATAAAAAAAATTAATTTTAAATTTATCTGTAAAATATATAGAAAAAGTATTGAATTTTTGAAAATGGCATTTAATGGTATTTTTTAAAGAAAAACCATTATGAGCTTCAGGTAAAGTGCCATTTCCGGTTATCCGATTTACATCAAAATCTAATGGCTTCTTTTCATATTAGAACGGGATGGAAATACAAGGTTTCAGAATTTTCTGAATGATAGTATTTGAATTACAGTGAAGACAAAATCCCTACACATACACACACACACACACACACATACAGACATCATCGTGAAAATGTTAAAATTGGATGCTAGGGACCTTAAAACGTGGTCATTTACTAAAATCTCGATAAGTAATTTTTAGCACGATCCCTATACCTCCCTTACCAAGGGTAGCGGGAGGTAAAAAAAGATAAGTTAAATGTCAAATTGAAACAAAGAATAGTTATTTACGAACTAAGTGCGGGAACAAGACGTCTTCAAGGAAGTAGATTATACAATATTTTTTGTACGCGCAATGGTATTTAAAAATAAAATACACCATTACTTCGAAATTCAAGTATAATCTACAGTGCAATATGTTCTATCAAACGACGTGTTAAGTTTAGATGTCGTCAAATAGATGGCGCTGACACAAACAAATTTATTGAAATAATTTTATTAATTTGGTCATATTTGTATTTATACAAGTTGTATTTTACAGACTAAAATTTATTATTTTTTATTTTAGAATGTCCCAAAGGGTCAGTGTGTTTTGCAATTTTTCCATTTTAGTTGATCGGCAAGCAGTTATTCTTGGTCGGGTGTTGCATACGGGAAATGTCATTTTGAAGGTTACAAGTACAAAAAATAGGATAAAATACTCATCAGAGAAGACTTTTAATTACTCGTTGTTCGCCCGCTACGCAGTACGTGCCCTAATTTCTAACTTTTCCTAGAATAGGGTGCCTGGTGTATCTTATGTTTTAATATAGTATCCTATATTCCAAGAGCTTTGCAATCACCCTCCTAGTTTTAAATTAATTACAATTTTTTAATATCACTAATTTATTATTATTACGAATTTTCCACTCGGTTTACTATGTATTTTTCAGTAAAACAGTAATTATGTTATCTCCCTTCAGCGATTTCAGTTTCGGAAGGCACTAACATTACCAAGTTCCAAACAGCCTCGTAAAATATAACTGCCGTAATCCCATGCCCTAGTTATTTATAATTTCCCATAGATCTCGCTCATTTTATCACTGCGATTCACAGTTTGAATTAACTATAAAGTCAATCTTGGAGATTATCTGTTACAGCAACAGTAACCAGTAATTGAGAACGATGGAGCGAGTGATGTGACGTGTGTTGTGACGTCACTAGGGTGGAATACTAATGTGACCCCTTGGGCAGTTTATGTGACACTGACTGCAGTAAGTATATAGAGGAGATATCACAATAGAACATATGACATTCGTATATAGCGTTAAGTAGTTACATGAGGTTTGTTCGTAACTACAATTCTAAGTAGTTCACAAACTAATACCCATGCGTGATTTGGTTCAAGTTTCGAACTCTGTAGATCTGGAATTCAGTGTTCTGAGAATTGTCTTGTGCATTCAAATATTCTCTGAAGGATTGTATGAGGTCTTGCTAGATAGTAAAGCCCCATTACGAGTGCTCTTATGGAAAGCGCTTTTATTATAAAAGTACAATGATACTTAGGCTGTGTCCGATGTCGTATTTTGGCATTTAGAATTTAGGATTTAATTGTAATTCACATAAATGATATCCATTGGTTTGTACTGCAACACTTTAGAACAATAAAAATGAATTATAATTCTTGTTAATTTGATGCTTCAGATTAACTGTTAATGTTATATATTATAAAATAGTTGCTAAAAGCTTTTCTTTGACAGTAAATTTGCACAATTTATAGCAACGAACATGATGGGTGAGATTCAGTGGGTTGTATTAGCGTGTTTTAAGCTAAAACAAATAATATCTGTTTAAAAATTTAAATTTAAGTTTAGTTTCACAACATTTCACTCTGATTCAACGTCTTGATAATTTATCAGAGACTGGCCCAATCAAACAGAACCACAGATGCGTTTCGCTCTTATTAGAGCTCATCAGTGTTGTGCACGAAGCCTCAAGGAGGTACTGAAGATCAAAATGCGTCTGTAGTCTGGTTAAGTGGGCCAGTTTCTGATAAATGACCGAGGTTGATTCAGAAACTGAAATCTTGTAGAACGTGTAAGTATGACTATATGACTATTTAAATTTAAATTAGAACTGTTTCACCAAGTATCGCAGTTATACTTTTGTACATATATTATTATTTATTGCTGGCTAAGTTTATGGGGTTCGCAAAAGACGGCTTTGCATGTTTTAAAAAACAAGAACAAGATGGAGGCACCAACCACTTTCTCATCGATCATAGAAAATAATTAACACCGCATCCCGGAATTAAGAGTAATAGTTCATTAGCTTCCTATCCTTCCCTGTTAAGACGGATATCCCTCTCCCCCGCAATGTGCGACGGGCCACGACAATCCGATCAGCGGCCGACAGGCGGCAGCACCAGACCTAAAAGCCTTTGATACGATTTCGTCACATTTAATTAGTTACGGAATTGCTGGCGACATGATCTCGCCAAAGGAATGGAATAGATCGCGCGTAATATTTCACATGTGTGCAATTAGGACGACGAGTCGACGCTGGATTACTCTCATCATTGCTGTTAAGCTGTAATGATGGAATGATTGAATACGGGCATTAATCAAGAGAAAAAATATGGTGTAATTGTATTAGATGAGACAGGGTTGGAAAGATAAATACCGATCACACACGCTCTTCGGCAAGTGTATTTTACATCAGTAAAATTTGTTTTCAGAATTCGAATTTTTTCAAAACAAAATAGTTTAGCAAAATCTTCGTTTGAATCAGGTCACATATTTTTTAATTTTGGATGAATTTCCTATTGAGAGGCCCTAATAAAAAATATAAGTTTTCGACCTTGGTGCACTCCGAAAGCATTACTATTTTGGAAAAATGATGCAAATAATCAATTTTTAACAAATATCTCCTCATTATACCTACTTGCCGTCAAATATGTATGGACTGAAGATTTCTACACTGTTGCAAATTTATGGGCAATGTTGAAAATGTTAAGCTACGAAAAAGCGGCTTGGATACGTAGAAAGGAAACAGTTGAGAATCAATCCATACTAATTTGACGGCGAATATAGCAACTTTGTTCTATAACATTTTTTCTATAGCGAGCTACAGCGTTTAAAACGAAATTTTTGCTGAATATATCTGTTGTGGCCAGCACAATACCTCTCGCCATTTCCATATTAGTCTATATAATAGCGTTTTCCGCTTACCAAAATTTAGTGCGCACTGGAACGCATTCAGTGCAATGTATGACGCCATGCACTGTTTTGGTTTTGTGAACGGTGCGCACCCATCCAGTGACAAGTGGAAAATACGTTCCTATTTCAGTTTATATTTGTTTGTGCAAAAGTTGAGGTTAAGTTTGGGGTTTGAAAGTTTTATTGACATAATTGACAATAAATATAAAATATGACGACGGTGTCATTTATAATAACTCTTTTAATTCTGAAGGATTCTTGAAACTTGATAAAATTTGAGTTTTTTAATTGTGCAAAACAATATATGTAATTATTACCTGTTTGTCAGAATATTTATGTACTACACTAGATATGAAATTAATTATTTTGGGTTGGTCTGGTTTATTTAAATAGTCTAGAGCCGTTTCTGTTATATCATCAGAGGACAAAGATGCAGAAAAAAGTCCTTCAATAGTAGATACCACTATGGCATTTTTGAAATCTTCCGCCGCCATATTTGCACTCAAATTGTCGCACTTGCTATACTAGTCGGTGCAACAAAATGCGCACTGAGTGCGAATTGATGTTGCCTTGAGTGCGATTTCGTAGTAAGTGGAAAATAAAAATCCGGAACAGTGCGCACTGAAAAAGTAAGTGGAAAACGCCACTCACACTCAGTGTAGCTAAATTTGCACTCAGTGCGCACTGAATGTGTAAGCGGAAAACGCTATAATTTTTACAAATTATTTCCATGTGTGAAACAATATTTAATTTTGGTTTATACTTTAGGGCACTTTTTCATATTCTTTCAAATGGCGATGCACTTTTTATCACTGTTACATTTTGAATTATAACATTAAAGTCAAATTTTTTATATGGACATTATAATTGATAGTATCAACAATGAACAAAAAATACAAAAGTTTTCCTACAATAATGCCCGTTTACACCGGTATCACTTAAATGTTCTCCTTAGTTAAGCTCCCCTTGGTTTGTAACTTTAAACTTAAATGGTTTGCACAAATAGAATATAGTCATCGTTTAGTTAAGAGCAGCTTAAAAGAATTATAAGAAGATAATCTAGTAACTTTTCATTTTCATATTATATTATTCTAGTAGCCGGCAGTCCGTCAGTGTGGTTAGAGCTTCGACCACATAACTATAGACACGTAACAGGCTATGTTAGGTTATACAATGTTTTGAAGCGTAAGTGTGCGTTGCGGGGAAGAGGGGCGGTGCACATATGTGGTGTTTTGTTGGTTGCAGGATTGTAGGGGATACAAGTGCATTGCGGATTACATACGGGTAAGCATTATTGCATTAGCCTTTAAAAAATGTTTGAAACATTAAATATAATATTCCAATACAAATTATTTAAATATAAAATTTATATTGTTACTATTTTTAATATCTAAAATTTAAAAAGTTAAACATTATTTTAAATTAATTGCTAAGATGAAAATATTAATTTTAATAAATACCTAAAATTAATAATAATAATATAAATAATAGTAGTTAATAATAATATAAATAATAGTAGTTAGTGTTATATACAATATTTTATATTCAAACGAAAAAAATATCGTTATTTAACAAAAGAGTCTACTAACAGCATATAAAACTAGTAATATTGAAACATTTTCCTATCATCGAAAATAAAACAATAATTATTGTAAATTTATCTTCATAAAATTTATTTTAAAAAAACTGATAATATTCGATAATACCTGTTAATCAATTTTTATGACGAAGCTAAAAAACATGAAATATTAAGAAAATCACTTTTAGTGTAACATGTAGTACATTTATGTATGTATTATGTTCACACATAATTTTTTGTTATCTTAAATATTAGTAGTTATACAAAAATTTACTAAAATCTACATAAAGTCTATCCTTTTCTATACGAGAAGATAATAAAAATAGCAAGAATATGAATTTTATATTTAAATAATTCGTATTGGAATATTATATTTAATGTCAAAAAAAATTCTAAGGCTAATATAATTAATACTTACCCGTATGTAACCCGCAACGCATTTTATCTCCTACAAACCTGCAACCAACAAAACACCATATATGGGCACCTTCCCCCTTTCCCGCACCGCACGCTTCAAAACAAATGCCCCTATTACGTGTCTATAGTTATATGGTCGAAGGGTTAGAGTGTCAGTTTTATGATCTGCAAGTCCGAGCAGGCTACACAGCAGCGATGTGTTGGATGGCTGAACGCTCAGCAACAAAAACTTATCACACTGCGGCTCGGTGCGCCCGGCTCCCTTACACCGAAAGGTATTAAAAAGGGTTACAGAGAATAATAATAATAATAAATTATTCTAGTAACTATTATGTAAAATGTAAGAGTGTGAGGGCTGAAAGTACAAATAGTTATTGTTTTATATCTGCTACAGATAATAAAAATATTAATAAATAATTAAAAAATTATTTCAGATAAAAATGTGAAATACTTTCGCATTGTTTTCATTTTTTAAATTTTTTTTAGAAAGATATATGAGCTTGCAACAAAATTTTGTATTAGTAATTTTGCACAAAACTCTTCCGGAATATCTCTGGGCCCTCGCCGCCTAAACTCTAATAATATTCAATTAAGCCGAATTAGAACCGGTGCAAGTAGCCATAAATCAAATAAATATATGTATTGTTATTAGTATGAATTATTATTAAAGAAACTCGTTTACCTATAATGGAACATTATGAAACAAATTTTATAAACCTCGTTTTATTCACGATTGTATGAAAAACGAATCTATATAGAGATTATAAAACGAGTCACAGATTAAACTTATTACACGATTGCAAACTAAGACAGGAGAAATAAAAGAACAGACTTTATAGGTTACTTCTTTTTACAGAATGATGGCTGTCGTCTCCAACAGCTACGTTCAGCACATGTTCAATGAATAATCTGTTAGGAGTTGCTAGTTACACGCCGTATCCAAAACGATAGAATCCACAGCTTGTCAAGTTGTGATTAAGATGTTTGGCGTCATGGAAACCAATTTTAGCAATAGAGATAGAGATAGAAAAAAGGATATACAGGATGTCTCAATAAGCTTGCTCACTATTGGTAACTTTTTTATTTGAAGAGATACGAGGTTGGTTAAATTAGCAAAATTGTGCCATTTTATATTGGAAAATTGGTCATGTAGACAAAATAAAAATTGTGTCAGCGGTTCTCAAAATTTGGGACAGAATATATATTTTTTAAATGGAACTATATATTTTTTATTATCTTATTAGAAAGAGTATTTTTTTCTCTTTCCAATAAGGTAATGTTGTATATGTACAATTTTTTCAAATAAACGAGTTATTTACGTTTAAAGATAAAAATTATCTTTTATTAGTTTAGGTCAAGTAAACTATGGAAACAATTGCCTTTTATAAAATTATTATTTTATTAATTTATTTTACAGTAGTAACAAAACAAAGAAAATATTCAAATTGAAAGCCATTATTTCTTTCGCACATTTAAACTCTTTTGGAAAGAGAGCCGACCGTTCTACGTAACTGGTGTCTAGATATAACGTTCCACATAGCACGATCATATCTAACTTTTCTTCATTTGTAAAGTTATTAAACATTATTAAACACAGAGAACTTTACGGGAGAAATTATTAAACTTCAAAAAAACAAAGAATCAATTGTTTCCATGGCTTACTTGACTAAAAAACTAATAAAATAGTTTAAAAAATCTAAATTTTTAATCGTAAATAACTCGTTTATTTGAAAAAATCGTACATAAACAACATTACCTTATTGGAAAGAGAAAAAAATACTCTTTCCAATAAGATAATAAAAAATATATGGTTCCATTTAAAATATATATATATATATATATATATATATATATATATATATATATATATATATATATTGTCCCATATTTTGAGAACCGCTGACACAATTTTTATTTTGTCTACATGACCAATTTTCTAATATAAAATAGCACAATTTTTCTCATTTAACCAACCTCGTATCTCTTCAAATAAAAAAGTTACCAATAGTGAGCAAGCTTATTGAGACACCCTGTATTATACTAATTAACATTTCAATTACATTCCTTATTAACACAAAATGTATCATTTTATTAATTCAATTACTAACCCTTCCAAGGTAGCGCCCAGTCTGATAGTCCCGACCAATTTTATAACGTATTGTGAATTTTTTGTTGGATTATATTTTGAGAGTTAAATGCTTATTTGTTTCACTTTTTATGTACAATGTTCGTTTTCATAGAAAAAAAAGGTTCAATTCATCAATTCACAGCATTATTTTGTAACAAAAAACCCTGGTAATATTTTTTTCTCTCAAACCCGGTGCCATTTCTCGTGTCATAGAAAAGGGCGCCACTGCGGAAGGGTTAAATATGTTTTACTAATAAAAAACATTATAAATGAAAATGACATTTGTATACTAACCTACTATAACAATAAAAAAAAAAAATTGCAGACAAAGTATTTTTCCTTTTAATCTCATCAATTTCACATTAAGTTTAACTATTCATTATGCAAGAAAACAGTGAGAAATAAGAAGAATTCTTATTGATCTTTGTTCTAGTTGAGGGTATAAAAATGTAATTAAAGTATCTTGGCGAAAATAAGTTGGAATGAAGTAATGAATCGCCTTGCGAATGATAAGTGATCGATCACTATTCTTTTGTTTCGTCAGACAGAAAGACAGATGAACGCTTGAGAGCAGCCGAATGGTTTACTTAAAATATTCACGCCTATAGTCATTTAGTCACGTTCCTCACTGACGTAAAAAATGATTCTAGAATGGAATTTAAAAGCACAAGTCAACCGGCTACGAAGTAGAATTATTTATTATGCCACTGGAGAAACAATTGCAGTTTAAATACTGGAGATGTGGTTAATTGGAGAAATAAAACACTCGACCCGTAAAACAGAAAATATAAACCCGAAGCACCGTATAAATTCAGCTATTCAAACTGCACTAAATGGTCTACTAACTTGCAGCATTAAGCATTTTGTCCTAGAAAAGATCTTCAATCTCTATTATTGTTCTTTTATGCCCCGGAATTATTTTGCATAATAAACAATTGCCAGAAAGTATCACACTCATTTATCTTACACAAAACTACCAGAAATTTACGTTTTATTTAACCCCAAGACCTAAAAAAATTTAACATAAAAACGAAATTTTCTACTACTTCTTTCGGCTTTCATTATTTCTTTTCAAAAATTGGTGACAATTTCCATTAAGGGAAATTTTTGGTAGAATAGATTGGTGACAGTGATTTATGTAATATATTTTGTGTATTTAATGCATTCATGTCGACTCGTCAGCGGAGGGGGTGAGTGGTTAGCGCACATTCATACCTCGTTCTGACGTCACGCAAACCACTATAACTACTATAATATGTTTTTTAACTAGAAGGAGTAAATGTGCAATGTTTAACTCTGTCAATCGTTTATGAATTATTTCAAATAAAAATACTTCATATGAAAGTTTCGTACAAATATTTTTCTATAACTATTATTTGAAGTTTTTTTCTCTAAAATAATCCATAAATGATCGACAGCGCTAAAACATTTCATATTAAAGTCTTTTTCCACCGATTGCTCTAATGCGTAAGAGCTATAATTAAAAACTGTAAAAATGTTCATCATATGACAACGTTTACTACTATTTCCAGCTTTGCATAAGGCTTAATGGTTAAGAACTAAGAGCAATGCGTAAGGACAAAAGATTACTAACTTCTAACCTGAACTTTCAACTGTCAGTCTATTCCATTATTATTAAATTTTAATTTTTCCGTATGGATATAGATACAGAAAATTATGTATATAATTACTTATATATTTATTCCGACAGACGCCAAATATTTCCAATTTTAAATGGCATAAAAAGTGACCCCTGTGGTGCACTCTCCACACCAGCTATGAGTGCCCGTAAGGTGACGCCTGGTAAGCGCCCACACGGTAAAATATATCGTCATCATTACCGATATCTACATGTGTGGTACCCAGTCATGGGCAATATACCGTGATGATATATTTATTTATATGAAGGAAAATATGAAATTAACTTGTAATAAAATATTAACGAGTAATATTTGGTCGGGATAGTCTTTCAATGTGCATGAGAGTAACAAAACAATTAAAAAATTTGAGAAGCCGACACAGATATTTTTAACTCTGAAGCGAGCTCTAAAGCTCTGAAGTTATCTCCATTCACCAAACACCAAAGCATACATCTCTGCGTCTGTTAACGTTTTACCTTTTAGTTCGATCCCGACCGGCGCCAAATATTTCGAATTTTAAATGGCACAAAAGGGACCCCTGTGGTGCACTCTCCACGCCAGCAATGAGTGCCCGTGAGGTGACGCCTGGTAAGCGCCCACACGGTAAAATATATCGTCATCATTACCGATGTCTACATGTGTTGTAGATACTGGCCCACCCAGAAATGGGTAATATGCCGTGATGATATATTTATTTATTTATATATTTAAAAAAAAGAATTGCTGCAGCAATGGTAGTGTGCTAAACACCAAGTAATAACGGAAAAAATTGTGCCATTTCTGTTAAATTATTCACTAAACAAAGTAGCTGGAAATGGTATCCTATTAAATTGGGATAATTCATTAAGCCTTATACATTAATCATTATGCATTAAGCATTAAAACATTCGGTGGAAATGAGGCTTAAATCCTTAATCACACTTGACTCGTCCACCTTAGCTTAATTCAATTATTCAGTAGATCATTATTAAACACAGAAATTAGAAAGTATCCACAATGAGAGGTTGATCTGCTCCAAATTCTGGTTGTAAATTGTATTCTTTCTTTTTCTTTATAATGTTTTAGTGTACTAAATTATTATCATTATATAATTAATAATCTTTTTCATAGATTACCCACAGATCCAAAGAGAAGAAAAACTGGTTAGTAAATTGCAGAAGAGAAGGATGGAGCTTGAGTTAAAAGTATTAATATAACTGAATTTTATAATCATTAGTTCAGCTCTAGGAAACTAAATTTTACAGCTGACTCAATTAAACTGCACTCAGAATTAATCTTGAATTATATAATCAGGCAGATACATCCGTAATGTTTTTATTGATTTGTAATTAGTTATTTTTAATTATGACAAAAAAGTTACTAAAATCCGCTTTTGTTTCATAATTTACAACATTCATTTGGGCTCCAATAACCATAATCAGCTTGATATTATCTAGTAGCTGTGCGAAGTATATTCGATCTCCTTCGATCGACAATGTGTGATTTTTCGTAAGAAATATTTCAGCTAGATACATCTTAAATTAATGAACCAATGGCTGAAATACAACCGTCAGTGCCCAGTACGGCTCGGTGAGAATAGATAGACTCATGCTGATTCGCTGATAAAAACAGAATTCTTCTCCTTATTCCTCGTAAAAGTTCCACATCATGTAAAATAAGTTGGAAACTTTCATTTTCTTTGTCATTTTAAACTGTTGCTTGACTTGGAGCAAACCTCCGTATTTTTATTTTTATTCTTAGCGAAGATAATATTATGTTTAATATTTTATTATTTCTTTGTCTTTGCGGAATTGTAAAAACAAATACTCTATGTTTCTTACACTTATATTCCCTTGTTACCTCACAACAATAAGAAAAATTTCCCGAGAAGTCATAAATTGACATTAGAGAATAAATTAACTTTGTAACGTAGTTCTTTGCTACAAAGAACAAACTGAAGTTGTTGGTAATTTCATTGTTTTAAAGCACACTTGTAATATCTAGAACAGTAACGCGTGTCTTCCAATGTACGGAGCAAGTTAGGTATGCATTTCCAATGTATGTGGTGTTGTCTTTTCTTAGCATATTTCCCCAGGTAATTCCAAGAAAGGATAAACTAAACTAGGTTGAAAGTTATGAAATTAGAATTAAAATCTATTTCGTGAGAGAGGAGAACCTAGCGTAAATAACTAACTTCGGAGTTTGTAAAAGATAACTTTATAAACATAACAAAATTGCAAAATATGGGAGCAAAATAATTTTTGGGACTGAAGTTTTCATTCCCATAAGAAATTATTTCAAACAATAGCATTTAAGGAACAGTAAGATTATTATACTATATCTACTGAGAAAGCAGGAAACCCATTCAATGCATGTCTTCATTTCAACAGAGTGGCACAAATATGGCACATTGCCACTAATGTAGAAGCAAGCAGTGACAGTTATGTACCGTTGTCACAATTTCATTATTTATAATTTTATTGCTGGACCCGAAAGTAAATTTTTCTGACTATAAATAAAAATCACTTCGATCAAACAAAACAATTTTTTATGTCAATTTTCCCCTGAAGAAGGCACCGGTTTATGGTGCCGAAACGTTGGGTTTTAATAATAAATAAATAAATAAATACAGAACTTAAACTAAAAAGGTAGTATTATTCCAATTATTAATATGAGTTCTGAAAGATATTTTAATAATTTAAAACAATTTTGTTTTATTTAAAGATTAAATCCGGCGCTGATATTGGTACATCCTTTTGTTTAAGTTAGTGGTGACTTTGATTTTAGAATTATTGTATTGTTGCTGTCTACTGAATTCTGAAGTAACCTCCTTCGACAAAGACAACAAGCTGGAAGAGAGATATAGTTAAATATTACCATAGCCTCTTAGATAGAATTTAAAACTACCTATATTTAAATTTTTGGGATAATTTATGTTTCGGTATTATTATATTTACCAGATTTTAGTGAATTAGCACGTTTTCAGGGCTTTAGAATACGATTATAACATTTTTACGGTGATGTCTGTGTATGTGTGTGTATGTGTTTATCTGGATGCTGAAGGATGATTCCTCAAAAACTATAATATTTAAGATCTGTTTAACCACATATTCCTCAATCTGATATTAATGGAAATAGCTGAAAAAATTTTGATAACAATTGGACAACCGGAAGTAGTAGTTTCTTAAAAAAATTATAAAACAATTATTAGAAATTTTTGTTATTACTATTGAAGAACATTCTCCATCTAAATACACCTAAAAATTTTATTATATCTTCTATAGATTTAGAGATAAAGATATTATAATATGTAAATATTTAAAATTGTAGCCATGTATGTACCTATATTAATAGTAATAGTACATATATCCTTAAGAAAAACCGTCAATGAATTGGAACCATCTTAAACAATTTAGAAGAGCTGGACAAGATTCCTTATAGAATGAAAGAATGATACTTATGGTAACAAAATGCAAATAGCGAGAGGTATTGTGCTAGCTAAAAATTCATTGTTATAACAAAACTAATTACTCATACATACTTCGAACATCACTGCAAAATAAAACAGAACAAATGTCAAATCGAATTAGGACATACGTTGAGAAGAGGAGAGAGATTTCTGGTCGGTGGAAGAGAGGCAGTATCTATCTATCTCTCTCTTCGAGCCTGTTGTCTTCTTCTAGACATGTAGTACTGCAGAGGAGGCTGTGTGTTGTGTGACGTCAATTTCATAAGTCCCCATTAGGACCAGAAAGCACAGAGCGTGTATAATATTGTGTAGTTTTTGTGCTACAAAGGATAATATCCGAAACTTCTATAGTGATTTGGGATAATTAACAAAGGTCGGGTCAAACCACAATTGGTCCATATTACCCTCTAAACATTGAGTCTATTAGTACTTATTTGCCTTTGCCAAATTCTTAGCATACCATGATTAAAATCATTTCAAGTATAATCATCTGTTGTGCTTTTATACAAGTTGCATATTTTTATAGAAAAGTAATATATAGTTGAGGTTATATAAAATTTATATGAGGCCGTTATGGTTACAATATTGTAAACTTTAAACTCCACTGAAATATTAAAATATTCTCTATCGGGACGAAGTACTTCACTACTTGAAATAAACCACAAAATGTGTAGAAAATATCACTTTACATAAAATGTTTCATGTGTTCAAAATATTTTCGAATCTTTTGTTTAAAGTGTCTAACTTTGCTAGCAACTTTTCGCCTTTGTAAAATGTAGGTCAGCCTAAATAACTGCATAAATCATTTTAAACCTACACGACTTTATAATTTTAAAATGCGCTCGGGTTCCTTTTTAGCATACACAATTTCCTTGAACGCAGTCAGCATTCAAACACAGCTTCTGAAATTTTAAGATAAGAAAAATATATGATTTTAACCTAATTCCTTTTTCAGTTTCAGAATGCATGAAAAAATATATAGCCTCGGCTCTGCAATAATGAAATCCATAATTCGTAAATCTGTGCAGATAGCAAACGCTTGTTTGCTTTGTAGATTTGGTAATTAAATTGTTCAAATTTGCACAATTCGCAGAATTGCAAATAACATAAATCATGCGTATACGCTGCGGGGAATATGTTTCTTCCAAAGCGTTTGTATTGGTATATCACTTCTATCTTACCAACAGTGGAAATTAGCTTCTTGCAGACCTAGGCTATCAGTGTTTCTTAAAAGGTGTGCCGTGGCACAAATGTGTACCGGAAAATCTTACAAAACTTTGGGTTTTCGACATTCAACTCTCACTAACATGAAAAATGAGACTGAAAAATCTCGAAATTGAACTGTGAGGTTTTCTTTCCGAAATTAGGACTGCCCTAATATTGAAGATATAACAAAATATTGTCAGTAACATATTAACTGATAATCATTTCTTGAAATTATGCATCTGCTTCTACCACTTCTTTAAATGAAGTTTACTAGAATACCAAAACTGTAAATTTAAATATTTTGACACTACAATTTTTTTTTTTTTCTGTAGAATGGCATAAAAAAATCTTCCCATACAGTTTTACGGGACAAAACTAGATAATAATTTTAAAAAAATCTGATGTGACCAGATATTCTTTCATGGCACATTACCTTCCGTCCATTTTATGTAAAGTTCCGTAGAAAAGATTCTATGTCCAGTAAAATTGTAACACGAACATATACTATTTTCTACAAATTCCGTATCAAGATTTCCTCGAAAAAATTTCTATAAATCTAATAAAAGTATAACACGAATATAAACTATGTAAATTGCGCTTTGCACGAACATCTGTCAAATATAATTATTTGAATATATCAGCTGTTTCCATGATGGCTGATTTATGAAATTTAATCTCTTTATATTTTTTTAATTCTATATGTATATGTATCTATTGAATATGTGATTGCGTGGTCGTGTGTGTTTAGTGTCTGGTTGCTAATCTGGTGACCCGGGTTCAATCCCGGCCAGGGCAGATTTTTAATAGCACAGAAGTGATCCCTGTGGTGCCTCTCCACATCAGCTAGGAGTGCCTCTGAGGTGACGCCTGGTAAGCGCCCACACGGTAAAATATATCGTCATCATTACCGATATCTACATGTGTGGTACCCAGTAATGGGCAATATGCCGTGATGATATATTTATTTATTTATTTATTTATATGAAGGAAAATATGAAATCAACTTGTATAGATAATAAGGTATTCTTTCATATTGATAATCACATAAAATGTCATATGTAACTGCGTTTTTTCAAGATATCTGTAAAGAACTTCAAATAAGGGAACTTACGTTTGACCACATAACCAAAATCTAGTCAGCTAGTCATATTAGTGTAAAGAAGAGGAGTGCGAAAGAATTATAATTTTTAGATATGTAATATTGGAGTTATCGTCGGAGAAAAATTTATCATCCACAGACACACATACAGACATCATCGTAAAACTAGTAAAATTGTTTTCTAAAACTTGCTTATTCGTTAAAAACAGCCATCGAATTGTTTGACCAAAGACAATACCTTCCTTACCTAAAGGTGACAGAAGGTAGAAAACTGAACAGCACTTAATAAAATTGCAAATTTCGTTGAAATTATTTTTCATATATTTACTTAACTTAGTTTATGTTTTACTGCTTAACGTAGGCATGCCGCGAAATTTTTTCACTTGGAAAAAATGCGCGAGTGTAAAAAGAATGAGAAACTGCTGTAAATTTTCGTCAAATATATTAAGTCAGAGATATTAACAATATTGTTAATTAATTAGAATTATTAATCGATTTTCAAATGTATTTAATAAAGAAAAACAGTGTACCAAAAGATGTACAAAAAAATGTAAAAAACACGAATTTCCCCGTTTTGAAGATAAAAGTTTAGAAACAGAAGCGTTGCCGTAACATAATGAAAAAATATTAAAGAAAATCTCTGAAAAATTAAATTTTTGGACTCATTATGTCAAGAAAAGTAAAGCTTAATATTTAGCAAATTAAATAGGGGAATTTGAGAATTTTTGGCAGTAATCGCCGGCACGAGAAAATGAAATTAATGTAGGAGCATTTCGCTCTCATTCGTTAAACGTCGTAATTCATTTCTCAAGTCAGGGTAGTCAGGTTTCAATGTCGAAATACGAACGTTTCCTTTTAAAATTTAATATTTTTCAAGTACGAATTAATGCGATGCTGTTTTATCGCTATAATATTACTTTAATATTGGATGTCAAGAAGATTTATAGAGGAATATTTTATTTTAAATTTAAATACGAATATCTAGGACATGCATTGTACAGTTTTATATCACATACTGACATAAAATTGTACTTTTAGTACCATAACAATTTTATATGCCTATGTTAAGCAATACCTCATATTTCATTTATTACTCTCTTATGAACAACTCAATACATCATGAACAATGGGATTTTTCAGATGGTTATAACACTTATGGTCGATTACAAGAACGTATCTTAAATATTAATCATGGTTTAAATTGACAATATTGCATCGAAATGAAATGTCAAATAAATTACGATACATTGCAGTCAAAATTTTGATTTGCATTTATTTGTTTAAGGGTAGATTAATTTCGAATTATGTTGGTGCAACTGGGCATTAGGATTATAAAATAATCCAAAATTTATATATAATATTTGAAACCTTCCACACTACTATTAATTTAATATTCGGTACTAAGATTTGAAAAATTAACATAATAAATGAATTTTGACATCAACATAAATTTAATAACATTTTGTAAGATGGTTTTACGTAACGTTACATTTTAAAGCGAAAAATACAAAACTATGTTGAACGTGTTTTTTCTGGTTGTTCTTGGCCATTTGTCTGTAGATGTCTGAAAGGACGAAACGATCGTCACAAAGTAGTTAATAAAATGGATAAATCAAGATTATATTTGTTTTTTATTAGAACTTATTAGAAATGTTCCACCAACTACAACAAATTCTCTCTCAATTATAAATAAATATTTATTTCTAAGTAGTATACATACTCGATGTTTGGCATATTTTTCTTGATTTTCCATGTATAAAAGCGGATATTCTCTTTATTATTACTTGGAATATTACTGCTTTATTTTGTAATTGTTCGTTAAAATTTATTTAAATTTTCGTTAGGTTATCTGACTCTTTTTCACCTAGTTCTCTTTTCAAAGATCAAAACAATGAAAAACGTATTACCAGTGTAGTAAATAATAGAATTCGCTGCGAAATCCGATACAAAACGCATTTAAAAGTCAATTAGAAACGAAGACTGTCGAACTTTACAAATATATTGCGCAGGACAGAAAAGCAGCCATGATTGGAATGTGATTCTCGGAGCAATATCGCCCGAGGAATTTGAAACTTTTTGTTTCCAGATCTTGTACATCCATTCCCTCTCTCCCTAAACTTGTAATTTATTTCGAAATTTGAGACACAGATGTTGGGTGGAATATTTTATTAATTATGCCAGACACAGAAATGAAAGGGAGGCGTCATCTTACTAACAACAAGGCTAAAGTAATCCATATTCATTCGGGTCCAGCAGATATGCAGCAAATATTAAATTACTCAAAGAAAAGAAAGTTTAATTTATTACAACAGGCACCAAAATTTTATACTGGGTTAAATGGAACTGAATGGTTCTTTGTAGCAATATATTTTACTTTTACCTATATGACGTAGGTACGTTTCCTAAGGAAACACAAAATGTAAGCAGCATTTCAGTTGAATCAACTTCCAAGAAAAAAAAAAATGTGTAAAGCGATCTTTTCATATTAAAAACCTGATGTGGCCAGCACATTATCTTCCGTTAATTCTATGTATTTTGTACAAATCCCAGACCGACAGTTCCTTCGAAAAGATTCTATATTTCCAGTAAAATTGTAACATGAACATATACTATTTTTACAAATTCCATACCGAAAGTTTCTTGAGAATTCTATCTATCCAATAAACAGGAACATATACTCTGTAAATTATTGTACTTGACACTGACATCTATCAATTAGAATTATATGAGAATATATATGTATGGTTTTAGCTTAGCTAGCTGATTTATGAAAGATAATTTCTTTATAATTCTTTAATTCTTTCTATTGAATATGAAAGAAAATGTGTAATTAAACCGCATAGACAATAAAATATTCTTTTATACAGGGTCTTAAAAAATAACTGTCCCAAATTATGAGGGCATATAGTACTGATCAAAATGAGTAAAAAAAGTTTAATCAACATGGGTCCGATCTTCAACTGTTTTCGAGATAAAAGACAATGAAAAATTTGTTTTTTCGGTGTTTACCTCTGCTATCTCGAAAACTGTAAGAGTTACGACTTTGATTAAATGAGACATTTCGTTTACCTTTCAGAGTTCATCTTAGATGTGTTTTTCTTTTTCACAAAAAGTCGAATAATTATACTAAGACAAAAGTTGTGGCGCCAATAATTAGTTTTTAAATAACTTCGTAAATATTAGAAAGTGAAAAAAAAGTTTCATATAATATGTTATTGTTTTTTTATAGTCTATTTCCTGGCATAGACAAAATTTTGTTCGACCACTATCTTAGTCTGTTTTTCTTCGATTCTAAAACAAAATGGCCTCTTTCTCGAAAACAATTGAAGATCGAACCCATGTTGATTAAACTTTTTTTACACATTTTGGTCAGTACTATATGCCCTCATAATTTGAGACACTTATTTTTTTAACACCCTGTATTTATAGTAACATAAAAGGTGAAAAAATGATATTTAACTGCGTTAAAGAAGACGAATACGAAAGATTTATAATTTTTTAAATTGTAGTGTTGGAGTTATCAACCGAGAAATTATTGTCACACACATACAGTCACACATATACACATACAGACATCATCGTTAAACAAATAAAATCATACTCTAGGAACCCTAAAACGTGCTTATTCATTAAAAACTCACCACCAAATTTTTTAACCAAAGACAATACCTTCCTTACCAAAAGGTGATGGAATGTAAAAACGAATAAATTTAGGCATAGAAGAAAAAAATTGCTCTGTGGGATTCCAGGATGATATAAAGAGAATATTAAAAATTTAAAAGAAAAACAATGCACTGTTCAATATTCAAAAATATATACAGTTAAATTATTTGGCAGTGTCACCAGAGGTGAAATATAGGACCTTAGAATCTATGTAGTAAAATAACAGTCTTGACCAGTTGTGATTCTGAAAGTTCAAGTTTCTATCTGGTTGCGATTAGAACATTTTAAGAAACATGTAAAAAACATAAGAATTTGTCAGTTAATCAACTTTCATTTTTTTTTGTAAATAACGCATAAAACAAAAATGTTAATGACAAATATTCTAACTGAAGAAAAAATTATTAATGAAGTCTCTAACATGTTATCAAAGAGTAAATGGCTGAACTAATTTCGTTACTAATAATGTTATTGACAGCCTCTTCAGTCCAGCGACAAACTATATAGACTGACCATTAGCCATGAGTAGGACGTTATTAACAGTGTTACCACCACAAATAACTTGTTAGTAATATTTGTTATCAACATCCTTTGATCTAGACCGCCTATAAAGCGAACGCAAAATTTATGATGTAGGTAACATATGTAGTTAGCAATAAAGCTTGTTATCCACAAAGGAAAAAGTAACAAATGTTCATTACAAATATTGACTTTTAAAAATGCTACCAACTAGAATTCGAATAATATGTGAACCACTAAAACTACTAAATATCAACGGTTTGGGATAACCTTAAAAGTATATTTTGCACACTTTTTATTCTATAAATATACTACATGATATTGTTTCTGTATTTATTGAAAATCTTACTCGTTGATATTTGCATTTGACATATTTTCTCGAACATCTTATACTTGTCATATTCAATGTAGAGTAAGTATGTGCTGACACATTCATTTACCCGTATATTGTAACCTACAAAACCTGCCCTTTCGCCCATAAATATAAACGAAACACACCCAATGAAACCCTTACAATTCTACATCCCTTTCTTGCCTCCGGCTATCATAACCTAAAACCAGATTCTTTCAGCGGTCAGCATCTGCGAATGGCCGTTTATCTTCCCATTGAGATCTTAATACGGGGCGTAGAGATTACTCAAAACTCTCGGCGATCCGGAGAGCGCTGATCATCTTTTACACGACCCGGGGATAGCGCCAAGTGAATCTCACATCCCTGATAGATTGATGGAGAATGTGCTATTCAAGAAAGGTTTTCCAAAGGAGCAATTTATTCGTATAGCATATTTGTGCGAGATAACAAGGGTTACAATAGATTTAGAAATTGGGAATTAATAGATTTTGAGTTGTCAACACTAAGGACAAATGCTTAAAAATCTGATGTGGCCAACACCTAACCTTCCATTATTCCACGTAAAAGAATGGCAGATGGCGCTTGAGAGCTGACTGTTTTTACATGCATTAAATAAATAATTTAAATTTGTGAATCCAAACTTTATCAATAAAAAAAATATTTTTATCTATAAAATGTACGAACCCTGAATATTTTTTTCGCTTTTGTGAACTAGGTTAGCATTCTGACCGGTATTTTTTAAACTTAGGCATTTAACTCATGTTCTCACCGAAGAACAAGTTAATTGTATTTTACCATGCAAAAGTAGTATAGTTCATCTAGGGATCATTTTCCGAAGACTCGTTATCGTTTTATTATGGGTGCACAATATCTAAAACCGCGATGCCAAAATATTTCGGTCCGTACAGTCGACCAGTTCAGTATTTGCAATGCTGGTATGTATTTTACGCCCAGTATTCGACTGTAGACCAAGACTGCACTCTCCAGATTTTCTAAACCGATTACCAGGACTGTATTTGCTAATATTATGCAGTCGAACACTGGGCGTAAAATATATACCAGCATTACAAATACTGAACTGGGGTGGGATTCTATAACTCGACCGTTATCAAACGGTACCGTTATCACTATGGTTACTTAGAAGATCACATTTCATTTGACAAGTATGACGTAAACATACCAATCATTTTGAAAAAAATACGTTTCTATGGTGATAACGGTACATTTTGATAACGGACGAGTTATAGAATCCCACCCCAGGTCGACTGTACGGACCGAAATATTTTAGCATTGCGGTTTTAGCTATTGTGCACCCATAATAAAACGATAACGAGTCTTCGGAAAATGATCCCTAGATGAACTATACCTGTGAAACGATATGGTATCTGTTTTTGGAGATGCTTGGGGTTTTCATCTCTCATGTATAGATGTCTATAAAATAAAGTATTATTATTATTATTATTATTATTATTATTATTGTTAATATTAATCAAAGGGCAGAATGTACATCCCATCTAAACCAACGCTATTTCCTACGAATGAAGTACCTATACCTATAGTAAAATTTTTGAAAGAAGTCCGATTAAGGCCATCTACGAATTGTACCTATGAATTAAGATTTTGTGCTGTCATATTTAGTAGTGTCGTTTACATAGTTTTTATGAGGTACACAAGATATTATGTACCCTTATAAAAACTAAGTAAAAGACACTACCAAATTTGACAGCACAAATTCTTTATTCATAGATACAATTCGTAGATGGCCTTGATCGGACTTCTTTCAAAAATTTTACTGTATACGTATTTTATTATAAATTTGTTACAGTAAGGTTGTGTCCGATGCTGCACTTTTATCAGAAGTAATATCACAAGACCTCCTTATTTTATCGATAAATTTTTATTTTGAACAATTTTTTTTTGCTTAACAACGAACAAGAAAGCAAACTACATTGTAAATCCCGACTCCGAAGGAGGAGGGGTTTCACCTAATGTCAGTTTGCTTGAGTGATTTTGCTTAAAAGCAAATAAAATGAGTGCTTAAAAATAAAAGTTTATCTGAGAAAATCTGAGAGGTCGTGTGGTATTTGGTGAGATAAATTCCAAAGACAACGCAAAATGAAACTTAATACATTAATTGTCACACTGACAGTTATAAACAATAACAACTGTTTATTTACTTGTTAGCGGAAAATTATCGGGGTAACGGGGTTTTATCAATATAATACTGTTCCCATTGGTTGAATTTTCAAGTGTTTTGCATCATGATTGGTTAAAAACTTGTCCTTGGAATTTATCACCATAATATCTAAATCCTAAATTTATATGCCCTAAATTGCCTTGAAGTTGACCCGCACTAATTAAACAAATCATGTTCGTTGTTATATATAGTGCAAAACGTCAAAGTTACTGTCAAAGAATAGCTTCTTAGCTTCTATATTATGAAATATACCTACCTAATATTAATATTTAATCTGAAGCATCAAATTAAATCAAATTGTAAAATTAATTTTTATTATGTTGCCATACAAACATTACAAACCAATGGATGTCATTAGTGTTCATTCAAACTCTCGAATAATGTTAAAAGTAATTTTTTTTACTGAGAAGTCATTCTAATGTATACAAAAAATATAGAACTACCGCCTAAAACATTTTTTATGGCCATCTGTTAATTTGTTAGTGTGTTATATTTGTTTTTCTTATAAAAACACTTCCGGACTTCCTTTGCCATCAATTTCTTGTAGATCCTTACAAAATAAAAAACAATTATCTTAATCTCTTGACCTAACCAAACTTCGTATCATTCTTTATAGCGTTCCATAATATCTTCGCACGTGAGGTACGAATTTTCTCTTTCTCTATCTCTATCTCGACAGTTTGAGAACGAAAGGCCAAGCAATCGCTTATCTTGCAATTTATTACGAAAAAACTTGGCACGCAATGGAATTGAAATAAATAGTTATTGAATTCGAGTGTGCTCAATTACATGAGAGTCTGTTATGTTCTGCGGCCGACAGACACAGTTGTTCGGAGGTTTTTGTTTTTTGTTTTGTTTCGAGCAGCGGCAGCAGCTTCCTCATCGGAAATGTCCTACGGAGAGCATTCAGAACGGTTTAAATTGTCAGCCTTTACGAGATGTCTATGTTTTTCTTTTGGGTGACTTCGTAAATTTTATCAAATAGCTAGCCATTTGGCCAGACAAACCAAAACAAAGAAACGGCGATAGGCCACCAGAATATCCTACGGTGATAATTTTTATTGTCTTCTTTAGATACAGGTTGTTGGCCACCTACATCACAAGAAATATATAATTATGTGTAATTCGGAACCACTTTGACTAAGGCCAATTTTTACAATTGATAAACTACAGTATAGTTATCGGACGTATAAATAACTTTATCATAGTAACTATGTTATAAAACCAACGCAAATGGTGAGAAACTACCACAAATTTCTTTCGACTAGTTTAAAATATAGATTTTAAACTTCCCTCAATTATTATTGGGTTACATCGCTTTTATTAGTAACAACAGTTTTTATTCTATTAGGCATTGTGTTCCTAGCCCCTGCATATTTTTCTGTGATTATTGTCCCATATGTCTCTCAAGGTAGGTTTTACTGTATGCACTTG
This sequence comes from Ophonus ardosiacus, assembly GCA_943142095.1. Classification (NCBI taxonomy): domain Eukaryota; kingdom Metazoa; phylum Arthropoda; class Insecta; order Coleoptera; family Carabidae; genus Ophonus; species Ophonus ardosiacus. The sequence goes on along the minus strand of OW964832.1, from coordinate 38,365,753 downwards.
AATTTTACGAAGTTAAAAAGAAAAATCCCTTAATAAATTTAAAAAAAGAACTATGTAAATATTTCTAGAACTACGTTCTCATTATCAGTACAAACTACAAAATAATAAGACAGAAAACTTAATATTGTTAACCATACCAGAAGTCAAAACAGCTCTGAGAAATAAATGAGAGACCTACCCACCTGACCAAATGAAAGACGGGTCGGAGTCGATTTTTCATCATGAGACCCGTAATACCCATATGCATTTATTTATACATTTAAATTATTCATGATGGTGTCTCTCTTACAAATCGAGATTTTTTACTTCTATCTTCTATTTTTGTGCAAATTACCAACTTTTAAAACTAATTGTCTTATAATTATTTGAGTATACGTGAAGATATATAATTTAAATTAAATATAATAATAAACCTTTATGTTTATTTTATTTTATTATATTATTGTAGTACGTACAACTGACGATGATTGCATTGCAATTGAAATGTACATATTGATAATAAAATATAATTTGTGAAGAAAGGTTTATTATTATATTTAATTTAATTGTCTTATATCAAATGTTTAATCAAATAAATCAACAACAGTTTGTGAAGTAGAGAGCGGTCAAACACTTCTTACGGGTAATAGGAGTTTTATGGGTCTTTTGGGTCTTATGGATAAATAATCGAATCCGAGCCTTATTAGCTGAAATAAGGGTGAGCGGGTGGTCTTTTGGATCCACTACATATAATAGTAAATTGTATGTGAATATTAAATTGTGTTCCTTCTAAATTACTGATGTTAGTTGTGTTAGAGAATAAATTCTGTTTGCCTGAGATTTTGAATAACTGTCAGTGACGAAAAATATAGCATAAATTATTAAAATATCTTTCAGAACTCATATTAATAATTGGAATAATATTATCTTTTTAGTTTATGTTCTGTATTTTTTTATTAAAACCCAACGTTTCGGCACCACAAACTGGTGCCTTCTTCAGGGGAAATTGACATTGAAGAAGTTTTAAAAATTACACATGTGTTAATTTTTTCCACCAGACATTTTCTTACAACTGACAATTAAGCTAATATTTAATTCAGTTTTTGGAAGCAATTAAATTTTTTTTCTATACTAAGAGGTTTTTGGATGAATGCTTCATTTATTTCAACATGCTCAAAATTTACAAATTTCACAACTGCGACGTTTCGGTTCTGTTTAGAACCATTTTCAAGCTAACAAAAAAATATTTATTTGTTAAATACATGTAAATTATAATGTATAATTGTCAAACTTACCAATAAATAAATTATTAAAATAATTGAAAATATTACATTTTAATTATAAACGATTTTGTAAAAATTTAAACCAATGAGTTTAAAGACTACATGGTTAAAAGTCAACTAAATAAAAATTTTAACAATTCGTCTTATAAGTGACCGCCAAAATCAACAAACTTAACAACGAATGACATCTATAGAAAGATGCAAGAATGAATGACAAAAAACATTAAAAACCCTAAAAATAAAAAATTACTGTGGAGTGATATATTTAATATACATTTTTAGAATTATTGTAATCAGATTTACAATTTATAGAATTATCGTCAAGATTTATGTAACAACTTTCAAGAAATAATCTCTTTTGAATGTTAGATTCATGATGTAAAATTTTATAAATAGTTGAATCCAATTTATGTTCAAGGGCAATACAATGATGTACTATGGTACTATGTTTATTGTTATTTTTAATAATATTGTAATTATGTTGTTGTATTCTTTTGTAGATATATTGTTTATTTCACCAATATACGAAGATTGACAATCAAGACAATTTATTTTAGAAACAACATTACTATTGAGATTTTTGAGGTTATTATTTTTTAATTTGGTAACCAACAAAGAAGTATCAGTAGATAACTTATAGGCAATTGTTAAATGTAATTCATTAGTTATGGATTGTAATTGTTCATGTAAATGAAGCATTCATCCAAAAACCTCTTCGTATAGAAAAATTAAGTTAATATATAATTTAATTACAGATAAAAACACCTGACCTAAATATTATTTAGAAATTTTGAAAGGTAGTGTATTAAATTATTAAAGAAAGAATTGCAATCCCTCAGCAAGTTTACGAGAAAAACGACGATTTATGACAAAGCATTGTCAGCTAAATTCTTTTTGTATCTGATTCTAAATCTAAAAAGAAAAGCATAGCAGGGAGTCTTTAACGATTCCCTCAATCCATTCGCGTGAAAACACCTGAAAATTGTCCGCTCGTCAATTGTCCCAACAGGGTGAATTTTCTCCATCACCGATATCGTTTTGCCATTTACCTAATCGCCGCTTCTGCGTTGCCATCATCGACATTACGGCAAATCAGATTTTCAGCGATGTCGAAACATTCGCTCTCGTCTGCTGCAGCCCTTAAAAGGAATTAAAACTAAATTGATTTCTTCCGCCAAACTCAGCTAAGTGGGCTGAACTAAATGCTCAAAGGAGTTGTAATTTTGTTTGGATTTGGAAAAACAAAAGTCAAGTGAGTTTTTGCTACTTACAGATTTGGGGTTATTTACCTCCTACGTTTATTAAAGACAAAATGAGAATTAAGGATTTTCTTCTATAACCGATAATTTTAATTGGATTTTTTATCGTTATTATATCTGAAGTTTTATAAAAACTATTGAAGCTTTAATTCCGTTTTACTTTTATTACTATTTTATTATTCAAAGTAATTCCTTATACAGTATCCGATATAAATAGAGCGACTTTGTAGAAACCAATAAAAATGCTCCCCTATATTTTAAATATTAAATATATTTACAAACAATATATAAAATTTTAATGGACGTTAAATGGGTAATTCAAAAGTATCGTACTAAATTTTACAACTACTTATGCATTTGAATACGGATGTTTGTTGCAACAAAAATAAAGAGACTGTATAAAAATTAAGTGCAATTTATATAGTGTATATTAATGTTATAATTTTATTGGATTTATAGAATCTTTTCAAAGGAACTTTTGGTATGGAATTTGTAAAAAATAGTACACGTGTTCGTGTTATAATTGTATTGGATATAGAGAATCTTTTCCAAGGAACTTTTATATTGTATTTATCCATTTTTATTTCAATACATTTATTTCTAAAAATTCACACAGAGCTGTTTTGACCTCTGGCATGGTTTACATGCTGAGTAATCTTAACTTCTCTGTTTTCACTTTGTAGTTTCTACTGATGATGAGAACTTAGTTCTCGAAATACGTATTTAGTTAAATTTATTGTTAAGGTTAAGGGGTTTTTTCTTTAGTTATTCACACAGTTGTTCAAATACTCTAAAAATGCGTACACTTACGTAGCATTCTTTTTACAATCAAATAATATTACTACCAAGTTTATATCTCTAGCCTTTTTTGAATTATTGCCCCAAAGGTCAATATACCCCACATTCAGATAAAAACTTCAAAATTTTCAAAATTCTAGTTTTTATGTATCTAGATACTTCTCAATGTGCTGATTCCAAATTTTGAAACCGCAGGTCAATATCTCGTTTCGTTCTCGAGATATTTAGATTTAAAGTTTTGCTAGAAACTGCCCATTTATGGGTATTAACCCAAAAATGGGTCGAGATATAAATTTGGCGACATCACCATTCGATTCTACGGACAAAAATACATAAGTATAGAAATTTTCATAATTTTTGTCCAACCCGTTAATTTTTTATGAATAAAAGCTTGAATACCCTGAAAATGGCCAAAATCTGAAAAAATCGTAAGGGGTACACCTTAGATTTTTGCGATTTTAGGTCATTTTCAGTTATTTTGCTGTAGAGATAGTATGCGGTGTTCAAAATTTCTGAAAATTGGTGTTCTTATGTAATTTTGCCCGTAGAATCGAATGGTGTTGTCGCCAATTTCATATTACCCAAAAATGGGTTTCAGGCAAAATTTTGAATCTAAATATTTTGAGAACGAAAAGAGATATCGACCTGCGGTTTCAAAATTTGGAATCAGCGCATTGAAAAGTATCTAGATATACAAAAATTAGATTTTTGAAAATTTTGAATTTTTTTTTAAATGTGGGGTATATTGACTTTTAGGGCAATAATTCAAAAATGGGTAGAAATATAAACTTGGTAGTAATATTATTTGATTACAAAGTGAATATTACGTAAGTGTACTCATTTTTAGAGTAATTATGTATGAGTATACATAATGTATATTCATGTGACAATTTTATTGGATTTATAGAATATTTTCCAAGGAACTTTCTGTATGGAATTTGTAAAAAAATGTATTATGTTCGTGTTACAATTTTACTGGATATATAGAATCTTTTCCAATGAACTTTTGGTATGGGATTTGTACAAAATACATCAAATTAACGGAAGGTCTTGTGCTGGCCACAACATATTTTTCTTTTACTGTTAGATTGAACATCTTCAAATCTACAAAACACTCATCAGAAACAAACGTGTAACATATGATAGGAAAGAATATTCATATCAAATTCAAAGCGTATTATAATAACCATATCGGAGTAGAGGATGAAAAATGAAAAAAATGTGCCGTTTAAAAAATGTTCTAAATAAGGAAATTTCGATGGAATTAAAGAATATATTTCTGAACTACTCATCGGCTACCATCGTGTGAACATTATATGAAAGATAATTTCATGCTGAACTCAAATTTTGAAACCGCGTTATCCTATTTTTTTAAATTAAATAATAAAAATTGTCATGTTTTAAATATTGGTAATATGCATATGTAAATAATAATTATTAATAGGTATGCATTTAGTCAATTTTGGTAATTTGTCGGATCTATGTAAATTTACTTGAATCAGCTCTACTATTCCCTGAATATTTAATATTGAAACGTGCGGTTCAGTAGGGCAGGAAATCAGACAAATGTATATTAATCGCACTTAGCAAACTATTAATACTCGTATAAACCACAATTATAAATGGAATTACTAATAACGACTTGTAAATGCATCATCCAAACACAAATTATATTTTATATAAATTGATTTTGATGCAATCGTTGGAATGGTAGGCGAAAGCTAATTTTCATTTTGTGAAAATTAATTGTGGCAATAAATCGTTTTTAATTAACATATTATTACAATAAATTATACTGCGCATAAAGTGGACAGCAATTTCAATATCATTTTGTTTTATTTCTCATAGCCCTCTGTAAATTGCTAGAAATTATAACTTTTATTTTGCTTCTTTCTCGCGAACGAAACAAATAATTTCGGATTTATGTTTTAAAAGTCATTTGTTCAAATGATGATTAGTCAAGCTATACTTATATCAATAATTTTTCTTTCTTAAGCTGATAGAAGGTGAGTAGAATTCAAGTATGCCTATAAAAAGGGCAAGTAATGTTGTTTGAGATAGTAAGATCTTCTGTATTAGTGCGCGTTAGTAAGATTAGACCAGCACTCTCTTTGGTCTACAATTAGGTCAATGCTAGAAATGTAGACCATCCCTATTTCCATAAAACAGCTATGTAACGATCACGTCTTACTACATTTTCTTATAGCTTAGCTTAATCCCGCGAAATCTCACATCTTCAAGGTTCGGGATAATGTTAACAAACAGTCACTGCTTTCTCACTGCGTGTTCCAACTACAAAATGATTTCAAACTTAGTTTTCTGTATTGCGAAAAACTTTTTCTTCTCAAATTCTTTCTATAGAAATGCGTGTTTGTTATTTACATAACTTGTGTATTCTTTAAAAGCATGGATTCGTAGCCCTGAATATGAAATAAGGAAGTTTTTTATTTTTGACAGAGCGCGCAATTAAAAGAATATAAAAAGAAAAGTTTTTTATTTACTTCATTATGCCCTAAATTCAGAATTTAATTAAATTTATTTACATCTAGCAGGGAATCGTCACAAAGTTTTTCTTTCTAATGTAAATGAAAATTAATTTCAATGAAATTTCATAGAATTTAATTTAATATCCAAACATTTATTTAACTATTAAAACAATAATCATAATTAACATTTCGGTTTAATTAGGGTACGCTATCTTATAGTAACAATAAAAAACAAGTACCTAAGGTAATCTGGTAACGTACGAATTCGCCGTGAGGCGAGTTTTACAAAGGATGAGTGCGTTAACAGACCTTATGATATACTATTTTTTCTATTAAAGTAATTTTGCAATGAGATTTTTTAAAAAGCGACTTTTAAAAATCTGTTGTGGCCAGCACAAGACCTCTCGCCATTTCCATATTAGGCTATATAAGTATTGAATTGCACTTCCCTTTCAAAACGTCGTTTTATAACAAAATATTACAGAACTTTACCCAAATATTGTTTTTTATTGTATTTAACATGTCTTCTGCACACATATAATTCTAATTATATCTATTTTATATCATTTTCATGTCAGAGATTGTTCCAATTCATTAACCAGATTGGCGGTATTTCTGATGGATATATGCATTTTACCACAATTTTACCTATAATTTCAAATATTTAATTAATAAAACAATAAGAAAAATTAAATATACTTCCCAGAAAAAGCTATCAGAATGTCACTAAAAATGTTGATATTTGACAGTGACATGTGTCATGTTATAAACATTGGAATTTGTCAACTGGTTTCCTTAGTGCCTTGGCCTCTGCGATTAGTGTACTCTATAAATTATAGTGTCTTTATCTCTAAATCTATACAAGATATAATAAAAATTATAAATGTATTAGATGGAGAATTGTATGTTCTTCAATATTTAATAAAAAAAATTCCCAAAAAATTATATTTAGAAATTTTTTTTTAAGAAAGTACTACTTCCGGTTGTTCAATTGTTACCACAACCTTTTCAGCTCTTCCCAGGAATGTCAGATTGAAGAAACTGCAGTTAAATATTTTTTAAGTCTTATAGTTTTTGAGGAATCGTCCCTCCAACATCCATACATACACACACACACACACATACACACATCCACACACACACACAGACATCATCGTAAAAATGTTATAATCGGGTTCTAGGGACCTTAAATCGTGCTTATTCACAAAAATCTGGATATGCGAATTTTAGCATGATTCCAATACCTCTCTTAGCGAGAGGTAAAAAATAAGATTGGTTGGTGTTGGCAGCGTTTCCTACAAACAATTGAAATTACGTATTTTGACAGTTTGTGTATTGTATGTTGTGAATTTTGTCTGATAGTATACGTGCACTTTTAGATCTTCTAAACGACGTGTTAACAGTGTCTTTATAGAATCTTAAGAACACCAACATGAAAAAAATTGTACTGTGTTGAAAAAAGTAGTCTATATGAACAGAAAAACGTATGTCGCCAAAATTTATCTTGGAATGTAATTTTGAGAAAAAAAAATAATGAAGGAGGAATCAGACATTTTATTTATTTCATTCAAGAAGAATAGCTTTTATTTCTTTAGATTTTTGACAATATGTCCTGTCAAATTGACATTTAATTAAATAACGGGTTTTAAATAAGTTTCTACGTCCTAGTTGGCTTTGGGTTTGAAACGCATGTTTGCAATTTATTCTTAGTAACAAACTCAAACGTCATTGTTTGACATAAATCGTATTCAACTTAAAGTAAAATAGAAATTTATTTTTTAACTGTTTTACAGTAATACGTACACTTAGGAACATTTTCAGCATCTACTGTAATAAAACTTTAATAAAATTCTATGTTGTTCCAAAAGATGCACTCATTTTGAATGACGTTTGACGTTTTGTTTAAGATTAAATTGTATGAATATAGGCAAACATGCGTTTCACAACCCATAGCCAATCAGTATGTAAAGATTTATTAAAACACCCGATACTTTTAAATTATGACGTAAATTTTTTTGATCATAGCCTACTGGGAGTTAGTTTTTCAACACACTGTATTGCGCACATCTAATACCTAATGTATTTTTTTTCAAAATATATACAAAATAGAAAAAATAAATAAATAACAAAAAAAATTATATCATACATATTATACTCGCATTCAAATAATTATGGAATGATGCTCAATTTTTCCCTTCTCCCCATCCTCTCTTCCTCTGCGGTGTTTCCGCTTGTTCATAATAGCATTTTCAATATGTAATGTAATTGGCAACAGTGTAGAAATCTCTAGTCCATTTTTATTTGACGGCAAGTATAGTTCGTAAAGCAATTTTATTTTTTTTTTGAAAATTTATAGAACAAAAAGTGAAACTTTATAGTCCAAGAATTTTATAATTTCATTTTGAAGTCCTAGGTCTGCAACTTTTGATTATAATTGATTCAGAAATCAGGTTAATAAATTAAAGCAAATGTTAATCTACTATACTCGTCGTCAAATGAGTATGGACTGATATTCAACTTTTTTCCCTTCTCTTGACCCTTGCCCTGCGGTGTTGTCGCTTCTTCAAACTTGGCATTTTCAACATTGCCCCTGAATTGATGATGATGATGAATTCGGCTGTTAGTATAGTAATGCCTTTTTTTAATAACTTCTTTTTTTATCATCTGCTACTAGTTATGTTCTCTACGCTGTTGGGATCACGGCATTTAAATTTGATGAAAAGTGTTACATATTCTGAAAATGAACATAAGTTAGTGCCATATTAAGAAAATTTGGCGAAATTCTAGTCGTGAAACAAGCAGCGAAGCACACTTGCCAAGTCAACTACTTGGAAAGATTTTAATGAGATAAAAGTGTTGCTAAGTTGAAGCATTTATATCCTAATGACTCTTGTAAACATTTACCCAAATTCACATGAATATGTTCGTTATTAAACACCGTAAATTAAACAAAGACAAATAGATTTATTCAATATTAAACAAACAATAGCAACTCTATTTACAAGGGAGGCTTTTGTTTTGCTTTCCATGCTAACTCCATATTCTTGTAAACTCTGTTGGCATGGTTACGTATTATAAACAACGAAATGAAAACAAGAAAGATTTAAATATGAAAAATGTAGATTTGCATAAAAACTTCAATATGAATATTTTGTCAGAATAATAAATATAAAGATTTTGTATTCAACAATAAAATGGAAGTATACTTTTTAAATTTTTCTTTAATTAAAGTTTTGACATTAAATTTTGACTCATGGCGGCCACCTTTACTCTTTCTAAAAAGATGGCCGCGAATTTGCTGAATTTTATAAATATGAAAATATATAGTCACTTTCTACATTATATTAAATTAGCAGGCTCATTTTAATACTTTAATTAGAATTATTTTAACACTTTATTTTTAATTTAAAGTAATGATACTGTAGGGACTTGCTAAATTGTTAAAGTTATATATGAAATCTTATTCTTCCTCTTTTTTTCCTTATATTCAAGATGGGTATCGGATTTTGAAATTTATTTAGTGTGGCAGCTTAAATACTCCTTCAGCTAGCACTATCTATGTTTAGCATGAACAACTGGTCAGGTTGTCGCATGCGAGTGCGATTAATGCCTCAGATTCGATCAAAACATGTAGAGACACAGCGCCTTAATGCGCACGGCCACTATACCTACACATTTAAGTGCAGATAAAGTTTATTATGAAAATGGCCCTAGTGGCTCTTCAGTAAAAATTCATTCAAAATAAATAATAGCAGATTTTTTATAATAGATTGATATTAAAAATAAATACCTACTACCTTTCAGTATATGTTTTTCTGTCTCTAAATAAATAAATAATAAATTTGCAGACAAAGAAGCTAAACAATAGAAAAATAAACAATTTATAGCATTAAATTAAATGCCACTGAATGGTTTTTCGCGAGATACACGGCGATTCTGAAAGTTTGATAAAATAATTCAATAAAACAAAAGAGCCTTTCCGTTTCCGTCTTTCAAAGGATTCGGTTTACAAAACATTTGCGAATCGTGTGTGAACCCTTTCAATTCGCGATACAAACACAAAAAGAGAAAAAAATGTCAGAGGCTTTGAAAGCATAATTATAATTAACGAAAGTTGCTCGGTCTGTTCTAAATGATGGGGATGGCAGTACACAAAAAGTCCCAAAGGAGCCCTTTCTTTTTTTGTCACGGTCTGCGACGTTTAACGACTATTGATATTTTTTCTTCAGTGCTAAAAATGAATAGGTTTGACAACGGAACCCCTTTTTCTATTATTTTCTTGTTAATGGTGATTAACTTATAAAAAGAAGTCCCTCAAATTATCTTGATGAGATTTTCATTTCCAGGCAATTGATAAAACGATTTAACTTAATTTCTTATTTATTTTGCGGAGATAATACTCCTGAAGCGAAACTGAAAAAGGAAGAGGGTAGATGAACCTTTATAATCGCGAGGGGTTCATCGTTAGCTAATATTTATTAGACTAATTTTAAGAGATAGGGATAAAGTTTATTGCTTATCGTAATCTACACGACCAACATTACTTTTTAAAAAAGTAAAAAAAAAAAATATTTTCTTTTTTATATTCCGTAGGAATTTGTTTTGACATAAAAAAATGTTCACATTTTTAAACGATTATGAATTATATTTTTTGTGGTTCCAAGTATATTGGATACAGGGTGAAGTTAGCAACCATTAACAGCTGATTCATTAAGCGTAGGCTGAAATTAGTTTTTAACCTTTGATTAACCGTATTACCTCTGTCCTATCCAGATGTTCTCTCTCTCTATCTATGTGTGTGTGTGTGTGTGTGTCTGTGTGTCTGGATGTGTGGAAGTTGGATAAACGACTTCTAAAATTCTATAAGCTTCTACGGTTTTCTCAAACGTACATTAATGGGAAGAGATGAGTAGGTTTTGGTAACAATTGGACAACCGGAAGTACTAGTTTCTTAAAACATTCTTCTAAATTTATGTTATTACATTAAAGAGCATAAAATTCTCTATCCGATACATTAAATTTTTTTATTATATCTTCTATAGATGTACAGATAAAGAAATATAAATATATAAAATACTTGTTATAATGAATTCCACAACCCAAACAACTCTATAGAAACCAGTTGAAAGTTTTGAAAAAATCTAATTACACCGTTATTCTACATAGAAAACAGTATAAAAAATATCTAATCATGTTTCTTTATCTCTCATAATAAACGAGATATGAAATATTTTAAGAATAAGCGAAAAACAAGTTTTATCCTGCAGCTCAAAAACGAAAAACAATGGAAAATTCATGTGGTGCCTATTAAAGTTGTATCAAAGAGTTGGCCCATTAGACCTACATTAATTTTCTGTAGCGTGCATAATAAAAAAGTTTTTCATATAAGGAACTCGAATTTGTTTCCACCCTGTACATAGTAGAAGTGAATTATCATGATCCGTGTCAGCAAAAAACATGCTAACATTGGTTAAAAATTCTATATGGTATATTTTATTTATTTGCTGATTGTGTTAACACTCGAATAATGACAGCGATTAATATTGCACCAGTTTAAAATATGCAAAGCCCCTAGGCTACACCTAGTTAGAAACAGAGAATATTTTATATTGTGAAAAACATTTTTACGCTTATTCATTTTTCATATGCACATAACCTGTCAGTTATTTTACATAAACTAGGTAGTTTAATTTGTATTTATTATAAATTGAAGTGACACAATTTATGCATTAATTTCATAATTTTGCAGTAAAAAATTCTTGTACTGTTTTGTTTGAAAGCCTGGATATTTTCAATGTAATATTTGTTCACTGGACAACAATTGTGTTTTGAACTACATATTTCGTTAAAATATATGATGGATTTTTACATATTTAGTTTATGTTTATTTTATGAAATGTAAACAAGACTTTAATGTACATTTTGCCATGAAAAATTATACGCTATTTAGGTAAAAACAACAAAAACGTAATCATTTTTATATGAACAACTTTTGAGATAAATATTAAATATTTAATCACGGTGCATGTTACACTTTTGTGCTAATATACGTAGTAAAACAAAATTAGTTTTCGAATATACTATATAACAAATATTTTGCATTGCTGACCGACCAAATACCAAAATCTGACCAACCTGAAAATCACTGCTTACCAATCATGAATTGCGATATTGTTCCAATTAGTTTTTCATTTTTTTAAATAAAAAAACTGTATAAATACCTAACTGGCAATTCCTAAAAAAAAAAAAAACACGACCACACCGCAAAATATGATCAGATTTCGGTATTTGGTCGTTCGGCACCGTCCGCAACCATTGTGGTTCACTGAGCGAATTCGATATTTGGGTGTGACACATATACAACCAATCTCGTTCTCATATGTGAACAAAACATGCATTAAATATTCTATCGAAATGTAATTTTATCTTTAAATGTTTTCAAAACAATCTGGAATCTTTGTTATAATATAATAGTCGTATATGATAAAGCTTCGTGTTACAGTGGCGCAGTCGTTAGGATATTGTAGCATCCTACTCTGGTTCTACAAGCTTAAATTTTCTTCTAGAATAAATCTGTCATAAATGCTTCCACGATAGAATCACCTTGAGGTGTAATAAGCTTCTTGTTTTTTATTTTGATCGATGATCAGTTGACCTCGTGAACCAAAGCTACAAAACTGGAGTCCCAGATTTGAAAACAACCCATAAACCCAACGATAGTCGATGCATAGCGATCAGCAAGTAGTTTGGAAAAAAGTTTCGCAATGTTTTGGTACACATTCCCACATTTTCTCGTTTTTATAACTCTATGCGACGTATTCGTGGTTGAATTCATTTCTTGGCAGCCAACATCGAGCAGTGGCGTCCAAGATTGTTTTTACCGGCGGGCACGATTTTATTTATTCTCCAAACTTATGTAATGTAAAATAAGTGAATGGGAGATAATGCATTGTTATTTCGTAGCTTAGCGAAATGCATAATTTTGGAAAGGTTTTAAAGTTGGCTGTGGATGTTATGATCGGTGTTAAATAAATTAGTAATTTAATGTGTAATAAATGGCATCGTACTCGTATGGAAAAGTACCTGGTAATATGATGTTTATTGAATGTAAACTGAGTCATAAATAAGAAAAATAAGAAAAGTGTTCGAACTGCAGTTTATAATAACTATTTATCGTACTTTGACAATAATTATAGAACTAAGAGGAGTAAATTCTCAAGTCAAATTTACAGTACTATGCGTCAAACTTGAAAGTTGAAATTTATATTCTAACCACACAGTTATGGCCATAAATTTAAATTTGTTGATTTAAAATTCGAAATATTTATTTTGGCATCGATCGGGATCGAACTCGTTTCTCCAGATTGGCACATTCATAAATGGGTATAAATCGTACTAAGGATATTTGAACTTTGTGTCTTTTAATTTAAAAACGTACTGGAACGAAATTATATATAATTGTAAGCTATAAAGTTTATAGAAAAAGCTGCAATCTACGAATATAAACCATTAAACTGCTAGAAATTGAGTTAAGAAACTAATATTCCTATGGAAATATAATATATCTATGTACTAATTTTTTGTTTTTCTTTGCAGGTAAGTGATCCATCATACTATTCATCAATTATCTGTCTTCAACAAGAGTATGTCTTCATGTAAGGTAAACCTTTAAACTTTAAAGTGAAGTCATATGTTAGTTTATATAAGCTTCTTGTCAGTTATGTTCGTAGACACCTTTCAAAATTAATGATGTATGATACGCGTATGTGTTTTAAATTATTTTCAAAATGCTAGTGTTTTAACTTATAATAATTTCGCAATTAAATTACGGTTTTAATTTGTGTATATATACTTAAAGTAAGAATACAATGAATTCTAGAATTGATAATCTTCTACTTCAATTTTAATTTAATTCTAGAGCTATCTTTCAAGTGTGTTTTTAATTCTATTATACTCGTAGGTTATCCAGTCAGTCATACAATTTATGTCATAAATATCACTAAAAATAATGACGTCATGTGTCAATAAATTGATATGAGCATGTAAAACGGATTAAAAAATGATCTGTCAATATTTAATTTGTAAATAAAGTACAAAACAAAAAACACAGAGTAAACAAACAAGAATTCCAAAAATCTGAATTAGATGGAAAATATTGTATTAACAATAAAAATATTAGAAATACAACTACAAAATCATTAAATAATAATATAAGTTAGAAATATAGAGTAGACATATAAAATTTAGTAACATGTACGTTCAGCGTTGCCAATAGTAAAAAGATAAACCAAACGTTATATTACAAAAATTAAAAATTTACTTGATAATAATATTTCCAAACATAGTTATTCTATTAATGGTTTCAAATTCAAACCAATAAAACACCGTTAAAAATATATTTTATGCATAATTTGACAATTATACACCAATTTCTTTGACATAAACGTCATTTTATAGCCCGCGGGCCTCATTATAGCCCGCCGGGCTATAATGAAACGTCAAACTAAATTATAACCTACAATATAAACAATTCAAACAGGCAACATGAAAAGTTTTTATTACAAATCGAATTTTTTTTTATTCTTTAATGAAAAATGAAATTTAATTTTGTGATATTTATATGGAAAGCGTGGAGATACACAAAATAAAACTCAAATAACATAACAAATAAACAAACAATAAACTGTTGTTCTCCGCTTTCATAACAACACTAGATACTGGATGTACGAGGACAAATTCTTTTCGATACAATTTTTTTAACACTCATAATTTGAAAATTTTCTTCCGTGCATAAAGTTTTGTATGTACCACGAGGGTAACTTGCTTTTATGGCCTTTGACTTGTTTTTATCCCTCGGCTTACGCCTCGGGCTCAAAATCCCGCCGCAGGCCTTAAAAGCCTCCTTACGCTCTTAATACGTAAATAGCTATTATAATATAAAGGAAATTTTAAATTTCTGTAAACAATGACGTAAATCGTTTGACTTGCTGGATAGCCTATAGACATTTATTCCACTTATACTTTAAGGCAATGTGTTTTATCCATGGGAGAAACCATAAAGGTAAAGATTATATCTTCATTACTGAACTGTGCTAATAGAAGAAAATTGGCATACCCAGAAATGGGTAATAAGCCATGATGATATAAACATTTTTGTAAAGCAAATTTGATTCTTGACATTATTCTAAATTTGTCAATAGATCTTTTCTGTCACAAAAGAAAAATGTGTTCCAATTTTATACAGAAAAAGGATGCCTATTAAATAACTCAAAACAAGGAAATTTTCCGTCCATATTTCGTAGATTTTTCCCTCATCCTTTGAAGAATATCTCCACATCCTTCTCCGTGACATGTGTCAAAGTTTGGCGACCCTAAAGACTTAACAAATCTGTCTTCAACTAACACGCTATGATAAATATATCACAGCCTACTTGATATTTTTTCCTCGCCTGTTTACCATATCAATATTCACAACGATGCGTTACGTCACCAACTGAAACAATCCGAAAATTGAAATTTCACTCCGATATGCATCAGGGACCAAAAAATCACGTCGTTCATTCGAAATAAATTCAAATTTGGACCATTCATCCAAGTTAAATCAAAGCGGACGTCATATGAAATTCATCAGAGCTGACACAAAGTTGCAATGATTTCGAAATCAATTTCTATTTTTCAGTTTTATGTCTTTTCGTTACTGGGAGTTCAGTTGCAATAAACGTCATTTTACTGGAAATATTATGACAGAATTATTATTTTCCTAGACGAATTGCTGAACTTAGACTCACCTGGGAAGAGCATATTATGCCATAATTCGGATTTAATAGAAGAAAAATAAAACGGATAACTGCAGTTGGAGAATTTTTCAGTTTAAAACTCTATCTCACCGAATTTACAGCTCAAATCGTGATGATATATTTATTTGCTCTATTTAAATTTCAGTTTTATTCTTCGTTCCATTTGAACCGAGTTTGTTTAGAGATATATTAGTATTAGTTTGTTAACCTCTACTTTTCATGCTACGCACTTAATTTACTGCTGCGATCCATCTTTTTTTATGAACCTTTTAACTGAAAGCGTTTTGTTGTTTTCGAAATTTTTTATTATTTTTAATATTCTGTGAAGTATACATGGTGTTCCATAACAAGCTTACGCTATTTTTGTTTAAATGCTATTTAATATTATTTCACTAAATCCTAAAGTGAACATTCCCCATTTTAATAGCCTTCTTTAAAAACGCACTATTGGAAAAATTAATGAACGGAGAGATATTTCGTTAAATAAGTTAAAAAGAGTGCTCAATCGGACCGATATCACAAATATCATTTCGCTGCGTTAATTGCGCGATTAATGTTTACATTAAGCTTAAAAATCGTTAAAAAAAAACGATTCCTATTACTCTTTGATAGATACAATTTATTTTGCTTTCAAATCTATATCATCAGGCACGAAACAAATGGAAATTAAAATGAGAACAACAACAAATAAATCTGATGTGGCCAGCACATTACCTTCCGTCAGTTCTATGTATTTTGTACAAATCCCACACCATAAGTTCCTTGGAAAAGATTCTATATATTCAGTAAAGTTGTCTACATATCTAACAAAATTATAACATGAACATAAACTATGTAAATTATTGAATTTCACACTGACATCCGTCAGTTAGAATTATATACATATGTCAGCAATTTCCATGGTTACAGCATAGTTGGCTGAGTTAATCTATAATTATTCTATATCTATAGAATATGAAGGAAAATGTGTAATCAAACTGTATAGAAAATAAAATTTTCTTTCATATTTATAATAACATAAAATGTAAAAATGATTAACTGTGTTTATTAAAGAAAAACCGTTAAGAAGAGGAATACGAAAGAATTATAATTTTTGGAATTGTAATGTTGGAGTTATCGTCCAAGAATTTTTGTCACACGCACACACATAAAACTAGTAAAATCGTATTCTAGGGAACCTAAAACGTGCTTATTCATCAAAAACTCACCACCGAAAAGTATTATTTTCCATAATCTACTTGTATAATGAGTCGATTTCACATTTTTAAAAGTATTTTATATGAAAGTTCGTGCAATATTTTTCATAGGCAGTTATAAAAAATTTTTTTCGTCAATAATGAAATAAAAAGAATGGCGCCAAAAATAGTCATAAAAAACAAACTCCTACTCCTGTGACATCGGAATACATACAGCACATCACAGGAAAACAGTTTACGGTATTTATATAAATAAAAGTTCACATGAGTTAAACTGTATGTACTCTGACGTTACATTCTGTTTCAGATCACGTGACTTTCAAAATATTACACATATTTCAATATTTAATTGTAAAATATGTAATAGATATTGCGGCTGTTTAAAGAATATATTTTAAAATTTAGTACTTACAAGTTATACAAAAATTCTTGCCGCAGCCCTATTATACTCGTTTGTATAATGATAGGAAGTATATTCCAAAAAAATCTTTGAGACGTTGTTGGAAAACATAAGTTTCTTTTATCACGAAATCGTTGGAAACTATAAAGCAGGTAAACTTTCCCGCATCAGACAAACTACGTCATAAACTTCCTCTAAATTCCTTCCACGTCTCTAACCACATCGTTAAAAAGCAGCAAAGTATTTTCGGGAATCAAGAGATAAAGGTTAAGAAGTTCTCTCAACCTCTATCACCTCGACAACATAATCAATATCCTTGTCATTCTCTCTTTATTCTCCACATAGTTCTCGTATACATTTATTCATCCAGCGCACCGCGGAGTGAAAAACTAATGAAATAAATACGACACAGTATACGACGGTTGTACAGTATTTATTGTTCCTAACACAGTAGGCTTTGAAATATTATCTTCACAACAGCAAATGTCATATTTGATTATGCTAGTGTGAACAAAACCGAGAGAGAGTTACCTCCCCAGTAGCCAATTTGGCGTTGTTTAATCAAAATCCAAACAGCTTTTAGCTCTCTTTGTTACAATGAGGTATTCCACTCATTTTTTTTTATTATTTTAAATAAAACTTCATTCAGTTTTGAAGCAATTCATAGTATTAAAAAATCTTAATTGTTCCTAGTTTAAGAGTATTTTATTTTCGAGAAATCAGTGTAACGTCACATTTCCTCTATACTTGTCTTTCTCACACACATTGCTCTGAGTACGCAGTGAGAGAAGGATAACAATTGTATGACGTCAATTTTCCCTTTTAGCAAATGTGAAATATCTCGTAAAGTAATTATTTAAAAAATGTTTTCATTGTTTAACTATTATTTATTGAGCCATACTTTATGTTAAATTGAAATTTTCTTGAAATTGTCTCATCAGTACAACGCTCAAGTTCATAAAAGACTTGTTTTCATGAACGTAATTCACGATGTCGGTTTCAGACTGATGTTACTACCACTGTATTTATCTGACGTAACGCCTAGTGATTTTATTTATTTCCTAAACTAAAGGAAAGTATACGAGGAAGAAATTTTGAAACCTACGAAGTTGTTATGGCAGCAGTTCAGAATTTCATCTGCGATAAAGACTCCGAGTTTGTTTAAAAAAGGTGTTACTATGTTATGTATGTGTCTTTAAGTCACGGTGATTATGTAAAAAAATAAATTTGTTTTATATATTAGGGACAATAAATACTGTACAACCCTAGTCCGAAGCAAGTGGACAATGAATGATGAATGATGACGGGGACGTAAAAATTCCCGGTTTGTTTCAATGGCTGAATTAGAGTGGAAGAGGTGCAGTGGGAAATATTAAGTGAATGACAGAGCTTATAAAAATGGTTGTAAAATGCGGATGTGGATTGAAGTCCGAATGTAACGTTGTTGCAAACTCTGGGATTAAATTGAATTGTACTGAATTCTTTTCGCGTAAAACTAAAACTCGCTGTTTCGTTCTGTTTTACTTATTTCATTGGGATTTTAGTATCAGATGAGTAAAGTTGCAAAATTTGTATCACAATCTACAATTTTTTGCTGTATTCATATAATGGCATGATTGATATGTTCATTCAGTGGCGAATTTAATATGGAGTCATCCACCGTACACAGAAAAAAAGAGCTGAAATTTTGTCTAATTATAAGTAGATATTCTTCTAGGCAATATGTCTAATTTACCAAATTTACCATTCTAACTAATCTAAAATAAATAATAAATATTTTGTAAAAAAAAAACTTATCTAATGAGAATTGCCGCTTTGTCATAATAACGATATTTTATAATTTTATTGCTGGACCCGACAGTCAATTTTTCTGACTATAGCTGTTAAACCTCATACACAGGTCCAAAAATGAATATATAATTATTCCTGAAAATAAAAATAGATTCTTGTTCACCGCTCTTGAAAATAAAATTAAACATAAGACATACACACAAGGATTTGCAAATGTTAAATATTTCACACAAAAATAAGCACTTACATAGCATTTGTTAGTTGAGCTGTCAATTTACGTTCTGGAATGTAAATATAATTTTATGCACGGACGTATCATAATTTGACAATTATACACGAATTTCTTTGACATAAACCTCATTTTACAGCCCACGGGCCTCATTATAGCCCGCCGGTCTATAATGAAACGTCAAACCAAATTATAACCTACAATATAAACAATTTAAACAGGCAACATGAAAAGCTTTTATTACAAATCGAAAAATTTTGTATTCTTTAATGAAAAATGAAAATTAATTTTGTGATATTTATATGGAAAGCATGGAGATACACAAAATAAAACTCAGACATAACTAATAAACAAACAATAAACTGTTGTTCTCCGCTTTCATAGCAACACTATATAGGTACTAGATGTACGAGGACAAATTCTTTTCGATACAATTTTTCTAACACTCATAATTTGAAAATTTTCTTCCGTGCATAAAATGTACCACGAGCGTAACTTGCTTTTATGGCATTAGACGTAAAAGCCTCCTTACGCTGTTAATACATAAATAACTATTATGGAAAGCTGTCTTAAGAAAAAGTTCACATATATGATTGCGTACAGTGCTTTAAAACGTATAAAGTTGTTATTATTGTTTGTTAATTTTGAATATATTAAATGACATTAATTTCCGTTTTATTTTCGAAATTATGAAAACCAACCATAAAGTCTTATTTATAATTTTATTTGTATTTCTTATTTTCGTAGCTGGAATGAACCTTAACAGCTTGTATATACTATTTATAGATTAGTCGGTGAATTATTCGGAAAGACCAAAGTTCAACGCTTCAAGAAAGGGTGCGTCTAATAAATCTAGTTGTTCGTTCATAAGGTTTTCCCTTTCGTTTATGGTTTTCTAAATTTCATAAACTTGTAGGAGGGTTAATCTTCGGCTATGCCTTTGAAAATATAAAATATCCAAATTAGATTCCGTACAGTTGCGATTGCTGTCAAGTAAATGTTTAGCTACATTGTTATAATTTTTATTATTTCTTAAACACGATAAATGTTCTTTAATTGTTACTTTGAAATTTTGTTTGCCCTATATACATGTAGGTAAATGTTTACGAAAGGCACAGATACCTCCATCAAGTACTTTTAAACATTAATTTATTTAAGGCAAATATCTGTCAAATTACTTCATCACACGAGAAACACGTATAACAAAGTTTGAACACTGACGTGAACTAGAAATAGATATTTTGCGCTATATACTGGGAACTGCGTTTAAAGAACGTTAATATTAATGAAATGTTTATTTAAGGTAACGTAGTCTTCCAGTTCCGTGCATAACATTCGCCGTCATTATATTACATTTCAAATAACTGTCAGGTTTTCGAAATGATATATCCTAGTTGAGTAAAACTAAACATAGGTTGAAACCATTAACGCGGGAACCATTTAGCTAGGTTGTGTATCTTCACCTGTATCCCGTTTGGAATAATACACGACGGAGACGGGCAATTGTTTGAAATTATAGAGTAACATTCACTGCACTGAGGTGCAGTCTAGATGGTATAGTCCTTCCTTTTCGCTTAGTTAAATAGATTAGAGGACACGCGAGTAGCATACTGCCACCACCGACAGATTGGATGGAATCCGAAATGATCTAAGGACTAATAGAATTTGTTTGAGGTTTTGTTGGATGTATTGCTATCACGTCTAATTAAATTCATATATAATTAAACTTCGCAATGGGGTTTAGTGCATTAAAATCGTAATAATATAGTTCAAATTTATTTAGTCTCCCACTAAGATATTGTCTTCTGTTGTCAATTTTGGAATTAATAAACACGTTGTAAGATACATACGAATTCACTTACCCATTTCAATTTTATTTATATTATACGAAAAATTCTGATGTGGCCAACACAAAACCTCCCACTATTTAATTTTTATGTACATACATATATACATACATAAAATCACGCGTGCCCCACTTAGTGGGTTAGCAAAAACCCGGAAACAATAGTAACAATAAGAAAAAGGATAAGAGTAAGAGCTCAGCTGACTCACTTCACTCTTTCTCCTTGTCCACAATCATCATAGCATTCATACATAAGAATATATTAAAGTGACCGATTTTCGGTAGCGAATAACCGCATCTGGACTACAATAATAGTTACGCAACAATGATCCCTCGCCACACATTCCTATCCATTTTTATTAATTTAAATACATACTTACGTATTTACTAACGCTGCAAACTATTCCATTGCATAAAACTATTGATCTATTTACTATTTTTTTTAAATGTCACTATTATTAATTTGAAGTGATTAGTTTTTTAACAGTGACATTTACTGTCAGTTACATTCATTTGAAATATGAACTGTGTAACAAAGGAATTGTGTTTATCTTAGGCTTCGGGACTAATAAAAAAAATTATTTTTAAATTTATCTGCAAAATATATAGAAAAAGCATTAATGTATTCCTGTAGAAAATTCAATAATCTTTAATTTTCGTAAGACATAAAATGCGAAAAAATGACATTTAATGATATTTTTTGAAGAAAAACCATTAAGAGCTTCAGGTAAAGTGCCATTTCCGGTTATCCGATTTACACCAAAATCTAATGGCTTCTATTCATATTAGAATAAGATAGAAATACAAGGTTTCAGAATTTACTAAATGATAGTATTTGAGTTACAGCGAAGACAAAATCCCTACACATACACACACACACACACACACACACACACACATACATACATCGTCGTTAAAATGTTAAAATTGGATTCTAGGGACCTTAAAACCTGGTACTAAAATCTCGATATGTGATTTTTAGCACGATCCCTATACCTCCCTTACCAAGGGTAGCGGGAGGTAAAAAATGCAATATGAAATATGTAATTTACAGCATATTTCAAAATAGCATGAAAATCTGGTAGACTAACAAGGTTTAACTGCAAATTTTTAGAAAATTAGTTTTTTTTCTTTTTTAAAAACCTCTCAACAGGATTAAATCTCAATTACTGAGTGGGTTCACATACACAAACATCCATGCCTTAGTGGGGTTCGAACCCAGAACCCCGAGCACACTCATGACTAAGAGCCGTTGCTCTAACCATTGAGCCACCGGAACCGACTTATATAACTAGGTTATATCTGCCATATTTCCTAATATTAGATTTTAAATATTGCGGCCCTTTTTCTATATAGTATAGAAACAAAAATTTAACAAAACGTGCAATGACGAAGTTTTGTCTGCAGTTCAGATAGAAATACTTTAGCCAAAGAAGCTAAAAAGAGATTCGGAAATTAGCGTCGAGAAGCGGAATGTTTTGAAAACAATGATGGCTGTAATTACTGAGCAAATCCTAATATAGTATTATAGCAAAAATTAAAATAGATTTTTTCGCAATGAGAAATTTAATATTTTTAAATTTATTTATTATTATTATTCTTATTATTGTTATTATTATTTGCAGTACATAAATTAATGTTTTCTTATTTATTAATAAAAATAAATATTAATTTTCTATCGAAGCATAGGAAACTCCCGCCAGTTGAAAAAAATGGTTAGATATTTAGGATTTTTACCGTTTTCTCGAAATCAAAATTTTGCAAGGATACAAAATTAAAACTCAGAATTTTTTATACAATAAAGGATTCTTACACTTTTACTTAGAATTAACTGTCAAATAGTTCCTTTAAAACATATTTAACTGATATTGACTGCATGACATTTAAAATATACATTTTGATTTAAAAATATATTTCTGTTGTTATTTGTATTAAACAAAATAACTATTTGAAAGAAATTTAAATTATAGGAAGAATAAACAATATTACGTATTTAATACTTATGCCCGGTTTCATATACGATTGTTAAATCTTGTGTTAGTAAACAAGTTTTCAAAATTAACAACTTGTTCAATTTTTATGTTTCATGAAATTAGCAAATCAATGTTAGTCAACATGCATGTTAAAATTTGTTTAGGGAATTATTGTATTTTTTAGGAATATAAAAACCAATTTCATAGTTATTAATAATAAATGTCATTATTGACAGACTGGAAAGTACCAGCCGCATAGAACCTTAATGTTAATAATAACTGATTGATTGGATCAATTGGATGATTTCTTTCAGTGTATGATGTCTAATTTTCATATATATGATCCAAAATTAACAGAACGATGTCCTCAGATAGCCGATATCTCAGTATTGTACATCATCAAAAAATTGAAAAGGATTTCCTCGATCTCTGAATACTCTTTCTCTTCGCAGAAATCGAATATCAATTTCAAAAAATTCTTCTTCAGGCTCACCAGATTCCGAAAACATAGTTGAATAATATTTCCTATGACATGAATGTAATGAATATATTTTTATTTTAAATTACACAGCTAATGCAACTTGTACTTACTAATTTTCTTGTTGCAAATTAATTTATGACGGAAAGGACAAGATAAATATTTTGTTCTGATTACACATATGTGACAGATGTCATAAATAGCAACAGTAGTGGCAGCACGCACTTTAGAATTCTATCATAGAAAGCAGGCGAATACGATTTTACATTTTCGAATCTTGGTAGCATGCACTTTAGAATTCTATATTCATTTTTTGACTCCGAAATTATTGGATTTTATACTATTAAAATAAAAAAATATTATGACAGTTGTATATAATAAATGTATAAATTATATGTAAATTGGCTTTGAGTAGAATTGTGGCAAAATAATGTCGTTACTTTGACACTTTCGCCTCGAGTCGTACGCTTGCAGGCGAATATTTTGATACACGCATGCTACCAAATTTTCGCTTCGTGGCGAAAAGCGAAAACAAATGCCTCTTTTGATAGAATTCTAAAGTGCGTGCTACCACTACTGGTTAGAAATTTAACAAGACCCGAGACTGTTGTTAAAATAGCAAACCATTTAACCATAGTTTAAATCTAGCATTTGTTGATGAAACAATAGTTCCTACTTAATCAGTTGCTAAATTATTTAACAAATTGTTAAGATTTAACAAGCGGATATGAAACTGGGCATTAGTCTAATAAATTTTACTATTTATAACACTTTATATATTCGTCGTGACATCGAATGAAGTAAAATATCGATGAGTTTTAAATAATTTTTGTTAACACCTTCTTACAAATTTTCATTTTTTCATCCACCACTTTGATCCTGTTAAAGATAGGATAACGCGGTTTGAAAATTTGAAGTCAGCATGAAATTATCTTTTATATCATGTATTACTCCATTTTTACCGATGAGCAATTCGCGAGTTACTAGCAACGTCCTGACGCAGTAGTATATTATAATTTAATAACCCATTTCCAGAAAAGTTATAAAACGCATAGAATGTATATACTCGTATAGTAATATCAACGAAGCCTTTCAAACTAATCATAGTTACTATCGTAGGTGAAAGATAAATCTTTCTTCATCTTTGACGTCGTAGATTCAACGGAGAGAGATTTATTCGAGAATATTTGCTCGGCTGCGCTGGGGAAATATAATGATAAAGGGGCTTCAATATATCATTTTTCTTTATTTTAATTTTAAAGGCAATGGATTGCTATTGTAATTGCGGATGAAATTTTGATCTAGGAAAACTGCAGGTCGTAAATTTCAAACACTTGGGAAATAGAACGTACTTGTAATTGAAATAGAAGATGTTGACAAGTCATGGAAAATTCATACGAAGGGAGTTTCACCCTATAATTTTCCAAGTAGTAAAATTTAAACGAATCGAGAATAGTAATGTTCGAATGAAATGGGTTGACGAATTCAGGTGTTTGTATTCTCTGTACCTCCACCACATATAGGCCAAATGTTGTTTGCCATATTAAAATCGTAAAAAATCTTTACGTATGCAGAGCGAGAAATTTAAAATATTATGAAAATATCATTTAAGAAATATGTGCAATATATGTTTTTGAAAACAGTTACATTCTGATATTGATTTTCATTTAATTATTTCGTTATTTAATATATTAATGAGGCTGTGTCGCATTTTAGCATTCAGTATTTAGGATTTAGGTCTTCTTCACATAAATACAACTCCGAATGGCACTCTAGTGATATCCATTGGTTTGTATGGCAACACTTTAGAACAACAAAAATGAATTATACAATTCGATTCAATTTGATGCTTGAGAGTAAATGCTAATATTATATTTCATAAAATAGAAGCTAAGAAGCTATTTTTTGTCATAAATTTGACGTTTTATACAAATTATAGCAACGAACATGATTTGTTTAATTAGTGCGCGTCAACTTCAAGGCGGTAGTGTACTCCTGCAAAACCCTAAAATCTAATTCCTAAAATCCTAAATAATCACTAGATTTAGGGAATTTAAATTTAGGATTTACATATTCATATTAGGGTGATAAAAGTGCAACATCGGACACAGCCTGAAAATATAATTCATTAGTCACGTGACAGGTTTTTCGCCAATCAGCATACAAAATCTCCCTAGTTCCATGTCTATCGCAGCGATGATAAAAAACAAAGAAATTATCACCTTATTTATATTCGTTACTAAGGGATTTTTACAA
The DNA here is from genome assembly GCA_943142095.1 of Ophonus ardosiacus. Taxonomy (NCBI): domain Eukaryota; kingdom Metazoa; phylum Arthropoda; class Insecta; order Coleoptera; family Carabidae; genus Ophonus; species Ophonus ardosiacus. Next base: position 38,339,982 of record OW964832.1, on the reverse strand, counting down.
AATTGACAGTTTAATTTTAACAAAAATTCATTATATTCTCTTATTAAATATAAGCTTGGGATATGACTAATAATCGAAGATATTGCTCGTGAAACCGAAGCAGCATATTTAACTCGTCCTTCAGATTCGGAAAATCTGCAATTCGATTTCACTCGAAAATATCATCGATGATAAACTTATTACTTGTTATATTACATATGAAAATATTTATATTTATAAATTCCCGAAAAAGCTTTCAGAACTTTATAATAATAAATTTAATTTTTATGAATAGTTTTATTTTACAAATTCATGTCCAATGAAACGTTATAATTAAATAAATGTCTGAAAATTAACACAAAAACTTTTTGTTTGTTAAAACATTTGTACAGAATTGAAGGAATATTATAAAAGATAAAAAGCTGTCTCCCTCAATTTTGCAATAAACCTACCTTCTAACCTTTAAGTCCGGTTTTTCCGTCTCTAGATAAAGTATCACTAAATTCAACTGCCAGATAATATGAAAATATCGCATGAATATAAATATATCATGACGGCATATTACCCATTTCTGAGTGTGCCACAATCTGCTTTATCGCAGATATCGGTAATGATGATGACATATTTGTACCGTGAGGGCTCTTACCAAGCGTCTCCTCACGGGCACTCATAGCTGGTGTGGAGAGTTCACCACAGGGCTCACTTTTGTGCCATTTAAAATTTGAAATATTCGCCGTCTATCGGTATCGAACCCGGTTCCCCAGGTTCGCGACCAAACACTCAGGCACGCGGCCACGGGACCCCATCAATATTAAAGTGTAAATTGAAAAATTATACCTATACATAATTATGTCAATTATATGATGCCATATTTTTCAATTATCTGGCAGTTAACTGACGCTTTATCTATAGATGGAAAAACCGGGCCATAGTGTCACTTAAGAAATTCAAAACACCAAGTTATAGGGAATAAGAAAACAAAAGCGTTACAGTAGCAAATTTATTTTTGGCCAAAAATGGATTTATCGGGTTTTGAAACTAGAAAATTAATAGTGTGACAATAAAACTACATTTTAAATATATTGAAAATAAATAATATATTTATTAAAAATACAAATACTTACACAAAATAAATTTATAATAGCAAAAATATGTATTAATCCAAATAAATACTAAAGATATAAAATATTCCTATCTTATAGCTCTTAAAATGATCAACAACAAATTAATAATATCAAGATACAAAATCGTCACTGCAAATATATGCTCTTCTGGCGACAATTTATATCTATGATCACCGTCAATGATATATTGTATATCCAGAATTAATACTATAGAAAATATGAAGAGAGCGAGACCGGACAATGCAATACGTCCACCAATGCTGAGGAATGACAGAGATAAAGTTGTCGTGATAACTATTGCAAAGGCCAAGGAAAATATAATCATATTCATGGTGGTAAAGTCAATTCGAGTTTGAAACGCAAACCAGGTGAGACCCAGGACCAACGCGGCGGTCATGCCGAAGGCTATCATAACCTAGAAAAGAAAGAAATCACAATAAATTTATCATACATAATATCATAAATGGTAAATTTTTGCCGGGAAATTTTCCAGATTATTACGAGAGCTTGTTGCCTAGCAATTCATTGAGTGGAATTGGCAGAAAAAATTTGATCAATGTTACGAGATAAATAACAATAGGCTCGAGTAAAGGAATTGGAAATTTTTGCAGAATAATATTTAACCACGAATGGTAGTCGGATGATTATTTCCAAAATAAAAACACTGAAAATGTATGTTCTTTGACAGATAAATAAACAATATGTTCCTAGGTGTTCTTAAAATGTAAAAAAAATCTTTCATCGAAACTCAGTTATAAAAAATACAGTATGTTATAGGCTCAAAAGATACGATTTTTTATGGCGGTGTTTTTTCGTAATAAAACTTGGTAACTAGATAGAATTCTAAATTTGGATTAGTTTATAAATTATGAGTGAAATAGTCATAACATTTTTTGGTAATTTTTATAAAAGTTTTTGCACGATCGAGTTTTCTTAAGGTTTACCGATTGGGTTTCTTTACAAATTACTAATCGGTAAGTGATTGTCTTTACTTACCGATCAGAAGCCGAGACGGTGTGTAATTACAAAATAAACGATGACAGCGATTAAATCTTATTTTAATTTTGTAATTGCGTCAACCGTGCAAAAAACGAAATAAGTATTGAGGTCATTAAGGTGCTTTCTATCGGTATAGGATGCATTGGAGATCTTTTCTTCGTCTCGATCTCCAAAATCATTCTCAACCGGTAGCAAGCACTTACTGACCTTAATACTTAAATAAATATTATTTCAAAATTGTTTGTTATATAATTTATACAATTTAAGTTACTTTTTCTGAAATTGACGTTGAAATGGTACTTATAGTGTAATGGGCATGTCTAAGTTTTTTTTTTTTTTGTTAATGTTTTAAGAATTTAAAAATAAAAATTCCCTATTCTTTTCTTTTCTTCAAAACTTCGAATAATGTATAACGCATTAAATTATTACTTAAGTTTTGAAACGAAAGTTATAAATTACAAACATTTCCTGTAACCCGTAACAGTAAAGGAAAGGAAAATATGTTTATTTATTAACCTAATGTTAATCTAATCATTATCCTAACTTGAAGGAAAAAATACTCACCACTTCTTCCCGATAAGTTGCACATATTCCTCCAATCATATATGTTAAGGAAGAAGAGAACAGAAAAAGAAATATATAGTTCCATGGTGTTCGCTTTCGAATTGTCGGAGAACATATAATTGTAAAAACTGTAACAAAATAAACTGGTAATCCCCAAAGAATGTGATGATAGTGGTGTTGCCAAAATTGACGAAGTGGTTGAACGTATATACAAATAGCACAAAAGACTACTGTTTTTAAAAGTAAAATACCCAATATGGCAAATACTTTTCGACAAAATGCTCTTCGGATGGACATTTCGCTGAACATGAGGGCATACTCGTTAGGTTGCTCTATTTCTGAAAAAGAAAAATTTTAAATGATTAGTTTCTCTTCTATCGAAAAAATAAACAAATTCGTTGAAATTAAAGAGTCGAAAACTAGGCACTACTCAAATCGAAAAAGCAGCCAATGTACGTCATCATTTAGTGTAAAGCCATTCAGCATTAAAATCAATAATACTGAAAAATGAAGTAAATGTGATAATGTCCACGGTATGCACTATATTGTTTTAAATGTTTGTAAACCTAGATGAAGGTACAAGAGGAGTGATGGGAAGAGAAAATTTTGAAGAAAAATTCTTTGAAATTTTCTCAAGGAATTTCAAATAATGCAAAGCATCACAATGTTTGTTGATGGAGGAGGAGTGGGTATGAGACAGGCACAAGGCACGGGCATGCAAAATAAAAGAACAGGTGTCAAGGTCTAAAAATAAATCGAGAAAAAAATGTCAAGATACTTTTTCCTGCACATCGTAATTGAAGAAATTTCCGAAAATTTTGCCTGGGAATAAAAAAATTATTTGCCGGAATCATTGTATAAAAGTGTAAGAGAATAAATGTTTTATGTCTGGTGGAAATTCCGAGTAATTAACATTATAAATAATGTACCTACTTCAACTTCATATTGTTGTTAATTTTTGCTACACTTGGCAGTATTGTTAATTCATGTTCATACTTTGAAGGTTACTTGACAATTTAAAAAACATTAGCAATATGTTTGAAAAATTTCTGGGCGTTATAACTTGGTATTTCCATTCATGTTTAATTGCTTTTTCAAGGCTATATTACCAGTTTTATTTACATACATAGTTTCCTTATGATTCTCGGACTTATATATAAATAAACCTGTTAGTGACGTCACAAATCTAGTTACTTCGTATTGGCTCCTTAGCAGATTCGAGTGAAGAAAAATATTTCTCGGTATTTAGCTTGCTTGATTAGCATTTGAAAAAAAAACTAGACAGACGTTCTTCGAAAATCTGTTTTGTAATTTATTTCACCTTTAGAGCGTATATTATTTTACTCATGTACATCAACAAACAAATAAAAAATATAATTATAATGATTATAATAGGAAACGACATAGTTTGATACTAAAACCACTAATACCGAGATAATTATGTACGTCTTTATTTCAAAAATTAGTATTAACATCCTCTGTACAATTTATAAATTGAATAATCTTGAAATATTTCATAAGGATTATTTTGAAATTTTATCACCTGTATGTTTGAGTTAACTGTAAATTTTTAGTCATGAAAACAACCTCCCACTACTACAGTGGGTTAAAAAAACAAAAGTCGGAGTAGGCTATGAACAAAGATGCATATGTCCTAATTTAAACATATTTAATTTAATATCAATTTTACACAAGAAATTGTTAAATGTGTTATTTGAAGAAACCAAAGCTTTTCTTTTTGAATTTTATTTTAGAAATGAATATAAATTAGAAAACTGCGAATGGCAATATTCATTTACTGCCTGTTACAAAGAATTTCAAGAAAATTACATCTCAAGATCAATTTGGTCAACCTGACTTTTGATTTGAATAATGATCAGACATCAGACATACGTATCTTTGTTCATAACCTAAACCGAGTTAGATTTTTTAACAGTGTACTTACATACAGTAAGTAATTCATAAACAATAGGAAAACTGGCATAAATAAAGATTCATTATTAGTTTTAATTATACAAAAATAAGACATTTTAAAGATAACGAGGGGAGTGTATAGCATAAGTTGTCAAAATTAAATTTGTGTCAAAGTTAGATGAGACATTTTTAGTTCTAACTCATACTTTAAACAGATAAGAAAATTAATTCAGGCCTAAAGCTATAAAATACTAATAATAATTCATACTTGCTGTTGCTGTTTCAACTCCATTGTCTGTATCATTTATTGCTGCTTCGGTTTTCGCCAGATTAGCACTTGCAAAGTCAACACCTTTCGCAACTTCTTCTCGTAACTTTTCTTTCTCTTGAAATATTTTTGCATCTTGAGCAGTGTAGGGTGGTGGTTGAATACTTGACGAAGGCACTGTTAATGTTGCAGCGATTATTTGATCTTGTTGCAGATCACTGCTCTGTAGACGTTCAACGTCCATCGCGAACTGTGCCAAGTTCGCAACTAAACTAACTGCGTGCTTGGTTTGCAGTGTTCGCATTTACGGACAGAATTTCCTGATAAACCGCAGAGTAATATTTTGGAATTACCTGGTTTCATTTGGTTAACTGACATAAAATTATCATTTTATATCCGGAGTAGAATAGAAAAGTGTGATAAGAATGGAAAATCATGAATTTTTTTTTAACCAGAATGTCCACAATTATTATATGGATTTGTTGAGTTCAGATTCTTAAACATCAGAACAAGATATAAAGAATGCGAAAACGAATTTGTTTCAGTAGCAAACTCATTTTTGGCCAAAAATGAATTTTCCGAGTTTTAAAACTAGAAAATTAATAGTAGGTGCGTTCAATGAAGCCAGCAAATCTAGCATTTGCTAACCTGCGCTAAGATGTCAAATCTCTGTTACATTGAACGGTTTGCTAACTTACTTGGCGGTTTCATGTTTGAGTGTAGGGAGTACCTACCCATTTCATTGTGAAATTACATGAAAAGAAATGAATATGGACAAAAATATTAATGGGGTCATTTCACATTTTCTGGTTTATTTTTTTCTTGAAAAAATAGGTCAAATTAAACATGTATGTGTATGTTTTACATCTTACAAGTCTTTAGAATCAGAGATATGATTTTTTAAAAGTTGCGTTTAATTTCATATATTTCAACGGCTGACGACACATAGCTCTACCGGTTTAATTTAGAACTATGATTATTTGTTTTGGTATTTATTTAAATAAATGGTTTATTTACATACCTTATACTGCACTAGTACTTTTAAAGAAATAGAAAGTAATAATAATCTTCTCTCTTGTATATTTTGCTGTCAGCTGTCACACTTTTAGGTTAGGTTACTGTTTCATGTTGTGAAGCGTGTGTGTGTGAGAATGAATTGTCTTTGTGTGAGTATGAATTTGAGTCGTCACAAATTCAGTCCGTGTTTAAAAGCGCGAAAGTTTATTAGCAAATTTATGAATGAAAAGTCGCATATTTCAAATTATTTTCTATTACTATATTTATTAAATGAGATGGATTTCATGATTTTATGAAAAAATCGACAATTATTTTTTTTTAAATGACCCCATTCAGAAGCAATTTAAGAATAAATGTACATAGATATAATTGCAACATATATTAATTCATATAATATTTTATTAAAGAAAATATTTTTAATGAAATATTAAATAATACAGAATTTGTCAGAAATATTAATTTATTACAATTTTCCATGTTCTTAGGTAGGTACTTCTGTTTAACATGTACCACGGAATGCCTGACATGTACACCAACTTTTGTTTTGATATTAAGGTAAAATGCATGTACAAATTGAACCAAGAAAAAAAGTAACAAGAAAATTAAAATTTAATAAAAAAAAATTGAGGTTTATATTTAAAAATATTTTTCTTTAAGATAAAATACGAGCTCTACAATATATAAACAATTTAATTTACGCACCAAATTACAACTGATTTTTAAATATTCCCGCCATACTTGTAAATCTAGTACTGCTAGCATACAAATTCTTGTTGTCCTTGTTAGCTAGCGAACGCTAGACTAGCAGAGCGTTCAATAGAAGATACTTCCGTTTCGCTAGTTTTGCTAGCCTCATTGAACGTACGTAGTGTGACAATGAAACTACATTTTAAATATATTGAAAATAAATAATATATTTATTAAAAATACAAATACAAAAGAATTTTATAATAATAAATTATTATAATAATAAAAATATTCCTAACTTCTCATACTAAAATGATCAACAACAAATTAGTAACATCAAGATACAAAATCACAATTTACAAACTTTTTATTGTGATATAACGCATGAGAGAAATAGGCAATTTCATAAAAATGTAATTAATTTTCAGAAAAGTAAATTCAGTTTCAGAGAGAATAACTTCAATTTCAGGAAAAAGTAACTTCAATTTTAGAAAAGTAATATGAAAATATCAATTTACTTGTTCCAAAAATGAATTTACTTTTTCTGAAATTGAAGTCATATTTCTGAAATTTAATTATCTTTTCTGAATTGCCTATTTCTCTGTCTACCTTTACTTAATTACTTCAATATTACTCCAGTAATCCGGTATTTCTCATAATCCGAATTGATCAAGTTGTAATTGATCAGGATTAGCGGTGCTTCACTGTATTTGTCATATTAATATCATATTTTTTATTTGAAAAATATGTGAATGCATGTTTTTGCAAACAGTTACTTTCTGAAATTTATTTTTATTTAATTATTTCATAATTTTGTATATTGCTGAAAATATTTATATTTTTAAATTCCCGAAAGAGCTTCAGAACTTTATAATTTAATTTTTGTCAGTATTTTTATTTTAATTGTACAAAGTCTTTTCCGACGAAACGTAATTTAAATAAATGTATGAAAATAAAAAACAAAAAAATTATTTAATTTTCATTTTTGTTTCATAAAAATATTTTGCTTTCCTTCTCAATTTTGTAAAATAACTTTGTCTCTCTTTGAATTTCCTTTTGTTTTAATAATATTCACACAAACACGATGTTTTACCTTTATATTTTATGTCCCCTGCATCGTAAAATTAAATAGATTGGTTTAAATTAAACTCGCTTAATAACAAACAACTTTTCTACAATTTTATTTTGATCTGCATCAATGAGGGCTGTGAAAAACTTAATTTTGAGTTGATAAATTAAACTCTTGTGTATTTTACAACCACTGCTTAATTTTTTTTAACTTGTTTGCCTCTCGCCAAGAGAGGTATTGGAATCAAGCTAAAAATCGCATATCCAGATTTTAGTGGCTAAGCACGGTTTAAGGTCCCTAGAATCCGATTATAACATTTTACGATGATGGCCGTGTGTATGTATGTATGTGTGTGTGTGTGTGTGTGTATGTGTGTGTGTGTGTGTGGGTATGTTGGAACCACGGTTTCTCAAATACTATAATACTTAAGACATGTTTAACTGTTGTTTCCTCAATCTAACATTACTGGGAAGAGCTGATTTGATTTTTGTAACAATTGGACAAACAGAAGTACTAGTCTCTAAAAAATCTAAATATTATTTTTTGAAAATTTTTGTTATTACAAATATTAAAAATTATAAAATTCTCTATCCAATACATTGAATATTTTTATTATATCTTCTTATAGATATAGCTGTCGCATGTTAAATTGACATTGCCCTTGTATGAGGAAAACCTAAAATTCGTACTTAAACAAGTCGTGATGTAATTATAATATGCTATTGTTATAACGAGGAAAAGACTCCGTCAACATCGAAAATTGCTACAAAAAGAAAAGGGATCCATTTATAAACCAAAGTATGTACAGTATCAGTGTCAACTAAACATGCGCTTGCTAATACATATATTACATCTCGAACATTTAGAAGAGTAGGAGGAAACTTGTTCATAGAATGAATTGAAAAATAAAGATTAGATGTAATTAGAATTTTGTGTTTGTATCGGACATGTTAAATACAATACTTATATAGCCTAATATGAAAATGACGAGAGGTATTGTGCTGGCTACAACATATTCTTTTTTACCTCGCGCTACCCTAGGTAAGGGAGGTATAGGGATCGTGCTAAAAATCACATATAGAGATTTTAGTGAATAAGCACGTTTTGATGTCCCCAGAACCCGATTTTAACATTTTTACAATGATGTCTGTGTATGTGTGTGTGGATCTGGTGGACACGATTACTCAAATACTATCAATCAGAAAATTTTGAAATTTTGTATATCCATTCTACACTAATATGGGAAGAGCTGATTAGTTTTCAGTGTATATCGGATAACCGGAAGTATCACTTGTACAAGTTTTTAACAGTTTTTCTTGAAAAAAATTCGTTGAATATAATTTTTCAGCAACTTTTACTAATAATAGTGAAATATAATGGTACAATCTCCAATTCTACGATAATAGCATTTAGTAAATAACTCTAAATAACTTTAAATATAAATTAATAATACAATTTATTTTCATATATCATTTTGCCTATGCCTCAAACAAAAATAATATTTTAATAACAATTTTGACATATTTAAACAAATGTCACTGTTAGGTTGCAATTACATTATAATTAAAAGTGAAACCGTGTTAAGGAGAATGTAGTAATAATATATGTATTTGAATCTAATAAAATTAAGGTTAGTAAAAATAATATATTTTCAATCGTACATAAATATATTAGAATTACTATTGATTTGCTTCATTGGCTTCCAGAATACAAGTACTATTTTGATTTTTGTTAAGTGTTTCTATTATTTTTGTCAATATTTGTGAAATTTATTTTGTGAATGATATATTTGTTAAATGTAAAATAAAAATTATGTATGAATGCAAAAATATTTGAACATAATGGCTGCTTTCTTTATACTGCGTGGTTAAATACCCAGCGGGAGGTTATGGGCTGGCCACATCAGATTTTTTACTTTTTCATCAGTTTTGTTATATTGCTTTATGATACGAATTTAATAGTATGGATTTTTCCCGTTCTGTAATTGATTTTATTGACCTCACTTCCTAAACTTCTTTTATTATTATATTTAAAAAATAAAAAATATTACACTAACAAAAGACAATATGAAAATTAGACGGGGATTTCACCAACTGCTTCCCACACATTGATGCTGCATTCAGAATCTTTTTTTTTTTTTACTTTAACATGCCCTTGAGGTACAAAATCAAATAAATAATATCAAGATACAAAACCGTCACTGCAAAAATATGCTCTTCTGGTGATAATACATATCTATGATCACCGTCAGTGATATATTGCATATCAACGATTAATGCAAAAGAAAATAGGAAGAGGCAGATCCCGGACAATACAATATATCCAGCAATGCTGGTGAAAAACAGAGATATAGTTGTAGTGACAACTAATACAAAGAAAAAGGAAAATATGATCTTATTCAAGCAGGTCAAGTCAATTAGAGTTTGACACGAAAAACAGAAGAGACCCAGGACCAAGGCAATAGTCATGCCGAAGGCTATCAGCACCTAGAAAAGAAAGAAATCACAATAAATTTATCAGTAGAGTGAGATTAAATTGAAAATAATTTGACAGATTTTTCAAAAACTTGTTGCCAAATGGTAATTGTGACGATTTAAAACTTAGTCGCGCATGGCTTTCAATTTTAAATATGTTGTAATTTGTAATATGTATACATCGACCTTTAAACTAATGGACCAAGTGTCTCCTATTCTTTTATTGTTAGAATAATGCTCCAACATAAAAGGATAGAAATATATATTCTGTCTTTCAATACTACGGAAGTTCTCAGTTAAAGTATACTGCGCATACGTTCGTACTCATTGTACATCTTTTTCAGCCATATGTAAATCTCTGTACATCGCTCTCTATCACTAAATAGTTGTCAAAATCTACGTTTGACGTTTCGTGACTGTTCGTGTTTTATTTATTTTTTTGGAGAACATTTACAATTATTTCTGTCAATACATACGTATATGTGTTGTGAGGTGTGTATGCGACAAAATAATGGGGAAACGGTGTATTTCGTGCAGTCAGCAGTACGTACGCGGTTCAGCTGTGTCATTTCATATGTAAGTTCTTATTAATTATTACTTGTCCCCTATAATATACATATGTATATAAAGATTATATTAAAAATATATAATAAAACCAATTATGTTAAAAAAAAAAATAAATCTATACTCTTAGCGATTATGCAGTAACAAGTAAGGACAAATCAAATTTTTTATTTTGCCGCTTTTTCTTAACTTCCGTACTATTGAAGGATAGAGATACCGTGCCTGCACCGTTATGGCGGGACAAGCGTTTTGCTCGTACGCTGCGTCTATTAGTTTAAAGGTCGATGTATGTATATAATTTTTTCTAGACTTTTCGTAACATCTGTACGGCTGCGATATTTTGCTACCGATAAAGCGTCTCTGAGTTATACAGGTTATTTCTCTGCCAGTTTTTGCGGACGGTTTTTCCTCTGGCAAAAGGAGTTTTCCTGAGAAGGTGCATGTTCGCCGTCCTAGTTATTGTCGGGCATGCATATTTTGTCTAGTAAATTGTATACATGAAAAATAGATAACATTTTCGTACTTCTCATGTTACATTGGTTACCTATTTTTTTACTTTTGTCACATTTTATATGTCGTTTTTCCCTAAAGAATGCACCAGTACATGGTGCCGAAACGTTGGTAGTAAACAAAAATACAGAACATGAACTAAAAAGATAGTATTATTCTAATTATTAATATGAGTTCTGAAAGATATTTTAATAATTTTATTATTTTCTAATTTATCAAACTCTCGCATTGTATTTAATTATTTTTTGATCAACGGAAAGCCACTGTTTTGTTATTGTGTCGCCATCTACTGTTGGCAAGTCTGTTTTGACCTTGACAGGGCAAAATAAATATAAATAATCGCCTTCATACCGACAGATAATATAATCAGAAACATCACCAAATCGGTGTTTTTCGTTCATTTTATTTATGTGTTGATAACTATCTGATAAAACAAAAGCTACAATGATTATTCCGGGAAATAATCTCCAGAGCTTTATCCTCACTATAATAATGGCAGGATTGGTTAAAACGCTGACACGTGACAGGTAATGAAACATTACATTGGTTTTAACAAATGTCAAAAAAATAATCATGTAATACCATAAATGGTAAATTTTTTGCCGGGAAAATTTCGATATTGTTACGAGAGCTGGTTGCCTAGCAATTTATCGAGTGTCATTAACAAAAAAATCACGAGCTGTCAAGCGATTTTTTCTGAAATTGAATTAACTTTTTCTGAAGTTGAAGTTGAAATGATTATAATGTAATGGGCATGTCCAAGTTTTTTGTTGTTATTGTTCAAGAATTTAAAAATAGAAATTGCCTAATTTTTCTTTTCTTCAAAACTTCAGATAATGTATAACGCATTAAATGATGACTTAAGCACTTAAGTTTTGACGCGAAAGTTACACTTAAATGTTATTCTAATCATAACCTAATTTGAAAGAAAAAAATACTTACACTCTCTTCCTGTAAAAGTGAACATAGTCCTCCAAGCATATATGTTATGGAAGAAGAGATCATAAAAAGAAATATATAGTTCCATGGTGTTTGCTTTCGAATTGTCGGAAAACATGCAATTGTAAAAACTAAAGCTAAATAAATTGGTATTCCCCAAAGAATGTGATTTCGGCGATCTTGCCAAAATTCACGAAGTGCTTGGGCGTATGTACAAAAAACACAATAGACTAATGTTTTTAAATATAAAATACCCAATATGGCATATACTTTCCGACAAAATACTAATCGGATGGATTTTTCGCTGAGCAGGTGGACATACTCGTTAGGTTCCACTGTTTCTGAAATAGAAGAAATGTAATTTTAAATTTTTATTATATAATTAAAGATTCGAAAACTAGGTACTAGGTACTACTCATGTTGAAAAAGCAACCAATGTACGTCATCATTTAGTGAAAAGCCGTACAACATTAAAATCATTAATAATGAAAAATGAAGTAATTGTGATAATGTCCACGTTTAGCATTTGCGATTAAAAGGCACAAGATGTAATTGAAGCGCTTAACATAGATAATATATTAACGTCTGTTATTTGTCATTCAAAGTGTCAGTTTACTGTATTCAACATTTTATTTTAATGTGATAAATTAGAGGTGCATTCCATAATACTTTAATTTGATAATTTTATTTTACCAATGTGAAAGCCTGTAAAACCATCTAGCAACCATCCTGGGAAATAACAAGGGCAGATACGTCATAGCCTGATTTTTTCAGGGCTACCGTTTTTCAAGTGTTATACTTTTAATTTCGGTTTTTTATTACAAGATAATATAAATTTGACTTTTATATTTACGATTACGCTACTTATACGATATAGTTTCAGTATAGATTCTATTCCAAGTACCTAGTTGTTAACACTATAAATAATGTACATCAACCTCATATTATTTATTTTTTTGCTGCACTTGGCAGCATTGTTAATTTGTATGTTTATACTTGGAAGGTTATTTGACAATGTAAAAAATATTAGCAATTACGGCCGACACGTTGGTTTAAATTTAAATATATACAGAACTTAAACTAAAAGGTAGTATTATTTTAACTAGCTTAATTTGTTCGAAAGATTTCTTTCCATTTTTAAATTATGGTATTTCCATTCTTGTTTCTTACAAATCACTTTATCAAGGCTATTACAAGTATTTATTTACATAGTTTCCTTATGATTCTCAGACTTATGTATGTGTAAACAAACCTGTTACTAACGTCACAAATCCAGTTACTTTTTATTAGCTACCTGCCCGATTTGAGTATATAAAAATATTTCTTGATTTTGCTTGGGTGATGGAATTTTTAAAAAACTAGTCAGACGTTTTGGGGAAATCTGTTTTATAACTTGTTTAACCTTTAGAGCGAATATCATTTTACTCTTGTACATCAATAAACAAATAAAAATCCACTTATACCGAGATAATTATGCAGGTTTCATTTTACAAATTTATTATTAAAATTCGATGTACAATTTATAAAATGTACAATCTTGAAATATTTCATAAGAATTATATTGAAATTTTAACAAGAATTTTTTTTAAACACATGTTTGTTGTTGAGCGCACTGTAAAAGTTCTCGTTGTGCATTTTAAATTTCATAAATTTGCAAAACGAAACTTCACATATTTATGCAATATTTTCCATAGTACCCAAAACAAATTATAATAATTTGTTGTTATTTTCGTAAATAATTACATAAACTGACTTGAGTCCTCTATTAGTGAGACGTCAAATTACATGCAGCACGTCATTCACAGCCAATAGAAAAACCGGCAAAATCAAGTTTAATTTTTAAGATAATTATACAAAGTAATGCATTTGAAAACTTATTTAGGGCGAGCGAATATGAAGACACTATTAAAACTAATACATACTTTCTGTTGCTGTTTCAACTCCTTTCTCTTTTTCATTTATGGCTGCTTCGGTTTTCGCCAGATTAACACTTGCAAAGTCAACATCATTCGCTACTTCTTCTTCTAACTTTTCTTTCTCCTGAAATTCCTTTTCTTCTTGAGCAGTATGGAGTGGTGGTTGAATGCTTGTCGAAGACACTGTTGTCGCTGCAGCTATCACAGCCAATGGAAAAACCGGCAAAATCAAGTTTAATGTTTAAATTAATTATACAAAGTAATTCATTTTAAAACATATTTAAGACGAGTTAAGATTGTGAAGACACTAGTAATACTAACTAATACATACTTGCTATTGCTGTCTCAACTCCTTTGTTTGTTTCATTTATTTCTGCTTCGGTTTTCGCGAGATTAACACTTGCAAAATCAACACCATTCGCAACTTTTTGTAACTTTTGTTTCTCTTGAAATTCCCTTTCATCTTCAGCAGTGTAGGGTGGTGGTTCAATATCTGTTGAAGGCACTGTTGTTGCAGTTATTATTTGATCAAGCTGCAGACCACTGCTCTGTGGACGTTCGACGTCCATCAAGAACCATGCCAAGTTCACAACTAAACTGGTTTTCTGTGTTAGCATTTACGGACAGAATTTCCTCATAATAAAACGCAGTTATTTTTTTAATTCACTGGGTTTTATTTGTGTTAACTGACATAAAATTATCATTTTATATCTGAAGTAGAAAAAGAAAAGTGGAATAAGAATGAAAAATCATGAAAAAGAATTTGTAACCACAATGTCTACAAATATTTTGTGTTCGAAAAATATTCACTACTGGAGATCATTGTCCTTCCTTTGTAAACCTGTTTACAAGGTCAACATTTTGCGAAAATGTCAAACAGATATACCATTGCTTATAATGAAATTTTTGATGGGACTTTTTTGTCATAACATTTGTGTCCATTGTATGGAGCAATTAATAATAATTTCTTACTCGTAACTTCTAACCAAACATATTTGGTTACAAATATAATTAGATTGTCGTGTGAGTGTGATGTTAATGCGACTGCGCAATATCATGGGGACGAAAACAACAACAGTATCTTTTTTTGTCAACATATAATAATTGGTATTTGTGTTATCAAGGCTGTAAAAGTGATCTTTTTCGCCCGAATTTTAGTAATGTTTTGTTTTACTAAAAATGCTTATGAGTCACTACTCCTGCTCTCCTGTTGTTTTATTATGTTTTTGGTTTTTTAAAAAGATATTTCAAAATTTTTGTTTATTAGTAGCAATAGCCGTGGAACTTGTTTTCTATCTTTCATAAATTATTTATAAATGTCAAATTGACTTATAGAATATAAATTCCGTATACTTTCATAACTATTTCCATCATAATATTCCTTTACAATATACACACTTTTCTTATTTGAATAAACATTCATTATTTAATTTATATCTTATCCATATGTAAAATGAACGATGACGTGTATAAATAATTTTTGAATACCAGAAAAAAAAGAAAATAATTTCCAAGGCTATTGCTATTAATAAAGAGAAATTTTGAAATTTCTTTTTAAAATTGCGAAGAAACCAAAAACATAATAAAAAAAATCTGTTGTGGCCAGCACAAAACCTTCCGTCAATTCAATGTATTTGTACAAATCAGATACCAAAAATTCCTTGGAAAAGATTTTATATATCCTGTAAAATTGTAGCTCGAACACACTATTTTTTACAAATTCCATATTGCAAGTTCCTTTGAAAAGATTCTATAAATTCAATATAATTAGAACACAAATGTACATTCTGTAAATTGTACTTCACACTTCCTCATTCCTATACAACGCATCTATTTAACACAGTTCTTCCTCTCTCAAATATGCTGCTACATAGTCCTTCCATTTTCTCTTTGGCCTTCCTCGTACTCCCGGCATTGTAACTGCAAGTCACTTACGAAGGACACTGTCACTTATGTTACTTTCTGATCCTATACTTTCCACTTTGGTTTTGCACTTGACACTGACATCTGTCAATTAGAATTTTTTGAATATACATATCTGTTGTTTCCATAATTTTTGCAAAGCAGACTGATTTTTGAAAGTTAACCTCTCTTAATCTCTCTATAACTCTATATTTATTGAATATGAAGGAAAATGTATAATCAAATCTTACAGAGAATAAAATTTTCTTTCATATTAATGACCATAAAATGTCGAAAAATGATATTTAACTGGGTTTCTTCCAGAAAAACTGTTAAGATCTTCAAATAAGGGTACTTCCGGTTGACCAATTGTAACCAAAATCTAATCAGTGGTTGTAAAGAAGAGGAATACGAAAGAATCATAATTTTTAGAATTGTAGTTTTGAAGTTATCTTCGGAGAAAAATTTGTCACATACACACACACACACACACACACACACACACACATACGGACACACAGACAGACACACACACGGACACACACAGACACACGGACACACACACACACACACACACACACAGACATACACACAGACACACACGGACAACACACACACACACATACAGACATCAATGTAAAATTAGTAAAATCGTATTCTAAGGATCTTAAAATGTGCTTATTCATTGAAAACTGACAACCGAATTTTTTGACCAAAAACAATACCTTCCTTTTGACGGAAGGTAAAAATGTAAAAATAATTGTATAAACTTTTAATTCTTTTAACAACTTTGTAATCTACAGTTTTTACCATAAAATAAACAGGAGAGCAGAAAATTTGATAAAATTAAAATCCCAAGTTACATTCCTATGTTCTCCCTTAACTGCCAGACTGCCACCATCATATATATTTAAAAAGTACAGTTTCGAAGATAAACAAATCTTTAATATGAAATAATGTTTTATATTGTAAAACTCGGTGAGTTTTACGAAGATTTGTTTTCCTTCCGAAGACAAAGTGCCTAAGGGAAATTTAAAATTAAACTCTTTTATGTATTTTTAACGCTTTGTACGTGAGCTATAATCCGAAAATATTGTTTTTAACCTACAACTCCATAACAATGTTTTCCTCTTTCATTTAAAAATTCGTTAACCCTGTGTCATCAACCTCATCACCAATTTTAATAAAACTTTTACTTTTGTGAACTTTATTTAATTTCCCATATCACCGCGAGCGAGAAGAGCGCTGGTGTAGAGGGAATTGGTGGTTGCCATGGGACCGGTGCGACACTCAATTATTTATAAACAATTTGGTAAAGTGGGGCGTTATTTATTAACTGGAAATATTAAATTCATACAACGTTTGAGCAGAAGATCGTAGTGTTCTATGTTTTGGAGAAAAGAGGCGTTCAAGTGACAGTCGTGCAATCAAGTGTAAAGGATATTGCAGTTTGCTGTCAAATAATGTGTCATGCGTCATGTTTAGCGAGATGATGTTAGCAAGGATTCCAATATCCCAATGTAGTTTCACAAAATAAATAAATAATATTTTATTTAAATGCATATTTGCACGATTTAAAAATATAATATTAATATTGGATGGTGGCGGTGAAGAGTAAACATAGGGATTTAAAATGTAATTTTAGTTTTATATAATTTCCTGCTCTTCTGCTCATTTTACATTGCACAGTTTTTTTTTATGTAATTAAAAGTTACATACAAATATGTTTGTATTATGTTCCTAGTTTCTTCGCAATTTTAAAAAGAAATTTAAAAACTGCTGTTAATTCGTGAATATAGCCATGATGCTTGTCAACTTTTTTCTGATTTCCTGTGTGTGGATGGATGGATGTGTGTATGTGTGGATGTTGGAAAGACGATTCCTCAAAAACTGTAAGACTTAAGACCTGTTTAACTATGAATTCTTCAATCTGACATTCATGGGAAGAGCTGAAAAGGTTTTGGTAACAATTGAACAACCGGTAGTTTGTCAAAAAAATATTTTAAATTCTCCATTTATTACACTTAGAATTTTTATTATATCTTGTACAGGTTTAGAGATAAAGACACTATAATATACAGAATAATCGGATGTAATGCATCCCAGTCTAAACTACACTAAGGAAAGGAAACCAGTTGACAAATTCATATGTTTATAACATAGTTTGTAAATGTCAAAAATCAACAGTTTTAGTGACATTCTAAAAACTTTTTCTGGGAAGTACATTTAATCTTTCTTATTGTTTTATTAATTAAATATTTAAAATTATAGGTAAAATGGATATATCCATCAGATATACCGCCAATCTTGTTAATGAATTGGAAGAATTTCGGACATTTATGAACTTCCTCATACAATGAAAAATAGATATAATTAGAATTGTATGTGTGCAGAAGACATGTTAAATACAAAAAAATCTGATGTGGCCAACACAAAACCTCCCGCTATTGAATTTTTATTAATTTAAATACATACTTACGTATTTACTAACGCTGCAAACTGTTCCATTGCAGAAAACTATTGCTTTATTTACTATTTTCTTTTTAAAATGTCACTATTATTAATTTGAAGTGATTAGTTTTTGACAGTGACATTTACTGTCAGTTACATTCATTTGAAATATGAACTGTGTAACAAAGGAATTATTGTGTTTATCTTAGGCTTCGCGACTAATAAAAATTATTTTTAAATTTATCTGTAATATATATATATATATATATATATATATATATATATATATATATATATATATATATATATAGAAAAAGTATTAATGTATTCCTGTAGAAAATTCAATAATCTTTAATTTTCATAAGACTTAAAATGCGAAAAAATGGCATTTAATGGTATTTTTGGAAGAAAAACCATTATGAGCTTCAGGTAAAGTGCCATTTCCGGTTATCCGATTTACACCAAAAACTAATGGCTTTCATATTAGAATGGGATGGAAACACAAGGTTTCAGAATTTTCTGAATGATAGTATTTGAGTTAGAGTGAAGACAAAATCCCTACACATACACACACATACACACACATACACACACACACATACACACATACAGACATCATCGTGAAAATGTTAAAATTGGATTCTAGGGACCTTAAAACGTGGTCATTTACTAAAATCTCAATATGTGATTTTTAGCACGATCCCTATACCTCCCTTACCAAGGGTAGTGGGAGGTAAAAAAGCAATATTTGGGCAAAGTTCTGTAATTTAATATAATATAAAATGGAAATGGTGAGAGGTATTGTGCGGCCACAACAGATTTTTCTCTATTGCCGTATATTTGGTCTTAGCACTCTATAGTTACTCGTATTTATTATTAAACTGTGTTTAATTCATTCTATTTCCATAATATAAACTGCGTCATACTAATTTCATGTGAAAAACATTTTCAATTTGAAAATTGACAATTTTTAAAAACTTATTTATCCTAACTTAATTAAAAACTTATTATCTGATCCAAAAATTCTCGGCTTAATTTTCAACAAGCAATTATGTTTTAAAACAATTGGTGTGTTGGTCACGTTGGTAACGTAGATGAGTGAAAAATGTGGCACGATCGCATCCCTGGTTGGATTATCGGATTTTTTATTTCCCTTGTGTGGAGTAAATTCAGAGGATTCTCAAATATAATAGGCCCGCCCTGTTGCCGAATATATCATTCCCTCTGATTATTTCCACTTTGAGGAACTTGATTGCCTCTTGTGACCTCTTCGTCCTGATTTGAATCCAATCATTTTGGTATTTATACCACGAAGGAGTTGCTAAATTGTTTGCGCGGTTGATTATAAGTAAAGGGTCGTGAGATAAAATACAGTTCTTGATATTTGGTAAGCAAAATGTATCGTTCTATTTATTTGTTTTTATTCAAAAGATTTTGTCGTAACGAACCGGTTTTACATTTTTCAAAAAATATTTTAAATGAAATTTGATGCAATATTTTAATACAAAAATAATATATAACATAATTACATATAGGGTTTCCAAGGCAGTAGGAAATCGGAGGATGGGAACCTCCCGCTAATTTGGAAAAATAGCAACATATTCAGGTTTGTTGCCATGTTCTCGAAAACAGTGGTCCGTATTAAAATTTTACAAGTTCAACATTTTTTATACAAAAAAGAATTCTTACACTTTTTATCTAGGATGAACTGTCAAAGAATTACACTAAACATATTTAATCAAAATAACAATTCATGAAAGAAAAAATAAACAATATGACGTATTTAATATTTGGTCTAATAGGTCGTACTATTTAAAACAAATCTACACAAACGGTTAACGTTAGAGATGTTATTCATAAAACAAGATAAAAACAACATTAATTCACAAACAGATATTGAACATCTTAGCCTAATATACAATAATTTAATTAATATTAAAAACAAACTTAAAATTTAAATTAAAAACAACACATTATTAAAATTTACACAGATGCACACCACATCATCTACCATCAAGGAGTTCACGGTCCCACATCAAAGTTCTCACACCCACTCATCTATTGGTCCTGCAGTAATTAATCGAAAATTATCCACATTAGTCCTCAACTTTGATTATTCTTAAAAAAAATTTTTTTTTTACACGTTACTAGTTATTTGTAGTTCCATAAGTATTGCACTCATCAAAGACAAGTTATTCATTTTTAGACGATTTTCTCTCAGTGATATGTTGGTTTTAACTATTTATTTATTTATTCATATTTATTTATTTATTTTTTTAATTGTCCGTGCTGTATGTTCTATTATCCACATGTGGTTTCCTTTTTTCAACTGACCATTCTGTAAGTCTATATTTTATATTTTTTGTAATTTATATTTATGTTGTGTTCATATGTTATTATTTCGCCTTTATATCATATTTTAGAGCCCTGAAGAAGACTATTGTATAGTCGAAACGTCGGCGTGAATAAATTTTATTAATTGACTGAAAGTCCGAAGAATTCTTACTTTCCTGTATCTACCTCCATCCTAACACAGTCGAATATTGATTTTTCAACATATAACAGTTACCTTTAAAAATGAACACCAGAACTTTTATTTAAATTTCTTAATTTATATAGGTAACTACTTAAAAATTTTAAAAATATCATTTAATATAATCCTATAAATCGTGTACATATACATTTTGGCATTACTAGGTGCTCAGTTCAATAATGAGCGTTCATTGTTAAAGCAAGAATAACATCTTGGATAAGAATTTTACTGTGCAACTATACGGTCCTTCCTAACCCTATTAAAACTTTTGCCTATTTAAATAGTTTCAAGCAATTTTGAACATTCATAGACATTTAATTTACACTGAAAAGAAACTATATTTACGTGAAACGCAATAATTTTCACAGTAGCAAGGATTATAATTAATACGGAGGATTTAGAAGTCATTTGTTCAAATGATTGCTGGACGAGCTATATACGTTCTCAGGTTGAAATCTTATTTTCGTTCTTCGTTTCCTGTTGAAACCTTCGAAAAATCCACTTTTACGCATGTTTTTATTCATGCTACGTCATTTATAATTCAGTACGTATTGTTGATGTATGAATCATGAATATTTAGAAATACCTGTTAGTAACTAATACACACATACTATTTTTTATAAACAAACCATGCGGGTATATATCAGTAATCTAGTTATCTAACCTAACAATATGTTTTCGAGATTTTTTCATTTTATCAAGTCGTATTTTAATTATTTATTTCTGTATTTGAACGGAATAAACAATTTAATTTATCATATAACGTTTTTGATATAATCCAGGATGAATTTTAATAATAATAATAATAATAATAATAATAATAATGCGTGAAAAATATAAAATTTTCCCTTTGATATTATGTCATATATTACAAAGCTTTGAAATTGAGTGAAATTAAATCAGCGTAAAATATTTCACAATATGTCACCTCTTGGCAATTGTTTAATGTCAATAAATATGTTAATTTATTATTATGAATTATGTAGTAAAATTATTCCAATATTAAACATAAATAATTAATGTTTTTCTTCAAAGTAAAATAACAAATTATATGTCGAAATTTTCTGCTCTCAAACTAGATATAACGGACACATTATCTGTTTTTGAAAGCGAAGTACTGTAAAATTGGTAAATACATCTCGTTCACTTGTGAGTAATTTTCCTTATTACATCTTTGTAACAAAGATTACTTCTTGTTTGCGAATGAAGAAAACTACCGTAGTTTCTGAAGTTATTATTTTCTTAGCTTAAAACAGTTAAAACTTTTTGTCACTAAAATTGCTCTCAAACTCTTCTGTAAAACTTTTAACAATTTCCTGTTAATCTATTGTAAATTCCTGAATTTTGTCCGAAATATGAATTTTATATTAAATATAAATCCCGGGTGGTCCTGTTCGTCAATATTTGGCTAAATTGATATTATGCGAAGTTTAATATTCCATAAATTGAAAATGTTAGCCTAAATATAATACATTTTGATATTAAATTTGTTTTGGGTAAATTATTGCGGGGTGTACCAATGAGGAATAGTTACACAAATTAAATAAAATATAAATATTCATTCAAAAGCAAAAAAAATAATACTTTTTTCTACAAATAACGAATATAAATTACGGTATGCAAACACGTTTAAAAAAATGTAAATAAACAAAAATATAATATTTTTATGTTATATTCTGGTTTTATTCACTTTGTTTTATAAAATGATGCTGCTTTTACATATAAAACACGAAAATTGCGTTTATGTAATTTATCAAATAATAAAATTTTATGTATTCACCCACACTCTATTCAAAATTAATAAAGCTAAAAGCTGAAACGAAGTATCTATATCTATTTTAACTATCACGTAAAATAAATACAACGCCTGTAGTAGAATAGGGTTGTTGCAAAAAAATGTATGCTAATATTAAATTTTAAAAAACATGGTTCTTTAAATAGTCTCTAATTTGAAAATATCACGACATATCTAATTAATTACTGAAATATGTATAATATTTTGACAATGTCTTTTATATTAATAAGACCGACATATTAGATTCTTGTTAATATTAGTAAACCTAAAGTGGTACGTTACTTGAAGCTCTGAACTGATTTCCTTGAAAAAATATATTAAAATATGATAAAAAAAAACTTCTCAAATTTGATTTTAAAACTCGTATATGATTGAAAACAAGTATATATGATAAGTCGGATGTGGTTCTTAACTAAGAGCTCTTAACAGATTTTCAAAAAAAAAAAACTTGATAAAATATAATACAAAATTTCTTATTAAAGACTTTTCTATTTATTGGAACAACAAATTATATTTTGTTTACAAACGATAAAGTGATATTTAACTCCAAGCTCATTTGAATTTTAAACATCGAATTAGCGGGAGGTCATATGCTGGCCATATCAAATTTTTTATCTCTAAATCTATAGAAGATATAATAAGAAAATTTAAATCAGATTGAGTACCTACTTAATGCTCTTTATTATTTTTTGTACTATAAATTTTCAAAATATGGTATTTAGAAGATTTTTTAATAAACTACTACTTCCGGTTGTCAAAACCTTTTTAGCTTTTCCGATTAATGTCAGCTTAGCTAGAGGTAAACCTATAATAAAATGTTGATATATTGAATTATAATATAATATTGCAAGAGTGCAAGAATGCAAGAAAATACTAAAAAATCTTGCTATTCTTGCACTTTTCTTGCAGGGCAGATTCTTGTCTTGTCTTGTAATGAACTATATAACTCTTGTCATGTTCTTGTCTTGCATTTTATGCAACAACAAGACAAGAACAAGAAACTTGTGAAACACTAGCAAATAAAAGTCTTTTTTATGCCATGTGTATACGATAAAGATGCTACATATTAATTCTTGCAGCAGAATTGATTTTTAAGTTCATATTAAATAAATAAAAGTTACAATATTGCAGGTATAATCCTTTGTTAATCCTTCAGGTTGTTGATATAAAAATGATCATTGCTAAAAAGTAAAAAAATGATCTTTGTGACCATACACATTAATTATGCAGTGTATGAACAATTATTACATCATGTCATGTACTATAAAGCGGATAGTAACATGGGATAGATCTACCTTTGTGAGTAAAACTTCATAACCGTATTATCCGATCATCTCGCATGACACATGTCCAATGAATAAACTCTTCCTTTCACATAGTATTTAATATTCATCCGATGTATTTACACTACCGTGAATAATAATCACAAATAAACGACTTCAACGCCATTGCGCGGAGAGTAATCGCCCGATCGCCACACGAAAACAAAACAGTTCCATTAGTCACTGATAAACCCGTCGCGAAATATTTCATAGGTTGAGAATCGAGGCTGTCGCGATCTTTTTCAATCTGCATGCGCATCATTTCGCCGGATTAAGGTGAATGGGTGTACGGACTGAATGATATCTGATAAGTTCTTCTGGATTTTCCTGTTGTCGAGTTTATGACCCATCGCGATGTTGAGCTATTTATTTTCTCTTTTTGTTTTTTATATTTTGATGTTAGTAATGCTGGTTAATCTACCGTTTTAAAGATGTAATTTATATCCAAAAGAGCATTGTGTTGTAGTCTTTATTGGTGACAATTTTTATTTTTTATCTGATGTCCCTTCGTGAAAGCAAATTTCCTTTTTGAAAATGTAATTTACCTTCGCTTTCTGTTTCATTATTCACTTTACAATCACAACGAGATAGTTTAGTGGAAAACTATAAAAAAAAATCTAATGTGGCCAGCACGTTACTTTCCGTCAATGGGCTACTTGCGTGGTACTGAAAAACCGATTTCTATCACTATATACGTAATGTTAAGTTGAAAACATATATAAAAATATAAATTTTATTTTAAAAAAATTATTTGTTTTCTAGTAAATTAAGAAAGAAAATTTTCTGTGACGTCATTATATTGAACCGGAGAAGGAAACCATGTTTAAAAATGTACCTAACGAATAGATAGCATGGCGTACGAGAAAGTTTTAATTTGAATTTGACATTAGTTCATTTTTCTCTCTCTCTGGTCTCTAAAATACATTAATTAATTTACAAATAAACACATAGGAAGTTATATGTAATTTAAAATATCGATACCAAAAAGACAAACTAAAATACTAACCTCGAAACTATTGTTGAAACGTCAAACAGGAGATCTACATTACCCATACAAACAAACGCTATGGCTTTACGACCATTCATTGGTGCGGCGTAATTCTACGTCATATATGGCGGTAATTCAAATAATCATATTTCATTATTTTTTTTTTCTGGCTAATTAATAAAAATTTTGTCAAAAGAAAAAATATGGGTAGCAAGTTTTTACCTCCTCTTCAAAAATATTAAATAAAAAAGGTACGCAAGTAGCCCATTCTATGTATTTCGTAAATATCTCATACCAAAAGTTCCTTCGAAAAGATTCTATATATCTTATAAAATTGTATTTTCTACAAATTTCATACCGAAAGTTCTTTGAAAAATATTCTATAAATATTATAAATCCAGTAAAATTATGTCACGAACATACACTATGTAAATTGCAGTTGCCACTGCCATCTGTCAATTACGAGTAGAATTAGAATGTGGAGAGTGCACCACAGGTGTCACTTTTGTGCCATTTAAAAATGGAAATATTTGGCGTCTGTCGGAATCGAACCCGGTTCCCTGAGGATCGCGACCAGACACTCAGGCACGCGGCCACGGGACCCCATAATCTCTTTATTAACTCTATATCTATTGAATATGAAGGAAAATGTTGGTATAATCAAACCGTATTTTTTTCAAGAGAAACTGTTAAGAATTTCAAATAAAAGAACTTCCGGTTGACCAATTATAACTAAAATCTAATCAGTTTTTCATATGGATGAAATTTTTAGAATTGTAAAATTGGTGTTATCGTCGGAGAAAAATTTGTCACACACACACACACACACATACGCACGCACCCATACAGACATCATCGTAAAACTAGTAAAATCGTATTCTAGGGACTCACCTCTGAATTTGACCAAAGACAATACCTTCCTCACCTAAAAGTGACGGAAGGTAAAAATGGACGAAGCTTATTTTTGCAAATAGCTCAATTAATAGGGAATTCCAATGTTTGAAAACAAATGAGCATAATGTCTGCATTATAGTGACTGTATATACATAGTGTGGCCAATAGGGGGATCGATTTTGATTGGTCGGCGCGAATTTGACCAAATATGGCGGATCGACAAAGTGACATTTTAAGATTTGTTACTTGAATTATACGTGAATTGAAGGTAATTATATTATATTTATATTTTATATAGTGCAAATAATTAAATTGCACGTGTATTTGTATATTTATAACTCAAAGTAATATATACATATTTTTTAACATCACATATTTTTTAGGTTAACTGTCAAAGTTACTAAAAATGTCTAATAGTAATGTATATATTTTAGATGCCTGGTTGCGTGGCGGTTGGTTGTGCAAACAGTTCTTCGAAATGATTTAAAATGAAAATAAATATTTTGTTTCCATTTAATTTCAGTAATTGTTTAACGAATTTTGTTTAGTTTTCACATATGAATTCAAATTTCGCGCGCCATCATTGGCAAAATATGGCGGCGTTTGGCCACACTATGTATATAAAGTCACTATAGTCTGCATTATAAAATATTTTAAATTTATAACAATGAACACTTTCTCCATGTACAGATGGCTTTGAATTTAGATCAAGTTTCATACAAAGACTTAAATAATGGTTGATGACCCCACCGAGAAAAAATAAAACCTGTAGCCTTAATTGCAAAGAGGCAATAAATTGTAGACTGAAAATTAGTAGTGAGTGACTCCTCCTCATTATCTAAAACCCACAATGCTCTATCGTATCCTTTCCTAAACCCTCATGCGTGTTGGGGATGAACGAAACCGCGCTCATTCTGTTCCGTTCCCAGTGCGGGCGCTGGGTTGCACAGCACAGGCCACAGATAACGTCGACACAAAAGGAAAAGACTTCGGTTTCCGCCCTGCTGGTGTTTTACACTCAATGGAATACTTCACCAACTATTCTACCGAACAATGCTTTCATTAAAACTAATTGGTGATTATTTTGAATCTTTCCAGCGGTTCAAAGATTAATTACCTTTGAAACAATGTTAAGTAGCTGGATTTAAAATGGAATTATTAGACTTGCAGAAATTTGATCCTGAAGTATTATAGACATCGACTAACGAATGGAACAAAAGTTTTCAGAAAAAGTTAATATCTTCAATCAATAGAAAGAATTTATTTTATTGGAAAGTTGACAAAGGGTTATTCCTATAAACAAAGAAGATAAAAAATCTAATTTTATAACACTGATAGGGGGGTATCTTCAATATGACTCTGTTCTTAATTACATTGGGCGCATTCAGCAGATATCTTTGGTCACTGAACATCTGGCCGACCAAACAAAGAGGTCTCTGCTGAATGCACTTTTCACATTCACGTGGTTCAAACGTTCAAACGTCAAACAATCGTAACCTTAATTTTATATAATATCTTTCAAAACTTTTTTTGTCAATTTTAACATGGTATATTATAAAACAACTAATATGTAAGTATTTATTATGTAGAGTGACAACTAGATTATACCTTATTTAATAAAAAAAAAATCTGTTGTGGCCAGCACAAGACCTCTCGCCATTTCCATATTAGGCTATATAAGTATTGAATTGCACTTCCCTTTCAAACCGTCGTTTTATAACAAAAAAATACAGTACTTTACCCAAATACTGTTTTTTATTGTATTTAACATGTCTTCTGCACACATATAATTCTAATTATGTCTTTTTTTCATTGTATGAGGAAGTTTCTAAATGTCAGAGATTGTTCCAATTCATTAACCAGATTGGCGGTATTTCTGATGGATATATGCATTTTACCACAATTTTACCTATAATTTCTAATATTTAATTAATAAAACAATAAGAAAAATTAAATATACTTCCCAGAAAAAGCTATCAGAATGTCACTAAAACTGTTGATATTTGACAATGACATGTGTCATGTTATAAACATTGGAATTTGTCAACTGGTTTCCATAGTGCCTTAGCCTCTGCGATTAGTGCACTCTATTAATTATAGTGTCTTTATCTCTAAATCTATGCAAGATATAATAATTTTTAAGTGTATTAGATGGAGAATTTTATGTTCTTCTCTTCAATATTTAATAAAAAAAAAACTCCCAAAAAATTATATTTAGAATAATTTTTCTAAGAAACTACTACTTCCGGTTGTTCAATTGTTACCAAAACCTTTTCAGCTCTTCCCAGGAATGTCAGATTGAGGAAACTGCAGTTAAATATTTTTTAAGTCTTATAGTTTTTGAGGAATCGTGTCTACAACATCCAAACATACACACATACACACATACACACATCCACACACATACACAGACATCATTTTAAAAATGTTATAATCGGATTCTAGGGACCTTAAATCGTGCTTATTTAATAAAATCTGGATATGCGAATTTTAGCATGAATCCAATACCTCTCTTAGCAAGAGGTAAAAATGGAGCGTAAAATTATTCTCTAAACTTTTGTTACACCCGTTATTGCGACGGGGTATTGATGAGTGTGATAAATACAAATCACTCATTTTCGGTAGACGGGATTTGAACCCATAGAATATGGTGCGGGGAAAATTACGGTAAGCTAGGAAATGTACGCTAACTTGCTCGGCCAAGCCGATAGTATTAACTGAAATTAAGTTCTATTGATTTCAAACAATATGTTAACAATTTGTCATTAAATGTTTCAATCAACTGCAAATAGCGATCTCTTTTGTAGAGACAGGGATATAACAAAGAAACAATTAAAACTTTCATGCGGGTGTTCCAACAAAACAAGTTAACTAATTTCGATGAGTTTCGGAATTTGGACACATAGTGGTATTTCTGATTTTGTCATTAAACAGAAAATTAAATATAGGTGAATTGAAAAGCTGTTTAACCAAACATGCTACCTATAATTACTCGTACATACTTAATAGGTTGGTATGTACTTATGTATCAAATTATAGATTATTGAAAATCATTTTCAGTTAATATGTATGCCTTTCAATTCATATCCGATTCGGATTCATCTGAAAATATAAATAGAAACGAAAAATAAATTATTGTTTTTAATTTTGTTTGAAATAAAATTTGCATTTCAAATACAATTTATTCACCGGTTGTACGTATTTTTTTATTTTTGATATTCATTTAATAAAAAAATTAAAACTTCTTTATCAGATAACTAAAATAAATTATCAATTAGTGCATTTATTCAATGAAATCTACAAAATTCAAATTGTGTATATTTTTGTTAAAATAGAAATAAGATTAGCAAAAACTTTTGTGAAATAATTGATTATAACTTAATTAATTAAAAGTATCGGAAAAACAAACAATGTAAACTTAATTTTAATTGGTTACACAACACTAATATAATTGTGTTTTTTATTATATATAAAATCTAATTCAATTAAAATTATCTGAAAGTTAATTAAAAAAATCAATTACCCTTCCCAATTATAACGAAAAAAAAATAGGTTTTTGTGCAGCAGTAATTGAATTTTACAGCAGGCTTGTGATAACGCCGCTAACCTATTTGTTTCATTTCCGGGACATAATCAAACATGTTACGCGAATAGTAACTACGTTAACCTTTCATCATAGCGAAATATGACGTTTCCGAGCGGATACTGCGTTATTCGAAATAATTACCCGCAACAGGTCATAATAGAAGGATTTTTTTTTTATTAGTTTTGAATGATTTGTTTGTAGTGGATGGGTAACTGTCAAAATTTACTGATTAACTATCGCGAGTTGATATTTTTTAATTTGATTTGAAATAGCGAATATAGGTATGTATGTATAATTAGAGTTGTTAATGGCACCTGTTTCAATACGAAATTCTATTTTTGTGGGAACAGTGTGAAAAATAAATATCTCGAAATTTGTTCAAAATGGATTGATGAATAAGTTTGTAACATTTTTGGTTTCTACAAAATGAACGAGTCTTTATGTCTAGGAAAGCCATCCGGCATTCATGAATATCATTTGAACTGAAAGTCTAAATTCAGCATGAGGTCCCGTGGCGCGTGCCTGTGTGTCTGGTCGCGAATCTGGAAGAATCGGGTTCGATCCCGACAGACGCCAAATATTTAATTTTAAATGGCACAAAAGTGACCCCTGTGGTGCACTCTCCACGCCAGGTATGAGTGCCCGTGAGGTGACGCCTGGTAAGCGCCCACACGATAAAATATATCGTCATCATTACCAATGTCTACATCTGTTGTAGATACTGGCACACCCAGAAATGGGTAACGTGATGATATATTTATTTATTTTATTTATTTCATGTATTTCCTTTATTAAAAAATCTGTTGTGACTAATTTCATCTATTATTAATATATTTTTATATTTTTTAATCATTCTATAAATAAGTTTCCTCCAACTCTTCTAAATGTTCGAGATTCTTCAAATTCTTTGACGAAATTGGCTGTATTTTTGATGCGTATATGTAATAGAAGTATCTATAATTTTAAATATTGAATTAAAAATAAAATAAGAAATATTAAATGTACTTCCCAGAAAAAGACTTCAATAAGGTATCTGAATTTTTGACACTGGCATTTTTCTATCAATTACAATCATTTTAATTTTTCAACTAGTTTTCATGGAGTTATTTGGGCTATGAGATTCATTGCAGCGGATTATTTTATATATTTATACTTCTCTATTTCTAAATCTATAGAAGACATAATAAAAATGTTCAATGTATGGGATGGAGAATTTTATTTTCTTTAATATTTGTAATAACATAAATTTACAAAATATAATATTTACAAGATTATTTTAAGAAACTACTATTTCCGGTTGTCCATTTGTTACCAAAACCTTTTAAGCTCGTAGTAGTTACATTGATCTTCAAACTTATAGAATTTGGGATACCCCTCCAGCATCCAGACACACACACACACACACACACACACACACACACACACACATATATATATATATATATATATATATATATATATATATATATATACCCACATACAGACATCATTGTAAAAATGTTAAAATCGGATTCTAGATACCTTGAAACGTGCTTATTCATTAAAATCTGGATATGCGATTTTAGCAGGAATCCATTACCTCTCTTAGCGAGATGTAAAAAGTAGATTGAAGTCTACCACAATGGCTCTGTCCGTATTAATTCGACCCCTTAATAAATCTTCGACGGGAAATGAAGAATGCAGGAAGGTGCATGTTGTTTACGTGCCCAAGATAGCAAATAATTTTTGCTGCAGATTAATAGAGTTATGGGCGGGGTAGCACACATTCCGCAGTATAAAGTACCGGTGAATTAGACGTAGAGTGTAGAGCTACCATCCCGAGAATCTCGCACAGGGAAGCAATGTTCGTACATCACGGCAAATATGTGCGCAAGAATTCTAATAAAACTGTGCCAAGGAGGACCTTCATCAACAATGGCTATCAACGTAATTATTGCACTACAACTAAATGAGAATGGCCTAAGAGATTTCGTCAATTTACATTCTACGAAACGAGATTACTATTTTCCAGATTCGTAATAAGTTATATATTAACTACCTACTCTACTTATGTAACTTTCTATAAAAAGGTTTACCCTCTAGTAGTAGGTATAGCTATTCGTTCCAGAATCAATTTTTACCTCTCTCTAAGAGAGGTATTGGATTCATGGTGAAAATCGCATATCCAGATTTTAGTGAATAAGCACGTAAGGTCCCTACAATCCGATTTTAACATTTTTACGATTATGTGTGTATGTGTGTTTATGTGTGCGTGTGTGTGTACGTGTAGATGTTGGAAGAACCATTCCTCAAAAACTATATAAGACTTAAGACTTGTTTAACTATGAATTCCTCAGTCTAACATTCATAGGAAGAGCTGAAAAGGTTTTGGTAACAATTAAACAACTGGAATTAATAGTAGTTTCTTAAAAAAATCTTCTAAATATTATTTTTTGAAAATTTGTGTTATTACTAATAATGAAGAACATTAAATCTACATCTGATATATTTAACAAAAAATATTAGAGATAAAGACATTATAATATATAGAATAATCGGATGCAATAAATCGCACAAGCTAAACTACACCAAGGAAACAAGTTGATAAATTCAAATGTTTGTAGCATAGTTTGTAAGTGACAGATACATGTCAATATAAAAAAATAATATTAATATCCATAAAGCTAAATTTATACGGTCTCGTGGCCGCGTGCCTGACTGTCTGGTCGCTAATCTAAAGAACCGGGTTCAATCCCGACCGACGCTAAAAGAAATATTTCGAATTACGCTTTGTACAAAGTAGATTATCACACCCAGCAATGGGTAATACGCCGTAATGATATATTTATTTATATTTAAATTTATGTACTTAAATCTAAACTGCATGGTCGAAAAAATTCTTAATAGAAGAAGGCTTGGTATTGGGCTTCCAAAATTACAATGCGCCACTGGTGGCAGATTTGTGAACTGAGTGAAGTGTACATGTACAAAGGAGGTTGTTTTATTCAGGGATCGTATTTACTTGTATACGAATTTTAATACGCTTTTATCTTCGGCTATTATTGTTTTATTCGTAGTAGGATCTGAATTACTGCTAATATAACAGGTAAGTTTTTGATTTTTAAAAAATTAATGAAGAAATTAGGAGATATGCAATTTATAGGTTAAAGTTACGATGGAGTTTTCTCCGAAAATATTTACCACATAATATTATGTGGCCACTATTTATTACTTGCTGGCCTTCCACCATATTTCTAGATGATGCACTAGAATTCCCAAATCTACAAATAAGTATCTAAATCTAAGCAAAGAAAATTGTTCATTATGAAAGAAAAACAATTAAATAAAAGTAAAGCTATGTAGATAGAAATTAATATATGTACAACTACGGCAATGAAATACAATCTAAATAAAGGAAATCAAATGTTTATTTTTATTTAAAAAAAAAACTAATATACTTAAAATATGACTAAAATACTCTTAACCTACAAATACTTACTAAAATTAACCCTATTAACTAAAATATTATTAAAACTATCACTAAATTGTTACTACAAGAAAGATCAAACTCAATTCTACCGAAATTAATAAAAAAAAACTCTATACTAAATCCGAAATTAAATTAAAAACTACGAAAATTAGTCTCACACCAATTGTACTCTTATGGAAGCCAGCGAAAAATGTACCATTCGTTTGAATTTTGACGTTTGACGTCAGCGCCATCTCTTGATAATTTGGAAGCCTAATAGTGCGGGACACAGATCTTGACCTGTGGGATAAGGGAACGAAATGTTCGTATCTTGATATTCCATAGACACCGTCAAATAATAATTATTACAGTAACTTTGTGTTTCTAACTCATTTGTGTATGCTTATGATCCGAGTGTAAACAAAATAGGAACTGATGCAAACGCCAATTGCACAGATCAACTGCCAATATAAGAAAGGTTGCGTAGCTTTAAAACTTATTTGGGCAACTGTTATATGTTATATTTGCTATGCGGAAAGTAAATTAATTGTATTTCGTGTGGATTTAAATGGAGCTCATATATTGGACGGTGTTTTGTGCTAACATATTTTCCGTAGTTCATTTTTCGTGTCCCGGACTATATGGTGTCCCATAATAATTCTGTTATATTTCTGTATAATAGAGTTGTTTTACTGCGAGTATATTTTCCTCAGCAATGATACTATGATATAAGCTAATTTTGCTGTAAGAACTTGACGCGCAAATTTGTAATTTTGTATTCTTGCGAGTAGAATGCGACGCTTGTGTGACAGCAGCATAAAGAGGAAGCAAACATGTGTACTATCTTCATAGTTAGTTTACGGCTACAAAATCAGGGAGATGTTTGCGTGTAAAGCAGGCAGGGACGATAATCATGTCTCTCCTTGCTTTTATTGTACCGCAGTTGGCAACAGTGCATCGCTGATCCAGAACTTAATAGTTCCATGCATTTCCACAAAAACTTTATAATTTGTCACTGACAAATATCTTGCTGCAAGCCAAGAACTCACCAAGTCGATTGTCACATCTTGGATATTATGATTGTTTGAAACTTTGTCATTCAGAACTGTAAAATTTATGGTAATTGAGTTCAAGAAAAGAGTGCTTGAAAGATTTTGAAAACCTGACGCCGTTAAATTATATGAGCTATCAACAGCTATTTCCGATATGCTAATAATGAGTTAATACTGCCTTTTTACTAACTCATTCATAGTTTTTCTAGTGCAAATAATTTTTAAAGTATTTCGCTGTTTTCTACACAGCAACAGAAAAAACTTTTTATTATACCCACATCATAATCACTGACTGGCGTGCTAAAAAGTGTTGAAAATCTCGAGACTAAAACACCAGAGTGCTTTAAAGTCGCTAAACAAAACAAACGTTATCAATTTGCCTATTTATAATTGTCATCTAAAATAGCAAACAATTCTAATTTACTTCAATTATTCATTTAAAGGTGAAATGAAAGGGCTTAAATTGTCTACGTATGTTGTAAAACTTCTTTATTTTCGGATGTTTCGGGCCATCTTCAGCTATTGATACATTTTTATTAGCACATCAGTTTTACAGGATGAAAAGTATGAAATATTTCTTACCTAGCGGTGACTATACAATAATACTGATGAATTTTATTACAAAATCTTAAAATTGTGATCTACGAGTATATATATACATGTTGTTAAATTTTTTTAGACGTCCATTGTGATAAGTATGACATATCAACGTAATATCCTAACACTGAAAGTTGAACTTATCACATTAGTGTTACGATATATTTCATATCGTAATAGTTGACACGGTTGCTGGGTTACTATGTCAATATTTTCTGGCTATATGTATACATTATTCATTTGTTTTAAAAAAATTTATATATGCTCTTCTAAAAAATAATATTCATGACTTGTATGAAATACAAATATCTTAGCTCGTGTGTATTGACTTGCACTCCGCTACGCGTCGTGCGTCAATTTACACTCGCATGATATTTGGTGTATTTCATAACTTGTTACGAAAATAACTATAGGATACAGCATTGCATTTCAACAAACCTCCGAATCAATTCGGAGTTGGTGAAATACTAAGGAGAAAAACAAGTAGCATAACACAACTAATCAAGTCATGCGTGTGGTGACTTTTTAGTTTATCTATAAAGTTCTTTTTATATTTAAATTTATGCTTGGAAATTGACATATTTGTTTTTATTTATGTACTCTTCATATATTCTTTCATGTTATTTATTATAAATTTTTATATGTTACAATATCAATTTTTGTTAAAGTTTTCACGTAAGTTAAAATCTGTTTTTATCATATTTATCCATAGAGTCATTGGCTCGAAGTCAGCACTCTTCACTAGTGTAGTGATCGTCTCTAGTAGCTTGCATCTTTCTCGTATTAGTGTATCAATGTATATGTCTCTCTTTACTTTGTTATTTTTAGAGAAGCTTCTTTAGTTAAAGAAGAGTGTAGAATTCGACCCATTGTGAATAATTTTATAGCTCATGAAGATGGCACAGGTGGTGCCGAACTTGTTGAGAACGAAAATATATATTTCAATCATTGACTCAATTCCAGTAGTTTTCCTTTAGCTGTCATATTTCCAGTCAACAGTCTAAGAACATTCAAAAACAAATGTGTTTCCAAACAGACTTTAAATTTAACATAAAATATATAAACATCTTCATAGAAAAACTAAAAAGTCACTAACTGCCACACGCATGATTTAATTGGTTGTGTTACGTTACCTGTTTTTCTCCTCAGTATTTCACCAACTTCTAATTGGTTCGGAGGTTTGTTGTAATGCCTATAGGTATCCTAAAATTTTATCAACGTAACTTATATAGATCATTGTGTCTAATACAATTTTAAGATTTTGTAATAAAATTCATAAGTATTATAGTATATTCACCGTTAGGTAAGAAATATTTAATACTTTTCATTCTGTAAAACTGTTTTTGCAAAATGTATCAATAGCTGAAAATGAACTTGCCTTAACGTTTGTAAATAAAGAATTCTTGCAACATACGTGGACTATTTAAGCCTTATCATTTAACTGACTCAACAGTTAATCCTTCCATCTCTTCAACATTCAATTTTTATATAAATGTATGATGAATTTTAAATCATCTATGTTATCCATACTGCCGATGATGTATTTTTGTTGTCATATGTTTTAGGTTTCACTATGCGTTTAGTTATTTCAGTTTTTAGGTTGTAAATATATAAATTTCATGTGTGATATATTGTCAATAAATTATTAAGTATTTAAAAGAGAATTTAGAATATCATACAACAAGTAAACATATTACAGCACAATACTTTTTTTTGTTTTTGATGGACGACAATTAATGAATAAAGCAGAACCCTCTTTACTGATATCAAATATGCTTAAATCTTTATCATAAGTTGTATTTACCCACAACTCTATTGTGCCATATCTTTTGTGTTCGACAAACACAATCTAATGCAAAATCGAATAGGCTTACCTACATGTACATATTGATATATCACTAACTTATTCATGTATAATCAGATTATGCCATGATTATAAAATTTTCAGTATCGCATGATGTATGGGTTTATTTAGAACAGTAAACAGTTCTATATTGTAAATGTTCAGATGTAGACATGGTACACATGTAGCACACATCTACAGGCAGAATTATATTCGTGTGTGTGCGCTACACGATACCTTGCTATAGTACATAAACAAACAACTGAACACCAGCAGAGTTAAGTAGTTTGCCCTGAAGTTTACACCACTTTCGCGATTCTGTTTTGACAGCGGCTCTGCGGGAAACAAACAGACATTTTTTTTATTAAGTAGAAAATTTTACTTT
This sequence comes from Ophonus ardosiacus, assembly GCA_943142095.1. Classification (NCBI taxonomy): domain Eukaryota; kingdom Metazoa; phylum Arthropoda; class Insecta; order Coleoptera; family Carabidae; genus Ophonus; species Ophonus ardosiacus. Next base: position 38,303,162 of record OW964832.1, on the reverse strand, counting down.
TATGTAGAGTAGATATTGGGAGTACAAGTGATGACATTATGGAAATGTGTTAATTTTTTATATCACCCTCATATAATAATGCTACTATGAAAATATATTAAATGATAAAGCAAAAGTAGTATATTGCTACAAATGTAAAAATGTTAAAGAATTTCGAAAGATGCATTAGAGAATTGTTGGAAATTTACAACGGTCCTCAAAAATATGTCACCTTTTTATAATATTTTGTCATTAAAGTTTGAGAATCACTGTAAAATTTGTACTACCAAGGACATCTATGAAAAGATCAGGAAGTATTTCCAAACACTACTGGTTTGGGAAAAGTTGGCGTGTAGTTTTTAGGTTAGTGTTAGCAATTTTTTGCTTTATACTTTAAAAGAAAATATAAATCCTTGTGATTCCACAGATGTTATTTATCAGGTCGAATGCAGAAAACGTAACCTTATATACATAGGGGAAACGTCCCAACCCCTTAAAAAGAATGTATCAACATAAATATCATAGTAACATATTAGATACAAATTACAGTGCAGTCATTAACCACATAGTTAGTACTGGCCATAAAATAAATTTAATGATGTTAAAATTATTGATAAAGTAAATAACAAATATCCTCGGTTACTTAAAGAGAGGCTTCATATTAACATAAATAAAAACAAATGTTTTAATTTCAAAACAGACTTTAAACATAGCTTAAAATATATATAAATAGCTTTATCTATCTGTCTATGGCATAACAGCCCTTGTAGGGCCAAGGCCTCAAGTACCGTAGGTACTCGTTTTGTGACCGATAGTACTAGAGAAGTTGGTGTACTTAATCCGTACGACGACCACTGATTGCTATGCAACCAGTGCAGCAGCGGAAATACTCCTTCTACGACTAGCACCACCAATGTTTAACATGGACAATTGGTCGGGTCATCGAATGCGAGTGCGATTAATGCCTGAAATTGTGGCATTTTAACGACTGCGCACTTAGCCGGCCGCTAGATTCGAACCGAGGAACCTCAGATCGATCAGAACATGTAAGGACAGCGCCTTAATGCGCACGACCACTACACCGGCAAGCAGCTTTATAGACAAGCTAGAAAGTTACTAACTTCCACACATATGACTTTATTGGTTGTATTATGCCACCTGTTTTTCTCCTCATTATTTCATCCCGAATTGAAATTATGCATCTTAAAAATTTATCAATGTAGCTTTTTAGACCATTGTGTCGAACAAAATTTTAAAATTTCTAATAAAATTCATCAATATTATTTTATTTTCACAGTTAGGTATGAAATATTTTATACTTTTCATCCTGTAAAACTGTTTTTGTTAATAAAAATGTATCAATAACTAAAGACGGGCTTGCCTTAAGCTCGAAACGTTCGTAATTAAAGAATTTTTTCTACGACCACCATGAAAAGTTGACATTTGTGCTCTATTTTGTCATCGTAAAGTTGATGGTTACTAAGGAACGAGCAAAAAAATACTTTACCGCGCGTCTCCCATAGCAACGCGCGGTAAAGTGCTCAATTTGCTCGCTTAGATAAATACATATTTTTGCTGAAATCTTAATTTATTAAAATAATACTTACAAATGTATTTATACTAGAAACGTGCTACAAACAATATACCTGAAGTTAGCTACATTACCAATTTAGTTAGGTTAGGTATTTAATTATATATAATAACAACTCTACTGGTGAATGTACATTGTATTACAACTTTAAATATTTAATAACACACATTTCATAATTAACAAACTTATTGGATTTAATTATTGGCGGATAATGTTAAAATTGAATGTGCACTTTTGACAGTTTTGTATATTCATTCCAGAACTTGAAAACAGCTGACGAAGATAAATTAGACTCTGTGACTGTGACACTCACTAGAGTTTTCAGTTCTTAACTGCTAGTGTTGATTTTAGCATGGAATAAATGGACCAAAGAGAAGACGATTTCATTAGATTTTTACAAAAAGTAAGCTAGTAAGACATTTCCACCGTAATTCTTGATTTTTTTAACTTACACCATTCAATGGAGAGGTTATAATTCTTTTCGTATAATACTTTTGATTTTGCAGATAATAAATTCAAGGAAGTATTTTGCGCCGTTTCAAATATATCTGGAGGAGTGCAGGAAAAATCACTATCTTTTACTGACAGAATTTTGTATTTATTTACTTGGATACTCACATCGTCATGGTTACAAACAACACAAAACAGAAATTGGTTGAGGTTGAATTGAACTTACTAAATAGGTATTATATTTTTTTTCTATTTTGGTTAGTAAAGTCGTAGAAAAAATTATGTGTGCATCTCTAGCGTAAAGTATCTTTATTGCTCTCGCTCGATTGTAGCGCTCGCTACGCTCGCGCTTCAATTTTCAAGCACGAGCAATAAAGATCCACTTTACGCTCTTGATACACAAATATCTATTACAACATATGTAGACCATTTAAGTCTTTTCGTTTCACCTTTAAACTACTCAACGGTTAGTCCTTCCATCCATTCAAAAATAAACTATCTTATCAACTAAAAAATTTCTTTACGCAACTAGTAATATAAATAATTATTTAACCGCACTAGAATCAACTATATTTCCTCCATTGATAATTGTCAATGGCAATCCTTGTAACATCACCTCTCGTACTACAAATGTTTTACTCTATACTACCTTTTCTCATTTCTCTCGTACGTCATATGTTGATATAGTGACATTGTAAACACGGCAAATGATAGTTAATTCTTGCTGCTGTGACGTAAAATGACACTCCTCTTAGTGAACCTCAGCTTGTCTGTCACCCATCTGCGCGTAACGAGTCTAGCTGGAAACTTCAGACACTATGAGATGCACATTTATCTTTCATGTACGTTCGAATGTCATTAAACCACATACAGCATAAAGAGAATTTTGCTTTAGAATTTTGTTTCTTGAAGCTTTTGATGCAGTTTTCATATAGTATATTGAATAATTTAATATCCTATAAAGGTTGGTAACATGATGAACGAAGAAGGTACGGCTTATATTTTCAGTATAGAAGATGTGGAGCATTAATTTAATATCCTGAATACAGGTTTTAGAGAATATTCAAGTAACGAACTTAATGATTATTATTATATTTTATTAAACGAAAACAACATAAATGTATTTGTTGTCTCAATATTAATGATTTTGCTAACTCTTTGGAGGTGCCGCTCAGTCTGACAGAACCGACCGATTTTATAGCAAATTATAATGTTTATGTTGGATTACATTTTGAGTGTTAAAATTTAATTGTTTTTTTTTTATGTAAAATGTTTTTATAGAAAAAAAATCTGTTGTGGCCAGCACAATACCTCTCGTTATTTCTTTTTTATGTTATATAATTATTTTATTGCAGTTCGCTGTCCAAACGTCGTTTTATAATCAAAAATTATGTAGAACTTTACCCAAATATTGTTTTTTATTGAATTTAACCTGTTTTGTGCACACATATAACTCTAATTACATATATCTATTATTTCATTGTATGAGGGTTTCTAAATGTCAGAGATTCTTCCAATTTATCTACAAGATTGGCAGCATATGTTATGGATATATGCATTTTACCTATAATTTTAAATATTTAATTAATAAAACAATAAGATTAAATGCACTTTCCAGAAAAAGCTTTCAGAATGTAACAAAAACTCTTGATTTTTGACACTGACATTTATCTGTCATTTACAAACTATGTTACAAACACATGAATTTGTCAAATGGTTTCCTTGCTTTAGTTTGGCCTGTGCGATTTATTACATCGGATTATTCTATATATTATAGTGTCTTTGGCTCTAAATTTAACTTTTAACTAAACTTCCTTGGGCTGCTGGAAGAGTTTTTGCAATCTATAGTTGCCGTCAAATAAGTATGGACTGGCGATTTCTCCACTGTTGTCCATGCTAGGATATGAAGAAGCGATAACACCGCAGGGCGACGGATATAGTATTGAAGAAGGGAAAAGTTGAGCATAAGTCCATACTAATTTAATATTTTCATAAAAAAGACATTTTTTACTTACGATTCAGTTATCAATTCGTACTTACATTAATTCGTTTTACTTTTAAAAAAATAGAGCTATTTGTTAAATCCATTAGGTTTTTACATTGTTTGTAGAAACTTTTCCAGCAGCCTTCGTTCATAGTTCTGCAAAAAAATCATTTTTCTTATAGTAACAGAACTAAATATTTATTTATATCATAACATAGTTTTAATGATTTAATTAACTTTTATGGAAATATTTATAAAATATTTCAGAAATGTATCACCCTATTTAGCAAATAACATTGTTCAAAGCAAAATTAAATGTATTTTCACGTGCATGTTTTTTGAAAATGAAGTTGTTAATATTCATATTATATTTATTTATATGTGCAATTTTTTTTTTTAGCATCCTGGTATTTTCATCAACATCCACGCTTATCCTACGCACATACATACATTTGTCTCTTTGAATAATATATTATGAACTCAAATAATAATTTAAATAAATTATTATTTCGAATGATAGGACAAATTCGATAAATAAAGAAAAAATACAGATTAAATATATTTGATCTTTCCTATCTAATTTAGTGTATCCTCTGTTAATTGATGAAGTCTGATGAAACCTTGCTGGAAATTAGATAAGAGATATTCTTCTACAACATACTGAATTGTTTCATTTTTAATCCACAATAACCCATCACTTTATTTCCGGGAAAATAACACACTATTACCCTTTCCACGGCATTTACGAAGACAATTTAGCTTACACCAAATAGCCCTTGGTTGATCTGAACCTGGTACTCCTTTTGTGGGATCCAAAATTAAATTTTTATTTGGAATATCGCTTTCTGCCAAGCAATTTTCCATTGATCAGAAGTGCAGAACTGTGCATTAAGAAACAGTTCATTCCAGAATCAGAATACTTTGGTCTGTTGGATGGTAAATTTTCTAAAACTTGTGTTATGGAAAACGTATCAGGTGAATTTTGAAATATATGTCAAAAACGTTTGGTAAATAAAATAAATAAATAAAATAAATATATCATCACGGCATATTACCTATTTCTAGGTGTGGCAATCTGCTTTGTCGCAGACATCGGTAATGATGATGACATATTTGTGCGGGCGTTTACCAGGCGTCACCTCACGGGCACTCATTGCTGGCGTGCAGAGTGCACCATAAAGGTCACTTTTGTGCCATTTTTTTCGTAAATAAAATAAATAGCTTAATTATATATTTCTGCAAGTTTGTCGACATTAACATAAACAAATATTACATTTTTGTTACTAAATTTTGTTTGCTGTTTAGTTTTGTAAATATAATTATAAAACTGCATTAATTAAAACGTTTTAATTTTATTATTTCATTTCGTTCATACTTTAAAAGCGGCATATACTAAAATTGCAAATGCAAACTGAACTGAACTGTAAAGCTAGAAAATTAAGTTATATTTTAACACATGATTGGCTTAGGTTCACATTCGTTGAATAATGTGCAGTACATCGATTTTTGTTCCGGTCTCTGGACACCTTTTATTAGATTCGAAATCCGTAATACTATTGTTTCGTATTCATGAATATAATCTCTATTAGCATAAATTGTCAGTATTAGTTTTAGTTTATATTGTTATGATCCTAGTGTAAATATTACAATGTTAACTTTGACGGGTTGACAGCAGGATTATTTGCAAATGCGCCTTATGCATCCCTTATTCATAAAACTTGACAATCGCCAGTAATGAATGTGTGATTATTAATATCCATACATATTCATAGCTTTTTTGTAGTTAAACTCACAAAAGAGATCATTTGCATGTGAATCATACAAGCACTGAATTTGAATTATGCTGTCTTATTACAAAATATTGTTACATTGATAAAGCAAACATTTCATTTACTTCTCTAGTACCAACCTAATATGAATTCATGTTTGTCAACGTAATGCTTCAGAGATACCGAGAATTTTTCACAGACGATAACTCCAATACTACAATTCTAAAAGTTATAATTCTTTCGTATTCCTCTTCTTTACATCCATATGAAGAGCTGATTAAATTTTGGTTATAACTGATCCACCGGAAGTACCCTCATTTAAAGTTATTAACAGTTTTTCTTAAAAAAAAACGCAGCTAATATTATTTTTTGACATTTTATGTTTTATAAATATTAAAGAAAATACTCTATTACTACCAAGTTTATATCTCTAACCATTTTTGAATTATTGCCCCAAAAGTCAATATACTCCCCATCCCCCCCTTTTAGATAAAAACTTCAAAATTTTCAAAAATTTAATTTTAATGTATATAGATACTTCTTAATGTACTGATTCCAAATTTTGAAACCGCAGGTCGTTATCTCATTTCGTTCTCGAGATATTTAGATTTAAAGTTTTGCTCAAGACTGCCCATTTCTGGGTATTAACCCAAACATGGGTCGATATATGAATTTGGCGACATCACCATTCGATTCTACGGACAAAAATACATAGGTATAGCAATTTTCATAATTTGTGTCCAACCGGTTCATTTTTTATGAATAAAAGCTTGAGAACCCCTTAAAATGGCCAAAATCTGAAAAAATTGTAAGGGGTACACCTTAGATTTTTGCGATTTTTGGCCATTTTCAGTTATTTTGCTTTAGAGATTGTATGTGGTATTCAAAAATTCTGAAAATTGGTATACTTATGTAATTTTGCCCGTAGAATCGAATGGTGTTGTCGCCAAATTCATATCTCTACCCATTTTTGGGTTATTGCCCAAAAACGAAAAGAGATATCGACCTGCGGTTTCAAAATTTGGAATCAGCGCATTGAGAAGTATCTGGATACATAAAAATTAGATTTTTAAAAATTTTGAAGTTTTTATCTAAATGTGGGGCATATTGACTTTTGGGGCAATAATTCTAAAATGGGTAGATATATAAACGTAGTAGTAATATTATTTGATTGTAAAGAAAATGTTACGTAAGTGTACGCATTAACGTGATGATTTTATTGGATCTATAGAATATTTTCCTAGGAACTTTCTGTATGGAATTTGTAAAAAATTGTATTGTGTTCGTGTTACAATTTTACTGGTTTATAGAATCTTTTCCAATGAACTTTTGGTATGGGATTTGTACAAAATACAGAAAATTAACGGAAGGTCTTGTGCTGGCCACAACAGATTTTTTTATTGTGTCATAAATACTTAATTATAAAATGATTCTTAGAACAAATGTTCAGAATGCAAATCAATGCAATCAATAAATACTTAATCTATACTATTTAAAAATACAATGGTGAATGAATAAATTATTATATATTAAATAAAGAAGACATCTTAATTAAATATCGGCTTGAAATGGATGGAATACTTAATTATTAAGTCGCACAAAAGTATAAAAGGGAACAATTTTCCGCTATTTTAGTATTAAGCTTCTCTTAAAATAAATTCTCGGTATTTCTGATAGGAAGCATTAAAGCACCATATTTATTGGAATTTATGTTTCTTGTTGGTATCTAGAATTAATACTCCAAAGCTTTGTACTATTACATGAAAGCATGAAACACCCTGTATAAGACATTTGTTTCGTTATTTTGTCATTTCGACGTTATTTTCATTTTATAACTTCCCTAAAGTCGATAGCGTAAAGAAAATTATACAATATGCAATCAGAAAGTTCACAACAAGTAGCGAAAATTAAAATCTCGATCCTATTAATTCTACGTCTAGTTATTAGCATTTTCTCGTCAGGAAAAAATCTGAACAACCAACACATTACGTTTTGTCATATTCCTTTCATTTCAACAACGTAGTTACATATTTTTTCACAAAGTGACATAAATTGCCTATAAAATTATTACGAGCGTACTAAAATGTGCTTTATTTTTTAACGCAGACATTTATCTCTCAATTACATTATTTGAGTACCTACATATCTTTTTTGTTTTACTTGAAATAACATAGGTACAACGTTTATAATATCTGATTTTTTAAATAAATTTATTTCTAAATTCATACAGATATCGAATAAGTGCAAACGGAATATAAAAAAACGCAATTGCTTTTACAACCTAGGGTTAAACATTCAATTAAAATGCATAATATAGTTTTTCCTTAATAAAATTTCGTATTTACGACAAAATAATATCGGAAGAATATCTAATTGTGTTTCAAAGGTCAATTAGCAAAAATGAGTTTTTGAAAACTCGCCAGAAAGAGAACAAGCAAATGCGAAAATGAAACTTTACAATTTTCAACATTTTGTTTTTGTACTGCTTCAAGGTTTATAATTCAATTAATTATTTATACATTTGTTCCACGTTTTCACTACGGAATTTAATCTACCTCCATTTCACTAAAATACGACTTTGATTTAGCACAAAATATTCTGCTAAAACATAAAGCACGAGCCTTAATATACAAACACATTGTTTATCGAATTACCCTTCCTTTATTAAATGCATATTTAATTTGATGAGCTTAGTTTACAAACTACTATTAAATCGGAATCATCGCAAAGACAAATGGGAGTGAAATTAATTCTTAACAACCATTAAAATACTCAGTTTACATAAATATAAAATAATTGTCTTTAAAGGTGTTCAGTTTAAGAAAAACAATTAGTACTTAGTTAAAAAAATGATTTTGTTTATTTAATTCATTTCCATTTTTACCTCTGGCTAAGAGAGGTATTGGATTCATGCTAAAATTCGCATATCCAGATTTAATTGAATAAGCACGATTTAAGGTCCCTAGAATCCGATTATAACATTTTTAAAATGATGTCTGTGTGTGTGTGTGTGTGTGTGGATGTGTGTGTGTGTGTGTATGTTTGTGTATGTATGTATGGATGTTGGAGGGACGATTCCTCAAAAACTATGACTTAAAAAATATTTAACTGCAGTTTCTTCAATCTGACATTCCTGGGAAGAGCTGAAAAGGTTTTGGTAACAATTGAACAACCGGAAGTAGTAATTTCTTAAAAAAATTCTTCTAAATATAAAATTTTGGGAGTTTTTTTATTAAATATTGAAGAACATAAAATTCTCCATCTAATACACTTAAAATTTTTATTATATCTTGTATAGATTTAAAGATAAAGACACTATAATTTATAGAGTAAACTAATCGCAGAGGCCAAGGCACTAAGGAAACCAGTTGACAAATTCCAATGTTTACAACATGACACATGTCATTGTCAAATATCAGCAGTTTTAGTGACATTCTGATAGCTTTTTCTGGGAAGTATATTTAAATTTTCTTATTGTTTTATTAATTAAATATTTGAAATTATAGGTAAAATTGTGGGAAAATGCATATATCCATCAGAAATACCGCCAATCTGGTTAATGAATTGGAAGAATCTCTGACATTTAAAAACTTTCTCATACAATGAAAAATAGATATAATTAGAATTATATGTGTGCAGAAGACATGTTAAATACAATAAAAAACAATATTTGAGTAAAGTACTGTAATTTTTTGTTATAAAACGACGGTTCGAAAGCGAAGTGCAATACAATACTTATATATCCTAATATGGAAATGGCGAGAGGTCATGTGCTGGCCACAACAGAATTTTTTTTTCATTTCTACAACCAAACGTTACTATAGTCAGAAAAATTTATTCTGTCGGGTCCAGCAATAAAACTACAAATATCGCAATTATGACAAAGCGGCATATCGCTCACTATTTGCTTTATAATATTGAATACCAACAGGCCATTATTTGCGCCGCTCTATAGGAATGAATACATGCATCGCCTGGTACTTCTACCTACCCTACCTGCTCTGTGTAGTAAAACAATCTTAGTGTTCCTTTAACATAAATGCTATTTTTGATTGGAATAATTTTTAAAACTACAATTTTTATTCTCACAAGAAATTTAATGAATGAAGATAATGAATGAAGATACACCCAAGTGTGAAGTTGAATTATTAAGGATGAAGAAAGGTTTTAAAAAGAAAAACCCCGAAGTCTTGTTCACACTTTATTAAAACGTGGACCGGTTTCGGTTACTTAGTAACCATCCTCAGCACCGGTTTTTGACTACAATTAAATCAAATTAATATTATAGCCACACGACACAATTTAATAAAAAAAAAATATTCAAAAACACAAACATATTATTAAAAAAAAAATTGCCTTAATTCATTGTTAAATTAAATTGTTGAGTTATAAAAAAGTGTAACATTCTAATAGTACAAATTGCAAAGTATAAAATTCAAAAACAGTAAATGTATTTATAAAATAAATAAATAAATAAATAAGAATATATAAAATAATAAACCATAATTAATACTTACACTTGAAAACTACAAAAGTGTAACACTACTACTGTACGAGGGAAACTGTACAATGAGAAAGAAATTATTTCAAACAAAAAGAATAAGATTATTTTATTGTATTTTACTATATCATTACATATATTACAGAGCATGTCTTCATATCAACAGATCCATAACAATAGTAGCGTCTCACACATAAATCTTTGTGTGTTTGAGTGTAGGTGTGTTCATGTGTTTATGACTGACAATTGTCCCCGCAATGGTATATGGTATCTATGGTTACTTAAATCGTATATTAATAAAAATCATTCATTAATAGGGGTCATTAATGAAGGATTTCCTATACATTAATATAACCTATTAATAAACGGTCAACTGAAATAGTTTTTTTTAATGTTACTCTTGTTGTTAAAAACGACAAATACTCGTACATCTACATTTCATGCAATTCAATTCAAACTCCAGGTTTTGTAACTTGTAATACCAAGGTTAAAAATTTCTTTATTGGGCGTCATTAAGCTTCGGAATAACTCTAAAAGTCTGCCTCGCGTGAAAATGGTCGAAAGGCAAGGAAAAACATTTGACTGTCGCCGTTGGCGCGGACTTGAAATTGAATTTATGTCTGCGGTAAATACAATAATTCATATTTACTCGACTGCGAGCAGATATGTAATTGCATAACTTTCATCCGGGGATGTGAGGACAAAATGAACGATATTTAAATTCCAATTTCCAAGTGGTTTACTCATTAGAATTGCGAATGATTAATGGCAGTTATCAGGCTTTCGATGACATTATCAAAACCAAAGTTGCGGTGTGCTAGTAATTTATCTAAACGTCAGTGAGAAGTTTACGCAAAGACGGCAAACGGAAGGCACGGGGTGAGAAGGGAAAGGGAAAACAAACATGTGTTTTTGATTCCCGTGGGGTTAGGTTAGGTTGGAGCGCAAACTCGATCAGCAGCTGACACGGAGCCGAACACTGTCAAGTGCTGATAACTTAATTAAACACCCATTCAACCACCTAAACCTAAACGTTCGTTTTTCGATATTGGGAAAGGACGAAACAATATACTACCTAGATCAATAAACAAACTTTTGAATACTTTTCTAGATTTTAAATATTTATTTGTGAACCAAGGGTTGAAAGTAGCTCTTTACATACCGAGACTAAAGATTTCAGAATTAGAACCACCTAGTCTAACACAATCATTGATGTTAGAATGGGCTTCATTCTTAAACGGTTTTTGGTAATATTTTGTTACTCGGTATTTGTATATAACAAAATATCTAGGCAAAAGACAAAATAAAAAACTCAAATTACTATTAGCATTAGTGCTCGAAATACAGATGAATCCAAAATACCACTCGCTCACTCGTATTTCAGCGAATACGGGTCGGAGTGCATTCTTTACCAATAAGACCCAAAAGATCCACATGACCCATAAGAACCGTATTACCCGTCAGAAGTATTTGACCGCTTTCAACTTCACATACCATTGTTGATTTATTTGGTTAAACATGTGATATAATACAATTAGTTTTAAAAGTTAAGATAGTAATTTGTAAAATAATATACGTAAAAAATCTCGATTAGTAAGAGAGACACCATTATGAATAATTTAAATTCAATAATATAGTCAGTACGCTTTACACATAACGTTGAGTCTTACGAGTCATAGTTTCTTACGGGTAATATGGATCTTATGGGTCTTATAGGTAAATAATCGACTCCGACCCGTATTCCATTTCTAGTGTTTCACAAGAGTCTTGCATTTTTCTTGTTCTTGTCTTGTTCTTGCATAAAATGCAAGACAAGAATAAGACAAGAGTTATATAGTTCGTTGCAAGACAAGACAAGAATCTGCCCTGCAAGAAAAGTGCAAGAATAACAAGATTTTTTAGTATTTTCTTGCATTCTTGCACTCTTGCAATATTATATTATAATTCAATATATCAACATTTTATTATAGGTTTTACCTCTAGCTAAGCTGACATTAATCGGAAAAGCTGAAAAGGTTTTTAGTAACAATTGTCAACCGGAAGTAGAAGTTTCTTAAAAAAATCATCTAAATATTATATTTTGAAGCATTAAGTACTCAATCTGATTTAAATTTTCTTATTATATCTTCTATAGATTTAGAGATAAAAAATCTGATATGGCCAGCACATGACCTCCCGCTAATTCGTTTTTTAAAATTGCAATGAACTTGGAGTAAAATATCACTTTATCGTTTGTAAACAAAATCTAATTTGTTGTTCCAATAAATAGAAAATTCCGACTTATCATACATACTCAAAATCTAATGTTGTTTTCAATCATATACGAGTTTTAAAACCAAATTTGAGAAGTTTTTTTTAATCATATTTTAATACATTTTTTTCATCATATTTTAATACATTTTTTTCAAGGAAATCAGTTCAGAGCTTCAACTAAAGTACCACTTAAGGTTTACTAATATTAACAAGAATCTAATATGTCGGTCTCATTAATGTAAAAGCGTTAAATACAAGATTTGAAAAGTTTTCAATTATAGCATAATACATTTTTTCACGAAAATCTCTTCACAGCTTCAAGTAAAATATCACTTCCGATTTAAATATGTTGTTCCTATTGATATGAAATTCTTAAATACTAAAACTGAAAACTTTTGGGTTATATTTTAATGTAGTTTTTCATTAAACACTGTTATGAGTTTCAAGTAAATTGTCCAATTTTACCCAAAATCTAATAAACTCTTTATATTGATGCAGAAAGCTTAAATACGGAATTTTTTGGTAGTATGATATAACAGTTATCGCGAAAGAAAAAAATCGTCACACACATTATAAAAAAAAATCTGATGTGGCCGGCACATGACCTCCCGCCAATTCCATGTTTAAAATAGTAATGAACTTTAAGTCAATTTTATCCAAAATCTAATATGTTGTTCTCACTGACATAGAAGCCTTAAGTACTAAAATTGAAAAGTGTTTTTCATTAAAAACTGTTGTGGGCTTGAAATAAAGTACCTGACACTTTCGGTTATCCAATTTTACTCAAACTCTAATAAACTATTTATATTAATGCCGAAAACTAAAATACGCAAAATAGAAATTTTTGAAAGTTTGTTATAAGAGTTATCGTAATATAACCAACGGTTTAGCAGCTAATAGGGGAACCCCAAAGTCTAAATAATGTAACATAACGCGCACGCGCAAATGTGCAAGACAAGAAATATGCAAGAGTCTTGCAAGCAAGACAAGATTTTTGCTTGCAAGAGTAACACAAGACAAGAGTTATTTAAATTTCTTGTCTTGTTTTGCAAGACAAGACAAGAAATAGCCTAGCAAGACAAGAAATCTTGTCTTGTGAAACACTATCCATTTCCTCCGGGTGGTTGAATTTTTCCGTTTTAATTAAATACCCAGTTCTAAGTCCTAATCCTAATTAACATCCTAACTATTTTGTCATCTTCCGCAATATGGATTATCCATGTAGAGTGCACTTTGTTATGTAAACTTACAGTGTAATTTGATAAGCTTTGCATTGGCGAAGTTTTAGAAACTACAGGTATAGTATGCAGCCTTATAAACACCGGTAACTTCGCAGCGCAAACTTGCAAACTTGATGATCAACTTAATGTTTCTTTTGAATTTTTATCTGTTAATTGAATTTGATAAGACTTTAAAATATTCTAAATGCATAAGTTTGCTCTCATTAAGAAACCAGCTAGGAAAGACATTGTACTCCTTTTATTTTTCTTTGAGGAAACGAAATAAATAAATAAATACATACGTAAGTTCTATAACTTGTTTTTTTTTCAAAAAGTAAACCGGCCGAGTTAATATGTGCCTCTTGTACCTTCCGCTACTCTTCGTACGGGATGTATAGGGATCGTATTAAAAATCGCATTTCGAGATTGTTGTAAATTGCCACGTTTGAAGGTCCCTAGAATCCGATTTTAACATTTTGACGATGATGTCTGTATGTGTGTCGGTGTGCGTGTGTGTGTGTGTGTGTGTGTGTGTGTGTGTGTGTGTGTGTGTGTAAGGATTTTATCAACGCTCTAACTCAAATACTATCATTTAGAAAATTCTGAAACCTTGTATTTTTACCTTATTCTAGCATGGCAAGAAGTCATTAGATTTTTGTGTAAATCAGGTAACCAGAAATGGCATTTCGTTTGAAGGTCAAAATAATTTTTCTTCGAATAATACCTTTAAATGTAATTTTTTCGCGATTTATATTATTATAAGAATTAAAGATTTTTAAATTTTCTACAGGTTTGCATTTATACTTTTTCTATATATTTTACAGATAAATATATAAAATAATCTATTTATATAAATCCAGGAGCCAGTGTTTAACCCTTCAAAAGTGGCGCCCTTTTCTGTGACACGGGAGATGCACCGGGTCTGAGAGACCCATGTCAAAAAATCATACCGGGGTATTTTTGTTATAACATACCCGATGATATGAGTTGATAATTTTTTTATTAAAACGAACATTTTACATAAAAAAGTAAAACAAATAAAAATTTAACTCAAAAATATAAACCAACAACAAAATTCTCAGTATGCTATAGAATATGTCGGATCTGTCAGACTGGGTGCCATCTCCGAAGGGTTAAAGATAAACACAATTCTTTAGTTACACAGTACAGATTTCAAATTTATATAACTGACAGATAAATATCACTGTCAAAAAACCTATCATTTCAAATTATTAATGGTAAACTTTTAAAAAGAAAATTGTAATAGTAAATAAAACAATTATACGATTGCAAGGGAACATCATGTAGTTTCTAGCATCAATAAATATGTAGGTACATATTTAAATTAATAAGAGTTAAAAAAATAACACTCTGTTTGGTTTCGCAAGAGAAGTATAATATATTTACTTTATTGTATAATTTCGCCGGTTGCAACATTATCAGAAGTACTGGCGAGAGGTATAGTGCTGGCCACAACAGATTTTTTTAAATTTCAGAGTTAGGCTTTATGGCAAATAAACGATTGTTTATTTAGCCCGCGAGAAAAAGGCTTGTAATATATCTTGCAGGACGTGTAAAATAATGCCGAGATTTAATACGAAATCCTGGGCGTAGTGTCGTATAATTCCTGTGTATACCTACAGCGGTTTTGTCGGGTTAAGGAAGATGGTCCATCTCGCGTTTTTGCATAATGAAAGGGTTGTGTTTACGTAAATAAAACAAGAACAAATGGCGAGGTACTTACATAATGTGGCTAAACGTTAATGGATTTTTTCGTTTGCATTTTTAGATTACGATGCTGTGTAGCCTGGAATTTTGCAATTAGTTTCTCCAGCTTTTATTACTTTAGAATATTAAAAAAATTATTATTATTTTCCCTGAAATTAAATTTTTATAAATGCAATGACACGGATGCAAATTTTGAATAGTTTTCAAATATAAAAGCTTTATGCAAATATTTTTAAATGTCTGTTGAAAATTACATTTGTTTTGTTTCCCTATGGCAATTAATAAACAAATATTTGAACCACAATAAAAAAATTACTTGTTCGATATATAAAACATTTTATGTGGAGATTTGTGAAATGCATGAATCTAAAATTCAATTGTACAATGTTGGAAGATGTGAGTAATGTTCGAACGTTTATACTAACAGTAACAAGGAAGTGCATGATATCGACAGCACTATTCCTGCCTGCACTATGATTCATGAAAGAGATAGAGGTTGATAGTCTGTATGATTGTTCCATTTGTAAGAGAATTGATTATCGATGTAACACATGACACACATTATATCAGATGTACAAAGGGAAGAAACTAATGCAATTCTTTCTGTACGTATTTTTAAAAGGAAATGTATTTTGTCAAGTTTTAGGCAATAAAATACGTAAAAAAAACTTATGGTTATTCAAAAATAAATAAATATATCATCACGGCATATTACCCATTACTAGGTGTACCAGTACCTACAACATATGTAGACATCGATAATGATGACGATATATTTTACCTTGTGGGCGCTTACCAGGCGTCACATCACTGGCACTCATTGCTGGTGTGGAGAGTAAACCACAGGGGTCACTTTTGAACCATTTAAAATTGGAAATATTTGGCGTCTGTCGGGATCGAACCCGGTTCCCCAGGTTCGCCACCAGATACGCGGCCACGGGACCCCATCAAAAAATTTAAAGGCGATATTACCCAGTAGTGATTATTTATTTATTCGTATCAGAAGCAATACAACATAATTTAATCAGGCTTTACTAAGACCTTGGACTTCTGGTCTTCTCTGGCTCTGGGTACCAACTCTATGGGTCTTTTGACAAAGGTCTTTTTTGGCGAGGTCACTTCTGTTCATACGCTTTGTATGCTTCTGGTATGAAAGGATTTGCCGGCTAAGCCGTTGCCCGGAGGACGCCCGAATGCATTAACTGCATTCTTCGAGGAGGCTCCTTTCGTATCCCCCACCCAGTGGTGGTAAATTATATTAAATTAAAATATCGATTTGTTATTTGTTTGCTTTGGTTGTATTATTTATTTTGTATTTTGTACATTACGGTTTTTTGTTGAAAAAATGCATATAAAGTTCTATATTAATTTGTTTGAAATATGGCTAAAATAAGAGTGCCAGGAATGAAAAAAATGAATATGTGTTAATTTTTTACATGGAATACCCTACAAGAAATACGTGAATATTTTGTTTTCGTTGACATTTATGATCAATTAAAAGAACAAAATATTCATTACTTTCTCTCAGGGCACTCAAATTCTACGTAAAAAATAAAACGTATTCATTTTATGCATTCGTAGCACTCTTATTTTAACCATATTTTAATAAAACTAGTCTAAAACTTTATAGGTATGCATTTTTCTCAAAAAAAAAAAAATAATAATAAAATGTATAAGGGTATAAAAATATTATATCTCTGATTTTAGAATTAAATTCTTCTAATGAAATGGCAAATAAAATATATTTGTTATCATTAAAAAAAAATAGGTCCCGTGCGGTTGATAAAAATATATTTTCCTTTCTTTAAATTTGTCTTGTAAAATAGAAATTGTTTGCCCTTTTATTCGACTTTGTAGCTTTTATGGTTTTCGAGATTTCGGTCCATTTAAAATGAATATCCTTATACTCCTCCTAATATGAGACCCATTAAGTTTTTTATATATATATATATATATATATATATATATATATATATATATATATATATATATATATAAATTGCCTCTAAAAACGTGCTTCAAATAGCTATATTTATGTTTATAACATTGCACATATCTTTGTATGTTTGATATATGTATTAATTGCATGTTTTTCTTTTCAGGTAAGTGATGCATCATATCAACAATTTTTTGATGTCTTCAACAATAGTTTCTCATCAAAAAAGGTAAACTTTTATTGTGAACTCATATATTATTCTTACACATAATTACAACTGCATATGCATATAAAATTGTAATTGAAACTAAACAAGAAAATGTTTGATATTTGCTCCGCAAAGAAGTTACAAACAAGAACTCATATACAAGCAGAAAACAGCGATAAAATAAAAAGAAGTACCTCTATATGATTACGATAAGGCATAAGTAGTATACAGTGTTATATAACTCGCGCGTTTCAGTTATAAAAGTCCAACAAATGAAACTCTACGCTCTTCTCTTTGTTTTAAAAACAATCTTGATAAAAACAAAAAAAATGAAGAATAGAATTCCGTTTGAAATTGCTTTAGGGAAGTTTAATCCTGATTAGAAAACCTTGTTTTCTTCCAAGTGGTTCTGGCGACGTCATGTAATATCCACTAGAATAACCAAATGCTAAATCTGAGTGTCCCCGGAGCGAGCTATCGAATCGACAGCTAAGTTCAACTGAGTGTCGCTGTACTCCGTGACAACGAAAAGATATTTTCCGTTTGAGCAGCACGATAACGTGTTATAATGCACTTTTGATTCTTCGGAAGTTCTCCACTTCGGGGAAGATTCTTTCACTTCCTGTGAAGACGACGTGGGGAATAATAAACACTTTTCGTGGTCTTCATCTGTACTCTGATTTGATCAAATATTTGCGAACTCTGGAAATCTTTCAAACTGTACGTGCGACGATGCAAGCTTTCCAGGAATGGAAACAAAAGAAACTGAAGAATATGCATGCTCAACTTTTTATTCAGGCGTAACATATATAAAAGTTATTGTATTACAAATATTGGAGTTTAAATTCAAGTTATACCTCAATGTAAATTAAAATTAATGCTAATTGTTAATAAGGGCCACTGTTTTTACCTTCCGTCACCTTTAGGGAAGGAAGGTATTGTCTTTGGTAAAAAAAATCGGTGGGGAGTTTTAGGGTCCATAGAATACAAATTTCCTTGTTTTACGATGATATCTGTGTGTGTGTGTGTGTGTGTGTGTGTGTGTGCGTGTGTGTGTGTGCGTGTGTGTGTGACTCCGATGATAACTCCAGCACAACAATGGGGTATTCCGGTGATATGGAATTAATGCAAAATAATAACTTTTTTCTATAGTTTCCATCTTCATATAGTAGAAAAATACAATAAAACATGTGTAATAAAAAGTTTTAATTCATAATTTAATGTTACAAAATTGGAATTTTTACAGCTCTAGAAACGTCCTTGAAATTTGTGACGTCAAGTTGATAATCTGTTGCTCATTTCAAAGTAAATATTTTCGTTTAAAAACACAGATGGAGCCAGTAGTTAACACACGCGGGTATATTTCTTGTTTGACATTTCGTCCACTTTATAATTATTACTCCTATTTTTACCATAAACAAACACAGGACAAACACCGAAATACACGCTGCTACTAAAATCATATGTAAACAAGCAAATGGCTGCCATGAACATGTGGATTTAGGCGCTGAAGTTCGTTGCAGATGTCACCATCGAGTTGACGTCATAAGCGCGCCATGATAAGAAAATTTGAATAGCGATGAAATTTTTTAAAATTCATATCTCATGTGATGCATACATTTTCTTACTCAAAGTTAGATATTCAGAGTCCTACTGGTCTGTACTAATGTAAAAAAATATTTTTAAAAAATGTCGGAATACCCCATTCTAGAAACTATAATTCTTTCGAAATCCTCTTTTTTACATCCATATGAAGAACGAATTAGATTTTGGCTACAATTGGTCAACCGGAAGTTTCTTTGTTTGAAGTTCTTAACAGTTTTTCTTAAGAAAAACGGAGTTAAACATCATTTTTTGACATTTTGTTGCTATTCATTTTTCTTCATATTAAATAAATATAGAGATAAAAAATTATAAAGACATTGACTTTCATAACCCAGTTACCTTTGATATAATCATGGAAACAGCTGAAATATTCAAATAATTTTAATTGAAAGATATTAGTGTCAAGTGCATAGTGTATGTTCGTGTTATAATTTTATTTGATTTATAGAATCTTTTCCTAAAAACTTCCGTATGGAATTTGTAAAAAATAGTGTATGTTCTTGTTACAATTTTACTGGATATATAGAATCTTTTCCAAGGAACTTTTGGTATGGGATTTGTACAAAATACATAAAATTGACGCAAGTTTATGTGCTGGGTATCAAATTTTTTAACTTTAATTTTTGTTATTATCTCGAGAACTATAGGAGCTGCGATATCGGTCAATTGGACAAAAGTTGTTCTATATTAGGATGTCATTTTTAGGATTATTGTGTATTCAGAAGAAATGCATAAGTCACTAGATACAGACAAAGTATGCAAATTTTGCAGTTTTTTTTTTCTGAAAAACTTTTAAGTATGAGATAATTTTAGATTTTGATTTACACTTCTTTAGGACACTTTTTTTTAGCTCTTTCAAATGACAATACTCATTTTTTTGTCACTATTGGATTTCAAATTGCAATACCAAAACGAAGAACAAAATGTAGGACATAAACATCACTTTTAGAAAAATATTAATGAATTTTCCCAGAATAAGATAAGTTGAAGCACATAAATAAAATACTATCTACGTTTTATTTAATAATAAGTGAGAAAAAATTACAACATAAATATTTAATATTTTCCTCAGTTCATAATAAAAATGTACAAAACCTTTTAGTTTACCTCGAGGTACAAAGATACATCTTTCACTAATAAAAATATTTTCTTTTTAACGATGAAAGGTACCTACCGCTGTCAAGAATATATTAAATACTTCTGAAGTACCTCTCATAAATAATTCAAACTTTCTTTCGCGAATTTAAGCTTAATGTTTAATTTGATATTGAAAATATAACTCAAGAGGTTTCAATTTTTCTGAACCTTAACATATCGATCACAAAGCCGTGCTTAATTTAAAAAGCTCTGCGTGCTTGGCAAGCAAAGCACCTTTATCCAAATTTCATAATTTTCAAAACACATTTTCATGAATACGTAAACGGAACGCTTCGGGGAAAATTCGTTTCTTAGAAAATACTACCACAACATGAATCATGATATTACCTAGTTCTAGTGCAGTAAAGAGAAGGAAATGCAACTTGATTTCTGACAAGCTTAACTTGGCGTAGCATTTTCAACATAGCCAATGAATTTGCAACAGTGTAAAATTCCCCAGTTCATACTCATTTGAGGCAACTATAATTAATAGGTAGAAAATTGTTCAACATTGAATAATTTCTGTTAGCATATACTGGGTATCCCAAGCAAACCTTGACATAGGCGTTTAACATGGGAAAACAGTTTTTTTTTTTTGTAAATAAAAAGTATCCGACAGAAAATTAAACCATGATATTAAACATGATAATAGTGCCTTACATATCTTGTACATTATTGCATAAATTGCAATAAATTATGAAAAAATTCAAATAAATAATTGTTTCACTTTTTTATTATGCGATCTGAAAAGATTTTCAAATGTCCACGTGGCGCATTGGTTAGCACAGCTGCCTGTAAAGTTTATGGTTTGGGGTTCGATTCCCCATTAGGTTAATTATTTTATTTTTTTCACAAAAATTGTTGAACTTCTAAAAATCTGTTTTATATTTCCTATTACAGTATTTTTAAAATAATAATAATAATAATAATAATAATAAACAATAATTGATTATAATAATCAAAACATTGATATAATAACAGGCATTGTATTTTCTTTTGAGGTTAATAAAAATAACTGAAGTGTATATGTGTATCTGTGTATATTATTTACAAATTAATTATATATTCTAAACTTACCTTTTATAAATTAAATTATTTGTGGTAATTTTTATGTTTCCGGTATTGTCAGTATCGAGATCAGTGTCTTATCAAAATACACAAGTACGAAGTTATAAATACTTTTGCTGAAGACATACAAAAATTAAAGAAAGATGTATCAGTTTTAGCTCCCCCTTGGAAAAATTTGTGGCGGCGCCTATGCATATTTTTATTGTATCTTTAAAACAAATATTGTTTATTATTATCAAAAAGAAAATACAAAGCATTGCTTAAAATTTAAACCTTGTTGATGCAACTGAGCATTAATAAATAAAAATCTTTAAATCATGTGTGCACTCTCCACACCAGCTATGAGTGCCCGTGAGGTGACGCCTGGTAAGCGCCCACACGGTAAAATATATCGTCATCATTACCGATGTCTACATGTGTTGTAGATACTGGCACACCTAGAAATGGGTAATATGCCGTGATGATATAGGTATTTATTTATTTTATTTATGTTAAAAAAAATATATATATATTTGCTAACACTAAATAAGAATACACTGGCATGTAGATATTTGATTTACGGAGAATTGCGCCATTAATAAAAAGTGTTTTATCCATGTTCGGGCTTTGAATTCAAACATTCAAAAATGACAAATGTTGTTCTTATTTCAAATAAATAATTATTATTGGTTCATCATCAAATGCTTTTACAATTATTGCAATAAGTACTTTAGAAAGAAAAAAAAATTGCAGATTACGATACATAGCAACCTTTTCATTAAGTGGTATCGTATGCACGCTACTAGCATAAGACTCTGTATTTAATCATATAGTTTAATTGAATTACAAAAATGTTTAACAGTAAGGAAAGTAGAATGTTTTTATTGATTATCTCAAATGCAAAATAACGGATTAAGGTTGTTTTTGCCTCTTCAGTTATTTTTAGCTCACTTTGGTATATATAACCGTTATTTTACGTTGGACATAGTATAGAACTTAACATTAGATTTGATTGGTTTTACACAATTTTCCTTCTTGAATTGGTGAAAAGAAATTTGATATAGTACAAAATGAATTGCAAGTAAAGAAGAAAATAGTTATTACCCAAAAAGGTTGTTTTTCGTGAAGGCAATTCCAAAATTTTATTACCTTGGAAGGCTGATTGAAACTGCTATCAGGCAATATTGGCCGGGAAATATTTATCGCTCAAGGGAAAATTTCTGTTAAACTGAAAGAGAAATACGCAGTTCTATCTCCACACGGATATCTCATCAAAAGCTTTCGCTCTGTTTTGAAGCTTGCGGCCTGAGCTTTTTGTGCGCCCTTGAATATTGTATTGATCCATCTTGCTCGTGATCCACTTGTTCTAAAATGCTGTCACAGCCTACTTGACGAAAGATGCGATATTGGGATGACCAATCTCAACGTCGCGCACATTTCCGCGTTGGTCTTTTTTATATCGAGTCTTTAAACTTTTGATTATTTTTTAAATCCTAAATTGACGATCAAGCACCACGTGAGAGATTGTTAACGGCTGATATCAGCACTTTTTTGCTTCTGTTTTTACTGCTGTCGCTGATTTTTTATTCCTAAAACATGTTTTTAAAACTGATGTGGCCGCCAGTTCACATAACAAAAATTCAGATTTATTCTTTTGTGGAATACAAAAAATTGATACATTGTTAGGGTATTTCGTTATTGAAATGTACAAAAATTTAATGGTGTTACATGCACAAATATATCTCTTTGCTAAACTGATTTGCAAACTAGAATATTTTATTGAATTCATATTTCGTGGTTTGTGTAAAGCAACACTATTGATAATAAAAGGTGATTCAATTTTGTATTTCATATGACAATGACAATAGGTTTGTGCGCACAACAAAATTTGCAACTGATTGCCAATATTTCAGTTCGTGCCCGTAGTTTGAAACTGGTTTCAAACTAATTGGAAATTTTTTGGTTCTGCGAACAGAATTAAAGGTTATTGTTATTACTGCCATCTGTAGTGAGCAGAAGGGTTTTCATCTTATGTTGATTGTTATTCGGGTTTATTCACGTGTACCTTGTTATGCGATCTATATTGCTACGTAACGACTTATTGCTATTTTAAAGATAATTGTTAAAATTCGTATTCACGTGTCAACAAGCTGTCGCTATTTATATAAATCACTAAACGAAGTAATAAACAATAAAAAGTACTTGTCATGGAAAATACTTTTAGATTCAAGCTGCATTTTTTTTTCATATTTCTGGCAGGTATTTGCTGTTCTTTTCGCCATATTTACTGTGCATTTGAAGGAAATTAGACGTAAATGATGAAACAACTCTATTTGTTACACTTGTCATTCATAAACAAAGTAAACAAATCTTAAAACACTTCTACCACCCTTACAATACCAATGCAAACATTAATAGTTAGAGATTTATTAGTTAAAAATGTTTTCGTCAGTTTTAAATATTATAATATAATAAACGTATCCCAAATGAATTTCAAAAATTTTAAATAAGGAATGTTTTAATTTTAATATCCTAATGGTTGCAACACTGCAATTTTAAATAATGACAGCTGTACTGAATACAACTTCATGTTAAATAATAACAAGATTGTTACTAAACAATAATTGTTATAGCTCATCTAACAACGAGACACGTGAATACGAAATTTTAACAATACTGTTATTAATTCTTGTTAAGTAACAATTTCTTGTTTAATAACAATGTACACGTGAATAAGCCCAATTGTTGGCATTTGTCATTGTCATAAAATGAAATTATAACCTTAGTTTATTGTTATTTATTTACTTCCTGCGGTTCTTTCTAGTTCTCTTAAATTTACACTCGAGAAGATACCTGACAATATAGCAAATATTAAGTGGTTTGGAAGAATTTATAATAAATGTTAATATTCCTTTTCTCTCATTTTGTCTAGTACATGTGATCAGGTATTAAAATAATTTTCTGAACGAACAAATGATTTTTAATCGTAGATTTATAATTTCTGTTGTGCCATGATCAGGAATGTTTGTGGCGGTGTCTGACTATTGCGCGAACAAACCTATTATTAAATAAATAGAAAACACACAATTCTTTATTTACAGCCGATTTCACTATTAATCAGTTAACTAATAATCAGCTGATTATTATACACCAACTTATTATCTGCATCAAGGAATCACGATCAACAGATTCGCAGTTTTTTTTTTTAAACCTCGCAACAGGATTAAATTCCAATTACAGGGTAGGTTTATATACACAAACATCCATGCCTTAGTGGGATTCGAACCCAGAACCCCGAGCGCACTCATGAGTAAGAGGCATTGCTCTAACCATTGAGCCACCGGAGCCGACAAGTTTTGAGTAAGGAATGGTGAATTCGGCCGATAGATACACAATAAAATTTTTCAAATTGTATAATACTTATGTCCAGTTGCACCGCTGACTTTTAACTTTTAAGTAGGTTTATTTAAAAATGCAAGTCTAAATTTTGTTAGCAATATTCAATTACTCATTTGACGTTTTGTTTATACGATATTGCCAATTTAAGGAACACTTAAAATTAGTGTTAGCGGTGCAAAAGGGAATTACTATTTAATTTAATATTTGAAATGTTTAATAATTAACTGACTTTGTTATAACGAACTAAATTTAGCGTAACTCCTACAATTTATATGAACCACTATTTAGTTTATTTTTCTACTTGAACAATAGTTTTCCTGCAACAATTTTCCTGTTTTATTTTCCCTGCGAACCATCAACTAACTTCTAACAAATTAGCAGCATAGTGAAATATTCCAGTAATAAAACAAAAGCATCTCCGCATTAGCAGAAGGAAAACTAAGCAGCAAATGACGCTTAGCAATTCTGTTCCTTTTAACAGGAAATGAGTTGACACTATCCTCTCATTGTTTCAAGATTAATCCCCCGTGCATTTAATGTTTCTGCATCTCCACATTTTTTCTGGAAACGCGTTGGTATTTTTTTATCAACAGCAGGATGCAAAAGCTTGACTCTCCAAGATGTACGTTGATAACGCGCTAGCTTTAAACTGTGAATAGAAATAATCTTTGCAGAATCTTCAGGGAGCATTCGTTTCCTGCTATAGATGAAACAGCAAAGATATAGTGTCTAGTTTTTAGAGGTAATGACGACCTGAGGAAATAAAACTGTGGCAGTGTCTTTCAGCCATGATGCTGTTCAGCGTTGTTAATGCTAAATATGCTTGGATTTTCTAGGGAGTTTTATATGCATTCTTCCTTAGCAGATACTGTAATTGTAATATTTTTTGCTCTTTCTGATGCACGTGATATAAAATTTGTTCAGCTAATCTAAAAAAATCTGTTGTGGCCGCTATTTCCGTTTTTTTATAAGTATCGAATTTAACATTTCTTGTAAACATAATAATTCTAATTATATCTATTCTTTTCATTCTGTAAGGAATCTTGTCCTTGTTCAAAATGGTTCCAATTTATTGATGAAATTAGCGGTATATCTTAAGGATAAAATGTGTACTATTAATATACATACCTACCTATAATTTTAAATATTTAATTAATAATTTAATAAGAAATATTAAATGTACTTCCCAGAAAAAGCTTTCATTAATGTCAGTAAAACTGTTGATTTTTGACACTGACATTTATCTGTCAGTTACAAACATTTGAATTTGACGACTGGTTTCCTTGGTGTAGTCTGGACTGAGCGATTTAATGCAGCAGATTATTTTATGTATTATATTACTAAATCTACAGAAAATATAAAATTTTTAAGTGTATTAGATAGAGAATTTTATGTTCTTCAATATTTGTAATAACAAAAATTTTCAAAAAATAATATTTAGAAGATTTTTTTAAGAAACTGATACTTCCAGTTGTCCATTTAACATTTCTTGTATACAAAAATATCTAACTATATCTATTCTCTCATTCTGCAATGTGACTTAAGTAATGAATATTCCATTCATTCCAAGCTGATATACAATTATTACAACTATCATTTAATATTATTAGAATATTTCTAATTCAAAAAATAGTATTCCAAAGACTCTATTTAATAATAAAAATGTAATATTTTAATAACTCCATTGTATTTTTAAATTATATTGAATGCAATAGTTTACATTTTGAACACTAGCTATAACATTCTTTTCATAATTAGTATTTATGATCATATCGAAAAAACTGAAACTACTATTTCCATTGTTTATTGGAATTTTCTTCTCATTTTGGTATCTAGAATTCATACTCCAAAGCTATATGAAACACCCTATATACAGAATAAGTTTTCTCTTGTTCTAATTGTTCGAGATTCTTCCAGTTCATTGTCGAAATTAGCATTATTTCTTAGGGATATTAGTATGTAATATGCATGTAATTTTAAATATTTAATTAATAATACAACAAGAAATATTAAACGTGCTTCCCAGATTAAAGCTTTCAATAGTGTCAGTGAAACTGTAACAGTCTTATAGTGAGAAGATAAAAAGAAACGTGTGAAAATATATCTATGGTGTAAATATAAAGAAATAGAATTATACAAGAATACACTCTAATCTGGATACATTGTTTTTATCTCCTGTTGCTTTGTGTTTTGCTTGAATACCTTTGGTAGTCCACAAGAAAATTAGAACATGGAAAGCGGTGGAAATGAAAAACAAAACCAGCTGAAATCAACTCGTCCTCATCCGATAAACAAGCTAGTTTACTTACCGGACTCCGCACAATATTTCACGTTGCTTTATTTTTTTATCGTGTCTCCTAAATAAATTCCGTGGCATGGAAAGGCCGTGGTAATTATTAATGACAAAGAACATTTTCGTGTGCCCGGATTTGGAAGTTAGCTGGAGCACAGTTTCCGGACCCGGAGCGGACTCGAGCCGTGAATCGTAAAAAGTCAGGGAAGACGAGTGGCTACTTTGGGGACCCACAACATAAACCTCAGCGCAAGCGGACTAATCACAAGGCCTATTCGTCAATTTTATTCCTACGGTAATATTTACAGTCTCTACCCAACGAGCGAACGACCCAGTATTTGTTTTATAGCACTTTTACACTCGCTTCACTTTTATTCTCATTTATTTTTAGAAGCATTGAGATGTTTTTTGTAGGCCATTAAATGGGTTGACAATCATTTGAGGTAAATGACAATTGCGTGCTTTTAATTTCTCTCAAATTAAAGTTTAAACATTGACGTATTTACTTCATTTAATGTATCTTCCTTTTTTTATTGTTTTGCTTTAAATAATATTTATCAAATGTCGCCCTTTGAGAAATTAATAGTACTTCGGATTGAGTACCACCTAATACACAGGTTGTTCGAAAATTTTAGATCGATTTTTGGGGAATACATAGTATGGAAGAATAAACTTTCGTGATAATAAAAAAATGACCAGCACAATATATCTCGCCATTTCCATTTTATGGTGTATGTTGTATACCTATATTGTATTGCACTGTGCTGTTAAAACGCCGTTTTATAATAAAAAAAATCTCTTGTGGCCAACACAAAACCTTCCGCTATTTAATTTTTATTAATTTAAATACATACGTACTTATTTACTAACGCTGCAACATGTTCCATTGCATAAAACTATTGCTTTATTTACTATTTTCTTTTTAAAATGCCACTATTATTAATTTGAAGTGATTAGTTTTTTGACAGTGACAGTTACTGTCAGTTACATTCATTTGAAATATGAACTGCGTAACAAAGGAATTGCGTTTTTCTTAGGCTTCGGGACTTGTAAAAAAAAATATTTTTAAATTTATCTGTAAAATATATAGAAAAAGTATTAATGTATTCCTGTAGAAAATTCAATAATCTTTAATTTTCATAAGACATAAAATGCGAAAATATGGCATTTAATGGTATTTTTTTGAAGAAAAACCATTATGAGCTTCAGGTAAAGTGTCATTTCCGGTTATCCGATTTACACCAAAATCTATTTGCTTCTTTTTATATTAGAGTAGGGTATAAATACAAGGTTTAATAATTTTCTGAATGATAGTATTTGAGTTAGAGCGAAGACAAAATCCCTACACATGCACACACACACGCACACACACGCACGCGCGCGCGCACACACACATACATACACACACATACAGACATCATCGTGAAAATGTTAAAATTGGATTCTAGGGACCTTAAAACGTGGTCATTTACTAAAATCTCGATATGTGATTTTTAGCACGATCCCTATACCTCCCTGACCAAGGTGTAGCGGGAGGTAAAAATTACATAACTTTACTTAAATATTGTGGTGCAAATGAACATAAGGAAGATTAAATATACTTCCCAGAAAAAGTTTTGAGGATTTCACCAAAACTGTTGATTTTTACACTGACATTTATCTGTCATTTACAAATTAAATTACAAAAATTTGAATTTGTCAACTGGTTATGGTATAATCAAATGGATCATAATTTTGGTTGAATTAAAATTATGTTATAAATAAATACACTTGTGTATTTCTTTATTTTCTAACTTCCCTATTTACGTCTAAACGCTTTCAAGCGAATAAAAACATCGAATATAAATGTGTTAAATAAAGGGCGTGTTCGTGTGTATTTTGTACGGATTCTTTGATTGAAAAAAGCAAATACTAATAATTCATTAATTAATATTTCCAAATGTTAGAAATGAAAGTTACAGAGTTTGCGAATTTAAAAAGTTTATATATTTCATATAATTTCGCTGCTTATTACATGTTTGAAATTACCGTGAAAATTAATATTATTATAATAATTAATTCTCTTTGCAATATGGTCGGTTCATAATAAGTTTATTATTTACCGCGCCACACAATTTCAGATTAATTAATGTTCTACAGATAAACAAGCAAGAATTCACAATCCTAAAAACATGCTCTTCATAATAAATTTGCCTTAATTAATTTCAGAAATCTGAAAAGCGAATTATAAACATCATTTGCGTAAACTAAATAAACAAAATGTAATCTATTGTATTAATTTCCAATTTATTAAACAGATATACCCTTTGTTTTTCTTTGTTTAAATATGCTTTTCGTGACCAACCCTCGAGAAAGTATTGAACTGGCCCTTGCAACGATACTTATTCTTCTTCTTGCCTCCAGGATGTTTTAGGGTTTTTTTACGGACAGACTTTCGGTTTAATTATTTACAAAAAAAAACATCAACAATCATCTTCGCCTCTCGCTAACGAAGCGGAAGAAGAAGAATGAACACGAACAAGACGCAATTCGATCTGGGCGAGAAAAAATGACGGTCGGAGTGGCTACTTGATCCCACGCGAACGGATCCTTTGTTTTCCCGCAGACTGATTTCTAATTGCACTAAATTAATGGCGGGAATTACGAAACAATGATGCCTAAACCCTGTGATCAGTCTGATACACTTTTTACTTCCGAGAATCTTAGTTAATTGGGCATAGATTTTGTGATTAAATCTAGCATGATCAGCAATTAATTAGATAATAAAAAAAATATTGTACTCCATTAAATTTAAAATTGAAAATGTAATTGATTTTTTCAAATACCACTATTGGTGCCTTCAAAATAGTAAGTTTTAAATTCCATTGTTTCTGAGAAAGAGACCGTTTTGTATTAAAGTCGAAGAAAAACTGACAAAGAATAAAATTTTGTTTATGCCAGTAAATAGACTATAAAAATACTATAATAGTTAATTAAAAAACAAGATTCAGAAGGCAATCTGTTAACGCACGAGTCCATGTTTGACACAGGTTGAGTCAGATAATAGTATAATTTTTTAAAATATGACTTGGTTTCTTTTACCAGTTATGTTGGTAGCACCTTCACAGATGAAAATTTGTTGTTGCCTGACAAAAATTTGAGGTTATATGTCATTGATTTGTTAGTTTTGAATGCAGTCATATCAACTCATGAAAAAGAAAAGAGCCAGAAACAGTGCGTTTATAGACCTTTTTAACGACTTGTTTTCAATGCGTTTATAAACTCGTAAAGACGAAATTAAAAAAATATGTGAAACATTTTATGATTTTAAAAATTAAGTATTATCAAGGGCGTCACATTTTACTAGAATAATAATTTATTTTTTTTTTTTTTTTTTGACAACAACACATTTTTATTTCCATATCTTTGAAACTGTTGAAGATCGGATCCATGTTTGATTAAGCTTTTCTTACTCATTTTGGTCAGTACTGTATGCCATTAAAAATTTACCCGAATTTGTAAAACTTCCTGTATACGCTTTCTACGGTAAGTTCTTACTAATTAAATTAAATGCAACAATTTAATAAAACAAAATATGAAAAGTTTCTCTATCAAAAATCCCAGCAAGTAATCTAATCTTTGCGCGTCACAAAGTCCATGTGAAATGCACGGCTTCTTAATTAAGATCATGTACATTCATTCCTCTCTTTCAAATAGTAGTTTGCATATATTTAGCTTTATCATGTACATAGTTGTTGCACAGCATATTATTTTTACGAAGAACCCCTTGGTACTTATCTGAGTCTCCCACGCTGAAAGAATATTAAATGAACATTTTTAAATCTGATGCACATTACATGTAGTGTCATAATAAACCCAAAAACGTGTCTCGACTTTTAATTACAGTCGGTAGGTAATGTCACCGCGCGATAGTTGCAAGAGCTTTGTTCAGAGCTAAATACATCATGAGCTTTTATAATGTTTTGTTTTTATGAGCTTTTGGTTTGCGAGATTCCTTTGTTGCAAATAGTTATTTTGTTAGGTTTTTTGAAATCGTCCGAAGCACATTTGAGCTTTTATGATATTTTATATTTTAAATACAAACTACGAAACGAAACGTTTTCATTTATATTGTAGTTTAGTTTGTTTCTTTTTGACGCCTGTAAAGCCAAAGCCTGCTCTCTGCAGTATGAAATCGCTAAATTTTTAACAAAGCAAATCAAAATAAGATTCTCTACTATCTCTAGAAAGTCCTATTGGTCAGTGAATTATTTATCACTATAGACGTAATTTGTTCGGCCTCTTAGACCTCTCTCTTGTCATGCATTCATCCGTCGAACAGCAGTACGCAATCAAATTTTGTAGTCGGCAAAGAACCAAACCCAATTGTTTGCTATAGTCCAAAAAGCATTTGGGAAGTCTTCATTAATCGTTCCAACGTTTTCTAGTTGGCAAGAGCGATTTTGTGATGAGCGAGATGAAAAAAAGATGACCCAAGGTGTGTCCACTCCGCACTAAGCAGAAATGCCGAAAACATCGTAACAGTTCGGCAACTGTTGACTGTCGATCAACGTGTTATGATTCAGATGGTATCGACAAGAAAACAGCTCGATTTACTATATCGTCAAAGATTTAAAAAAATGAAAGTCGACAAGTCTAGAGTCCAGATCACTCTCCCAGTCGAAGCATTGTATACTCATCTGAACAACCAAATTTGTTGCACTTCATTTTAAATAAAAACTAAAGATATCTTTTTTCATACTTTGTATATAAACGGCGATTTTGTGGGGATAAGACAGGTTTTCCTTGTACTTTTTGTAACTGTAAACGATGCTGTTAAGGATGATATTGTGTAAGACATTTACAAGATCCAAGCCTGACCCAGGATAAGAACCCGAAACCTTTGGGTCGTAAAGCGGTAACTACGTCGCCAGGGACGTCTCTTTCATTATTATGAAGATTTATATTATTTAATTGATGAAAAGGAACCCAAAGTTTGATCTGAATATAGCAGGCGGAAAGAATTTTAAGTCACGATAAACGAATTTTGAGCAAGTTGACCAGCTGATTACTATTAAAGCGTTTAAGATTGAGATAATTGACAATTAGTTTATAAATGTCTTAACAAGACCTTTCTGTAAAATGAAATCAATTAGCTAATGCTGATTAACTGGTTAGCTATGTAAATCCTCACTTGTCAGTGCTCGACCACTTTAGTTAAGGACCATAACCTTGAACTTTAACCGGCTTAAAAGTTATACGGTTGTTTGGACTAATAACTTAAACTAAACAGCAAATTGCAGGTTTGGAGAGGACAAAGAGGAATTTAATACATGTCACACTGGAACACAAGAACATTAATGGCTGGACAATTTACTCATTATAAATAAGTTACGTAACATAACTTTTTGAACTAATTTTCAATATTTGATTACCTGGTTATAAGTATAAAGGTTTGAGAATTGGTCAGTTATCTTCTAAGAAACTTATCCAACAGATTTGAAAAATTAGCTTTTAAATTGCAGATTAAACTTGAATTTGACGTTGGTCATGTTATTAAATTATTTTATGCAAGGGAGGCTACACTTTTTCATCGCCTATGTGAAGAAAAATTATGAAATTCAGAGGGTTAAAGCATAAAATCTAACAAAATAGTTTTAGCTGACATATACTAATACCAAAACCTTTCATGTAAAATTAAATTTGTCAGACGACGATTGTTAATGACGATTAAACTCTAATTCTTGATTTAACATTTCGTATGTGATAGTTGAATTGTATTAATGATTATAAAACGTAATTTGAATTGTTACTATGATTACTTTTAAAAAGGTGATCATAGTATTCGACAGTGCACACATGCGCACCAAATTAAATTTGCATATTGTCTGTCTGGTATTTTGTTAATTACAAGTTAAGATAAATTACTTAATCACACTAAATGTCATTAATATTCAGTAGCGTTACTAGACAAAAAAGGCCTCAATGCGAAATTTAATTTAAGGACCCTATACCCCCAGACCCCCCCCCCCCCACCGCCTCACCTCCCCAAAAAAAAAAGAAAAACTATATCATAGTATTTAATCATGTCTAGTTCAGCCTTAATTACGTATAACGTAATGTGATGTACAATTCAGAAAATGTACCTTTATCAGCTTTAGCTTTTTTGCGCCGGGGGTGTTGAATTGTAAATTTTTGTTGCGTTCATTTCCGAAAGAAGATCTGATATTGATGGCTTACATCCCACAAGACTTCTTCATCAATTTCAGACCTTCTTGCGGGATATAAACACTATAAAAATTTACAAGTCAACACCACCAGCACAAAAAAAAAGCTAAAGCTGATGATGCAAAACTGCATCTAAACTTCCTTAAATTTGTGTAATAAAAATGCTTAAAAACCATTTTTAAACAATTTATTACATTGATCATACGCCATATCATCAACATACATCAATCTTTAGGATTATCATAACATTTTACAACTCAAAAATTTCGATTTGAAACAAAATAAGTATCCCAAACTGAGTATCCAACTGTATTCCACGTTACGGTATACGTAAATAAGGTTCGCAGATTGTCTAATGGTGTTTTCATCCTTAAAATTTTGGGATTGCGTTATTGTAGTAAATTAAAACTATATTGCTGTTGAATTGAATTAATGGGCAGTGTAAAAAATTTAAATATTTCTTAGTATTATATTAATATATATTAGTTATTTATCATATATAAATAATTAAATTTAAGGACAAATTTAACATAGATTCAGCAAATGGGCTCTTTTGTGACGTGGGCCCCAATGAACCGCATTGGCTGCATTGGAATATTTACGCCACTGTTAATATTAGTCGTCTGTACTGGTATTATATGATGATCGTTATAATTTCTTTCAAATGTATTTGTATCTAATTTCTGATATATTAGCGTTAGACTATCACTTGATATTGTTATACTCCCACACATCTTCTATTATATATTGCTGCGATTTAGTTGGTTATATGTTATTTCTACCATGACAATTTAATACATATAGTATGGATTGTATTGCAATTACTAAACGGAGTAAGCAGGTATTTACATCCTATCGATTCGTCTTGATTCACAATCGTTATCCATGTAACTCCTTTTAAGTAATGAGATAGCTAACCAACTAAGTAAGACTAAATACTTGATATAGCAACATTTATGTATCTTACGCTAGGTGGTATACTTTATCTTACTATCAGTATTATTATTTATGGGCCGTGTGCCTGAGTGCCTGGTCGCGAATCTGGAGAGCCTTTGGAAAAACGACTTTTACATTGTAGGCGTGTTTCTTCAGACTGTGATTCGTGATAAAATTGAACAAAGTGAACATGATCAAAAAGAAAATTGTTTCTTCGTTCGTTATTCGTTATCCCCACTCTTTCATTTTATGATCACAACACGCCATTCCCCTTTCCCTTCTGAATCAGTCTTTTCGCATGATCACTGTGATTGAAATAACAAAAATTTGAAATGGCGGAAAAATTAAGCAATGAAATATTGGAATATGCAAATTTATGTCTACACCAGAATCATTCGCACTATTAGAACTTGAGTCAGTAGATTCAATATTCATTATTGGTTTCAATTTTTCTAATATTAGTTCTTGCAAGCACAAAAAAAAGTTAAAGAAGCGTGTTTTCATATTTTGCTTCACATTCCATACTAAAAATATTATTTCTGCTTCAGCACAATACATCTTTAAACTATTTTCGATTTGAGTATTACTTCAAACAAAATAGCTGATTTATCATTTGCCGTTTGCCGCTAGTTCGTTCGACGTTGTGTAGGTTTCGCGTCAATCGAGTTAATTCCGTTGTTTCTTTGGAATTAAATTAAAACAGTCCGAAGAAACACGCCTGATATTAAGTCGTTGGTGTATTAAATATTTAATTTTGACAGAAATCTGAAATATGATTATTCACGTCTAAGGCACAGATATATGGTTATATTATTCTATGACATAGCGTTTTCTTTCTATTAGTTTAGGGGGATTGTTTTATTATTACCTCTCGCTAAGAGAGGTATTGAATTCATGTTAAAAATCGCATATAAAATTCTCCATCTAAATACACTTAAAATTTTTGTTATATCTTCCATAGATTTAGAGATAAAGAAAATATAATACATAGAATAATCTGTTGCAATAAATCGCACAGTCCAGACTATACCAAGGAAACCAGATGTCAAATTCAAATGTTTTACTGACATTACTGAAAGCTTTTTCTGGGAAATATAATTTAATATTTCTTATTGAATTTTTAATTATTTAAAATTCTAGGTAGGTTTGTAATAGTAATAGTACATTTATCCTTAAGAAATACCGCCAATCTCGTGAATGATTTGGAACCATTTAATTTTTTAGAAGAGCAGGAAAAGATTCTTTATAGAATGGAAGAATAGATATAATTAGAATTATTTGTGAGTACATGAAATATTAAATTCGATATTTGTGTAACAAAAGGAAATGACGAGAGGTATTATATATATATGTACATAAGAAATACCACCAATCCCGTCAATGAACTGAAACCATCTTGAACATTTTAGAAGAGTAGAACAAATTTGTGTGTATAAGAAATGTTAAATTCGATACTTATGTAACGACGGAAATGGCGA
The DNA here is from genome assembly GCA_943142095.1 of Ophonus ardosiacus. NCBI lineage: Eukaryota > Metazoa > Arthropoda > Insecta > Coleoptera > Carabidae > Ophonus > Ophonus ardosiacus. The sequence continues at coordinate 38,267,441 of OW964832.1, read as the reverse complement.
GAGGTATTGTGCTGGCCACAACAGATTTTTATTTCTACTGTAATTACACAAAACTATAGTTAATTAGAAAATCCGCTATTAAAGCTCATTAGATTTTCAAATTAAGTGTAATCTGTCCACAAGATGTCGCTAGTTGCTTAACATACGAGCTAATTGAGAGATGCCAAGTAGGCTGCGTTGTGGCTGAAAATACGCAATGTCAAGTAGCATTTCAAGCTCAAGCTGACGACATAACTGCGTGCGTATGTTTCCAGAGCCTACTGCGTGACTCGTAATTGCTGCTATTTCATTTTCAACAGCCCTATTAAATTAACTTAACATAGCTCATTTACAACGAGAGCTATTGTCTTAAGAATTCATTACGTACTAATGGACCATTCTCCAAATTGGAGTGATCTTTTAGCGAAGTTTTGATTTCCATATGACAGAAAATAAATTAAATATTTTTCGAATGACTATTTCTAAATTTCATTGAAAATAAGTATTTCTTTTGTTTAATTTTTGCCTATTTGTTAAAGCTTTTTATAGAAGATACTATATTCATTATATTTATTAACGTTATCGATTATTGCTCGAAATTACTTATTAATATTAGATCTTGTATTTTTTTATAAACGACAGTCATTTTTTTTCTAGAGAAATACTTCAAATTAATTTTTCAATAACTGTTATTTGAAGTATTTTACTCTAAAATAATCTATAAGCGATCGATACAGAAAAAAATAATGCTAGTCAACTGCTCACACTTAAAATCCAATTTAATCGTGAATATATCTTTTACTTTTTTGTACTTGTTTTTTTCTTTTTAAGTTTTATTGTTGATACAGAGCTATCAAAAATAACTTCCAGTTGGCAATACAATTCTGAGGATCGTTTTATTCCCGATTTGCACTACTGGCCTTATTATGGTCAAAACTGTACATTTAAATCTGTAATAAAACTGACAAAAACGCATTTATTTTTGTTAAATCATATAAAATTATACATAAGAGCGCAGCTTTCGTTGCGATTTTGTTCACTATTTACAGATATAAGCAGGGCCGCATTTATATCTTCAGAGACCCGAGGCGCAGTGACCTATTGAGGCCCTTATTTTTATATACTTTAAAATATATCCGGTGATAAACACCTGTCTATTGTAAATTAAAGGATAATTTGTTAATGGTTTTTAAATCAAAATAAATTATGGAGTATTAATAACAGTAAATAATTTTTTTATCATGCACGGAATGGCTGTTGAGTAAAAGCTTTGTTTTTATTTTAATATATTATTACCTGAAACACTGGTTTCCTCCTGAATAAAAATCAACAGCAACTATGCGAGTAAATCGTGAATATAGGTACAATCGCACAAAAGTTGTCAAATGTATACGAATGAGGTATACAATATCAAGAATTTGGAATGAGATACATACATAGTCACTTTATCACTAACTAGATGGCAGTGGCAGTAACAGTAACAATAACAATTATGAATAGATTCAAAATCAAAGCTTATAATAGCAAGTGTTTTAAGTTTTAAGATTATTTTTCGTAGTTTATGAACAAAATAAAAATGTACGAAAAGAACTTTTTTCTGAGGCCCCCCGAAAGATGAGGCCCCCAGCTAGCGCCTCATGCGCCTGTGCTTAAATGCGACCCTGGATATAAGACACAGTTTTGACCATAATACGGCCATAAATCAGGTAAAGGCGGGAATACTATTGATATGTCATTTTTATAATTAATACGTAATTATGTAAGAGTAGGACAAGGCAGCTACAATAGTATCAACAGGAAAGAATACTTTATACCAGTGTTACCACTTCAAGTAATTTTTCTTATTGCCAACTGATTCATTTATTTTTGATCACTCTGTAGAACAGTCTAAATAATTAATTTTCTCCGTGTAATGTGTCACGAATTCACATCTCTAAATAATTCATATATGAAGTGAACATTCAACTACTTCGGAAGTTTAGCAACAGTTAATTGTTAATAAGAAATGCATTAGACACAATTAGAAACTTTGTTCCTTGATTGAACAAAAACAACAATGCAGTTGCTTTTTATTACTTCATGAATACTTTTAAAGAGAACATATTTTTGTACTATCAGGTTCATATATAAATTCGTGAAGTTTTTTGAATTCAAAATTTATTTAATTTTTAATTACATGAACTATTCCATTGTTTACGTCTGCCTTACAACAATCTGGAAGTTTTTTTAAATCCATGTCCAAAGCAATCCGGTGGCTTGGAAGTGAAGAAGTCGTAAAGCCAATTTGGAGTCTTGACGTCGTTATTGACCGTTAAGTGACTCCTGTTAAACGTCCAACGGTTCACAAATATCACCATCATTACCGAAATCTGTGTACAATATTTCTAGAGTCAGTTGTAATACGCATTTCAATGGCGTAGTTTATCAAAATACACATCGTTAACAGAGGATTTTAAACTACATTTTTAAAAATAGTTGCTCCATGCATGCAATAAATAGGATTAAATCATTTTCTAAATTGAAGATATGCAGACTACTAAAGGTCATATTTGTTACAATACTTATAAAAGATAATCTCTTTACGCAAAACAGATGTAGTTTATAGATACGCATACGGCAGCACACATTCTAGCGTTATCTGTATAGAACTTTGCATTTAGTTGCATTTTAAATCGTGTTCCATTTTCATGACAAATGTTTTCAATTATTTTAAAATGACATACATGTTAAATGATGTGTTTTTCTGATAAACAAAACACGCATGAAATGCATTCTATCTGATAGTTTTGAATCATATTTTATTCACAAATTTATATTTGAATCAAGCAGCTTTGGTACTATTAAAACAAAGAGTTGAACAATGTTGTAATAAAAGATCCGTATGTCAACAAGCAAATCGGATTACAAAAAAGTTAGCGAGACTTCTAAGTAAACTTACCAACTACTTTTATATTTATCGACTAGTATGCTTGCATAAAATAACTTCTTGTAACTTTTACATAAAAAAAATCTGAAAAATTCATCTTAGCTTGTTTGAAAACAAGTTTTTTAAAACAAAGAAATATTTCATTGTTAAGTGGAGTTTTATTTGTTAGTTTACAAGGTACTAAAATTAATTGTTTCTTTTGTTTTAAATTGCATGACGAGCTTCAAGTACCTATTTAGAGATCGATTCGAATTGTGCATAAAGTTTTTGTTTCGTTCGATAAACTTGCATTGCCGTTGTAACTATGATGGCAACGAAGATAGAGTATTATTGTGAGAGAACTTTATACGAGATGCACTGGGATTAGCTATAGTCTATTTTTAACAACAAACTTTTATTAGCAATTTTAAATTTTGACAATACTTCCCGTACAGTGAACTATTATTTGTTCACTTCAAAACTAGCACAAAATGGATCTTATCTTTTTAATCCTTAAATATCAAAAGGACAGTTAAAAAGTCGGTGCAAAAATGAAAACTACTTAATTTTTTTGGGATAATATAGTTTTCTTTTAGGCTTATAATGGTGTTTTGTAGAAACTTTATTGTGGTCATGTTAGTAGAGAAATTAAAGTCTAGGTCACACATTTAAATTTGATATTTACTAAAAACTTTTAATAAATGGTAAATAAAGGTTTGAGTGGTAAACGCATCCATTATATGCTCCCTGGTTTGTAAAAACAACAAAAAAATCTGTTGTGGCCAGCACTATACCTCCCGACAGTACTTCTGAATCTTCTGATGATGCAATAACTGGCGAAATTGTACAATAAAGTAAAAATATACTTTTCTTGTCAAACTAAACCGAGTGTTAATATTATTTTTTTAACTTTTATCAATAAAATATATACCTACATATTTATTGATGCTGGAAATTATATTGTTCCTTGGCATTCGTATATTACAACTATAACTATTGTTTTATTTACTATTACTGTTTTTCTTTTTAAAACCTTATAATTAAAAAATTGAAATGATATGTTCGTCTGTGACATTTATCTGTCAGTTACAAGAATCTAATAAATAGGCTCCGGGATTCATAAAATAGATTATTTTACATATTTATCTATAAAATATACAGAAAAAGTATGAATGCATATCTATAAAAAAATTTAATAATCTTACATTTTTATAAAAACATAAATCGCGAAAAAATTGAAATGAAAGTGCCACTTCCGGATACTTGGTTTACACCAAATTCTAATGGTTTCTTTCCATATTATGATAAGGTAGAAATACAAGGTTTAGAATTTTCTGAATGATAGTATTTGAGTTGGAGCGAAATACTTAAAAAAAAACACACACACACACACACATTTGTATAAAAATACTAAATATTTAATTAATACAATACAATAATGATACACATGTACATGTCATTAATTAATAGATGAAAGATACAAAATTTTAAAACTCATTCATTTCCACAACAAGAAATGCAGCGAAAACTACTGAAATCAGTGTTGCTATGCCCATAACACTACCTACAGAGGTAGTGTTATCCCTTACACGTTCTTCGAACAAGAGGGACGTCATGCAGTTCTATATCTCGCTTTTAAAATTTGGATTTAAAGTTAGGAAGACCATACTTTCTTTCACAGCGAGTATATATGTACAATTATTTCACGCTTACATATGTGCGTCAGACATTATAAGCAATGCGAAAATTGCGAAGTGCCTATATGCTGTTTTAAACTACCCTTCCAAAGCCCTTGTTCTAATTAATTGCAGTCTTGTTAAAATACAGTTGCGTTGAATTGCAGTGAGAAACGGTTGTAGTTCTTGACCAGTGAGCATTTGAACATGGTTGGATGTTGTGTTGTGTGACCAGTGGCGTGCTGGAATTGTTCCTCAGGGGATATTACTCGTACTGTATTGTTTACTCTACAGTTTGTTGCCTAACTCGAAGCGTAAACTTAGTTTGAGTTGAAGATTAAATGCAATTCATCGGAGGAATTACATGCAAAGCATTTACATTAATTTAATCCCTTACTGTAGTTTTTTATTTTTATTATTTTATAAGTTGAGGCCATACAACAGGACTAGGTCCCAATTACAGTACGGCACTAGATTACTATGAAATATATACATAAAATAGTACAAAAGTTGTAGTATACAACGAAATGATAAATGTGGTACAAACATGTATTAATATTACAAATTAATCAAATAAATGTGGTGTTTAACACAGTGTTTAAATTTAAACAAACTAAAAGAGAATATATCTAAAGTACAAATTTGTGACGACAGATTATTATAGAGCAGAGTAATGCCCATATTCATAAACACTCATAAAGTTTCAAAACGGTTCGTTATAATTTTTGACAAATAGAATCAAACTTGACAAATAAAATTTCGATTTTTCTGTCAATGTTGACTGTGTTTATTGGATAAAAATTATAACGAATCGTTTAAAATTTTTAAGAGTGTTTATGAATACGGGCATAAGTCTTGTAATAGGTGAATTTATTGCAAAATTAGTTCTAACATTTTTAACTAGAAATAGATCAGATGAACGAGTTAAACGAATTGGTACTTTTATGTGAAACCTCATAACAAGATTTGGGCACTCAATGAAGTTGTTAAGAATCTTATACAAGAATGTCAAATCTAGAATTATCCTCCTATGTTGGAGTGAAGGTAGTTGTAAGTTGGCATTGGGAAATTTCCAATTTATAAATGAAATAAATTTCCGTTGAATTCGCTCAATTCTGTTCGTTTACAATAAGATTGGTAAATATTTGTAAATGTTAATGCAAATTTTTATAATATCGTTGTGAGTGGGAATAAAAAATTAACCAGGTTTATAGGGCAGCTTCAAAACTTCAGTTCTAGTGTAACTCTCGTATTAGAGAAATATAACAAAAATATATTAGGTTTATTTTAATATATTAAAATACACGGTTTTTAGTTTCACCATGTAAGAGCAGAAATAATTAAAGAAATTATATCAGGTTTGTTCGCACAACAAAATATGCAACTAATTGTTGATGTTGTTGTTGGCATTGTCACACAATGATATTGTAATCTTACATTATTGTTTAAAAATTGCTTCCTACGTTTATTTCTGGTTCTCTTAAATTTATATTCGATAAAGTGTATGACAGCAAATTTTTAGTGGTTTTGAAAAAAAATTATAGTAAATGTTAATATTCTTTTTCTCTCACTTTGGCTAGTACAAGTGCATGTAGGAACAACAATGCTCGCTAATAGCCAGAAGTTCCAGTGCGCATGCCACAAACTGAAAATTTCTGTAGAATCCGCGGACTTTTCTGACGGTTGGAAACTGATCAATCATTTTAATATTTTGCAGAACGAAAAAATGATTTTTTATCGTAGATTTAAAATTTCTGTTGAGCAAATATTTTTAAACTGATGCGAACGCGCAGAATGGTTTTCGACGGTTTCTGACTGCTGAGCACACAAACCTATTCTCTCTTGGCGCCGTAATTTGTAAATTTTATGACTAAATGAGAATTTCAGATTTTTGTACCGCTGAGTATTGAATCAAATGAGATATTAAATATTCTATGCATTTTAAATTCCTGTCTATTAATGCGCAGCGTACATGAAAACATAGTCCCTTGAATATTCTCATAAACAAATATGGGTAACTTCTTTACTTGACATTATTCTTTACTTTTTGTGTTGAAACATACTCATACACTGCGAATAAACTCATGTTATCAAAATGATACAATATTCTCTTTTAAAACCAACAATGGAAATATGAGGCGACGGGCGTGTAAATATCGATGCAAACCTGTTAAAAGGTATTTCTTTGTGTCATGTTTTTTTCCAATTATTGATTGCCTATACAAAATGTGCATTCAGTAGCTATATCTTAAAAATGTGTTGTGGCCAACACAAGACCTCTTAGGCTTCTGGTACCTACAAAAAAAAAATAATTACATCTCTTTTATATATTTTTATTTTTTTTTATTCATTCTAACATTCTCTTAGTCCTCTTTCTGTTCGAAAATCTACAAATTCATTGATAAGATTGCCGGTATTTCTGATGCGTATATATATAATATGTTTTCACAATTTTAAATACTTATTTAATAATAAAATAAGAAACATTAATGCCCAATTGCACCAACAAAACTTAAATTTTAATCTACGTTTAAACAAAAAAATGCAAATCAAAATTTTGACAGCAATATATTATAACTCATTTGACATTTCATTTCGATGCAATATTGTCAATTTAAACCACGTTTAATATTTAATTTACGTTGGTGCAATCGGCCATAAATGTACTTCAAAAAAAAAGCATTCAGTAATGTAACTGGATTTTTGACACTGACATTTTTCTGTCAATTACAAATTTAATTTTTCAACTGGTTTTCATTGCATTATTTAGGCCATGAGATTCATTACAACCTATTATTTTATATATTTATATTTCTCTATCTCTAAATCCGTCGACGATAAAATAAAAATCTGTTGTGGCCAACACAAAACCTTCCGTCAATTCAATGTATTTTGTACAAATCCAATACCAAAAGTTCCTTGGAAAAAGATTCTATATATCCTGTAAAATTGTAACACACTATTATTTACAAATTCCGTAGTGCAAGTTCCTTTGAAAAGATTCTATAAATCCAATATAATTATAACACGAATTCTGTAATTGCACTTCACACTTCCTCATTCCTATCCAACGCATCCAACAGTTCTTCCTCTCTCAAATATTCTGCTACACAGTCCTTCCATATTCTCTTTGGCCTTCCTCGTATTCCCAGCATTGAAACTGCAAGTCACTTGCGAGGGACACTCTGTCACTTATGTTACTTTCTGATCCTATACTTTCCACTTTGGTTTTGCACTTGACACTGACATCTGTCAATTAGAATTTTTTGAATATATCTACTATTTCCATAATTTTTGCAAAGCTGACTGATTTTTGAAAGTTAACCTCTCTTAATCTCTCTATAACTCTATATGTGTAATTAAATCGTATAGAGAATAAGATTTTCTTTCATATTAATGATCATAAAATGTCGAAAAGTGATATTTAACTGCATTTTTTCCAGAAAAACTGTTAAGAACTTCAAATAAGGGTACTTCCGATAACCAATATCTAATCAGCTCTTCATATGGTTGTAAACAAGAGGAATACGAAAGAATCATAATTTTTAGAATTGTAGTTTTGGAGTTATCGACGGAGAAAAATTTGTCACACACACACACACACACACACACACACACACACACACACACACACATACAGGCATCAATGTAAAATTAGTAAAATCGTATTGTAGGGATCTTAAATCGCTCTTATTCATTAAAAACTCACCACCGAATTTTTTGACCAAAGACAATACCTTCCTTTTGACGGAAGGTAATAAAAATGTATCGGATAGAGAATTTTATATTCTTTAATATTTGTAATAACACAAATTTCCAAAAAATAATATTTAGAAGATTTTTTAAACTACTACTACTGTACAAAAAAACAATAAATTTTGCTTTTACCTTTATTTACATTCATTTTTACTATACAAGCTCTAATGTCAAATCAGCCAGAGTACTAAACCATATAGATACAAATTTTGCCGCCAGAAGACAGTTGTCAATAAAAAAAATTAAGGTAATCCATAAAAGCAGTAAACATGCTATATGTTATATTCATATTAACAATTTTCTCTTCCATCTTAAAACATTTCCACTATGACCGCCCACCCCCGCCTGAGATGAAAGAAGTAGGTCCAATTACGGAGCTCGCGTAACATCTAGCAGGCGAGAAAGGGTTAGTGACGTGACGTGAGGTATTTAACTGGAACAGGCAGTTGTTATTACTTCTTCAGACCGACTCGTTTGCTCTTTCAAAACAAGCGAGAAACGCTTCGTAGGCATTTATCAAACATGCCATTTCTCACTGCAACACCTTACAACGAGGGCGAATGCTGCTAGTGCAATATACCTAACGATATGTGAAAGAAGAAGAAAAAGAAGTAGGACAAAAGAAAAATCAGGAAAAGTATTGGTCTAGCAATTGTTGCCAATAAGAAAATAATAAGAAAGTAATTGTAAATTCGTCTCATTTTATAAATTACTACACGGGCAATTTTCTTTTCAAAAAATGAGATTTTTATAAAATTATGGTATATTCTATCTCTTCGTGGTATTAAATTTTAAATCTTGCGGCCATTTTTCGAGACAGTAAAGGAACAAAGTTCTATCTGCCAAAAATTGAATCAAACGTGTAGTGACCAAGTTCTGTCTACAACATAGTACAGATAAAAGTACTTTAAAAGAAGTATTTCCTGAGCCGAAGAAACTAAAAAGAGATTCAGAAATTAGAGTCGAGAAGCGGAATGCTTTGAAAACAAGAATGGCTGAAGTGGCTTAGCAAAAACAATATAAAATTAAATTAGATTTTTTTGCAAATAGAACTTTATTATTTTTTAATTTGTTTGTTTTTTTTTTATTCTTATTATTATTTGTAGCGTATATGTTTAGTATTTTAATGTTTTATTAATAAAAATAAATAATTTTCTGTGTCGTATTGAGTTTTTTCTAAATATGCGCAGATATAACTTTGATCCTATGAAAGATAAAAAAAATGAGGTACCTACATAGTTCTAACTGCCTATTTTTCTAATATTTCTTTCGGTAACTGAGAATATTAATGTTATTTTTCTTTCATATTCTTATAATGTAATAATTAAATCCGTTATTATTATCAGTTGAAAACTGGTTATTCGATTACAATATTGGGTGGTAGTGTGAACATGTGATTAAGGGTGATTAGCTAGGAGATGACTAGCAGTGTTTTAGCGTTGTCCATCGTTTATGGATTGTTTTAGAGAAAAATACTTCAAATAGCAGTTATAGAAAAATTAATTCTACACAACTTTTATTTGAAGTATTTCTCTCTAAAATAATCCATAAACGATTGACAGCGCTAAAACACTGCTAGTCATCTCCTAGCTAATCACCCTTAATCACTTGTTCATACCCAATGTATTTATAACAGCGAGTTAAAATTTCATATCAGTTTCTTCGCCATTTTATTTTCTTGTAGTTACAACTTGTTCTTCTAGCCCCGTGATTTGCTACAAAATATTATTATTGTTGTATATTAACTAAGAGTTCTTGTAAATCATATCTCATTACATCTTAAAAACATTATTAATTTTCACCAACATTCATAATCTGTAAATAGTTACTATGAATGTTATTACATAGTTACATTGCTGCAATTTAACTTTCATAGTTACTTGAATAAGCATTTTGATATTTTTTCTATTTTATAGCATAGAGTTATTGCATCGTTACTATGAAAATTATATCGCAAAGACAGTTACTATTATCGTAGTGAAATTAGTTACACGTTGCTATTTTGCCTATCGTAACGGAATAATGAAATTAATAAAATGTATACTTATCGTACGTATTAGATTTCTTTCTTTCAATTCCTTATTTTTATGTGTTGAACGCACAGTGCGCTATGTCACCGTTCTTGCAAATATTTCTTCTTTCTAAACTACTTGCCTTGACGGTGATGTAAACTTATCATCAGACATCACGGTAACTCCTTAAGAGATTGGAAGGAATATTTAGACATAAATATTATGTCCCTTTCCTCATCGCCGTTACTTGCTATTCAGCCAGCTGATAAAAAACGCAATTTATTTTCTCAAAAACGAGCCAGGCATAACAGAGAACAGCATTATTTCAGATTAGCATTCACTGTCTGTGCTCACTTCCAATTTACGATTATGAAAGTTTTCGTATCAGAAAATTTACTACTGGCAATTATAATTTCTGCTGGAAAAACTTTAATTTTTATTTTGTTCTCTTCAAATTAGCTGTTACAAACAGGTTAGTAGAATGCAGGGCACTCAAACGCAATTACTTCAAAACTAAATTTACACTTTAATATCAATTTTATTCATCTGCTTTTAGATGGGATTAGTTTTCATCCTTTACACCTATTCGTACTTTCGGGAAATTTAATTATCTCTAATTTCATTTCCTTGTCGTATTTACCTCTACATTTTGTTTTTAATTTAAAATAATATGATTTTTTAATTAGGCAACGCGTAGACATTAAATATTGTGTTATATACAGGGAATTTATTTTATTTACGATCATTATTGTTATATGTCGATTCCTAACCTTTTATATATAAATTGTCGTTGAAATGAAATGTGACAAAATAATGACGTTAAACATTAAAAAAAGAAAAAACGATCCTGCAATAATGTTATTTTAAAACGTGGTTAATATCTCGTTGTGGATAGCTACTAGGCTTCCGAATCTCTGATTGGATCTTAGGTGCCATTGGTTGAAATCTACCGAGAATCTAAATGTTTGTTCGTAAATCAGCCAATATCTGACCAGTTGTCCACCTTAATGTATGTAATAGTAGTGATATAATCTGTTTCAAGATTTAGTAGATAGGCTTTAGTTGACTTTCACGGTAAGAGATTTGTTAAAAAGCTTAGGAAATAAAACCATATGCCCATGATCCAAAGACACTGAATAGGGTCCTACACTGTAGCAACAAAATAGAAAATGGATTATTTATATGTATTATAGGAACTATTAAGTTTTAAAAACAAATTGATCTCTTGAAGTCTACGTCACACATCTATTCTATTCTAAATTTTACAAAGCATTCCATTCCTAATATCTTTTAATACTTTCAGTTCCTAATGTCATTTGTAAAAAAAATCTTCAAATTCATTGACGAGATTGGCGGTATTTCTGATGGGTAAATGTAATCTAATATAATTTTAAATATTTAATTAATAATGAAATAAGAAAAAGTCCGATCAAGGCCATTTACGAATTGCATCTATGAATTAAGATTTTATGCTGTCAAATTTAGTAGTGTCGTTTACATAGTTTTTATAAGGTACACAAGATATTATATACCCTCATAAAAACTATGTAAAATACACTACTAAGTTTGACAGCACAAAATCTTGATTCATAGATACAATTGGAAGTTGGCCTTGAATGGACTTCTTTCAAAAATTTTACTGTATCTGGATTTTTTACACTGATATTTTTCTGTCAATTACAAACATTTTAAATTTCCATCTGGCTTTCATGAAGTTATTTGGGACGTAAAAATCATTACAACAGATTATTTTATATATTTATAATTCTCTATCTCTAAACCTATAGAAGGTATAATAAAAATGTTCAATCTATTGAATAGAGAATTTTATATTCTTTAATATTTGTAATAACTTAAATTTCCAAAAAATAATATTTAGAATTTTTTTTTAAGAAACTACTACTTTCGGTTATCCAATTGTTACCAAAACTTAATCAGCTTTTCCTATTAATGTCAGATTAAATTTAAATTGGTCTTTAATCTTATAGAATTTTTTAGAAACACACACACACACACACAGATTTCATTATAAAGATTTTAAAATTAGATTCTAGTGACCTTAGAACGTGCTTATTCGCTAAAATCCGGGATATGCGATTTTTAGCATGAATCTAATACCTCTCTTAGCGAGAGGTAAAAAACGGAAACACATTTTTAATACACACTTTACTCCACTGTTGCTGTGTATAAAAGTATTAAAATATATTAGGAAGGGAATACTTAAAATGATTAAATTTAGAATTAAAGTATAGCAGTAATGAAAACATTTTTCGAAATACGAGTACATTAACAGATGAACCAAATACAAATCCAAAGATTAAAATCGTAATTTAATACTAGAATTTGGAAGAAATTCATTTTACAAATGACATCATATTTCAAACGAAATTGCATGCATTACAAATGAAAATTTGGTTATATTTGTGTAGGATAGACTTCAACTTTTGATGAACAATAAACGCATCCCTCTTTCAATTGTTTTTAACGCATTGCAATATTTAACTTCCTATAGAACTCCAAACAAATGACAATTGCAGCTAAATTGAGCTCTATTTTCAGCCAATTCATTTGTTCCTGTTTCAGTTTGATTTCCTAAATTAACTTCATCATCAATTCCGGTAATGCATAATGTGGAGAGCATATGGATATGCTTATATACACATACAGAGTGATCCAGAATGATGGAAAGTCACGAGACTTTCTGATTATGACCAAAATTATATTCCACAGAAAAAAAATAGTATCAAGTTACCGCAATGTCAAATTGTTTTCCCTATATTACCGACTTTCGGAAAAGTCAACTGCGTTACCTATTTTGATTTTATCTTTTAAATCTGGTATTTATTCAGACCCTTACGTTAGAATGGTGTTTACGGAAGAACATCACAAGTTAATTTTAGAAGCATATTTTCCTAAATGATTGATTCTACTCTAAATATCCCGAATACATTTATTTATTAACGATGCGGCAAACAAAAAATCATAACGTGGCGGAACCTTCAGACATTCTGGATCACTTTGCATACTACGAATTTTTTATTAATCTATATCGACTTTCCTTTCCATTAATTTTGCATAATTTTTTCTTGAAAATATCAGGTAATTCAGATTTCTATGAATAGCGAAATTTGTTTTTCTACTATTTTACGGGAAATAGGTGTTTTTCAATTTTCAAACTTAAAATGAGCGAGGAAAGTAATTAAACATAAGATTTTTGTTTCATTTTCTAAAGAAGCAATTCTCATAATCTCTTAAAAACAGGGATTTGTTAACTTGTGGATGGAGCGAATGAATCTTTACCATAGCCCGGCCAGATCGACAGAGATAGTCATACATAATTCTATAGTGACTGTATATACATAGTGTGGCCAACCGCCGCCATATTTAGGCAAAATGCGCGGGAAATTTGAATTCATATGATGCGATAACTAAACAAAATTTGATAAACAGTTAATGAAAGAGCATATTAAATGGAAACAAAATATTTATTTTCATTTTAAATCCTTTTGAAGAACTGTTTTCACAACCAACCGCCACGCAACCAGGCATCTAAAATATATACCGTAATATTAGACATTTTTAGTAATTTTGACAGTTAACCTAAAAAAGATGTGATGTTAAAAAATATGTATATATTACTTTGTTGTAAATATACAAATATACGTGTATTTTAATTATTTGCACTATCTAAAATATAAATATAATATAATTACCTTCAATTTACGTATAATTCACGTAACAAATCTGAAAATGTAACTTTGTCGGCATAATATCCGCCATATTTAGGCAAATTCGTGCCGACCAATCAAGATTATTGAAATATAATTATTTTAATATATGACAATGGTTCGAAAGTGTTGTGTTGAAAATTGTGTATCAAAATATGTGATGCACGGTGCTGTGTCGTTTCTTTAGTAAGTTATGATTAAAATTATGATTTCTTCTAAAAAAAATACCTTCTCTAATTGACTTATATTCTTATATATGTTCTAATTAAGCGTTGCATTGGTTGTATTCGTACTTCACGTTTCATGATCAAATATACTTAAACAAAATTAATTTTTGACGTGAATTTGACAGATGTGAATATGACAAATATGAATGTCAAATTCACTTGTCTAAAGTGGAATTATCTATATCTTTTTCACTCACACTTCCGTGTTCTGTCTTAATCTAGCCGGGTACACAAGAAATACATATATCGATATACACTTGCTCCATCCAGTAGTTAACAAACCCCTGCTTAAAAATAAGATGCAAGGCCGCCCAAGTAGTAACTATGTCAAAAAATTAGAGTACATTTCGTAATTTTTGGTTACAGAACAATATTGTTTACTACACAAATACGAAAAAGGTGATTCTGAAATTTGCTACAGTAATAACAATTGTATATTCACATTATTACAGTGAATGCTATTGCTATAGAAACAAATGTAAAGTAAATTGTAATATGTAATGCATTACACATACATACATACATACATACATACATACATACATACATACATACATACATACATACATACATACATAGTATCAGCAATATATGAATGTAACTGTTTATGAACAAGAAATCAATATCCACGATATGTGCATATTGACATTCCAATAATTAATTATATTGCCAACAGATACCAGTAAAGTGCACCAATGTAATGGACATATCTGCACTCTATTAATTATATAAATTGATAGATGAAGTACAATTTCCAGATTTCTAGTTAATATTTCATTTCTCAATGAATAAGTATCACCATATTTCGATTACGTTTATTTACAAATTGAATAGTTATTCATATTTCAATTTTAATATTCTAGTATCTATTCATAGTTATTTTTTATACAAGACGATAAAATAATATTTTATCGACGAGAGGAAAGTTTAATTCACGAGCGATTTTGCGAGTGAATTATTTTTCGCGAGTCGATAATTTAATTTTATCGTCGTGTATAAAATTCTATTTTTTTCTATAGCAGATGTTAAAGAAAAGAATAAAAAATACCAATTATATGTTATTATTAATTGAACACAATTTTAAAATCACAGTATGTATGTGGGTTGTTATGGATTTTGTACGTAAATAAATAACAATTATAGTTATTTATGTATTAAGAGCGTAAGGAGGCTTTTATGGCCTGCGGCGGGATTTTGAGCCCGAGGCGTAAGCCGAGGGATAAAAACACGTCAAAGGACATAAAAGCAAGTTACGCTCGTGGTACATACAAAACTTTATGCCCGGACGAAAATTTTCAAATTATGAGTGTCAGAAAAATTGTATCGAAAAGAATTTGTCCTCGTACATCCAGTATCTAGCGTTGCTATGAAAGCGGAGAACAACAGTTTATTGTTTGTTTATTAGTTATGTCATTTGAGTTTTATTTTGTGCATCTCCGTGCTTTCCATATAAATATCACAAAATTAATTTTCATTTTTCATTAAAGAATATAAAAAAAATCGATTTGTAATAAAAACTTTTCATGTTGCCTGTTTAAATTGTTTATATTGTAGGTTATAATTTGGTTTGACGTTTCATTATAGCCCGGCGGGCTATACTGAGTCCCGTGGGCTATAAAATGACGTTTATGTCAAAGAAATCAAATTATGATACGTCCGTGCATAAAAGTATTTTATCTACCCTTGCTGTTAAAATGTTACTTTATCTACGCTTGCGGTTAAAGTGCTACTTTATCTACTATTTTGAGTAGATAAAAGCACATTATTATAAAATATGTTCTATTCAGAACTGTGTCAGAGATCTGTGAATCTATAAAAACTAACAAAAATATTTTTCTAATTAATATAAAATAATAAATAAAAGTGACAACATTCGTTGAAATTTTGTTCATTGTTTACAGAGTTACATCTTATCTGTACGACAGTATTGAACAGAATACGGGCATTAATGTAATATAATAAAAATCCTTTTATATTTTCTTTATTGTATTTATTTTTCTTATAATTTTATTATTTTATTGTACAAAAATATGTTGAAGTACATGAGAGCAAACTCGAAAATCATTTAACATGTCACGTCTCGCTATCTTGAGGTTAAGTAAAAGTTGTCAAAAAGTATTTTTTGTAGTTTCATACACCGACGTCCTCTCGCAAAGAAACCATTTATTTTTTATCATACATCAGTTGTTTTCTCGGCGATAGCTAAGAAGTTTGGAAAAACTTGAGTTTTTCTTCAAGAATCATATTATCTTACGTCAAAACGTCAATATAGCGAAAAGAAATGTGATCTTGCTATTAGAAATACTTATCCACGATCATTATATACCTTTCAGACATAGTTCAACACTGACAGCGAAAAATTATTTTTTTATAATGGGAAAATTTTAAAATAAATAAAGAGTGAAAAATATTTCATCTATCGTTTGTTTTTGCAAAGAACTTTTCAATTGTATTACCCATTAGGCGCTGGTGATGCGAAAACACAATATTATATAAACTAATTTTTTGTTTGTTTAATATTTTTTTTGGAAATTAGTTTACACGAGTACAGATTTTATTTAGAAGCATGTAGATTTTACATTTTTTTGTAATTAACTAATGTCAGAATTTGACACACGCTTGCACACTTCTTTTTGTAAAATAATAAGATTTTTTTTAAAATCGGGTTTTTTATAATCATTTTGCATATCTTTAATTAAAATTATAAAACTAAAAATCTGTTGTGGCCAGTACAAGACCTTCCGTTAATTTGATGTATTTTGTACAAATCCCAGACCAAAAGTTCATTGGAAAAGATTCTACATATCCAGTAAAAATGTAACACAAACATAATACATTTTTTTTACAAATTCCATACAGAAAGTTCCTTGGAAAATATTCTATAAATCCAATAAAATTATTACATGAATATACATTATGTATACTCTAAAAATGCGTGCACTTACGTAACATTCTCTTTACACTCAATTAATATTACTACCAAGTTTATATCTATACCCATTTTTGAATTATTGCCCCAAAAGTCACATTTGGATAAAAACATAAAAATTTTCAAAAATCTAATTTTTATGTATCTAGATACTTCTCAATGCGCTGATTCCAAATTTTGAAACCGTGTCGATATCTCTATTCGTTCCCGAGATATTTAGATTCAAAGTTTTGCTCAAAACTGCCCATTTTTGGGTAATAACCCAAAAATGGGTCGAGATATGAATTTGGCGACAACACCATTCAATTCTACGGGCAAAATTACATAAGTACACCAATTTTCAGAATTTTTGAACACCGGATAAAATCTCTAAAGCAAAATAAGTGTAAATGGCCAAAAATCGCAAAAATCTAAGGTGTACCCCTTATATTTTTTTTAAAATTTGGCTATTTTCAGGGGTTTTCAAGATTTTATTCATAAAAAATGAACCGGTTGGACAAAAATTATGAAAATTTCTGTACTTATGTATTTTTGTCCGTAGAATCGAATGGTGATGTCGCCAGATTCATATCTCGGCCCATTTTTGGGTTAATACCCAAAAATGGGCAGTTTTGAGCAAAACTTCAAATCTAAATATCTCGAGAACGAAACGTGATATCGATCTGCGGTTTCAAATTTGTAATCAGCGCATTGAGAAGTATCTAGATGCATAAAAATTAGATTTTTGAAAAATTTGAAGTTTTTATCTAAATGTGGGGTATATTGACTTTTGGGGCAATAATTCAAAAATAGGTAGAAATATAAACTTGGTAGTAATATTATTTGATTGTAAAGAGAATGTTACGTAAGTGTACTCATTTTTAGAGTATTTGAACAACTGTGTGAATTTTTAGAAATAAAGGTATTGAAATAAAAATGGATAAATGCTATAAAAAAGTTCCTTGGAAAACATGCTATATTACCAATAAAATTATAACACGAACACATACTATTTTTTTACAAATTCCATACCAAAAGTTCCTTTGAAAAGATTCTATAAATCCAACAAAATTAGAACACGAACAATGAACATACACTATGTAAATTGCACTTGACAATTCCTTCTTTCTTCTTTAGATTTCTTCAATTTTATTAGGGGTCACTGTTTCTTACTCTTCTCTTTCACTCATTCCTGACCAACTCTTCACACAGTTCTTTCTCTCTCAAGTCTTCAGCGATACAGTCCTTCCATCTTCTCTTTCGCCTTCCTAGTACTCCCGACATTCTGATCCTATACTTGCCATATTTGATTGTGCACTTGGCACTGACATCTGTCAATTAGAATTTTTTGCATATATCATGATAGGTAAATAGCAAAGCTAACTGATCTATTGAATATGAAGGAAAATGTATAATCAAACCGTACAGAGAAGATCATTTTCTTTAATATTTATAAAACATGAAATGTCA
Source organism: Ophonus ardosiacus (assembly GCA_943142095.1). Taxonomy (NCBI): domain Eukaryota; kingdom Metazoa; phylum Arthropoda; class Insecta; order Coleoptera; family Carabidae; genus Ophonus; species Ophonus ardosiacus. The sequence continues at coordinate 38,248,780 of OW964832.1, read as the reverse complement.
AAAAATAATATTTAACTGCGTTTTGTATTAAACTAACATTGACTAAAATTAATGTAAAACAACTGTCATTTCACTCCTTAGTGCTTAATTGGTTAATAAGAGCAATTAATCATTGAGAAATTTATAGTAACACTGATAATTGATATATGTTTCAATAACATTTAATAATTTTTCTTTATTTATCATCCTCCAATTCTTCCTCTGTTGCAAACAATCAAAACAAATAAAGAAGGGATTTGTCGGTAGGTTGAGTGAAATAAGACATCAAATACTTTAATATCCTGAACGCAGAGGCGAAAGATAAAGCTGAACTCATTATCGAATGAATAGCGGCGTATCGTCGTCATTGTTCCTTGTTGAATGTGCGAAAACAACCGGGAAATCAACAAAGGAACAAATTCCTATCCCGCAGCACATTCTCATCATTTTATTTATTCCTTTCTCCTCGCACACGTGTCTTCGTGTCTTGATGTCTTGGTGTCTTTGTCTCATTCTCGAAGAATATTGCACAGCTTGTTGAAAAGTAGTTTGCGTAAGAAGCCTGAGGTTGCAAGATATACTTGACATTATTAAAATGAATCTCGTCCAAAGAAATTACTCTAAAACATTCCAAGAATAAAAAATTTGATCTGTCTTCAGTCTATATTTGCATTTTAATGAATAAATGCTGGAAGTTACATTCATTCGTTTTTAATTACAAATTTACCTGAAACTGAAAAGTTTGAAAGTTGGCTGCTTTTCAGCGGTATTAAATTCAGCGGTAATTCTATCGTAACTTAACTAAAAACTATTACATAGTAATTTTTAAACTTTTATCTTTTACCTGAACGCTAAAGTTGAAAACAACAAAAATCATCATTAACTAAAATTAGCATTATTCATTCGTTTCTATAGTCCAGTATATTAAAAGAGTAAATTTATAACTTTCTTTATACAAGTATGCATCTGATTAACAAATACTCAACCTTGTTTATAGCGAAATACAAATACTTTTTCCATTTTGATGTTTATTAAGTTTGCAGATAGTAACTTTATTATTTTTATTGCTAATATTCTAATTTAAATTTCAAAATATTCTAAAGTATTGTCATATTTTAATTAATTTTAATATTTGTATATAAACGTCGTAGTTGGCAATGATATATTCATGTCTGAGTAAGTTAAAATTAGTATTAAAAATGAAGAAAATAACCAGTTGATAATTCCTGATTTTATTTTTATTTTATTGTAACCGCCATTTTTTTTACTTACAAATTTAATAATTATTGCGTTTTTGTGGTTAGCAAAAAAAAATACATATTTGAAAAGCTAAAATATGCTCCTTTCCATTATGGCCTCCATATAATAGATATTTACACACCAAGTGAGCTAAGGTAATGTTTATCCACGAGAAGAAAGTTTAGCTCACGAGCCCGTAAAGGTGAGTGAGTTAATTTCTTCGAGTGAATAAACATTCTTAGCTCACGTGGTTTGTACAATATTTTATTCCATTTTGACGAAATAATAATGAAAACCATTATAATATTTAATTTTGACAAAATAAAAAACTGATCAGTTAGTAGGCTGAGCATGACAATCGTTGCTGATAGACGTCAAGTCATATCTATTTAAAAAGCTTTATTTTCTGTCATTTATCTCGTAAAATGAAAAGGGCTGATAATGTCTGATAAATAATATGGTGAGTGTTATTTTCGTTCTTGATGTCATTTTTAAATGTATTTTTTTATTGCAGAGTGAGTTAAAATTTTGTGAGAATGATTTAAAAAATTTTAATTCACTTGTGAATAAAATGTTACTTGTAGTTGTTGCTATGGAGTTAATAATGATAGTTTAAAACGTGAAAATTGAATAAAAATTATAACTTTATCATGATAAAAAGTTATTTAATAGCAAATTGTCATTGACAACACCTTATATGTCAGATAAACTTTTAACAATTTGTTGCACGCCTGCGCAATTATTAAAACATTAAAAGTGATGGACGTTGTGAAATAACAGTTGTTGTTTATTACTAGTGAATGTTTTGTTTTATTAATAGTGTTGTTTTGTGTTTAAATCTAAACACAGTGAATTATTTTATAGTGGTAAACAATTTATAATAATATGAAAAAATTACATTTCACACAATATATGATTTCACAAATAAAGTTAACCTCATTTCCTTTCTTTATATTTATTTTATTAATGTAAATTGATTGATTAACTATTTATTAATCGTATTTACACTGTAGACTATAAAACCAATAAAAATAAATTAATCATTTTTACTGTTTTCCAATAACCAATTTGTCAGAATACATTTAGTTCTTGCGATCCCTTCATACAATATTAACTTGATTGTTTGTGTTTCCAGTGACGAAATTCATTCGAATTGGTATCGCCGACAAGAACGACAACCCTCCTTATTTCGACAAGGCTCTCTACGAGGCGGAGGTCGATGAAAATGAAGATATTCAACACACAGTGCTCACGGTCACCGCCAAAGATCACGATGAATGTAAGTACAACAAGCATACCTACTTTCTTTTCATTCGAGGGATCCAATAAAATATACATAGACGAATTTAAAATAGATATGTATATGTATGTTGATTCAAAATAATTTTTCGTACAGCAAGAATAGTCAAAAAACACTTTCTCAATTCTCGCAATTGTTATTGTTGAAATATATCGTTTATAATTGTTATATGTAAAACAAATTAAATTAATTTTGTAATTGTAAACATAACGAATTAGGAGCTGTAAGTATTGAAGTTTATTGTTTATTTTTAACCAGCTTTTTCACTAATGATAGACGTAAATAATTCGCAAATATTATACAGGTGTCCCACAAACGAATGTCCAGAATAATTCTTTAAACAATTTCTCATAAACTAAACACCATATCGTTTCCTTTACTTAGGGACTTATTCTGTAACAAAGTGGTTGATTTTTAGCAACTATGGTTGAAAATTTTAGCCAATAGACAATTTCTGAACTTGTCAAAATATTTTTTTTTTAATTTTGTACGTTGGTCGTGCAAAAAACATAATAGCATTGCTCTTCTTCCGGTAGGTATCGGATGTAGGTAGCACTTACTGCACTTCGGGCTGTTTTCATCATCAGACTTACTTTAGACTTCAATTAAAATTACTTTAAGACTTTATCTTTATTTTAAAATAATGCTACAGTGCTCGCTAAAGTAAAGTGTGAAGATATAGTTTGTTATGAAAACGGCCCTTAATACTTAAATAACTATTGAACAAAATGGATAAGAATAACTTTAAAAAATGTCAATGTAAAATATATTTACTTTTATTACAGTTAAATTACTTTCCCTTAATTTTAGTAAATGGGTTTTTCTAAAAAAAATATCAGTTTCTGTTAATCACTGATTTGGAGTTTACTGGTTACCCTATTTAAAAAACAGATTCCCTGCCCTGCTTTAAAACTTGATATTCACACTTGAATTTCTTTGAATTTAAATGCTTGAATACTAACTTTATTTCCCGCCCTATTTTCGGCGTATCAGCAACATAATTTAGTTTTACTAGTTTGTTGACACATACGAGTATATAGAATTTTCGTGAAAAGCCATTTCTTTTTCGATTTGCTAGACTTATCTATGACATAAATTTAGAAAATAATATTCATATGCACCGATTTTTGTCACTTGGTCTTCACGTCATAGTTTGATGTTCATATGAATCAAATAGTATTGGTAGTGATGGAAACGTGATTACTAGTAAATATTAAAACAGTTTTGTGTACAAGGCAATTGCGTCATATTATTATCTTAAAATTGTGCAATTTGATAATGAATAATTCCATTCTTAAACGAAAATACTGCTCCATTTTAAGATTTTTTCTAAGAGAATATAATTCATTAGTCACGTTACTGTTTTCCGCCAATAAGCATTCAGAATCTATCATTGATGATAATCATATCACTTGTTATATTACGTATGATTCTACTTGCCCAAAAACCAAAATTACAGTAAAAAAAGATAAATATCACCAATAATTTATAAACATATCAATAACATTGACACAACTAAAATGTAAAACCTAAAACCGATATATCACATACTTTTTGCCCAAAATGAAATTCATACTTCTCGAATTTCGCTACAGTTAACGTAAACGGGTTGAGCCATAAGGATACCTTCTCTAAATTCGCCTAAATTTGGGTTGTGAACGAGTCTATAAAAATATGAAGTACCACTGCTTCCACATGTCATATTAAACTTTCATGGCTATCTTCCTTTAAATATATTAGTAAAACAAATATAAAGCTATTAGACATAATTATCGATGATAGAATATAGGAAACCGTAAGTAAGACAGAGATAAATATACAATTACTTGTTATTTTGCAGTTCAGAAATTAATGATTTGGGGGTTAAGTATGAAAATCGATCTACAGTTTATTTTGGAATTGATAACAAACCGAAACCTACTCAATTGTGTTTTAAAATGTAAGTACTCAGTTTGTGTGAATTCCTGGAAATAGTTCTGTCATATATGTTACGTCCACGATAACAAAACCATTCCAGAAGGTTTCCATAATGCTATGAACAGTAAAACATTTCCAGAAACAATATTCTAATAAGAAAAGATTACTACCTCATGCCCCAGGTAAGAGTTACTGACATTCAAGTAAAACAGATTAGGGTCGATCATAAAATTTAAATCTTTATCTAGTTACCGAACCTGATTAAATTTAACGTGTCGTTAAAACAAACTTTGCTTCGTCGAAAAGCATTTTAGTTTTTAGAGCGCATAAATACAAGGATTCAGAATGAACGTAGGATTAAACTCTATACGACACTATTTAAGTGTTTGTGAACTTAAGCGTCACCTAGTTTTATTCCAAGTGTATTGTACTATTGCGACAAATCCGGTTTATACGTTCCGGTTGTTTTCCGACCAGTTTTGTTTTAAATCGGTACACTAAATTACGCGTTTAATTCGAATAAAATATGTCCCATTCTGTAATTTCACAAATGAAAATTTAGACTAAAATGCAAATATTTATTTTACGTGGGTAAATTTGTTGTGTATTTCATTGATCACGAATAAAATTATTCAAATATAAAAACAAATTATAAATCAATACGAAATTTAATTAATATTCATAAATTTTGGCTCGCATGCTACACTGTGTCCAACAAAATTAATTGGAAAGTTTTGCAAAATTAATACAAACGTTTTATTTTCCCTGATAAAACCGTACATGATTAAAATTCTAAATAAATTATAAACAGAATTGTTTATAATATGCATAATCATAATTTTATTGTAAATAATTGAATAGGTTTATTGGTAAAAACAAAATTACCCCAGAAATTATTGCAAAACAAATAAACATAAATAGTAACATGGAAAACAGTTTTCTGTGTGCATTGCTACCAAAATTATTTTTGAAAAAAATATTTTAATAAAAATTGTTGAGCGTAAAAGTTTGTTTTAATAGTGCTAGCCATGAAGTTAAAACAAAATGACAAACAAATATAACAGAATGTAAAGTTTTGTCATAAAATTTGTGTATTGTACTATAAATTTTTTAATAAAATTATATTAGCCCTAAAATTTGTTTTGCAGTTAAAATTTTTATTTTTTTTACAAAAAAATGACAATATTTTTTCACATATAAAACACCTCGCATTTATTTACCTTTTTGTTTTAATTTTATGATTATTAAATTGTAATTTTGAAAACATATGAAATAATAAATAAATCTACGAGCTCTGATTTCGAAACGACATCTGCGGTAGTTAAGGTATATTCAATTCATAATAATCCTGGGAATGTTAATAGCTATTACTATATGCCGTTAGTACCTACCTACCGCATTATTCCATATTTTATGACTGATTTCTTTTAAATTTTCGAGTAGATATCGTTCTATCATCCTAATAAAGTCTGAGTTACATACACTAATTTTTACTTCTCACTAAGAGAGGTATTGGATTCATGCTAAAAATCGCATATTCAGATTTTAGTGAATAAGCACGTTTTAAGGTCCTACAATCCGATTTTACAATGATGTCTGTGTGTATGTATGTATGTATGTTTCTGTGTGCGTGTGTGTGTGTATGTATGTGTCTGTGTGCGTGTGCGTGTGTGTGTGTGCGTGTGTGTGTGTGTGTGTGTGTGTGTGTGTGTGGATGTGTGATTGTCTGGATGTTGGAGGGATGGTTTCTCAAATTCTATTAGACTACAGATCAAGTTAACTACGTATTCTTTAATCTGACATTAATGGGAAGAGCTGAAAAGTTTTTCGTTAAAACTGGACAGCCGGAAAAAGTAGTTTCTTGAAAATCTTCTAAATATTGTTTTTTAGAAATTTATGTTATTATAAATATAAAAGAATATAAAATTCTCCATCCAATTCATTGGACATTTTGATTTTATCTTTATCTATAGATTTGGAGATAGAGAATTATAAAGATATGAAATAATCCGTTGTAATGAATCTCACAGCCCAAATAACTCCATGGTAAGCAGTTAAAAAATTAAAATGTTTGTAATTGACAGAAATATGTCGGTGACAAAAATCCTGATACATTATTGAAGGCTTTTCTGGGAAGTACATTTAATATTTCTTATTTTTATTATTAATTAAATATTTAAAATTACAATTACATATATTACATTTAGAAGAGTAGGAGGAAACGTATTTATAAAATGAATAAAAAAATATAAATATATATGAATAATACATGTAATTAGAATTTTTTATGTGTATCAAATATGTTAAATACAATATGTTCTTATACAGCCTAATATAGAAGTGGCGAGAGGTCTTTTGCTGGCCACAACAGATTTTTTTCATTGTATTAGTATTATCTGACGTAAATTTAAACTAATCATCTTCAGTTTATAAAAGTAGCGCGGTCACTACTAAGCTACCCTTGCCCATAAAAACTGATCTCGTTTTAAAATAAGATTTATTTTAATGAAACGTTAGATTTAAATAGAGAACCAAATAAAGATTTAAATTTTATAGCCTGCCTCGTATCTGTTTTAGACTGTATAAATCCATTATTATAATGGTCCACCCGCATTCATTTAGTTTTCCAACCCTTGCCAAGAGGGCGAAATTTTATGCTAGCGAGGGAAAATGAACTTTGCTTCGAATGTGCGTGAAAATAAGATTTATTGTAATTTATTGTTTTCGATATGGAACTTCTAATGTTCCGCAATATTTTGTCCGGCGATAAATCTCACGGAGATACTTACATTTGTAAATGTATCTTCACGCCTTTTACCAGTATTGGGAACCACAAATTCAGAACGCCAGACTTCCGAAACTTCGGGAAAAATATTACAAAGTTTCAAAAATGCTTTAGCTGTCTGTATTTCTCTCACAACACTTTTAGTTGTTGATGTTTCGAATAAAAGATTGTGGACAAAACAAAGAAATATAACATTATGAATCAAAATCAAGAAATTGTAATGGAGTATAGAACCCTAATACAATTTAGAGCAAATAGTTATATACTATTAATATTTAGTTCCTAAATTTGTTAAATATTAATAATACGATTCAAGAAAAACGGCATTAAAATTTCTGTGATGTCAACATTACGTAGTAAAGAGGCTTTAATAACCAAGTAATTTCAATTTCCAATTTGAATTTCTACTTTGGCCTAAAGGTTTCACAATTAAAAAAAAAAATTAAATGAAAGTTTACGCAATATTTTTCCTAGTAATAAATAATAATTTATTATTTTTTTCGTAAATAATTAAATAAAGAGATTGACGCTAGAAATAGTCATGGAAACAACCCCCACTTTTGTGACGTCAGACGTACATACTGCACGTCATTCATTGCCAATCTGAAAATAGTTTACGTTAGTTATATAAATAAAAGTAAGCGATAGTTTGCCACATGTTAAACTGGATGTACTCTGACGTCACATTTTGTTTCATATCACGTGGCTTTTCGAAATATTGTACAAATTTCAATATTTAATTGCAAAGTATCTAATGAATAATTTCCTGATATTTACAGCTCTTTAAAGAACAATATCTTTTAAAATTTAGTACTTATCGTATATATATATTGTATAAAAATTCTAACAGCCCTATTCGTACCTTGTAAGCTCCAAACTTTCCTATTCCAATTTTAGGTAACGCATGTGATTAGTGTTGGTGAACGTCGAATGTCACGCTCAGCTATCATTATTTGAAGGTTAAACATGAGAAATGAATCGCTGAAAAGCTCTTCGGCTTCAGTTATCTTTTTTCAAAAGTTTCGATGAACAAAAAGTGTGCAGAAATGTGACAAGAAACACAATATACGCACGCAGAATCTGATAGTTTGTGCATATGTCAAACTGAAATTACAAGCTGTTGTGAATGCGTCAAATTCAAAGTAAATTTTGAAATGCAGAAATTCAAATTGGAAATTGAAACTATTTGGTTCTGAACTCAGCTTTATACAAACAAAAAGAGTGAAATAGTTTAGAGTATACTTTCAGCCCTCAGGAGTCTGTTTCAATAAAATTGATATAAAAGATATCTTCAGTATTGCTGCAAAAGTGGACTTCAAGTATTTGAAATGTTTACACATGTGAAAGGCATCCGTAAACAAGTAAACAATGAAATATTGACTGAGATTACATAGACGACGAACGTCCAGAGCAAAAACAAAATAACAGAGTTGAGTCTACATCCTTACAAAGGAAGGCTCCGCATATCAACGAAGAAAACTACAGACTTGATAGTTTTCTACAAACAACTCAAATAATTTAGAAACATTCCACCTAGAAGAAAATACCAATTAGTTGTTACAAAAAAAATAATGACAAAACACAATAATATTATTAATAGTCCTTCACAATTAATAGTTATTTAAATATTAAGGGCAGTAAGTGCTTCCTACCAGTTATTGAGGTTGATTTTGGAGATCGAGATCCAATATATCTGATAACGGTAGAAGAGTACTTGCAGACCGCTATACTTACAATTACATTTTTTGCCCGATCGACGCACAAAATTAAAAAAAAAAAGATTTGGAAATTATTTTGACATATTAAAATTATTGGTTGTCATTTTAAAAGTAAGCCTTGATTGTAGTTTTATTTATTTACCGCCTCGCCTCTATCGGAAAGTAATCACATTCTCTTACCGATCGGTAATTTGAAAATAATAGTAATTTACGTAACAAGACCTGAAAGTGATATTTTACTGGGTGAGCAAGCATATTCCAGAGCGGGCCGTAGGCGAGCTTTGGAAGCTTGTGAGCCCAATATAGACACTTTCAGGTCATGTTGGGTACAATATTTTTTTTGCGATCCTGAAAAAATAATAAAAAAGTATTATTTTATTTTTTACTGCGAGCAAATAAGAAATAAATAAACAACTGATCTCCATGGAAACATTTAGCTTTACCGGTCCCGGGATCGGTAAAGTACTTTCCGATCCCTTATAGACAACTTTCCGAGCTAGCTCAGCAAAGAAGGACTTTCCGGTCTAAATAGTGATCAGAAAGAGCTCATTTTCTGGGCGATGGCGAAAAAAACTTATTGCCTTGGAAACCCTATCAGTAAACATTAAAAAAAGATCATGCAAAATTGTATGAGTTATACTGTATCTGGTTTCAGAATGCAGTGTAGTATGTTATAGAGACATTACACGGCTTATGATTGGTGCAAACGCGAAATAATTTTATGCTGCCTAAATATTATGTTATTGACTGCAGCATTTTTGCGCATTTGTGTACAATAAATTACACTAGCTAAATTGTATGTAAGTGATATAAAGAATTTTAATATAAATATAATTGTAAATAACTAATAATATAACGTAAAAAGTTAAAAACTAATAACTAAAGAAAATTCACCTGTTAACCTGTCTAAAACTGTCAAAAAAAAAATTCATACAGTTTCGCATGTCTGATCAAAATGGTCCTCAAATGGATGATATTCGAGATATTCCCGCTCCAAATGATGTTTCTGAATGTTTCGATAATTGTAATATTAATATTTTATCGAAGTAAAACAGATTCATATTTAACCTTTAAACGTTGCTGCCTAAAACGCCAAGCTCCGCCCACCACTGCAATCTTAAAGGAGACAGAGTATAGTTACAATATTTCAGTAATAATACCCACTAGTAATAGCTTGTAAGATTTTATATTTTATGGAATTTTACATTTGTATGAGCTTGGATAATAACCGGAACCACGAGAATTTATTACTTCTTCTCGTTTCATCATGAATTCAAGTAATTTTGTTACTACATTTCTATCAATTAATCTTAGTTCATCACTAAATAATACTTTTTTCCACATGTCAGTTGTCCAGTTTACATGATTTTCTGCAAAAAAATAATCGGGCCTTCACGTTCTTCTTCGAAAAAAGTGGTTTCTTTGCAGGCCGACGACTATAAAGTTCTCCGGCAACCAATATTCTTCTTCCCTATCTTGAAGATATTTTATCTTTAACATTACTTAGTAGAAAGCCTAAAATTTTCTTTGATGATAACAACGGATTTTTAACGATATGTGTTTTATCATTCTGTCGCTTCGGTTTGATGTTTTTTTTTGTCTACTAGAAATTGTAGAAGGCTCAATATTACCCTACTTTCGAAAATGGATTATTATTCGTGCTATTGTAGATTTATGCAAATTAAAGTTCTTCGACATTTTATTCTGCGAAGCACCATTTTCATATGATTTAATTATTAAATTGCGAAATTCTTTAGTCAAAGTCTTATTACGATCCATAATTTTGAAGTACTAATTTATAATTTTTAAACAATTATACGATATAAACGTTGAAATTGAGAAAATAAAGATATTCATTATGTAGTTGCCATTTGTATGTCCAGACAAAAGTAAGAATTATGCAAATTAAATAAATTCTATAAATTTAATATAAATTATTTTAACATAAAATAAACTTATTTTAAGAGGTTATTCTTTATGTAATTATATTCACTTCAGAGAAATATAATTTTTTTAAAAGTTGCTATCTTTATGGCCAATACTGTATGTCAAGAAATTTTGTTAAATCCTGGTTTAATGGTAGTTTTTAGCTCTTATTTCAAACATATTAAAATAACATTATCGGAACATTTTGACCGTTACCGTATCTACAAACGAATTAGAGAGATTATAATTAAATTCGTATTTAAATAGAGTAATCTATCTCAAAAGTCGGAAGTAGAGCTTTCTATGGGTTATCTGTTTTATCTTTTGGTCAACTGTATGTCTGGATAAGGTGAAGAAGAATATCAGCACTGGCCTGGTTCTGTCAGCTAGTGAGATGTCCCCTTAACGTCATTTGCAATCCCTAGCCCTGCTAATCCCGGTGATCAATGCAGCTTTCAATTCGACCCTTCCACACGAGGACCATTTTTGCAATTAACGATTTTATATTTCATGAATATTTATCATGAGTCTCTATATTAATAATAATTCTAAATTAATTTGTAATATTTACGCTCAAAGCTATAAAGCAAAGTTTTTTTTAATAAATCTTCGCTTATATTATAAATAAAAGCCTCCCAAATATTCCGCTCATGTTTTAATCGCAAAAGTTTGCATATATTCCCAAAAACAAGCGAGGAAACACAGACATATATTAAAAAACTTTTTGCAGAACCTGGTAATTTAAAACGCGTAAAACAGTGTCATAATTGGGGACTCACAACAAATGTACGATGAATATTGATTGCTTGAATTAATTGATTTCAAGGGCTTTGTAGCTCAGTTGGAATATTATTGAACTAGATATAGGAAGGTCCTAGGTTCAAATCTTAGTTTAGTCCATGAATTGTTTCACAAAAATCGTTGTTCGGTATTAATATTTCACGATTCTGAATAGCAAAAACATAACTAGATATATAAAATCAGTTTGTAATATAATTATTTATTATATTTAGGGCCTATTCACTAAGCAAAGTTGTTAAAATTAACAACCATTTTCAATTTTTAAATTAAATGTCAGTTGCTAAGTCCAAAATCCCAATTCTCTATTACATCAATTTCCTAACAACCAGTTACGTCGAGTTGTTAATCTAACAGCTATATTTCTCCTGTTGTTGGTATTGAAAAATCGTTGGTAAATGGTATTTTTTTGAAAATTTTATATTAGAAAATGAACTTTTATTGGAAATAGAGGAACAGCAAAGGTATAGAAAATGAATTTTTATTGGAAATAGCAAAGGTAAACTATTTATAAACTAATAATTCTATACATTTTTTAAAATTATACAAAATTTTGCGAGATATTGGTAATCCATTCTCAATATCGGAAAAATTACAATGTTACTCAAAACTGAGCATGGTGTCGTTCACGATTTAATTCGTAAAATGGATGGTCTCATGTCACCGATATACAAAATGTCCAACTAACAGATATGAAATGCAAAATTTGCTTTCTGTGATTTAATTTGTCCAAAATTTTATGGTCACAAATGCAATTTTTCAGAGAATATTGCTCCGCGAAACATCTTGCACCACGAATTTTCCTACCACTCATTATTAAAAACTCAAACGTCAAACTAATCACAATCTGTCAATTTGCGTTGTCGATAAAATAAAAATATGTAAAATATTCAGGATTGGCAAGACTAGTAACTAACTTGTTAGAGACTTTTCTGCTATATTGAACAACGATTGTTCACAACAACCGTTTTAATGTCGTTAATAATGTATTCACTGAATACCAATTGAGTGACAGTTGTCACAAGAGTTGCTAAAAATCGTTGTTAACTCTCATTTGTTACCTAACGACTATGTTACGAACCACCTTAGTGAAATAGACAGGAAGACATCAATTTCTTCTTCAGACGAAAATCCTCTACCTCAATTTTTTTTTTGTTCAATTAATAGCCAATAACATAGAGTAGAGCATATGTTCTATAACTTTTTTGCCAAAAACTGAACAATCTGTTCTCTATTTAATTAAAAAAATGATGAACTAAGTTCTTATTAACTTTTAAGAGTCAGTTTTACAATCTCCCTTTAAAATTTTAACTGTTACGGCCATTTTCATAATCAGAAGACTTCAATTTAAATTACTTTAAGATTTTGTCTTTATTTTAATATAATTCTACAGTGCTCGCTAAATCGTTAAAGTTATATTATGAAACGAAAACAACTTTAATTTTAATTTAAAGTACTAAAGTGAAGATAAAAGTTTATTATGAAAGCGGCCTTAAGTTAAATAAATAATATTGAATTGGATTATTGAGAGCTATGATAATTTTTTTTTTATTTAACTGGCAGTTAAAATTTTAACCTGAGATTGTAAAACTGGCCCTAAATGACCGATAAATAACGCTGCAAATTTTGTTTTTCACGGCCTACCTGATTTTCTTTTTCCTTGTATCACATTTTCAGATCAAAATATTATAATACGTAGAAAACAAGATCTTTTTAAATATTTATATCGGCAAAAACAATCCCATATCATCTGAAAAACTATCTCCCACAATTCGGAAATCAGGTCATTTGGAAATCTCTTGCATCCGGAAGACGAATTCGCGTGGTTCGACGCCAAGAAATCTCCTCGGAGAGGTACATCTCCACGTATTTCCTCGCGAAGAATTATGGGGGTCAGGAGCAATGATGCGTTCGCGGCAAGGCCTGAAGATCTAAAACTACCGCACGTTATTAGGGTATTGATTCACCCACCACTTCTCTATAAATCCAACCTGTCATGAGTGAACGTGATGCTAGATGGGGATTCCACAGTGACCAGATACGGTGGGCAGAGGCCTAGGGAATATAACGAGTTATTGAAATTGGGGAAGCAAGTTATGGGAATTAAAATGGTGGATTTTATGCTGGTGAGGATTTAAGATTGCAGTGGGGTTAGCCTAATATTACTTTTACGTCTTGCCTTTATTGCTCACGTTGTTTTACTGGAAAATCCTGCACTTACCAACTTTTGTTAATCAATTTTTGTACCAATGTTAGACTAAAATATACATACAGTCATACAAGAGTCTCCGTGCGAGAATAATTTCAATCTATTTTAAGAAAAATAGATGTCTAAAACCCAATATATTTATTATTTTTGAAACCAAAATGAAAAGCATTGTTACGTTATTACATGTTCAAAATAAACAGATATTATATATTTTATTTATATTATGGGGTAAACATTGACAGCTGGATTCTCGAAAAGGTTTGAGCTAATCCACATTTTTGGATTAGCAAATTCTACTCTAATTTTGATAGTTTATATCTTAAAATATAGTCTGATCTATTCCTAGTACGAGTATCTACCTTTTTTGTTAATATTATGAAGATTAAATTTTAAATTCCGGAATAGAATTGAATTCACTAATCCAAAAATGAGGATTAGCTTAAACTTTTTTGAGAATCGGGCTGTGAAAGTATTCATAATTTCATGGCATTCACCGTACGATAACCAAAACATTTAAATAATAAACTATTTATTTATGGCTGCAAGAACTTCTTGACTGGAAAGGTGATGAAGGAAAGAAAATTACTGGATTTCAGTCAAATATTAAATTTTCCGCCTCTACTGGTTTCAACACCTCATGTGTCTTCTTTAGGAGCTACAATATTACAGATTTTGAAAAAATATTTTTAAAAAATACAAGCATGAGTAACTTAACGTGAATTTTTTTTTAGATTGTAAAACATGGATAAATACATAAGACAAAAATAAATAACATATAATACATACAATGGTCGTCAAAATTTAAAAAAATAAATACATTAAAAAACTCATGTAGTCGTCAATAAATTAAGATATACTTTTATAAACCTTGATTTAACAATGGCACCATTTAACTGAAATTAAGTTATAACTTGTTCCGAAAATCGTTTCTCGAATTGCCGCTAGATTTTAAGTCATTTCTCTTCTTAGTATTTTTTTAAAAATTATAGTTTAAATTTACATATTATAAATTTAGTTTATATTTATTTTATGTTTGGTTCATATTATATTTTAAAATGTTCGTGTATATTTTATCAAATTTTTAGTCACCCATGGCGTTAGTCTGCCATTCTTTTTGGAATTTATTGCTATATTCTTTTTTGGTTCATGTTCTTCTTTCTTTGAAGAATTTTCGGCATTTTCCCAACTTTGATAAAGTCCGGAGAATGTGGGGGATGAGAAAGCTTATTTTTAGTATTATACAATAGCTATTCTCTTACAAGTCGCCAATTATTTGTCGAATTGTTCTAATACCATATTTTTAGACACTTTGCTTTAGAGTTGGTGGTCCGTTCTCTTGTAGATGACGAAGTTTAGTTCTGACTTGCCCCATGAATCTTTGGCGAGTTTAAAATTTATTTTGCATACCTTTTGAAAAATTTTTCTCCTTAATTGTTTTCATTTTGGGGCTTCTACAGATTGTTGTATGTATATGTTTCTTGTAAGGAACGCCCAAAAAAAAGTTTCAGTAGGTCTATGATTTTTTTTTTAATGATTCATTACTGCACTTATCACTTTGTTTATTAATCTAAAAATGTAATAAAACATAAATGTAAATATAAATAAATCAAATGTATAATTTCTAGTATACAATATAAAAGTAAGTAGATATATTTCTTGTTGAATGATGTGAAAGTAATATAAAAAATGAACTCAGGACCTTTTTGATCACATTAAAATTAAATTTATTCATGAAATCCCCCAAATTTCATTTCCGAGTATAAATCATGGTACAAATTATTAATCACTTGAAATTTAAGTGACAACCTTTGGCTTTTTTCATAATGCTTTTTCTGATATTAAATTCATGTATTTCTTGATAAATTGAACTATTTAAAATTACCATCAGACTTTTTAAATTTATGTGTGGCTCATTCACACATTTATCATACAAGAGGAAATTAATTTGGATTTAATGGTTGTCAATTTGTTACCGGAAAAATTCAGGTCTTCATTCAAATAGGGCAAAGCGATAAATTCAATCAATGGGTGAAGAGATTCAATTCAAATAAATAAATGAAAAGTAAAAATAGGTAAAAATAATAAATACTTTAAATTTTTAAAAACCGATGTATTTGATCGATTTATTTTTTAAACATAGATGGAAGGTAACATCGATGTTTCTTAACTATTTTACTCATCCCCCCCCCCCCTCATACGAGTAATCTAATACTTCTATAAAATAAATATAAATATATCATCACGGTTTATTACCCATTTCTATTTATGGGTGTGCCAATATGCTTCTATTCTATCAGGTTATCTGTGGAAAGAATAACAGAGGTCACTTTTGAGCTATTAAATATTGGAAATAATATCAGAACTCCAGTAAGGTTGTTTCTGGGTTGATCTTACATTAGTGAGAGTGTAAACCGAATAGTATGCATGTGTGCCTATTCCTTTGCAGTAGGCAGATAAGCTAACCGCGGTGTTTTGTCTGTGGAAGAAATGTTTATTCCCACGCGGTTATGTGGGGTATACGTTTAGGATGTCAACTACTCTTGCGTTTAGTTTTCACGAGCGTGAAATCATAGAGATAAGTATTACTGCCTCATAAATGTTCTTCATCGCTTTAAAGTGTGACTGTAAAAGTTGTATGCTAGCAAAAATGGATACTGTATTTAACGGAACACAAGAGGTGTTTGTTAAAGGAATTTTTTGAAACTTAAACAAATAATACATCTAATTATTATTAATTAAAAGTAAAAATATCGCTAAGTCAAAGAGTTTTTGTCTTATGTTTCTTATATTAGATATTTATATGAAGCCTTCCTAAAAAGTGATATTCTGTCATCATATTAAGTAATCGAAAATGAACATAATATGCATCATAAAGTGCATGTTGAAGGATGTACGAGTACGGTACAAGACATAGAGTAACATCATTCGATAATTTTTTATAAAGAAGATAAAATAAAAGCATTAGTTTACACCGATATCTTTCTAAGCTGAGCAAACACTAAATTATGACTATATTACTACAATTTAGTTTAGTACGATTCGTGAAAATACTGACACACCAGCATAGGTAGGTGCGTGTTGAAGCTAGTACTTAACCAAAGTAATTAACCTGACCATACGACAATTTTCTCTTACAAACGTATGAAAACCAAGTTACGCATGCGCGTTCACTTTAATACATATTTTATGTCTGGCAACTGTATATTTTTCAGAATATAATTTTTTTTTTTAAATTCTTATTTCAAATTTTCCCGTGGTGACGTGTTTTATTATTACCAATCACAGTTTTTCTTGTCCTAGCGGTACACTCTCGGTTGTACACTCTGTACACAATACTACCATTTTTATTTGATACGATTTATATGTTTGAGAGAAGCACTATTTCAAAAGAAATTATTAATTTTCACACAAATTCATTAGTTTCATCACCTTGTTTTAAATCTGCTGATATAGAAAAGAAAAATAAAATATGATTTTAACATGTAAAACATAGATTATGTCACTAAAAATGACATGTACATTCACTGGAGTGTGCAGCCACCTGGTGGCAAAATTATGAAGTTGTCTATATAAGAATTACATATCTTGAAAATATCTGGTATTCAAGTAAATAATTATAAAATATACGTGCTATTAAATAATACTTTTGTATCTGCTATTTTTCTTTTAGAATTATACTGTAAATATGCGTATGATAAATTCAACATCTTCGCTTTGTTGTGGTATTCTAACAAGCTTGCATGAGTCATACATACTTGGTCGAACAGTATAATTATTAAAAGTCTACGTCACAAAAATTTCACCGCGAACTTTATTTATGGAAATTATGAATGAAAAGTTTTATATTTTCTAATAATTTTTACATTAATATGTTTAGAATTGGTTTATATTTCATAATTAATAGGAATAATAGGATAAAACGTAGTTTACATAAAAGTAATTTGTATGGTTGATTTTTGTAATTATTTCATATTTTTAAATAGGTTATGTTAATTTAACAGTTCAAGTTTTAATAATGACGTCATGTCTCACCAAAAAATAACCAAATAAAACTTGACATTGGAAAAAAAATTACGGTGTTAACATTCAACATCTAAAAGTTTGGTATAATTAATATATAGTGTCACGGTGTAAACCAGGTCATTGCCCTTTTTAATATTGTGTATGCGTACACATACAGTCCTGCCATAAATACAGTCACATTGTTCAGAGGCTGCTAAAAATTTGTAAAAATAATAGTACATATATTGCAACGAATTTATTGGCTTGAGTATTTACAGCGGTAAAAAAATATCCATTCAAAATGGCCACCTTTGGATTTAACGCAAGCCGGTACCACGGCCGTATCTCTCTCGTTCCCTTATTGCGACGGTATACCAAGAGAACACTGTAGAAGAAATTGTGAAACTCTTAAACAACATACTCTTTTCTGACTAACACTGACCATATAAATAAATAAATAAATGTATCATCACGAATATTTACAACACATGTAGACATCGGATATTTTTACCGTGTGGGCGCTTATCGGGCGACACCTCCCAGGTATTCATAGCTGGTTTTGAGAAAAGACCACTGGGATCACTTTCGTGCGATTAAAAGTCTGCATTGGCCGGGATCGAACCCGGATCACCAGATTGGTAACCAGACACTATAAGCACATGTCCACGCGACCCCACGACACTGACCATATGACAGTATTTATGGCACAAGTAAATAATAAATAATCCCAAATCATAAGACTTGTTGCCTTTCAATTATGTTTCTAAAGCCATGATATAAGTATTTGAGCACTTATTTCTTTTAGAAATTTATGCGCTATCTTTTGAAAAGCGTGTTGGATAGATAAATTAAAAATTTATTACGCCGTGTAAGTTACTGTGAGTACCTAACCATTAAAACAAAGCATTAGTTACTCGGTAATGGCAGTCTTCCAACCTCGGGCGTTGTAACTCCTCTCTGTCGTGTTCGATTGAATCTCTAATGTTTTTCAAGAGTTCGATTTCCGTCCGCTTGACCGCGTGTCAATCGGCCAAGTAGCCCCGATAAATCAAAACCACCCGCAGGAAAACGAGCAGCACGCCACTGAGACTAGAACTTTCCAGGTACTGCTTCAAAGAGTTATGTCCACTCTGGTAGAAGTGCTAGTTGAGTTGTGGCTGTTTATTGGGATGCACAAGATGATTTATTTTGTTTTTAATGGAACTTTCCAAAGAGCTTGTTTTCAACGGTTTCATTAAAAAAGTATTGGACGTCTCTAAGGATATAGATTAAATAGATTATATACTTGGCAACAGCAGGTGCTGGCACTTTTTAATAAACGGTACAACGTGCACAATAATTACTTTTATAAATGTCGTAAATACTATTTAACCAAAATTTATTTTTTATTTTAGTACACTTTTTATAAAAATTACAAAGGAGGAATTGTCTTAAAATTATTACAGACATTTTTAAATAACAACAGTGCAGTTATCATTGATTTAATAGTATAGTCTGTTCTCTCCTAGGTGAAACAAGCCGATATTTTATTACCCCAATAGATATTACCACAAACAAATAGAAAATTCTCAGGTAGTGTGGAACAGGGACGTATTCGAAATCTGCATAAGTAAGGGAAAATGTCATTATTACAAGTATACAGTTATACTCGTCATAAAATAATCAAATAATGGCAACTTTCCTTCACACTTTTTACAGGCTTAGGACTGTCATACAAATTTATTTTTTTTGCTATAAATTTCCATATTTAAAATTTCACTTACAACCGCTGCTAACTAATGTTACATGTAAACTGAGACGAAAAAAAACCGGGATTATAAAGAAACGAAATTCAATCAAGAGTGACTTAAATGAATAGTAGATTAAATAATTCCTAGAAATTATGATGATGGCCAAACCCGAAACCAATGTCATTAGCCGAAAACGTCTTTACAGGTAATTCTTAATTATACCTATTCAATGATAATACCTAGCTGTAAATACATTTCAAAATAATTTCAAAAAATTCTCTTAAAAAATTACAAACGCATATATAAAAACGAACTGAATACAATCCTTGTTCAACACTCCATTTACAACTGACCGCCGTTTGATGAACAAAGGCTCAAGAAAGTGGTTTATGGTTTGTGGTAATAACTATTGGGGTAATAAATTATCGGCTTGTTTCAGCTAGGAGCGAACAGACTATACCACTTAATATTTTATGAAAATATCTTTCTTTCAATTTACAATTGAAATATGCATCAAAGAAAATCATATCCATCTCTATTTGCTTATTGCATCGTCTATTTTCTATGTCTGCAAAAATTACCATAGAATTGAAAATAATTTCAATTGACAAAAGAAATAAAGAAAGAGAAACTTTTAGTTTTGTTTTGTGCGAAGAGAAGAGGGATAATGTTATGTATTATGCAGATGTAATCACATATGTCTGAAAGGCGAGTTTCTGCTTTGGAACAAAAATATTCGCAGAAAATTGATTTAGTCTGTGGTGCCCCAAGTGCTTTTATGATTGGGATTGCGTAGCCGTAGCTTCGGTAAGTATCCCGGCTTGAAATATGCCACAATCAAACCAGCGCGAAAACACAAATCACATTACGATTACAAAGTTCCGCAGAGTCAACATTTCCAAAGTGCGTGATGATTTTTCAAAGTATCGCGGGAGCGAGATTCTTTCGCTTCATCAGATTTGGCTTTTCTAAAGAGTATACATGAACAGAATTAATGTTACTTAAATATTCTCAAAATGAAACATTTGGAATGATAAAAACTAATATAAAAGAAATTGTATGTGCGCCATTTTGTTATGTTAACATTTAAGTTAATTTAGTTTTAAAGGTTGTGTTAAATTTTAACATTGTGTTAATAAGAACTAAAAATAAGAAATCAATTATGAAACTGGTCTGAGGAATGTTAAGGATTAGCAGCATTTTTGTAAAGCGGCACTATGATTAGAAATATTTTACTTTGACTTGTTATACGTAATACATAAACCGCTCCAATCGAAAGTGGTATATTGCACTAAAGCAACGCCCATAATTTATTAGATAATCAGTTACCAAATCGTTGTTCTTTCTGGTCACAACATTTATTTAGACGAAAACATTCTGCGGTCGAGTTAATAAACAAAATAACCATTTAGAACCATGGGAGAATCCTTTCCACTTTTAAACATTACCATTACACTCAGTTGTAGTCATTTTTGGTGCGACGTTCACCCCCAAGAACATGTTGGGCCTTTTTTTGAAAGGTCAGTTAGTTATCACCGGAGAGAACTATCGAGAGATGATAGAAAACTTTTTGCATGAAAATTAGAAGAAGGACTGGTGCAGGTATGTGCAATGTGGTTCCAACAAGATGGTGCTATGCCATTCACATCCCGAGATACAATAAAGAAAGTTTCCTGATCGTTTTGGTGTTTTCAGCTGGCCACCAAGATCTCCTGATTTGATAGCATCATACTTTTTTAATGGGGATATTTGAAGTAAAAGGTGTATGTTAATAAAACGGATACAGTTCAGCAAATTAAGGATAATCTCGAGAATAACATGTATAATGAAAACACCAAAAATGCTAAACGAAGTTATGCAAATTGTGATGAAAAGAGCTGAATATTGTATACCTGCTTGCGGCTCACATTTAGCAAATATTATTTTAAAAACATGGTAAAATTAAATTTTAAGCTTTATTATAACATAATTAAACAAAAAAATTAACCTTTTTTATTCTCAACAAAAGTTATTTAGAATTAAAATGGAGACATGTTGTGTGTTATTTTTACTTCAAAATATGTGAGTGCATTACAGTGAAGAAATTTACTGTAAAAAAAAAATGTATGTGCTCATACCGCACGTCCGAAGTGAAAACTTGGTTGGCATTTGGATCGTTCAGCAATGCCATCTCATGACTAGTTCCGGAAGTTTCAAAAATTTAAATGTTTAAGTGTGCTTACATATTATTTATAAGATGTCAAAATCCTGTGAACATTCTAACCAAATTCTAACAAGATTTTAAAGAAAGAATTTTAATTTTCATGAGAGAAAGCTGAGAAAAAACTCAAATTTTATTTAAATGTGCCCAAAAACCCTAATTTTAAAATTTTCAAAAAATCAATTTAGCGTTTGTAACCACGCTGTAACGCTGTTAATACGGTTTTTCAAAATTATAAACAAATAAAACCTATAACAAATACAAATGTAAGCAATATTTGATTCACTCATATGTAAATAACTAAATAAATATATCACGGCATATTACCCATTGCTGGGTGTGCTAATCTGGGTGTGGTAATTTGTTTTGTACACATATATTGGTAATGACAGCAGTGATATTGAGAAATTGTTATTATTATTAACTGAACTTAGGCTATGCCACGAATTAACGTGACGTCACGTCCGGCCCTCTCCGAGTTTGCCCGAATGACCGATGACGAATCAGCCGTGTTCACTGCTCAGGAAAAAGTGAGCATAGTGCGCCTTAAGATGTTTTCACTTCAAAAAATATTTATTATTCGTATGGAACACAAAAAAGATTCGTACATTTTCTTTTTCATTAAAATTTCTTCTCGAACATAGGTACCTACTATGATATCTGAATCCTTTAGAATCAACATCGCTGAAAAAATGCTATAAAATATTTACTGAACAACCTGACGCTACCAAAAATCCCTGTTAATTTTTGCGTGCTCTGTGTACATGTCATCGCTGTACAATGTATTATCCTAAACTAATTTATTTTCATTTCCGGAATACAGATTTTCAAACAAAATGAGAATGAATAATGTCAATTTATTTTCATTTTTGAACCAAATTGCACGATGCAGGCTTAATCAAAAAATGCCTAATTAATTACCCAAGTATTGAATAAAAAGTAAATTCATTTGCATTAAAGAATAAAAACAAAATATATCTAAATTCCCTGTTTTCATTCATTGCCGAGTGCTCTGAAAGCGATAATTGAAAACAACAGCAGCCCATTTCGCACAATTAGTAACGCGACGGTAATTTCGTAATCGCCAGAATGCGCATAGGGCATATCCGCCCGAGCTTTCGAAGCTTACGCGAGCTTTTACTGAGGAACGTTAGTGGAAAGTCCAAAGTAAGGTTTTATTCTTATTGTACTTTCTTTCGATTCGTTACTTTCAACGGGCTTTCAGATATGAATTTTTGTTTCATTTTTGATCGAAATTATGCAGATTGGCTTCTTCAGAACGTAGCAGTTTCTTCATAATGATATAGAGGAATTATCGGAATAATCTTGGGTTCTACATGAATGTAACCCATATTTTAAGTTCTATTTCTGACGCTCTTTTAAAGAAGAACTGTGTTACAAAATTACAATTTTATCATTAAGGATGCAGTAGGTAATCTTCTGGTAAGTACTTATTTATGTTACTATACAACTTTATTTCATTTCTTAGAAGTTAAGCAAACCTTAAATTAAATTTAGTATTCTTTTTTCTATATTTTACACAACATAATATAATTGAATTAACTACAGTTCCGCTAAACGACACATTTTATTTCATTTTAATCATTTTCTCAATTAGAATTATTTGAATATATCAGCTGTTTCCATTATTATAGCAAAGCTGCCTTATTTATAGAAATTAATCTCTTTATAGTTCTTTAACTTGAATATGACGGAAAATGTATAATCAAACCGTATAGACAATAAGATATTATTTCATATTGATAATCACATAAAATGTCAAAAATGATAATTAACTGCGTTTTTTCAAGAAACTCTGTTAAGAACTTAAATACGGGAACTTTCGGTTGACAATTATAATCTAAATCTAATCAGCTCTTCATATGGATGTAAAGAAGAGGAATGCAAAAGAAATATAATTTTTAGAATTGTAGAATCAACACTGAATTTTATGACAAAAGACGTTACCTAAAGATGACGGAAGGTAAAAAGAAGGAAAAAATACTAGTATTAAGAAATTATATATTAATGTAATTTACAATTATCTAGAATTTTGAATTTATTGGCTCTCTCAAAATGCAGGACATTCTAGAAAGATATAAAAGGATAATCCCATAAATTTTGGTTTTCCAAGCAGATATCTCATTTAGTTTTACTGTTCTAATATTTCAAAATGCATATTTCATTGAACTGTAAAAACATTAATGTCGAATCTATGACAAAAACGCTTAATTAAATTAGTGTGGTTTGTGTTTTGATTAGTTTATTTTTCTTTTTTTTTCAACTAGGTTATTATATTAATTTGTAATTAGTATGCAATTTTACAATTGCATCAACTTCAAAAAGATGACGCGGGCTTTTGTCATCATAGAAAAACACTTTAATTAATTAATGTTTCCCAGTTTTATTTTATTAAATAGACTGACATTTATTGCTGTTCAAATACTGGAATATATAAAATGGCAAGTTTGACTTTATGAATATTTATATAAATACTTCAAAATCTTAAATATGTAAATATACTACTGGAAATTTCTATATCATATTTGCATACAAAATCATAAATTAAATACATGCTGAAAATTAATTTATGATGCTTCAAGTTGATTATTATAATTTCATAAACTGTGCATAATAGTACATATTTGGTTAATTTTAATTTTAAATTATTGCCCTCTTTGTTCATGGCGTACATGAAACAATATTTGCGGTATAATGTATGAGCCGAATATTGAACCACACGTATCGAAATTAATACGTTTTAATAAACAATTTACCATGCTATCCGTCACAATTCACAATAATATAATATTATTATCATGAATATCAATACCACAATAATTTCGATTAATCAACGAGGTATATATGTTTCCATCAGATTAATTTTAATTATAATTACGTTTGTAATTCAAAAATATGAACTTATACTAATATCTATTCATTTATAGTTTTATTCTACTTGTTAAAAAGCTTATGATATTTGAAAATCTAAAATCGGTTAGCAATATGTGCGTTTCTAACCTGTAAAACAGGTGGAAAGTAATTTGTTGTCTACTTCACTTTTCAACAAGCTGTTTTTTTTTTTCTCTGTATCGGAATAAGAATGACATATTATATAACACGCTTGGTATGACTGTGACTGTTTTAAATACACAAAATATATAGGCAACGAACAAAATAAAAAAACACCAATCTACCTGCCAAAAATTTTCTTTTGGAAACTATTTATATAAAGAATTGTAAATAAAAGCCGAAACAAAGAAAATAGTATAAAACACTCGTTACAGAAGACTATTCAAGCTTCAAGCATTCGTTTGTATTCCAAGCAGAAATACACGCAATATTAACACTCATGCAATTACTATTGGAGAAAAACTACCACAATAGAAGAATCCCCATAGTAACATACAGCCAAGCCGCACTTAAAGCACTAAACTCTTGTGAGGTAGGCTCAGGACTAATTCTGGACTACATCCTCAGATTGAATGCCTTAGGAGCAAGGAATAAATTAAGATTGATATGGGTACCCGGACATTCAGAAATTGAAGGAAACCGGGCAGCCGACCATCTTGCAAAAGATGGGACAAATAATATACCTTTTATAGGACCAAAACCTGCCTGCGGAATAACTGCGCAAACAGTTAAGCAATACTTTGCTTTGGCAATGACACAAACGGCATTGGACAGCCATATCAGGCCAGAGACATTCCAACTCTTCCTGAATGAGCCATCCAAGAAAAGAACTGACAACTTACTTTTAATGAGCAAGCAAGATGTTAGACTAATAACAGGACTGGTAACAAGACACTGTCAATTAAATAAAAATTTGCATAGGTTGGGTCCTCAAACAAGAACCAACATGCAGATGATGTGGAGAAGAGGATGAAACTCCTCAACATTTAATATGTCACTGCGAAGCATTTATGGCAAGCAGACATAGTCTTTTAGGAGCAAAGAAATTGCACACTGAGACACTAAAGGATATCAGTCTAAAGAAAATCTTGGAGTTCACAAAACATACAGGACTCCTAGAATAGGAGGAAAACACGGAGGGTACAATAGACCAGGAAGGTCGCAGTACAGGGGCAAGGATGAACCACCTCCCGATAATAATAATAAAATAAATTCGTTTGTTCGCCCACTCGCTGCTACGCTCGCGAGTCTCAATTTAAAACTCGAGCTGTAATAAGTTACCTTCTGTAACTTATATTTTAATATACTATTTCCGTTAATCGTTTATTAATGTTCTTGTAAAGAAAATAATTTATTAATGACCTCTATTAATGCATATTTTTTATTAATAAATGATTTTAATTAGTAGTATGTCTTGCCAGACAATTATCAAAACTTATCTGTCTTATCTTGAGGCGAAAGAAGTTTGCCAGGATAGGAATGTGTGGCGTAGGATGATTGTTTCGTAATTATTGTGGTGTAAGATGAATGGTTAGTAAGAATGTTTTGTGAGAATGGAGAGACAGCTGAACTTTTATGTAGACGAGAAGAATGAAGTATGTTTGTACAGGAGTGTGTAGCGAAAGATGATTTTTGTGTAACTATTATTGTGGTCCGGATGCGGTTATTCGCTACCGAAAATCGGTCACTTTAATATGTTATTATGTATGAATACGTTTATGAATGTGGCTGTGGTGAAAGAAATATGCATGGATAGGAATGTGTAGCGAAAGATGATTGTTGCGTAACTATTATTGTGGTCCGGATGCGGTTATTCGCTACCGAAAATCGGTCACAATAATATGTTCTTGAATGAATGTTATGATGATTTTGGGCAAGGCGGAAGAAGAATGTTTTTAAAGAGTTAAGATTTCTGTGGAGCTCTTGCTTTCATCCCTTTTCTTATTATTTTCGGGTTTTTGCTAACCCACTAAGTGGGAAACGCGTGATTTTATGTATGTATGTATGTATGTATGTATCTGTCAAACGTTAATAACCTAACAAAATTTGTCATGGAGTAAAATTATATTTTCCATTTCAGTAAGATACAGACAATGGAAAAATATTATAACTAACACGTGTGTTAATTCGCGATTAATCATATTAACATACATAACTATTCCGGCTAGCTAAATGTGAGTTTCCTACCTCAAAAATGTCACTGTCATTTTGAACGATGCAAATAATTCTCTTCTAGAAATGTTTCAAAATTACGAAATGTGTATTCCATGACAGTTAAAACAAAATGATGTAAATAATTGCATAACATTCTACTGAATTGCTTTTGTGTGATCGCATCGAAGCTATATACATTTGTCGTGTATTTATCTGCTGTCGTTGGTTTCGCGCCGTTTGGCTTTCTGTTTCGTTTCCGGTTGGACCAATCGCTTCCACTGAGTTCGTTTTCACTCAGCGAAATGAAGGTCACGCTTCCAATTGAATCGGGTAACGTTTTCCTGCTTCCTGAATTTTAAAGCGGACTGGCTACACTATGAGGTTGCTCTCTGTTGGCTGGCCTGGGTTACTAGGTTACTGAAAACGCGGGCTAAACGCAAGTGTTCAACATAAAGCGGAAAGCAATATACTCTATGTCACGAGCGCGGGAAAAATTGCATTGGGGTAACCGGTAACCTATGTGTACGAGAGTTTGTTTGCTTAAAAGTACTGTTATGTGCGGGAAGATTTATCACTTTACAAAGTTAATACTCTGGAAATTAACGTTGTACTGTATCGTGAATGAGAATCTCTATTTAATTATGAGGAGGACCTCCGTCATGTCTTAAGTTTGACAGATATGTTCTTAAGCAAATTTGAAGATGCTATATTAAGATTTGACGTAGGCGTGCTCCTAGCTGTCATCTCAAAAGCTTTGTAAGTTTTCTTAAAGCTGCGTTTAAATTGAGATTTTTTTGTTCTAAATGCACAGGCTCGAATCAAATGGGCGTTGAATTTCTAATTTGCAAAGAGCACGAAAATGTGTTTATGCACGGACGTATCATAATTTGACAATTATACACGAATTTATTTGACATAAACGCCATTTTATAGCCCACGGGACTCATTATAGCCCGCCGGGCTATAATGAAACGTCAAACCAAATTATAACCTACAATATAAACTATTTAAACAGGCAACATGAAAAGTTTTTATTACAAATCGATTTTTTTTATATTCTTAAATGAAAAATGAAAATTAATTTTGTGATATTTATATGGGAAGCACGGAGATACACAAAATAAAACTCAAATGACATAACTAATAAACAAACAATAAACTGTTGTTCTCCGCTTTCATAGCAACACTAGATACTGAATGTACGAGGACAAATTCTTTTCGATACAATTTTTCTAACACTCATAATTTGAAAATTTTCGTCCGTGCATAAAGTTTTGTATGTACCACGAGCGTAACTTGCTTTTATGGCCTTTGACGTGTTTTTATCCCTCGGCTTACGCCTCGGGCTCAAAATCCCGCTGCAGGCCATAAAAGCCTCCTTACGCTCTTAATACATAAATAACTAATATGAAAGCTTCTTTTTGTTTTTCCGTACGTACACTGGCTTGTAAAAAAGTCGCCAACGCTTATTTTTTGTGGTATTTGGTCGGTCTTAATCTTCAAGGTCATAAGGTCAATTAAGATGTGAAAATTAGAAGAAAAGATGAAAATTTTAATATTTTCTAAGTAAAAAGGGGGTGGTAAATTTTTTTGGAATACGAGGTGGGGCAATTAAATAACGGGATTTATTTTTTTCCGGCTTCCCTATAAATTTGGCAACATTGCAGACTATGTCATATTAATTTGTCACTTTCCCTCCATCCACTGTTAAAATTTCAAGATAATTAGGCATACCGTTCGGCAGTAGCGAAATACAAAATCACCGTGTTGGTATATTAACCGTACTCACTTGACCTAGTGCCACGTGACTTGCTTTTATTCCCAAATTGTAATTCTGCGTTAAAAGGCACCAAATTCGGGGCCAAGATGTAGTTATAGAAAAGCGGCAGAGGTTATGAACAACCTAACAAAAAAGACCTGCAGGCATTGCTTCCATCAATGGAATATTCGCATCGGGCGGTGTAGGGTTCGGGGAGGAGAGTACATTGAAGGTGGCAATATTTGTTTTGTGTAATTTTATACATTGTCAATGTTCTAAGATCAATATTGTAATTTAATTGCCACACCTCGTATATTTGTTATTAGTAAATTAAACACAAAGAAGAACTAGCTCTACAACAGAAAAAAAAATGTCATGATAGTATCAACAGTGACAACTGCCAATTTTAAAAAAGTCGTATTTGGAAAGCCACCACTATCACCAGTAGTTTTATCAATACAAAACTAGAAATATTATGTTTAATGATATATATTTTATGTAATGTACAAAATTATTTGTTAAACATATCAATCAAAATTCATTCTCAAAACTCTTAACAACATGAACAATTTATTATTTTATAAATATATTGGGATCGTATCGTCCGGTGTATCCGGTGACATCATATAACTTTGTTAGGCATTATCTATTAGCAATTTTTATTAACGTTATACATTAAAAAAGTAGCTGTGAATGAGGCTCAATGTTTGTTTTGACTTCAACATATATAAATTTCCCTTTTCTAGCAATAATCTTATTGTTATTGTTAACAGTTTCAAGTTGCATGAGAAAGTGTAACATTGTTACTTACACAATCTAAGGTTATGTTCTCGTAGATATATGAATCCATGTAACTAAAAGCTTTTAGCTTTTATGTATGTATCCTACGGCACTTCTAGCTTCCACTTACGTAAAACTAGAATCATGTACTTTCCTAACTTGAAGCATAAAGTTATTCATTTAATCCGTAAGACAACGAACGTAGATTTAATCTTTATTAATGAATAAGAAAGTTATAATTATTTATAATAAATTATTTTTGTCGACATAATTCGATTTTATTATACATTTGTATTCCCCATACATCTGTTATCTTCCCTGTATAATTTTTTTTTTTTTGTCAAAATCGCTTTCGGTTAAATATATTAAAAGAAAAACTAGAAAAACTCGTGCTCCTCTGAGAACATTTGTAGAAGATGTCCCTCAGATTTTTATTACACATTTGTATTCCCCATACATCTGTTATCCTCGCCGTATGAAAGATTTTGTCAAAATCACTTTTAGATATGACGGCGAAATTGGCAGAAGTTTCGCGAGAACATTTATTTATAACTTTGTTAATAAAAGATGTCCCTCAGATTTTATTGCAGGTTTGTACACATACCCCCATATATCTTTTATCCTCCCTCGTATTTTGTAAAATATTAAATCTTTTTACCTAAATATCGCATATAGATTTTAGGGAATAGGCACGTTTTGATGTCCCAAAATTAGTGGTGCCGCGAGACGAGATATGGCGAGAAACAATCAACTCTCGTCTCGTCTCGAATTTTCGAGACGAGATTTCTCTGCATCTCGTCTCGTCATATTTTTTCTTACTTCCTCTCGATCTCGACTCGAGAGTCTCGAATTTCTCGAATTTATAATTAGAAATAGTAAATAAATTAAAATTACAAGCAACATGAATTTAATAAACGGATACCACTGATTAAAACATTATTTTACTAAGTGTTTGAATTGTAGGTAAAAAATAGAACTGTATATTACCCATTGTTAGGTATAGCAATCTGTTTTGTACGCTAATTTTTGTAATTATGATTATTTATTCGTATTGAGGCTAGCGTGAAGAGTATACCATAGATGTCACTTTTGAGCATTTTCTTTTTACTAAAACGCAATAAATATAAAATTAATAAATAAATATTAATGCAAATGAAGAGGCAATTAAAATATTTATTTATACCGACAAATATTTTGCTATTTTGTATATTTTAATTAGAAATATTTACGTAATATAAAAAAAATAGTACAATCAAGATCTCGAATTTCTACTCTCGTCTCGAGCAAATCTCGAGGGCATTACTCGAAATATCGAGACGAGAATAAGGTTAATCTCGTCTCGAAAATTCGAGAAATACGAGACGAAATCTCGAAAATGCGAGATCTCGCGGCATCACTACCCAAAATCCGATTTTAACATTTTTACAATGATGTCTGTGGGTATGTATGTGTATGTATGTATATATGTATGTTTGTATGTGTGTATGTGGATCCTGTGGACACGATTAATCAAATACGATTAGTGTATATCGGAAATATTCACTTATACAAGCTTTTAATAATTTTTCTTGAAAAAAATACGTTGAATATAATTTTTCAGCAACTTTTACTAATAAAAATTGAATATAATGGTACAATCTTCAATTTTACGATAATAGTATTTAGTAAACAACTTTAAATATAAATTTATAAAATAATTTATTTTTATACATCATATTGCCTATGCGTCAAACAAAAACAATACTTTAATAACAATTTTAACATTATTTAAACAAGTGTCACTGTCAGGAATCATTTACATTGAAATTAATAATGAAACCGTGTTACGGAGAATATAGTAGTAATACATTTGATTCTAAGGAAATAAAGGTTTATAAAAATAATATATTTTTCAGCATACATAAATATTGTATGCGCTATTGATTTGCTTCATTATCTTCCAGGGGTTATGAGTAACTATAAAAATATTTGAACATAATGATTGCTTTATTTATACTGCGTGGTTAAATGCCCAGCGGGAGGTTATGGGCTGGCCACATCAGATTTTTTTATTTATTACGAAGTAACCTCACATTTTCAACCTATTTTATCGCCACAAAACAAACCGGTACAAAATGGACCCATCTTCACATCATTGGCACTTTACTATTCCCGACTTAAAATGCAGAGCGTGTGATGTGCGCAGTTATGTAGTTATGGTTTCCGGAAGCATCTGAATGCGAAGCAGGGCAGCAGGAAGGCAAGTTCGCGACGTGGCCGATAGAGGCGCTGACGGCTGCATCTGAGTCTAGAGACGCATCAATCATATGGAGAACCCGACTCACAAGCCGGAGTCCGTAGCCCGAAGCTTGGTTTGTGGTTAGCAAAATGCGGTTGAAGCTTCATGGGAGGGAGGGTTGATTAGCAGGTGTTTGTGAAAATGGGTTCGGTCTATAGTTTGGGATGTGGTTATGGTTATTAACTCTTGTATTAACATGATGAAGGTTAGGTTAAAGTTGAATTTAGTATATATAATATTTTAGAAATCAGTTATTTTACTGAATTAAAAAAAATATATAAAACAATAAACTCGGTAAACAAAAAAAAATCTGTTGTGGCCAGCACAAAACCTTCCGTCAATTCGATGTATTTTGTATATATCCTATACCAAAAGTTTCTTGAAAAAGATTCTGTATATCCTATAAAATTGTAACACGAACACACTATTTTTTACAAATTCTATACTGAAAGTTCCTTTCCCTATTTTATTAGGGGTCGCTGTTTCTTACTCTTCTCTTTTAATCATTCCTGTCCAACGCAATTTTTTCACACAATTCTTCCGCTCTCATATCTTCTGCTACACAGTCCTTCCATCTTCTTCTCTTTGGAGAGACACTCTATCACATTCACAAATAACTTTCTATTTGACACTGACATCTGTCAATTAAATTTTTCTGAATATATTTGTTGTTTCCATAATTTTAACAAAGCTTACTAATTTTTGAAAGTTAATCTCTCTTAATGTCTCTATAACTCTATATCTATTGAATATGAACGAAACTGTGTAATCAAACCGTATAGAGAATAAGATATTCTTTCAAATTGATAAACACAAAATGTCGAAAAATAATATTTAACTGCGTTTTATTTAAGAAAAACTGTTAAAAACTTCAAATAAGGGTACTTCCGGTGGATCAATTATAACCAAAATCTAATCAACTCTTCATATGGATGTACAGAAGAGGAATACGAAAGAATTATAATTTTTAGAATTGTAGTATTGGAGTTATCGTCGGAGAAAAATTTGTCACACACAGACACACATACACACACACACACGGACACACACACACACACACACATACATACATACAGACATCATCTTAAAAATAGTAAATTCGTATTGTAGGGACCCTAAAACGTGCTTATTCATTAAAAACTCACCACCGAATTTTTTGACCAAAGACAATACCTTCCTTACCTAAAGGTGACGGAAGGTAAAAATGCACGTAAGAATGACATTGTGCAATAATGGGGTCATACCAAAAAAATTAAATAAATTACATGGATGTGGTTATGATTATTAATAACTCTTGTATTAACATGATGAAGGTTAGGTTAAAGTTGAATTTAGTATATATAATATTTTAGAAATCAGTTATTTTACTGAATTAAAAAAAATATATAAAACAATAAACTCGGTAAACAAAAAAAAATGCACGTTAGAATGACATTGTGCGATAATGGGGTCATACCAAAAAAAATTAAAAAAATTACATAATTTTATACATATATACATGAAAAATTTGTAATATTCTTATACTTTTCATTCATGATTTTCTTTCTAAACATTTTGAGTGTTATTTTGTGACGTCATGGGTTTGTACACACATACAATGATAGTCAAGCACACATGTACTCGTGCACGTACTGTACATGAGTACATGAATGTCAGCGCAACGCAGAGTTGTCACATTTTTCGAACATAACCAACATTTTCGAAGTAAATATCTATGCAACAAGTTGTTTTTGTTTAAATGTAAGTACAAATAACGAAATGTTCTAATAAATACAAATTATGTGTGATTTAGATATTACCATGGTTGTATAATATTGTTCTATGCCGTCTTCAGAGAACATCTCGTTGAGAAGCAAAAATAAAGTTTTTGTTCGTATTCCTAAACCTCGACATTAATTTCCATAATCAAATTATTCAATTTACAATAAAAACAAAAGCACGAGTATAAAATAACTTGCTGTCACGTTTGCTCTCAAGTCAAATAACATAAACGTCAAACGTAGTTCAATTTTTATTCGATAGGAGTGACTACGGTCACGGTCGCAAACCCATGACGTCATTTGAAATTTAATATAAACTTTAAAAAATTATTTTTGTAAAACTAGAAACTTATGTGACATAAAATATATATTTCTGTAAGTGGTTTTAAGTACACAAAAAAAAAAAAAAAAAAAAAAATTGGAAAATGTGTTATTTGTTTATAGGTAGTTCATTTCGCTGTACAATCTGTGCTATATTTTTCTGCATCAAGAAACGCATATGCAAACAAGACCATTACTCCAACCCTTTTCAATAGTTTTTTATGACAATATTGATAAATCATGTAAATCAGCACGAGACAGGAAAATGCTAAATTGTATAATGAAGAAAGAAACAAACACAAACATAAAAACATAGGCGGTCTGTTAAACCATGGTTAGGCCTAGAAACAGATTAATGCCTGTATTCATAAACACTCGTAAAAATTTTAAACGGTTCGTTATAATTTTTATCCAATAAAAACAGTCGACATTGTAAGAAAAATCGAAATTTTATTGTTAAGTTTGATTCAATTTGTCAAAAATTATAACGCACCGTTTTGAAACTTTACGAACGTTTATGAATATAGGCATAAGATTTGTAAACCAGTATTATCATAGTTTGTTTCCGAAAATGAAAGAACAAGATCTTACACAATTTATTAAGTATACTCGCCTGAGTCTGGCTTTATTTAATTCCTTGCTATCCCTCGTTTTACTGAAATTAAAGAAACGTATGATGACATCTGCTTTATCACCAGAACATAGACTGAGTTATACCGCCATGTTTGGTGGTACCCTCTTATGATTGGCCGAATTGAAATTTACATTTACATTTACCTTGGTTACTTGTTGTTTTTGTTATTTCACATATTTATGTCAATGTTTTCCCCTGAAGAAGGCACCAGTTTATGGTGCCGAAACGTTGGGTTTTAATAATAAATAAAAACAGAACTAAAACTAAAAGAAAGGTAGTATTATTCCAAATATTAATATGAGTTCTGAAAGATATTTTAATAATTATAAAATAAAGTTATATTCCAAATCTAAATTTTGAATTTCTAAATTTGTAAATCGTTCATAAACTATCGTCTAGGTTTTAAGTAAGTTTATATTTTAAAATATAAATTATAAATATTAAATTCGTAAATTAAATTCATTAGAAACCAGCCCTAAGAGCTAAGGGATAGGTTAAATTAGCAAACAACTTCTATTTTACTGGACTATTTTAATGAATATATATTTTTTTTTCAAAGCATTGTATAATGAACTTTTATTGAAGTACTAATGTATAAATATTTCCTGAAATTTATATATTCCTTTTAGACTTTTAGAATCGTATAACAAGCCTAAAAAGTTCAATGAAATTTTTAAAAAGAAAAGAGATCCTATTTAATAAATCGTTAAGGCAACTGAGATTATGAAATGTTAAATACACGCTTTTTTTATAAAGTTAAAAGTAAATTTGAAAAAAAAATATTGAAGAAAACTTTTCATAAGTATATAAATAACCTTAATTGATGTCTTGAGTGAACTTCTTTATATACCCATTGAAAGTTTCATTTAATATCATTATATTTATGATTCGTTAACTTATATCATTATGAAGTCCATTTCATTAAATATGAGTATGGAAAGAAATATGGATAAAAATATACGAAGAATATATTCTACATAGGTATCTATATCTTACAGATATTGCTTTCTATTTATGATATGATATTTGTAGCGTGAAATTTGATCCTACAGGTATTGAAAGACAGGGAAAGAAAATATATATCTAGAATCAAATTTTATTTTTATTGTATATATCAAAATATCTATTTGAATTTTAAAATGGTTTACTGTTTTCTTAGATTTTAAGTCAAACTTGACAGTTTTATTAAAACGTCCATTATGTTGGAAAATATAATATAATAGTTTTAGATATAATACTTATAAATTCTTACTTTAAAGTTTTAAAGTAAATTGAATGTCAGTTAATCAATAAATTGAAAAATTGTTTCTCCATTTTATTCCCGT
Source organism: Ophonus ardosiacus (assembly GCA_943142095.1). Taxonomy (NCBI): domain Eukaryota; kingdom Metazoa; phylum Arthropoda; class Insecta; order Coleoptera; family Carabidae; genus Ophonus; species Ophonus ardosiacus. The sequence continues at coordinate 38,213,053 of OW964832.1, read as the reverse complement.
CAAATGTTTTTTATTTAATATGTGTTGCTTGTCTTATTTACTAGTTTTAAGTTTTTATTTTTATAGTTTGGAAGTTTTCCACTTTAAAAGTTTTTCCTTGTGATTTAATCTTTGACTCTTCGAATCGATGAAACATATTATATCTTCTTTTAATTTTGCTGAACCTAAATATCTTAAACATAAATTTACGGTAGGTTTTTAAACATTTAAAAAAATATTTTTATGAATTAAGTTTATTTCGTATAATAATCTATGTAAGCACTCAAAGTTCAAGTTCTTTGAAAGTACTTCAAGTAAGTTAGAGTTCTTTTGTAGGACTAACAATAGGTAGGTACCATTAAATTCAAGTATAAATTTTTAATGTATATATATACTTTAATAATAAGATAAGAATAAACTATTAAATATATATAATTTTGTAATAAACGCCCTTCAAATTAGAGCTTTTTAAACCAATAATTATGAATTATGATATTCTATGTCCTAATGTAAAACAAAATTTATTGTAAAATAAAATGCTCTATTATATGTCCCAAAATATTACTATTTCTTGTTTCTATTGTACATAAACTGTAACAAAATCCATTGTAAAAATACTACCAACTTCTATTGTAATACTATACTGTGAATTACAAATAAACATTATTATTATTATTATTATTATTATTATTATTACTTTAATAAGTGAAAAAATCACTTACTGCTAGGGGTTTTCATAGATCAGTTGGTAGACCATCATACTAGACATATGAAAGTCCGGGGTTTTTACAAATGTCTTTCTTCGTATTTAATCACTGAGTCGTTCATGGTTCTGAATGTTGTATTTCGGTTATAGGTAGTTCAGAAATCTTCCAAATCGCTCTAAAATTTGTAGCTAAACACACTATACTCGCCGTTAAATACATATGGACTGGTGCTCATTTTTTCTTTTCTCTCCACTCTGTCCCTCGCCTAGCAATGTTGACGCTTCTTCCTAACTTAGCAGGGGTATTCCACCATAACAAAAAAAAAAAAATAAAAAAATTCAATTTAACATAAAGTATGGCTCAATAAATAATAGTTAAAACAATGAAAACATTTTTTAAATAATTACTTTACGAGATATTTCACATTTGCTAAAAGGGAAAATTGACGTTATACAATTGTTATCTTTCTCTCGCAGCGTACTCAGAGCAGTGTGTGTGAGAAAGACAAGTATAGGGGAAATGTGACGTTACACTGATTTCTCGAAAATAAAATACTTTTAAACTAGGAACAATTAAGATTTTTTAATACTATGAATTGCTTCAAAACTGAATGAAGTTTTATTTAAAATAATAAAAAAATTTGAGTGGAATACCCCATTGGCAACAATGTAGATATCTCCAGTATATATTTATTTGACGGCAAGTATAGTAAACTATTTTTCTGCATCAAAAAAGGCACATGTAGACAAGACCATTAATCTAGCCCGTTTTGGTAGTTTCTTTTGGGTATTATTATTAAATTATGTAAGAAAACAAGACAAAAATTCTAAAATGCACGCCAATGTACGGGAAGAGTGTTGACAATTCTTTGGAATTATTATTCCCTGAACAGATTTTATAACCTGTGAGGTAAAAGAAACTGCTTCAATTACGTATGTCGCCAAAAATTATATTTTTTGCGCAATATCATTCTTACGTGTGCGTGTGTCACGTAGATATGTTTGCTCGTACTCCTTTATCCTTTTTGATGTCACACGCAAGAAACAAAGAAACAAAGAAAGAAAGAAAGAGCTGATGTAAAAGTTGAGATGGAAAATTATATAATACAAACAAACCGTCGCCATTTTTAAAGCTCTGCCTTCTGTTACTTGTGTTTTGATATTTAGAGTTCTACATAATTCATTGTCTTCTGATAGCTGTGGAAACAAAGAATTTTTCATTTGTCATGTATTCTTTATAATTATAGCGGGAGTCACTGTTGCAAAGACCTTACACTCGCGAAATTTTTCATATTTGGCACCATCTTGTTTTACCTGCCATCAAGACAGCGATTTGTTTATATTGTAGCAGCTGAATCACGTATATTTCACGGAAAATATAAATAGATGGCAGCACTGAAATGTGTCTCTATACAACCCTCCATTAATCAAAATGGAAAACAAAAATTTTTAAAAAGCCTAATTCGATTATTCTTTTCTATTGGCGATTCTTTTATCATTGTTAAACAAGGAAAATTAGAGAGAAATTAACAATGGCTTAAAGTTGGCATTCCACAATACAGTTGGATGAATTAAATCGCCATCAATTTCCAATTCTCCAGTGTATCTAGTCGAAGAAAACCAGTCTGTGAAACAATCCATTTAACAATAACATCACAGCAATTCTGTGTGGTAAACAGTACGAGCCAATCAGTGTAGACAATGCTGCCGCCTAGCGGAGCCTCCGTTCGAGTTCCGCCCGCTACGAGCTCCCAATTAATTTCCAGTGTAACTTGTTGGCTAATTCGGTTTGACTGACGGCCGATTACAGCAACGAACAACGATGCTGAGAGTGTAGTATGGAGCTAATGGAACGTCGCCCGGGCACAAAAACCCATGGATGATACGTTATTCGTTTGTTGTCAAACAGAAGACTGACAGCCCTGACCCCAGCCTACTCACTTGCTCGAACACTCTAACAGATTTTCTTCTCAACGGATTTTCATCAGCCGGATATTTCCGTTCGAAATGCTTCTGAAATTATTAGCGAAGAGATATTTTTAGCTGGGAGTTGATGCTCATGTTGATTACAAAATTACAATTACAATGCCAAAGGCTCAAAGGGTTTCATTTTGGATAATAACAATATCGAATACAATGAACAATATCAAATGATTAATATAGGAAATGGAAATTAACACATCCGGCAGTGGTTATGATTTGAAAGTAAGACAATATAATTTCACAGAAAACAAAAAACAACAATAAATCTCCGTACGAAATTTGATCGGTTTTATAGAAAATTCTAAACCCGATTACGGGTATCAAGAATATGGACAAGAAAAAGAAGAAATATTATTATATATAAATCATGAATATATATTTCAGAATAGACATTCATAATATGAATCGCCGAATTTCAAAACTCAACAAATCTGTTACGGTCAAATTTTGAGAAATCACAAAAAAACTGTTTTGATATGTTCCAAATGAATAATTATATAAAAATATTTTCAAAAAAGTTTAAGCTAATCCTCATTTTTTAATTAGTGGATTCTATTCTATTTCGGTATTTAAAATTTTATCTTCAAAATATTAAAGATTACTATGTTTTAAGATATAAACTGTCAAAATTATAGTAGAATTCGCTAATACAAAAATGAGGATTTGCTTAAACTTTTTCGAGAACCGAGCTGGTAATGATGATAATATACCAAAAACTGGTGATTTTGTCGAGACGAGATTTTTCTCGATTCTCGTCTCGTCTCGTACCCGAGATTTCTCGTCTCGACGAGACGAGACAGATATGTAAAAAATATTTTACGAAACGAGATATGTTTGCCGAGATCTCGATTCTCGAAGATTGTTTCGAGATTTCTCGGTTATTTTTCTCATGAGTTAGGTATATTTGCAACCGTGTGAAATTTAACATATTTTTAGTGATATCTGTCTCTATGGTATTTTACAAAAAGATAATAAAGTATTTAACATTTTATCTGTCAGAATTTGTCAAGCGTGCATTACACGATAAAGTTTTTCTTTTTAAGTAACTTGAAATGTTTTCTCTCTCGCACAATGACATGAGTGCAAGAGAGACAAATAAATAGACTTTTAACGAAAAACTTTTAAAGAAAAACTGGAACATGCGCTACTATTTCTTAAAAGCCCCTACAAATTTTAACTGTCAAGTGACTGTCAAATGTCATTTGTATTTATATTTTTGATGTATACAAGTAGTGTTATAAGTGATCGATATTAAACTGAAAAATGGCAAAATGGAATAGAGAAGTAACTGAAATCTTAATGTAAGTATAACTTAAATTTTGACACTTGGATATTTTAAATTACGCAAACTTGTAAGGTCACTTATAAAGACACTTTTCAAGTCACTTGAAAATAAAAACTTCATCGTGTAATCCAGGCTTAAGGTAAGACTTTTAGCGTTACTTTCTTTTTAATGTTTTATAACAGTCAGATTAGAAAATCATCAGCAAATGACAACATTTATACATGTTATTTGACTATTTTAACTCCAGGATTTATTGGTAATCATAATAGGAACGATGAAATAAAATACTGACGAAGCTATCACCATAATGACAGGTGAAGCTCTATATGGAACATTAAGATCTGAAACCATTCGACACTGATATTTTAAACTTAAATATTATAAGGGTTTCTTCAGTTCTGGTACTTAAAAATAACATCAAGTTATGGAGAATGAGAAGATGAATCCGTTGCAGTATCAAACTCATTTTTGGCTAAAAATTAACTTCGGGTTTTGCAATTAGATGATTCACATAAAGCTTCAACAATATCCTCTTATAAACAAATACACTGCCTGAACATCCTAACTGCCTGTTTCTAAACTAACTAATCCGCTCCAATTCCTATCCGTGATTATAGGTACACATGTAATTTCGCCGCTGTGTTTAAGTTGGCCCGGGGTGGGCAATTTTCAGCGCCAAACAGCGCCGTTGACGAGCGACCAGGCTTTGAAGTTAGGCAGAGGGCGCTAGCTTCATCACAAGACGCCAGCGAATTATTCCTACGAAGATGATGAGTAGCTGGAGATAGAGATTTGTCAAGGAATTACGCGAGCTAATTTAAGACTTGGTAAATATTTAGGGTTCAATGAATGTTGGAGAAGATTTTGAGGTTATATACAAGTTTAATAAGTCGAGTAGTTGACATTATTAAAAGTTTACTAAGTCAACACGGATAGTAACGTAATATTTACTGGAAGATAAGTAGTCATTGCAATGTTTACATTATAATAAAACCTTTACTATAAATGAGCATCTTTTTCCATAAACACCCTTAGTCAATATTTTTAAATTTAGTATATTACGCAAACATTTTTACTTTGTCCAATTCATTTGCTTTGCCGTACATATTACGATGTTCCTGAATACTGCTTATTACCAAAAAAGAAAATATCATTATATTTCTGTGAATCCATTTTTAAAATGTCAACAATTCACAAACAGAAAAGACAGCTGACGGATGAAGCAAAGTTGTACCTTACCGTCATGTTTAATAGTTCTCCCCTGTAATTAGTCGAATTTGAAATTTGCATTTGGAAATATAAAATATAGTTATATCCGAAATCTAAATTTTAAATTTCTAAATTTGTAAATCGTTCCTAAACCATTGTATGTGTTTTAAGTGTGTTTATATTTTTAAATCTAAATTATAAATTCTTAAATTGAATTCATCATAAACCAGCCCTTACTGATAAAAATTTCTGTACCTCACTCTCAAGATCATATGTAAATATTTGAAAATCATTTACTGGATATTAATTAATAGAAAAATAAATATTGATAAACAATTATATGTAAAGTAATTTTATAAGGGGTTTGCGTAGAATCACTAATCTTTGCAATGCTTCTATTAATATGGATGGAATTATTTTCATTGTACCAATTTTCTGTATTGTTCATTTATTCATTATTTTTTTCATGCTAGCAATTTACATTTTAATGAAAATCATTTATTTAATAGGCAAATCTATTACAAATGTAAAACGCGCAATTTACATTCAACTTTAATATAAACATAGTCTAAAACTTTCATAAATTACCTTAATTGTATTCATTTTCTAAATACATATTTCTATGCATAAATTTATCCAATATATTCTACAGAAATGATAGCGTTTTTCTTTCCGTAGTTTTTGTTATATTTGTTTTACTAGATAATCTTATTTTGTTATATCTAAGTATAGTTAATTCCAAAAACAATTAATTGTTAATGTAACTTTATATTCTTGAAATTGAAGTAGTAGCAAATTCGTGAAACACTTATGTAGATAATATTTCATCAAAAACTTTTGACCCTCCATAAAAATTAAAAATCAGGACAGATAAAAATACATTTCAATTTTCATTCGAGTTAATATGGCATCTTTTGAAATATTCAGTTCACATTTGAAAATAGTTCAGCCAACTATTTTTACATTGTATATAATATTTTTATAAATTTTTAAACATTATCGTAACTAGAAAATGTATAAGGTACCTAATTCACTTCAAACTATATACTTTTAATACATTCTTTAAAACAAAATGTTAACAGTTATAATACTAGAACAAGTTATTTTGGAACTAAATATGTTGATCTATTTCCGCTAAAATAATTTTAAAATACTCAAAATTCTAGGCTTTTTTCTATGACAGCTCAGTATACATATTTTATCAAGAGTTACAGTGAAAATAAATTAATTTAATTGTTAAATTTAATGTTTATGTCAGTGCATGCGTATCATCATTAGAAATGAATTCTGAATGTGATTTGAAACCGACAAAGATCTTCCTTCTGATGTGGAAGAATTGGGTGTAAGTCATTAATTCATAAATTGATCTTCTTTTATTATCAGTTCTCAAGTAATATTCTTTAGTTAATTGAGTTACGTTATAGTTATTTACATATAGAGGGTCGAAAGAAAAGGTTTACGCCTGCGGACAAAATTTTATTCGTCCAAGGGTGTAAACTTCTTTCGGCCCGAGGTATGTACAACGTTTTACGCACAACTGCAATCAAATGAAATGTTTTTAAATTATTTTTTAAATACATTTAAAGCTTGTTGCTATATAAAAATATTACGTGGCCAGGTGGCCATGTCACAAAACAATAAGGCGATGCGTTGCATTGCTGACTATTTGGTTATATCAGGGATTTGTTAACTACTGGATGGAGCGAGTGAATCTTACCATGTACCCGGCCAGATCGACAGAGATAGACATACATAATTGTGTAAATAAATGTGTTGTCTTTGTTTCCGTTACTTGTCAAATCTTTTGTTAGACAGGTTTGACAGATTTTAGGTTATTCTTGATATCATCATTGAAATGTAATTATTTTAATATATGACAATGGTTCGAAGGTGTTGTGTTGAAAATTGTGAATCAAAATATGTGATGAACGGTGCTGTGTCGTTTCATTAGTAAGTTATAATCAAAATTATGGTTTCTTTTAAAAAATAATTTCACAAATAAACATGACATATTCTTATATGTGTTCTAATTTAACGTTGCATTGGTTGTATCCGTACTTATTTAACGTTTCATGATCAAATATACTTAAACACAATTAATTTTTGACGTGAATTTGACAGATGTGAATATGACAAATAGGAAATATCAAATTCACTTGTCTAAAGTGGAATTATCTATATCTTTCTCACTCACACTTCCTGTGTTCTCTCTTAATCTAGCCGGGTACACAAGAAATACATATATCGATATACACTTGCTCCATCCAGTAGTTAACAAATCCCTGGGTTATATGAATATTTTTTAAATGTCAAACTTGGAGATTTGAGACAATTTCTGAAGTAATTCCTTAAGCAATTCTAATAAAATTTAGTGAAAATTTAGCGAAACTAATATCATTTTTTAAAAATAAGAGTCTTGATTACATTTCCAATTGTATTTTTGATGTTTTATTTACCAGTAAGCGGGCTCTTTCTGTATTTTACCACCCGCATATGCTACTTTACCGCCCGCAGGGTGTAATCTTTCAGTTTCCGCCATGGTAACTACGATGTAAACAAACAATTTTAAAGCAGATGTGCGTAAAGATTTTTACAAAACTAATTTCATATTAATTTTGTAAAAAGTGACATTTCATAAGGTCAAAAGGTTGGGTAAAATTCAACCTTTTAAAACGGAATTAGATAAACAAAGTGTATAAACCTCTATAACTCAAAACTATAGTTCATGTAGTTTCTTGCTTAGCACGGCAGAATTGATACTTTTTCTTTCTTTGAATTCTTCAATCTACCCTATTGTGACTGCAACCCCCTGTGCCATGCTTTTCTTGATGTTAAATCTCGCTTACGCCAAGCTCAGTGCAGCGTCTTGCTCAGTTCCGTTCGTGGGTCGAGACAAAGACCTTCTGGCGCGAATTTCCGCGCAATTAAGCGCCAACGCCCTTGCGGCGCGGGTCGACGGGATAAGAGAACCCGGAGCAGTACGAGTATCTCCACTTGCCACTGTGTATGAGTTATGCGCCGCAGATCCACAGAACTGGGACGGGGAAAGTTATTGTGGCATTGATTCGCAAAAACAGTAAATTCGAATTGTGTCACCAGGGAACAGATTTGCGGAGGATTTAAAATAATTAAAGGGGTTTCAGAAAATGCTAGATAAATTACTAAATATATTGGGCTGTTTATTTTGTGATTTTACTTTTATAAATCATAATATCGCAGCATTTTACGCATTCCTAAATAATTAAATAAATAGATAATACTTTGTAAAGTTTAGTTTTGGTATGGAGACTTTATTCGCCTACCCAACGTGATTTTTTGTGGAAAAGGGAAAAACTTATTCTTTACTTTTTTACCTCTCGCTAAGAGAGGTATTGGATTCATGCTAACAATAGCATATCCAGATTTTAGTGATTAAGCACGTTTTAAGGGCACTAGAATCCGATTTTAACATTTTTACAATGATGTCTGTAAGTGTGTGTGTGTGTGTATGTGTGTGTATGTGTGTGTGTGTGTGTGTGTGTGTGTGTGTGTGTGGTTGTGGTTGTTGGAGGGACGATTTCTCAAATTCTCTGAGACTAAAGACCAATTTAAATACCTATTCCTTAATCTGACATTAATAGGAAGAGCTGAAAAGGTGTTGGTTACAATGGGACAGCCTGAAGTTTCTTTAAAAAATGTTCTAATATTATTTTTTTGGAAATTTATGTAATTACAAATATCAAAAAAAATGAATTTCTCTATCCAATACACTGAACATTTTTATGACATCTTCTACAGATTTAGAGTTAGAGAATTATAAATATATAAAATAATTCATTGTATAATGAATCAAAGAGCCCATGGAAATCATTTGAAACATTAAAATGTTTGTAATTGACTTAAAAATCTAAAGACATTACTGAAAGCTTTTTCTGGGAAGTACATTTAAAATTTCTTATTTTATCATTAATTAAATATTTAAAATTATAGATATAGCTGCCGCATGTTAAATTGACACTGTCCTTGAATTCGAAAAACCTAAAATTCGTACTTGAACAAGTCGAGATTTAAATATAATAGTAATTATAATCTAACATCTAAAACTGGTATGAAAGGGGATTCATTTATAAGCCAAAGTATGTACAGTATTAGTGTCAGCTAAACTTGAGCTTGCTGTACATATTTCGTTGTAACCCTTCAAAAATAAATGTTAAATACAATGCTAATATAGCCTAATATGAAACTGACGACAGGTATTGTGCTGGCCACAACAGATTTTTTTTTAATTGAACGTTTCGGAAATCCGACAATCACTCATCTTCATCAAGAATACATGTTTAGGGCAAGATTTACATTTTTGGATTTTTTATAAACTATTATTTCATAAAACCCCAAATGATCGTGACGCGGTCTTTACATCCAGCCTTGGTTTCTGAGGGAGTAAGGCAAATGTTGTTAAATAGTTTTAAATTAAAATTTAAACCACTATTTTTTTTTTTTTTTGAATTATTAACCGCGGGTTGTAACTGCAAGAAAGCAATATGTAGGAAAACATTTGCAGTAAACCTTGTTATTCTAGATCCGCGTAATGTAAAAATTAAACCAGAATAGAAAATAATTCGTGTAAAGTTACTGGCGTTTATATCCCCCACCTGTATAATTAATATGTATCGCCTAATGACAGTACAGTACATAGACCGTTACGCACATGTTCGCGCTATGCTCTTGAATACTAATTAACGGCTCTTGGGACCCTTCAGAGCTTTTTACAAACGCTCAAAGATCGCCTGTGCGCGTGTCCTCCGAATTAAAAAACTGTTGACTTTAATTACAATACAATCTGTGAATTTGCATTCGCATACGGCGCTGGAATAATAAGTAGAGTCCTATGAGTTATGACAAACAAAAACTAATCGAGGAAACGAGTGGAGAAAATTGATGCTGGAATGGTACAATTTAACCAAATATAAGACTAGTAAACATACTTGAAAGTTGGGTGGATTTTGAACTTCTGTTGGGCAAACTGTTCGTCCCTACTCGTTAAACTCTGAACGCTTAGTTTACTAAACTCAAACGTTCAAGATTCGAATTAAACAAGAGTTTCTACTAATTTAGATGGCATCAACATTTAAGTGCCCAAGATACGTATTTTAGATTTTGTAACATTGATATTATTGCTGCATGCTGCATTTAAAACTCGTGTAATATTTCGTCATACTATACATTTTAAAGTTAGAAAGGTAATAGAATTATTGAGAATGTTTCACATAGTTAATATTTTTAGAATTGTAATTTTGGTGAAAGTAGTTCCCCTCAACAAAAAATGTCAGGCTATCTTCTTTTGGAATGCTTTCCTATTAATAAGAGAAAATGTGTCCAAGCTGATATGTTTTAAAAATATCTTTATACGATGCTGAAGAACTGAATAATAATAAAATCTTCCAGGAATAATTTCGGAACTAATAAATAAAGATGATATACTAGTTATTTACATAGTCACTTATGAAAAGAGTGATATTGTTTGATGAATACAATATATGTATGCCAAAACGAGGGAAGCGAGTTTTGCAAATTGTGTGAGTCAAACAATATCACGTTTTCATAACATATTATGTAGAATATTTTATTTAATTCCGCTAACATAATTTTAAAACTCTCAAAATTCTAGGTTTTTCTACGACAGCTCAATATACATATTTCAAAATCACTTCACCAAAGCGTTGCCGTGAAAATAAATGAATTTAATTTTTTAATTTAATGCTTATGTCAATGCATGTGTAACATCTTTGAAAATGAGTTCTGAATGTCTTCTGAAGTCGATATAGATCTTCCTTCTGATGTAGAGGAATTGGGGTCATAAATTAAAATTGAAGAAATCATTATTGATATATTTTTATTTCTTTTTTTTTCAACAGTTGTCAGTTGTGTAATATTCTTTACGTAAATCTGCTAGTAAAGATTTTTACAAAACTTATCTCGTATCAATTATGTAAAAAGTGACATTTTTTAACGTCCAAAGGTTGGTAAATTTTAAACGGAATTAGATAAATATAAATATAAGGCGTTGAAATCTATCTACAATATAATAAAAATTAGATATATGAAAATTTTGAAGATTTAGGAGAAATTGGTTGTAGTTAGGTTGTACAGGTCAAAAAAAATTCTTAGATAAATGGAAAAATTCCTTTTTTTTTGTTTACAATAACTGTCTAAAAGTCACTACTGCTGTCATTATTTATACTTTTAATTCCATCATGCATTTTGAGAGCAGTCCAATATTCCAATTGACATGAAATGAAAACCTCTTTTAATCTACTTTATCTGTCAGCGTATGCCCCGAATCCGAATCCAGCTCTTTCCTTTGATTCTTCTTAGTTTGATGTTCTTGGCAGACAGCAGATTTACTTCTTTTTCAGAGAGAAAAGAATGCACAGCATATCCCTATCTTATTCAGCGACGCCTAGAAAATTTTCTGCAGATTTTCCTCGCGATACGATCAAGTGAAGTGACATTATTCATAGAAAGACAGGAACGTAATCTTGGAAATGACCCAAGACCGGGAATTCATACACTGGAGGCGGTAATAAAACCAAACTTGTTGAGAAGAAAATTTCGTCAGCGGTGGCTTTGACATTAAACAAGTTCTGGAGTTAGACACGGATAAAAGAAACGAAAAGGAAATAAAAGTGTAATTGCGAGGGGCCATCAAGTCGTTACAAAGTAACATGGAACTTGCAATGGCTAGAATGATGTAATTATACGTCATCATTGCGCTCAACGCTCAACACAATACTATTGTTATTAGCGCTACGCTAAAGATACCATAATTCTCAAAGTAGTTGTAGTTTACAAGGTACATTTACTCGCAAAGTATGAAACATCGTACGCAATACAATTGAAATATCTTTTTGTAACACAAAAAATGAAAATTATTCATTCCACACACTTTATTAATCGCGATAATTTGATTTTTTTTATACTATGCAGGAAAATTCATTTCTACGGTGACATTTACAAATGCTTACAGCGCTATTTATGATTTGAATAGGAAAACAATCTAGGAACTGTCAGTACCTACCATTTTTACCTCCCGCTACACTTGGTAAGAGAGGTATAGGGATCGTGTTAAAAATCACATGCCGAGATTTTGATAAATAACCATGTTTTAAGGTTCTTAGAATCCGATTTTAACATTTTCGCGATGGTGTGTGTGTATATGTGTATATGGATTTTGTCAATGCTCTAACCTAAATATTTTCTACTTGTATTTCTACCTTATTCTAATATGAAAAGAAGACATTAGATTTTGGCGTAAATCAAGTAACTGGAAATGGCACTTAACTTTAAGCTCAAAATAGTTTTTCTTCGAAAAATAGCTTTAAATGTCATTTTTTCCCGATTTATGTTATTATAAGAATTAAAGATTATTAATTTTTCAACAGGTATGCATTCATACTTTTTCTATATATGTTATAGATAAATATATAAAACATTCTATTTTATAAATCCTGCAGCCTGTATTTTAAAGATAAACACAATTCTTTAGCTACACAGTTTACATTTCAAATGCATAAAACTGACAAATAAATGACTGTTGAAAAAACAGTCATTTCAAATTATTAATAGTAACGTTTTAAAAAGTAAATTGTAATAGTAAATTAAGCAATAGTTATATTATACGAATGCAAAGGAACACAATATAGTTTCCAGCATCAATAAATATGTAGGTATGTACTTAATTTAATAAAAGTTAAAAAAAAAAAAAAATAGTAACACTCGGTTTAGTTTCACAAGATAAGTATATTTTTATTTAATTGTAAAATTTCGCCAGTTGAGGCATCGTCAGAAATACTGGTAGGAGGTATAGTGCTGGCCGCAACGATTTTTACCTTCCGTCAAAAGGAAGGTATTGTTTTTGGTCAAAAAATTCGGTGGTGAGTTTTTAATGTATAAGCACGTTTTAGGGTCCCTACAATACGAATGTACTATTTTTAAGATGATGTCTGTATGTGTGTATGTGTGTCCGTGTGTGTGTCTGTGTGTGTGTCTGTGTGTGTGTCTGTGTGTGTGTCTGTGTGTGTGTCTGTGTGTGTGTGTGTGACAAATTTTTCTCCGACGATAACTCCAAAACTACAATTCTAAAAATTATGATTCTTTCATATTCCTCTTCTTTACAACCATATGAAGAGCTGATTAGATTTTGGTTATAATTGGTCAACCGGAAGTGCCCTTATTTGAAGTTTTTAACAGTTTTTCTTAAAAAAATGCAGTTAAATATTATTTTTTGACATTTTTTTATTATATTTATTAAAGAAAATACTCTTCTCTATACAGTTTGATTATACATTTTCCTTCATATTCAATAGATGTTAATTTAAAGCATTATAAAGAAATTAATTTTCAAAAATTAGTCACCTTTGCTGTTTATCATGGAAACAGCTGACATAATTATTCAAAAAAATTTAATTGACAGATGTCAGTTGCAAGTGCAAAACCAAATATGGAAAAAAATATAGGATCTAAAATTGGTATGTCATAGTGTTGCTCGCAAGTGACACGCAGAGAAAGGCCAAAGAGAAGATGGAAGGACATTACTTAGTGTAGTTTATGTTATAATTTTATTGGATTTATAGAACCTTTTCAAATGAACTTTTGGTATGGAATTTGTAAAAAATAGTATGTGTTCGTGTTCGATTTTACATGATAGTATATAGAATCTGTTCCAAGGACCTTTTGGTATGGGATTTGTACAAAATACATGGAATTGACGGAAGGTCTTGTGCTGGCCACAACAGATTTTTTTTAATAATTTCATCTGATAGTGGAATAAAAATAAGATTATAGATAAAATTCGGTACAAAAATTCCTTTTAATAAGCTAGTTGTTGTTCCCAAATCTGGCTTCATAAATGTCGTCCTAAATGTATGATATTTCTAAATTATTTTAATAGAAAATAAGCTATTGCAAGTCTACATACTTTATAAACTGCCAGTGTATTTAAATTATTAAGGTGTTAACAATTACTCGAAATCTCAGTCAAACAGCATTTATTCTTACAACACCGACTTGCACGTTCTTCAAGGTATATAACGTTCAATAAAAACAAAAAATAATGCATGCCAAATAACATGGACATTATAACACTTACAGTAAGATCTTACAAAATAGTATATGTCATGTACACAAAATACATTCGTTCTAAACATACAGTTTTACACATCGTACAAAAAAATACGTAAAGAACACATACTCATCAATTTTCTCTCTAAATCGACAATACAATAAATCGAAACGGTCATATACTTTCCCTTTCTCTTTACCAAAATATTTTGACACATACGAACGGCATATTCCGTTTATTACACAAAATGGATAATAATATTAATGATAGATGACATTATTGATTACTCTCCTTTGATTCTGGTAATGACAGACCATTTAGCTGCACCAGAACGCATCCGTCCTGAAGTTTGCTCTTCTGTATTAGTTGCACAATTTATGCAATTGGTACAAAGCGTTTCTACAAATAGATAAATAATGTCAGTGGAGAGTTTGAATTACTAAAGATACAAACTACGTTGAACTGATTACCTCGGGGATGTGAGATAATATAACGTTTGATAACAACTAACTTTAAGCAAATAGTTCAACTTGTTCTATCTAAATCTGTGTCACCCAATTTAATTTTTCTCTTTTGTTAAATGTCATCTAGAATCTAGAAATAACATTCCATGCATTGAAATATGCTCATTTGCTTTTTACTACGCTCTGCAATTCTGTCTAATAATTTGTTCTATTTTCAAATATTTGCAGTGCACGAAAAACGTAATTAACAATGTATTTTAAAAAATCGGAAAATAAACAATTAATTAAAAATAAAAATACTTTCGAGTTATTTAATTAAAAGTTTGAATGTCAAACGGAAATTAAACATTTTTACACAACGTTCCTAATTTGAAACAGATAATTGGTTTACACAATTTATAACTTATAAGTGGAAGAAGCTTTACGCTGTTTCAAAAAGGAAATATTTGTCCACGAATTTGCAGAAGTAATTCGTAGTTATTTATATTCAAACAAATTTGATTTAGTACGACTGTTGAGTTTTTTATTTATTGCGAATGTAGTGCATTCTTTTCTAAAACTTTGATTGATAAAATAAATATCTTTCACCTACTACCAAATGTTAAAACAATTAAATGTCAAACAGTCCTTCAGTTTAAATCAGGTAACAAACGGTAAATCTGATACATACTAGATTTAATTTACTGATTCATTTTAGTAGGGAATTGTTATTTTTGGTACAAGTGAATAACCACATATTTCTTATATAAATATATATATACAGTGTGTTATGTAAGTGTTCAACGCTTAACCGATGGTAGAACTGACCCCACATATAGTAAATCTGGCAATAATTTTTGTTTAACATGCTTTCTACAAGAACTAGAGACCTTTAAAACTAACCAATCACGTCATAGTTCAAAATTTTGTAAAAAAGTAAAAATCAATGTGTTCTCTGGAAAAAAATGTTACACCTGTCACAATCACAAATGACATATAAGATCATTGATATCTATTTGGAAATAACTCTCTGTATCGTTTTGCAGCAGCACGACTGTTTATAGCCATAAACCATATGCTTGTCTGCATACTCTTGATTGGTAAGTAAAGGTAAATGGCATTTTGAGAATATCGAAATAAACAATATAAATTGTACATCTATGCAAAAAATGTTTAACGTCGGTTTTGACAATCAATAGTTTTTCCACAGAACAGATTTTTACTTTTTTTTACAAAATTTTGAACTATGACGTGATTGGTCAGTTTTAAAGGCTTCCAGTTCTTGTAGGAAGAATGTTAAACAAAAATTATTGCCAGGTTTACTATCTATGGGGTCAGTTCTACCATAGGTTAAGTGTTGAACACTTACTTACATAACACCCTGTATTACCGCTACAGGTCTTTAAGGCCCTGGGTTTCTATTTTCTTCACAGTTTTTTTTTTCATTTCTTCCTGTCTTTAGCTGCTTTTATTTAGTTCGTCACGCTCTGTTCGCGTAGACCTTTTTTATAGCATTTATCCATTTTTTTCTCCGATCTTCCTCTTTTTGTCTTTCTTCTTTCAGCCCTAATACTGTACGCCTAGTATTTCTACTCTCCGGCATCCGTGCAACATACCTTAGCCATCTCGCTCTTTTTACTCTAATCGCGTGACTGATAAATGGATAACCGTACATTTCTTGTATTTCCCGCTTGGATCTTCTTTTGCATGTTCCGTCTTCACTCGCATCCGTATTGCCTAAGTACACCTTTGTCTAAACCTTGTTTACCCGGCTGGTGTACTCTGCCCGCTTCACCTGTCGCATTGTGAGCTGTCACCCGAACCGACTTCTCGGAGGTTCAGTGGCGTAGCCAAGGGGTGTGTTTTCGGGTTTAAACCCTCCCCGTTGGTAATATTAATACATATTTTAATAAATAAATGATCAATTTCATAAAACGTATAAGTTTGATGCACAAATTGTAACTAACGACAATAGATTACCTATAATATGTGCGAGTAGTATTTACTTCTACACAACGAACTCTCTCCCCCACATATGTTCAATATCCACCCCTATTTAAAAATCCTGGCTACGCCACTGCGGAGGTTATTCTCTTAATAAAAACACTGATCGATAGTATTTACTCAAAATTTTAGTCACCGTTACTAACTAATTACCATTGCTACTATTTAAAAATATATTGGAATGATTAAATAACAAATGAATTTGATATTTTAGTCATAGCTTAATCACCCTTGATTAAGAGTAAATACTACCAGTCAATATGTTTATTAAATTTACGGGCTTAATTCAATATAACTTTTACCATACTTCTGACTAGTAGCCATTTCGCTTGATTTACTGCTTATGCACAATTAAATTACACGAAATACCCCAAAATTTTGAGGTTAAACTTCGGTGCGTAATTGTACACTTTCTCATCTTCGAACATAGAACCAGACTCATTTCTTATATAAACGGAAAGTTATCCGCTAGTAGATAAAATGTCTTCCCTTTATCTAGTGACCTACGATTTTTCCTTTTTATTTTACTAAACAATTTAAACCAAGAAGTGTCAAAAAATGCAAATTAATAGATAATTGTTCACTCAAACAGAAAATAGAAATAATACCTAAAAAAATTTGTTGTGGCCAGCACAAGACCTCTCGCCATTTCCATATTAGGCTATATAAGTATTGTATTGCACTTCGCTATCGAACCGTCGTTTTATAAAAAAAATATTACAAAACTTTACCCAAATATTGTTTTTTATTGTATTTAACATGCCTTCTGCACACATATAATTCTAATTATATCTATTTTTCATTGTATGACGAAGTTTTTAAATGCCAGATATTCTTCCAATTCATTAACAAGATTGGCGGTTTTTCTGATGGATATATGTATTTTACCACAATTTTACCTATAATTTCAAATATTTAATTTATAAAACAATAAGAAATATTAAATATACTTCCCAGAAAAAGCTATCAGAATGTCACTAAAACTGTTGATTTTTGACACTGACATGTGTCATTTACAAACTATGTTATAAACATTGGAATTTGTCAACTGGTTTCCTTAGTGCCTTAGCCTCTGCGATTAGTTTACTCTATAAATTATAGTATTAGATGGAGAATTTTATGTTCTTCAATATTTAATAAAAAAAAACTCCCAAAAAATTATATTTAGAAGTTTTTTTTTAAAGAAACTAGTACATTCGGTTGTCTAATTGCTACGAAAAGCTTTTCAGCTCTTCCCATGAATGTCAGATTGAGGAATTCATAGTTCAACAGGTCTTAAGTCTTATAGTTTTTGAGGAATCGTCCTTCCAACATACATACATACACACACACACATACATACACACACACACATCGCAAAAATGTTAAAATCGGATTGTAGAGACCTTAAATCGTGCTTATTCAATAAAATCTGGATATGCGAATTTTAGCATGAATCCAATACCTCTCTCTTATCGAGAGGTAAAAAACTAACCTGACATGACATAAACCGTTAGACATTTGTTAATTATTTTGTCTCAATTTAATGCCTATCGCTATTTTGATATGATTTTTATTCATATTTTGCATATTTCAATAACGAGAAATATGTTATTTTATATATTTTTATTTCATTTAAATATTTTATTGTTTTCATGTTGGCATTTCATAGATTTCATCGCTGTTATAATGATACAGCAGACATTATTATGCCCTGTCATGGATTTATGAACTATATATGCTCATTTGCTCTGACAAGTATAAATTTTAATTAATATTTTATTAGAAATTTCACAAAATGAATTAAAAATATATATTTCATGAATATACTAGTTTCTGTTATTTGTTAAAATTATGTAGGCTTTCAAAATTGAACTCCACCGGAAAAGTAAATATTATGAATGCATAAATTTTCCATACAGCAGTAACTAACTAATATCTTCGTTGTTTTGATGTCTATCCATCTCGTTGTTATTCAGGTCACTGATTCTAACTTTTAATCGGAACGGACTTTATGATGTCAGTGTGATTTTAGCGCATCCTGGTGGCAAATTTACGAAGCTCACAGTGACCGGCATAATCTGGTCTTAACGTAACTGAAACCCTTTGCGCTAACTCTGTGTCGCTATCAACATTATCAGTTCTTTGTGGAATTAACGACGCCTCGGCCGGAAGTAAGCGGAAGTCACCGGAAGTTTATGTTGCACGCTCGGATCGCAGTCACGCACTGCTATTTCCGGTGGTGATTTGAATAATTGCAGGATTAGATGATCACTTAGCTGCTTCATTAAAATAATTTGTTAACTAGAAATCCTGGTATTTCTTATTCTATTGTTGGATTAATCCTCTGAGTTCCAGTTGATCATATATGTGGTTAACTAAATCATTCTTCACAAGCAAGAAAAGCTATTACACTACTCAATGGAATACTATGGGAAAGACAAATAACCAAAGAAAATAAGATAAGAATATACAATACGGTTGTTAAAAGTATTATGACATATGGTAGCGAAGTATGGCCACTTAAGAAAAATACAGAAAAGATGCTAAATGCTACAGAAATGGACTACATGAGAAGATCAGCGGGAAAATCACGAAAAGAAAAAATAAGAAATGATAGAATAAGAGAAATAATGAATTACGAACACGAAATAACAGAATACATAAAAGAAAAACAGTTAATATGGTATGCCAGAAGAAAGAATTCCTAAGCAGGTTCTAGAAGAGAAACCGCAAAGGAGACGGAAAAGAGGAAGACCGAGAAGAAGTTGGACCGAAGGAATCAATGAAGAAATAAGAAAAAGAGGACTAGAGGACGAAGCATGGCGAGATCGAGATGAATGGAGATTAGGAATCGAAAGACGTCGAAGAACGTTGTAAACCGAATGATATATATATATATATATATATATATATATATATATATATATATATATATATATACATATAAATCATTCTTACACTAATTATTACTGGTGATTGATTTCCAATGAGTCATCTATGTCTCGAACAAGAGTTGAAGATGAAAAATAGTGTATTTTAAATACATTCAATTTTACTGGTTATTAAATGTGCAAAATAAAATCTGTTATGACCAGTTGCACCAAGAAGGCTAGGTTTAAAGGAAAAAAAAGTGCATAGAAATTTTGACAGCAATGTATAATAATTCATTCGGCAGTTCATTTCGATGCAGTATTGTCAATGTAAGTTACATTGGTGCAACCGGACATTAGATGTAGAATTTAATTATTTACAACTTTTCTTTGAAACATTAGGTTTGTTCGGACAACAGTCATAAAACGTCACAAACCATTCTGAGTATGCGCATCAGTTTAAATATGCACGTACAACAAAAACTTTAAATCATTTGGTCGTTCAGCAAAATATTTCAATGCCTGATCAGTTTCTAGCCATCAGAATAGTTCGCGGATTCTAAAGAAATTTTTAGGTTGTGGCCTGCTCACTGGAACTTCTGGCTACTAGCGAGCTTCGTTGTTCATACATGCATTTGTACTAGCCAAAGCGAGAAAAAAGTATAACATTTATTATAAATTCTTCGAAACCACTAAATATAAGACGCTTGCGAAATTATGTCAATATAGACTTTCTTAAACTGTACTATTCCGCACATGTCTTTAGTATTTTATCTTACTGCATAATTTGCTGGGGTAACTCCACACATTCTATCAATGTTTTTAAGGTGCAGAAAAGTATTGCAAGAGCCATGGTTGGATGTACTCCTAATACATCGTGCAGAGATATCTTCCCACATCTTGGATTACTTACCCTTCCTCGCATATATATATATATATATATATATATATATATATATATATATATATATATATATATATACGAGTGTGCTCTTTTCATAAAAAAAAAATCCTTCGTCTTTCCTTACAGTCAAACAGGCTACTGGATTGTACAATACTCGTAATGTTAATAATTTATACATTCCAAAATTTAGAACAAGTAACTTTCATGACAATATTTCTTATATGCCAATTAAAATTTATAATAATTTGCCACAGGATCTGAAAGCTATTACTAGCATATTTTCTTTCAAATTAAAACTAAAAAAATTTCTGATCGAAAAGTGTTTTTATTCTATTGACGAGTTTTTCAACAATTAGATATCTTCATACCACATTTATTTTATTTAATTTTTTTATGTACAAATTTATTTGCTTTATGTTTTTATTATGTAAATATTTTCTCTATTAATTACTTGCTATTTATTTACTGTCTTGTGTACCTTTATATTTATATATGTATTTATCCTATTTCTTTGACAAGCCAATTGTATTACTATGTGAATCTTATGGCAAATAAATATTATTATTCGCTATATTGTCATGTAGCTTCTAGAGTGTAAATTTAAGAGAACCAGAAATAAACACAGGAAGATTATAATTTCATTATTTGGTAAAGACAAATGCCAGCAACATCAATGAACATAAGATAAAACCCTTTTTGTTAACTACAGGTGGTAGTAATAAGAATAACCTTTAATTCTGTTCGTACAATCCAAAAATTTCCAATCAGTTTGAAACCAGTTTCAAACTACGCACGCTTATTGAGCAATTGGCAATTAGTTGCATATTTTGTTGTGTGAACAAAGAACAAACTTATTTTTGACTAAAATATTGCGCAATTTTTACCAAGGAAAAGCTGATTTCCCATGTTAAGCGCATATGGCCCGGTTTTTAATTAACACACTATATACAGAGGGTGTGATTCAGTGGGTTGTATTAGCGTGTTTTAAGCTAAAACAGTCCTTTGTCAAAAATATTTTGGCAACTTTGTAATACCTGTCAGAAAAAAGTGAGAGACCGAAGGATCAAATAAAGAAAAAAATATTATTAACAGAAGTAAGAAAAAAAGGACAAATGTCAAAACTGATCAAAACGGGGGTTGAGATATTTTAAAATTCATTAACATTCAGGTATGAAATATTTGACACATAAAAATTGACATATTTCTAACCTAATTTTGCAATAATGAGTTTACTTTTACACCTTCCATTTTCAATAATATTTCCTCATTTGACTAAAGGATATCTCTATTACTTTTCCCTGTGGTAAAATTTCTAAATCACAATTGAATCTCATTGATACATGTGGAAAATATTACAATGTTGCCATATACTTAATACAAGTTTTAATACAGACCTTAATACAACCCACTGAATTCCATCCAGAGTGTTTAATAACTTCGGTCATATACGTTAAAGGTTTATATTATTTGCTAAGCTAATTGGGGCTCAAAACTCATTTTTGAAAAATCGTTAAAATTTTAGTACCACTGGATTCATATACTGAACATTCTTTTCTCATTTGCATAATGAGAATAATACCACTAGAACACATGTGGAAATTAGATGTGTACTTTCTGTGTTTAACTGTTTGAAATCTTGTTAAATTTGCAATTCGAGGTAACGTTGAGGCAGATGCAATTAGAAGGAATATGGCGTCAGCGCATGTGAACTATTTAATCTGGTGTAATTTCTATTGTTTACTTGCTATGTTCATGTTCAGCTTCTACTACACCGTTTAAATGTAATTATTATTGTAGTTAATTAACAAATTAACGTTAATTTTCTCTAGCGTGAACAAAACTCTAATTGAGCACGAAATTCTAGCATTTTGGCAAAACATTCGCGTAATATAATTACTGATTTTGTTTGCAAATGGTGTTTGATCCCAGAAACTTCTACTTATTAGTATGCTAAGCACGGGGTTTAGTACAACTAAGTTCGTAGTAGTTTTTCCAAACTTTTAATCTGGGGTCTTAACACTGAGTTATTAAAGAGGTCATTTTATTTTATGGAAAGGACAGAAATTAATTTTCAATATTTATTAAGTTTGCATATTTCAATACTGAAGACCATTAAAGGCGCTTACCAGACGTCACCTCACGGACACTGAACACTTATTAAAAAATCTGTTGTGGCCAACACAAAACCTCCCGCTATTTAATTTTTATTAATTTAAATACATACCTACGTTTTTACTAATGCTGCAAACTATATTATATTCCATTGCACGTAACTATTGCTTTATTTACTATTTTCTTTTTAAAATGTTACTATTATTAATTTGAAGTGATTATTTTATGACAGTTAAATTTACCTGATAGTTTCATTCATTTGAAATATGAACTGTGTAACAAAAGAACTGTTTATCTTAGGCTTCGGGATTAATAAAAAAAATGATTTTTAAATTTATCTGTAAAATATATAGAAGAAGTATTAAAGTATTCCTGTAGAAAATTCAATTATCTTTACTTTTCATAATGACATAAAATGCAAAAAAAATGTCATTTAATGGTATTTTTGAGGAAAAAACATTATGAGCTTCAGGTAAAGTGCCATTTCCGGTTATCTGATTTGCACCAAAATCTAATGGTATCTTTCCATATTGGAACAGGGTAGAAATACAAGGTTTCATAATTTTCTGAATGATAGTATTTGAGTTAAAGCGCCCACAAAATCCTTACACATACACACATACACACACACACACACACATATATATATATATATATATATATATATAGACATCATCGTGAAAATGTTAAAATTGAATTCTAGGGACCTTAAAACGTGGTTATTTACTAAAATCTCGATATGTGATTTTTAGCACGATCTCTATACCTACCTCCCTTACCAAGGGTAGCGACAGGTAACAATCGAATATTTGTTGAAGCGAATTGCACTTCTTTTGCTTGGCTTTGCTATCACTACAAATGAACAATATTTATAAAATTTGAAATTTGATTTTACGGGTTACTTTAATTAATTAATAACAGTTTTGTTTAAAAAAATTAATTTTGTTTTGCGCAAGGAAAACTGATTTCCAATTTTAAATTCCTAATATACGTACATACAGGGTGTATCAAGATAATGGAACAGTGCATTTTATTCGTGTATGTGAAAAGATACAGAAAAAAGTGATTAAGATATTTTGTAAGGCATAGAGGAAGACATATTTTAGCATAAACTTTATTATCTTTAATCCAGTGGTCCTCAAACTACAGGGCAATATTTTATTTTTTTAAATGGCATTATATATATTTTATTAACTCATTAAATAGAGAATTTTGTTCTGAATTCAACGATATAATAATATCATACCCTTACATTGCGAAAAATTTGATAAAAATTAATTCAAAGTTAATATTTCATTTCTACTTTATCTAAGAAATCTGAGCAAACATTCAATCAATAAAACAAAATAAAATTTATTTTAGTTTTATTCCATTCAAGTAAGCTACGATTTTGGCAATAAATTCAACTTTTAAAGTAATTTTTTTGTTTTATTGATTGAATGTTTGCTCAGATTACTTAGATACAGTAGACATGAAATACTAACTTTGAATTAATTTTTATAATTTTTTTCGCAATGTAAGGGTATGATATTATTATATCGTTGAATTCAAAACAAAATTCTCTATTTAACGAGTTAATAAAATATATATAATGCCATTTACAAAAATATAATAATGCCCTGTAGTTTGAGTACCACTGGATTTATGATAATAAAGTTTATGCTAAAATGTGTCCCCCTCTGCCCCTTACAAAATATCCTAATCATTTTTTTCTGTATCTTTTCACATACACGAATAAACGGCACTGTTCCATTATCTTGATACATCCTGTATATGTATTATCTGCTAGCGTAGAAGAAATACAATATTATTAAAACTTAAGTCAAATAACCGAAATAGTATAAATGCTTGTTGTTTTGTAATTTTTAAATTTTGCGAAGTACAAATAGTATCGTAGGCATTATTGAAGTAGACGCCAACATTAATCTTACTAAAAAATTTACCAGCCTGTTTCAAGCCTTTTACCTGTAATCTATTATTAACAAGGGTAATACTTTCCCGTTCACGGTTACCCGTTAATCACCTCACTAACTCCATTTCCGTTACTGATTGTTAGCGGAATTTCGCGATTATTCCCGAAGGTCCAATACTGAAATCTTTAATGTAAATTTTAAACCAACAGCATTTCACTTTCCAAATTATTCAGGGAGGGAACTTTCGCAAATTGTTACTTTGAAGAACAAACAAAACTGATTAAAATATATTTTATATATTCATAGAGGCTTTACAGCTCTTATAGTATAAAGATCAGGGTTCAAATTTTATTTCGATAGTAAGCAAATGTAGTTAAAATGATTTATAGTTTAAAAAGCGAGTAAAATTATAACTAATAAAAAATTTACAATTTAGAATAGAGAACTATGTATTTATACAATGTTACTTTTATAGTATGTTATTAATTATGTAATGTAATACTAACCATAAATTTTCTTTTTCAGGTAAGTACCAATTCTTCTGTCCATTCATGACCAATTTTGCAAAACCGTAAGTATATGGAAACATTTTACTACATAGGTACTCGTATTAGGTATCACTGGTTAAATAATATAGGTACATACTTATATATAGGAAAATAGGGTGTGACAAAATTCCCATTTTTATACACTAGACCAAAAACAAAATACCCGTATTTTTTAAAATCGATTATTATTCAGTTTACGTGAAATAAATTATTAAAAATTTAGAAAAGGTCATAACCGGAGTATGGTATACTCTGTCCCAAATTTCCATCCCTCATAAATAAGACTGTGAATGCTGTCATTGCTATACACAGAGTTGGACTCTCACAACAAAAATATTATGAAATTACGCATTTATTATAAATATTTTAACACAATATGCTGTGCAGGTTCGTGTAAATAAATTTTCAAATTAATTTGATCGACTTCATTGTGATGTCCCACTTCAGTCAGATCTTCTTTTGGTACAGTTTCAAACATTGAATTTTCTCATAGAACCGTCCAGTTCATTAACATTATCACTTGCACCAGATACGTCACCATCATTTAAAACCCACGGTTACCACTTGATTTTTTTGTCTTAAACATTACTAGTAGAGACGGATCAAAACTAAGTTTTTCTTATAATGTATTTTATATGGAGTAAATATGTCGTTAATAAAATTGTAACTCAAAACTATCACGTTAATCCTGGCTAATTTACTTAAATTCGAATCATAGTAATCCACCAATAATAATTTCTTATATTTGTAATAAGTATCTTTGCGTCTTTGGGTAGGATTACATAAGGGAATTGTCTCATAAGATATTTAAATTTTTCCTTTAATCTGGCTTTGGGAATTGCAAGTATTGTAACAAACTTCAGGCAATATTCGGTACACCGCCCTAAACTGTTCCTTTGTATTTTTATAATAAACAGGTTTTTAAGCTATTTGGGTTTCGCTGATACAGAATATACTCGTATACAAGGATAGTCAATATTCATAATGGCAGAAATATAAACTCAGGTTTTATTGACGTCACCATATCTCTTCTTCAAAATATTCAATTGCAAATAACAATGTATAATATTGTGTAATAATGTTTAAGTTTTATTGTTACAATGAGAATCTATAGTGATTAATTTTATATTTTATGATCCATATATTCAAATTCCATTATGGTCACACACCCCATTGATACCGTTTTTCTAAGTTTTATTCCCAAAAAGGTAGTGCCATCTCTCTAATATTTAAAACTTCAAATTCATTTTTCTGTGACCAATAAACATGGACTTAACTCTTTTTTGGATATAAGCACTTTCTTAGTAGCATGAAATTTAGCTAACGGTAAACTATTACAATGTGAGTGAAATTTCGTGGAACTAAGTATCAAACATTTGATCACATTTGAACTATACAACTAGACCAATTGTTCCATGTAATTGTACGTAGTTCTACAATTCGAGTAGTAGCACGAAACTATCAAACGTTAACCGCCTTGGGACAAGGGTAATCAAAAGTTGTCACAGAGATTAAGGACTTCAACCGAACTACTCCAAATCGATCATCAAATGAGTGTATTCGAATGTAATAGGATTACGCTAGAAAAAAGAATATTAGGTAGTCCGTGGAAAATAATAATTTGCACTATTATTTTAAACATTTACATATGTATCTGTTATTAGAAATTTAAAAAGTTAGTTAATGAATTATTTAAAATATCGTTGTCATGCAGAGAAAATATGTAGTCATCCACGAAAATAAGAATAATTACGAAATATTTTAATTTTTGACAAATCATCTACTATTTAGGTGGCTATGCATTGCAAGACAAAAATCGTATGTTTTAATTATTTCCTGTGCTCATTTTGGGTTTGGAAATACTTATTTTCCGTTGATCTCTTATCAATAAGTTATATTAATGTAGAGGAAATCATTCACTAATGACCCATATTACTGCATGATTTTTATAACGAAATACCAGTTACTATTGCTGAACAATTGTGAAAACTTATGTGTCAAACGTTATTAATCTAAAAATCTGATGTGACCAGCACATTACCATCAGTCAATTCTATGTACTTTGTACAAATTCCGTACCAAAAAGCTGACTAATTTATGAAAGTTAATCTCTTTATAATTCTTTATCTCTGCATCTAACATGAAGGAAAATATGTAAACCTTATAGACAATAAGATTGAAATTGAAATTTGAAATAACATAAAATGTCAAAAATCAGCTCTTCATGTGGATGTAAAGAAGAGGAATACGAAAGTATTATAATTTTTCGAATTTATGGGAGTTATCATCGGAGAAAGCGTGAGAGAGAGAGAGTGAGAAGGAGGGAGAGAGAGAGAGAAACGGCCACGCGCACACAGACATTATCTTAAAACTAGTAAAATTGTATTCTAGGGACCCTGAAACGTGATTATTCATTAAAAACTCACCACAGAATTTTTGTACCAGACAATATCTTCCTTACCTAAAGGTGATGGAAGGTAAAATTGTAAAGAAATAAAATAAGATTATCCAGTTCAGTATTTAGTAACATACGGTCAACGGAAAATTGTGTTAATTTGCGATTAATGATCTGAACAATGTCTCATTAGATAACTTCACGTACAATTGTAGAAATCAATTATATCTTTGATTAAATATTTGCAAGTTCTATCGAAAAACCCAGCTACTTACCAAAGGACGAACATCTGTTTTGGAGTAAACGATCTCACTTCTAGTTCTCTTGTTCATTGTCTCTCACCTCTGAAAATTATTGCCCTACACCTACCACATTGTGGGGGTTGTTGATTCCATTTTTTGCTTCCCTACTCTGGCACTTCACAGTATTATAAACCACCAGCTACAAAACGAAACTGCGGATGCCATCCTGGTTGAATTTAAAATAAAATCCCCAAACTTGTTATTTTTCAACGGACGTAAATCGGGATATCGTAACATAACTGATTTCGGACGAGGATATGACTTGCTGAGGTTTCCTGTGTATATTGGTCGGGATGTTTGGAAAATACGCAAACTCTGTTCGAATAATGTTGTGAGATAGATGATGACACAAAGCTTTGAGGATGATTTGGGATGTGCAATGTTTGTTTAATACGTAGCATTGTAAAAAGTAAGTTTTTTAGTTCTCACATTGTTGAATTCAGTTTTCAATAACACAGAGCCTGTTTTTCAAAGTTCACTATTGGGATGACGCTTTTTTACTTTTGGCTTAGAGAGGTATTGGATTCATGATAAAAATCGCATATCCAGGTTTTAGTGAATAAGTAGGTACGTTTAAAAGATACTAGAAACCGATTTTAAAATTTTTACAATGATGTCTGTGTAGGTGTGTGTCGGGATATTGGAAGGACGCTTTCTTAAATTCTCTAACACGAAAGACCAATTTAACTAGGTATTCCTTAATCTGATAATAATGGGAAGAGCTGGTAATAATTGGACAACCGGAAGTAGTAGTTCCTTAAAAAAATCTTCTAAATATTATCTTTTGGAAATTTATGTTATTACAAATATTAAATAATATAAAATTCTTTATGCGATACATTGAACATTTTTATTATATTTTCTATAGATTTTAGAGATAGAGAAATTTTAAATATATAAAATAATCCGTTGCAATGAATCTCCATAGAAACTAGTTGAAACTTAAAATATTTGTAATCGACAGAAAAATGTCAATGTCAAAAATTCAGATACATTAATGAAGACTTTTTCTGCTAGGTACATCTAATATTTCTTATGTTATTATTAATTAAATATTTAAAATTATAGATACATATATTACATGTACCCATCAGAAATACAGCGGATCTCTTCAATAAATTTGAAGAATCTCGAACATTTAAAAGAGTAGGAAGAAAATTATTTATAAAATGAATTAAAAAATATGGTAATAATAGATGTAATTGGAATTTTTGTGTATGTACCAGAAATGTTAAATACAATTATGCACCTATTTATATAGCCTAATATGGAAATGTCGATAGGACTTGTGCTGGCCACAACATATTTTTATATTAGCGCCATAGTCGAAAATTACACCATTGAAAAGAGATTGTTTAGATGTTAAACCATGGAGAACTTGTCTATTTTTATTTTTTTTCAAGCAGCAAAAATACAACAATTATCAACCACCTATAATGTTACAAAGTTGTTGTGGTTATGTTTATGTTGGAATTTACGAGGTTCTACTTTTCTCTCTCACTCTATAATGTCATAGTTTTTTCAAAGCGGATAGGTTTTCGATATTTCAAGCTTTTTTAAAATCTATTATTTTTTCTCCTTTTAATTTAATGACGGTTTCGTGGAATTTTAATGACGATTTCTGAAGAATAGTTATATTACAATAGAAACAAAAACTATACGAATCTCTAGGCGGAGCAATTTGCTTTGACTATAGAGTTATAATACATTTGTAAACAGTACATCGTATTGTGTTCTTTGTGTATAATGTCGTATTTGTCGTTATCAAAGCTCACTGAATTGTGCATAGCAAATCGACGTGTTTAACAGAGTAGGCTCTGTAAACACAAATCATTTATTTCAATTACACGAAGAACCCAGCGTTGTGGAAAAAGAATGGACACGGGGATTTCGTTCTATAATTATAATTAAAAACGTCACGGTGCAAAAAAGATATGCGTGTATTCTCTGGACATCGAATGTCAAACACAGACAAAACTTATTGTTGATCATTAATTAGTTTTTTAATTATAATTTGTTTTCCAACTATTTTAAAACATCAAAAACTTTTTCATAACTATTGAAAAGTAGAGCAATGATTTCTCTAATTAAATTTAACTTATTAATTAATGTGCATCAATAACTGATTCTGCATTCATTGAAACTTCAGTTAGGAAACTAAATTGACCTTTTCTTTACGTAATTATTATAGTAATGTTACAAGTTTTCATGCAAATGCAGTGCTGGCAACCTTATAATTATTGGACATGTATGAATAAATTTGAGAAAATTCATATAATTCACTCCGATAACTTCACAACACTGGGCATAAGTTTGTTTGTGTGACTGACAGCAACTGAAAGATGTCAAAATAATCTATAAAAATAAATATTCTTTTTGTTTTCAAAAATTTTCGATTTCAAATCAAATTTAATATGCACTTCGGCACTACGGCACTAAAGTTCCAGTTAGTTTTGGCAACTAAATTCCATATTTGTATTGAAAAGTAGAGCTTCAGTACCTTGTTACAAAAATAACTATTTTGTTTCATTATTTTTCAACGCACGTAATTTTCTTTTAATTTTCTTCACTTGGTTATAAAATAATTCTTGCTAGTCTACCAAATACTTCGTCACGAAATCTTCAACTTCTTAGTCTTCTTCAGTGGATGTAAATCATTCATATCCTAGGCCCAGGTGTTATTTACTAACATTTTTACCATGGTTGGTTGTCAGAATTATTAAAATCCTCCCTTAGTAACAAACATGATTGGTGTTATTGGGCTCCAATCCCCGTTTTCTTAAAAGCAATAACCGTAATAACGAAGCCCGAAGGTGGTAAGTCTTGCGGAAATGATTTTCTCTTGATAAACAAGTCCTTACTCGCTTGTCACACGGGGTGAACTCTCCACGTTTATAAAACTTAATCAACCCCCTGTGTTGCACAGGATAACGGCGCTTTACTCATAGTAGATACTACACTTCAATTACTGCGCTCATAAACCGTTATTACTTTTCTAAATTTGCCATTTCAGGGCTTATAACAGTAAAAATATGATTGGAAATACGTCTTATACTTCAATAAAAGTTAAAATAGTGAATTAGTGTACTTTATTTTCACTAAGATGTTGACTAAGACGTTGATGTAGAAAGATCGTAAAAAAACATTTTCAGGGAAAACAAATTTTTATGGATGATGGAGAGATCCATTTTTCTGAATACAATAGCGTACTAATTTAATACGTTTACCGTTTCTTAGTGTTTTTTCTTCCATTTATTTCGTTTACATTGGTAACTTCTATATTCAATGTTGTTCCAACGTGAGTAGGCGTGCTTTTTTGTTGCTCCGTTCGTGAATTAATTGCTGAAATTTCAATAAAATTTGTGATCTAAATCTCATTTTTTGGGTGTTATATTATACTACCTACAACAATGTCGACTCGCAGCATAACAACTCAAGTAGTTGATTCCGTTAACGCTCTGCTCAGTGATGATAGTGATGACAGTTTTTTAAACAAACTCGTTGAAAAGGTTTTTCAACGAGTAAACGAGAAGCTAAATGAGCAGAAATTGTACTATGAGACCATCATTGATGATATGCAGAAGGAAAACACAGCACTACATCATGAGATCGACCGTCTTGAGCAGTATTCAAGAAGAAACTGTCTTAGAGTGTTTGGCGTACCCGAAGAAGCATCTGAAAATGTTGAAAATAAGGTTCGTGATATCTTCCATAAAACATTATCGCTTAGTATACCTCCGCAGTCCATTGATCGCTGTCATCGGATCGGTAAAAGAAATAGTGCGAATAAGTCCCTTCAAACCAGACCTCGCCCCGTCATCATTAAATTTGTTTCTTACAAAACACGGGATGAAGTGTTAAAATCCCGTAGTAAACTAAAAGGATCTAAAATCACCATCAAAGAGGACTTAACAAGAAAACGGTACTCACTTTTGAAAATGATTTCCAATAAGGTCGGCTATAAAAATGTGTGGACAGTGGACGGTAATATCTATTATAAAGTTGATAATAATATTAAATCGGCTGATTTGAGCACTAATCTTGATTCACTTTAATTTCATTGTAAGAAGATCATAAAATTTATGTTTATTACATTATTTAATTTTGATTGTTTTGTTACTTCTTTTCTCTGTCAAATGGAGCAGCTAAACATATGTGTTCAGTTTGAGAATATCACTACTAATAACAAGTTTATACGTTCATTTTAGTTTACTTGTTATTTGTTTGCAAGTGTTGGTTTATTATTGTTAGTTTACATTGGCAGTGGCGTACGAGTACGGCATACAATTTACGTAGACTTTAATAACATTTATATATTTACTGATGAATATTTATTATCAGAATGTTCGTGGTTTGAATACGAAGCTAGAAGATTTTTATAATAATTCTTTTATAAATGATTTTGATATTATTGCTCTTACGGAAACGTGGCTCACAGATTCAGTTTATAATGACGAAATTTTGGATCCTACCAAATACACAATTTATAGGAAAGACCGTAATAATGCCATAACGGGTAAATTAATGGGTGGTGGAGTATTATGTGCTGTTAGTACTAAATATAAGTCATCTTTGATTAGTTTGAATCTTAATCCTCACTCTATTGCTGATGTTTTGTGTGTACGTATTAATTTAAGTCCTAGGGAAAGTCTGATTTTTGCTGTTGTTTATTCGCCACCTCCTATTTCAACTGAGCAGCAGGACATGATTTATGAATGTCTTGAGTCTTGTCGCCAACTTATGCAGTCTAGTTTCATTTTGGTTGGTGACTTAAATATTAGTAAATTAGTTGATCAATATTTGCATGGATTTAATAATAGACATATAACCAGATTTGAAAATTTTTCAAATTTTCTTGATGCTACTCAATATAACAAAATATATAATTGTGACTTGCGTATTCTTGATGTAGTTTTATCCAATAAAACATGTAATGTTACTCGTTCCAATTTTATTATGACTCGTGAGGATCCCCTTCATCCTACTCTACTAATTTCCGTAAATGCTACTCTATCTTCACCTCCTAACTCCACTTTTAATAATGATCTTTCGTACAATTTTAAACAAGCTAATTTTGAATTAATGTATACACTGTTCCAAGATATTGACTGGGATATTTTGATGGAATACGATGATGTTGATGAAGCATTTAGCGAATTTTACAGAATACTGAATCATGTTTTTTCACAATGTGTACCACTGTCATGTAGAAAAGTATCTTCGTATCCACCTTGGTTCACTAAACAAATTATATCTGATCTTAAGTTAAAAGATAAATATCATAAATTATATAAAAATAAAAGTAATGAAATGTATTACATTAAATTTAAAACATTAAGAAGCAAAATTAAAAAAGATATAACAATAGCTTATAAAAATTTCATCTCAAATTCAGAAAAAATTGTAGCTAGTGACCCAAGGCAATTCTGGTCATTTATAAACAAAAAGAAAAACTCTACACGCATACCCAAAATTATGCACTGGAATGAATAAATTACAGTGATACTTCAGAAGCAGTAAATGGATTTGCTGAATACTTTTCTAGTGTCTATTCCAATGAAAATGTTACAGACTTTACTAATATTCATAGACCAAATTCCTCTAATTCATACTTAAATATTAGTGAAATTACTGAAAACGATATTATCATGTCAATTAAATCTCTAAAAGTTTCATGTTCTCCAGGTCCTGATAAATTCCCAGCTTATATCTTAAAAGGATGTTCAGATTTGTTTGTGAAACCGTTATATATATTGTTTAATCTTAGCATTATGAATAAGATATTTCCTGATATATTGAAGGAATCATTAATTTGTCCAATTTTCAAATCTGGTGATCCTAGCAATGTAACCAACTATAGACCTATCTCTATTATCTCGAATGTTTCTAAATGTTTTGAGAAAATACTATACAAATATATATATTATTCCGTTTCAAATAAGATTATAACAATGCAACATGGTTTCATTAAAGGTAGATCAACTGTAACTAATTTAACTAATTTTACTGACCACACAGTCAATGCATTCAATAATAATGCGCAATTAGACGTTGTTTACACTGATTTTGCGAAAGCATTTGACACTGTGAATCATGAAGTGTTGCTATATAAGCTACAGCATCAGTTTGACTTTTCTCCTAATCTTCTTGATTTGTTGCGCTCATATATTACAAATCGCAAGCAGTTTGTTCGGTGTAATGGCTTTAAATCTAATCATTTTATTCCTAGATCTGGTGTTCCACAAGGGTCAAATTTAGGGCCACTTCTCTTTGTTTTATTTATAAATGATATTACTGAGTGCTTAGAATATTCAGAATCACTACTATATGCTGATGATTTAAAATTATTTAAAGTCATTAATTCAGTTTCTGATTGCCATCAGCTTCAAAAGGATATTGATAATCTTCTGGCTTGGTGCTCTTCCTCACGTCTTTTCTTTAATGTCTCAAAGTGTAAAGTTATGTCTTACACAATGAAGCATACTACAACTACTTCGTCATACTGGATTGGTGACCGATGTCTTGACAGAGTAAATACTCATAAGGACTTGGGAGTTATTTTTGATCCCAGACTACATTTCGGCCCTCATTACGATTATTTAGTGAACACATCGTATAAAACATTAGGTTTCATTATTAGAAATTCACGAAACTTCACTAATATCAAAACTCTCAAGTCCTTATACTTTTCTTTAGTGAGATCCAAGCTTGAGTACTGTCTTATTGTCTGGAATCCAATGTATCATACTCATTGCATCAAAAATGAATGGGTACAAAGAAAGTTTGTCCGATATTGCGCGATGAAATTTTCTCCTTTTTTCGATTCATTTACTTACAGCTACTCCGCAACTTTATCTAATTTAAATATGCATACATTGGATTCCAGACGTAAGATACGCTCATGCTTATATTTACATGGTTTGATGCGAAATGCTATAGATGACGTTAATTCAATGAGTCGTATTCAAATAAATATTCCTCGGTTGGCATCTAGGTCCTATATAGCATTTTGTACTAAGTTATGTAGGAAAAATTATGAAAATAGAAATCCAATCAGACGGTTATGTCTAATTTATAATGAAGTTGAGAGTATGATGAAAGAAGGTATAGATATTTTCAATTTAAGCTACTGTGAATTTAGAAATATTTTATGTAAAAATTTAATGTAATTTATTAAAATCAATCGCTACTTTTGTTGTTGTATTCGGAAATTTGTTATGTTATTGTTTACACTGATATTTTAGTTTATTGTGTGTCTATTCATGTTACTGTGATGTATTGGTTTATCCAACCCCCCTGTTATTGGGATACTTTGTATCCTGTTGGGAGGTTGTAAATAAATAAATAAATAAATAAATAAACTTAAGACGATCATATAGCTACGAGGCAATAGGCTCTTCAACCACATTAAAATTTAGCATATTTGGTATTAAT
The DNA here is from genome assembly GCA_943142095.1 of Ophonus ardosiacus. Lineage (NCBI taxonomy): Eukaryota > Metazoa > Arthropoda > Insecta > Coleoptera > Carabidae > Ophonus > Ophonus ardosiacus. The sequence goes on along the minus strand of OW964832.1, from coordinate 38,177,884 downwards.
TTTCAATAATACTTTCTTTTTTCATAATATGTATAGTTTGTAATAAATAGTTCTATGGTGCGAGCTGTAGTGTTTCGCTCGGATCTCATTAGTTTATGAAACTTGGGTATCTAGACCATGATTGGTCAATAATTTTTAATCATAACGACATTTCAGATATATACTAAATAGTACACTATTCGGTATCCGTTTCAACTTAGCCTTTAAATTTTATCTGCCAGTATAATCAAACAACAAATAACTAATTATTTATTTCAATAACAATTGTATGAGTTGTGTTGTATTAATTAAAAATCGTCAAATAACTTTTGTCATATCTTATTCGAAAGAAACATTAAATAAAACGTTTTTTCTTAGTTCACAATTGTTAAAGCTATGTAATTCTTTGAAGGTATTAATAAGAAAAATCTTTCTTTTCATTTAAGTCGCGTTATTCGATATTTGCCGTATGAAAAGACCTGGTATTTGCCAATATCTTTTCATAATAGGCCCTTTCAGTGCTAAATGACAATAAAAGAACCAATATTTACGTCTTCTCTTGTGCGGGGGTGTAGCAATCTCAATCTTCCAAATCAGGGATTCCTCGTTGTTGAGTGGAAATATATTTTGACAGTTTTAAAGCGCCCCGGCTACCATTACCGTCCAGGATGGATATAAATAATGAAGATAGAAACTACAGATGATGACCATAAGGGTTTATGATTTGAGAAATGCGCTGCGCTGAATGTTGGATGCTTTTCTTAGTTTTTATAGTGGAATAAATGAAATGTCAGTTTTTCCTACGTAATAGATTTCGGTGTCGTTTGGACTAAGCGCTTCTCGGCTCGCCTCTAGCTTTATGGACTGCCGCTTGCCTCTGGTAATTTAAAACACCATCGTTAAAATGGTGATCCTTCATCTTGTGAGCAATTACGAATTTTTGTGCATCCACCAAATTACTTTTCCTAACAACGCTGCTCTAACAAAGTAAACCATTTTCTTCAAATTAAATTTGTTACATTCAATGCCATTTTCAATAGCTAATTTAAGTTAATAACAATCAATAAAATAAATCAATGAAGAGCAATTGCCTTACAATTAGGTGATATAATTATTTTACCACCTAAGAAATCGATATATTTGTTATCAAGATAATGAGAAAAGTAAAAAATGCGACTAGCGAAAAAATATATCAAAAATAAACCATATGCATTTTATACAGAGTGATCAAAAATAACTTATTTATTTGGCAATACAATTTTGAGAATCTTTTTATTCCTCAGTTTGCTCTAAGGGCTGATTTATTATGAATTTAAGTTATAAATTTACAATTTGAAATTTTGATTTAAAATTTACAATTTTCTATCTGTTTCGATTTTGAAATTCTGGATCGACCAATCGGTATCTACCACGTGATTTGTCACTGCTGTCATTTTGACGTTTCGCCAGTTGCCAGTTCAGATTTTAGGTTATAATTTTATTTTCATAGCCGTGAATTTGTTAGACGGTATTGAACAAGATAATTTTTTAATAATATCGGGAATGATATTTTACTCTTGTTGATTTGTATAATAAAAAAAAACGTAAAAAATGTAGATAATCTGTTAGGATGTAGTTAGGCCTATGAGCACATTAAGATTTGTCAACGGGCAGTTTATCTCTGAAAATGAAGGAATAAGACCATGAACAATTCTTCAAATATACTCGTATGAGTGTGCATATATTTAATTTCTTGCTATGCTTCGTTGCATTGGAACTACGCAAACGTTTTTATTTTTGTTTTGTTTTTATTTGTTTTGTCGCAGAAATTACTATGCTCACGAATACTGCTTATTAACAAAAAGTATCAAGTTGTTCCTGTGAATCTTCAAAACTTACAGACTTTCACCACAAACAGAAAAGACAGCTAATGGATGAAGTAAAGTTATACCTTACCGCCATGTTTAATAGTTTGTGATTGGGCGAAATTGATATTTACATTTGGAAATATAAAATATAGTTATTTTCCAAATCTAAATTTCAAATTTCTAAATTTGTAAATTGTTCATAAACCATCGCATGCGTTTTAAGTATATTTATATTTTAAATTCCAAATTATAAGTAGTAAATTCGTAAATTAAGTTCATCATAAACCACTCAGTCAGATAAAGGTAGATTTTATCAGACGTAGGTACCAATTTTAAGTATGCAATTTTCTTTTTATTGTCAACTGAATCAGTTATTTTTCATTACGTCTGTTTTTGTAGTTCGTTTAACGGAATTAAAATTAGGCTTTTTCCAAAATGACTGAAATGCATTACAGGTACCCTTATTAAATTTGCCAATATAGCGGAAAGCTGTTTGTTGTTTATAAAACGCTGTTTTGGAAAACGACTAGCCTAGGCGTTTTATAAAAAAACAGATTTTTTATTTATCTACACCTTAAAAGGGAATTGCACCTCGGGAAAAATTGGAAGCAAAATCAACAGCTATATTTCGGATTGCATTAGTTGTCAAAATATTCATCAGATAACTACAAGGACTCAACATCTGTTACCATTAATAATATGTAATCAAACTGCGTAGTACGTTGTCATTTAACCGAATTACAGCAAACGGCAATCCAGAATAATTTACGAATTGAAATCCGTGATTACATTCCCCCGAATTACAGAGATATATTTCCCTCTGCATCATTGTTTAAGAGTAAAATCCACGCTCTTCTTTTTCCGTTAATCAGATCAAGTCTGGAGCTGTTAAAAGACCAGATATTCTGGATGTTAATTAAATTAAACCAGAGGAATGTTTTATCGCACGGGCTGTTCAAAGTGTAGCCTCGTAAATATTTAAGTGCTTGGCAGAGTTCTTCGATTTTTAGATACACCTGGATGAGTTCAAAACTAGTTTAAATATTTACCGTACGGTAAGTTTCAACGAACTAGGTTAGTACGAACTGTACCACTGTAGAGGAAGTTATGAACTGGGGTGTATTAATATGCATATTTCGAGAAGTCCTTAACATTGAAATCTCTTCTCAAATGAATTCTAAATGTAATAGAATACATTAGGGTGTCATAGGTTAAAATATCTTGCAGTTAATATTGCTTTAGCAAATTACGAAATAAAATATTATATTAAGGAAGAATAGCTGTTTTCCATCTAAACCTATACAAAAACAGACTGTCAGACTTTGCTATAAATAAAAAGCTATAAAATATGTATGTAGGTAGGTACCTACGTTAAAAATAAATTATATTTTATATTTAGTGATATATGAAAAAGTTATGAAATACGATATATGACAATTTTTAATGAAATATGATAATTAAAAAATATATTTGTTTCTGTTTCGGAAATACATTTTCGTACATATATCATTTTTTGAATATATTTTTTTTGTGATAACTGATAATATTATTATAGAAATATTAAACTAGTTTTTGTTAACAAATTAAATTAACAAACAATTGCACCTAATGAAAATACGTATACAGGCTGTTATTTAAAAAACAGACCTTAGGCGTTTGACGGCGGAAATCAATTTTTCCTTGCGCAAAACTTCCCACTTAATTTTACACAATAATATTTCAAATAAATGTTATAGAGAATTAAATTCTACATCTAAAGTACTAATCAAATTTTATTTTACATATTTAATAAGTGATAGCCACCGAATTTAAACAAAATTACAAAGAAATGCATATCGTTTGAATTATATACATAGTGTGGCCAATAGGGGGATCGAGTTTGATTGGTCGGCGCGAATTTGCCTAAATATGGCGGATATTATGCCAAGCTCAAATGTTGTTTACATCAGAAAAGTGAAATTTAAGATATTGTTTGTGAATTATATCTGAATTTAAAGTATTTATACTATATTAATAATTCCAATAGTGTAAATAATTAAATTATGTGTAGTTGTAACTCAAAAGTGTTTTATTAGGTTAAGTGCGTTAATACAACTCGATACAAAGTTGTTATTAACACGATTTATATTAATATGTTGTTCTGTACTAAACAACGTACAGTTAATATACATATAGTAGTTATAAGTACAAACGGATATTTCTTTTAGTCTCGTTATATTGAAATAATAATTGTGAAGGTAGGATCATTTTATTTTTCTGTTCTGCCGATATTTAATTTCGCTGATTTACTATTAAAATTTAATATAAAAAAGTAAAAGAAACAGATAATTTTCTGGCATTGTTATCTTGCAAATTAAAACTGTAAAATTGCTGATTACAACAAAGGATTTTGATCATAACCTAATAATACTGATTACAAGAATGAATCTAACACAGGAAATTTCATCAATATTTTAAAACTAGCATTTTTCGAAGAATCAAAAGTATAGTTTAAATTTTAAAGCATGTGTTAATTTACAAATTAAATATTATGGGAGGCGTATGTACATATTTATTATTTGTATGTAAATATTTGTATAATTAGAAATGAATTATACAAAAAATATAATATAATACCTTTATTTGTAATTCTGTGGTGTATTTTGAAATAAATAATACTGCATTTGCAATTTATATGATATTTCATTAATTGTTTTTGCCTAAATATGGCGGCGGTTGGCCACACTATGTATATACAGTCACCATAGTTTGAATTGTAAGAATTTTGATTTAGCATTTACAAAATAAAAATAAATCATAGTTATGATCGAAAAGTTAGTTTGAAATCAATAAAATCTTCCAGACTGTAGTTTCGATTAATTTCCTTTTTCCTACATCAATTTCCAGAAGATCATCGTTACTCCAACAAAAATAAATAAAATTTGTGCAGTAATTTAGATGTAGATAATGATAAAATGTTTTTGTAGATTTAGATGTAGAATATATTTATCTTTAATTTTTATTTGAATATCGAATTTCTGACAGATATGCATTTCTTTATAATTTTGTTTAAATTCCACGGCTATCACTACAAATGAGCAATATTTATAAAATTTCAAATTAGAATTTACAGGTAACTAAACATACAAAATTAAATCTGAATAATGATTTACGTGTAGAATTCATTTGAAACAGTTTTGTCTTAAATTAAATGAGAAGTTTTGCGCAAGGAAAAACTGATTTCTCATGTCAAACGCCTATGGCCCGCTTTTTAATTAACACCCTGTATATGCATCTAAATAATTAGTATCCTCATACCAAGTTTAAAATTTTTACTGCGACTGGTACAAGAGTTGTTAAACTTGCCGTGAAATAATTATGGACTGGAGATTTCTACACTGATGCCAAATTTTTTTAGTGTCTACCAGTACAAATATCTGCAATCTGTCAATGTCATTTTATATTCTGACATTTTCGTTAGTACTTGCGTTCACTTTTTATTCCCAATCCTATAAATTGCATTATATTTAGACTTATGAAAAGAAAATGAGTGAAACTCATGAATTAAATAGTCCTGGTTCTTATAAAAAACGTTTAGGCAAAAACAATTATTGCCAATGTACACAATTTTTTCAAAAAATTGCCGTTACATCCTGAAAAAATTTATAATTTATTAAATAACAATAAAATTTTGGATTTGACTGCAGAAGCGTTGTGTTGGGCAGATCTACTGTTCACCTAATAATCAATTATTCTTACCTTTTATTTAGATTTCACTGGTTATCGTATTTTAATGCAAACGCGACCTTAGCTTGATGTGTGGAAATTTTGGTCAAAATATAAATATAAATTTTCCACAGAGGCAATTTTTATATTTTATATTACTTATTACTGTCGTAACTTATTTATTTGTTATATATATATTTCTTCATTTACGATGTATTAAAATTTTTAATTAGTTTTAAATGTATTATATGACATTTGCGTTCATTCCTGGTCATGTCAAATTACAAGCGGCAACACCGCTTGGCAAGGGACAGGGTGCGGAAAGAGAAAAAAGTTGAACATCAGTCCATAATCATTTGACGGCGAGTATAATAAAAATATGCCAGATGAGGTGATTTTTAAAAGGCTGTAACTATGTAACGAAAAGTTTCCGGACCTTCATAAAACATTTTTTACACAAAATGATCTCAGGAATACGCTGTAATTCTTTTTACACTAGTCATAATACACACTGTATAAAACAGAAATATCACTACAATTTTTTTTAATAGTAAAAGTATCCTAACCTATTTTTTCTACTCACTCCCGTTGTTAAAATGTCTATCAGTAAGTGTTTTTGTATTTTTGTAGATAATGAACATTATTTCGTTTAATTTTTTGCTATTTCTTGAGAACAGCAAATAATTCTACACAGTGTAATTGAAACAGTATCTTTTCTTGACTTTTGTATGTCTACAGAAGAAATAATTTCTTGCGGCCAAATTTTTACCGTGTTTCTTACTGCTTGATCATTGTGTTTTTATTAGAAAATAACAAGATTTTTTCCGTTACAAGGGCGAAGAAAGGGAAAAATCTATAAAATAAAAGCCCTTGAAAATTTCCGAGTGTACAAAGAGCCGTACTTGCTTGTATTTAATCGCTAATGAAACGCTGAAAATTTGCATATTTCAGCGTATTACTTTAAAAAGTTCATAAAAGCGAGCCACTGTTTACAAAATACTCACAAAACTTGCAATCTCAATTTTCCGCTCTAATGACAAGCCTGCCCTTCCTTAACTCTGTGTGACATGAAATATCGGCTTTAAATTTCAAATTCTCTTCCAGAAATTGCCTCTAAATGCCGTGTTTACATTCACCCTGCTTCCGCGGGTTAACGCATGCAGGCTCAGAATCTTATAATCGTCGAGAGATGCTAATAACCCTGCCAGACACTTATTTTTATTGCCTCAACAAATTCAATTTGCTCCCTCAATAACTGAGTTATTGGAATAGTTCAGCAAATTACATTACGATTATATGATGAAGAATATGAAATCTGGAGTAGACTACATACTCAAGTAATGAAAATGGGTAAAAAGAAGGAATTTCAAACGAGATTATAACATAGATATTTTACACATTGTTGGCATTTTCTGCGATGATTTCTACATATTTTTAAACTTTATTTATTTTTTGTAACATTTCCACTAAAAACACTGTAAAGATTAAAAATAAATACAGGTTGTAACAGAAATAGGTACAGTGATGGACAAAAAAAAATAGGACAGTATTTTTGTCTAGTGTAAATTGATCCTTGACAATCCCTGAAATGTTGTAATTTGAAGGGAAAATGAGCAACATTAAACAGAATAATTTAATTTAGAAAACGATTTAATAAAATTATTTAAAAAACACAATTTTTCTAATACTTGGTCATTGCACCATTTCGACTGATAACTCGGTCAGTCTGCGTGCCATGGAATTAACCAAATTCATAAAATATTCAACGGTAACATTTTCTCATATGCATTATTAACTATTTTTAGTAGTTCTTGGTACTCGAATCTTTATTAATCTTCTTCAGTTGATACTCTATGTCTCCTTCATTCTGGATTCCTTCCTATTCTGCCTTTCTGTCCACAGTTATTTAAAATGTTAATTTATCTGATCGGCATTCTCCTTGCGCTCTAACAATTATCGAACACTTCACAATATCGCTAATTCGAGGCATATTTTTTTTTACTTCGATTCGATAATTCAATATTTGACAAATCAAAGTGACAAATGTCACAATTGTAAAGCCAAATTCAAACATATAAATCTTACAGTGATAGCACTCGACAAGAGCAACAATATTTCTTTTGTAACTTTTTTCGAAATCGCAATTTATTTTTTGGAAAAAATATTTCTAATTTCTAAACATAATATACTGGAAAAACAAAAGAAAGTGACAGAACTCGTCAAGAGTAACAATATTTCTTAACATTTTTTTGAATTCTCAATTTTTTAAGTATTTTTAAACACCGACCCCGGTGGTGTAGTGAGCAACATAGCTGACTCACGACCCAAGGGTTCCGGGTTCGAGTCCCGGGTAAGGTGAGGCTGTTGTATCCGTCTGTCCTAATTTCATCTTCATTCCTACCAAATACAAAGTGCAAAGGTATAGAAAATATGTATGAAAATTGTCTCATCGCTATTACATCGCCGCTTATATACATATACAACCTGATTCACGAAAAAATTATGCTAATCCTCATTTTTGGATTAGTGAATTCTATTCTATTCAGGTATTTAAAATTTAATTTTCATGATATTATCTATTGGTTGTAGTTGAAGGATCAAGTTCAAATCATTTATATATGAAGGAAGGCCTTAATGATCCCAGAACAATTTTTATAAAAAAAACTAGTTTATTTAGGACGTTTCGAGCCCAAGTGGCCCATCATCAGCTATAAATTTTTTTTTACTATTATAATTCCATCAATTGTTAATCAAAATATAAAAAACAATAAAATTATTCAATTAAATAAAGGTAACACTCACCTTTAACATTAGCTTAAACTTTTTTGTGAATCGGGCTGATAATGTATAGAAAGCGTGTAATATAAATAAAATAATAAATAATTTAGTATTTTTCAACAGGTAATGAATTTTATTCACAATCATTATAGTAATATACAGATTCCTAACCTTTTGGAGGTTGGAAAATACGTAATTCCTAACTTTAATGACAATCTCTTGGGTTGGAAATAACAGATTTCACTTCCATCTCTTGGGTTGGAAATGTTTATGTAGGGGTTGCCTAGCAACATTGCCGTAGATCCCCATAATTAAGTAGGCTAAACAAATTTTAAGACAGCTGTCAAAATATTAATAAAATTAAAGGTTATAATTCATTGATTTATTTTGAAAATTATTGATTTAAAATGAGGATGATTGTGAATAAAATAGTATACATAACCTCGGTGGGAGTTTCATAACAGCCTCGCGCATTATCTCACCTCGAGGCTTCGCCTCTCGGTAATATACATAAGCCCTCGGCTGTAATGAAACATCTCCCACCTCGGTTGTAATATGCTATTTTACAAAACTTTGAACTAATGTAAAGGATAATTAATAAGAATATTCGTTTATTTTTACAAATTCTAGCAATGTCTCTATTGCAGTTTCGTTTGTTAGGCCATCATCAGAAGACTGAACAATACAGAAATTGTGTTATATGTATATATACTATTTACAGAATGGTCGAGGGATTAAAATCTTGTTGGAAGTAAATGTTTTCATTGTAAACAAATTTGACACAAAGACAATTACTTGAAATTCCGTTGTAAGGATCAGGCATTCATATCTTAACATGTAATAACGCTGCGTACGTGCCGGATCCGTCGCTCGTCCAATAACATCAGGATATCCCAACTCTAAACACGGCCCGGGCCGTCAACCCTACACTGCATAAATTTCCCCATTATTATAAAGCCGTCTCCTGCACGGCACAGCAATCTTGATCAGCGCACAAAGCAATAACAGCGTTTCGCAGCATCATCGGCAGTGGCGCCCAAGGGCAGGCTATCTCCCAATGGCATGGAAAATCTATTTGGAATAAAAATAAACGCTTAGAAATGCTCAATTGTGCAAGAAATAGCGCTGATAAGGATCACAATAGTGGATATGAATTTATCGGACAAATTTGCATAGTTTTGTTAGCGTAGAATGTGTAATATTGTTGTTAAATATGCGAAAGTAATATTATATGTCAAAATATTAAATATTTAAGTAATAGAAGCATTTATGTTGAAAAAGATTTAATGCCATTATTGTTTTAAAGCTATTTTATAGAAAAATTTTTGGTTAAAAAATTATCCAATTAAATCCCTTTATTTTTGACCACGGGTGCGAAAGTAAACAATCAAAACAAACTTACACTGATAATTATCCTAAGACAATTATCACTTATGTCACTAACTTGCTAAGTAACAAACCCTTTTTGACATATAATTAAAGATTGTTTTAATTTAAAAATGTCATTTTCACGCTGTCAATGAAAATGATGATTTAATCAACAAAATTATAGAAGAAAACACATCAAAAAATACTGTATTAAATAAAAAACTAAACGTGGAGAATATTTATGAACTTTACTATGTCTTATCTTCTTCTCTTTGGTCTCATTCAAAGAGGTCTCATTCTCATTGCACACTTCACACTGAACATATTCATAGCCACATTCACGTTCATAGCTACTAGTGACATCTATTGAGATATGTTAGACACAAAAATTCTGTCAAATACAAATTTTAGGCAAATTGAATGTTAAAACTGCAAAAAAATTTCTCACCGAATACCCCTTGATCATTGATAAATACTTATAATTTTATCACACTTCCTCAAGCACGTTGCTTTTAAGTAACACCACCTCCGCCTTCGGCGTCGAGCTGTTACCAAGCAACGCGCTTTCGGTAACTGTCATAAAATTATTTCGTAATTATCAATGTCCTCGGGATAGGTATAGCTGATAAACAAGTGTTCCTCAAAAATTAATATCAATGGGTGAGATTCAGTGGGTTGTATTAGCGTGTTTTAAGCTAAAACAGTCCTTTGTCAAAAATATTTTGGCAACTTTTTAATACCTGTCAGAAAAAAGTGAGAGACCAAAGGATCAAATAAAGAAAAAAAATATTATTAACAGAAGTAATAAAAAAAGAACAAATGTCAAAACTGATCAAAACGGGGGTTGAGATATTTTAAAATTCATTAACATTCAGGTATGAAATATTTGACACATAAAATTTGACATATTTCTAACCTAATTTTGCAATAATGAGTTTCCTTTTACACCTTCCATTTACAATAATACTTCCTCATTTGATTAAAGGATATCTGAATTACTTTTCCCTGTGGTAAAATTTCTAAATCACTAAATCACAATTGAATCTCATTGATACATGTGGAAAATATTACATTGTTGCCATATACTTAATACAAGATTTAATACAGATCTTAATACAACCCACTGAATTCCACCCAATATGTTCATCAACTGCTTTTATTATAACATTCAGGGCCGTGAACGATTCAATTATTTAAATACGAACAAATATTTTGTGAAAAATGCATGGACTTCACAGGGAATTGAGCTCAGGACCTTAGTATTTCGGTACGATGCTCTCATCTTTTTTTTATATATTATAACATATTTATTTACTAACTTCAGTCAAACAGCATTTATTCTTACAACACCAACGTTTCGTAATCAGAATATAATATTTGGTGTTAAATGTTTAAAAGCCTGGTCCACATTGAAACGAACAATTTTTGTTAGCGAACAAATGTTCAACAACATAGTTCGTGAACAATGTTGGCACACTGCAATACATAACAAAATACGTTCGCTGCAGTTTGAAAAAAAGGAAGAAAAGTTGTCCTTTTATCAGATTTTAGGTATTTTATTAAATCCAAACTTCTTCGTCAGAACACTAATTTCCAGAAACACGTTTTCTGTAATTGTAAACACTTATTTTATAATACAAAATACACATTTTATGCTTACCTACAAGACCTACATCCTCAAGTTTGATACCTTAATAACACTGAATTCTTTGAAGTTTACCGCCTAATCATCATCATTTTTGTTAGCCAACATTGTCCATTTCAATACTTATATTCTAAAAATTCACACAGTTGTTCAAATATTCTTAAAATGCGTACACTTACGTAACATTCTCTTTACAATCAAATAATATTACTACCAAGTTTATATCTCTACCCATTTTTTGAATTATTGCCCCAAAAGTCAATATACCCCACATTTAGATAAAAACTTCAAAATTTTCAAAAATCTAATTTTTATGTATCTAGATACTTTTTAATGTCCTGATTCCAAATTTTAAAACCGCAGATCGATATCTCTTTTCGTTCTCGAGATATTTAGATTCAAAGTTTTGCTCAAAACTGCCCATTTTTGGGTAATAACCCAAAAATGGGTCGAGATATGAATTTGGCGACAACACCATTCGATTCTACGGAAAAAATTACATAAGTATACCAATTTTCAGAAATTTTGAACACCGCATACAATCTCTAAAGCAAAATAACTGAAAATGGTTAAAAATCGCAAAAAACCTAAGGGGTACCCCTTAGGATTTTTTCAGATTTTGGCCATTTTCAGTGGTTTTCAAGCTTCTATCATAAAAAATGGACCGGTTGGACAAAAATTATGAAAATTGCTATACTTATGTATTTTTGTCTGTAGAATAGAATGGTGATATCGCCAAATTCATATCTCGACCCATTTTTGGGTTAATACCCAAAAATGGGCAGTTTTTAGCAAAATTTTAAATCTAAATATCTCGAGAACGAAACGAGATATCGACCTGCGGTTTCAAAATTTGGAATCAGCGCATTAAGAAGTATCTAGGTAAATAAAAATTAGATTTTTGAAAATTTTAAAGTTTTTATCTAAATGTGGGGTATATTGACTTTTGGGACAATAATTCAAAAAATGGGCAGAGTTATAAACTTGGTATTAATATTATTTGATTGTAAAGAGAATGTTATGTAAGTGTACGCATTTTTAAATAAAACATCTTAAAAATAGTAAATTCGCATTCTAGGGACCATCAAACGTGCTTATGCATTAAAAACTCACCACTGATTTTTTTGACTGAAGACAATACCTTCCTTAAATAAAAGTAACGGAAGGTAAAAAGCATAAATTGAAAACAAATATGTAACTGTGGAAACCCTTTGTGAAATTAACTTTGTCATTAATGTGAAGGTATCAAACACTGAAAAATATTTACTTTCTTGTATTGACGAAATCAATTTCCACAAATTCAGAAATCTGTTAGGGTGTGAAAAATAAATATTTCCATTTTAAATTTTAATTTAAGCAAATACCAATATATCAAAAAGTATTTTTTCGATTTTAATTTTGCCGCAAAGTTGAAGGCAGAGAATTTTTCCACCAGAAAATAAAACAAAAATTGAATCATCCAAAACGTATGAATTTTCAATTTACTCCTCCGTGCTTTAAAGCTCAAGTTCTATTGAACACTCACTTCAAATAAATTATCTCCACATCTTTAAAGCTGTAGAAATTTTCACTTTATCATGTCCAAATAAGTTTCCTTTCAGATAAGTACTAAAGTAATTTACATTATCTATCGCAGTTCATTAAAACGGCGAAAAGAAAAAAAAAAACTTTGAACATGTTGGCCGATAATGCCTAGGACGTGCTGGAGGTTTATTGTCAGCGTGGCAACGTCGGTTTAGAGGGAATTTATTGTCAGATAATGGCAACGTTGCGTCTAAATGTACATACTGTGTTTATAACCGGAATCACGTATTTCGCGAAGATATACTGGCGAGGACAATATCGCGGAGGAGAATGTAAACTTAGCGGAGATTAAGACCATAGATGACTTTGTTACGGAAGATCTATTATGTATTGTGGGTTTTTATAGTCGTTGAATGGGTTTTGCTTCAAATACTACAAGCATATATATTTGTTGTAAGTGTTATTTATTGTGATCTTGATGTAATAGTGGTCCTTATCCGTGAAGTTGGTACAATAATGAAAATTCTTTCATATTCGTCCTCGTTTTTTTTATTATTTGATAAGAGGCTAATAATAAATGTACAATAAAGTACAATAGAATGAACCTGTTTTACATTTTTTTAAAAGTATTTTATATGAAAGTTTATGCAATATTTTTCTTATAAATAAAAATATTATTAATAATTTATTGTTATTTTCGTAAATAATTTCATAAAAATATTGGCGCCACAAATTTCAATATTTAATTGTAAAATATCTAATGGATATTTCGTGATTTTCAAATTTGTCGCTCTTTGAGGAACAATATCTTTTATAATTTAGTGTTTTCTCTTATTGGAGTTAATCAGTATGGTGGACTGAAGTCTCTAGCAGGCAATAACTAGTTTTGGTGGATGGTCATGTGTCACATAAGTTTTCGGAAAAAAATTAATGGACGATATTGTGGTTTAAGGAATAGTTACTTACATGTCAAGGCAAAAAAGCTCGTCTTTTCATGACTATGAATATGGAGATAAATAAATAACCATAATGAGTCATGAAAAGGAACATTGTTGACAAGATAATTATTATTTTTTTCTGAAATTGTTTTGAATTCAAAATTATTCAATTGTACATATAACCTATTTTCATTTAACAAATAAACCACATTGAAAACATTTAAAACAAATGTATAATGGACATCATTTATTTTAATTTTAAATATTACTTCATATTAAAACGTAAAATGTGTTTGTGAAAATATATATGGCAACGAAATTCAATTTCCCTGTCGATTTTGCGGCAGAGAAGTAGTGGTTGACGATTTCTGGAAAAGTATATTGATTCTGCTTATTACTACGACAATTAATATAGCTTAAGCTTTAACATACGAGGTATGATAAAAAAAATTCGTGCAATTTTTAAAATTCTCGCGCTACATTTGTCGGATTGATATTTTTTTTTTGTTGACATGTTGGTTAACCTATCTTTGATATTTGTCTCAATTTGCAGCCACATTTGATTTGTAGTTTAGATTTAACAGACAATTAAAAGAGTTGTGTTGCTGTATATTTGCGATTTTTTAATTTCCATAATGATTGATCAAAGAATATGCATCAAGTTTCGCATGAAAAATTAAATCAAGTGCTGTAAAGTAGTGGAAATGTTGCAGAAGTCATTTGGTGAATCGTGTATTAATGGACGAGCGATTTACAAATGGTATAAACGCTTTCAAGATGGTCGTGAATCAGTTGAAGATGACGCTAGAGTTGGGAGCCCCAGTACTTCAATCATCGAAAAAAAAACGTGGAAGAAGTTAAGGAAAAACTTCTTGAAAACCGTCGAATTACAATTACGGAGTTTATTGAAGAAATTGTTATATCATATGGTTCTTGCGAAGAAATTTTCACCAATGTTTTGGGCATGAGCGAGTGGCAGCAAAATTTGTTCCGAAATTGTCAAATTTTGAACAAAAATTGCGACGTAAAACCATCACTCAGGAAATGGTACAAGATATTGCCAAGGACTCAACATTTCTTCATCGCATCATAATGGATGATGAGACGTGGGTGTACAGATAAGATATCGAAACAAAGGCTCAATAATCGCAATGGAAGCTTCCAAATGAACCAAGACCCAAAAAAGCACGCCAAGTTCTTCTCACTGTTTTTTCGATTATCATGGTATGGTGTCCTATGATTTTTAACCTCAAGGTGCTACAGTTAATAAAGAATACTATTTGAGCATGTTGCGTCGGCTGAATGAAGCAATTCGCCAAATTTATGGAAGGACAATACCGCAACCACCCATTTCACCAGTTTTGGCCAGATATGACTTTTTTCCCTTCCCACAGATGAAAAAAACAATGAAAAGAAAACGTTTTACGACCTTCGAAGAAATAAACACAAAATCGCTGAAGGAACTGAACGATATACCAAAATCTGAATTTCTGTAATATTTTGAAGGCATGAATAAACAGTGGCAAAAGTGCATTATATCCAGTGAGGACTGTTTTCAATGGGAAAATATAAAAATTAACAAATAAATAAATATTGCTTTAGAAATTAAAATTTTGATCATACCTCGTACATATTTAATATATAACACTGCCCGTTATGAGTTTTGACTAGCCCCATATTCATATGATGTTAGTGTACTTGATTTTCAACATTCCTAAGTAGACTGCTATTGCGATAACTATAATTTTCTGCAGTGGTCGTCTAAAAAAGCTTTTTAAACTCTTAACTTATGATTTTCTTTTTTCATCTTTTCATTAAATGAAATTTCAGTCTCGGCAAATGAAAAACACGTATGTTGTACAATGCAATGATTTATCCTGAAAAATAACAACTTTTTCCAAGCCTGAATTTTTGTTTTATTTAACAATTAACTTCGTATGGATACTAAAATTTTGATAAATGAATCATTTTTTGTTCCGTAGTTGTCCGGACAAATAAATATAACTCAAACTCAAATAACGAACTGTCGTATAAAAATATATCATGACGAGTTTGTTTTTTGCTCGCAGTAATATCTGCTCGGCATTTTTTCCTACAGAAGGTCGCAAAATTGTTCTGTCAGTCTGTAAATCGCGACAATAGTTTTCGGAACATGTTAGTTGAAATATTACGATTTTGATGTACAGCGTATTTTTTGTGAGATGGAGTAACAGATATTAGAAGTTTTGTTTTGCTTCCATTTTATTTGTTGTTTGTTGATGCTGATGCATTTGTTTTATGGGAATATTGAAATGTTTTCAGAATCAATTTTTACGATGGAAGATGCCATTGGGATGACATATTAATACATAAAAATGTCTGTTTGAAATCGTCACTAAAGTACACAAAAATCGTCATTAAGAGTACGGAAATCGGCACTAAAGTAATCCATTATATGACGATTTCAATGCCAACATGATAAAAATATAAATAAATATATCATCACGGCATATTACCCATTACTGGGTGTGCTAGAATCTACAACATATGTAGACATCGGTAATGATGACGATATATTTTACACACGGGCACTCATTGCTGGCGTGGAGAGTGCACCACAGGGGTCACTTTTGTGTCATTAAAATTCGAAATATTTGGCGTCGATCGGGATCTAACCCGGTTCCCCAGATTCGCGACCAGATACTCAGGCACGCGGCCACGGGACCCCATATGATAAAAATTATTGCAGATATAAGACCATTATATAGGTGTGCGAAATGTAATAGTAAATTTGTACGTAAAAAAAATGTTCAAGAAGAACGAACTAAACAATTGAAATAAAACTTAATTTTTAGTGTTCTTGTTCTGACTAGAGAAGTAATTCCCTATATACCTCGTCCACATTTCATTTGAACAAATGACTTTTAAATCCTCTTGCGTTAATCCTAATCTTTTGCTACTGTGATTTTTTTTACGTTTCACGCAAATATAGTTTCTACTCAAAGTACATTATATGTCTATGAAAGGTGAAAATTGCTATTTAAAAGGGGAAAAGTTTTATTGGGGTTCCAGAGAACTATAGTTGACCTGAGTGAGGTTATAAATAACAATTCAATAACATTAATATAAAATATCTAATATGACACAGACACATTTAAAATGAATTTTTGTAACTCCTTATTTTTGTATTTTATCCATTTCAAAAATAAGTTAACTGTACATATTTGTTTGGTTGGTATTCATTTATTTTGATTTAAAATACGATACATTCCGAAGATTACCGGTTATACACGATTTGATAAAATGGAAATTTAATGGAACTCGATCAAAATTCTGTCTAGAAATATAGTATGAAAATAGACGAAAATAGTATAATGTCAAACGGGCTTAAGGCGCCCTCTAGTCAATATATGCTCGAAGGTCTCAATATTCGGTGATTAGAACATTGAGTGTCAAGCTGACAGTTACATAAACATAACCAATTGTAAATAAATGTACCTTTCATTTTTACATTTTCGATTTCAAATAAAATTTGATATGCACCTTGGTACTGAAGTACCTTTTTATCACTCATTTATTTACCTCGGCTTTACGGCCTCGAATACTAAATTTTACATTCGTGATAAAAAGAAGAACTTGAGTACCTTGATACATAAATCACTATTTTAATATCTTTATTACAATAGTAATAGGAGATATTTTTATCCTTATGTTTATTTATGCAGTATTTTAGATAATGTTTCTTGTTTATTTAAAATAGCTTCATATTTGCCTTAAATATGTGAAACATATTCCGGTATCTTTAAGAGTAAACGAAGTATGTTCTCGTTTTATGTACAAAGAATGTCGTTCTAAAACTACATTTTACAAAGAAATTGCTTACTTTGTATGCACGATAATACAAATTTCCAAATAAAACACAATGTTAATGTAAGCAGTGAAACATCACGAAAATAAATACAGGTCCATTAAAATACATCGGTTCTATTCATTTCACGTACCCGCATAACTTGAATATAAATATTTCCAATACAGTATTTTTGAAAATTCATCCTCTGTCCACTGAATGGAGTAGGCACTTTTGCCACGTTCCACTTGACAATAATTTTAAAAATGGGAAACACGACTTTTCGTACAAAATAAGAACTTCGTTTGGGGATATTCCTTATGAATAATACAGGCAGCGAGGTGAAATTTATTGTACTACAACTTCGCTAAGGTCAGAACTTAATAACACCTCTTCATAAAATCTTTACGAGTTTACTTGATTTCTCAGAAACAGTTAGCAAGTTATCCAATAGTTTTAAAAACTTTGTTAATTACTTTTTATCGGAAGCTAATGAAGATTGAGTATACAATAAAATGAATTCTGTAAAGAAAACTAAGTTTGTGATAAATTTTAAGTTACAATGGGAACTTTTTTAAGCGATCTGTTTCAGATTATAGTGTTTTAATTGTTACTCGTTTATTACCTCTCACTAAGAGAAGTAATGGCATCATGCTAAAAATCGCATATCCATATTTTTGTGAATAAGCACGTTTTAAGGTCCTTGGAATCCGATTTTAACATTTTTACGATTTCTGTGTGTATGTGAATGTGTGTGTGTGTGTGTGTGTGTGTGTGTGTGTGTGTGTGTGTGTGTGTGTGTGTGTGTGAGTGAGTTTGGATGTTGTAACCACGGTTTCTCAAATACTTTAAGACTTACGACATGTTTAATTAATGATTGATGAATAAATCACAGAATCCAAAGTACACCAAAGAAACCAATTGACAAATCCAAATGTTTGTAACATAGTTTGTAATTGACAGATAAATGTTAATGTCAAAAATCAACATTACTGAAAGGTTTTTGTAGAAAGTACATTTATTTTTTGATTATTTTATTAATTAAACATTTAAAATTATAGTCATATGCATATATACATAAGAAATACCGCCAAAAGCCAATCTTCTCAATGAATTGGAAAAATTTATGACAGGAACTTCATCATAGAATGAAAGAATAGAACTATAAAATGCATATATCCATAAGAAATACCGCCAATCTTGTCATTGAATTGGAAGACTCTCTGACATCTAGGAACACATAGAATAAAAGAATTAGATTTTTTTGTGTGCACGAGAAATGTAATTTTTACCTCTCGCTAAGAGAGGTATTGCATTCATGCTAAAATTTTCATATCCAGATTTTATTGAATAAGCACGATTTAAGGTCCCTAGAATCCGATTATAACATTTTTAAAATTATGTCTGTGTGTGTGTGGATGTGTGTATGTGTGTATGTATGTGTGTATGTATGTGTGTATATATGTGTGTCTGGATGTTGGAGGGACGATTCCTCAAAAACTATAAGACTTAAAAAATATTTAACTGCAGTTTCTTCAATCTGACATTCCTGGGAAGAGCTGAAAAGGTTTTGGTAACAATTGAACAACCGGAAGTAGTAGTTTCTTAAAAAAAATCTTCGAAATATAATTTTTTGGGAGTTTTTTTTATTAAATATTGAAGAACATAAAATTCTCCATCTAATACACTTAAAATTTTTATTATATCTTGTATAGATTTAGAGATAAAGACACTATAATTTACAGAGTAAACTAATCGCAGAGGCCAAGGCACTAAGGAAACCAGTTGACAAATTCCAATGTTTATAACATGACACATGTCATTGTCAAATATCAACAGTTTTAGTGATTTCAGATAGCTTTTTCTGAGAAGTGTATTTAACTTTTCTTATTGTTTTATTAATTAACTATTTGAAATTATAGGTAAAATTGTGGTAAAATGCATATATCCATCAGAAATACCGCCAATCTGGTTAATGAATTGGAAGAATCTCTGACATTTAGAAACTTCCTCATACAATGAAAAATAGATATAATTAGAATTATCTGTGTGCAGAAGACCTTTTAAATACAATAAAAAACAATATTTGATTAAAGTTCTGTAATTTTTTGTTATAAAACGACGGTTCGAAAGCGAAGTGCAATACAATACTTATACAGCCTAATATGGAAATGGCGAGAGGTCTTGTGCTGGTCACAACAGATTTTTTTTTAATGTGAAAGTAAGGTTTGACTGCGAAGTGCAGTACAATACTTATATAGCATAAAATGGAAATAGCGAGCGGTGTTGTGCTGGACACAATTTTTTTTTAATATTATGACATAGTTATTAAACGTTTACTCTAACACATATAAAAATATGTAAATATGTTTAAAATAAGTTTCGTTGTCAATAATTGGAATTTTTTATGATTAATAAACAATTTAATAAAATAGTTATTGAAAAATACTTCCAAATTTGTTGTTTATACATTAGTAGTAAAGTGATGCGTAATAAAGAGATCAATGAAATAATTATTAAAGAATAAAAAATTCACAAATTTCACTTTTTTGTGTCCTGACGATTATTATGAAGATTGAAATAATAAAAAAAATCTGCTTGGTAGTTGTGATTGTTATGGCAACGGGGCAATCTTCCCCCATTAGCAAAACGGAAACGGGTCGTCGCTTCATCGTATTGTTCGACTGCGAATGTAGGTCCCAACTTCAGAAAATGGTGTCAGATGTTCACTTGTTTACAGTCATCACACATTACAACTCTGCTAAAAACCGAATATATCTCGAGAACAACAACAAGAATAATTAATTCGCGAAGTCATACAATACGAGCACGCCACAAGCATTATTCATTCCAGTGACAAATGACATTTTCTATTTCGTTTATAAAGCGCAGTCTTCTCTCATAGTCCTTGAGATTAACTCTTTTATTCGGCTTCAAGAAACGGAATAGATTTACAGTGGTTGATTTAGGAATTTAATTTGACAAATGAGATTTTTCATTAAAAATTCGTGTTGTCAAATTTAAGGCTACACGACACTAAAAGTAAATTTACAACCATCTTAAAGTCTCCTTAATTATTTAATACACCCATCTTTTCTATGGGGTCACGTGGCCGTGTGCGTATAGCGTCTGGTTTCCAATCTGGTGACTCGGGCTCTCTCAACACCAGCTATGAGTGCCCGTGAGATAACGCCTATATATATATATATATATATATATATATATATATATATATATATACTCGTATTTAATTATTTATTTATTTGTCTTTTCGAAATTCCAATATTTAAATATATCTCAACGCTATTCCAAATTTGAAACCGCAGGTCGATAACTCTTCTCGTTGTCGAAATATTTACATTTAGAACTTTACCCATTTCTGAGTTATGACCCAAAATGGATGGAGGTACTAGTTCGGAGACTTCGCCATTCAACACAAACCATTCTGAGCATACGCTTCAGTTTAAAAATATTCGCACAACAGAAATTTTAAACCTGCAATTAAAAATAATTTGTTCGTTCAGCAAAACATTTCAATCTCTGATCAGTTTCCAACCGTCAGAATAGTTTGCGGATTCTAAAGAAATTTCTAGTTTTATTTCTTCCAAACCACTAAATATTTGCTATATAGTCATGTAGATTCTCGAGTGTAAATTTGAGAAAACCTGAAATAAACGCAGGAAATAAATTTTAAACAATAAGGCAAGATTATAAAATCATTATATGACAAAGACAAATGTCAACAACAACTATTAACATAAGATAAAAACCTTTCTGTTCACTCCAGATGGTACTAATAACAATAACCTTTAATTCTGTTCGCAAAACCCAGAAATTTCCAATCAGGCTGAAACCAGTTTCAAATTATGTACGAGTACTAAAAAATTAGTAATAGTTTCATATTTTCTTGTGCGAACAAATATATTTTCACAAAATTTGTTCAATTAGTTTAGTTATCATAGATAAAAGAAAATTAAAATCCCTGAAAATGGCTAAAATCTGAAGGGATACATATTTCTACCATAATTAAAAAGATTTTTTAGATTTTTTGTGATTTAATGCCATTTTCAGTTATTTTGTTCTTAATATTGTAATCATTGTTCATAAACTTCCGAAATTTGTATACTTGTTTAACTTTGTCCATAGAATTTATAGGTAAAAAGCCACCAGACTCTAATCTTCACCCATTTTTAGGTTATATTCCAAAATGTAAAATTTTTGAAGTCCAACTTTTAAAATTAATTATATCTGACTTACTAACTTTTAACTCAAATGTCTCAGGAACTAAAGGAAATATTAATTTGTGGTTGAAAAATTTGGAATCAGTTGAAGTGAATGACATACTACTTTAGTTAGCTAAAGTAGTTTCTTTTCGCTACACAGGTCAAAGTATCTGTTCATTTATGAACATATATACTCTATATGTATTCTGGGATGTATAACTCAAAAACAGGTAAAGATACGGATCTGTAATTATTATTTGTATTACTAAAAATAAAAATGATAGAAAAGAGAGCCTTTTAAAAAATCTGTATTGCATATCAATTTCAGTTTTACCTACGTAGGTATGTTCCATTTACATATTTTAAACCGCTTAAAATTGTTTTTTAGTTCGTTTATATATTTACTCTTTTAGTTTTAGTAATATCATCAGAAGTAAAAGAAAGCATAGCAAAAAGATTTCAATCGGGTGTTTTGACCTTCATGCGAAAAATTCAGCCACAAAAGAAAATAATACATTTGTATTCCTTATAAAGCCCTTCTTCCGAATCGCTGACCTATCGTTACGTTCATCTCCGCCCCACGTCCTCGACCTCTATCCCTGGAATAGAGTGGAACTTAATTACTTAACGACCGGAGTTGATGAATATTTTGCACTGCAATTGTGGAAAGATCTGCCAAGGAATTATTCTTATTCTTGCTTCATTTATATTTATAGCTAATGCAAAATAAATTCTTTCGCAAGAAAAGGTAGTTTCGCAACAACAACATTGTTGTATTGTTATTTTGATAGTTCATTATTTCTTGCTTTGGTGTAAATATTTTAACGAAATGTCTCAGTTGCTATTTTAAAATATAATGGGATATTGTATGACATTGTAAAGCAGTTTAAATACTAGAACATGTTTTTAAAAATAAATATAGGCCATCCAGCGAATCAAATGGTTTACGTCATCGTTTAGGGATTTTTGAAATTTTCTTTATTTTTTTAATATATTTTATTAACGGTATTTTATTGGTTTTTTTAATTATTATTATGTATTTAACACCTTTAATAGAAATAATTATATTTGGATATAGTATTATTAAGTAAAATTTTGTAAATTTTTGCAAAATGACGTTTGATTATATTTTTTTTTAATATTTAACATGTATATTACTAAATATTATATGCCTATATTATATTTTTCAACCTGTATTGTGATTTCATTTTGTTTTTGGTTTCCTTGTTCATTGACAAAATGTGAAATGCTCTGTCATGTCAAATTCAAGAGCTTGTAGTTAATTTATTGACTTATTTTGAAAATGAAAAATATATTGGTGGGCTCTTACTTTCACTGAATTGTAATATTGAGGTAATATTTCGTTCTATTTGTCAGTAATAATTTGAAAATTAAATCTGTATATACAGCGTGTGGCAAACGCAATGTATAGACAGTGACAAATTGTATGGTATGCAATATTCTGTATTTTTTAAGGATCTCACATAATACTAGATAGTTTGTTGCATATACTACAAGAATGAAGTATTTATAACGGCGTAAGCAGTATCGTTCAGAATATTTTAAATAAAATTGGATTTCGCTGGAAAAAAATTATACCAGATGTGTTACTTTTTACCTTCCGTCACCTTTAGGTAAGGAAGGTATTGTCTTTGGTCAAAAAATTCGGTGGTGAGTTTTTAATGAATAAGCACGTTTTAGGGTCCCTACAATACGAATATACCATTTTTAAGATGATGTCTGTATGTGTGTGTGTGTGTGTGTCCGTGTGTGTGTGTGTCCGTGTGTGTGTGTGTCCGTGTGTGACAAATTTTTCTCCGACGATAACTCCAATACTACAATTCTAAAAATTATAATTCTTTCGTATTCCTCTTCTGTACATCCATATGAAGAGTTGATTAGATTTTGGTTATAATTAATCCACCGGAAGTACCCTTATTTGAAGTTTTTAACAGTTTTTCTTAAAAAAACGCAGTTAAATATTATTTTTTGACATTTTGTTATTATATATATTAAAGAAAATACTCTTCTCTATACAGTTTGATTATACATTTTCCTTCATATTCAATAGATGTAAATTTAAAGCATTATAAAGAAATTAATTTTCAAAAATTAGTCAGCATTGCTATTTATCATAGAAACAGCTGACATAATTATTCAAAAAAATTTAATTGACAGATGTCAGTTGCAAGTGTAAAACCAAATATGGAAAAAAGTATAGGATCTAAAATTGGTATGTCATAGTGTTGCTCGCAAGTGACACGCAGAGAAAGGCCAAAGAGAAGATGGAAGGACATTACTTAATGTAGTTTATATTATAATTTTATTGGATTTATAGAACCTTTTCAAATGAACTTTTGGTATGGAATTTGTAAGTAATAGTATGTGTTTTTACATGATATTATATAGAATCTGTTCCAAGGACCTTTTGGTATAGGATTTGTACAAAATACATGGAATTGACGGAAGGTCTTGTGCTGGCCACAACAGATTTTTTAAGAAAGATTTGTATTTATGAAGACAACCCACAGATCATATTTGAATCCGTTTTACATGCTCATGTAAACTTTTTAACATATGACATAACATTGTTTCTAGTGATATTGTATTTATGACGTAAACCGCTTGATTCGCTGGATGGCCTATAGTTTTCAACCGATGTTCCGTAAGCACTTCAAAAGTGTTTCGTTAATTTTTTTGGAAATTTTATTTTAACTACGCTCTGTGAATTAAAAATTAATATGAATGAAGCCAGTGAGAACAGCAACACATTTTTTTGTATCGTATGAAAATGTGGAATCCTATTGATGGTATGAGGTAGAATTTGTGTTTTTTGTACAAAAACAAAATAAGGTTTTTTTTTTCAACCCTTCATTCTCACATAGACAAGCACTTATTGCAAAAACATTGGCCCTATAATTACGGAATATTTCAGAAGTTCAGTGGCTCTTTCAGGAAAAATTATACTTTCCCGCGTATTAGATTTAAGAAAAGAATTACTTCGATTCTTTCTACATGAAATCACTTAACTCGCGCAAGATCTTAAAATAATATGTGGTGTGCTCAGTGGAACTATTTAACAGATATTTTTAATTATTTAAACAACGTCAATAAATACTAGTATACTGGGTAAACATAAAGATATTTTAACTCCGACAGACAAAGTTATCAGCGTCCCTTAAAAAGATTATTTTTTGGAAAAGGCAAGTAACTGAAAACAACGTAAAGAGTGTATGTGAATTTGCTTTCTTTTAAGTGTTTCGTCTTAAGTTCTTGTTTACGTTTGAAAGGTTGGGAACCACTGGTTCACACAATAGTTATTTCTGTATCACGATTGTTAAAGTTTATTTGGCCGAATGGGAAGTTTACAGCTGATATATGGCTAAAATAGACGGTTTAAGTTGAATTGCATAAGTACAACATTTTTTAAGCGAGCTGAACAAAAAGTTATAACTTTTATTTAAAAATAAATTTTATGACTAATTAGAAAAATTTTTCTTTTCGAACTTTTTTCATCAAATTCTGGAACTACCTATTGCAAAATAAAGGAACTTCAAGTGTCTTTAATATGAAACCACTGGTTCATTTCAGTGTGAGAGAAAATAAAAATGTTGAAAATTACGGATATGGAGCACAATATCTTGATAATGAATATGTCACTGTTACAAATAGATTAAAAAAAAATCTCCCCTATAATTAAATCACCGTCCGGTAACAATCTCTTTTTCTCTGATCCTTCGGTGATAGTTATCTCTAACGCTAAGGTGGAGACACTATCGCACTGAAAAGAACTTTTCTCACCCTCTGAGCGTGCTGTATCATTAATCACCCCATTGGAATAGCGTAGGGGTAGCAAACGACGAAGTACAGACTGCGGTGTCATCTTAATTGGGTTGTTGCTGACACGACTTTCACTGAAAAGACGCTGCTAGATTTTTAATTAATTAACATGGGGGGAGATATTGATTAAATTAAAATGTTGAAAATAAAATTTAAAAGTAATTAATTTGCATTGAAAATAGTTGTGGATGGAAAAACTAATGAGTTTTTACTGAAATGAAAACTACAGTTCCTTGAAAACTTATTGGAGTAAAAACATGAATACTAAATTGTTTTCTGTTAACTATTGTTTTTACTTCTTTCTTTGCTTGTTCGTAATTAATACTGGAATAATAATTACCATTCGCCATTCTTGTTTAATAAACTTAATGTTTTCTTTTATTGATTAAAAGAATGCTTTCGAATTCACTGTCTGTTTAAACAGTAGCAAGTTGCAATGTTCCGCAAAGTCTTTCCAGAGGGTACATTGACGACTGACAACCACGATCATTTAAATGCAAATAAAATTGGTTACAGAAACATGCGGAATTCTTGTCCATGCTCCGAATAGTAGAAAAGGAACTCTTATTTTTCTTTCTATAATGCCATTTTGTACTTATTGTATTGGTTTTTGCTCAAGTATCGATCGATGTGTGGTTTTCAGGACCGTTTCTTAGTAGAACAACAGTTTTCATTTCTATTGCACTACTATTATTCGTTTATTATAGTAACTTTAAGATATAGTAGTGGATGTCCCATTTGCAGAAAACAAATTACCGATAAGTCTGTAACTCTATCTGTTTTTGAGTTATCGACATGCGGTCTGAAAGTTTGGAATCAGCGCATTAAGCTCTATCTAATATCTAAACAGTGGAATTATAAAATTTTTAAAGAAAATTGATGTACAATAGACACTTACAAAATTGACGTCACTGCAAGAGGGAGATAGAAGATCATGCATCCAAACAAACCTCCCCTCGTTGTCTTGCGTCCCGTTCCCTGTTCCTATCTGTCATTGTGTTCGCATCTGTTATTCAGTGTTAAACCTAATTCTTTATTGTGATTTGTACGTTGTGTTTAATAAAAATGAGTTTAAAACCAGAAGATGTGTCTGGGGCAACTTTTTTGTTTAATAATATTGAAGATCATTCGATTATTCAACTAAAACGATGGCTAGAGTGTAGAGTCTACGGCTGATGACAGGTCTTTGTTTGGACAGGGTAACCATAGCAACCTTGATTTCTATGCTTTGCCGTTAGAGGCGCTCGTGCAAATTGCAATTTTGTAAGTGTATTGAATTCACAAGTGTATGTGAATTTATTCGAATTAAAGATAATTCGCACTAGTGAACTAGAGAAAGTAATAGAAAATTAAATGACATTTGCGTAAATTACAACGAGTAGAAAAAAATATAACAAAAACATAATAATTTGTTAGTACAATTTGTAGGTACATTAGGGTGAAATGAAATTATTTAGAAATTATGAAAGTTGGTATTTATAGTTGACTTCATAGGGAAGTAGTGCTCTATGGTGACTTGTTAATTGTAGTTAATTTAATTTTTTTATCTCAATTCCTGCCACAAAGCCATTGAAGTAATTACTGAATAAAATTTGTTTACACATTTTAAACAATTTTAAAATAATAAATATAAAAGAGTGACACATTCTTTTTCTGAATTAAATTTTGGTATTATTTTTCGCAATTCGATTCTGGTCCTTATAAACTCGTCTCGGTTGGATAACCCACATACGGCCGAAGATGTCTGTCACAGTTTTCAAATGAAAATTAAATCCAAAAACGGTATTGGTAGAGGCTCTAAAGAGGAGAACGAATGCGTCAAAGAATTTGATTTGGAGAGAGGTGACTTTTATTGAATGGCAAAAGCCCAATAATTTAATTCGTTTATAGGAGAGTTCAAATTAAAAATTTCAATTTAAAGAATCATTTTACATATACGTGACAAAAAAAAATCAATTTAAAGGAAAACTCAAATTACAGAGAGGTCGATTTAGAGAGTGAACTGTACTTACTTTTTTGGTTTCTAAATTTATTGCTATTGTTTCTATTGTAGTAGTTGTATTTTATTGTTGGCAATGTTTTCTAATTGTGTTTCATTCTTTTTCAGGTAAGTACATCCACTTTTCTTGATCCCTGAATCTTTCTTTAGTACCGTAAGTAATTTTTAAAACATTCTCTTAAAGATAATATCTCCCCAACTAAATATTTCATCAATTTCATCTTACTATCTGATTTTCCGCTCAGTTGACTACAAAATCTAAGCTTCATTCCTTCTCTTTAAATATGAAAAAATGTAACTTTCCTTTCCAAAGCTTGTAGGATAAAGAAAGCTATTGGTACAGTGCTGACTTTGCTTGTCCAATCATATCCTTATTTCTCTCCGAAGGGTTGTGTAGAATAGCATGTCCACTGTTCCGCAGGGTCCTTGTAAATCCGCCATGTTACTTCCTGACGTGTGCAGGTTTTGACAGGCGTCATGCGTTGCAATCTATGGCTCAAACATGAGCAGGAAATTTGAAAATAAGGTTATGGGATAGAAAATTATTTGCATAAAGAATGCGGGGCTTCAGAATCATATTCAAAACTGATTTCTTTTAGAATGATGCTTGTTTGATGTTTCTTGAGAAATTTGTTAATAGGACCATAATAATAAATTAGAACATGAGTAATTTATATTAAAACTGGACCTTAAAAGCATGTGGTAAGGACAAGGTTATACGGTTCATGCACGATTTTTCATTTTTAACTTAAAAATAATAGGCCCGTATTTTTTATTTATCCTCAAATATATGTTTAGTAATAAAAAATCGCAATTAAAAACAGAGCATCGAACCCGAACCTGAACCGAACCAAATCCGGAACCTAACCGTAACAGTTTACCGAAGCCAAAACCGAACTTCATATATATTTTTCGATTGAACCCTAGTTGGAACCGAACCGGATATTAAAATTCGGGTTCAGGGTTCAGCTCCGCGTCAGATTTATTTTCAGTTCCAAACGTAGACGTAATTGTAATACAGCCGATAATCGACGCGTTAGGCGTCTGCGTTGGTGCCTATGTTGACTTTTCTTGAAAATTATGTTCGTTTCTTGTCTTCCGTAAATTGCGGCTTTCATTTTAAATTATTTTTAGTTTGTCATTTTTTGGCGGGTTCGATGCCCTGAGTAAAAATGACGTTGTTCAAAGGCAGCTGATTTTCCCTGCCTCAACGGCCATTTTAATTTTCACATTAGGTTCTAAACGTCAAAGTAACATTTAAAGATAACCTGAAATGTACAAAAGTAAACATGTATGTGAAGCGTTGTTTTGTGTCATATTCTACAATATATTCAATGTGTTACGTACATTTATAAATATTTACAAAGCGAAAGAAGCACCGCTGATGTGACCCGTGGATAACTTCAGGCCAAATGAAAATTATACTTATAAAAGTGAATAGAATGATGCTTTATTAATATATTATAGCATTTCTTTCAAATACATATTATAATATGTCTCTATGAAATCGTTGACGTCACAACATGGTTGGACTTTGCAACTTTTTAAAGATATCATTTTTTAAAACGAAAAAAGTACAATTAATTTTTTTACATGACCTCATTGGCTTGTAGCACAGCGTGGTTCTAACACCGGTATCAACTAGAACCGTGTCAATGACTTGGTACATACTTCAGGGTTGTTAACAAAATAAGAGTTGCCAGTATACTGAATTAAGTCGACAATGTACTGACAGCGATATTCAATAAATTTTACCTCATTATTTAAAACTGTTTTTTCCTAGAAACCAGTTAAAAAACAAATCATATTAAATAATTTTAAATAGTGTCGGCAGATTTATTGAATATGGCTGCCAGTAAATTTTCAGCTTGATCAATATATTGGCAACACTTGTTTTGTTAACAAACCTAAAGTTTGTGTCAAGTCGTTGACATGGTTCTAGTTAACACCGGTGTTACAACCACGCTTGTGCTACCAGCCATTGAGTACCACGAGTACCATATTCCTGATAAAAAGTGGAACTTCAGTGCCTTGATAAATAAGTAACTAATTTTTATCTCTTATGAAATTTGCAGTATTACATACTCAAATAAATTTAAAAAATAGTTTTTTTTTTTGTATAATTTGTCATCCACTTCAAACTATATTATGTTTTATCATCCTCCCTGAGAAGTTAATTTAAAACCTCTGTACACATGAACAAACAAGATATAAAGTTAGTTGTATGCTTGGTACATAGATGGCGCGAAGTTATAACAAGAAATCTTGTAGTTTATGTTAGCAGGCTCACGTCTCTTCAACTATTAGCATATTAATTATATTATTATGCATGTATTCCGAATATAGGGACAAAACAACAAACTTAGAAGTACTTTAATATTTAAATGACGAATATCGTTTGCGACAGGAAACTTGCACACGGGGAAATAATTTATTTGGTAGAATTACAATTATGAAATGGATAGAATCCTTTCATTTATTTACATTTTTGAAAACTATACATTCATTCGTAAACAGTTCAAGATTAATGATCAACAATGAAATAATGATGTAGATTTATTACAATTAAATTATAAAATATATGTAATTATAATTTATGTTTGAAATTATAGTGTCGAGAGAATTTTAGTTAATCTCAATCAGTGATAATTAAAATTGTCATTATCTATTTCATATTCCATTATTATTGTTTACAAAATAAAATAATTAAACGGCTTCATTAAAATAATTTAATAAACAAATGACAATTAATATGTGTGATACGAGTATCTACCTATATATCCCATTTAACAAATTTAGGTTTACGTTTTGCGTGAGAACACATACCAATATCAATAAATTTTAATTATGACAAATTTGGAAATTTGGAGTACATGCATACATATAATTAATAATAATGCGGTAGCATTGTGATTATAATAAGCGTAATGTTAAAATGTACAGATTACTAATTAGTCAGTTTTAAATCAATAAATTAATAATTATGGACTTATTGGATGCAATATTTAATTCTAAACATTCTTTGTTTTTACGCACTGCATTTCCTGTCATGTACATTTTTCGAATTTAAATTCCACACCCGCTATATTATTGAAATATTTTTACCTCTCGCTAAGAGTGATATTAGATTCATGCTAAAAATCTCATATACAGATTTTAGTGAATAAGCACGTTTTAAGGTCCTAGAATACAATTTTAACAATTTTAAGATGATGTCTCTCTCTCTCTCTCTCTCTCTCTCTCTCTGTGTGTGTGTGTGTGTGTGTGTGTGTGTGTGTGTGTGTGTGTGTCTGGATGTTGGAAGGACGATTCCTCAAAAACTATAATACTTAAAACCTGTTTAACTACGTATTCCTCAATCTGACATTTGTGGTTTTGGTAACAATGGGGTATGTGACTATAATCGAATTTCAATATATAAGTCTCTATAGCTATTATAATAATAAAAACATTAGTTTGTAATAATACTGTTATTAGCAATTTAATGTTTTGGAGAAGGGATCTGTGACGTCAGTAGGATAGAATGGTAGAAGAAGACATTTAGACTGAGGTAAATATGTTGTGATAGGTTATGGAATGGAGAAAGTGACAGCTGCTGTCGCTTTCGCCTACCACAATATATCATTCTCAGTCTAACTGTCTTCTATCATTCTACCCTACTGACATCACAGATCCCTTCTCCAAAGTTTTAATAATTATTTTCTCGTAAACTACGAATAATTAATCAATTTAAAAAAATACTTATTTTATTTTTTGGTCTAGTATCATATATGTAAAAATCAAAATTTAGTCACATACCCCATTGGACAACCGGAAGTAGTAGTCTCTTAGAAAAAATCTTCTAAATATTATTTTTTGGAAATTTTTCTTATAGCAAATATTGAAGAACGTAAAATTCTAGTATACTTAAAATTTATATTATATATTCTATAGATTTAGAGATTAACACCATAATAATTGGAATAATCGGATGTAATAAATAGCAGAGGTTAAGCTACACCAAGAAAACCAGTTGACAAATTCAAATATTTATAACATAGTTTGTAAATGACAGATAAATGTCAGTGTCAAAAGTCAACAGTTTTAGTAACATTCTGAAAGCTTTTTCTGGGAAGTACATTTAATCTTTCTTATTGTTTTATTTTTTTAATTAAATATTTCAAATTATAGGTAAAATGCATATATCCATCAGAAATACCGCCAATCTTGTTAATGAATTGGAAGAATGTCTGACATTTAGGAACTTTCTCATACAATAAAAAATAGATATAATTAGAATTATATGTGCGCAGAAGGCATGTTAAATACAATAAAAAACAATATTTAGGTAAAGTTCTGTAATTTTTTATTATAAAACGACAGTTCGATAGCGAAGTGCAATACAATACTTACATAACATAAAATGGAAATGGCGAGAGGTATTGCGCTGGCCACAACAGATTTTTTTTTTTTTAGTATGTACTATATTTTAATTAAAACGCATTACCTTTGATATTATTTGATTATGTTAAAAACTTACAAATATATGTCAGTATTGATTTCGAAGTTGTATTTCTTGGTCTACAGTGAATAGTAACTAAACATTACATCCCTTTTACTATTTAATAGGGTAGGAAAACTTTTAAATCGCATTTCACAAACAGTTGTACAAAGCATTAACACACACTGGCCTGCAAAGAACTGTTTCTCACCTCTTCTTTGTATTCTCCCTGGAGTCAATCGAAGAAAAAATCCGTAAGAATAAAAAACACATTTCCCGAAAAATGTACGAAGGGATAATAATGGAAACGTGATATTCCACGTAGTGATAAAATATGGAGATGAGGGAAAATATATGTGAATTTAGGTGTGAAAATATGCAAAGAATTGTTGCGAAAAATGTGGAGTTCGTTCGGTTTCTCAGTCTGCTTTATTGGTATCGTGTTCCGGGCATACCGCTACTGCTGCTATGGTATGGTCGAGCACGAGCATCTTGTATTTGACGTTTATGAAAATAATAAAGGGAAAGTATGCATATGTGAGCCTCTATTTTACCAGGGTTTTATGGAAATTTTCCATTTCCAAAGTAAACACACTAAAAAGGGTCTCATAGATTTTGATAGGAATCTGATGTTCAGAACAGACGAGGGATTTTAAAAAAATGTATCTAATCGAAATATCAACTGGTACTTCTTTAATTATAGCATTGAAT
This sequence comes from Ophonus ardosiacus, assembly GCA_943142095.1. Taxonomy (NCBI): domain Eukaryota; kingdom Metazoa; phylum Arthropoda; class Insecta; order Coleoptera; family Carabidae; genus Ophonus; species Ophonus ardosiacus. Next base: position 38,145,021 of record OW964832.1, on the reverse strand, counting down.
GTCAAAGAATAATTTGCAGATACTGAGTTCCGATAGTAATATAACGGGTAATTTACAAAAAATAAAGGCTTATTTCTGTATCTTAGTGAGTTTTTAAATTTTTAATATACGCCCTATTTACCTTTCATGTACTAGGAATAATAATGAATTTTAAATTAAATTTTATGTCATTCGAAATAAACGTGAAATATACTCAGAGAAAAAACTATAACATACGACACATGATATTCATTTCTGTCGTAGTAATTTTATTAAAAATAGAATTGCACAGAAGTTACAAAATGAAAACGACATTTAACGTGTTGATAACTTATGCACATAAATTGATACATATATGAAATATTAATCTTGAATTCGCTGCAAATATTTACTTCTACTGTTTGACTTTTAATATAAATAATGTTTGATAAAATTATCTCTGTTATTATTAAAAATGATTGTGATTAGGTGTTTTTGATTCCAATTCAATTGGGCATTAAATATAAATTTTGTCAAAGAATAGAATTATTTTTTTCAACCGAAAAAATAGAGTGATATATTTTATTAAATTGTCACCTTGTCTTCTATCAGAAAAATCTGTTGTGGCCAGCACAAGACCTCTCGCCATTTCCATATTAGGATATATAAGTATTATATTGCACTTCGCTTTCGAACTGTAGTTTTATAACAAAAAATTACAGAACTTTACTCAAATATTGTTTTTTATTGTATTTAACATGTCTTCTGCACACATATAACTCTATCTATTTTTCATTGTATGAGGAAGTTTCTAAATGTCAGGGATTCTTCCAATTCATTAACCAGATTGGCGGTATTTCTGATGGATATATGCATTTTCCCACAATTTTACCTATAATTTCAAATATTTAATTAATAAAACAATAAGAAAAGTTAAATATACTTCCCAGAAATAGCTATCAGAATGTCACTAAAACTGCTGATATTTGACAATGACATGTGTCATGTTATAAATATTGGAATTTTTCAACTGGTTTCCTTAGTGCCTTGGCCTGTGCGATTAGTTTACTCTATAAATTATAGTGTCTTTATCTCTAAATCTATACAAGATATAATAAAAATTTTAAGTGTATTAGATGGAGAATTTTATGTTCTTCAATATTTAATAAAAAAAAAACTCCCAAAATATTATATTTAGAAGATTTTTTTTAAGAAACTACTACTTCCGGTTGTTCAATTGTTACCAAAACCTTTTCAGCTCTTCCCAGGAATGTCAGATTGAAGAAACTGCAGTTAAATATTTTTTAGGTCTTATAGTTTTTGAGGAATCGTCCCTCCAACATCCATACATACATACACACACACACACACACACACACACATACACACAAACAGACATCATTTTAAAAATGTTATAATCGGATTCTAGGGACCTTAAATCTTGCTTATTCAATAAAATCTGGATATGCGAATACCTCTCTTAGCAAGAGGTAAAAATGCAGAATGCAAAAGATTTTTACATTTTGTATGTAATAATTATTTAGTAAAAGGGCAGTAAATGCTACCTACATCCGTTACCAGTAGAAAAGCACTTACTAACAGCAATGTTTATTACGTTTTTTTTTTCTTGCACGATCGACCTACAAAATGAAATTTGTCAATTATTTTGACATTTTAAAGAATTATATTTGTAATTTTAAAGGAGGCTTTGATCGTTGCTTTTATTTACTTAAACCTTCGGAGGTGGAGCCTAGTCTGACAGACCCGACTTATTCGATAACATAGCTACTGATAATTTTTTTGTTGGTTTATATTTTGAGAATCATTTGCTTTTTTTATGTAAAATGTTAATTTTCATAGAAAAAAGGTTCAATTCATTAACTCATACAAATATTTTATTTTGTAACAAAAATACCCCGGTAGTATTTTTTGACACGGGTCTCGGGTCTCTCAGGGCGCCACTTCTGAAAGGTTAACGCCTGCCGCTTAATCGGTAAGTAATTAAAATCATTTACTGTTCTGTAATTTGTAAATAAAACCAACTACTTTGGAGACCCTACTAGTAGACATTAAATGAACTGACCGTGCAAAATAGTAATTAAAGTATTAAGGGCAGTAAGTGCTTCCTACTGGTTGAGGATGATTTTGGAGATCTCGATATCGTCTCGATCTTCAATACATCCGAAACCGGTAGAAGAGCACTTATGACCGCAATGCTTATTACGTTTTTTGCACGATCGATACACAAAATTAGAAAAATAAGATTTTAAAATTATTTTGACTTATTAAAAATTTTTGGTTGTCATTTTTAAAGTAAGCTTTGATTGTTGTTTTTATTGACTTACTGACTCCTCCTGCAGATCGGTAAGTGACTTACATCACTTACCGGTCAGTAATTTACATCAAATACCGGTCAGTAATTTGTAAATAAAGCTTACTGCCTTGGAAACTATAAAGGTAAACAATTGAATAAACCCGATCGTGCAAAAATGTCTGTTTCGTTCAGTAGACAAAAATTATCATTTCGCATGTTGACAGTTGCCCAACTTTTCATAACAGTTTTCGGAAAAGATCATTTCATATTATTTGAACAGTTTTTTAAAAATATTTAGTCATTTTTAATATTAATTTAAATAGATAAGCCTTGTATTAGTTCCTGTGGGCATATTTGGTTTGTTGTATTGTATTACAATAATTTTATTTATTATTAGTAATTTAAATTATTAATTAATTAAAAATATGCAATTTATCAGTTAATAATTAAAAACAATGTATGTCAATAACATAATGTACTTCTATCATAATTTATCATACATATTAATTACCTTTGTATTTATAGGAAAAAGCATAATTGTACAATAGTCATTGATGTTGTTTTAAATTGTATTTTTTTTTAATTTTCGTCAAACTTAAACTAAATACATTTAAAAGACATGAAATTTTATTTAATTAAAAAGTATATTAAACTTTCAGGTACCTCGTAATTTTTTATACATTCTATACTCTTATTAAATTCTAATTCACTAACCCGTAAATAAAATTTATAGCTGAAAGTTTTTATAGCGCCTTAAGATATATGAACAGCTGTATTATCCCTGTAAAATATTAAACCGATAAATGAAACTACTAAAGCACCACTTTCGTTTAAAGTTTTACTTCTATTCTGATAGAATAGAATCCTCTTTGCTCATAAAATGTGTGAAAATGTAAGACCACAGAATTACATTACCGTGTCTAGAACATGCACTGAAATGTACGTTCCTCATTGAAAAGTTTAAATTATTAAAATTGTATGGAAATTTGTGCCGTTAAAATAAATTGAATTTCGACCGCGCATCGATACAGACGAAAATTATCCAGTATAATGTGCGATGAACAAAGATCCACTCAAAAGATAGTACCTGAACCATATCTGTATCCTCAGATTATCTACTGAACTACTTTTGTAATACCATACAGTTTTTGTTAGATTTACGTGAGTGCCATAATTTCGTCGTTCAGGTTAAGAGAGAATTTTTAATAAATATAACATTTTGTATCACTAATATTAGAAACAAAATTGAAATTCTTATAGTTATATATAGTTATACGTATTTCGAGAACTACGTTCTCATCATCAGTAGAAACTTCAAAATAATGACAGAGAAGTTAAGATCACTAAACATATGTGAACCATACCAAAGATCAGAACAGATCTGAGGAATAAGCGAGAACTCGTATTATATAGGGAGAGGAGTCACAAGTGAGTGGATATCTAATTGCGTAACTACGATTAAACAAAGTAACTGTCCGCGTTTATCAATTATCTTTAGATTTTTTGTATTATGAAATTCTCGTGTGCGTCTAAACATATGTTGTGCTACGCTAGATTTATTAGGATTACCGGCTTTTAAATGATAAATAAATAAATATATCATCACGGCATATTACCCATTTCTGTGTGGGCGCTTACCAGGCGTCATCTCGCGGGCACTCATATCTGGTGTGGAGAGTGCACCACAGGGGTCACTTTTGTGCCATTTAAAATTGGAAATATTTGGCGCCGTTCGGGATCGAACCCGGTTCCCCCAGGTTCGCGATTTTTTATTATAATTATAATAATAAAATTGATAATTCTAATATATAAATATTAGAACATGTTGATAATAATAGATATCTAGACTCATACGTGAGTTTGATAATAAATAAATTTGAAGTTGTTGATGAACGCGGATCTAGGTCCCATCCCATATTCTAAATTATATCAGTAGCAGATCATTATCACGGCAAAGTTATGGTCCTGAGTTCGAATCCCGGTGGCTGACATATTCTTTTCACTTTTCACAATTTATTTCGAATAAATAACGACTGATAATGATGGGGCAATGTTATCAAAAGCAGCCACCAAATTTTGATGACTTTGTTCAAACGTTAAGTTTCTTCTGAAGTCATACAAAACCATGGCACGAAATTTTATTCGGAGCACTTCCATTCTGATTCTCGTTTACTTACTCTTGTTCTAATAAGAATAAATAATTGCTGTAGTTAATCAGATTTTGACAAAACTACTAATATACTCGCCGTCAAATAAATATGGAATGCTCAATTTTTTCCCTTCTCCCCACTCTGTCTCTTGCGCTGCGGTTTTGACACTTCTTCATAACTTAGCATTTTCAACATGGTAGAAATCTCCAGTCCATATTTATTTGACGGCGGGTATAATAAATCTCAAAAGAACATTTGAAAAAATAACATTTCAAGGCGTACTAATAAAAATTCTTAAACATAAAATCATGTGCATATACCTACATTCACAATCATTTATTTTTATAAATTCCAACGACTAGTTTTTAACCAATCATGATGCAAAACACTTGAAAATTCAACTAATGGGAACAATATTATACTGATAAAACCCCGTTACCCCCATAAATTTTCCGTTACCAAGTAAATAAACAGTTGTTATTGTTTATAACTGTCAGTGTGACAATTAATGTATCAAGTTTCATTTTGCGTTGTCTTTGGAATTTATCTTACCCAATACCACAAGACTTCTTAGAGTTTCTCAGATAAACTTTTATTTTTAAGCCCTCATTTTTTTGCTTTTAAGCAAAATCACTCAAGCAAACTGACATTAGGAAAACCCCTCCACCTTCGGAGTCGGGATTTACCATGCAGTTTGCTTTCATGCTTGTTGCAAAGCAAAAAAAAAAATCGTACAAAATAAAAATTTATCGATACAATCAGGAAGTCTTGTGATATTACTTCTGATAATATCGGTATAAAAATTCTAAAAAACCACATACACATCTGTTCACTCACAAAATTGACAACTAAACTATATCTAAGTTTTTGTAGTTCTAATAATTTTTATATGAAATACGACATTGTACATCCCTATCTATAAATCCACTATTTTATTTCTTTCAAAATTATGTTGTATCTCGCACTTTCTGTAATAACTCTTCGATTGCAAAGCCTGCACCTCTGTGCATGTCACAAATCGAGATCTCCCTTGACATTTCACGGGAACTGCAGTTGCGGTGGGATAATTGTCAGCTATCATTTTCAGACACAGAATCCGATGTAACACCACTGAAACGTATTTGCAGTAGGTACGCCTAGTATTGATGCTTTATATAGACACTCAGCTATCAAACACATGATCTATATGTGAATATCACCTATTCAATTTATAGAAGACGTATTCATAGTCAATGAATAGTTTAGTTAGAATATAAATATTTAGAATTGAATATAACCTAACTATAAAGGTATACAGGTGTCCTAAATAATTACCATGTGATCTCCAGAACTATAAGAGATATTAAGCATTTATGAAAATTCACCTGGTGAACTGTTACCGGTATATACAGGTAAACAGCTGTTCATCTTTAAGAACGCAAGTGATAAACAGAGTAGATTTATAACCTATGAAAAGCAGTTGAAAAATGAAACACATTTGAAATTTGACATAGTTAAACGTTATGTCGTCTCGTCTTCTGTATTAACATAATTAACTTCTGAAATCTACTTCTGATTCCAACTTCGCTCGGCATCACTACCTTTTTTTGAGGTTAGATTCTTCATTTACCGCATTTACCGATTGAATTACTCGATCCGCAAATCATGGAACCGGTAGATGGATCTGGTAGATATGGTACAATTTTCGAACACGGTAATTATTAACCACTTGTGTTTTCGTTCGTACTCGGTAGATGTGGTATCTATCGGTAGAATTTTCGTAAATGCCTAATGCAATAAAGCTGATTTTTCCTTATCACTGTTACTGTTAAATATATCGGAATCTAACTGGAATGATTTGGAATTTAATAAAAAATGTAAGTGATACAAAATACTGGTAGCGTGCTACCAGGTTATATTTATTGGAAAAATAACCAAACCTAATTAACTTTTTGAAGTAATTGTTTGAATTAGGTACGTGAAGATATTTATCTAAATAACAAGAGAAAAGTTTTCTTCACAATGTATTTTTTAAATCAAAATGTACATTTCAACTGTCATGCACTCGTCATTAGTTGTACACATCGACCTTTACACTAATGGACCAAGTGTCTCCTATTATTTTATTGTTAGAATAATGCTCCAACATAAAAGGATAGAAATATATATTCTGTCCTTCAACAATACGGAAGTTCTCAGTTAAAGCATACTGCGCATACGTTCGTACTCATTGTGCATCTTTTTCAGCTATATGTAAACATCTATACACCGCTCTCTATCACTAACTAGTTGTCAAAATCTACATTTGACGTTTCGTACAGTCGGAAGTTCTCAGTTAAAGTATACCGCGCATACGTTCGTACTCATTGCATATCTCTTTCAGCCATATGTAAATCTCTATACATCGCTCTCTATCACTAAATAGTTGTCAAAATCTACATTTGACGTTTCGTACAGTCGGAAGTTCTCAGTTAAAGTATACTGCGCATACGTTCGTACTCATTGTACATCTTTTTCAGCCATATGTAAACCTCTATACATCGCTCTCTATCACTAAATAGTTATCAAAATCTACATTTGACGTTTCGTAACTGTTTGTTTATTATTTGCTTTTTTGGATAACATTTACAATTATTTCTGTCAATATATATACGTATATGTGTTGTGAGGTATGTATGCGACAAAATAATGGGCAAACGGTGTATTTCGTGCAGTCAGCAGTACGTACGCAGTCCAGCTGGGTCATTTCATATGTAAGTTCTTATTAATTATTATTTGTCCCCTATAATACTCGTATAATATGTATGTAATATATTGTATTAAAAATGCACAAAAAAAAAAAAATTAAATCTATACTCTTTAGCGATTATGCATCAAGTACAAGTTAGGGACAAATCAAATTTTTTATTTAGCTGCGTTTTCTTAACTTCCGTACTGTTGAAGGATAGAGATACTGTGTCTGCACCATTATGGCGGGACAAGCGTTTTGCTTGTACACTGCGTCTATTAGTTTAAAGGTCGATGGTTGTACAAATACTTAATTATTATCAATATGTCAAAATAATTTCAAATATTTTATGTCAATGTATGTTTTGATTTAAAAAATATATTGTGAAGAAAAATTTTCTATTGTTGTTATCTAATTTACTTTCTTTTGGATTATATTTTGAATTAATTACCAAAATTCTAAATTATGTTTGGCTATTTTACAAATAAAAATAACCTTGTGGCACGACACCAGTTATTTGGATTTTTATTAAATTCCAAATAATTATTTCAGTAAGATTCCGATATATTTAATATTATTAGTGATAAGGGCAAGTCAACCTTATTGCACTATTACAATACGAATTCGGTTAACGTAGACCATCGACCTTTAAACTAATAGACGCAGCGTACGATCAAAACGCTTGTCCCTCCATAACGGTGCAGACACAGTATCTCTATCCTTCAACAGTACGGAAATTAAGAAAACGCGGCAAAATAAAAAAATTGATTTGCCCTACTTGTTATTGTATAATCGCTAAGAGTATTTATTTATTTATTTTTTTTTAGCATATAATTCGTTTTGTTATATATTTTTAATATAATCCTTATATACATATGTATATTATTGGGGACACGTTATAATTAATAAGAACTTACATATGAAATGATACAACCGCGTACGTACTGCTGACTGCACGAAATACACCGTTTCCCCATTATTTTGTCGCATACACACCTCACAACACATATATTTACTTATATATTGACAGAAATAATTGTAAATGTTCTCCAAAAAAGTAAATAATACACAGTCACGAAACGTCAAATGTAGATTTTGACACCATTTAGTGATAGAGAGCGATGTATAGAGGTTTACACATGTCTGAAAAAGATGTACAATGAGTACGAACGTATGCGCAGTATACTTTAATTGAGAACTTCCGTACTGTTGAAAGACAGAATATATATATTTCTATCCTTTTATGTTGGAGCATTATTCTAACAATAAAAGAATAGGAGACACTTGGTCCATTAGTTTAAAGGTCGATGACGTAGACAAAAGTTGTCATATTCCATAAAATAAATTGCTAGATGTACAGTATAATACATAATATTGTTTGTACACATTTCCCCATAAATTTATTAATTAAATTTAATTTATAGTTCTAATATTAAGTTTCACTAAGGTCATAGTAGAAGATGAGTTTTGATAATAATGAGGTAAATGAAGATGATAAAGATTTAGCTACACTAATATCCACGCACGCAACTTTGTTATATCAAATTTCCAAAAAACGAATCTAAATACTTCTTTGAAAATGAAGACATTTATGTAACAAATTTGCGTAATAAACTTCGTTAAAGTAATATGTAAGGTATAAATAAGTTTCTTTGTAATAATTACATGCATGAAGTAACAATTTGCAGTTTGCAAATTTAAATTTACTTTCCAGGTAATTAATAATTCCAGCTATCTTTGTTGCTTCTAAATTCATCAAAGACGCTTTAATTAACGAAAACTTGTAATAATAATGACGATAGTTTCACCACGGAGTTAACAAATGGAGATCATATATCGTTGCAAACATAATTAAAATAATTAAAACAAAATTTTATAATTACGCTCTGCAGATATTTGTATTCATTAAAGTACGCGGTAGATCCATCGTTATGAAATCTACAAACACTGAGAATTTTTTATGTAAAGCTGAAAAGACTTAAATGTACTTTAACTAAACCAATATTGGCAATACAGTAAAGCTTCGTTAATCCGGATCAATTGAAACTGAATCCGGAATACTGGAGTAATTAGCAGAGGCGTAATTAATGGCAAAACTTTTAAATTTGATGTAAGTCTCCAGTTCAGTGGGCATTTTCATTTTGAATTAAATGTAAAATGATTTAAATCAAAGATTATTATATTTTTAATAAAATTTTATTACAAATCTTTGATATAATCGATTTCGGCTTATAGATGGCCGTCATCAGATCACAGCGTCAAGTAGTTAAAAAAATGTCACAAGTAAATATTGACACATTATTCTAATATAATGCAGGTCTATATTTTGTTCTGCAAATGCCAAGAGATGGGTTTGTATTGCAAAATTAAGTTTTGGGATTGGATGAAAATAAGCATGCGAACCTGATGGCGAAATTTAGAGCTAAAATAAGGGAGCAATTTTATTTTATTCGTATATTTTAAATAATCGTACTCAGTTTATAATGTGGAAAACAGATGATGGAACTAATATTTACACTGCATTGATCTACTATAATCTAATATTTATTGTAAAACTGGGCCTAAGAAAAAACTAAACAGTGAACATAACCTAACAACTACTAACTAAAGTATTTAAAATAAAAAATAATTACTAATCTACTGCTACAACTAATAAAAAAGGAAACAAGTATATATTCTCCACCTATAATAATAACAATAATAATAATAAGCTCTGAAAGAAAAGTCAAGATACATGAAAAATGAAAAAAAAAAAACTACTGACAGCAATGATACGCTTATGGAAGTTAACCAAAAGTGCTCCCTTGTCGAAGGTTTGACGTTGCTGCACAACGTCATCTCTACACATTGAAATATTAAGCTAAGGTATCCGTGGTCGGTACGGATTACGAGGTATATAACATAAATGTGTGGAGAAGATAAAAAGTACTCGGAAACAGCAGTCAGCATGGTTTTATTTGATTAGAACCTACGTTTCGACCATTGCAATGGTCTTCCACATGTTAACAAACATCAAAATGTAATATGTGAATTACAACGTTATAAAATTCATAAAAAACAAATTTTAAATAAAATATAATGTAACGAACCAGATCTAATGTAACAATTTTATAAAATTGTTACATTCGATCTGGTTTAACAAATATCTTCTTCATAGTTTATGACTTGATTTAACCCTGAGGAAGACCATTGTAATGGTCGAAACGTAGGTTCTAATCAAATAAAACCATACTGACTGCAGTTTCCGAGTACTTTTTTTTTCTTCTCCACACATCAATCCCCAGTCGATCATCGTTACTCCATATAATATAAAATTTACATTTTTTTTTATTTTGTCGGATTACAAAGATATCCGGATTAGTGGAGATTCGAATTAGCGGATCTTTACTGTACTTTCATAGGAAAATATTTTACTCGTAAAAATTTCTAGCTACGCCACTGGATGGGATAGATTCATCCCGTGACAAAATGTCATTGTGGCAGGCAATTTTAATACAAAATTTATTATTCTTTCTAAATTAGTTTTATTAACATGTCCTCGCTATAAATTAAAGCATCATACTGTTTTCGATAATTTATTTCATGCAAATTTGCTGTGGAATACAGTCGTATTATGCAAGAAAATTAAAATTATGCAAATTTTCTCATCATTGTACAATTCGCTGCAATAAATTCATACGAACATCTGTTTAAATATTTACGAATAGATACGGGCGCTTTCATTAAAAGCATACTAATGATTAAAATAAAAATTGTCAAGCGAGAGCTTGTATAAATGCAAATTGGGTGTCCTTCATTTAGAATTTATGAGTAAAATGATTTTCAGCAATAGTAATAACTATTATCACAATCATAACAATAAATTTATACCCGTATAAATGTGGAAAAGAAATAATTGTTTCGGGCGATGTTACTGTTTACGAAAATGTTGAAATTTGTTAACAAAAGTAAAATTTGCACATAATGTATTATTTTTACGATTGTGCTAAAAGGTAGATTAACATACAAATACGAATTTTAGAAATATAAAGTGGCTCTTTATTGTACTGCAACTGAAACTTTGTTACATAGCTACTGTATCGTAACAAATATACGAAAAACAAAACAGTACTAAGCAACCAAGTAATTTTAACATTTGTTTTCTAACCAAAGTATTTTATTTTCTAAATTTTTGTTGATAATTTTCATTAAAGGATAAGTATTGTTTAAGCTCACAAAATGCTTAATTATTTCATTTATAAAACGAATTATTTCAAAACGATAGGAACTTATAGAATTGGCAACAATAGTAAATGTATATGTTTAAATCAATTAAAACTACATGGCGTGAAATATTGTACTTTCACCTTTATGTAAGGAAGGGATTGTCTTTGGTCTAAAAATCCGGTGGTGAGTTTTTAATAAATAAGTACGTTTTAGGGTCCCTAGAATAGGATTTTACTAGTTTTACGATGATGTCTGTATGTATGTATGTATGTGTGTGTGTGTGTGTGTGTGTGTGTGTGTGTGTTCGTGTGACAAATTTTTCTCCGACGATAACTCCAACACTACAATTCTAAATATTGCAATTCTTTCGTATTCCTCTTCTCTACATCCACATGAAAAACTGACTAGATTTTGATTGTAATTGGTCAACCGGAAGTCCCCTTATTTGAAGTTCTTAACAGTTTTTCTTTTTGTGCCATTTTTAGATTTAAAGAATTATAAAGAAATTAACTTTCATAAATCAGCTAGTTTTGCTATAATCATGGAAACAGCTGATATATTCAAATAATTCTAATTGACAAATGTCATTGCTATGTGCAATTTACATAGTATATGTTCGTGTTATAATTTTATAAGATTTATTTATCTTTTCCAAGGAACTTTCGGTCTGGAATTAGTAGAAAATAGTATCTGTTCGTATTACAATTTTACTGAATAGATAGAATATTTTCCAAGGAACTTTTGGTATGGGATTTGTACACATACAAAGAATTGACAGAAGGTAATGTGCTGGCCACATCAGATATTTTAAATTTATAAATGTACATGATAAAAGTACATACTCGTATATGCAAGTAATATATCTTTTATATTTTTCATTAAAATTGACGAACTTTAAATGTTTATGCTCTTCCTTCTGCATGAAATTCAATATTTATTTGAAATATTCCTCTTTTCCTTATAAATATAAATTATTGAAGGAAGACTTTCATAGATTTAAATCCTTTTATATCTAACAATACCAAAGGTCAGGTTACGTTACGTCAGTTATTTAATATTAAATTACATTACAAAACTTTCAAGTTTACCTTATACGTAGTGGAAAATTTCACTTTAAACTATATTATACAATTAAATATAAAGTAAAACGCCATAATATATTTATTATTCGCATAATAATCCTCAAACTTTTGCTCTATAAATAATTAAATATTTCTAAGTTTTATAATCACAAAAACTTTAAACCTTTTACCACAATAATCTAATAGGCAAAAAGTATGAACTACTTACAATATAATTTATTTTTATAAGGCAAAGTTTTGGCGTGGAAAAAGTGTTCTGGAACATTGTGTAAAGTTTATAATTAGCAGTTATACATAAACAAGTAGTTTGTAAGTTATGCGTCTGGCTACGTGTTGGAGATTAGGAAATATGGGCGGAAACACGAGCAACCACCGTGTTTACCCGGCTTAAATGCAGATGCAAATGTCTGTGGATACTAGGCCAAGATGCTGGGTGACAGTTTGCATTGCTGTAGCCGCGTTGCATCTTAGTGAGTTATACACTCCTACCCACACACTCACCTAATGAAATTTCATGTTTACCTGAGGAGTACTCGTAGGTGTTTGTAAAGCCCGATATGTCACCCAACACCAACACACATATACCTGCGAGCAGCAAAGTAAAAAGATTCGGATTACGTTGTACATGATCTATTTTTGTAACAAATAGGTCCATAAACCATAACAAAAAATAATAAAATGTACACTTTATCCTTAAAGTACAACTCAATAAATAACGATTAAGATAAAAAAAATATTTTTTTAATAATTACTTTGCGAGATATTTGAATTTATTTCCAGGGATACAGATGACATCACACTATTTGTATCTTTCTCGAACAGCCTACTACAGAAACGGGTGTGAGAAAGATAGCAATAGGTTTCTTTAAAAATCAAATGCAGCTGTACAACAAATAATTATGACTTTTTGATACCACAAATTGCTTCAAAATTAAACAAACTTTCATTTAAAAATATTTTTAAAAATTGGTTTATGGGCCTATTGTGCACTATTTGGTATTTATGAACCCATATAAATCATAACTTCAAATAAGGGAACTTATACCAAATTCTAATCAACTCCATGGATGTAAAGAAGTGAAATACGAAAGAACTATAATTTGTAGAATTGTGGTATTGGAATTATCGCCAGAGAAAATTTTGACGCACACACACACGCACGCACACACAGTGATATACAGATATCGTAAAACTATTAAAATCGTATTCTAGGGACCCTAAAATGTGATTATTCATGAAAAACTCACCACCGAATTTTAAGACCAAAGACATTACCTTCCTTACCTAAGGGTGACGGAAGGTAAAAATGAAATACTTCGTAAGTACATTTCAATTCTACAGAGAATTTATTTTAAAATGCATCATTATGGTTCATCACTTCCATGGTTACTCACTATTGTCAAAAATTGACAGCAATGTAAAATTTGTCCATTTTAAATTGCAACATTATAAATAGTATTGCAGCACAGGAGATACCTCCAAAACACATCACATATGGTGTCAATTCTTATTACGACCGACTAGAATATTGCCTCAGAGTGATTGTTGGTATTTTTTAACATTTACTACATGAAAGTTATGAATTTTTGTAAGCTAAAGTTTTTTTAAGATGTACAACATTCATGTTTTGATTATTTGTAAATTGTATGTAGGCTAATTTCTAAAAAATAGTTTTAATAATACAAAACTAGAAATTTTGTATGTTGCATTTTAAAATGGACAAATATTACATTGCTGTCATTTTTTGACAATAGTAAGTAACCATGGAAGTGATTCGCCATATGTTGCATGTTAAAATAAATTCCCTGTATAAAATATGTAATTATAACATGATGTAATATTTTCAAATTTGATTTTTAAATGTACATAATATAAACATAAATTTTTAGAATATCTTCATATTCATAGTATGTATACAAGCTGCAGTAATTATAATATTTTTAATGTAATGTATTCATATTTTTAAATTATTTCGAACTCATATTTATTGCCGCATCGTTCTTTAGAATGTCAAATTGTTACCGCATTGTTCCTTTTCATTTCGATTAAATCTGAAGCGATATTGATAGTGTTATCTATTGGTCAATTATTGATCTGTTACTTCATTACCGTGTTGCTCATCAAAAATCAATTTGTTACCGCATCGCTCCTTAAAATTTAGATTTAATCTCCTGCGCATGATCAATATTATTGATTTTTCAATACATGGCTCATGAAAACGTCACACATTTTTCCATTCCATGCCTGTCTGTACAAACTTTTTGCCATGTATTGTGTATATGAGTATTTGGGGGCACATTAATATCAGGCCCCTTAAAGAAGGCATCTGCACTGGAAAAATTAAACAATTTCAGGAATTTCGTGGGAGGATTTGGCGTGTGCTGCTCTCTGTCTTAAAAAATGTAAACTTTGAAGGCGAGTTCTTCATTGTATTTGATTTAAATATCTTTTATTATTTATTATAGGCGTTTTTGGTGATACGTTGGTTTGAAACTATTTTGTAGTGTTTCAAACCATTATGTTTTGGCGATGCAACGGTGACGTCAGAGACGAAATTGGATGAAACAGTTTCGATGTTTTAAACGGATCCGCTGGGCTGGTTTGAAAGAATTTCGAAATATTTCGTAGTAGATGAGCTTTTAAATAATTATATATTAGTTCATTAATTCTGGATACTTCATTATTAATTGAGAAAATAAAACATAAATACGAATACGTAAATATTAAAATATAAAAATATAGATTTTACCTATCAGAAATAATAACTGAGTGCAGCCAAGAAATCAATTTATTTTAATCACAGTTTTTATATACACCACAATTGCAAACTTAACCAAATGTCCAGTTTACATTTGACAGTTTGAAATTTATAAGTCATTAGTTCAAAATGCATTATTTTAGAAATACCCACATTTACGACGTCATAGTTTTGAAAACAGCGGAACTGGTTCAACCATTTGTATGATGCATTATTTTGTACGTATGCTTTGTTATATGTTGCGCTTAGGCTGATTACGTATTGCTATAAATAGGAAGTAACAAAATCACTGAAATAAGATTTTTTTTTTGTTTATAACATTTAATATAAAATATGAAAGGTTTATATTTGTCAGAATATGTTTCCCACTGAGTGAACATTAATATCGTTATATATTTTTTATATTTATTCACCCATATTTTATTTCATTAATTTACTCTGTACGCTTTACCGATATTTGTGGTTGGTAATTCAGTATGTAATTAGGTAAATGAAAATTCATGCTACTGATACATAATTAATTCAGTTAAAATGTTCATGTATCAACAAATACAGCTGCATCCAAATCTGTAATGAGCTTGTTAATTATGGAACACCGTTGAAACGTTTCTGTGATTTAGTATCCATTAATTTAAGCTGCATTTAAAGGTTGTAGTAATTTCAAATGTAAGTATGTACTTGAATTATTTATTAAATAGCTTTCAGCAAATGTTTAATAAATAAATACGTTTATATACTTTTATAAAGATAAAACTTTTTTGTAATTAAAGAATATAATAAATAAATAATTTCTTCTTTCGCTGAGAACTTCAACAAACTGTCTGCAAACTTCTGCTGTCATGGCTTATGCAATGATTCGAAAGCTACTACAGTCGCCATTAAAAAGTATGGACTAATGTTCAACTTTTTTTCTTCTCCGCCGCTTCTTCATATTTTAATATTTTCTACTTAAAATGGCAACACTGTAGAAATGTCCGATCTATATTTATTTGACGGTAACTATAAATGTGGCACAATAAAAAAATCCTATATTTATATATAAAGGATTTTATTTGAAATCGTCACTAAAGTTCACAAAAGTCGTCATTAAAATCGGCACTAAAGTAATCCATAATATGACGATATCATGCAATAGCAGTATTGCCAACTTTATGATAATTGCTGTACATGTAAGATAATTTGGGCAGGTGTACGATGTACAATAGTAAATTTGTATGTAAATTGATAAATATATGTACAAAAAGTACGAACTAAATAATTCCAATGAATAAGTTTGAGATAAAAAGATAAAATATATAATTTTATAGTGTTATTTACTATAACTTCAATGTTCGAGGTTAGCAACATTGATTGTCAGACTGACAGACTATTTTTAACCTAACCTATAAAATAAATATTCTTTACACTTTTTATCACTCATAAGGTTTATTTTCCTCGCCCCTGAGGGCCTCGGCAACTAAATTCCACATTCGTGATGAAAAGTAGAACTTCAGTGCCTTGATCCATAAATAACTATTTCACAATGAAATTTATCTGTTTGGAAATTTTCAAAAATGGGATTCATTCTGGAAGTACTTACTCCTTTCGGAAATTGAAAAGTTGATCGCAATATTTTCTCCGTCCGGATAATTGCAGTACTTTTAAATTTCCCGAAAGCGTGAGGCAGGTTCGTGTGCGAAGACCGGAAAATGTAAAAACTTCCCAGTCCATTTGCCAACTTCCCAAGTTCATTTCTCGCGCTGTTTCCGAGGAATGGAAAGAATTTTCTTCCACCAGCACTGAATGCATCACAATGTTGCTTATAACAAGGGATTTATACCAGCATAAATTCTTCTCCGGGCAAATATGTACTCGGTAAACCAGGTGAGACCGAAAATATCACTCGCGCAATATGAATTTACAAAGATATTATTTTTTCAATGGAAAACCTAGGATGGGGTTAACTGCAGATACAAAATGCTTGAATCTCAATGGCGTATGCAACTATAATCGAATTTCAATATATTATGTTATAAAATATAAAAATAAGTACTATAGCTTCTCACTATAATAATAAAAAATTAACATTAGTTTGTGATAATATTGGGTGGTAGCATGAACAAGTGATTAATTGGGTGGTAGCATTAATGGTGATTAGGAGATGACTAGGGAGGAGATGATTAGCAGTGTTTTAACTCTGTCACTCGTTTATGGTTTATTTTAGAGAAAAAAACTTCAAATAGTTATAGAAAAATTAATTGTACGTAACTTTTATTTGAAGTATTTTTCTCCAAAATAAACTATAAACGAGTGACAGTCATCCCCTAATCACCATTCATGCTACCACCCAGTGTGATTAACGATGAGATGACTAGCAGTATTTTAGTATTGTCAATCATTTATGAATTATTGTACAGATAAATACTTTATATAAAAATTGCGTACAATTAATTTTTCTATAACTGTTATTTGAAGTTTTTTCTCTAAAATAATTCATAAACAATTAGCACTAAACCACTGGTAGTTATCTCTTCGCTAATCACCCTTAATCACTTGTTTATAGTACCTAGCATTCTTACTAGCTATTGAACGTTTTGGAGAAGAGATATGTTACGTCACCACGGTAGGATCATGGAAGTAAATGGAAAGAAACAGTTAAAAATTAACTTCTACTTTAAATTAAATTGACAGAAAATAGGAAATCGAAGAGAATACCAACCACGCATCAGATTGACAATATTTTTTTATAGAAGCCATGATTTTTGTGTTAGTCAATATTAAAAATAAAAATTAGCAAGAAGTGAATATTGGATGATAATGAGAAAATCACTTATCTCAAAGGAATACGAAAAATTCAGTTTCATTGTCTTACACTCATGGAGTAAAAAGGTAAATTAAATGATTAAAAAGCCTAACAATATAATCACTTTAAGGTTCTTTCTGATTATATCCAAATCTTATTTTTGTAGCTGATCTATTGTGGAAATATTACCAAGGTCTTCTTTCAAAAAAGTCAACTCTAAAAATTTCTCGCGGTGTACCAAATGGAAAATATTTTGTGTCGATATTTTCAGGGTAGTGAATTATGGCTCCATGTGGAACTGAATTTAATTAAATCTGTGAATGAAAAAGCTTTTTGAATTTGGCTTTTATTCATCCAAGGTTGTACGTCTATTCAAAATTAATTTATGTACAAATTTTATTATATTTAATTCTTGTTTTGTAAAAGTATATTTACAGTGCTCGCTAAAATTAAAAGTAAATGCAGCACTCTAATGCTGTGTTCGAAATTGCACTTTACCTTTAAAGTTTGATCTAAAAGTAAAAAAAGCATTTAATAATTTCTCTTTAAGTTAAAGTTGTCAATTTAAAATCCTTTAAAATAAAGTCTTCCGACAGTTCCTTTGGCTTAAAGTGAAATTATTAAACTCTTTTTTCATTTTAGATCAAACTTTAAAAGTAAAGTGACTTTATATTTATTAAGAAACCGGCTTTAATATATAAATTCTAAATTTATATGCTCTAAGTAACGTTATTATTTAGAATCTTACAAATTAGAATTTCGAGTTTTATAGGAGCACACTATGTCTTGAAGTATTCGCTTAAACAAACAGTGTGCTTTGCTGTAATTTGTGCTAATGTCAAATTTACTGCTTCAAATATAAACTTCTTAGCTTCTATTATATGAAATAAAATATTTATGTTTAATCTGAAGCATCAAATTAAATCGAATTGTATAATTAATTTTTTTTGTTGTAGGGCTGTGCCCGATGTCATATTTTGGCATTTAGTTATTAGGATTTAGGTCTTCTTCACATAAATACAGCTCCGAATGGCACATTAATGATATCCATTGGATTGTATGGCAATATTTTAGAATAAAAATGTATTATACAATTCGATTTAATTTGATGCTTCAGATTAAATGTAAATATTATATTTCATAAAATAGAAGCTAAGAAGCTATTCTTTAACAGAAAATTTGACATTTTGTACAAATTATAGCAACAAACATGATTTGTTTAATTAGTGGTCGTCAACTTCAAGGCATAGTGTGTTCTTAAAATACCCTAAAATCTAATTCCTAAAACCCTAATAATGACGTTATTTAGAGCATATAAATTGCGGAATAATACACTGTGAAGTGTTTCAAAAAGGAAATATTTGATTATCTTTGTACCATTTTTTTATTCTCATGCAAACAATCTAGACATCACGATAGCACCTTTATTTCCGACAGCAAACATCTGCTAGTGACTTTGAGGGTTGAGTTATGAAGGAAACGAGACGCACGCTAACCTGTGTCCTGCTACTGCAGCGAACAAAGCAGCAGTAATGCATTCGTGCTCGCTAATGCCCGTGTTCAAAGAGCTTTGTTTCCCAGCCAAATTGCGCCATCCGAATACGATGAGTTGCACAACTCAAAAGCACTGAATTTGTAGAAAGGGGAAACTGTTTTGATAATTTAATATGTAAACATTAATGAAATAACGGAGAAGGATTTTTTTAAAAAAATCACGGACTCATTTGAAATTCTTAAAAGTTTTTATTGAGTTAACGCAGTTATATATCATTTTTTGACATTTTATATTATAAATATGAAAGAACATTTGACTGTCTACAGTTTGATTACACATTTTCCTTCATATTCAATAAATAAATACAGAGTTAAAGAATTTTAAAAATAACGTTCATAAATCAACCAGCTATGCTATAACCATGGAAACTGATGATATATTTAAATATTCTAATTGACAGATGTCAGTGTCAAGGACAATTTACAAATATTTTGTTAGATATATAGAATATGTATCAAATAATTTTTGTTATGGAATTTGTAGAAAATAGTTATGTTCGTGTTACAATTTTATTGGATATATAGAATCTTTTCCAAGGATCTTTCGGTAAGGGATTTGTGAAAAATACATAGAATTTATAAATAGATAATATAGCAACATCAACAACCTAAAAACCACAGCATAGTTAAAATCACAATTACAGCGCTACGATAACAAAAAAAATATATAGGAAATTGGAACCAAATAAAAATAAAACCTTGTATTTACTTTTTAGTTAACATTCTTGTAGAAGCAATATAGAACATTTCTGAAACTTTAAAGTTTGTTTTTTAATATAAGGTGGAAGCCTCCTTGACTGGTTCACTTCTTATTTAACCGGAAGAAGTCAAAGAGTAACGATTAATGGATTTCAGTCGCACGATATATATATATTCCGTCTGGTGTTCCTCAAGGTTCCCATTTAGGACCGCTCTTATTCAACATTTTTATCAATGAAATCTCCCAATGTTTCAAATTTTGTAATTTTTTTTTTTATATGCTGATGACCTAAAGATGTATCATTCGGTAAATAACATCAATGACTGTAAATCCATTCAATTTGATCTAAAAAGTTTCCATCAGTTAAAGATAATCGTCTGCATTTAAATATTAACAAATGTCATTGTATCACATTTTCTAGAAATGTCGACAACGTAACAAAGAAATCATTTAAAATGCTTGGTTTTCGTATCAGGTTATCAAAGAACTTTAAAAATCCCAAAACCTTAAAAGTTTTATATTTTTCTTTAGTTCGAAGTCAATTAGAATTTGCAACAATTTGTTGGCCACCTCAGTATGCTATTCATATTAAAAGAATAGAGCGTATTCAAGAAAAATTTTGTAAATTTATTAGATATAAATTTAATAATTTTGAAATTAATATTTTACCTCTGGAAAAACGGCGAATCGTAATTGACTTGATATTTTTATATAAATTAGTAAATAATAGAGTCGATTGTCCTGATCTATTAAACAATTTAGGCTTTCGCGTGCCAATTTATACGACTAGAGCAACGGATTTATTCTGTTTAGGATTTAATAGAACTAATGCTGCTTTTAATTCTGCAGCTGCACTAAATCGTCTACCATTTTTTTACAATAAATATGTGTCTTAATAGTTCAATTGATATATTTCTTTTTAGTTTATCACAGTTTAAAAAACAAGTGACAAATGTAGTACTGTCCTTTAATTAGTTATTTGTTATTAATTTTTCTATTATGTTTTCATTGTAGTTGGTTATTTGTGTCATGAAATTATATACTGCTATATTATTATTTCTAATGTAACTTAATTGCTAATGTATTTTTTATTTATGTTGTATGTGCTTTCCTGTTATTGGGACATGGTCGTGTTGGAAAGCCGAAGTTAAATAAAATAAAATAAAATAAATAAAAAATAGACTGTACATAAATTGTATGGTTTGAGTCTTTACTCGCCGTCAAATTAGTATGGACTTGTGTCCATTTTTTCCCCTCTCCGCACCCTGTGTCTTGCCCTGCTGTGTTGCCGCTTCTTCATAACTTATTTTCAACATTGCCCATAAACTGACAACACTGTAGAAATCTGCAGTCCATATTTGTTTGACGGCAAACGAGTATAGCCAGAATGAAGTGAAATGTTATCCGTTACTTCCGTCTCAAATAATCTGTTATTACTTTAGATTAGTTTTCCATTCATGTGTTATGGTTCGTTAGTTCTTGAAACAAGTAATAGTGTAAAGTTTGAAACTAAATAGAAATACGTAATGTTGTACAGAGATTAACTATGCTACTTAAATACACAGCATTTTCTTCTGCAGATTAATGTGTAGAAACTTTACAATTTACTTTTTGTTTTACATATTATCTTTCACATAGGTAATTAATTTTACATGCACTACATAGAGCTGAAATAATAAGGAAATGAGACGAAAGGAAAGAAATATAAAAGCTTTACATGTACGATTAATTTTAATAAAAACGAATACTTGAGCTTCATTAAAAACACTCAAAATAGAATGCCAGTCTTATTACAATAGCTATTTGTGTATTAAGAGCGCAAAATGCGACATCGTCGATTGAGAGGTTGTTCTCTCTAAATCGACAATGTCCATTTGCGCTCGAAACACACACAAGATTTTTTCTATAGTCACCACAATGGGGTCCTCCACCATAACAAAAAATAATAAAATACACTTTATACTTACAGTACTGCTCAATAAATAACGATTGGCTAATACAAAAGATACGGTTTAAACTTAAAAAAGCTTTTAAATGATTATATCGTTACATTAGCCATCTATTCCATAAAAAAAACCAAAATTAGAGCGTGGAAGCAACGATTTGTGATGATTTGATGAGTTTTTGTAGCAAAATGTGTGGTTAGTTGTCACGCCTGTCACACTGAAAAAATTAACAAATATTTCAAGGAATTTGTGATTATATAGACATGTATGTGCATTGACTGATTACTAGCAATTATTTAAGTAACGAAATAATTAATAACTTTATTGTAATCAAAATAAATAGTTAACTAGAGATCTGTCATTACGACTCGCAACTATCCTACCGCCATCTGTGTACAATCATTCCTATTATTAAACATAACTTCACACGGGAATGCCCACAACACCCGAATATTCTACACCAGAATATACAAACCCAGAATATGCATACACAGAATTATTCAAATCAAGAATATTTAAGACCAGAATATTCAAATGTAGAATATGCTTACACAGAATCATTCAAATCAAGAATATTCAAACATAGAATTACGCATTAATAGAAAACGCTCATGCGACCACCGAATCTTACATCACCCGAAAGCTCTGCGCCCGAATGTGACAAAAACAGAATGCGCTCACTTTAGGATATCGGTTGCTAGATGTCACTATGAAAGTTAGTTCAATGTCGATATTCTAGTGTACTTCAATTTATTTAAATGAAATTCGTAATAGACATACGTTTTTATTCTCTACCGACCCGACCTCTACTGAACTGTCAACCAGCTTCAGCTGTCACCGGTAGCCGGTAACCTGTCAGTGAATATAAACAAAAACAAATAAAACATTCCAGTATGTAAATATTAACGGGGGTTGGTATCCTTTTATTTCACAGTAAGAAAGACAAAATTGTTCTATCGTAATATCTAGTAGAAGAACGTAGTGAAGTATTTCAAATTTCAAGGAAAATCATTAACAACCATAAAAATGAAAAATAGAAATACACGTACAGGTGCTATTTACAATACATTTCGTCATTAAGTTTGAGATATTGGCTATCAAAATCGTAAGTACCTTTTGTGGTTTTAATAATAACAAAGTACGAGGCCACAACACCTTGCTACATCGCACGTCGAAGATGTCCACATACTTGGCACTACAAATGAACCACACAGGCCTGTATTAATTTCATTCTACTCCCTCCAGATGAAAACCACTATAACGTCAAAACGAAGCAAGTTGAAAAGTTCAACAAGAAAAAAGCGCAGGGGAAGCAACTCATCCGAAGACTCTCCATCCAATCCACCCTTTCAAGCAACAACAGCTGCTGCCGAAGTTTCTCAGTCGACAAACTAAACTCTAACAGAAACATAAACATAACACCACTTAACACGAACGGCAAGTATATACAGAACAGTCAAAATAATTTAAATTGTTTGGCAATTGATGGTGAAACCAGTGTTAATATATATATGAAAAACTTGGGCTATGTTTGATGATTTCTATTTACCACTATTTTTAAATTACTACTATAAATTCTATCTGTATGATACACATAATATAAAAATAATATTTTTGGGTCTTTTTTGTATTAAAACACAATTAGAAAAATGTACAGTAGGTGCACTATATTTAAAACCAGGTCTAGATGATGATGCTTACTCTATGATACTTTAACCACAATTTTTATTTTCTTACTCGAATTACAAATTCCTTTAAGTAGGGGACATCAATACCAAAATTGGCCAATTAAATTACGCACCACATTATACATTCAATTGTAAACATATTTCGGAACTCAGAAACTCAATACATAACGTAACAGACCCCACGGTTAAGAAAATAGTAGAAATGTTGAAAAAAATTGGGTTATTTGTTTTAAACGGGCGAACAACAAGCGATGGTAGCAGCAGAGTTGATTACGCTTGGTGTAATATATTAATAATAACAACAGAAAAACACTTGGTTTACACTATTAATATATTAATACTTAAGTATATGATAAAATTTGAAATTAAAAATTAAGACCCTCGATAACACCCTAGATTGAGATCATAATATATGTACCGTTTTTATAGAAGATTCATCTTTACTTACAATGAGCACTTTAAGCATATTAAACAGTCATTTGGACTTGAAGGCTATTTGAACATCAGTTTAATTCTACCGAAACAACAAATTATTAGTCGAATTCGATTTGCATACAAAAAAGGCTTAAATTTTTTTTACAAACGTATAAAATATGAGTTAGATGGGGGAAAATTATGTACAACTCGTAATTTCAATTTGCCTGAAAATTTGATTCATTTTTTTCTCAAATCCGATTTATGTAACTCATTACGTAATAATTATATCAATAAATATAAAGTATACGAATTAATTGAATAAAAGAACAATAGAAAAAATAAATAACCTACTTTACTTCACTATTAATGCATTAAAAATTCGAAGCTTCTGTTTAAACGGTTAGTATTGTGTCATCATCGATTGCTTTTGTTCTTATCCACATTTTTGCCTCAAATTCTTTGTCGAGATCTGTTCTATATGCACTGGTTTGAACACACTTTTTAATTCTTTTGTAATGCACAAGTATATATAACTTTGTATGTAAATATCAACCACTGGTTTGTGATGTACACGTAAATAAAACTAGTAATAAATAATAATAATAATAATAATAATAATAATAATAATAATAATAATGATGTAAATATTGACTTACTTTATTTTAAAACAATGCTTATTTATAGTAAACCGTTACCCATTACAAATGACTGGAACTGAACCAAATATGTATTTACAAAAGTTCCACATACATTGTGGTAAATTTCTTTTCATTTCTACCGGTGTTTGCACCGTTGGCTGAGTACCCCACACTAATGTACTCCACAGATTTTCAATTGGTGACAAATCTGGAGAAGAAGCAGGCCCTGATATTTTGTGCTGATTAAAAAATGTCGGCATTCCTCTCGCAACATGTGGTCTTACTGAAATACGGCTGCCGGATTGAAATGCATATGTTATTAGATATTGCATCCCAAACCATAATACCTTGTGTATGGCTACTAGATAAATCAAAGCTGACTCGTCCGTCATTTTGTAGCCCACTTCAATCATACAATATCAGTGTTAAAGTAGATATTATTAATCATAACAAAGTATCCACGATGACGAACTGTAAATTGTGCGTATCATTCGAGAAATAGTTATAAATTTTACAAGTAAATATTTTTATTTGTTTTATTACGTACGCAATACATAATACATTATATTTTTTCTCTAACTTCAAAAATCTTCAACCTGTATTCTTTTTTCTATTTTTTTTAAATATTTTAGTATACTAAATTATAAGCATCAAATAATTAATAATCTTTTTCGTGAATTACCCGCAAATCCGAAGAAAAGAGATAAATGATAAATGGTTAGTAAATTGCAGAAGTAAAGATTGGAGCCCTACTCAAAAAGATTGATATGACTTTAATAGTGTAAACGTACGGGTCTAAGTTTGGAAAAAGAGCCGTGAGGCGAGTTTTACAAAAGATGTGTGCGCTAACAAGCCGTATGAAACATGTTTTTTGTACTATTTTTACCTCTTGCTACCTTTGGTAAGGGAGATATAGGGATCGTGCTAAAAATCGCATGTTTTAAGGTCCGTAGAACGTAGAATCCGATTTTAACTTTTTTACGATGTCTCTGTGTGTGTGTGTGTGAGTGTGAGTGTGCGGGCGCGCGCGCGCGTGTGTGTGTGTGTGAGTGTGCGCGCGCGCGCGCGTTTGTGTGTGTGTGCGTGTGGATGTTGGAAGGACTATTCCTCAAAAACTATAATACTTAAGACCTGCTTAACTACGTATTCCTCAATCTGAAATTCAAGAGAAGAGCTGAAAAGGTTTTGGGGACAATTGGACAACAGAAAGTAGTAGTTTCTTAGAAAAAGTCTTCTAAATATTATTTTTTGTTATTACAAATATTGAAAAACATAAAATTCTCCATCTAATACACTTAAAATTTTTATTAAATCTTCTATAGAGATAAATATACTATAATATATAAAATAATCGGATGTAATGAATCGCAGAGGCTAAACTACACCAAGAAAACCAGTTGACAAATTTAAATGTTTGTAACATAGTTTGTAAATGACAGATAAATGTCAGTGTCAAAAATCAACAGTTATAGTGACATTCTGAAAGCTTATTATGGTAAGTAAAACTTTATAAAAGTTTATTTTCTAGTATTAACCATGGCATTGAAATAAAATCTCAAACAAAATTTATGACATTTCACCTGTCAGAAATTATAAAATATAGTTTATTTGAAATCGTCACTAATGTGCTCAAAAATCGTCATTAAAAGCTCAGAAATCGTTACTAAAGTAATCCATTATACAACGATTTCATGCAATTGCAGTGCTTCCAACCTTATGATAATTGCTGTACATATAAGATAAATTTGGGCAGTTGTACGATTACGATGTACAATACTAAATTTGTACATAAAATGACAAAAATATGTGCAAGAAGAACAAACTAAATAATTCTGATGAATAAGTTTAAGATAACGAAATTAATTAATTAATTTTGAGTGTTCTTTATGATAACTTTAGTGTCCGACTACCAAATTTAAACCAATATGAGCGTGTCCAAGAGAGAACAGTTCTGAATTCATTTTCTATCTCTGGCTGCTACTGTGACATTTGGCGGGAAGCGGAATGCTATTGAATTTTCGGGTATAAAGGGAATTATTACGACAAACTGGAGAGAAACTAACGAGTTAATAAGAATAATGAATGACTGGTTTGATTTATATATGTACGGTCAACATAGTGGTGTAAATGCTCCTGGGATAAATTTTGATTTGCAAGTAACTTTACTAAATAATGTTATCGACAATAGTAGAGAATTTCCTTTTCAAAATAGGATATTAATTTCTAATAAAACTTTGATTGGCTTACACAATGAATTAAATTATAAATTTTGTAAGCTCCAAATTTAAATGTAGCGGCTGGGTTAGTAAAAATAAAAATAGGTAGTTTTGTTCCGTTATTGTACTATTATTGAACGTGTAAGAAGAATGGTGTATGTATTATAGGTGGGAATACACATTGTTTCATATAATGCACATAATTTATACATGCCTATCCATGGCCAACCATTGAATTGCGCTACGCTTATGGCCGTCTAAAATGTCACTAAAATTACAGATCGAGTTTCGAGTACGTCAAGTGGCGCCACGGCACGGAGTAACATTGTACTATTTAGAATTTAAATTTTGATGTATTATATTTACTTTTAATAAACTGACACCACATTTTGCACATCTAAAACTTCGTCGACAGGGACCAAGGAGAATCAGGTATACCGACACTATCCTACTAATTGAAATAAAAATAACTAGATGTCGCCACTATCCGTACCAAATCTTATTCCAATCTGTAAAAAACAACGATTTGAGACGGCCATAATAAGCGTGAGCGTAGTGTATAACGCGCAAATGGACAACATTTGTATGTTATGGAAATTTACAGGGCGATACGTACATAATGAATTTGTATAAATACCCCCTTATTCAACATGTTAAGTTTATGTTAAAAGAATAAAGTGAAAGTGTAAAGAAAGAAGTAATATTTATAAATCAAGATATATCAGAAAAATTTCGTATATGAGAGCTATGAGTGGAACAAGGGTTCTCACCCATCTACAGTTGATTTTCAACATATATTAAGACGGTATATTTTAGGAAAACAGACCCTTTTATATTTAGCAGGATATATAGTTTACAGATTTGGGATAAAATATTCTTTCACATTTTTTAAAAATTAACTCAGTAGAAAAAAATATCTGTTGTGACCAGCACAATACCTCTCGCCATTTCCATATTTTATATTATATAAGTATTGTATTGCATTTCGCTATCGAAACGTCGTTTTATAATAAAAAAAATTTGATGTGGCCAGCACATGACCTCCCGTCAATTCCATGTTTAAAACAGCAGTGACCTTTAAGTAAAGTATCACTTCCGGTTGATCGTTTGTAAATAAAATCTAGTTTGTTATCCAATAAATAGAAAAGTCTGTAATACGAAATTTCGGATTATGTTTTATTGTTTTTCCTCAAAAATCTGTTAGAGCTCGGAATTAAGTACTACATCCGATTTATCATATATGGTTAAAATCTAATATGTTGTTTCAAATTATATAGGTATGAGTTTTAAATACCAAATTTGAGAAGTTTTGGATCATATTTTAATAGACTTTAAGAAAAAATCGTCACACACACATTCTTATAAAAATAAGCATGAACTTCTAGGTGTTCTAAAATGCAATCTTTGTAAATTCTTCGCCGAACATGATCCATTTCGTAAATGTGTAGTTGTAAATTAATATTAATTTAATAGCAAATTTAAATCAGATCATCCTGTACATCTAACATTTATGTATGATGGAAAATATATTATTTTAATTTCATTACAATTAAATATTTTACTGTTATATTCTCCGTAACACGGTTACATTATTAATTTTAATGTAATTGCTTCCTGACAGTGACATTTGTTTGAATATGTCAAAATTGTTATTAAAATTATGTTTTTGTTCGGCGCATAGGCAAGATGATATATTAAAATAAATTATATTATATATTCATATTTAATGTTATTTAGAGTTATTTACTAAATGTTATTATCGTAGAATTAAATATTGTACCATTATATTCAATTTTAATTAGTAAAAGTTGCTAAAAAATTATATTCAATGAATTTTTTAAAAAGAAAACTGTTAAAAGCTTGTATAAATGATACTTCCGGTTATCCGATATACACTAAAAACTAATGAGCTCTTCCCACATTAGTATAGACACACACACACATACATACCTACAGACATCACTGTAAAAATGTTAAAATCGGATACTGGGATCAAAACGTGGTTATTCACTAAAATTTTTAGCACGAACCCTATACCTCCCTTACCTAGGATAGCGGGAGGTAAAAATTACAGAACTTTACCCAAAGATTGTTTTTATCGTATTTAACATGTCTTCTGCATACATACAATTCTAATTAGTTCCTACCTAAATGTCCGAGATTTTTCCAAACCATTAACAAGATTGGTGGTATTTCTGATGGACATAAATGCATCTTACCTATATTTTTAAATATTTAATTAATAATACAATAAGAGAGATTAATTGTACCTACATTATAAGTAGGCATGTGGTATGTGTTTTACGAAAATTGATTACTTAAGAAACTTGTGATTGTTAGGAGAGAAAAAAAAAGAATAAAACAGATTATTCGGAAATGTCATGTTTGATTTCTCATTGTTAAGTTTTCTGCAACATTTCCAGTATATTTTGCTCTATAATAGTATATTGTGCAACAAGTGCGGAAGAGCACCTATTGCCCACGAAGTGAAGTCGAGGGCTGAAGCTGAAATTACACAAGTGGGCAATAGGTGTTTCTGCACGAATTGCATACTATCTTTTTCTACGACTACATTCTTTGGTAAGATATAAATAATTAATTTTTAATAATGAACATAATGGGTGGAATTCAGTGGGTTGTATTAAAGTCTGTATTAAAGCTTGTATTAAGTATATGGCAACATTGTAATATTTCCCAAATCTATCAATGAGATTCAATTGTGATATAGAAATTTTACCGCAGGGAAAAGTAATACAGATATCCTTTATTCAAATGAAGAAGTATAATTGTAAATGGAAGGTGTAAAAGGAAACTTGCAAAAAAATAGCAACATTAGGTTAGAAATATGTCAAATTTTTTGTGTCAAATTTCATACCTGAATGTTAATGAATTTTAAAATATCTCAATCCCCGTTTTGATATTTGTCCTTTTTTACCGTAATTGTATGGCTTTCTTACTTCTATTAATGATATTTTTTCTTTATTTGATCCTTTGGTCTCTCACTTTTTTCTGACAGGTATTACAAAGTTGCCAAAATATTTTTGACAAAGAACTGTTTTAGCTTAAAACACGCTAATACAACCCACTGAATCTCACCCAATATGTTTTCGATAATTAATTGAACTTTAAAATAATTACAGTAGTTACTTATATTTATAAATAAAACAATTCATATTTAAATATTAACATTATATTATAGTTGGTATAACTTTTGGGCTTTGTAAAGCATGAGAATCTGTGAGAAATAATTTCTCACACTTTAACCCACGACTGTGGGAAATGAATGACTTTCGGGCTTTGTAAAGCATAGGAAAAGTACAATTTTCTGTAGTGGTCGTAGGAAAAAGCATTTCTTGTTATCAAAACAGGAGAGCAGGTTATTATTGGAAATGTTCATTTTATATCTGACTTCGCAAATGTTTGTAGGGTGAATTTGGCGTTTATAAGACAATGAGTTTTCATATTGAATAAAATGTGTCCTTAAAAAAAAAAAAAAAATGTAAATCGAGAAGATTTGATTTATATAGAAGCCTGACATTCCTTTGGCCCGCATTTAAATAATCAAACAAATTACAAGTGGAAATTATTTAAGCTATACATTCATCAATTTAACAAAGTTCCTATCACTGAAATATATACTAACTGGAACTCGCATACTCTACCTATCAGCGTACGCTGCACTGAAGCCTCATTGAAACATAATGGCTGGTCCTGTTCGCGCACGTTCGTGCCGAACCGAACATAGCCGAATAACTCGTATCATAGCTGATCGCTTTGTTTTCATATTATGCTTCATTTATTTAAACATGCGCCACACGAAATAATTTCCGTCTACTCACGAACTGTCTCGATGTTTGCCAACTACTCCAGCAGCAGGCTTCCGTCTACTCACGAACTGTCTCGATGTTTGCCGACTACTCCAGCAGCAGGCTTTCAATATGCTTCACAGTCACGGTTCGTACGCGCATTCCAGTTAGTATATATTTCAGTGGTTCCTATTTATAATTCAAATCTCCTCTGTGTAAAACAGATTAACAAAATAAAATTAATAAATTAAAAGTAAGCTAATGTTGTTTAAAAAATATGTATTTGACTTCACATTCTTACACAAATTTTTATGATATCCGTTACAATAATTTTATCAAATAGTGGTTAACTCATTAAAAATAAATATTCACCACCATAGCCTCCTATAGTTTACGACCCATGAGGTAGCCTTTAGATTATTAGTCGGTGAGATATTATTTACCCTTTGCGTTATTATTATAAATTACACATTATTAAAGTAAACTAAGCGTTTAATGTTAATTACGTATTACAAATTAATATTATTATAATAATAACTATATCTTAATACATCATGTTTAGTTACAAATTCATTATGTTTTCATCGTCAAGATTGGTTAAAACAGTTCGAATTTTACTGTAAACGTTAATGTAGCTACTAATTAGTTTCAATAATTTACCAGTTGCACCAACGTAACTTAATTTTAAGCGTTCCTTAAATTGACAATATTGCATCGAAATGAAATGCCAAATGAATTATTATGCATTGCTGTCAAAATTTCGAATTGCATTTTTTTTTATTTAAAGGTCGCTTAAAATTTTAGCCTTGTTGTTGTTGTTGTTGGTGCAACTGGTCATAAATAACAGAGATTCTATACCTTGGAAGTATATTTACTATTTGATCCCATCTGCTTAAAAACTTGCCAACAGGTAAAATTCAAATCAACTGAGTACAATAATAATTCATATCCTTGTGTGAATACAGTATCATGAAAACTTTTACTAACACTTACATTAGAAAACACGTACACTTTACCACAATTGGCAAAAATTGTTTCACAGTTTAAAATTTAAAAATATACACAATATTATAGGTTGGAACTTTTTCGGGTTTCTGGGCCATGGTCTTTTAGGTATAACACCTAACGTTTCGCCCAACAATGTGTTAGGCATCATCAGAGGTTTTCTGAGTCTTTACATATAAAAATAACCTTTTTCTTGAAAATGACAGATGTTAATGTCAATATTTGATATATTTTTGACAAATTGATCATAGATTGTTTTGGCTGGAAATATTAATGATCGATATTTTTATTTTTCAAAAGTCTTGGATTCTTTAGCTGTTTAGGTGTTATACCTAAAAGACCATGGCCCAGAAACCCGAAAAAGTTCCAACCTATGATAAATGCCGGCCATGAAAGCCTTAGTAATTATTTATACACAATATTGTTTATGTTCTTGTATTTCCAATTAGTTTTAGACAACATATACCTGTCCACAAAGTTTACAAAACTATTAAAATTTGTAATCAAGCCTTCACACAAAAATTGTTCTATATCATTCATTTCTTTTCGTAAAACTATCTCCCTTCTTCCAGATCACGAAGGTTTAGAGAAATACTTTGGTTGATTGGGGAATGATGGAGGTAACCTTTCGGAGATATGTCAGTTTTGTTTTACGAATATTACCTTGACTATATTTCAATAATAATAATATCACTTTCCTCAAAATATTTTCAGTTTTCTACAAACGACCGAATGTTTGCTCAAAGTATAATCCCTGGTATAATCTTTCAGGTAAATTTGCATTGTCACAAATTTTTTAGCCTTTCTTCTTTTGAGAAGCTTCTGTATTTAATGTATTAGCATAATTCGATGTACATTCAAGTAAGTACAAAGCAATGTCTAAGTATCTAGAATAATAAAAAATATTATAAAAAGGATTTGTACAAAAAAATTACTCTCATAACCTAACTTCCTACAACAAGTTTCATACCTTGCTAAATAATATTTTTGCTTAGACAAATGTGTGGCCATTAGAAGATACAATAATTATATCAAAATGGCATTTGCAAGGAAAAATTCACAGTCAGGCATGTATTATACGAGACTGTAATCCAGTTACAAGTTTCTGACAACCGGATTACCAAGTGTGTTGCTTTTTCATACTTCATCGCTTGTAAAGTATAGGAGACTCACCACACAATTATGTTATCAATTGAATATAATCTCTTTTGTTTTTTAGTATATTATGAATTTCTATTTATTATTATAGTATAAGCTCACTTTTGACAGATGCACGTTGAAGACGTATGTCTACAAGCATTTTTATTTTAATCACATGAAAGATGACTAGATTATCGACAATGCATATGTTGCATTGAACTTTTGAACTAAATTCGTAGCGACATCTAGTGACAGATAGCTAAACTGGCCTCGACTACTTATTCGGTTCTCGAACCATTCTGACAAAAGCATATTCTGGTGATGAACAATTCTGTCCATGAGTTTTCGTGCGATGCGTAGTTCTGTGTTTGAATAATCTGGGTTTGAATGATTCTGTGCATCTATTTTCTGCTGTAGAATATTCGAGAATTGAATGATTCTGTGCATGCATATTCTTGGTTTGAATATTCTGGTTTAGAGTATTCGGGCGATGTCTATGCACCCACTTCACACAATTTATTTTATATTTAATTTTATTTTATCGTTATTTTTCATTCTTCTTGAGTTTTTATTCAATCTAATCTAAGCATTTTATACTTTCGTTTTTGTAAATGAATGCCCTATTTCATTTTCACAGCAGTGTGGCATTTTGTTAGGTTATGTTAAATACCGACAGAACATATGTCAAATTGTCTTGTGAACGTGATAAATGTGTAACTACAGTGCCATTAGTTTTTAACTAAACATTTTCATTAAGAATGTAGACAAGTGACATTTCTCAAAATTGTATACTTAGAAATTTGGACAGCGAGCGTTTTTTCTACTTTGTCGCGCATGACCGGCAAAGTGACATTTTGCGTTGACAAAAGAGAGCGCAAATGGCTACTTTCTATAGTGACTGTAGAAAAAAAATAATAGTAGTATCTTGTGTATCCTCATAAAAACTAAAAAATAAATTCTACACAATATGAAATATGTATTTTATTCTCAATTATTCTAGAGAGTGATCTTCGGAAACAATTATATTAATGCTTTTGATCTCTGAAATATATATTGTACCCGATATATACTTAATTGTTAGCAAATCAATATCTTTCTATAACATATTTCTACAATACATAAACCTTCCATTTGTATCGAGTGAGTTGTGCACAAATAAAAGAAACAAACTTTATTATTTGCTGATAACAGGAAATTGGTGCAGTTCTCAGCACTTGTATCCAGGGGCGGATCTAGTCTAACAGCCCGATTCACAAAAAAGTTTAAGCTAATCCTCATTTTTGGATTAGTGAATTCTATTCTATTCCGGTATTTAAAATTTAATTTTCATGATATTATCAATATGGAATAGATTAGACTATATTGTAAGTTATAAACTGTCAAAATTAGAGAGAATTCGCTAATCCAAAAATGAGGATTAGCTTAAACCTTTTTGTGAATCGGGCTGTAGGAGTTTAAGGTGGGGTAATGAATTTGCTATTTTTTTGGGCAAAAGGACGCAAAGATTGAGACTGAGGAGTAAAAATAAAACTTACATTTATTTTTGTGTGAAAAGAGACTTTTTCATCGCCTAAATGAAAAATTGCCAGTTTGGATTGTTTTATTATTTTTGAATACGTCTCAGGCAAGTGATTTAAAGACCGATATATCAATCACATATCCCCATTTGAAAGACAAATCTGCGATGGACACTTGGCGATCATCTATACCTAATAAATATGTGTCCGTAGAACACGATCATCCCTTTTCTGAATAATCGAATAATGCCCAGTTTTTTTGTGCTATTTTTCAATATTTATAAAACCATACATTATATTTTTTTTCGGGGGGAAGGGGGTAATTACCTCCTTTACCCTCCCCATAAATCCGCCACTGCTTGTATCAACAACTCTTCTTTTTTGCTATTTGAAACCCCTTTAAAAAGATATATTTACATACATGTGTGTGTGTGTGATGTGTGTGTGTGTGATGTGTGTGTGTGTGTGCGTGTGTGTGTATGTGTGTGTGTGTTTATGTTCTATGTTAATTTTCGCTCAGAACGTCAAAAATGAAACGTAGTCAAATTTAAAAATCATTGTCCAGTTGTTAATTGCATATTAAGTACCTGGAACAGCACACAGCGCAAAAATAACAAAAACAAAACACAAACTAACTCAAAAATAAATAGCTGCTGAAATATTTGCAGCAAAATTTCAATTTTAAATTTCAACGTTGCTCAATAGCTATGTTTTCAATGAAATTATTGTCCCTAATGATCAATTTTTAATAATAAATTTTATAATTATTGAAACACAACACTTGATTATTCCACAGATTTTATTTATTATGTAACGATCGGTTCGTCCTTTCGGACATCATCAGACAATAATATTACATTAAGAAGACAGGTATTTATATGTTCCAAACATGTTGAGTAGGGGTGAGTTGCTTACATCTAATTGTTCGTTGACAATGTTTTTCTTACAATTAACGGCTTTCCTAATTTCTAAATTGTCGGCATATTGCCGACAAAGGATTAAGATTAAACCTATTGGAGAATTTAGAAATTAGGAAAGCCGTTAATTCTAAGAAAAATATTGTCAACGAACAATTAGATGTAAGCAACTCACCCCTACTCAACATGTTTGGAACATATAAATACCTGTCTTCTTAATGTAATATTGTCTAATGATGTCCGAAAGGACGAAACGATCGTTACATAATAAATAAAATCTGTGGAATAATCAAGTGTTGTGTTTCAATAATCATATTCTAAAATGTTCCTTCAAGTACCGACTACAAAAACCCTAACAGTTATTAATAAATTTTATTTATTTATAATAGGGCTAGGACTTTGAACTGGGTATTTAGTTATATGG
This sequence comes from Ophonus ardosiacus, assembly GCA_943142095.1. Classification (NCBI taxonomy): domain Eukaryota; kingdom Metazoa; phylum Arthropoda; class Insecta; order Coleoptera; family Carabidae; genus Ophonus; species Ophonus ardosiacus. Next base: position 38,109,096 of record OW964832.1, on the reverse strand, counting down.
GAAATAACCACCCACCCGGACCAAATGGAATACGGGTCGGAACCGATTTTTCACCCATAAGACCCGTAAGACCCATAAGAACCACAGATCCATATTACCCGTAAGAACCACAGACCCATATTACCCGTATGGTATCTGTCTTATACATCGAGATATGTTTTACTTGTCTTATTATTGTACAAATTACTAACTTATCTTTTAAAACTAATTGTATTACCTATGTGAAGTGTTTAATCAAATAAATTAACTTAATTAAATAAAATTATTTTTCAACGGTATGATTATTTAAACAGATAGCAACGTAATAATACGTCTTACGGGTGATATAGTTCTTACGGGTAATATGGGTGTGGTTCTTACGGGTAATACGGTGTTATGGCTGAAGAATCGGTTCCGACCCGTATTCACTGAAATACGGGTGGGCGGGTGGTCACATGGATCCACTGGTATTTCGAGCACTAATTTATAATCATTATTCATTTGTCCATCGCCTAGTTGAACATCGCCCAGTTGCCCTCTCTTAGTTTACCGTGTCCGTAAAGATGATGTAGTCACATTAAACGAACTCCGCAAGAACTTAAATTTATTATAGCAGAATTTTGCAAAATATTCAGAATAAAAATAATAAATGGACGCAAAGTTTGGCAGTATTTCAGAAAAAGTTCACCCCAGGTATTTCAACTTCCGCTTAGGAAAAAGACATTCTCATATAATGTGTTGGCAGGGCATAAATATTTTAACGATGCTCTTAATTATTGTTTGGTGAATCAGAGTTGTTCCGCAAAAATTAAAGCATTATTATAATATTACTCCATTTTCTTTAGAAAACAAATTTCAGAAAACTTGGCTGAACGCTTATTCGTGTGCAGTAGACTTAAATGACTAAAGCCTCATATCCATCGATTGTCCTAATGCGTAAGAGCTATAATTAATAACTAAGCGCAATGCATAAAAATATTTGTCATTTGCCAACGTTTACTACCATTTCCAGCTTTTGCGTAATGTTTAAGAACTATACAGCTTCATTTCCACCGATTGTCCTAATGGCTAAGAGCTATAATTAATGCTTAAGAATTAAGAGCAATGCGTAAGAACAAAAGATTGCAAACTGTCAACTGTCAATCTATTTTATAATTATTAAAATTTAATTTTTCGGTATGGATATAGATACAGAAAATTATGTGTATCACATATTTAAAAAAAGAAGAATTGCTGCTGAAATTGCAGTCTGCTAGACAACAAATAATAAGGGAAAAAATTGTGACATTTCTGTTGAATTAGTCACTAAACAAAATAGCTGGAAATGGTAAATTGTCATAATGCATTAAGTCTTATGCACTAATTATTATGCATTAAGCAATAAAACATTCGGTGGAATAAGAGCAATTTGTAAGAACAAAAAATTGCAAACTTCTAATCTGTACTGTCGACTGAGAGGCTGTTAGCTATTTTATTATTAAATTTTTAGTTTAGTAGGTATGGATATAGGTACAGAAAATTATGTATATGACATATTAAAAAAATCTATTATAGCCAACACAATACCTCTCGCCATTTCCATTTTATGTTATAGAAGTATTGTATTGCACTTCGCTATCAAACCGTCATTTTATAACAAAAAAATTACAGAACTTTGCCAAATATTGTCTTTTATTGTATTTAACATGTCTTCTGCACATATACAATGGGGTATTCCACTTATTTTTTTTTATTATTTTAAATAAAACTTCAATCAATTTTGAAGCAATTCATAGTATTAAAAAATCTTAATTGTTCCTAGTTTAACAGTATTTTATTTTCGAGAAATCAGTGTCACGTCACATTTCCCCTATACTTGTCTTTCTCACACACACTGCTCTGAGTACGCTGCGAGAGAAAGATAACAATTGTATGACGTAAATTTTCCCTTTTAGCAAATGTGAAATATCTCGTAAAGTAATTATTTAAAAAATGTTTTCATTGTTTTAACTATTATTTATTGAGCCATACTTTATGTTAAATTGAATTTTTTAAAAAAATTTTGTTATGGTGGAATACCCCATTCTAATTATATCTATTTTTCATTGTATGAGGAAGTTCCTAAATGTCATAGATTATTCCAATTCATTAACAAGATAGGAGGTATTTCTGATGGATATATGCATTTTACGTACAATTTTAAATATTTAATTAATAAAACAATAAGAAAGATTAAATGTACTTCGATGTACCGCGTTACATTATTCTATATATTACAGTGCCTTTATCTCTTAATCTATACAAGATATAATAAAAATTTTAAGTGTCTAAGATGGAGAATTTTATGTCCAAAAAATTATATCTAGAAGATTGTTTTAAAGAAACTATTAATTCCGGTTGTCCAATAAATCTAATCAGCTCTTTCCAGGAATGTCAGATTGAGAAAACTGCAGTTAAATATTTTTTAATTCTTATAGTATTTGAGAAACCGTGGCTCCAACATCCACACACACAAACACACACACATACATACACACTCACACGTATGGACATTATCGTAAAAATGTTATAATCGGATTATAAGGACCTTAAAACGTGCTTATCCACTAAAATCTGGATATGCGATTTTTAACATGATTCCAATACCTCTCATAGCAAGAGGTAAAAAAAGAATTGCTGTTGCAATGGCAGTCTGCTAGATAACAAGTAATAAGAAAAAAAAAAAAATATGACATTTCTGTTGAATTCGTCAAACAAAGTAGTGGGAAATGGTATCCCAGTAAATTGTTATAATGCATCAAGCCTTTTGCACTAATCATTATGTATTAAGCATTAAAACATTCAGTGGAAATGAGGTTTAATGATATTACTAACGAGATGAAATAATGAGTGAAAATTTACAAATGCAACGATTGCTTTGAATAAAATATTTATTTACTTTCAATCTGACAGAAACGGTGGTAGAATATATAAATGAATAAAATGAATAGAATAAATTTTTCAAAAATTCAATTTGGTTTCCTATTGGGATCTGGAACAAAATAAACAAGTCCACGTTACTGAAAGACATTAATATTTCAAACAAATTTTGCAAAATAAAAAACATTTAAATGAATGTGGAAATTGAAGTAAACTAATTCCTTTCATCAGAATATGAATAATGAATAAGAAACTGCGAAAATGAAAACTGAAAAAACGAAAACTACGAACATGAAAACTATTTCCTTGAGTGCAAGAAAATAAAAATGTATGATTAATTCCTTTAAATTTAAAAGACTCTGCAAGTTGATAAAATCAAATGAATCATCTCGAGCGCCCACTAATCATGTAACATTACGTAAAGCAAGCAAACAATTTAGAATTCAATTTATATTCAAAAGATGAATCGCTTTACGAACACTTTATACATACTCCTGCATTTATTCAGCCAAGATTGCATTACATAACAACCATCAATAACACTGAAAAATTACTAAGCAAATTTATTCAATTGCGAAAATTAAAGAGAATAATTTCCCCGGACTAAAAGTTGCATTTACTTCTTTGTACACCGTACAATACTTTCCGGCCTTTGTTGCAGGATGGGATCATGTATTCTCGAGCGACATATGACAACAATGTATGAATTATTATTAATGATCTTTACACAAGCGCAAAATAGAGGAGAATATTACCACTAGTTTTTAATTAGGTTAAGTAAGTATAATATTCATCAGACAGTACATGAGTTATCTGTTCTATTATAGCCTTCACAGATAATCGAAAAATTACATTATATCATTACTTTGATATTAAAAAAAAATATAAAAACCACGAAATTTTAATTTCTTTTGAAATAAAATTCTATACTAGGTGGTGGCGGTTAGGGGAGTTTAGTTTTGTATAATTTCCTGCTCTCCTTAAAAATTAAGTTATTTTTCACTATATATGTATGTAAATGGTACTTCAAATTGCAGACTGAGTAAAACTGCTAATGTTTCGCATTGATTTTTGACGGTTGACTAATTTTTAGCAACGAAATAAATCCATGTTTAAATTTATTTTTGGTATTATTTACTGTCATATGTGACATACCCAAAGCAATACAATTTCTTTAAAATAATAATCAGAAATAAGTACACACGGAATGCAGAACTGCTATGAGCACAATGTGGTAACCTCTAAGTATGCAGTAGCATTAATAATTTCTTTACACCTTTTCAATATTTTTTTTACAGTTGAATTTTTGATTACACGTGATCTTTATTCATTAATGCCTATATTCATAAACAATCGTAAAAATTTTAAACGGTTCGTTATAATTTTTATCCAATAAAAACAGTCAACATTGATAGAAAAATCGAAATTTTATTTGTCAAGTTTGATTCTATTAGTCAAAAATTATAACGACCCGTTTTGAAACTTTACGAGTGTTTATGAATATGGGCATAATATTTATAATATTTTGTGTCAACTGCATCTAGACTACAAATAATATATAGCACAAACGCAGCTAATCATCCCAATTTTGTATTGAAGTTGTTAAGTCTTAGAAATGTTGCTAAAAAAAAAATAAAGAAGAAACAAACGTGAAGCCTGTCATTTTCAAGTTTTAATCAGTGTTCGCAGTTATTATTGGTTAAATGCTATAGCAATGTTGTTAACAACTTTGTTACAAAATTGGGGTGATTAATTAATTAATTAACAGTTAATTATTATGATTTGATATTTCTTCACTAAAAACTGTTATTTTCGGATTTCGTATTTTCTTTATCATAAGCACAATGGGTGTTGGGAGTTACTTAATTATCAATACTTTTTGACAATACTGAAAACACCAATAAAATTAAAATTCACACAAATCCACCTGCGTATAAAAACCTATTAATTATATTCATTCATAATCAAAACGCCTTTTTATAAATTTATTCCATAATTTAGGACCAAGGGCGTATACTATACATTTCTTCTACGAGGGTTATGAATTATATATGTGCTTAAAAAAGTATGTAAGTCGTAACAAAAAGCTCTGTCAAAAAAAGCACACTAATAAATTCGGAGCTTTTTTGTATTAATTGTAGCTGTTCCAGAGAAGCATTAACACAAAACTGCCCTATTTTTAAAGAAGATACTCCCGAAATTACGTTAAAGACCGTCTAATTTGTATTTTAAATGGCGTGCGCTGGACCAAAGAATACCCTACCCTGCAACCTCTAATTATTTATGCTGTTAGCAACAACTTTTTTGCTTTCCCAATGGGAAAAAGTCTTTATTTTAAAGAAATGTTTACTCTACTTCCACTACAACCGCCACTCCGGCGAGGAATATTCTTTATATTACACGAAGCCGAGTAGGCAGCCTTCAAGCTCTGAGTTGAATTTAAAAAGTGTAATTTCGTTTTAATTTCCGAGTTTCTGCTTCTTCAAAGTAAGTTGTATTTATAATCTAGGAACTGTTCCACTTACTGATATACAGTTATTTCTAGTTTCATATTATAACATGTTTTTATTATGTGACCTACCTACATCATTTTAGCAGTTAAAAATCTGATGTGGCCAGCACATTAACTTTCGCCAATTCTATGTATTTTGTACAAATCCCATACCAAAAGTTCCTTGGAAAGGTTCTATATATCCAGTAAAATTGTAACACGAACATGTACTATTTTCTACAAATTCGATACCGAAAGTTCCTTATTCTATATATCCTATAAAATTACTATGTAAATTGTACTTAACACTGACATCTATCAATTAGAATTATTTGAATATATTTGTTGTTTCCATGATTATAGCAAAGCTGGCTGACTTCTGATTTACGAAACTTAATCTGTTAGTAATTCTTTAATTATATCTATTAAAAATGAAGGTCATATTGATAATCACAAAAAATGTCAAAAAATAATATTTCACTGCGTTTTTTTAAGAAAAACTGTTAAGAACTTCAAATAACGCAACTTCTAGCTTACCAATTTTAACTAATATCTAATCAGCTCTTCATATAGATGTAAAGAAGAAAAATACGAAAGAATTATAATTTTTAGAATTGTAGTATTGGAGTTATCATTAGAGAAATTTTTGACACACGCACACATACGTAGAGACATCATCGTATAACTATTAAAATCGTATTGTAGGGACCCTAAAACGTATTTATTCTTAAAAACACAACCGAATTTTTTGACCAAGACAATACCTTCCGTACCTAAAGATAACGGAAGGAAAAAAAAATGTAGGCCAAATGACGGGTGAATATGTTAAAAAAAGACAATATTTATTATTGAACTCATGACTTCTTTATGAATGTTTAGTAATATGTCTTACTATTTTTTTTATTATTAATTGTACTAATAATCCTATTTCTTTTTCAGGTAAGTACTAATTAATCTTCCTGTAGTAAAATATTGGCAGAATCGTAAGTATACCTTCATTATTCCAAATATCAGTCCGCAATTACGTAATAATAGGTAATAACACAGAAAGAGAGTGAGAATAAATTGAAAATAATTTGACAGATTTTTTCGAAATTTTGTTGTCAGGCAATAGTCATCAAAGCCCGTAGGTCTTGAGAGGATATTGACAAATACCAACAAGTTTGAGAAAGAATCTGGAGAATTATTTTCAATAACCTTAATTTATTCACACTCTCTTGTTATATGATTAACTTTCGAATTATATTTATGTAGTTAGATTATTTTTTGAATCACAAATTTGTTTCAAACAACACTGTCACTATCATGCTATTGTAACGCCATCTACTGTCGTAATTAACTAGCTTTATAATAATAAATTTTATTTATTTTAGCAATAGCTAATAAATTACATAAGAAACAAAATATATACAAACAAAAAAATATATTATATTATGATATAACAAACATGTGAATATGATTGTAAATAAGTTAAATGCTTAATTCTAAGAGATACATTTTTAAATTTTTCTTGAAAGTTTTAATATTAGTATTAGTTTTTAACTTTGGACACAAATTATTATAGTTAATGGCACATTTATCAAACAATGATTCTTTTCTTATAGTATTTATGTATATATTATTTCTTATTCTAGTATTATGACTATGTATATCTTTGTTGTAGGTTATAATTTCACTTAAGTAATCAGGTACAGCATTATTTACTATTTTATGGATAAATATTAGTGAATTGTACAATATTTGTTTACTAATAGTTAACCACTGTAAAGAATTCAACATATCTTTTATATGGGTATATCTGTTACAATTCAGTATGCATCTCATGGCTTTATTTTGCAACTTTTCTAAATTACTTGTTTGTGTTTTATTACAAGCTACTAAGATAGTACCACAGTAATTTAGGTGTGGAAGAATTAAAACATTATATATCATTAGTTTAGTTTTAAATGATAATTTGGAACGTAATCTACATAAAAAATTGACTTTTTTTGCTAATTTCTTTGTTAATAATTGAATGTGTGCTGAAAACGATAATTTATCATCTATAATGATTCCTAAATATTTTATTTCTCGAACATATTCTATTATAGTATCATCTATTACAACATTTAATTTATGTTCATTTACAATATTTCTGCATTGGTTCTTTCCTATAATCATGCATTTAGTTTTTGTACAATTGAGCTTTAGTCTATTACTCTTTAACCATAAATTAATTTTCTCTAATTCATTATTGATTGTATCTATTAAGTTATATGGATCGCTAGATTCATAATAAATTAAGGCATCATCAGCAAAGAGTTGAATTTTACAATGATGTAAACAATTTGAAATATCATTAATATACAGAATGAATAGAAGCGGTCCAAGGACACTACCTTGCGGAACACCTTTATCACAGTCTTGTAGTTGCGAGACAGCATTCAGGTACCTAGTTCTTTGTTTACGATTTTTAAGATATGACGTAAACCATTTTAAAACATTTTCTTTAAAACCCAACAGATGTAGTTTATCTAGAAGTATATCTCGATCCACTGTTTCAAACGCACGTTTCAGGTCTAGAAATATGGCACAAATATTATTTTTATTTTCTAATGCTGTAGTCCAGTTTTTTAAAATTAATTGAATAACAAACTCGCACGAATGTTTTTCGCGGAACCCAGATTGCCATTTACAAAGTAAGTTGTATTTATTTAAATAATTTATTGTTTGTTTATATACACAGATTTCCAAATTTTTTTCCACTGCAACTAACATGTTTATGGGCCTGTGTTCTTCTATTTTATTTGTACCGGGAATCTTCGGAATGGGTACAATTAATGATTCTTTAATCCTTTCGGGAAATATTCCTTTCTCTAACGAAACATTGATGAGATGTAGTAGCGGATATCCTATTACATGGAATATATCTTTGATTGTTTTAAAATTAATTCCATCCCAGCTAGATTTATTATCCTCTTGTTCCCTGATTATGTTTCGAAGTTCATTCATAGATATAGGTGTGAATAAATCAAACGAACTGTTTACTGCATTTATCCTACTTGTAGGATTATTTCCTCCAGTTATAGAAGCCACTATTTCATCTATACTTTGTGTGTAATACGAGTTAAATAGATTTGCGATTTCGTTTTCGTTTGATAATATTTTATCATCATGTTTTATCGTTTTATTTATTTTGTTATCTTCTTTCCCTAAAATCGTTTTTAATGTAGTCCACATGGCACTCGGATTGGAACTCATTTTGTCAATTTTGTTTTCATAATACAATTTCTCGGCTTTCCTCACGGTTGACACATATTTATTTCTGTATTGTTTATATTTATTCCAGTCCTCATTTAATTGTGATATCTTAAATGTGCGATAGATTTTATCCCTATCACTTTTAGCTTTCCGAACATCTGTGTTATTTAACCACGGGTATTTATATGTATGTTTTACTTTCTGTAAAGTAGTTGTACATTGGTCTTGCGCACTATGTATATTTTGAAAAAAATTGCTTTACTAATTATTGTGTTTCCAGATGTGGTATGGTTTCTATATTTTTTTATCGCTCATTTTACTTATTTGTTGATAACTTTCCGAAAAATATTCGTTTCTTTTACTTTTTCTACTATATTTCAATAGTGAATCAGCGCAATACTGTACAAAAATTATCTTCCCAATATTTGAAAATTCAGTCGTAGTTTTTAAAAGAGTAAAAAATATATATGTTTTAAAATATTGCGGAAACATTGTTATTATTCTTTCTTGGAATCTTTAAAAAAATCAAATAAGATTCTCAATAGAATATTGTGCATTAGGCTTCTAACAATATAAATGAAGTTCTGAGAATCATGGTTTTTGTATCCTGTTAAAAATACTCTAGAAGATTCACCTGACGTAAGTCACTAGACGCAATCTCACAATCTAGGTGAAGATGTCTCGGAAGTAAATTTAATATTTATCTCAGGGAGATGTCAAACTCTATGTGCTTGTCTTTGCAATTCTCTTTGTTCAGAAACCATTTTTCACTACAATACCTACTGCGTTTCTATTCTGTTGTGTCAACAATTCATTTCTTTTCAGTTGGGAATTTCGTTACATATCCTACGTAGAAATATTGAAAGGATATAATTTAAATTCTTCTACCTACTCAAATATTGGAAGACGGAAAATGACAAATATTATCCTGGGAATCATATTATCTTTTGTTTTTAACATTTCGTAACACAACACAAAGATTTAGCCAATAGTACCTCGGGATTTTAGTCTTTTGGTTTTGTCAATAATATTCTTCATATTATTGATCTTTAATTATATTTACTAGAATATATTTTCGAGCCCAAACCTATAATATTTCAGCTGTTTTATATTTTCAACAAACAAATTATAAAACCTACGCAAATTAAACTTACAAAAACTGAATATGTTACTCAAGTATTCCGCCATTTAATATTAAGTTCATCGCCTTTATTAGTAATATCAGCTTTAATTCTATTAGGCCTGTTCTACAACTGAGTCGTTTGTCGGTTGTCGCTTTTCGTAAGTCGTTTGACGTTAGCAGCACCCGATATTGCTTTCTACAATAGTCGGAAGCTGTCGTAGCGAACTGTCACTTTTAAGTGAGGTTATGGATACTATATCTCTTCCAATTTATTTTAATTTAATTGTAATATTACCGTTGATGTTAGTCATAATTTTGGTGCGCACAGAAAATTATTTTCATATTTCAAGTCAAGTGATTACGAAGACTTTTTTAAATTTACGAGAATGTCTGTACAACAATTTGATCAGTTGCATGATATTCTGAAACCACGATTACAGAAAACCTTTGCCAACTGATATTAAATTTGTTGTCACACTAAGGTTAGGTAGTTAATTTTAAACAAATTATAATTATTATTTGTCCCCAAATATTTTTTTTCTTTCCAAATCGTTGTATAATTTATTTATTTTGCCGTACATACTACTGTTTTCTTGTACATAATATATTATTATTACATCCAACGTCATATCATTCGTTTTCAATTTTCTGTTGACGTGACCTTCAATGTCGTTATCGGAAAAGATGGGAAATGACCAACTTGCGTTCCGACTCCGACAGCCGATAGCCGACAACGCCTACCGCCAAATTTCTGCGTAGTGCGCACGCGTACGACATCCGACACCGACTAACGACTTATTGTAGAACAGGCCCTAGCCGTTGTATTCTTAGCCGTGCATTTTTTTTCTAAGAGTATTGTCACATATATCTTGCAGGGTAAGTTTTGCTGTACGCACTGGATTTTTAGGAATAGTAAAGGGTCTCGGTAGAAGCAAAGACAAGAAGATAACCCTTAGAATACCGGTTGAACTATTATCACCCGTCATTTGGCCCACATTTTTTTTGTCTACATTTAAAGTAGTTGAAAGAATTTTTTAGTAATTTCTAACCATTTGTGTAGGTTTTATAATTTGTTAAAATGTAGACTATTATGACTGTTAGTATTTAATGTTAATCAGAGGTGATTAAGCCATGCATAAAATAACAAATTCCGTTGTTTTTTTTGTCACACTAATGTATTTTTATATGGTGGCCATAGTTATTAGTTAGGGTGACTAAAATTTTGAGAAACTACAACCAGTCTATGAGTTTGGACTCGTAGATTTCCTTCTTATTTTTCAATGAATCGAGACTATTTTCTATGATATAAAACTAGTAATATTTTTCCCAAACTGTTATTGAAGCATGTTGTAAATCTCTATTTTCATTTGGATGCCATTCAATGTATCTAGATCCTAGATCGGCAATCGGAACTCCCTTCATTGTTCAAATTGTTCAGATAACATTTTGAGTTACGTTGCTAAGCAACGGGAATATTCCCATTATTGTTATTCATTGATCACGGGTGCATTCAGTACATATTCTATCGCAGTTGTATTGCTGAAAGCCCAGAATGGTGACAAAGCTTTTTACTACCACCTGAATTCGTTGGACTTGGAAAATTTTACGAGCAAGCTGTTTTGTTAATTTGTACTACAAATTTGCTGAATTATCTAATTTTGCTGCTTTGCTGTTAATTAGCAACGTAATTTTAACGTTTCTGCTTCTTGTTTTACGGAGTGAAACAATACGTAAATTTCCACATATTTAAGCGTATTTATATTATACATAATGAATTACAGTTTTAAGTGTTTTGCTCTGAAGCACATTGTAAAACTCTGAACAGTATACACACAAGAGATATAAGATTTATTTCTAAAATGTCTTTGTGTTATGTTGTACTAGGTATACCATTTCTATTTGAAATTCAAAATAATCAATTTAATTTCAGAAATTATCAATTGTAATTCAGAATAATCTATTTAGTTTGAGAAATAAATGTTTGTATTTCAGAACGTTGTTGGTACTAGAAAAAATGTTAAATTTAATTTACTTCATTTACATAAAATAATTTTTGATTCACTACTTTTAGGCCCAGTTTCTCCGTCTGTGGATAAGTGTGAGTTAACTGTCGTTCCAAAAAAAATATCGTTTCATATAATTGACTTGTGTATAATTTTGTCAATTTACGCTCTAATATTGATGCGATATTTACAATTTATCTGGCAGTTAAATTAACTGTCACTTTATCCAGAGATGGAAATACATGGTCTAAATCAAGGTTAATATGGGTTTCAGTACTTAAGTGTTCTGAATTACAATTAACTCTTTCTGAAATATGAATATTTTTTCTGAATTTGCCGCTTAATGAAATTAAATTCATTATTTTGAAATAAATTTGATGAGTTTTGAAACTTAATCGGTTATACTGAATTACTTTTGACAAATTCTGAAATTAAATTGACCATTTTTGAAATACTATTTGATTTTTTTCTAGCAACATTAAGTTTAATACGTACTTAAATACAAATTAGAGCAAAAGGTAATTACACCGGGTTAGTTAAAAGTATGGAGACGGCGATTTATTGTCGTTAATATTCATTTTAGGAAATTATGTTCAATAAAAAAGTTTTTTTAAGAAATTTTAATCTACATTTTTTTTCTTCAATTGTTTTTGAGTTACGCTTGTCCGCGTAATTTTTTTAAATGGGAACCTGTTAATTTTACTCTACCATTCGATTTTTTTCTCTTTACAGCAGTATTTTTTTTCAATTTATTTTAATCATATTTTTAGAAGGAAAAACACCGGTTCAAGTATTTACGAAGAGTATGTACATCTAAGATAGACAAAAGCGAAGCGATAAACAAACTCGAGCTAGGTAACTTTATCATTATTCTCAAATGTAGATCAAAATTTCTTAAAAAACTTTTGTATTGAACATAATTTCCTAAATTTAATGATAACGACAATAAATCGCCGTCTCCATACTTTTAACTAACACTGTATGTAGAAAGTTTAGCCAGCTACTTAAAATTAGGGATAATCTTGAAACAAAAATAGATAAGAATAAAACCAAATAAGAATTAAAAGTGAATTACAATGTAGATGGACTGTTACATCGACAGGAGCGACATCAAACTGATATCAATTGTAATGTAAAAAATTCCTAGAATATAGATTGTAATTTGTTGTGAATTTAGTGACATGTGTAATAATCGGACGATATGAACTATTCATTTTAATCTTGTTTTCGATTGAAGTATGTCAAATTATTATTATTATTATTATTATTATTATTATTATTATTATTATTATTATTATTATTGTTATTATATAAATAAGATTTTATCATCCATTCTCATTTCTCGAAGCAAATTATCCCAATCGCCTTGCAACAAACGTTTTCGTTTTATTGGGTGAAACCTCCATTGGTGTTTACGACACTTTTTTACTTTGTTTATTATAATTGCAGAATCCGCAATAAATTTTGAATCTATTAAAGCAACTGCATTTTTTCTTTGAACTATATGGCTTCGTATACTATCTGATTTTCAATATCCACTCCAAATACACTAGTTCACGGCAAGTATAACGAAATATTTTTAATAGCTTAATCAAGTGACATTTCGAACAAAAAACAGGGACAACTATATATCTTTATCTCTAAATTATGCTTATGTACTATACTTCATTTCACGTAAGAAAATAGTTTTACATATATTAAATAAATAATTTAAATTCGTAAAACCAAAATTTAGCAATAATATATACACCGCTCCAAAAAATTAACGCACCATGTAGTAAACGATAAATATTTATCATATTTTCTAATAATTTGTAGTTTATTAAAAGATTAAACAAAGTTTACTTATTAATGGTTGCTATTTATCAAAGAATCGAATATAATTCTCTATCCCGTCATATACTATTGTTTCATAAAGAATTCCCTAGTGGTGCGTTAATTTCTTGGAGCAGTGTATTTTTATGTGTAAAAATGTAAAAGACTTTAATATTAAAAATTACGACAAAACATTTTTAAACTTCACTTAATTTTATAGATTTATATGATTACTGATAATTGACAGGTGTTTTTTTTTTTTGTTTTTGTAAACTAGATTTGCATTCTGACCAATTAAAGGGCAAAATTTATATCCCTATCTAAACCAACGCTATTTTCTTTCATGAAATGAAGTTATGCACAAAGCTTAGACCTTGCAAATTTTAGTGCTTGTGCATTACTTTTATACACAACGCACTACCCTTAAAACCAGCTGGGAATGCTTCTTGCTGTACCGTTGCACAAGCTTTTATGTATTAAGCACTATCTACTATGCGCTATTGACCACGCATTAAAACATTAGCTTCCCTTTATAATGATAATGATAGAAACGCCTCATAACTCTTGTTCATCCTAAATTTGTATTTCAAATTTGAAGTCTGATAACATCAATAATTACCCGCCTAAATTTCCATTACGTCTGCTGTTGTCACATCAAAAGTAAACCTCTCTATCAGTAACAAACTAATTTGCATGTAATGGAGCTATTTTCCTATAGACTAACACATCATAGGATAAAAAATAAAAAATCCACAATGCGGCTCGGATTTCCATCCGATGTTGCATTATTGCTCTCGAGCTCATGTAGGCAAACTGGTCGCATGCTATGCGAATCTCCATTAGTGTAATTAATGACCGGGTATTTTATCCTTTTTTTATCATGGTCAGCTTTGTCTTTTTAGGAAAGTAGTGCGAAATGTATTTTAAATGCAGGCTAGGAATGCATGTTGTACGAAGGTTTAAAGGATATGTGTCTTTGTATTAAAGCTCCGCAAGCCTTATTTAGCATAAGTGCTTAAGTTGATACTTTTTTTGTAAAGGGGGCATTTTTTGTTTGTACTGTAGTTTTATAAATGTGGCAAGGGTATTATAGGATGATTAAATTGTACAGTCAAATAAATCTCTGTACGATAATAATTTTAATCTATTTTACGAAAAATAACAGTCTGCACGTCTACAGCATAATATAACATTTTTTATTCAAAATGGAAAGTTTATCTGTTTTATTTATTTTATAATGCAAATATTGAATGAAAAAATTCATAATTTCTCTGAAGTAACACTTTTTATTTCTTAATTATTTCGTCTTGCGGATGTGCATTTACGTAGAATTTAATCTCATTTAATGTAAAATTTAATTATGAGCAACTTGATACTCTTGTAGTTTTACAGAAGAGCAAATATTCCCCCTTATTTCAAATCCCATGTATAAGAATATTTCAGTTTACCACAGTCGGTGCGGAAAACACTAAATATTATTTAAAATAAATAAATAAATATATCATCACGACATATTACCCATTTCTGGGTTTAATGTATCAAACAGAATTTACACAGATAACCTAATTTTCTGCAAACAAAAACAAACTCGAACATGTAGGAATGTCAAAATTTCTGAAAAATATAAATGCAGATGATCTGTGGGCGCTTTTATGTAACTGCACATATGCCTTTGACGTTTTCTAACGGTTTCAAATAATGAATAAAGCTAGTATTTTTACAGGGTATCGCAAAACCCGACCCAATTTTACCGATTAATTATATTACAGAAATTTTTGTCATGTAAAACCGATTTGGTAGCGGTGATATATATTTGTATAGAAATCAACACTAAATTTGTAAAATTTTACAAATTGTAAATTTCGAATTTGTGGTAAAAATTGTACAGTGTTAAATAATATAATTTATAAAAATCTTAAACTATGTGTACATTATGTACATATGTATATGTAGTAATTTTTTAAAAGAAATTAAATTGTACACTATGTTCAGTGATAACTTGTTCCTAACGAAAAAAGTTAAAATTCGCAAGGTAGTTAGTTCCTTGTGATATTTTGCTGCGCGCGGATGTGTATTTCTGTTTATTAAATTATTATAAATATAAACTAACATTTAAAGTGAAATATGAAAATTTGTGTAAATATGTTTTCTTAAACGAGGACATCAGGTCTGAAGAGTTTCCATTACCCGCCATCATTTAATGGTAAAGTAAAATGCATTCTATAAATTAGATATTTGAATATGTTGTTCTTATTTATTTATAATACAAACAAATGTATCTTGTAATATTGTTACATTGTTAATTTTTATCGTATGAAGGTCCTGGTAGAATTATTGAGAATAAGACGCGAATAACCTCTTTATATTTGTTTCTTGCAATTATGACTCAAGCTGTATGTACCAAACATTTTCGTGATATAAATTTCATTTGGTTTTCTGGAATTAAAAAGTTTTCGTTCAATTTCAAAGTTAAATCAAAGGTTGAAATGTCAACCCGAAATGATAAACAAGGCTGGCATAATCAGCTACTTGAGTCAACGTTTGGAAGTATCAAAGATCGGCAATCAGCTTGTTCATTATAATCCTATACGATCGGAAATTAACTGAAATACGCTCTTTTCAAGTTTACCGCTGATCGCGATATTTGACGTTTAAATAACTTTCAGATAATTCAACTCTGTTTAAATTGCTATTGCGGCAAAGAGCGTAGAACCTTTCAAAAGCTTTGGTCATTTTGGTTATTGATTAAAACTTCCTTCGCCGTCATTGGGAAATGTTTTCTCAAGCGGGTTTGCTTTTCACCCAAAAGGTTTAAACACATTGAAAATTTCTCTCTTTAAATGAAATTATTTATTTTGTCTTTAATTATCAAAGAAAATAATTTAATTAAGTGTTGATGTAATTAATTTTATGCTACTGTATTTGAAATTAATCCAATAAGCACTTTTGATGCGACAAAGAAACATTATATAAATATTTTTTTAACTGGTTTACCTATTTTTTTCTAGATTGTATTAGAGACTTTAGAGGTGTATTTATATTTTTTTATTAAAAATTATTTGCTATTTTATCTTAATATTGACTAGAATTAATATGAAATAATTTCAATTTATTGTTTGGAGCTTTATGGTTTAAATTGTTTCGGTGCTTAATTTATAGCTATAACAAATAATTCGATAGTTTCTTGGATAAAACTTATTAACACTTTCGCTGCGTACGACGCACACGTTGCGTCCCGTATGTTGTCGAACCATTGCGCACGCCGCATCAGGTGCGTCCAGTCTTGTTTCAACCGGCATCGTTTCGTCAGCCTTGTAAAGAGAACACTGTGCGTTGGTCAGCATTGTCATACAAGTACAGAAAAGTGATTTGTGGGGTTAGTTTACAGTTTGTTTTTTTTTGCGTCATTGGAGACAACGACCAGGGCTATTAACTCAAACGAGCTAAAAACACAAAAATTAAAATAATGGCTATTACATAAATAAAAGATAAAATATCAAGCAAATAAACATAAATTGACTAACATGTTGATTTCAGAATTCAAGAGGCTGGACGCATAGGTGCGTCGTAAGCATTGCAGAACAAAAGGTGTCCACAATGCTGCCGACGCACCGTATGCGTTAAAAAAAAATACTGAAAAATAAGAGTAAAGACTTCTACATACACGCAATATTAACAAATTGAGAAAAAAAAAAACCTAGAATTGCGCCAAAACTCATTACCGCGTTACGGGTGCGACGCGTGCATTTATACGCAGCGAAAGTGTTAAGGACCAAATATTTTATAAAATTGTAATATGCATACAGTAATTGAGGGATGGAAGACCAACCGATGAGTAGTTTAAAGGTGAATTAAAAGGTTTAAATTGTAAACGTATGTTGCAAAATTCTTTATTAATGACGTTTCGGGCTTCTTCAGCTATTATTACAATAATGTTCGCGAAAACAATTTTATAAGAAAAGTATAAAATATCTTTTACCTAACCTAAATATACAAAAATACTGATGAATTTTAATACTAATGCTAGGTTTCACCATCATCAAATATATCTTCGAATAGTTTATTCGTTGAATAAGTAAAAAATATTCCATCAAAACATGACAGCTAGAATAAATACCGTCATTTATGTTATGGTTTCGATGCGATATTTTTCTCCTATTTGACGAATAAGCAATTTGGAGATTTATTTCACGTTGGTAAAACCGGTCATTAATCTTAAAATTTTGTAATAAAATTCATCAGTATTTTTGTATAATCACCGTTAGGTAAGAGATATAGCATAATTTTCTTGTAAAACTGTTTTCACTAACATTATTGTAATAATAGCTGAAGATGGGCTCGCCTTAAGGCCGAAACGTCCATAATAAAGAATTTTACAATACACGTGGACCATTTACGCCTTTTGATTCACCTTTAAATTACATAGTTGGTAAACAAGCAACAAAATTTAACAATGAACTATGTGACGAAATATTTATTTTTTGTTAATTATAAAAGGGGATATTTATTTCGGTATTTTATAAATATACAATATTGTACGTAAACAATCCATACATGAAAATACGAGTGTAATATTTGCTTATTGATATTTTTATTTTACTATTTTAATCTCTGCTTAATCCTTTAATTTTTGACAACTCGCTAACCCGAATTTAAAACAACTGACCACTAAAATCAAATCACATGAATCTGATCAATAATTCATGCTTGTCAATGCACCAAATACCGCAAACCACTAAAAGTGGATTAATCGCATTATATCGGCACAAAAACGAGAATTCTCGGCTCATTCACACAATACGCGACGGTCTCTGTGCACGCCATTAAAGGGAGCATGTATTAATAATATGTGTGGATGCATTCAGTATTTCGTACGTGATTAAGCTAGTGATTGATGGAGTATCAATACACATCAATGGTCAGATGACGCAGTAATTAGCGAAGTAGTGGAGAAGTATGATTAGATTTCGCCTTTATGAATTATAATGTAGGAATAAGAGATTAAATGATATGACAAACATAAAAAATATTTGCAACCAAATGGAAATTGAGCCTATCATTTTTTTTAACTTCAAAGCTTTCTGTAGTCGAAGAAAGTCTTAATTGTTATTCGTTAGGCCAGTTCTGCAATTGAATCGTTTGTGGATTGTCGCTTATCGTAAGTCGTTTGACGTTAGCAGCACCCGACATTGCTTTCTACAATATAGGGCGAGTTTCTTTATTCAGCAACAATTAATGCGCTGAATTCCATCAGCAATTGAAAATGACCTCACGATGAAGAGCTGATGGATCCGATGGATAGCCGCTGCGACCTAATAAAGAAACGGGTTGCTGAAAATTGCGATGAATCTCCCAACCTTAAATATCAACTAACAATTAACCACCACACCAGTTAACAGATATGGAAAGTTTTAGAGTTAAAAGTGTCGTTAAAAGGACCGTCGCTCAGTGACCTCTATATACAAAATGGACCGGTGGCTTGAATAACTTGCGTATATCCACCGAGAATACCACCCGTCTGACTGCAGATATGCGAAAATGTATTTAAGCTTTCTTCTTCATATTCATCGTTAATTCGTCCTACTGGTACTAGCTGACGCATGCGTACTTCTTACTGTTAGAAAGAGATAGCCACTCCACCATGACAGTTGAGTGGATACAGCTCGCACCGTTGTAAAGAGGTAGGAGTCGCCGGTCCATTTTGTATATAGAGGTCACTGCCGTCAATGTACTGTAATCATTCTTCATCGAACAATGAAGAATCTGATGACAGGACAGCAATAATAGCAGTGATATGGAATTCATAATTATAATAAAAATTATCTACATCTATAGCCATCTACCTACTTTCCGTTGTGAACGAGATTTTTTTTGAATCATGCATTTTTTCTTTGCATAATCTTACACCTACAACCATGAAACAAACGCAAATGCCACTACCGATCCATCGGAAATCGTAAAATCTATCGGTAGTCAAAGACGATGCATGCGATGAATTTACGATGGATAGTGCGCGGTCATTAGAAACGGTATGATGAATTTCATCTGCAATTCAGCAGTGAATAAAGAACCGGTGTGCTGAATTTATGATTCATGCGCATTAATGCGCACTACTCATCGGTGAATAAAGAAACTCGCCTATAGTTGCAAGAGTCGTAAGGCGAACTGTTACTTTTAAGTGAGGTTATGGATTTTGTATCTCTTCCAATTTATTTGAATTTAATTACAATATGGCTTCAAATAATAAAACTACGAAGGCTGATGCAAAAGAGAAGACAAAAACGTACAAAACTATGCTGGATAAAACCTCATATTATCGTCGATGTTTGGCCAAATATCTTTTTATATTTTGTTTCTTTTATCATATATACATATATACTACTATTTTGTTGAACGTTCATTTTTACGTTACTGTCGTCGTGTGGTTCAGTGTCGTTGCTCAACATTGGAACTGGTACACTTACAAGAACATATATAAATAACAATTTACTACTTTTTGAGCAACACCTTCTTGCTTAATTGATAGTATATGGTTCTGGAAACACTTTTAAGGCGAAGAATTAAAAGAATAAAACTTAAATAACGAATTTAAAATGTTTTAATAGAAAAATAACAAAATCTTCATTTTAGTATTACAGAAAAGTTTGCTCTGGAAAGAAATGATAACCAAACACTTAAAGATTAATAATGCATGAATTAAAACTTACTCGAGAAATTCGCAAAAATTCTCTTAAAACTTGATGAAGTATAAGCGTCCGCGTCATTAACTGCACTTATAACAGATAAACAACAATTGAATCGCAAATGTTGTTCGATAGGCATTTGTTTGCATTTCGAAATACAGCCCTGTAGTGGTAGCACGCACTTTAGAATTCTATCATAGAAAGCAGGCGAATGCGATTTTACTTTTACGAATGTTGGTAGCATGCACTTTAGAATTCTATATTCGTTTTTTGATTCGGAAATTATTGGTTTTTATACTATTAAAATAAAAAATATTACGACAGTTGTATATAATAAATGTATAAATTATATGTAAATTGGCTTTGAATAGCATTGTAGCAAAATAATGACGTTACTTATATTACATATTGTAAACATTTTCGCCTCGAGTCGTACGCTTGCAGGCGAATATTTTAATACACGCATGCTACCAAAATTTCACTTCGTGGCGAAAAGCGAAAACAAATGCCTCTTTTGATAGAATTCTAAAGTATGAAACGTCTAAGAAGGTTTGTTTACTTTTACTGCATGTTATTATAAGTGTACCAGTTCAAATGATGAGCTGTGTTTTTCATTCTTACATTATACTAGTAAATTTCACATTATTAAAAAAAAAATCATATGGCGATCGTGTATACACATCTACGAGTAAAATGCAGAGAATAAATATTATTGAAATAGGTGAAAAACCTAACTGTATGTTCATAAATGAAAATGATTGATGCTTATTAAACACAAATGTGTGTGCGCGTGGCTTAATTTCGTGAATATACAAAGCTTTCATTTAAACATTTCGTTAATAATTCGTTGAAAATCTGATTGTGATTTATGTGAAATGAATTAAAATGAATGAAATGTACATAAAATGACAGAACAATAAAAATGTTCAACGAAATGTGATTGTAATATGAACGATGATGATAAATAATCACAAACATTTAATAATGGAACGAATGGTGCAATTAAACAGAATTAAATAATAATTTATTCAATATAGACAGCCATTGTTTTTATTTAATTTCAATAACAAAACAGTACAACAATATAGTTGGGAAAGCTAGTGCACAAAAACGTTAAAACTTATTGAAATCAAATGAACGTTGTGTAAATGTACAGCGATTTGCGTTTACGGAATTAATTCTATTGATTTTGAAAAACTCTGATTCTTTTTATTGCGCATCGATAGTAGCACACAAACTGAATAAAAGCCAACAAAACGACGAGAATTGGACTTTAAATTCTTTTGATAATTAATTAAAAATTTACTCTTATTTGCAAATTCTTTTATTCACATACGGGAAGGAGAATAATTTATCTTAAAAAATCCAAAAGATGATTTAAATTGAAGAACCAGTCTTACACATTGAATTATTATTATTTTTTCTTAAAGTACACACTTAAATGTTGATTAACCTTTTTACTAAAGCTCTAAGGCATCGTTTCACTGAATCACAAATATTACAAATTTTTATATCAAAAACATTCCACGACAAGCTATATCGATTGAAAAGAATGAAAGCTATTGGCCAATATTATTTTGGGATAACCTCATTTCTTTTTG
Organism: Ophonus ardosiacus; assembly: GCA_943142095.1. Lineage (NCBI taxonomy): Eukaryota > Metazoa > Arthropoda > Insecta > Coleoptera > Carabidae > Ophonus > Ophonus ardosiacus. The sequence continues at coordinate 38,087,263 of OW964832.1, read as the reverse complement.
ACAAACACATAGAATTGCGAAAAATGAAAACATTTTGACATTTATTCAATAACCTAAAATATATCAAAATGAAACTGTATTCAGCTCTTCAGTAATATCTTCCTGAAAAAAACCATTAATAATATTCTAATATTATGAAATCGCTGTAATTTGAATTTATTGATCCATTTATTGGCAATTAACACTTTTTATGATTCTTTTCAGTGTTGTATAGGTCAATAAATTTGATTAGCCATATCAAAATGTTTATTTTCCTCGTAAATATGTGTATTTCATAAATAAATTGTGTTTTTTGCTAAGCTAAGGGTTTATAAAGTCGATTAATTCATTAATGTAATAGCCATTTATTGTTTTTTGGAGAACGAAGTACAAATATATTTTTTTATCTAGTTTAGTTTTACAAATTTGAATTTTACGTAACTTCATGACGTTTTGAAATGTCGCTTTTTAAATAATTGATTCAAAATAAGTTTTGTAAAAATCTTTACGTAAAAGAATAATAACACACAACTGACAATTGATTCAAAAAGAAACAAGAATATATCAATAATGATTCCTTTTATATTTATTTATGAATTATTGACTCACATCCAATTCTTCTACATCAGAAAGAAGAAGTTTCAGAATACATTCAAAACACATTTCAATTATAATAAGCATGCACTGACATAAATTAAAAAATTGAATTCATTTGTTTTCACGGCAACGCTTTTGTAAATTGATTTTAAAATATGTATATTGAGCTTCATAGAAACATCTAGAATTTTGTGTATTTTTAAATTATTTTAGCGGAATTAGATAAAATTTTGTACATAATACATTATGAAAACGTGATATTGTTTGACTCAAATAATTTGCAAAATTCGCTTCGCTTTTTTTAACAAATATTATGTTCATCATACAATATCACTCTTTTCATAACTGATTATATGAATAACTATTTAATAAAGATTTACGTCCGCGCAATTGCTAAAGTTACTGTCAGCCGATGAATTCTGATTTTGAGGTAATGGAGATTTAAAGTACGACTTGTAAATTTACTTTTGACACATAAGTTGGTGTAGAAAAATTAACTTGATGTTTTTCAGATTTATTTAAATTATTTATTGAAAGTTTTTCTTTTAATGTCATTAATTTTATTCTGCTTATTGAGGACACTTCAATATAAGTATAAAATAAAACGAATCTTGATTAATTTATAAACTATTACCAACGGTGCAAACTATGTATCCAGGAGTGACATCATAAAATATTTGATAGCAATAATTAAAGGACAGTGTTATTACCGCGCCATCTCAGCGGAGAGATAGCCTGAGATTAATTCCAAGGAACATGTAATTTCGCTCCATTCATTAAAGTAATTAGTTGCCATTCTTAGCATTCTGGAAGATGCCCTCAATACCACACCTACATAATGTACTTATTCTTTCCCAGATTTAATTTACGAATCAACTGAAATTTGCATTAGGAAGGAAAATATTAGGTTCTTGTTATTCCATTTGATTTTTCTGTTATTCTTCACAAAAAATCTGTTTTTTTTTACCTTTTGCTAAGAGGGGTATGGAATTGATGCTAAAAATCGCATATCCAGATTTTACTGAATAAGCACCTTTTAGGGTTCATAGAATTCGATTGTAACATTTTTGCGATGATGTCATCTGTGTGTGTGTGTGTGTGTGTGTGTGTGTGTATGTGTGTGTGTGTGTGTTTGTGTATCTGGATGTTGGAAGGGCGATTCCTCAAAAATTATAATACTTAATACATGTTTAACTACATATTCATCAATCTGATATTATTGGGAAGAGCTGAAAATTATTATAACAATTGGACAACCGGAAGTATACCCAAATCATTTTAGGAGCCAATGCACGTCATTAATAAAAATTGAATAAAAGTAACTAGATGTCTGACGTCATGTACTGGTACGTTTGCAGAGGTTTTAGAATTTTTATGAAAGGAGTCATACAGATTGCAATCTGTATTATCGACATGGTCATGAACTGTCACATCTACAAAATAAATACTATATTTTCGTCACTGTTCATTTCTGTTTAAATTATTTTATAATACTAACCTTATTTATATTTATGTATGCCATATAAAAGTGATCCGAATATCAAAGATATATACCGAATTCTTCTGATTGATTAGAAATGCTACCTTTGGCAGATTCACAGATTTTGTGTTTCCGTTAACGGCCACGTTGCGTCGTTGCGTTGCATTTAACATTACTTTATTATAAATAGGCCTTTACAACGCACAAAAATGTTTCAAATACGATACAAATATTTTTCAAATAATAACTTTGACAGTATGAACATACAAATTATCAATGTTGCCAACTATAGCAACAATTAAACGAATAATATGACTTTGATGTACATTATTTATATATTATTCATGTCATATACGATAAGTAATGAACTCTACTATTCATCTTAATAATAATTATATAAGGCTATACACTTTTTGACAGTTAAAAATGATTAAAATTTTATTTCATTTTTCACTATTAATGATTTTAATGCATTAAGGTTTTTACACTAAGTGATGACGTGCATTGGCTGCTTGAATGATTTGGATAGTAGTTTCTCTTAAAAAAAAAAACTAGATACATATTATTTTTTGAAAATTTTTATTATTACAAATATTAAAGAACATAAAATTCTCCATCTTATAAACTTAATTTTTTTATTAAAACTTCAATAGATTTCGAGATAAAGAAAATATGATATACAGTTCAGACTACACTAAGGGCCCAATTCTCAATTTTCACCATTGTGATATGATATGAAATGATAAATTTATATCATATCACTTGTCAATGTCATGATATTATTTGCCATATGTCAACGAACACATGCACCAAATTCGTATTTTCTTGTTAAGCGCAATCATTATTGTTAACATGCGGTAAATACATACAATATCACACTTTCTCACCCATTTATATCAGATCACTTTGCAATTGAGAATAGCTGCATGTAATAAAGTGAAAATATTTCACTACTTATCATTTCAGTGAAAATTGAGAATTGGGCCCTAAGGAAACCAGTTATCAAATTCAAATGTTTGTAATTGACAGATAAATGTCTGTATCAAACATCAACAGTTTTGCTGACAGTACTGGAAGCTTTTACTGGGAAGTACATATAATATTTCTTATTGAATTATTAATTACATATTTAAAATTGTGGGTAGGCAAGTATATTAATAGTAATAGTACATAAATATTCTTAAGAAGTACCATCAATCCCGCCAATGAATTGGAACCGCATTTTAGAAGAGTAGATCAAGATTCCTTATAGAATGAAAAAATAAATAAATATATCATCACGGCATATTACCTATTTCTGGGTGTGCTAATCTGCTTTGTCACAGATATCGGTAGTAATGATAACATATTTGTACCGGGGGTTTACCAGGCGTCACCTTACGGGCACTCATTGATATAATTATACTTATTTGTCTATACAGGGTGTCTCAATAAGCTTGCTCACTATTGGTAACTTTTTTATTTGAAGAGATACGAGGTTGGTTAAATTAGCAAAATTGTGCCATTTTATATTAGAAAATTGGTCATGTAGACAAAATAAAAATTGTGTCAGCGATTCCCAAAATTTGGGACAGAGTATATATTTTTTAAATGGAACTATATATTTTTTATTATCTTATTGGAAAAAATTTTTAACCGTAAATAACTCGTTTATTTGAAAAAATTGTACATAAACAACATTACCTTATTGGAAAGAGAAAAAAATACTCTTTCCATATAAAAAATATATGGTTCCATTTAAAAAATATATATATTGTCCCAAATTTTGAGAACCGCTGACACAAATTTTATTTTGTCCACATGACCAATTTTCCAATATAAAATGGCACAATTTTGCTCATTTAACCAACCTCGTACCTCTTCAAATAAAAAAGTTACCAATAGTGAGCAAGCTTATTGAGACACCCTGTATAAGAAATGTTAAATTCGATAATTATGTAACAAAAAGAAAATGGCTAGAGGTATTGTGCTGACAATACCGGATTTATTTTTGTTTGTTCATTCAAGGTCTAGCATGTACCAATGAGTTTATTTTTGGCAAGTTGTTGACATAACAAAAAACTTAATTTTTATTGTTAAATTCCTATCAATCGGAATTATTAGATAAACCAGTAAAAATTAACCACTTTGGTACAGAATAGGCCCGAATGACCGGTTTTCTACATTCTGTAAACAAAATAAGACTGGAGAGAATTGAGGGCGAGAATATATGAGTGCCCTATTTCTAAGTGGATTAATGTGGATGAGGTAAAAGTACGTCTAAACGAAAATATATAGCCTACAATTTATAAAGGCTGGGGATTAGGAGTTACGCTCACATATTTTGTTGAAAATGTGAGTTTTATATACAAATTTTTAAAAATACATTCAAAATTGGTATTAAATTCTAGAATTTACGGATGCATAAAAAAATTTATACAATATGGGAGATATATGTATTGAAATATCTATATTTAGTATTGTATGTATAATCACAAAAATGAAAATATTGTTGGATTTGTCGACCAGGATAGCATTTGAGGTTCGTAATATGTATAGCCTATTTAACGAGACCTGTCAGTAAAGGGATACAAATCCACTTGGTTTCGTGTGTCGTGATTGGTTCTCCTCGAACTTGTGCTTTATGCTATATGTGGGAGCAGGCAGGCAAAGCTAAAAGTAGCATCTTACCATGAACGGTTGCCGCCGATAATTTTGAATAACTTCACTGACGGTTACAATTTTTTATTGTTTTTTTGACGTAAAAGTACAGTTATAAACAGTTGTATAACTAAAAAATCATTTTTCTAAAAATGATTTGCACAACAAATACTTGTTTATTTTACTTATTTAATAAACTGTGAAATCCAATTTAAAATTTTATAAATATTGGTCATTTGTAGTGATAGCCATGGATTTTTACAGAGAGTTATGTTCTTCACCTAAGTCCTTAAAAATAATTTGTTTTTATAAGCTGCAAAATCGAAATTCATACAATTCAAATGTTATGCATTTCTTTATAATTTTGTTTAAATTCCATGGGTATCAGTACTTAATGAGCAATATTTATAAAATTTCAAATTGGATTTTACAGCTTAATAAATATAAAAATAAAAACTGATTAATATTCAATTTTCTACAACATTATTTGAAGTTTTGTCTAAAATTAAATGGGAAGTTTTGCGCAAGGAAAAACAGAAAGTCCCCAATTAATTTTAGACAAAAATATTTCAAATAAATGTTGTAGATATTAATATTCTACGCCTAAATTACTAAACAGATTTTTCACCTTTAGTAACTTGTAAAATCTAAATTGAAATTGTACAAATATTGCTCACTTGTAGCGATACCCATGAAATTGAAACAAAATTAGAAAGAAATTCATTTCGTTTGAACTGTCAGAAATTTAATTTTATAGATAGAATGTGAAAAAATTAATAAAAGTTATTTAAGTGTTAGATTTTAAAAATAATACCTGTATAGAATTGAATTATCTGCAACTTTTAATCGCTAGAAATGAGCAATATTTTTATACAATTTCAAATTAGATTTTACAAGTTACCAAACGTGCAAAATTAAAACAGTTTACTGATTTAGGCGTAGAATATAATTATCTGTAACACTTATTTGATACATTTTGTCTATAATTAATTGGGGACTTTTGCGCAAAGAAAAACTGTTTTCCCATGTTAAACGCCTATGGCCAGTTTTTTAATTAACACACTGTATATACAGGGTGGGGCAGAAAAACCTATCCGATTTCAAAACGTTATAAAATTAAAACCACTCAACTTGTCAAAAAAATTTTTTATTATCATATCGCAAATTTTATGCCATTTTTAAATTTAAGTTTTGAAAAAGCACATCACTCAAATGTCGTCCTTGGGAGCGGATACACTGATTTAGGCGCTCGCGGTAGCTTTCCATGACTTTCACCGTCATTTCCACAGGAATTTCTTCAATTGCCCGAGCAATTTCCCTTCGTAAAGCAAGAAGGGTCCTTGGTCGATGCTGGTAAACCTTCGATTTGAGGTAACCCCAAAGGAAGAAGTCACATGGAGTGAGATCCGGTGAGCGCGGCGGCCAGCCAAGATCACCTCTCAGGGAAATGAGGCGACCGGGAAACAGTTCCCTGAGAATGTCCATTGATCGTCGCGATGTGTTGGCGGTTGCCCCATCCTGTTGAAACCACACATTTTCCACGCCATTTTCTTCCATTTTGGGTCTAAGAAAATTTTCCAGCATGAAACAATAGCGCTCGCTGTTGACCGTTACGGTTTGCCCATTTTCTTCAAAAAAGTAAGGCCCCCAGACGCCTAGGCGGGAAAGAGCACACCACACAGTCACTTTTGGGCTATGGAGGGGTTCCTGATGGATTTCTCGAGGATTTTCGTCACTCCAATATCGAAATGAATTCGAAAAGCACGTTGTGTAGCAATTATTGAACCGCCGCATTCGATAAACCGCTCAATAACAAAAGCACGATGTTCACCAGACCAAGGCATGTTGACTACTGACAAATGGCATAAAACCGGCTTTCTAACGGTTTTTACCCCACTACTCTACCTGCTCCCTCTTTTGAGAAAAAGGGATTTGAAATCGGATAGGTTTTTCTGCCCCATCCTGTATATGAAGGTGTTGTGTGAATTCTATATTAAATTAAATGAAAATGAACAGACTTTTGAAGTAAACATCAAAACCATCAAAACGATTTTATTATTATTATTTTTTTTTGTTTTCATAATTACAACACAAATATTATATATGAAAATGTGCATTGGGCTAGTGCACCCACATATATATATATATATATATATATATATATATATATATATATATATATATATATATATTATTTTGAATTTATAAAATTCTCAATGTTCACAGAATATTAGATAAGCACGTATCAATAAAAGAAATCTCAACATTCTATACCCTGAAAATGTTCTCCATTTTCCTCCACTTGGCGATTTAACCCTCTTGAGCTCCATCCATGTGTAAAACAGCCGATTAGCGTAAGGAGTTCCGTTTCCTACCTCGCCGCAGACGCCGCGCATTCACCCGCTTTAGGCTGTGTTTGCGCATATGTAGTGCATTTACATATGGACGGAAGATCTAATGCACAGGACACTAGATCAAGATCCAGGAGCAGGAGTACACACTGCTTGTTTACACACCAGTTCCTGCAAATTCAGTGATGTTTATCGAATTTGTTGCACATTGAGTGGATTAGGGTAATGGCTAATGTTTGGATTTAGGCGACAAGTGATATTCGGAGATTAGGGGTTATAGGACTATTACGAAGTTTGCAAATTATGGCAAGGGTTGTTGATATATATTATCTGCTCTAAAGACAACTGATATTCTATTACAAGGTAATTATAATAGATAAGCAATACAAATTACTCGCTTTACCCCTCAATAATGACTCGATTCCAAACTACGAGCAGCAATGTAAAGCCATATTTATTGTATTGATACAGATTACATTGGGAAGTAAATAGAAAAATTACAGGGCTAAACAATAAGCCGTTTTACATTCTTGAATAAAGTTTATGCAATATTTTTCATAGTAATAATAAAAATTAAGATTGACGCCAGAAAAAGTCGTTAGGCAATTCCTGCATAAATATTTCCAATCCAAGACATTGAAATCTGTTATTTTCAACCCAAAAGATTGTCATTAAAGTTAGGAATGATGTATTTCCCAACATCCAAAAGGTTAGGAATTGCTATATTACTATAATGATTGTGAAAAAAAAAAACATTTAGAATACTTAATGTGAATAAGAAGATAGAAATCAAATACTAACCAATGTTGATAGTATTCATATTCTAACATATACTGACTAGAGAAGTAATTCCCTATACCAATGCATAGGATGTTGTGATAGGAAGATATGCAGGAGGGGAGCTGGAAGCCATGGTGTATTGTGGGCAGTGTTTTGTTGCGTTATATGTCACTACTTGTCATTTTACTGTAACTTAATGTTATTTTTTGCGTGTAGTTCGTGAGTATATCTCGGAGTATATCAAATTGTAATGAAAAATACAAAGAAAGTACGGATATTTCGTTTCATGTGTAATTTTTTACAAATAAAATATTAAACAAAGTGTAACTTTTAGGTTTCCTGCTAATAATGACGTAAGAGTAAAGACACTGAAATTTATTGAAAATAAAGGAGATTTACATATTTCAAAAGTAGCAATTAGTCATTACTTTGTAAAAAAGGTAGTACAAATATTAAGATAATACTCAGCCCTCAATACACCACGGCTTCCGCATGTGTTCCGATCACAACATTCACCGTAAGGCGGCCTCTAGTTAGTATATGCTCGAAGGCGTTCAACAAAAAAAGTTTGTCGGCCAGATTTCAAAGAAATAATTATTTTTACCTCCCGCTACTCTTGGTAAGGGAGGTATAGGGATCGTGCTAAAAATCACTTATCGAGATTTTAGTAAATGACCACATTTTAAGGTCCCTAGAATCCAAATTTAACATTTTCACGATGATGTCTGTATGTGTGTATGTGTGTGTGTGTATGTATGTGTGTGTGTATGTGTGTGTTTGTGTATGTGTAGGGATTTTCTCTTCGCTCTAACTCAAATACTGTCATTCAGAAAATTCTGAAACCTTGTATTTATACCCTATTCTTATATGAAAAGAAGCCATTAGATTTTGGTCTAAATGGGATAACCGGAAATGGCACTTTACCTGAAGCTCATAATGGTTTTTCTACAAAAAATACCATTAAATGCCATTTTTTTGGATTTTGTCGTTATGAAAATTAAAGATTATTGAATTTTCTACTGGAATACATTAATACTTTTTCTATATACTTTACAGATAAATATAAAAATAATTTGTTTTTTACAAGTCCCGAAGACTAAGAAAAACACAATTCCTTTGTTACACAGTTCATATTTCAAATGAATGTAACTGACAGTAACTGTCACTGTCAAAAAAATAATCACTTCAAATTAATAATAGTGACATTTTAAAAAGAAAATAGTAAATAAATCAATAGTTTTATGCAATGGAATAGTTTGCAGAGTTAATAAATACGTAGGTATGTATTTACATTAATAAAAGTTATATAGCGGGAGGCTTTGTGTTGGCCATATCAGATTTTTTTTAATTGAAATTCACTAAAATTAATGAAATTATTTAGGTTGAACTTAGAATCGAGCCATGAGTACATCATTTCTCTTGAATATTTCATAATGCATTCAACCTTCACACCTACATCGCTATCCGACTATTACACCTTTCCCCTACATTCTGTCTTGTCGTAATTCCGCTCTATATTTCACGTAGTGCATTGTCTATAAACAATCCCGGGTTTTTCCGGCTAAACGACCTGTCAGTGGCGTGTTTCTCTGTGCGAGTTCGACGGGACTTGGTCTTGTGTTCGCGACGACTCAACCGTGTCTTATAGGATCTGCAAACGCGCTTCCCTGCTCGTCTTCAAACTAAATAGACACTAGTCTTTAGTCTTTGCCATGCCCTGGAAAGGAAGGTAAAGGACATGTTGAAAAGGAGTTAAAACGAGTAGGAACAGATAGTTTAAATTTAAAACTGTTCTTAGAGGCCTATTCTACTAAAAAAATGTATAACGATATCGTTACTGAACGACTGTCGCTAAGCATTTGGTTAAACGGCTTTAATAACGACAAATGCCAAAAACCTATTCTACTAATCATATCGTTATAAATTATCGTTATCAGGATAATAACGATAATATCTAACTTCATGTATATTTTGACAGAATAAATTTTCATATATTTTTCAATTAAAATTTGACATATCGATTCATTGTTTGTTTATTTAATTGAATTTGAAAATGTATAAAAGAAAAGGGCTTCGAGGACAACTCAAAGACAGTGACAGTATGAAATATACGTTGAAGAACTGGAAAGTAACAGTTCATTAAAAATTAATAAATTGTCCACTGAAGAATTGGAAGAAATATGGAGAAGACTTACAAGTCATTTAAATTCTGTGGGACCGGGTAAAAGGATCTGATGTATCACGCAGTGTACGATTATATAATCTGACATCCCTATACAAATATATAATTTTTAAATACATAGATAGTGCATCTATATTCTATATTATGTTATATATCAATATATTAAATAATATTATCTAAGGGTAGAAAAAAGAAAAAGTGTTTTCGTTGCAGAATATATTTGAAAATTATTTATTTATCATTTACATTCTGCAACGTAAAAACCTTGGATTTTTCTTTTTTCTACCCTTATCAACATGCAGAACAGCCTGGAGTCCTTCGTCCACTAAATATTATCTAAATCTAAATTTTTACTACTACTACTAAAAAGCATAATATATATATATATATATATATATATATATATATATATATATATATAATTAGTGTACAGAAGTGAATAAATACTCATCTTTGCAGAATCTCTTTCTCAGCTACAATTAACAAAATATCTTCTTGAGCCATTTTTACTTTTGTTCTCAAAATATGTCTAACTTTACGACTTCAACGATGCATGTGAACTTGTTGTTATTAAACGATATGAAACAACGATATGTAACGATTCGTAACGATAAATAAATTAACAGAATAGGATTTTGGCAAAAATCGTTATCATAACGACTTATCGCCTAGTAACGAGTCATAACGATACATATTTTTTTAGTAGAATAGGCCTCTTAGTGTTATGTACTTTAATTATCCGTCGAATCTATGTAATAGGATGAGGGAAAAGCTTTTTCTAGAGTCTAGGCAAATATTATCTAACTAGCTAGGGCTTAAATGCAGCTGATGAAGTTTCATAAAAAAAATTAAAATAGTAGACGTCCCTATTGTTTATGCAGGGTTGTGGCTGTTAAGGATTTTAGTTTTACGCAAATTCTTGCTCTCCTACTTATTTCACGGCAAACTTGTAGAGTGCAAATTTGTTCAGAATTAAAAGTTGCTTATAAAACTTTTTTAATTTTTTACGGTTCCAGTTTCTTCGCATTTTTAAATAGCATATTACATCTGATGTGGGAGATGTTTCATTACAGCCGAGGTTTGTTTAGATTACGAAAAGGCGAAACCTGGAGGTCAGAGGATATTTGAAAGGATATAATGAAACTCACCGAGGGATGTATTCTATTTTATTCACAATCATCAATAATTTTTAAAATAAATGTGTTATAATCACTACCCATTTTTGAATTATTGCCCCAAAAGTCAATATACCCCACATTTAGATAAAAACTTCAAAATTTTCAAAAATCTAAAATGACTATCATATCCACACTGTTCAGCGTGCGAATATAGCATCATATATAGTAGGGAGTAGAAAATAGTTATTTGTGTATCAAGAGCGTAAAGTGGATCTTTATTGCTCGAGCTCGAAAATTGAAGCGCGAGCGTAGCGAGCGCTACAATCGAGCGAGTGTCATAGTCACAGAATCTAATTTATCTTCGTCAGCTGTTTTCAAGTTCTGGAATGAATTTACAAAACTGCCAAAAGTGCACATTCAATTTTAACATTATCCGCCAATAATTAAATCCAATAAGTTTGTTAATTATGAAATGTGTGTTATTAAATATTTAAAGTTGTAATACAATGTACATTCACCAGTAGAGTTGTTATTATATATAATTAAATACCTAACCTAACTAAATTGGTAATGTAGCTAACTTCAGGTATATTGTTTGTAGCACGTTTCTAGTGTAAAAATGAACCTAACCTATATTTTAGATTTCGTATGTATTATTTTAATAAATTAAGATTTCAGAAAAAATATCTCAGCGAGCAAATTGAGCACTTTACCGCGCGTTGCTATGGGAGACGCGCGGTAAAGTATTTTTTTGCTCGTTCCTTAGTAACCATCAACTTTACGATGACAAAATAGAGCACAAATGTCAACTTTTCATGGTGGTCGTAGAAAAAGTAAATTATGATTCATGTTACTATAAAAGTAAGTTGGTGGTGCAAATTAAAATAACTGCAACTGTTTATTTTTTATATGAACAACTGATTAAGGATGATTAGCGAGCAGTTGACTAGCATTATTTTATCTCTGTCAAGAGACTTTTTATTATCGCTGTATGTCCGGATTAATAACATTTAGCTCGTCATATTAGCTCCAGAATGTTATGGGGTATTACATTTATACACCATGATAACAGTTTGGAACTTTTAATACAAATAATAAAATGAACAAAATGAAAGTTAAAGCAATGCTGTTATTATTCTCCATTTGTATCTTTAAAGCATTCGAAGTAATAAAACAAAATGTTTATGTGTAATTTCAAACGAATCCATCTGATAGTTAAGAAAACAAATTTAAAACCAACCCGTATTTATTCAAATACTCCACAAACACTTGTGTTTACGCCAGGAAGGATTCCTTTTATTTTCAAGTACAAATCAAAACTAGCACAGCGGGCACAAATATCGCATCTGAGCTGTTCTCACGCGTATACCAATTTGCCAAATAAAACAAATTCTGACAATCGATTTAACCCTCGTGTTCACAGCTAGCGATGCGCTTCGGTGCTTTTGCACGGAGAGAAAATATTGAATTGAGGATGAATTAGTTACCACCCGTGCGAAGTAGGGTTCTACCTTCGGTTCTATCGATAAGATTTTCGAATAGTTTTTATTGGAATTCCTTGGATATGTAGCATTCTCTTCTACGGGTTCCTTATATAAACTATAAAGCCCTCCAGTATTTTTTATGAAACCATCTAAATCGAAAGTGATCTGTAGTTTTATAAAATCTTAATTGTTATAGGTTAAGCCGCAATATACGAGTTTTTTTCATTTCAATCTATTTTAGGAAAAATGTCACTCTAAAACCCAATAACATTTATTTTGAACAATGATTAATGGTGTTTAGAAAGCATTTAACTAGCATTGTTTTATTCTGTCAATCGTTTGTGGATTATTTTATAAATATTTCAAATAACAGATGCCTACAAATAATTTTTCTATAAGTGTTATTTCAAGTATTTTTCTCTAAAATAATACTTAAACGATTGAAAAAGAAGTTACAATGCCAGTCAACTGTTCGCTAATCACCCTTATAAAAAATAATGAACAAATAATACAGCTAGGTATTTTATTTATTTTATGGTGATTATTTTTTGACATATCTTAAAACCAATGAAATGTTTCATTACCTCTCACGTGTCAGTATTTTAACCAATCCTGCCATTATCATAGTGAGAATATTCTTTAGTCACGTGTCATGTTTTCCGCCAATCAGCATTTAGAATCTGCTTAGTTACATGTCTAGCACAGCGATGATAAAAAACAAACAAATTATCAGCTTATTTATGTTCGTTACTCGTCCTTCGGACTCGTGAAATCTGCAGCTCGGTTCCACTCGAAAATATCGATGATAATCATATCACTTGTTATATTACTATGACAATAGAAACCCAATAATGAAAATTTTATTAAAACACTTTCAAATTAATTGCCAATGATATTTTCACAGTATTTCCATTATCAAACTGAAGAACTATATGCTTATAAATGAGTTTTCATTATGTGTTCACAGAAAAATTCAAAGCTTTATGTTTTTAGTTTCTTTACAATTTTAAAAAGCTATTTAAAAATTTCGTTTAATTCGTAGCAATAGCCATGTTATATAACCTTTGCTATTCATTATTGTTGCAACATTTCCATTAAACATTTCATTACGTCTATTCCAGTAAATTTAATTTTCTGTGCTGGAAATAATTTCGTATTTAACAATTTAATATATAGTTTATTTTTGTACAAATGCAAACAGTTTAAATAGTTGAATTATTATATTTCCTTTCTTCACTATCCATTTAGAGAGATTCATAATTTGCATATGTGGGTATTATTTTGTGTTTTTCACTTGTTCACTAGTTTACAATAGTAGTTGAAAGTTATATATTGCAAAAACAAAACAATACCACTTCCATTAATAGTTAATATACACAAACCTCCCTTGAGCAAATTCTCTAAACTCAACACCGCATATTCGCCAAATTAACGATCCTCAAATTAATAAAGTAGCACCGTCTGCTTCGTATTACATTACCTTATGAGAGTATTTAGTACTTCAACAATATAAATAGAAAGTTTTAGAGATTAGCTCTATATTATTGTTCGAGAACCTCATACGTAGCATCGTAAGCAATCTAATAACCGTGTTTATTTTCCGTGTTTTGCAAAGTTAGCTTTGAATCGGCAACAAGGGAGAATCGGAGTAGCTGTTTTATCGCCGAACCGCAAAATTTGTTTACTAAAACAAAAAACAAAAACAGTAATGGGAAGTCGTCCATGACGTATAAATAAACAATTGTTTTAGACCAGTGGCTGTTTTTGTTGGACAATAACCCAAAGCCAGAAAATTATATTTTAATTATAACCGAAAACCGAAAATTTATAATAGAACTCACGAGCAACCAAATAATAATAATAGTAATATTAAACCCATTTATTGTTCCATCTCTTACAATTAAAATAATAACAACGGCATTAAAAAGATCTTAAGAAATAATAACTTAAAAATTGCTAATTCTAACCTAAAAACTACACGTCAACTTTTCTCCATGTTTAAAGACAATTTAAATATTTGTGATTGCACAGATGTTATTTTCCAGTTTTAATCCGGAAAATGTAATCAAATATGTCCCAACCCCATAAAAAAATAATGTGTCAACATAAATATCATAGTAACCTATTATATCCAAATTATTGTGGGCCAACTAACTACACAGTTAATACTAGCAATAATTTAAATTTGATGATGTGAAAATTATTGATAAAGTTAATAACAAATATTCCCTTTTACTTAAAGAGACGCTTCATATTAACATAAATAAAAACAAATGTATCAATTTTCAAACAGATTTTAAACATAACTTAAAATATATAAACAACTTCATAAACAAACTAAAAATTTACTAAATTCCACACAATGAATTCATTGGTTGTGTTATGCCACCTGTTTTTCTCCTCACCAACTCCGAATTGATTCGGAAGTTGCTGTATCTTAAATTTTTTCAATTGTAACAAGGTGAGAATAGTGAAATAACAAGTAAATAACTTTAATATAAACTCTTCTAAATTATAGTTTCAATATCAACATTTTAACTCCGTTATCGTTGTAAGTCAAAATTCTGTTTAGAAATAATAATCATTTTCCTATATCTCTGTTTAGTCTAGATGTCAACCGCGTAGACATTTATTGTTTTGACAATTGTGTATATAATTTATTGCCTAGACTACGTAAAATCTTGTTATTTTGCTATGGATGCTACACCCTCGCACCCTTCATCAGATATGCCTGTTGAAGAGATAACCCTTTTGTTTTAAGGCAGTCGAGATTAAAGACTCAGACAGGACAAACATGTAGTCTGTGTTTAGTTTTTGGGCGTTTTACGCCATGACTCGTAATTAGGGTTTATAACAGTTTAGTTTAGTATTAATGTAATTATGTAAATAAAGTAAGTTAAAGTTAAAAGTTTAGTAGCTTCAAATATTGTGTGTGTCATCCATTTAAGATGTGTTCATCATCTATCATCAAGTGTTTAGTGATAGTGTGAGCGTAAGGGTGTTCCGTCGCAGTAAAGTGGTGGACGAACCACCAAGCGTTCACCAGTTAGAAGAAATAGTGTCATCGTTGGGTAAGAGAACAAAGAGAAAACAGAATCTTCTACCCCCCTCCCTCCTGTTACACAATGTAGCTTTTATAGATCATTTAAGATTTTGTAAAAAAATGCATCAGTATTATTGTATATTCACCGTTAGGTAAGAAATATTTTATACTTTTCTTCCTGAAAAACTGTTTTTTTAATAATAATGTAGCAATAGCTGAAGATGAGCTTGCATTAAGCCCGAAACGTCCGTAATTAAAGAAATTTTTGGTTTATCGAATTCTACTCTAATTCTAATCTTTAAATGTAGTCTAATATATTCCTAATATCAATCTACCTTTATTGATATCATGAAAATTAAATTTTAAATGCTGAAATAGAATAGAATTCACTAATCCAAAAATGAGGATTAGCTTAAACTTTTTTGTGAATCGGGCTGTAAATGTTTTGGTCATCGTACGTAGACTTTGTTATCTTGAAATTATGAATGCTTTCAATGTTTCCACATTATATAAATAAATCAAGTATATTATTTGTTTATTTTTATTTATAATAACGTAATATGCGGCGTTTCATTTTGGATTAAAAGAAAATTAAATAAATTGGGTTTTAGACTGATATTTTTCCTAAAATACATTAAAACTATTGTCGTACGGAGACTTTTTTGTATAAATGTAGATACATTAATCCATTTACAATAGAATACTTATATATACCTAACCTAAATACTACTAATGGAATTACGTATAAACATTTATTTAATAAAATAAAATATCACGAAAGGTAAAGCTTATATATAACGAAATTAATGAAAGTTTTGTTTAATATTATATATATTGAAAAGAAAAATATATTCTATCTCGGCTAAAATATATTAGCTAAAATGTAATAAATAAAAATGTTTTTATGTTTCCTGAGCTAATAATATTGGATGTCGTGCAGAATATAGATACAACTTTTACGAAAAAAAAAAAATAATAATAATAATAATTGATTTAGATGTTATTACGTCAAACCGTAGCTTATTTCAAATAATAAACCAACAAGAAACGGAAACAAACAAAATAATTCATAAAAATAAATGTTTCATCGAAGAAAGATGAAATTATGAAAATCTCAACTTCAATAAATAGAATCTTAATATAAAACGGCAGCTTGTAATTATACAGTATAACAAATTCTTTGGTCAAAGAATTAAATCTTCTTCGTAATTATTATTTCGAATTAAATTTCGCGCCATGAATTATTCAACGACTCAATTAACGGGGTATATTAAACACGAACCATTTTTCAATATTTTATAAAGTAGGCTTTGAATGAACTTGCCCTGCTGCCCGACTGTAAAATGAATATTCTGCGCTTTGGCAACGTTGCTAATGAACCGGAAATACTTTATTAGGAGCTCAGCGTTTTAGTTTGTGTCAGAGCTAAAGAAATTCTTTTCATGGACCTGAAAGCCTGAATATTTTTATTCATGATTACTAGTTTAATGGCGACGTGCGTTGCATATATATGTTGAACGCTTTTAGCGGTAAAAAGCTCGATAAAATTATCCAATATATTAAAAATATTTGTTTTTATTTGCCAGTTCATAAAAGCTTTTGCGAAAAAAGAAAATAATATATTTAAAATTGGAAATACTTGGTAAAATTGTTTAGGTGCTAAATATAAATGATTCAATATTTACAAGCACGAAAATTATAGCCATACATATAATATTTTTATTTGCAACAATGATAAATAATACTAAGGCTGTCTTTGAAGTTGCACTTTAAAATTTAAATCTTAAATTTATGTACCCTAAATGACACCATTATTCATGATTTTAGAAATTAAATTTTAGGTTTTGAAGGAGCACACTATGCGTTGAAGTTGCAGTGCACTAATTAAACTAATCATGTGCGTTGTTATAATTTGTGCCAAATGGCAAATTTACTTTAATTCTATTCTAAAAAATATAATTTAATTTGAAACTCCAATTGAAATCGAATTGAACAATTCAACAGCCTTAGATACATGTCGCATTGTTTTTGCGAAACGACTTTAAAATTAATATTTTTACCCCTCGCCAAGAGAACTAAAAATCGCATAATTATATTTTTGTGAATAAGCACGTTTTAAGGTCCTTAGAATCCGATTATAATATTTTTACGATGATGTCTCTCTCTCTTTCTCTCTGTGTGTGTGTGTGTGTGTGTGTGTGTGCATGTGTGTGTGTGTGTCCTCGCATGAATTACGATACTCAGCATGGCTCGTATCGTAAACTTCATACTCGTGTATTAATAGCTCTCACTATAAGCTCGTTGCATAATATACTAATAATTGTCAATCTAACTTATGAATTAAATAAAAGCAAACAATTCCGTTTTCTTTAAATTCTATTTCCACCATAATAATTTAAAATAAATACAAAAAATATTTAATTTACATAAAACAAAAAAATGACAATGATTAAAATAATATTATGTAATGTATCCAATAATATCTGACATATATTTTAATGATTTGCCATATCAGGAAAACATCAGAAATATAATTGTAATAATATTAATGCCATGATTATGTATTAAATTTCGATTTCGTTAATTTTGTCTTCTTTAATAAAGAATTAGAAGACACTCGCCATGTTCCACAAGATTTCAGCTTTTGAATCAACCTCTCAATCATCATCGGATGCTGGCCGTACCGAGCTAGTAACCACAGACGCGTTTCGCCCTTATTGGGGTAACTGCCGCCTCTCTGCAGAGACAATTCACCAGCTGGGCACAGCGAGAGATATACATCTCATACAAGATAGATGGTTTAAGGGCGGAACGCGATTGTGGTTACTAGCTGGACATGGCCAGCATCTGATGATGACTGAGAGGTTGTTTCAGATGCTGAAATCTTGTGAAACATGGCGAGTGTTTTCTAATTCTTCATTAGACATTGTTTCACCTAGAGTTCGCTATTGTACTTTGTTTATCTTCTTTATTCATTTCATAATTAAAATACATGTAAGAATGATAAAAGTGAAAGCAGCTTATTAATAAAATACGTCCTTATATACAATGGTTTTAAGTTCGTAAGCTTAAGACTCATCTCTTCCTTTGGGATTCCCCTTCTTTGCAGCGCCAACCTGCGGAGTATACATTAACTAACACAGCGTACAAACAGTACTAGTTGTGTGTTTATAAGCTGCCCTTGTAAGCTTGCTATCTCTCAGGAATATCTTATAACATATAAAGTCAAGTTTATCTACACGTTTTCAGTTACGCTAAAGTTACATACCAAGTAGGAGATTTAAAGTAAAAGTCATGTGATTAGAATTTTATACTGTGATTAAGGCTCGTGATTGGAATACATTTTACATAATGAAGTTTGATTTGTCGACTAACACATATTTAAAGGGGGTAGACTGAAAGTAATAAATGTGGCCAACACTAAAGGCGGATTTATGCAACCATTTCCATTTACATTTAATTTAATTTAATTTTCATTTAAAAGATAAATTTATGTAAACCAATGTAGCCATGCGTACACCATTTCATTTACGTTTTCATTTATCTCTCATTCTCATTTATTTTTAAAGATGGCCAACTTTTATCTAATAAATGAAAATTATAAATGGCGCATGCGTGTACGACATGAAAGGGATGATAATTTGAGTTGATCAGCTGGTTGTCATTATGTATCTCTGAGATCGTTTCTTTTTACGGTTATTGCAATAACACGTTTAAAACTAAATTCATAACTTCTTCGCTGTCACTATTGTTGAATATTTTTATTAATAAACTTTATTCCATTGAAAGTCGGGTTATAACTTTCATCATCTGTCAGCGTATTTTTATATGTGCGCATGCGTTCATTTTCATTTATTTTTGTTATATATTTTTGTATGAATAGGTACATTTAAAAATTATAAATGAAAATTAAATAAAAATTAAATTAAAAAGTAAATGTAAATGAAAATGGCTGCATAAATCCGCCTTAAACCTCCCGCTATTTAATTTTTATTAATTTAAATACATATCTACGTATTTATTAATGCTGGGCAAACTATATTATGTTCCTTTGCATATAACTATTCCTTTATTTACTATTTTCTTTTTAAAATGTCTCCATTACGAATTCGAAGTAATAGTTTTTTGACAATGACATTTATCTTACAGTTACATACATTTGAAGTATGAACTTTGTAACAAAGGAATTGTTTATCTTGGGCTTCGGGATTTATAACAAAGATTTTTAAAAATTTATTTGTAAAATATGTAGAAAGAGTATTAATGCATACCTGTAGAAAATTCAATAATCTTTAATTTCTACAATGACATAAAATGCGAAAAAATGACATTTTATGGTATTTTTTGAAGAAAAACCATTATGAGCTTCAAGTAAAGCGCCATTTCCGGTTGTCCGATTTACACCAAAATCTAATGTTTTCTTTTCTTATTAAAATAGGGTTGAAATACGAGGTTTCAGAATTTTTTGAATGATAGTATTTGAACATACACACACACACACACACATACATGCATATATATATATATATATATATATATATATACAGGGTGTCCCATTTAAGGTACGAATGCATTGGTATCTCGAGAACTGTAAGAGCTACAAGGTTGGTTAAATTAGACAAAAGTTGCCCCATTAGGAGGCCATTTTAATGGTGTTTTGTTATTTGCGAAAAAATGCATAGGTCACTAGATATAGGTGAAAATGTAAATTTCGCGATTTTCTTTTTTTGCTTATAACTTTGTTATATGAAATAATACGAGATTCTGGTTTGCACTTTCTTAAGGCACTTTTGTATGATGAATTTGCAGAAGTACTCAAATTTTTTTTATATCTAAGAATTTACGAGTTACTGATAGCAACTTTTATTTTTCATATGGAGGTCATATTAAGCTATGGCATTTTTAAATAGAGATTTTTTTTAGCTTTACAATGATATAAAACAATAATAATTTATTTTTATAATTAACAGGAAAATTAACAAAAATTGTTATTTATACTAAAATTATATTGAAAAAAGTAAATCGAAGACTGCTATGGAAACAACAAACAACAAAAAAGTGCAACAATTGAATTTCTGAATTTTACTTGACAATAGTAGATTATTACGAGTAATAAAAATGAATTTTTCTCGTTGGGAAAAATATGATATGTTGAGTTGTTACATTCGTTGTCAAAGTTCGTTTTTTTATTCGTAATAATCTACTATTGTCAAAAAAAAATTCAGAAATTCAATTGTTGCACTTTTTTGTTGTTTGTTGTTTCCATAGCAGTCTTCGATTTACTTTTTTCAATTTAATTTTAGTGTAAATAACAATTTTTGTTAATTTTCCTGTTAATTATAAAAATAAATTATTATTGTTTTATATCATTGTAAAGCTAAAAAAAATCTCTATTTAAAAATGCCATAGCTTAATATGACCTCCATATGAAAAATAAAAGTTGCTATCAGTAACTCGTAAATTCTTAGATATAAAAAAAATTTGAGTACTTCTGCAAATTCATCATACAAAAGTGCCTTAAGAAAGTGCAAACCAGAATCTCGTATTATTTCATATAACAAAGTTATAAGCAAAAAAAGAAAATCGCGAAATTTACATTTTCACCTATATCTAGTGACCTATGCATTTTTTCGCAAATAACAAAACACCATTAAAATGGCCTCCTAATGGGGCAACTTTTGTCTAATTTAACCAACCTCGTAGCTCTTACAGTTCTCGAGATACCAATGCATTCGTACCTTAAATGGGACACCCTGTATATATATATATATATATCATCGTGAAAATGTTAAAATTGGATTTTAGGGACCTTAAAACGTGGTCAATTACTAAAATCTCAAAATGCGATTTTTAGCACGATCGCAATACCTCTCTTAACAAGGGTAGCGAGAAATAAAAAGAAGCCGTAGAATACAAAATTATTTAAATGAGATTCGAGAATATTCAATTTTGTTTATAACAAAAGTCTGTGCTGCCACGGTGTGAATTTCAAAGACTACTTATTTATTAAATTCATTGAACTATCAAAGATGACAGTCGAATTTGTAACAAACTTCTAAATAGATTTTTGTGATATTTGCATTACACCTCGAGAAAATTTATGCCTATCTCTATATTGTTGTATCGTCTTATTCACTGAAACCTCACTATCGAATTTTTGGACCGCAAACATTACAATAAAACACACCCAAAAGAAAATGTAGTGCATTTTTATTATATCACTGTTTTGATTATTGTAATTAATTACTGTCATTTATTTATTTTTTTATTTATTATTATTACAAAGTTATTGTTTCAGTTTGAATGGGCAGATTGTGTGGGTAGCTTGAGTGGGTAGTTTGGGTGGGCATGTTGCGTGGGCAGTTTGGGTTAGCAAGTTGCGTGGGCAGATTGGGTGGGCAGTAGAGGATATAAACACTTAAGAAGACTGTTAGCGGTAGCACTTTTGTTTTAAAGTGGGCGTAGACGGATTAGATGTACGTAAAGACTATTAATAAAACACTAACGACGGAGCTCTAAGAGAAACTCGGCGCAGCAGAGGTTTCTCTAGTAATATACTATTTTTTTTTCTTCATATTTTCATATTAAAAATTTGTATCAAGTTATAAAAATATGTACGGAGTCATTTCATTATTACAATTTTTACAAATGAAATATGATTCATTTAAAATTTCCTAATACAGCGTGTTTTTTTAAGCCTGATAGAACTTCAAATTGTAAAAAGTAATACAAAAAATTAGATTTTAATCAATTTTTTTTGTTTATTTGAAAGATCAATGCATGGCATTAACATTTGAAAAGGATTTCGGGCATATGGCCACCGCGGCTGTTCTTGACGAAGCGCATTCTGAACGTCCAATTTTGAGACACTTTTTCGAGCACTGCTGGCCGTATGGCACGAATAACATGAACAATGTTGGCCTCCAAGGCGTCAATTGTTGCTGGTTTATCAGCATAAACCAGTGACTTCCGTTGCCCCACAGGAAATAATCGAGAGTTGTCAAATCATACGACCTTGGAGGCCAATTGACAGGCCCATTTCTCGAAATGAACTTATCGCCAAATTTTGATTTCAATAAGTCGATGGTTGCGGTCGCCGTATGGCACGGAGCGCCATCCTGTTGAAAGCACATCTCGTCCGGATCAATGACATCCATATTTTCAAACAAAAAATTATTGATCATGGTGCGGTAATGATCTCCATTGACCATAACGCGAGCTCCGTCCTCATTTTTGAAGAAATAAAGTCCGATGATACCACCAGAATGTAAACCGCACCAAACGGTGAATTTTTCTGGATGTAATGGAGTCAGTAGGGTCTCTTGTGGATTGGTCTCACTCCATATGCGGCAATTTGGCTTATTAACAAACCCGTTAAGCTAATCACGAAGTTGTCTATAAGTTGCGCGAATCGACAACTGATTTTCAAAGTAAATATGGATAATTTGGTAGCGTTGTTCAAGCGTGAGTCTATTCATGATGATTTGCCACAGTATACCGATCATAAATGTCAAAAAGTGAAGGCAGTATGACAGCTCGTTTGACAGTTAACTCTTTCATAAGTTCTATCTAAGCAAAAAAAAAAAAAACAATCATTACTATATTGTTCTTCCTTGTGGAGATTTATAACAGATAAGTCTAAGAAAAATAACCTGTATTTCTTACTTTAAACGTTGAGCAAAGAATACAAACACAAACACCAAATTCGTTTATATTGTGGCAACAACGATAAGTTAAACTCCACGATTCTTTTATTAGTTTAAAGCGGTCGCATTTTTCGATAATCTTCCAACCATCTCTCATTGTAAATCCTAGTGTAAATATCCCTTGTATCTGAGGTGCAATGCACGGACTTCACATTCAGAGCACGAAAAGAGCATAAATCAAAGTGCACATGTACTGAGTGTTAGATTACTTTTTACATACGTACATTTGCAGGTTGCAGTTGTGTTTTGGTTTACACATATACCTATGCTTTATTCTCGTGATAAAATACCAGAATTTATGTAGGATGAAAGTGAAATTGTTTTACAGTGTTGAATAAAGGAAAATATGTAAATTAATGCAGGTTTTTTGACTCAGGTATAAAAAAGTGTAAATATGAAAATGTGGTTTATTTTACGAGTTTTTGTTGGTTTTGAAATGGATGCATGGTTTTTGTTCCGCTGTATTTTATCAGGGTGAATATTGTGGATAATTCTGAATTAAAAAATAATTAATTGCGTTTACAATTTATATATAAAGTTTTGCACTTAATGCAGCTAATAACTTCATGCCCTGCACTAGTTGTTGCTACACAACACTTACTTAGTGCTGGTGTTTAGTGTTAGCTGTCACTATCAAATAGAAAGGTTACGTAGCAATGGATATCACTACACAAGATTCAAACTGGGAAGACTTAACATACACAGATACGTTTTACAGCTCAAAATAATATATAAATTTGGCAGACTGAACTGGCAAAAACTAACGAACGTAGTAAGTGCATAACACTGCACACTCAGTAAAGTTCAGTTTCACCCGAAAAGTATAAGTGAAACAAGTAAAACACAACTATTACTAGTGTGTAGTGGTTATATAAATAGAAAACGAATTATGCACTCGCTTGAGCTACCATGACCCGCGCGCTCGCCAGATTTGACCCCGTGTGACTTTTTTCTCTCAAAGCCGAAGTTTATAAACATCTTCCAATAAATCTGCAAACCTTAAACGAGGCAATCCGCACAGAAATTCGCTGTATACCCAAGAAATTTTCGAAAGACTTAAGCGAAACTTCATAAGTCGCTAGCAGCGGTGTTTAGATAATAACGACACCATTTGGCCGATATTATTTTCAAAACCACGTGCGATAAAACTTCCCATGTTGTAAGTTCAGGTTGTGGAAATAATGAGAAAGGGAATACACAGGAATTCGGTCAATACAGATGGTATTTTACATTTATATACATATATTTTAAGATTTTTCGTAAGTTTAAAGATGGTAACTTATTTACTTACAATCAATTTAATTTTTAAAATGAAAATTTGATGTTAGAGGTTACATAAAAGTATATAACATTATTTGAAATATGCTATATATCAACAGCACATGAGAAGTGGCGCTCATTACACAAATTAGTTCAACAATGGCCGATTCATTAAAAGTATAGCAGAGTGAAAATAATATACCGAGTTTTTTTTTACCTCTCGCTAAGAGAGGTATTGGATTCATGCTAAAATTCGCATATCCAGATTTTATTGAATAAGCACGATTTAAGGTCCCTAGAATCCGATTGTAACATTTTTAAAATGATGTCTGTGTGTGTGTGTGTGTGTGTGGATGTGTGTATGTGTGTGTGTATGTATGTATGTATGTATGTATGTATGTATGTATGTATGTATGTATGTCTGGATGTTGTAGTCACGATTCCTCAAAAACTATAAGACTTATAAAATATTTAACTGCAGTTTCCTCAATCTGACATTCTTGGGAAGAGCTGAAAAGGTTTTGGTAACAATTGAACAACCGGAAGTAGTAGTTTCTTAGAAAAAATTTTCTAAATACAATTTTTTGGGAGGTTTTTTTATTAAATATTGAAGAACATAAAATTCTCCATCTAATACACTTAAAAAATTTATTATATATTGTATAGATTTAGAGATAAAGACACTATAATTTATAGAGTGAACTAATCGCAGAGGCTAAGGCACTAAGGAAACCAGTTGACAAATTCCAATGTTTATAACATGACACATGTCATTGTCAAATATCAACATTTTTAGTGACATTGTGAAAGCTTTTTCTGGGAAGTATATTTAATTTTTCTTATTGTTTTATTAATTAAATATTTGAAATTATAGGTAAAATTGTGGTAAAATGCATATATCCATCAGAAATACCGCCAATCTGGTTAATAAATTGGAACAATCTCTGACATGAAAATGATATAAAATAGATATAATTAGAATTATATGTGTGCAGAAGACATGTTAAATACAATCAAAAACAATATTTGGGTAAAGTTCTGTAATATTTTGTTATAAAGCGAAGTGCAATACAATACATATATAGCCTAATATGGAAATGGCGAGAGGTCTTGTGCTGGCCACAACAGATTTTTTTTAATTCATCTTCAAAACTAAAGAGGGTGTTTTGCTGCGATATGTACCTCAGAAACTCAAGAAGTGTGTTTTTGGACGCTAAAATTTAAAAGTATTTTGTAATAATATTTTGTAGCAAAGTATAGTGTTTAAATTTATCATCTATTCTCTGAATATTCTATTTTTATTATAATGAACCCTGCCAGTAAACTAGCATTTCTCTACCAAATAAATTTTGTAGGCTGTTCAGTTCCTCTTTATATTTTTCGTAGGAAATAGTTGGTAGGTCCATGATATCTGTCAAATAAATTGATTTCCTGTTTCCTTCTTTCCTATTTCTGTTTCTGACAGTTACGAGTATAGAAACGAAATAACCTCAGAAATAACAAAATGTCTATAAAAAACATGTCATCTCATTTTAAATAAATAACCACGTTACCACGTAGCAACAGTCATTTAACATTAATCAATGATTCATATCTTTCAAATAAATATCAGAAATCCTTTTGCTAGAATGAAAACATCACATTTCGTCGGAATTCCACTGCAGTTATTTAAAAAATAACAAAGAACAATTGGGTCAAAGTTCGCTTACAAAGGCCAGCTGAATTTTAAAACAATGTGTTGATAGCACATTCGTTTTCGCCACAAAAAAAATCTGATGGATGGCCTCCACAGAGCGCGAAATCCCGTATTAAAACATGCCTATCAAAAAAACGTCTGAAATATGAAAACTTTTTGCACCTACTCGCGGACCACTATCGAAATGACTAATGAAGCGATTTATTATATTTGACTGATTTTAAATTGTCGTCGTTTTAACACTATCATAGTGGTCATTTACCATGTAGCAATTTCCCTTTTACAATTTCATAGTCCATGAATTGAAAGAGTGTAAAGAAATATTTTATACTGAAGCGAACAGTTTTTAATCTCATATGACATAATTTTTTTCTGCAACTACCTAAATGTTTTATTGAATTAAGCACAAATCGTAGTTTATTTTTAACAGGTTTAAATATTATTAAGATAGGTTTCTGACTAAAAGTCGATTCCGTAGTCTTCTATAAATGTTATATACAGCTCTTTAAATTTTTTCTAAGTTTTATTCAAGTTTCCAAAGGGTCATTGAACTATTAGCCGTTTATAATTCAGGCCCTAATACATTTAAAAATAACAGTTAAGGGCCGTTTTCATAAACACGCTTAAAATTACTATCAGACTTTATCTTTAATTTAAAGTAATTCCAAGTTGCTCGTTAAAATACTAAATTTATAAAACGAAATAACTTTAATTTTAATTTAAAGTGTTAAAATGAAGATAAAATTTATTATGAACACTGCTCTAAATACGGTTACGTCGAAATTTTAAAAACAATTTTAAATCATAATGTCGAAATATTGGGCTTAATAAATAATTTTATTTTCATGCATAAGAATGATCAACAAATAATTCGCGTCTTATAAGAAAATGGCTATTCTATGATATCATATTTAAGCTCAATTATTCCCCAAAAATACCTGATTGAGCAAGTGCGGGAAATTCTTGAAAGGAACAAGAATATATAGCATTGAAACCAAACAAGTATTTAAAAAATATATTACAATAATAATGACAGAATACAACGCTATCGGTGACCAAAAATTTGGTAGATTCATTGGCTCTTCACTTTTGAAAATTTGAAAAAAACTCAACAACATCATTGGTAACTGCAATTTTCAATGTAATAATGACAATCAAAAAGTAATATTTTTTTCCACGACCATTAAGTAATTCCTTCATTATTATATATCTTTTTTTATTATACAATACTACATATTACTCACGGGCCGTGAGAAGTGACACGGGAGGACCAATCACAATAATCCATTACTCAAAATTGCAAAATTATCGAGTAAGCTTTGGCTCAGAACTATGTTCATGTTACAATTATTTTTCCAATGTCAAAATTATGAATCTTTGGAAGTTATGTAAGTTAATTGTATTAAAAACTTGAATTAAGATAGTGAGAATGAATAAATTTGTACACCGCCAGATATTATAGAATAAATATAGAAAATTATGCAAAATTGGGCCGCAAATTTTTAAAACGAAAATCTAAAGGTTATGGAGAAAAAAAATTCCTCCGACATGGAAGTGCACGATAATACCAATATATGTATATATATTGCAACAAAGGTAAATATTGTAAATCTTCAAATGTACAAATATTAATAATAATTTAGAATTTGTTAATTATACTTATCCTGACAGAAAAGTTCAAATTTCTATTGAATAGTCGTAGAAATATTTTTAAAACATATTTTCCATGAAAATACAAAAGAACTGTCAATAATAAATCATATTGAAATACCATGTAAAAAAAAATTAAAATATGTTGTCAATTTGCAAATATTTATATATTAAAAATACTGGTACATTTATATTTTCAACTAACAATCACTAAATAAAAATACGTGAAAATTTTATTTATATTTACCAAATAGGTACAAAACCATATATATTTTAATTAACAATAACATGAAATAAAATTTGCGTTACAATAGTCTTGATTTTGGAAATATTTATTATTCATATTTTTATTCTTTGTATTGGTGTAAATAATTTATTTATATTCAGTAACTCAGTTGGTGGTTATTTGATTAATTCATTGAACCGTAATAAAATATATTGCATTGTTTCCAACTACCTCTTTCCACCAATGCAATAGCTATAATTTCAGAGTTTCGCAGTTCTCATTAATAAAACATTTCACTTTACATTTCTTATTTCCGGCATTTACAAGGCTCGTAATTCTTGGTTGGGATTAAAGTAACCAACTCTTTAGTTATCTATTATCGTACCGAGCAAATACTACTTGATAACCGTAGTTTATGGTTTCAAAACTAAGCTAACATAATTTAAACAGCAAAAACTCCTGGCAGCAACGGAAGGTTTGATTTACAGTTGGAGAACCTGTTTTTCTAAAGCGAACCAAGACTAAGATATATCTCAGAAGGAATTGCATTTATTGAACGATTTATTCTGGAATAATAGCTACACGATTTACGCCGTAAAAACCCTAGGAAGATCGCGAAGCAATTTCTTGCGGTTAAATTTTATTTTTAAAATTTTAACCTAAACATTTCAATAACCTTACAATTAATTCTTAAACTGAACGACCCTTAGAATGAAGAACTGATTAAGGTTTATTAGTGAGCAGTTGCCTAACTTTGTTTTTTCTCTGCCAATCGTTTATGGATTATTTTAGAGAAAAATACTTCAAATAATATATAGCCGCTTCGGTGGCCGAGCGCGTTAAGGTAGTGCTCAAGCGACCTTCACCGTTCGGCTCTGGGGTCGTGTTCGATTCCCACCAGGGGCTTAGATGTTGTGTGTGTCCCAAAAATACTTCCATTAAATAGCTCCGGGCCAATGTACAAAAAAGTACGAGGCCAAAACCGAGGCCGAATAAAAGATGCACACAATAAATTTTTCTATAGGTTTGTTCCAACAGGAGTTAGAAATAGTACGTACATGATTATCAGGCGCATGCGTATTTCTATATGAAGTGTTCCAACTTTTCTGACTGTTTCGTGTACTGTTCCATTAAGCACTTGTATTGTTTGCTGACGGTTTGCAAACCATCAAGACGATCCACGAATTTTCTTCTGACTAACGGTTCGAGTTTACGCAGTTATTCGATTTTGGTCAGCTGTTTTCTTATTAATTATTAACCTTGTAATTTGGAAGTGGAAGCGTCAATTTTTATTATACACAAGTGCAATATAAATAAAAATGATTGACGAATTTTCAGTTGAAGAGTCGTACGAATCGGAGGAATATTCTTCTAGTGATGAAGGCAGTCTGGAAATGTTTGTCGAAAATACAAGGCAAAAAAAAAGAAACTTATTTATAAGAAACAGTACCCCATTCAAACTTTTGACTGAAGCAATCCAAAATTCGTTCCAACAACCAGGAGAGCAACAAACAAATCAGGAACAGTCACTGATATTATCATAAACCGTCAAAAATTTCTTGTTGGTATAAACCTTATAACTGTTACTTGTTTTTTGAAGTATTTATTATGGTCATTAATTTCATAAATTGAAAGATATCTGTGTGAAGGACAATTTACAAAGTATGTTGTAAATAGCTTTAAAACAGAAAATATCAAAATTAAAATATTAACATTGGGATTTTATTTATTATATTTATTTTAATATAAGTAGAGATAAATCACAAACAAAATTTTATTAGAAAAATTTTATATTAACACTACCTAGTTTTCTAGTTCTAAAACAGACCGTAGCTAAATTCAATTTACATTATTTAGTTTCATATAGGCAAGTTACAATTTCCTGAAATTTTAATTACGAGCTGTTAATTACATGCCCTCAGTGTTTGTTTATTTAAAATTAATAATAATATTAAATTGCCAATTTGACATTGGTTGGTTACACATGGCTGTAACATAGGTAGGTACATACAAATAATGAAAATTCAAAAAAATCCTTGATGTAGAATGAGCCGTTTTCATATTTATCAAAAAGTATTTTAAATGAAAATTTATGCAACATTTTTCATAGTAGTAAACAAAATAATGATAATTTGTTTTTATTTTCGTAAATAATTAAATAAAAAATACATACAGCACGTCATTCATAGCCAATATGAAAACAGTTTGTTCATCATCTGCGTTATTTATATAAATAAAAAAAGGCGATAGTTGTACGAACTTTGATGTCACATTCTGTTTCGGAATAAGTGACTTTTTCAAAATATTACAAAAATATGGGGGATTACGGCTCAATCGAATTAAAGGAAAATATTAAAAAAAAAATACGAATGTATATGCTGAGTAACGAATATTAATAAAAAATTAAATGATATAATTGAGATATTTCGGAAAAAAGGGTTTTTTGTTATAACGCTTCGACACTAATATGAAAATATTTTGATTGGCGACCGAGAAACCGCCTATACATGCATTACAAATAGCGTGTTAGGAGGTGGGATTACTACCAATGGAAGTTAAGAAATTCAAATTCGAAAGGAGGGGTAACATTCCTGTACTACAGTTTCTAAACAGTTTTTATTTTAACATAAATTTCTTGCATTAAACTTAATAATTTAAATACACCTGTAATTATAAAGTATGTATACTTATACAGTGTTATAATATTCATTTATTTTTATGTAAATATAACTTAAAATAGCATATATTTCAAGAACATTTAGGTCCATGATGAAAACAGTTTGATATAAAAACACATAAATGTAACGTCATGTCAATCTTTTCAAAATCCGGGAGACCATAACTCGCTTATTAATAGGAATTTTTTCACCGGATTTTCATCAATAGTCTTAGTTTTCCTAATATTTTCAGATGAAATTATAAAAAAAAAAAAATGGTGTAATCCCCCATTGTGATATTTTCATATTTGAGGCTAATTATATAATCTGTAACCCTTTTAGTACCTTTCGGTGTAAGGGAGTCGGGTACACCGAGCCGCAGTGTGATAAATTTTTGTTGCTGAGCGTTCACCCATGCAATATATCGCTGCTGGGAGGCTAATAATGAATAATATTTTTTAAAATTTAATACTTAGAAGTCATTTAAAAAATCTTGCAACATGAGGAAAATTAAATCAGGATGTTTAAAGCGAGTTGGAAATGTGTGCCTACTCAATTCCAAAAGGCAAACATTTGAGTTTGACATGTAGGAAAAATAGATGTCAGTAAATTATATAAAACATTCTTCGGGCGTGCCCTTTATACTAAACCAACATTCGATGAAGAACTTATTGAAATACAAAGTTCAATATACTTTACTTTCATTTTCTTTCTTCCAGCGAAAAAGTTTTCTCTGATACACTCAAAAAAAATTTGCTTTAATTATGAAAAAATTGCAGGTAAAATCAAAATATTTTGCATTCAACTTTGATCCAACAAAATTTTTATTTGTTTTGAAATTACTTCTGTTTTTGATCTTTCAAACGAAAATCATTACTATTAAATTAAATGTATTATGTCATTAATTACTTTATATTCAATTTGAAAACACAGTTTTTAAATCAAAAGCCATTAAATTTCACAAAAAAATAAAAGTTTTTGATTTGAATTTATAATTCTTTTGTTACTAATTTATTTACTTTTAAGTGAAAGGTCAAAAACGCTAGATTTAAAATTATGTTACTTTTGAATCGAATATTTTTTCTTTTGGTTTGATTATTAATATTTTTTGGTACAATGTTCCTATATTCTGAAAACTATAGTATATATTTTTTTCTAAAGTATATACTGTTAAATAGAAAGCAAAAATAATTTGGATTTTTTTTATAATATTTTTATAGGTACACTAGCTGACCCGTCCCGGCTTCGCACGGGAAAAGCTGGAATAACGATTATCTAAACGTGTACCAGTAATTTTTCACATTTTCCTTCGGAAACATGCGCTGCATGGGGAGCCGGCAACCTGCCTCGCATCGTACATGTAACAGGCTTCAACCACTGCCCTCCCGATCCTCACACCGCACCTAACAGGGCCCTTTTCTAAACATGTCTCGGGTACTTTTGCTTATGTATATATGATGCAAGATATCTCTCCGACAAATATCGAAATATCTGCTAACGGTTATAACTTAACTATAGATACGAAGATAAAAAAATAATAATTGAAATCATCACCTATTGTACCGCCTTGAAGAATTATTTTTCAAAACCGCTAAAACATTCTTTATTTCTTACCAAAATCATAAATAAGAATTTGTATATCCCTAACTTGAGAAATAATGGGTTTTCCATATAAACATTGAACCGCTACTCATCCCCTTCAAGTGCTTCCTTAAGGTCTAATCTATCTCTATACCAAAATTCATCAAAATTGGTTCAACGGGAGAAATTATGGATTCTCCATACAAATTTTCATCCTCTATTTCACCCCCTTCAAGTTTTATTGTCGCGTCAAAAGGCAGCCTATGTCCTCCAATGTCCAATCTATCTCTATACCAAAATTCATCAAAATTGGTTCAGCGGTTTAGGCGTGAAAACGTAACAGACAGACAGACAGACAGACAGACAGACAGAAAGACAGACAGACAGACAGAGTATGGATTATGATATTGAATTTTTAAAATAAAAGTAGAACTTCTTGTTTTACATATTTTTATTGTAAATTATTAAAAAAATAAACATTATTAACATGTACGTAAATTATGATAATTATGATTTTTTATAAGGATATTTGCTTAAAGAAACTGATAGGTTTTATGGAAATACAATTAGTGTTAAATCCAGTTTCAAAACACTGGAAATGTTCATTAAAGCAAATAATTTGAATTTGGATATTGCAATTCCTTAATTTCGGTGTCATCCATTAAAATAAGAAAATTAAGTCACGTGTCCACGTCGAATATAATGAGCCAAACACACAAAGAATATGCGCATCTCGTAATACGAGACTCGTACCGTGTTTGAACAAGTCAGCACACGTCAAAAGCATATAGTTTTGATTTGAAATTTACAATGTTGGCACAAAAGTAAAATGATTTGACACCAAAAATAATGCTTTTAAATGTAATATTTTTTATTCGTTTCAAATGCCATAATTTGTAATTCAAAATATTGATTTTTTGAATCAAAAGTAAAACAATTAAAATAAAAACAGCGACGTAGAAAAAATTACTGTTTAAATATAAAGTAAAATATTTTAAAATAATTGTATATGACTTTTAAACTAATGAAAATATTATTTATTTTAAGTACGTGTACTATCAAATTGAAAGTAAACTTTCAGTTTAAAATAATAAATTTATAAGTGAATATCACTTATATTAGAAATGATTATAAAAAGATTTTAATTTGAAATTATCCAATTTTTTGAATTAAAATCTTTTTTCAAAAGTACGTGTTCCCGAAAGTTTTTAATTTTACCTGCAATTTTTTTAAAACTATAGCAAAACTTTTGATTTTTGCAGATTTTAGAAATAAAAACATACTATTTTGAAAATAAAGTAAAAATTTCTTTCAGTGTACGGAAATATTTATTTTTCATTTTTCTATAAATAAAATTATAATATGCCAAACAGAATGATGTGTTTTGAGAGAGAATATTTTTGCTATTTCCATATTCTAGAATTCTTTTCTTATTTAATTTTATTTGAGAATATTTTCTGAGCCCTTATCTAAACAATTTCATCTTCTAAAAGGAAACGAAAATATAATAAATAATGCTTTCGTTTCATTCGTTTTATTTCCAAAAATATTAACAGATGTTACCGACGAGACATGCGATATAGCGATTCATATTTTTGAAAATATTTTATCCATCATAGAATGAATAATTTTTAGATTTGTTCGTTTTATTAAGTATAAATAAATAACAATTAGTATGTAGTAGTTTAGGTATACAGGGTATTCATTTCAAATGGAAATAGCGAGAGGTATTGTACTGGCCACAATAGATTTTCTTTTTAGAAAAAGCTTGTACAGTCCGATTCACAAAAAAGTTTAAGCTAATCCTCATTTTTGGATTAGCGAATTCTACTCTAATTTTAACAGTTTATTACGTAAAATATAATCTAGTCTAATCCATTCCTAGTATCTACCTTTTTTGATAATATTATGAAGATTAAATTTTAAATACCGGAATAGAATAGAATTCACTAATCCAAAAATGAGGATTAGCTTAAACTTTTTTGTGAATCGGGCTGGTAAAGTTTTGTATTAATTTGATTAAAATACGTCTATAATTAAGAGTGCCACGAAAGGAAAAAATGAATACATGTTATTTTTATACAGAATTAGAGTGCCATGGCAGAAAAAGTGAATATTTTGTTCTTTTAATTGATCATAAATAACAACGCAAACAATATATTCATGTATTTCTTCCATGGCATTCTAATTCTATGTAAAAAATTAACACATATTCAGTTTTTTTTCGAGGTTTTTTTTATTCATAGCACACTTATTGTAGTTATATTTTATGCAATATATCATTGTATTTAGAATTAAATTCTCTAACGAATGATTAAATAAATCTTATGTTCTCATTTAAACTTAGGGCCGTATTTGAGAACCACTAGTCGAATAAAATATTTTTTCTTTTCTTTAAATTTGTCTTGTGAAATAGAAATTGTTTGTCCATTTAAGACGATCCTATAGCAGTCCACAAAATAATGTAAAACATGAAATTCTCGCGAAACGCTAAAGCCCCCACTATTCATTACAAACTTTATATATTATGAAATAAGAGAGTATGATCTACAAATTAACCGTAATCTTTTTGAAAATTTTTTAGGGGCCAAGTTATGACTACTTGGAAAACAGCTATTTTTGATAGCTGATATCATCAGTCCCCTGTAATATTTTAAAATTTTGTTTGGAACGTATTGTTCATTGGTTTTATGCTAATAACATATTAAAAATTTATACTCTAATTCCTAGAAATAGAGGCTGGGGAGTTTCCCGCGATAAACTCTATTACCTAGAATTCTTATTAATTTGCGCTTATTGTTCATTACTGTCTTAGTTACGCGCTACCTTCACTTCGTTACGCTTCTCTACCTCACATATACAATAGGAAGGACGTATCAATCTAGATTAGTTGATTCATCTGCAAATTTTTGAGCGCAGTAATTACCTCGTCGTTATAGGATCGTCTTAACCGTCGTTGTAACTCTTAAAGTTTTCGAGATAGCAATGGTAGTCTATTTAAAATGAACACCCTGTATAAAAAAACAATGGGTTTGAGGACATGAAACAAAAGTAGTTCTGCAAATGGATAGCTGTAACTGAATTTAAAGCGAACTTGATTTTCTGGTGTCAAATTGAATTTCGGAGTTATAGGGTAGAACTCCTGAGCCCTTTGTTACTTTGGTTAAGAAAACATTTTCAAAAGCTCATTCACTTCCATAGCTTAAAGCGCAAGGGTTGTATATCCAGTTCAATTAGGCTGTGTCCGATGTCGCATTTTGGCATATAGATTTTTTACATCCCGCTACCCTAGGTAAGGGAGGTATAGGGATCGTGCTAAAAATCGCATATAGAGATTTTAGTGAATAAGCACGTTTTGATGTCCCCAGAATACGATTTTAACATTTTTACAATGATGTCTGTGGGTATGTATGTGTGTATGTATGTGTGTGGATGTGTGGATCCTGTGGACACGATTACTCAAATACTATCAATCAGAAAATTTTGAAATTTTGTATACCCATTCTATACTAATTTGGGAAGAGTTGATTAGTTTTTAGTGTATATCAGATAACCGGAAGTATTACTTATACAAGCTTTTACCAGTTTTTCTTGAAAAAATTGCATTGAATATAATTTTTCAGCAACTTTTACTATTAAAAATAGAATATAATGGTACAATCTTCAATTCTACGATAATATAACTTTAAAAATTTTTAAATAACTTTAAATATAAATTTATAAGATAATTTATTTTTGTACATCATCTGACCCATGCGTCAAACAAAAACATAATACTTTAATAAAATTTTGACGTATTTAAACAAATGTCACTGTCACATTTACATTAATAATGAAACCGTGTTAAGAAGAATTATACAAATATATTTGATTTGTAAATATAAATCTGTCAGTATAAGTACGTGTTTTCAAAATGTCAAATATTGGTTTACAACTACACATTTACGACATGGATCATGTACAGCAAAGAATTTACACAGATTGCGTTTTTAGAGCACTTGGAAGTTGATGATGACTTTCGCGGATTATCTTTTTCTTTGGCGAGGCACATTTTTTCCTCTCTGGGTATGTTAATAAGCAAAATTGCCAGATATGGGCAGAGGAAAATCTTAATGTGATTTACGAGGTACCTTTACATGTCCAAATGAGACTTTGGTGCGCACTATGGTCAGGTGGCGTCATTGGAACTTACTTTTTCGAAAATGATGAAGGTAACTGTTATAGTTGATGGTGAGCGCTATAGGCCCATGATAATCGATTATTTTTGACACGAAATTAATATCGTACTACAAACTTCTATTTATTAAAACAACAAATTAGATTTTGTTTATAAACGATCAACCGGAACGGAAAAAGATATTTTACTTAAAGCTCATTACTATTTTAAACATGGAATTTGCGGGAGGTCATGTGCTGGCCACATCAGATTTTTTTATTTAGGTCTACTTCACATAAATACAACTCGGCATGGCACATTAATTACATGCATAGGCTTGTATGGGAACAATGAATTATACAATTGGATTTAATTTGATGCTTCAGATTAAATATTAATATTACATTTCATAAAATAGAAGCTAAGAAGCTATATTTTGACAGTAAATTTGACGTTTTGTACCATTTATACAAGAAACATGATTTATTTAATTAGTGCGCGTCAACTTCAACGCATAGTGTGCACCTGCAAAACTGTAAAATCTAATTCCTAAAATCTTAAATAATGACATTATTTAGGATATATAAATTTAGGATTTAGATAGTGGGGTGATAAAGTACCAACCTTTTCTTCCAGAAATCAAACCTCATTCATTCCATTTCAGTCCCGCACTAATATATTGCTAAATTCCCCTATCAACGCAATGTTTGCTAGTTACACGAATATTCAGGACCATTGTGATATTTTTTATTGTAACTTTAAATATTTTCAAGCCTCATTACAGTTGTAATATATTCATGTTTACTTTTTCTTATCTTATATGTATTTGCATTATAGTATTTATTGTCTATAAATTTGTAACGTATAATTATAATTTTGTATTTATATTTATGCTCACTGTAACTTTTATTCAATTTCATGTTGTATTTTCTTTGTTCTTTAGTCCATAATTTGGGTTCGCCTGTTGGACAAAGTATTCAATAAATAAATAAATAAATAAATAAAAGTGCAACATCGGACACAGCCACTGTGTTTAAAATATTTTATAATATTTTTATAAAAATTTTATATTATCTCCATTTTTTAAAACATCTTTTAGTACCCTATAAAACATATAAATATAGCATAGTAATAAGAAGGAGAATGATTTATATTTTTCCAAGTTTTCTATGAGCTTTCATAAAATATACCCGAAGGTGAAATGTATATGCTAGAGCTAGACATCCAGAGTGCAGTTATATTTCGGTGGAAAAATATTTTATATCAATACAATAAAACATATATTCGTATGATAATATTTTGTTTCATATATTTTACGAGATATTCCGTATATTTTTATACATATTTTATCTTGTAAAAATCACAGGAATCATTATCGTTCGCAAACATTAAATAAATGTTTGCTTTGAGATTTTGAATTCATGTAATTTATACCTCTGATGAAATCTGAGAATTGTCGCAATTGAAATGAAGTAAAACAAAATGCGTAAAAAAAGACACCTGATACCTACATTTATATCTCAACCTGTTTGTGGCTTTTTATATAATTAAATATATTGGAAAATATTTTCAATCATTGGTTATTGTTTTGTTTCAATCATTAGTCATTTGTTTTTTTAAATGAAAATATTGTTTTTAGAAGATATATTAAAATTAATGACTTTTGGTAATATTTTATCTTGTACAACTTTTCTAATTTATAAATTTGAAAACATGTTTATGAATGATGATTTTCAGAATTTGTACTGAAATGTGATTAATAAAATATAAACAGCATTTTGAAAGGACTGCACTATATAGGTGTGGGACATTTTTCAACTACGGTATCTATACCTAATCTATTAGGTATAACTTACACCTTGTTCTGTGTCTACAAAATAGTACGTACAACAACAAATATGATAATGTCCATGAACAATCTAAAATCTAAGTTTCGTAAACTACAAATAGCAAAATTGAATTTAGTTTTCTTGGGCTGCTTAACACTCTTGCTGCGTTCGCTTTTCATTACCAAGTCTCTGTGGTTAAAATACTTTTGCGGAGTTATCTGAAGAATTTTCGCCGTTTTATTAAATTTTCAAGTTGTTGCCATCACATACCTGGGATGTCCAGAGGCAAAGAATACTTCTCGAAATAGAACACTTCACATTGCGTGGATATCCACGTAAATGATTACTTACTGCTCATGATACCGATAGTGAAACGTTAGCAAAACTTATCGAAATTAGATTGAGCTTCTGGTTTATTTCTGATACATAACGATTAGAATCTACGGCATGTTGCTTGCATATTGCGTATATTAAGGTAAAATAATAAGTTCTCTATCTGTTTGGTTTGTTACCCACTTCAAGCAAAATTGATCTTTTAAAAATGATTTAAGTTACTTTGTTTCGAGAAAACTACCTTGTTTTGCCATTCAAATCTTCAAGCATAAGGCTTCAGAAAAAATTTCGCAGACGTTTTCAATGTTTAATAAATACTTTCATTAAATAAGATATTTTCAAAAATAGCACGTAACATGTTTCACAATATTTCAGTCTCTGAATCAACCTCTCGGTCATTTGTCAGAGACTGGCTCACTCAGCCTGAACCACAGACTCGTTTCGGTCTTATTGGAGCTCTTCAGTGTGGTGTACTGGGCGCCTCTAGGAGGCATTGACTCGGCTGAGTGACCGGATGATAAACATTCCAAAAAGATAAGATGACTGCAGAAGCAAGTAGCTACATGTAAAGCCATCTATTGAGAACGCCGTGAGCTTAGCCAGCCAAATAATAATAATAAAAGTACAATAAAGTAGGTATAGTATGGTGCCGACACTTGGTGAAACAGTTTGAATAAGATATTTAAAAAAATAATACATAAATCACAGACGCGTTTCGCTCTTATTGAAGTTGAAGTGGTGTACTGACGCCTTTAGGAGGAATTGAGTCGGCTGAGTGAGCGCATGATAAAAATCCCAAAAAGATAAGATGACTGCATTCTTGTGAAACATGTTACGTGTTATTTTTTAAATATCTTATTTAAACTGTTTCACCAAGTGTCGGCACCATACTATACCTACTTTATTGTACTTTTATTATTATTATTTGGCTGGCTAAGCTCACGGCGTTCTCAATAGATGGCTTTACATGTAGCTACTTGCTTCTGCAGTCATCTTATCTTTTTGGAATGTTTATCATCATGTCGCCATCATATTGTACTTTACTGTACTTTTATTACTTTCATTAAAGAAAATCCCCTTTTGACCATCGTATCAGAAAAATGACTTCAGAGTGACGGTTTTAATATTCCTTTGAAAAATTTATCTAAACTTTCATGCAGGGTGGATATATTAAGATTTGTTCTTGTTTTGATATGATTGATTCATTACCCAAATATTTCCCTTTATAAACTAATATATTTTTCATCCCTGTATCTATTTCTTCATAATGCGAGATAGTCCAAACAAATCTCCGTAGAATTGTTGGCGTTTATGATCTTTTATTTTGATATTTAAGATTCTGATTTGGATAGAACTAATGGCGGCTATATATCTTGCTATCAAGTTGTTAGAATCAGAACCTGATAGTGGAACCGCGTTAACCGGGAGATTTCCTTTATGGTCCGGTAAAATGTCCTCAGATCGCCCGGATATTATCACAGTAAAATACAGCAAGGTGTTGTTCTATTGAATTCAGATAAATAGATACTCAATAAGGTTATTTCGTGTTGTACTACTCTATTATATGTTTATTAAAATTGTTTATTACACGAGATACAGTCTAATGATTACGTAATAGATTTGCATATCTGTATTGTTGTCATTTACAATAATTTTCACTTTATTTACGTTAAATTTACAATTATTTTAACATTTGATTAATTTTAATTACACACAGCATTCATTTTCTTACACAACCGATAAATCGGTACACTCCTGTACTTCATCTGGGTTTATAAACTTTCAAAAATAGTACATATAACATAGACATTATTTCACATACAAGTAAGATCTTACAAAAATCTACATAGGTACTCTCATGAACAAAAAATTCATTCGTTTCTACATTCAGTTTTTCAACATCGAACAATACTTATTAACTTATCAAGGCAGGGAAGTTCGTCTTTTCATCATGAATATGGAGATTGTTTCCCGAGGCGTAGGTAAGTATTAATTTTTTTCTGAAATCGTACAAGAATTCAAAATTACTGAATGGTACATATTATCTAATTTCATTTAACTAGTAAATCACATTGAAAACTTAAGGAACTCTATTTAAAATTGTTTGAGAATTTAAAACTGTATACTGGATATCATTTATTTGAATTGCATACTTGCAACTTAGCTCATGTTGTATTAGATTAAGTTGTGTGTTCTTGACGTTTGCTTCACAGATGCGCGCTGCAGATTTCACATTACAAATTAAGGATAGAAAAATTATAAAATTATCGTTATAAATTAATAAATCTTTTAATTTTTATGTAATTTATTTAATCTAAATTTTGTATGTAAATAAATAATTGCATGTCATATTGAAACGTAAAATGTGTTTGTGAAAATAAACATGGCAACTTGCATATTACTTCCCTGCCTAAGCAACGAAATTTAATTTCCCTGCAATTTTGCAGCAGGGAAATAGTACATAATATGACAATTTCAGGAAAAAATTTAAATAGCACCTAGACTTCAGTTTACTCTTGCATTTGACAAAAGAATAAATCGGAAAATAACCGAAAATATCTTATGGAAGGTATTTTATGGTGACATCATCGATCCGGACTCCTATTGGCTTCTGTACACCAATGACTGTGTATAGCTGTAGGAATTTAAATAAAATGTAAAGAATTTAATTAACTCTTAATTTTGTCTGAAATTTTCTTTTCCCTTTTTGAATTTTTCTAATACACCAAAATATACACCGTTTAACCATTTGTATATTAGTTCGTGCATTGATAATTTGCAGAAATTTTGTTCTTCTGCAGTCTCGAAATTTTCCAAATCGAAAATGTGTTTTATTCTATTGGAATGTTCAGCCAAGCACATTTGTTCAATGTGTTGTTTTGTTTTTATCTGCGATGTTCACCCATCCTGATCTTGACACATCGCTTTCTGGTATGTATCTTTGCAGTGAACTTTATAAACTATGTTTGATTTATCGTTTTTCTCCACTGGGTCTTTCAGATTGCTGCAAAGCAAATTGGTTTACTTGCAATATCAACGTTGTTTATTCGTTAACATTAAATATTTATATTTACATTGTATTTATTTGCACTTGAATTGGAATCAATATTTCCGTACGTAAAACAAATAAGAAAAGCGACAAAAACTCCAAAAACGAAATGAAATCCATTAAAAACTTAAGTAATTACAAAAAAGTAAACAATCATTCAGCCCGAGCGAGTCATAAATAACAACCGTTCTTATTACCAACATCAGCTGGTGAGCATCTCATAGTCACAAGCTAGGCTACAGAATGCAATTTGTAATAATTTAGCATTGCTACATCCAGAGCCAACATGGATCTCCTAGGAAGAAATATTACACCGATATGTCCGCAGATTTTAACGATATTTAATGCATGAAGTTTGCACATTTGTACTGGGGCGGGAATTACGTGCAAGACGCAAGATATTTTCAAAATGGCGTGTAAACATCCCGACTCGAAATGTAATTTTGTTTTGTAATATTGCAGCTGTTCAGTAAACATTCCTACAACTGCACATTACACAGAAATGGTAACGGATATTTCGAAGGCGGGATTGTGTTCAAGAAATGTTAATGAAAATTTTTATTGCGTTTCTCAAAAGTGATTATCTTTAACTTAAGAATTTATTAGTATTTCATTTTTTATCGTAATTATTTCATCTCCTATGATAGTTTTTTTTTTATACTTTCATATAGTCTGTAACTCAAGAAAAGAACAATCTATCTCAAATTTTCATTTTCTAGTTTTATTATAAATTGTATGAAAACCTTATCGCACTTATCTTAATTGTTTAGGTTATTCTTAATAAATAATAATAATAAATACGTATTGTTTATTATACAATGATTCATTTCGCTGATTTTTTTTTTATAACCAATGATATTCATATATACTTTTTATAGCATATATCCATTTTATTTCAATACTTACGTAACATTCTCTTTAAAATCAAATGATATTACTACCAAGTTTATATCTCTACCCATTTTTGAATTATTGCCCCAAAAGTCAATATTGCGACATAACCATTCGATTCTACGGACAAAAATACATACGTATAGCAATTTTCATAATTTTTGTCCCATCGGTTCATTTTTTATTAATAAAAGCTTGAATACCCTGTAAATGGCCAAAATCTGACAAAATCGTAAGGCGTACACCTTAGATTTTTGCTATTTTTGGCCATTTTCAGTTATTTTGCTTTAGAGATTGTATGCGGTGTTCAAAAATTCTGAAAATTGGTGTATTTATGTAATTTTGCCCGTAGAATCGATTGGTGTTGTCGCCAAATTTATAACTCGACCCAATTTAGGGTTGTTACACAAAAATGGGCAGTTTTGAGCAAAACTTTGAATCTAAATATCTCGAGAACGAATAGAGATATCGACTTGCGGTTTCAAAATTTGGAATCAGCGCATTGAGAAGTATCTAGATACAT
This sequence comes from Ophonus ardosiacus, assembly GCA_943142095.1. Lineage (NCBI taxonomy): Eukaryota > Metazoa > Arthropoda > Insecta > Coleoptera > Carabidae > Ophonus > Ophonus ardosiacus. Next base: position 38,044,052 of record OW964832.1, on the reverse strand, counting down.
AAAATAGAAATAGTTTATCAAACGTTTTTTGGCATTAATGAAAGTACATATCGCTGTATGTTACTCATATTTACAATATTTGGACTGACTGTTTTTCTCAAGAACTCTTTCATTATTGTAATATTTAAAATGAGTAAAATATTGTTCTGTACCAAACTACTAAAATAATTTAAAAGAAGAATATGTACCTACTAATTCTTTGTCATCTAGCTGCTTTTCATCATAATGTCAAAGGTGACGTCATTTTTCAGCTTTCTGCCATTAGTTTTATGTTTGATTGTCAATAACACAGCGAAGAAATATAGGTTATTAAAATTTGATGAATGTAACAATTTCTTTCTTCAGAAGATTTTATTTTATCTATCTCTCTAGACATCTAATGTCATATAAAAGTTTTTATGATGTCGTATATTTCCAACAAGCCGGATTTCTTATTTCCTAAACTTGTTTAAGTACAGCTTTCAGACATTATGACCAATTGAATGAACATATAAACATATATTATTTTGAATAGATAAAATTTATAACTAGAACAACTTAATGAGGATGAGGACTATCAAATAGACATATATTCTTTAAAACAGTTTGAAACTAGCTAAAAAGTATGTTTTCTGCATTTTACGCAAATTTTATTAGCACGATAAAAATTATATTCATACTTATCTTACAATAAGTGTATGCATATTTTGTGAACTCTATTATGCAGTTCTATGATGAAATATTTTAAGTAGACAAATTTATAGATAAAATTACTTTCATAGACAATAATTTTTTGACATTTTAACCTTCGATGGTCAGGTTTTAATGACGAAGATCTAATTTTACTATCCCGAATTGAAATTTAACTTCTAGATAAATCGGATTATTAGGTTTATTAACAGCAATGATAAATTTCTCATTCGACAGTTCATTTCGTTTCAGTTTTGTTTATTTTAGTGACAATCAAAATTTCAACCGAAGATTTTAAAATTGGCCCTAATGGCCGTTTTCATTAAATATTTCATTTCACTTTACCACTTTAAATAAAATTACATTGCTGTTCGTTTTTTATAATATAACTTTAGCACTTTAGCAAGCACTGTAGCTTGTAGCATTACTTTAAAATAAAGATAGTGTTAAACTAATTTTAATTAGATTTAAAGTGAGCTCGATTATAAAAACGGCCCGAAGTACATTTTAGGAACCTTAAAATTTCATTATTTTTTCAATAACTTCAATGCTGTTACAATTTTCGTATTCTACATTTTTACACTCATATGAAGAGCTGATTAAATTTTGATTTTAATGGATCAACTTGAAGTACCTCTTCACTTGATTACAGTCTTTTATTAGGTATATAGATATAAATAAATTATAAACAAAATCAAGTTTTATAAATCTTACATTCTTTTAATTGTCAGATGTCTGTGCCAAGTACAGTTTACAAAATTTGTTAGTGAAATATTGGAAACAGACGACAACAGAATGTCGATTTTGATAGCAAATTTATGTGCATATGCTATTTATGAAATGTTAAGAACGAATGTATTTGGTGTACGTGATTATATAATATTCTGTAAGATCTTACCTACCCAGGAAAAGGTGCAAGTATGTACCGAAATGTCGTGATATTTTTTTGAACATAATTAAAATTTGGATTTAATAAACAAGATCCCCACTTTATGACAAAAGACACGAAAATATATAAAAAAAGAAATATTAGCCATGTAACTGTTTCCAGTTTTCAAAAGACGGGTAAATGAAAATCCTTTAAATTAAAAATCTTTGAACAAAAGCATTATATAAAGAAGGTGATAACTTTTTCCTCCTCTGAGCATCTGCTACCTTCATTTGTTATTTCTTCACCAGGCTTACCCTTTGTCCCGGCAAACTAATTTACACTGGACTATAAACCGCGTTTAATATAATGAGCTTAATAATTATTCAAAGTAATTAAGAAGGAGCTACTTTTGTTCTTCAATTCTTGGTTCTATGTTTTCCATTTTGCTGATCGCCCTACTGACATGGATTCAATCAAAACAAAGGGCGACTAACCATAATTTAATTAATCACTGTAGCAATTATCTTGGTTTATGTAACAAAGCTCAATGGAAAGAATGAAGCAAAAATTTGTTCAAGGTTTCTTTTGGAATTGCTAATTAGATTACGATAGACAGTCTTAAATATATTAGAACCTATATTGTTTTGATGCTTATTCATGGCAGCTACAATTTTGTCCGAGGAATTCACCTCCTAATTAATTTATTTGGCGATTAATTTCTGTGGTTATAATTCTTGATACAATGGGGTATTCCACTCAATTTTTTTTATTATTTTAAATAAAACTTCATTCAGTTTTGAAGCAATTCATAGTATTAAAAAATCTTAATTGTTCCTAGTTTAACAGTATTTTATTTTCGAAAAATCAGTGTAACGTCACATTTCCCCTATACTTGTCTTTCTCACACACACTGCTCTAAGTACGCAGCGAGAGAAAGATAACAATTGTATGACGTCAATTTTCCCTTTTAGCAAATGTGAAATATCTCTTAAAGTAATTTTTAAAAAATGTGTTCATTGTTTTAACTATTATTTATTGAGCCATACTTTATGTTAAATTGAATTTTTTTAAATTTTTTTGTTACGGTGGATATCCCATTGTATCCATAATTATTATTCGCCAAATAAAATTATTAGGAGGTGAATATCTTGGGCCTTAGAATAATTTGTAATTAATATGTACTATTTTCCATGTATATGCTTATGCTAGTATAATGTGTCTAATTATTTTTTTTTTCTTTTCAGGTAAGTAAACTTTTGCTTTTCCACCCGTACATGGATGATTTGATTACACATCGTTTTGCGTAAGTTACTAAATATTATATTTGTTTACGTATATAAATATGTACCTACTTAAAACTACAAATTGAAATTTAACTGCTTTTATTTAAGGTACTTGAGTTTTGTATGTTTTCCGGAGTATCTACATAAAAATTTAAAAGCTTTCGTATTACAGTCTTTTAATAATTTAAATAAATGTTTCTATTATTTGATGATAAATAAAATAAGTAAAATGTTTTGTAGATGCAAAAGAAAAACATGTATCTGAGAACTGGTTGACTGATTTAACATTTTTCAATTGACGTTTGTCTCTAATAGTGTTCTCCATTTATATATTTAGTTTTGCACTTAGTGTAGCTAATGACATCATGCTTGGCACTAGTTGTTGCTACTACTACAGATGCGTAGTGCATTTTGAAAGAAACATGTTACAAAAGACCACTCCAAATAGAGAAGTTTCGTAGCAATGGATAACCTGATTCGGACTACGAAGCCTTAATTTTTACACACAACTGCATTAAAATTGTTCGTTTACTTCTTAGTTACCATGGCGGAAACTGAAATATTGCACCGTACCCTGCAGACGGTAAAGTAGCACTTGCGGGCGGTAAAGTCAAGCAAAAGCCCGGCGACTAGTAAACAAAACGTCAAAAATACAATTGTAAATATAATCAACACTCTTATTTTTTTAAATGATATCAGATCCGCTAAATCTTAACTAGCTTTTTTAAAAATTATTTGAGGAATTTCTTCAGAAATGCCTCCAAGCTTGATATTTAAACAAAATTCATATAACCAAATAGTTAGCAATACAATGCATAACGCATCGCTTTACTGTTTTGTGGCATGGTCACGTGGCCAAATAATAATTTTACAAATCGTCAAACTTTAAATGTATTTAAAAACATTTCATTTGTTTGCAGCAATGCGTAAAACGTTGTACATACATCAGTAGTGGCAGCACTTACTTTAGAATTCTATCATAGAAAACAGGTGAACGCGATTTTACTTTTACGAATCTTGGTAGCATGTACTTCAGAGTTCTACATTCACTTTTTGTTTAGAGAAATTTCGGTTTTATTCTATTAAAATAAAAAATATTGTGACAGTTGTATATAATAAATATATAAATTATTTATAAATCTACTTTGAATTGAATTGTGACAAAATAATGTTAGTTTTATACTTTCGCTTCGAGTCGTACGTTTCCAGGTGAATATTTTGAGACACGCATGCTACCAAATTTTTTCTTGGAAGTGAAATGCGAAAACAAAAGCCTCATAGAATTCTTCTGCGTGCTGCGAATAAAAACCCCCGCTACGCGTCGGACTTCAAATTTCGTTCGCAGGCTTTATTATAATTTTATAAATTATACCTACCTGCTCAAAATATTTCTGTATTGCTTCAATCTCTACTAAACTATTTTAAGGTTTCGATGTATTGTTTTGCTTATTACCAATTTAAAGAAAATTCTTGTTAAAAATGACTTTATACAAAAGTTTATATCACTGAAATATATACTAACTGAAATGCGCGTACGAACCGTGACTGTGAAGCATATTGAAAGCCTGCTGCTGGAGTAGTCGGCAAACATCGAGACAGTTCGTGAGTAGACGGAAATTATTTCGTGTGGCGCATGTTTAAATAAATGAAGCATAATATGAAAACAAACCGATCAGCTATGATACGAGTTATTCGGCTAGGTTCGGTTCTGCACGAACGTGCGCGAACAGGACCAGCCATTATTGTTCAATGAGGCTTCAGTACAGCGTACGCTGATAGGTAGAGTATGTGAGTTCCAGTTAGTATATATTTCAGTGGTTTATATATTCTAGTAGAGTATCTAATATCTCTCCCATTCTTGTATGTACCTATCTAAGAATGGAAGAGTTTTCTTGTTCTCGTTTGAAAGCAAGTGAGTTTGGAATTGCGTAGACAAAAGTAATCCCCGTACGTGCACAAATAAAATCGCAGTTTCAAATTCACATGGGGTGCGTTTCCTTCGCGTCTTTACACCCATTTATCCCTGAAAAATAATATAGCCGAATTTCCCTTCGCAGTTCCGCAAGGCGTCCGCATTGAATATCCAATTAGAATCGTGTTTCCTGTGTGGCTTTAGCTCCAAAAATTCCCATTTCTCTTCCGTGTTAAGCGTCCCGCCTATTCTACTTACCCAGTCGCGGCTCGTTTTCACTTAACGCGCCCAGTTCAGAACGTGTGTGCGTCGAAGAGAATTTTACCGGGGGTGTTACTCAGGGATGGATGGTACGATTGCAACCCGTCTAGAATTTGGGAATTTAGTTTTGAGTTCAAAATTTCATATTGTTTCAGTTCATATTTTTTTTTCTCCTAAAGCCTCATTTCCACCGATTTTTCGCGGCCCTGAAGAAAAGAATAAATAAAAATCTGTAAATATGCATTATTTTATTTTTTATTGCAAGGAAATAAGAATAGTAATTTACGTAACAAGACCTGAAAGTGATACTTTACTGGGTGAGCAAGCATATTCCAGAGCGAGCCGCGGGCGAGCTTTGGAAGCTTGTGAGCCCAGTATAGACACTTTCAGGTCATGTTGGGTACAATATTTTTTTTGCGATCCTGAAAAAAGATTAAAAAAGTATTATTTTATTTTTTACTGCGAGCAAGTAAGATATAAATAAACAACTGATCTCCATAGAAACATTTAGCTTTACCGGTTCCGGGATCGGTAAAGTACTTTCCAATCCCTTATAGACAACTTTCCGAGCTAGCTCAGCAAAGAAGGACTTTCCGGTCTAAATAGTGATCAGAAAGAGATCATTTTCTGGGCGATCGCGAAAAAGTAAATAAATAAACCACTGATCGCCGTGGAAACATTCATATAGGGATTGGAAAGTTACTTTATAGATAATTTTCCGAGCTGGGTCTGTAAAAAAGGAATTACCGGTCTAAAAAGTGATCAAAAACAACTTATTTTCTAACAATCGCGACAAAGAAATTAAACTGTACCCATGTTTTTTAAATCGATTAATTATTTACAGTTTCCGCGAAAAATAATTATGGGAAATTTCCCGATTTTGCTATAATGTGTTAACAATTCCTCGAAATCTCAGTCAAACAGCATTTATTCTTACAACACGAGAATAAGTAGTGTCAATGTTAACACCCGGAAAAAAAAGAAAAAAAAAATTGGAGAAGGGGTTTAGTAACATCACTACGACCAGAGCATGGTAGACAAAACAAACAATATTCAATTAACTACTATACTAAAATATGTAAAATATTTTTAAAACAATCAGTTACTGGTTAAGGTGCAATACAATTCTTGACGAGTTACCATTGAAACTCTTCCATTTTCCTGCGAAAGAGTGGTAACTGACTGCTTACTCCATACTGGAGGCTGTTACTCTCACCTCTGAGCTTTCTGTGAATCAATCTTACCTTGCCTGACGGCGAACAAGTCGGCAAAAACACTTATGGTCTTTTTTGATAGTCATTTTTCATTTAAAATGTCACGCCGCACGTGAAAACCAAGTGTGAGTGTGTGTTTTTGGTAAAGTATGATGCTGATAAGAACTTCGTTACCTTCTAAAGTTATTTATTCTCACTTAGATGGAAATTTAGGAAGCCTAACTTTAGCTGCAAAGAATTGAGAAAACGTGTAAGAATGAATTAGAAGTTATTCTTCGTTCAAACACAAGTAATAATAGATTTATCGTTTTCTATCAACTTTGAACTTACCTATTGCTTTTCTAAAACATTGAGCTTGTGAAAATTTTTATTTGGCACCTATGCCCGGTTTCTCCACAGTAAAATAAATTGTTGATTATAAAAGGACTACTTAATTGTAATTAAAATAATAATATATCATCACGGCATATTAACCATATCTGAGTATGCCACAATCTGCTTTATCGCAGATATCGGTAATGATGATGACATATTTGTACCGTGCGGGCGGTTACCAGGCGTCACCTCACTGGCACGCATTGCTGGCGTGGAGAGTGCACCACAGGGGTCACTTTTGTGCCATTTAAAATTCGAAATTGTAATTAGACCTTATATCCCAATTGCGTTGCACCAGCAAATTGAATGCAAACTTATGCCACAAGTTATATTGACAATAGCATAATGCTGTTCTCTGATTGTTCAATTGGTAATTTCGCGATTCAAAATAAAATACGGACTGTCAAAGCTGTTATTGTGTTTATTAGTGTTTATGCTTGTATTCGTTCAACAATATTTTGACGACATTAACGTCTTGGATAATGAGGACGAAGTTGATTTTGTAGATCTTATCAAAAATGTTAGAATTTAGCGACAAATATATAACAGAATTATAGGTCAATTCTGAACATTCATCTGTAAAACCGTAAATTCGTAAATGTGTAGGCTGCGATAAATCTGTAACTACACAATTTACAGATTTGGTAATTCTGAACACATGTAACGAGCCGAGTTACAGACATATTATTTACGATCTCGTAACGTTTTGACATGTGTAACTAACTTTACAAATATTTTGTACCCAAAGTGACAAGCTGTCACAGAGATATGTCTTTCAATAAGGCTGTGTCCGATGTCGTATTTTGGCATTTAGTCTTTAGGATTTAGGTCTTCTTCACAAAAATACAACTCAGAATGGCACACTAATGACATCTATTGGTTTATATTGCAACACATTACAACAACAAAAAAGAATTATACAAATCGATTTAATTTGACGTTTCATATTAAATGTTAATAACACATTTCATAAAATAGGAGTTAGAAAGATTTTCTTTGATAGTAAATTTATACAAATAATAGCAACGACTATGATTTGTTTAATTAGTGCGCGTCAACTTCAAGGCAAAGCGTTCTCTTGCAAAGCCCTAAAATCTGATTCCTAAAATCCTAAATAATGACGTTATTTAGGATTTAGATATTAGGGTGGTAAAAGTGCAACATCGCACACAGTCTTAATAAGTAAAAATCTGATGAGGCCAACACATGACCTCCCGCCAATTCCATGTTTAAAATAGCAGTGAGCTTTAAGTAAAGTATCATTTCCGGTTAATCGTTTGTAAATAAAATCTAATTTGTTGTCCAATAAATAGAAAAGTGTGTAATACGAAATTTTGGATTGTTTTATTGTTTTTCCTCAAAAATCTGTTAGGGCTCCAAATTAAGTACTACATCCGAATTATCATATATGGTTAAAATCTAATATGTTGTTTCAAATTATATATTCTTATAAATCAGCATCATCTTCTAGGTACTCTAAAACGCAATCTTTGTAAATTCTTCGCCGTACATGATCCATTTCGTAAATGTGTAGTTATAAATTAATATTAATTTATAGTGCTGCAAAAATAGCAATTAGCAAATTTAAATCAGATCATCCTGTACATCTAACATTTATGTATGATGGAAAATATATTATTTTTACAAACCTTAATTAAATATTTTACTATTATATTCTCCTTAACACGGTTTCATTATTAATTTTAATATAATTGCTTCCTGTCAGTGACATTTGTTTAAATATGTCAAAACTGTCTTTAAAATTATGTTTTTGTTTGACGCACAGGCTAGGTGATACATGAAAATAAATTATATTATATATTCATATTTAAAGTTATTTAGAGATATTTACTAAATGTTATTATCGTAGAATTGAAGATTGTACCATTAATCAATTTTAATTAGTAAAAGTTGCTAAAAAATAATATTCAATGAATTTTTTACAAGAAAAACTTTTAAGAGCTTGTATAAATGATACTGCCGGTTATCCGATATATATACTAAAAACTAATGAGCACTTCCCATATTAGTATAGAATGGGTATACAAAATTTCAAATTTTTCTGATTGATAGTATTTGAGTAATCGTGTCCACAAGATTCACACACACGGACACACACACAGACACACATACACACATATATACCCACAGACATCATTGTAAAAATGTTAAAATCGGATTCTGGGGACATCAAAACGTGCTTATTCAATAAAATCTCTATATGCGATTTTTAGCACGATCCCTATACCTTCTTTACCTAGGGTAGCGGGAGGTAAAAATAATATAGGTAAACACAATATATATCCATAAATTACAACAAATTTACTTTAAAATACTTAAAAGCTTGAAGTTGAAAAAGTTACAGAATTGGTTTAATATAAAAAGCGAAAATTTTGAAACTTAATAATTCGTATATTATATTCTCCATTTTCTTTTTTCCGGCAGTAGTAACCCAATCAGGAATATTTAACCCCATTTACAAAATTACACCCTTCTTCGAAAATCAGTATTCAAAGTCCGTATCATATCGATTTGCAAAAAACCGTCTCCAATGTCGCTGTAAATCAACCCACGTCCTTCCTGCTGTCTATATCCTTCCTGCGTGGTAGAAGAAGACGGGAACACGTGCCTTTCCTGCAACACTAGATCCTGAATAATGTATGGGACTCTCTTGGCGCAATGTGGTGTACGTTTGGTTAGGTTAGTTGCTCGGGTGAAGATTAAAAGCGATAGCTGAATGCTGGAAACTCGGACATGGAAGTTTGTGGTATAGTGGCACTTGTGGCCTAGTGGGAATCGACAACGGGTAATGATGATGTATTGACAAGAGTAGAATGTGGGTAGAATAAACGGATATTGGAATAAATGTGGTTGTTAATATGATGTTAGTTTATTAGAATGAGAAGTGCTTGAACTCATGGAATCTAAGAGTATTAATATCAATTATTTAATTGGGTATTATTTGCACACAACAGTTATAAATTATAAGAGGCTTTCATTAACAAAGGGGCATACAATAATACAAAGACTGATTAAATAAGATTTAAACGTATGTATCTAACAAAAGATTTGAGAAAAAGTTAGACATCTTCTTCAAATAGAAAGATATGTTGATTGAAACGTTTACACAAGTATTTGTTCCTATAAACTAAGGAGATAAGAAATTTGATTTTATCTAATTTCGTTTAAAAAGATGAATTTTAAAAGGTTAGGTCTTTTGATGTTCTGTTACTTTTTACATAATTGATACGAAATGAGTTTTGTAAAAGGAACAAGAATATATCGATAATGACATCTTTAATATGAATTTATGAACTACTGAGGTACACCAAATTCCTCTACATCAGAAGGAAGATCTATATCGGTTTCAGGAGATTTAAAACTCACATAATTTACAAAACTCGTTTTGGTTGTTTTGGCAAATATTATGTTCATCAAACAATATCATTCTTTTCATAACTGATTATGTAAATAACTATTACAACACTGCTAGTTTTTTTTTTAAATAAAAGAAGCCTTGTCCCATTTGTCTCTGAATTATGTTAAATCTGCTTCCGGGATCGTCCAAAATATTCTTGTCTGTAACTGTTGTACATTTTGGTATACTTTTGTTACATACGATTTCAAAACTGTAAAGTTACATTTATAAATTGAATTTTATAGAGCCTCTTGATATAATTTTTCAATGCAATAAAACAGTTTGTACTTAATTAAATATTATGAAACAAACCATCGCCATTTTTAAAGTTCTGTCTTTTGTCACTTGTGGTATGATATTTGAGTTCTTAGGATGTCTGTGGAAACTTAAAGAATTTCTCATTTGTCATGTATTTATAATTATAACGGGAGTCACTGTTGTAAAGACCTTACACTCACTTTATTTTTCATATATGGCACCATTTTGTTTCATCTGTCTTGATGACAGCGATATTTTTATATTACAACAGGTGAGTCATGTGTAGTTCAAGTAAATATCAATAGATGGCAACACGAAAATATGTCTTATATAATCCTCCATTAACAACAAAAAAAAAGCGTTATATTCGAATGAATCAGAATTTGCTCTATGATCTATACATTCTTAGCAGATATGGTAGACAAAATACAAGCATTTTAGCAAAGCTTATCAAGGAACTATCATACTCATTTGAAACTAAGAACCTTTAGTGAACCAAGCAACAACAACAACGCTACCTATGTACATAGTAAAGGTTTTCAAGGAACTATTATATTTGAACTTAGAACCTTCAGTAAAGCAAGCAACAACACTATCACTTCCCTTCTTCTCGGCATCTCAGCATAATGAAATTTGGCCTTAAGGCGCGTAGATCTCGATTATTTCCCTGGTGGGTGACAATTTGTGGGCGTTGGATGTATCGTTTACGGGGATATTAGCGCCATTTTATAGACCAAATTTGCATAAACACGTTGAACGTGTGGATGAGGATAATTAATACTGCGAAAGGTTTAATTGATGAGGACCCCTGCGTATTAGGGTGAAGATGTTTTACGGGGAATTACCGAATTAGTATTCGGGAAAATACAATTAAATTTGCTTTTTTAACGGCGGTAATTACTGTGTTCTCCCTGAAAACTCATTTGGAAATGAAGTGCTAATAAAATTTGTTCCATTAAGCTAAATAAATAAAAACGGATATAAAAATAAATAAAGATTAATTGAACTCTACTGAAATAAAACATTATTTAATTAATTTAAAAGTTTTTTATTTATTTATTAACTCAGTTGGCCTTCAAGACTTGGTCGACTGGCCATTATCATCGTTATTTTATTTAATATTTTAATTTTAGCAGCTTTCACAAATTCATACAAATAGTTTTAAAGTTTACGTCTCAATTTTTAAAATGAATACACATTTAAATGTAATTGATAATCAAACCAAAAATAGCCAATATGAAGGAGTGATTGAAGTGTCAAAAATATTAAATGATTTTTTTTGAAAAGGATTAATACCTGATAGATTGCGGGAAGTCGCATTATTGAAAAACAAGAAAATGTGCTAAGATTATTTAACCCCTCAGAGGTGGCATTGAGTCTGACAGAGAGTTAAATTTTTATTTGTTTTATTTTTTATGTAAAATGTTCGTATTCTTAGAAACGTTCAATTCATCAACTCATACCATTATGTTGTAACAAAAATGCCCCGTTTTTTTTTTAACTCGGGTCTCTCACAGATATGGATTCCACTTCTGAAGGGCAAAAAAAAGAAAAATGTTTTGCTTTGATTTTGTAGAGAGAGATGTAAGGAAAGGAATTATGTTGAAATAATAAGCCTAAATTATTGTGTGTATAACTAAATATATCATCACGGCATATTACCCATTTACTGGGGGTGCCAAATTGCTTTGTACGCAGATATCGGTAATGATGATGACATATTTGTATGGTAAGAGCGTTTACCAGACGTTACTTGAAAGGTACTCAACGCTGGCGTGGAGAGTGTACCACAGGGTCACTTTCGTGCCAATTAAAATTTGAAATAATAAAAATGAACAATACTAGTAATGATTTGCTTAGGTTATGTTATGGTATGATTAGAAAAATAATAAATAAATATCAGCCTTTGTAAATTTCATTACTAGTTCTGAGCATTTTTTTCGGGATGGAGTGTAACATATACAAATTAGAATTTTGATTACTTTGAAGATATTGGAGAAATTGGGTCCCTATCGAACAACCCTTGCACCTTTCTCTTTGAATTTATATTCTGATCAATTCAAATATCTATATTGTAATTTGCGAAGCCTTTGAAATAATTCCCGATTTTCACACTATGCGAAATTTCATTAAGCGTAGACTAATATCGCATACAGCTCTAATTGCTCGACTGAAAATTGCGTTGCATTGCACGAAGGCGTCGAAGGCGGAGGAAATCTTGTTACACTGATGCAATTCGGCGGATGGAAACTGAATTTTAACCTGAGAAATTGAAATTTAGATGCTAGCGCTACGGATATAGATGTTGCAGATGGATAGGATCGGGGAATTGAAAACTTAAACCTAGTTTACGGAACTAATATGTGGGTAATGCCTTCAATAACAACTAAAACAGATGGAATCTGTCTGATATTACTTATCAAACGATTATACATATGTCACGAAGCGCACAAACATTATTTGTTTATATATACAGTGTATGACAAATAAGTATATTAAATTCAACCAGTGATAGAACTCGACAAGAACAACAATATTCCTTAATAACTTTTATTCGAAATTGCAATTTATTTTTAGAAAAATAATATTTCTAATTTCGAAACTTACATTGGTGAAACAGGAAAAATTAAATGACATTGACAGAACTCGTCGAGAGCAACAATATTTCTTAGTAGCATTTTTTTGAATTATCAATTTTTTAAATACTTTTAGGCAGGTACAACTTTGTAGATTTTTAATACAATATCTAGAAGGTTTACAAAAAAAGTTCTAAGAAATATTGTTGCTCTCGACGAGTTAAATTTAATATACTTATTTCTGTCACAGTATGCATATATTCTTGTTATTATAGTCGAGAATGGAACAACAAAAGTATAAATAAATAATAAGTAATAATAAATAAAATTAAAAGCTGTTATGCACAATAATGCATAATGTACTTGTAATGAAAAACGTTTCGGAAATCAAATATTAAATATGATATGCTCATGTAATAAATTATAATATATTTGATTTGTTTAATAAGTTCAATATAATGTAATACATATCAATATGAATAAAATAATGATAAATTCCCTAATGTAAATTATTAAACGCAATAAATCTCTAATTCTGCATTAACTTTAAATGGATATCAATTTTCATATCAACATTAAAATAGTTTCCTTTTATTGTTACAACTGCTTACAATAAACCAATTTAAAAAGATAATTAAAAACGCTACGAATGTTAGTATGAAGAACTGGTTAAGGGTGAATAGCGAGCACTAATTTATTTATTTAATGACAACTATCCAGCAGGCAGATGCCCATGCCAATAAACAAAAGAGAAATACATAATAAAATATTTACGAAATACAACAATGTACAACAATAAAGTCATAATGCAAAATCACAACGTATTAAAAATTAATTCAGGTGTCAAAAGATAAAATGTTTTTAATGTTGTTATGGAACGATTTAACATTCAAATGGAAGATGTCCACATGCGAATATTTGGTTTGATACATCGACCTTTAAACTAATGGACCAAGTGTTTCCTATTCTTTTATTGTTAGAATAATGCTCCAACATAAAAGGATAGAAATATATATTCTGTCCTTCGACAATACGGAAGTTCTCAGTTAAAGTATACTGCGCATGCGTTCGTACTCATTGTACATCTTTTTCAGCCATATGTAAACCTCTACACATCGCTCTTTATCACTAAATAGTTGTCAAAATCTATTTGACGTTTCGTGACTGTTTGTGTATTATTTTACTTTTTTGGAGAACATTTACAATTATGTCTGTCAACATATACGAATATGTGTTGTGAGGTGCATATGCGACAAAATAATGGGGAAACGGTGTATTTTGTGAAGTAATTATGCACAAAAAAATTAAATATATACTCTTAGCGATTATGCAGCAAGTATAACAAGTTAGGGACAAATCAAATTTTTATTTTGCCGCGTTTTCTTAACTTCCGTACTGTTGAAGGATAGAGATACTGTGTCTGCACCGTTATGGCGGGACAAGCGTTTTGCTCGTACGCTACGTCTATTAGTTTAAATGTCGATGGTTTGATATAACAAACACATCCGATGTATCGGGGAAGTAAGAAATAGGTTAGTTCTCGCGACATGTAGCTAAAAAGTAAATTGATTTCTGGTGATGATAGAAGGTGTGTGAAAATTAAGCAGCGAGGATCATCAACAACATTATGAATTAACTTGGACAGATGGAATACAGAAGCAATAATACGACGTTCGAAGAGACTAGGAAAATTAAGAGTTTAAAGGAGGAAAAGTTTGAGAAGGACAGGTAATGAAAGATGCACAATTACTTTTTCTAAAACTATTATTTGAAGGATTTTTATCTAAAATAATTTGTAAAAGATAGACAGAAATAAAATAATGCTAGTTAACCTCTCCTTAATCACCCTTAATCAGATGATCGTTCTAAAGGTCTATTTTTCCATGTGTTTAGCAATATAAAATTAATAGAACTATGCTACTAATTTTCCCCTGTTACCTGGAATGAGATATTTCCGGCCAACAAGTGCTGGTGGTAATGTTATTTAATGCTGGTGTCATTGGACTGAGTTATTTATTCCCGCTTAATTTATAGCGAAAGGTGACCGGCAAGAAATATGGCCGAACGGCTTTTCGGAATCGGACCAATTTCAAATTAATGGAGATTTATTTTACCGATTGTTTCATTCAAATCCTCTGAACGTTTCCTCTTTTTCCACTTCCTCGTTCGTGACCTGCTGAAATAATATTCACCACGCGCTATTCGCGATTTTAATCAAAGGTGGAGATCTTGTCTCAAGATTGATGCATTGACCTTCCGGAGTAATTAATTTACACCAAAAAAATGGGCAGCGGTTTGATTTTAGATAGTGTCAGATATGTTAATTTGGAAATTGGGCTACCATTTGTCAAAGACTTTTACAAATTGACGTTAATGTGCATTATAGGTCAAAAGAGGAATATTAATTGAAAGAACTTTGTTGGTAAACAAATTTTGTTTTGACGAAGAATAACTGTTTAAGAATGAGGCTATTTGCGCAACAATCTTTGCAAATAATTGACTATTTGTACCTATACGTAGTATGTATATAGTCTAATAATTATTACCACTTAATATTATTTAAGAACAATAATAGTCTGTTTTTAAAGTTATAGAACTAATGTATATTAGAGAGAAAATGAGGAAAGACATATTTTGAAGTAAGGAAGGGTTGTCTTAAGAAAATTATAATTGATGGAAAGATGCATGGAACAAAAGGAAGAGGACGCAAAATGTTTGGAATTTTAGCAGATATAAAGAATTACGTAGGGCCAAAGATAGAATCGTAGGACAGACTAGCAGTCATCTTCAGTTGTACAAATACAATTATTAAAAATATGTACACTTTGTAATTAAAAATATATTGTACAGAATAATATATTGTATAACTAGTGCTGAAAGTCGTATATTCTACACGAACGTGAAGTTTGAGCCACGAGCCGAAGGCGAGTGATTTATTTACGTGAGTATGAAATACCCTTTGAGCACGTGTTGTACATGATATTTTTCCGACGACCACAAAAAATAAAACAATATAAAATTTTCATAAAAATATTAAAACAGATTATGTTTATATCATTGCTATCAGAATTCACCAAAAATTATGTTAAAATCTGATAAATCCGGGTCCAGTCTTCTTAATCCGTGTAAATTCAGCAAATTATTTGCAACTGTCAAATTTTTACATACAAATTTTTAGGTTGGTTCGCTGAGTTATCGCAGCGTGTGATACAATCATATCACACAGTTGCGGACGCATCTGATTGGCTAACGAGCTTTCTTTTCACACAGCTTTGGTAGTGATGTGCAATGACCAACTTTCAGTAATAGTTTAGCGTGTGAATTAATGTACTTTTCGTAGTGGTCGTCGGAAAAAGTTTTTTACTGATGTTATTTTGATAAATACAATTACTGATCACTTACCGATCAGGAGTGGGGGGGGGGGGGGGTATGTAAGTAGAAACAACGATCAAAGCTTACTTTAAAAATAACAACCAAAAATTTTTAGTGTTGAAATCATTTTTTTTATTTTTTTTTATTTTGTGCATCGATCGTGCAAAAAACGAAATAAGTATTACGGTCAGTAAGTACTCTTCTACCGGTACTCGATTTCGTCTCGATGCCCAAAATCATTCTCAACTGGTAGAAAGCACCTACTGCCCTTAATACTTAAATAACTGTAAAAGAAAAATCAATTATTACGGTTTGTATAATAAAGGCTCATTTATAATCATCTCTACCTATCTGACAAATTAAAGACAACATGATATAGTGCATTACCAATTATATTGGTGTGAAAGTGCCAGTCTGCAGGTTGAAGATCTTGATTTTTAAATTATTTGTACCAAATAAAATATAATAATGGGATACGTGAAAATTTTGTTGAAAACAGAAAATATATAAATCTGTTCATTTTATTGATTCTATTTTTGATATGTTAATAGCTATTCATTCATTTGATCGTTAAATTTTTGTAGTAACGAGATTCTTTTTAGAGATAAATGTCATTTTAAAAGTATGCACTGAAAAATGTAAATGTCTACTGGTATAATTAGGTTTCCAAATTTTCGAACACTGTAACATAATTTATTTAAAAAATTGATCTTAAAACACTTCATTAACCAAATATTCCAGTACCCTGTCATGTATATTACGAACAGAATATTCTCAATATTATTTTGTTTATCATGAACATTATTACATTCAATATCCTTTAAGTGCCCTTGTTTGAGAGGCTAATCCCTCCCTTACAACATACAATACATAATGACTCCGTTTCTCATATCCGTTACACTGCAATTGCTTCTACACCCCGTAGGAAGTAAATAGCTTCTCGTGGTATTCGAAAGCTCCTTTCGTCCAATAAACAAGGTTGAATGAAATCTCTTCCTCGGAGTAGAGGGCTGTAAGCCTTGAGCGAGTGACGGGAGAAGGTAAGCCGCAGTGCTGAGGTCTCCGTCGTCAGGATAAACGCAGAGAAAAAGGAACGGTTGCTTTAAGAAATTTGTACGCGAATTCACTGAATTCCTGCTATTATTAGAATAAAGGTTTTATTCTTCTACTACTGCGGTTGAATTGAATACAAACTTTGAAACGTATCGTGTTTGCAAAATAAGCTAGGTCGTGTTATTATCTTAATGACAAAAATATTAGTTTACATGTTGTCAAACACTTTTTGAATAGATATACAGTCCATGATAAAAAAATCTGATGTGGCCAGCACATGTCCTCCCTCCAATTCCATGTTTAAAATAGCATTGAGCTTTAAGTAAAGTTTCACTTCCGATTGATCGTTGTAAACAAAATCTACTTTGTTGTTCCAATAAATAGAAAAGTTTGTAATACAAAATTTTGGATTATATTTTATTATGTTTTTCCTGAAAAATCTGTTAGAGCTTCAAATTAAGTACTACATCCGGTTTATCATATATAGTCAAAATTTAATATGTTGTTTCAAATTATATGAGTATTAAATACCTACCAACTTTGCGAAGTTTTGGATCATTAATATATTTTAAGGAAAAATCGTCACACACACATTATTGTCAAAATCATCACCAACTTCCTTATGCTCTAAAACGCAATCTGTGTAAATTCTTCGTCGTACATTATTCATTTCGTAAATGTGTAGTTGCTAATTATTATTTGACACTTTGAAATCACGTTCTTATTGAGAGCTGTTTGATATATAATGCTGCAAACATCAAACTTGAATCGAATTATCCTGTGTATCTAATATTTATGTATGAAGGAAAATATATTATTTTTACAAACCTTAATTTCATTAAAATCATATTTAAACTACTAAATTCTTCTTAACACGGTTTCGTTATTAATTTTAATGAAAATTGCTGCGTGACAGTGACATTTGTTTAAATATGTCAAATTTGTTATTAAAGTATTGATTTTGTTTGACGCAGAGGCAAAGTGATGTACAAAAATAAATTATTTTATAATATAATATAAAGATATTTCAAGTTATTTACTAAATGCTATTATCGTAGAATTGAAGATTGTGCAATTATATTCAATTTGTATTGGTAAAAGTTGCTAAAAAAATATATTCAATGAATTTTTTACAAAAAAAAAAAACTGTTAAAAGCTTGTATAAATGATACTTCCGGTTATCTGATATACACTCAAAACTAATGAGCTCTTCCCACATAGAATGGATATACAAAATTTCAAATTTTTCTGATTGATAGTATTTGAGTAATCGTGTCCACATGATCCACACACACAGACACACACACACACACATACACACAGACACACACACAGACACACACACACACACATACATACCTACAGACATCATTGTAAAAATGTTAAAATCGGATTCTGGGGACATCAAAACGTGCTTATTCACTAAAATCTCTATATCCGATTTTTAGCACGATCCCTATACCTCCCTTACCTAGGGTAGCGGGAGGTAAAAAATCTGTTGTGGCCACACAATACATCTCGCATTTCCGTTTTGTTACATAAGTATCGAATTTAACTTGAACACACAAATAATTCTAATTATATCTATTCTTTCATTCTATAAGGAATTTTGTCATACTCTTCAAAATGTTCAAGATGGTTCCAATTCAATGACGAGACTGGCGGTATTTCTTAATTAATAATTCAATAAGAAATATTAAATGTACTTCCCAGAAAAAGCTTTCAGTAATGTCAGTAAAACTGTTGATTTTTGATACTGACATTTACCTGTCAATTACAAACATTTGCATTTAACAATTGATTCCTTGGTGTAAACTGGACTGTACGATTTATTGCAACACATTATTCTATATATTATAGTTTCTTTCTGTAGAAAATATAATAAAATTAGATGAAGAATTGTTATCAAAACCTTTTCAGCTCTTCCTATTAATGCCGGATTGAGGAATACATAGTTAAACAGATCTTAAGTATTATAGTTTTTAAAGGAATCGTCTTTCCAACATCCAGACACACACACACATACACACACATACACATTCACACACATCATCGTAAAAATGTTATAATCGAATTGTAGGGACCTTAAAATGTGCTTATTCACTAAAATATTGATATGCGATTTTTAGCTTGAATCCATTTTCAGTTATTTTTAAAAAATTGTATCCATCGTTAAAAATTTGAAAATTTGTATTTCCACCAATTTTTGGGTAAATGTCCAAAAATAGTATTTTTGGGGCTCAATTTTGGAACCAAATAAATTTTTTGAAGATTTTGCACAAAGTATATGAGTTTTGGAGGGTATAACTCAAAAATAGTTAGAGATATTGGGTGGCAGCATGAACAAGTGATTAAGGGTGATTTGCTAGGAGATGATTAGCAGTGTTTTAGCGCTGCTAATCGTTTATGGATTATTTTAGAGAAAAATACTTCAAATAGCAGTTATAGAAAAATTAATTGTACACAGCTTTTATTTGAAGTATATTGACAACGCTAAAACACTGCTAGTCATCTCCTCCTTAGTCATCTAATCACCATTCATGCTATCACCCATAGACTTTTGGAAAGAGGGGCCTCCGTTACTATAAATCCGGCCCAGGCAAACAAGAAAAAAAAAAGAATGACACTTTTACTTCAATAAAACGTTAAATATAAAAACAACAATCGTTACATTTCATTTAAACCATTACTACCTAAAACGATTTAAAACTATATTTGCTGTTATTGTTACTATATTCTTATCTACGATTAAAATGAAATTAGCCTCTATATTCTAAGGTTTGTATTTCATTTCCAATATCAGTTTACCGGTAATGATGTTTGGTAAAGAATAATAAAGTTATTGTCGTGTACGGAATAGAAAACTCGTATGTAACTGTAATCCTGATATATTTTTCTATTACTAGAGCGAACAGCTACAGTAATCGAACCATTGGTTTCTCTACAAATGCAGTCGATAGCTTTCTTGTCATTTTTCAATTTACGCTTTGAACCTTCGGCAAACAATTTGAAGACTTGATATATTTATGTTGTCAGTTAGATTGTAGAGTAAATCAAATAAGAAAGAAATATTTATGTGGATTAAAAACACTATATATGAATTGCCTTGTTTCAAAACTCGAGAAATCCAGTCGGGAAATCGAAAAAAAAGCTGTTTTGATTTGTTCCAAATGAATAATTAAATAAAAACATCAGAGTGCATACAATGTTGGTGATAAAGAATCAGAAACCACTTCGTTTAATAAGAAACGCTATTTAATATTGCCAAAAATTTAAATAATGGATTTGTCGAGTTTTGATATTGAACTTTGGATTTTTCCGTTCTGTAACTTTAACTGATTTCATTGGCATTACTTTCTAAATTTCTTTTATTTTGGATTTACCTATATGAAAACATTACGGGTTTATTTCATTATATTACAAAAATAAGTCTACACTATCAAAAATTGAAGACAATCAGACAATTAGATCGGGGATCTCATCAACTGCTTCACACAAATTGATATTTTGTACATAATCCTCTTTTACTATAGTACCGTCTAGACCACCGGATTTTTTAAATTGTATTATGTTCGCCCCTAAACTCTCGTTTAATTGTTAGTCATAAATAAATTTTCATACTGTTAAAAACACCCAATGAGTGTTATTTAGTTATTAAATAATTACAAAGAAACAGTTGACATTGTTAAATAAAATATATACCCAATTGGACCACATGACTTCCAAACTGCTTCCCTGATTGAGTAATTTGGGTTTTCTGGCATTAGATTCCAACCGGTTATGAATTTGTCGGGTTTTGACACTAACCTAATATTTTGAACATAAATATCATATGGATTTGTTGAGTTTAGTTACTTAAACATAGTTACAGAAAATGAGAGGACGAATTCGTTGTAGTATCAACTCATATTTATTATAAATGTAGGATTTTGAAACTTGACGATTGATATAAACCATTAACTGTTCTTTGAAGGATGCACTTTAAACCACAGGGGTCACTTTGATACTTAATAGATAATTGGTTTCGATTATATCCAAATTTGAACTGTGGAAACCACAATCAGTCACCAAATGCCCTAGGCAAAGCACAAATAAATCAATGTTATGTCATATTCACCGTGTTTACCAACATAACAACAATATTATAACAATATAGATTATACAGAGATTCAATGGTGTAATCTAATACCGTACTTAATCTTAATTGCCCAAATCATAGCAACAAATAGACCTCTCAAATTCTCAATCGCTATTCAGTAACCTCCACAACTCACGTCACTAACCAAGAGAGATAATACTATAAACGCATTAGATTGTATGTGTGTACACACGCTCTGATGAGTGCAATGCGGCAGGTCTCTCGAGACAAGAGAGGATCATGATCATGTCACTTGATACAGACACCAACACTAACAATAGAGGGGTGTTAATATGAAAGAGATATTTTGTAATGTTTTATGGGGTTGAAACCAAATTCGATAGATAACAATTATTGCTAATTAATTACTGTAAAAAGTTATTGTCTAAAGAGATACTTATCTTATTCTATAAAATTTTATTTTAACGTCTAGTAACTCATTGTATATTAAGACTTTACAGTAAGAAGGAGATATTTGCGGTTTTTGGTCAAAATGAGTTATCTGCGATTATTTGAAAAAATAAATCGCTCGGTTGGTGCAGCAACGATCGAATCGTCTGCAAACTACTGAGTAGGCAACCAAGCTACAAAATGTAGGTACATATACCTCTTTTTATTTACTGCCTCGCGGTCAGTCACTTTTATTATTTTTTATTTGAAATATATCAAACTTTCTTGTTCATGAAATAGCCCTTTAACGTCAATGAATTTCGAGTCCAAGCGAATTAACCTTACTATTTATAATGAATGAACCTACAACCGTGTGTAAACTACATTGTTTACTTTCTCTACAGTGTGTAAAGAAATACGCAAATCCATATGTCTATAGCTTAGTTGGACAGATAGCCGAAATGTGAAATTGTTAACGTTTTTGGGATTATCAAAATATGTCATCATCATTACCGATATCTGCGACAAAGCAGATTGGCACACCTATAAATAGGTAATATGCCGTGATGATATATTTATTTATTTTTTGGGATCAAATTATTGAACAGACGACTATTTACCGAACTATACGGAAATGTGAAGAAGGTGTAGCTTATCTTAGTTTACCAAAAAGTGGGCGACCCGAACTTTTGCCTTCAAACAGAATCAGCAGACGCATTTATAGTGCTCAAGTTAAAATTACAACGTTATCGCGCAAATAAACACGACAATTTTTATTAATATTAAAGGTGATTGCTAGCAGAATTTGGTCAGAAATTATTTAAAATTTCGAAAAAGAAATAAAGTAACCAAATAGACAACTGTCCAGCTTGAGCGAATCTCCAGATGATACAAAAGAAGCCAACATTTTATTGAAAACAGAGAGTATAAAGGTTAGCTTATGTAAGCTGTAAACTTATACATTTAGCTTAGCATTAGCATTATGATTTTACATTAAACTTTACATTACGCTGTCTGGTTCATGTACTTCTTAGGGCAAACCAATAAGAGCAGACAGGTAAGGTCACTTTTTGTAAAATCGGCACGTCTTTTTTATCATAAATATATCTACATCGTTCAATTAACTGTATTAGTTGGACATCGTTTTCAATGAAACTCATTTTTAGTCAAGACAATGTGACAGAAATATTCAAAAATAACAAAATGATGACAGATGTCAATTGACTGTCGTGAATATCGCCAGAATCATGCTGTCGTCCACGAACATATACTCTTCTGATTTGTCAGCATTAAAATTTAGAAATTGTCATATTTTAGGGTTACGGCTTAATGCTAAGGTTATAGCTACATGGCATAATGCACCAAATGTTTCTCAGGCTTGCCTGATTGAATATTTTCGGCATTTCTTAGCAGAAAATTATGCAATAATGGCTGAGAATACTAAAACGAACAACCTTTACAGACAAGAATATTTCTAACGACTCGGGAAGCAGACATCGTCCAGAAATAAATGAGACAAGGTATTAAAAACCTTCATCATATTTAAGATAATGGGCCCCTATCATTGTTGTAAAATTAGATTTCTTATATCCTTAGTTTATAGAAACAACCCATTGCGTCAACGTTTCAATAAAATAATTCTTTATTTTTAATGAAAAGGTCTAATTTTTACGTAAAAGTTTTGTTTCATACGTTAAGAATATGTGCTAATCTATTTGAATAACAATTTACACAAACTTCTAAAAAAAAAACTACGCGACATGTTCAAATACTAACGAGAATTTTTTAATTCGTTATTCATTTTCAATCGAGCCCATTTTATCATGTAGGTACAACGGAGAGTAAATTACATTAAAAATGACAGTCAAATATTAAATTAGTAAATTTTGAAATATTAGGTAGTAATTTAGGCTACATTTTTTAGTTAATTACATATCTGATGCGGAAGCTGGGTGAACATGTAGAGGAGCAAATCACCACGTACCTCGTAAGTTATGACAGCGTTGAAGCCGCCGAGAGGAATTCAGGAAATGCAATTATGGTAATATTTTTTAACCGAATTATGCAATTAGGTTCTGGAGTGGTAATGTAACTGAGTAATGCGCGGTCATTTTTTAACTGGCATGTTCTGGTTACTTCCGCAATTACCACTGACTTTTTTTGTTGTTTTGCAGTCTTTCACCCTGAATATGCTCATTTTCATTTGTTGTTCACGGTTAACTACCCGCGTTTACTTTTACATTTCGTGCTAAAATTTGATGATCATTGCCGGCATTCATAACCATTCATGAGGGAAGACAGACTCAGAAAAAGGAGGAATTTATACAATATTTGTACGAAACTCGTTGCACATCAGTTTGACCTCTTGTTAAAAATTCTCTTATCATGACTTAACTAATAGAATTTGTAATAGTAATTTAACTATCAAGTGTCTTAATTGTTGAGATCATTAATCGCCAATTAACACATGTGTTAGTTACAATATTTTTTCGTTGACCGTATCTTACTGAATTGGAAAAACTAATTTTATTTCATGACAATTTTTTTTTAGGTTAGTAACGTTTTACACATATGTTTAGACAATTGTTCAGCAATATTATATGGCATCTATGGTTATACAATCGTTTATTAATAAAAAATCATGCATTAGTAGGAGTTATTAATGAATAATTTTCTGTAAATTGACATAATCTACTAATAAAAGGTCAACAGAAGTAATTATAATTAAATAAATATTTACTTTCTATTTAAAATTAAGATTTTTCAACATTATAACAATTTTAAATAAAATTTTTAGCTAAAGATTAAAAATTTACGGTATAACTGTAACGGAAATCGATATATTAATCTCTTATTATTTATCAATATTGGGTAATATCATTTTTATTGTAAATTAGTACTGTAATACTTTTAGACATTTTATTTAATAAAACCTCACAATCTTACGATTTAAATTTGTTTAATTTTTCATTATTTCTTGAATTGGTAAAACTATTGTTTCATTTTACAAAAAAAGACAATAAAATGTTTAAAAAACATATTTTGTTGTGTCATTGGAACGACAAAATGTTTATAATATTAACAAAAATTGGCGAATATTTATGTTATTTATTATTTGTACAATAGGTGCGTTCGGCAAATGAGTTCTGTTCACTCTTTTCACTCTGTTCACTCCTAGCACCGTTCGGTAATTACATAGAGTGATAAGCGTCTTAAAATGGAGCGTTCGGCAAATACTGAATGGAGTCAAGTGGAGTGAAAAGTGTGAACTCCATAAGCCCAACCTCGATATGGATACATGGAGTTTTTTTTATTTTATTTGACATCTGTCAGATCATTTTGTATTTTTATGTTAAAATATTTTATTATACACAATTATTTTATATTTATAATATTGTTTTGTATTATAACTAGGCACAATATGTCGGAATGGTAAGAATTCTTTACCTTTTCTAATATATACTTTCTTCAGAATCATTAAAGAGTAATACCAAACTGAATAACTTCTGTATGGTTCATTATTTATTTTTTTAGCAGTGCAGTATATCAGATTGTCAAAAAAGGAGGTTATTATATTCGTGCACCAAAATTTTAACTCTCTCGTTCGGTTAATCACAAATAAAGGAGAGTACCTTGTTCCCTCGATCTACTCCAACTCCAGCTCTACTCCCACTCCACTCCAACACCGCTCCGTAAATACTCCAACTCCGTATGATTTACCGAACGCACCTATTATATTAACTAAATAAAATAAAAATCAAGCGGGTGGGTGAACTGATGTGCAACGGGGCTCGTAATTTATTACTCGTACTATTCATTAAAATTACTGAAACAATAATTAGAGAGTTTATTATTGTCTTTATTTTTGTTTGTTCATAATATACAAATTAAAGGTAAATGCATTCCAGTATTAGAGATCCCGATAACCTACTCCCTAATATGAATGTTGTGAATAACATTTGAACAATACAAATCACCGTCCACAAATTCGATTTGAATGAAGATGCAAAAAGGTGACAGAACTTTCAAATCTGTTAATTAACACGAGCTGTCAACACTGAAAAATGACGGATGTGTCGAGAAATGACATCGCATATCACGGGCTTCATAAAAAATATGAATACCTGTGACAGTTCAATGATTGACAAATATGGATCCAGGCGATAATAAAATTTTTCAAAACTCATTGTTCCTATAAATTTTCAGTGTTTTGATGTTGTTTTATTAATAATTTTGTTTTGATTAAACTTAGGAGTAATTTATCACTACCAATAGAATTCCAGATCATTAATCTGAAGCCAAATTAACTTTAAAAACTTTCCTCCCACTCTGATACAAATTTAAAACACTTTTTATAGTCTAAAGATTTAGTTTCGCACAATTGAAATTTGTGATGTAATTGTCTTTTTATTTCACTTGTTTCGTCCTTGATTTCTGGTCCATTTAACAAATACTTAGAAAGAAATCTTTGCAAGTTGGAACTGAATTTATTCTTTCTTGGAAATTACGTAAATAGGTCACAGATTGCAAGAATATGACGATTTCAAATGTATAAAGAGATGCATCTGCCAATGATATTTGCAATATTTTATTCAGATTTCTGAAAGATTTTCTTATAGGCTATTGCTTTGAACGCTAGATATATGAGTTCTATTTCCTTCAATGTAGAACACGACATACATATTGTATATTTTTTATCTTTCAATAAGAATTATATTGTATATTTTTTATCTTTCAATAAGAATTTTAGTTACACTGTAATATAAGTTGTCAGTGAGTCAGTGTAAAATTTCTAGAAAGGACCAACACCTTACAATGGATTTTAAACAAATTCTCAGAAGTTAGACCTCTTCATCAAGTAAAAATATTTTTTGGGAATCAAATTACGTTAGAAATATTCTTGTCTGTAACTGCTGTTGGTTTTGGTATTTCTAGCTATTACTGTACACTTTTTTTGCTAAGAAATGCCCAAAAGACCTCAAGTTCTTCTAAATTGTAGTTAAATTAACTAAATAAATCTGTGATTTTCAGCCTTCTAATATGTTTTCATTAAATTATCTAAGTTGATTTTGTTAAATTTTCTAAATTTGTAATAACAAATTATAGTAAAATTAAATACAAAATTAGTATTGAACTAAAAATAAATAAAGAAATTAACTAAATATGTATTTAAATTTTCTATTTACTTACCTAATTCATTAGATAAATCTTCGATAATTGAAGGACAAAAATAATTAAGCCAAAATATAGTAAAATAAAATAAAATAAATAATTAAAATAACTATTTACATATTTAAATTAACGATTTTTTACAAAATATTTATTATCTATTTCGGGTTTGTTAAAATGCTAATTAAGATTTGTAAATTATACTAAATTATTAGACATATTGCCTAATAAAATAATATCTAATTATAATTAGACAAAATTTCAAATCTTTTTTACCTCCCGCTACCCTTGGTAAGGGAGGTATAGGAATCGTGCTAAAAATCTCATATCGAGATTTTAGTAAATGACCACGTTTTAAGTTCCCTAGAATCCATTTTTAACATTTTCACGATGATGTCTGTATGTGTGTATGTGTGTGTGTATGTGTGTATGTATGTGTGTGTGTATGTGTAGGGATTTTGTCTTCACTCTAACTCAAATACTATCATTCAGAAAATTCTGAAACCTTGTATTTCCATCCCATTCTAATATGAATAGAAGCCATTAGATTTTGGTGTAAATCGGATAACCGGAAATGACACTTTACCTGAAGCTCATAATGGTTTTTCTTCAAAAAATACCATTAAATGCCATTTTTTCGCATTTTATGTCTTATGAAAATTAAAGATTATTGAATTTTCTACTGGAATACATTAATACTTTTTCTATATAAATTACACATAAATTTAAAAATAATTTTTACCTCCCGCTACCCTTGGTAAGGGAGGTATAGGGATCGTGCTAAAAATCTCATATCGAGATTTTAGTAAATGACCACGATTTAAGTTCCCTAGAATCCATTTTTAACATTTTCACGATGATGTCTGTATGTGTGTATGTGTGTGTGTATGTGTGTATGTATGTGTGTATGTGTAGGGATTTTGTCTTCACTCTAACTCAAATACTATCATTCAGAAAATTCTGAAACCTTGTATTTCCATCCCATTCTAATATGAATAGAAGCCATTAGATTTTGGTGTAAATCGGATAAACGGAAATGACACTTTACCTGAAGCTCATAATGGTTTTTCTTCAAAAAATACCATTAAATGCCATTTTTTCGCATTTTATGTCTTATGAAAATTAAAGATTATTGAATTTTCTACTGGAATACATTAATACTTTTTCTATATAATTTACACATAAATTTAAAAATAATTTTTTTTATTAGTCGCGAAGCCTAAGACACAATAATTCGTTTGTTACACAGTTCATATTTCAAATGAATGTAACTGACAGTTAATGTCACTGTCAAAAAACTAATCACTTCAAATTAATAATAGTGACATTTTAAAAAGAAAATAGTAAATAAAGCAATAGTTTTCTGCAATGGAACAGTTTGCAGCGGTAGTAAATACGTAAGTATGTATTTAAATTAATAAAAATTCAATAGCGGGAGGTTTTGTGTTGGCCACATCAGATTTTTTTTCTGTGTGAGTCACTTTTGGTACTTTATACTCTCTGTCTTTCTCTCTCTGTATTTTATCAATAAAATATTGGCTCCTTAATGCTTTGCAGCATTTGGGGAATCGCTCAAGCTGGGTCACTGTCTATTTGGTTACATTATTTTTTTTCTAAATTTTAACCTAACCAAAGTTCTATTATCAATCGTCTTTAAAATTCTAAATTATCGATTTAATTTGCATAATTATAAACAAACGAAAAGTAAATTTCATAAATTGTTTTTACCTTCAACTTTAGGTAAGGAAGGTATTGTTTTTGTTCAAAAAATTCGGTTGTGATTTTACTAGTTTTACGGTGATATCTGTATGTGTGTGTGTCTGTGTATGTGTGTGTGTGTGTGTGTGTGTGTGTATGTGTGTGACAAATTTTTCTCCGACGATAACTCCAATACTACAATTCTAAAAATTATAATTCTTTCGTGTTCCTCTTCTTTACATCCATGTAAGGGTTATAATTGGTCAACCGTAAGTTCCCTTATTTGAACTTGTTAACAGTTATCTTGAAAAAAAAAACAGTTAAATATTATTTTCCTACGACCACTGTTAAAAGCAGTCTTTTTAACGGTTGCTTAGCGAGTTAAAAATAACAGTTTATAACACAGTGAATACTTTTAAATCGTTGTCATTGACAACGGATTAAAAGTAAAAAAACAAATTTACTTTTAACACTAGTGTTAAAAAAGAACTAAATCTAGTTACATTTAGTGTTAAAAATACAACTAAATCTAGTTACATATAGTGTTCATAATTAAATGTAGTTTCATTTTATAATTATTTTTGTACTGAAATTATTTATATAGGTATTTTATTAGAAGTACACATTATTTTGAAACGTTTATTGTTATAGTATAATTATTACAATTGTTTATAGTAATTCCTTGCAAGGCAATTGAAGAATTGGAATTTAAAACAGTATTGTTGGAAGTAAAGGTTAGAATAAAAAAATTTCAGTTGTTTATAGCAAATACATCATGACCTGTCATAAATGTCATTCTATAATTTTTAGTTTTTACTAACACATAACTAGGGTCGTAGGAAAAATAGTGTATGATATTCGTGTTAAAAGTGATTTTATTTCGTTCGTGGGGTTTGTTTTACTCGGCTTCGCCTCGTTTCACAAACTTCCCCACTCACTCATAAAATGTCACTTTTAACACATATCATAAATAACTATTTTCGACATTTTATGTGATTATCAGTATAAAAAATATCTTATTGTCTATACAGTTAGATTATACATTTTCCTTCATTTTCAATAGATATACATAGAGTTAAAGAATTATAAAAAGATTAACTTGCATAAATCACTTAGTTTTGCTATAACGATGAAAACAGCTGATATATTCAAATAACTTTAATTGACAGATGTCAGTGTCAAGTGCAATTTACATAGTGCATGTTCGTGTTATAATTTTATTGAAATATATGGAAAATAGTATATACGAGCCCCGTCTCACAGCAGTTGGCCCACCCGCTTTAATTTCATTTTATTTTGTTAATTATAATACAAATAATAACTAAGGTAAATCATTGTCACTTTTTAATTTTTTATTAATATCACAAACATTTTGTCGTTCTAATGACACGTAGCACGATATGTTTTCTAAAATATTTCATTTTTAATGTAAATAAACTAATTGGTACTTAGAACCACTTCAGGTTTTTAAGTTAATTATTTAGTAAAGTTTAGAAACTAGTTTAGGCAAAATTGGTGGTAAACAGTTTTGCATTAGTATCATACTGAAAATAACTTCCAGTTTCCACGAATAGACTACACGCGACAATAGATTGTGGGAGTAAAACTCAGCAAATTGTTATAATAATGTCCAGAACGAGAATGGAGTAATCTCAAAACGATTCTAGCTTTTCCGCTTTGTGTCCAAAGATGAAACAAATTTGATTACAAAGTTCGCCATAATGTAATAAACTATGCATGCAAACATTGCAGCTGGCTCTCCTTTGAGATCTGTAATTTTCAAAGCGTTTGCTCTGAATTTATTACATGTTGTTTAGCAGACAACAGAAGTTGTCGTGGTCAACCAACAGGGTAACATCAAATACATGAAAAATTATCTTCAAGTATGTTAAGTTGGCAACAAAATTTCATATCCATGGCAGTTTGATTTGAATTCAGAGTATATTGAATCAAAATTGAACGGGAGAGGACAATTGGAATTCATTTCGGGTGCAGCTGTACTTCAGAAGATATTTGGATCGATCTCTCATATTTCTGTGTCTTTATTTCATGTCAGGGATATTTTACAAAACTATGGAGACAACAGCGATGCAATCAATTTTGGGGTAAAAAAAAATGGAATTGTTTGAAAATGCCAAATTTCAATATTTAATGGGATCATACCACATTTTCCATTTTTTTTTTTTCTGAAAGTATACTTAAAACCACTTCCAGAAATATATATTTTATGTCACATAAGTTTCTAGTTTTACAGAAATAATTTTTTAAAGTTTATATTAAATTTCAAATGACGTCATGGTTTGCGACCGTGACCGTAATCCCTCCTATCGAATAATAATGGAACTACGTTTGACGTTTATGTTATTTGACTTGAAAGCAAACGTGGCAGCAAGTTATTTTGTACTCGTGCTTTTGTTTTTATTGTATATTGAATAATTTGATTATGGAAATTAATCTCGAGGTTTAGGAATACGAACAAAAACTTAATTTTTGCTTCTCAACGAGATATTCTCGCAAGACGGCACAGAACAATTTTATACAACCATGGTAATATCTAAAACACACATAATTTACATTTATTAGAACATTTCGTTATTTGTACTTACATTTAAACAAAAACAACTTGTTGTAAAGATATTTACTTTGAAAATGTTGGTTATTCGAAAAATGTGATAGCTCTGCGCTGCGCGACATTCATGTACAGTACGTGCACGAGTATATGTGTGCGTGACATTGTATGTGTGTACAAACCCATGACTTCACAAAATAAGACTGAAATTTTTAGAAAGAAAATCATGAATGAAAAGTATAAGAATATTCCATATTTTTCATGTATATATGTATAAAATTATGTAATTTTTTTAATTATATAAAAAAAATATATTTTTTTTTTTTGTATGACCCCATTTCACCCATAGGTATGCTTTAAAGAAAGATTTTTTCAAAAAAGCAGAACATAGTTTGTATTTTAATAATTTTTTGAAAAACAAAATCGTTCTTTAAACATAAGGGTGAAATTAAATATTGTAATTTGGCATTTTCAAAACAACATCTTGGCAACACGTTTCAGGGATATACATATTTAAAAAATTGAATACCGCGAATTATGATTCGTTCGTCATAGATGCAAGCAATCCTCGAGTATTTCATAGAATTATCAAACTAAATAGTGCAAAGTGAAAATATTTTCTTATAATCGAAATAAATAAACGAAAAATAAAAGTACCATAATCATTCATCCATTTTCAGTAAGGCATACTAATGTATTTCTCGGATTTCCTAGTCCAGTATTTTAATGGGTACTTGCAAAAATTGTCAAATCATAGAGCAAAATTATGAAACGAAACCACTTTGAACGTCAACTTATCGCTTATTGATCCATTTCACTTTTCCTATATGACTGCATATAACTTAATAGAGGTAAAATTATAAACGTTACAGGTAATGGCGCTCACAAAATCTTTAGAAATAATGTCTTGTAACTTTACAAAGAACCATTGCTTCTAATCTGGTGTAGTCAAGGTAGAAAATGAAAGCATGTGTTACCGAATTTTATCGCCTCACATTAAAATCTGGTAGGTAGATGGCGAGAGAGCAAAGTTCAGCAAAGAGTCGCGAGGGCGAGAGGAGGGCAACTCAGCCGTAATTTGGGGAAATTTCGAGTTCCTCCGTACGGAAATAACACGTACTGAGTTCCGGCCCGGAAACACTAAAAGGGACTAGGAATTTTTGAAATGAATAAATTTTAATGAAGGGTTCGGAGTTTGCAACTAAGTCTGCGCATATCCTAGAATAATTAAGGATTATCTTGGATTTTACTTAGACTTCGGCTGTACCTAACTGCAACTTGGAGGGTCGGACCGCTTTACAAGAACATACACCTACGGGAGTTTCCTTACTTCTAACGTGCGTAACAAAAGTTTTGAGAAATAATTTACGCTATGATTTTATTACTAAATAAGGTTTATTCTAGTTGCTACTAAACTTAATAAATACATAATATGCATCGATTGCAATCACTTGAGCATCGCGTCGTAGTTTGATGCTCGTATATGAATCAAATGGTATTGGTAGTTATGGAAACGTGATTACTAGTAGATATCAAACAATTCTGTGTACAAGGCAATTATGTCATATAAGCTTTGTTCATAGAACGATTTGCAAACTATTGGAGTTTGAGATCGAATGCGCATCCCGGTTTCAAACTAGTTGTAAATCAAACGGTTCGAAGTTTTTTGGGAACACATGATGAAAATTCTTTTATAAGCATCTAAGGGTGCCGTTTTCTTCAACTTGATAATGGAAATACTGTGAAACTTTAAATCTTACTGCAATATCGCTTGCAATTTGTTTGAAAGTGTTCAAAAAAATCTCATTGCTGAAGTATTGTCATTTTAACATAATTCTCATTTTTAGTATTTTTTTTCTTTCTAATAACCATTATTTCAAAATCGTCATCTTCAATTGAAGAATAATTTAAAAAGTCATATATTCTTGAGGACATGCTACTATCCGAATCCGTCATCTATTATTAAGGGAATTTTAATAGATATCTTATTATTCTGTAATAATATACTCAACTTAAAATAAATATTTATTAAAATAATAAATATAAATTTGTTTTTAATGTATCAAAGAGCAATTTTACAGGTAACCTAATTGTCTGCAAACAAAAACAAACTCGAACATGGCGCGTTGTCAAAATTCTGAAAAATATCTCAAACTAAAATTTCCTGCCTATTTGGAAATTATTCTGGCCGTTGCCAATCAGTCCCCAACTAGGCAGAAAACTTCCGTGAACAGCCAACCAGTAGTCATAGTTTGAAAGTTGTGACTCTGTGAACGCTTTTATGAAAATGCGCATGCCTCTGACGGTTGCCGACGCTTTTATACAGTTCTATGAACAAAGCTATATTAACCTAAATTTGTGCAATTTTATAATGACTAATTCCATTTATAGACTAAAATACTACTCCATTTTACGATTATTCCTATGAGAATATAATTCATTAGTCACTTTTCCGCCAATTATCACCTTATTTTCTTTCGTTACTAAGGGATTTTTACAACATTGTCAGTTAATTTGAACAAAAACTTGTTATATTCTCTCATTACATATAAGCTCGTCATATGATTAATAATGGAAGATATTGCTCGTGAAAGCGAAGCAGCACATTTCACTCGAAAATATCATCGATGATAATCATATCACTTGTTATATTGATGATTATATGATTATATTTACCGAGAAACAAAAATTGTAATAACAAAAGGTAAATATCACCAATAAATTGTAAACAACAATGACACTGACACATCTAAAATGTCAAAGCAAAATTTCAGATATTTCACACACTTTTTGTCCAAAATTAAATTTATGCTTTTCGGATTTCGCTACAATTTACGTAAACAGGATGAGCCAAAAAGTCACCTTCACTAATTTCGCCTGAATTTGGGTTGCGAACGAGCCTGCAAAAACATTAATGCCCGGTTTCTCCAGAGCAACTTACGACTTAAGTAGTTGCTTATTCCTAAGTTCCACCTTAAACTGTTGCACCACGCAAAAATGTCAAAATGTGAGACGTAAGTAGCACTTAAATGTAAGTCGAAAAAATCGGTGACTTATGTGGTTATGTGTCATATGTCAGTGGACATATCTGTAAGTCGCGGTAAATTTGTTTCCTTTTGGACGACAAGAAAATTAGATGATATAAAGAAGAAACGATTAAATTATAGCAAAGAGGAAGAAAATTGATCTGTGAGATTGTAGAATCAAAGATTTAAAGAGAATATTGAAAATAAAAAAATCATTGCGGTGTCCATGTCCAATATTCAAAAAGATAACACCTGGAAATTAATTGCCGCTGCATTGGCAATAAAATGTGTGGAAATATGTAGACTGACGCAAGGAAGACGACATCGAAGAAAAAGGCTTCAGTTAAAGGATTGGCGGTGGTCCACATAAAAATACTAAAAATAAATAATATATTTGGAACAAATCAATTCTGTTACTTATTTGTCGCGGAGTCCTACCATTTTCGACAATATCGACTTCCATCACAGTATCCACGACGTTTAACGTCGTCAAAATTAGGGAAATCCTGTAAATCCATATCGAATATTGTTGAATGAATACAAAAACCCTGTTAAACACAATGACAGCTTTGACATTTGACAGCCGGTATTTTATTTTGAATCGCTAAATTTCAAATTGACCAATCATAGAACAACATTACGCTGTTGCCAATGTAATTTGTGACATAAGTTAAGTTCGCATTTGAATTTGCTGGTGCAACGCAATTGGAATATAAGTCCTACTTACAATTAAGTAGCACTTTAATAATCAACAACTTAAGTTGCTGTGGAGAAACCGGGCATAAGTAGCACTTCTTCCAAATGTCATAATTACAATGTTATACAACTATATTTCTTTAAATGTGTTAGTAAGACAAAGATGAAGCTATTATGCATACGTATCGAAGATAGAATGTAAGGAACCATAAGTAAGACAGAGATAAATATACAATTACTTGTTATTTTGCGGTTCAGAAATCAATGACGTGAAGGTGAAAAAAATCTTACTGTTGTCCTATTCTCCTGCTTCCTAAGCAGCAGTTAATCCTGTTCTTTCTGGCTGTTGCTTTTTTTTCTGCAATTTTCCCAGGAATGGGAGCAGGCTGTGGTCGCGCTCATTAATTTTCGTCATCAAGGCACGCCCATTCTGCCCGTGTCAAACTTCATAGTGCCAATGATGGCAGTGATGCTGCACAACCCATTCAATTAATTATGCCTCGATGCCAAATTTGTGGGAAAGTTAATCGATGCAGACTGTGATTTCACTGTGGAGATGACAGCTAAGTGGGGCTGGAGTTCAACTCAAGAAGTCGATTACCGCAATCTTAACCGTCAAAATAGGGAGAAAGTTCGATTGCTCTTAAATCATAAAATATCCGTCAGGGTAAAGATGATCTTAAGATTCTAAAGCATAAATTTATATACACATAAATACGTTCGTGTATACATTCAGTTTTACAAACATCGTACAAAAAATTATAACGAAAACACATATCTACACATCTGTTCGCTGTCAACATTGACAACAGAATTTGAAAAAAGAGCTTAATAATCGTAATTTCCTTAGAATTCACGCTAGAATTATTTTAAACAGTTATTTATCTATCATATGATATTAGCCAGTTTTACAATCTGTGGTTAAATTTTTAACTGTCAGTTAAATAAACAATATTTAATCGAATTATTGACAGCAATCATTTCGTTTCAATTTTGTTTATTTAACTGATAGTTAAAATCTTAACCAGAGATTGTAAAACTGGCCCTAAGTGAATGTTAAATTAGTTAATCAAGTATTTAAAGTGTCGTTGTGAATAAAAATATGGAATTGACCGGAGAGCATTTTCAAATCATAATTTGGAGCTGTTGCGATTATACGAGTATATTCGGCCCCTTAGTGATTTGTTATAATAGCTACTTATATTAATAATGACATTATTTACAATCAACTGTTGTTAATTAAAAATCTGGACATAGGCATTTAACGTAGGAAATTAGTTTTTCCTTGCGCAAAAGTCAACAATCAATTTTAGACAAAAAAAGTTTCAAATAAAAGTTGTGGATAATTAAATTCGTGAATTACTAAATAGATTTAATTAACCTGTAGATTCCGGTTTGAATTTTTTTAAATATTGCTCATTTGTAGTGATAGCCATGGAATTGAAACAAAGTTAGAAAGAAATGCATATCGTTTGAAGGAAAAACTGATTTCCCTTGTTGAACGCCTATGGCCAGATTTTTAATTAACGCCCTGCATATAAAGGTATGTTTGTAATGAAGCTAATTTAGAAAAGAAATAATAAATTTATCAGCACAATTAACTTATAATCGAATTTGCAACAAAAAAATTGAAAACCAACTGACAACTAGGACATATCTGAGCAACCGACTAAGCACGCGCTAGCTAGTCACCCGACTATCTTAATGTTACATGATATACTTTACTCGGGTGACTAGTTAGTCGCTTGCTTAGTCGTGAGCTCAGAATACCAACCTATAGGTATGTTCGACCACTAACAGTTTTTCAGCAATTTAATAAGGAAAATACATCCTTTTGCTTTTATAACTGCCTGAATTCTTAAAAACATAATAAAAACAAGCGTTTGACATTCATAAACTACAAATGTTTTCCATATATGTAGTAGTTTTACTCGGAATTCAAGAATTTTGTTGTACAGGTAATCCTTGCTTTTGTCCATGCCAGCCGTTTCTTTTTATAAATGTCATTACGTATAAAGCTCTTTTTAGCGTAGAGAAACTCACTATAAATAGCCGTATGTTACTTTATAAAAACCAAGTCCAGACTTGTGAATTCACTTCTTCACATATTTACGGGAGAGCGAAAAGGTGCAGTTTCCCTTTCTTTTTAGAAACGATTTAGAAAACCACTTTTAATTTGTTTTGGTTAATAGTTAACCTGTTTTTACCTTCCGCTACTCTAGGTAAAGGAGGTATAAGGATCGTGCTAAAATTCATATATAGAGATTTTAGTGAATAAGCACGATTTGATGTCCCCATAACCCGATTTTAACATTTTTGCAATGATGTCTGTGGGTATGTATGTATGTGTGTGTGTGTGTGTGTGTGTGTGTGTGTGTGTGTGTGTGTGTGTGTGTGAGTGGATGTGTGGATTCTGTGGACACGATTACTCAAATACTATCAATCAGAAAATTTTTAAATTTTGTATACCCATTCTACACTAATGTGGGAAGAGATCATTAGTTTTTAGTGTATATCGGATAACCGTAATTATCACATACCGTTTTTCTTGAAAAAAATATATATTGAATATAATTTTTCAGCAACTTTTCCTAATAGAAATTAAATATAATGGTACAATCTTCAATTCTACGATAATAGCATACTCGTATAGTAAATAACTCTAAATAACTTTAAATATAAATTTATAATATGATTCATTTTCATATATTGTCTTGGCTATACCTCAAACAAAATAGTTATTTATGATATGTGTTAAAAGTGACATTTTATGAGTGAGTGGGGAAGTTTGTGAAACGAGGCGAAGCCGAGTAAAAAAACCCCGCGAACGAAATAAAATCACTTTTAACACGAATATCATACACTATTTTTCCTACGACCCTAGTTATGTATTAGTAAAAACTAAAAATTATAGAATGACATTTATGACAGGTCATGTTATTCTAACCTCTACTTCCAACAAAATTCTAACTTCTACTTCCAACAATACTGTTTTAAATTCCAATTCTTCAAGCGCCTTGCAAGGAATTTCTATAAACAATTGTAATAATTATACTATAACAATAAACGTTTCAAAATAATGTGTACTTCTAATAAAATACCTATATAAATATTTTCAGTACAAAAATAAATATAAAATGAAACTACATTTACTATAAACACTAAATGTAACTAGATTTAGTTATATTTTTAACACCAAATGTAATTAGATTTAGTTCTTTTTTAACACTAGTGTTAAAAGTAAATTTGTTTTTTACTTTTAATCCGTTGTCAATGACAACGATTTAAAAGTATTCACTGTGTTATAAACTGTTGTTTTTAACTCGCTAAGCAACCGTTAAAAAGACTACTTTTAACAGTGGTCGTAGGAAAACAATATTTTAATAACAATTTTGACAAATTTAAACAAATGTCACTGTCAGGAAGCAATTACATTAAAATTAATTGTTAAACCGTGTTAAGGAGAATGTGGTAATAATATACGTATTTGAATCTAATAAAATTAAGGTTTCTAAAAATAATATGTTTTCAATGATACATAAATATTAGAAGTACTATTGATTTGCTTCATTGTCTTCCAGAATACGGGTTTGAAAAGACTTTGTGTCAAGATGCAAGTACTATTTTCATTTTTGTTAAATGTTTCTTTTAGTTTTATCAGTATTTGTGAAATTTATTTTGTGTATGATATATTTGTTAAATGTAAAATAAAAATTGTTATGAGTGAATGTAAAAATATTTGGTCATAATGATTGCTTTATGTATACTGCATGGTTAAATACCCAGCGGAAGGTTATGGGCTGGCCACATCAGATTTTTTAGTTAAAAAATATCGGGTTTGGAAAAAATCAATACTGGTTAACTGGTTACCAAACCGGTTTCATTACACAGAACGAAACACTAAAATCGAACGTTTGCGTCTATTTCGTAGAACCAGCATAAATATAATAATAGAATAGTAGGTCATGATAAGTGAAAATGTAAACTGGAACGTTGGCATATAAGCTTGCTTGCAACCCACTGAAGCATATATTTGAAATAAATGAGAAAAAATAAGTAGTGACATGTAGTACGTCAAAATAAATAAATACAGACAGAAATCCTTGTCGAGATTCATCAGGCTTTCAGGAAAAGAAAAGAAGAATGGAAATATATTTTTATAATCTTAAAATTCCTTTTATCGCGAAGAAAAAATATTTTTCGACAGCCATGACAATCCATATTCTTGGTCCAGTCAACTCAACAATAAACACAGCACATTGGAATAACAAAAGAACATCAACATCACTTCAGAGCCGGGTTGGATCCACGTATGTATGGGTACGTATCAAATTCAATTTCAAGACATAGATCGATGTTCTTTTGTGGGGAAGTGAAGCGCCAACGCCGCCTATACAAATGCTCTGCTGTTGAGAAACAAAAGAACCGTGAAGTTATATATAGGTGTGCTTGGTTTGTACGTCGTGAGATCGTGGTAGGCTGAAGGATTCAGGATTGGGACGTGCATAAAGGAGGCCTTGGTCAGCGTGACAAAAGAATTGCCTTTGATCTTTGACCGGCGAAACCTTAGGCAATATTCTAGTTTAATCAGCCTAAAACGGTGGATATATGCTGAGTTTCTTTGTGGACAAAGAAATCAGATATTCAACTACTTAACCAAGAAATTACAATATACGAAAGAAAAAGCTAAACTATTTATTATACAGGGATCGGCGAAAGTCCGGCACCAAGAATATTTCATTTATTATGAGAAATACAACAAAATGTTAAGTCCTCAAAATAAAGTAAAACATGAGATTCGCGCGAAACGATACAGTCCACACTATTGAACTATCCACTACAAACTATACAATCATATTGTGAAATAAGAAAGTATGATGTACAAATTAACCATACACTTTTTAAAAAATTTTTTAGGGGCCAAGTTATAACTACTTGGAAAACAACTATTTTTGATAGCTGATGTCATCAGGCCTATGGAAAATTTCAAAAGGTCGTTTATAAATATTGTTCATTGGCTTTATGTTAATAGCATGCTAAAAACTATACTCAAATTCCTAGAAATAGAGGCTGAGGAGTTTCGCAAGACGCAAAGGTAAACTAGACAAAGGGGCTCATAAGACGATTGATGTAAGAATTTTGTATCACTATCGGTTTTAGCAGAAATGGTTTTTTAAATCTAGTGTAGGGAATCGGTATTCTTATATTTTATTTTCAGAATGTACATAAAATTAACTTCACAACGATACTAATATATCGTAGTTTTACTTCAACAATTGCAAAATGGCGACCATCTATTTTAAAAATATGAATGAATAAAATTCATTTAAAATGTAACAGCAAGCTATGAAAAGAATTTTATTACCTTAAAAGAAAAGAAAAATATTTTTCTACATTGGTTTTGTTACCTCTTTCCATAAAGTTGAAGTGCTCTAATAGTTTTGTTATTTAATGTGATATTGACAATCAATTATTTGTTACAATAGGTTTATTCGCGTAACAGTTAGAAACCGTCACAAATCATCCTAAGCATGCATATCTGCTTAAAAATGTTTGAATCCTCAGTTTTCAACCGTCAGAATAGTCCGCGGATTCTAAAGAAATTTCTAGTTTGTGGTATGCGCACTGGAACATCTGACTATTAGCGAGCATTGTTGTTCCTACGTGGAATTGTACTAGCAAAAGCGAGAAATACGAATATTAACATTTATTATAAATTCTTCCAAACCACTAAATTTTTGTTATATTATCATGTGTATTCCCGAGTGTAAATATAAGAGAACCATAAATAAACGTAGGTAGTAAATTTTAAATAAACAATAAAGTAAGATTATTATTTCATTATGTGACAATGACAAATGCCAACAACAACAATCCATATAAGATTAAAACCTTTCTGTTCACTCCAAATGGTAGTATTAACAATAACCTTTAATTCTGTTCACAGAACCCAAGAATTTCAAATCATTTTGAAACCAGTTTTAACCTACGCACGCGCACTGAGAAATAGCAATTAGTTTCATATTTTTTTGTGCGAGCATACCTAATAATTGTGTCAAAGAAATTCTGTGAGTGTACTTCAACTTTATGGAGAGAGGTATCCTCACTTTTCTTTTGCTTTAAATTAATAAAATTGTTTTCATAGCTTGCTATATTTTATTTTGTATGGAATTTTATTAATACATATTTTGATAATAAATGATCGTCATTGTGCAATGGCTGAAGTAAAACTATGATATTTTGGTATCGGTGTGAAGCTAAATTTATGTACATTCTGAAGATATGCTATGCTAGATTTAAAGTTGTACCCATTTCCGCTAAAACCGGAAGTGATACAAAATTCTTACTATATGATCATCTTATGAGCCCCCTTGTCTAGTTCATTTGCAACTTTTAATTCTGTACAACTTTGTACCCTACAGTTTTTTTTTCTATAAAATGAACAGGACAGCAGGAAATTTCATAAAACTAAAAAGCTATATTAAATCCCTATATTTACTTTTAACATCATTAAAATAATAGTTTATGATTTTAGTGTTGACAAAAATTAACTTATGGAGTAGGTACTGCATGCTTTTAATTTATAATAAATTTCGAACCGTATTTTCAAATGCAAATTTATCATTATTTGTGTCTTATTGCAGATAAATCGAACCGTAATGAATAATTCGTGCTTTAATTACAATCAAATTGTTTTGATCAAGGGCAACAATAATTTTTATCCATCTCTACGTTACTACGTTTTATGTTATCATATGCGATCATAAATTATGAGCATGAAAATTATTTGCATAAACGAGCAATTATACTCGAGGCAATACAAAACCATGCAACAATTAATATTTAATTTCGAATAACCAATTGTGGCATAGTAATGTGTATACATGCGTAATATTCATATTCATTACTAACTACAAATGCATCGTTTGTTTATACGTTGAAATTTGCTGTTGCAAAACATTGCATTCAATCAAGACACCATTATAATTCATCTAAATATGAATCCGGGTATAAATTTCTCGAATTAACATGAGATTCTCTTATTCAGCACAGTATTACATTAATTATGTCCCAGTTAATGGATTCCAATACCTAAAATTACTCAAAATAATTTGGCCGGTTTATATTTTCAATGAAATATAAAATCTGTACATATGATTAGAAATTTCTGCAAGATTCTTTCGGTTAAGTACTTTAAATAGTTTAAATATAGACATAAAACTTAAAAAAAAAACTGGTGATAATATAATAATAATGTTGGGGCACTAATGGTTTTCAATATTTATACGTTTATATGACATTTATCTCGTCGGCCGGCATTTGGTGTTTTTTTAATTCGTTTTTATCTGCTCGTCTAACATTTTTTTTCGTTATTCGTTGTTTTTTCTTTTCTTAGATTTTATCACT
The DNA here is from genome assembly GCA_943142095.1 of Ophonus ardosiacus. NCBI lineage: Eukaryota > Metazoa > Arthropoda > Insecta > Coleoptera > Carabidae > Ophonus > Ophonus ardosiacus. The sequence goes on along the minus strand of OW964832.1, from coordinate 38,001,697 downwards.
GATGCGTTGTTGCTCTTCAAATTTGTATTTTTCAATACAAACAGTAACTTTTTTCCAGTTGTGCTTGGTTGTTAAAATTAAATTAGTATACCATGTAAACCTAGGAATTCCGTTCATTATCTAGATACAAACTTTAATGACGTGACTACTCTTTATAAAAAAAATCTGATGTGACCAACACAAAACCTCCTGGTTTCAATTTTTATTAATTTAAATACATACCTACGTATTTAATTAATTCTGTAAACTATATTATGTTCCATTACATATAACTATTGCTTTATTTACTATTTTCTTTTTAAAATGTCACTATTGTTACTTTGAAGTGATTAGTTTTTGACAGTGTCATTTACCTGTCAGTTACATTCATTTATAAAAAGAAATTAAATTTATCTGTAAAACATAGAAAAAGTATTCATGTATACCTGTAGAAAATGCAACAATCTTTAATTTTCATAATGACATAAAATGCGAAAAAATGGCATTTAATGGTATTTTTTGAAGAAAACCTATTATAAGCTTCAAGTAAAGTGCCATTTCCGGTTATCCGATTTACACCAAAATGTAATAGTTTCTTTCCATTTTAGAGTAGGGTAGAAATACAAGGTTTCATAATTTTTTGAATGATCTGGTGTTGAAGCGGAGACAAAATCCATACACATACATACATACATACATACATACACACACACACACACACACACACACAACACATACACACACATACACACACATACAGACATCATCGTGAAAATGTTAAAATTTGAATCTAGGAACCTTAAAACGTGGTCATTTACTAAATTCTCTATACCTCCCTCACCAAGAGTAGCTGGAGGTAAAAATACTGTAGCTTCTACCGACATTCTTTACTTGTGGCACAATGAAAAGCATTTTCGTAAAAATTCAGTGCATATAGTAAAATCTACCTTGCAAGACACGTGGAATAATGCCTACTAGAATTAAAGCTGGTATTACTAATAACGGCGATGTACTTAACCCAATATTAAATGACGGAATACTTGAATAACATATTCAGTATTTGTATGTTTAACATCTTTGTTTTAAATAAAATAGTCGAAAGTAATTTATAAAAAATTCACTCCATTTGTGTAGGTTTTAAAATATGTTTGTTGAAAATGTTAACCGGCCGAACTAATACGAGTTTGGGCTTGTACTTCAACAAAATTTCATTATTATATTCTCGCTTCCATTATTACTAAATTTAAAATACAAAAGAACGAACATAACACTTCCAAATATCCCGCATGGGATTTGCTGAAATCCGCTGTAGGTGTTGAGGATCAAAGGGCGGCCTGCCGAGCTATCAGTGCCGTGCTGAACGAGATTCGCGCTTTCCCCTGTAGATTACGCACTGGACCAGCACTCACACGTCAAACAAATGCGTGTTGATGGACTGTTTTAGTTACGTGATATGGTTTGTCAATGTCAAATAACAGAGAGAAGTGATTATAAAGATGGTATAATAACTGTAACGATAGAAAGAGAGAAAGTGGTGAATGAAAGTGTTTATTTATAATGACAGAAAATATAAAAATTGTGCTCTATTTGTGATCTTGTGAATTTGTTTATCTTTTTGCTAGTAAAACAATAATTAATGAATTATAGTCACAGAATAAACATTTATACAGAAGCGACAGTCAGAGAGAGAAACAAAAATCAGAGAGAGAAAGAGTATGCCAACAAATTTAACGGGCTAATCGGATAAAATCGGATTGTTTCGGCATATCTTCGTATCTTACGATTCTTTGTTCTTTTCATTATCTCGACGTGAACATTTTCCGTTAGGGGTCAATAATAAAAGTATACTGAGAAACACAAATTGATTTCTAATAAAAACAAATATGTTATTTTTTCAACAAACGATAGGAAAAATAGTTATCATAAGGAAAATCATTATATTTTACTTATCCTGGAAGAGCTGTTGTCTCAGCTTGTCACGCCCATGTATTTTAGGGTTATGGCTAATTCAAGCAAACCAAACACGTCTTCTCACTTTTGACATATGTCATTTTGTGAACTGCTTGTGAATTTTAGAAGTGGTGTTAGTTTCTAATTAAATGGATAAAATGAAGAAAGTAGAACCGGGAAGACTTGTTTGTTCATGTAAAGACTGTATAAATAGATTTAAAAAATGGAGAAAGGAAAATGTAAGTTTTTTTCGTTTCCGAAAGATCCAGAAATGTAAGTTGTGTAAAACGACTACCATATCATGTAAAATGTATATTCATTTAATAAATATAGGTGTAAAATGTGGCTCAAGGCCTGTGGAAGAGAAGATTTGATAGGGAAGGCTATATGGGACATATTCATCGAGTATGACGTTTGTTTCCCACATCAAGATATAGAAAATTCTGCATTGTAATAAATTTATAAAATTCAGGTATTTGTTTAATAAAAATATAATTATGTGATTATTTTATCTGATCTCTTTTTAATTCGTTAATAAAATTAAAATTTTAATACTTTTATGTTTTAATTTTTCTGTTACCATTTAAAACAATTTAAATTTCGCGCGCAAATTTGCCAACAAATTTAAAGTTCAAGGTCATAAACGTAAATCTCAACAACAATGGTGCCGGCAAGGAGTGTCGCTTCTGTATAAATGTATTCTGTGTTATTGTTGTTAAAATGCTGAAAATATCAGCTGAAATAGGATGATTTATGTAGTTGAAGAAGAACTACATCGCTGAAAGGTAAAATTCATATTACCTCTATGTAAAATATTAAAGGAAAAAGGAAAATCATGCAGTAGATGATTCAGTATACCTCAAAACAGCAGGAGATCTCTAGTAATATGAAATATTGTGTTCATTTTTTTTATATTATAGTCCAAAGTTCTGTTTTCATTAATAGTATCTACAAATTTATAATTAGAATGCAGTAGATATGCTGATTTATAATAAATCATTTTGCAATAGACTGAAATGAAGAAGCTATGCGCTTTAAGTATATATCTTGCCAGCTACAGATGTGGGCACTGTCATAAACATTTGGCTATATACTAATCATTCTGAACATATGAACATTGAATACAAGCTACGCAGTTCAAATCAATGAAGAGACAAAAACTGCTTTAGTCCATTATTTTGAATATGAGATAATCAAAAAAAAAAAAAAAAAACTTTCTATTTTCTTTACCGTTAAAGATTTTTACGCACAACTGTATTGTAATTGTTTGTTTATATTTTAGTTACCATGGCGGAAAATGAAAGATTAAGAATAACAATATATACGAGTAATATTGATATATCACCAAACCTTTTCATTGAAATATGCGAGCAACAACAGTTTCGTTCAAAATTGTCATATTTTTTTCTGTCAACCAGGCTTGCAACACATCGTATTTGTTTTGATATCGGTCCTTTGACTTACCAGGACATAAATCCGCTAAAGCTTCATTAGCTTCTAGCAAATTTATTTCAGAAATTTCAGTATCATATTTAGGTTGAAGCTCCATGCTTGACATTTTTAATTATTTGTTTACACAAAACAAATGGTTACCAATACAACGCATCGCCTATATGTTTCTTGGCATAGCCATCTGGCCATCTAATATTTTTTACATAGTAACAAGCTTTTAGTCATGCAATTAAAAATTACGTTTCATTTGGTTTAACTTGTGTGTAAAACGTTGTACCTACCTCAGGCCGAAAGAGATTTACGCCCTTGGACGAATAAAAGCCCTCCGCTTCGCGTCGGGCTTCAAATTTCGTCCGCAGGCGTAAACCCTTTCTTTCGGCCCTCTATACGTAAATAACTATTGTAATTCATTTTCACTCAAGTTCATGACATTAGAAACTGGATATTAAGTAACAGAAATTATACAATGATTAGCAATTTTACCTGTTTATTAATGATTTTTATAAGACTTTGATTATTTTTATAATAAACTGATAATTTGCAAACAATAAAATCAATGAACATCTTGTTTTATTGAAAGGTATCAGAGCACTAAAGTTCTATTTTTTTATCACAAATGTGGAATTTATTTACCGAGGGAAGTAAACTATATGAGTGATAAAAAGGAACTTTTTTTAAGTAGTGTAAATTTACCCTTACTATATAGTTTTAAAACAGAGTATAATTTGGAAAATTAAACTTCAGAACTTTAGAAACGAAAATATTTACATCAAAGTTATCTTCATCGTTAAATAGAACTTCAGTTTGCACAAATCGATTGTTACAGGATATTTGATTTATTAGGTTAGGTCAAACATAAGTTTAATTTCCAATCAGAAACCGCATCTCTCCTTTGTTCTATCTTGTTAGAATTGAGATATCGTTGTGGTTTTATAATTCCTTTGGCATAGTGATAAATTTGTATTTATTTATAGTCCATTATGTATAAATTTATATGGCTATTGTAGAAATTTGTGTATTGATTACATAGGCCTAGTTTGAGACGGGCACAGACTACAATCAGGCCACAATAGATCTCCGTGAAAATTGGTAACATTAATCAAGTCTATTGTTACTACAGGAAAGTGTAGCGCCACTGCAGAGCTCGTATCATTTGTTTCAGATCGCAAAGGGGCAGGTTGAAAATTCATCTTTGTTTCACTCTATTCATACAATATTCTTAGCTTTGATTTTCGCATTCATGGAATTTGAATAATATATAAATTAAATAGCTCGTAATTATAATTTAAATAATTGTAGCCAGTGACTTGAAAATAATTTATATTACACAAAATTTCAAAGTGTTTAAATTCAATTTTATAATAATGATAATTTAATTTACACTTTACTTTTGTAAGTAAAATGTAAAATAAAATGGGTTTCCAAAAAATTCATTTAAACAATTAATTATTATTCTTCTTCCGATATTTTTCAGAAACAAATGATACTCATCAAATGTAAAAATGTTTATACTTGCCGTTCAATAAATATGGACTGGAGATTTCTACACTGTTGCCAATTACATTGATCATGTTGAAAATGCTAAGTTATGCAGAAGCGTCAATACCTCAAGGCAAGGGCCAGGATGGAAAGAAGAGAAAAATTGCGAGTCAGTCCATATTTATTTGACGGCAAGTACAGTTTATCTTGTGTAATTGTGCTAAAAACAAATTATATACAAAAAATGAGACACAAAATTATGTGTACGCCTATAGTTATAAATTTATTTAACATAGTACTACATTTTAATATTTAGTAGGGTACTTATTGGCTTTAATTATAGCTTCCAGTAGCCTAAACATTGATTTTATTAAATTAGATTATATGGAAGGTGGAATTTCAACAGATTCGTCTAAAGTTCCTAAATAATGGAAAATATTTTTTGCATCTAGTGTCATCCATAAATTCTCAATAGGATTGAAATCAGGAGACTAGTTAAGTTGTTACGTTGTTAACAATAAGTGAGATCATTAACTTTCTGAAATATATAATTCCCCCCCCCCCCCTTCACACACCCCTCTAAATTTATCCGCAGAAGATTGCATTCAGTCCCGAACAATAACGTCGGGTTTTATCATGCCCTCAAATTATTTGTATCTATATCTGTATTTGATTTTCTCAAAACTAGTCTACGATCTAATCCAAGTAAATTAAATTTACTGTTTCCTGAGAAAATATCAAAAACAAATATAAGTGCATTTTTTAAATTTGATGACTGAAATATTGAAAGAACACTATGATTAATGTTTTTAATATTTTTTTTGTGAAACCCTTTTTATTTTACATTTAACTGATAAAATAAAGTGTACGAATAATTTTACCTTGTACTTACACACAATGTACCTCCATGAAATAGTATATTATGCAACGAGTTCATAATAATAGCTTTTAATACAGGTTCATGAAGTATACGATACGACCCATGGCGAATATCGTAAATCATGTGAGTGTATTCATAATAATTTAAAAAAATTAAATATAAACCAATAAATTGGTTTTAAAGTTAATATGTATCATAATGATAATCCGTGTTATAATGAAAAGAAAATCTATAACATAATGTTAATCGGTATCATAATGAAAAGAAAATCTGAATCGTAATGATAATCTGTATGATATTGAAAATCTGAATTATAGTGTCATTCAAATACAGACGATATATATATAATACATATAGTAAAGAGTAGGAGTAAAAAAAGAAACATAATGGTGAACAATGATCATTGAACATACAAGTTCTTTTTGTTTATCTGTTCCGGAAAGTTTATTTTATCGTTTTTGTTTGAGATAAAACCATGTACAATAGTCATAAAATTCCATGATATCCAAAATCTTAATGAAATGTATGTGAAAATTAGCATCTGTCCGCAATATAACTTGCAAACTATGATAATAAAACAAAATCGATCTTCAGGTTTATAGCTTACGTAGTTTAAACAGTTTGGAAAATGTAAAACTGATTTTATAGTCTTTGGAATAGATTTTTTATGACAACCAAAGCTTAGTTTGAATGTAAATCAGATTTGGACTGATCTGTTTTTCCAAACTTTTACTGTCACTGATTTCATGGCTTTGAATTTAAAACTCGTTTTATTATTCTTATTTCCTCTCACTTTACTTTGTATGCCAACTTCGTGCACATATTTACGATGAGTTGTTATACCTATAGTATTTATACACCGTGGAAAAGACGACAAGATGATATATTTATTTGAGAATTATATTTCGCATCAATTTTGCAAACGCAGCAAGTTTGCAGTTATAATTTAAAATTCTAGTCGCATTTCTTTTCTGAAGGAAATCTCATTTCACCGAAGTGTCATTTTAACAGAAATATTTTTAAAACATCGACAGATGTGTGACATTCAATTTATCTTAAATTCTACCGACATAAAAATTGTACACTTACCTCTATAAAACTGCAGACAAACTTTTATTTCTAAACGAAATATTGTTGTCAGCAGTTGTTATTCAACCGGGGGACAGATGTTTTTGTTTTCTTTACAGAGTTTATTTATTTAATATTGTTATTTAAAATTTGAAAACGTCGATGGAAGTTTATTTTGCATATTAACTCTTTGTTAAACTTCTATAAGTTTGAATATAATAAGCGAAGCATAAGTACCGAAACGTGTATTGCCTGAAGAGAATAATTTACTTCTAAAGTAACCGACGTTTTCCATTTATCTCAATGCACATTTTCAGTGATGAGAAATATATGATGTGCTGAAATGTGAGCCCACACCTTCCACTTATTTTCTGGTTTGTTTGAAACTTTACGAAATGTAACTGTAGTTACTCGACAACTATGCATATTACATGAGATATTTGCAAATTGGGAAAGTTGTTATTTACTCATCGTATTTTACACCCAACGTTGAATTATAATAAATAATATGAAGAATATAGTTACATCTTTATGGCGCAATAAGGTATGCTACTAAATTTAGATTTTTACATATTGATGTAGACTTTCTATGCTCTAGACCAGGGATGGCGAACCTTTACGTATCAACGTGCCATTTTTCTAAAGAAATGTTTAATGAGGTCATAGACGTGCCATCAAATAATTTTGACTTTGTGATTATTGGGAAAATAATAATAATACTATCAACTCAAAACTCTTTATTTACTACAAAAAAAAAAAAGGAACATTTTGCAATGTTTCAATTATACGCGTAATTTAAATTAAAGTAAAATTAGTATGACTTCTGTTGTTGCAGATTAGATGACAAATTACAGATGTTAGGGTTGTAAGATGTTGCTTTTAGCAGAATGCATGCTGAACTGGAGTCATCTGTCAAACGGTATTCATCTCTGAAAATAATGACTCGCAGGCATAGGTTGATGAAAATATTGTTAAAATAGCATGAGCCAGCTTCTTCAAACAATTAAATGTGTCTGGTAACGCATTCCATGTTTCCAAAATTTTGTTATTAGCATTTTCACTTATATTACTTGTCAATCTTTCTGTTTCAATTAATTCTAACTCTTTCCTTGTTTCAATAAATTTTTGAATCCATATTGAACTAGACTGGAAATCAATCAGCTGCATTTAAAATTCTTCAATTTCCAACCAATCGAATTGGGACAAATTCAGTTTATCAAATGACGTCACATCAGGGTACATAATAAACTTGAGTATTTCCGATAATTCTTTGAACTGAGAAAATCTCGCTGAAGAATCATTGAAGAATGCATCTAGTGCATCATAATGAATTTTGTGATCAGTGACGTGCCCAAAATATTGTGTCGCGTGCCATTGATTCGCCATCCCTGCTCTAGACAAAGAAATAAAATATCCGTATATTTACCTCTCGGTAAAAGAGGTATTGGATTCATGCTAAAAATCGCATATCCATGTTTTAATGAATAAGCACGTTTTAAGGTCCCTACAATCCGATTTTAACATATTTACGATGATGTGTGTGTGTGTGTGTGTGTGTGTGTGTGCATGCGTGCGTGTACTTAGGGATGTTGGAAGGACAATGGGGTATTCCACTTAATTTTATTTTATTATTTTAAATAAAACTTCATTCAGTTTTGAAGCAATTCATAGTATTAAAAAATCTTAATTGTTCATAGTTTAACAATATTTTATTTTTGAGAAATCAGTGTAACGTCACATTCCCCTATACTTGTCTTTCTCGCACACACTGTTCTAAGTACGCTACGAGAGAAAGATAACAATTGTATGACGTCAATTTCCCTTTTAGCAAATGTGAAATATCTCCTAAAGAAATTATTTAAAAAACGTTTTCATTGTTTTATTTATTGAGCCATACTTTAAGTTAAATTAAAATACTATAAGACTTTACACGTGTTTAACTATGAATTCTTCAATATATTTACGGGAAGAGCTGAAAAGGTTTTGGTAACAATTAGACAACCGGAAGTAATAGTTTGTTAAATCTTCTAAGTTTGTGTAATTACAAATATTGAAGAACATAAAACTCTATATCTGTTACATTTAAAAAATGTATTATATCTTCTACAGATTTAGAGATAAAGACATTACAATATATAGAATAATCGGATCTAATAAATCGTCGAGTCCAAACTACACCACGAAAACCAGTTGACAAATTCAAATGTTTGTAACTTAGTTTGTAAATGACAGATAAATGTCAGTGTTAAAAATCAACTGTTTTAGTTATATTCTGAAAGTTTTTTCTGGAAAGTAAATTTAATCTTTCTTATTGTTATATTAATTAAATATTTAAAAGTGTAGGCAAAATCTCTGACATTTAGAAACAAGACATGTTAAGTACAATAAAATGAAACCATATTTGGGTAAAGTTCTGAATTATTTTATTATAAAACGATGTTTCGACAGCGAATTGCAATACCAATACATTACTTATGTACTCGTAATAAATAGGTAACATAAAATGGAAATAGCGAGAGATATTGTGCTGGACACAACAGATATTTTTTTAAATCGATAAGGTATTCGCAATACTGTATTAAGGTCATTATATAATTCAAGCTTAATTATGAGTTGAGTTGAATTATTTTGAATAGAACAATGGCACAAAATTGGCTTTCTAAACGCGAAATAGGATAAAAAAATTATATTTAAATAATGGATACACTTACCGTTGTACCAAGTTACCAACTTTACAAATAAATAGTCGCAGTAACTGTTCCATAAAATTGAACTTTCTAACAATGTTTTTGACGAGAACGTGTTACAAAACCTACATTGTAAACCCGCAATACATCATCTACAAATTCAAAACAAAATAATAGAAATGAAAATGCAGATGAATTCATAATTTTGAGCAGTATTATCATGAATTCAGTAAACTTTGGTTTGGTAGCATGTGTTGCAACATATTTTCGTACCAGTAAAATTTTAAAAATAAGAAAATCCGTTAATTAACTGAAAACTCCTAAAATATTGCAGCTATATTTTGTTTTAAAACTGTCTGCCGACTAGTCCGCTAACACGCTTTATTGTAAAATATTGCTGTGTAAAGCATTAGTTATAGTTCCGACAAAATATTTTAGACAGATTCTTTTTCATTATTTTCTACGCTAAAGGAGAGGTCAGGTCAAACGTGGTGTTACATCCTACTGTGCAAATTAGTATGAAAATTAATATTATTAACAATTAAAACAAATAATTAAAATCCACTTAAAACTTTATATTCAAATAGAGTTCTCCCCATCTACATAATTGCTATTTCAGCGGCACTAATTATATCCAAACTCTCCAGAAATAAGAGAAAATAGAGAGGGGTAATGTTTCAAAGTTTTCAAACACCAAAAGTTTGTTTTGATGCATTTTAAACGTGGCCGTGAAGTAACCAACTGAAAATCATCTAATTGAACGTTAGATGACGGGTTCGCATATGGCGCTCTAGAATGCGCTTGTGCTGACATCTACCACGAAGCGCAGAGGTCTGGGATTCCCCGGTTATTGAAAAACTTTCTGCGATAAAAGACAAACTGCTGGGAGAATTGACAGCATTGCACTTTCAGCAATATTAAACTGAAACAAGTATTGGATTTGCTTTTAAGATAATTTGGGTAAAACATATTACAGTTATACCTAATGTCTGGCCTACAGAGTGGGTAATAATCAGTCTGTCAAACAAATTCCAGCTCCAGCTGGCGGCATAGTTTTTAACTGTTTGGTTTGGTATTCTGGCTGATTTAATATTAGAACTCCTATAATAAAAATTATGTAAATAAAGGTAAAAGCAAAACTTGTTGTTTGTTGAACGGTCGTACGTCATGACGGCTTTCACAATTATTCTAAATTTGGTGACAATATTGTAGTTATCAAAGTAAAATCAGTACATAATTAAACCTGCACGGGTGCAATATCGGGCTTATATTTCAAATTAAAATATGAATAAAATATATAAAATAAAGTTTTTATTATATTATCTTCGTGGATGACAATCTAAATTTCATCAGAAGCCGATTTTAGTGCACCAGTTTATAAACATGGTAAATATATAAAAATAAATCTTGCTTCTCCTGTTATTAAACAGTTAATGTTGTGTGTTTATTAATTAAAACGTATACATAAACACATATTTAGTAATGTTCAATTCATTAATGTACCTTCCATAAAACATCTTGAGGTCGGATTTGCACGTAGAAATCTAAACTTGGCAGTAGTTATCATCATTTTACTTAAATATAACGCTTATATTATACGCCAAGGTTGAGAAGATAATCATTATTGACCCAGCGCCTATTGTAACCCGAGAGCGAAGACCGAGGGATATAAGGCGCCTGGTCAATAATGATCTTCTCAACCGTAGTTTATATACTATTTTTTTCACTACTAGTACATAAATTCTCTTTGAATTTTTTTTTTATTGATAATAACAATAATTTTGACATGAATAATAACGTTACTTATTTGTTAATATTCACAAAAACAAAGTAGGCTGCATTTGTCTTTATCTGACGTTTTGCTCATTTCTCTGGTTTGATAACCTCACTTATGGGCCTTGATTTGTATTTGATTTAATTATTTTATAAAAACACTTTGTGCTCTTACAGTCAGCAGCCTTATTCTACAAATATTTCACAATTTTCACCAAAACAGCATATATACTTAATACCTTTCTTGAGTTTAATGAGTTAAATAATATTTGGATTTGAAGGCTTGAGTTTGATTGAAAAGTGACAGATTGTATTATAGACCAAGGTTAATAATAAATTATTATTGACCTAGGTTACCATGGTTACAAGCAAGCGGTAGTGAAAAACAATTTCTCATGCCAAATAAAGGTAAATAATAGTGGGTTTCTAGGCTAGTAGTGAAAAAAATATATAATCGACTCCCTGTATGTATAACTAGAAGTTGAGAACAGTGCATTCAAAACTGAGTTGAACGGAGTTGATTTTGAAAATACAAAAATTATAGCAAAAGAAAATCACTGGAATAGAAGATTGATAAGAGAAGCTATAGAAATTCAGAAGTCTCCTAATAATATCAATCTTAACACAGGCTATGAACTAAATAAATCATGGTACCCTGTTATTCGTTTATAATTTTCTTTTTCATTTGTATGTTTTATATTAACCATGTTTCAATGTACCTTTGATTTTATATACTAGTAGTCTTGACTACATATTTATTTATTTATTTATGTTATTATTATTAAAACCTGAAGAAGACAGTACCTTGCTGTCGAAACGTTGTTAATTTAATAAAATATCTACAGAACTAAACCCAAATATTGTTTAATTTTATAATGAGTTCTGAAAGCATATTTCAAAATATTAAATTTTAACCTTCACAATAGTTTTCATATAATCTGAACCTATGATTTCATACAAAATTTTATTGGATTAAAAATTTGTGGAAGCTTTTGAAAGGTTTCTTTATAGTTTTATGTAAAAATAAACAAATGATTATTTATACTAGTCTATAAATAATGTATATTTTGTGTTATAAATTTAGTATTCATGGAAAATGTATCTAGATTGCTAAACAATACCAGAGACTAATTACAATATAAATAACCTCAAAATCTTGAATACTTTCTGTATAAATTGTAAAGAAACCATAGTAAATTTTCTTTGGATGAAGAAAGTGAAATTAGTAACGATAGTCCTGCTTTTGAACAACATAATTAAAAGGGAACAAACAGCATTATTGCGAGTGTGATTAAAGCAGGTGTCCATTAATCATAGTTATCAGGTCTGTGGTAGGTAGGTATATTACATTACCAACAAGTTGCGGGATTCTGGCGAGCTCGGTAGCTAAAGCTAATCACTACTTATACATTCATGGGTGCAGAATGCACCGGTAACTTCATTTACATTAATATTACAACCGCGTATGGAAATCTCATTTGGTTTCCTTTCCAATGGTCATGCAATGTGTTTGATATTTGCGTAGACTGCAATATACTCGTTCCAGATTGAGTTGATGCGAACAAGTGACATGAATTTTGAGAATTGGCACATGGAGAATGTGATTGTGTTACACAATACAAGGAAATTATGTTAATCAAAACTCGTGAGCTGCATTGAGTTGTAACTACCCCAACTAATCATACTGACAACGGATAGTTCAAACTTTATGTAGTTCGTTAGGTCGTTCATTTAACTACAGGATATTTGTTTGACGTAAAATGTACGTATATAAATTAATGGAAGAGAGAACACTGAATACGTTTTCAACAAACAAATTGTAAAAGTTATACAAATGGTCAGAATTTTCTACAAATTTCTTTTAAATATACTTCATTTTACGTAAGAAAATAATATTGGTTTAGATCGGGATATAAATTCTACCCTTTGATTGGTCAGAATACTAACCTAGTTCGCAAAAGTAAAAAAATATCACTTGTCAGCTGTCAAATATAAAGTAAAATCGACAGAATTATATGATATTTAACAAAATTTTGATATAATTTTTAATATTCAGGGCTCGTACATTTTACAGATAAAAATACTTTTATAATTGACAAAGTTTGGTTTCACGAATTTAAATTATTTATTTAATTATGTAAAAACGGTCGGTTCTCAAGCGCCATCTGCTATTTTCTTAGTAAAATGAAATATAGTTTAAATTACATAGAGTGATCAAAAAGAATTGATTTAGTTGGCAATACAATTCTACGGACATTTTATTCCACAGATTACACAATACCAGGTGAAAGCGAGAATACCATTTGACGTCATTTTGACAATAAATACAAATAGGTTACGTCAGAGGAGGGGCCTGACAGCTAATAGGATTCTGAAAAATTAAAATGCTTCAGATTATTGCTTATGGGTAATGTACGAAATAAAAGTACGCGGGTATAGGAAATAACAACCATTTTAATAAAAAAAAATATTGTAAATATACCCAAATTTAAATTTTCAAATGTCATTGTCAACTACAGGAAATAATTTTTCGAATCATTGTTACCAATTTCAAGTAATTTTTCGTTATTGCCAACTGAATTAATTTTTTTATCACTGTGGATTAAGGATTAAGGCCGTGTGGCTTTCAAGATTTTTGGTAATAACATAAAATTTAAACATTTGGGAATAATAATAATAAAATTTTTCTCTTTCTGTCATACTGAACAACTTTTTTGTTATGTATAAATTTTCCTTGACAACGGTCCATTATGATGCTGTTATTTTTATAGGAACACTTGATTTTTAATTGTAGGAGACATAAAAAATAACGGCCGGCGTCCGTTATTTTTATCTTTTCACTTTTGTTTTTAGTCCTGTAGTGGTAGCACGCACTTTAGAATTCTATCATAGAAAGCAGGCGAATACAATGTTACTTTTACGAATCTTGGTAGCATGCACTTTAGAATTCTATATTCATTTTTTGATTCAGAAATTATTGGATTTTATACTATTAAAATAAAAAATATGACAGTTGTATATAATAAATGTATAAATTATATGTAAATTGGCTTTGAATAGTATTATGGCAAAAGAATGACGTTACTTTGACACTTTCGCCTCGAGTCGTACGCTTGCAGGCGAATATTTTGATACACGCATGCTACCAAATTTTTGCTTCGTGGCGAAAAGCGAAAACAAATGCTTGTTTTGATATAATTCTAAAGTGCGTGCTACCACTACTGTTATATCATAGTAACGGTATATTACGGAAAAGTATTATCACATGTGTCTTGCAAGGTAGGTTTACTGAACACACTGAAATTTTACGAAGTTATATTGTGCGAAAAGTGAAGGGTCTCGATAGAAGACAAATTTGGTCTAGATGCCGATTATTATCATCCGTCATTTAGATCACAATTTAGTTTCAAACTTATTACTTAGTCGAAAGAATTTTCTAGGAATGTTTCACCGCTTGTGTAGGTTTTATAAATTTTGTTGAAAATATAAACCCGCCGAACAGTTATGAGCCTCTGGACTTACTTAGTATAAATCTAAACGAACAATACTATTTCCAATAAATGTTCTCTTCATTATATTAAAATTTATAATATCTTACTATATTCATTAAACGTCGTCACAAAAAAATGGGGTTTAGCCATGTGTTTTCGTTAGTGTTTTTGTATCCAAATTCATCGTGTTGTTGATGTGTCCTTTTTGATTGTCCTTTGTCTTTTTCTGGATGCTGGTGGGATTCCCTCAGGGTTATGTTTGGAGGGAGGACTATATGCATCCCTAGTCAATTCCTTAATTTCAATGTTGGAAGGTTTTTGGGGCTGGAATCAGCCCTGCCAATTTAACTGTTCATAACGTTTTTCACATATAATACATTTTCCGACGTCGTATTTCTGGCCACACCTGTCATGAGGATTGTTCGTGAATGCCCTGATGTAAAAGTTTTCAATATTAAAGATTGGCTGATGATGGAAGTTTTCCAGCTTCCGAAACGTTCCAATACATTGAATATGTGTTTATAAAAATACAAATGTTCTTCTTTTTTACCCACACCTCGAGAAGGCGGTAACTTTACATAGTATTTCAACTAAATTGTACTACGAGGTATTTTAAAGAAACTACATATTTTCATTAAACTCAACATAACTACAAACAGAGATTTGCTGTTGACTTCTGATCACATAAAGAATAAAACATAACATGAAATATATCTTATTCATTAATATCAAATCTAAACTTACTTCTCCCATTATAACTTTTATCTAAAACCATAATATGAATAACTATCTATCTGTTTTCGGTGCGAGAAAAGTTCTAAGTCCCGCTATTATGACAGCGCTCCACTGGCAAAAATTATGAAGGAAGTTTTGTGTCCAGCCATAAATACAAATCAATGTCTTTCTGGTTTTGTTTTGTTTGGCGAATTTTGTTAATAACATGAAACACACTCGTTGTTCCCGAACTTTTCTAAGTAGTGTTTACCCAAAGCTTGTGGTCGAGCGCAAATTGAAAACGACGCATATAAATCTCACATGTGCTCGAATTTAAATGAAATTTCTGATTCATGCAAAAGTATTTTATGTCGTTCATGATTTAGATTTATCACTGGAGTTGAATCTGTTTGCTTCATCCCGCGAGAATAGTTTGCTTTGTGGAATTTTGCTACATGCACACATGTGTGGTCTTTCACAATATATACTTGCTATTGTTATGTGGAAATAGTTTTATTTTACTATTCCAGTTATTTTTCTATACGTTGTGATCTAGAATGTGCATAAAAGCAAAACCGTAACACAAAGAAAGGAAGAATTTTATAGTAAATATACATATTAGTAGGTTAGTAAAATAAATATAAAACTATTGAGAGATATTAAATATAAGGTAAGTCTTCTTTATAGAAATAATTAAAAATAGTATTATTCAATTTTTATATTGTATTTTTTAGGAAATGGTTCTTTATTGTTATATCCGAATTTTAGGTCTTTTATGCCCGTTTGCACCAACAAAATTTAAGCCTTGACTTTGCTAAGTTAACTTTAACGGTAAGCCGGACTTAAAATATAAGTCGTTTGCACAACGAATATTTGAACTGAGATTAGGTAAGCCGAGATATTCTAGCGAATTTCTCTAACTACTAACTTCACACTTATTTTGATACATGCGTAAAACATAAAAATTAATTATTAAATAATATAAACATGAATTAATAAGAAAGAATTATATTATAAATGCGCCAATGACTATTATTTACTTATAATCTTATAATTAAAACATTGGTTTTGGGCAAGTAAAATTTATATAAATATAACATAACTGGAAATAATATTCGGGATTTATTATTTTAGCGATATTTGAAAAACGAAATAGGAGTTCAAATGACA
Organism: Ophonus ardosiacus; assembly: GCA_943142095.1. NCBI lineage: Eukaryota > Metazoa > Arthropoda > Insecta > Coleoptera > Carabidae > Ophonus > Ophonus ardosiacus. The sequence continues at coordinate 37,985,054 of OW964832.1, read as the reverse complement.
CACCTGGGGATTGTATTTTTATACCAGTATCTACTGAAACATACATTAAATACATTATTAATTCTTCTGAATAAAGTAAATTATTTAAGAATTATGTATGTAGGTACGTACAACGATTTGCTTAACAATAACAGAAATACTCGATGAAAATTTGTAGCTTGCAAATAGAAATCATTTTGAGTTTGTTTAATATCATCATGTTTTTGTGGCATTTTTACAAACCGATTAATTAAATACAATTTGCTCATCCAACACGTGACATACAATAATTCGAGATCCTGTACTAAAATCACTCCAAAAAAATCTGCAATACTGGGCAAGTGATTTCCAATATATTACGAAGTCGACGTCTGATAATCGAAATTGTTTAAAAAAGTTATTTTTGTTAAATGTGCATTGTGCAGCTCTCTTGTAAATTGTCGTCAGCGTCATAAACGTTAAAATTTAGCATGTTACTAATATGAGATACAAAAACTAAACACAGATTGTGACGATTTACAGGCTAAGTCTAGTCGCCAACTGACGGGGGCTTAAATTTAAGCCTGGCTTAGGATTTTAAGTTCCCAATTTGTACGTGGAGCAAAGAAATTTAGGTCAGACTTAAAATTTGAGAAGACTTAAAGAGTAAGTCTTGTTGGTGCAAACGGGCATTACTGACTGGAGAAGACGAATTAATATGGAACTATTATTACTGCAGTTATAAACAAGACAAGTTCTTGATCATACAGCGTTACATTCACCATTAAAAAACGACGTAAAATTATCCTAAAAGTATAACATGTCATATTTCATCATGTTTATATCAACCTAGAAAATTAAATCCATAAAATTTGGTGTCCTGAATAGAAACTGCATTGAGACAGTCTTTAGTCTCCAAGCGAATTAGAATCGGTCCCCAGTAGTGATAGCACGCACTTTCGAATTCTATCATAGAAAGCAGGCGAATACGATTTTACTTTTACGAATCTTGGTAGCATGCACTTTAGAATTCTATATTCGTTTTTTGATTCGGAAATTATTGGATTTTATACTTTTAATTTAAAAAATATTATGACAGTTGTATATAATAAATATATAAATTGGCTTTGAATAGAATTGTGGCAAAATAATGACGTTACTTTGACACTTTCGCCTCGAGTCGTAAGCTTGCAGGCGAATATTTTGATACACGCATGCTACCAAATTTTCGCTTCGTGGCGAAAAGCGAAAACAAATGCCTCTTTTGATAGAATTCTAAAGTGCGTGCTACTACTACTGGTTATGCAATAAAACACGGAATATAAGGAGATTAACATAGGATTTTTAAAATGTGCGGATATGAGTTCTTCTGTACAAAAGCACAAGAATGAAAAGTTATTTAAAATTAATTTTTACTTTGAAAAAGTTTTCATATAGTGCAATAATTATTTTATTTATTTATTTATTTATTGATCCTCATCTAACTCTTTTATTGTTTGTCGCAGCAGAATTTTTAATTCTAATATCCCATATTATTTAATTATTAGTAATACATATATATTATACACATGAGTACCTATTGAATTTTGTACCTAAATTAAATGACAATTATTCATTTATTAATAATGTGGCATCTGGCCTACATGCCTGTATAATATACTCGTAATTATAAATTAGTTCATATGTGAAATATTATCATTGTTAATATTAATTTTTAATGAATGCATATTATTTGCTTTTATCTAATAATAGTAGGTACTAATAATGTAATTAAAATATGAAACAATGTTCGCGTTCAGCACCTCTCATCGCTGGCATCGCTGACCTCCGAAGTTTAACGAATACAATGAAAGGACGAATGTAATTGGTCCAGCAATTGCATTCGGCAATCATCGGCACACAGCGGTGCTAATCGCTGCCAGCGCTGCCGGGGTGCTGAACGCGCCCAATAATAATTTCTGCAGTAATTTATATACAGGCTGTAACAGAAATAAGTACATTAAATTTAACCAGTGATAGAACTCGTCGAGAGCAACAATATTTCTTAATAATTTTTTTTGTAAACCTTCTAGATATTGTGTTAAAAATCTTGTTTCGTAAAAAAAAATTATAAAAAATACTTAAAAAAAAATAACTACGTAATCCTCAATCTGACATTAATGGGAAAAGCTAAAGAGGTTTTGATAACTGGACAACCGAAAATAATAGTTCCTTAAAATAATTCTTCTGATATTGTTTTTTTCTTTATTATATCTTCTTTAGATTCAGAAATAAAGAAAATTGGAATATTCTTTGGGAATCGTCATAGGAATCAATGTTGAATGATTTTTAGGCCTTAACATTCCATTAGTTTATTTAAAAAAAACATAAATTGAACGTTTCGGGAAAATATTAGCCCATCATCAGCAAAATTGAAAAGAAAACAAATTGACTGAAAAGTTCTATTGGTTTTTTTAAATAAACTAATGGAACGTAAAGGACTAAAAATCATTCGACATACATATATAAAATAATCTAATGCAGAAACCAGTTGTGAAATTCAAATGCTTGTAATTGACAGACAAATGTCAATGTCGAAAATCAACAATTTTACTAACATTACTGAAAGCTTTTCTGGAAAGTACATTTAATATTTCTTATTGAAATATTAATTAAATTTTTAAAATTGTAGGTATGTGTCTATATTAAAAGTAATAGTAGGTACGTACATCCTCAAGAAATACCGCCAATCCCGTCAATGAATTGGAACCATCTTGAACATTTTAGAAGAGTAGGACAAAATTCCTTCTAGAGTGAAAGAAGAGATTTAATTAGAAGTATTTGTAGTACAAGAAATGTTAAATTCGATACTTATGTAACAAAAAGGAAATGGCGAGAGGTATTGTGCTGGCCACAAGAGATTTTTTTTTTTGTTTAGGTTGATTAATATTTTATTGGTACAACTGGGCATTAACACTTATGTTCTTTAAAAGTTATCTAATATTATTCAATTATAAATTTTAAACAATAATAACAAAATTTTAATTTAATATTATGCCTTTATACCATTCTGTATACTGACCACTTGAACAAATGAGATCCAAATGTTGGAGGATGTCATTAGCTAATACGTAGTGCCATCTAGTTTCGCTGCATTGGAACTATCGAACTTGCAACTGGCAAGCTGCATTTGAACATAGACAAAGCTCACTGTGTTTAGTGACTATTACCACCATTATTCATTCCCTCTGCCATTTCGTTTCTGTTCACCTGTGAACTAGGAAAATAAAACCGACACTTAGTCTAATGAGTTTAGTTTTTGCGAGTGTTTTTGTTAAATACTCGCTCATTTAACTAAACTAGGGATTTTATTCTCCCTCGAGGGATAAGGGAAGGTTCGTACGGTCGCTGTTTCATAATTCGGGATATTGGATTCGGATATTTGGAATCTATTTCCGATTGTAATATAAGGATTTATGGAATAATTTTGGTTGTTTTACTTCAGTTTATGAATTAAAGATGAGAATAAATACAAAAGTATTATTCGAAGAGGTTTACTGTTTTGTAATACTTCAAAGTTAAATTGTTTCAAAGAATTATTTATTTGATTTCAAAATAATCTTTATTTCATCTCTTTTCCAAAACGATTTTGTTGTTCTGTATAAACAAAAGTTGTTTTATTTACTTTTGTTGAATTATGCAGACGTTCTTCTTCAAAATGTTCAATTGCTGATATTTATGTCATGTCCTACATTATTTTAGGTCAAATTCACTATATATTTCTAACCACTGTTAAATTTGCAAATAAAATTTAATATTTTTATAGTTTAACAACTATTTTAATTTTAAAGATAATATGAATCTTATTCTTAATTCATTAAGGCGCAATCTTACCATATCTGGTTAAAATTTAATTGCCAGTTAAATAAACAATATTAAGTCGGATTATTGACAGCAATTATAAATTTGCCATTTGACAGTTGATATCGTTTCGGTTTTGTTTATTTAACTGGTAGTTAAAATTTTATCTAGAGATGATAAGATAGACAGTTTTCCTTTATTTATTATTATTTCGTATGTAATCAGGCTAGAGGAAAAACTCGATAAATTTGGTCCGCAGTGAACGTGTTAATTATTGTTCAACTCGTATAATTTGGTTAAGATGAGACAGTCTAGCTTGTGTATCGGTTGGGGACAGTCGACAATATTGACGTGAAAACAAATTATTAGTGAGATGTGAAAACTTTTTGTCTTTATTTTAATATAATTGTATGAAGTGATCTAACGAACTCATAGAATCTGCCAATTTTCCGATATAAAGTTTTATGAGACTTATGGTAAAGGTTTTTTAATACAAGAAGTTTTTTTCTGTCATGGACGATACCCGATATTTTCTAATTATGTTACTTTTAAATCTGGATTATAGTATTCCAATAATAATGCGTTCAAAATATACTTCTTCTAACACTGAAAAGAGATTAAAATGTTAAAGGATTACAATATATTCAAACGTAAATTTTACTAACAGTTATTATTTAATAATAATGGGTGATTTTTTTTTAATTGATTTAGACCTTTGTTTTTTTTTAACAATTGGTCAGGAGCAATGTGTTTTTAGGTTTTTAAATTTCTAAATTGATTGCCTGAATAAATGTCACAATTAATTTTGTTATTTTACTATTTCCTTCTGATAACAGTATGCTGCATTTTGTAGGGAGTGAGATTCAGTGGTCTGTATTAGCGTGTTTTAAGCTAAAACAATCCTTTGTCAAAAATATTTTGGCAACTTTGTAATACCTGTCAGAAAAAAGTGAGAGACCAAAGGATCAAATAAAGAAAAAAATATTATTAACAGAAGTAAGAAAGCCATACAATTACGATAAAAAAGACAAATGTCAAAACTGAGCAAAACGGGTTATTTTAAAATTCTTTAACATTTAGGTATGAAATATATAAATTTGACACATAAAATTTGACATATTTCTAACATAATTTTGCAATAATGAGTTTCCTTTTAAACCTTCCATTTACAATAATACTTGCTCATTTGACTAAAGGATATCTGAATTACTTTTCCCTGTGGTAAAATTTCTAAATCGCAATTGAAACTCATTGATAGATGTGGCAAATATTACAATGTTGCCATATACTCAATACACGTATTAATACAGACCTTAATACAACCCACTGAATTCCACCCTATATGTTTTAAATGTACAGTTATAATATTTTTTTGTCCTATGTACTAAATCTCTATTATATTAAAATGTGTTGTTTTTGTTATATGTAAATATTTTTTTCTAAATCTAATTCCACTCTACTCAGTACTAAATCTCTATTTTTTTTCTTTTCTTAAAATGTGTTTTTCTTTTGTAATATGCAAATATTTTTTGAGGTAAATATACTTCATTTTTCTATTTACTGTGCCCCATTTCTTAATATTTTCTATTTACAAAATTTATAGAAAAATTCAGTATGCATTTTTTTAACATGGCCCATTTATTAGCGTTCAAGTTCGAATAATTTATGAATCCTGACCGCTAAGCTACCCAACCCTCTATAAATGGTTGTAAACCTCGCATATATTAGTTCCTTAGATCGCTTCATATAATTATAAGTGAAATTCATCATATTCCAAACAATAAATAATTTCAAATGCAAACTAATAAATAACATTTATCAAAAACAGGATATATAATGTTATATTTAATTTCCGCTTCCTGAATATTTAATGAATAATTTAAAATTTATTTTGAACTAAAGTAAATTTGTTGTGCGTCTACTCGATCAAATATGAAATGTACGATAGCGCATGCAATTTTGTTTACTGCACTAATGCATTTACATTTATTATACATGCGCTTTTATTCTGAACAATTATTTGTACTATATAGTGACGTTTTCCATGTAATAAATTAGTTGGTGAAACAACAGTCAGATGGAAAAGGTAATTTACATTTAATTTATTCATTAGTATGAAAGTATTAACTTCCATTTGTATATGTTCATATTATCATAATTTATATATTTTGTTTGTAATACAGTAATACTATTATTATTTTTTGGTGTTAGATTTTTAACGACAATTGGCAATCAAATTTTGACTATAATATACTTAGGCCCGGTATTTTCATCTCCGGTTAAACAGCCTGTTAATTTAACTGTCTGATAAAAGAAAAGCACATAGCATCGATATTATAGCCTAAACTGTAAAAATTACACTTGTGTCAATTTTTCGATGCCAAATTGTTCTTATAACCGACAGTTAACTTAACCGGCAGTTTATCCAGAGATGAAAATATCGGGCCTCAATTTTTTATTAATTATTTTATTAAATAGCTTAAAGCGGGTCCACATTGAAAAGAACATTGTTAGTTTTCAGTGTTTGCTAACATGTTCGCTAACATTTTGCAAACTAAACAATATTCGCTAACAAACATTGATGTTCCATGAATAGGCGGCAAACTTCAAAGGAATAAATGTTATTACAATATTCAAACCTGTCTATTTAGGTCTAGTATAAAATGTATCTTTTGTGCTATAAAATTATTTACAATTACAAAATTACTTTTTCTGGAAATTAGTGCCCTGGCGAGGAAGTTTCAATCCAATTAAATTTATTAAAACATTTTTATGAAAACTTTAGTCATTTCCGCTTTTGATCCAACAAAAGGAACACTTTCTTTCATTAAAACTGTGGGCGAACGTATTTTTGTTATTGTAGTATAAATATCACAATGTTGACTAACTTTTAACCTATAAAGTTTTCACCTCTCGCTAAGAGAGGTATTGGATTCATACAAAAAATTGCATATCCAGATTTTAGTGAATAAGCCCATTTTAGAATCCCTAGAAACATTTTTACGTTGATGATGGTGTGTGTGTGTGTGTGTGTGTGTGTGTGTGTGTGTGTGTGTGTGTGTGTGTGTGCCTGTTGGAAGGACGATTACTCAAAAACTATCTGTTTAACTACGTATTCCTCAATCTCAAATTAATGGGAAGAGCTGCAAAAAATTTTGATAAATAGTTGGACAACCGGAAATAGTAGTTTCTTAAAAAAAATCTTCTATATATTATTTTTTGGAAATTTATATTATTACAAATATTGCGAAACATAAAATTCTCCATCTAATACACCTAAAAATGTTATTATATGTTCTATAGGGATAGAGAAAATATAATGTATAGAAAAATCTGTTGCTATAAATCGCTCATTCCAATCTACACCAAGGAAATCAGTTCATTTGTAGTTGACATAAATGTCAGTGTCAAATATCAACAATTTTAATGATATTAATGAAAGCTTTTTCTGAGAAGTATTTCATATTTATTTTTGAATTATTAATTATATATTTAAAATTGTAATAGAACATATATCCTTAAGAAATACCCGTCAATAAATTGGAACCATCTTGAACATTTTAGAAGAGTAGGACAAGATTCTTTATGAAATGAAAGAATAGATATAATTAGAATTATTTGTATAAGTACAAGAAATGTTAAATTTGATACTTATGTAACAAAACGGAAATGGCGAGAGGTATTGTGTGGGCCACAACAGATTTTTTAAACATATTTGAGATCAAAATGATATTAACATCTATTTCATAGAACATTGAAAAAATTATTGCGGCTTAATGAATAAATTATAAGATTTTTAGAACTACAGAACAGATCGCATTTAGTTTATGAAGTTCAATAAAAAAATAAATAAATAATGGAGAACTAACAGTGTATTCTCTTATAATATTGTGAGGCGGCTAGTTATTTGATCAGTATTTTAAATAAATGATGAGAAACTTGTAATAAAAATGTAATTTAACCTAATCTAACCATAGGACACAGTGTTCATGTTTTCTAATCATTTATTTTATAAAATATTAAAGATTAATATAAAAAATTATTTCCAAATAAATATGAAATTCTGGCCATGTAAAAATAAACAATATTGTAATATTTAATGTTTAAATTTTACTAATATTATTTTTTCTTGTTCTAGGTAAGTACCCTGCACCATTTTGAAGATGTTCTCCTGATAACATCCATAACTCTGGTCCGTGAGTAATACTCGTATTTTACCTACCTCCAATTCAGTAGTAAATCAACTTCACCCTCAGAATTAGTATCATAAATTAATTCCCATAATCTCTGAAACGTCAGGACAAAAATCGAATATTACACAATATTGATAGCAATATAAATCACTGGGGTGCGATTTATTCACAGCTGTCAAAATATTTATTACAGCAGATATTACATTTTAACTCTGTACGTGATAGAATTAAATGGCTGCGTTTTACAAAACGCGCGCAAATATTTCTTCTCTCTGGCACCGGTGCTCATTACAGATTTGACGAACGTTATTACGCAATGAACTACGACGGCTTTAATTTATCATTTATCGATAACGGCTATCACCATAAATAACTGTGATAAAGTTAGCTTTGGAACAAAACACAACCTAACCTAGCAGTTCCCGCCAAAATGTTTAAATTACGAGGGCTTTTATCATTTGTTCCGGAAATTTAAATGTTTAATGCATTTTTGTTGTACCTAGTTTTAAAATAGAGTAATATTTGCAGTTGTATAATTAGTTATATGAAAAATACCAATTTAATTTTCTCGTAAATATGAGATTTCAAATTTTAATTAAATAATCATTAATAATAAAAATTCTTTGGTTTTTCATTACTGAATTATTTTACAATTCTGAAAAAAAATAAATGATGTTATTACGAATTTACAATGCAATTTGCTATATTACAGAAACTCGTCTATTTTCATTTTTAATGTAATGAAATTCTTTAATACGATTTATACTTTGCTTTTTCATAAAAAAAAATGGATACGCGTCCTTTGGAGCACTGCTTTGCCTCCGTCTGGTATAAGTAATATTACATAACTCCAAATCATCTGGAAATACTAATTTAAAAGGCTAAATCATTTGAATGAGTAATAGTCATTATATGCGAATGTAATACCATACTATATTGATAATTGTCAAATAATAATAGCTGATGAAAAAAATCATTTATCTAATTCCGTTTTAAAAAATTTAATTTTACCTAACCTACTAATGTTATGAAATGTCACTTTTTACATCATTGATAGGAAATGAATTTTGTAAATTCCGCAACTGAAAATTGATAAACAAGAAACAAAAATATATCAATAATGATTTTTTTTAGTATCAATTTATGAATTATTGGCACGCCCAACACCCAATTCATCTATATCAGAAGGGAGATCTATTTCGGTTTCAGAAGATATTTTGAACTCATTTTCAATGATTAAAAAAATTAAATTCATTTATTTTCGTGGCAACGTTTTAGCAATTTGATTTTGGAACATGTAAGTAACATAGTAAAACCTAGAATTTTGAGTATTTTAAAATTATTTTAGCGGAATTACATAAAATTTTGTACATAATACGTTTTGAACACGTGATATTATTTGACTCACATAATTTGCAAAACACACTTCGTCGTTTTAGTAAATATAATGTACTATCTTCATCAAACAATATCACTCTTTTCATATCTGATTATGTAAATAAATATTACATAGACAAATCTAGTTATCGTTGGTGTGATTTAACGAGCAGAATATCCTAAAACCGAACAGTTGAAGTTTAAGAAGTAAATAAAAGTATGAAAAATGACAAAACTAGTGTAATTTTGATATCTATTACTTTTTAGAAGTAATTTTATTTGTACTCTTTGAAAGGTAGATTTAAATATGACATAACATTTGAAAAATATTAGCTCTGTTCGATGAGAAGTGCTTGAAGTGCACAGCAGAATAGTGCAGTGCAGTGTAGTGTACACTAGTACAGTCTAATTCTTGTGGTTTCAAAAAACACACTAGTGTATATTTGGGCAAGTTTGCTCAGCTGTGAGTAATCAAGCCAAGAGTAGCCAAAGGTGTAAAAGGTTAGGTTGTTTATAAACACAGTCATATCATGCTGCAAAGAAGTGACTGCAGAAATGTCTGTTTTAAAGAGCATAGTGTTTGAACTAATAAACGATTCTGACGAACATCAATCATCACTTGATTCTTCTTCAGATTCAGAGACAGATATATTAATTAATTCTTTATATAACAAAACAAAGAGAATATACTATATCTGAATCCATTATTTTAATTTCTTAATGTGTAAAATTTTAGGTTAATAAACAGATATGTAGATAGGATAGAATTAAAATGTCTACCGAACAACATTTTGCTACCCCCACTCCTAGTCTTCACTTTCTACACCATCTCACGAGTCAGGTCAGACGCGTGAGCACTAGTTCTTAAAATTTTTGTCATCGAACAGCCTGCCAGAACCTGCCCGTTTCTCATAAACAATGTTAATGTAAGAAAGTTAACACTAGGGCGGCCTAGTACATGTCATCGAACAAAGCTATTATTACATTGAGCTGTAAATTTATTCAATTAACAATAGTAACGAAGATCATTAATTGATAAAAATCTATTAAATTATGGGTATATTATGTGACAGTTGTGAATAAAATATATTTCAAAGTTTTTACGGTTGCATAAAAATATTGTGTACACCATTTCCACGAAATCCTTTAGCGTTCTCAAGATTGACCTAAAATTTGTAAACATTTTACTAACCAAAACTGTAATGCTAACTTTTAACTATAAATGTCTTTACTTTTTACCGACCGAAACTGTTAAAACGTGTTTCTGGACGATTAGAGATATATAATAGTTATTTATGCAACAAAAGTGTAAACGCAAGCTTTATGACATGAAGTCAAGTATTTCGTGACCGAATGTCATAATAGTTATTTACATTCGAGTGCGTGTAAGTTGTATTTTACAGCGCGACAGCTTTGTTTAAGGCACGAGCCCTTGGGCGAGTACCGTATTAGCTGGAGCGCTGTAAAATACTTCACGCACGAGAATTGTATCAAATTTTTTGGCCGACGATAATGAAAATCACTTTTTTCAATGAGATAGGTTGTACTTCTGAAAAGGGTTAGTTTAAAATCCTGGGGTTAAGTCAATTTCCAAATTTGATTTTACTTACCTTCATTAGAGTACTTCTTCTAGCAAAAATTTATCTGTAATAATATACGTTGTTTATGGCTGATAATATAGGTATTTATTTGCTCATGTTTTCTTTGTAGTAAATAATAGGTAGGTGTCGATATTTGACATTTCAGCAATGTTCGCCTCGCGTATTTGACAGGTATATCGATCAGTGACTATGTCGGTAACGGCGGATTTTTACAATAATGACAGATGTCGCTGCCGTGATTTTGGTTTATTTAAATTAATTTTAAATATAGGAAATGTTAAAGTAAAAAAATAACTTAAGTAGGTAGTACTTTTTTACATGAACTTTATTATAGTAAATATGATTTCTTTTCTAAATGCCCATAAACGTCCAGTGTATTTTAATTATTTTACCGCATAGTTAGGCAAGTTACAACACAGTAAGCGTAAAATGTAGATTACACTTGTTGTGTATACAATTGTAAAGTTCCCATTACACTTCAGGAGGGCAAAAAGGTTGTTTACACTTGAGTTGCATACAATATTTTTTATACGACCTTTATTTATATAACATTCATGAAACAAATTAGAAATTTAACAGACAACAATCTAAACACACCATATACCGAGTTCATATTTGGCAGATATTAGATCTGAAGTTGATAAATGCAGTTTTGGCAGTATTACCAACATGAATATACAAAAAAACTAAATTTAGGTAGGACAACTTAAATGTCTCACATATATTGATGGTGGCAGCTCTGTAATGTGTAAAGTAAATAAAATACGAAAATCGTTTACTTTACACAATGTTTGCAGTATATAAAGTATCAACTTTACACATTGGAGTATAAAAAAATATTTATTTCAGACAGAAGTACAAAAAATCATATTAGAATGTTGAGTTGTGAGTAGAAAAAATGTATTCGCTCTGAAAGAAAATCAATTTCCTTTTTTGTAAATCATCCCCGTTGTGGTAAATGTTGACTACCCCTGATTCAGTTTTCCACGTGGCGCACAAATGTCCCCAAGCGTAGAACCACCAAATTCCAATATTGGGTTTATTATGTATTGTACCTGCGCCATGTTCCATGTTGCTATTGACAGTTTGCTGAATTCACTCTGCTCTGAATATAGCTATTCGCCGTGCGATACCTGCTTGGACTGTTTAAATTATGTGTTATGGGAATTGTGACAAGTTAACTTCACAACAGTGCCTGGGGAATTTCGTTATGGATGATTGGTATTAATTATACATTGTTTTAAATTGACCAATGGCGGAGTTACTGTTACTCTAAGCGAATTACTTATGAATTCATAGATAAAGCAAATTTGAATGGGTTTAGTGCCATTATTCCTATTATGATAATCATTTCGACTCATAAATTTATGTATTCGATGTTAATTGAACCATTTAAATGTCAATAGATCTAAGTACCATTTTTATAATTGGAATAATACTGCCTTTTTAGTTTAAGTTCTGTATTTTTTATTAATAAAACCCAACGTTTTTTTTTTTCATGTTACCTTAGTTACTTGTTGTTTTTGTTTTTTTACATTTTTATGCAAATTCCCCTGAAGAAGGCACCAGTTTATGGTGCCGAAATGTTGGGTTTTATTAATAAAAAATACAGAACTTAAACTAAAAAGTAGTATTATTCCAATTATTAATATGAATTCTGAAAGATATTTTAATAATTTGAAATACCATTTTTATATTTTAAAGTTAAAGTGGGGGCTCCAATTTCAAATAACAAAAGAATCTATTATTTTACAATTTATTTATATGAAATTGGAACCTCCACTACTAAATAAAATTGTTGATTCCCAAAATTCCGTATATCTGCTTATTTTTAGTTATGCCCCCCTTGTGCCCCCCAAAACTTATATGCGCCCATTTTTTGATAAAAATTTAAAAAATCTACTTTTTACAGTTTTATATACTTCAGTTCTCTGATTCTAAATTTTGAAACCGCAAAACTTAATATCTCTTTTAGTTTCTAAGATAACTGCGTTTCGAAGTTGGTCCTCAAAAAATATCATTTTTGGGTAATAACCCAAGAATGGGTGCTGATACAAGCCTGACGACGTATAAAATGTAAGGTTTCTTCATTTGTTTCTTTAAAAAATAATTCATATTTTATTCTTGTTTAAAAGAAAAGAATGTAGATTTGTTATACATCGTTCAAAAGCTTATAAAATAAGTAAAAAGGTGAGACTATTTTCAATATTTTCCCATTTAAAAATATGATATTTGTATTATATCTCGAGAATTATTGTTTTAAAAAAATTATTTACACCACGATATCCCATGAAAAAAACTTTATAAAAATTGTCTAAACATTTTTTCTGTATCCCTCATAATAAGCAAGATAAGAGGTATTTTCAAAATAAGCGAAAAACAGGTTTTAGCCTGTAGCTCAAAAACAAAAGACGATCGTAAAATCCCGTGGTGCCTATTAAAGATTTCTTAAAAAGTTGGCCTATAGAGACCTACATCAATTTTCTGTAGCGTACAGATAATAAGAAAATTTGTTGTACATACTGATATTTCTAATATTTTGTAAAATAATAGTCTTTTTTCATGGTAACAAACTTACATTGTTCTATATAAATATTTGAAACCGAACTTGTATATTTTTATAAGTATATTTATTTATATTTCATATATTTTACTGATTACTCAAATTTTATTTTTCTATTTTACTGAGAATGGTATTAATTAATTTTCATTATTACATTATTTATTTGAAACAAATGTATTATTTTAGTTCAAACATTGAATTCAAAATGAATTCCTGGAATTTATAGATAAAATTTCAAATGAAAACAGAGACACAAGCAAAAGCAAAAGTATTGACTTAACAATTTGAAAAAAGAAATGAAACGTTATGAACTATGTATTGAGTAGATGTTTGTTCTCATACATCTACGTCGTGTACGTTATTGGCTGTTGACTGCACGATTTTGTTGTTCTATTCATGTAGTAGAAGAGCATGCAGACAAATCTATGTTCCTTTTATCTTACTTGCAGTTCATTCAGACAATATTTATTTGATACAATTTCCTGCAACTGCACATCCAAAGAGATAGTATGCAATAAGTTCAATGTAGGTGCTTTATCAAAGTATTTCAGGATATTAAGGTAGAAGGAACCTTTTATTCAAATTATGCATACAAAGTATAACTTAGTTAAATTTGGATTACGAGATTTGTGACCAATAAATTCTGAAAATAAAACTTGAAATTATAATCCTTTTTACTCACTTTTCTATTAGAATTTATTGCACACTCAGCCATATACTTTCAGCAAAAAAATAATAAAAAATTGTAATAAAGTATCTTAGAGAATTTGGTGACCATGTCTCTTGTGTTCCAAATTTAACTAGGCTTACTGTACAATTATTGTATATGTCTTGTGATATGTAATTTGATACAATATATTGATCAGCGGCGTCTCGTGCATTTTATAAGAAGGCAAGCAGCAATGGCGTAGGCAAGGTATAAAAAAATCAAAAATGCGCCGCAGCCAGATCACAGACTTGACGTGATATTGCGTATGTATATTATTTAAGTCGCAAAAGCCTCGCTTAATATCATTCCATACTGACTTTTTTTATTATTATTGCACAAATGTTATCCATTCTGTATAAAAATATAAGGAGTATTATTATTTTCAAAATTTAATTGAAACAAAATAAATGTAGAAATATAAAATATAGATACGTTATAAATCAATTTTACTTTTATTCGTATCCTATTTTAACATTTACTATCTATTTCACTTAAATTTTGTTCATGGAAGCAATATAAAAACTGCTTGCAGATGAACCTAAACAGCGAAATATTTTCAGTATAGAAGGCTACATGTTCGGCAATGTTCGGTATAGTGTAGGTATAGGCGGTGTAAGCACTCGAAGTTCTGCTTACCAGCACGTTTTGTACAACATGGTAAGATCGTAATAGTACGTATCGCAGTGATAGAATAAGATTAACGGTGCTGTAGGCAACAGCAAATACACTTGTGTCTTTGCTTTTAAATTTTGATATATTAAAGTTCTAAATATATAAATATAATTGTAAAAATATATTAAAAGTAACAAAATATAAAGGCAAGCACTGCTTGCCTTGCTTGCATGGAGAAAACGCCACTGATATTGATCATTATTAAATGTAATACAAGGTATCAAATTGAGATACAAATTTAATTGATATTGCCATACGTAAATTAACTGTTATTGCTCTTAAATCTGTATAGCATTGTTTCGATTATTACTACACGAATATTAATACTGTATATTACGCAATGAAATACTTATTTTAAAGCGAAACGAATATGAGTTTCATAAGATATAATTTTCGCGCATCGGGTTCTGTTAGAAAGTAACGGCTTGCCGCAAGTTTTCTAAAGGACAAGTGCGCAAAAATGTCTTGTGAAATGTGTATTTTAGACTATTTTTTTCTATTTTGGTTCTTTTGTCAAAAAATATTCGTTATTTCATTATGAACATTGATTAGGAATATTTATTTTTTTATTTGATTGTTGTTAACATTGATTGTCATTTACTTAGGCCCGATATTTTCATCTCTGGTTAAACTGCCGATTAAGTTAACTGACGGTTATAAGAACAGTGTGGTATAGGAAAATTGAAGCATGTGTAATTTTTACAATGGGGTATTCCGGTGATATGGAATTAATGCAAAATAATAACTTTTTTCTATAGTTTCCATCTTCATATACGAGTAGTAGAAAAATATAATAAAACTTGTTTAATAAAAAGTTTTAATTCATAATTTAATGATACAAAATGGGAATTTTTACAGCTCTAGAAACGTCCTTGAAATTTGTGACGTCAAGTTGATAATCCGTTGCTCATTTCAAAGTAAATATTTTCGTTTAAAAACACAGATGATGCCAGTAGTTAACACGCGCGGGTATATTTCTTGTTTGACATTTCGTCCACCTTATAATTATTACTCCTATTTTTACCATAAACAAACACAGGACAAACATCGAAATACACGCTGCTACTAAAATCACATGTAAACAAGCAAATGGCTGTCATGAACATGTGGATTTAGTCGCTGAAGTTCGTTGCAGATGTAACCATCGAGTTGACGTCATAAGCGCGCCATGATAAGAAAATTCGAATTGCGATAAAAAATTTTAAAATTCATATCTCATGTGATGCATACATTTTCTTTCTGAAAATAAATGTCGGAATACCCTATTTAGGCTGTAATATCAAAGCTGTGTTTTTCTTTTAACTGACAGTTAAATTAACAGGCTGTTTAACCGGAGATGAAAATACCGGGCCTTATATCAATTCATTTCAATAGGGGGTCTTCTAGAAATAATATTTACTTAACAATTGTTTAGAAATGTAATTATCAACTTGACAGAAATTAGGTTTGAGTTCTTTTAAGAAGTAGCTTATGACATGCAAATGAGTTTCATAACATTAAACAACCAAAATAGAAAAATAATTTATTAAATTTATTAAAATTTTACGTTAGTAACGTTGTTAACTTGTGAAAAATGTGTTTTTTTTTTACTGTCGTATATATTAAAAATAAATGTTGGGTCGCCAGTCATTTCCTCCTTGCAGCAGTAAAAATCGTTTTACTTGCTTGTAATGTAAAATAAGGTACTATAATATATATTTTTTAAATACGTATTATTTACTAAATTACATTTGTATTTTCTTTATATTTTTTCAGAAAGTAGTACACTAATGATAGGATATGTAGAATTTTAATATTTTTAAACCGAGCAATCAGGGATGAATTTAGATATCATTTATGTATGATATCTTGAAATAGGCAGTACGACAATATAAATAAATAGCAAGTATAAAAATCAATTTAAACTTTATTAAAGTATACTATTAACCCTTTTACCAATATCCGTTGAAAATCATCCCTAAAATTTCACGACGCTAGAAATATCCTCAAATTCAATATAACCTATAAAATTTTACCGAACCACTTACGCGAAAACTTCAAATAACTTTAAATTATCTGCTCTGCTATCCATTTTATCATTCCAATCAACATGATTTATTTCTTGAATCTCAAATCTACCCACCATTTCCTATGGGAGTTAAAATAAACTATGCGTCTGCGTCGATTTCCCATAACCGTAGGCTTACGATAGAAACATAAAGCAAAATTACTTGAGCTTATAAAGCCCTTGGAATTTTAGAGCCCATTTGGAGCCGACTAGGTTAACTGTCTTTCGTTTACGTCTCAATTCCTTGCCCCTATTACAGAGGCGGCCGTGTGAATATTTAATAAGGGGCTGTTACATTTGGCACAGTTTATGGAAATGTAGCACCTGTGGAGAAATATAAATAACGATGGCATTTCGTAAGAGATTTTAACCCGAGGGAGGGGTGTTTTTCGTAAGGTTACTATGAATAATAGGAGAGCCACGTTAGACTGATTGAGAATAAAAAAAAAAGTCTAGTGGGCCTCAGAAAATAAAATATTTACCTGACATTTGAAATTAAGTTGCGAAAATTAATTAGATCTGAGTTAATCAATTTTTGAAAGTATCGTTGTAAGTTAATGTACAAAATTAACAGGAGATCATTTTCGTATCTTGATTTATAATTTGACAGCTTTATAGTTTTCGAGTCAATTTGAAATTAATTTGATATGGGGTTCCATGGCCGCATGCCAGAGTGTCTGGTCGCGAACCTGGGGAATAGGGTTCGATCCCGACCGACGCCAAATATTTCGAATTTTAAATGGCACAAAAGTGACCCCTGTGGTGCACTCTCCACGTCAGTAATGAGTGCCCGTGAGGTGACGTCTGGTAAGCGCCCGCACGGTACAGACATGTCATCGTCTTTACCGATATCTACGACAAAGCAGATTGTAGCACACTCAGAAATGGGCTTTTCGCGATACACTAGTTTGAAACTTGAATTTAGTATTATTAGTCGAGCAGTTATCTTTTTAAATTTATAAAAATAAAAGTTATGTAGCATAGAGTTTGCTTATAGAGGCAAAATTATTATAGTGAAAATGATTAAGCAGAAGTCACACGTTATTAACCTGAAAAAAAACCTTATAAAATGAAATATAACTTTGTAGAAATGATTAGGTGTTATTTATGTTCATAAAAGAACATATTCTATGACCTGTGTACTAAAAAGAAAGTATTTCATTTACGTATGTATGCGCAACAACATTTTTACCTGAAGATTACTATAATGATGCCTAAAGCTTTAACAAAGCAATCTCCAAGGTTAGCATTACAATGAATGTCGTGAATTATTTCGAATGGGAACTGGCCAATGGTGGGCCATTGATTCTGTTGATAGCCGTGCGAGATATAATTGTTCTCAAATATTTCTTTGCTTATCAAATTTTAATTGAATGGGGTCATACCAAAAAAAAAATATATTGATTTTTTTTATATAATTAAAAAAATTACATAATTTTATACATATGTACATGAAAAATATTTAATATTCTTATACTTTTCATTCATGATTTTCTTTCTAAACATTTTGAGTCTTATTTTGTGACGTCATGGTTTTGTACACACATACAATGATAGTCACGCACACATGTACTCGTGCACGTACTGTACATGAATGTCAGCGTAGCGCTGTCACATTTTTCGACCATAACCAACGTTTTCAAAGTAAATATCTTTGCAACAAGTTGTTTTTGTTTAAATGTAAGTACAAATAACGAAATGTTCTAATAAATAAATACAAATTATGTGTGATTTAGATATTACCATGGTTGTATAATATTGTTTTCTGCAAATTATTTGAATTCGCTTCTTCAAAATTAATTTCCATAATCAAATTATTCAATATACAATAAAAACAAAAGCACGAGTACAAAATAACTTGCTGTCACATTTGCTTTCAAGTCAAATAACATAAACGTCAAACGTAGTTCCATTTTTATTCGTTAGGAGGGACTACGGTCACGGTCGCAAAACCATGACGTCATTTGAAATTTAATATAAACTTTAAAAAATTATTTCTGTAAAACTAGAAACTTATGTGACATAAAATATATATTTCTGTAAGTGGTTTTAAGTATACTTTCAGGAAAAAAATAAATTGGAAAATGTGGTATGACCCCATTATGTATTTTTAGAGAGCAGCAGATGCCCTACAAATAAGCAAACCTGTTGTAAACTTAGTAGAATAGGACTTCATTACTTTAGTGATATTATTTGATGACGTGCATCTTCTACATAATAATTTTTGCTATAGAATTTACGTTAATTAAAAATACCATTACAGTTATAAGTATTAAGGGCAGGAAGTGGTTTCTACTGGTTGAGAATGACTACATCCAATATCAGTAGAAGAACACTTACTACACAAATTTTTTTTAAAAATATTTTCACATATTAAACAATTTTGGTTGTCATTTTGATCGTTGTTTTTATTTACTTACCGCTCCCGTCTCTTTATCACTAAGGCCCGGTTTTTTAATCTCTGGTTAAAATTTTAACTTCTAGATAAGTCAATTGACAGTTAATTTCGTTTCAATTTTGTTTATTTAACTTTTAGTTAAAATTTTAACTAAATATTGAGAAACCGGCCCTAAGTGATTTACATTCATAATTGAATTATTACAAAATTATACTAGGAAAAATTGAAAAAGCAGGAGTATAAGTCTTGAAAAAACAATTATGTCTACTTCATTTACATTGTGCTTACCATAACATCATAAATACATTTTCATTTCCACTACTGTTTACAAACATATAGTAAAATGCTTAAACAACTAACATGAAAAAATTTTGCAGGTGCATAAACATTATTTCAAATCGAAGTAAACATTTTTATCGTTGTTAATTTACTGGCTTACAAGTATATTATCATTCATTTCCTTTATTTAGAATAAAAACAAAACCAAAACAAATTATCTGGGCTTATCCATTCCATTTTCCTAACTGTAACTGCTCAAAGTGACGGATGAAAAATGCAAGTGATTATGAAAAATCCCCATTCCGAACATAATTAGACCAGAGTTCCATTGGAATTGACAAACGATTTAACCCTGCAGTTACATTGAACATGCCAATAATTAATTGTTCAGATATGTGTACATCACATATTCAATTACTGATTTAACTCGATAGTCCAATTTCCCAATGACATCTAGGTATACCTCTTTAATTCCAATAACAACAAGAGCCAATTTTGCTAAACAACTAAATAGTTGTAGTAGATTGTACATATATTGAAAGTTAATTACATACCTATTTGATCATATAACTTAATAATATTGTTTAACACTTGATTAACGAATTTCCCGAGAAATAATACTGTATTAGAAACTGAATTTCATCGCCCTTGGAGTTTTTTTCTATATTTAATACGATTTGTAAAATATTTAAAAAATTACCTATAATAAAAAAATCTGATGTGGCCAACACAAAACCTCCCGCTATTTATCTAATTTTTATTAATTTAAATACATACCTACGTATTTACTAATGCTACAAATTATATTAAGTTCCTTTACATATAACTGTTGCTTTATTTACTATTTTCTTTTTAAAATGTCACTATTATTAATTTGAAGTGATTAGTTTTTTGACAGAATCTTTGAATAATAGACTCTGAGATTTATAAAAAAAAATATTTTTTTAAATTTATCTGTAAAACATATAAAAAAGTATTAATGTATACCTGTAGAAATTCAATAATCTTTAATTTTTATAATAACAAAATGCGAAAAAATAATATTTAATGATATTTTTTGAAGGAAAACTACAATGAGCTTTAAGTAAAGTGCCATTTCCGGTTATCCGATTTACACTAAAATCTATGGTTTCTTTCCATATTAGAGTAGGGTCGAAATACAAGATTTCAAAATTTTGTTTATGAATTTGAGTCAGCGCGGAGACAAAATCCATTCACATACATACCACACACACACACACACACACACACACACACACATATATATATATATATAGCCATCATCGTGGAAAGGTTAAAATTGGATCCTTAAAACGTGGTCATTTACTAAAATCTGGATATTCGATTTTTCGCACGATCCCTATACCTCCCTTACCAAAGATAGCGGGAGGTAAAAATTATCTTTCCTATTTATCGTTTTCAAAGTCAATTTTCTGACAGTGTTTTGGTCAAATATAAATATAGTATTACAAAGTTCAGCTTTGTTCAACAGTTTTAGAGATTTTTATATTAAAAAAAAAATATGAACCATCTTTCTCATTCTCCATAATTCTAGAGTAAACCTCGTAACATACATTTTCACGATCATTTTTAAAAGTATATAACCTTAAATTATCCTCTTTCCGTTAAACTACGATTGTAAAACACAATTTTACTGCATAAACTCTACGAGAGACATCACGTAGTTATAAATTTTTATTGATACGATTCCTGCGAACATCCTGCAATGCAGTAATCTTAATGTCGGGGAAAAACAAAAGTTTTTGTCTCCAGTGATAGCTCGTGTTCCTGCTCAAATTCCTTCTCGGGGTAGCAGGTTTGCGGTAATACTATTTGCGTTACGGTAACGAGTGTTTAAGAGTCGGTAGAAAACTGCCAACCAGAGGAAAAACTTGTCTTCGGAGATTGATGTTCTGAAGTAACAGATCGGGGAATTTAAACACGAGTTGCATCCTCGGCTGGTGTATTTTTCATTCCCTACGCAAGGAAAAGAATGTTGCGAATATCGGGATGAATAATTGGGGTCTTATTTTAGGTTATGACTTTTCTGCAGTTTGTCTTTTTGTGTTATATTGAAATAAATTGAAATGAAAACTGAAAATGGGGAACATTTTAACTTTTTGATGGAATATAAAATGCGGTAAGTAACAGGGTTGGCATGATTTAAAACATTTCATTTAAATCATGAATTAAATCATAATATAAAACAACTGATTTTTTAAATAAAAATCGTTGATATTTATCAAAAAAAGATTCATATTATAATAAAAATGTATTTATGCACGGACGTATCATAATTTATAATAATAATAATAATAAACTTAAAAAAATAAAAGGATCTTCAGAGAGTCAGGAACACTGTTATATAAAGTGGGGGCCATATATGAAAACGTACCTTTAAATTTCTGAAGATTGGTACAATGTACAAATCCTTCATTCTAAGAGAATAGTTATAATCTTTAATTATAAATTTGTCAAATAAATATGATGGAGTACCTGTCAATATAATTTTATGTAGCAAGCATAAATAAAGATATTTAAGACGGTTTTCAACAGAGGGCATCTTAGAAATTTTGCGATATTTAGATATATGATCGTGAATTTGACAATTATACACGAATTTCTTTGACATAAACGTCATTTTGAAACGTCAAACCAAATTATAACCTACAATATAAACAAGTTAAACAGGCAACATGAAAAGTTTTTATTACAAATCGAAAATTTTTATATTCTTTAATGAAAAATGAAAATTAATTTTGTGATATTTATATGGAAAGCACGGAGATACACAAAATAAAACTCAAATGACAACTAATTAACAAAAAATAAACTGTTGTTCTCCGCTTTCATAGCAACACTAAATACTGGATGTACGAGGACAAATTATTTTCGGTACAATATTTGTAATACTCATAATTTGAAAATTTTCGTTCGTGTATAAAGTTTTGTATGTACCACGAGCCTAAATTGCTTTTATGGCCTTTGACGTGTTTTATCCCTCGGCTTACGCCTCGGGCTCAAAATCCCGCTGCAGGCCATAAAAGCCTCCTTACAAAATGAGTAAAGAAAGCTGCTCAAGAAATAATTTGGTATTGTCTACATACTTCGTATACATTACCGTGTATTTTAACATGTTTGTGTCTCGTTGTTGGGTTACGTGATTTGTCAATAATGCCATAAAAACTGTCAAAAATAGTTAAAATAATGGTCTTGTTGCATATACATTTTTCATTCAGAAAAACAGTTCCCTAGTCGATGTCAGCACAGATTATAGAGTGAATTGAACTACCTATAAATAAAATATTATTGCGCAATGCCATTCTTTCATGAAGATAGATTCGTATCATATATTATTGCAAATTATTGTATTAATTTCATGATTCGAAAATACCGGTTAATTTCATTTTCATGATAAAATAAAAAATTAATGAACTAACTTAAACTCTTAAACCAATTTAAAATAAATAAATAAATATATCATCACGCAATATTACCCATTTCTGAGTGTGCCAATCTGTGTTGTACACAGATTTCGGTAATGATGATGACATATTTGTATCGTGCGGGCGTTTACCAGGCGTCACCTCACGGGCACTCATTGCTGGTGTGGAGAGTGCACCACAGGGGTCACTTTTGTGCCATTTAAAATTGGAAATATATGGCGTCGGTCGGGATCGAACCCGGTTCCCCCAGGTTCGCGACCAGACACTCAGGCACGCGGCCACGGGACCCAATTTAAACATGAGAATCTAGTTCCTTGAATCAAGCTCTTCATTTTGTTGTTATATAAATAGAATTCTTGTAACAATTGTGTTAATTAAAATGAAAAATAATAAATTTATTTCACAAATTTTGTGCCCCAGTTACTTGTGCTAATTAGAAATTTTTCATTGTGAATGTCACGTGAATTAATAATTATAATTATATCATTCTTTTGAATGATATGGAACAATATTTAACGATGTATATAATTTCTGGGAACCCCTTTTTGTATGAAGTGGTTAATATTAAATTTTCATGTATTTGAGAGAAAACTTTTTACGTCTGCATGAATTTTTCTGGGATACCTTGAATTTGATATACAAAAATGTGGTCAGCATATTACCCTCCGTCAATTATGTGTATTTCGCACAAATCCGTAATTTTCGCGTGACTAAAACACTATCATTTCGCAACTTATTATATATATATATATATATATATATATATATATATATATATATATATATATATATATATATATAAGTATTGTATTGCACTTCACTTTCGAACCGTCGTTTTATAAAAAAAATTAAAGAACTTTACTCAAATATTGTTTTTTATTGTATTTAACATATTTTCTGCACACATATAATTCTAATTATATCTATTTTTCATTGTATGAGGAAGTTTCTAAATGTCAGAGATTCTTCCAATTCATTAACCAGATTGGCGGTATTTCTGATGGATATATGCGTTTTACCACAATTTTACCTATAATTTCAAATATTTAATTAATAAAACAATAAGAAAGATTAAATATACTTCCCAGAAAAAGCTATCAGAATTCAGAATGTCACTAAAACTGTTGATATTTGACATTGACATGTGTCATTTACAAACTATGTTATAAACATTGGAATTTGTCAACTTGTTTCCTTAGTGCCTTAGCCTCTGCAATTAGTTTACTCTATAAATTATAGTGTCTTTATCTCTAAATCTATACAAGATATAATAAAAATTTCAAGTGTATTAGATGAAGAATTTTATGTTCTTCAATATTTAATAAAAAAATCTCCCAAAATATTATATTTAGAAGAATTTTTCTAAAAAACTACTACTTCCGGTTGTTCAATTGCTACAAAAACCTTTTCAGCTCTTCCCAAGAATGTCAGATTGAAGAAACTGCAGTTAAATATTTTTTAAGTCTTATAGTTTTTGAGGAATCGTCCCTCCAACATCCATATATACACACACACATACACACATCCACACACACACACATCATTTTAAAAATGCTATAATCGGATTCTAGGGACCTTAAATCGTGCTTATTCAATAAAATCTGGATATGCGAATTTTAGCATGAATCCAATACCTCTCTTAGCGAGAGGTAAAAATTAAATTCATTTATTTTCACAACGTAAATTGATTTTGAAAAACCTAGAATTTGAAATATTTTAATATTATTTTAGCAAAATTAGATAAAATTTTGTACATATTACGTTATGCAAACGTGATTTTGTTTGACTCACATAATTTGCAAAACTCGCGTGTCAAACAGTATCACTCTTTGCATAACTGATTATGTAATAACTATTCTAATTCGTCTTTATCGATGGTATAATGTGTAGAATAACGTTCACATCATCCGAATGTTGAAGGTTCACAGTATCTATTTTGACCTTATGTGAAAACTCTATTTTTAAATACCAAGTAATAGTGATTAATAATCGGCACATTTTACTCGTTAATTGTTGAAATACACACGAGATACAATATATATTCTTTAATTGTATCTTATTAAATTGGAGAAAATCATATTTTATTCTATAGAAATCATGGCCCAATCCAGTAACCTATTCATTTCTAAAAAAAAAAATGTTAATTAATTTCCGTCAACTTTTAGCCTTTGACAAAAACTTTAAATTAGGACTGCGAAAAAATGCGAGAAAAATATTTTGAATATTAAAAATGCCAAACAATTTTTTACCGTCCTGATAAGCATGCTTTCGTATTAAAATCTTGCTTCATATTAAATTAAAGCGCGTTCAGAATTTATGACTTTATAAATTTAATATTTGATACTCGCTTTTGATTAGATTAAATACGCGTTAACATGAAATATGACACTTAGCGCATATGTCTGTGATATTGCTGTATACTTGAGTGAAAATCAATAGCATTGGTATTACTTTTTCAATAAAAGTGTCTTTAAAATGATTTAATAATAAGATGGGTTGCAAATCGTGCGCTATTATTAAATTCCCTTGTCCTGGTCCCGAGTTGAACGTTATTTTCAGAATTTCCTTCTGATACGCGTACCTACGTCGTTTATTTTTGCGATCGGATTTCCAGGCCAAAATTTCATTTTGATGTTGCGGAGAATAAATTTTGAAATAAGAGGATTATGTGATTATTTATTTTGTTATCTATATCGTGCCTAGCCGACCTTTTATTTTCATGTCCGAGTTTCAATTTTATAGAGATTTTTATTATAAATAGCTATTTTAGTGGACTTAATATACTATTTAAAAGCTTTTTTTTTCGTAATTCATTTTCTTCTTTCGTTAATTGCTTAAACAGAACTGCTTTTATAAATCGCATTAAAATTTAATTTAAATTATATAGGTACCACAGTAATACGTCAGAACTGAACTCTTTATAGATAATAATAATTGGAATTGTACAATAAAAACTTTTTTCAGAAGTGACACTTTGATACTAAAGCAAAACTTTTAAAATTGAGGACAGATAAAAATGTCTATCCCGTTGATCGTTTATTTATTGATTTCTTTAATATATAGAAATTTTCAGTTATTCCATTTATAATTACGGAATAATTTTATGACAGTTACCTAAAAGCAACGTGCTTGAGGGAGTTGTGATAAAATTATAAGTATTTATCAATGATCGAAGAGTGTTCTGTGAGAATTTTTTTTGAAATTTTAGTTAAATTTATAAAGAATTTGTTTTTAGCACAATTTTTATAATTATAAAACGTCATTTTCAAATTAAAATAAAACAATTAATCTTTAATTATCTGTCAAAAAGTGTTTGTTACTTAGCAACTTAATGACATAAGTGATAATAGGGTCCTCCATCATAACAGAAAATTGAGTAAAAAGTTAGTTATATTGAAAGTAGATAAGATAAAATCATGATTGAGACGATAAAAGTTTTTTTTTTAAAATTGTTAGTTTTTGAAATATTAGTGATTTTAAGCATCTATACATCTACGTCACAACGATTGCTATCTTTCTCGCGCAGCCTACTACAGAAACTGGTACGAGAAAGATAGCTATAGGTTTCTTTAAAAATCAAATACAGTTGAAATAAAAACAATTATAACTTTTTAATACTACAAATTGCTTCAAAATTAAACAAACTTTCATTTAAAATAATAAAAAAAATTAGAGTGGAGGACCCTATTGTCTTAGGATAATTATTAGTGTAAGTTTGTTTTGATCGGTTACTTTCGCACTCGTGACCAGTAATACAGGGATGCAATTGGATAATTTTTTAACCAAAAAAATTTTGTGTGTGTGTGTTAGGGATTGTGTATTGTGCTACTATCAGAAACTATTACTCAAATTTTAATCAAGCAATCTTAATCTCTCGAATCAATCGAAATTCAATAACCAACGTCTGTATTAGATATCTATCTATGTCTGTCAGCAACAATCATCAGTGTATAGTACACAAATACAAACATTGCACAATACAAATACGGCCTACGTTCACAATACACACGTGGTCGTGTATCAACGACATATGTGTGTCAATGCACATATCTCTACAACTGTCACACACAAAGCGATTAATTAGTTATTGTCCTCAGGTTAGTTCTAATTAATTATTTTGTGACTAGGCTAATGAGGCCGTTGGTGATTTGTTTTAAGCATTCCAGAACAGATTGAAATTAGGTTATGTGATAGTATTCAATCATTTTTGGATGTTTGATGTCAGTGTATTAAAGTTGCTGATGGATGAATCAAAATATAATGCATAAATCTAGTTCTAATCCTTCATTTTATACATCAAAATTAGATAGGATTTATCGATCGATTCATTTTATGGTTTATAGTTTGTAGTTTAGCTAGAAAAACCCTTACGAAGAAACATTAGAATCAAATCAATCAAAATATTCTATAAATCTATTAAAATTATTACATGAATATACATTATGTATGCTCATACATATATAAATACTCTAAAATGCGGACACTTACGTAAGTTCGCTTTACAATCAAATAATATTATTACCAAATTTATATCTCTACCAATTTTTGAATTATTGCCCCAAAAGTCAATATACCCCACATTTAGACAAAAACTTCAAAATTTTCAAAAATTTAATTTTTATGTAATTGAATGCTTTATTAAAAATAGTTTTCATCGATAGCTCTCTTTTGCAATTGTAAAGTGCAATTTACATAGTGTATGCTCATGTTATAATTTTATTGGATTTATAAAATCTTTTCAAAAGAACGTTTGGTATGGAATTTGTAAAAAATAGTATGTGTTCGTGTTATAATTTTATTGGATGTATAGAATCTTTTCCAAGGAACTTTTTTTATAGCATTTATCCATTTTTATTTCAATACTTTTATTTCTAACAATTCACGCAGTTGTTCAAATACTCTAAAAATGCGCACACTTACGGAACATTCTCTTTAAAATCAAATAATATTACTACCAAGTTTATACACTACCCATTTTTGAATTATTGTATCTAGATAAAAATGCGCTGATTCCAAATTTTGAAACCGCAAGTCGATATCTCGTTTCGTTCTCGAGATATTTAGATTTAAAATTTTGTTCAAAACGGCCCATTTTTGGGTAATAACCCAAAAATGGGTCGAGATATGAATTTGGCGAGAACACCATTCGATTCTACGGGCAAAATTACATAAGTACACCAATTTTCAGAATTTTTGAACACCGCATACAATCTCTAAAGCAAAATAACTGAAAATGGCCAAAAATCGCAAAAATCTAAGATTTTTTCAGATTTTTGCCATTTTCAGGGGTTTTCAAGCTTTTCTTCATAAAAAATGAACCGGTTGGACGAAAATTATGAAAATTTCTATAGTTATGTATTTTTGTCCGTAGAATCGAATGGTGATGTCGCCAAATTCATATCTCGACCCTTTTTTGGGTTAATACCCAAATATGGGCAGTTTTGAACAAAATTTTAAATCTAAATATCTCGAGAACGATACGAGATATCGACCTGCGGTTTCAAAATTTGGAATCAGCGCATTGAGAAGTATCTAGATACAATAATTCAAAAATGGGTAGTGTATAAACTTGGTAGTAATATTATTTGATTTTAAAGAGAATGTTCCGTAAGTGTGCGCATTTTTAGAGTATTTGAACAACTGCGTGAATTGTTAGAAATAAAAGTATTGAAATAAAAATGGATAAATGCTATAAAAAAAGTTCCTTGGAAAAGATTCTATACATCCAATAAAATTATAACACGAACACATACTATTTTTTACAAATTCCATACCAAACGTTCTTTTGAAAAGATTTTATAAATCCAATAAAATTATAACATGAGCATACACTATGTAAATTGCACTTTACAATTTCAAAAGAGAGCTATCGATGAAAACTATTTTTAATAAAGCATTCAATTTAAAAAAAAATACTATTCGAAGTAGGTAGGTATTTTTATTCAAATTTTAGACAACGTATTAAGAAAGAATGTCACATTTTTTTAAAAAATTAAATGCCTATATTCAAAACAAAATTATTAAATTTTGACCAGCACATCGTTTGCTGCCATAACTTTTGTTTATTTTATTAAAACTAATATTTAGTAAATGTTATGTTGTTTATTACTATTTATCTTAGTTAAGTTTCCCTTACTATTGAATACCTATATAAATTTAGCATCTTAGCAGAACTATCTTGATAATTATTAATTAAATTCGCTATTTCTCCAAAGGCTGATTTCCCCATGATCAGTTAGATTCCATTCACAGATCAATTACCCAGTGCTTTCCGCTACATAGCCAAACGCAATAAGCTCGCTCAAGCTCAAGTATGTCGCATGTATTGGTAATTTACTCGATATACTTGTACTCGTATATATTGTGACCGAGCGACAAGCCTTTGCTCTCTGCGTGTGAATACGAAAGCATTTGTCGTTTATTAGTAATTAAATAGTTTACATGGATCACATATCAGAACTGTTTACTGATTCTAGAATTTCTGATCAAATGGTAATCAACAAAATCTAATTTAATCAGAGAGGAATGTCAATAATGAAATGAGTAATTTTGGAATAATTTATTGAAAAGCAAAATGTGTAATAAGAATTTCTTTTCTCTTCTCAGTTAAACTATCTGTCAAGTTAACTTGCCAGTTACAGTGGCTCACAACATTATTCGTAAATTTTATACTTTTATCAGTAAAATATAAAATAAATCAGGTTTCCAAAAAATAAAGTTATTTAAAAAAAATCTGATGTGGCTAGCATATTACCTTCCGATAATTCTATGCATTTTGTACAAATACCATACCAAAAGTTTCTTGGAAAAGATTCTATATATCCAATAATATTGTATCACGAACATATACTATTTTCTACAAATTCCATACCGAAAGTTCCTTGGAAAAGATTCTATTAATCCAATAAAATTATAATACGAACATACACGATGTAAATTGCGCTTGACACTGACATCTGTCAATTAGAATTATTTGAATATATAAGCCATTTCGTGATTATAGCAAAGCCGGCTGATTTATGAAAGTTAATCTATTTATAATTCTGAAACTCAATATTTGTTGAATATGAAGGAAAATATGTAATCAAACTATATAGCCAATAAGATATTCTTTCATATTGATTATCACATAAAAGTCAAAAATGATATTTACCTGCATTTTTAGAATTGTATTATTGAAATTATCGTCGGAGAAAAATTTGACAGACAGACACACACACACACACGCATACAGACATCATCGTGCACAGAAAAAAATAACCATCTGAATTGTAGTTAAATTAACTAAACAAATCTGTAATTTTCAGCCTACTAATATGTTTTCATTAAATTATCTTAGTTGATTTAGTTAAATTTTCTAAATTTGTAATAACAAATTATAGTGAAATTAAATATAAAATTAGATTAAATGACTACATTTAGTATTGAACTAAACATAAATAAAGAAATTAACTAAATATATATTTAAATTTTCTATTTACTTACCTAATTCATTAGATAAATCACCGAAAATTGTAGGACAAAAATAATGAAGCCAAAATACAGAAAATTAAATAAAATAAATAATTAAAATAACTATTTATATATTTAAATTAACGATTTGTTACAAAATATTTATTATCTATTTCGAGTTAGTTAAAATGCTAAATTAAGGGCCAGTCTTATAAACAATAAATTAATCCTTAGTTAGTTACTGCACAAGTAAATTAAATGGACCATTAAAAAAGAAACGGATATTATAAAACTAATCTCACTATCAAATAACTAACGGGGGATTTAATTAAAATTTAGTAGTGTGTTTGTGGTTTTGTGAAAAGTTTCTATATTCACATTCGTTATAAACGTAAATCATTTGATTTGACAGTTGGAAAAGAAACGTGATCGTGGGAAAAATCATATTGATATTGAAAAACATAACCTATTAGATATTGTTGAAGATTATTTTCATATAATTTGGAACGACCCGGTTGCGTAAAATCGTAAGGTTATTACTAGCTGATTCATTGCGGAAATTGACATATTTCTTAATGTTAGTGGTCTTATATTTCCTTCAATCTGTCCCAATATGTGTAACACACATTGTTTTGACAATCGAAATCTCTTTTTAAATGTATGGCTCGTACCACGATCATGGTTTTAACAAAAACGCTGTTTTAAGAAATGTCAAATTCAAATTTCAAAATGTAATTTCACCCTTATATTAGAAGAACAATTTATTTAAAAATATTTGTTCTGCTTTAAAATCATATTTTGATAAATTTCATAGTATTTATTATCATCATTAAACAATGAAATTTGACATTTCTTAAAACAGTGTTTTAGTTGAAACCGTGATCGTGGTACGAGCCATTGTCATCATATATTTCGTATGGATTTGTCCTGTTTCGGAACTATTTTGGTAGCCTACCTCGTGCAAATATAAATGCATTATCATTATCTGTTTATGAATCCGAGGATCCTGATGACTCTAAAGATGACATACTCTACACATACATTTCTTAAAAAAATATTTAAAAAGTAAATAGTTCCCTATTACAATTGTTTTAAAATAAACATAACAAAAAAAAATACAGTTTGACGTATCTTTAACAACTGATTTAAATCTAATAGCATGAAATTCCGCAGTTACTTTAATAGGTCGATTTACTTGTCATTAAACTTTTATAATACCCAAATCTTCAGTTAAATTAGTTTAGTAGCTAACTAAATTTTAATTGTTGATTAAATAGTTTTATATGACCGGCCCTAAGATTTGTAAATTATACTAAATTATTAGATATATTGCCTAATAAAATAATATCTAATTATAATTAGACAAAATTTCAATTCTTTTTTTCTGTGTACAACTAATAAAGTCGTATTCTAGGGACCCTAAAACGTGCTTATTCATTAAAAACTCAACACCTATTTTTTGACCAACTTACCTGAATGTGACGGAAGATAAAATGATTTAAAACGGTAAATACGTCAATGTTTTTTCTGTAATATCTTAATAATGGTTTAAGCTGCATATACGACTGGGTGATAAGATGAAATATACGGTTTTTGGAAGAGATATACATCATTATCTTAATAAGTGTAAACATGTAGATACGCCCCTTTATTATGAAGCCCGCGATATTATAAATAATGCTGTTTAATATCCTTGATAATCGTATAAAGTAAGCTGTGACAAGAGTATCTTATTGAGACAGATTAAAAGGACAACAAGAACGACAGAAAAAGTAATTAATTTTTGTATGATCGAGAGCTAAGCCATGCCATGCGCTTAATAAAAAAAAGTAATTTGGAGTCGCGTCAGGTAAAGTGTTGCATCAAAAACAAGAAAATAAACTGGCGACATCATAACCTGTATTAAGCTCGTCAGCCTGGAGAAACAATACATCATTGTAATTATTTTCCGTAAGAAAATGATGAAGCATATTTCTTAGTTCCAGCCGAGATGGATCGCTTTTCAATTTATAACACAGAATTAAAATGACACTGACAGACGAGAAAGAGATAATGGCGGTTTTTCCCGGGGTCTCTTTTTATAAAATGTCCAGACAGGTACAGGTTTTGGCAGACGGAGTGACCCTAAAAAGTCGAAAATGACACCTCAGGGAATCGTTTTTTTCTCTGCCATATTGATTCATAGCGGAAGTGAACGCTTATTGGAAATGTAGAACAAATGTTTTCGATTTAAAATCTAATATAACTCTTTATTCGATGCTGTAACTTTCAAATTGCATTTATATCTTTTTGATCACCCAATTTACATCTAGATACGATCCCATAACTTCGAATCCCTAGATTAGACACGTGGAAATCAGCTTAAAATTGCATTCTTGTTGCCCTACTTCTTTTACTCCTACCTGTTTTCTTTAAAACAGATTTCATTTGATGAGATATAGTTATGCAAAAAAGTCTCCGTACGACAATAGGTTCAATCTATTTTAGGACAGACAACAGTTTAAAAACGAATTTATTGGATTGTTCATGTTTTTATTTTAATTTCAAACTGAAAATATTTATTTCTATAAGAAACTAAAAAGCTAGAAAATCAGTTTTAAAATTTTATAGAAAAAATAAACCGCTGCCATTAAAATTGAAATAAATACATTTACGCAGAAAAAAAGTGTCCAAATTGTAGTTAAATTAACTAAATAAATTTCTTATTTTTCAGCCTATTAATATATTTCTTTAAAATATATAAGTTGATTTATTTAAATTTTCTAAATTTGTAATAACAAATTATGGTAAAATTATATACAAAATTAGATGAAATGATTACATTTATATCGTAATAAGTATTGAACTAAATATATATAAAGAAATTAACTAAATATGTATTTAAATTTTCTATTTAATTATCTTTTTCATTACATAAATTACCGAAAATTGTAGGACAAAAATAATGAAGCCATAATGTTATAGTAAAATTAAAATTAAAGTAACCATTTGGATATTTATATTAACGATTTTTTATAAAATATTTATTATCTATTTCGGATTAGTTAAAATGCTAAAGTAATATTTATGAATTATACTAAATTATTAGACATATTACTTAATAAAATAATATCTAAATATAATTAGACAAAATTTCAATTCTTTTTTTTTATGTACGTGCATAGAAATCGACCACTTCACAGTTTTGAATATTTTTTTTTATAAACTATTCCTCCGATTAAAATAAAACTATTTAAAATATAATTTTATACGCTTTAAAATGAGCCTAAAATATTTAGAATTTATTTCGTGTTCTCAAACGAAAATTTCTAAAATGAAATGCATGAAACAAATTAACATTTACACTTAGAAACCGATAGAACATTGAAAACCGAATTATGGGCAAATTAGTGCAGACTAGCAGACCTAACCTATAACTCAGTGGTTACTTTTTAACGACTGGTTAAAAATTTTATCCAATAGATACTGATTTGACAGTTACAGAATGGCCCGAATAACTGCAATCTGTCAAAACAATGTTGTACTCGTGAAAACAACCACGTTAGGTAATATGCGCTGTTTTTGATATCGGTCTCTGCACTTGATAAAAAGTAGGCACTCTTGATAAATTTAGGCTTATGTTAAAGCGTAATAAATTATGTTTCAAACAGCATAAGTTTTATTTTAATCTGGCATCTAATTTCTAAAGAGAATTACATTGAAAACTGCGAAATGGTCTATTTCTATACACGTGAGTGTATAACATCCTCAAATTTCGCATACAGTATAGGTAGACTTTTGTGTGTCACTTTTGTCGCAGGGGTGCAATTATAATATTTAGTTGGTAAATAAAAACAAAACAATTTTTCTAATAATTTATTACGCTTTTATCTTTAAGCTAAGGATAGATCGCACGATTATATGTTTATTATGTTATGATAAGTAAAGTATTACTTCCAAAGAAGTGGAATAAAAGTACCTAACTGAAATAAAAAATATTGTTTGGTGTACCAACATATCATTTTGTAGAGATCTACAGCTATCTACATATCAAAAAGTTTTAAAAAGTAGGTAAGGGCACTAGGGAATAAAAGTTTTATCTTGCTGAGTTGAAAAAGTAAAAATAAACAAAACTGTTTTCTCAACAGCAAGTTAACATATAGGTTAAGTTTCAAAATAAAATTCATCCATCAAATGTCTTATCATATCTGACACATCAATACAGAATTTCAATTAAGGTTACATGCGCGCTATTAGTTAATTGTAATTAATAATGCACGTTAACAAGCTTCATACTCTGTTCTAAATAGACTATGTACGATCCACATGTACGAATGTAATCGCTTAATAATATGACTATATATTAGTTATAAGTTTCGCTTTATTATTAAATTTATTTTAATTTCATATCCTCAACATTTAAAAGCTTGGTTTTAAGCACATCATTTTGGTTTCATTTCATTAATTACAAAATACTATGAGTGGTAGAAGGTGACTAGTTTTAAATAGGGTTAATTGTAAGAAAACGGTTCAAGATACATAAAAAAGGTTTTTATTGCTCAAAAGTACATATAATGCCGTTTTATTTTCACGATGTTTGGAAAATGATATCGTCCAAGTGGCGGCCTTTGCGAGCAACGCACATATTGAGCCTTTCAAAGAAATTTTCGGCTACTCTTCCCAGTATATCTTGCGAAATTCCAGCGATGACGTCCTCAATCGCCTCCTTCAGAGCTTCAAGCTACAGCTTTGAAATATCCCCACAGAAAAAAGTCACACGGGCTCAAATCGGAGGAGCGAGGGGGCCATGGAACATCCTCCCAGTGAGAGATCAGGCGACCGGGAAAGAGCTCTTACAGAATTTCGCGTGATCGACGGGCAGTATGGGCCGTGGCTGAAACCAGAAGGCTTCTGTGTCGTATTCCTCGCCATACTTTTCCATTTTGGGGGCAAAAAGTTCTCCGTGTCACAATAGCGAGCCGAATTGACGGTAACAGAACAGTTAATCCTTCGGATTCAAAAAATAAGGCCAATAAGGGCACCAAACTGTTACTTTGGGGCTGTGAAGAGGTCTTTAATGCAGTACATGAGGGTTCTCAGATGCCCAGTAACGAAAATTTTGTTTATTTACTGTGCCACAAAGATGAAAATGCGCTCCGTCGAAAGGCTCAATATGTGCATTACTCGCCAAGGCCACCATTTGGACGATATCATTATCCAAACATCGTGAAAATAAAACGGCATTATATGTACTTTTGAGCAATAAAAACCTTTTTTATGTATCTTGAACCGTTTTCTTACAATTAACCCTTCAAATCAGGGAGGTCATTCTGCCCCAGCCTGTATAATAGTAAAATAGCGAAGTCTAGGTGAAACAATGTCAAATAAAATATTTAAGAAAACACTCGCCATGTTTTATTTTTCTTAAAATAATAATAGTAGAAAAATTAATTGAAGAGCTCTTGTCATTTTCCAAATATTGTAAATATGAGTTACATACAACAGCGTACATGTACTTTCAAAGATGCTAACTAGTTTGGCAAAACTGTTTTTCACAAAAAACATCTTAGCCATAAAAATTGTTACATTTTAAAGTTTGAGTGTTTCTATAAAAACGTCCTCAGGAAATATCTAATTATTATGTATATACTCATAAATGTTTATTTTTCTATTTCTGAACATCCAGTAAATAATTTTCTTATATTTAAACATTATCCTAACTTAAATTAAATTGCAAATATTTATAAAAGTAAGGAAGCTAGAAAGTTGTTTCTTTGATTACTTCAAACTTTTTAAAAATATGTAGTTATGTTTGTTTTGTTCTATTGTTAATTATTTTTCTTCCTTTCACAATATCTCTTAT
The DNA here is from genome assembly GCA_943142095.1 of Ophonus ardosiacus. Taxonomy (NCBI): domain Eukaryota; kingdom Metazoa; phylum Arthropoda; class Insecta; order Coleoptera; family Carabidae; genus Ophonus; species Ophonus ardosiacus. Next base: position 37,948,677 of record OW964832.1, on the reverse strand, counting down.
GGAAAAATCTTCATTGATTCTTTCAACTACAAAATTCAGATATTTGATAAACATATCCTGTGTTAAACAAACCAATCCTTCATAAATATGTATTCCTTTCATCGATTTCTTTTATAAAAACTGAATCCTTGCCATCGTATTCCTATATGCACAGCAAATTTATTCCTTCCTTTTTAAGAACACGATCCTTTTCCTCATAGAGAAATCATCCTCAGAGCTGATTTTACCGAATCTGCAAAAATTTAATGTAATCCTATTCACTAAAATTTAGCTGAATAATAATGAGACCGCCCCACTGCGTTTTTGCCCTCTTTGTGTTGTAATCGCCCTGAGAGAAAAGGACAGTCTCGTATAATTTGCAAAACTAATTAACAGAAATGTAATAATCAGTGTAATTGTTAGGGTCTCCGTCCACAAAGTTTATCCTTTGCGATTTCGCTCGGGTTCTCGGATTCGACACATTTCTGATTGTGAGGTTATATTTTAATGAAAATTAAAATGAAAGTGTAACTAATACTTTTTTGTTTCGAGATAATTAAAATTTTAGAAGTACCTAAAAATAACCGGATTTATATTCTGGCAGGTGGTACGGTGCTAGTTCCAACTTCTTTTTTACAGATTTGGATGAAATTTGGTACGGATAGTGACGACATACGACATCAACTTATATTTATTTCAATAAGGAGGATAGTTTCGGTATCCCTGATCCTCCTTGGTCCCTGTCTCTGTCAATGAAGTTAAGATATGCAAAATGTGTTGTCAGTACTAATTTAAATATTAAAATTCAATATTTATTTTAATAGATTATTTTCGTAATAGTGCATTGTTACTCCGTGTTACTCAGTGGCGCCACTTACCGTACTCGATCTGTAATTTTGGTTTGAGTAATTTTAATGACATTTGAGACGGCCGTAGTAAACGTAGCACAATTCAATTGGGGAAACATCTGAGCTGTCAGTTTGATTTTTTTGTAAGCGCTATTTGACGTTTTCGATGATTTTCTAAAGGCAGACATTAAAGGGCAATGTGTGAACAACAAATTCTGTTTCTTGTTAGTAAAATCAACAGCAATGCTTGAGAGAGCTTACAAAAATCCGGATCGATTTCTGACTGTTCTTTCAATAGACACTTACAAAATTGACGTCACTGCAAGAGGGAGATAGAAGATCATGCATCCAAACAAACCTCCCCTCGTCGTCTTGCGTCCCGTTCCCTGTTCCTATCTGTCATTGTGTTCGCATCTGTTATTCAGTGTTAAACCTAATTCTTTATTGTGATTTGTACGCTGTGTTTAATAAAAATAAGTTTAAAACCAGAAGATGTGTCTGGGGCAACTTTTTTGTTTGATAATATTGAAGATCATTCGATTACTCAACCAAAACGATGGCTAGAGTGTACAGTCTACGGCTGATAACAGGTCTTTGTTTGTACGGGGTAACCATAGCAACCTTGATTTCTATGCTTTGCCGTTAGATGCACTCGTGCAAATTGCAATTTTGTAAGTGTCTATTCCTGTTGGTCCTCTAGTCGCCAGAAAGCACACGTGGAACGAATTTCGTTCCGACACGTTTCATCTTGAAATTTGCAGTCAAAATTCGTGGCACAAACTTCAGGATATTTCAGTGACTTTCTCATGATCATATCACGAATTTTTCAATGCTTTCTTCTTCCACTTTGGAGGTCGAGAGACGTCCCGATTCAGGTTTATCTTTAATTGAAATAAGAACACGATTAAGACGAGAAAACCACTCGTAAACCCTTGCATGTCCTTAAGCTTCCTCCCCATAACCCCTCCGAAACATTGCGACAGTTTCCGCTGCTTATTTCCATAATAGGAAACAAAACTTTAATGTCTGCTATTGCAAAAACCGCCGAACACGTCTAAAAAAGAATCACACTGACCGCTTGCATGTTTCTCCAAGGATGTCGCTTAGGCAATAGATCCAGAAGGGTGTCTGGCGAAGGCACCATAAAAAGAGAAGTTAAAACTAACGCCCTATCACTCCCCAAAATATAAATCCGATTATTTTTGAATATCCCTTCGAATATTTAAAATTTTAATTTAATAAACAACTAATAAAGTATACTGCTTTGAAAAGCTAAACTCGTTTGAATATTTTGGAATTGCAATCAATAACTTTAATGATGAAGATGAAGATATAAATAAGAGAATAGCTAGAGGAAATAAATTTTATGGAATGCTTTTGAGAACAATGTAGGTACTCCAAAAACGTATCAAGATCTACTAAAATAAGATTATATAGGACAGTTATATGACCGACAGTCATGTATGGATGTGAATTGTGGTTGCTTAATAAAAAAATCTGATGTGGCCAGCACATGTCCTCCCGCTAATTCCATGTTTAAAATAGCATTGAGCTTTAAGTAAAGTTTCACTTCCGATTGATCGTTTGTAAACAAAATCTACTTTGTTGTTCCAATAAATAGAAAAGTTTGTAATACGAATTTTTGGATTATATTTTATTATGTTTTTCCTGAAAAATCTGTTAGAGCTTCAAATTAAGTACTACATCCGGTTTATCATATATAGTCAAAATCTAATATGTTGTTTCAAATTATATAAGAGTATTAAATACCAAATTTGCGAACTTTTGGATCATTAATATATTTTAAGGAAAAATCGTCACACACATATTGTCAAAATCATCACTAAGTTCCTTATGCTCTAAAACGCAATCTGTGTAAATTCTTCGGCGTACATTATCATTTCGTAAATGTGTAGTTGCAAATTATTATTTGACACTTTGAAATCACGTTCTTATTGAGAGTTGTTTGATATATAATGCTGCAAACATCAAACTTGAATCGAATTATCCTGTATATCTAATATTTATGTATGATGGAAAATATATTATTTTTACAAACCTTAATTTCATTAGAATCTTATTTAAACTACTAAATTCTTCTTAACACGGTTTCATTATTAATTTGAATGAAAATTGCTGCGTGACAGTGACATTTGTTTAAATATGTCAAATTTGTTATTAAAGTATTGTTTTTGTTTGACGCAGAGGCAAAGTGATGTACAAAAATAAATTAGTTTATAATATAATATAAAGTTATTTCAAGTTATTTACTAAATGCTATTATCGTAGAATTGAAGATTGTGCCATTATATTCAATTTGTATTGGTAAAAGTTGCTAAAAAATTATATTCAATGAATTTTTTACAAGAAAAACTGTTAAAAGCTTGTACAAATGATACTTCCGGTTATCCGATATACACTCAAAACTAATGAGCTCTTCCCACATTAGCATAGAATGGATTTACAAAATTTCAAATTTTTCTGATTGATAGTATTTGAGTAATCGTGTCCACATGATCCACACACACAGACACACACACAGAAACACACACATACATACCTACAGACATCATTGTAAAAATGTTATAATCGGATTCTGGGGACATCAAAACGTGCTTATTCACTAAAATCTCTATATCCGATTTTTAGCACGATCCCTATACCTCCCTTACCTAGGGTAGCGGGAGGTAAAAAATGAAACCAAACTAGACGCGTGGGAAAGGAAAATATTGAGATTTTTGGAGGAGTTAAAGAAGAAGACAGAACAGGGAGAAGAAGATCCTACCGGGAAATATAAGAAATGTACGGTTTCTCATTTATCAGTCACTCGATTAGACCAAAAAGAGCGAAATGGCTAAGGCATGTTGCACAGATGCCGGAGAGTAGAAATACTAGGCGAGCAGTATTAGGGGCTGAAGGAGAAAAGAAAAGAAGAGGGAGATCGAAGAAAAAATGGATAAATGCTATAAAAGAGATCTACAGGAACAAAACGTGACGAACTGGACAGAGACAGCTAAAGACAGGAAGAAATGGAAAGAAGTTGTGCAGAAAATAGAAATCCAGGACTTTGAAGGCCTGTAGCGCTAACACATTTAAACAAATGTTTAATATTTTTGTTTTATTTGGGAGACGTTTTATGGTAAATAAAACGGAGAATGCTTTTCAGAATTGTGATATTAATTTTAAAGTTTTATTAAAGTATTTATCATTACGTAATAAAATGTAATTTAGATTACTTTTTTGGAAAGTTTCGTTAATATTTGCATGAATACTTCATACTACACATTAGTACAATTTACATTATATTTGTTTAAATTCTACATTCATAGTTATTATAATATTACGCATTTAATCACAATATGTTTTATAAATTAGCAAATAGCAAATACATATACCATTATCTAAATGAAATATATTACATGATTACACAGTCATTATTGAAATATATTTTAATCATAATAATACTAGGAACAATGTGCATCATTTGCAGTAATGCAAAGTATTATGAACATAATCTTTTTTCAATAATTTATTATTTATTGTTCCTGTTAAAATAATCCGAAAATAAAAATTATTACGATAAGTTATTTGTATGAAATATAATAAACATAATTATTTTGCAGTTTATAAATTACAATTTAAAATAAATTTGACATTGACTAAATTTAATTATAATTTATTTGCAAGTTCTGGTTGTCAGTTACGATCGTTCGTAAGCCTTTCAGATTTACTTAAAACTAACACTCATAAACTATAGGTAATTATTATTTCATTTTACATGGTTTTGCTAAAATTAGAACATCCATTTCAATGAATAAATATACCTTCTTTTATCATTTCCATCATATTTCATTTTTTGTTTATTCCGCCCACTTTTCTTCGTTAATAACAACGGGGCCATCTGGTTAATTATTATTAATCATTCTTTTGTTATCTTCTCGCCTGTGTTATCCCTCCTCCTCTCCAGTGCTCTCTTGATCCCGTATCAGCAGTAATAATTAGGTTAGGTAGTGTCGTATATTGCGAGAAGAAAGACTATGGATTCCCCAGCGCCAGGCTAGCGATTTTAATTAGATCCTTTATGTACCGGGCTGTTGTGTTGTGCCACCCTGACAATATTTTCCACGAGATAATGGCGATTATATCGGAACAACCAATCTGCTAAATTATTAGCGATATACAGGATAGAATAAAGGATAAAGATAGGAAATTTATAGTTTTTAAAATATTTACTACCACATCTACCAGTCAGATAATTATTACCCACTTTTGAATATAGGTTAAATTAATAATCTTGCAAATTTATGTATATTTTTAGTATTTTTACACAAGGCAGTGCAAATGACGTGATGACATTACACGCGTGTCGTGCTTCGTTGTTCGTTGTCTCAGTGCAAATTTAGTGCACTTTAAATCGAACATATTGGTGCATGTTATATATTTACATCACACTTTTTGACGTTATTTTAAAAGTCAGAAGTTTAATAAACAAAATTAACCATCCGCAATGATCAGAATATTCTTTAAAATAATAATATACTTGCTCCTGGCAGTACAAACCGTATGTATTTTCTGATAGAACAGCATAATGTAGGTTATGTTTACATAAATAAAAGTTTTTAGACGAAACAGTACCAATTTATCTGAATTTAAACCAAACTATTTTATTAACAGAACAGTTGAAAACGATAAGCAAAAAACATGTTATGTACTGCAGTGTATTTGCATCGAACCTTTAAATAGTATATTTATGAATATTGCTGTATTATCATATTATCAATAATTTAAAATGATGTGTGTGTGTGTGTAGATGTGTGTGTGTGTGTGTGTGTGTGTGTGTGTGTGTGTGGATATGTGTATGTATGTCTGGATGTTGTAGGGACGATTCCTCAAAAACTATAAGACTTAAAAAATATTTAACTGCAGTTTCTTCAATGTGACATTCCTGGGAAGAGCTGAAAAGGTTTTGGTGACAATTGAACAACCGGAAGTAGTGGTTTCTTAGAAAAATTCTTCTAAATATAATATTTTGAGAGATTTTTTTATTAAATATTGAAGATAAATTCTCCATCTAATACACTTAAAATTCATATTATATATTGTATAGATTTAGAGATAAAAACACTATAATTTATAAAGTAAACTAATCGCAGAGGCTAAGGCACTAAGGAAACCAGTTGACAAATTCCAATGTTTATAACATAGTTTGTAAATGACACATGTCATTGTCAAATATCAATAGTTTTAATGACATTCTGATAGCTTTTTCTGGGAAGTATATTTAATCTTTCTTATTGTTTTATTAATTAATTATTTGAAATTATAGGTAAAATTGTGCATATATCCATCAGAAATACCGCCAATCTGGTTAATGAATTGGAACAATCTCTGACATTTAGAAACTTCCTCATACAATGAAAAATATATATAATTAGAATTATATGTGTGCAGAAGACATGTTAAATACAATAAAAAACAATATTTGAGTACAGTTCTGTATTTTTTTGTTATAAAACGACGGTTCGAAAGCGAAATGCAATATAATACTTATATAGCCTAATATGAAAATGGCGAGAGGCCTTGTGCTGGCCACAACAGATTTTTACTTTTAGAGTTAGAATCTGTATCATCGCAGAAATTTATTCCTCTTCACCAACCAATATTTTATTTTCAAATTTTGGAGAATTTTTAAACAATTTTAATTTGTTGTTGACCATAATTTTCTTTAAACTGTAAATTTTAAGTAAATAGTGTAATGTGCTCGTGTTATAATTAATAATTTAACTTTCATTTCATACATATTCAGTAGAGAGTTATTGCAGCTTCAACGCAAAAGTAACGTGCACTTTAAAGTCACGTGACAGCCCGAGTGCGCATGCGTACTAATAAGGTTCACGTTATATGAATAAGGAGACACGTTATGTGCAATGGAATAGCGAGCGTTTAACGTCACACGTTCTGTATCTTTTGAGGTTATGTTTCGGTGAAAAGTGTAGATGTAACCTCCTTTGTGTTGCTTTTAGCGTTAACGTTAGCGTGAATACACCAATTAAATGCGGTAGACATTGAAATTGAAAGTTCTTTGTTTCTAAAATAAAGTGTTTTCTACACAAGGTTAACGTTTACGTTCTTTCATCTTAGAAGTTGCAGTAACTCCCTGGTGCTGAGTTGTACGCCACGTTACGGTATAGGTACATTCGCTAACTGCTTATCAGCATGTCCCTAAGCCCATCCAATTTGAGATAAACATGTGTTATATCTTCGAATTATGTATAAATTTATAAATATAACTTTCACATAAATATCTGAATATTTTCCGAATAATAATATGCAAATTTTAAAATTATTATTCTCATTTATTATTTTCAAATATAAAATATTTCCTCAATTAATTTTCATTTAATGACACCTCATTTGAATCTAATTTGAAACAATTACAATAATAATTGATATAAATATTCCAAAAACAAAAACAATTTATATTAATTTATTCATTCATAAAAAATAACGTTGCAATTATAGCATAATTAAAATTAAATTTAACCATATTCAAAGAGTTGTTGCAAGTTAAACTTCGGTTCATATTTTCTGTTAATTAATTACTTTCTTCCATTAACATCGCTTTCTAAATTTATCTTTGTATTTTGTTGCTAATGAAAAAGCAAATACAAATAACGCTCTATAAATATTTAATTATGGATGGAAAATGTTATACATTATATAAATGAAGAATATCCACCTAAATATTTGTTAAATTATTCATGGTATTGAATAAATATAGGACTCTCTTTGTTTACAGAGGCATATAGTAAATATATAAGTATATAGAGGCTTTTAAGTAAATATTATGTTATCATTTGGAATATCTAACGTTGGTAATAGGTATAAACCTATTGAATAATTACGATATAAGTATAATAAATGAAATATACCTCTTTTATTGTCTAGAAGCAATATATTGCAATAATGGGGCCCTCCACCATTACAAAAAATAGTAAAATGTACACTTTATACGTAAAGTATTGGAAGAAAGATTAATGCTCATATTTATAAAAACTCGTAAAATTTCAAAACGGCGCATTACAATTTTTGACAAATAGAATCAAACTTGACAAGTTACATTTTGATTTTTCTGTGAGTGTAGATTGTTTTTATTGGAGAAATATTATAAATTCTCTTACATCAATGTCCAGTCGATCACCGTTAGTCCAAAAATTATAACGACGCGTTTAAAATTTTACAAATGTAGATATATGAATATGGGCATAAATGTACTTCCCAGAAAAAGTTTTCAGTAATGTCTAAAACGGCTGATTTTAGACACTGACATTTATCTATCAATTACGTACTATGTTACAAACATTTGAATTTGTCAACTCGTTTCCTTGGTGTAGTTTGGACTATGCGATTATTACATCACGTTATTCTTCTTGATCTTTAAATCTATAGAAGATAACATAATATTATAATAAGTAATATAATAATGTATAATAATATAATGTACATAATTGTTTTATATGGTATTCCTATTATTTCAATTTAAAAAAAAAAAAAAATCTGAAAATGTCAATTTTTGATAATTTTTTTTTCATTATTTTTTTTTTCTTCTGAAAATTGTTTTATGTGCTTAAAATAACTGCAAATTGGTATAATTATGTAGTTATATTCGTAGAATCAAATAATGATTATCCCAAGTTGGTTTCTCGACCCATTTTTAAATTAAAACTTATACCCACTTTTGGCTAAAAACCTTCAAAAATTAAAAAAAAAAATTCCCATAGAATCGAATGGTGATGTTGCCAAGTCTGTATTTCCACCCGTTTTGGGATTATTACCCAAAATATATATATATATACAGTGTGTCCCATTTAGAGGTGCCACCATTGGGATCTCGAGAACTATAAGAGATACGATGTCGGTTAAATGGAACTTTTTGTGCACCTTTGGGAGGTTATCTCCGATGTGCTTTTGTTTTTCCAAAAATTCTCATAGGGCACTAGATTATGACGAAAAACTGAATATTGTTGATTTTTTCTTTTTCAAATAACTTCTAAACTATTAGTAATTAAGAAAAATATTTCAAATATAAAAGATAGATATTTTTATTAGCTAACCAGTGGCGTACGAAATAAATTTTTATATCTGTAAGTTTTTGAGATATAACACAAACTTATATTTTTTTAAATGGAACCCATATCTGATTTTAGTCTCAAAAAAATCATTATTTTTTTCTCTTTTCAACGATGTAAGGGTTATTATGTTTTATATTTGTTTTGCCTTCAAAATTATTATTTTTTCCTTATTTTGTATTAAATTTATAATTATTTTGAAAATATTGGTAGATTTCAATTTAGAAATACTCCTTGTATTTAAATAATTTATTTCGTTAGAAAATTTTGCTCAAAACTCGTATCAAACTAATTTTTATATTTTGTATCTGGTCGCCCTTGGCACATTATAGTGTAATTTGTAATTATGAGTCTAGAATAAAAATATTAAGTAATAAAGGCATAAAACAAATTATTTCGATCAAATACAATATAATTAATAAAAATAATAATGTTTTTTTGGGAAATAATAAGAGAGTTCAGGAAATTAAAGAGAAAAATTAAATTTTAGGAGCAAAACAAATATAAAACATAATAACTCTTACATCATTGAAAAGAGAAAAAAATAATGATTTTTTTGAGACTGAAATCAGATATGGGTTCCATTTAAAAAATTATAAGTTTGTGTTATATCTCAAAAACTTACAGATATAAAAATTTATTTCGTACGCCACTGGTTAGCTAATAAAAATATCTATCTTTTAAATTTGAAATGTTTTTCTTAATTACTAATAGTTTAGAAGTTATTTGAAAAAGAAGAAATCAACAATATTCAGTTTTTCGTCATTATCTAGTGCCCTATGAGAATTTTTGGAAAAACAAAAGCACATCTGAGATGGCCTCCCAAAGGCGCATAAAAAGTTCCATTTAACCGACATCGTATCTCTTATAGTTCTCGAGATCCCAATGGTGGCACCTCTAAATGGGACACACTGTATATATATATATATATATATATATATATATATATATATATATATATATTTTTGGCCATGAATTTAAATATAAATATCTCGGATACGAAAAAATATGGCGACCTGCGGTTTCAAAATTTGAAATCAGAATGATGAAAACTATTTAAATACACAAAAATTGGATTTTTTAAGATTTGTACTTTTTATGCAATAATGACTTTTGAGGTAACAACTGAAAGTGTTGTTTGTCATGTCTTGTGCACACAAAAATATCTATTCTTTGATTCTATGAAGTTCCAATGTCAGAAATTCTTCCAATTTATTCTCTAGATTGGCAGTGTACAATTTGTTGCAAATCAATTTAAAAATGTAATAGTTGTAATTTGTAATATGTAGTTCCTTTTCCTTTCTCATATTTTGTACAATTATGAAAAGTTCTGTTTTTCCCATTAAGCTCAGAGCTTCATCCTAATTTCATTTACATTATATATGTAAAATATAAACAAAAACATTATGCACAGTCCATTTAATTTCTCAGTGTAGACAAAAAACCTTTTCATATAGTGAATCCCAGGTTATCGCCAAATAAAACCAAAATTCCCTGCGGTGCATCACCGTAATCTGAAAATCGCAAACTTGGCACGTATCCCGTGAGCGTTAAATCATTCTTTTGTTTCCCTGCACTGACGTCATTGTTGCTATGATTCGCAATTGTTTGATTAGAAATAGCGCTGCTCGTAGCTATGTAAACGGTAAATATAACGGGCGGTAACATAACGATAGTCATGTGTAACGTGGCTTTGCATTTTTAAGCGAATCGTAAAATGGCTGACGTGATTATTCGATGCACAGCTGCAGTTGTGTGAAAAATTGTGGCGAACCGGGCATGTGGCGCAGTAAATGTGGCCATTGTTTATTAATGGTTTTCGTATAGATATAGGCACTGTTCGCGTTTTTTGCTTCCAACTTTTTTACAGTCAATAAATTATCGATTTTACCATAATTTAATACTAGACATCCGCAACCATTTTTTTACAGTTAATTTAATTAACAGTATAAAACCACATTATCATAATATTCATAATAAACTTTATCTTCACTTTAACACTTTAAATTAACACTTTAGCAAACACTATAGCATTACTTTAAAATAAAAATGAAATCGTAAAGCAAATTGAATTAAAGTCTTAAACTGAGTCTGATTATGAAAACGGTAAAATAAAAAGTAAATTAATAAATCAAATTTGAAGTTGTGCTCCAATATTGGGGTAGATTATTATGGATGATATTCAAGATGTTCCACCTCCAAAATGATGGCTCCGAATGTTTCCATAATTGTAATATTATTATTTTATCGAAATAAAACTTAGATTCATATTTAATCTTAAAATGTTGCTTCGTAAACCGCCCTGGTCAAGCTCAACCCACCACTGCAATCTTAAACCAGACAGAGTATAGAACATTTTTTTCTGTAGCCAATAGATAGCGAGCTACAGCGTTTAAAATCATTAGATATAAAACAATTCTGAATTTTGGTTTACACTTCTTCGGAGCACTTTTTATTTTCCTTAAAATGACGACGCTCAATCTTTTTTATCACCGTTACATTTTGGATTTTTTCACCTTTTTAACGATATATCTATAATTTGCCTGTGTTCTTTTGTTTTAAACCCCTTACATTAATAAGGCAAAAATAATTAATGCTGTATTCTTGCTATTTAAAACAAAACAAATTGATTATTTGCATTATTTTTTCAAGATGGCGGTGCTTCCGGAAGTGCTCCAAGGACAAAAATTGGATTTTTTTTATTAACACTTGTAAATATGAAATATATCCAAAATCAAAAAAAAAAAAATTTATTAAAGGAGATTAAGTAAAAATTTATAAAGTGCAAAAAATAGTTTAAAAACAGAGAATAATTGGGTAACAGTTTTGTTTTCAATATTCCAGATTAAACTTTAGCTGGGCCGGTTTGTTACATCAACCTAACTAGGCCAATTCTGAACAAATCTGTAAGTCTTACAGATCTGTAAATCTGTAAAAAAAAAAACTGACAAAAACACATCTAGTTTTGTTGATTAATGTAAAATTATACATAAGAGGGGCTGATTTCGTTGCGATTTTGTTCATTATTTACAGATATACAGATCTGTAAGACTTACAGTTTTGTTCAGAATCGGGCCATAAATTACTTTACTAGCAAATATTGTGAATTGATATTTTGCCTATTATATATTTACTTTAATACTGAAAACTTGTTTGCTTATTCAAATCAAACTTACAAACCTTTCGTCAGTCAAGTTCCCTTCAAATATTATGATTAATGATAAATGTTCTTCATTTATTTCTATAAGGCCAAACCACTTAAATTTATAAAGCTTTTGCAGAATATAGACTTACTTATTTAGCTCCCTTAATACATTAAAAAGTATTATTTTATTTATTTGTAAACATATCTCAAACTGAAATGCAAGTACCCGAAATCTCAGTCATACAACATATTAACGTCGTTTGATAATCTTCACAACGAACTAGTTTCATAATAATTGACATTATAAGGCTTTATAATTGTGATATTAAAAAGTATCGCGGGTGACCTTATGACCTATGTGATTTTACCTAAGTTTATAGTAGACTTTTAATTTCAATGTAAAAAGTCACGCAAAATTGAAATTACTAATAATTCATTTTAATCATTTTCGCCCAAAAGGGCAGATAAGAAATATTGCTAGGTCACTCGCAATATTTTAACTTATTAAAAAAATTTCGTCCCAACTACAACAAAGCTTGTAGCTCATATATGAATATTATTTGTACTTTTTTTTTAAATTACAAATATGTACCTACCTATATTATTAAATATTTCCCAAATTCCAACTACTACACAGAGCAGTAGAAAGAACAAAAACCTTTGACAAATATGTATAATAATTAAAAACTAAAATGGTGTTTTAAGGTTAAATTTTAATTGACAAGAAAAATTATAAAATTGAGTTTAAATATTGTAATATAAATGTAGCGTATTTGTTTATTAACAATCATAAAATGACAATTCTAATATACAATTATTAAAACATGTTTATAACAGATATTTAGACGCACAGTAGAGTTTGATAATACATAAATTTAGAGATAAATTATTGATGAACGCGGATCTAGGTCCCTTCCCAAATTTTAAATTATATGAATTAATATAAGACAGTTACTTTATTTAATCTTAGTTACCCAATTATTTACCCCTATGACCTACATAATCCGAGTTCTCTTCCTTATTCCTCAGAGCTGTATTATCTGGCATTATTATTTTGGTAGTTTGTACTGATGATGAGAACGTACTGCTCGAAATACGTATATAGTTTGTTTTTTTTTTAATTATTGTTAAGGTTAAGAGATTTTTCTTTTTTTGTTAAAATTTGTATAATAGTTATTCATTACATCAAATAAGGCATATTGCAATATATTTTTGCTAAATATTTATATATTATACAGACAATTTAAACAACATGCAATAACCAAATTGTAAAAAAACATTGTTACATGAATATTTAGAGTGCAACCAGTATGAATAATGTATAAATGAACTCATTTCCCTTTGAAATACGAGAATAAATTGTAAATATAATCTATAGTTATTTCTACAATTCTCTGATATGTATCGATGGAACTATGGCGTGTTTCCTCAAAGCAGAATAACATTTCCAAAGAAATCCCAAAGGTATTTCTTGTAAGCGAATCTGACTTTTTTGATGTGAATATCGTAGAAGCAATTTTTTATAAAACCAGCCGTACCTTTATACTTTTGAAGCACGAATTTTATTTTTGTAGGTATATCGACACTGGCATAATCTTATATGTTCTCGTATTTTTTTGTCTCTCTGTGATATTAACTTAAAATTCAGTGTAGAACGAAAGAAAATTACTTTTATTGTCGCAGTCTAGACAAAACGTGATTTTCGACAAAATGTGAAGGGTGGAAATTTTGCCAATGCCGAGATTATAAAACAGATATACCTGTATGTAATTATTTTTCCATCTTTTTGTGCTTGTAATAATTTACCGCACTGAACTGAAATTCGAACCCGAATTCAAAACTGATAAACTGTTATAATCTTCCTTCCCTTGAATCAAAACTGAATCTGAACCAACATTTATCCTGAACTTGAATCGAATATACACCATAATTACATTTCAGTTTAAATCTCTGCTTTATTCATATATTTCCTGCAGATCCGTAGAAAAAAATGGTTCGTAAGAAGAAAAGATTGGAGTCCTACTCAAAAATATTAATTTAACTTTGAACTATTTTATAATCGTTATTTGAGCTCCAGAAAATTAAATTAAATTTTACAATTATTGTCACAATTAAACTGAACTAAAATTTAAGCTTGAATTATATAATCGGATACAGCGTCGCGAATATCACGTGTTTGTGTTGATTTGTAATTATTTTAAATAAACAATATAACAAATCTGAAAGTTATATTTAATTATGAAGAATAGTTACTACATAAACTTATACAATCTATTAAGAACTATAATGGAGTAAGGTTAAATTATAACCAAGAAAGAAAAATCCCTTAATATTAATTTTTAAAAAACTATATACGTGTTACATTACAACATGATAATGCTACCAAAAGTTTAAACAAAAATTTTAAAAATAAAAATTTAACGGTAACTTATAAATCAAATAACACTAGGTAACCCTAAAGATAAAATGAATAATAAAAAATCCGGCGTTTATAAAATAGAGTGTAAAGAATGTAATAAAGTTTACATCGGGCAAACTAAAAGATAAATTAATACTCGGTTTAAAGAACATTTCTATCATTTAAGAACCGGCAATCCTAATAAATCTAGCGTAGCACAGCATATTTTTATTAACAATCATAAAATTGACAATTCTAATATATAATTATTAAAACATGTTGATAATAATGGATATTTAGACACACATGAGAGTTTGATAATACATAAATTTATAGATAAATTGATGAACGTGGATCTAAATTATATGAGTTAATATAAAACTGTTACTTTGTTTAATCTTAGTTACCCAATTAGGTATCCACTCACCTATGATTCATCTCCCTATATAAGTTCTCTCCTTTATTGCTCAGAGCTGTTTTGACCTCTGGCATGGTTTACATGCTGAGTAATCTTAACTTGTTTTAAAAATTATTAGGGTTAAGTGATTTTTCTTTCTTAGTTATAAAATCCACGTATATTTCATAATTTACTGCATTTATTTATGACGTCACATTCTGTTTAAATCACGTGATTTAAATTTCTTCATTTAATTGTAAAATACCTAATGAATATTTCGTGATAATTTCAAATTGGGGCTTTTTAAAGAATAATCTATTTTTTAAAATTTGAAACTTAGAAGGCTTAGAAATACTTTATTAACACCTAATTTATGCCACAATTGAGAAATTTCCTGCAATTACATATTATTATTATTATTATTTGGCTTTTGTCTTTCGTTGCACTTGTATTAAAAGCATTCAGCGTTCATAAAACAGTTAAAATTTCCTTTTTTGTGAATATTTTCCGCTGCCAATGCACAGGCTTTCGAATTAAGTCTCCCATACATCACATTAGCGTACGCAGTCGGTGCTTCTTGCTGTGGAATTGTTTTTTGTGGCACCTGGTGTACATACATTATCATATTAGGGAAACGCATGTTTTAAAGAAAGGTACGATAAAGAAATTATATTCCACCATGCGAAGGACAGAAACCGGCAGTATATATCACGGCTTCCTGTCATTTCCACAATTTAGTTTATCGTAACGGTTAGAGTTTTATACGTTACAAAAAACACGATCATAATAAATCTTTAACACTCTGTATATTAGACACAAAATTTCAGAAACCGCCAAAATGATTTTTGATTTACGGATATTGGGTTCACACGCACGGTGTATAAAACAAAATTTGATGGGGACAAGACATGAACACCATTTTTGCGCTACACCAAATTAAACATGGAATTTATCATCAAATAATAATTTACTTTTCCATAATAATCGAGATACTATCATAAATTAAAAGAAAACAATTTTTAGGTTATTTTCGTACTTTTTAAGACTTTTTTGAAATACATAAGCCTCATCCCACCTACTTCACTAATGCATAATACGCAAAAGTAATTCATAGTGCTTAGTAGGAAGTTTTTATACCATTCCCAGCAAACTTATT
Source organism: Ophonus ardosiacus (assembly GCA_943142095.1). Lineage (NCBI taxonomy): Eukaryota > Metazoa > Arthropoda > Insecta > Coleoptera > Carabidae > Ophonus > Ophonus ardosiacus. The sequence goes on along the minus strand of OW964832.1, from coordinate 37,932,625 downwards.
TAATCTCTTTATAAACGACGTGGCAAAATGTTTTAAATCTTTGCAAATTTTTAATGTACGCTGATGACCTCAAAATATTCCATAAAATCTCGAGCGTAAATGATTGTTGGGAAATCCAAGCTGATCTTAACAGGTTTCATAAATATATATTAGAAAATAATTTGATTCTGAACATTGATAAATGCTACAAAATATATTTCACACGAAATAGAAATATCATAGACAACTCATATAATTTTGAAGGATTAACTATACAAAATGTGTCTCAGGTTAAAGATTTGGGTGTTATTCTGGACCCTAAACTTCTATTTGATGTACACATTGATAACATTATAAAAAAATCATACCTTATGTTAGGATTTTTAATTAGATCTGCAGAGAACTTTAAAAGCGCATCTACTATCAAAACATTATACTTTACTCTTGTTCGAAGTCAACTTGAATTTGCTAGTCTGTGTTGGTGTCCTCAATATACTGCATATATTGTACGAATAGAAAATATTAAAAGAAATTAATGTATTTCTTTAATAAAAAAATTCCAAATCACAATATTACTCTTCCGTCTCTTGAGAAAAGACGCATATTGTTAGACTTAACGTTCCTTTATAAAATCATTAATAATTTCATTGATTGTCGTTACTTTATTGAGTCAACTGTCTTTGCGTGTATCGAATTATGATACTAGATCAACTAATCTTTTTACATATAAATTTAGTAATACGAATTCCTCGTTCAATGCTCCTCTCAATCGCCTTCCAACTTTGTATAACAAAAACTGTCAATTAAATAATTTCCCCGATATTTTTCATGTAACTTATCATATTCCGTTGTTTAATTAATAATTAAAGTTGTAATTCTACTGTATTACTTTAAATTTTTGTAACCGATTGTACTTGTCATAATGTATACTCTATACTCTTCTATTTTTTGTATTTGAAATGTATTTGTGCCGTTCTGTTATTGGGAGTAAAATCCTGTTGAATGGCCTAATCTTCTATAAATAAATAAATAAATGCTACTTTTCATTCATAAATTTGCTAATAAACTTTCGCGCTTTTAAACATGGACTAAATTTGTGACGACACAGTTTCACACTTCACGCTTCACAACATGAAACAGTAATCTAACATGAATTTTGACAGCTGACAGCATAATATAAAAGTGCTGCTGCAATATAAGGTACGTAAATAAACCATTTCTTTAAATAAATACAAAACCAAACAATCAGAGCTCTAAACTAAACCGGTAGAGCTCGATTGTCGTATCTGTGAAACTGTGTCGTCAGCCATTGAAATATTTAAAATTAAACGCAACTTTTAAAAAATCATATCTCTGGTTCTAAAGAATTGGAAAGTATTAAATATACACCTACATATTTAATTTGACTTATTTTTTTAAGATAAAAATAAATCAGAAAATGTAAAATGACCCCATTGCAATGTCAAAATTTCCTAGAATATCAATTGTAATTTGTTTGCTAATTTTGCGGCACTTGAAACAGTGGGACGAAAGGAACTATTCTTCTTAATTCTATTTTCGATTAAGGATAGAAGTTCATCATTTTGTTTGACGTACATTCTTGTCTAATTAAAAAATAAGATTTCATCATTTGTTCTCATTTCACGAAGCAAATGATCCCAATCGCCTTGCAACAAACGTTTTTTATTTATTGGATGAACCCGCCACCGGTATTTGCCACGCTTTTTACTTTTGTTTATTACATTTGAAGAATCCGCAATATATTTTGAAACTACTATAGCAACTGCTTTTCTTCTTTGAACTATGGCTTCATATACTATCTGATTTTCAGTATCCATTTCACACCAGTTCACGGCAAGTATAACGAAATATTTTTAATAGGTTAGACAAGTAATATTTCGAACAAAAAACAAGGACAACTCTATATCTCTAGCTCTTAATTATGCTTATGTATTAATGTACACAAAGCTTGGACCTTACAAACTTAGTGCATTACGTTTATGCACAACGCACTACCCTTAAAACCAGCTGGGAATGCTTCTATGTTTGTACAGATGCACAAGCTTTTATGCATTTTGCACTAACTACTACGCGCTATTCATTACGCGTTAAAACATTAGGGAGTTATTGCAACTTCTAAGATGAAAGAACGTAAACGTTAACCTTATGTACAAAACACTTTATTTTAGAAATAAAGGACTTTCAATTTCCATGTTTACGCTAACGTTAACGCTAAAAGCAACACAAACGAGGTTACATTCACACTTTTCACCGAAACTTAACCTCAAAAGATACAGAACGTGTGACGTTAAACACTCGCTATTCCATTGCACATAACGTGTCTCCTTATTCATATAACGTGAACCTTATTAGTACGCATGCACACTCGGACTGTCACGTGACTTTAAGTGAACGTTATTTTTGCGTTTATGCTGCAATAACACTCTATTAGCTAGGATTGAGGCTTTACTCTATAAAAGAAATAAAGCGTTTTATTTTGAATTAAATTTTTGTGTATTGTGTATTCATACATATTTCCCTCTGATTTGTTGCATAATCTTTTCAAATACTTTTCGTTTGAGTATTCCGAACCCCAAAGCCAACAAATTCTTCATTGAAATTGAAATTTTCCGATAATCAAAAATATCGCTTTCAAACGATCATGCACAATTCGTAGCTCCATAAACTTGCATCACAATACCGACGCACTCAAGTGTGCTAAAGAAATTTTAGTGAAGGAAAAACTGCTTTATCTTTTAGACAGTCGAATAAATAAATCAAATATGGTTCAAATCCAGTGTGCTGTGTAGGGAGCGTGGAAAGTAGAGCATGGAGCCAGATTACTTTCCCCAAGCTTGACATGCTGATATTCAATACAATGCGAATACAAATTTGTGCCTCGACATAATATGGTCGACATATATCAGTTCATATTGATTAAATATTCACACAAATGTGAATGTGAATTTTGTACCTGTCCAAGTTAAATTTTTGTCCATGTTTCAAACGAAAAATCGGAAACATTTTTCAACATAATAATTAGAAAATTCTGCTGAAAAAATTCTAAAACATTTCACTCTTTAATCATTTCTCGCGATATTTTTAAAATAATATTACCTATTATTGTAATGTACATCTATGGAATATGCCTCTTTGCTACATTCAATATGTGGCGTCAAAGGACAGTGACATGTTTGACACCTGTTCGATAGTGTTTATTGAATGATGATTTCTGCGGACTTTGAATTTTAATGTCATAAATGCCATATACTTATCAAAGCTCTATCATTATACATTATACTGTGACAGTTCGAAGCCATATTGAATATCTTTTGATCCGTATATTATACAGGACGGTTCATATACATTGTGCGAAAATAAAACCGTATACCTAATGGGATTGGGGTAGTCATTTTTCGTAAAAAAAATATTACTACTTATTTAGATCCATATTTATATTTTATCCAGACCAAAATTTTTTTAAAACTACCTAGCTTAAGCATTTAAAAAATAACTTGCTAATATTTGAACTAAAGTATTATGCCATTATAACTTTTTATCTTAACTTAAGGTCGAATGACTAAAATTCTTTCCAATTTTCGAATAGTACTTTCCACGTCAACTTTAAGAACCAATCAGGTAACGCCTGATAAACTCCCTCATTGGTACAAATATATCTGTTATGATCTAGCAATCTTGTAATGATCGAACATCAAGTATGTTCGATCAAGAAAAATAAAAAACAAGTTGAATGTTTGTTTTGAAAATAAATAAAAGTGTTTTTCGTTTCGCTTTCAAGTTAATATGAATCAGATCAGCACTCTTAGTTATGGGTAATAAGCCGTGATGATAATATACAGGTTGGGCAGAAAGGGCGAACGTTTTTAAAAACATTATAAAATTAATACTTTCTGCTTAAGAAAAAAATTATTGACAGATTTGAGATCGTAGTGATATAGGATAGCATTTCACAAAATCAAGTGTGGAAAACATCTTTCATGTGGTGTCCGTTATTATTAATACATTTCTGGACGCGTTGTACGAAGTTTGCAGACACTCTTTCCAACATCGCTCTGTTGGGCGAGTTCTACGCGAATAGCTTCTTTCAGTTCTTCCAATGTGATACCTACGTACATACAACATAAACCCTACACATTGGAAGATCTGAACGAAGGTATTCGTCTAGAATTCGCCCAAATTGATAGAGCGATGTTCGAAAGAATGTTAGCAAACTTCGTAGAACGCTTCCAAAAATGCATTAATGATAACGGACATCACATGCAAGATGTTGTTTTCCACACCTGATTTTGTCAAATGCTATGTCATTACGAATTTAAATCTGTCAATAATTTTTTTTAAGGTATCAATTTTGTGACTTTATAAAAAACGTCCGTACTTTCTGTCCAACCCTGTATTTGTAACGTGCTTTAAATTGCATAAATGTAATAAGATATAAAATTATTTTCCGGATTTTTTTCATTTTAAATCTCAGAACTTGGCTCTCTAATTTGCAGAATTGTACTTTACGTCAGAAAACTTTATTTCTGTAATATAAATATGCAAACAGAAAAATTAATTCTGCAAAAAATGTACCAGGCTATGTCCATATAAATAAAAAAAAAGTTGTTCTTGAGCAACCATTTCGCTCGTAGCTACAACCGGAGTTTTAATGAATTCTGCGTATTTATATAAATTGCTCCAACTTTCATAGAGTAATTTACACTTCAGTAAGAAAAATTTAAACGGAAGGATGTTGTAAATAGTGCAAGAGAGGGGAACTTGACCAAAGCCTGGGCGAGGTCTGTATTAAAGTTGACAAAGAGAGATGTGAACACGCTTGGTCCATTCGTTGGCCGTCTGAAAGTCGTATCAATCCAGATGAGAAACGCTCCACTTTGCACAAATTATTATTTTATATCTTACCGCACATGTCGTTACTTGCACCAGAGGAAATTAAATAAAAGATGTCATATTTCACTTCTCACCGCGGAATGTTACACTTTGTTACATTTCAGTATTATCTCTGCAGTTCTGCAGATATTTTACCTTTACAAAAACACTGAAATTCAAGTAAAATGACATTCTAATTTCATTTGATTACATAACGCATTAACTATAATTGTTGTTATCATTTTTTGTATAATTAGCCATAGTTTTATTAATGTATTTATATTTTCTTTATTGTAATCAAAAATTTATCCGCCTCGGTGGTCGACCGGTTATAGGTAGCGCTCAAGCAACCTTTACCGCTTGGCTCTGGGGTCGTGGGTTCGATTCCCACCAGAGGCTTGGTTGTTTGTGTATGTCCTAAATTACACACGAATAATAAAATTGTCATTGGCCAATCGGCACCGTACCGAAGTCCAGGGTGGTAGAAAAAAAAAATAAAAAAATTCATTGTTGTAATCAAAAATCTAATTAAAAAAATCTAATGGGATATAATCAGAACATATATTTCCACCACATGCAGCCTTGATACACAAACATATACCTTGGTTAGAATAAAAACATACAACAATTATTATAATCAATTTTTTGTGTGATTTTTCATTTTCTAGATTTGAATCAAATACTCTGTATATATTGTATAGAATTTGGTGTGATGCGAACTATATAAAGTAAAAATTTTTAGGCAGAGTAGTCACGTCATCATTTCATTACAAAATGAAAAAACACTGTAGTATTGTATATGTTTAGGAAAACGAAGAAAATAAATACTATATTTTGCATACTATAAGTAAAGTACATTTTAATTAAATTTACAATTATTTTAAAGTCGAACATAATGTTTTCAATGAATTTTAATTTATTTAAAATAATTGTAGTTCATTTTTTCACCACATGTTGGTACTATTGGAGTTCAATATTTAAACGTTTACATGATATGTTTCTCCCGGAATTGTCAAGCGTCTGCTGTCATTAGTTCGTTACTTTTCTGTTTTTAGTTTTGTGTTAATTTCAATAATTGTAAATTGTATTATTGGAGTATTTTCAATCAAATGTAATATATTTTTTTAATGTTATTTTAATTATATTTTCAATAAATCGAATTTATGGTGCTACTCTTTACTTTTCTATAACACTACAGAATTGTAAATCTAAATAAAATCAAATCAATTGTTTTAAAATTATATTCAATGTCATTTAACATTAATTTTCTTATTTTTCATCAAATGCTTCATTCACTCCCCGTATTCCTTCTGAAACCCGACTCGGTGTGCCCTACACCGAATTTTCAATACCATAAATTGGAAATATATTACATTTTACAATAATATTCAATTATTATTCGACTATTAAATAAATTAACTTGATCACATAAATTAGCATCGCAGGTAAATACAATTATTTTCTAAAATTAAATTAGTGTACCATGTAAACCTACTAATTTTGTGACGTCATTATCTAGTTACAAACTTTGATGACGTGACTACTCTGCCTAAAAATTTTTACTATATTAGAGTTGTAGAAGGAAATAAGGCCAATAAATACAGTTTTATTTCGGTCTTATATGCGACCATCTTCAGTGTATTCTAGAAAAAAATTACACGATTTGATAATAAATATATACAAAATTTCCTCAACTTTCTTTATTGCAATCAAGCATTTTTTTGTTCTCAAAAATCTTTCTAAAATATTATACCTCGCTGTGGCAATGAAATAAAATTGAATTGAAATTATCGCCCTTGAGATGCATAAATAACATTTAAACCTAAATTTCAAATTAAACGAATCTTGAAGGGAATTATTAAAATATCTTTCAGAACTCATATTTTTAATTGGAATAATACTACCTTTATGGTGCCGAAACATTGGGTTTAAATAATAAATACAGAACTTAAACTAAAAAAAAAGGTAGTATTATTCCAATTGAAGGGAATTTATTTAAGCAGAGTGGATAAAACAGGAGTGGGAGTGGGGTAATATTTAGCCAGCCAAAAATCTTTCTAAAATCAAGAATTTCTTTGTTGTAATTAGAATTCATTAAAAAAATGAGAGCATAGTATCATAGGGACATATTTTCATTAATTTAAATGTAGCTTTGATAAACGTATATTCCTACACCCGAGTTTGTGTAATCCTACAGTAACAAGAGGCATTTACGAAAATTCTACCGGTGAACTGTTACCGCTATATATCGGTAAACAGCTGTTCATCAGGTTACAGCTATCGGGATAGATATTTTAAGAACGCAAGTGGTAAACAGGATTTACCTATGAAGATGAAACAGATTTGAAATTTGACGTAGTTAAACGATATCTCTTCTCGTCTTCTGTATTATCATAATCCGATGGATCCGATAAATGGATCTGGTAGATATGGTACAATTTTCGAACACGGTAACTATTAACCAGTTGTGTTTTCGAACGCAGTCGGTAGGTACGGTATCTACCGATAGAATTTTCGTAAATGCCTAAAGTTACTAAATATACGATATTTACGTAATCACCCCAACTCTGTAACAAGATTGCTAACTCTTAACAACCAATCAAAACGGCAAACACTAAAAAAAAAAAAAATTGAAAATGACAGGCTTTACATTTGTTTCTGTTGGCATTGGCTAATCTTTTTAGCAATGTTGCTAAGACAACTTTGTTACAAATAGGGGTGATTGTTAACCTTCTGTTGTATTGTCGTGTCGTTGCCATTTTTAACATTATTTGTCAATAGAAGTAGTGATTTTTTTATAACGTTGGGCATGTTTTTTATTGCACCGAAAAACTGCGATGTATCTTTTGTATGCGCTGAATTGAAGTCAAACCTATCTATATAAGATTAATCGCAGAACTGCAGTGAATAAAAAAAAAATGCGTTTTGAATAACGTAACCTATATATGTATATGCTGTTTTCTTGATCTATTTCTTTTTAAATGCCCAACACACAAACCTGTCATACTCAAGAAATTTGCCGCCAGTAGCTATTTTCGAGTCGGATGCATATCTGCTGAGCAGTTGCAGAAAAGTCTGCGGAGCATACTAAATAAAATAATAGTTACCTGCAATACATCTAATTTACAGGAAAACGAAAAAAACGATAGTCTGCGCAGTATTACATCTTGGATGTATTGCTGAGTAAAATCATGCCCATTTTAATTTAATAATTTTAGGGCCGGTTTTATAAACAATAAATTAATCCTTAGTTAGTTACTGCACAAGTAAATTAAATGGACCATTAAAAAAGAAAGGATATTATAAAACTAATCTCACTATCAAATATCTAACGGGGGATTTAATTAAATTTTAGTAGTGTGTTTGTGGTTTTGTGAAAAGTTTCTATATTCACATTCGTTATAAACGTAAATCAGTTGATTTGACAGTTGGAAAAGAAACGTGATCGTGGGAAAAATCATATTGATATTGAAAAACATAACCTATTAGATATTGTTGAAGATTATTTTCATATAATTTGGAACGACTCGGTTGCGTAAAAGCTTAAGGTTATTACTAGCTGATTCATTGCGGAAATTGACTTATTTCTTAATGTTAGTAGTCTTATATTTCCTTCAATCTGTCCCAATATGTGTAACACACATTGTTTTGACAATCGAAATCTCTTTTTAAACTCATGGATCGTACCACGATCATGTTTTTAACAAAAACCCTGTTTTAAGAAATGTCAAATTCAAATTTCAAAATGTAATTTCGCCCTTATGTTAGAAGAACAATTTATTTAAAAATATTTGTTTGAATACAAACTATGTTCTGCTTTAAAATCATATTTTGATAAATTTCATTTAAAACCGTGATCGTGGTACGAATGGATTTGTCCTGTTTCGGAACAATTTTGGTAGGCTACCTCGTGCAAATATAAATGCATCATCATTATCTGTTTATGAATCCGAGGAAACTGATGATACAGACTCTAAAGATGACGTACTCGACACAGACATTTCTTAAAAAAATATTTAAAAAGTAAATAGTTCCCTATTTCAATTGTTTTACAATAAACATAACAAAAAAAATACAGTTTGACGTTTCTTTAATAACTGATTTAAATCTAATAGCATGAAATTCCGCAGTTACTTTAATAGGTCGATTTACTTGTCATTAAACTTTTATAATACCCAAATCTTCAGTTAAATTAGTTTAGTAGCTAACTAAATTTTAACTGTTGATTAAATAGTTTTATAAGACCGGCCCTTAATATAAAACATTCAAGTAAAATTATTCATGTCATAACTTTATATTATATAATGAATTTTTTGTAATTAAATTGTTAACGTTGAAAATTGGCAAACATATTGCACATAAAATTCATGTCACCCGCAAATGCATATTGTTAAAAACTAATTTATTACTTAATATCTTTTAATAAATTAATTTTTATTATGAAAATTTAATCATAACCTACACATGATACAATTATTAAAACTAGCCCATTTATATTGACATGACAGTAATTGTTTTTAAAATAAATTTTATATCCAACACATTTTCATTACTGCCATTAGCGATATTATACCTCGCTGTGGCAATGAAATAAAATTGAATTGAAATTAGCACCCTTGAGATGCATTAATAAAATTTAAACCTAAGTTACAAATTAAACGAATCTTGAAGGAAATTTATTTAAGCTGAGTGGATAAAACAGGAGTGGGAGTGGGGTAATTTTTAGCCAGCCAATTGGTAACAAAAGCGAAATGATTAATGTTTCTTACCTTTAACCCTATTTATAATGTCGAGGGAATCGAATTAGTCTGGAGACAGGGCCGGCCTTATGTATTTAGTAATTTATTAATATTTAATTAATATTTTGTTACACGACCTACTATTTATTACGCAGTTTACACCAAAATCTGTGAGTGACTAAAGATGATTTACGTATGTGTATCGTACATTTTAACTTATAGTTATATACAGGGTGTAAATTTTAAAACGGGTCATAGGGCTATAACATAGAAAAACAGTTTCTATATTAATTTATTAGTGCATATTATAAAGAAAAAAATTACGAATTTTTTGATACCAAACATATTATATTTCTGTTTCATATAAAGCCAGAAAATAAATTTAAAAATTTGCACAATTAAGAAAAAATATCAATAGCCGTGAAACTGACAGAAACAAAATAAAACAATTGTTGACTTTAAACACTCATTAATAAACGTTTCTTACACCTTATTTGTTAAATTATTATTATTTTCGTTTTATTAAGAAGAAATCATGAACAATTTGACTCTTGAAGAAAAATTACAAATTATTAATGCTACCCCTGCACCACTCGCGCACTTATGACAAATTTTCGAACCTAACCTATGAAAATGTACGACGATGGCAACAAAGTTCCTGCAGAAAAGAGCGACGAAATACTAATTGGACTTATTCAACAAATTGTTTACCTTTATTTCTTTACCTTATATAAATATAATTGCAATTGCACCTATAAAAGTTAGTTTATACGAAATGTCAAACATAAAATTCTGAATTTTAATTTACTGCATAAACGACGTTATTTTAGTTTAGTTTCTTAATTTAATTTCATAATTTATATGCTGCATAAACCCAGCATAAATGATTTTAATTTGTTCCCTTGTAGTTTGCAGTTTTTCTTGTTTCTTATAACTTATTTCTTATTACATGTAGATCATCTTTAGTTTGTAAATACCTATTACAATAAATAATAATTTTTTTACTCTATTTTGTATTGGTTCATAAATTAATAACTTTAATCTTTAATTGTCCCCTATCATGACAATGTTTTGTTACTGTCACTTTCATGGCTAATGATATTTTTTCTTAATTGTAAAAATTTTTAAATTTAATTTCTGGCTTTATATGAAACAGAAATGTAAGGTGTTTGGTATCAAAAAATTCGTAATTTTTTTCTTTATAATACGCACCAATTATATTTTCAATACATTAATATGGAAACTTTTGGCGTCTAAAAAATTGTTTTTCTATGTTATAGCCCTATGACCCGTTTTTAAATTTACACCCTGTATAATAGAATCTAAAAACCCAATAAGGAAATACTGTTATTTGTGCATTAGGATCATAATATTAAATGAGAAGTTTCCGATGATAGCAAAATATTCACCCAGGTTTGCAAATTTAGCTTGTTTAAAAATTTTAAACGGCAGTCTGTAACTAATGAAATCCTGTTACTAAACAACCGTTTTGCAAACTCAAAACTTACAACTCAACTTCAGTTTTACTCACTATAATAGATAATAGGTATTTATGCAACAAGAGTGTAAACACAAGCTTTATAACATGAGGTCAAGTATTATTGGCCAAATGTCATAATAGTTATTTACATTCGAGTGCGTGTAAGTTGTATTTTACAGCGCGACAGCTTTCTTTAAGGCACGAGCCCTTAAGGCGATTTCTTTTCTAAATGCCCATAAACGTCCAGTGTATTTTGATTATTTTACCGCATAGTTAGACAAGTTACAACACAGTAAGCGTAAAATGTAGGTTACACTTGCTGTGTTATACAATTGTAAAGTTCCCATTACACTTCAGGAGGGCAAAAAGCTTGTTTACACTTGAGTTGCATACATGATTTTTTATACGACCTTAAGTAACAACTTAAATGGTACACGTGTATTAATGGTGGCAGGTCTGTAATATGTATAGAAAATAAAATACGAAAATCGTTTACTTTATACATCAGAGTATAAAAAGATGATTTACGAATGTGTATTTTACAATTTTACGCATTATTATTGATAAATAAATTTTATTTTGTATTTTTACGATATTTTTTTCTAAATAAAATATGCAGTGATCAAAAAAAATAATAATAATAATAGAAAATTAAAATATAATTTTAACATTATTTTGAAAAAAAGTTGTCACATGACCTTCAGTCATTTTTGATCACTCTGTATAAAATATACTGTTTCAAATCTACTCGTAATCAATAAGAAAGAAAAATAAAAAACAAAAGCAGATTTTCTCTTCTTCGTTTTCCTCACTGCCGTTTGGGGTGACATTGTCACAGTGACATCCAAAATTGCTATTGCTATTATCATTTCCAGCTAGGTAGATTCCAAAAGAAAAAAAAACTTCCCTAGTAAGTAAGTACGTTCCTGCTTAGGGATTATTGAAGCTGTAGGTTGGCAAAGTTATCAATCCACATTAAGTGTAACGCCATTTTGCCGCCTAATTTAATTACCGACTCTTTCAGAATGCTTTATTTGCTTGAGAACTCCAGGCCTTTGTGGCGTCTTTAGAAATACCTCTAATAAATTATGTCGCCCTTTCAAGAATTTGATATATTGTCCTTTATTTTTCATTCTGAACTTGCCATTTAAATGTGAAATTTTTACGCTGTTTCAGGCAAATTTAATATTAATTACAAAGTTGCTAATTAGTTTTGAAACGTGCGCCGAATATACAAAACATGCTTCACTCTGTAAAAAAATATGGAAGCATTGTATACCGTACAGAAATTGTAAATTGTAATATTTGCAATAAACAAAAATATGTACTTTAAAATAGGTTTATAAATAAAAAGAAATGCACTACAAAACATTTCTACTTTGCGTGTTATTCATTTATGAAGCTTATTGTTTTTTAAATTTTGCTATGAGTTTCATTTATATTTGCATAATAATTGAAAATATAAGCACAAAATAAATTTCATATTTTTTGCATTAATATGTGTACATACATACATAATATGGGAGTATAAATCAAAGTACGATTCTCTTGAAAATATTTATTATTTTATCAAAGTTAATTTTACTTAAATTTGAACAGAGATGTCGGAAGTGTTTTCGCTTAAGGGGGGCGAAAGAGATGATTTTTTTTTTTTGTAAATCGTGATGTAAATAAATAAGGAGAATTGGTGAGGGGGAGGGAAATTTAGTATATTGGCGATTCAAATTAAATTTTCCCGCCATCATATATCAGTGTTTATGACATCATAACACTGTACGAGCTGTCAATCTGTCATTGATATAATGTATTTTACGCTATAGAAAAAGTTTCAAAACATGAAACTTGTGTTAAAGGATATTTTAAATAGCTTACAATCTCTAGAAAATTTCTATGAAGGAAAGGAAATACTATATTATGGACGTATTTTTAGTTTAAATTTTGTCCACCAGATAGAGTTTGCTTAACTTGAATCGCGAATAGGCGGTATATGAAATTTACGCACAAATGCATTAAAATTGTTTGTTTATATCTTAGTTACTAGGGCGGAATATTGAACATTACGCCCGCCGGGCTTTTTGCTAGTTTTACTGTCCACCGGACTGTAAAAAAGCCAAAACGCCCGGTAATGATACTAACTTTTATTTAATTATATAAATTTTAGACATATTTTTTAATTATTTATAACGACAAAATAAGGTTAACCTGGTCACGTAAAGGGTGATGCCCACCCTGTTTTAAGTTAGGGGGGGGGGGGCGATCCGCCCCTTCTGACCCATACTTGCGACGCCCCTGAATTTTAATTAATTTCTTCTAACGTAATTATTGTTTTTTGAATTATAAATTTCATTAAGTTTTTATTTAATTTGTATAATCAAAGAACAGATTTTATGTGGGAAAATTTGTCGACTATAGCATGGATAAGGTTTTAACATTTACTCAAAATCTCAGTCAAACAGCATTTATTCTTAGAACACTGACGTTGCGGTGCACACTTAATTCTATAATCGATTTTAGGAATTGATGAGTTTCAGTTTTTTGATTATAACAAAATATTTTGACTTTTCAACTATTTAGTTTGACAATTCTATGAAATAGGATTTTTTAAATTTCATTTAACAGTAGTTTCACTTTAAGGTTTGCCTTCTTCTGAGACGAATGAATCATAATTTCCAGTATTAAAATTTTCAAATACATCCCTGAATTAATTTAAATACCTCCTATATTTCAGTGGTATTGAGTACAATTCTAGTCTTTTTTAACGGAATACATAAAGGTCAGTTTCCTTTCAAAATCACATCATATGACAAAGTTATGTAAAGAAACCACATCTATAAAATAATTTAAACGTAAACATCAGTGACTTGTCATAATTTACTCATGCACCCATCGGCACAAATATTGAAATGAACGTAGAGTGTGCAGCCTATGTTTAAATGTAGTGGTTAGTTGTAACCCCACATCAATACGTGCCGCTGAGTATTCTCAAATGAGAATCTTTCAGTCTAACATTTGTGGAAGATAATGTGAGCCAACGGGAAGAGTCCGCCATAGCTCAATTGGTAGAGCGTTGTCCCGGCAAGACAGTGGATCTGGGTTCAAATCCCGGTGGCTGACATTATCTTTTCACTCTTTCCTAATTTATTTAATAATAATGCTGTTTGACTGAGATTTCGAGTATTGATTACTCCGTAGGACGATCCTAGCAATCCTCAAAATTGTAAAACATGAGATTTCAAAATTTCATATTGTTCATTGGTTTTATGTTAATAACATACTAAAAATTTATATTCAAATTCCTAGAAATAAAGTTTGAAGAGTTTCGCGCTATAAACACCATCTTCTAGAATTCTTATTAATTTGCGCTCATAGTTCAGTCAATAGTACAGTCTTAGCTACGCGCTAACTTCACTTCATTACTTTAATAGCAAGGGACATCAATACTGTGTGTTCTGGACTGTAATTGAATCATCTGCATATTTTCGAGCGCAGCAATTACCTCGTCGCTACAGGATCGTCTTAACAGATTTTATTTTGACTATCTTTAATTGTATAACGAATACCATCATTTATAATTTCGTAATTTCTTCTTGGATAGTGTATCGACCTATATTCACACTATACAACATCCTCATTAAACTATCTCATCCCCGAACAATCCCTTTCTTCAACTATTGAACTATCTAACTCTAGCCTCCAATTTTCTCCACTAGGGTGCATTAGCGTCGCTTCGGGGCGGCAACCCTAACCTTTATAATTAACCGATGTCTTGCAGAGCTTACGGCTTCGCTCTCTCATGAACAACGCCGTGGTCTTTAATTTTATATCTCAAGATTTATGGGCCAAACGTGTGATCAAAAATTTAGGACAGAGGCAGGCGTTGAATTTTACATTTAAAGAACTTTAAAAGTGGAAATAAATATTTGATTTAAAGGGAAAGTAGGGAAGAGTTGATTTATAGGGTTTACTTGTACCTATTCACGTTGCAACTTGAATACTATTAAGGTGACACTAAAGGCAATGTTTCTCAATTTTTTAATTTTATCAATGGTTAAGACGTTTATATGTTCAAGTTTAGTTCTTAATCCATGCGACAACAGGAATGCTCTTATATAATTTTGTTACATGTTTAAATATTTATTTATGGTACTATTGTCACGCGTTCGTAAATTTATATACTTAAAAATAATATATACTGAGTTTACAAGCAGCTTTGAAACTGTTTTTTAGGCTTGAAAACACCATGTGAACATTGTCAAAACGGATTTGAATTCTCTCAAACCAAAACTAAAATCCATGGGTTAAACTTGAAAATTAGTTTCAAAACTACTCATGTAAACATTTAAAATTCAGTTTCGATATTGCGCATGCGTTTCTGCTGCTTTCTGTTACTAACCTATAAATAAACTGGTAGTTTTGTAGTTTTAGTGTGGAGTGGTATGAAGTAAAAAATGTAGGAATAATGGCTAAATGACGTACGAGGGGTCGTTTTTATATTCCCGGATTAGACAGTTATCAGTTTTAATGCTATTTTTCTTCATATTGTTTTTTAATCACATTGGTAACGTGTATGACAATTTACAAAACAATTGCAGCAATATTAGTTCTAATACTGTCAGTTTGTGTTATCGCGCAAGGTGTCCTGTTACTTCATGAAAATGCACCAGCTCACAAGTTAAGACTTTCAAAACCTGCCGTTGCTGAAGGTGGCATCGTAGAAATTGACCATCCGCCTTATAGTCCAGATCTAGCCCCTTGCGACTATTTTTTGTTTCCAAATCTCAAAACAAAAAAACGCTAAGAGGAACAAAATTCAGGGACGATAACAAACTTAAGCGTAGATTACACGATGAAGGTTTCATTTTCAAGTGACTTAAAAAGTGTCTTTATAAGTGACCTTACAAGTTTATTTACACGATCAAGTTTTGCGTGAATTAAAATATCCAAGTGTCAAAATTTAAGTTATACCTACATTAAATTGTCATTGAATTTTCGTCACTTGAATTTGTCGTATATAGCCATCAAGATTTCAATTACGTCTCTATCCCATTTTGCCATTTTTCAGTTTAATATCGATCACTTATAACACTACTTCAATACATCAAAAATATAAACACAAATGATATTTGACAGTTACTTGACAGTCAAACTTATAGGGACTTTTCAAGAAAAAGTTTTTCGTGAAAAGTCTCTCTTGCACTCATGTCATTGTGCGAGAGAGAAATCTGTTAGTCATTTGAAAAGAAAAAGTTCAACGTGTAATGCACGCTTTATAGCTGCTCTTGAAAGGCATTTTGCGGACAAACAAAAAGAGTATTTTTTATAATGGATTAAAGATGTTATTGAAACGATGTAATACTTAAATATATTCAAAAGCAAAAGGAAAAGGCCTATATTGAATTTTTTTTTTTTTTTTATTGTATAGGATTATAAAAACGATCCCTTGTATTTCAAGTGAAGAGAATCCATCACTTACATCAGCCAAATGCGCATGCTCCGAAATTATTTTCAAATCAATCTGAGATTTGTTGCAAAAATTGCATGTAAACAGTTTCATGTAATTTTGACTGAAAACTGAAATCATTTTCAAAAATGCATGTAAACGTAGTAGGTAATAGAGAAATCGTGTAGGTAGGTATTATATTTATTTTCCAAAATAAGAATTAATAATAATAATTTATAAAAATTGTAATAATATATTAATGTTTATTTAATGATATGAACATTTGATATGTATAAACTTTCCGTGAAACACGCTGTGTTTATTTAACTCTGCATATAGTATAAATTAGTAACATTTATTTCATGTGTATTTATGTAAAACTGGCAATATTTCAAGCAGAAATAATATCAAAATATTTGAACATAAACATATAGTCCTATTTCGTCTCTAAAATCATTTTATATTACTCAAGGATGCGGAATGTAAGTACACATATTTAGAATAAAATTGCAGTTGTATATAAGTAAATGTTATCTTTTAATTAAAATACCATGTAAACTTAAAATTATTTCCACGACCTTACGAACTTGAAGCACATTTTTGTTTTCATATTAATATATTCTACATTTTCCACAATGTTAAGAGTTTACAATTAAATAAGCGGTATTTTAATTACAGACTTTATTTTAAAATGAAATGTTTCTTTAACCAAATAAAACAGGTAATTGTATGGACTGCAATTAACTCAAGCTTTCATGCATTTTCATATTATATAAAACAGAGAAAATTGTATTCTATTTCTATCCATTGTATAAATTCTTTGTTAATTATTACATCATTCGTTTTAAAACTGGTTTATCAAAGTTTTATATAAATTATATAAATTGTAATTTTTGGAGGCATCTACGTAGTGCTCTTTACGCAACTAAAACATTAATGAAAATAACTTTCGAAATACATCTACACAGTTATTCACACTTACATATTAAAATAATGTAGAGCCCTTACACTACCACAGGTGTTGTCGCGGTGGCGATATTCCAAGAGGAAGACGTTCTCGTCTAAAACGGTGTTTGCGACGTGTGAAAAATTCAGATATTTCTAAGGGATCGCATAGCTCAGTTGATAGAGTGTCTGAGTGTCCGACTAGATAACGGAAATATAATATTCTTTTATTGTAATATTTATAATGCATTTTACTAATATTCTTTTTTCTTGTTCCAGGTAAGTACTCATCACCATTTTGAAGATTATTCTTTTGGCATCGTACACAATTCTGGTCCGTGAGTCGTATTACCTATTTTCAATCTAGAGTAGTACATTATCTTAATTATCAATATTAATACCAAAAATATTAAAGGCTGCATTTTTATTGGATCAGTATTTTAACTAAATTATGAGCTAAATGCTTAGAATTAAATGGTTAGGAACTTATATTAAAAATGTAATTTAACCTAATCTAATCTAAACTAAACCTGACTAAATTAACCATAATTGCATCTGACTAGGATACAATATTCATATTTACAGATTAGTTATTTTACAAATATTGTAGAGATGCATTCGGGTCGGGCCGGGCCGGGCTTTGAGGTGTGGATCGACTTGGCCCGAAAATAAAAATTACCGGCCCGACTCGAAGATCGACTCGACAAAAAAATTAGCTAGCCCGGCTCGAAAATTGACTCGAAATCGGGCCGGGCCAGGTCAAAGCTCGAAATTGGTTGCATCCGGCATTCCTAATGTTGATTTTTATGTTAAGGCGAAATTTTTAACTTTTTTCGTGTCAAACTTATAAAAAACCTCTGCATTCTTATAATTTTCAACATTAGTGACCCTTCTAGTGTAAGTTTCTTATAAAAATTACAGACCCACGAGTATTTAACACTTTGTTTACCAAAGAATTTAAACAACATTTTCACAAATCTTATATAAAAAAATTTAACTTAATTTACATAAGGATTTTTTATCTAACTTTGTTTCTGCTCAAAAACAGGACAAGAAATCATTACGGTAGGAACAAAAATCACTTTTATTTAAGTATACGAGTAATAACAATAATAATAGCAACATCACAATATAATTATTATGCTTTAATGAATAACCTTGAATTCTTGAAGTAAAATAATACATTTTTATTTATTAATATGTGAAGTGTGTTATTAAATCATTTTGATCCTTTTTAACTTCATCCATTTTCATTAAAATATTAAGGAAACTGTGCATTTGATTGAACCATAAGATTTTTCGGGCCGGCCCGAAAAGCTCGAATTTTCGGGCCGGGCCAAAATCAAAAGTCCGACTCTCCTCGATTTTTGAAAATGATTAGCCCGATTCGGCCCGATAAAAAATATCTTCGGCCCGGCTTGATGATCGACTCGAGTGCAACTCTAATTGGTCTGACTAAAAAAGTATAAAATTCTGATGAAATAAATATAAGATAAAAACTACATGTATGCAAAATATACTAGAACAATCTAGTACTTATAGACTAATGCAATAAATATAAAATTTATGTATTTATTGTATAATAACTAATATTTGCACACGGTGTTTCTCAAATTTATTTATTTTAGTCTGCTTTTTCAATGATGGTAAAAAAAAATTAAATGATCAATTATCAGTACCTACAATTAAATTGAATTTTTAAATTATCTTGTTTTAAAACTAGCAATTAACTGGCATTTACTTTTTTTGACGGTGCAAATTTATTTTCTCGCACACAAATATATTCAATTACGCTGCAGAAGAGAAATGAGTTCTGAATAGAAAACGACCACAGGGACTAACAATCGAATCGAGAATAGATTTATTTGTTCTTTTTAAATTGCGATAATTAAGGAGTAATTCAGATGGATTTTAATCCAGATTTGCACTTGCGATCAGTGTGCTAAACTATGCAAACCAAAAAAAAATTAATTCACTTCTACTGCAGAGTTGCACGGGTTAACAAGAGTAAAGTTTAAAATTGAATTCTGAATTTTAGGTAGTGGTGATTGATGTTTCAATATTACCCAGTTGCGGACCGAAAATTAATTTTAAATTGAAACATTTTACAAAAACCTGTACCTACCTGCAAATATAATTTATATTCTGTTAATATCTAATAAATAAGCGTGGGAAATTTCTAGATTGTGGAATGAATAAGTTGTTAACAATTACTCGAAACAATTGCACCTTCTTCCGGGTCTGTAACATTCAATAAAAACAAAATGATACATGCAAAATATCATGGACATTCGGCCCGATTCTGTAAGAAGAGTTACTAGAATAAAGTTACTAAAATAGTCCTTAAAATGAAGGTCAGTTACTACTACAGTAACTTGTTATTTTTTGTATTCTATAAGCACAGAGTCATTACAGTTTTAGATACTTAGTTGTTAAACAAGTTATTACGTTAGAGACTAGCCAAACCTAGTATTTAAGGTGTAGTAACCTTTCAGAATGGCTGGAATTTGGATGAATTTTGAATTTCATAGAGCATTGGCAGATTTGGAAAATCTGTATGTATAAATAAGTAACTGTAAATAATTTTCGGTAATGTTTATTTATGATATTGGATAAATTTATATTAATATTTTTATTTCACAGAAGAAGAAATAGGTTAAAAAATAGATTCGTAAGAGACGAGAGTAATCCTTTCTTAATTTCGGATGTAAAATTTAAAAAATTGTTCTTCCCATAACAATTTAACCTCATTAGTTTCAGAGGATGTGTTTTCATTTCGAGCATTATTTTGTGGTTTTCTAAATAAGCTATTAATATTACGAACTATTCGTTGGTTGTTTTTGAAGCCCTAGCCTTGTTATATACCATGATGCAAAAAGGTCTAACACTTGTTCACTTGTAAACACTAAGAAATGCCACTTGTCAGATTAGAACATACGCAGAAGAAGAAATACGCATGCGCACCACAATTCGTGTTCCTCATTTCACTGCTATCTTAGTAACTAAGTTTGTTTAGTTACTCTGGTAGTAACATTCCTAAACATTTAATTACAAAATACGAAATATGTATTCAGTTACTAGGATAGTTGCTATCAGAGTAACTTCATAGTAACGTTGCTAACAAGTAACAATGTTAGATACTTTTTACAGAATCGGGCTGATTATCACACTTACAGAAAGTTATTACAAAATATTACATATCATGAACACAAAATAATCGGATAAGGCCAGCACAATACCTTCCGTCAATTTTATGTATTTTGCACAAATCCCTTACCGAAAGTTGGAAAAGATTCTATATATCCAGTAAAATAGTAACACAAACATAACTATTTTCTATAAATTTCATACCGAAAATTCTTTGGAACAGATTGTATATATCCAATAAAATTATAACAGGAACAAATACTATGTAAATTGCACTTGACATTGACATCTGTCTATTAGAATATTTGAATATATCACAATTTCCATGATTATATCATAGCTGGCTGATTTATGAAAGTTAATCTCTTTAAAATTCTTTAACTCTATTGCTCGGTTACAGAAACGTTAATCAACGTCTTGTTCAATCAACGGTACATCAGAACGAACAAATGCACAATTTTTTTACCGCAATGACTTAAATGTCATAAGAACAACGAAACTGATTCGAATTTGTTCGTTTTGAAGAATAGTTGATTAAGTAATGCGTTGATTTTGATTAACGTTTCCACAACTGGGCATGTAGCTATTGAATATAATGGAATGTGTAATCAAATCGTATAGTTAATCAAATGTTATTTCATATTTATAACATAAAATGTCAAAAAATGATATTTAACTGCGTTCTTTCAATAAAAACTGTTAAGAACTTCAAATAAAAGTACTTCCAGTTGTTCAATTATAACCATAATCTAATCAGCTCTTCATATGAATGTAAAGAAGAGAAATATGAAAGAATTGTAATTTTTAGAATGGGGGATTACACAATTTTTTTTATATAATTTCATCTGAAAATATTAGGAAAACTAAGACTATTGATGAAAATCCGGTGAAAAAATTCCTATTAATAAGCGAGTTACGGTCTCCCGAATTTTGAAAAGATTGACGTGACGTCACATTTATGTGTTTTTATATCAAACTGTTTTCATCATGGACCTAAATGTTCTTGAAATATATGCTATTTTAAGTTATATTTACATAAAAATAAATGAATATTATAACACTGTATAAGTATACATACTTTATAATTACAGATGTATTTAAATTATTAAGTTTAATGCAAGAAATTTATGTTAAAATAAAAACTGTTTGGAAACTGTAGTACAGGAATGTTAGCCCCTCCTTTCGAATTTGAATTTCTTAACTTCCATTGGTAGTAATCCCACCTCCTAACACGCTATTTGTAATGCATGTATAGGCGGTTTCTCGGTCGCCAATCAAAATATTTTCATATTAGTGTCGAAGCGTTATAACAAAAAACCCTTTATTTCCGAAATATCTCAATTATACAATTTCATTTTTTTTTTTATTAATATTCGTTACTCAGCATATACATTCGTATTTTTTTTACTATTTTCTTTTAATTCGATTGAGCCGTAATCCCCCATTGTCGTGTTGGAGTTATCATCGGAGAAATTTTTGTCACACGCATACACACACACACACACACACACACACACACACACGTGCTTATTTATAAAAAAACTCACCACCGAATTTTTTGAATAAAGACAGTACCTTCCTTACCCAAAAGGTGATGGAAGGTAAAAATTCATAGACTCTTAATTTGGCCTTTTCCAATACACAAAAATATATGCTACTTAGTTCTTGTACATCATTTCTTGCATTTATAGTTGTTGCAATCATCCCTGATATGTAACATTTCAAGAAACCTTCGTTTGGAGTAATTTTGTTCTTCAAACAAAAGAGATTTATTCCTTTCATACTTTTATAACTGAATATCTCTCCTTCTCTTTATTGCATTAAATAATTTCTATCACACAATTACAATACCAAATTGCTTGGAAACCGATTCAGAGGGCATCATAAACACTACAATCTCTCTCTATACCATCATCTACTAGAGTTTGATCTCAAGTGGAATGTTACATCAAGCTTCAAGTTTCCAAATTACCCGTGTCCACAATGGATGAATCATCCATGAAACTCCAGATTTGTCTACGTGGGAGTAATGGAGATAGATTGAAAAGGGTAGAAAATCTACTGGGAACTATAAAGGTTCTGAAATTGATGTGGTTTTGTATATTTTAAAACAGAAAGAGAAAAGGTTTAGTAGTTCTATTAAAAGTAAAATAAAAAAGAAGTATGAGATGGAGTTTGACATCATTATAGCAAAGTAGAATATACGTTATTTATATTACAACTTGATCTTGAAACTAAACCGAGTGTTATTATTTTTTAACTTTTATTAATTTAAATACATACCTACATATTTATTGATGCTGGAAATTATTATATTCCTTTGCATTCATATGATATAACTATTGTTTTATTTTCTATTACAATTTTCTTTTTAAAACGTTACCATTAATAATTTTAAATAATAGGTTCTTTGAAAGTGGCATTTATCTGTTAGTTACATACATTTAAAATCTGAACTGTATAACTAAGGAATTGTGTTTATTTTTAATATATAGGCTCCGGGATTTATAAAATAGATAATTTTATATATTTATCTATAAAATACAAGGTGTCACAAATTATGAGGGCATGTAGTACTGACCAAAATGAGTAAAAAGAAGTTTAATGAACAAGGGTCCGATCTTCAACTGTTTTTGAGAAAGAGGCCATTTTGTATTAGAATCGAAGAAAAATTGACTAAGATAGTGGTCGAACAAAATTTGCCAGTAAATAGACTATAAAAAAACAATAATATTTTATAAGAAATATTTTTTTTCATTTTCTAATAGTTGCGAAGTTATTTGAAAACTAAATATTAGCAAAGGTAGCCACAACTTTTGTCTTAGTACAATTATTTGATTTTTTTTTTTGAAAAACAAAAACACATCTAAGATGACCACTAAAAAGTAAACAAAATGTCTCATTTAATCAAAGTTACAGTTTTCGAGATAGCAGAGGTAAACACCGAAAAAACTCATTTTTCATTGCCTCGGAAACTATTGAAGATCGGACCCATGTTGATTAAACTTCTTTTACTCATTTTGGTCAGTACTATATGCCCTCATAATTTGGTACACTTATTTTTTAACACCCTGTATATAGGAAGTATGAATGCATACCTATCGAAAATTTAATAATCTTTAATTCTTATAATAACATAAATAGCGAAAACACATTGTATTTTTCGAAGAAGAACTGTTTAAGTAAATTGCCGTTTCCGGTTACCTGATTTACACCAAAATCAAATAGTACCTTTCCCTATTAGAATAAGGTAGAAATACGAGGTTTCAAAAATTTTTGATTGAAGGTATTTGAGATAGAGCGTTGACAAAATTCATATACATACAAACATACAGATATCATCGTGAAAATGTTAAAATCGGATTCTAGGGACCTTAACACGTGGTCATTTACTAAAATCTCGATAAGTGATTTTTAGCACGATCCCTATACCTCCCTTACCAAGAGTAGCGGGAGGTAATTTTTTTAAATATTGATTTTTGTGATTTGTCTTTCAAAAAATGTTTGTTGTACTAATTGGTACATCCTGCAATCCTGAAATTACCTACCTATATAATTTACATTTCGTTTGATGTTCAATACTTTCAAATTTGTTGATTCGTATTTCATTTGTTCGTTGTTACAAACCTTTTGCAAAAAATTAAACTACAAATTATCCGGGATTTTATTTCCTAACTGAACTCTTTTTATGTAATTTATTGTCGGCATTTATTTGTAATAAAATGTAAATTATTGACATTAAAACAAAATTACAAAATTTATTTGTGTTGTCACATACATATACCTATAGATAATTGCGAAATTCGACTGCATTTAATCCAAAACTAATTGCGAAATATAGGTTTTATATTACGAGAGAATAAAATGTATAAAACTGCATGGGAGTGTAATGAAATGAAAATGTTATTATTTTCATATGTTAGGACGATTTTGAGCTATAAATTATTTTATTTATTCATTAAAATGTATTGTTTTGTTATTACATATTTAATTTTAATCGCTATTGAATTGTACCTTCAACATAAAACATAAATAATATGTACTCCATTTAATTGAATAGATATTATGTATAATGAAAATAATTTATTATAAGTAAATATTATTTTTGCCCTCCTGAAGTGTAATGGGAACTTTACAATTGTATACACAGCAAGTGTAACCTACATTTTACGCTTACTGTGTTGTAACTTGTCTAACTATGCGGTAAAATAATCAAAATACACTGGACGTTTATGGGCATTTAGAAAAGAAATCATCTTTATTATAATAAAGTTTATGTAAAAAAGTACTACCTACTTAAGTTATTTTTTTACTTTAACATTTCCTATATTTAAAATTAATTTATATAAACCAATCTCACGGTAGCGACATCTGTCATTATTGTAAAAATCCGCCGTTACCGACATAGTCACCGATCGATATACCTGTCAAATACGCGAGCATTTCTGAAATGTCAAATATCGACACCTACCTATTATTTATTACGAAGAAAACATGAGCAAATAAATATATTATCAGTCATAAACAACGTCTATTATTACAGATAAATTTTTGCTAGAAGAAGTACTCTAATGAAGGTAAGTAAAATCAAATTTAGAAATTGACTTAACCCTAGTATTTTAAACTGACCTATCTCATTGAAAAAAGTGATTTTCATTATCGTCGGCCAAAAAATTTGATACAATTCTCGTGCGTGAAGTATTTTACAGCGCTCCAGCTAATAAGGCACGAGCCCTTAAGGCGTCGCGCTGTAAAATTCAACTTACACGCACTCGAATGTAAATAACTATTTCCAAATCATTACGGTAATTATTATAATGATGTACATTGAACAAAGTGTGACATGTATTTTATTATAATTTTTTACCTGAATTTCAATTTGAACCGGTTTGTTCACACAACCTACAATTTGCATTATGTTCAAAGTATCTACTATATTACTTTTTCTACGATAGTGCATAAAATTGATGTTTAGTTGTTTGTAAAACGGTTGTTTAGCATTGAGTGTTTAAAATTTATAAACAGGAAAAACCTCATTCACAGCTCCGAAAATAAACATAAAATTATGTGTATATAAAACTATAAATAACGTTATAAACAATAGATTTTTATGAAAGTGTTCACAGCTCCCGAAAATAAAATTAAACATGTCGTAAACACAAGGATTTGCAAATGTTAAATATTTTACACAAAAATAAGCACCTACATAACAACTGTCATTTGAGCTGTCAATTTACGTTCTATAGGTACCGTGAATATTTTTTAACGTGAAACATTGAGTTTATCATATCCATGGTTACGACTTCATATTTGATTGACAGCAATGTATTTGCCCGTTCCATTTAAAATGAAACATAGGGAACGAATCTGACAGAAGTATTATATTTAAATATTGTAAGAAATTTAGCGGAGTCAGAAAACCACTCGAGTACTAAACATATTTCGGGCACAAGGTTCACACAGTATTTTTTCTACATCTAAATTTAATTTTTAGAAAACAGGTATAATTTTTTAAACAATATTAACCTCTAATGACATCTAGTCAATATGACAGATAACCCTTTAATTTCCCTATAAGTTATGATTTGACATTTGATTGACAGCAATGTATTTGTCTGTCTCATTTAAAGTGACACATGGGGAATGAATTTGACAGAAGTATTATATTTAAATATTGTAAGAAATTTAGCCGAGTCAGAAAATCACTCGGGCACAAGGTGCACACTATATTTTTTCTACAACTAATTTTAAATTAGAATGCAGGTATAATTATTTAAACAAAATTAACCTCTATTGACGTCTTATCAAATGTCAAATTCGTTCCCTATGTTTCATTTTAAATGGAACGGGCAAATACATTGCTGTCAATCAAATGTCAAGTAACCATGGATATGACAAACCCAATGTTTCACATTAAAAATACTCACGGTATATAATTTTAAAAAGCTGTCTTAAAACAAAGGTTCGCATAAATTATTGCATACAGAGCTTTAAAATGTATGAAGTTGTTATCATTGCTTATTATTAATGAATGTATTAAATGATTGATGTTAATTTACGTTTTATTTTCGAAGCAGTGAACACCAACCATAAAGTCTTATTTATATTTTTATTTATATTTCTTATTTTCCTAGCTGTGAATGAGCCTTCAATTTTCAAAATCAGTTTGAGTATTTTTGTTGACATACTTTTCATATTTAATATTGTGATCCTCATTCATAAATAAAATATTTTTTTTATATATATTGGGTTATTAGAGACTATCAACAAGTACTTATAATGTAAGTGTTTTAAGCACAATTTCTAGAACTTGGCGAAGTTTTTAAAATTGACGAAAAAAAAATTACAAAAAAATGTAAAACAGATTTAACAAAAAATATTCTCAGAAATTAAACCATTTAAAGTTTGTTAGTTAAAAAGAAAATGCGATGAAGCCTCATGCAAACATAAAAGAATTTCCTGGGGTTAAATTAAACAAACATCACGAATAGTCCGGTAAAGGTTTCTTTCTGACAGTTAAAATTGCATTGCACCTCAGGTTGTCCTGACATCTATCGGATAAACGCCCAACCGCAATGCCGACCCGCACAACTGCAGTCAAAGAGTTTTTGCTACAGGGGATGTTTTATTTTAACAACTTCACAGTAAATCGAAGAGTCTGTTAGATGTTGTACCGGCTCGCCTCACACAGCGACCAAACTAAATTGACCACAACACATTGCGCTTTCAAAAAAACTTAAGAGAAATGCAATTCCTTCTCAGACATGGGGTACACTGCACAGAATGATCGCAAAAATTGTTCAGCTAAGTTTCTTCTTGGAAGAAAAACATTTAGAAAGATTTTGTTCACAATTAACTAGCACACAAAATTAGACATTGGACTTATATAACAATAATTTCATTTATAAATTTTAAATTATACGAAATGTCAAATATAAAATACTCAATTTTAATTTACTGCATAAACGACATTATTTTAATTTAGTTTCTTAATTTAGTGGCATAATTTAATATTATAATTTACATTTTTCATAAACCCAGTATAAAATATCTGTTGTGACCAACACAAAACCTTCCTTCAATTCGATGTATTTTGTACAAATCCCATACAAAAATTTTCTTGAAAAAAGTTCATTATATTCTGTAAAATTGTAACACGAATACACTATTTTTTTATAAATTCCATACCCAAAGTTCCTTTGAAAAGATTCTATAAATCCAATAAAATTATAACACGAACGAACATTATGTAAATTGCACTTGACACTTCCTCTTTCTTCAGCTTTTTCCTATTTCATTAGGGTCCACTGT
Organism: Ophonus ardosiacus; assembly: GCA_943142095.1. Taxonomy (NCBI): domain Eukaryota; kingdom Metazoa; phylum Arthropoda; class Insecta; order Coleoptera; family Carabidae; genus Ophonus; species Ophonus ardosiacus. The sequence continues at coordinate 37,904,694 of OW964832.1, read as the reverse complement.
TTCTCACTCTTCTCTTCTAATCATTCCTGTCCAACGCATCTTGTTGATATAGTTCTTCCTTTCTCAAATCTTCTGTTACACTGTCCTTTCATCTTCTCTTTGGCCTTCCTCTTATTCCCGGCATTGAAAGTTTCAATCTGGAGGCGAGGATGCAACTGGAAGTCACTTGCAAGGCGCGAGGGACACTTTGTCACTTATACCACTTTCTGATCCTATACTTTCCAACTTTGGTTTCGCACTTGGCACTGACATCTGTCAATCAAATTTTTTGAATATATCATGATTACAGCAATCAGCAAAGCTAACTGATCTTTGAAAGTTTATCTCTTTATAATTCTTTAACTCTTTATCTGTTGAATATGAAGTAAAATGTTTAATCAAACCGAACATTTTCTTTAATATTTATAATATCATAAAAGGTCAAAAATAATATTAAACTGCGTTTTTTTTTTTAAAGAAAAACTGTTAAAAACTTGAAATAAGGGAACTTCTGGTGGATCAACTATAACCAAAATCTAATAACCTCTTCATAAGGAGAGGAATACGAAAGAATTATAATTTTTGAATAAATTGTAGTATTGGAGTTATCGTCGGAAAAAAATTGTGACACACACACATACGGATACACACAGACACACACGGATACACACACACAGACATACACACACACACACACACACACACACACACACACACACACACACATACATACAGATATACATACAGACATCATCTTAAAAATAGGAAATTCGTATAATAGAGACCTAAAACGTGCTTATTCATTAAAAACTCACGACCGATTTTTTTCATCAAAGACATCTTCCTTACCTAAAGGTGACGGAAGGTAAAAATGTGTTCATTAAACTAAATATATACCTCTTATAATGGAAGAAACAAACAAATTTCATATTCCACTATAGTTTATCTTAAATGAAGTAAATAAATAAGTAAATATATCATTACGGCATATTACCCATTTCTGGGTGTGCCAGTATCCACAACACATGTAGACATCGGTAATGGTGACGAAATATTTTACCGTGTGGGCGCTTACCAGGCGTCACCTCACGGGCACTCATAGTTGGTGTGAAGAGTGCACCACAGGGGTCACTTTTTGTGCCATTTAAAATTGGAAATATTTGGTGTCTGTCGGGATCGAACCCGGCTCACCAATAACATCACATTGATAATAGGATAAAAGTCATGTAATTTCGTTTAATAGTAACAAAAATGAGTCTAAAAATGTTATCTCGAACAAAGAAGAGATGAATTCATAATAATACTGAAAGTAAAGAGATATATACCTACTGTGGTTATGAGATCCTGATATGCTCTCATCTCCTGACAAAATGACATCACAATCTGCTCAATCATGTTCAACTTTATAAAAAAACTGACAAAAAAGTTTCTCGCTGACTTTTTAATACCATGGGTCTACAGCCGGTGGAGATATTTCAAAAGTGAATTGTTACCATCTAGATTATTTATTTTATTTTTCGTATCCAAACCATATACATTATATACACATAATATACATATTAATTCATAAAAACAATCTTACTAACCATACAACAAATATTTCTCTCTCGTTTCAACTCGTTGAGTATTATCGAAAATTTTCAATTGTCTTGTTGTATAATATATGAAAATTATGGTAATTTGCTAATTACGTTAGACTTTCTTCTGCTGCACAAAGGAAATAATAATTAGTAAGAGAACTGAAATTACTAACTTTTATTAATTATTTCTATTAAAGAAGATAAAGTGTCCTAACTTAGAATGCAAATATATGAAGCCTTCAGATGCAAACAAAGTAGACGAATGCAAATTTTTGTATATAGAAGATAACAAGCCTGTCTGAATCTATTGCTCGCGTTTGTTTACAATTCCATTATTCTTTCTCTCTCTGTGACGATAGTAGAAGCGTGAATTTGAGCGTCAACGCAAGGTTTTATTTGCAAATCTGCATAATATGGAGACCCGAGGCAAGCCCTGTTCTTAATTTCAGGCCAAATTAAAGTTTCAGAAAACGTTCTTTGTTGTTCCGCATTAAGGAATTGTTTTTTAAATTAGTACTGTCCGGACCGCCTTTGATATTATTTGTTTCTTGTTTGTTCTACCGTCAGGAAACAAATGAGTAATTATTTGTGGTGTGATTTCTTACACAAAGCAAGAAAGAAATTAATTTATCGCTTACTTTATCCGTGAACAATATTTCAATTTCAATATACATATTTCAGATTAATCCATGGACTCGTTATTACCAAAGACTTCAGAAAAGTATTTGTATTTAAATTTAATTTAATTTTACTTTTTATTAAACCAAATTAATAATGTCAAAGTATTATTTTTAATATTTCCATTATTGCATTTCATATGTCAGTTATTTATGAATAATTTTCTTTATTTATTTAGCAAAGTTAGCCATGGGCACAATTTAAATAAATCATTAAATTCTACGTATGAACAAATTATCGTTATTCCTACGTAGACTTTGGTCTGGTTTATAATGAATTTAATTTACGATTGTACAATTTATAATTTTAATTTTAAAATATAAACACAATTAAAACGCATACGATGGTTTAGGAACGATTTACAAATTTATAAATTTGAAATTTATATTTAGAATGTAACTATATTTTATATTTCCAAATGTAAATTTCAAATTCAACCAATCACAAGAGAGAACTATTAAATATGGCGGTAAGGTATAACTTTTTCTACATCCGTCAGCTGTCTTTTCTGTTTGTAAGTTGTTGACATTTTAAAGATGGATTCACAGGAACAAATTGATATTTTGTTTTTTGTTAATAAGCAGTATTCGCGAACATCGTAATTTGTACTGTAAAGCAAATGAATTGTACAAAAATAAAAATGTTTACGTAATTTCAATGCAATGAGGGATAACATGGAATTAAATACGTGCACACTCATACGAGTATATTTGAAGAATTGTTTATGTTCTTGTTATTTCACTTTCAGAAACAAACTATGATACTGCCCGTTGACAAGTCAACGTGTGCCTAATCACGGCATAACAGACCATCTCCGTTTTTAAGTTTAATTTCTTTATGATACAAATCAACAATCTGATATTATTAGAAAATCATCTTGTTCATTTGCGTCTGATAACGAATTGATAACTGATGAAACGACAAATGACAAGCAGTAACAAGTCACGTGATAGACACTGATTGGTCAGATCCAAAATTTCAAAATCGAACAAAAATAAATAAATAAATATATCATCACGGCATATTACCCATTTCTGAGTGTGCCACAATCTGCTTTAATAAGAGAGAAAATTGTAAATTTTAAATCAAAATTTCTAAATATATATTTATAAATTAAATTCATCATAAACCAGCCCTTATACGGTGTTATAAAAATATTAACATTTACGTCCTCGAAGAAAACAGTTTGATATGAAAACTATCGGGACGATACCTCTGTTTTTCAAACTTTGGGGGACCGTAACTCTTTTATTAATAGGAATTTTTTCACAGGGCTTTTACAAATAGTCTTAATTTTACATATGTTTTTAGATGAAAATATAAAAAAATGGTGCAATCCTCCATTCAAATTTACATAGGGTGTGCAAAATATAGAGGTCACGGATTTAAAGGTGGATAATACATCTCAAAACAATAAAAAAAATCTGATGCGGCCAACACAAAACCTCCCGCTATTTAATTTTTATTAATTTAAATACATACCTACGTTACTAATGCTGCAAATTATATTATATTTTATTATATATAACTATTGCTTTATTTACGCTTTTCTTTATTATTTAATATGTCACTATTATTAATTTGAAGTGATTAATTTTTTGACAATGACGTTTACCTGTCAGTTACATTCATTTGAAAAATAAACTGTGTAACAAAGGAATTTTGTTTTTCTTAGACTTCGGGATTAAAAAAAGAAAAATGATTTTTAAATTTATCTGTAAAATATATAGAAAAAGTATTAATGTATACCTGTACAAAATTCAATAATCTATAATTTTCCAATGACATAAAATGCGAAAAAATGGCATTTACTGGTTTTTTTGAAGAAAAACCATTAGGAGCTTCAAGTAAAGTGCCATTTCCGTTTATCCGATTTACACCAAAATTTAATGGCTTCTTATAGGGTAGAAATACAAGGTTTCAGAATTTTCTGAATGATAGTATTTGAGTTAGAGCGAAGACAAAATTCATACACATACACACATACATACATACATACACACACACATACATACATACACACAAGAATGCAGGGTAGGAAAAGAAAAATACAAATGCACTAACTGTGTAAATTTTAATAAATATAATAAAACAGAAAAATTTGATGAAAATCATTCGTCTCTAGATAAAAATTGCCCTTGCTATAAAAATTCCCTTAAAAGAATAATCCAAAATGTAAATTATTAAAATAACAATAAACAAAATTAATTCAAGAGACAACAAAATTGTAATATCAGAAAAATTTTGAAGATGGTAAAGAAAGATATAAAAATCATGCATATTTAATATCCATCATTCAAGAGCGGCAACCGCAAATTGGATAAAGTTAAAAAGGAATATGGAAGAAAAGGAACTTCTGGAAAGAAAATTTATTTTTCAAATTTTATAAAGATAAAGACATTATTATAATATATTTTTAAACTTATAGATTAATATTAATAATATGTAATTCATTTATTGTATTTAGTTGTTTAAAGATCTGTTAATTGTTATTGTTAAAGCATGTAGTGTATTTTACGGAGCATGCTGAATAAAAAAGTTAATAAATAAAAAAAAAAAAAATACATACACACACACATACATACACACACACACATACACACATACAGACATCATCGTTAATGTTAAAATTGGATTCTAGGGACCTTAAAACGTGGTCATTTACTAAAATGTCGATATGTGTTTTTAGCACGATCCCAATACCTCCCTTACCAAGGGTAGCGGGAGGTAAAAAAATTCGTATAAATATATATAGCGATTTTAATATTTTATTTCTGTCATATACAACTCATACTTTTTAGATTGCAATAAAATCATAATGGCCGTTTACAATGGAAAACAATTGAAGAGAGTCTTTTGTTTTTCCTTATTTGTCATAATTATTGTAATTGTTTGTTAGAAATAAAATTTTAACATGAATAATTTCACTTTTTCCAAATTAGCAGATATGCATTTAATGTTCGGTTGTGCTCAAGGTGATGCGGTAGAAGCTAGACGTTTGTACGAGGAAAATTTTCACAAAGAGGAGGACACCAAATAGAAGATTCTTCGGGTCAGTGATCATCGCTTAAGAGACTTTGGGAACTTCAAGATTCATTTAGATCAAAGAATTATAAATAGCTGCAATACAATTCGCAATAAACTCGCAATTTTCGAAAGTATTCGTCAGTCCATGAGACCAAGATTAGAATGTTGTGTTGAAGTTCAAGGTGGACATTTTGAACATTTTTTCTAATTAATAATTATTGACTGTTTCCCATTGTAAACGGTCACTATGATTTTATTGTAATGTTAAGTATGAGTTGTATATGACAGAAATAAAATATTAAAATCGCTATGGCTCTGAAACTAGGAATTTCCGGATAAATGTTTACATGAACTTTTTTTATTGTTTTGAGATGTATTACCCACCCTTAAATCCGTGACCTATATTTTTTTAACATCCTGTATATGTAACTACAAAAGATAATTAATAGCAAAAAATGGGGGGGGGGGGGGCGTCGCACAATATTCCGGCCCTGCTTACACTACTCCAAAATAAACGCAACTAGAATCTCAACAATCTGTGTAATTATAAAGTTTGCAAGTTATTCACTAAAAATAAAGTTGCAAAATGCTTTTCTATCTTGTAGCTGTTAGTTTACTTTTTCTCTTTTACATCTTGATTCGTTTTCCTTTTGGAATTAGTAAAATTCCTTCTCTTGATGCTTGAGGCGTATGTAGGTAAATTTTTCCACGAATTTAGTTTTGATGAAACATTTTAAATTAGCGTATAAACTCAGAAATCTTGCGTTAACAAGGTTTCTTGTGAGCCGAGGCGCCGTAATTTCCATTTAAGCACATGGAGGTGTGAGAAACGAGCTCATGGCGGTGTAACTTATTCATTTAACACCTCAAGGATGTAACTTTAATTACTATATCTTTAGCTGAATATACTATTTAATAAATTAATGAAAATTAAATTACGAAAATAGGCTAAGCCGATGGAAATGTTTCGGAGAGGAGCTTTTACATACAATATGCAAGTTTGAATTATAAATGCATTATTACAAAGTTCAGTTCTGTTCTCTTTTTGGGGATTATAGTTGCTCAAGTTAACTATTAATAAATTATTGTTTATAATCTATATCTAAGTAATTCAGGCACCTCATAAGCCAAAGACCGCAAGGGCTGTGTTGAAGATTGAAGTCACGATTTAAACTACTATGCCACTCTCCTTGAAACGCGTGTCCAAAGTGAACCGTGTTTCCTTAATTTATCCGCTAGAGGCGCAGCGTGACATCAACCTGGCTGACCCGGCTGTCACTTGTCATTTTGAATTTTTATATTTGTTAAACCTCATCAAAAGAGTAACAGATTTATTAAGGTATTTATTTTCATTGTATAATTCTCTGGTATTTTTATTTCTGATCAAAATGAATACAAATTTTCTAATATGATGTCATTTTGACACTTTCAAAATTCTTTCCTGCTATTACGTTTGTAAAAATATGATGTGGCCAACACAATATCTTCCGGTATTTAAGTTTTATTAATTTAAATACGTTCCTACATATTTATTAATGCCGCAAAAGTTCCTTTGCATATAACCGCTTTATTTACTATTTTCTTTTTAAATTGTCACCATCATCGATTTGAAATTATTAGTTTTTTGACAGTGACATTTATCTGTCATTTACATACATTTAAAATATGAAATGTGTAACAAAGAAAATGTGTTTATCTTTGATACATAGGCTCCTGGACTTATAAATTAGATAATTTTATAAATTTATATTATATAAAATATGTGAATGTATACCTGTAACAAATTTAATAATCTTTAATTTTTATAATAACAAACTGCTAAAAAAATGGCAATCGAAGAAAACCATTTTCAGCTTTAAGTGCCATTTCCGGTTATCCGATTTACATAAAAATCTAATGGTTTCTTTTCATGTTAGAATAAGGTCGAAATACAAGGTTTCAAAATTTTTCGATTGATAGTTAAAGTGTAAAGAGGATCCACATACATACACACACACATACCTACATACACATGGAAATCATCGTGAAAATGTTAAAACTGGATTCTAGGGACCTTGAAACGTGGTCATTTACTGAAATCTCGACATGCGATTTTTAGAACAATCCCTGTATCTCCCTTCCCAAAAGGAGAGGGAGGTAAAAAGTAGGCTAAAGTAGTGTCGTCACGTAACGCATCTAGCGGATATTCCAAGAAACACGTATCACTCAGAACCTCAAAAACAATGAAATTAATAGTAAGTGACAAAATCAGTATACTTTAAATCATGGTTGAAGTATTACGGCTTAAAGAATAGCAATTAAAACTTTGTAGAAATTATAATCGCAAATCTAATCGTAAATAACAATGACTGCAGACTAAAAATACCAATTTATAATACTTATAAGGAATTTATTTGAAAAATCTGTGAGACATGTCAATTTATAAAAAAAAAATATAAAAAATTATATCAGTTAAGGCTTTATGTGTTTTTTATTGGATCCTATCTGCTTCCATTTATTACCAAAACCAATGGATGACTATCCGACATAACCTATAAAAACCACCCCTGCCTTCCGTATGTCATAATCCCCGCCCCGGAAATGGTAGGGCGTAGCGTTTGTCTCTTGTCGTTGTGTCCAACGAAATTTCCGGGCGGGAAAAAACGACTCCGTACGCACGATGTAGATATGTATATTTTATAAGCCTCTCCACTTTGCATGAAAACACACGCTTTAAACACGAAAACTTCCTTGTTTCCTTGTCATTATGCCCCCTCGATGTTTTATTCGCAAATTATCTTCTGTCTTTCGCTTTTTTTAGAAGAATTAAGTGGATTTTGGCAGAAATTAAATGGCTAATATCACAGACGGGTTTTTTAATTTTCAGTGTTGGAAGTAATGATGTTGTCTTTGCTGGGAAATATTGTGCCCCTAGGCATCAGAATTTAAAGTTTACATGCAGAGAATTTACATGAAGATGAGCAAAAAGAACATTTACTTTGAGTTATTGTCGTATCGCGGCATAAAATCTTAACGAGAAGAACATTTTATGTTAATAACTTTCATTTTGAGAAAATATTAAAATATTGGAAAAAAATCTCTGCTTTAAAATATCTACTTCATTTCTTAATATCAGTGTAGTAATAAGCTCTAATACAATAGTGCTGTAATGTAATTTTGTAACCTATTCTAAAGTACTCCGGCTCATTTAAATTTTAATGAAAATTAAAACCTTTTGAAAATTGAAACAGCCTACAATGGGGTATTCCACCATGACAAAAAAAATTTTAAAAAATTAAATTTAACATAAAGTATGGCTCAATAAATAATAGTTAAAACAATGAAAACATTTTTTAAATAATTGCTTTACGAGATATTTCACATTTGCTAAAAGGGAAAATTGACGTCATACAATTGTTATCTTTCTCTCGCAGCGTACTCAGAGCAGTGTGTGTGAGAAGACAAGTATAGGGGAAATGTGACGTTACACTGATTTCTCAAAAATAAAATACTGTTAAACTAGGAACAATTAAGATTTTTTAATACTATGAATTGCTTGAAAACTGAATAAAGTTTTATTTAAAATAATAAAAAAAAATTGAGTGGATGTCCCCATTGTTTTAAATAATTGACAAACATTATCAAATTTATTGAATTGTCGTAATTCCATTACGTTTTATGATTGCAGATAAAACGTTTTAATCAAATGTGTTAGTAAAGGCGATTAAAAATGGAGACGTTATAATGCGTGAGTGTATTGAAAGCTTTAAATGATCGTGATTAGTCAATTAATACACGTGTTAGTTACATTATTTTGAAGAAAATCTAATTTTATTCCGTGACGGGTTTTTTTAAATACGTATTGTACCTACTTATACTTACTGAGGTTGTGTCCAATGTTGCACTTTTATTATTCTACTATCTAAATCCCAAATTTATATACCCTAAATACCATCATTATTTATGATTTTAGGAATTAGATTTTAGGGTTTTGCGAGAGCACACTATGCCTTGAAGTTGACGCTCATTAAAACAAATCATGTTCGTTGTTATAATTTGTTCAAAACGTCTTATTTACTGTCAAAGCATAGCTTTTTGGCTTCTATTTTATGAAATATAATATTAAAATTTAATCTGAAGCATCAAATTAAATCAAATTGTATAATTCGTTTTTGTTGTTCTAAACTGTTGCCATACAAACCAATGGATGTCATTAGTGTGATATTCGGAGTTGTATTTATGTAAAGAAAACCTAAATCCTAAAAACTAAGTTCCAAAATGCGATACTGACACAGCCTAAAATCATGCATTAATAGAAAATAGCTGCCCTCATTTTTACATAGTACGTTTTTAGTTTAAGATGTACTGGTATACATAGTTTCCATTTTTAAAAAGAGTTCTCCTGTAGCGTAAAATTGAATATGAAGCAATTTGTTTTTATTTACAAAATCTGTATAATCCTATAAGCAAATACGTACAACTTATCATATCATATTTTTCACATTTCCATATATTTCCTATAACTCAACCGTCCAAAATTCTCAATTTCTACTTTATAGCACAGTAAATCCAAATTCAAATATCAAATCATAAACTAACCTATAAAAATAAAAACAAACCACTGAAAAACCTTCAGATTCTCAGTAACATTTCCTCTAGACAAGACCTTACAAGTTTGGTCTTAAGGGAGCTTGGTAGCTTTATACAATTTACAACGCAAGTTAGCGCAAAAGAGAAAACTTTATGTAATTAGAGATGTCGCTAGATTCGCACTGATGAGAACGTTGCTATACTCTGACCCTAGACTAGGGATTTTACCCTTTTGGGGAAATGTTGGTCAACCTGGGAAGTATAAACACGTCTGGTATCATGGCGTCTTTTAATCAGTTTGTGCGTAGATCTTACAGCCTTCCGTAAGGAGTTTGTGTGAGGTACTTTTTGTTAAAGTAGTTTTAATAGGTTTTTAAATGAAGTAAAAATGTAATTTACAACTAAATTTCATACATTTTTTACTAGAGATATACTTATTGCTTTTAAGTTAGATGTTGAGGTAAAATGTGCAACGTACTTTCCTTGTAAATAAATTATGGTTCACTTTTAAGTATGAAGCTTTTTAATTAAATTTCAAAGTTGACAAAACTTTTATTCAATTTAATTAACATTTAATTAAATTACGAAATGAATTTGTCGAAGCAACAACCTGTTACAAACAACATTCGTTTATGTACAAACATTTCAACAGCAAAGTAAAAAAAATATCTAATATTTATATAAACAAAGTACTCGTAGTTTTTCTGTTGTAAAAATAGTAATATTAACTAATTTTGACTCCATTGCGCATGCTTACGTAAATTTTTCACAGTATTCACACAATTTCAAGAAACAAATTATAAAACCTACGCAAATGGTGCGAAATTGCTACAAATTTCTTTCGACTAGTGTAAAATATAGATTTTAAACTAAAAAAAAAAAAGAAAACGAAATGTTATTTAAGTATTCCGCCATTTAATATTGGTAACATCGCCTTTGTTAGTTATAGGAATAGCAGCTTCAATTCTATAGGGCATTGTTTCTATAAGACCACATGTCCTATACAATGGTCTGATAGAGTATTGTCCCATATGTTTTGCAATGTAGGTTCTACTGTTTTATTTGGAAAAAAAAATATATTGTGCCAAAAATAAAGAGTCTCGATGGAAGATATATCTAGACTACAAGATAACCCTTTAAATGGCAGTCGAACTATTATCACCAGTCATTACGCCAACATTTTTAATTTTTTTTTAATTTTAAGTATATTTAACTTAGTCGAAAGAATTTTGTAGAAATTTCTCACAATTTGTATAAGTTTTATAATTTTCAAAAAATGTAAACCGACTGAGATGGGTCTGGGTTTGTATATAGCGTTTAACCTTATTTGTCCATAGAGTCCACTGAAAACTACTTCATATTTAACGTTAAAGTAAACATAACCTAACTTTTAGATAAAGATAGCTGCACACATTTTATTTTGCGAAACTAAATATAGAGAGATATTACAATACAATGTAGTATTTCTGGCCTGGTACTTTTAAAAAATATTTTTTTAAATAATTCATTGAAATCATTCAGCAATCAAAATAATACTTTCTAATTTGCCTTCCATTTTCCTTGTGTGATAGAAAAATAACATGTTCTGTAAGTGAACACATAATAAAGAGTTTTCACATAAATAGCGTGAACGTTAAAGCTCTCTTTGGATTCAATGAGCAGTATATACGTAAATTTTTCACGTTATGTATATGGCATTTAACTTTAACCTTATTTGCTGAGAAATATCGTTGAAAACCACTTTATGTTTGACTTAAAACCGACAAAACCTGACTTTTAGAGAAAAAAAAAGCTGCAATGTCATAGTTAGATATAATAATTTTAACGTTCCCGCTATTTATTTTGACTTTATGTGAAAACTCTCTATTTTGATATATAGAAAAACGTTACGTTTACGTTATCTGAAATTTTAACGTTCACCTTATTTTATTTCTTTTACTCACAAACAAATTGGATGAAACGGATTCATCGTATTTGTATCATTTTTCATGTGCTAACCCTAAATTCTATAAAGACACTTTTATCTCCTTACAAAGTCTCTTTTAAGTGTAGACATCGTAATACATATCTCTCGAATTAAGCCCGAGCAATCCCTCAGCTTGTGAGAGATGAGACTGGGAGCGAAAAATTGTAAAGACTCGGTTTCAATGTGACAAATTAGGCGCGGCGGGCTTTTCTCAATCTCGCAAGCTGGCAGAGCTTTTCATGTTTAGCAACTCGTTGCCTGGCTTCAGGATAATGAAATAGTTCTCTAAGAATAACGGGGAATTACGGATCTACCCTCCATTGTATGAGAGAGCGAGAGATAAATGCATGATGACAATGGGAATATGGTCGAAAGTATTTGTACAAGACTAGTAATAAATTTCTAAGTACCCCGTTAAGCCAAGAAAAAGAATTCTGTATGCTTCTTAATTGTACTTTGAAATCATAATTTTATTCTTTTTGGAATATTTCTGCTCACCTTAGTTCAGTGGTTCTTAACAGGTATTCCGTAAGATTTTCCGCGAATTATTTTGGCAATTTTAATTTACCTGTGCTTTGTGAATTGAAAGTTAATATGAATAAACCGAGTAAGAATTAAGAACTGCAACATAATTACTTTTTATATCATATGAAAATTTGTTGAAATTTGTACTGATGGTGTTCCATTGATGGTTGGAAGGAGACGGGTTTATAGTTTTTGCACAAAAACAAAATTGAGATTTATTTCAATTTGAATCAGGGCAACGAACCCGAACCTGTAGTGGTAGCACGCACTTTAGAATTCTATCAAATGAGGCATTTGTTTTCGCATTTCGCAACGAAGCGAAAATTTGGTAACATGCGTGTCTCAGAATATTCGCCTGCAAGCGTACGACTTGAGGCGAAAGTGTGAAAGTAATGTCATTATTTTCTATTCAAAGCCAATTTATATATAATTTATACAATTATTATATACAACTGTCATAATGTTTCTCATTTTAATAGTTTAAAATCCAATAATTTCCGAATCAAAAAGTGAATATAGAATTCTAAAGTGCGTGCTACCAAGATTCGTAAAAATAAAATCGTATTCGCCTGCTTTCTATGATAGAATTCTAAAGTGCGTGCTACCACTACTGAACTAAATCAAAACTACCAAACCGTAACATTTTAACGAACCCAAACCCTGAACCGAACCTCATATATTTTTCAATAGAACCCAAGTCGAATCGAACCGGATATTAAAATTCGGGTTCAGAGTTCAGCTCCGGTTCAGGTTCAGTTTCAATTCGAAAAGCAAGCTTAACCGTAATACAGCCGATTTGCTGCCTGTGTTGACTGTTCGTGAAATTACGTTACATTATTAATTCCTTCTCGCATTTTAAACTATTTCTTTATAAAGATTTTTGGCGGGTTCGATTTCAACCATTTCTTCTTGCAGTTATTGTAAAAATATTGCTCTTATAATTGTAGAATATTATGAATAGAGTTGTTAACACATAAGTCAGGCGGAGGAAAATGATACTTTCCCACGTACTAGAATTTAAGAAAAGAATTGCTTCATTTCTTTCAAAATGAAAACATTTTATTCCCGTAATATTTTATAAATAATATGTGATGTGTTTAGTTGAACTATAGGCGAGTTTCTTTATTCACCGATGATTAGTGCGCATTAATGTGCATGAATCGAAAATTCATCACATCGTTTCTTTATTCACTGCTGAATTGCAGATGAAATTCATCATACCGTTTCTAATTACCGCGCGCTATCCATCGTAAATTCTTCGCATGCATCGGCTTTGACTACCGATAGATTTTACGATTTCCGATGGATCGGTAGTGGGGGTTCTAACGAAATGTTTTTGGATTATATTTTTGACATTTGCGTTTGTCTCATGCTTGCGGGTGTAAGATTATGCAAAGTAAACCAAATGCATGATTCAAATAAGAAAACATTAAATCTCGTTCACAACGGAAAGGAGATGGTTATAGATGTATATGATTTTTGTTATCATTATGACTTCCATATCAGATTCTTCATTGTTTGATGACGAATCTGATGACTGTAATAGAGCGACTGTTCTTTAAACTATAAAACTTTCCATATCTGTTTACTGGTGGTTAACTGTCAATTGATATTTAAGGTTAGAAGATTCCATCGGATTCATCAGCTATTTTCAATTTCTGATGGAATTCAGAGCATGAATAGTTGTTGAATAAAGAAACTCCCCATGTTTAACAGATATTTTTAATTTTAATTATTTAAACAATGTCAATTCGTTTATTATACAAGTATTCCGGGTAAAAATGAAGATATTTTAACTACGACCGACAAATTATCGGCATTACATAAAAAGATTATTCTTTGAAAAAAGCGAGTAGCTGAAAGCAATCTGAAGATTATATATTAGTTTACTTTTTTTCTATTTTAATTAACAAGTGTTCCACCTAAAGTTCTTGCTCACAAAAAGCATTCGCTGTATTGAACAGTTTGAAAACCACTGGCTTAGTTCATAAGTGGTTGGAGATGAATTAAAAAATTAATTATCTTATTTCAAATTAAAGTTTTATTCGATGTCCACTTTATTATTTTCAATGATTTGTGCAACATCCTCTTTTCGTAACAGGTACGATATTAACGAGTTTGTAATAAAAACGCTGACATTTTTTTATTGCGAAAAATATCTCTTTACTCGTTGCAGAATCCTTGGCCCAATGAATTAGACATTGTTTGATATTTTATGAGGCCGGATATTCTGGAATTGATTCGCGATCAACGTGTGCTCGTTGTGCAGGGTTTTGTTTTTGTATTTTGGACGCCATTTTGTTATATATTACCTTCTTCCTTTCCAGGATTTTTTATATAAATTGTGGACATAAATGTGACCATAAACTATGTCGTACACATACCAACAATTTTGTTTTTATGGGTTTATTTATTTATTGTGGCAGAAAGGAAAATGTTTTTTGTTCTACGAAAGTACCTTTGCAATAACTTAAATTTATGACTAATTTAATTAAATTTCTTTCAAAGTACTCACTATACTTCCGTTGTATTTTCCATTAAACTTTTTTTAATTTTACTAATGTTTAAAGTAAAATAGAAAATCTGATTTATTTATTGATGAAATTAAAACTTTGTGTTTTTTTCAAACTTTATAATTATTTATAATGAGATGGCTCCTTTTATATCTGTTTTAACAAGTTTGTTGTCCAATGCAAATAGAACTTTGGAAAATAAAATCGTAGTCAATAGCACTTTACAAACTACAAGAAAGTTAAAAACTCGAGGAAACTTGCATCAAAACAAATTTATTATTAATAACGGTTTCCGGACTGCCAACACGAAACAAAAACTTATTTTCAATTTACTAGAAACGTAATTTATAGACCTTATCTATTATTTACTAAATTGTATCCACCTGCGAGAATGTTTATATTTCATTTTTTAAAGTGATACCCATTTTTCTCTTGTCTAATAAATAAATTATTGGGTCTTTTATAAAGTTTTATGAACAGGTTAACAAAATTTGTCGAACCATGGGGAACCGTTCTTGAAAATTGATTTCATCTGTAAAAAAGAAATATCTATGAGCAATAAGCATCATGATAAAATACTATAATGTATATTCTTATTTGCAGAAACTTTTTCCAGATATATCAAAATTGGCATTCATATTATATGGCTTAGCTTTTATGAAGTAGAACTTCTTTTCCGTTTTTTATTTTTGTCAGCATGAAAAACTTTGAAAAGTTTGAACTTTTACCAAAGTTGTGTTATGGTTTCGCGTTCTTTAATCTTTATTTAAACATTTAGCTTAAAATACCAGGAAATATAAGCTGACATCGGAAATTTATTATATCAGTAAAGCACGTACAAAATAAATTTCACAAAATATTTTGGACGATGAAATTTAAATCGTGAATATGTATATTTTAAACAGAAGCCGTTTATGTGTGGCTAAGGCACGATTTTTTTGCTGCTTCAGTCCAAGGAATAATGATTTTAATTAATATAAAAAATAGGTGTTTATGTATCAATGCACTGAAGTTTTATTCTTTATTACGAATATGGTCCTTAGGGCCTACGAAAATAAACCATATGAGTGATAAAAAGGAACTTCAGTGTCGAGCTGTATATTAAATTTTATTTGAAATCGAAAAATTGGGAAAATGAAAGGAATATTTATTTTATAAGTTATGTTTAAGTATAATCTGTTAATGTGACATTCAAGTTATCGTAAAGAACACTTAAAATTATGTGTTTTATCTCAAACTTATTCAAAGGAATTATTTAGTTCGTTCTTCTTACACATATTTTTGTCATTTTACGTACAAATTTACTATTTTATTTATTATTATTATTATTATTATTATATTTATTCTTTCTTAACCAGCTTAGAATCTATATATATATATATATATATATATATATATATATATATATATATATATATATATAATTGTGGTACTACATCATAAATTAACCCCCCGTTTCTCGATGACTTCCTTCATTCAATCTTGTCCCGACCCTATATCGGCTAACAGAATCGTTTCTTTTCTTCCTTCTCTCGTAATTTCCCTGCACGAAATCCTTAAATGCCTGATAGTTTCCTCTTCTCTCCCGCATAGCCTGCAACTCCTCTCATCACTTGATAGCCAGTTACTATTGTACATCGTACGCCTGTCGAAATTATCTTACCTGCACAGAAATTATCAAACGGTTGGCAACACTGCAATTGCATGAAATCGTCGTATAATGGATTACTTTAGTGTTAGTGTCGATTTCTGAGCTTTTATTGACGATTTTTATGCACTTTAGTAACGATTTCAAATAAACGTCTTTTATATTTGAAAATACGAGTACAAACCAGTGGCGTGCAGTCCATATGTGCAAGGTGTGCACTGCACACCCTGAGAATAATTTCAAAATTTATTGCATTAAAATGTGAATTATTTAATTGATTTGATCTTAATATATGATATACAAAATATAAAAATATTAATACAATTATGGGACAATAACGAACAGTAGCGTGTTTGGTTGCCTATCAGCGAATTTGTAAATTGCCAGGCATGTGCAGATCTCCGCACTGCACTCGGTGCGCAAGTGATATACAGGGAGGATATAGGAACAGTGTATTTGCGCAGACAAGGATAAAATATTAGAAATACGTATCGCCCCATCGCACTCTCCAGCGTGCAGCATATTTTGTGCACGTATCACCGTAAAATTACTTTTGGTAGTATTCACAAGCATAAACAAGTTCAGACAAACAATTAATTATTAATTTTAGGTATTTGGTATATAATTTATATATTATTTATTTAACTTATATTTGTATTTATGAAAATTTATAGAATGGAAATTGCAAGTGAATTACTAATTGCGGATTTACTGAAGAAACCATTTTCTAGAAGGGACATAGTATAGAAAAATAAGATAATTCTGAATTGTTAACCTTAGATTCTACCAACACAATACTTTTTTTTAAAAAATCTGCACCCCCAACACAGAAACGCACCGCACGCCACTGGTACAAACTCCCCTATTGTACAACTTCCCGGATGTAATACAAGTATGCACAGAAATAAATAGAAATCATGTCCTATCCTTTACTAAAATATATTGCAATTATAAAGCTATACATTCTGTTTTGTGAAAACAATTTTTATACCTATTGGAACTTGTAGGTATTCGAATTCTCGTTTAAATTTATATTCACGCATGCAATTTTTCTTTTCATTTTTATTTATTTATTTTTTATTTTGTATCATAAAACATTTGTCAAAATCGAAAAAGAAATGATTCTCTGTAATGAAAACCACTAAGCGTATTTTCAATATACTTTATCATCGAAGCCTCCATGTTTGCCAACATTATATATCGGTGACTTGAAGTCCCTAACATTTATCAACGAAATCGCTTCTGCTTCAGTTACAATTTTCTACGGTTTTTTCCTCTTCCGTTTAACCTTTGCTCCTAAAACACAGAAAAGAATGAAAATACACTGTTTGAACATCAAAGAAACGTTTAGCTTCAAATTTTCATTAATTTAGAACCACAAGCCATCAGCCACAGCCAGCCATTACAATAAAATTACCTTTGTGTTGTTCAAGTAAATTTTGTTTCCATTTTCTTTAACATTAATTTTTTTACTATTAGAGAAAAAAGTGTCTTTAATTTCGTATTGAAAATGCATGTACCTAACAACACTTTAATGTGAACGTATACCTAATATGAATTGGATGTCATCACCACTTATGACGTAAGATTTTATTGAATAAGCACGATTTAAGGTCCCTACAATCCGATTATAACATTTTTAAAATAATGTCTGTGTGTGTGTGTGTGTGTGTGTGTGTGTGTGTGTGGATGTGTGTATGTGTGTGTGTGTGTATGTGTGTGTGTGTATGTATGTCTGGATGTTGTAGACACGATTCCTCACAAACTATAAGACTTAAAAAATATTTAACTGCAGTTTCCTCAATCTGACATTCCTGGGAAGAGCTGAAAAGGTTTTGGTAACAATTGAACAACCGGAAGTAGTAGTTTCTTAGAAAAAATCTTCTAAATATAATTTTTTGGGAGTTTTTTTTTATTAAATATTGAAGAACATAAAATTCTCCATCTAATACACTTAAAATTTTTATTATATCTTGTATGGATTTAGAGATAAAGACTCTATAATTTATAGAGTAAACTAATCGCAGAGGCCAAGGCACTAAGGAAACCAGTTAACAAATTCCAATGTTTATAACATGACACATGTCATTGTCAAATATCAACAGTTTTAGTGACATTCTGATAGCTTTTTCTGGGAAGTATATTTAACTTTTCTTATTGTTTTATTAATTAAATATTTGAAATTATAGGTAAAATTGTGGTAAAATGCATATATCTATCAGAAATACCGCCAATCTGGTTAATGAATTGGAACAATATTTGACATTTAGAAACTTCCTCATACAATGAAAAATAGATATAATTTGAATTATATGTGTGCAGAAGACATGCTAAATATAGTAAGAAACAATATTTGGGTAATGTTCTGTAAGATTTTGTTATAAAACGACGGTTCGAAAGCGAAGTGCAATACAATACTTATATAGCCTAATATGGAAATGGCGAGAGGTCTTGTGCTGGCCACAACAGATTTTTTATAATAGCGTTTTGAAACAGACCATTTATTCTCAAATATCAGCATTTTGAATTTTTCAAAATTAAAAAGTAGGCAGACGTCAGGTTCATCTATTCGTTGTTAAATGAAATACTTTTAAACACTAGTGCTTAAAAGTAACATTTTATGCATTAAACTATTAATTTTACCCATTAAACTGTCACTTTTACGCATTAAACTGTCATTTTTAAGCACTAGTGCTTAAAAATGTTACTTTTAGCAACGAAAATGACAATCAAAAAGTTGTTATAAATAAAAAATTACCTTTCATGTTCTTCTTCCAATATTAATTAAATAATGTTATTATATTAAAATCCATGTTATTCGTATTTATATTGTAACAGTGCGTTATAATATGAAATAGGCTACGCGTACGTGAAACTGTTTGAAGTAATAGCGATATTTTTTGTGCTCTAGAGTTATAGCAAATTCTTACAGTGATATAGCACGACAGTTACAGTAATTGGAATACTGCCTTTTTAGTTTAAGTTCTTTATTTTATATTAATAAAACCCAACGTTTCGGCACCATAAACTGGTGCCTTCTTCAGGGGAAATTGACATAAAAATGCGAAAAAACAAAAACAACAAGTAACCAAGGTAACATGAAAAGTACGTCAATGTTACCTTTTTTGTGTATACAATTTCTAGACAATATATGCATGCCCGGCAATAACTTGGACGGCGAACATGCATCTTCTCAGGAAAACTCTTCTTTTGCCAGAGGAAAAACCGTCCCAAAAACTGGCAGAGAAGTGATCTGTATAACTCAGAGACGCTTTATCGGTAGCGAAATACCGTAGCCGTACTCTTTGTAGTTACAGTACTTACAGAGCTTATAGAAGTGTACAGAATAGAGGCATTACGATAGGGACAAAAGTTCTAAAATGTATGAAACAAAACAACGTATAATAAACAGTTCATTATGAAACGGTGACGTCAAAATAATAAATTAGAAATATTCATCATTGCATTATTGTGAATTGGGTTAAAATGTTCTCTCTTGGAATAAAGTGGCCAATACAATTGCGCAAATCATTAATTACCCCATTTGGACCGATGTTAATTTGTCACAATATTAGGACGCACGCAGCACAAAACTAAACCATGCCGGGTAAGCGCGCAGAGTAGAGCCAAAGCATCACAAAGGCTTTGAGATCCAGGGCAACATTAATAGCTTTTCGGTTTTTGCGGGACCACTCGTCGTATTGTTTATGCTTTACGTAAATCACCCTGATTAATTAGCGAAACAGTCAAATGAAATTTAGATTTTAATTATACACGGTGACATTAAATTAGCAACGCTGTTCAGATACGGATCGTTCGTTTGTTTGTTTGTGTCGATGGTGCGATTGTCGTTTGTAGGGAGGCTGGGAAACCGCGCATGCGTATTAGTGCAGTTGCATATGTGGTTGTTCAACTGTTAAGAATCAAATCTTGCCGCTTGATCGATTTATTGCTGCCATATCGAATTTGTTTTTATGGAATTGAACCAATTGTGAAATGAGATGTGCTAATAATCAAACAATATTCCATGGATGGGTGCTTTTATTATAACTTTAAAGAGACTGGGAAATCGGATAATAAAACTTAAATGAATAACAAATTTAAAAATCTGTTGTGGCCAGCACAAGACTTCTCGCCATTTCCATATTAGGCTATATAAATATTGTATTGCACTTCGCTTTCGAACCGTCGTTTTATAACAAAAAATTACAGAACTCTACTCAAATATTGTTTAACATGCCTTCTGCACACATATAATTCTAAGTATATCTATTTTTCATTGTATGAGGAAGTTTCTAAATGTCATAGATTCTTCCAATTCATTAACCAGATTGGCGGTATTTCTGATGGATATATGCATTTTACCACAATTTTACCTATAATTGCAAATATTTAATTAATAAAACAATAAGAAAAGTTAAATATACTTCCCAGAAAAAGCTATCAGAATGTCACAAAAACTGTTGATATTTGACAATGACATGTGTCATGTTATAAACATTAGAATTTGTCAACTGGTTTCCTTAGTGCCTTGGCCTCTGCGATTAGTTTACTCTATAAATTATAGTGTCTTTATCTCTAAACCTGTACAAGATATAATAAAATTTTTAAGTGTATTAGATGGAGAATTTTATGTTCTTCAATATTTAATAAAAAAAATCCCAAAAAATTATATTTAGAAGAATTTTTTTAAGAAACTACTACTTCCGGTTGTTCAATTGTTACCAAAACCTTTTCAGCTCTTCCCAGGAATGTCAGATTGAAGAAACTGCAGTGAAATATTTTTTAAGTCTTATAGTTTTTGAGGAATCGTCCGTCCAACATCCAGCCATACACACACACACACACACACACACACATACACACACACACACACACACACACAGACATCATTGTAAAAATGTTAATATCGGATTCTAGTGACCTTGAAACGTGCTTATTCATTAAAATCTGGATATGTGATTTTTAGCATGATTCCAATACCTCTCTTAGCGAGAGGTAAAAAATGTATTGACTAAAATTGATACTTTACATTTAATTATACATCAAGGTATAAGCTAAATATACAAAAGGTTAGCCAAAGTTAGAATTTTTTGCAGAATTATATTTCTTTCTACAAAAAGCGATTTGAGTGTGCGTCTGGATGTTGGAAGGACGATTCCTTAAAAACTATAATAATTAAGACCTGTTTAACTACATATTCCTCAATCTGACATTAATGAGAAGAGCTGAAAAGGTTTTATTAACAATTGGACAATCGGAAGTATAAATTCTTAAAAAAATTCTTCTAAATATTATTTTTTGAAAATTTTTGGTATTACAAATATTGAAATACATAAAATTCTCCATCTAATACACTTAAAAATTTTATTATATCTTCTATAGATTCAGAGATAAAGAAAATAAAATAATCTGTTGCAAAAAATCACGCAGTCCAGACTACACCAAAGAAATCAATAATCAAAAGACAAATTCAAATGTTTGTAATTTACAGATAAATGTCAGTGTCAAAAATCAAGAGATTCACTGACATTACTGAAAGCTTTTTCTAGGAAGCACATTTAATATTTCGTATTGAATTATTAACGAAATATTTAAAATGGTAGGTAGGTATGTACAGTCATACAAAAAAGTCTCCGTACGACAATAGTTTTAATGTATTTTAGGAAAAATAGCAGTCTAAAACTCAATATATTCAATTACCTTTTAATCAAAAATGAAACCCAGTATTTTATTTAACAATGGATAGCAAAGGTTACCTCGATATTTTAAAAGCAAATTTAAAACAATGTGCCGAAAAATAGGGCCTTAACAGACAATTTTAATTTCATGCATCAGAAAAATTCGATAAATAATTCGCCTCTATAAGAGAATGCGTAATGTATAATATTAAAAATATGCTTAAACATCCCTCACAGTCTCCGGACTTTAACCAGATTGAGAAAGTGCGGAAAATTCTTAAAATAAATAAGAATATATAGCAAAAAATAATTTTAAATTAATTACAAGTAAAATGGCAAAATATAATGCCACTGGTGACCTAAAATTTGGTAGATTCAATGACTCATCGCTTACTTACTAGTAGAGAAACCAAAGGAAAACCCTCCAAATATTATATTTCTTTATGAAACATAAATAAATGGTTTATTATTTAAAGGTTTTGGTTATCGTACGGAGACTTTTTTGTCATGGAATTACAAATACTTTCAATGTTTACCCCATAATATAAATAAATTAAGTAAATTATTTGTTTATTTTATATTTATAATAACGCAATATACTGCGTTTCATTTTGGATTAAAAGGAAATTAAATATATTGGGTTTTAGACTCTATTTTTCCTAAAATACATTAAAACTACTGTCGTACGGAGACTTTTTTGTATGACTGTATATTAATAGTAATAGTACATACATCCTTAAGAAATACCACCAATCCCGTCAATGAATTGGAACCATCTTCAACATTATAGAAGAGTAGGTCAAGTTTCCTTATAGAATAAAAGAATAAGTAAATAAATATCATATATATCATCACGGCATATTACCCATTTCTAAGTGTGCCAATCTGCTATGTCACAAATATCGAATATCGGCATGATGATGACATATTTGTACCGTGCGGGCATTTACTTCACGGGCACTTTTTGATATAATTAGAATTATTTGTGTGTATAGGAAATGTTAAATTTGATTCTTTGTAACAAAACGGAAACGAGAGGTATTATGCTGGCCACAACAGATATTTTTACCTCCCGCTACCCTTGGTAAGGGAGGTATAGGGATCGTGCTAAAAATCACTTATCGAGATTTTAGTAAATGACCACGTTTTAAGGTCCCTAGAATCCAAATTTAACATTTTCACGATGATGGCTGTATGTGTGTATGTGTGTGTGTCTATGTATGTATGTATGTATGTATGTATGTATGTATGTATGTATGTGTGTGTGTGTGTATGTGTAGGGATTTTGTCTTCGCTCTAACTCAAATACTATCATTCAGAAAATTCTGAAACCTTGTATTTATACCCTATTCTAATAAGGAAAGAAGCCATTAAATTTTGGTGTAAATCGGATAACCGGAAATGGCACTTTACCTGAAGCTCATAATGGTTTTTCTTCAAAAAATACCATTAAATACCATTTTTTCGCATTTTATGTCTTATGAAAATTAAAGATTATTGAATTTTCTACAGGAATACGTTAATACTTTTTCTATGTATTTTACAGATAAATTTACAAATATTTTTTTTTATTAGTCGCGAAGCCTAAGATAAATACGATAATTCCTTTGTTACACAGTTCATATTTCAAATGAATGTAACTGACAGTAAATGTCACTGTCAAAAAACTAATCACTTCAAATTAATAATAGTGACATTTTAAAAAGAAAATAGTAAATAAAGCAATAGTTTTCTGCAATGGAACAGTTTGCAGCGTTAGTAAATACGTAAGTATGTATTTAAATTAATAAAAATTCAATAGCGGGAGGTTTTGTGTTGGCCGCATCAGATTTTTTACAAAGAATTTGTAAATCAGAAATAACAAAAATTCTGCACATTGATATTCATATATGTACCTGTTACAAAATGTCAGACAGCGGAGATTTTCGTTATTTTGTTTATTTTATTCCAAACCATAATAGAAAAACTTTACAAAGATACGAGAAAATATGTGCAAATATATTCATGTAAAAATATGCAACTACGTATAATTTACAAGCCTGGAAGTTTGTATCATAGATATTTATTTTCAACAAAGAACAATTATACTTTAAGACGTCATTCAAAATAAATTTAATGTTTACATAACCACAAAATTTAGAAACATAACTCAAGTTTAATAGTAAACAATGACACACAACAAAACAGAGACAACTGTGAGTCCTAAACTTGCTACTTAGACCCTCTTGCGAATGTAAATGTGCAAGAGAGTTTACTTAGGCACAGTGTTCGACCTGGTTTATAATGTATCGAAGTTAAACGGATAATGCTGTAACGATTTGTGAAAGCTGTGGTAAGTAGAGGATACGCGAAGTCAGGAAGGTTTTGTTTATTCCGGAAATGGCTTTTACGCGGGAAATTGACGGAAGGAATTGAAAACCATATAATGCGTCATTTATACGAAGAAGAATAATATATTGTTGTATTATTGAAAACAAGCTTTTGGCATTGAAATAATATCATGCTTTACGATTTATACAAGAATATGATTTTAGAAGGAAGTATTTATTTTATGTGTTTCAAAGTCCATTTACTACAAAGTATTGCCCTTAAAGACAGCGACTTTTAATACATTTTCCATTACTCTCAAATACGAAGGGGAATTTTAGAAATAAATTACAGGATTATTATTCACTTGAAACAAGTGACAAGTGTATCTACGGTAAAATAACTTGTATTTATTTTATAAAATTTGTTCAATTTGTATTTTTTACCTCTCGCTAAGAGAGGTATTGGATTCATGCTAAAATTCGCATGTTCAGATTTTATTGAATAAGCACGATTTAAGGTTCCTAGAATCCGATTATAACATTTTTAAAATGATGTCTGTGTGTGTGTGTGTGGATGTATGTATGTGTGTATGTATGTCTGGATGTTGTAGACACGATTCTTCAAAAACTATAAGACTTAAAAAATATTTAACTGCAGTTTCCTCAATCTGATATTCCTGAGAAGAGCTGAAAAGGTTTTGGTAACAATTGAACAACCGGAAGTAGTAGTTTCTTAGAAAAATTCTTCTAAATATAATTTTTTGGAAATTTTTGTTATTACAAATATTGAAGAACAAAATTCTCCATCTAATACACTTAAAATTTTTATTATATCTTGTATAGATTTAGAGATAAAGACACTATAATATATAGCAGATTCTAATCGCAGAGGCTAAGGCACTAAGGAAACGACTTGACAAATTCAAATGTTTATAACATAGTTTAAAAATGACATATGTCAGTGTTAAAAATCAACAGTTTTAGTGGCTTTCTGATAGCTTTTTCTGGGAAGTATATTTAATCTTTCTTATTATTTTATTAATGAAATATTTGAAATTATAGGTAAAATGCATATATCCATCAGAAATACCGCCAATCTGGTTAATGAATTGGAAGACATATAGGAACTTCCTCGTACAATGAAAAATAGATAGAATTATATGTGTGCAGAAGACATGTTAAGTATAATAAAAAACAATATTTGGTTAAAGTTCTGTAATTTTTTGTTATAAATCGACGGTTCGATAGAGAAGTACAATACAATACTTATATAGCCTTATATGGAAATGGCGAGAGGTCTTGTGCTGGCCACAACAGATTTTTTTTATTTTTGTCTGGACTTAAAAATAACAACCACAAAGTTTATTTTCAGAATTTATTTAAAAATTTATTAATTACTATTTATAAATTATGGGCCCTAATCAGACTGTATCCAATGATATTTAAAAACTAATAATCGAACGTTTCATGGTTTAAAATTTCAATTAAACTTAGTTGTTTCGGGCATAATATGATGCAGCTAAAGTGTTTTTTTTTAAAGAAGAGTTTACTGCAAAATACTCTACTTTCATGCTAAAAATCGCATATCCAGATTTTACTGAATAAGCACATTGTAAGGTCACTAGAATCCTATTTTAACATTTTTACAATGATGTGTGTGTGTGCGTATGTGTCTGCATGTTGAATAGACTGTTTCTTAAATTCTATAAGACTAAAGACCAAGGTACCTACGTATTCCTTAATGTGACATTAATGGGAACAGCTGAAGAGGTTTTGGTAACAATTGGATAACCGGAAGTAGTAGTTTCTTAAAAATATTTTCTAAATATTATTTTTTGGAAATTTATGTTATTGCTAATATTAAAGAATATAGAATTGCCTATCCAACACATTTAACATTTTTATTATAACTTCTAGATATAGATTTAGATGAAGAATTATAGTAAAATAATCCGTTGTAATGAATCTCACATCCCCAACAACTTCATGGAAACCATTTGAAAAATTAAAATGTTTGTAATTGAGAGAAAAATATCAGTGTGAAAAATCCAGATACATTACTGAAGTCTTTTTGTGCGAAATATATTTATATATTTCTTATTTTATTGTTAATTAAATATTTAAATATATATATGACAATGAATTTGAAGAATCTCGAACATTTAGAAGAGTAGGAGGAAACTTATTTGTAGAATGAATTGAAATACAATATAGCCTAATATGGAAATGAACAGATTTTTTTTAGCAAGCCTTCTAAAATTCCAGTAATTTCTAAAATTTTTCTTCTTGCTTGCAACTATTTGAAAATAAAAGTTGCTATATTTTTAAATAATTTTTGCAGTACCTAATATTTCACGTGAGCAAACAATCTTTTCGACGTAATAGCACATATTATTTAATAAAGTTGTTCTTCGTAGAAAAATTTTTGCTGTTGTTGCAAGCAGTGGAGATAGTGATTTTTCTAGTTTGAAAGTTGGTGCAATTTCACACGAAAACAAATGCTTGTTTGTGAAGCAAACACAAGGCAACTTTTTCGCCGGAGACGTGAAAAACTAGCTGTGAATCTTGCATTAGATCGTAGTAAAGCTGTCAAATCTGCACTTGAGGTAAAATTTATAGATTTATGTGCAGCAGAACTAACATCATAAACTATAAATAAAGAGTAGTTAGTATGCAGGGCATGCATCTACGATAAATCTCGGTGCATTGCTTCAATCCAATAACAGTTACATTGAGTTTTTTTTTTAAGATTTGTGGGTTAATCTCAACCTGAATCGTTTATCTTTTTCAAACAAAATGTTTCACCCACTTAGATAGTTTTTCTTTTTTCAAATGGAAAAAGAATTTAAAAGCAGGTAGTTTTTCTTTTTTCAAATGGAGAAAGAATTTAAAGGCGTATTTTCTTTTTACCTTTCGCTAAGAGAGGAATTTAATTCATGCTAAAAATTACATATCCAGATTATAGTGAATAAGCACGTTTTAAAATCTCTATAATCCGATTTTAACATTTTTACGATATCTTTCTCTCTCTCTCTCTCTCTCTGTGTGTGTGTGTGTGTGTGTGTGTGTGTGTGTATGTGTCTGTACGTGTGTGTGTGTGTGTATGTGTGGATGTTGGAAGGATAATTCATCAAAAACTATAAAACTTAAGAGCTATTTAAATATGAATTCCTCAATCTGACATTCTTGGAAAGAGCTGAATAGGTTTTGGTAACAATTGGACTACCGGAAGTAGTAGTTTCTTTTGAAAATTATTTAAATATTACTTTTCTACATCTGATACATTTTCAAATTTTATTATATCTTTTATAAATTTAGAGATAAAGACACTATAATATATTGAATAATCAGATGTAATAAATCGCACAGGCTAAACTATAACAAAGAAACCAAACTAGTCGACAAATTCAAATGTTTGTTACATAGTTTGTAAATGACAAAAATCAACAGTTTTAGTTACATTCTCAAAGCTTTGTCTTAATTTTTCTTATTGTATATTTAAAATTACAGATAAAATACATTATGTTCATAAGAAATACCTCCAATTTTGTTAATGAATTGGAAGAATCTCTGACATTTAGGAACTTCCCCATACAATGTAAATATAAATAGAATTTTATGTGTGCAAAGACATGTTAAATACAATTAAAAAAACTATATTTTGGTAAAGTTCTGTATTTTTTTTATTATTATTATAAAACGACTTTTCGACAGTGAAGTGCAGTACAATACTTATATAACATAAAATGGAAATGCTCAGAGGTATTGTGCTGGGTCACAACAGATTTTTTCAAATGGTATTTGCAATATCGTAATCCTTCTTGTATGTATACGATTTTTAATTTTAAATACTATACCTACTACGTTCTTAATCTAAGAGAAGTTCGAGTTCCCAATTTTCCGTTTGTTACTGTTTCTACATTGTTGAAATTTGTCACCCAAAAAGTTTTGTCTTTATTGTCGCTCATAAAACTTTTATCTACGCAAAAATGACAGGCAAATTTGAAACAAATGTTTAGTAAACAACTGTAAATAGTAATCAAAATTTCAATTATAGTTGATAGATATGTTTGAAAATACGTAGTTTTTATAAAGTTTGTAACAAACCAGTACCACGCACATATAAATTTACAGAGTTCATACTCGTATATGCAAGTGAGTACACAAATACGTAACTAGAGGCACTATTTGCGTAGCGCAAACATTGTTGTGTAGTCAGTTTGTCAGTTGGATTTCAGTTCGTGGATGTAATTTTCACTAGGTTCAGCAACAAGCAAAAGTTTCAGTAATCATTTTTATCAAAAATAATCCTTCACTTGAGTCCGGTCTCCCAGACCGCTATGGTTTTACAGATTCAATGTACTTATCCACTGTTAACTCCCATCACCTTTTCAGTATCTGTAATAACTGTTCTGAAGACCATGCTGGTTTAGCGTTTAATATCGTCAGTTAATAGGAGTGTGTACAGGAGAAATATTTGAAAATTTTGAGTGGTCCCTGTGTCAAAACCGGGTGGTTATGAAAAAATAAAGAGCGAGCTTTATCGATAAATAATTTGAAGATACAGTTATGCGGTATTCATTTAGTGAAGACAACAAACATAGTGAGACTAATAAATGATAATAAAATAAAAAATTATAATAAATACATTTATTTTTACATTTACTTATTATTTGAACCATTACTGCAAGAAATCAATAAGCTTAGGTTTGCCGCAACTGAATCGAAAATTTTTGACTGTGTTTGAACGTTGCAATTTTTTAATAAAATGACAATTTTTCTTTTTGCAACTTTTTTAACTTCCGTCACCTTTAGGTAAGGAAGGTATTGTCTTTGGTCAAAAAAATCGGTGGTGAGTTTTTAATGAATAAGTACGTTTTAGGGTCCCTACTATACGAATTTACTATTTTTAAGATGATGTCTGTATGGTATGTATGCCTGTGTGAGTGAATGACAAAAATTTCTCTGCCGATAACTCCAACACTACAATTCTAAAAATTATAATTCTTTCTATCGTTCACTTTAATATGTTATTATGCTCTTATGTATGAATTCGTTTATGAATGTGGCTGAGGTGAAAGAAGTGTGCATGGATAGGAAAATGTGGCGAAGGATGATTGTTGCGTAACTGTTATTGTGGTCCGGATGCGGTTATTCGCTACCGAAAATCGGCCATTTTAATATGTTCTTATGTAGGTATGAATGCTATGATGATTGTGGACAAGGCGAAAGAAGAATGTTGTAAAAGAGTGAAGTGAGTCAGCTGAGCTCTTACTCTTGTCCCTTTTGTTATTGTTACTATTGTTTTCGGGTTTTTGCTAACCCACTAAGTGGGACACGCGTGATTTTATGTATGTATAATTCTTTCATATTTCTTTACTCTACATCCACATAAAGAGCTGATTAGATTTTAGTTATAATTGGTTAACTGGAAGTACCCTTATTTGAAGTTCCTAACAGTTTTTCATGAAAAAACGCAGTTAAATATCATTTTTTTGACATTTTATGTTATTATAAATATGAAAGAAAATTTGATGGTATATATACGTTGATTACAAATTTTCCTTCATATTCAATAAGTATAGAGTAAAAAAAAAAAATTAAAGAGATTAACTTTCATAAATTAGCCAGCTTTACTATAATCATTCAATATTCTGATTGACAGATGTCAGTGTCAAGTGCAGTTTACATAGTACCTACATGTCCATGTTATAATTTTATTTAATATATAGAATCTTTTCTAAGGAACTATCAGTAAGGGATTTATGCAAAAAAAATGACGAAAGGTAATGTGCTGGCCACATCAGATGTTTTTAGATATATTTGCAATATTTTCGTTGTAGAAAATCAATAAAATCATATTTTTTATTTTTTCTATAGTTTCAGAAATATGCGATAACCAAAGATATTATTTTTATATTTTGTATAAAAAACTTAACATATTTAATCAGTTTGAAACACATAGTATTGCGTGAAACTGATATCCTAAATGTCTTAAATCCAGCGGTCACTAAATCCGGACCCGGATAGTTACATGCGCGTATTGATACTCGGTTGGTTAAGGGTTACTGTAGAATTCAATTCATACAAATAACTTCTTTAAAAGAGAATCTAATTAACACTTCGTCACTTCCAAAAGGGAACCAACACCAAATCCTGTATTTCAAGTGAATATCCGTCTCTAAGCAATCCCAATCAGTTGATTAAAACAATCAAAACACAACACGCTCCCGAATGTCCATTTCGCGCGCTCATTCAAACTCATTCCATCAACAGCTCGGTCCACTTCCGGCTTCCGTAGTCTGGCTGTCGACTGTCGGACGTCTTTCTAACTATCCCCTGTCATCGGTGCTCCTGCTCATTCTCAGCGTATTAATTCATCGTAGCCGCTAACAAACAACGCTCATTTCAGATTCTGGGCACCGGGTACCCACCCACCCGGCTAATGACGTCGGAAAATTCCCGACCACACATTCGGGAATACGGGACTCGGACATTTCCCGCTCGTAGAGTGGGATTTGCCGAAGTGAGGTTTAGTGAAGTGGAAGAATGAGGGTGGAAAGGGTTGTTAGTGCGGTTAGGGTAATTTTGTTTGTGGTACCACTGATGATTTGTTAGGTGGAGACACTGAAATGTTTTGTTTTGTTTATGAACTAAAAACACCAAAACACATTATAGAGAATATATATATATATATAGTAGTGGCACTTCGCTGAATTTCTTTCCAAGCAGCGTGGGTTGAAGGGGGAAATAATGAGGAGCGCGAAATTTGAATTACATTCAAATAATATATTAGCTACAGATTCATAGGATGTGTTCGATGTTACATTTGGGAATTTAGTATTTAGGATTTAGATCTTCTTCACATAAACGCAACTCCGAATGATACACTAATGACATTCATCGATTTGTATAGCAACACTTTAGAACAACAAAATTTGATTTATTTGAATAAAAATTAATATTGTATTTCATAAAATAGAAGCTATTCTTTGACAGTAAATTTGACTTTTTGCATAAATTGTAGCAACGAGCATGATTTGTTTAATTAGTGAGCATCAATTTCAAGGCATAATGTGCTCTTACAAAACCCTAAAATCTAATTCTTAGGCTGCGTCCAATGTCGTATTTTAGTATTTAGGATTTATGTCTTCATACATACATACAACGCCGAACGGCGCACACTAATGACGACATCCATTGGTTTATATGACAACACTAGAACAACAAAAATGAATCATACAATTCGATTTAATTTGATACTTCAGATTAAATGTGAATATTATATTTCATAAAATAAAAGCTAAGAAGTTATTCTTTGACTCTGTGGTATTTAATAAAAATACGAGTCTAAATATTTTTTATTCACCAACTTTATAGCAACTCCCTAGAGTTTATACATGTTCTTCTATTTAAAAGTAAATCCCAGTTACACGCAAGCTTACAATAAATTATAATAGAATACAAGTGTTACCATTACTATGATTGTTAACTATACATATGTGACAGACTGTAAATTTGACATTTTGCACGAATTATAACAACGAACAAGATTTGTTTAATTAGTGCGCGTCAACTTCAAGGCATAGTGTGCTCCTGCAAAACCCTAAAATCTAATTCCTAAAATCCTAAATAATGACCTTATTTAGGGCATATAGATTTAGGATTTAGATATTAGGGCGATAAAAGTGCAACATCGGACACAGCCATAGTATTTATAATAAATATCATGTATTTGTTATAATTTTATATTTTATTATTATCAGGTCTCGTAAATAAAAGTAAATTCATTCTATCATAAATTCAAAATACATAACAACAATGACACTCACACATCTAAAATGTAAAACCTATTTCATGTATAACGTTTTTTTAAATATTTATTATTTGGTTATTCTTTAATTAAGGGTGTGTTAACACAAAATCTGCACAAAGTTTAATTTATTTAATACTATTTAAAACGTAATAAAATGCGGAGCAACAAGCATTTTGTATTGAAGTTTATATTGGTCTAATACCAAACATGATTTAATTTTTCTATGACAAGTTAACGAAAACTGAAATAAATCTCTCAAAAGGTACTGATCGAAGGCGAACCATTGGCGATTTTTATTTAAAACAAAGATTATAGGAAAAAATGTTTACCGTCAATCATTTTGTTGTAATGGGAATACTACACTACGGCAGACTACGTATGACATAATTAAAAGAGTTCACAGCGGAAAATCACTAGAAAAAGCCAAAGGTAGTTGTAAAAAGCTAGAAAAATGATGAAAAGAAAAAGAAGCTTCAGATGGAATCTATTGCGACAGATAGCGATTTTTTAAAGAAATTGAATTGAAATTAAAATTTTGTAATTATCGATGCCGAATTCTATTTTGCGTTAGATGGTAATGATTGTGCAGGAAATAAAAGTTATTTTATAAACAAGACATTCATGGTCCTACAGTATACAAATTTAATTGGTATACGAAATTTCATTCAAAGAATTAAAAATAAACTTCGCCACTTCAGATATGAGAATGTTTTGACAATAGTAGCTGGACTTTCAAAAATAAATGACATAAGTGGCGGATTTTTGTGCAGGTATGTTATTTAACTGTAGTTTATATTAGGGTAAAGTTGTTTTAATTTGTTGCCTTTCGTAAGTTAAATAATACGATTATAAATTTGTGTAGATTTTTTGTTAACACACCCTTATTTATTATATTTTCTTAATCATTTATATTCAGATGATATTATTGGCTCAATAAACAATTTGAGAGAGGAATTGAAAAATTTAAAAAGACAGCAAAATGAAAGATATTTAGATAACGTACAAATGATTTTTTTTACATATTTATATTTTAATTTCATTAATTTTTACCGTACCTTCCACAATTTATCATTTGATATTAAACTCAAATTTCGCGCTCCTCATTATTTCCCCCCGTACACCGAACGACTTGGAACGAAACAAAATGGTTCCGACAAGAGTGTCGCAAATGTATATTATGTTCTATACTGTGCTAAAAACTAAAAGTTAGGGTGGTTTGAGTTTAGTCATGCTATTTGGTGATTAATTTACAAGTTTGTATAGTTAAGTTTTTAAAATTATAATAATGAAGTTATTATAAACGAACATTCTTATCTGAACAAGTTTGAAACAAGTTAAATTCTCATAATTTACACGTAAGGTTCAGGGAAAACTGTAATAATAAAATTTGTATAACTTGATAAAAATGAATTTTATAATTACATGTTTACCTATAATATGCTCAGTGACCTAGTTTACATTTAACCTTATAAAGCAAAAAGCTGGTAGAACGAGGGTCACGCTGGAATTATTGGGAATAAGAAAATCACGTAAATCTTGGAAAACAAAATTTGCCCTTTCATTTTAAATAGTTATTTGCCTGCTATTTGTCATTAAGTTAATAGACCTTTTCAATTTAATAGCTTTCTTTTTCTGTCTCTGCACATAGTAAGTAAAATGGCGTCTGCAACTACCAGCTGTTTTTTTTTTTTTTTTTAATAATAATGATGATAATATTCATCTATTCCTTTCGAAAATATATACATTCTATAGGAATCGCCACAACAATATTAGAAAAATAAGCTAATACAAGTAAGCAAGAAGCATTTTTTTAAGTTTTGCTTTGAAATTATTTAAGGTAGAGTTCGTAATTTTCAATGTTAGTATATTATAAATTCTAATTCCCACAACATTTGAAGAGTTTTTGGTACAATTTAATCTACTGTACTGGTATTTCAAATTCATTTTTCCTTCTGGTATTGTACAGGTGATGGTCTTTGTTACAAGAAAAAAATGATTTAAAAAAATATATTAACTAACCTCATAAATAAAAGGACAAGGGAAAATTAATATATTTGGATTTTTAAAGATATTATGAGTCGGTATTTCTTGTTCCAGTTATACACCTTATTTCTCTTTTCTGAGTTATGAAAACTGTATCAGCGAATGTTGAAACGCCCCAGAAGACGATACCGTATCTCAATAATGACTCAACTTTTGCATGGTAGAACGTTAGCAATTGATTCAAAGACAAAATATGTTTAAGATTCCTAATTTGAAACAGATAACATTCAATTTTGTAATGACAAATTCACATTATTCTTTCCATTTAACATTCTCATCAAAGTTCATTCCCAATACTTTAGAGGAATCTACTTGATTTAATTTATTATTTCCGCTGGTCAAGTTTAGGTTTAGAGTAATTTTCGCTTGATGGAAATGCATATAGTTTGTTTTAGAATTATTTAAATAGAGCAAATTTTTTTTACACCATAAATGCAATCCAAGAATTCAATATTTTTATCAGACATTACTAACGTTGTGTCATCGCCATTAGTTTCATTACTAAAAATGAGATAAAAATCGTTAAATAAATAATAAATAAAAGAAGCGTCAAACGAAACGTCAACAATATGTTATATTCTTGCTTGCTTCTGTCTGCGAATTATAAATACAAATTTACTATTCTATTTGAATGCAATGAAATGTCAAGATAGGCAGTGTCGTCCTATCCCAACAAACATGTTAACGTTATCGTATTTACACACAACGCCATTTTGCTGTTGTTCTTTTTGTGTCTGTCTTTGTCGATAAGATACATCGCTCACGGCAAAATCCACTATCCACTTCGTTCTGATGTTTTGCAAGAAAATAAACAACCAAAGTAAAACAAATGTGAAATATGAACATGAACTAAAAAGGAAGAGATAAATTTCTAACTTTCTGCAGCAAAATATGCACTAAATCTAAAGCAAAACTGTTTTGACGTTTTTTAACTATTATGTACTTTTCAGCAATTAACGTCATATCAACTTTTCTCTGGTAAATTTTAACTTTTCCAAACGTCAACTAATTAATATTTTTTTTATAATATCAATTACCTGAATATTTACACTCACAACGAAACTTAAAAAAATGTCTACTGGTCAAATTCTAAATAGCTCGCGGGTCTAGAATAAACAAGGTTGTTTTGGATTGTAATTTTTCTTCTATTTTCTTATAATAGAATTAAATCCATTATTATAGTTTAAAAGAATCTGATTTGGCCAGTAAATTACCTTCCGTCCATTTTGCACAAATTCCTTGCACACACACACACACACACACACACACACACACACACATTCACACACATATATATATATATATATTACCTTCCTTACCTAAAGGTGCATATGTCTCTCTTTATTTTGTTATTTTTAGATAAGCTTCTTTGGTTAAAGAAGAGTGCAGAATTCAACCTAGCGTGTTTTAACATCAAGTTAAAATTTCAAATTAGTTTCGTCGCCATTTTACTTTATCACAATTACAACAATTTGTTTTCCACGGCGTACCTGATCTTTGATTTTCAAACATTTTCGCGTGGCTCTCGTGTTACTTGTTCAACATTTCAACAATGAAAATAATTACAATTATAAAATCTTAATTAATAAAACAATCAATTTTCCTTAAACATTTAATTAGAAACTGAACTCTTTGGCTAATGACAATATCCACTTTTCTAATCCTACAAGATAAATGAAAGTCTGTATTTAGAGAGCAACGTCATCTTCATTTTTTCAATTAGTCTGAAGTATAAAAAGTAAAAGATTACCGAGAGACTGTACGGTTTTAATTTTTATTTAAGACCGTTACAACTGATTACTTCATTAAAGACACTGATCATAAACTCAATTTCACTCAGCTTGACCTATTTCGTTAAATCTGACCTGCAATCTTGAGAGGTATTTCCTCACAGACATTTCTTATAAACCTCTTGCCAAGTGAAAATAAAGAGCACATTATTTTATATACTCACGAGTTTTATGTTTTCGTGAAATTCCAAAATGGCCTAATAAAAATAATATTTAAGCTGCTAATTACCAGCAATAATTTTCAAATTATACTTTCATTTTGACCAGTTTTTCTTAGATTTACAGGAAGTATATCTGAGGTTGAAAAGTGTCAACTTTTCAACTTCAGCTATACTCACGCTATACTTTCCTACCTGTCAACCTGTCACATCCCAACTTCGGGGCTATTTCCCATTCCCATTCTGAGAGATCAGTGACTTGTAAACAAAGGTTCTTTACATTTTATATGTAAAGATAAGAATGAAATTATAAATAATATAAATAAGTGTGAATATACGAAAAATCAAAATTTAAGGTTAGATATCAAACTGAACTGATAGTTCATGTGACAAATGAACAACCCCTAACCATTCGTTTATTTATGTTAGTTATTATTATTATTATTATTATTATTATTATTTATATATCAATTACTAATTATTAATTTCCGATTGTGAATAAAATAATATACAAACCTCGGTGAAAAGTTTCCGCGCCTTGATTAGTTATCTTCGCCCTCGACAACAGTAAAACATTTTCCACCTCAGTGTTAGTAATATACTATTTTATATGAATAACAGTTATTTATGTATCAAAGTAATCCATATAATTGATAAAAAGGAACTTCAGTGCCGAGGTGCATGTTAAATTTTATTTGAAATCGAAAATTTATGAAAATGAAAGAAATATATATTATTTTACGTTATTTTGACATCTGTCAGTCGCTATCAGTCAAACAAAGGAACTGTGTTGATATTGAATTTATCATAATGAATATTCAAAATTATGTATGTTATCTCAAACTTCTTCATCGGAAATTCGTTTTTCTTGCACATATTTTTTTGTCATTTTACGTACAAATTTAGTATTGTATATCGTAACCCACACAATACAATACATACAATAATAATTATCATGTAGTTGGTAAAACTGCATTTGCAAGAAATCGTCGTATAATGGATTACTTTAGTTAGGCTACTGATATGATATACTTTTAGTATGTATTATCAAAATATAAATTTCATATATTGGTATTCCTCTATTAGAATACTTATTTAACTATCAAGTGTGTTATGATATAACAGGACTAAAAACAAAAGTGACAAGATGGCCGTTATTTTTTATAACAGTCTCCTACAATTAAAAATCAAGTGTTCCTAGAAAAATTACAGCATCTTGATGGACCGTTGTCAAGGAGAATTTATACATTAACAAAAGTTGTTCAGTATGACAGAAAAAGAAGAATTTTATATTATATTATTCCTAAATGTTTAAATTTTATGTTATTACGAAAAATATTAAACGCCACACGGCCGTTCTGCAAATACCGAACTCGGCTGATTATAAACCTCAGCCGCGTCTGTTATTTGACTTATATCGGCCTAATGACGGTAATTACTATTTCCGTTGGTCGTATCTTACTGAAATGGAAAATCTAATTTTATTCCGTAAAAATATTTTTTAATTAGGAACGCTTGGCACATAAGTTTTGATGGTATATGGGATCTATGGTTATCCACTAAAATCGTTTATTAATAAAATAAAAAAAACAGTCATTAATAGGGGCCATTAATGAATGTTTTTCTATACATTAACATAACCTATTAATAAACGGTGAACGGAAAATATATTTTCTCATTGAGATGTCTAAATAAAGATTGGTAGGTATTACAGTCCTATTTCAGCTGTCAAGCATTATAGCTCGGCCATTATTAGATAAAATTTAAGGGAGCCATTTCTCAATTATTTATCTTAAAGGTCTCTTGGGTTTGAAAAACACATCCGTAATGGCTACGAATCTCTGTGAAATATGCCACCACTGGGGGGCAAAATTTAAAGGTGTTAACTCTTTATTTACTCTCTAAATGACTTCCCTCTCTCATCGGAAGAGATGTCGGTTATTTACGGAACTGTGAATTACCTTTCCTAGTGATACGGGTTTGCAGAGTGTTTATGGTCGGAGAAAATATTAAAAATTGTAATAATTTCAAACTGAGAACCTGTCCACAATAAATAACTGTTTTTTGAGAGTTATTCGCTAACTTGCGGCACGTTTTCGTACGGAGGAGAGTTTTATCGCTTTGCTATTTCGCGTTATGGGTTGTAATATGTTAGCGAGTATTCCGGAAGTAAGGATTTTAAGATTGTATCTTTATTTGCACTCGTATTTTGCTATTTTACCTCTACCTATAGTCTTAAAACGAATCAAAACATCTGACAATACAATGAATCAGAACGCATGTAAAAACTTTTCAAACTTCAAAGTTAAAGTACTCTGTGAAGATTTTAATATATTTTTTGCATAAAATAAGAGAAGTTAATTTAATTCTTGTCGGATAAATTAAATGAGCAGGTGGTATTTTCATTACATTTTCTTTTGTTTCAATTTCAGTTCCTTTTAAGTTTATTTATTGCCAAAGCCTAATTAGAGTTTTAGATCTAAATTTAGAAAAAATAAATAAAACCTTTTATAAAAGGCAAAACACATCAATAATACAGTCATGTCTTTATTTAAATATGTTTATTGATTACAAACATCAAGAGTTATATTTTATCAATAAAATTTTCCATAGTTATCTAATTTTAAAAAACTGCAAAATGTATTATTAAATATTATAAATAATAAGTATGTATATTTTTTATAATTATAAACATAAATAACATGAACATACAAAACTAACTTTAATTAAGCCGCCTCGGTGGTCGTGCGGTTAGAGGCAGCGCTCAAGCGAGCTTCACCGCTCGGCTCCAGGGTCGTGGGTTCGATTCCCACCAGGGGATTGGATGTTTGTTTATGTCCTAAATTATAACACTAAAATAAAAATTGTCATTGTTCAATCGGCACCGTACCGAAGGCAGTAGTGGTAGCACGCACTTCAGAATTCTATCAAAAGAGGCATTTGTTTTCGCTTTTCGCCAGGAAGCGAAAATTTGGTAGCATGCGTATATCAAAATATTCGCCTGCAAGCGTACGACTCGAAGCGAAAGTGTCAAAGTAACGTCATTATTTTGCCACAGTTCTATTCAAAGGCATTTTATATATAATTTATACATTTTTTATATACAACTGTCATAATATTTTTTATTTTAATAGCATAAAATCCAATAATTTCCGAATCAAAAAGTGAATATAAAATTCTAAAGTGCGTGCTACCAAGATTCGTAAAAATAAAATCGCATTCGCCTGCTTTCTATGATAGAATTCTAAAGTGCGTGCTACCACTACAGGGGAAAAAAACAGTAATTAGACTAATTACAAATACTAGGTAATTCCTGATAGCTCAAGCAAATA
Source organism: Ophonus ardosiacus (assembly GCA_943142095.1). Taxonomy (NCBI): domain Eukaryota; kingdom Metazoa; phylum Arthropoda; class Insecta; order Coleoptera; family Carabidae; genus Ophonus; species Ophonus ardosiacus. The sequence goes on along the minus strand of OW964832.1, from coordinate 37,865,080 downwards.
ACTTTTTTATTTGAAATCGTTATTAAAGTACTGAAAAATAGTCATTAAATGTTCAGAAAAAAAAAATCGGTCGGGCCTGTCTGAGTGGATGCCACCTCCGAAGAGTTCAAGAATTGTGTAATGCATGTTTAATGATTAATGATTCACAATAAAATAAAATGTTGAATGCAGCAAACTGACATGTTAAATTACAAATGAAAGATATCAACATGATATTTTTGTTAAGCACTTCAATTACCTATATAATAAACTCCGTTCATCCGAAGCTCCATTAATCGGAATATCCTTGGAATCCGAATAAAATTAAAAACTGTAGATTTTATATTACCTATACCTCATAGTCTTTCTACAATTCCTTTCAACCATATTTAATTTCGCAGTACGAACCCATCTCTTGGCATCTTCAGAACAAAATATCCATCTGCTCCACATTAGTATAATGTATCAAATATTACATGACACTGTGTTCAGATGATAGCTATTAGCTACCCATAAGCCGAAATCGATTATCACAAAGATTTGTAATAGTTATTTTCGTAACAAGTTATGAAATATACCAAATATCATGCGAGTGCAAGTCAATACACACGAGCTAAGATATTTGAATTTCATACAAGTTATGAACATTATTTTTTAGACGAGCATAAATAAATTTAACTTTTTTTTCAAAACTGATATTTAGGTTCAAACGTACTGACAGCTGACAAATGAATAATGTATACATATAGCCAAAAATAATAACATAGTAACCTAGCAACCGTGTCAACTATTACGAAATTAAATATATCGTAACACTAATGTGATAAGTTCAACTTTCAGTGTTAGGATACTACGTTGATATGTCATACTTATTACAATGGTCGTCTAAAAATATATTTTATTAAAAACACAGTGCAATGAATTGGAGACACATCAAATTTAAATTTTTAATATTTTTTTGGCCTTTGCTTAATAGGGGATTCCACTCATATCGAATTTTTATATAAATGACAAAATTTACAAATGGTTTACATCGTAGGGCGGGAAATATTGGACACCAAATATTTGACATTTTTTTCTTCCATAAGACGCCAAATTTAAAAAAAAAGAAAAAATAGGGAATTTCTTAATTTAAAAATACTATAACATAAAAAAAATCAAAAAATCGTAGAATCCCCCATTACTCTAATAGTACTCCAGTAATTCAGATTTTTCATTAATCCGAATTGAGCCAGCTTCGATTGATCCGGAATAGCGGAACTTGTATTTATTTTCCATTCTAGAAACTTTTTCTTTTCTCAATCCCATCTGCAATCTTAGAGCAAATTCCTACGCCTACAGTTCTGAGAATTTCATTCCCAATTCAGAGTTGTGCTTTACGGCGTATGCCTATGCTTCGGTTGTTTATTTGCTCCATATTTCTTGTGCACGTTGTATTACAGCATGTTTTATTTGCGTTTCAGCTTCCCGTATTCGATACGAGATCACAAGCGGTAACATAGGCGGCGCCTTCGCCGTCAAGAACATGACTGGTGCCATCTATGTCGCCGGAGCCCTTGATTATGAAACCAGAAAAAGGGTGAGTCGAAATATTCCGATTTTATTATAATAACACAGATCTGAGGCAAAGACTACGTTTTGTATATAAATAATGAATGATTAAAATATGTTCTTTTATAAACTCCACACAAAAGTCGTGCTTGGAAAACTTATTGTTATATTTAGCTAAATATAACAACAATTACATAACCTAAACCTAGGTTTCTACATGCAACGAATATTGGCGCCACTAGACCAGCGCCAATTTAGTTGCATAATATGGAAATAGACCCACCAATGTGCCAGTTAAAGTGAAGCAGTTATACTTTTAGCGTCATTTAGAGCACAAAACGTCAGCGCAATGGCAAAAGCATCAAAAAAATGGACATCGGAACTAATAATTCAGGTTCTAGAGGCATACGAGCAAAATCCATGCCTTTGGAATAAAAAAAATTCATCTCATAAAGATCAAAATAAAAGAGTTGAAGCATTGAGAAAAATTGTTGAGGTTATGTCTGAGTCAGTCAAAGATTTTGATGTAAACTCTGCTAAAGCTAAAATATTAAGTATTTTTTTGAGGTCAATAGACAAAATTTGTACTACCATATTAATGGTTGCTTGAAGTAATTCAATTGACGCAATTTTTAATCTGGTGCCAGTAGATAACTGCTAGAAATTGTGGAAACATATACTGGTGCCCCTAAAACTGGCGACAAATTAACGCCAATAATCTTTGCATGTAGAAACCTAGCTTAATGCACAAAAGTCATGCTTGAAAATCTCTGGTAAAGAAGTTAGAGCGCCAGCACAATATTTATTAAGTATATAATATTCTATCTGTTAACCATAGTAAATACTCTTGCATATTTTTCTTGAAATACGAACAATTTCGGATTTCAATATCAGTGGAAATGTAAATCAATCGTGTATCTCAAGTAATAGATGAAGGTAGTAAACTCATATACGACATTCATATTTACACTGTTATAAAGAAAGATAAATATAAAAGGTTTGGATTTGTACTAAGAGTTGTAGCACATTTCAAGAATTATTACAGCACTCTTGTTTAACTCTATTAGTAACTTGTTCGTTCACAATTAGAATTTGCTGTCGTGTGCCGATCCCGTCATTACCAAATATATGTATATTAAAAAAATTGAATATATCCAACGTAAATTTATTTCAGCTTTAAATTGAAAATTCCCAAATAATTATGTATCTCTCGCCACTTTACAAAAACGCAGAAAACTATTAGATTTGACAATTTATTCAAAATTCTAAGTAATTATGTAGCCAGTCCCGTTCTTTTAAGAAAAATATCTTTGCGTGTGTACCTTTATATTCTACTCGTTCTTGAAACTTTCGCTACTAAAAGAAATAAAACCAACACAATTATCTTTTCTTCAGTGAATCGAATGTGTATTTTTCATATGATTCTATAGTTGCTACCTATAATGTACTTGATATTCCTTTTCTGATCATTAAATTGTGTTTTTAGATATTTTTATTTTTATGTATGTTTTTACTGTGCTGTACTTTTATTGTGGCTTGTTGTAAGGCCTTCTTTCTAAATAAATAACGTTTTGCACGACCAAACTTATATTACCAATATTTTTCACTTTTTACGTATTTTCTTATAATATACAAAATTGTAGTAGAAATTACTTTTTATAATTTGGCGCCAATATTGTAGAGATTTACTGGCATTGTAATTCCCCTCCATTTTCGCGCCAATGTCGTGATAATACTCCATAATTTATCAGTATTAATTATCTCATAGGATAAATAAATCATTCATTATATTGAAAAGCACAATGAACCCTCATTATTTATATAGAAAACGTAGTCAATAGATCAATAACCGCCAATAATTTAGAAAAACAACACTGGTATAAATCACCAGCGCCATCTATGAGCCCAACTGTGAGTGGCACGTCTTTTGTCGTGTTCTAAACATAGCCTGATTGTATTCATAATCCTCACACACAATACACGACTACACTACACCCTTGAATATATTGCGTAAACATCGATTTTACCGCAGGGTATCTTGTCTTCGCGATGCTGTCAAGCTTGTAAACAGCAAGGGACTTTGCTGTTCTGAGGTTGGTACTAGGGACTTTTAGTTTGCTCGCGAGAGAAGAAATTTATATGTGGGATTTGTTTAAAACTTGGGTAAAGCTGCTCTTCATCGAATGAAAAATGATACGATGTAAAGCGAAAAATTGTGTTTAAATTATATCTTATTTATGCAGACCTTGAAAGATTTTTTTAGGTTAGGTTAGTAGGGCAAAGATACTTGTTTTAGGCAAAAATGGTTATAAAATATTTTATAATAGTTTCTAATTTGGAGAGTAGTGCTGTTTATATATTATGTACTTCCAGAAGGTGAAATATGAATATACGATAATAACTTTACTTACATTTAAAAAATGTGGGAAAATAAAACTCAAACTTCATGTAGGTACCAACACAACAACAAATAACTCGTGTTTGTATGAACCTTTCATTTTATTTTCACTCAAGTTTTCACATCTGACAAAATAGATTTGGTTTTAAGACGTGCGTGTTATTAAATCATCCAACTCAACTCAGGACAGCGGTGACAGATAACAAAATTGAGGATATGTTTTGTGTCCTTCGTCCTGGCTCCCGGGAAATTTATTTTATGTACGTTTATGTGTTCCGACATAGTATGTTATGTTTATTTTTTGTAACAAAATATAATGAATGAATGAATACTTTGTTAATAGGTTTATATATACAAAGCTTTTAATTTTCAACGAAACTCGGATTTTATTATTTGAACATTGTTTAGTTTAATTTTAAAGGAAACAATTTGTTGGGGGTGTCGATCCAGGGATTAAAAAAATCTGATGTGGCCAACACAAAACCTCCCGCTATTGAATTTTTATTAATTTAAATACATACTTACGTATTTACTACCGCTGCAAACTGTTCCATTGCAGAAAACTAATGCTTTATTTACTATTTTCTTTTTAAAATGTCACTATTATTAATTTGAAGTGATTAGTTTTTTGACAGTGACATTAACTGTCAGTTACATTCATTTGAAATATGAACTGTGTAACAAACGAATTATTGTGTCTTAGGCTTCGCGACTAATAAAAAAAAATATTTTTAAATTTATGTGTAAATTATATAGAAAAAGTATTAATGTATTCCAGTAGAAAATTCAATAATCTTTAATTTTCATAAGACATAAAATGCGAAAAAATGGCATTTAATGGTATTTTTTGAAGAAAAACCATTATGAGCTTCAGGTAAAGTGTCATTTCCGGTTATCCGATTTACACCAAAATCTAATGGCTTCTATTCATATTAGAATGGGATGGAAATACAAGGTTTCAGAATTTTCTGAATGATAGTATTTGAGTTAGAGTGAAGACAAAATCCCTACACATACACACATACATACACACATACACACACACATACACACATACACACATACACACATACAGACATCATCGTGAAAATGTTAAAAATGGATTCTAGGGAACTTAAAACGTGGTCATTTACTAAAATCTCGATATGAGATTTTTAGCACGATCCCTATACCTCCCTTACCAAGGGTAGCGGGAGGTAAAAAATTAATTTTTCTTTTTCATCGACGTTTCGGTATTTTATTTGTACCTTAATCATGATTCTGTATACAACGTTTCACAATCAACCTCAAAACTCATTTTTGCGTAAAAAGTTCAAAATTTAAAAATTCCAATTTTTATGTATTTAGATACTTTTTATCAGTAGCGTATTTAGGATTCCGTTATGGGGGGAGGGGGCACACCTCAAGACACGTCTATTGGGCACTAACTATCACTCAAACATTATTTTTTCACATTAAATCTACAAGTAATTAAGAAAAATTGTTATAGAGGAATAATAAAAGGGATATTTAGAGAAGTGGTACAAATTTACTTGCTACTTTTTATGACTATAATAAAAAAATTCCTGAACGTAACTTCCAAGGGGGGAGCACAGGCCCCCTAGGCCTCCCCCGTAAATACGTCACTGCTTTTTATCATGCTAATTTCAAATTTTGAAACCGCAGGTCGCTATTTTTTTTCATTTCCGAGAAACCTACACCAAGGAAACCAGTTGACAAATTCAAATGTTTGTAACATAATTTGTAATTGACAAATTAATGTCAGAATGTCAGTATCAAAAATCGACGGTTAGTGGCATTATTGAAAGCTTGAAAGCTTTTTCTATGAAGTACATTTAATCTTTTTTATTGTTTTATTAATTAAATATTTAAAATTGTAGGTAAAATCAGTATGTCCATAAGAAATACCGCCAATCTTGTCAATGAATTGGAAGAATCTCTGACATTTAGGAACACACTGAATAAAAGAATTAGAATTTTTTGTGCGCACAAGAAATGTAAATTATTTTATAAAACTACGTTCCGACAGCGAAGTGCAATGCAATATGTATATAACCCCTGATCACGTATACGTTTACGTTAGTATATATAATCAATGATATAACATAAAATGGGAATGGGAATGGAGAGAGGTATTGTGCTGGCCACAACAGATATTTTTGTTTTCGTTTTTACTCTTTTATTAAATTTGTTAACAAATATTTGTAGCATTGTGCTGCAAACACAATTTCTGTTTCACATTAAAACACTTAGTTTAAAAGCATTTATCGCATATTTGTACTACTTCGTGTAATTTCAAAGATCAGAATGTAAAGTAAATACCTTAAGAGCATAAGAACTTAATTCTCTTTTTCGTTTGAAATAGTTTCCTTTATAGTCGTGGAGAAGATCAGATAAACTTCTGTTGAAGTAAATAACATAGTTCCAGTTTTACACAATACAAAAATATTTGAGATAACAGATATTTATACACTGAAAATCGATGAAATTTTCTAAACAGTCCGCTATCTCCATAAAGTCAATAGTATTGTATAAAATGCCTTTTGTGTGTCCTTTAGAATTTTCTTTTTTATAGAAGTTATAAAGGCTACAAGTGTTCACGTTTCAGCAAAACTGAATTTTAAATTATTGACATTCGACGATACGCTACTCACTGTAGGGCTTTTAGCTTTTACTTTTCAACCTACGAAAACACAAGATGAATTATAATATGTTCCCCGAGTATTTTCTTATGTCAGCATAATTTTAGCAAGATTTTTGCTGTGTTAGGATCATCTTTGAAGTCAGCAGGCCGAGAGAAAAGACATGTTTCTGATTTTTACATATTTTTCTTGTATTTATTTATGTATTTTCAGGGCGCTCTTGAACAAATATTGCAAAAAACACAACAAAGTATTGTTTATCGAGAAATTCATAGAAACATGATTTTAGATTTTTTTTATAAATTTGAAGAAATAAAAACTTTTTAAATTTACTTATCGTGAAATAATTCGTAACAAGGCTTATTACTTTTTACTTATTTTAGTTGATCTTATCTTATAAAATTAGAGAAAATCTAATTTTATTCCATGACAAAAGATTTTAGTTTAAAAACGTTTGACAATTGTTTTTATATTAATTATTTTGCAGTGATATCTATGGTTACTTATATTAAAATCGTTTATTAAAGCCCCATTCACAGATCTAATGCCCAGTTTTATAAAAATGGATAAGTACATTACTAGCAAAGTAAAATTTATTCTCGAAGTAAAACAGTTTATTCCAGAGATTTTCGTTTTATAAAGCAAGAATAAAAATACTAGCTAAGTAAATCTATGGAATAAATTACTCCACTGATTTTCGAGGAAGTAAATTTTATTCTGTAGAATAAATTTGACACATGTCAAAATTAATTATTTTATAGGGAACGCAGAAATTTATAGAAACCGAAAAGGATGGTTTTCTGTGAATTGCCAAATGGTATGTTCAGCAAATCTAAAAATAACGGATGTTGTTACTAGATGGCCTGATGCACACGACAGCAGCATATTTAACAATTCATTAATAAGAGCTAGGCTTGAAAACAGAGAATTTAGTAATTGTAAAAATTACTTATTAACACCTGTACAAAACCCAACTACTCCAAGCTAACATAAATACAATGTGTCATACAGTTTCATTTGAACACTATTCCGGGGACCTATTTGTGAAACTGCATTAAATTCTTTACAAGTCTCATCCCATGTACTATTTTTGCTTTTGACGCTTGCTACGTCTGTCTGCTTGTTTTCAATAATTCTAATATATATTTTTTTTGTTATCTTAACATGTTCACTTTATCTATTTCAGTATAATTCTTTCCCTATTCTCTCTTTTTTCCATTTTTAATGAGAACTGACACTTTATGACACTTTATTTTGACGTTTGAATAATAATAAAAAACGATGTCTCTGTCGGTAAATCACTAGAATAAAATATTTACTCTGCAAGTACTTATTTTACTCTGCAACTTATTTTATAAAACAGATATTTTTATTTACTCATCGATTAAATTTACTTTCAAAGTAATAACTCAGCAAGTTATTCGATGTTTATAAAACTGGGCATAAGAATAAAATAAAAAATTATGCATAAAAATAAAAATAACGATATAAACAGTAACTTCTCGTATGAGAGTGTTCACAGCTCTCGAAAATAAAATTAAACATAAGACATAAATACAAGGATTTGCAAATGTTAAATATTTTACACAAAAATAAGCACATATATAACAACTGTCATTTGAACTGCCAAGAGACGAGAAATTCATTGTCTCGTCTCGTCTCGTTTCAAATTCATAAAATTATGTCTCGTCTCGAAATTTTTCTCGTCTCTTTTAATAGAGTCTTGTCTCGGCCGAGATTCTCGCGGAGATTTCTCGACGGGAATTTAATAAATATGTATATTTTATTATTAAATTTATACAATTATTTATTGATAGTAATTTGAACAAAAAGATAAATAATTGTCGTTTTATGTGTCAAAATTTGACAGTTGACAGTTGCTTGACAGTTAAAATTTGTAGGGACTTTTAAGAAAAAGTAGCACATGTTCCAGTTTTTCTTTAAAAGTTTTTCGTTAAAAGTCTATTCATTCGTCTCTGTAGCACACTTGCCTTGCCATTGTGCGAGAGAGAAAACTTTTCAAGTCACTTGAAACGAAAAACTTTATCGTGTAATGCACGCTTACAAATTCTGGCAGATAAAATGTCAAATTCTTCATTATCTTTTTGTTCAAAAATGCTATAGCTAAATAGAGACAGATATCACTAAAAATATGTTAAATTTCACACGTTTGCAAATATAACTCATGAGAAAAATAACAACCGAGAAATCTCGAAACAATTTTCGAGAATCGAGATCTCGGCAAATATATCTCGTCTCGTAAAATATTTTGTACATTTCTGTCTCTCGAGGCGAGAAATCTTGAGTACGAGACGAGACGAGAATCGAGAAATATCTCGTCTCGACAGAATCACTATTGAAAAGCTGTTTAAGAAAAAGGTTCGCATATATGATTGCGTACAGTGCTTTAAAAGGTATGAAGTTATTATTGTTTGTTAATTATGAATATATTAAATGACAGTTGATGTTTTATTTTCGATGTGCACAGCAACCATAAAATTATAAACAAAACTTGGTTGGTATTCACAGCTTCAAAAATAAAACATCAGCTGTCGTTTAATATTTAAATCACCTTTATCTTAAGACAGCTTTTTAAAATTATATTTAATTTGAAATCCTTTTGCCAGAACGGAAATTGACAGCTCAAATGACAGTTGTTACATATGTGCTTATTTTTATGTAAAATATGTAACATTAGCAATTCCTTTTTTTGTCTTATTTTTAATTTTATTTTCGAGAGTTGTGAACAGAATCTACTGTTTATATCGTTATTTTTATGTAGATATTATTTTATTTTTATTTTCGGAGCTGTGAATGAGGTTTTAATAGATACGATTTTCTGTACAATAATTAAAATCATTTTAGTATAAAAAGAATAAATCAAATTTTTATCTAGTTAATCAGTTTCTGAAGTTTATTATTCTTTAATATCATGATAAACTTCTCAGTAATGAAGATAATCAAAGTTTCTTGTAAAACGTAATAGATTTAAGTTGAAACCAGTGGTTCGAATAAAATTTGTTGCCGAAATCGTCACATTTAATGAGTTTCTTGTTGGTAAACAAGGCTTTGATCTAAATGCTCAAACAGCTCGACATTATTTTGTTCTACCACTATTTATTTTTAAGTAAAAGTTTAAGTATTTGCCTTGAAAGAACCAAATTGAATTCAACAACGCAAATTTCTTAAGAAATGTCAGACGTAATTCAACTTTTTCTCTTTTAAAAAATTGCTGATACTTTACCGCGATGTCAATTGTCGTGTTAAAAGTTGTGGAAGTACACGAAGAGATATTCTTGGAGTTGTCAACTTTTTATCGCTCAAACAAACTTAGTCCCACAAGTTTGATTATTTTGTTTTTTTTTTATTTCTTTAGGCAACGTTTTCTTAAAATTTTCCACAGTATAATAGAATTTAAAATTTATAAGCATCCATTTTAATCACTGTATTCAGACTACAAAATTAAATTCATGTTCTACAAGAAAAGCCTTGTTCAACAAAATATTGTAGGTTAAACGCAACATAGTAGATACAAATCTTTTGTTATTTTTGCGTTTCATTGTAATGTGTTTTACCGCTGAAATGCGATCTGTGATATGGCACACATGACTAAAAATTTATGTGTAGTCTCCGACAAATCCGTTTATTTTTGAATATGTTTTTATGTTATCTGTATGAAAAAATGGAAAACATGTAGTTAACAGACAGATTGTGAATGGCAATAGCTTTTAAAAACTGCTGTTAAATGGATCGCGGATGAATTTAGTTCGACAGTTCGGGTATCTCGTTTCACTACCCTATTTATTTTTGAATATCGTATGAAATGTCCCCATTAATATCTAATAATAGTTTTCGAGTTGAGCTTTTATCTTTATATTTAATTTATGTTTTCAAAGTGGGACAGATTTTATGAAAGATTGCATATACGTTTAGAACTGTCACAAAAGGCATTAATTTCAAAAACGGGACATACTTTTCGTTTGTTAAGGATTATAGAAATAAATAAATAGAACTTTAGTCTGAAGTAAGCTGTGTGCGATGTTGTACTTTTATCACCCTAATATCTAAATCCTAAATTTATATTCCGTAAATAACGTTATTATTTAGGATAATAGGAATTAAATTTTAGTGTTTGGCAGGAGCATACTATGCCTTGCAGTTGACGCGCACTAATTAAACAAATCATGTTCGATGCTATAATTTGTACAAAACTTCAAATTTTCTGTCAAAGAATAACTTCTTAGCTTCTATTTTATGAAAAATAATATTAATATTTAATCTGAATTATCAAATTGAATTGTATTACTCATTTTTGTTATTCTAAGGGCCGTTTTTCAATATTTGGTTAAAATTTTAACTTCTAGTTAAGTAAACAATATTGCATCGTTTTTTTTGACAGTAATGATAAATATGTCATTTGACAGTTCATTTCGTTTCAATTTTGTATATTTAACTCTTAGTTAAAATTTTAACCTAATATTGAAAAACCGGCCCTAAAGCACAAACCATATACACTATTTGTTCTAAAGTGTTACCATATAAACCAGTGGATACCATTAGTGTACCATTCGGAGTTATATTTATGTGAAGAAGACTTAAATCCTAAATACTAAATGCCAAAATACGATGTCGGACATAGCCTTAAAGGTGCACTACACTATGAAGTTTTTCTTTTCTATTGACTTGATAAGTTTTCTCTCTGCCACAATGATGTGAGTGCAAGACAGACAAATGAATAGACTTTTAACAAAGAAAACGTTTAAACAAAAAATTGGAACATGCACTAATTCCAGTCCATATAAGTTTTATCTGTCAAGTAACTGTCAAATGTCATTTGAGTTTATATTTTTGATGATACAAGTAGTGTTGTAAACTGGCAAAATGGAATAGAGAAGTAATTGAAATCTTTGTGGATATGTACAAAAAAAAAAATCAAGAGATATAAAGTCAATAACAATTTAATGTAGGTATAATTTAACTTTTGACACTTTAATATTTTAATTCACGGAAAATAATCATGTAATAGTTATGTATGTATTAAGAGCGTAAGGAGACTTTTATGGCCTGCGGCGTGATTTTGAGCCCGAGGCGTGATTTTGAGCCCGAGGCGTAAGCCGAGGGATAAAAACACGTCAAATGCCATAAAAACAGGTTACGCTCGTGGTACATACAACACTTTATGCACGGACAAAAATTTTCAAAGAAAAATTGTAGCGAAAAGAATTTGTCCTCGTACATCCAGTATTCTAGTGTTGCTATGAAAGCGGAAAACAACAGTTTATTGTTTGTTTATTAGTTCTGTCATGTGAGTTTTATTTTGTGTATCTCCATTCTTTCCATATAAATATCATAAAATTAATTTTCATTTTTCATTAAAGAATATAAAATTTTTCGATTTATAATAAAAACCTGCCTGTTTAAATTGTTTATATTGTAGGTTATAATTTGGTTTGACGTTTCATTATAGCCCGGCGGGCTATAATGAGGCCCTCGGGCTATAAAATAACGTTTATGTCAAAGAAATTCGTGTATAATTGTCAAATTATGATACGTCCGTACGTAAATATACTTATAAGGTCACTTATAGACATTTTTTAAGTCAAAAAGAAAAACTTCATCGTGTAATGCACACGTGTAATTATAGATAGATTTGCGTATTTAAGTTTGTATAACATCTTTCAATACTTTTTCTGGCAATTTTATTATTAGGTATTATTTATTATTAACAACTAGAATAGACTTTATTTAGTAATAAAATTTGGAGTATAAAAGTTTTTGCAAAACTTTTGTTAAATACGTTGATGCAATTTTTGCAGACAGTCTTTGAGAACTTGATAATTACGTAATTTACCTCATTTGCGTGTTATATCACAGAAAGTATTTCTTGAAACACAGAAAGCTAAATTAATTTATGAGTCAGTTGCATTCAATGTTATTACGATTCAATTAGTAGTTCACAATTAAATCAGAATAATGCAGGTGTATTATTTAGATAATTAACTAGTTTGGCAACTGATAGGTGTACAACATGGCGGTAAAACTTTAATTAAAGCGAGTCACTAGTTGTACTGAAGTTTACATGGTGTAAATATTGTAGTACGAGTTGCGGTTGGCTGCATCCGACAACTTGAAGGAAAACTACACTACCGTTGTAATCCACGTGAAAGATGTAAACGACAACCCGCCAGTGTTCGAACGGCCCACATACCGCACACAGATCACGGAAGAGGACGACCGGAACCTGCCCAAACGTGTGCTACAGGCGGGTGTCAACATAACCTAAAATTGCATTGACAGCTAGTGCCCGCCTTGTTGATTGTTCTTGTTCATGTCCTGCATGTGCTCATGTGTTTGTTTGTTTGTTTGTTCTCGTTGTTTTACAGGTCATTATAGTGCGTGTCCTGGCTCGAAATGTTTATTTTGCTTCTCACAATGTGTGAAGTTCCTTGTTACTCTTGTGTGTAATCATTTTGCATGCCTGCACAATATACTTAACAGTAATACAATTTACAAAAAATGTCTGTACAATAGTTTCATTGAATTTTATTTAAAAATAGCAGTCTCAATTTTGATTTAAATAACAATAAAAAAAAGACCCCTTAACCTTAAAATTTATTTTTAATAAAAGTATATACGTATATTGAGAACTAAATTCTCATCATCAGTAGTAAACAAGGAGAAGTTAAACAGAGTATTCAAGGTTAATTAACATATCAATCATGCCAGAGGTCCTGACAACTTCGAAAAACAAGGGATGATTCCCAGTTAAAGAGAATTTCATTAAACTTTAAATTATCCAATAATAATGAGTCATTCAAATCTGAAACATCCAATATAACAATAAGGTCTGAATTTAAATTAACTGCTATGGAATTAACAATTAAAAAATTGTTTTTATATTAAATGGAATAATTTTGAGTTTTGAATATTAAAAATAATTTCAAAAAAAAACTTACAAATCAGGTAATACCAGTAAATCATTATTAGGTAACCCGGAGAATAAAATGTATAATAAAAAATCAAGTATTTATAAAATTAGTTGTAAAAATTGTGATAAAGTTTACATCGGTCAAACTAAAAGACCCTCGGTTTAAGGAACATTTTTATCATCTAAAAAGCGGTAATCCAGAAAAATCTAGCGTAACTCTATACGTGTTCATTAATAATCCCAAAATTAACAACTCTAATATTAAACTATGAAAACATATTAATAATGACAGATATTTAGATGCTTACGAAAGTTTAATAATGAATACATTTAAATATAATTTGATGAACGCAGATCTCGGTTCTATACCAAACACAACATTATTCGACTTAATATAAAAAAAAATAATTGGTATTTCCATAGCAGTTAAGTTAATTTAATTTTAGATTTTTAAAGTTATTGAAGGTTTCAGATTTGAATGATTATTTAAATTTTAATGAAATTTTCTTAGTTTTTAATTGAGAATCATGCACCCATAACTCCCGTCTCTATATAACTTCAGTTCTCTCCTTTCTTTTTATGTCCGGACCTCTGGTATGGTTGAAATGTTAAGTAATCTAAGTTACTCTGTTTAACTTTTCCTTGTTCTACTACTGATGACAAGAACTTAGATCTCGAAATACGTATACAGTTTTATTAAAATTAAATTTTAAGTGTTATTTATAATTTAACTTTAGACTTCTTTTACTATTAAAATAAATTTTAAGTTTTTTTTATTTATTTAAGTGAGATGTGAATTTTTAAATGTTACTTAAAAAATTGAATTTTGCCGGATGTAACGAAGGAGGAGCTGATGGCATTTAAGAAATATATACAACTATACTAATTATAATGGGTCGAATTCAGCACTCTTCTTTAACTAAAGAAGCTTCTCTAAAAATAACAAAATAAAGAGAGACATATGCATCAATGCATTAATAAGAAAATTATGCAAGTTGTTTCCATGGTTACTAGAAACGATCACTACACTAGTGAAGAGTGCTGAATTCGGCCCAATGTAATTAACATTCCTAATAGTCGTGTAATGTGTGACTGCATTACAAAAAAAATATATTCTTTTATAAGAGAGAAAATAAGTTTTACTCAGTTTTGCATACAACTGTAAGAGTATATTGAATTTTGAACTTCATTTTTTCGTAAAATAGATTGAAACTAGTGTCGTACGGAGGCATTTTTGTATTACTGTACGTGTTAATGTTTTTCACTTGATTTGTATACGAACCACAAATTGGAAATGTCGTTCTCCGTAAGGGTTGTTTGTTTATTCATCGGTCGTTAAGGGTAACTGTGCTAATGAAATCCGAACTTAACTCAAAGTAAATTAGTTAACCCTTTATTAAGTTAAATATTTGTTTTCGTAATTCGTTTAGAGTCATCGGGGAATAGTGTCAAAAAAGACAAAATGAAGTGAGATTTTCTTGTCTGTTTAATGGATTCCGAAGAGACTGTTTACATCATTTGTCTTACTAAAATAACTGATTGTTTTTCAAGTTCTTAATGTTTTTAAAACTCGCAATCTATCTTGTCGATATCTTTAAGTACTTTTCTAACAAATAAAACGAATACCTTGTTTTTATTTTATCTTTTGTCGCTAAACTTGTCTCTGTCGAAATACTTTAATTAATAAAACAGGTCTTTGTCCGAAACGCTTCTTCCGTTCTTTTCACATTCACCAATAATTGATTAAAAAGGATTTAATTTTCAAGATTAATTACTTTTTTTGTATTTCACGTTTACAAAATTCTTTGCACAACTGTTTTTGGGGATTCTTTTAATTGTAAAGTTGGTAACTTAGTCTTTTACTTATCAGTACTAGTGAAAAATTACTGTAATTTTTTTTTAATAAAATAGTTATGGTGGACAGTAAAACACTCTTTTAAATTAAAATTCAAAATATTTATTTGTAGGTCCATAACAATATATAATAATTATAAATCTAAACTCTAACTTATTTAACTTCTAAGGGCCAGTTGTACAGTCTTTGATTAAAATTGTGACTGTTAGTTAAATAAACAAAATTGAAACGAAATGAACTGTCAAATGACAAATTGATCATTGCTGGCAATAACTCAATTCGATATTGTTTATTTAACTTACAATTAAATTTCTAAAATCGGAGATTGTAAACTGGTCCTAAATAACTGTTCAAAATGCCAAATTAAATTAAATAACAAATATATATTGGAAAATAAAATTAAAATGTAAGTGGCAGGTCGGACGACAAAATGGGGGTAGGATAGGGATCCATCCCTACTAGTAAAATAGTGGTATCATTTGTTATTTTTACATCTAAGTGCAAACATCGAAGCAAATTATCATTTATATTCAAAATAAACTTTTATTTCACACCAACAATTAATAAGAATTAATGTTTTTGACGTCACACACAAGAAAGAGTGAGTTGATATTAAAGTTAAGTTTGGAAGATCATATTACAAACAGATCTTCGTAATTTTCAAATTTGGTATTTGAGTTCTACATAATTTAGTGTTTTCGGATGGCTTTAGAAACTTAAAGAATTTCTCATTTGCCATGTATTCTTTATAATTATAGCGGGAGTTACTGTTACAAAGACCTTACACTCACTTCATTTTTCATATTTGGTACCATCTTGTTTCAACCTTTCAACTGTCATCATTATAGAGAATAATTTGTATTGGCAACTGACTTTAAGCTCGCAGCGCCAAAGCGGAATTTACTGGAACTCACGGAGTTGAGATAACCATATGATAACTATAATCTTTGTAGGAGTTTTTTTGTGTTTTCTTCGTGTTTTTTAAACTAATAAAGCTTCGGCAGCAACAAACTCTGCTTAAGAATGCAATACATTTTCAACATGATAAATATTAGTTTTATTTTTTCTATAATTTCTTGCAAATAAGCGAGAATTTCGACTACTGCTAGTGGAAGGTTTGTCTTCATGCTTTAAAGTGGGCAAGTTTTTGGAAGGTACGGCAGTTTTTTTTTAAACATTTTCGTTTATTTGTATTAACATTTAAAAAAGAATATATACTTATTGCAAATACAACTTTTGCCCTTGCAGTATATATACCTCTGGTAAAATAATCACTATCAACCAAATGTAAAGACCTTCATAAATTTAGAAACTGGTTTCCCTATTTTTAATTTTATTACCCAGGTTTTTCGCCGGCTCTTTATCTCCAAATTTGTTCACGATGATAACATAATCTTTATTTTTTTGAGAGAAAGAATGGTAACTTACATATTGTTTTTTTAAATAACGACTTGCATTGGTGTACTGAACAATAAATATTACTCATTTTAATATAAAAAACAATTATGCAAAAATTAACGAAACTTCGAAAACAAACTTATTTTAAAGGTTAGAATGCAATTATTTGTATATAATAATTAAAACAATAAGTTAATTATTATACATACAATACACTATCTGCAAAACAGATCTATGATGGCAAATTTTACAAATTGTTATAATAGAAAGCAAGAAATAATTAAATAATATTAATTTTTTCAGATACGACAATGTTTTATATATAGAGCGCGCCAAATCTATCTCAATTCCTAGAGTTGGAATTTTCGCCACTAGTTAGCGTATCGCTTAAAGTCAGTTGCCAATTACAACAACAGCTGAGTCATGTGTAGGTTCAAGGAAAATATCAATAGATGGCAGCACGAAAATATGTCTCTGTTTCGTGGTCTGTGTATAACCCTCCATTGAAACTGACAATGTTACCAACCTAGATATTTTAATATTTCTTTTAATAAAGTACATTAGTGCGAAATAGGAAAATTATATAGAGAAATCGTATTACAATGCCCAATAACACTTGTCATTCAATATAGGTATTATTGTTCTACGCGCAAAATAATTTGTGGTACGTATCAAGTTGACGTTTTGCCACACGTTTTCAATGTTATTGTATTGTTGTTATGTTTTGCATTGTATGCATGTGATTGTTATTTGTTATGTATTAGTACGAGCTAACGCTGGTAGCTTCGGATAGTCTCAACGAAAACCAAACAACTGTGGTGATCCACATCAATGATGTCAACGATCTGCCTCCAGTTTTTAACAAACCCCTGTACGAGACTACAATTGACGAGGAATTTCCGGGAACATATCCGCTACATTTGATGCAGGTCAGAATGACAAATTTCACTAAAAAAATCAAAATTTGAAATATGTAGTCATAAATTTGATTCTGATATTCGAAGCGACATACTTGAACGTATATTTTCCAAATATTTATGTATTGTACAGTAGCCTTTAAATTCAGAATAAATACCAAACAGGGAAAACATTTCAATGGTGGTTTATAGAGTGTATCCAGAAAAAAACCTAATTCGAAATAGGCTATGAACACCGAAACGTATGGCTGATTATTATTCAATTCAAAAGTCTAGTTGTCAAAATTGATCGTAAAATGTAATTTTAAGCAGAAAAGATAATAAAGAAAGGTAGAGAATATTGTCCTTCACCGTTTCCTATTTCTAAAATAAGGATTCAAGAAGAAAAGAATTTTTGATAATATTTTGGTTCAAATTGACATTTAATTAAATACTTTCAAATTGACATAAGTTTTTTCTTTTGTTCATAGCCTACTCTGAGTTAGGATTTTTTTTAACTCACTGTACTTTAAGTATGGGAATAGGCCTACAATTTAATACAATGCTATGCTTATTAAGTGGTCAACTGGCAGATATCATCTGATTAGTGTTTGTAGTTCCCTTGACCGTAAAATGATTCAATTAGGGGCGATTTTCCGGTAGCAGCCGTCAAATAGCTCAGCTATGACACTGAGGTCACACGTCTGAATGTAGGTTAGGATTGGTTTAGTGCTTCCGCTGATCGCTATCTAAATGATTCGCATTTGTTTGATTGATGATCACTCGTTATTTTTGCACCGTGCTGACGGTTTTGGCAATGGCAACCACCGGATCCGGATCCCACTTTTTGTTTTAACGTATGATTGAGTTTTTCTGAATACCGACCAATATTTGGCAGCTGTTCAATATTCCCACGACGTTACGGATTTTATAGTAAAGACTATTAGATTGGTGCGTTAATAATTCCTATTTTTGACGTTTCATTATTTTCTTGCTAATTTAAGATTTGTTTTCGTTGTTTTCACATCAAAACTATAATGACTCTATTAATTTTCAAAAATGGATATTATAGGTATTATTCAACAAGCTTGTAATTTGAAATGATGGCTGAAACTCAGAAGGATCACGTTTAAGATACCCTTATGATTTTTCAGACCAATATATATTTACTCTGCTGTTTAATTATTTTTTTAATTGCAGTTGAAAAATGACTGCTATTCGACCTAAAAGTTGTTAAAATTAACAACCATTTTCAGTTGTTAAATTGAATATCAGTTGCTAAGTTCAAAATTCCAAAACACTATTACATCAAGTTTCTATAATTTTACTAGTCATTACATCGAGTTACTAATCTATCAAATGCATTTCTCCCGTTGTTAGTATTGAACAATCGTTGCTAAATGGTTTGTCTTCTAAATTTTACGTTAGCAAATGAACTTTTATTGAAAATAGAGGAACAACAGGAAAGGTAAACTATTTATAAACTAATATATGTATAGCAACAATTATATACATTTTTAGAACAGATTTTAACATTATGGAATGAAATTTGCGGGACGTTAGTAATCCATTCTCAATATCGAAAAAAATAATTACAAAGATATTCGAAATAAGCAAGAACCAAAACCAGAATCAAACCGTAACATTTTAGCGAACCCAAACCCACAACCGAAACTCAGATATTTTTCAATAGAACCCGGACATTAAAATTCGGGTTCAGGGTTCAGCTCCGATTCAGATTCATTTTCTGTTCGAAACGCAAGCGTAATTGTAATACAGCCGATCTGCTTTGCTGCCTGTATTGACTGTTCGTGAAATTATTAATTCAGGCTAGCATTTTAAATTATTTCTTTATAAAGATTGATATTAATAAAAACATTAATTCAATTTTCATTAGATCGAACCGAACCTAAACCCGGAAAGAAACCGCAAATGTTATTAATGCTTGAACCAGAACCGCAC
Source organism: Ophonus ardosiacus (assembly GCA_943142095.1). Classification (NCBI taxonomy): domain Eukaryota; kingdom Metazoa; phylum Arthropoda; class Insecta; order Coleoptera; family Carabidae; genus Ophonus; species Ophonus ardosiacus. Next base: position 37,845,471 of record OW964832.1, on the reverse strand, counting down.
ACAAACCCAGTTTTTGGCGGGTTCGATGCTTTGTCAAAATCATTTTAAATTAAATAATAAATTTGTAACTTAAAAATTATAATGCTGAAAATGGAATTTCATATTTTTCTTACACTTTATTTTTACGCCTATGGGTTGGTCTTTAAAGGGATGATTTCAATTTTTCGTGCAGTCAATCAACGATTTGCAAAATATCCAACGAAAATGCAAAACTTGCTTCATGTCATTTAATTTGTCCAACATCATCTTTCTTTGTTCGCAAATAAAATCTACCATTGGAGAACATTGTCCCGCAGAACATATTTCCTAAATTCGAGTTGGTTCCAAATTACACATTTTACACCACGTTAAAGAAGAAATATCTCATAGATATTAGCATAAACAATCACGATCACAGAATTTAAAATCCAATGATTTTAAACTTCTAATGTGAAAAGGGCATTAGGCAAGCATGAATTTGCAATTAACTGTATTAAAGCAAAAGCCCACATATTTATGAATAATTATTAACACCTGCATAACTTTAATTTTACCGCTGGTTAAATTTCAAAACATCAGATGCATTTGTATTGTGCAATTTACTGTAAAGATTCATTTCATTTTATTATAAATAGTTTGTACTTTGTACTATCTAAATTGAATATAAAAATTATGAGGCAGTTTCAGCAACTAAAATATCGCAACTCGCAACGTGTTTTTCGATTACATTATACTTTCATGCGGAATAATTTCGGTGAAAAGGGTCCGACATTCAACAGTGTTGCGCAATCTGGCAAGTGATCCTACAAGGCAACACCGGGAAGTCATAACTCACATCACGTGATCAGAAACAGAACTCATCTTTCGAAATCTTTTGAGCCTACCTTCGAAGGATAAAGCTTTATGGTTTGTTTACCAACTTTAAATATACGAAGGTCCGTTGCTTGGAAACAGCGAAATATATCTTTATTATTACTGCCATCTTTGATTTCGATATTGTTTTCCTTTATTTTCTTGTATTTTGATAAATTATTTTCTGAAGAACGATATTTTAGAAGAAAAATGGGGGTGATTTGTATTAATTATTTAACGTTTAAAAGGGATTTATTTTTATACGGTACAAAAATTACTACTTCTACTGAAATTTGCGAGCTCTAGTGTTTTGTATGCATATTTAATATGATTTAGATTCAGTATCCTTTCACCATAAATATTAACTATTAGTTATTTATGTATCACGGTACTGAAATTCTACTTTTTATCACGAATATGGAATTTAGTTACCGAGGTCGTAAGGCCAAGGAAAATAAACCAAATGAATGATAAAATGGAACTTCTGTGACGAGTTGCACATTAATTTTTTTTTAAAAAAAAAAACATCTCAACTGTATTAAATCCAAATTGATGAGTATATTTACCCCATGCCTTAGTAGGATTCGAACCCAGAACCCCGAGCGCACTCATTACTAAGAGGCGTTTCTCTAACCATTGAGCCACCGGAGCCGACGAAATCGAAAATTTGTGAAAATGAAAGGAATGTTTTTTCTTAATAGGTTATGTTTATGTTACTAACCGCAACCGCCAAACATTGAGGTTATCGTAAAGAACACTTAAAATTATTTTTGATTTCAATATTCTTCATCAGAATTATTTAGTTCGTTTTTCTTGCACATTTTTTTTTTGTCATTTTACGTATAAATTTACTATTATATATCGTACACCTACCTAAATTATCGTAATTATTATAAGGTCGGCAACATTGCATTTGCTAGAAATCGTCGTATAATAAATTACTTTAGTGCCGATTTCTGAACTTTTAATGACTATTTTGGTGGACTTTAGTGACGATTTCAAATAAGAATATTATATCTGTATCGGCAACAAAGTAATCCATTATACGACAATTTCTCGCGCAGGCAATGTTGCCAACCTTATGATAATTATCGTACGTATAAGATAATTTGAGTAGTGAGTCAACTGAGTTCTTACTCTTATTCTTATCCTTTATTGTTACTATTGTTTTCGGGTTTTTGCTAACCCACTAAGTGGAGCATACTTGATTTTATGTATGTATGGGTAGTTGTACGACGTTGTACACATATAATTTTGAGTGTTCATTAAATACTTCCATCCATCTCAGATATGCTTTTATTTTTCCAAAAATTCTCATAGGGCACTAAATAATGACAAAAACTAAATATTGTTGATTTTTTCTTTTTCACATAACTTCTAAACTATTAATAATTGAGAAAAAAGTTTTAAATATAAAAGATATATATTTTTAATAACTAACCAGTGGCGTACGAAATAAATTTTTATATCCGTAAATTTTCGAGATATAACACAAACTTATATTTTTTTAAATGGAACCCATATTTGATTTTAGTCTCAAAAAAATCAATATTTTTTTCTCTTTTCAACGATGTAAGGGTTATTATGTTTTATATTTGTTTTGCCTTCAAAATTATTATTTTTTCCTTATTTTGTATTAAATTCACAATTATTTTGAAAATATTTGTAGATTTTTATTTGGAAATACTCCTTGTCAAAATTTACGGATATAAAAATTTATTTCGTACGGCACTGGTTAGTTAATAAAAATATCTATCTTTTATATTTGAAACGTTTTTCTCAATTACTAATAATTTAGAAGTTATTTGAAATAGAAAAAATCAACAATATTCAGTTTTTCGTCATTATCTAGTGCCCTACGAGAATTTTTGGAAAAACAAAAGCACATCTGATATGGCCTCCCAAAGGCGCACAAAAAGTTCCATTTAACCGACATCGTATCTCTTATAGTTCTCGAGATCCCAATGGTGGCACCTCTAAATAGAACACTGTATACAAAAAATATTTGAATATTATGATATGAAATTGTATGAAATTCACACAAATATAGAAGTAAAAACGAAGTTATAAAACCTGAAAATGTTGTACAGAGCTAAATAACTCTCAGTTTTGCTATGGAAGTGTAATGCAATTTTTTAGTACTTTAATTAAAACACTTCCATTCTCACCCATTGCGTTTTTTAAACAATGCATCTGCTGAAATTTTGTATTCATTTATGTACTGAAATTCTACTATGTTTATATTAAAATGAAAACATTGTTCATGCACTAGGATTAATATTTTGAGTATGTGTATAATTTTATTTTACATCAACAATGTTCGTCGAAAATATTAAGTACATACATATTTTTAATGAAACATAAATTTTGTTTGTTATTTTTTCTATAACCTACATTTTCAATATACATTCTTTTTTCTTGTCAACATATTGCTGGCGCAGAGCAATTTTCAATAGTAATCCTATTTGCTCATCTTGAAAACGCGCAGTGTAAATAGAAAAAAAAAAACCTTCACATGAAGTATGTAAAACCGGCAACACTCTTGGATGCCGTAATGAATGTAAGGTGCTTTTATTTTTATTTACCGGCAGTGAACTGAATTAAATTAGGCATGATTGCAGAGACGTGACACTGCAATGGTGTTAAATTTGAACAGGTGTAAATCGTGCAATTTCTCGAGCTTCTGCAGAAAGAGGAATTTATATTTACGGTGCTTCTATTCGTATTCAAGTGAGAAATTGTGTATATTATTGCTACTGCATCAATTTTACATCGTTTAATACTTTGGAAAAATATACGTTCAAGTGTGAAAAACATATATCGCTATGAACTCACAAAGTATAGATCCTAGTATTTATCGAGATTTTTGAGAATCATCTTACAATTTTTTATTGCGCATATACTCGTATTATTATTCAAAGAGGATGCCAAAGCTATGAATCATTTATAATAAATTTTCAAAATTCACATACGTCTATCTTTTAGTCTGTATCGTTGAATGCAAAAAAGTGAAAGTGTTTCGCATCTTGATTCATCTGCTCTGGCTTGCTGCTTCGAATGTACTACGTTTATAAAAGTATTATACACGTTGTCATACTATTTGTCTAAATAAACATATTTTTTTAAAAAAGTATTACAACTGTTAATCCAATTATTTACAGTTCATGTACTTTTATTTAAATATTCAAAATAGGTGTATCCATTTAGCCGAACATTATGAAAACATCAATGCACCAAATTTGTATGTCACCGACAGGGTATCATGTATCAGTAATAGATGACACATAAATATGGAATATTCTTTGTAAAAAATCCGACTATACATTTACTTTGGGGTCTTGGAAAGTATAAAAGATTCGAAATTAACTTACACAAAAATTGTCCTATTAGGAATTAGGTGGCCATGGTATATTTGTTTTTCCGAAAAAAAAATTATAGATGAGTGATAAGTGAAAATAGCATATTAAAGAACTTATGTACTTATAATCGACAATAATTATAACATGAGTTCCTCATACTATTTTTTTCTATTTTGCACTTCCTATGCCTTTTGTAAACGAAAAATAGTACCTAATGTCAAAATTTAGGGAATTTTGTCAGTTGCCGGTAATAATGTGACTGTGATATTTGAAAATTCATTTGACAACTCTAACCATATTTTTGTAACATCATACGTTATTTACTATTTCATGCTAACTTTACTACTCTATTTCTTCCTTTCTTGTTAGTCTTAGTTTAAATTCAAAATTGTATGAAAATAAAATTCTTAACAATCATTTGTGTTCGTGTATTTAATGAGATTTGACATTTGATAATTTTGAAATTCTTAACTACCAAACTTATAAAAATGAATTATACCAGTCTATTATATCACTCGAATGAGCTATTAACGAACTCCTTTGGGTGCTGTAATAGTTTTGTTACAGATGCAAAATGGAAAAAATATTTTTTAATTTTTTCTCAATTTCAAGTGCAATGTTTCTTTATATTCAGTATGTTTTTTTTTCATTTTATTATTCACAAATTACGGGCCTCCGTAGGAAAAATACTTTAATAGAAACAATTTATTTTCAGACCCTAGTTATATTTTCTCCAAAATCTTCAAAATTTTCAATATTCCAATTTTTATATATTTAGATACATCTCAAGGCGCTAATTCCAAATGTAAAAAATAATAAAATTCAAAACTGTGGTCGATTTCTATGCAGTTAAGTGTATAATGACCTAATGGAACAATTTATGTCTAAGTTAAGCTACATTATTGGGTATATTCTGAACAAATCTGGAAGTCTTACAGATCTGTAAATCTGTAAATAAACGAACAAAATCGCAACGAAAGTTGTCGGCCTAATATATAATTTTATATGAATCAACAAAAATAGATGCGTTTTTGTCAGGTTTTTACAGATTTACAGATCTGTAAGACTTACAGATCTGTTCAGAATTGACCTATAAATCTCTTATGATCTTCGAGATTACTATAGTGGCACACATTGCCTGATCCTGAGCCTGTAATTTATAATGGTCATAAACATTTGCTCGTACATATAGGAATGAAATATACATAGAAAAAAAGTGTTCAAAAATTTTAAAATGTTATCATTTTTATAATATTTTTATTATATTAATAAGAAAATGTTTGTTTTAATGTTCGATAAATTCTATCCAAATATTTTCCCAGTGAAAAGTAAGTTTTTACCAGCAGTAGCCCTTAGGCCTAAGCTTGAATATTTTAAATATGTTTTTGCCTGTAAATCAATAGCATGTTTTGTGATTTTGTTTATATATGGATTTAGAATTTCAGTTTTTCAATTAGTTTTGAAATTGACAATAAGAGTATTGTTTGCGTTTAATATTTTATTTATATTTATTATTGCATGTTGTAATTTTATGTAAGCATGAATTAAAACTAGATTAAGGCCTGAGATATCCACCTCCTAATAACTTTAATTGACGAATAATTTCTAGGGTAATAATTGTTGATACAATAATTGTATTCACAGTTATTATTCGCCAAATAAAGTTATTAGGACGTGGACATTTTGGCCCATCTATAACTTATTGAAGGAATAAATACAGCAAATTGATTTTTATTTCCATTGTTGTAATCAAAGTAACAATGAGATAAATTTGTGAAAATTAATAGAAGTTTACTATTTTCTTGTTCGATGCCAATTCGTCAATAAGTTGTAGATATATCTATCAGTTAATTAACTAAAATGTAACAATGTGGTGTGATGTCAATTCAATAGGTGACGGCAACTGACGGTGACAAGGACAGGCCCCAGAACATCGTTTACTTCTTGACGGGCCAGGGTATTGATCCAGATAATCCCGCTAACAGCAAGTTTGATATCAACAGGACGACAGGAGAAATATTTGTTTTGAAGGTAACTTCTTACTTTGCAGACAGTATTTCAACTTTACCTTTCACCTTATACACAGAACTTGCGCGTTTAGGAAAACTCAAACATTTTAATTTATTTTTTTGTAAACAAGTTTTTTTTTACTGTTTTTACAACATAATAAGTTACAAGTATCAAAATTGTGTAGAATAACAATATTTAATGAATTAGAAAAATATAAATGTAGAAGAGAATTTTTTGTCAACGTCTATATAGTCGTCTAAAGAATGAAAATAGACAGTTAAATCATTTTTTATTTGATTTGTAGTTTTTCTTCATAACTGCAAATATTGATATTGATGTGAATTCAAAAAAAATATAACTTGTATGTATTCTGTTTTCTGTTATAAAGGAATAAGATTTATAAGCAATTTTAAAGGTTTCCCAGGCAAACGAAAAAATGCTGAATTTCAAATCCCTAAAAAATTTTTGTTTCTTGGCTTACAATTCTATTCCAACTACCTTTACAAACGTCATCTTTTATTCTAGACAATTTGTATTAACTTACAGATCTGGAAACTGTATAAATCAATGTCTGTTAGAATTTTTTTTTTTTTTACTCTTAATCAAGGTTAACTAAGCTATGACTAAAATAACAAACCCAATTGTTTTTAATCATACCAATGTATTTTTAAAAGATTCTTAGCCATGGTAATTAGTTACTTAGGGTGAATTCAATTTTCAGTAAATGTTACCATACTTGCCGTCAAATAAATATGGACTACAGATTTCTACACTGTTGCCAATTTCATTATTCATGTTGAAAATGCTAAGTTATGAAGAAGCGGCAACACCGCAGGGCAAGGGACGGGGTGGGGGAGAAGGGAATAAATTAAGCATCAGTCCATATTTATTTAACGGTGTACAGTCGTTACAAAATGCAATTTCATAAATTTTAAAATGTTTGAAAACACTGATTTGTAATATGAACTACTGATTAAGGGTGATTAGTAAACAGATGACTAGCACTGTTCTTTCTCGTCAGTCGTTCATGGATTATTTTGGGGAAAAATGTTTCAAGTAACAGTTTTACTACGGTAATAATAAACATTTCTATTTTCAGATTAGGTATTCCGAGAATATCGTTTAAACATTTATGCAAAGTTTATTCTCGAGTTATTTTATTCCATGTATACACATTCGTGATGAACTATTACTGTGTTAAAAGGAGGCTATTCTATATTTAACCTGTATTTATTATTACCGCTGTTAGAGAAATTAATTGTATGCATCTTTTATTTCAAGTAGTTTTCTTAAAAAGAATCAGTAAATGATGGCAGAGAAAAAACAATGCTAGTCAACTGCTCGCTAATAACCCTTAATCAGTTGTTCATACTAACAGTCATTGTATTTATATTTTTCAATTTTCTTTAGTAGAAATGCATAGAATCCCGCTATAAAACTAAACTTTTTTCATAATTTGAACAACATATTACCTATGCAAAGAATTTATTTTAAAATGCAACATTATGGTTCATCACTTCCATGGTTACTCACTATTGTCAAAAAATGACAGCAATGTAATATTTGTCCATTTTAAAATGCAATATTATAAATGGTATTGCAGCACTGGAGATACCTCCAAAACACATCACAAATGGTGTCAATTCTTATTATGACCGACTAGAACATTGCCAGAGTATGAATGGGGATATTTTTTAACATTTATTACATGAAAGTTTGTTAAGATGTTCAACATTCATGTTTTGATTTTTTGTTAATCGTATGTAGGCTAATTTATTGAAAATTAGTTTTGATAATACAAAACTACAAATTTTGTATGTTGCATTTTAAAATGGACAAATATTACATTGCTGTCATTTTTTGACAAAAGTGAGTAACCATGGAAGTGATTGACCATATGTTGCATGTTAAAATAAATTCCCTGTATATTTAATTTCACTTTTTTAAATATTAGGTATGAATTTCCATTTTCATCGTAACTAAAAGTTTATTTGAAATATTCTTCCAGCCTTTAGATAGAGATCAGCCCAACGGCCGTCCACAATGGCGTTTCACCGTATTCGCCCAGGACGAAGGCGGAGAAGGTTTAGTAGGCTACGCCGATGTCCAAGTCAACCTGAAGGACATAAACGACAACGCTCCCATCTTCCCACAAGGCGTATACTTCGGCAACGTGACCGAAAACGGCACTGCGGGTATGGTAGTCATGACGATGACTGCAGTCGACTACGACGATCCATCGGAAGGCACCAACGCTCGACTTGTCTACTCCATCGAAAAGAATGTCATAGAGGAAGAAACAGGATCGCCTATATTCGAGATAGAATCTGAAACTGGTGTTATTAAAACCGCAGTGTGTTGTTTAGATCGTGAACGGACACCCGACTATTCAATTCAAGTGGTTGCTATGGATGGTGGGGGGTTAAAAGGGACTGGGACAGCTTCTATACGTGTTAAAGACATTAATGATATGCCGCCTCAGTTTACTAAAGATGAGTGGTTTACAGAAGTTGATGAAACGGACGGTGCAAATCTACCCGAAATGCCAATTTTGACTGTTACTGTTCATGATGAAGACGAAACAAACAAGTTCCAGTATAAAGTGATAGAAAATAGTGGTTATGGTGCAGACAAATTCACTATGGTTCGTAACAACGATGGCACAGGTTCCCTAAAAATTGTACAACCATTAGACTACGAAGACCAATTACAAAGTAATGGTTTTCGATTCAGAATTCAAGTTAACGACAAGGGTGAAGATAACGACAACGACAAATATCACGTTGCTTATTCGTGGGTTGTCGTTAAACTCCGTGACATTAACGACAACAAGCCTCAATTTGAACGGCCGAACATCGAAGTAGCTGTTTATGAAAATGCCGAAGTTGGCAAAAGTCTAGAAACCTTCAAAGCTACTGATCCAGACCAGGGAGGCAAATCTAAAGTCTCATATGCAATCGACAGAACTTCTGATAGGAAAAGACAATTTTCAATCAATCAAGAAGGAACTGTCAGCATTCAAAGATCACTAGACCGAGAAGATACTCCCCGGCATCAAGTGAAAATTTTGGCTATTGATGATGGTGTGCCGCCCAAAACTGCCACAGCTACATTAACTGTCATAGTGCAGGACATTAATGATAACGCTCCTACATTCCTTAAAGATTATAGACCAGTGTTACCTGAACATGTGCCTCCGCGTAAAGTTGTTGAAATTTTAGCTACTGATGATGACGACAGGTCAAAGAGCAACGGGCCGCCGTTCCAGTTCCGATTAGATCCGGGTGCAGATGACATCATACGGGCTTCTTTCAAAGTCGAGCAGGATCAAAGTGAGTATTGTTTTCTCTTATTTATCAATATTCGCAACAACTGGGGTAAAAATGTGTAACAGGTACGGTAGTAATTTTTAATAATACTTGAACGAGATTGGTAACGTTTAACACTACTTATACCTGTACATTATGAAAATTACTTGACCTGAAAGTTAAAACACTAATTAAAGAAACTTATAATTCAGATCAAAGATAGCGGAATCGCTGCCATTACTCTCCGTATTTTAAAAGTCCTCGGATAGAAGGATTCGGACAAAATAATTTAAAAACCTAATCCATCCAAATTTGGTAGTATCACTAAGTAACAAACACGTTTTCCAAAAATAACAAATTTATATAAACTTTAATAATGCTCCGCTATCAAATAAAATTATATTATCTAAATAAAACTACAATGCGATCAAATGAATCTATATAAACTCTACTTTCTTATATTCTAATTCACAAAATTAATTTCGGGCAGCTTTTACATCAATCTACAACTTTTCTTTAACGATTCACAAAAATAAAACAAAATCAAATAAAATTACTTCCATGAGTAATGCCTGGTTTCATAAAAGCATGTTAAATTAATGATTAACTAATCGCTATTGTTAACTATAATCACTGATTAAAATACGTACTTGTGCATTTTATGAAATTATTCCATTTGTTAATTTGAATTGATTTTGGAGATATTATTTACCATTACGTAAATGGCATTTATTAAAAAATCAATTTTATGTAACAATAACAATTAATTAACATTAAAATGTAATAATAATTAAGATATATATAGCTCAGTACTTCATTGATTAAATTAACCGGCATTTTAATACTCCGATTAAGCTAATAATATATCATGAAACAAAATATCGTATTATTTAATCCTTGATTAAGATTTTAGTCACCTTTTATTAAACCAGACATAAAACACACTGTTATACAAAATACTTACACAATTCATCAACAATAACAAGCAGGAGTCAAAGTCAAAACTCTCTACGGGAAGAAACCAGTAACTGTTAAACCTTTACTTTCCTGCTCATCTCATATTAAAAACTCGAAACGACTATTGTCTTACAAAACCTCTTGTGTTCACTGAGACACCTTCTAACGGACAAATCCTTGTTAGAACACAGTTCTGCATAAAAGCTCTAACTTTAAGACATTTTGTAACATCCGGCTGTCTAAAACATTTTACCCCATATTTCAAACCACAGAAAACACAAAATTATAATTTTAACGGAGAAATTCCAATGCCAGTAAAATATGTAATAATCGCTAGGCCGGATTATTACATATGCAAAATATACGACAATGGACCGAATTCAGCACTCCTCACTAGTGTAGTGATCGTCTCTAGTAACCATGGAAACAACTTGCATCTTTCTCTTATTAATGCATCGATACATATGTATCTCTTTATTTTGTTATTTTTAGATAAGCTTGTTTAGTTCAGAGTGCTGAATTCGACCCAATATTTTTATATTTCACATTTACCCCAGTTACCCCTATATAATGTCTCATTCCCTCTAATTTTAAATAATTGTTTCACTTATTCAGAGGGTGCAAATGGTGACGGTATGGCTATCGTATCATCTCTTCGATCCTTTGATCGGGAACAACAAAAGGAGTACTTAATCCCGATCGTTATTAAAGATCACGGTAATCCTGCAATGACAGGCACTAGTACATTAACAGTAGTGATAGGTGACGTCAATGACAATAAAATGCAACCTGGTTCAAAAGAAATATTTGTATATAATTACCAAGGCCAAGCACCCGATACAGAAATCGGCAGAGTTTACGTTTACGATCTTGATGATTGGGATTTGCCAGATAAAAAGTTTTACTGGGAAGTTACTGAACATAAAAATTTCAAATTAAATGAGGATACTGGCATGATATCAATGCGGCAAGGCACTAGAGATGGAAAGTATCATCTTCGGTTTAAAGTTTACGATCGAAAACATACACAAACAGATGTTCTTGCTAATGTTACAGTAACTGTTAAAGAAATTCCTCACGAGGCTGTTATAAACTCTGGTTCTGTCAGAATCGCTGGAATAACCGATGAAGATTTTATTAGGGTCTGGAATTATCGAACACAAAGTTTATCAAAAAGCAAAGCCGATAAATTCAGAGATAAAATTGCAGAATTGTTAAATACTGAACGAGAGAACGTCGATGTATTTAGTGTACCGTTAAGAAGAAAACACCCCCCTGTAAGTGATGTGAGATTTTCTGCGCATGGCTCTCCGTATTACAAACCAGTTAGGTTAAATGGAATTGTTTTAATGCACAGAGAAGAAATTGAAAAAGATGTAGGAATAAATATTACTATGGTCGGAATAGATGAATGTTTATATGAAAATCAAATGTGTGAAGGTTCTTGTACGAACACATTAGATATCAGTGCCTTACCTTATATGGTAAATGCTAACAAAACTGCTTTAGTCGGAGTGAGAGTCGATGTGCTAGCTGAATGCACTTGTGGAGCACGAAATTTCAGCAAAGATGAATCTTGTCGTACAAGTCCGTGTTACAATGGCGGCCGATGTATAGAGGGACGCTACACGTTAAGTTGTTCATGTCCGGCTGGTTACAATGGGCCTCGATGTCAACAGACATCAAGAAGTTTCAGAGGAAATGGCTGGGCGTGGTATCCTCCTCTAGAAATGTGTGACAAGTCTCATCTTAGCTTTGAATTCATCACAAGAAAATCAGACGGTTTGTTATTATACAATGGACCAATCGTCCCACCTGAACTTGACGAACTAATGGTGTCTGATTATATTGCTATTGAATTGGAACGTGGATATCCAAGATTATTAATGGATTTTGGTTCTGGTACTTTGGAATTACGCGTGAAAACAAAGAAAAGTCTTGATGATGGTGAATGGCACAGATTAGACATATTTTGGGATACAGAAAACGTACGAATGGTTGTTGATTATTGTAAATCTGCTGAAATATCTGAATTAGAAGACGGCACACCTCCAGAATTTGATGATACGAGTTGTCAAGCACAAGGAACAATACCTCCTTTTAATGAATATCTAAACGTAAATGCTCCTTTACAAATTGGTGGTTTGTATGTCGAACAATTCGACCCAACTCAATACCACTGGCAGTACATGCCTGTAGGAAAAGGGTTCGATGGTTGCATCCGAAACTTATTCCACAACTCAAAATTATACGATTTGGCGCATCCCGGCTTATCCCGAAACAGCGTTGCCGGTTGTCCTCAAACCGAAGAACTTTGTGGACGATCAGACGCAACTTCTCGTTGTTGGGAACACGGAACTTGTATCGGAAGTTTCAACGAAGCCAGATGTCAGTGCAGACCAGGTTGGACAGGACCAGCTTGTACTATTTCAACCATACCAACCACATTCAAGCCACAGTCATACGTTAAATATGCTCTTAGTTTCGAACCTGATCGATTCTCAACACAAATCCAACTGCGATTCCGGACTAGAGAAGAACATGGGGAATTATTCAGAGTTAGTGATCAACACAATAGAGAATATGGAATTTTGGAAATCAAAGACAGCAGGTTACACTTCCGGTATAACTTAAATTCTTTGCGAACGGAAGAAAGAGATATTTGGTTGAGTGCAGTAGCGGTTGATGATGGACAATGGCACGTTGCAAGAGTTAGTCGATATGGATCTGCAGCTACTTTAGAACTTGATGGAGGAGAAGGGAGACGTTTCAACGAGACATTCACTTTCCAAGGTCATCAGTGGCTTCTTGTCGACAAACAGGAGGGTGTGTTTGCTGGAGGAAAAGCAGAGTATACTGGAGTCCGGACGTTTGAAGTATATGCCGATTATCAAAAAGGTAAGATATTCCAGAAAGTAAAACACTTCATATTCGTCACATGAACTTAATGAGATACTTGCACGTAACGAATCAATATGGTCAGTTTAACGGCTGATTGTGGACAAACAAACGCCAAGTTCTCATTACGTCTTGGGGGATGTTGTGTTCTCAAATAATGTTTGTCCGCAATCAGCTGTTCGACCGCAATGAGTGACGTAAGTTCAAGACCTCATTTAAATGATTTGACAGCTTCCCAAATTCTGAAGTATTTATTGTTTATTTTCTTACACTTGTTAAATAACAGGTTGTCTGGACGACATCCGACTGGAAGGAAAGCACCTACCATTACCTCCCGCTATGAATGGTACGCAATGGGGTCAAGCAACTATGGCAAGAAATCTGGAAAGAAATTGCCCATCCAATAAACCATGCGCTAACGTCATTTGCCCGGATCCATTCGAGTGTGTCGACTTGTGGAACGATTATGAATGCACGTAAGTGAAAAAATTTGTACATTAAAAAATGAAACAAGATTCGTATTTTTTTTTTATTAATCTATTCATTTTAAAACACAAATAATTTCATATTTTTTACACAAGTCTCATATGATTTGTTTTTTTTTTAATTTTATAACTTGTTTCATTTTATTTTTTGATAATGCAACAGCACTGAGAAATAATTTACGTAGGGTTGAATCAAGGGACAGCATGTATCATTTAAAAAGTAGTTAGTTTCCTGAGTTTGGTAGTTTGGTTTCATTACTAACATTTTTATTTTTTCACATTAATCCATGGTAATCTTTATTTGAAGTTATTTTGTGCTTATTATAAGAATTTTTTTATAAGTGATTGTAATAGGGTCGTTTACTAATATGACTAAATCAATAAATTTAATTGAAATATGAAAAGCACCCGGCAAATATACAATTTAATAATTAATTTCTTTTTATAATTTTTAAATAAATTTTAAATAATAAAACTACGAGTACATTTGCAATAATAATTTTGACAATTTGAAATTGAAGTGAAAATTATACCGCTTGGCTTATAAATGTAAGTATGTAATTTAACCCACGTTTACTTGTTCTTGAAAATTAAATGACAAATCTATAAAAACATCATAAAATATTAAACTCAGTAGAATGTTTGAAAATACGGCGAATACAATGCGCATACGAATTCACTCCCGACTCGGAAAAGCTTTGATCATGCAAAGTTAAGGGACGGCTCGCCCGTAAGGACTGCAGGGCTGCAGCCCCTCCAATAAAAAATGAAAGTTCCAATTTTATTATCGGTTTTAAGTATATACATATATCTAAAAACAATTATTTTCTGGTATGCAATAAAATACTGTTCGATAGTAATTGATATTTAAGCAATAATTGTATTTTTCAATAGTCGCTGTGTTGTGCGGGCTAGTATGTTAGACGTCCGGGCTGGATTCAATGCATTTCGCAGCAAACAGCACAATAGACATCACATGTCACTTGCAAGACAGAGAGATGAGAGATAGAAGATCCTGCTTCCAAACAAACTTCCCCTCGGTGTCTTACGTCTCTCTCCCGGATTCTATTTGTCATTATGTTTACATCTGTCATTCAGTGTTAAGCTAATTCTTTGTGTTTTGTTCGTTGTGTTCAATAAAACCGAGTTTAAAACCACAAGATGTGCGTGGGGCAACCTTTTTTGTTTAATAATATTGAAGATCATTCGATTATTCAACTAAAACGATGGCTGGAGTCTAGAGGTCTATTGCTGATGACAGGTCATTGTTTACAAGTGGTAATCATAGCAACCTTTAGTTCTATGATTTAGTTTAGCATGGTAAAAATTCTACATAACATACTATTTCCTCACAAATATAACACAAATGACTGCTGAAATAGAAATTAAAAATTAAAATTATTGCTCCATTTATTTATAATTAATATTTTTTGGGTAAACTCTAAGTACGTCACAAGTCAGTTTTGCGCAAACTCAGACAGAACGGTGAAAGCGAACCACTTGAACGTAGGTCGAACAACACCTCAGTCTCAAGTGACTGGTAACCGCAACCGCGTGCGTCGGTGTATAAGGGACATACGTTGTACCAAGCCTCTACCGACGTCATCACAGCTTAAAATCGGCTTTTCCGGAAAATCTGGGCATTTTTGAAAAAAATAAAACATGTTACATCATTTTTCAAGTCATTTCCCGTGGAATAAAAAAAAATCGCTAAACTTCCCCATTGTGTGTCTATTCATTTCAAGCGGGCTACCTAGTGACTATAGTTTGGGCTCGTATAATTCCAACCCAAGCTACATTTTTACTACACAAAGTAAAATATTAACGTTGCCGTAGGTAAATATTATGAGTTTTTTTTTCTTTTTACTTAATATTGGCATTTAGAATGAATCATCAAAAAAATGAACGAAGAAAAGAACTCTGATATTTGAATAATTATTACAACTGGAACTGCAGGAAAAACGCGAAACTAAAAATTTAGGGCGTCTTACCCCTGATTTGAATATTCTCAGTCCTCAATAAGTAAAGCACTAGGCAAGTTCTTTTATTCATCGACAAATTCATCGGTGAAATTCATTGCAATTTGATAATGACGTCACCAATGAATATGCGATGGAACAGATAGATGGTGAAAATAGGAACTACTTGATGAAAAGGTGCTGGATGTTATATATATATATTTATTGTAGGTTAGAGTCGCTGTCACTAAAGAAGTTATGAAGGGCTTTTTATTGGGAAAATTACTAAATTGTTCCGATTCGGATTCATTTTCCAATGAAGAAAATTTAAATTTAAATAAATTTAAAAAAATATTATGTGATAATGGCAATGAAATCATTTCTACAACATTCATAATTCACGACTTTTTTCACTGCCTACCGGCTAAAACGTCAACAACAGGGTCAACAAACTTGTGAACATAACCTGAAAACTGCTGAAAACTATACTCCCACTATTAATCCATCAGAAATTATCAAATCCATCGATACTCAAACCTGATGGATCCGATGGATTTCTGTTTAACTAATCTATGAAAATAGGAACGCTATGATGAAATTCATTGCTTTTAAAGCGCTGAATAAAATGACCCATTGGTGAATTTCTGCTTCACGCGCACGAGCCATCGGTGAATAAAAGAACTCGCCTACTCTCTGTTAAGTACGAAAATTTAATTAATTTTAAAATTAGTTTCAATGAAAACTGAATACGTATTTCGAAAACTAAGTTCTCATCATTAGTAGTACGAAATTTGGAAAAGTTAAATAGAGTATCCAAGATTACTTAACATATCAACCATGCCAGAGGTCCTGACAACTCTGGAAAACAAGAGAAAGAATTAGGATTATAAAGAGACGGGAGTCATAGGTAAGTCATTGCCTAATTATAAACTATGATTATTTCAATAAGATCGTCCAGTGAGAATTTTGTCATTAAAAATTTAAAAGTTCTTAAAGTAAATCTTTTAATAAAATGGAATAACTACTAATGGGGAAGATTAGCATGGTACAAATTCTACATAACATACTATTTTCTCACAAATATAACACAAATGACTGCTGAAATTGAAATTAAAAATTAAACATATTGCTCCATTTATTTATAATTATTATTTTTTGGGTAAACTCTAAGTACGTCACAAGTCAGTTATGCGCAAACTCAGACAGAACGGTGAAATCGAACCACTTGAACGTAGGTCGTACCAACGACTCAGTCTCAAGTGAGTGGTAACCGCAACCGCGTGCGTCAGTGTAGAAGTCGACATACGTTGCGCCAAGCCTCTACCGACGTCATCACAATTTAAAATCGGCTTTTCCGGAAAATCTGGGCATTTTTGAAAAAAATTAAACATGTTACATCATTTCCCATGGAATAAGAAAATAAAAAAAAAATCGCTAAACTTCCCCGTATTTTATGGGACCGAGATCTGCGTTCATTAAATTATCAACCTACCTGAAATACCAAATCGTCTAATATTTCGAAGACATGCGCATTAGAATCAAGAGACAGATTTATTACGGGTATACATAGGTATAAAAAAAAAAAAACAATAATAAAAAGGTAAACGACCCTAAGAGAATATATTTTATTTTTTAACTCGTTTTTTGGGCATACAAATACTGTTTTTTTGTGAAAAAAAGACTATGTGAGCATATAAAATAATGTAAACTGCATGATCGTCCAGTTGTGGCGAGGGGCGCGTGATGTCACCAGACGCAAAGGGCTGCACGGACAAGGACGAATGCCTTGACCTTCCGTGCCTGAATGGCGGTACATGCATCAACCAGGAACCGCGTCTGCGCTATCGGTGCCTCTGCCCTGATGGCTTCTGGGGCGAAAACTGCGAACTCATTCAAGAGGGCCAGACACTCAAGCTCAGCATGGGAGCTCTGGCTGCTATTCTTGTCTGTCTGCTCATCATTTTAAGTGAGCATCTCTTCCTCTAGCATCTCCACTGTATATTTATTGCATGCAGACATGTTTAGATATTTTTCAAGTATCTAATTATTTTCTTTTACTTCAGTTTCGTTTTTCTACACTGGCAACGGGAGAGGAGTTAATTAAAGCTAGAATATATAATTCAGGAAAAATTGTTGTTTTAACTAATTTAACGTGTTTTTTTTTTTTGCATTTAACAATGTATTAATCTCAAAACTCCACAGAGAGTATTTACAGGGTGTATCACAACTTATGCACCAAACTTTAACGGCATTAGACAGGGTTGGGCAGAAAAGACGGACGATTTATAAAACATCACAGATTTGAGTTTGTAATGACAGCATTTGACAAAATCGAGTGTGGAAAATAACATCTTTCATTTCTGAAGGCGTTCTACGAAGTTTGCAAACACTCTTTCCAACATCGTTCTGTCAATTTGGGCGACTTCTGCGCGAATAGCTTTTTTCAGTTCTTCCAATGTGTGGGGTTTGTGTTCGTATGTACGTATCAGGTCATTGAAGATCGGATTAAGCTTCTTTTACTCATTTTGGTCAATACTATTGACAACTAACACCAAGCGCCATGACATCTGGCGTCATAATTTGCAACTATTTTTTTTTTTATTACTCTGGCTGATTTGACATTAGAACTTGTATAGTAAAAATGAATGTAAATAAAGGTAAATCCAAAAATTATTGTTTATTGTACGGTCGTACATCATGAAGAGGACTTTCGGTGTTCACAATTATCCTAACTTTGGTGATAATATTTTAGTTATCACTAGTAAAATGCGTATAAAATTAAACCTTCACGGGCACAATAACGGGTTTGAAATTCGAATTAAAATTTCAATAAGATATATAAAATAAAGTTTTTAATGCATTAACTTGGTGGATGACAATCTCAATTTCATCTGAAGCCGATTTTAGTGCACCAGTTTTTAAAAAGCGCAAATATATGAAAGAAAAGTTCTTGCTTCTCCCTCAAATCACACAGTTATGTGTTCTGTATTTATTACGTTCTCGCCTAATTAAAATATCTACATTGACAAATATTAATGTTCATTTTATTCTACAAAACATCTTGAGGTCGGATTTGCATGTAAAATTCTAAAATTGGCAGTAGTAGACTCGAAATTAAAGCGAAATGTTTAACTTTTTTCATGTCAAACTTATAAAAAACCTCTACATTCTTATAACTTCCAACATTAGTTAACATAAGTAGTTAAAAAAAGAGATCCTTCTAGTGTAAGTTTGTTATAAAAATTACAAACCTACGTATATTTAACACTTTGTTTACCAAAGCCGTTCGATAATTTAAACAACTTTTTCACAAATCTTATATAAAAAAATATAATTTACATAAGGATTTTTATTTGTTTCTGTTCAAAAATAGGACAAGAAATCATTATGGTAGGAACAAAAATCACTTTTATTTAAGTATACGAGTAATAACAATAATAATGGCTACATCACAATATAATTATTATGCTTTAATGAATAATACATTTTCATTTATTAATATGTGAAGTTTGTTGTTATTAAATCATTTTGATCCTTTTTAACTTCATACATTTTCATTAAAATATTAAGGAAACTGTGCATTTGATGGAACTATAAGAGACTTTTCGGGCCTGTCCGAAAAGCTCGAATTTTCGGGCCGGGCCAGAATCAAAAGTCCGACTCGCCTCGATTTTTGAAAATGATTAGCCTGATTCGGCCCGATAAAAAAAATCTTCGGCCCTGCTCGATGATCGACTCGAAATCGAGGCGGGCTTCGGGCCGGGCCGGGCCAAAGCTCGAAATCGAGTGCATCTCTAAATGTGACGCTTTATTTTTTTGTCAATGCTGAATTTATTAAAATACTTCTATAAAAATTAATCCGTTGTTTTTTTTATATAATAATTTAAACACATATGGGTTGTAGTTGCATAATTTTACAACATGCCTGCAGAAGTAATACCAATGACGGTTAAGAGTATTAAATCAAACGCACGTGTAGCTGGCAACGGTCGTTATGCCCTTAAAGTTTGTACTCGAAGTTATGAAACACTCTGGATTGTATTAATAATAGAAATGCAGCTTCAGAGCGTGTTTTAGAATGTTTAAAGAGTTTGTTAATCTTACTATAATAACATTAATGTCTTTATTGTTAATTAATAAAAGTGTTTTGGAAAATATTTAGATACTAATATTTATTATGCACATTTTGTAGAAGTAGTGTAGTACTACTAGTAGTAGTTTGCTTTGCATGCTTTGTAAATTAGTGGGTGACCATTCTTCGAATCTCAGTGCTCGAGCAAATCGATTCTGCTTTACCGACTGGGTGAGTAACACTAGAGTTGTTGGTATTTAGTTGTCCACAAGGGTTCAGACTATCAGAAGGCACATGCGTAAACGAAAACGAGTGCCTTTGGATGCCGTGCATTAATGGCGGGATCTGTAAAGACTACAATCCACCCAAGAGATATGAATGTGTCTGCTTGAACGGGTACACAGGCGGACATTGCGAACTAGAACTACAAGCCTCCGGTACCATCATGCCGTCCAAGGATTTCATCATTGCTATTATTGTTTGTTTGTTCGTATTATTGGGTGAGTGTTTTTCACAAATTATACAATTTTTTATAGATGTTAAGTATTAGTGTGAAATTAGTTCATATTTGTTAGATATTAATAAATTTTGTTAAATATATTCTAACAAGTTTTTGTAAATGTTCCAGTTCTCGTCCTAGTGTTTGTTGTGTACAATAGAAGACGTGAAGCTCACATTAAATACCCTGGACCTGATGACGATGTTCGCGAAAATATTATTAATTACGACGACGAAGGAGGCGGTGAAGATGATATGACTGCTTTTGATATTACACCTCTTCAAATTCCGATCGGTGGACCATTACCAGAACTCGCTCCCCCTAAAATGCCATGTAAGTTATAATTTAATTAAATTCAAACGTCGGGACAGTGTTTATTGTTAAATTTGAAATTATTTCGATAATTCGAACGATTCTTGTCGTCCTAAAGTGTGGAAAATTGGTAATTCTGAAAAGAATGCAAGTTTCAGAATCACGTCAATCAAATAAAATTTTTGCTGCTATCGTTTACATATAAAAATATTCTCTAAATTTTTCACATTATCATCTACTATTTTGAAGCGATCGTCACAATAGGGGATTCCACCCATATTGAATTTTTATATAAATTACATGTATAATTATTTCTTCGCATATAACTGTGTTATTGACGCGAATTTAAAAAAAATTAGGGAATTTCTTAATTCAAAAATACTATAAAAATCATGGAATCTCCCATTGCTCTTCTGACGACAAAACAAAAGTCTTTTGTTTTATTTCCCGCGGTAGTTCGCGAATTAGCTTTTACCCTCATTCATTTTTAGTTTGAGAACATTTATACTTTGTGATTAATTATGAAAATGCTAATTTGAATTTTGTAGTCTCAATGCTTGGAGTAGGACAAGAACCTAACGTGGGAATCTTCATTGAAGAACATAAAAAACGAGCAGACAGCGATCCTAATGCGCCACCCTTCGACGATCTTAGAAATTACGCCTATGAGGGAGGCGGTAGTACTGCCGGATCACTCAGCTCACTTGCATCTGGTAAATAATAAATTTTATTACATCAATCAGTTTTGTTACAATAATGATTTAAATAACTTCTAAATGAATTAAACACGGTATTCTTCAAGGTTCTATTGTGGAGCCCCTACTATTTATAATTTACGTAAATGACTTTCCAGATTACATGGCTCCAGTTAATACAATTCTTTATGCAGGCGGCACAACGTTAATATCATCTCATAAGTCAATAAATACTTTAGCAGAAATAGCGAGTTGCAATTAGCGTAAGCTTGGTTTGCGGCCAATACTTTAAAGTTAAATTACAATAAGACCCAACAATTAATAATATCTTTACACGCAAATATAACAAAAGGTAACTCAATAAAGTTATTGGGATTGATATAGATGACGGATTAACCCTGGTCTGCACATTTTGAATACTTACTTGCCAAACTCGCAAGCATAAATTTTCTTTTAAGAAATCTAAAACGATGTTTAAATTTCGAAACATTAATCATATTTCAGTCTTTTTCACTCGCTCATAAGCTATGGAATTGTTTTATCGGGATCTTAAAATTACAAAAGCCGCTTCCATATTTATTTATCTACTACACTCTTAGAAATTCACAATAACAAATAATTTTACTTTGATATCTGATACCTATAATTATTATACAAGATCTTCCAATTTAATTCGAGTACCTAGATTCAGATTAGCCAGGTCTCGGCAAAATTCCTTACATGCTCTACCAGTTTCCGTTAAAAAATTATCATATAATTTATTTAAAGGGAAAATAAAAAGATATGTTCTTGAACATTGTTTTTATACGGTTGAAGGTTATTAGATCAACATTATTGAAACAGGCATTGGTTAAAACTTTGTTTAAAATTGTTCAAAATATTTTTATAATATTTAGGTACTGCATATTCCAAATTGCATTTTTTATATTGTTCCTCTGATGTGGCATAAACAAATGTAAAATGGTCAAATAAAATGATATATGATCTAAGAGGTCTTGGTAATACTCAACTATCTTTCTGTTTGAGCATTTTGTCTTTGTCTACAGAACTCAGTAGATGGCAACCATAAAATTCTAAAATTATAAGTCCCATTGAAAACATCTACTGATAATTTATTCTCTATTTTTAAATTCATTTTTTGAAAAAGAAGTTTCAGGGGAATGTATTGGGAAAGATAGACTTAAAAAAAATTGGGCAGAATTAAATATTTCACGTATATACGTAAACTTGAACCGAAAATCTGTACCAAAGTATAGTATACTGAGTTATATTACAAGTTGATAGTGACAGTTCAGAAAATAAAAGTTATTTTTATATAAAAGGTTTATGGTCAGACCGAATATATAAATTTAATCGGCATACGAAATTTCATACAAAGAATTAAAAATAAACTTCCAAAAAGCGTTTTGGAAATATTACCTGAATTTTCAAAAATAAATTAAATTAGCGGCGAGTTTTTAACACACCCTTAAAAAGTACAACTTATCGTTTGACAGAAATAAATAGAAATAGTTAATAAAATAAGTAATGGTAATTTGTACAAGTAGGTACGGACGATGAACAGCAAGAGTACGACTACCTAGGAGCTTGGGGGCCTAGGTTCGATAAGCTGGCAGACATGTACGGCCCTGGAGAAGAAACCGAATTAGAAGAAGATCAATAAACCAAAAAGAAAGTTAAAATACGTGAATGAGTTAACAATAACGTGACAACACCCTAGAGACTTACAACATACAACACAACATTCTCTCATTTCATCCCTTACCAGCAATCAAATCCAAATCCACTTAATTGTGAGTCAAAATCAACTCGCAGAGCTGAGTTTACATAAGACTGTTTCCTGCATCCAAATCATTGGTTGCATCTTATTTTTAAGTAATTAATTTCAATATAGAAAATGAAAAATAAAATGTTGAACGATAATTATAACACGCGAACAGGTGTTGATGTCAAATGTAACGTAAAATACTATGCCAGTATTCCTACGAGCAATTTTAGTTTAATATAGTCATGAAGACGGAGAGTCACTACCATTAACTAGATAAGATTTCCAGGTGTAGATTATAGAGAAATTCATGCAATTTTGAAATGCGTCCCGAGTATGTGCGTATGTTAAATAAGATTACGAATGCGTCTCCCCAGAGTATATGAGTGTGGTTGTTTATTTGTAAATAGAGATTCACAAACACGACACAGAATGACACACCATTACTACACACAGAGAAACAGTTTTTATATCGCACCGTAGTAACACGTTTACTTATGGTCGTCTCATAGTCAATTCACACGTAGCCCCCCCCCCTTCTGCGCCTGCGCGTTCGTTACTCGTTACCGTTTGGGATGCAGCTGTTCATGTTCATGTTGTTTCCGAATTTGATCGTACGCGCGAATCTGTTATCTTATTAGACCGCTGTCATATTAAACCAAAGATAATTTTATTATGTAGTTATCTTCCATCGTATATTCATAAGTTATGCTCTTAATCTCACTTTTTTAAACTCGTATTGTATTAAGTTGATGCTAATGTAAACGAATTATTGATGAATAAAGAATAGATCTCAATTGTACCTCCTCACTACACTAAACCATTGACCGAATATGACGCTTCGATCCGAAATTTTGTAGATTGATAAATTAATCATTAATCAAAAAAGAAGTATCACATTTCAAAACTTTAATCTACAAAAATAATAAAAGATACAACAAATTTCATTATAAAACAAGAACGAGTACTTATATAAATTTTCTTTTCAGCGTTTTTAAAAATATATAATCGTTATTCGCGATTCAAGTTAATCAAACTCTATCTAGTGGACAAAGTTTGAACTAAAAATATGTTCATAATATATTATTTTCTCCACACAAGTTTCAGGTTTTTAAACTTTTCCAAATGCGCAAAATATGCCAGTGATAGGTTAACAGCTCGTACAGTGTTGTAATGTCACAACACTGATATATAATGGCCAGAAAAGTTAACTTAAATCGCCAATAGTCTTTTCTATGAGACCTTTCGTTAAAGGGCGAATATAGTTCTGTTATTGGTTCAAATATTACAATGGACCATACGATGCATTAAGCATTATACGCTGGGAATTTATATGCTCAACTGTAATTCCACCACCATTTCTTACACTGTTATTAACAAAGGAACAAGTAAAATGAACAGTAAATAAAAATTACAATTGCAAATGATGAACTCAACACAGTAAATAAATATAATGTGACATTAATTTTAACAGTGTAAACACGTGTAAAGCGCTGGAAGTTAAGTTCGAGAACTAATTACGGCACACGAAACCACGAGGATTTGTGTTCCTGTAATGAAAGGTCTCGTGGAATAGAGTATAAAAAAATGGTTATTAGCGAGCAATTGGCTAGCATTCTTTCTTCTCTACCAAGCGTTATGGATTATTTTAAATCACGCCAAAATAAGAACAAATTTACTCTTGTTGTATCCATTTTTCCAAATATATATTATTAGAAATATTCTATCAAGTGCCGACTATAAATTTTCTGTCAATTGTTAATTATAAGTATCTTTTATTTGAAGTATTTTTTTCTAAAATAACCTATAAACGTTTGACAAACAATAAACATTGCTAGTCAACTACTCATTAATTACCTTTAATCTCTTAATCAGCTGTTCGTGTTAACTGTTATTGTTTTTTAAAATCACAAAAAAGATATTTTATATATTCTTTCTTGTTTTACAATGAATTTCTTTTACTGCTTTTGTAAAAGGCCCGGTTTTTCAATCTCCCAACAAAATGGCTGATAAATATAATTTCCTTGCAAATAAAAATTATCGCATCGAAAAATGATATAACGTGAAATATTTGCAATTTGTATAATAATTTCGATGCGCAGTTTTTAATTTAGTCTATATTTTGAACTTTACTGTCCATCTACAACTCTATCGGTTAATTGGAGCGTTTTAGTAAATAATGAATGAATTAATTATAAGTACCAATTGTAGAGAACCCTCTATTGATTTTGTTATTTTATGGCTCGCTCGTGTATATTCAGTGTGGTAGGTATGATGTATATAGTTGAGAATTATAACATTTCACGATGCTTCGGCAAGATTCCATTGGTGTGATGTTTGAACTGAGTGTGTGAAATGAGCCAGTGCCAATTATTATTATAAATAACTTATTATAAATGTAATAATCCTTGAATGATATTGTGTAATAATATATTCTGTGTTTGCACTGTGTATTGTTTAAAAATATATACTTAGTATTTATATTCTGATCAGACATAGAAGCACTCAATAAGCATAAACACATAAAAATCACTTAATTGCAAATTGCGATTAAAATTAAAACATGCCATTTGTCCACCACATTCATTTTGCATATATTTATTATTAATATATTCTTAATTAATTCAAGAGTGATTTCTAGTGAGTATGATGTTGCATTTTTATGTAATTATTGAATAAGTGTAGCACGTCATACGTTTGTACAACTTTGGTTTATGTAATTTTATTTAAATAAAATACTTATAGTAATACGAATTTTAGTTATTTTTTAAATATATCTTTACCGTGAAACAATATTTAGTTGTATAATATATGTAAATAAAAACAACAAAATTTAAAAAGTTCAAAAGTAGCAGACAAATAATACATTAATTGAAATAAAAAAATTGGTATTTAAACGCCGACATATGTAATCCACATGCGCAAGCGTGAACAATACATTTTGCATAAGACGCCGACGAGACGTATACGAACATGTTGATCACAAATGAGTCCCGTGGAATGTGTTTTGTGTTTTCATCATTGAAATTCATATAAATTCTGATCATAAAGTACTTTTAAATGTTTTTAGAAAACATAAATTATCATTTGGTGTTCTGTTTTCGATTATGCAAATACCATAATGCATAAATAGTTGCAAACGTGTTTAAAAAAAGTAGGTTATTTGGCTTGACAATGTTTATGTTTTTTGTAGTGTTTTTGTTAAGGTGTAATAGACATTATTGTGTTTAAAAGAACATTATTTTGAACGAGTAGTCATCCCCTGTTATTCGTGTGGTGTTATTACTCTATCCTGGATCTACTAAAAAAGGTAAGTGTCTACATATACATTATTAATATGTACTACTTAACCTCTCAAAATACAATAGCAATTTTTGCCTTTATAAACAGAAGATTTATTTATTAATGTTAGAATGTTACATATATTGAATTACTATAATCTGAATTAATCAATAACGCCTAAAAACAAACATAATCACAACAATCAGTTAAACAATATATTTGTTATTATTTATTTGCTTTGCATCTACAAAGATACGTATCCCTATTATGGAATAATAAATCAGAACAAGTACTTGATACGTGTACAAATTACACTATACCTACTCAAAAATAATAACAAAAAAACTTTTAATTAAAATAAATTTCATAAACTTAGATAACAGGGCATTGAACCCGAACCTGAACCGAACCTAAATCGTAAAATTTTAGCGAACCCAAACTCAGAACCGAACCTCAAATATATTTTTCAATTGAACCAGAGTCGGAACCGAACCGGGGTATTAAAATTCGGGTTCCAGGTTTAGCTCCGAGCTCCGATTCAGGTTCATTTTCAGTTCGAAACGTAAACGTAATCGTAATATTTACTGGCGATCATTGACGCCTTCTGCGTTTGCGATGCTCCTTGTGTTAACTGTTCGTGAAAATTGTCTTGTATTTTTGTCTTGAGTTTCATTATAAATTGCGGCTCGCATTATAATTTTTTTCTATATGAAGATTGTTATTCAAAAAACATTAATTCTATTTTCATTAAGTCGAATCAAACCTGAACCCGGGACAAAACCGTAAATTTTATTAATGCATGAACCAGAATCGCACGCGAACCCATCTCTCAAAAAACAAATTAAACTGAACCTAAATTAAACCCAGTTTTTGGCGGGTGCGGTGCCCTGTAAGGCTGGGTACACACATGTACAAATTATCGTAAAAGAACAACGCCGCGTAACAATTATCTGCTACGCGTCGACGTCACGTTGTTATTTATGTCCATATTCATAAACATTCGTAAAAAATTTAAACGGTTCGTTATAATATTTATCCAATAAAAACAGTCGACATTGAAAGAAAAATCAAAATTTTATTTGTCAAGTTTGATTCTATTTGTCAAAAATTATAACGAGCCGTTTTGAAACTTTACGAGTGTTTATGAATACGGGCATTAGTGTCTAACCGTAACGTAAACTCGTCACGATCAGTTACTCGAACATTTCTCCATTCCATGTCAATAATAAATTTGTTTCTGATTTGTCCACATTCGCAAACAAGGGAGAGTGCGTAATATTTCTTTGATGCAACGCTAGAAAACCGACAGCGCCTGGAACGCTGTTCCGTTACGATGTTCCACTGTTACAATGTAGGTACCGTCTTTCTGTTACGGTATTTTGTACATATGTGTACCCAGCCTTAGATTTCTATAACTACATAATTTCTCATCGAAATTTTGTATTTTTGAAAATTCATAAAATTTCGATGAAAAATCATGTAGGTAACTTCAGACGGCTGTAACTCGAGATCCGATGAAGTAAAAAAATCATGCGTGACATGAAAAGAAAGAGAATTTCATGCTGAATATAGACCATAGACTTTCATCAGCCGTTATTATATCTTCAACCATGTGTGAGCGGTGCAAGATAATATGAGAAATGACCTAAATTATTTAGTTCATTTCTCATATTTTCATTCACCGCTCATAAACGGTTAAAGATAGAACAACGGCTGATGAAAGACTATATTCAGAATGAAATTCTCTTTCTTTTCATGTCATGCATGATTTTTATACTTCATCGGATCTCGAGTTACAGCAGTTTGAAGTTACATAATTTTTCATCGAAATTTGTATTATTGAAAATTCATCAGCCGTTGTTCTATCTTCAACCATGTACCTCTCGGCAATTTGAATTGAGGATAAAGCAACAGTACTTCTCGGCATTTTAAAATAAAAATACAGCAACGACAGCAACAGCACTTCTCGGCAATTTGAATTGAGGATAGAGCAACAAACAAATAATTAAAATTACGTAAATTTATCTCCGATTAAAAATTATAATTTAATTTTTTCATTTCTCTCTGCAACACAAGCCTTTTGCCGGTTGCGTCATTACCAAGTATTAGATAACTAATTATTTTAAAAATTATACCTCCTAAAGTAGTAAACAGTCATTTATAATTTGTGTTTCATAGTGAAAGGATGGTTGTACTCTCCTGGTTTGCTGGACCGTGCTCGACCATTCCTTTATTTTTTTTATTTGTATTTCGTAGTATTGAAATCTGTGGTACTTACCTCTACCCTTAAAATAAATTATTGAATTTTAGATTTAAATTCGTTAAATTAAAGTGCGCTTAGACCAATTCAGGGCCCAGAAGGACAACGTTGGATACATATTTGTATAAAGGTAGTTTGGTAAAATGCCCAGGTTTATCCTGAGACAAGGTATGTGAAAATAAACTTCCCAGCAAATTGAAAGTTTATCAATTTTTAAATATTTTAGGTCAATAACTTGGCATTTTCCTCAATCTAATAATTGTTGCTGTACCCGTAATGTAGGGTATAAGGCAAAACAATACGATATAAATACAATACAATGAATTGTATAACAATTAAAATTTTAATATTTAAAAATACATTACTTGTACTATTGTTACATAATACATACAATAGCTAAAATCTTATACTTATATATTTCTTAAACTATTTAAAACTTACAATTTCAAAATTTATTTGCGAAACATAAATTACTATAATTATGTGTCATAGATTGTTGACATGTTTCTTTTTTCATTTATTTATTTAAATATACAAACTATTAAATAAAAAAAAATGGTAAATGACACACCCAACAATGTGTAATAAGCAGTAATGTAATTATTTACTATTAAACAGGCTTGTATAAAATAAATTGTGATTTCAAATTTAAATAAATTTAAAGCTGAGTACAATGGGGCATAGAAAGGAATGACAGTGTGTGAGTGATTGGTAAAGCGAAATCTTGCTCTATAAAATTGCCCGGGAAATTTTATACTGAAAGACCAGCTTTAATTAAGGTAGACATAAGTTAGCTTAGGATAAGTTAGTTATAAGACAGGGCGTCATACTTGTACTCAGTTTTTTTCTTTCATATTAAACAATAGTTATTTATTAATAAACAATTATTTGAATATATTTTTATAATTATAACTTGGGAAAATGCTGTTTGCAAAATATGTTTCATTAGAAATTGTTTCGCTTTAATTTTTAATATTCAATAATACCAATTCATCCTTTTAATTGAAATATTTTTGTATATTTTTTTTACTGTTATTAAATCCCGCACTCAACAATTGTGAAACAGAGGAAATGTTTAAGTATTTGACCCAATTTTCGGATAGGTACATAATAACATCAAAATTTAATAAATAACGAAGATCGTCATGCATTTTTATTTTGTCAAAATTCAATTCGTAATGTTGTTATAACTATTTTTTCAAAATTGAGTGAGTTAAGAATATTTATTCATTTGAAGAAATTAACCAACTCGCTCTTACGGGCTCGTGGGTTAAACTTCTCATGAATAAACATTATCTTAGCTAACTTGGTGTATAAATATCTGCTATCAAATATATATTTTAATGTATTATATGCTTTTGAAAACTTTTTATAGTGTTACCTATTACAATTTTGCTGGGAAGTTGCTGTACATTGCAATGAATGTTCAATTATTAATAAATAAAAATACAAAAATAATTAAGAATGAAAGGTATGAGTGAGTGTGGATCGAACATATGGGTAAAACAAAAAAAAAAAACAACAAATAAAATTAAGAATAATATGAAAACAAAAACCAATTTTTATTTATGAATGATCCCCTGAATGTCTTGTGTGATTGAGGTTTATTTAGTATTGATAAATATTTGATAAAAGACACAGCACTTCAACATTTTTTGCAATATTTATATATCTTTAAAAGAAAATTTTAAATCTATTTCATTCAATTGAAATAAGATTTTCTGGGTCTTAAGAGAGAAGATATCACACCCAACTAGGGGTAAAGAACATTATAATACACAGATATTTTGCATTTATACAGATCTTAAAATTAAAATGAAATGTTTAATAAGTCAAATAGAAACATTCATTGCAGTACAGCCTAGTTAAGTTTAGTTTAAGGGGGCGCGTCGTCATCCTAACTTTTAACTTTTAAACCTAACTTAAATTGTAACTTTCGCCCGGGTGAATTTGCTCGCGTAACCCGGCATAAGGTCTGGGTCGCTAACTTCCGCATATCCCGGCATGAGGTCCGGATCGTTTCCGTTCCATTGACATCGTATAGGCCAGAATCCCTTTGGACCTGGACATCATCGTCCTTCTAGACTCCGTGGGATATAATCGTCATCCTTAAGTTTTAAATGGTAGATATCATGCCGGCATGAGGTCCGGATTGTTTTAGTTTTTTTTTTTTTAAATTTATTATTAACTCGTGTAATCCGGTATGAGGTTCGGATCGATTAGGCTAGGTACCCAGGACCTGGACAACGGGGGACAACGAGGGATCGAGAAAGGAGCAAGTCTTCATGACGAATTAAAGACGCGAATATATTTGAAATTTTTTGCGAACCGGGTACGGGAAATTTTGAACAGATTTTGATAATATTGATTTTATTTTTTGTTGTATCGGGAACATTTTTTTATAAATTGTAGTTTGGGGTTTGCAGAGTTATTTTTTGCCATAAATTCGTTCGCGAAAACCGATTTATAATGATATATTTGGGGTGGGATTTTGGGATTGTTTATATTATATTATCTTATATTATATATGCTCGTATATAATATAAATATGATATAATATATTTATTTTGTATGTTATGCTTTTTTCCTAGCGCACTGGGTATTTGGCTTGCCAGTATTTATACTGTGCAATGAATACTCATCAAATTCCGCCGAAAGTCTCTCGCGGGCATGAAAATGTTCGGTGGACTTTACACATGGCAAAAAAGAGCTTTGTTGCAGATTACTAAAATTAGTACCAGCAGCTAATTTGGTAATCTCAATGAAGTTGTTTTTTATCGTGAGGTGAGCAACCCTCGTCCAAGAAAACTTACCCTCCGTAAGGATTGCACGGGGTCGGTTTTCGCGGAATGGGGAGGGCGCGGTCGTAGGTCCAAACACTGTGTGGAATATGACGATGAGCAATAGTTTATCGGCGTATGCATATCAGTGGTAGGAACGCGCTTGGCCCCAGCAGGCCGCGTCCGTGAACAAGCCACAAATAGGTTCATTTCATCTCATTATCATTTTTGTTAGGGTTTCAGGCGCGGGCGATTCTATTTACAGTTAATATGAGATCGTTAGGGTTTTGTAGAACACCCCAGTTGTGATTTAGACCCGGGTGGCTCTGTCCTCAACTCCTTTGAATCGCAGGAGGTTTGGACAGGGTTCCCTGCCCAAGTGGAGAGACCTTGTCGTGGTGGCAGGGCTTAACCATACCCAAATTGGGGATGGGACCAACGTCTCCACAAATTATCGAATTAATCTGTGTCTGGTTAATATATTAACAAAATAATAATTTTGGCACATATAAATTCGATAATTTTTATTTAAATGCAATTATTTTAATAAATGAACAAATACAATATTATTATTATATCTTGTATCCAAACCATACTCGCGGAATATAGTTATAAAAAAAATCTTATGACCTCCCCCCCAATTTCATGTTTAAAATAGCAATGAGCTTTACGCAAAGTATTACTTCCGTTTGATCGTTTGTAAACAAAATCTAATTTATTGTTCCAATAAATAGAAAAGTTTGTAATACGAAATTTTGGATTATATTTTATTGTTTTTCCTCAAAAATCTGTTAAGAACTTCAAGTAAAGTACCATTTCCGTTTTATCTAAGTTAAAATCTACTATGTTTCAATCAAATTATATACGAGTTTTAACTAGCAAAGTTTTGGATCATATTTTAGTAGATTTTAAGGAAAGATCATCACACACACATTATTGTAAAAATAGTAAAAACGTGTTGTGGGGACCCTAATTCGTGCTTATTCACTGAAAACTCACTATTGAACTTTTGGACCGAAAACGTTACGTCCCTTACCTATGATATGACGGGAGGTAGAAATACATAATATGTACAAAATAAACTAATACAAAAATTGTCAATTTAGTAATTTTTCCAGAAAATAGCACAGTTTAGAGCAGCTGATTTTCCCATAGAAAGATCTTCTCTGATGCATTCGTCTTCTAAGTTGGCGCACGTGAGCAGGTGGGTTATTATTTATTCTTAACTACAATGACAAAGTAGGTTTCTACTTGGTACCCCCAGTTGTACCTATGTATTTCACATTTTCCTACTTGACTTCATAGGCGATTTAAAATTTCCCAAATGGGCCATTTCTGGTCATTATCTGGTGGTAGTTTTTAATCTTTTGCAAATAAAGTAAAAATAAAATTATAATAAGTTATTTAACAATGAATTTAATTTGTGTAATTAGAAATAAAATATTAGATATCTTCTTGAAGATTTTTGAATGTCTTTGATTATAACACAAAAAAAAATAGGAGTTGGACACTTTAAATTTAAATATTAAAATATATTTTATCTTTAAAATATTCTAATTTTTATTTATTTTGAATGTTACAGGGTTCTGTGTAGTATGGCCGATATAACTTTCGAATGTTCCTACATGAAACCTGATTTCTTCCAATACCATCGTTGGAGAATGAATCCCGACACGTGGAGAAGAATTTCCCGAAAAGAATGTACCCTTAAGCCCTCCCCATAAACCCTGTTTTGAAGGTATTTATGCCCATTACCATCTACTTATCAATAAAACCAAATTAGTTCATAATATTTCTTGCATTGTGTTAGTATTTATGTATAATTTTTGGTAAAAATTGATGTATGCTGTTGTATGATGAATTTAAATTACATATTATTATTAAAAAATCTAAATTAATAACTATTTTCAAATAAATACTCTTCATCCGTTCAAAATTGATAGGATTTTATCGTATTCTAGTTGTCGCTGTATTTCCACCAATCACACGCTTCGTTATTTCCTCCAATCACAATCGTTATTTGCGTCATAGGTATCGAATCACATGAGACCACGCCGTAAGCGTCAGTGCGTTGCGTCACGTATTTGCATGCAGGTTGATGTAAGAAGTGGTTTTACGTTTTTGTGATATATTTTGTGGTAAAAATGACTTATGTGTTATATATAAATGGACCTGGGGCAGTGGAATTCGAATGCTTAGCTGTAGTTTAAAAGGTAAATTATGTACTTGATTTTGTAATAACTTTAAGGACAAATCATGAAGTAACCTTACCTACATCTTCAAGTTCTACATAAATATGTATTTGTATATTGAATTCACCATAACCCAGTCGTAATACATAATGCATAATATATTGTTGCATTTAACATTCTTTTACATTAGTAAAGTATTAATACAT
This sequence comes from Ophonus ardosiacus, assembly GCA_943142095.1. Classification (NCBI taxonomy): domain Eukaryota; kingdom Metazoa; phylum Arthropoda; class Insecta; order Coleoptera; family Carabidae; genus Ophonus; species Ophonus ardosiacus. Next base: position 37,811,602 of record OW964832.1, on the reverse strand, counting down.
CCCAAGTAACACAAATGACCTAAAATCGACGTCACTACGACGTCTGAAATTCCGTCATATAGACGTCCTGACCACGTCTCAGCGTGGAGCTGTGCGACGTCATTTTTAGACGTTGTTTCGACGTCATTTTAAGACGTAGTGTCGACGTCATTTTTAGACGTTGTTTCCACGTCATTTTTAGACGTTGTTTCCACGTCATTTTAAGACGTTGCGTCGACGTCATTTCAAGACATTGTTTAGACGTCATTTTAAGACGTTGTTTCGACGTCATTTTTATGATATAAACATAAATGATGGTCGGGAAAAATTACTACGAAAAATAAATAATTTAATTCTAAAGTTTTATTTATACTCTATAATATAAAACATTATAGAAAATATTAAATAAAGTAAAACAATAAACCTACAATAAAATATTAAACATAAAAAGTATTTTTGAAAAAGATAAATATTCACGAAAAATATAAATTAATTAAATAATGCATTTTGTTATATCTATAAAATAATAAATTATTTTTGTAATTATTCGCCCATTGTCGTGCATAGTTCATAGTTCACCATTCCTTGTTTATATTCCTCATAGAGCCACTTGCTTTCATATCTTGCCATAGCTATAAAAAAATAAATGTAATATAACCACAATTTGATCTACTTACAATACCTATACTAAATTTTCAATGGTCATATTATGAAATTTTATTTTCAATATTCTCCCATGGTAATTACTAGTAATCTAATATATTTTTCACTTGACTGCAGCGCAGCCATTATAGCTTCTAAGCGTCTATGACTTGTCAAAAATTTCAGAGGGTGCGTCTATACAACATACATATTTCCCTTAACTGTCAAAAATTTTCATGGCTACCTTGAGTTTTGAAAATTCATATTTGCAGTATTATACGTCATGTAAAATTTTACCTGACTCTTTTGAGTACTGTAATGGAAAATTTCACCATTGATACACAATCTGACTTTTTTTATTGTTTTTATTTTTTAATACAATTGTAAAAATGTCATAAAATTGAGAATTTATGAATAATTTTTAGATAATTTAAGTGATTCCGGGAAAATATTATAATTCATTTATTATTACGTTGAAGCTAAATAATATTTCTTAAAAAGAAAGGAAATTAATATTATACACATGTAGTGATGTCTGAAGGGCGTGGAACGAAAAACATCGGAAATTAGGGCGGAAAATTCAAAAGTCATGTATTACATTTTCGTTTTGTGGCAAATGGATGGTAGTAATAGTTTTTAGTACATTAAACAATTGGTTTTTCTCAGTATTTATATTTACTGTATGCCGATAAATTAAATGATAAAAACCCTTCATTCCAAGTGAATTGAAACATGCACAGCTGGGTCCTTACCTACTAAATGTTAGTTATATTCTTAATTAATATATTTCTTTTTTCCTTATAGAAATTTTGCCTTTAAAATCGGTTGTGCACAAAAAGAGTAATGAGAACAATAATATATTATACGATATAAGAAAATGGGCAGTTGAAGAAAATATTACTCAATCTTCAGTAAATAAATTATTATTTATTCTTAGATATCACAACAACATTCCAAAGGATGCTAGATCACTACTGAAGACCCCAAGATTTACCAAAGTTACAAAATGTATATTTCCCTTTGTTTATACATTTGCTTTTTTATTATAAAAATTTGTTAAAAGTTTGTCCTTGTCATTACTAGGTTTTGTTTAAAATGTTGAAAATTAAAATGTCCATTTATACGAAAAAATATAACATAATTTTTTTCTGTTTCACATTTATAGTTAAATATGTAAACATATATTATGCTTTAAATAAATAAAGTATAAATATTACCACGGCTTATTACCCATTTCTGGGTGTGCCAAATTTACTTCTATTCGTAGTTTTAGGTGATGGCGATACATAAATAAAAATATATATTATACATATATATATATATATATATATATATATATATATATATATATATAAAATAAGTTTTATATTATATTTATTCGAATTTTAAAAATAATTATAGTAAATAATATATTGTTTTATATTTTTAATAATATTATAAATAAAGTAAAAATAAACGAAATGTACGTCTTTATAAAGACATCAAATTAGACGTCTGGAAAAGGTTTAAATAGACTTAAATACGACCAAATAAAGTCGTCACATGGCCCACAAATCTGACGTCTAAAAAGTCCTATTTCAGACCAAAAACAGACGTCACAGTGACGTCGTATAAACGTCTGATTAGACGTCTAAATAGACCTATTTTTGACCAAAAATCAACGTCACAGTGACGTCGCATAGACGTCTAAATAGACCAATTTTTGACCAAAAATCAACGTCACAGTCACGTCGTATAGACGTCTGATTAGACGTCTAAATAGACCTATTTTCGACCAAAAATCAACGTCACAGTGACGTCGCGTAGACGTCTAATTAGACGGCCGTATATGACGTAAATTCGACCTAAAATCGACGTCACTTTTTGGTCGACCGTTGGTCAGTGTTACTTGGGATTCTTATACGACGCAGAATGTCTAATCTTGCATTTTGAAGGTTGTACATGATTTGCATCTTTCGGTAGCATATATTTAAGAATTTAAACGTAAATTCGTGTAGTGTAGATTTCTAGCTACAGTTTGAATGGTAAATTATTTAATTTTATAATAAATTTAAGGACAAAAATCATATTGAAATATCTAATGACGCTACGTACACCTTCGAGTTATAAATATACATTTGTATAGGTATCAAATTCATCATTAAACAGCAGCTAATACAATTTTACATTTGCCTTTTCAATATCGTTTAGAACTTTATCGAAATATCTTTCTAATGTTATGTAATGTAAAGTTTATCCATAGTGGTGTGCAAAAGTTTTGAGCCAAATAGATTTTTAAACCATTATCTTTATTGAAATATGTTTCTAATGTTATGTAATGTAACGTTTATCCATAGTGGTGTGCAAATAGATTTTTAAAGGATTATCATATATTGTAAGGGTGATATAACAATCAAACAGTGCACGAAATATTTTCCTATTATAAACCAGGAACTGCGTAGGTAAATAAAATTATGTAGTAACAACATCATTTATCATGCTCTGCAAAAATATTGCGCCAAAAATATACATATTTCAAAACAACTAATAAATCTGTTCAATCTTATTTTGTTCTCCATATTTAATAGTTTATCATCATTCCTTTTGATACAATCACTGCAGAATACTGTCGAGACATTGATTTAATGAAATTTATAATACTGTCTTGTGGTGTACATTTTGTCATTCATTTTCTAAATGGTTCTATAATTCAGGATTGTTTTTCTTTTCCATTGCGGATGTTTAACTTCTGGCTTAAATCTTTTATTTTATCAATCATTAGGAAGTCTGCTATCTCACGAGAATCCTCTCCTTGTCGAGAAAGGTTTATTGCGGATTCTCGTACCTGAAAGTGGGTGTAGTTCACCAATTTATTACACAATAAGTTAATATTGAATTGTGTATTATTTATTTGTATTTACATTATATTAGAGTTTGGATTACAGTAACCTATATAACTACATTTGTGTGTAATTTGGTGAAAAATATAACTTAATATTGTGATAGTGAATATGAGTGAATATATCAGTATTATATTATAATTGCTCTACTTTATTTCCTATTGATACAGTTTTTTTCTAAGACATAGTCACAATATAGCAGTTAGTATATTCAAATTAAACATATATTTGTTTAAATAACTATGTTAAATTATTGATCCATTTTTAATTATATCTCTGCATATAAATCTTTGCATAAGTATTATTTATTTGAAAGTATTTACATAGGTATATTAAAGTAATCAATAACTCGATAAGTCTTAGAAAAAAAAATGTGTAATATTATGTAATAACTTGTGCAATACAATTTAATATATATTTGGCGATATATATTCCATTATTTATTTACAAGCCCTCATAGAATAATATCATTACAATATGTAACACAAATAAAATGTATTATATAAATGACCAATAAAAAACAGTAAAATGAATAGAGTTTCTCAAATCAAAAACCTATTTTCCTATCCTCAAAAATTGCATTCCAGCAACTAGAAATTCACCAAAATACGAACTAGGTCATCAGAATGAGATCAGGATATGAACGATTTACGGTCTATAGGTAAGCAACCAGAAAAAATCGATTCGAGAGCAGCGCAAAGCGATCGCCGATCTGCAACCTGCATGAATAATTTTAGCGCCTAAATTTTAACCTAGTGCACAGCAGAATGCAAAAGCAAGTAGCCTACACGACAAAATTCCTAGCCAGCAAAATCCGAGCCGCGAGCACCAGCAAGGCTTCTGGTCGACAAAATTTAAAAAATCGCGTAAAATCGACGTTTTAGAGCCGTAGCGGCCGAAAAGTTGCACTTTACTGCCGCTACGAGCATTTTTGAGCTCTCGGACGATTTTTCAGCCGATCGCAAGGCATTTACCTACCAAAATTTAGAAATCTATCGACCGAAATGCTGTTGCTAGGCTTCTGGTTGACAAAATTTAAAAAATCGTGTAGAATCGGCGATGTACAGCGTGTAGCAAGACTACTAGTCACGAAAACGAGAATTTGTGAGCTCTCTAGCCGATTGAAATGTATTCATCCACAAAAATTCAAATTTCTGATAATGCGGTAGGCTGAAGTAAGGCCTGGTGAGCAAAACATGAATCTCAGGTCTCCCACCACAGATTTCTAGCTGTGTATAATACTAGCTGTCTGTTGAATTTACAGCCATTCGTGCAGCATGAGCGTTGGCTTCCTACCGGTCACTCTTTGTCGTGATATTACGTAATAACGTCTATTCCAAGCTATATACAGGTTTCTAGAAATTTTTTGCTGGCTAGCCCACCAGGAACCAGCGGAGCGATCCGATCCTAGCTCCCAGCAACCCGCCTAGCAACCACGTGCTCGCCTTCGGCTCGTAGCCTAGGCGTGCTCGTGGATGGCTAGGGTGGGTTTCTGGTAGCTAGGATGGGATGCTCGGCTGGTTCCTGGTGGCTAGTACGCGGGATTCGAACCTGGATCTTTAGGATGGGAGATTTTTGTTGGTCGTCGTTCTGGTTGTGGATCTATAGGCTGTGAACTGGTTTCTAGGCGGGATATGAACTTAGATGTTTGGATTGCAATTCTTTGTTTTGGAAATAGGGTATTAGAATGAAATATTATATATTATTATCGGTATTTATTGGTCATAAATATATTACATAATGGTGTACATAATGCATTGCTATATTTTGCAAAGATATTGTCTTAATACAGAGACATATGTGAATGACAATTATAAACATAAATAAATGTATCTTGATGTGTAACACTCTGAAATATGATATTTGAAATATAGGTTTGTTTTAATTATATATGTGAGAATATATGATATAAATTCTTTATTATGATTCGTTCAAATATACAAGTAGGCTAACATACATTATTGACAACAATCGATCGATTAATTGTTGAAAGAACTTTTATAAGGATCATTTATTTTAACAAATAGAAATAATATAAGACAATAATTATGAATAAGATGATCATATATTTATTTATAACAGAAAATCCTTACAAAGTTTTTCCCTAACATTTTTTGGATATTGAAAATATATGCTAAGTTTAAAATAATATATTTTACAACTTTAAAATTAGTATCTCTCTTGCTATAAACTTTTGGGATTCAAATTCGAATTCGCACATAGCTAAAAGATATATTTAACATGTGTAAACTATAGTTTAAACAAAATGAAAAGAAAATTTTGAGATGGATTTTTTTATTTAATTGTTGAAAATGACAATATTTTCTCAATCATGTAAACAATATATCAAATTTATTTGAACTATTAGCTGCATTTGTTTTAAACACGTAGTTGTTAATATATTGATTAACTCTGTGGAATCGAAATATGAGGCCCAAAATTTTGTGATCTATAACAATGTATCAATTTATCAGTTTCATATCTTAATTACCGCATTTCGAAATTTAAAATGTAATGTTTTTAATTGCGTCGAAACTCTTATTACGTCATTCTTACAGAAGACAATTATTTTGTGATAGTTTCAAATTAGAAGACTTGATATATAGGTGATTTGGAACAAAAATGTTTTTATCATCTTTTTCAACGGACATAGAAAAGTATGTGTGTAAAATATCATCTAGATACTCAATTAACTATTTTGCAATGTGCATATATATTAAGAAATGTATTTTAAATATAATCATACAAATTAGGTTTTTTTTAACTATGTTTTATTTAGAACGATCAGAGTATTAGATTACAAGTGTGTACTCGTATGTATGTAGGGGATGCAAATGATCATACAGAAAAATAGAGCTAAGTCCCAATTACTTATATAGTTTCGAGATATTGAAATTTTAAAGTTCTAAATATGTACTATTGATGCATATATTGTTCATAATAACTTTAAAATTAAATTCACTAAGAGTGATAGTAAATTATCCTAATCTTATTTTTATTTGTTGGATTATTTTCTATAAGTAAACGTACGAGGGGAGTTTTTTATGTTATCTACCCAGCTATGAAAACAAAGAGTTAGAGAACAAATAAAATTTTATTTTTCAACGTAAGAACTGTTAACACTAACACACTTATTCCAACGTTTTTCTAATAAAGCTATGCATGCAAAAAAAAATCTTTTGGTAATTCTGCAAAATACGACTTCACTGCGTTTTCCAAGTCATCATTCGATAAAAAGTGACTCTCTCTCAAATGTTTTTTGAGTTTTGGAAAGAAATAATAGTCAGACGTGGTCAGGACTGTAAGGTGGATGTTGTAATTCGTCAAAGCCGCATTCATTGACTACTGCTTGAATAATTCGTGCTTTATGCACCCTGCAGTTGTTGTGCAGAAGCAGCATTTTCTGAGCATAAGTGTGGGTTTTTTTTCGCGTATAGCCGGTTTCAAGTTCTTAATTGTGTCTTTGTAGACATGAAAATGTCACAGTAACTTCACATAAGAAAATTGTCGCGATAGCATATTGTTTTCATAGCTAGGTAGATAACATAAAAAACTCCCCTCGTAATTTCAGCACGAGGAAGTGTCTTTTGAAAATAGCAACTTAAAAACAGTATGTGAAAAACTAAAGAAAAAAGCGACTTGTATTTTCCAAATTTAGTAGTAGAGAATAATTTTCTATCTTTATACAAAATTTCAAAAGGTTTAAATTGCTGATTTTTTTTATTATTTATTTCAAGACATTCATGTTTATTGAAAATATTAACTTTGAAAATGAATACCTAACATGAAAACTAAGAGAAATAGCTACTTATAATTTTAAAATTTAGATATTGGGAGTAATTTGCTATATGTATACTTAATTACAAAGGTTTAAATTGCTGGAAAAAATCAGTAATGTTTATTTTAAGATGTGTATAATTATGTTTATTGAAAATAGTAACTTTAAAAATAAATGTCACTAAAATTGAGAGACTTGTACTTTTCAAAGTGATATTAAGGAATTACTATATGGTAAACTAAATTTTAGAATATATGAATTGCTGAAAAAGTTTTCAGTAATGCTAGTTTCAAGACGAGTACATCTACAACTAAGAGAGATAGCTACTTGTACTTTTAAAATTGAATGTAGGAGATTATTTTGAATATGTATAATTATTTTCCAAATATATGAATCGCTGAAAAAATCAGTAATGTTTAGACTTAGCTCTTTCGTTTCTTGTACACTTCAAACAATATGTATGTAATATGTGTTTTTGATGTATGTATGTGAACCTAACGCAATACGCTTTGAGATGTTGAAATATAATTATAAAAATGAAAATATGTGAATTGTATAATGACATGATTTAAAAATGCTTATATGTATAAGTGTCTTCGACATTTATTTATAAAGTTTTTATTAGTAGAGCAGATGATTTTTCACATTAAATGGTTATATCATATAAGTATATTATAGGTGTGAGCTGGTTTTATTTATTTATTTACATAAATTTGATAAATATGACTTGGGGTATACAAAATTCATGTTGGGGTTGTTTTGGGGTGCAATGCTCTGCAACAGGGTGACCATCTCCAATGCGGTTATCAGGATTCATGAACTGCAACTTTCTCGCGTACTTTTGCAGTGTCGTCCGTTTAAGTGTACAGCTTATCTTTCTGCAACAATAGAAAATATACTCGAAAGCAACAAATATAAATTAGTGGTTAATGATCATACAAAATAATATGATTTTACTTGTAGATTATTAAGAATTGTTTCAAGTTGTATAATTATTATTTAAAAAAATATTAATGTGAAAGAAAGTGCGAGATATTCAATATTATAAAAGAATGAATAAATATTTCAATCAATCAATTATAGATTTTAATGCATAATGTGTACTATATTCAAGTATTTTAAAAATGAGGTATAAGTTACGTAATTTCCCCAATAAAAAATGACGTCACCATTTGTCGTATTGTCGTACACATTCATAATTACGTTTATATGGAATAAAATATACGTAGTAAAATATATAGGACATACAATGATATGATATATTAAATTATATACAGCGTGAACACAATTCGTGACATAGATGTTTAACATTAGAAAACATTTTTTTTTTAAATATCTTTGCCGTAAAACTATATGGGGTTCTTTATACATAGTATTTACAGAATGAAATGTTAAAAGATTGTATATGGTAGAAATATTAAATAATTATCAATTAATGCAAACTATTTTCGATATAATATGAACAATTATTAAATACAGCTTATATCTTGTATCTATACTAGAATAATCCCTCCAAATTAATGGTTAATATATCAAATAAAAAATACAACTATGAATGAAGTATTATAAAAGCAAAAAAAAAAAAAACTCACTTTGAATAAATGAAATCCATGGATATAACTCCAAGTCCTGCAGGTATCCTAACGTCCTCTCCAAGCACCAGGAAGTCGTCCTCGTGGTCACAGTACACCAGCGCACTATACACACGTCTTTACACTAGCTCTGTAACAAACAAACTGAAAGAATTAATCCATGTAATAGTTAGGGTATTAAATAATTTACCCCCCATAAATACTAGTCAACAATTAAATAATAACGAGTAATTATAAATAATAATTGCTTCTCACTTATTATGTAATTCGTTCACGGTGTTTTGAATTTTATGAATGTAGAAGTAGCGCGAAAAAATTTGAGTGCACAAAATACAAAATTACATATTTTTTGTTATAACATTATATTAAATATGTATGTTCTTTTCAGATGCAGCCGTGTAAAAGCCGACATCCTGAAGGTTGAAGACTTCGCGACTTGGTGTACCGACATTGTAATCAGAAGCACTCAACAATGGTGAGTTACATTATAGCAAATATGTCTTGTAATCTCGCCCATGGGACCACCTGTTAAATCTTGGTTTTCATGAAGACTATCTCTAAAAAAAAACAAAAACCAATATAATACTATATGTAGTCCACAAAAAATCCGACTATTTTTCTTTAATTCGGACACGCTAATTAAGGAGAAATAATGAAAAAGTTCTCTAAGCCTTAGTTTCCAAAATACAAATTTTAATGCAAAATTGACTTTGACGGACTTTAACTAATGAATGGTAAAAGATACATTAACGGGCGTTACGCCATTCGATTCTATGGAGTTTTCTATATATGTTTACCAATTTTGAATAACCGTGTCTAGCTAGTATAGTAAGAGTAAGCAAAAGTGAAAAAAATGGTAACTTTAAACAATTCACTAGTCCACTAATAATCCGGCCACGCTGTATTTAAATGGAAAGTATCATTTTCTCTTAATTCAAGCATGCTGATTACGGGAAAAATAATGAGAATAATCTCTACGCCTTAGTTTCCAAAACAGAAATTTTTACTTATAATGCAAAATTGACAATATTTGTTGACTTTGACGGACTATAACTAATGAATGGTAAAAGATACATTAACGGGAGTAGCGCCTTTCGATTCTATGGACTTTTCTACATATGTTTACCAATTTTGAATAACCGTGTCTAGCTAGTATACTAAGAATAAGAAAAGTGAAAAAAAAAATGGTAACTTTAAACAATTCAGTAGTCCACTATAAATCCGACCACTCTGAATTTAAATGAAAAGTATCATTTTCCCTTAATTCAAGCATGCAAATTTTGAATAATTGGGTCTAGCTAGTATAGTACGAGTAAGCACAAATGAAAAAATGTTAACGTTAAAGAGTCAATATCCCAGTAAAAATCCAACCACCCTGTATTTAAATGAAAAGTACCATTTTCTCTTAAGTCGGACACGCTGTTCTTGGGAAAAATAATGGAATATTTTTCTAGGCCTTCGTTTCCAAAACAGAAATTTTTATTTTTAATGGAAAAGATACATAAACGGGCGCTGCGCCATTCGATTCTATGTATTTTTCTACATATGTGTACAAATATGTCATAGCTAAATGTCTAGTATGTATATCAAGTTTGAAATGAAATTATTTAAAAACTAAGTGAAATAGTTGTTTTCTATAGGTACGTAATGTTGCATGAATTTGAATTGCTGAAAACAGTCATATTTGTTTGAAGGTAGTTAAATGTCTTTTATGTATACCATGATTAAAATAAAGATAATTTAAAAACTAAGTGAAATAGCGACTTGCAGTTTTCATATTTGGATTCAGGGGGTTGTTTTATATATGTACATTCGAATCGCCGGTTCTTCGTTAAATTTCAGTAGGAAATATTTGAACTTAGCCTTTTGTTTTTCTGTACCTTTTAAATATTATGTATGCATGAATGTATGGTATATGATTTTCTTATTTAATGAACTGTAATATATATGAATATGAAGATATATGTGTTGCTTAATGACATGAATTGTGAATAATTATTCGAGTTCTTAATGTTTAGGAGGATAACTTTTATTTATTTATTTATTTACATAAATCTTACAAATAAGTCTTGAGAGGCACCAAAACATGTTGGTGTGTCTTCAGTGTTATGCTCTGTAACAATATGATCATCTCCAACGCTTAAATTAGCGTAAATATCCTTCTGCAACTCACTCACATCCAGGACTGTAGTTCATCTCTGTTACATGTTTCTGTAACAATAAAAATATATTCGAACTAATATTTGGATTAGTGGTTACAGATAATAATATGAATAGATTTAGAACTGCTTCAATCGTTTATAATTATTAAAAATAAAATACTTAATTATGAAAGTAAGTGTGAGAAATTCAATATTGAAAAGAATATTTAAATTTTTAATGATTTAAATACGAAATATTTGTAGTAAAATATACAGGGTGTATCAAGATAATGGAACAGTGCATTTTATTCGTGTATGTGAAAAGATACAGAAAAAAGTGATTAAGATATTTTGTAAGGCATAGAGGGGGACACATTTTAGCATAAACTTTATTATCTTAAATCCAGTGGTACTCAAACTATAGGGCAATATTATATTTTTTTAAATGGCATTATATATATATATTTTATTAACTCATTAAATAGAGAATTTTGTTCTGAATTCAACGATATAATAATAGCATACCCTTACATTGCGAAAAATTTAATAAAAATTAATTCAAAGTTAATATTTCATTTCTACTTTATCTAAGTAATCTGAGCAAACATTCAATCAATAAAATAAAATAAAATTTATTTTAGTGTTATTACATTCAAGTAAGCTACGATTTTGGCAATAAATTCAACTTTTAAAATAATTTTTACCTCTCGCTAAGAGAGGTATTGGATTCATGCTAAAATTCGCATATCCAGATTTCAGTGAATAAGCACGAATTAAGGTCCCTAGAATCCGATTATAACATTTTTAAAATGATGTCTGTGTGTGTGTGTGTGTGGATGTGTGTATGTGCGTATGTCTGGATGTTGTAGACACGATTCCTCAAAAACCATAAGACTTAAAAATTGTTTAACTATGGATTCCTCAATCTGACTTTCCTGGGAAGAGCTGAAAAGGTTTTGGTAACAATTGAACAACCGGAAGTAGTAGTTTCTGAGAAAAATTCTTCTAAATATAATTTTTTGGAAATTTTTGTCATTAAATATTGAAGAACATAAAATTCTCCATCTAATACACTTAAAATTTTTATTATATCTTGTATAGATTTAGAGATAAAGACACTATAAATATATAGAGTAATTTAATCGCAGAGGCCAAGGCACTAAGGAAACCAGTTGACAAATTCCAATGTTTATAACATAGTTTTTAAATGACACAGGTCAGTGTCAAATATCAACAGTTTTAGTGACATTCTGACAGCTTTTTCTGGGAAGTATATTTAATCTTTCTTATTGTTTTATTAATTAAATATTTGAAATTATAGGTTAAATTGCATATATCCATTAGAATACCGAAATCTGGTTAATGAATTGGAAGAATCTGTGACATTTAGAAACTTCCTCATACAATGAAAAATAGATATAATTAGAATTATATGTGTGCAGAAGACATGTCAAATACAATAAAAAACAATATTTGGATAAAGTTCTGTATTTTTTTGTTATAAAACGACGGTTTCAAAGGGAAGTGCAATACAATACTTATATAGCCTAATATGGAAATGGCGAGAGGTCTTGTGCTGGCCACAACAGATTTTTTTTATTTTATTGATTGAATGGTTGCTCAGATTACTTAGATACAGTAGAAATGAAATACCAACTTTGAATTAATTTTTATAAATTTTATCGCAGTGTAAGGGTATGATATTATTATATCGTTGAATTCAGAACAAAATGCTCTATTTAATGAGTTAATAAAATAGATATAATACCATTTAAAAAGAACATAATATTGCCCTATAGTTTGATAATAAAGTTTATGCTAAAATGTGTCCCCCTTTATCCCTTACAAAATATCCTAATCACTTTTTTCTGTATCTTTTCACATACACGAATAAACGGCACTGTTCCATTATCTTGATACACCCTGTATAGTACATCCAATAATATATGATATTTGTGTATGGTAGTAATATAAAGTATATATACACCCGAAATAATCTTTAGAAATAATGGCTGATGTACCCAATAATGGTTACTAAAAGTAGTTTAAAAATTTTAAAAAAAAAACTTACTATGATTAAATTATTTCCCTAAGTATGTCTTGAAGATGTCCAAAAGTCCTCTCCAGGCACTAGGAAGTCGTCCTCGAAGGCACAGTACAGGAGCACACCACACTTCTGTTCACTAGCACTGTAACAATGAAACTGACAAAATTGATCTATGTAACATTGAGGCATTAGATAATAAAAAAAATAATAGTCAACAATCAAAATAATGAGTAATTATAAATTATAGTTGATGTCTATGTATTACATAATTTTGTAGTCGCTCGTAAGTTTTTTTTTTTAAATTAGTATTTGTAAACAAGGTCTATGGATTACACGCGAAATATAATTTATGAATTTTAGGGTTGATAGAAAGGGTGCTATTCAATCTTGAAAAAAAAATTGTTGTGGCCAGCACAAACCTTCCGTTAATTTGATGTATTTTGTAAGAATCCCAAAAGTTCATCGGAAAATATTTTATAAATCCAATAAAATTATCACATGAATATACATTATGTATACTCAGACCTATACAAATATTCTAAAATTGCGTACATTCTCTTTAAAATCAAATAATATTATTATCAATCACGTTTATATCTCTACCCATTTTTGAATTATTGCCACTAAAGTCAATATACCCCACATTTAGATAAAAACTTCAAAATTTTCAAAAATCTAATCATTATGTATCTAGATACTTCTCACTGCGCTGATTCCAAATTTTGAAACCGCAGGTCGATATTTCTTTTCGTTCTTGAGGTATTTAGATTCAAAGGTTTGCTCAAAACTGCCCATTTTTGGGTAATAATCCAAAAATGGGTCGAGATGTAAATTTTGCGACAACACCATTCGATTCTACGGGCAAAATTACATAAGTACACCAATTTTCAGAATTTTTGAACACCGCATACAATCTCTAAAGCAAAATAACTGAAAATGGCCAAAAGTCGCAAAAATCTATGGTGTACCCCTTACAATTTTTTCAGATTTTGGCCATTTTCAGGGGTTTTCAAACTTTTATTCATAAAAAATGTACCGGGTAGACAAAAATTATGAAAATTGCTATACTTTTGTATTTTTGTCCGTAGAATCGAATGGTGATGTCGCCAAATTCATATATCAACCCATTTTTGGGTCAACACCCAAAAATGGGAAGTTTTGAGCAAAACTTTAAATCTAAATATCTCGAGAACGAAACGAGATATCGACCTGCGGTTTCAAAATTTGGAATCAGCGCATTGAGAAGTAAAAAAAAATTTTGATGTTTTTATTTAAATGGGTATATTGACTTTAGTGGCAATAATTCAAAAATGGGTAGATATAAACTTGGTAATAATAGTATTTGATTGTATAGAGAATGTTACCTAAGTGTACGCATTTTTAGAGAAACAACTGTGTGAATTTTTAGAAAAGTATTGAAATAAAAATGGATAAATGCTATAAAAAAGTTCATTGGAAAAGGTACTATATATCCAATAAAATTATAACATGAACACATACTATTTTTTACAAATTCCATACCAAAAGTTCCTTTGAAAAATTCTATAAATCCAATAAAATTATAACATGAACATACACTATGTAACTTGCACTTGACAATTTCTTCTTTCTTCTTCAGCTTTCTCCAATTTTATTAGGGGTCACTGTTTCTTACTCTTCTCTTTCACTCATTCCTGTCTAACGCATCTTCTTTTTCACTAAACACAATACCTTACTTAGGTGACGGAAGGTAAAAGAGTGAGATAGCGACTTGCAGTTTTCAAATTTGAATTCCTGGGGTTGTTTTTCTATATGTACACTAAGTTTCAAGAATTCGAATTACTGCAAAAAATTCTTTTATATTTGTTTCAAGATAGATAAATGTCTTTTGTGTATACCATGATAAAAGAAAAATATTTTTGAAAAACTAAATGAGATAGCGAATTGCAGTTTTCAAATTTGAATTCAGGGGGTTGTTTTCTGAATTTACACTGCGTTTCATGAATTCGAATTGGAAATTTCAACTTTAGGGCTCATAATTTCTGAAATTAAGATAGGAATTTGTATGTTTCAATTTTGTTTTGAGCATTCATCTTTGTATACATACGTAAAGTTTTAAATTTGTTGAAATATTGACAAATACTTTTCTACAAAAAATTTCAACTTTAGATATTAATAGAGGAAAGCGGTATTAATAACACAGATAAATACAATTTGCAGATACAATAAATAAGTTATTACATTTATAATTTTATTAATAAATCATTTCTTTTTGCAGATAATCACGTTTTCGACGTTCCAGTGGTAAGAGACGCAGACATCGTGACTTGGAGAACCCGTCCGTATGTCTACAGTATCCTGGGGCTTCTCTCCGGACCTGATGGACATGATTTCGTTGTTGGATCAGGAAACCATCCCCTGCGGTATCGTGAAGTAGTAACCGGTTCGCCTGGTCTCCAGACTTCAAATTCTGTGAAATATAAGTGTAAGTTAAACTGTATATTCCACTAAACTATGTCATGCGTTGTTATTTTACATTTTTATTTATTACTCCTACACAATTAAAGATAGCAACTTGCGCCATGAAAATTTGGAATCTACATAAAATTCTCTTTAAGATACGTCCAATTATAATTTTAACTTTGATTGGTTCAGAAGTTACAGGGCGTTAAAATAAATGTATTTTAGTCAAATTTTCTCTGTACACTTGTTTCATATTTTCATTTATCACTACAAAAAGAATAAAGATAGTAAATAGGGAAGTAAAAATTTATATTTTACATGAAATTCACTATTTGGATACGACAGACACATTTGTTTTGTGTTGTACAACTTACAAGAAATGAAAATGTAATATCAAAGGTTTATACTTACCTACGACGAATTTTCATAATATATCATCCGCTGTTATATCATCACTGTAATATATCATCATCGGCGATTTTCACTCACAGATTAGAATGCACTTTGTAGCAAATATTACGTAACACTCACACCAATTACAATAACTTGTATAACACTTGATATTAGTAAGACAATATATTACACTTTTACGAAGAATTATACTTGTTTTAATAATAGTAAAGACGATTTTTTTAAATATACATCAACCGTATAGTAAACTAACTCACGACACGACAATAAAATTTTGACTAAGGATCAAATAATGAACACTAACGGGAAGACAGAGACTTATGCAACATTTTAAATAATATCGAAAATTATAATAAGAGCAATTACATTGTATAAGTTAAAAATAAATTTTGAATATTTAGATTTTATTGTAAAAAATAATAATGTACATATGCACATTTAAATTTAGTGCACTATTAACTTATTAAATTTAGATTTCTTTTGCAAAGTTTAAACAAATTGAATTTTTTTTAAAGTTATTTAAATAATTTTAAGAAAGTTATAGGGCAAATCTAACTTTTAAAATATATAGCAAACTATACGATGTAAACAGAGAACAATTGCAATAAAAATTTCAAAGTTTTTCGTTTGATATGTACACTACACGATTATTCACAGGCACACGATGTTCACTTCATCAAAGACCGAAAGGAACTGAAGTCTTTATTCTAAAAACATAATATTAATATTATCACGTAATACCCCCACTCTAATGAAGTGTTTATTTATTATATCTTTTGTACTTTGCCGCTCAAAAAATACAATGTTTATGTTTGTTTACAGGTTCTGCGAAGGGCCTACTACACCCAGCAATAGGATACGGTAACTACAACACTGGCTGATGATAATATATGATTTTTTATAAGGATAAATAAATAAAAGAGTAGTTTTCTTACCTTTCCTATGTAATAACAGAAGGGACAGGGAAATATCCTAATATTTAAGGATTTTTCCGAATTTTTCTATGCTATCTTTTAGTATTAATTTCTCTAGGTACGAAAATAACTATCCGATAGGAGTCCGCCCTTTTATAAAGGGCAAAGGGCTTATTGGAGCCCTTGGGGAAAATTTGACCACGGATTTCATTTATGCAGATCCAAGTAGGCTTAACAACACTTGTCCGGATTTTCTAGCTCTTTTAGTTCAGGAATTAGCGCAGGCCCTTCGCCACAAACTTGAAGGGCAAATATATTGTAAACCAAAGTGTTTTCATCAATTCTGTGCAACCAATGAAAAGCGCGGGTTTAAATCTACCCGATACGCTATTTTCCGGCCCTTTAGCCTTATAAATTAACGAATTTAAGTGTTAGTCCCTTTAAGAAGCTTTAAGGGCCCATATCTCGAAAACGGCTGGGTTTTCAGCGTTTTCCTTAAAACGCTATTCCATAGGGGAATTCGAATGAGTAATATAGGGTCAAATTACATCATACCAAAGTTTGAAGGGCGTAGGGTAAAATTTTTCTAATAAGGGTTTTTGAAACATTTTTTTGATTTTTTTTGTTTGCACCATAATTTTATAGTTTGTTTTTTAAACATTATAAACAAAAAAATAACCATCTTAAGAACTCTTTCTCATTCTTGTCCCCGGAATCTGAAAAATTTTCGACTCAAAATGCAACACTTTTTAATTAAGAAATGCATTATATCTCCTAAACTACAAAAGGTTAAAGGGCCGGACAAGGTTTTTTAGACTAAATACGACTCGTAGAATACGAATCCGGTCTCACATTTAAAATATGAGAACTCTTCTTATTCCTGTTATCCTGATACCATCAAAAATTTTCGACTCAAAACCTGGGTAAAATTTGGTTTTTAATTAAGAAATGCATTATATCTCCTGAACTACAAAAGGTTGAAGGGCCGGACAAGGTTTTTTAGACTAATTATGACCCGTAGAACACGAATCCGGTGTTACATTTAAAATATGAGAACTCTTCTCATTCCTGTTATCCTGATACTATCAAAAATTTTCGACTAAAAACGAGTAAAGTTAGGTTTAAGAAAAAAATGTTAATTAAAAAATTGTTGCTTTTTTGAAGGATTAGAAGGGCTGGAAAATAACACTTTCGAACAGTGTTCACAGAATTGCAGTATACCCTTTGGTTCACAAGATATTTAACCCTAAACTTCGTATTGTTGATGAGGTCAATGACCTCGGGAAATGTAGTAATAAAAACCTGTAGGGTAAATCTGAGGGTTAAACAAAAAGGATATAATAGGATTTAAAAGATAAACTTAAATTTTGATTTATTCTGTTCTTTTATTATAATATAAACATAGTATACATTATTATATCACTATAAATATGTTATACAATACATTTTATTTACAGTTTCTATAGCTATATCCTGGGATGTCCTTAAGGCCCTTTGTTGAACCTGTAATCATAAAGAAAAACATTATTAAACATGGTTCATTGACGTCACAATAATATTGTACGCTTCTAACAATTATCTCGAAAAAGAAAAGTCGGAAAGGAAAATGTTTCAAATAAATGTTATTTAGAATTTAATTTGTACCAAAAATCCTAATAAAACTTTCTCCTGAAGTCTATAATTTTCCCATTATTTCCAATAACCGACTTTAGACTTGAATAACTCCCCTAATATCAACCCCTATGGACTCAGATTTTGCTGTTCATTAGACCTTTGTCTTTAGTATACGTATACCAAATTTGAAACAAATCGGAGTCAAAAAGTTTTTTTTGCCAAAAAAAACCCCAAGGCTTTAGTCCATGGTTTTCACTTTCGATCGGGGAAAAAAATTTTGAGTTAGACATGGCATCCCCCTAATTCGACCCCAAGAATTACGAATCCGGCGTCCAAACTGTGAAATTACGAATAGATCTTACGTAATTCAATGACATATCATGAAATGTAACAATGAATCTCATATAACAAACGGCCGTATGGCAAATCTGATTCGTGATCTACGGGTCGTAATTAGTTTAATAAAAGTTGTACGGCCTTGCTACCCCTCATAGTTTCAGAGATATTTAACCCTAAACTTGGTATAAATGATAAGCTCAATGACATCTTGAAATATAACAATGAAGCACGTAATAAACGCCCGAAGGGTAAATCTGACATCGAATTCGTGTTCTACGGGTTGTAATTAGTGTAATAAAACTTGTCCGGCCTTTCTACCCCTCATAGTTTAAAAAAGCAACAATTTTTAATTAATTTATTACTGATAGTCTATATAAATTTTACTTGTATTTGTAATTCACATTGTTGTATTTCATGTAACTACCCTTAATGTACTTTGTAAATAAATAATATACTTACCCTTGTCCTGAAAAATTAGAAATATGGATGTTCAAATAATAGTTTGTATAATTTTCACTTGTATTTATTGTTTATTTGTATTTACACTGTTGTATTTAATGTAACTACCCTTAATGTACTTTGTAAATAAATAATATACTTACCCTTGTCCTGAAAAATTAGAAATAGGGATGTTTAAATAATAGTTTGTATAAATTTCACTTGTATTTATTGTTTATTTGTATTTTACACTGTTGTATTTCATGTAACTACCCTTAATGTACTTTGTAAATAAATAATATACTTACCCTTGTCCTGAAAAATTAGAAATGGGGATGTTTAAATAATAGTTTGTAAACATTTTACTTGTATTTATTGTTTATTTGTATTTTACATTGTTGTATTTCATGTAACTACCCTTAATATACAATATATTACACAATAAAATATAAGTTAAGTTGTAAAGTGTTTATTTTTTAATCCTTTAATACACGTATAGTTTTTAAAACGGTCTCCAGAGGGCAGCACCTATTTGAAAGGAGTTTGCGCCTAAAATATAGGCAACCAGAAATACTACTCCACCTTGAACAAACATACGTACATACACCCTAATGGGAATATAACCCAGTTAGTGAAAGTGGGACGAAAAGGCTCTATAAAAAAGATGTTTAAATACTGGGTTTAAATTCCCATAAGCTATACGTCTCATTTTAAGGCATTTAATTTAAAATTGATGTACGTTTCATATTTAGGGTGTTAAATTTGCCATTAGGTATTCCCAAATGATGTATGTACGTACGTATGTTCACGAATGAAACTTTTTTGGGTTAAATTTACTCTAAGTGGGCACGTTTTTCGACAGGCGCTGCCCCCTGGTGGCCGTTTTAAAAACTACATACGTGTAGGGACTTAGAAAAAAAATCAATTTTTAACTATACAAATATATTTTATATTATTAGAAATTACACAAGACTTTCTCTTAAAAATTAAAATTTATTGCTATTACAAAAGACTGTTTAACATTATAATAAATTTTTATTAGATTTGTTGACAATCTTTTAACGTTGCCAAACAGGCTTAGTTGTAAAATAGAAATGATTGTTACCAAGTAAAATTATCATTATTTTGATTGTAAATATTATAAACTAGTTTGCATCTTTATTTTGTAATAAAAGTAACTTCCACTACAAAATAAAGATGCAAAGTTAGTAACATTCACAATCAAAATAAGGATTATTTTACTTAACATTTCACTTTTACAACTAAAGCCTGTTTGGCAACGTTAAAAGATTGTCACTAAATTTGTTAACAAACTTAGTAAGAAATAATTATGAACAGAATTTTTAAACACAAATATCTTTTTCGTTTCATTTGTGTTATAATTCTGTTCACAATTGTTATTAAATTTGTCAACAAATCTAATAACAATTTATGACAGTATCAAACATGATTTAGTTATAAAACTAAAACGTTTGTTACCGAATATAATTATCATTATTATAGTTGTATTATTTGTTGTTAATTACTTTGCATCTTTATTCTGTGACTGAATAAAGATGCAGTAGAATTTAACACAAATAATATAACCATCATTTTATTTGGTAACAAACATTTCAGTTTTATAACTAATACGAAACTCTACATTTATATTATTGAAGTATTGAGGTACAATAATACTATATATTAAGCAGAGTTTCGTTTACAATACTAATTTATTGCTATTACAAAAGACTGTTTAACATTATAATAAATTTTTATTAGATTTGTTGACAAATTTAGTAACAATTGTGAACAGAATTATAGTACAAAAGAAACGTAAAAAAACATTTGTGTTTAAAAATTCAGTTCATAATTATTTCTCACATAGTTTGTTAACAAATTTGGTGACAATCTTTTAACGTTGCCAAACAGGATTAGTTGTAAAATTGAAATGATTGTTACCAAGTAAAATTAACATTATTTTGATTGTAAACATTATAAACTAGTTTGCATCTTTATTTTGTAATAAAAGTAACTTCCATTGCAAAATAAAGATGCAAAATTAATAATATTCACAATCAAAATAAGGATTATTTTACTAAACATTTCACTTTTACAACTAAAGCCTGTTTGGCAACGTTAAAATATTGTCACCAAATTTGTTAACTAACTTAGTAAGAAATAATTATGAACAGAATTTTTAAACACAAATATCCTTTACGTTTCATGTGTGTTTATAATTCTGTTCACAATTGTTACTAAATTTGTCAACAAATCTAATAACAATTTATTATAATGTTAAACATGGTTTAGTTATAAAACTAAAACGTTTGTTGCCGAATAAAATTATCATATTAATAGTTGTATTATTTGTTGTTAATTATTTTGCATCTTTATTCTGTGACTGAATAAAGATGCACTAGAATTGAACACAAATAATATAACCATAATTTTATTTGGTAACAAACATTTCAGTTTTATAACTAATACGAAACTCTACCCTTATATCATTTAAGTTTTAAGGTAAAATAATACTATATTAAGTAGAGTTTCGTTTACAATACTAATTTAACAAATTAAATCTTGGTGGTCCCTAAATAAGATTCCTTGTTCCCATTTTTAAAGGTACAAAGATTTTTTATTCAGTTGAAGACCATTTCAGAAACTTTATATTATATTATATATTTTGTTACCACCCAAACCTCCCACTTACCAAAATATATAATATTTATTAATACAAAGCTTCGTTTACAATACTTAAAATCTAACTTTGCCCTGACCGCGTCTAAATACTTAATAATAATTACAATTTTTACTAAAACTACCTACTTTAAAACTAAAGGAACATGGCATTAAATTAAAATAAACGCAATAAAAGTTTGTTTTATTGTTGTACATACATTTTAAACAAATGAAGAAGAAGCCATGGTCTGCGTCTCCAATCGGCACTGCAATCTTGACGATAGTGGCGGTGGGAAGTTCTTTTTAACTTTAAAACTATCTTAGAACTAAAAACGAAACTTGTACTTAATAATTAGTATATATAAGGGAAACACCGCCCTCAAATGCCAAACCCACGTTCCCTTATATATACCATTTATTAAATACAGTTCCGTGTACAATAATACTTATAATCTAACTTAAATTATTGTAGTTCCCCCCCAAATTAAGTTAGTGAAGTGCGCAAAATAACCTATCTTACGTTAAGAGATATTTCAATGAAAAACAAGTCTAAAAAAGCCTATTTTACGTTAATATCGATTTCAAAGAAAAGTAAATCTAAAATTGTGAAGTTAACGTTAATTTTTCTCTCTCTCTCGAAAAGCAAAAACAACCCTTCCTACTTATATCTAAGCTATCTTATGTCTACGCGAACTATCTTATATCTAGATTAAACTAAGCTAAAGGCGAAGTGTGTGTGTGAGAGAGAGAGTGTACGAGCTAAGCAAATGGTGAGAACGCCGTGGCGTCGAACGCCGTTGTTGGTTCTCACGGAAGTTTACGAGGGGGTTAAGCCGACCCCACGCGATGCAAAGCATTTACGGCCTAATACACGAACTAGGTAGAGAGTTGGATAGCAGTCACATGTAACTACCTAGGCAACACGCCACCTACCTAGCTACTCCCGGAGACATTCGCCCGCGCCTCTCGCGGATACCCTACACCGAACGCGGTTATTAACCCGTGTGCTCAACAAAGTTAAATCAAACAAAAACTTTACCTTGTCTTTAATTATTCGTTGCCATTACCATTAAATAATGATTACATTACGTTGCCTCCGGATGAGGAGAGCACATAAGGCCATAAGAAAGCTTTCTGTGTCAACTATGGATTAATGTCCCTAGAAACATTCACACAAGTGTGAAGCGATCCACCATAACAACAGGATTCACATGACGGTGCGTTGTACATATCAGTCCACTCAATTATGGCTATCGCGCACGAACCCTACCTACCCAGCCCCTCTGTCCGTGTGAAGTTAATTGAATAAGGAACCCGAACACCCACATCAAAGTTTCGAATCTGTTACCTCCTTCCTGACTCACTCATCCATCCACCTGCAAGCATCCCCCGATACGTCCGTATTTTCTTTTCCCAAGCACTCTCCCTAGCTACCGTCTGGGTAAGCCACGCGTACGGTTACCGCTGCAACCGTAGACGCACGATTTTAGGATGATCGCCACGGTATGCACTTCAAATTAATCAATTTATTTTTAATTTTTAAAGAAAACGCGTGTTTGCTCGACGGCGCGATGAGCCAAAGTTTAATTAAAACCTGAAAATACATTTCCAAGAACTTAAAACTATAGTATTCTTCACGTACGAATGGCATTGCACAAGTTCAATTCGCTTTATAATCTGTGCTGACATCTAATGAGAAACTATCTTTTCCCGCATCAAGAAACGCACATAAATTGATAAAACAACACTCAACACAAAAATGTTAAAACACCCGTCAATGTATACAAACTATGTTGACAGTTTCAAATTATTTCCTAAACAGAGTTACGATATATGTTACCTTATGAACAGATTTTATAAGTTATGTGCCAAAAAAACTACTTCAATTACGTGTCTTTAACAAGTATACACTTTATTGCGCGCAATGTCATTCTTACGTAAATAATACTAAAACTTATAAAATTACTTTTATTTTAATCTTCTAGATGTCCGATTCCTGAAAGATAAATGCTAATCATTTGTTCCCAGATATTGATTTTATTGATAAATAGTCGATATTGAAATTTAAAATTGTTTTGATTTTATAAGGTCATTTATGAAAGTTATATTTCGTTTACTACAGTACTCAAAACTGAATTTGAGTTCAGGATAATATTTAGGCACAGTCATATTCCTTTGACTATAAGTTCTCATAGTTGAGTATGAGAACAAAATAATAATAATAATGCATAGTCATATTCCCTAGATTATAAGTTCACATGGCTGAGTATGCGAACAAAATAATAATTAGGCATATAATCATATTCCTTTGACTATAAGTTCTCATGGTTGAACATAAGAACATGATAATATTATATAAACGTTACAATTATGAGAAAAATAAAGGTTCCTACCAGTTCATCCATCGATGGCCGCCTACGTCGAAGATCAGTAGCGTTGAAATCCAAAGTTCGAAAATTGTATTCAAATTTTCCAAGTTTCTTGATGCATCAGACCAACGAAAGGTCCACCTATTAAATATTAATTATTAGGTTGTGGTATTCTTTAAACCATTTAAAAACTGTTGGATAAAATTTCGTATGGTAAATGAATATTCATTACGGAAGACATTTGAGAAAAGTATCGCTTTTTACCTCTCGCTAAGAGAAATATTGGATTTATGTTGAAAATCGCATATCCAGATTTTATTGAATAATCTAATTATAATATTTTTACGATGATGTGTATATATGTGTGTGTATATGTGTTGGTGTAAATGTGTGTGCCTGTATGTGTTGTGTCTGTGTGTGTTGTGAATGTGTGTGTTGTGAATGTGTGTGTTGTGTATGTGTATGTGTCTGTGTATGTGTGTGTCTGTGTATGTGTGTATCTGTATATGTGTGCGTCTGTGTATGTGTTTGTGTGTATATGTGTATATAGAATAATCTATTGCAATAAATCGCACAGTCCAGACTACACTTGTCAAATTCAAATGCTTGTAATTGACAGATAAATGTCACTGTCAAAAATCAACATTACTGAAAGATTTTTAGTAAGTACATTTAATATATCTTATTGAATTATTTAAATATTTAAAATGGTAGGTAGGTATGTATATTAATAGTAATAGTACTTATATCCTTAAGAAATACCGCCATTCCCGTCAATGAATTGGAACCATTTTGAACATTTTAGAAGAGTAGGACAAGATTCCTTATAGAATGAAAGAATAGATATAATTATTTGTGTGTACAAATATTAAATTCGATACTTATGTAACAAAATGAAAATTGCGAGAGGTATTGTGCTGACCACAACAATCTTTTTTAAGTGATTTATGTAATGTGTTATATGTAATGAATCTAAGTGTACAATGCGATATTATATCCAACAGTTTCTGAATGGTTTCAAATGTATTTGATATTTGCTTTAATTTAATATTTTCCAAAGCACATTTGATAAAAATAGTACAAAGAAGGCCAACCAGTTACTATGATGTTAATATATTAATGTTTATCTCAAGCATCGACCTTTAAACTAATAGACGCAGCATACAAGCAAAACGTCTGTCCCGCCATAACGGTGCAGACATAGTATCTCTATTCTTCAATATTACGGAAGTTAAGAAAACACAGCAAAATAAAAAAAATTGATTTGTCCCTAACTTGTTGTACTTGGTGCATAATCGCTAAGAGTATAGATTTAATTTTGTGCATAATTAGATTCATTATATATTTTTAATACAATATATTACATAAATATTATATTATAGGGGACAAGTAATAATTAATAAGAACTTACATATAAAATGACACAGCTGGACCGCGTACGTACTGTTGACTGCACGAAATACACCGTTTCCCCATTATTTTGTCACATACACACCTCACAACACATACACGTATATATTGACAGAAATAATTGTAAATGTTCTCCAAAGAAGCAAATAATACACAAACAGTTACGAAACGTCAAATGTAAATTTTGACAATTATTTAGTGATAGAGAGCGATGTATAGAGGTTTACATATGACTGAAAAAGATGTACAATGAGTACGAACGCATGCGCAGTATACTTTAACTGAGAACTTCCGTACTGTTGAAGGACAAAATATATATTCTTATCCTTCTATGTTGGAACAATATTCTAACTATAAAGGAATAGGAGACACTTGGTCCATTAGTTTAAAGGTCGATGATCTCAAGCAACGTATTTAAATAAATCTATTCCATAATAACCGCGTATTTTGTATACAGGTTTAAACAACTGTTTCTAGTAGATTTCAAAGGATTTTGACGTAAAAATTATTGACTTAGTGATCTGTCTAGAGTCTTAGATGTTTTATAATACGACGAATAATTTTCGGCCATATTATAATACGAATATTTGCACATTTTCGTTTGCAGTTATCCTAAATACGAGCCCAAACTCATAAATAGTTCGGCCGGTTTAAGTTTTCAACATAACATGCAAATGGTGAGAAATTTTTACAATTTTTTTTCGACTACTTTAAAATAGATTTTAAAATTACAAAAACTGAATAATGTGTAAAAAATATGGGCTTAATTCTTTCAGAGTTGAACTCAGTCATGTTTCTTTGATACACACATTTTATTTTTATTAATGGGGAAGTTTAGCATGTTAAAAATTCTACATAACATACTATTTTCTCACAAATATAACACAAATAACAGCTGAAAATGAAATTAAAAATTAAAATTATTGCTCCATTTATTTATAATTAATATTTTTTGGGTAAACTCTAAGTACGTCACACACAAGTCAGTTATGCGCAAACTCAGACAGAACGGTGAAAGCGAACCACTTGAACGTAGGTCGAACAACACCTCAGTCTCAAGTGACTGGTAACCGCAACCGCGTGCGTCAGTGTATAAGCGACATACGTTGTACCAAGCCTCTACCGATGTCATCACAACTTAAAATCGGCTTTTCCGGAAAATCTGGGCATTTTTGAAAAAAATAAAACATGTTACATCATTTTTCAAGTCATTTCCCATGGAATACAAGAATAAAAAAAAAATCGCTAAACTTCCTCATTCAAGTTGATTGGTTTAAAAATTATTAACAAATTTGTAAATTTTGAACGATTTTTTTATCTTTGTTAATAATACGTAAACCACTCAACAGTTGTAAATGAAACTTGGTATATACATGCACTATACCTCCCTAAATAATAATTTATTCAATTTTGACGTTTTAAACTGTCATTATTAACTCCATGGCAACAACTATAAGTAACATTTTATTCACAAGTGGATTAATAGATATTTGCACACCAAATGAACTAAGGTAATGTTTATTCATGAGGGGCGAGTGAGTTAATTTCTTCGAGTGAATAAACATTCCTAGCTCACGTGGTTTGTGCAATATTTTATTGAATTTTGACGAAATATTAATAAAAACCATTATAATATTTAATTTTGACAAAATAAAAAAAACTGATCAGTTAGTAGGCTGAGCATGACAATCGTCGCTGATAGACGTCAAATAATCTATTTCAAATATTGTCTGTCATTTGTGCCGCGAAAAATAATGAAAATGGCTGATATTTAAAATTATAGTTAGATATAGAATTCGTACATGCACAAATGCAAATGTAATAGAAATATAATATGCTGTTGTTATAACGAGGAAAAGACTCCGTCAACATCTAAAATTGGCGTAAAAAGGAAGGGGATTCATCTATAAGCCAAAGTATGTAGTATCAGTGTCAACTAAATACGCGCTTACAATACATATAATTCATCATATACCCTTCAGAAATACCACCAATCTCGTCAATGAATTGGAAGAATCTCGAACATTTAGAAGAGTAGGAGGAACCTTTTTCATAGGATGAATTGAAAAATAAAGAATAAATGTAATTAGAATTTTTTGTGTGTACCAAAAATGTTAAATACATTACTTATATATCCTAACATGAAAATGGCGAGAGGTAATGTGCTGGCCACAACAGATTTTTTTTTAGTTCTGCGCCTGCGTCAATCGCACTTTATGGTAGTTCTTAAAACCTATCCAAAAATGTACGCTCACTTATAAAACTTACGTTTTACGAAATATCAAGTATAGAATTCTCAATTATAATTTACTGCATAAACGATGTCATTTTAATTTAGTTTCTTAATTTAGTGGCTTAATTTAATTTTGTAAATTACATGCTGCATAAATCCAGCTTTAATAATTTAATTCCTTACCATGACCTTTTCTTTCTAGATGGTTTGCATTGATTTACGATTATATTATAATATATAATCTATGAGTATAGTTTTTCTACTTGATTCAAAGCCAACAGTGTACACAAAGAGAAAATAATGATAGTTTTCCTTCGCCGATTGAGTTGTATTGTTAATATTTATTGGAAATAATAAAATATGCTGAGAAAAACTTGTATTAATAAACAATCATTATATTTTACAGTATTAACACAAAAAATAGTTGCATATAAATATGGAATTCATTGTAATAAATCTATTTATATCTATTGAATATACCAATGCCAATCATATTATATATCGATATCTGAATAGAGTACTACTTGAACCATATCGATATTTAACTGTTTTAGATAAAAACTGAAATTATACATACATTAAAGAGAATAATAATAAAAAAAGTTTGTAAACTACAAGTGATGGGAAGTTTGTGTGACGTTTCATGTCCTAAGCAATCTGATTGGTTGCCTGACTTTAAAATCCAGGCACGCGTTATACCATTGGTAAAAACATGGTACGGCACACGCCAAATTCTGAACTAAAAAATTCATATCCCGCTTCGTATATTGCAGGATAAGTATTCTTCAAGTAAAAACGGCATTGCGCGATAAAAAGTGTATGATTCTCTAGTGGCTTGAAAAGTGTCTTTTTAATAGTGCTATGAGGATCCGGCAAAACTTGGATCCGAGTACCCGGATCTCAAAATATCCGGTTCCTCGGATATCCGATGTTCGGATATTGAAGCGGATATCCGTAAATTTAATTCGGATTTGGATCCGGATCCAGATTTGAGTCCGAATCCCTTTTGGATTCGGATCTGGACTTGGATCTGGATCCGGATTCGATGTATTGTTTACGGACAAACAAAAATTTATTGTGGAATATTTCATAATCAGATTTATTTGGTTTTCAAACTCCATGATAATACTTATACATTCAAATATTATCATCGGGTTCAATACTGAGAATATTCGAATCCGAGAACCGATGTGGATTCTGAAATTCCATATCTAAAATCTGATACTCATACTCATATTCGGATTCGGATCCAAAATCCAATACTCAGATTAGGATCCAAAATCCGATTCTCAGATCCGGATCCAAAATCCGATACTCAGATCCGGATCCAAAATCCGATACTTAGATCCGGATAGTTCAACAATCAATTATCCGGATATCCGGATATTTTTTGATCCGAAACCGAAACTATCCGGATCCGGAACCCACCACTACTTTTTAATTGACTTTGCAAGTATATTTACACGATTAAGTTTTGAGTGAATTAAAATTTAACTTAGACCTACATTAAATTGTCATTGAATTTTTCATATATAGCCATCAAGATTTCAATTACTTCTCTATCCCATTTTGCTATATTTCAGTTTAATATCAGTCACTTATAATACCATATTTTTACACTTCAAAAATATAAATGATATTTGACAGTTGCTTGATACTCTTGACAGTCAAAACTTGTAACGACTTTTAAGAAAAAGTAGCGCATGTTCCAGTGTTTGGTTGAATGTTATTCATCTGTCTTTCTTGCACCCGTATCATTGGGAGAAACAAAACTTTTCAAGACATCTTCATTGTGTAATGCACACTTTAAGGAAGATATTGTCTTTGGTCAAAAATTTGGTGATGAGTTTTTAATGAATTAACACGTTTTAGGGTCCTTAGAATACGATTTTACTACTTTTACGATGATGTATGTATGTGCGACGAAAATTTCTCTTTACATCAATATGAAAGAATATCTTATAGTCTATATGGTTTGATTATAAATTTTCCTTCATAGTCAATAGATATTGAGTTAAAGAATTATAAAGAGATTCACTTTCATAAATCAGCCAGCTTCGCTATAATCACAATTGATATATTCAAATTCTAATTGCTAGATGTCAGTGTCAAGTGCAATTTATATAGTGTAGGTTCGTGTTATAATTTTATTGAAATTATAGAATCTTTTCAAAGGAACTTTCGGAATGGAATTTGTAGAAAATAGTGTGTGTTCGTGTTTCAATTTTACTGGATATATTCCAAAGAGCTTTTGATATGGGATTTGTACAAAATACATAGACGTAAGGTAATGTGCTGGCCACATAAGATTTTTTCTGTAATCTTCTTAATTTGCGAAATACAATCTGAACCTTGTAAACTAAACCATCCTGTATAGTAATTATAAAGAAAATCTTTGTAGTAAATACTTGTACTAAATTAGCATATAATTTAAAATTATACTTCTAACAACCATTCTTCTGTTGATATCATCATTTTTCAATATATCAATATAATAACATATTAAAAACTCATTATTATAATGAACCTAATCGCGTAAATGATTGAATTTAATCTTCCTAGTTAATCATCGATAAACATCATCATGTCGCATTCGTCATCGAATGATCACTTAATCATGGGCGGCTTTTTCAATTTCCTGAATAAACGCGGAACAGTTGAATAGTCATAGTAAACCGTGACCCGTGAGGTCACGGTTCGCGGTTCGAATCCCGCTAAACCCAGACTACTGTGTTGTACTTGTATTTGAAAATACACGAGTATACGAGCCAAAATTCATAATAATTCATCAAATTATAAAATTTACGCAAACAGTTAGAAATTCCTACAAAATTCTTTCGGCTATTTTAAACATATACCTATAAAACTTAAAAAAAAAAAAACTGTGGGCCAAATGCCTGGTGATAATAGGTTGACCGGTATTTTAAGAGCCATCTTCTAGTTCAGATTTAGCTTCTACCCAGACCCTTTACTTCTGGCACAATGAAAAACAATTTGGTAAAAATCTAGTGAGTACATTGAAATCTTCCTTGCAAGACATAAGAAAATACTGACAGGAAAATGTGCAGGAATACAATGCGTACTAGAATTAAAGCTGATCTTACTAGGCTGCCTTCCAAAATCCTACTCTAGAGTACGAAATTATTCAAAGTCGTTCCAAAACGAATAACATTACTCTCAGAGTTTACTCTTAACCTGTTCCAAAACAGCCAGAGTTAACTCCAAAGCGATACTCTACTTACCCTACAATGGAGGAGGATACAGAAATTACTCCACAATATTTTCAAACATGGATACTCACGATTATCAACATATTAAAGTAATTTACCTTCTTGGGAAAGAACACATGCTTTTAGTTGAAAATAAACATAAGTAACAAACATTGACCTGTATTAAGAGCACACTTTTATAATAAAAGCGCTTTTATGGAGCATACTTTCACATTATATTATGAGGAGAGTGCTCCATAAAAGTGCTTTTATTATAAAAGGGCGCTTATAATACGGGCTTGACATTAATGTTGTAATGGGCTACTTGCGTACTTTTTTTATTTAATATTTTTGAAGAGAAGGTAAAAACTTGCTACCCATATTTTTTCTTTTGACAAAATTCTTATTAATTAGCCAGAAAAAAAATAATGAAATTTGATTATTTGAATTCCCGCCATGTATGACGTAGAATTACGCCGCACCAATGAATGGTCGTAAAGCCACAGGGTGGTGCCGTCCCATAGTAATGGTATGTTTGTGCGGGTAATGTAGATCACCTGTTTGACGTTTGAACAATTGTTTGGAGGTTAGTATTTCAGTTTATTTTTTTGGTATCGATATTTTAAATTACAAGTAACTACCTATGTGTTTATTTATAAAGTAATTAATGTATTTGAGAGACCAGAGAGAGAGAAAAATGAACTAATGTCAAATTCAAATTAAAACTTTCTCGCACACCATGGCATCTATTGATAACATTCTTAAACATGCTTCCCCTCCCCAGTTCAATATAAAGACGTCACAGAAAATTTTCTTACTTAATTTAGTAAAAAACAAATAATTATTTTAAAATAAAATTTATATTTTTATATATGTTTTCAATATATTAACATTACGTATATAGTGACAGAAAACGGATTTTCAGTACCCCACAAGTAGCCCATTATAAGTAGTTATGTTAATTTTTAATAATTATTTACACAACAAGAGTAAACAGTACAGTCTTATTTCACGCATAGGAAAGTTTGAGAGAACGAACCGTAGGCTAGTTCGTCAAATCCTTTGAGTGAAATAAGACACTTTTTACTCGAGTTGCATACAATTTTTTTTACGTCTGTAATTAAAGTGTGAAAAAAGTGTCGTAACGTTTCATTATTTCCCGCGTTTACGTTAAAAATAGTAGTTTATATATCAAGGGAGTAAAGTTCGTCATTATTTGTCGAGAGCGAAGATTGAATCCTGAGGGTGTAGCCCGAGGGATGCAATCGCTTGAGGCAAATAATGACACTTTACTCCCGTGTTATATACAATATTTTATATACAAACGGAAAAGAAGAAGAATGAAGTGCATTTCTATAAACAAAGAAAAACTATTTATTTTAAATTTAATTTTACAAAAATCTTTATATTTTTTTTCCGAAACAAATACAATTGATAATATTCCTTATCTGTTAATCAATATCAATTAACAAAGGACTTGAATCACTTTAATTCTCTAGGGAGCACTTTATTTCCCTAGGGGGTACTTTATTTCCCTAGGGAGTACTTTATTTCCCTAGAGAGTACTTTATTTCCCTAGAGAGTACTTTATTTCCCTCGATAAATAATTAAGTTATGATTTTGATAAGAATAAAGTTAACATTATTTATAATAATAATAATCTTTATTGATAATAATCTAAAGGAGAGGTTGTATATAAAATATTTTTAATTCAGTTTCAATTATTTACTGCAACAAAACTCTTATTCGTTCCAAAACACACTACACACACTCTTAAATTAGGTAATCATACTCTAACTCCTACTCCAATACTTGGTACTCTTGATTTTGGAATGCAGCCCTAATAAAGGCGATATAACCCAATATTAAAATTAAATGGCGAAATACTTGAATAACATATTCAGTTTTTGAAGGAAAGAAAATTACTGGATTTCAGTCAATTTTTAAATATATTTTCCGCCTCTACCGGTTTCGACACCTCATGTGTCTTCTTCAGGAGGTGAAAATTTTTAGATTGTAAAACATGGATACATATATAAGACAATAATAAATAACATAATACATACAATGGTCGTCAAAATTTAAAAAAATAAATAAATAAATACATTAAAAAACTCATGTAGTCGTCAATAAATCAAGGTTTATATCTTAATTTATTGACGACTACATGAGTTTTTAATGTATTTATTTGAAGAAGACACATGAGGTGTCGAAACCGGTAGAGGCGGAAAATATATTTAATAATTGACTGAAATCCAGTAATTTTCTTTCCTTCATCACCTTTCCAGTCAAGAAGTTCTTGCAGCCATATTCAGTTTTTGTTAGTTTAAAATCTATATTTTAAACTACCTATAGTCGAAAGAAATTTGTAGAAATTTCTCACCATTTGTGTAGGTTTTATAATTTGTTGAAAATGTTAGCCGGCCGAACTAATATGACTTTGGGCTCGTAGATTAAAGGCATATTAATGTAGTTATAAATATCTAATGAGATACATATCTACTCTGTACAACAAACACTTATATAAGTAATAAATCCTGAATCCTTTTGTTGTAATAATTATTTTTATTCTCCTCTACAATTTACTGCATTTTTACGACAGAATAAATAAGCATTGATGTAGATTCCATGTTTTATCGATTGATGTGCGTATCTTATATTAGCTTATCTGAATATTAAATGAGGTATTTTTATAAATACATGACTATCCCGAAAGTTGAAGCTATGTCGGCACATAATAATTCAGATGAATTGAAGGCCAAGTACTTTCAACAGGAATTTACCGCACAACTCACATTTGCGTAGGAAAACAAGAAGTAAATTCAATAATAGTTATTTATGTATCAAGGCACTAAAGTTCTATTTTTTATCACGAATTTGGAATTTAGTTGCCGGGGCCCTCAGGGCCGAGGAAAATAAACCATATGAGTGATAAAAAGGAACTTCAGTGCAGGTTTATTTTATAGGTTAGATTAAGATTAATCTGTCAGTCTAACAATCAATGTTGAAACCTCGGACATTGAAGTTATCGTAAAGAACACGAAAAATTATGTATTATCTCGAACTTATTTATCGGAATTATTTAGTTCGTTCTTCTTGTACATATTTTACATACAAATTTACTGTTGTACATCGTACACCTGCCCAAATTATCTTACATGTACAGGATATCTCATTTTCGATGTTTTTGTACGGTACCTAGCGAAATATTACTAATAGAGCAAAATCATTTGCACATTCCAGGGTCAACTTTTTGAGAAAAATTTAATAGTCACAACAGGAATTTTCGATCTTCATTTGTTTCTGAGCTACAGAAAAAAAACTTGATTTTCGCTCATTTCGAAAATATCTCATAACTTATTTATTATGATAGTTAGAGAAAAATTGTTTTAACAAATTTTGTACCTTTTTTTAGGTAAAATAAGATGGGGTAATTAGATTTTTTGAAAACTTTATAATTCTAAAGGTATAACACAAACAAAAAACATCGAAAATGAGACACCTGTACAGCAATTATCTTAAGGTTGGCAATATTGCTATTGCATGAAATCGTCGTATAATTACTTTAGTGCCAATTGAGTTTTTAATGACTATTTTTAGTGACAATTTCAAATAGAATATATTAATAAAAGAAAGCATCGTTTCAAGAGGGATTTCAATGATTTTGGGAGAATATGAATTTTACAGAAAGTGTTTAATATTTAATGCAATAGCGATTATTAGCAAGTGAATTATTTTTCGCCAATTCGAGTCGACAATTAAATTTTATCGACGTGTATAAGATTTTATTTTTTTCTATGGCAGATTTTAAAAATAAAAATAAAATCAATTATAAATTAAATTATTATCTAAGCACAATTTTAAAATTTAATATATGTGGTTCTATTCCAAGAATATACCGTGAGTATTTTTTAACGTGAAACATTGGGTTTGTCATATCCATGGTTACGACTCGATATTTGATTGACAGCAATGTATTTGCCTGTCCCATTTAAAATGAAACATAGGGAACGAATTTGACAGAAGTAATATATATTTATATTTTGCAAGAAATTTAGCCAGAAAACCACTCGAGAGCACTAAACATATTTCGAGCACAAGGTGCACACAATATTTTTTTTACATCTAAATTCAATTTTTAGAAAACGTATAATTATTTATACAAAATTAACCTCTAATGGTCTAATGACATTTTGTCAATATGAAATATAACGTTGAATTTTCCTAAAAGTTAGGACTTGAAATTTGGGTCACAGCAATGTATTTGCCTGTCTCATTTAAAATGAAACAGGTAATGAATTTGATAGAAGTATTATATTGAAATATTGTAAGATATTTGGCCGTCAGAAAATCACTCGGGCATAAGGTGCATACAATTTTTTTTCTACAACTAAATTTAATTTAGAAAGCAGGTATAATTATTTAAACAAAATTAACCTCTATTGACGTCTTGTCAAATTTCAAATTCGTTCCCTATGTTTCATGTTATATGGGGCACACAAATACATTGCTGTCAATGAAATGTCAAGTCGTAACCATAGATATGACAAATCCAATGTTTCACGTTAAAAAATACTCACGGTATGTATTTCTCATAAGGTTAAATGCACAAATGAAGTTATTATTAACACAAATCGTCAAAGTTTATAAAGTACCTATTTAATTTTGATAAATTAAAATACTTTATCTATATATCCTTGCTTTGAGAGTAAAGACAAGTATACTTTAAAATTTGCTGTAGAAAAAAAGTCATTTTACTTGTCAGAAATTATAAAAAATAAATTGAATGAAAATACAATTTAATACGTACTTTGTAACTCCAATAATTTTTATATAATAACGTTTTATTAATAATTTTTCTGACATTTTTAATATTTATACTTGTCCTTCAAAAATAACTATCAAATTAACCAAAAATACTTATTGAAAAATGTAAATATTTATATATACATATTGTAGAAATCGCTAATGTTTGTTTTCAGAATACTAATATTCTCTAATTAATTAATTAAATGTTTTTCTATCATTTTTAATAACTGGTTAGATTTTTTAATTGTCAATCAGCAATTAAATGTTTTGTCCATATGAGGAAAATTTCAAAATTTATTGACAATACGTTGAGAATTTATTATATGATAACGAAAACTTCAAAAAGTGTTCCGCCTACAATTCAGTAAAATGCATATTCCATAACTCACTTGAAGGCCGAAAATGAAGCAAATGGTATTAAACTAGCTATAAAAATGAGGAAGAACAAAGTATAGTGGACAATCATTAATCAAATACGTGCAAAACGATTTGGTTTGTTCTTTGTTTGATTCTTGCTTTTTTTTACATATGTATGTACATATATCCTAGAAATTAAATACATACAGAGGTATGTATTTTTTGAATAATGATATTTTAGATTTGATATAAGCTATAAAAGTATAATTATAATAATTAATATGTCTTTACTAATAGCTAAACTTTTTTTTCTTGTAAGATACATGTACTTATTTATATCTATTTATTAAAAGCAGGTAGTACCTACCAATATTCTAATTAAAATAGAGTGTTTCAAGGATAAAAGATGGATGAACAAGATATTGTTTCAAATTTTAATTAATTTTATAGTACCGACAATTTCCTTAATTGTAAATTAATAAATCAATAACATCTACTCGTAGAGATCTGAACAATCAAATAAATAATTGGTTATTGTTTAATATTCATTTTTTGTTATTGAAATTGAAACAATTACATTTTACATTATAGTTTAATTTCAAATAATGTAAATAATGTACAACATCGAATCAACTGCTCTCGTGAAGTGCAAATGTCGTCAATGCATAACGCGTGTCGTGCTTCGTTGTCTCAGTACAAATTTATAGCACTTTCAAACGAATATACTGATTGCATATTGGTGCATGTTACAGACTTGCATCAAACTTTTTGGACGTTATATTAAAAGTCAGAAGTTGAAGAAACAAAAATAACCATCCGCTATGATCAGAATATTCTTTAAAATGATATGTTAGACGGTGCAGTTTAAATAAAACACGTTTCCTGCTGCACGCTTGCGATGCAACAGAGCAATCGAACATATTTGCACTCAATGCGCAATTAGATCAGTTAATCGAAAACACCGATGCCTTCAATCAAGAAAAATGGAATTTGTAAGTTATAATCTAACATGGACAAAATATAAATATTTACTAATTATTTTTTTATAAAATACTAATTATTAATGTAAAAAAATCCTAGTGTTCCTTTAGATCCAATTAAATTTATTAAATATTAAAAATTTTATAGTGACATTCTTAAAAATTAAAATGAACTGCTGTAATAGTAACATCAGAGTAAGTATGTTTTATTTTTATTTTATTTGTATTTAACGGCAAATTATTTTCCATTTCAACATTTACTAGTTTATTCGGTTTATTAATGATCATTTTGGTACCTTAAATAATATTATCCTAAAAACAAACTGTTTTGAACCGGCTGACAAAACGGTTTGAACACGGTTTAACCGCTTGCGTCAGTGACGTCACCGTTGCAATGCTAAAATGTAATGGTTTGAACCGGGTTAAACCGTTTTTGAACCAGTGTATCGCCAAAAAACACCTATTATGTTTTGCTATTGCAGTATGGACATCAAATGTTAAGTAAAATTTTTGCCTATAATTATTCACGAACTATGTATGTTACTGAACAATATTCATTTAACACCAAACATTACATAATTATTACGTAAGGGCGTTAGAATATACATACATATAATGAACATTATACATACAGAGGAACAATATATTCAACAATGAATCAAATTAAAGGCAAAACCTTCTAAGCGTCTCGTGTATCAAACTCATTTTCCCTCGGAAAAAATGATGTAACTTACCGCCTGATAACATATTTGCGACACAGGTGCCTTCGTCTAAATTCTAAATAGAGCCGTATTTATATAAATGTTCATATTTCACTATAAATATTAGTTCAAGTATCAATATTTACTGCACAGAAATATGCGTCTATTCGCTCCTATGTCTCATAAGATTCTAGTTGCGTTGCGTAAAGGCGTACCAGCGTGCCACTGCCTGTCTGCTCACGGCAACACAAATTAATAAATAATATAGTAAAATATTTTTTAAAGATTTATGATTATTATTATAAAGTGAAAAAATCTGATGTGGCCAGCACATGACCTCCCGCCAATTCCATGTTTAAAATATCAGTGAGCTTTAAGTAAAGTATCACTTCCGGTTGATCGTTTGTATATAAATTCTAATTTATTATTCAATAAATAGAAAAGTCTGTAATACGAAAGTTTGGATTATGTTTTATTGTTTCTCCTCAAAAATCTGTTAGAGCTCCAAATTAACTACTACATCCGATTTATCATATATGGTTAAAATCTAATATGTTGTTTCAAATTATATATGAGTTTTAAATACCAAATTTGAGAAGTTTTGGATCATATTTTAAAAGATTTGAAGGAAAAATCGTTACACACACATTCTTATAAAAATCTGCATCAACTTCTAGGTGCTCTAAAACGCAATCTTTGTAAATTCTTCGCCGTACATGATCCATTTCGTAAATGTGTAGTTGTAAATTAATATTAATTCATAGGGCTGCAAAATAGAGTAAATTTAAATCAGATCATCCTGTACATCTAACATGTATGTATGATGTAAAATATATTATTTTTACAAACCTTAATTTCATTAGAATTAATTACTTTACCATTATATTCTCCTTAACACGGTTTCATTATTAATTTTACTATAATTATGCTTCCTGACATTGACATTTGTTTAAATATGTCAAAATTGTTATTATTATTTTTTTTTTGTTTGACGCATAGGCAAGACGATATATGAAAATAAATTATATTATATATTCATATTTAAAGAGTTTTAGAGATATTTACTAAATTTTATTATCGTAGAATTGAAGATTGTACCATTGTATTCAATTTTAATTAGTAAAAGTTGCTAAAAAAATATATTCAATGATTTTTTTACAAGAAAAACTGTTAAAAGCTTGTATAAATGGTACTTCCGGTTTTCCGGTATACACTAAAAACTAATGAGCTCTTCCCACATTAGTATTGAATGGGTATACAAAATTTCAAATTTTTCTGATTGATAGTATTTGAGTAATCGTGTCCACAAGATCCACACACACACACACACAGACACACACACATACATACCTACAGACATCATTGTAAAAATGTTAAAATCGGATTCTGGGGACATCAAAACGTGGTTATTCACTAAAATCTCTATATGCGTTTTTTAGCACGATCCCTATACCTCCCTTACCTAGGGTAGCGGGAGGTAAAAATAGTTTATTTTAAGAAAATATACTATATTGTACTTATTTTAAATCGAATAAAAGAATAATGGGGTCCTCCACTCTTA
Source organism: Ophonus ardosiacus (assembly GCA_943142095.1). Taxonomy (NCBI): domain Eukaryota; kingdom Metazoa; phylum Arthropoda; class Insecta; order Coleoptera; family Carabidae; genus Ophonus; species Ophonus ardosiacus. The sequence continues at coordinate 37,772,096 of OW964832.1, read as the reverse complement.
TTTTTTTTATTATTTTAAATAAAAGTTCGTTTAATTTTGAAGCAATGGGTAGTTTTAAAAATTCTTAATTATTTTTAGTTTAACTACATTTGATTTTTAAAGTCAATATGACGTCCCAGCGACACTTCTATCTCTCTCTCGCTCTGCACCGGACTCATTATTATGACAAAAACAATGTTTTTTTTTTGTCTTAATCGTTATTTATTGAGTAGTACTTTAAGTACAAAGTGTACATTTTATTATTATTTATAATGGTGGAGGACCCCATTGTTTTTGATTTAAGTGTATTTGATTATTAGTAAAGCCATTGCTATCTTTCTTGCACTAGTTTATATAGTAGGCTGCCCGAGAAAGACTGTGACGTCCATGTGACATTGAAAAATTCAAATATCTCTCAAAGTATTTATTAAAAAAAACGCTTTTATCTTAATTATTATTAAAAAACATTATCATTTTATTTTTTATCTTATTATTTTATCCAATTATTGAGCAGTACTTTACGTATAAAGTGTACATTTTATTATTTTTCGTTATACCATTAAGAATCAGGTGTTCCTATACAAAAATAAGATCGTCTTGATGGACCGTTGTCACGGAGAATTTATAAATCAATAAAAAAATTGTTCAGTACGACAGAAACAGAAGAATTTTATTATTCCTAAATGTTTAAATTTTATGTTATTATATTACGAAAAATCTTGAACGCCACATGGCCGATATGCAAATAACGAACTCAGCTGATCATAAACCTAGGCCATCGCGTCGGTTTACAAACTTCAGCCGCGTCCGTTTTTTACCTCATATCGACCTAATGACGTTAATAACTATTTTGTTATGGTGGAGGACCCCCATTAAAATAATTAAATAGCAAAATATTTTTTTTTTTTTAAATAAGCTTCTTCTTAGATATAATATCTGATCCTTGTTGATATTTACGTAAGTATATAAAAATGGTATACCCAGATGTAGGTACTAAATAAAATAAATCATGTATCCATATTAATTTTAAGAAATAATTTAAACAAATCAAAGGAAAAAAATTAAATTATAATATTTAAATGTTTGTAAAATTAATGTATGTTTTCAATGATATGTACCTTTTAAACAAAAGCAACTACGATGTTATTAATTGCGGATTTGATTTGATTTAGTGTAAAACGTGAATCAGTTGGATTGTTTCTCGATATTTATTAGACACGTGAGAATAAAGTTCAGTATGAATAATAAAATGAATATGAATGAAGCAGTACAATAATCATAAACACATCATTTTGCCGTCTCGGTAATTGTAGCAAGCTAATGAAACATAAATTAGACAGCATAACATAGGATTCCTCGTATTACATTTTTACCTTCCGCCCCCTTGGTAAGGGAGGTATAGGGATACTGCTAAAAAATACATAACGAGATTTTAGCAAATGACCACGTTTTAAGGTTCCTAGAATCAAATTTTAGCATTTTCACTATGATGCCTGTGTGTGTATATGTGTGTATTTGTGTATGTGTGTATGTGTGTGTGTGTGTGTGTGTGCGTGTGTGTGTGCGTGTGCGCGCGCGCATGTGTATATGTGTGTGTGAGTGTGAGCGTGTGTGGATCCTTTAGATGCTCTAAAAAATTTCGAAACCATGTATTTTGTACGTTACTCTAAAACAGGGAATTTATTTTAACATGCAACATTTGGCGAATCACTTCCATGGTTACTTACTATTGTCAAAAAATGACAGCAATGTAATATTTGTCCATTTTAACATGCAACATATAAAATTTGTAGTTTTGTATTATCAAAACTAATTTCCTATAAATTAGCCTACATACGATTAACAAATAATCAAAACATGAATGTTGTACATCTTAAAAAAACTTTAGCTTACAAAAATTTATAACTTTCATGTAATAAATGTTAAAAAATACCCCCAATCACTCTGAGGGAATATTCTAGTCGGTCGTAATAAGAATTGACACCATTTGTGATGTGTTTTGAAGGTATCTCCTATGCTGCAATACTATTTATAATGTTGCATTTTAAAATGGACAAATTTACATTGCTGTCATTTTTTGACAATAGTGAGTAACCATGGAAGTGATGAACTATAATGTTGCATTTTAAAATAAATTCTCTGTATAGAAAGAAGCCATTAGATTTTGGTGTAAATCGGATAACCGGAAATGGCACTTTACAAGAAGCTCAAATTAGCTTTTCTTCGAAAAATACCTTTAAATGTTATTTTTTCGTAAATTATGTTATTATAAAAATTGAAGATTATTAATTTTTCTACAGTTTGCATTTATATATATATATATATATATATATATATATATATATATATATATATATATATAATAATAATAATCTATAATTTAAATCCCGGAGCCTACGCTTTAAATACGCAGTTCAGATCTCAAATTAATATAGCTGACAGGTAAATATCACTGTCAAAAAACTAAATAATAGTAACGTTTTAAAAAGAAAATAGTACATAGAACTTGTTATATGGAAAGGAACTTAATACATCTTCCAGCATTAGTAAATATGTAGGTATGTATTTAAATTAATAAATATTAAATGGCGGGAGGTAGTGTGTTGCCCACATCAGATTTTTGAACATCCGACATTTATTTTTATAAATTCCGTCAGATTCACAATGCACTTCTGTTTTACTTTTACTTCTTGAAATCCTGAACGTGTTTTTTGTTTTGTGAAATTATTTACTGCAATATTTATTACCCTTCGTCATTAAAAATACAAATGCGTGAATATATTCAGCGTTAATAGAAATTATATGATCTCGTAAACAAAGCAAAAAATGATTTAAAACAAGTGATATCCTAGTACGGCGAATTAACTATCGTGCGTATGAGTTTCGCAGACAGTGAGTTTCGCATAAAAGATGGCACTTACTACGAAAGAATGGCAGTAGAACTCAGATCTTCAAACCATTAGATTGTACATTAAATTCACACTCTTCATAGAATAGAAATTTTATAAATTTCTTCATTTAAGAAATACGAAAATGTGTTAGTGATAAAACAGTTTAATTTTATGGATATTAAAATAATTTCTTGTGATAATTTATAATTATTTAAAATGAGATTACAGGTGAGATAAACTTTTAATATTTTTTAAATCATCAAGTACCTGTTTAAATTTTAAATAGTAACTTGAATGAATACTCGAATAAAATTTTACATTCCTACATTATTTACAATTACTTTTATGAATCAAAACAATTTATAATCATTAGTAATATTTTCATAATAAATTTAGGGTAATAATTGTTGATACAATTGTATCCATAGTTATTATTCACCAAATAAAGTTATTAGGAGATGGATATCTCGGGCCTTAGTTGTATAAATCGGTGCCTTGATGCTAAAAGGACTAATATCCATTTTGTCAATTTCTGGGAAAGCGTAAATTGATTTTATTAATTTTTAAAAATTCTCGTGACATGAAATAAATTTTCATAATAATAATACTTTATTTTAATCATGTTTACTAATTAATTAGCGGTGTAAAATTTATGCCCGTATTTATAAACACTCGTAAAAAATTTAAACGGCTCGTTATAATTTTTATCCAATAAAAACAGTCGATATTGAAAGAAAAATCGATATTTTATTTGTCAAGTTTGATTCTATTTGTCAAAAATTATAACGAACCGTTTTGAAACTTTACGAGTGTTTATAAATATGAGCATTAGTCTAATATTTATAATTTTTACCGTCCGTTATCTTTCGGTAAGGAAGATATTAACTTTGGTCGAAAAATCTGGTAAAAAATGAACACGTTTTACTCCCGACGATAACTCCAATACTGCAATTCTAATTATTATAATTTTTTCGTATTCCTCTTCACTACATTCATATGAAGAGTTGATTAGATTTTAGTTATAATTGGTCGACCGAAAGTACCCTTATTTCAAGTTCTTAACAGTTATTCTTAAAAAAAAAACAAAATTAAATATCATATTTTGACATTTTATGTAATTATTAATATGAAAGAATATGTTAATGTCTATACGGTTTGATATACATTTTCCTTCAATTTTTAAATAATTGTAAATAGATTAACTTTCATAAATCAGCCAGCTTTGCTATAATTATTGAAACAGCTGATATATTCAAATAATTCTAATTGACAGATGTCAGTGTCCAGTGCAATTTACATAGTGTATGTTCGTATTAAAATTATATTGGATTTATAGAATCTTTTCCAAGGAACGTTTGATATGGGATTTGTACAAAATACATAATTGACGAAAGGTGTTATGCTGGCCACATCACATTTTATTACAACTAAAGCCTGTTTGGCACGTTAAAAAATTGTTATCAAATTTGTTAACAATCTTAGTGAGAAATAATTATGAACAGAATTTTTAAATACAAATATCTTTTACGTTTTTTGTTGGAAACAAATGTTATGACATGTAATGTTCTATTGTATCACAATTTTTATTGTAAATTAAAATATATCTGTTTGACACGATCACAAAAGTTTGTAACAAATTTGTTACTACATTACGACCGTGTCAAACCGGCTTTAGTCATATGTCAAACAGGTTTTTGTCGCGAATCAAAATAAAAATTTAACATTTAGGTAATTGTGCCTGTACAGTAACAAACTGGTTAATTTTTAGCAATTGGTTAAAATTGTTATTTATTTAATAGGTAAGGATTTGATAAATAATTTTTTTATTTTTTTATTCAATTTTGACGTTTTAAACTGTCATTATGAACTCAATAGCAACAACTGTGAATTAAAAAAAAAATTATATCACTCACAAAATTTTAACTCACTCTGCAACAAACAATGCATTTAAAATAACATCAGGTACGAAAATAACACTTACCATAATATTTATCAGCCATTATCAGCCATTTTCATTATTTTTCACGACACAAATGACAGACAATAAAGCATTTTAAATATATGATTTGACGTCTAAGCGACGATTGCCATGCTCAGCCTACTAACTTGATCAGTTTTTTATTTTGTCAAAATTAATTATTATAATGGTTTTTATCATTATTTCGTCAAAATTGAATAAAATATTGTACAAACCACGTAAGCTAAGAATTTTTATTCACTCGAAGAAATTAACTCACTCATAAATAAACATTACCTTAGCTCACTTGGCGTGTAAATATCTATTATCGTCATTCTTAATTTTATTTTTTTAATGAGTAAGGTCCAAATATATCAAATTTAGTTATTATTATTATTACTATTATTATTATTATTGTTATTATTATTATTATTATTATTATTATTATTATTATTATTATTAAATGCTGTATTTGTTTCATATTTTGGTTAATAATTTGAAAATAATAAATCATACCACAAATCATTTTAATGAAGTAGTAAAAAATGCGTTGTTAAAGTAACAGGTTATTATTTACTTTAGTTATTATGTGTTTCGAATAAAGAATATAATGACACAAATGTATTCTTCTGACATCATACAAGATACATCCGTTAGATAATGCATTTATTTATATTTATTTATTTATTATCACTTGCTACGTATGTGACTTAAAGATTATGCATTCACTGCATCTTCAGTAGCAAAGCAGATGTATACTTACACATTCATGACGATTTATTTAACTATTCGTACGGCTTCTTAAATAACTGTATAAGTTTTATATCAGTCCTTGAAAATCTCATAACTTGTTGTTACGGTAAGACCAAAATAGATTTATTGGGATAATTTGAATTACAAATGCAGGAGGATATGAAAGTGTTTCCAAAATTTTTCCTATCAAAAAGTTTATACACAGTGCACAATATAATTTTGTCTGGTATCTCAAGCCTTGTTTTGAAAATGCTGCTTTGGAAATGTCAAATTTCATTATTTAATTTTACCCTAATGCTTTTTTCAAAATACAATTTACAGCAGAAAATAGTTTGTGTTCAAATAAATATTTTTCAAATATAAGGGTGAAATTAAATATAGAAATCTGCAATTTTCAAAACAGCATTTTTACAATGAGGCTTGTGATGCTAGCCAAAATATTATTTTAATGCAGAACATAGTTTGTATTGAAATTAATATTTAAAATAAATCGTTCTTTAAGCATAAGGGTGAAATTAAATATTAAAATTTGGCATTTCAAAAACAGCGTTTTCAAAACAAGGCTTGTGGTAATACCAACGTTCTAATTATTGTTTTTTTTTTTTCACCACCTTTATATTTATACTTGCTGTATTAATGTGAATGTTAGTTTATTTTATTTGTTGCAAAAAAAACCTATTTTTAAAAAAACCCAAACAGTCAAATATATCACCAAATAAAAGAAAAATCTGTTTGAAACAAAATGCCACATTCAATAACGAATAATAGCATATTATTCAGGAAGAATGTAATGCTGGCTATCTTTTCGCAAGTTTTAAAATAGAGACGTACGTCTATCTACTTCTTCTACATAATTTTTTGAAGAGAAAACTGATTCCTCCTGGTATTGATTTTGATTTTTTCTTTGGATACTGTTTTCGGCTTTTTTGGAAGAAATGTGTTATTTTAAATGTTAATTAATAATTTGTAGATCTTGGGACGTTTCTGGACTCAATAGTACAATTGGAAATTTTACATTAAATTTATTTTAAAAGTCTTCTACTCATAAACTCCCAATGGGGTATGTGACCATAATCGAATTTCAATATATAAGTCATAATATATAAAAACAAACCTCTATAGCTTCTCATTATAATAATAAAAAATAAACATTAGTTTGTAATAATATTGTTATTAGCAATTTCATGTTTTGGAGAAGGGATCTGTGACGTCAGTAGGGTAGAATGGTAGAAGAAGACAGTTAGACTGAGATAAAACGTGACAGCTGCTGTCACTTTCGCCTACCACAATATATCTATCTCAGTCTAACTGTCTTCTATCATTCTACCCTACTGACGTCACAAATCCCTTCTCCAAAGTTTTAATAATTATTTTATCGTAAACTACGCATAATTAATCAATTTAAAAAAATACGGGTATTTTATTTTTTGGTCTAGTATCATATATGTATGTAAAAATCAAAATTTTGTCACATACCCCATTTGGAAGTGAAGCTGCGAAATAAAATTGGAAGGAATTACATTTTTTAAAAAATTGATATTCATGTTCTTTTAAAATGTATTAGACATTGAAAGAAATTTTTTTCATGTAAAGTTTTGATGGGCTGTTATACATATTAATTTTGTTATTATGTTATGATGTTTTAGTTAACATTAATTTTTTTTAAATAAATGTTGTTTTTGTTGAATGAGTCCCAAAACGTCCGAACATCAATAAATTGTGGTCTTAATTATTAATAATTTTTAAAATAACACCATTTCTCCAAGAACGCCGATAACAGTTTAAAAAAAAAATCTACGCAATTTTTGACAATTAGAAAAAAGTATATGTTCTTAATTTAGATATAATAATATTTTCTTATTAAATCATATTAAATATTGACCTTTTAATTATTCTACAATGTCTCAATTACTGAAGCAAAAAATACGTGTATATAAACATACACTTTTTACTTACCACAAAAAGTCATGAATGAAGTTATGAAATCTTGTAGTAAGTACAGTAACACGTAAACAAAAAATATACGCAAGAAATTGTTGATTTATTTTGAGAAGCGATGACGCGTATGAATGACTGTCTCTGTATTATATTCCGAAGTTATAAAAGTGTCCACCTACTTGTATAAATAAAATTGTCCTTGGATAGTGTAATCGTTTAACACTTTAGAGAAATTAAAATTGATATTTTTTTTATTGTGCCCTATTGACATAGTAAACATAATACAACAACGATATAAAATATGAGTAATGCCAAAGAAAATAAATGCATAAATATGAATCTATTCTCTTTGATATTACTTATTTTAAAATAATCAGTTTTTTGATAATTTAAATTTTTATTAAATTTGTCCGGTGTCCAGTACAATAATAGAGCATTTTTATATGCCTTCTGAGTATTAAATTTTGAAAAATATTATTCTTTGAAATATCACAAATATCTTTCAGATATTTTACAATTAGCTGGTTTCACATATTTTAAAAAGTATATTAAATGACAGTTTATGCAATATTTATCACAGTAATAACAAAAATAATAATAAATAAAAAAAATAGTCATGAAAAACAACTCCCATTCCTGTAACGCTGAAATACATACAATACGTCATTCGTACCCAATAGGGAAACACATTTAAGTTAATTATATAAATAAAAGTAGGCGATAGTTTATCACGTGTTTAACTGTATGTACCCTGACGTCACATTCTGTTTAGATCACGTTACTTTTTTAAAATATTACACAAATTTCAATATTTAATTGTAAAATATCTAATGGATATTTCGTGATATTTTCAAATTTGAGGCACTTTAAAGAACTATCTTTTAAAATTCAGTACTTATAAGTCAAATAAAAATTCTTGGGGCAGCACTATTATTAAAATTTGTGTAATATTTTGAAAGTCATTTGATCTGGAACAAAATGTGACGTCAAAGTTAATACATCTTAAATGATTATGACAACTATCAACTATCGGCTGCTTTTATTTACATAAATAAATAAAGTAGGTGAAGGAAAAACTGTTTTCCTATTGGTTATGAATTACATGCTATATATGTTTTGATGCCATATGAGTGGGGGGTTGTTTTTCATGACTATTTTATTTTATTGTTTTTATTACTACGAATAATATTGCATACACTTTTATTTAAAATACTTATTTAAAAATGTGTAACAGGTTCTTTGATAATATATTTTTTTCATAAATGGAACAATATATTTTTGATTTTACAGTTTCAGGAAAATGTTCAAAATACTAATGCTAACAAAAAGACATATTATCAAATAAATTTACTTAGATGCAATATCGTATAATCAATATGAAACAAAGACGGGAACTTATGATTGACATATACGTTTTATTATTTTTATAAGAGACAAGATGATATATTTAATTAGCTAGATTTATACCTGTATATAGCAGAAAGAAAGTAACGTAACATAAGATTTCGTACACGTACAAGTGTTATTGCTAATGCTAGTGGCATTATTTCGACACTTTCACAGATGTCATCGTAACGTCTGCTTAAATATAGAAATGTGTCCGATTTATTATGACCTTCATCTTTCGAATATTGAACATAAATTACAAATATAATTACTTGAATTGTCATTTATCTCTTACAAGAAAACTAATGCTTGTTCTTTTGTGTTCATTTCACTGCTTATCTTCAATAAATAATATTTAAGATTTTGAAAAAAAATTGAACAGAAAAAAAGTAATTTTATTGATCGTGCAGGTTGAAATTATAATTATTAATTAATGTAGTAAATTATTCCACCATCACTTTAATTTTCTATAGCAATTACCATTTTTTTAATGCAAAAATTTCAATAAGTATCTTAATTAATTATCTATAAATGTCATATCTAGAAATAAATATGAATTGTGCACAAATTAAAATAAAGCAAGTATATAAATTATATCCTTGATCGTAACATTTACAAAAGTAACGTGATACTATAAACAAAAAAAAACTTTAAAAAAGTTGATTTGTTGTTGATTGACTGGTGAAAATATAATTATGAAAATTATTTTTCAATTTCATGAATTAATAATTTTTTAGTACTTGCCAAAATGTTTGTTTATTTAATTAAATTTGTGACTTAATTATAATATTTAATGATTAGTATACTTCAACATCTTCATTAATTAGGAGAATTTGGATAAATGATTTTCAATGTAAAATAATACAAATGCGGCTTTTTTTTACAAAAACCGAACATGTTCAAAAATTCATATATTCAGGAAACTAAAAAACTTCTCATTTTAAAACTGTATATCTGTATCATTTATATAAAAAAATCTGGGTTTGTTTCATTTTTGTTTGAATTTTGTTTTTACCCAATGAGAATTATAAAACTGAATGGAGATAATGAAAAATAAAATTGGATATTATGTACTTGATGTTTCTAAATTTTGAGGGTACACTGGCATATAGTACTCAACCTATTGATCAAGAAACAAATAGATTTTTACCAAAATTCACAAAATTAAGGGTAATTTACTTAAGGAGTACATTTTTAGCATCACTGTATTTGCATAGTTTTTATAACATAAAAATGAATTATGCGGTAAATTAATTGCAGTAAAACCAATATTAATTATTTGAGCGGTATGAATATGAATTTTTTTTTTAATATATTTTAAATTACATTAGTTTTATAAAAACTATTCAAAATTTTAGGCCCAATTTTTTAATCTCCTAATAAAGTGGCTGATAAACATAATTTTCTAACAAATAAAAAATATTTCATCGAAAAATAACAAGGTGAAATTATTGCAATTTGAATAATAATTTCGATGCATAGTTTTTAGTTTATTAGACTGAAAATTTTTTGATTAAAAATTATCCAAATACATCCCTGTATTTCTGATCACATGTGCGAAACAACCCGCTTTCGGTAACTGTCAAGAAATTATTTTGTAATTATCAATGTTCGCGGGATATTATAAGATTATAACTGATAATTTTATAAGGAATTTTGTTAGAAAATTGAAATACCGAGTCAAAGAATAAAAATTTCACTCCCACTGTATTTGAAAAAAAAAAGATTCTTTGATCATTACGTTGAGTTCTATATTACGCCGTTCCAATATACGCTTCAAGTTGAGAAATACTCTCTTTAAAATCAATTTGTTAAAAAATTCTCATATCCCTTTTATTTACTTGATTTGACAAAACTTGTTGCTCACAATGTGACGTGACCGGAATTGAACAATGTGGCGTAATAGTCCAGGTATATCAGAAAATGTAGTCGTTCGGTTTATATAAAAAAAATTCTTTACGAAGCAGATAATACTGTTACACGCTTGCACGCGTGAATATATATGTCTAGGTAAAAATACATATGTAATGTACTTATTTTACATCTGCTATGTTTTGAATATTTAAATTATTTGAAATGACAAATGATTTAACACCATTAAAGAGATAATGTGCAAATTTACCACACACGTAAAAGTGCTTTTTTTATTAGCAATGATTTATCATGCTCTTATACCGTAATGCAAAAAAAAACTGAATATCAATGACATAAATAAAGATTGGAAGAACCGGTACTACTTATGATAATACGTGGTAAAAATAGACTTTTTGGACTGTTTCTTTTTCCTGACACAGAGGCAAAATTAGGGAACACAAAAAAGATAAGTTTTTTTAAAAAGAAAGTGTATGAACCCTCTATCTTTCATATTTTTTTGTGTTAATTCTACATGTACAATAAATAACAAAAAATTATATAACACCTAAATATAGCTACCTAATAATACAGATTGATTATCATTTATCGAGGTGTTACATATTGTCGTCTTTATTTTTAGTGAGTATATACGTGTATAATTCGTGTTCACTATTATAGATCAAGGATTAACAATCATTTCTGCTTTGATTGTCGTTTGAATTCTAAGTATACAATTTTTAAAAAATATTTAAAACATGGAAAATTCTTATTTTCTTAAAATTAATAATAATTAAAATTAGTCATTTATAAATCATGGAAAATTTAGTTTTTTAATTAGACTTTGCAATGAAAAATTTACCGCCATAAAATTCATTCAAATAAATAAAATTTTCTGTGTTCCTCTAATTTTCCAGTGTGTATATACAGTCACACAAAAAAGTCTCCGTACGAGAATAGTTTTAATGTATTTTAGACTGCTATTTTTCCTAAAATACAGTAAAACTATTGTCGTACGAAGACTTTAACTGTAGTTATAAAATAAACATACAATCGAACCTCTATAACTCGAACCTCCACAACTCGAAACTCTTTTTAAGTCGAGTTTACTTGTGTGCCCGGCACATTTTACATATTTACAATGTATTTTGACCTCTCTAATTCGAATTTCTGTAACTCGAAAATCTCCATAATTCGAAACCACTCACAAGCCACAGTAACATTGTAGAGTCTATAACTCGAATTTTCAGGCACAAAATATAGTTTTTAATTGGCATTATATTATGCACGTTAAAAGAATTGCCCAAGGAAAAGCCTTCTCACCAGAAAATGATAAAAGCTTTTGAAACAATTCAACTTTTTTACTATGAATGAAAATACAACAGATGAAATATTTAGTTTGCTCAATAAAATAAGAAAATTTTATAAGTTTAGCATGCAAAAAAATACGTCAATCATTATTAACTGATTATTTAAAAAATAACTTTTTTGTTCAACAACCTACTTTTTGTTTCAAAGAATGTTTAAACATGTTTTAGAATTATGTATTTTGTTAATAAATTAAACTTGTTTGCAATAGATATTCTTTTTCTCTAACTTTAAATCTCTAAGTATAACTCGAAGTAATTTTGCGGTCCCTTGAATTTCGAGTCATAGAGGTTCGACTGTATTTCTAAATATAAATACAATTTTTACTTTCACTTACCGAATGTATGGATTTTCCTTGGGATTTTCAAAAACACGACCTGTAACAAATCAAATTTATATAAATATTTCAATTGCTTCAAATTAAGAATCGAATTGTTAATTTTTATATTGTATTCTATAATAAGTTTTATACAAGGTCTACCAAAAGAAAAACTGCAATGATAATCACAGTGTAAACGACCAAGCAATTTATCTCAGTATAAATTGTATGCAATTATTTATTTATCATTGATGAAAGTAGATAATAAGAGACTTATAATCGATTATTGATAGGAAAATGACATTAAGTGGATAATTATGTTCCTGCAGATAAAACAGGTAATAATTTTACGATGTCAAGGTCTGAAGTTCATAAAGAAACCCTTTTCAATAGAAACTCACCTTCAGCATCTTACAATGAAACTTTATACAGATTACATGGTCACGTTTGTCTTGTAAAAATAATAAATTCTAAAAAAGAATTGTTTTCATTTGTATTATTATACCTTTTCGACTTCCGACATGAATGAAATATGTAGTAGACAAAATAAGTATTTTTTTTAACTTTAATTATTTTATTTGTTATTCTTCTGACCTTGATTTCCGAAATAAATATATATAACTTGATGTTGTATGTTAACTTGAAAGGGTAGAGTCAAAAAGATCAGTGTAAATTTAGGGTAAAGTTAATAAAAATACATTTCACCAACACTGCTTTACGCGTCCACTTCGTACAACAAATTCAAACTATATGATTGCATGAAACATCGATTGTATTTTAAAATATTATCAAGTAATTAAATACAATAATATAATTAGGTAGCTATATTAATGCTTAGGTATTGCATCATTCGTCACGTCGGGTCCACATTGAAACGAACATTGTTAGCTAACATTTTTTAACGAAAAGATGTTCAACAATAGATCGTGAACAATGAGCTCGTTTCACATTTTTTTTAAAGTAATTTAAATGAAAGTTTATGCTATATTTATCACAGTAATAACAAAAATAATAATAATTTATTATTATTTTCGTAAATAAATAAAAAGACTCGTGCCAGAAATAGTCATGTAAAACAACCCCCCTCTCCTGTGACGTCCCAACACATACAACACGTCATTCGTAGCCAATACGAAAACAGTTTGAGTTATTTATATAAATAAAAGTAGGTCATAGTATGTCACCATGTTAAACTGTATGTACTCTGACGTCACATTCTGTTTCAGATCAAGTGACTTAAATATTACACAAATTTCAATAATTAATTGTAAAGTATCTAATTGATATTTCGTGATATTTCAGGAACAATATCTTTTAAAATTTAGCACAAGCCATATAAAAATTCTTGCGACACCTCTATTGTTGGTTACAATGTTAGTTAACTGAAGTTCAATTTTATCACTCATATGACTGATTTTCCTCAGCTTTACAACCGCGGCAACTAAATTCCATATTCGTGATAAAAAGTAAAACTTCAGTACCTTAATACATAATAGTTATTTATGCAACAAGTGTAAAAAGTATAGTCTTATGTCACGAATAGGAAAGTTTAACCGAACGAGCCGTAGGCGAGTTCGTCAAATCCTATGAGTGAAATAAGACACTTTTTACTCGAGTTTCATATAATTTTTTTTTTTACGTCTGCAATAAAAGTGTGAAAAAAGTGCCGTAACGTTTCATTATTTCACTCTGTAGCGTTAAAAAAAGTAACTTTTTTTCACATTTTTATTGTGTTAAAAAATACCTACTTTATAAATCCATTTTAATGGAAAAAAGTGTACTTTTTTTGACAGACGTAAAAAATAACTATTATAAACATAATAATAATGGAAATCTTTTTCGTTTCTTACCTATGAATTATTAATAATTTGAGCAATAAATTTCGCATCGGCAAATAAATATTTCATTTCAATGATAATTGAAAATTATATCATATTTCAATATGAAGTACTTTTCATACATACATAAATATATTATATTACATCTTTAATTTGTATTCATAAAATCTATTAAATCTACAAAAATAATGTATACCCTTGAACTTTGTAAATAATTTTATTTTGTACAGAAGAAAAGATAAAATATTCGTTTTTAAAAAGAAGTAGCACTTTAATACTTATGTTATATATGATTGGTATTGTACAAAAATACTGAATATTAATTCTCATTCTCAAGTTTAGTAAAATAGGTAATGATTTATATCATCTCATTATAAGTGAAATATAAAGGTTGCATTATAATAAATTTTTCCTTTTTTAATATGTACGTTCGTGCTTTGCTCACCGAAAACTATAAATCAGTAAAATGACAAACAGGAATAATTTATTAATAGCGACCCAGGAAATAACATTCAATAGTAAACCGCTAATTAATAAAGTAATTTCACACTTCATATTTTGTAGCCATGAACAAAGTGTGTCATTATTAATTAAGGAAAATTAATTATTGAAAATATAAGCATTCTTTAAATGTTACAAGTGTTTAAGGTGAAGATGGTGTAAATTATGATGAAATAATAACATTTTCTTTAAATTATAAAATAATAGTTAAATAATTTTGTTTTCTGAATTATGAATAAATTTATTTATTAGAACATAAATATTAATAATATTTTCATACTTGTCAACTAATAATTAAATTTACATTTTATTATCATTGTCAACAACAACTGTTACACAAATACAAATTAACTCTAGCTCAAAGCAAATATTAATTTCAAACTGACAGAAATAAAATAATAATCATTTGTTTCAGATGATGATAGTACTGGCCCTGAGCCTCTGTGTGACGTCACGTAATAATGACGATGATGAAGGAAGACCGTATGAATTTGGATTCACTATAGATGGCCAGCAACATAGGCGCGAATCAAAAGGTGAAAAAAAAATTCAAATTATTACTAATAAATAGAACAAAATATTACCTCAATAATACAATTCAGTGTAAGTAAGGGCTCACCATTCTATTTTTTATTTTCAAAATAAGTCAATAATTTAACTACAACACAATAAAATTTATCCAGGTTGAAAAGTATAATGCAGACATATAATATTTACTAATATATATGTTCAGAATTACCAATAATAAAAAATATTCAAACGTCATTTTCAAAAATTAACAAAATTTTACTTAATAATAATAATATTTCCAATTATAATCATTTCTATTAATGGTTTCAAATATATAATAGTATTAATATAACCAATAAAATACCGTTAATAAAATAAACCGTGAGTATTTTTTATCGTGAAACATTGGATTCGTCATATCCATGGTTATTATTATTTGATTGACAGCAATGTATTTGTCCGTTTCATTTAAAATGAAACATAGGGAACGAATCTAACACAAGTATTATATTTAAATATTGTAAGAAATTTAGCGGAGTCAGAAAACCACTCGAGAGCACTAAACATATTTCGGGCACAAGGTGCACAACAGTATTTTTTCTACATCTAAATTTAATTTTAAGAAAACAGGTATAATTATTTAAATAAAATTAACCTCTAATACATCTTGTCAATGTGACAGATAACCGTTGAATTTTCCTATAAGTTATGATTTGACATTTGATTGACAGTAATGTATTTGTCTGTCTCATTTAAAATGACATAAGGGGAATGAATTTGACAGAAGTATTATATTTAAATATTGTAAGAAATTTAGCCGAGTCAGAAAACTACTCGGGCACAAAGGTGCACACTATACTTTTTCTACAACTAATTTTAATTTAGAATGCAGGTATAATTATTTAAACAAAATTAACTTCTATTGGCGTCTTATCAAATGTCAAATTCGTTCCCTATGTTACATTTTAAATGGAACGGGCAAATACATTTCAAAAATCCCTAAAGGATGACGGAAACCGTTTGATTTGATACCCTATAGTCTATCATTAACAAATTTCCTATTAAGTAGGAAATGGATTTTGAATTTATGTAAAAAATCCTTTCTCTATAAATACCATATATGCAAATTACCATTGGCGATATTTATAGAAAATATTATCAGATATACGGTTAAATATAGATAATTACAGAAAACTTTATGCAGTAAATACATATAATTATTGTAAAACTTCACCTTTATCTAATGTGTTGACATAAATATCAACTATCTACCTTTTCACTAAGGAATATATGAACATGAAAAGTCTCAAAATATGTAAGTATAATCTAAAGTTATTCAGAAACACGAGAATCCGTGACAAGCGGTTAACATAGGAAAACAGTTTTTTTAAATACTACACGTTTAGTAAAATTTACATAAAATATAGAATTTTTTTATATCATTTAGTCATGGTAAATATATGTAGAAAAAAAGTGAACATTGCTTATCTGTCAAAACAAGTACAATAATATAGTTTTTTCACTACTAGTCTAGGAATCCACTTTCATTTACCTTTATTTGACATGAGAAATTGTTTTTCACTACCGCTTGCTTGTAACCATGGTAACCTAGGTCAATAATAATTTATTATTAACCTAGGTCTATAATGCAAACTGTCACTTTTCAATCAAACTCAAGCCTCGAAATCCAAATATTGTTTAACTCAATAAACTCAAGAAAGTATATAATTTAAATTTGCCGCTTAATTTTAAATTGACATACGCTGCCGGCTCGCCTCGCCGCGCCTGGCCACTGTCCTGTTTTGGTGAAGATCATTATTGACCAGGCGCCTTGGATCCCTCGGTCTTCGCCACTTCGCCCTCGGGTTACAATCTTGGCGCTATGTCCATAATGATTATCTTCTAAACCTTGGCGCATAATATACTATTATTTGAAATCGTCACTAAAGTGCACAAAAATTGTTATTAAAAGTTCAGAAATCGGCAATAAAGTAATCCATTATACGACAATTTCTAGCAAATGCGTTGTTGCCAATCTTATAATAATTATTGTACTTATAAGATAATTTGAGAAGGTCTACGATATATACTACAGTAAATTTGTAGGTAAAATGACAAAAAATATGTGCAAGAAGAACGAACTAAACAATTCCGATGAAGATGATTGAAATTTTGAGTGTTCTTTACGATAACCTCAATGTTCGGAGGTTAGCAACATTGAGTGTGAGACTGTCAGTTACATAAACATAACCTATAAAATAAAATATTACTTTCCTTTTTACAAATTTTCGATTTCAAATAAAATTTAATATGCAAGTCGACACTGAAGTTCCATTTTATCACTCATATAGTTTATTTTCCTCGGCCTAACCGCCTCGGCAACTAAATTCCATATTCGTGACAAAAAGTAGAACTTCAGTACCTAGATACATAAATAACTATTATTTTTTCTGGTGAACGCATAACACATATCATCACCGAATGTTTGCATGAAGCAATCCAGTAGTAGTGGGAGAAATTTTTGACGTTATACATACATTATAGGTTCTGGAATCTGATTGAAAACATATGCTTCTATTCGCCATATTTATGACGTGATATACCTCTTTCTCTTTTTACCTCTTTAGTCAGAAAGAGATGTATTGCTTAGACAAACGCATTCATTTTAGAACATAATGCAAGTACATGTAGGAGAGAGATAGGAAATATGGTACCTACTTGTTGTTTCTTAGTTAAATAGATAATGACACATTCTACCAGAAAAAAATGAAATATACACTTCATCATTCTCTTCTTCCACTTCTTAAAATCTCTCAACCAATCTTCTTCCAGAATGCTTTCAAACTAATTTCTGGGCTAGTTAAAAACTGTCAAACAAATAACTGGAGGAACTTAAAAACTCAAATTTAATTCAAGCTAACTTAAAAAATGTATAAGCTGACAAATTATAAATCATGATTCGAAGATGCTCTTTTGGTTAATAGCATATTTTCACTAGCAACAATACTTTCAAAATTTGTTTAACTAACTTTTAACTACAGCTTTACATTCCCACATCGACCTTTAAACTAATGGACCAAATGTCTCCTATTCTTTTATTGTTAGAATAATGCTCCAACATAAAAGGATAGAAATACATATTCTGTCTTTCAACAGTATGGAAGTTCTCAGTTAAAGTATACTGCGCATACGTTCGTTCTCATTGTACATCTTTTTCAGAATTATGTAAATTTCTATACATCGCTCTCTATCACTAAATAGTTGTCAAAATCTACATTTGACGTTTCGTGACTGTGTATTATTTACTTTTTTGGAGAACATTTACAATTATTTCTGTCAATATATACGTAAATATATGTGTTGTGAGGTGTGTGTACGACAAAATAATGGGGAAACGGTGTATTTAGTGCAGTCAGCAGTACGTACGCGGTTCAGCTGTGTCATATGTAAGTTCTTATTAATTATTACTTGTCCCCTATAATATACATATGTATATAAAGATTATATTAAAAATATATAAAATAACAAATTATGCTAAAAAAAAAAAAATTATGCGATAACAAGTAGGGACAAATATTTTTTTTTATTTTGCCGCGTTTTCTTCATTCCGTACTGTTGAAGGATAGAGATACTGTGTCTGCACCGTTATGGCGGGACAAGAGTTTTGCTCGTACGCTGCGTCTATTAGTTTAAAGGTCGATGCATTCCCATATTAAATTCTAATGACATGTTTGATATGATAGCGTATTTTTTCCAAGGCCAACCTAACTCTCTTTTCAATAAGTACCGAGTATTTTGGTTCCGAGTACATCAAAATGTACAAATCATTCTCAAACAATGAAACATATTTAAATAATTTTGATTCATTTTGCTTAAACTCTTTATTTTTTCTTCTAGATGTAAACGGCATAATAATGGGAGAATTTGGTTTTATAACTGCCGATGGAATATACCACGTTACAGTCTATGCCACCGACGAAAATGGTTCATTCAAAATTTTGAGTATGAGAAACGTTCGAGTTAGTGGACGTAAGTAGTCCTAACCTATTGCCTATCATCCATAATTAACTTAAATATTTTTTGTTATTAGCTTTGGACGAACCAGGCTACCAATTCCCCAAGAAATCCCCAGGTGCTTCCGAAAAACTCCAAGTAAGCACAAGTGCACCTCCAGTCATTATCAGTACAACAATAGCCACCACAACACCAAATTATAAAGCACCTTACGTTTTTACAACACTTCCTTCGTTGAAAGTAGCGTCTTGTGGATCTTGCAAATTACCTAGTACTACCCCTAGAGCACCTGGAGATTCTAATAAGCTTCCTTTCCAAACACCACAGTTCCAGGACAACAAACCAGGACCTGGAAGCTTCCCTCCGCCAAATGGAGGACAAAATGTACCAATTGCTGCTCAAATCCCACCATTTGGAGGACAAATTCCACCATTTGGAGGGCAAATTCCACCAATTGGTGTGCAAAACCCACCACAACCCGCAATTGGTGTACCAAATATACCAGCAATTGTACCAAAAGACGTGGAAATAATATCGCCAGTAACTTCCCAATTGGATAAGTTTGGTTTGGGTAATCTAGATCCAAGATTTGAACCTCAAGCTGTAAAACCATCAGTAGAACAGCAACCACCATTCCCTATAAACCCAGAAGTAAACCTTGTAAACCCATCCATAGGTTCAACACATGAAAAAATACAATTACCACCTTTGCAAAACCAAATACCAGACCAAACTCCAAATCCCACCAATATAAGTCCTCCTCCAATCAACTTTAATCCTCTTCCAATAAACGTCAGCCCCGCTCCAACTCCAAACCGTCCAGAAATATCCATTTCCGGTAATCAAATCAACATTCCTGGAAAAGACCCCATCCAAATCAAAGACCGTTATCCAGGAATGGTAGATGGTCTTCCAGATGGTATAACAGAAAAAGACATGCTGGATCTTTTATATAAATTCAACTACACTCTTGGTTTCCATGGACACTATGAAAGAGGCTTGAAAAATGGAGCTAAAATAGGAGCGTATTTTGTTAATGGAAGGGATGGAATTATGAGAGTTGTTGAGTATATTGCTGATGAAAATGGATATAGGCCGAAAGTTAAGTTTATTAATTTGGGGTTGGATTCGCCCGATACACCGAAAGAAGGCACGGAAAAAACGTTTGGACTGAAAGGGTTTGAGTTTGTTTGGTATCCAGTATAGCTAATACAATATTTATAATGTAGATTTAAGTTTGAATGTAGTTCGTACTTTATACGTAATTTTGTGTGCATGCAATTTAAGGACTAATAAATATTTTTAAAAATAAAAATAATGTTCTTTCATTTCTTGCTTAGAAATTTTATTTATAGATGACATCAAAGTTTTTTTAATAATTTTTATATATTATTAAACATTTACAAATAGAAATTAACTTTTTTTTTCTTTTTGAAATAATGCTAAATAATGATAAAAATAATTATTAAAGCTCCAAAAGAGCCGAAATACCGTTCAAATTTGAAATATACTTCACTGAAGTTCTCTTGTAGTTAAATATTATCTGAGTTTTTTTTTTCTTCTACATCATTGATTTACAAGAATTTTTTTACTTGTAATATGCTATTTATAAAATGCCATTGATTTGCACTTGTCTATTGTAAATTATCGCCATCTAACAGGTTATGTATAAACAAAATTAGAAAGTTGCTAGACTATAAATATAGAATACCATTGCTAATACATTATAATATTGAAAGATGTCGCTATATTGCGGTTTATTTTTTTAAAATTGTAAATACCTATAACAATTTACTTATCAATTTTGTAAAAGTATATAAAAAATAATTTAAAAACATTTCGTTATATTGCAGTAGTGCGTAAAAAATACATACCTATCTCAGGCCGAAAAAAGTTTACACCCTTGGGCAAATAAAATTTTGTCCGCAGACGTAAACGTTTTCTTTTATTTGGACCCTCTATATGTAACAGATATGTATAAAAAATATGCACGTATGTATTTAATATGGAAACGTCAAAACAAACAGCACATTGGAACATTGGAAAAACGCAACCAACAAAATAATACAGTGCACATTGTTGCTGAGTGCAAAATCCGAAGGCGATTTTTTTACAACACAGTTTTGATCTAATGCGATAAACAAATTGTACCAAACCTCTCATAACACGGGGCATATTCAAATAACACGATATCTAATGCGACATAGCATTTATAGTTAAGTACCTACTAACTGCGGAAATTATTATATTATTTTTCCATTTAAGATAATTCATAAAAAAAAAAATGCTGCAGAAATAATGACCCGTACTACGAGTGCACCTTTATATTAAAAGTGCTTTTATGGAACAAATTCCTCATAAGAACATGTGAACGCGTTCCGTAACAGCGTTTTTTATTATGAAAGTGTACTCATAATACGAGCCATTATTTCCATAATTAACATATCTACTAGTTTTTAGAATACTATTTTCATTTATAAATTTATAAGTCCCGGATAACACGGTTTCGCATTACACAAGATTTTCTACCATGTTATATTAAAGATTCCTATATTCAAATTATATTTTTTACCTTAGGTAAGGAATGTATTGTCTTTGGTCAAAAAATTCAGTGGTGAGTTTTTAATGAATAGGCACGTTTTAGGGTCTCTAGAATACGATTTTAGTAAATTTACGTCTGTGTTGATTGTGGTCTGTGTGTGACAAATTTATCTCCGATGATGACTCTAATACTACAATTTTAAAAATTATAATTCTTCGTATTCCACTTCTTTACATTATAAAGAGCTGATTAGATTGTGGTTACAATTGGTCAACCAAAAGTCCTTTTATTTGAAGTTCTAATCAGTTTTTCTTGAAAAAACGCAGTTAAATATAATTTTTTGACATTTTATGTTATTATCAATATGAAAGAATATCTTATTATCTATACAGTTTGATTATACATTTTCCTTCATATTCAACAGAGTTAAAGAATTATAAAGAGATTAATTTTCATAAATCAGCCAGATTTTCTATAATCATAGAAACACCTGATATATTCAAATACTAATTGACAGATGTTAGTGTCAAGTGCAATTTACATAGTGTATGTTCGTGTTATAATTTTATTGTATTTATAAATATTTTCCAATGAATTTTCAGTATGGAATTTATAAATATTTTCCAATGCATTTTCGGTATGGAATTTGTAGAACACAGTGTATGTTCGTGTTGCAATTTTACTGGATATATAGAATCTTTTCCAATGAACTTTCGGTATGGAATTTGTACAAAATATATAGAATTGGCCACATCAGATCTTTTAAGATTAAGATTT
The DNA here is from genome assembly GCA_943142095.1 of Ophonus ardosiacus. Taxonomy (NCBI): domain Eukaryota; kingdom Metazoa; phylum Arthropoda; class Insecta; order Coleoptera; family Carabidae; genus Ophonus; species Ophonus ardosiacus. The sequence continues at coordinate 37,749,472 of OW964832.1, read as the reverse complement.
TATATATTAAGTATTTGTAATTCTTGTATTAAATAAACCAACAACTATTTAAAGAAATGTTATAATAAGTTATTTAATGTAACGTAAGTATAATTATAACATTAAAATTATGAACACCTACGTATTGCTATATATTCTCGATAAACATAATTCATAAATGTATTATTTGTTGTTGTAACAGAAATTTTAGATTAATTATAGTCCCAAAAAATGTTATTTAAATTTTAAATTTATAATCCTTACAAAAACCTTTTAGCTTTATAATCTATTATACTAATTATTAAACAGTTATACAGTTAATAGTAATCTTCAGTCCCGTTTTTTATCAAAACAAAAACTCTAATTTATCTTTTAAATCTAAATTAGCATCTTTCCACCAACACACCTTTTTATCCTTTATACCTTTCTGAAAACTTCAATCTTTATTTAAGTTCCTAGGCGTGGCCAGTTGCAAAATTCTCACAGTGGTCAGTTTGGTTCGATCCGTTTATGGAAACCTGCTAGCTGGTCTGATACGTCAGACTTCACGCAAAAATAACGCAAGCGATTATGTGTAAGACGGTGGGCAAGTGGGCGAAGAATTATGAAATCAGAAGAAAGAAATAAAGGAGAGAAAGAGTAGAAGGACGATGTTGATAGGCGCCTATATGTCCTGCACTCAGGGCAGGATTCAAACGGATTTTAAATAAACTTTTTTATGGAGTGCTACAAAAAAATATGTGTACTAAAAAAGTATGTTGTGGTCAGCACAATACCTCTCGCCATTTTCATATTATGGTGAAAATCAAATGGCAGAAGACTTACGTCATTGACCCGAAAAAAAAACTTATAAAATGAAATATAACTTATAGAAATTATTTATTTTTAAATGCAGAAAAACTAAAAGAGTAGTATTAAGAAACTTACATATTAATGAAATTTACAAGTATTTCTAAATTAATATCTATTCCTTTTACGGAATATAAAATTATTTGAAATAATTGTAGTTAATTTTTATACCATACGTTGGCATGACAATGTTTACATTAAATTTTATATCGATTGAATATCAATCATGTCTCTTGGTTGTCAGTTCTCTCTGCGTTAAGTACTCGTGACTTGTGCTACAGTATTACTTGTTTATTTTAAAAATTAATTTACATTTATATAATACGGTGAGCCATTAATTCCGCTGAAAGCCGTTCAAAAGGCAATTTTTTCAAATATTTCTTTTATCAATCTTTAATTAAATTATGTATTTTTAGAGAGCAACAGATGCCCTGCAAATAAGCAAATCTTTACAAGCAAGAGTATGGGAACCCGTGTCAGAATGACAGCTAGTATTCATGTACATAACTTAGATATATCATAAATTTTAATTCAAAGTTTCAAGTTTTTCTAAGGTTTTTTTTTGTCACCAGGAAAGTGGACTTTACTTGGTAAGTTAAATAAACCACATGAAATTGGAAAATTTGGAATAAAAAATAATGACATTTGACATCTGCATATTATTACTAGCTGTCATTCTGTTACGGGCCCTCTTATCTGATTGTCAAGAAAGACCAACAAAATCACATGACTGCTCGCGCCGTATAAATTAGTATCCCATGTAAACGTAGTAGTCGTCATTACTTTAGGGATATTTTTTGATGACGTACATAAAAATTCTAATTACATCTATTATTAATATACCTATTTTCATATTTTTAATTCATTCTATAAATAAGTTTCCTCCTACTCTTCTAAATGTTCGAGATTCTTCAAATTCATTGAAGATATTAGCGGTATTTCTGACGAGTAAGGTAATGCAATATCTATAATTTTAAATATTTAATTAATAATAAAATAAGAAATAATAAATGAACTTCCCATAAAAAGCCTTCAGTAATATATTTGGATTTTTGACACAGACATTTTTTTGATCAATTACAAACATTTTAATTTGTCAACTGGTTTCCAATGAGTTATTTGGGCTGTGAGATTAATTACAACGGATTATTTTACACGTTATAATTCTCTATCTATACGTCTGTAGATGATATAATAAAAATGTTCAATGTATCAGAGAGAATTTTATATTCTTTAATAATTTTTTGTAACAACATAAATTTCCAAAAAATAATATTTAGAAGATTTTTTCAAGAAACTACTACTTCCGATTGTCCAATTGTTACCAAAACCTTTTAAGCTCTTCCCGTTAATGTCAAATTAAGGAATAGGTTGTTAAATTGGTCTTTAGTCTTATAGAATTTGAGAAACCGTCCCTCCAACATCCAGGCACACACACACACTCACATAAATCCCCATACACACACAGACATCATTATAAAAATGTTAAAATCGGATACTAGTGACCTTAAATCGCGCTTATTTGGATATGTGATTTTCAGCATGAATCAAATACCTCTCTTCGCGAGAGGTAAAAATATGTCTCTTTAGATAATGCGTTATTTGTGTTAAATTTCTTTAAATAATTTGGAGCTATTATTTGAGCCTGATAAAATTAGACCGTGATGACAGATTTATTTTATTTATTCTTTATTAGTAACAAATCTACTCATACTTATACATATGTAAAGGCTAAAATATAGGTCATATGTATAACGTACCTATTACAAATTAGAAATAAATAATAAAACTATATTATGAGCAATACAAATTTTATTACGAATGATGAATTTTATTTCTATTGTCTCACAAACTAAAATAAAATCTATATGATGTCATCATTACAATCATTAACAAAAAAATTGTAAAATACAACTCTGAATTTTGTTTCTTTGGCGCCAAACTTCACTATCAAGGTTATCTAAACGTACAATTTCTCTATGAATGATATAATTAATTGTAGATAAAGTCGACCAGCCTTTAACTTTAACCTACGCACCTGTAACAGGATATAGACCAGAGTTTTTACTTTCCCACGATATAATTTAATTTTTTCTGTTATCAGACAGACTATATTTCTATCAAAATGTAATTTATTCTGTATATCTACCCACGTTTCAACAAATGGTGGAGTTAAAAAGTTAATGGCATTAACTGCAGATTTTAATGGACGATAAAAAATATATATTACGATATTTTATTTCGAAAACAACATACTAAAAATTGCAAAATGGAAAAAATAAATTCGAAGAAAATATTCCTATTTATGAACAACTAAATTTAATTTTTATACTTATGTTGCAGAAGCTTTCTTTGGGTTAAAATGAATAGTATATTACTTTAAAAGGAGATGAAGTGATATCTTTGTGAAGAACCTGTAGATGTTTGACAACATTATTAGTATTTTAATCTGGATTTATTTTGGTTAACTTAAAAAATAAACGAACAAAAACTTTAAGTAAACTACTTATAGGTGGACTACTTTTGTGAATAAATATTTACTCTCACTTATGAGTTCAATGTTTAAAAATACCGAAATACATTTTTAGGTTTTTGAAAGACAAAAGAAGAAAGCAAATACATATTATTCTATCCAACGAAGTAGAATTTGTGAAAATTCATTAACCTCTATGGGATTTGAACTCAAGCCCATTGTATATCTAAACTTTAATTTCATTACTCGACGATGTTTGTGAACTTATATCTTACGGCCGTTTTTTTCATAATAAACTTTAAATTAATATGAAATATGTGTTCGTTTTCATTATTAAACTTTAGCTCTTTAGCGAGCACAGTAGCATTACGTTAAAGTCTAAATCACTTTCAATTTCATGTCAGGCATGATTCCAATACCTCTCTTAGCGAGAGGCTAAGAGAGGTATTGGATTCATGCTGAAATTCGCATATCCAGATTTTATTGAATAAGCACGATTCAAGGTCCCTAGAATCCGATTATAACATTTTTAAAATGATGTGTGTGTGTGTGGATGTGTGTATGTGTGTGTGTGTGTGTGTGTGTGTGTGTGTGTGTGTATGGCTGGATGTTGGATGGACGATTCCTCAAAAACTATAAGACATAAGACCTGTTTAACTATGAATTCCTCAATCTGACATTCCTGGGAAGAGCTGAAAAGGTTTTAGTAACAATTGAACAACCGGAAGTAGTAGTTTTTAAAAGAAATTCTTCCAAATATTAAGTTTTGAAAATTTTTGTTATTACTAATTTTGAAAAACAAAATTCTACACATGGCACATTTAAATTTTTTATTATATCTTCTATAAATTTAGAGATAAAGACGGTATAATATATAGAATATCGAGATATAACAAGTCGAGTAGGCGAAACTACACTAAGGAAACCAGTTGACAAATTGAAATGTTTATAACATAATTTGTAAATGACAGATTTCAGTGTCAAAAATCAACAGTTTTAGTGACATTTTGATAGCTTTTTCCGGGAAGTACATTTAATCTTTCTTATTGTTTTATTAATTAAATATTTGAAATTATAGGTAATATGCATATATCAATCAGAAATACCACCAATCTGGTTAATGAATTGGAAGAATCTGTGACATTTAGAAACTTCCTCATACAATGAAAAATAGATATAATTAGAATTATATGTGTGCAGAAGACATGTTAAATACAATAAAAAACAATATTTGGGTAAAGTTCTGTAATATTTTGTTATAAAACGACGGTTCGATAGCGAAGTGCAATACAATACTTATATAGTCTAATATGAAAATGGCGAGAGGTCTTGTGCTGGCCACAACAGATTTTTTTACATCATCGTGTCTCGAGTTACAGCCTTTTGAAGTTACATGATTTTTCATCGAAATTTTATGTAATTGAAAATACACAACATTTCTATGACATATCTTGTAACTTTAAATGGCTGTAACTCGAGATCCAATGATGTAAAAAAATCATGCTTGACATGAAATGAAAGAGAATTTCATGCTGAATATAGACTTTCATCGTCCGTTGTTCTAACTTTAACCGTGTATGAGTGATAAAAATATGAGAAATGAGTTAAATTATTTAGTTCATTTCTCATATTTCCATATACTACTCATACACGGTTAAAGATAGGATAACGAACGATGAGGGTCTATATTCAACATGAAATTCGCTTTCATCTCAAGTCAGGTATGATTGTTTTACATCATCGAATCTCGAGTTACAGCCGTTTGAAAATATATGATTTTTCATCGAAATTTTATTTTATTGAAAATACACAAAATTTCTATGATATATCAAGTAACTTCAAACGGATGTAACTCGATATCCGATAAAGTAAAAAGTTCATGCCTGACATGGTTTATGTTATTATAATTTGTTCCAAATAGAACATTACAATATAGGGGACTGACAGTTAGTAACTCGAGACATTATCCTCGAATGTTAAACTAAATCTTCAACCATTGTGTCACCACATTTCTCAAACATAAAAACGAAAACATCATCAACCTAACAACCACTTTTATTTGAATTTCGCCCCAATTAAATCCTTACAAAACTGAGGCAATTAATTTGCGAAAATACGTAGGTAGGTAATTTATGCAATCTAGACGACAGAAACAATCAGCGCGTTTTAAGTACCAACTCCGCTATACATCACAGAGTCTGTAGTCCGCAATCTGTGAACGTAGGTTGCCCGAATGGTATATCTTTACATAATATCCAAGCCATTGTCTGCAATTAGGTGAAATAGGGATGCGGAAAAGTAGAAGGACACTAGAACAACAACAAAGAATGTGCTACTGAGCTATTCATCGTAGGATGTAATCATAATGGAACAAAAAATAAGATAATAGAGTAATAATCTGTTGGAAATTCAATTGAAAGTGTGAATATTATCTTTATAATAATGAGGTATATTAAAAGAAAATTATAGATATGAGATTTTCGCTTGGGAAAAAGTTATAAAACTCTCCACGGAAATAAATGTTATTAAAATGTTGTGAATTTAAAATACAAAGTGCAGGAAATTGGTCTGACAAATATTATGTTTTGAATTAAATCTGGATAGTATAGTCTGATTCATGAAAGATGACTATTCAAGGTCACTTGGTCGAAGAAAGAATACACAGCACTTCATATAGCAGTAGATTAGCAAATATTTTGTATTAGGAAGAGAAAGACTATTTGACTCATGTTTATTTATTTAACAGATATACGTAACTTGTCACATTACTTATAACACACTAGGCACGGTATTTTCATCTCTGGTTAAACAGCCTGTTAATTTAACTGACAGTTAAAAGAAAAAGACAACATCGATATTATAGCCTAAATTGTAAAATTTACACATTTGTCAATTTTTCGATGTCACATTGTTCTTACAACTGACTTAATAGGCAAACGAGTCCTTCAAACTTCTGAATCAGAATAGTATGTAGGTATTCTGTAAAAAGATTTATAACGTCTCTTTAGTTACCAGACCAGTGTTTTTAGCTTCCGTCACCTTTAAGTAAGGAAGGTATTGTCTTTGGTCAAAAAATTCGGTGGTGAATTTTTAATGAATAAGCACGTTTTACGATTCCTAGAATACGATTTTACTAGTTTTACGATGATGTCTGTATGTATATATATATATATATATATATATATATATATATATATATATATATATATGTATATGTATGTGTGTGTGTGTGTGTGTGTGTGTGTGTGTGTGTGTAACAAAAAATTCTCCAACGATAAATCCAATACTACAATTCTAAAAATTATAATTCTTTCGTATTTCTCTTCTTTACATCTATATGAACAGCTGATTAGATTTTGGTTATAATTGATAAACCGGAAGTCCTCTTATTTGAAGTTCGTAACAGTTTAAAAACGCAGTTAAATATCATTTTTTGACATTTTATGTGATTATCAATATGAAAGAATATCTTATTGTCTGTACGGTTTGATTTTACATTTTCCTTCATATTAATTCAATAGATATAGAGTTAAAGTATTATAAAGAAATTACCTTTCATAAATCAGCCAGCTTTGCTAAACATGGAAACAGCTGATGTATTCAAATAATTCTAATTGCCAGACGTCAGTGTTAAGTGCAATTTACATAGTGTATGTTCGTGTTATACCTAATTTTATTGGATTTATAGAATCTTTTCCAAGGAACTCTCGGTATGGAGTTTCTAGAAAATAGTATATGTTCGTGTTACAGTTTTACTAGATAATATATAGAATATTTTCCGAGGAACTTTTGGTATGGGATTTGTACAAAATACATACAGGGTTAGTTAAAAGTATGGAGACGGCGATTTATTGTCGTTAATGTTCATTTTAGGAAATTATGTTCAATACAAAAGTTTTTTAAGATATTTTGATCTACATTTGAGAATACTATTATTATTATTATTATTATTATTATTATTATTATTATTATTATTATTATTATTATTATTATAATAATACTGAATTTTTTTTTCTTCAATTGTTTTTGAGTTACGCTTGTCCGCGTAATTTTTTTAAATGGGAACCTATTAATTTTACTCTACCATTCGATAGAGTATTTTTTTCTCTTTACAACAGTATGTTTGTTTTTTTTTTTTGTTTTTCAATTTATTTTAATAACATTTATACCAGGAAAAACACCGGTTCAAGTATTTACGAATAGTAGGTACATCTAAGATAGACAAAAGCGAAGCGATAAACAAACTCGAGCGATGTAATTTACATAGTTATTAGTTTGTTTTTAATGATAAGATTGTGACCGACAACTTTATTGGAAATAATTTTGTCTATATCACATGAACCTACTATTCGTAAATACTTGAACCGGTGTAAAATAAATTGAAAAACAAAAAAACAAACATACTGTTGTAAAGAGAAAAAAAACACTATCGAATGGTAGAGTAAAATTAATAGGTTCCCATTTAAAAAAATTACGCGGACAAGCGTAACTCAAAAACAATTGAAGAAAAAAAAATTCAAGTATTCTCAAATATAGATCAAAATTTCTTAAAAAACTTTTGTTTTGAACATAATTTCCTAAAATGAATATTAACGACAATAAATCGCCGTCTCCATACTTTTAACTAACCCTGTAGAATTGACGGAAGGTAATGTGCTGGCCACATCAGATTTTTTTATACCGAGTTACATACTATAGTTTTTCTACTGGAAATAATGAAGGCAGCAAAATTACACAAACAATTTCAGCGAGCCTTTTGATAAAATTTTTATAGCTCACCACTGGTTATAACTCAAAAATGGCTAAAGTTTAAATGTAAATATCTCGAAAACGAAGAGTTATCGACATGCGGTTTAAAAATTTCGCATCAGCACATTGTTGTGTATAAAAATTGGAATTTATAAAATTTTGAAAATATTGTAGAAGATAGATCCTACTTATTTTGTATTTTGATTTCTATAACATGACTGGCACAAAGATATTTATAACACATTTATTTTCCAGACAATAATGAATTATATGTGTTTCTTAACCTAACTAATTCAAAAAATGCAAACATGCCGCATAGGTCAAAAAACTTCTGTAGGTTCAGTAACCGTTATAATACATGTAAAGTACATATCACATCCATATTAGTTCCACCACTAAATATTATCAAATAACTGGAAGGTCCTACGCATAGCCTTAAGAAGAGCATCGAAGCTTTAACTGCAGTGTATAGTGTCACATTTCAAGAAACAGGAGGTGATTTACAGTTTTATACGATTATACTTATTTGCGAATATACCAATAAAATTTAAATAGCTTAGAGTGGGTGGTGATAGATAAAACTGAGTAGGTAATATTAAGCAGAAGCATTTTATAACTGATTTTTAAAAAATATATGTATATACGTATAAGTTGCAATAAGTTTGTGTCAAATAAATAGTTATTTACTTATCAAGGCAAGGAAGTTCGTCTTTTCATGACGAATATGGAGATTGTTTGCAGGGGCGTAGCCGAAGCAAATAACTATAAGAAGTCATGAAAAGGAACTTCAATGACGAGATAAGAATTATTTTTTCTGAAATCGTATAATAAATCAAAATTACTAAATTGTACATATAACCTTTTCATTTAACAAATAAATCACATTGAAAACCTAAGGAACTCTAAAATTGTACAATATAAATTTTACATTTTACATAAATAATTGTATTTAATATTGGGACGAAAATAAATATGGCAACGTTACATTTTGCTTCCCTGCCTAGGCAGGGAAATTCAATTTGCTTGCGGCAGAAAAGTAGATCACATGAAGATTTCAGGAAAATATTATTATACTCGCCGTCAAAGTATTCGCTAGTGAAATAGAGCAATATGACGTCTAGCGGCGAAAATATGAACTAGTGCATGGTAGTAAGTCGTAGCCGAGGTAGCGGCGAACGCATCGTTTCTGTCACTTATTTAACAAATAAATCACGAGTGGAGTGAAATTTGTAGACTATACTTCATTTTACGTAAGAAAATAGTAAATAACTCTTAAGAGCCGACCGTTTTTACATGCATTGAATAAATAATTTAAATTTGTGAAACCAAGCTTCGTCAATAATAAATATATTTATCTGTAAAAATGTCAAAATCTAAAATTGCAACAAAATATGGTTAAACATCACTTAATTCTGTAGATTTTATTTGACAACTGACAGGCGATATTTGTTTCGTTTCTGTGAAATAGGTTTATATTCTGACCAATCAAAAGGTAGAATTTATATATCCCTAACTAAACCAACGCTATTCTTACGTGAAATAAAGTATAATAACAAAATCTAAAACTTCAACACATTTTAGTTGCGTTTAACCTATGTACGTCATTAGAACGCAGAAATTCAGAAATAAATAATTTCCATAATTTCCCGAAAACAAGAACCTAAATTCTATAGAAAAATTTATTAGAGAAATTTACCAATTTGAAATAGTTGGTAGACGAAAGTTATGCATTCATCTTTTAAAAATGGGAAAGGAACCGAGTAAAAATAGGCTTGCATTTTGTAAAGCAAGATTATATTTGGTATAACTACAAGATAATAATTACTTAGTGTCTTTATTAAAATACTTCGTAATGAAATCTAAACTTGTAGACCTGCCTACCTGCCTGCACAAAGATGACAATAAAATAATAATACTTATCTCTCCATTAATCTATCAAAGACTAATAATGCAGTACTATGTAGATTCAAGAAAACAAAGACTCGAATCATGTAAATTCAAAATTCGAGAGAATGCTGAACATAATTTTTATATGAAACGGACTAGTTCGCAAAATTCAAAATGTTATTCATACTAGAAACATTATTTTTATTTAATATTAACTATAATATTACTTTGTATTTCAAACGCCGCAGTGTATAAGAATACAATTGCGGGAAACGAAGCATCTACCTTAAACCGGCCATATTGTTACGTCACGCGCTAAGCTCCTCCTCTTCTTCACTCGCGAATAGACTCGAGATTTCTACACTCTTACTAATTTCAGTGATTATGTTCTCCCCTCTCCCCAGCCTCCCCTGGGTGTGGGGAGTTGAATTTATTTACAGGATTGGATGTCCCCCTCCAAATCGTTAAACTTTTATTTCAAACATTTTTTCGTATGCTGCATGATCCTGAAGATATTCCAAGTGGTACATTGAAATGGGACACCCGGTATATAATAATAAAAATCAGAACTCATTTGTTTTAAAATGATGTAACAAATTATTTTTTCCAGTTAATTGTTACTTGCATTTTAATTATGCCTGTTACAAGTTTTATCTTTGCAGTGAATCTGCAGTTTATTAGAACTACTTCGGCACAATGAATAAATTTGTTTATTAGATATTGCGAAATTTAAACCAAGGTTTTCTTTAAGTAATACCCTGAAGTAAGTAATTTTATAATTTGAGGCTACATACTAAATAATTTGACGTTTTGTACATACATAGAATGAACTCTTGCATGAATTTTTCTCATTAATTTAAATCCAATTTTAAAATAAAAAAAATGAAATTAATTACGATCTATTTTTTATACTACAAAGAGGAAAGAGTTATTAAAATGTAACTTAAAGTATTGGTTTCTATCTTAATCACACCTTGACAAGTTACAGTTTCAAATGTACTGGACACGGCATGAAGTTAGGAACAACCAACAGCTATTTCATAAGGAACAGACTAAACGTAGTTTCCTGTAGCTTTCGTTTCATCAGCAATGGATGACAACTGTCATTGTATAAAAATAAGTATACCAATTTTTACAAAATTTGTTCCATTAGTTAAGTTCGCGCAGCCAAAAAACTGAAATCTTTGAAAATGGACAAAATCACAAGGAGTACTTCTTAGATTTTTAATGATTTTGCTCCAAAAATTGTATCCATTGTCCAAAAATTTTGAAAAACTGGAATATAAATAGTTAGACTTTAATGGCAAATATCATTGTACGATTTATTAAAATTAAATCAATAAAATTTGTTTATGCGTATGATTTTGCATATTTATGCAAATTTTGAAATATTGTAAACAGATGAATAAACAACTTTTTGTCTGTTTATCTAGTTTTGCAATCATATATGTTTAAAGAAAATTATTAGATATTAGATATTATCAATTAAATTTATTTTATATAATTATTGCATAAAGCTGTCAGTACTTCATAATAATTCTAAGAACTTATTTCATTGTTTTATAAATAAAATCATTTTTATGTCATTGGAACAATAGAACAATAACTATTTGCAAAATGAAACGTAACTAATATTTCTGCATTTCCCAGAAAATAATGACTTCAATTTTCCATACTTTGCAAACGTTTAAAATAAAATAAACTTATCTCATACATAATCTATAACACGGACTAAAATGAAAATGTTCCATAGAATCTCAGAACAATATCGCATCAAATCAAATTGTTTTCAATGCAGCGGAAACAATGCACTGTTGGGTAATACATGAGTCACTTTTTAATTTAATTTAAATGTAAGACGGTGTATTTGATCTAATATAAAAAGAATTAAACCGTTTGTAATTATTTAAGGCATATTATTATATTTTATTTCCCCTTTATTATAATTAAATGAAACATTGGGGTCCTCCATAATTGTTCTTTTTAACTTTATCTAAATTGGAAACAATCTTCAGTTACAGAAAGTCTTAATTGTTATTCGATATATATAGTACAGCCTCAATAATCCGGATCTTTGTAATTCGAATTCTTCGGTAGTTCGGAGTCCTGTTTACTTGTACTATGTACTCTGTAGTCCGGATTCCGGACAGTTTCGGTAATACGGATGCGTACCTACGTTCGTTTGAAACTTCACCAGACATCACCTGATAGGCAGTTGGCTGCAGCAGACCACCCTACTCACGTACTATTAGTAGTAGTCGAAGTGTTCCTGATTATTGCACTATGGGTCCGCGAAAACACATTACGTTGTCTTTACAACCAAAAAATGAGATTCTTGAACAATTAAAAAATGGAGTGTCGAATAAACAATTAGCAGCACGATATAAAGTGGGTACTTCTACCATTTCGGACAAAAAAAAAAAAAAAACAGAAAAAAAACATATTCAAGAGTAATTGATAATTTTCTAATTGTGCCACATGGTTATATACTTTTTATCTATGCAGATTTATTTCCAACTGTGATTCTGGGCCAGTATTTATATATGTATTTAAATAAAGCATTACAAACTGCTCACTTAACTGAATTTTGTATCAATACAAGAAAAATCGCGGTAATCCGGATATTTCGTTATTCTGGATTGGGTGTGTTTTTATTAGTCCGAATTAACGAGGTTGCACTGTATATATATATAATATTTATTTAATAATTATGTTGATATCTGTCATTTGACAAAATAGCATTTCCTGATTTGATTCGTAATACACACACTTTTTTTAAAATTTTTATCTGCCAATAGAAAGTTCCACATCACACAAAAAAGAGAACACTTTTTTATCCAAGATTTTACACTGCCCAAAAACGGCTATATACACGTGCCAAGCAATTGTTTGTTTATTTGTTTTAATCTTCATGTTAAAGGAATGCAGATCTTAGGTGTGGGATCACACGGATCACCATAGCTGTGAAACATCTGACTGTCGATGCAAATACGGCAGTTGACATCACGTAGGCTGTGCCTTGATCGTATTCACACAAACTTGGATTTTATAAAAGAATTTTATTTAATTTTATCCCGTATTAATTCTTATAAGACGATTTTTCATGGCCAAGTTCAATGTTAAATTAATCTGTATGGAATTTCGTATTAAACAACTTTTTATGACGTGTAAAATGTATTATAAATATTATGACGTATTTGCATAAGTTCTTATGTCCATATCCGTATATAAATATATAAAAAAAATATTCACGTAATTACATCTTGTATTAATCACGAATTGTGAATTCGAATTTCAAATTTTTAAACTCTGACCTTCCGGTTTGTAGAAAATCCTATTTTTTTGTAAATTCAGACGTTATTCGTATAAAGTTATTAATAATTATGATATGATTTTATACTTGACTGATTTATTTTTAATTTGTTTCTGTATGTTCCAAACTTTAACAACTTATATAATTTAATATAGGTACTAATTTTAGATCAAAACGATTATTATTCTAATTCTCAACAAAGGACTAAAATAAGATGACTTATGAATTGTGAGTAAAATTGCTTATCGAGAAATAAATATAAAACTAATAAGGATTTTTACACATCATAAATAAATATATATTTGTAGCAACTTTTATAAAGGCCACTTCAGCCACGAGTTTTTGTGACACGAGAGAAAAGCGAGTGTATAAAAACCCAGTGTCTAAGTTTACATATATAACAAGTTACATATTATACTTTTTCTACGACTGATAGATTAGATTAACTTATTTTTACACACTGACAGTTTCAGCAAATACCTATAGCACTTCAGCCCGTGCTTAAATCAGCTGTAAGTAGACCTAGCGTCATGTCGTATCCAATACCTATACTTAGTTGAAGACACAGCTTTTTAGATTGTGATTAAGATTTTGCGTTAATAAACCACACTGTTTAAAGTAATTGAAAACAAATTAATGTTTCCTTGAAATCCATACAATTATTCATATTAATAAAAATGTGCAAATGAAGATTATTACCTTCCGTCACCTTTAGGTAAGGAAGGTATTTTCGTTGGTCAAAAAAATGCAGTGGTGAGTTTTTAATGAATATAAATGTTTTAGGGTCCCTAGAATACGATTTTACTAGTTCTATGATGATATCTCTATGTGCGTGTTAGTGATAAAAAATTCTCCAACGATAATTCCACTACTACAATTCTAAAAATTATAATTCTTTCGTATTAATTTTTTGTACATCCCATTGAAGAGCTGGTTAAAATTGGTCACCCCGAAGTTCCTTTATTTAGTTCTTAACAGCTTTTCTTTAAAAAAAGCAGTTAAATATCATTTTTTGACAGTTCATGAGATTGTCAATATGAAAGAATATCTTATTGACTATGCTGTTTGATTATATATTTTCCTACATATTCAAAAGATATAGAGTTAAAGAATTATAAAGAGATTAACTTTCATAAATCAGCCAGCTTTGCTATAATCTTGGATACAGCTGATATATTCAAATAATTCTACTAAATGACAAATGCCAGTATCAATTTACATAGTGTATGTTCGTGTTATAATTTTATTGGATTTATAGAATCTTTTCCAAGGAACTGTCGGTGTGGAATTTGTAGAAAATAGTATATGTTCATGTTACAATTTTACTGGATCTTTTAGTGTGGGATTTGTACAAAATGCATAGAATTTTTTTAGTTTCCGGTATACCATATTTATAAATTTCTTGGACTTTCCTCCATTCTTCAGATTAGAATCACAAAGGCGACAATATTATTCCAAGAAATATATCTACTTACAAAAACCGCAAGTCTATATTTGTCAAACAAACATAACCTAAACAGTTTTCTGCTAATATGATTCAATCTTCCAATCAATTCATTCCTTCCTAATCTACCATTCAAGATCACTTGTGGGTAGTGTAGAGTTCCTAGGTAACAACAAGCAACTTTACTGCCATTACTCTGCTGCCTGCAGAATCGTATTTCACGGTTTTTATCGAGATCGGACGACGTCAGAGTAGGCTTTGGAATGAGTGGGTGTCCGCAACTGCCGCTAGTGTCACTAGTGTAGGCTTTTGCAAGAAGGGAAATAAATAGCGAATGGATTGGAATAGTGCCATACAAGGAGCAGGCCTCGGGCCCGGTTTATCTCTTGGCGCCCCTGATTGGGAGATACGTAATGGGGAATTCCACCATTTTATATATATATATATATATATATATATATATATATATATATATATAATTTCATTTGAAAATATTAGAAAAACTAAGACTATTGATGAAAATCCGGTGAAAAAATTCCTATTAATAAGCGAGTTATGGTCTCCCGAATAATGAAAAAATTGACGTGACGTCACATTTATGTGTTTTTATATCAAACTGTTTTCATCATGGACCTAAATGTTCTTGAAATATATGCTATTTTAAGTTATATTTACATAAAATAAATGAATATTATAACACTGTATAAGTCTACATAAGTAGGTACTTTATAATTACAGGTGTATTTAATATTAAATTTAATGCAAGAAATTCATGTTAAAATAAAAACTGTTTGAAAAGTGTAGTACAGGAATGTTAGCCCCTCCTTTCGAACTTGAATTTCTTAACTTCCATTGGTAGTAACCCCCACCTCCTAACACGCTATTTGTTATGCATGTATAGACGGTCTTTCGGTCGCCAATCAAAATATTATATATACATTTCATATACGTGTCGAAGCGCTATAACAAAAAACTCCTTATTTCCGAAATATCTCAATTAAACCATTTAATTTTTTTATTAATTTTCGTTATTCAGCATATACATTCGTATTTTTTTACTATTTTCCTTTAATTCGATTGAGCTGGAATCCCCTATTGAACTAAAAGTACGATATTTGAATCTTCACCATTGATTATAGGTTTTCACAAAATGTTTTAATTAAAAGAATACGTTGTTAAATGATAAAATAATGAATTGTCAGATACAGTAAAAGCTATTAAGAAAAATATGTTGTGGCCAGCACAAGTCCTCTCGCCATTTCCATATTATATTTAATTTTTTAATTCACTCTATAAATAAGTTTCCTCCGATTCTTCTAAATGTTTGAGTTTCTTCAAATTCGTTGACGATATTGACGGTTTTTCTGATGCATCATATATGTAGGTAATATATGTTATGTATCTATAATTTTAAATATTTTATTAATAATAAAATAAGAAATATTAAATGTACTTCCCAGAAAAACGGTTCGTTATAATTTTTATCCAATAAAAGAGTCGACATTGAAGAAAAAATCGAAATTTTATTTGTCAAGTTTGATTCTATTTGTCAAAAATTAAAATGAACCGTTTTGAAACTTTACGAGTGTTTATGAATATGGGCATTAATCTTATAGAATTTGAGAAATTGACACTCTAACATCCTATCACACACACACACACACACACACACATACACGCACACGCACATACACACACACACACACACACACACACACACACATTATTGTAAAAATGTTAAAATCGGGTTCTAGTGACCTTAAACGTGCTTATTCGCTAAAGGAGAAGGAAAAATGGCAACGAAATATAGTGCAGTAGCCCTCGTAACTAAAAACATAAACTTTAGCGTCTCGTTGTTATTGACATTTAGAAATTACGACACATCACATGCCGTGAGAATTTCGCAAACTTGCTCTCAATGATCTACTTTTACAACAGAACTTGAATTAATTGTTAAACCATGTTCAAAAACTTTAAACCGATTAATAAATTCTGCACATATCTCCATACCAGTTCTCTATATGCTTAAAAACTGTCAATATAAATTGTGTGAATTCTTTTCATAATGGCCAGTCATCTATAACTTTCGAATGAATAAATTTATTGCAAGATTTTCATTTATAAGAGTAGTTTATATCTTGCTGAGATATAAATCAAAAATCCATGCCACTACTATAAGCATACGTGCTATGCATATATGAGTCTCAAATGTGTCATTAAAAATCTAATTAAAATAAAAGTGAAATCGTGCACAATCGGATTTATATCCATACGATTGTTTTGTCAAGCGTTTGCTTTAGTTTCATTCAAATATTTATTGTTGTAATAATAATTAGAATAGAATTTGGAGTTTTTTGAAATGTTCAAACAATTCCGCATTGGTACACGTACTTGAGAAATTTTGTTCAGAAAAATGTAAATATTTATATTTGTACATAATGGTTTTTTATAGATAACATTCTATGAAAAGATTATCATATTTTATTTCATTAATGGCCATTTGCATCGCTTATAGTCAAGTTTCAGTTGTTGGTTAAATTGACAATATCGTATCGCAACGAAATGTCAAATGAGTTGTTAAATGTTACTGTCAAAATTTCGGAACGTACTTTTTTGTTAACCTGTACTCTAATGACCGTATTTATAAACACTCGTAATGTTTCAAAACGGTTCGTTATAATTTTTGACAAACAGAAACTCAAACTTGACAAATAAAATTTCGATTTTTCTTTCAATGTCGACTGTTTTTATTGGATAAAAATTATAACGAACCGTTTAAAATTTTTACAAGTGTTTATGAATACGGGCATAAGTGTGTAAGGGCCAGTTTTACAATCTCTGATTAAAATTTTAACTGACAGTTAAATAAACCGTATTATACATCGGATTATTTATAGCAATGCCAAATTTGGTATTTGACAGTTCATTTCGTTTCAATTTTGTTTATTTAACTGACAGTGAAAATTTGAACCAGAGTGGAGCAACTGGCAATAAATGATAAAACTTTATGAATCAATTCAGGAGATTCCATAATATTGGATTAAGACACAAAATGAAAAAAATATTTTATTTTCTGGTCGTACTAACAAAAATAGATTTATTTATTTTCTATTTTCGAAATTCCAATTTACTTCGATACAAGTCAATACGATGATTCAAAAATTTCAAATCACAGGTGGATTTCCATTTTCATTCTCGAGATACTAACATTTTAACCTTTATCCATTTCTGGGTTGACACATAAACGGGTTGAGATAAATAAGTAAAACAATTAAAAAAGTTTACCAAACAGCATTTTTCAAATATATCCTGCTCCGCAAAACTTTACAGAATAAAATTATGAATTTTTGTACTCAAAATTTTTGAATTAATGCTAAAATGTTAACATTGAAATTAAGTACATAGTGCAAATCATCGAACAAGCTTATTCTGTAATATATTTTTTATAAAACAGTATGCTACATTCAGAAATTGGTAAATAATAGAGCTGTTGCAAGAATTTTTACATGACTTCTAAGTAGAAAATTTTAAAAGATATTGTTCTTTAAAGAGCCTCAAATTTGAAAATATCACGAAATAACCATTAGATATTGTACAATTAAATATTGAAATTTGTGCAATATTTTGAAAAAGTCACGTGATCTGAAACAGAATGTGACGTCAGAGTACATACAGTTTAACATGTGACAAACTGTCGCCTACTTTTATTTATATAAATAACGTAAACAATTTTCCTATTGGCCATGAATAACACGCTGTATATCACAGGAGGGGTGGGGGTTGTTTTCCGTGGCTATTTCTAATGTCAATCTTTTTAATTAATTATTTACAAAAATAATAAAATAAATAAAAAATAAATTTTTATTATTATTTTTATTACTGCGAAAAATGTTGCACAAACTTTCATTTAATAGTTATTTAAGTAACAAGGAATGAAAGTACATATTTATATCCGAGGAAGTTGTACTAGACCGAGGCGTACGCCGAGGTCCTAGTAACTTTCGTGGATGTTAAGATGTATGTACAATCCGTGTTACTACTAAAAGATTATGCTTAAATATTCAAAAATATAGCCTGGTTGACATCTGTCATCAACATTATTCTTTTTTCTTACTACAATTTTCAATTCAAGTTACCTGTGATTATTTTCCTAGGAATGTAAGTAAATTTATTAAGTTCCGTCGTCAAGGAAAAATTATAAACAAATATAAAAGGTAACTTACATATGTAGTAACTATGGTTGCAATACATACAATACAAGTAGCGCGAAAAATACTTTTTGCCCTCCTGAAGTGTAATAGGAACTTTACAATTGTATACACAGCAAGTGTAACCTACATTTTACGCTTACTGTGTTGTAACTTGTTTAACTATGCGGTAAAATAATCAAAATACACTGGACGTTTATGGGCATTTAGGAAAGAAATCATCTTTACTATAATAAAGTTCATGTAAAAAAGTACTACCTACTTAAGTTATTTTTTTACTTTAACATTTCCTATATTTAAAATTAATTTATATAAACCAAACTCACGGTAGCGACATCTGTCATTATTGTAAAAACCCGCCATTACCAACATAGTCACCGATCGATATACCTATCAAATACGCGAGCATTGCTGAAATGTCAAATATCGACACCTACCTATTATTTATTACGAAGAAAACATGAGCAAATAAATATATTATCAGTCATAAACAACGTCTATTATTATAGATAAATTTTTGGTAGAAGAAGTACTCTAATGAAGGTAAGTAAAATCAAATTTGGAAATTGACTTAACCCCAGTATTTTAAACTAACCCTTTTCAGAAGTACAACCTATCTCATTGAAAAAAGTGATTTTCATTATCGTCGGCCAAAAAATTTGATACAATTCTCGTGCGTGAAGTATTTTACAGCGCTCCAGCTAATAAGGCACTCGCCTTAAATAAATGTAAATAACTATTTTAAAAAATATGAAACAGGCTTATTATATCATTAATATCAGACAAACAAAATCGTTTCTGATTCTCGTCGTTTATAATTAATTTATTTGAAATTCATTGTAGTTAGATGACTATATCGAGAAGTTATTACAAATTAACAATAAAGTGCATTGTAATATTTATTGTTAATTAAACATTGAATCAAACTCATTTGCTTGCTCCACATTAAACAGAAAAATACATCTTCATTAATCTCACATCCTCCTCTATTAAGAAAGCATTCATTTATTCAACTCATCCCATCCACATTACCAATTATTCACGGTTTAGTTCATCTACTTCCAAATTTGACTTTGTTTGCTCTCTGTGGCTGCAGACGTGACAAATCCAAGTCATTCCGACTAGTGTGCTTTGGAGAAAGTTGGCGACTCGTTGGTTTGTTTTTGCTGCTCTGGTTCTCAATGTCGGAAGGAAGAAGTACCGGCTACGCGCGGCTATAGGTTATGCGTGTGAAAATGTTGCAGTGACGACATACAGAAGAATTTGAATTAGGGAAAATTTATTTGGTGTGATCTAACTTTGGAATCGGAATAAATATATTGAGTATTTAGATTATGACTAAAAAAACTTTTTAACATTAAATGTTAGTCGAAATATCAGTCATACAGAAACTGTCCATTCAAAACCGACGTTTGGACAAACAATATTATTGAGGTTCATTAAAGGCCAACTTCGTGTACACTGCTTAGATAAAAAATTTGATGTGGCCAGCACAAGACCTCTCGCCATTTCCATATTAGGCTATATAAGTATTGTATTGCACTTAGCTTTCGAACCGTCGTTTTATAAAAAAATATTACAGAACTTTACCCGAATATTGTTTTTTATTGTATTTAACATGCCTTCTGCACACGTATAATTCTAATTATATCTATTTTTCATTGTATGAGGAAGTTTTTAAATGTCAGAGATTCTTCCAATTCATTAACCAGATTGGCGGTATTTCTGATGGATATATGCATTTTACCACAATTTTACCTATAATTTCAAATATTTAATTAATAAAACAATAAGAAACATTAAATATATTTCCCAGAAAAAGCTATCAGAATGTCACTAAAACTGTTGATTTTTGACACTAACACGTGTCATTTACAAACTATGTTATAAACATTGGAATTTGTCAACTGGTTTCCTTAGTGCCTTAGCCTCTGCGATTAGTTTACTCTATATAGTGTCTTTATCTCTAAATCTATACAAAATATAATAAAAATTTTAAGTGTATTAGATGGAGAATTTTATGTTCTTCAATATTTAATAAAAAAAAAACTCCCAAAAATTATATTTAGAAGAATTTTTCTAAGAAACTACTACTTGCGATTGTTTAATTGTTACCTTTTCAGCTCTTCCCAGGAATGTCAGATTGAGGAAACTGCAGTTAAATATTTTTTAAGTCTTATAGTTTTTGAGGAATCGTACCTCCAACATCCATACATACACACACACATACACACATCCACACACACACACATCATTTTAAAAATGTTATAATCGGATTCTAGGGACCTTAAATCGTGCTTATTCAATAAAATCTGGATATGCGAATTTTAGCATGAATCCAATACCTCTCTTAGCGAGAGGTAAAAAAAATAGAAATATAGAATATAGAATCTTTCGCAAGAAACTTTCTGTATGTTGTCAAAGTCATCAGTCATCTTTCAAAATGATGTATTCAGTACAAGAAAAAGTACAGACATAACAGTATAATTCTAATATGAGTTTAATACCCACATTCATAAACACTCGTAAAATTTTAAAAGGTTCGTTATAATTTTATCCAGTAAAAAGTCAACACTGAAATAAAAATAGAAATTTAATTTGCCAAGTTTATTTTATTTGTTGAAAATTTTAACGATCCGTTTTCAAACTTTACGAGAGTTTATAAATATGGGCATAAGACAAGTTTCCAATTTATTTGCTGTTATTTTCAGTTCAGGAAATATTAGACAAATTATAAATAACACTAACAAAATTACACATTAACCTTAAAATTTAATTATAATAAAACTAAATACGTATTTCGAGAACTAAGTTCTCATCATCACATTACTCAACATGTCAACCATGCCAGAGGTCTTGACAACTCTGAAAAACAAGAGAAGATACTAGGATTATATAGGGACAAAGAGCTACGATAGATAAAAATTTTCTTTAAACCGAGTGTATATTTGTCTTTTATTTGACCGATGTAAACTTTATCACAATCATTACAACTAATGTTATACGTACATTTCATATTAGGTACACATTAATGTTAAATATGTTAAAAATACAATATGTTCTTATTGTAGTATGCAAATTTTTATATTTGAGAACTATTGGCTTCTCAATTCATTATGGAAATTTTCGATAGTTATGCTAATTTTATTTGCGATTCTCTCCCTAATTAGCTACATTTTCAAATGAGATCCATATCTTGATTAAAAAGATGAAAAGATTATAATATTTAAATACGGCTTTGATTTTTATTTACTTGCTTATAATCAACGAATATATTAATTTCTCAGTCGTACGAATATATTGCTTGAAGTATTTACTTTCGTTTTCAGAAAAGTGAATGTTAAGACAGTAATTTGTGTACAACTGTCAAACAGGATAAATGTTATCAACCTGTTCCAGATAAATCTAGCACGAAACGCATTATTTAAATGAGTATCTTACGTTTCTTGTTCAAAATATTGCGAGACTTATTATTTTCTGAAAGGCAATTAGTGTGTCAAATTATTATTAAATAGATATTTCATAAATTAATAATGTGAAGGACATTATTAGCATGATCTACTTGTTATTAAAATTATTGATATTATACAAATTATAGAAAAATATTATTAATTAATAATTGTGTCACAGTAAAAATGGAATTTACAGAATGCATATGTGCTCGTCACTAAAAATCGAGGGACGGTCATAAACAGCTTAACCGCACATCACTTAAGTTCACAAAAAAACCTAGAACTTCTACCCATCCCATCATAAATAATTCCATTATAGTTTTATAGTATAGGGGCAGTTAAGCTGTTTATGACCGTCCCTCGATTTTTGGTGAGAAGAACTATACTACATCTACCTACACAATCTTATATTGGTGACTGAAATTACCAGGTGACTTTAATTATTGGTACTGTGTTTCGAACTACTATACTGAAATTTTAAATCAGTAAATTATCTTTCTTTTATGAAATAAGCAATATAAATTATTATTTTTATAATAAATTTACAATATTAAAGGCTTTTTATTATATGATTTTATCTAATTAGCAAATATAATTTATTAACCGGTACAAATTATATTCTGATGTCATGAATATTTTTGCCACAATATATAAATACTTTTTTTCTATAGCAGATTTTAAAGTGTGCTTTGTTCAACTCGAAATAGTTGACTAAGTGACATTTTAACCGCAAGGGTAGATAAAATAATTCTTTAACAGCAAGGGTAGATAAAGAACTTTAATTTTTATTTAAATAAAAACACATTATACATTTTGGCGATTCATATTATATATATCTTCAATTGTATAAACATGAATAGAATGAAATTGTTTTCAAACAAATTCTATAACTACCACGCTACTGGGATTTCTAAATTGTTCTTAAATAATTTAACTTATAATCGGTTTTTCTAATTTTTGCTCTTTAAAATCCGCTATACAAAAAAATAGAATTTTACACACGACGATAAAATTAAATTATCGACTCACGAAAAAAAAACCGCTCGTCAATAAAATACAATTTTATAGTATTGTATAAAAAATAACTATTGTCTGCTATTTCGAAATAGATTTTCCTTTTCCCGTATACATACTTTCAATTTTCCTTTTCCAAATTTAAGTGAAATCGTACATACTTCTAATAATTTTTAAATTTTTGTATGTAGCTATATTTGTGATCTTTACACTTACTATATCAATAATTTTAATTTTTTCTTTCAAATTTCAAAACTTTCTAAATTGTTTATTTTTAGTAATTTAACATCAATATTGAAAGAAATGTTGTCTTTCATTTTAAATAGTTAATTAAAATTAAAAGAATGCGAAAATTATAAATTTTCCTCCCAATTTTAATAATTAGAACTTTTTATAAAAACTTATATGAATTCAACATATTTTTATAACTTAATGAAATATGTTATAATTTATTTATAACAAGGTGAAACACCGGAACATAGATAATGAAATCACACGATATTAAGTGGTTACCCATTTACCTTTGTTTTGTTATCTAGATTAGTCACAGTTTTCCGTAATTAAATTGTGGTAAGATAAAAATTTATTTAAAAATCTCACTTCCATATGTCCTTGATATGTCAACCATTAACCACAATACATTGCTAAAAATTATCATGTCTATAAACATAAATACCTCTGGCAAAAATGATATTATAATAACCGTGTATATTTGGATGAACCAAATCGTTTAGTACCACAAAACAAAAATTTATAAAATATTATTATATTTTTACCTATCGTTAAGAAAGCTATTGGATTCATAAAAATCGCATTACAGACTTTAGTGAATAACATTTTTACGATGATATCCGTGTGCGTGTGGCATGTATGTGTGTATGTCGGAACCACGGTTTCTCAAATATTATAAGATTTAAGACATATTTGACTACGGTTTCCTCAATCTGACATTAATGGGGAACAGCTGATTAGATTTTGGTAACAATTAGACAACCGGAAGTACTAGTTTCTAGAAAAAAAATATAAATATTATCTTTTGATAATTTATATTATTACAAATACTAAAGAATATAAAAATCTCTATCCAATAGATTAAATTTTTATTATATCTTCTATAGATTTAAAGATAGAGAAATATAAATATATAAAATAATATTTTGAAATGAATCCCACAGCCCAGACAACTCCAGGGAAACCAGTTGAAAAATTAAAATGTTTGTAATTGACAAAAAATGTCAGTGTCAAAAAATTCAGATACATTACTGAAGACTTGTTCGGGAAAAGTACATTTCATATTTCTTATTTTATTATTTATTAAATATTTTAAATTATAGATACATATCCTTTATGTTCTGAAAATGGGTGAAAAGCTTCAGGTAGAACGATTCGATAATCCTAAAGCAAAAAATTTGAACGGCCCTTCGTAAAGCCGCACGAAACCATCAAACTTGTAAATGTGCAACTAGAACTAAACATTTTTTTAAAAATCTTTTACGTAATATTATTGCTCTTTACATTCTAGAAGAATTGTGTAAAATTTGATGTACGTAGCTAAACGTTTGATACCAAATCTTTAAAATTTTAACTCTTCTAAAGTAGAATTTTTTTAATTTGAATGCGTACGACAACCATGTATAAAACAGTTTTTTGTTTGAAACAAATTATAAATAATTTGTCAAATTTTGACGTTTATCAGTTGATGTTTGATTTTATAATTTATTTCTTTTTGTATGGTGAATGAAACATTGGATAATTTGAATGTATACCTTTAACGAATACGCTGATATGTTTATGGTATATGGATGTTGCAACGGGAATGCGAACTTTTCAAAAGAAGTATATGAAGTACGATACGCAAACCGGCGGCACCCATGTTCGAACACATTTGGAAAATTAGATCAGCGACTTCGCGAATCTTATTATTGACTATTATAATTATAATTATTATTATTTTCGTTATTTTTATTACTACATAAATACTCAAAATATCGTTTACATTGATTTTTTTTTTAATAAAGCAAAGTTGGTAAATAAATTCAATTCCCAATTTGAATTTCCACTGAGTGTACATATGTCAAAATAATGTTGACATAAAATTCATACTGATTTGCATAGCTACCTGATAACTACTATAACAGTTTGATTCTGTTTAATAGTAATATTGAAATTAAAATAAATTTAAATTCATCAACGAGAAGAAGAAGAACTGCCAGTTAGGGACTTTAAGTAACTGTCAATTGGCAACATTGTGTGTAAGAAGTGTGAGTCAGTCAGTCAGAGAGTGAAGACGTGTGTATCAGTCATTCATTGTATCAATCTGTGTTATTTCGAGAGAAATAAAACGTAATTGTAAACGCAAGTTCAAGTATCATTATTCATAAAAGTTTGGTCCTTCGAGCCGGATTTGCGTAGCAAGAAACAGTGAAAACGTTGAAACAAAGCGTAAATTGTGTGAACGACGGTTGGGCGAGTCCATTTCAACAACGCACACAGCCAAGCTGAGGGGTGGCCGCATACCGTGCAAGTTTACGACGCATCAGCCGACAGAGAGCGACGATCACTGCAGTAAATGCAAACGGCGTGCGAAAGAGAGAGAGAGAGAGATAGCGTTCAAGATAACTGCACATTCCTTCCGTAAGTCCTATCTATATTTTTCTATATTTTTACACTTAAAATTGCTTCGACACAATTACAACAATGGAATTAAGTACTTTAAAACAAAAAAGGGGTACTATTAGACAGCAATTAACATTGTTCAAAAAATATTTAGACGGGATTGGGGATAATATTGACGATTCAATTGTTATAAACATTGAAGAGCGGTTGTCAAAAATTGAACCATTATACGAACAGTTCGACTACGTTCAAACACAAATAGAGGCCCTCGAAAATAAAGCTGAAGATGAAATTAGCGAGGATCGCGAAAATGTTCAAAACATTTATTTTACTCTTTTAGCCCGGGCAAAATACATTCGCAATAAAAATGTAGAAGGGTCAGATATCGCTTCTAATCATTCAGGTAATTCTTTAGTTAGCAACAAAACTCAAGAAAAGTTAGTGCAAAATTCAATTTATAATGATGAGCTAAATGCCAGGCCAGTGCTGAACACCACGCGTTCTACAGACATGTCAAACGTAAAGCTTCCACGCATAACATTGCCAACATTCGATGGTAGTTTCACATTGTGGCGGGAATTTTTCGATACGTTCAAAGCATTAGTAGACTCAAATGACAATATTAGTAATGCTCAAAAGCTATGCTATTTAAAAGCTTCTGTAAAGGGTGAAGCTGCTAACCTACTCACATCATTCGAAACAATTGATGCAAACTATGACATCGCATTTGATTTATTAAAAGAACGCTACAACAATACTAGGCGCATTGTTCACACGCATGTTAGGGCATTATTAGAAATAGATAACATAACAAAAGAATCGCATCTTAGTCTTAGAAATTTAATAGATAGCTCGGAAAAGCACATGCGTTGTTTAAAAACTTTAAATCAACCCACGGAACAATGGGACGCGTTGATAGTTCCAATACTCTCAATAAAATTAGACAACGCTACAAATCGCGAATGGGAGACAAAAATAAATGCAGAAAATGTCTCAAAGGATAATATACCGACTTATAAAGAATTCATATCGTTTCTTAATCAAAAACAGAGTGCACTTGAAGCAATCGCGGTCAAAAAACCAATTATTGACACATCAAAAGGGTTCAATTCGAATAAAAGGGTATCGACATATGCATCAAATATACGAAAAGCGTGCTTACATTGCGATAAAGATGGTCATTTGATATACGGTTGCGAAACATTTTTGAAATTAACTACAGATTCGAAAATTAATCGTGTAAAGGAACTTAAAGCATGTGTAAATTGTCTGCGGAAAGGACATTTCGCTGTACAATGTAAATCAAGCGGTTGTAAAACTTGCGCGAAAAAACATAATACATTGTTGCATTTAAACAAAGCCGAACCCGAAAACAAACAAAACATAGTTGAGGAAGACATTGAGGTGAGCAAAGGAGGTTCGTATTTATCGTATCGAACACAAGCTCAAACATTATTGTCAACGGCTATATTGCAATTTAAAGCTAGTAATGGGACAATATATTCAGCTCGCGCATTGTTAGATTCAGGATCACAGTCGTGCTTCATGACTGATGAATTTGCTCGAAAACTAGCATTACCAAAAATGTCATTAAAATACTCGATTTCGGGAGTAGGCAAAAATGAATTCAAAATAAACAATCAAGTTTATGCAGAGGCTCAATCAACGGATCTGCGCTATAAATTCAAAACGAACTATTTAGTTATACCATGTATAACTGAAGAATTACCGCTGGTAACGTTTAACAAAAATGATTTAAAAATACCGCCAAATTTGAAACTTGCTGATCCCAATTTCAACGTAAGAAGCAAAATTGACATTCTAATCGGCGCATCAATATTTTGGGATATCCTGAAGAACAATCATATGAAACTTGGCACATGTGGTCCCATTTTACAAGACACAAATTTAGGATGGATTGTATGTGGTAACATGCCTTATAATCCATCAACAAACAAATTAATAACAGGTTTAACGTTAGATAAATTAAATGAACAAATGCAGCGTTTTTGGCAAATAGAAGAATTCAATAATACAAAATTATTGACACAAGAAGAACTCTTCTGTGAAAAACATTTTGAAGAAACTTTCACACGAAATTCAGAAGGCCGTTTCGTAGTACGAATGCCCTTGAAAGAAAATCATAATGAGTTAGGTGACTCACAAACCATAGCAGAACAAAGATTCCAATTGTTGGAAAGGAAATTAAACAAAAACTGCAAGTTAAAGGAAGCATATACAAACTTCATAGACGAATATAAAGCATTAGATCACATGACAAAGGTAGAGCCTACGCCAAACGAAGTAGCCGTATACCTACCTCATCACGGCGTATTCAAGGAGAGCAGTTTAACCACAAAGCTAAGAGTGGTCTTCGACGCATCATGTAAGACTACGTCAGGACTATCATTAAATGATATACAGTGCGTAGGTCCAACATTACAAAGTGATCTGTTTACAATTTTAATAAATTTCAGAATGTCACCACATGTTGCAATAGGTGATATTGAAAAAATGTATCGCCAGATGTTGATACACCCAGAAGACAGAAGATACCAACGAATATTGTGGAGAAAGGAAGACAACGAACCAATACAAATATATGAGCTGAATACCGTTACATATGGTACCGCTTCAGCGCCATACCTAGCTATAAAGTGTTTGATGAAGTTAGCTGAACAGAATAAAATTGATTATCCAATAGAATCCAATATAATCATGAAAAATTTTTATGTAGATGATTTATTAATGGGTGCTGACTCAATAGAAGAATTAACAAAAAGGCGTGATAACATAGTAAAAATATTGGAAACAGCACAATTCAATCTAAGAAAATGGAATAGCAACGTACCAGAATTATCGGACACAGATAATTCAGTAAGTGAATTCAAAGATACACCCATAAAAACACTGGGCGTTTTATGGAATTCAAAGGAAGATATTCTGTTGTATAATTGGAATACAACAGCTATACGAGCACCAGAAGCTACTAAACGCACAATTTTAGGTGCAACAGCTCAACTATTCGACCCAATGGGTTTAGTATCACCGATAACGATTGTGCCTAAGTTAGTTATTCAAGAGCTGTGGCATGAAAAATTAGAATGGGATGAGCCTATTTCTAAAGCGCATCAAGAAAAATGGAGTGAGTTTAAGAATACGATTCACGATATACAAATTATTAAAATACCAAGATATGCTGTCAACTCAAGTATACATGCTTATCTTATGGGTTTTGCTGATTCATCAGAACGCGCGTATGGTGCATGCGTATACATCAAAACTATTTCAAACAACGAAGCAACTGTCAACCTATTAGCAGCAAAGTCAAGGGTAGCACCACTGAGGACAACTACAATTCCCAGATTAGAATTGTGTGCCGCAGTACTTTTAGCAACACTCGTCACAAAGGTTAAAGAATCATTAAACATTAACATCCAAGAACAATATCACTGGAGTGATTCCGAAATTGTACTATGTTGGATAAAGTCAGAGCCAGCTACATGGTCAACTTATGTTGGCAATAGAGTTGCAACAATTCGCAACTTAACAGATCCGAATTCATGGCATCATATTAAATCAGAAGAAAACCCTGCGGATTTAATATCACGTGGTACAACGGCAAATCAATTAAGAGATAATAAGTTATGGTGGAAAGGCCCCCATTGGCTAACAGAAGATCTAAGTGAAGTACAAATCAATGATATAGAATATCCAGATGAAATACCAGAATTGCGAGCATGTTCAAATATAGTTACGAAGACAGAGTATGATATGACTATATTCCAGAGATATTCTAAACTTCACAAGTTATTAAATGTAATATCTTATTGCTATCGTTTTCGCAATATAAAGACTAACAAAGAGAAAGGTCCTATCACAATAGAAGAGAAACAAAACACATTGAACAAATTAATCATGGTTGTTCAAAATCACTATTTCGGTGAAGAAATTCAATCTCTTAAAAGGACAAAGACGATATCACGTAATTCAAAACTATTAGTTCTTAATCCGTTCCTAGATGACACCGGTCTTCTTCGAGTGGGCGGTAGATTAAAAAATGCGAACATAGGTTTCAATCAGCAGCATCAGATCTTATTACCTGCATATGACAATCTTACTAAAATGATAGCACATCATGAACATGAAATTGGATTGCATAGTGGTCCACAAAATTTGTTAAATAATTTGCGTCAAACCTATTGGCCGTTGAACGGTAAAAATTTAGCGAAACACGTTTTTAGATCGTGCGTGAAATGTTTTAGAGTCAATCCTAAAAGTTCGAAATTTCTTATGGGAGACCTACGTAATAATAGAGTTAACCCAGCTCCAACTTTCTCAATAACTGGTGTAGATTATGCCGGTCCTTTTATGGTCAAGGAGCGTAAAATGAGAAATCCAAAAAGGTATAAATCTTATATAGCTATTTTCATATGTTTTGTAACTAGGGCAATTCATATTGAGTTGGTTAGCGACTTGACCACTGAATGTTTTTTGGGCGCGTTAAGACGATTTTGTGCGAGACGTGGTAAACCTTTTATCATTTATAGCGATAATGCGACCAATTTTACGGGCGCTAACAGAGAATTACACAATGTAATAAAATCATCGAATGTTGAAAAAACTTTGTCAGAAGATTTTATTCAGTGGAAATTCATTCCACCTAGAAGCCCACACATGGGTGGTTTGTGGGAAGCTGGTGTTCGGTCTGTTAAAACACACATAAAACGCGTTGTTGGTAACACGGTACTTACTTTAGAACAAATGAATACATTGTTGTTACAAATCGAAGCAATTTTGAATTCCCGACCTATATCCTCACTTAGTGACAATCCAAACGATTTAAACCCTCTTACACCTGGTCATTTCCTCATTGGCAGACCATTGACCACAATTTTCCAATCACAAATACCTGACCGAATTAGTAACAAATCTCTCTTTGCACATGTACAAACCATGACCAAGCATTTCTGGCAAAGATGGCAGAAGGAATACCTTCATCAACTCCAAATGCGTTACAAATGGAACAACAAGGGAAACAATCCAGAGAAGGGTGACTTGGTAGTCATCATCGAGGACAATCTTCCACCGTTATCCTGGAAGCTGGGCCGAATCACAGAACTGCATCCTGGGCAAGACGGTGAAGTGCGAGTGGTTACAATAAAAACATCAAACAGTCTTGTGAAACGTGCTTTAAGTAAAGTGTGTTTTCTCCCTCCAGATATTGAAAGTGCCTTGCCCTTTCAAGGTGGGCGGGATGTTTAATAGTAATATTGAAATTAAAATAAATTTAAATTCATCAACGAGAAGAAGAAGAACTGCCAGTTAGGGACTTTAAGTAACTATCAATTGGCAACATTGTGTGTAAGAAGTGTGAGTCAGTCAGTCAGAGAGTGAAGACGTGTGTATCAGTCATTCATTGTATCAATCTGTGTTATTTCGAGAGAAATAAAACGTAATTGTAAACGCAAGTTCAAGTATCATTATTCAGATTCGGTGTTGCCAAATTTACATTTCTTTTAAGTAGCTCGTGTAGCTTTACGAAGGGCCGTACAATTTTTTTACATTAGGATTATCGACTCAGAATTAATCAAAGAATCATTCTACCTGAAGCTTTTCAGCCATTTGCAGAACACCCTATATTGCATATAACCTTCAAATATACCACCAATCTGATCAGTGAATTTGAAAAACAATATGGAAATGGCGAGGGCGAAAGGTCTTGTGCTGGCCACAAGAGATTTTTTATTTTATTTTACAAGGTGGCCGATTGTTCCTTGTGTTCAAATCCCGTTAACCGACAATCTGATGCTTAAATAAATGTAGCACTGGCTGAAATATAACCGCAGCAGTACGTCAGTGATAACTGCGGCTCGGTGATTCCGGTTAAAAAGGGTAAACAGTGAAAACTGTATACAAGCCCTATATAAAGAGACATTTTGCAAATTGCACCTAAAGAAAATTTTTCTGATTTAAATTATTAAGCACTTATAAAACTAAAGTTACTTTTCTATCAAATTAATAATAAAAAGTTTTCCATATGCTAGAATCAAAATCAACTACATTTTGTCAAATCATTATTTAAATTATTTAGATACAATAAGTGGTCATTATTAATTTATTTCCCATAGCCATAATTACTATCTATATATAATTTGATATCAATTTTCCGAACGAAAATGTCATTATGACATTAGAAAACGTCTTAATTAGCAATTACATGTGCGATACATTTAGAAACTTATGTTTTCAGTTTGTCACAAATTGCCGTCATCCTGTCGAAATTCCCACGTATAAATTAAAATCGAATGCGGATTCTTTCGTATCGACAGATTGTTCAATCGTACTGCATATAATGAATAGTTCTCATACCAAATTGTATTAATACAGTGTTTAATCAGTGTTAAACACAGCTATTTGCAACTTTCTTCTCAATCTGGAATTGCTTTTCAGTAATGAAGTATGTATTTTACTTTTTTATGGATGGGTGTGAACGTTTCCTGTTTTATATTCAGTTTGGAATTAAGAGATAATCAATCTTAATATTGGTAGAAGTTAATAAAGAGAGTGAAAAGGTATATTATCAAAAGTAATTAAATTTATTAAACTATAATTTATTATTGGGAAAATTAAAGTTTTAAAGAAATGAAAATGAAGATTTATCAATAGGTATGTATGCCAATAGACATCCTTTTAAACATCGATGTGTGTGGCCTTCTGGCCTTCTATCAGCATAATTATTATTTTTTTAAAATTTTGGTTCGTAAATAATGCTTAACTATTTATAATAAAAGTGGAGAGGAAATTTATAATAAAAGAAAAGAATTCGGTATATAAAACCTACTCTTGTAATAATGTATACAATATATTCAAATCATTCAAATATTTGCAAATTAAATTTGTTACCGCGGTTACACTACTGTTTCTACTTCATTTTTCGCCGTTGGTTGGACAAAGGCTGTGTTCGATGTCGCATTTTGATATTTAGATTTTAGGGTTTAGGTCTTCTTCACATAAATACAATTCCGAATGGCACACTAATGAGATCCATTGGTTTGGCAACACTTTAGAATAATAAAAATGAATTATGCAATTCGATTTAATTTGATAATTCAGATTAAATGTTAATATTATATTTCATAATATATAAGCTAACAAGCTATTCTTTGACAGTAAATTTGACGTTTTGCATAAATTATAGCAACGAACACGATTTGTTTAATTATAGTGCGCGGCAACTTCAAGGTATAGTGCTCCTGCAAAACCCTAAAATCTAATTCCTAAAATCCTAAATAATCACTAGATTTAGGGCATATAAATTTAGGATTTAGATATTAGGGTAATAAAAGTGCAACATTGGACACAGCCAAAGATAGCATGTGTATTTAATAAAGATGCTAGATAAAATTCTTAGCAGAAATTTATGATTTATTGTTTTCTGGAGTACAAATTTTAATAGAAATTAAAAAATATATTGTTTTTAAATCTAATTAACTGTATAGTATACTGTTTTTGATTTATTTGTAAACATGTACCTCGTTATCATAGCTCATTATGGTCAGTACTATAATAGAATCGAATAATGTTGTTCATTATAAGTCAGGAGTATACAAATTAAATAATCCGACCTATTCTGTAACTCAGTGGTTAATTTTTAACTACTGGTTAAAATTTTTTACCTATCAAATATGTTGATGTATCACAAAAATTGGATTTTTAGTTGTCAAATCAATATCTACTGGATACATTTTTAACCAGTTGTTAAAAATTAACTAGTGAGTTACAGAATAAGCGCGAATAATGAATTTTTAAATTTACCAATCTAAGAATTATTATTTTGTCCATGGAATCATTATTGGCGTTTGGCGTACATATCAATAGGGCCATAATATCCTCTCCATCTGTTATATTACATAAAAAGCAAATTTATTCTTCACGTGTGAGATAGTTTTCCAGCCACGCAAGGATGTTTGCATTTATGATCTAGTGTAGGATAACTACAGCGTAATAACAACACGTTTTCTTTGTTATTTTCTGAAAATATCCATCTGGCTGTCCTTCGTCTTCCAGATTCAAGATAATGAGTCCGTTACACTCTTTTTTCATTGTCCATAATGGATCGCGAATTTGCATACATTAATAAATATAAATAAATAAAAAGGTGAATTCATTATGATATAAATCATTTATATTGTATATAATACACTTAGTTTTTGCAGATATCTTAAATCCTAATTAAAATTTACTTTTTCGGTATTGTAGATGTAATACTCCTTATTTATCTAGAATATACCAAGTTATTTTTTCATGTTGTACATAGGAGATTAACTTGAGAAAACAGTTTTTTTTTTTTGTATTGATGCCCCCCATTTAGACTGACAACGATGGTTGTGGTGTAGTATCAATACAAAAGATAAATAAATTCTGCATCAAATGACATCAAATACATGTAAATTATGTGATATTTTAGACCCATAAATTAATCATTAAATTTATTGAATTTCGTAATAATACTGTACTTGCCGTCAAGGAAATACGGACCAATGCTCAACTTTTTCCCTTCTCCCCACCCTGTCCCATGCCCTGCAGTGTTGCCGCTTCTTCATAACTTAGCATTTTCAACATGACCGACAGAATTGGCAACATTGTAGAAATCTCCAGTCCATATTTATTTGACGGCAAGAAAACAATACCCCACTCCTGTGACGTCAGAGTACATACAACGCATCATTCGTAACCATAGCAAACAGAAAACAGTTCACGTTATTTATAAAAATAAAAGTAGGCGATAGTTTGTAAAATGTTGAACTGTAGATTTTCTGACGTCACAGTCTGTTTCAGACCACGTGAATTTTTTAAAATATTACACAAATTTCAATATTTAATTGTAAAATATCTAATGGACATTTCGTGATATTTTCAAATTTGAGGCTCTTTACGGAACAATATCTTTTAAAATTTAGTACTTAGAAGTCATATAAAAATTCTTACAACTGCCCTATTGTTTATATGTAAAACAATTAAAATCAACTGCAGTCCATTACTTTCGCAAAAAAATCATGAAATTATCGATAAATGACATTGACATTGCTTCAAGTTTATAGGTAATTAA
Source organism: Ophonus ardosiacus (assembly GCA_943142095.1). Classification (NCBI taxonomy): domain Eukaryota; kingdom Metazoa; phylum Arthropoda; class Insecta; order Coleoptera; family Carabidae; genus Ophonus; species Ophonus ardosiacus. The sequence goes on along the minus strand of OW964832.1, from coordinate 37,714,376 downwards.
TTAGTCACGAACGTAATATACAACAATATATGACGTTATTTGGGAACTTATACAAATATCTAAATGAGTATAACAAATTGTTCCATGCTATAATTTGATTATATTCTCGAACACAATAAGAAATCGATTAAAATCGACAGAACAATGAAGTAAATCCCAGTTCAACATTTCCCAAAGATATTAATGATTAATATGAGTCAAACATCAAAACATATAATTAAGATGTTAGAATTTTAAGTCAATAATTATTAAGTGTACTAATACTAATTACTTTCTACCGTGAATGACTAAGCAGTTTGAGGATGCCAAATTAAAACTAAAGCAATAGAACAAGGAAGCCAACCAAATATGTCGAACATAAAATTGATTAGAATATATTTCAATTTCTCCATCTTATTACTAACTTATCTTAACTTTCCTGTTACATAATGCTGACCGGAAATGCTCGCGAATTTGACAGATGTCGCTAACAAATGACAGTTGAAAGTCCAGACAAACAGCATACTAGCCAAGTAGCCTACAATGGCATGGAATAGATATTTGTTTAACTTGATCTCGTAACAAGTTACATTCACTTAATCATTTCACTATCGACAATAATGCGAATGGAGGAAATGTAGAACACAAGTGTTCATGATTGCAGAAGTAAGTGAATAGTGGAAATACCTACAGAATTTTAACGATACGTAAATATATAATAACGTTTGGTAATAGGAATTTGAAAAGTTATAAATTTGGAATAACAATGAAACTTGCAATTATATTAAACTAGTCTAAATTACAGTTTCAATATCAATATTTCAACTTTGTTATCTTTGTAAGTCAAAATTCTGTTTAGAAATTATTATAATTTTTCCCGCATCTTTCTCTGTTTAGTCTGAATGTCAGCCACTTAGACATTTAGGCTGGTAGCACAAGCGTGGTTCTAACACCGGTATTAACTAGAACCGTGTCAATTACTTGGCAAATACTTCAGGGTTCTTAACAAAATAAGAGTTGCCAATATACTGAATTAAGTCGAAAATGTACTGACAGCCATATTCAATAAATTTGACCTCATTATTTAAAACTGTTTTTCCTAGAAACAAGTTAAAAAACAAATTATATTAAACAATTTTAAATAGTGTTGGCAGATTTATTGAATATGGCTGTCAGTAAATTTTCAACTTGATCAATATATTGGCAACACTTGTTTTCTTAACAAACCTGAAGTATGTATCAAATCGTTGACATGGTTCTAGTTAAGACCGGTGTTAGAACCACGCTTGTGCTACCAGCTTTAGTGTATTGATAATTAAGTCTGCAAGTTATTGCCAACCTACGTGGAGGGTTGATATTTATTTATGGATGTTGCATAATAACCTTTCACCCTGCACCCCTCAGATATGCTCTACTGAAGATAATATTAGTAGTTTTTTAGTCTAGTTTAGAGATTCATACTGGAAAGACATATGGCCGATTTCACCAACGATTTCTAAAATTTAAGTAATGCCTATGTAGCCGATGTGCACCACATAGACATTACCTAGCAAAATTTCGTTTTCACCAACCGCTAAGCATTGCCTATCTCGATTTAGGAATTACTTAGCTAGGTATCTGTTATCCGAAGCCCAAATCGCTAAGCATTTACTAACGTTTGACAGCTGACACTTCAAGATAAAAATTGTACAATTTTATTGAATATTTTGATAGTTATTATAACGAAGAAATAGAAAGACATGCACAAGATAGAAAAGAAAGAACACATTATTTTGAATTCTGTGATGAAAAATGTTTTTGGAAAAGTGTCCTTTACATTAGAAAACAGACTTGAAATCAGAGGATTCAGTTTCTGTTTTTGTATTATTTATACTATATTTCGTCATTTAAATTTTTTTCTCCTTGTTTATTTTCATCTTTGTTTCATTTATATTTTCCATTTCTGTAATACAAATTTTAAAATATAAATATATATGTAAAGGATATTTCTTTAAAAAATTAATAATTTTGTATACCTCAACGTTATATTAATAATATCTCTACATAATTTCCAATGTCAACGTTGACAAATGCAATTGACAAATGTCATAAATTATAAAAAAATTTCATTTATTTCAGTGCGCAAATATAATTTCACACAAGTAACTAATATTTCGATGCATGTAAATAATTCCCAGCTGGGCATTGCTTTGTTTGGTGAAATCCAAAATAGATAAGTATCAGTTTAGGCAGTTCTTAAATTTAGGAAATTCCTAGCTAGGCAACGGTTTAGGAATCGGTGGTGAAATCGGCCGATAGAGTCTCTTGGTCTCACATATCCAAGCAAAATGTAGTGTTTTTGTTTTGGCTCGCGTTCTGCGTCACGCGAGTATTTTTGGCCTAGGGATGCATCGGCATCTCTAGGATTCAATTATGTTTAGTGTAGTTGTTAATTAATAAATATGTAAATAAAATTAGTACAAAAAATGATAAGTGTGTCCGCCCTCATAACAGTATTCATCAATTATCCCTTTAAGTGTTGGCGTATGTGTTCATCCTCAATGAAGGGATCATCCAAGTCATCGTTGGTAAGGGTAAATCAGAAGAAAAAACTCTCCACTGAATTTTTTGACCAAAGACAATACCTTCCTTAAAGGTGACGGAAGGTAAAAATACACCTAATCACGTTGTTCATATCAAGGTACAATATTTAGTACTGTCATGTAATTTTATTCTTATTTTAACAAATTAATATTTGTTACTTCGCATACAACTGTCATGAATCAAGGATTTTAGAAAACCAAGATCGTTGTAAGAACAACAACCATTGTTCGCAAAATGTTGACTTATAATAACTTCAGCTGTAAATGGGCATTATTTATCAAGATAGTGACAAGTAAATTTGTCACACATAAATTAAGAACAGAGACATTATTTTTTTTCACCTTATAGTAACATATTACTTTATTTAAAAATTTATGTACCATGTGCAAAGACATATGCAAATCAGATAAGTTTTGCTTCACATTGAAACATAATACAATTTTTCTTCCCATGTTATCTTCTGAAAATCTTAAAAAATATTTGGAATTATGTCTTGTCCATACAGAGAAAACATATTTAAAAATTGCAAAGGATTGAATTTCTACAGTTACTTATATTTGACACACTAATCCCATAAATATTATGTTTTCAAACAATGAGTAATAAATAAAAAATTGTCAATGTCATTCAAGCAGGCCGGTCCAAAATTTTCTCCCACGAATTTAATTCCTTTTTAGTGCAAGGTAATAAGGTACACTAGAAACATCATAACCCAAATACTTCAAAATACTTCCTCAATAAGTTAAAAAAAAAATATGCGGTACACCTTCTTAATAATTATTGTACTCGCACACCTACAGTTTAAGTAAACTCCTAAACATATTCCTATTAGAAAATGATGTGCTACTTATTATTATTAGCAATTATGTCATTGTATAAATTATTCTGAAATGAAATATTGTTGACATAAATTATTTTTCAAAAACTGTAAAAACCTCTGACTGGTAGTGTGAACAACTGATTTAAAATTATTTTTTCTCTCTCAATTATTTATGGATTATTTTGGAGAAAAACGATGCGTATAATTAATTTTTCTATAACTATTATTTGAAGTATTCTTCTCTAAAATGATCTATAAGTAATTGTTCACACTAACGGTCATGGTTTTTATTTGCCAAACACAGATTTGGTATAACTGGTACATTTCTATTAATAAAATTTTCTACACTCCTTTCTTACAAATTATATAAATTTCTTCACGTATCTGTAGATTTGATAACAATATGCAGATAAAATCACTTGTAAGAATGCATTTTGCAAACACTGTTACAGTAATAGATGCTGTGCTGATATCCTGATACTGTGAGATTTCCTCTACATCCCGACCTTCCTTCTTCCTTTAAAGGAAGGACATTATACAGATAGTGCACAAATGTAAATAACTATCTCACAATCAGTACAATGTTTAAGAAACATCTTTCTCTATGCTGAGAATTTAAAATTGCTAACTCTTTAGAATACTAAACTTTCATTTTCAATTTTTACCTCCCGCTACCCTAGGTAAGGGAGGTATAGGGATCGTGATAAAAATCGAATATAGAGATTTTAGTGAATAAGCACGTTTTGATGTCCCCAGAATCCGATTTTAACATTTTTACAATGATGTCTGTAGGTATGTATGTGTGTGTGTGCCTGTGTGTGTGTGTGTGTGTGTGTGTGTGTGTGTGTGTGTGTGTGGATCTTGTAGGCACGATTACTCAAATACTATCAATCAGAAAAATTTGAAATTTTGTATATCCATTCTATACTAATGTGGGAAGAGCTCATTAGTTTTTAGTGTATATCGAATAACCGGAAGTATCATTTATACAAGCTTTTAACAGTTTTTCTTGTAAAACATTCATTGAATATAATTTTTAGCAACTTTTACCAATACAAATTAAATATAATGGCACAATCTTCAATTCTACGATAATAGCATTTAGTAAATAACTTGAAATAACTTTATATTATATTATAAAATAATTTATTTTTGTACATCACTTTGCCTCTGCGTCAAACAAAAACAATACTTTAATAACAAATTTGACACATTTAAATTAAGGTTTGTAAAAATAATATATTTTCCATCATACATAAATATTAGATATACAAGATAATTCGATTTAAGTTTGATGTTTGCAGCATTATATATCAAACAGCTCTCAATAAGAACGTGATTTCAAAGTGTCAAATGATAGTTTGCAACTACACATTTACAAAGTGGATAATGCACGGCGAAGAATTTACACAGATTGCGTTTTAGAGCATAAGGAAGTTGGTGATGATTTTGACAATAATGTGTGTGACGATTTTTCCTTAAAATATATTATTGATCCAAAACTTCGCAAAGTTGATATTTAATACTCTTATATAATTTGAAACAACATATTAGATTTTGACTATATATGATAAACCAGATGTAGTACTTAATTTGAAGCTTTAACAGATTTTTTAGGAAAAACATAATAAAATATAATCCAAAATTTCGTATTACAAACCGTTCTATTTATAGGAACAACAAAGTAGATTTTGTTTACAAACGATCAATTGGAAGTGAAACTTTACTTAAAGCTCATTGCTATTTTAAACATGGAATTGGCGGGAGGTCATGTGCTGGCCACATCAGATTTTTTTTTTTAAATAAAAGTTGTAGGTTAAAAATGACACCCACCAGAGAGTGACTAAAAATTTCAAACATTTATTATATAGAAAAACAAGTGAATTACGATTTTCTAAATTTGCCCTTCAAATCTACTATTACACGTTAATAATTTTATAATAAGCTAAAACGAAGTAGGCTATTATTGGAAAAAAAAAATTGTTGGGGACATCTCGAGTTAGTTGTTCGTAACATTTAAAATAATTGTTTTGTCCAATTATCTCGAGTTTTTTTTACTAATAATGGCACCTCACTTAAGAAAATCTGACTTAAAGATCATTTCAATTTGAACTTATGATCAAGGAAAAAATTGGTAGGGCAAAAAAACTGCGGAAGAAGAGATGGCTAGTTTCTTGCATAAATCATGCTATTTGACGACTGATAGTAATTGGGTCGATTTTCAGAAAACCTGGTAGTGGAAAATCAGTATTTGTTACAAATAACGAAAATTCAAAAAATGTGTATGAACTGTCACAGGTTTTCTAAAAATTAATTCAGGTTCTTTCAGTAGCCTAGATTTATCAAGGATAACGATATTTCTGGATTTCAGTCAACTTTATTATCATACCCAACATGTGTCTTCTTCAAGGGCTAAGGAAAAATACCTTTTAATACACCGAATTACAATAAAATATATTGGTTTCTTATTAAATTGATTTAGTTACATGATATTTCTTAAAAGTTTGTAACTAATGTTGAAAAAGTTGTGTGGAATACCAGTAAATGGAAACTATGGATTTATATATATATATATATATTTTTTTTTGTCCAAAACGAATAATATTCTTAGCAAACATTAAAAAATAAAAATGTACACTTACACATAAAGGCATAAAAATATGAAAATCTATGATGTCGTACCTTTAACGTACAGCTTTCACTAAGTAAAGTTTTGACCTGTATAGTAAATTATACTAATTTCAAAAAAGTTAAGTCATGTTCTTTAAAAATATTTTACCGCCAAAATTGTGAAGGTTGCAAACAAAAAACCTTTTCAATTTAGGAAAAAACAGGCCGTAGGTTCCAAAAATTATGACTAACAGTCATAATCGTCTTTATTTGTAAAAAATAGGACGTTTCGGACAATATTTGTCCATCTTCAGCAATTATAAAGTGTGTGTTTCAATATATTATAAAGTTTCTTTATTAGTTACAAATTTTTGTGTTTTTTTGTGAATTCCCACATCTTGTCTAGAATTATAACAGAGAGTCCTTGGTAATTGAAAAAGACATGTTGCCACTAGGGCGACAAGTTGAGCACTTTTTCATTTAATTATTTTTATTTTTAATTATGTTTATGTGACTTTAATTTAAGGAGTTATTTTATTTTATGCATTGTATTTTAATGTTTTCTATTTTAATTTTATTTTGATTTTAAATATATGTCATTTGTAATTTAAAATATTGTTATATATTTTGCTAATGTGCATTGTGTCAGTTTATAAATTAATTTAATATTATTTTTTCAATAGTAAGTCTTTTGTGCAAATGCCTTTCATCATTTACTATTTTAGTATTTTCGAAGTCAAATTTATGATTATGTGTTTGGGCGTCTGTGACGATTTATGCTAGAAAGTGGCCATCTCTTCCCAAAATTTTTTGTCACGCCAATTTTTTTCTTCATCGTAAGTTGCAATGATTTCTAAGTCAGATTTTCTTAATTGAGGTGCCATTATTAGAAGAAATCTAGACATAATTGGACAAAACTTATAACAAAGTTTCATTTGTTTCTATAATAAGGCTGTTGCAAGAATTTTTATATGACTTCTAAGTATTAAATTTTAAAAGATATTGTTCTTTAAAGAGCCTCAAATTTGAAAATATCACGAAATATCCTTTAGATTTAATTGTCCGTGCTGTATGTTATTTTATCCACATGTGGTTTCATTTTTTCAACTGACCATTCTAGCCCTGAAGAAGACTATGGTATAGTGGAAACGTCGGCATGAATAAATTTTATTAATTGACTGAAAGTCCGAAGAATTCTTACTTTCCTGTATCTACCTCCATCCTTTAGATATTTTACAATTAATTTTTGAAATTTGGATAAAATCAAAAAGTCACGTGATCTGAAACAGAATGTGACGTCAGAGTACATACATCTTCAGAGGTTCTAAGGTGTCAAGTGTATTGTCAAAGTTGTCAAACAAGTGTCAAATTTTTAGATTGGTTCAAGTTGTATAATATGTAGGTAATAAAAAGTTCAAAATAAAATGAGTAATTTACGATATTGTATTGTGCCTTCTTACAAAAATACTGTTAGGAACAACCTACTATAGAATTTATAAATTTTACAAAAGATGCGAAGAAAAGAAAATTGTGGCTAGAAGCAGTAGGTCGAAGAGCTAATAATTTGTCAGAAAAATCGTGTCTTCATGTTTGTGAAGATCATTTCAACTTTCATCCACCTTCACGATAACAGTATATTTTTGATGCTTAACTTCATGTTCAGGACAAACTTGTAAGAATCACGACTAGAACTTTATAGTAAAATATATTATCAATTTATTAAATTCAGTTTTTATATTTTAATTTACCTCAACTCTTTAACACCCCTTATTTCGGTAGCACTAAAACATTCGTTCTGATATAAATTCAGCCGTCATCCAGCTATCGACCTTCGGTAAATTGTTCAACTTAGTTTGAGTGTAATTTGAATTTGCCATTATTATTTTATTATACAATTACAATGAGCAATGTCAGCGTCAAATGTCAAATTACAAGATTTTTTTATTAACATGTGACATGTGACAAACTTTAGCCTACGTTTATTTATATAAATAATATGAATAAACGTAGGTGATGGAAAAACTATTTTCCTATTGGTTATTAATGATGTAATGTATGTGCTTCTACGTCACAGGAGTAGGGGGTAGTTTTTCAGGACGCCAATCTTTTTATTTAATTATTTCCACAAATAACAACAAATTATTAAAATAAAAATTATTACTAAGAAAATCATTGCATAAACTTTCATTTAAAATAGTTTTTGAAAAATGTGAAACAGGCTCATAGCCGAATTCGTTTTAATAACTATTATTATTGGCAAATTTAGAAAATTTAAAATCAATATTATTTTCATCATCACCAAATCTTTTAACCCCTTTAATCTTTTCAGTCTTCCTACATCTTCATACCAGAATCACATCTCACTCTTATCATCATTCCATTCCTTCTATCCTTTTACATCCTTAATCTCCTATTCCCCATCCACTCCTCAACTGTTGATCCGCGAAGCCTTCGCGATCACAGCACATGGTAATCCGCGTGGTATCGCTTTTAGTTCAGTGTACGGCTAGCGTTCTTATTGAACGCACGCGAGAGCGCGGAAAATAAAGTCGAATGACATACGCGTGGTGCTCAATCTGACGTATCTGACAACAAGAAGACGTGAAGAAGTTCTTCAAGGGAAATAAAGTGGGGGATGAAGACCGTAGAAGTGATAGCAGTGCTGGTAAGGGATAGTTTATGTTTGGGGTGGAGGGTGTATGATGAAATTTGGTGGAGGTGAAGGAAGAATAATATTTGTATAGAACCAACGACGTTTGAAATTATTGGTAATTATGGAAAATGCTAGGCGAGGTGCTCCAAAATTAGTGGTACAAATGCACATTTTTTTTTTTTTTTTGTATCAGTTTGTAAATTTTGTGTCCAGTCCGTCCCTAATTATTGGTCAGTTTTATTAGTGTTTCTGTAAAAAGCAACATTTAATGTAATTATTAAATAATTAGCTCGCTTTTGTTATAAAAACAAGTGCAGCATAATATCCATTATTTTTCAAATAATGTCCTTGCCTACTTCGATATAAAGAGGCAATACAAATATTATCTAGAAAATTATTTCAAAATTATGTAATCGCATATTCATATTTTTTTCGATCCCGACCGACGCCAAATATTTCGAATTTTAAATGGCACAGAAGGGACCTCTGTGGTGCACTCTCCACGCCAGCAATGAGTGCCCGTGAGGTGACGCCTGGTAAGCGCCCGCACGGTACAAATATCATCATTACTGATATCTGTATATAAAGCAGATTGTGGCACACCCAGAAATGGGTAATATGCCGTGATGATATATTTATTATAATAATAATAATAATAATAATAATAGTATTTAATTAGCTATAAGCTATATACATACATATAAATAACAATAAAAATATATAAACAAATCATTTTAAGGTACAAAAAGATACAATATAGTATATAAATAATACAGCTACATAGTTTTACAATAAATATAACTTTATTTGTTTTACAAACTTTTTAATATTATAGGTTTTCATAACATTATTATTTATTTATTATACATACATACCAGATGTCTACTTGAAATCCCTAAATGTTTCAAATAAAGGTTGGATAATAAAATTCTACACCTAAATCACTATCCAGGTTTTATTTTTCACTTATTTTAAGCTGTAAAATCGAATTTGAAATTTTATAAATATTGCTCAGTGATTTACAGGTGGCGCAAAAATAATTTCACAATTTAAAAAATTAAATAAGAAAAATGAGTTAAATATTGATTGTCATTTGCCAAATATAATATGTATATACAAATAAAAAGGTATACTTTATGTACAAAAAAAATTGATGTGGCCAGCACATTAAATTCAGCCATTTTTATTTTTATTATCAGATTACTCGTACACACATATTTCTACTAGTAACATTTTAACGAATGTCTTATGTAAATTACATATTATTTTTTGACATTGACATTTATCTGATTGTTTAGTTTTTTTTTGTTATTAAATTCATTGCAGACTTGTAAAAAAGTAAAATCAAAACAAACAGAATGAATTATATTTATTTTTTTGTAAAAATTTAATTTTTTTCTACTGCTCTGAAAATACAATTTTCTGGTTTGGTTTTCATGCTGAAAACGACTCTTTGCAGCACTAGTACTGCAAACCATGCACGTTTTTATCAAGAGTAAAATCTGCAAATAATTCAATGGCATTATTCAGACATTTCAAGCATTATGCATTTATTTGTAATTTTATGTCAATTCAATTCAAAAGGTATCACTACAAATGAGCAAGATTTATAAAATTTCAAATTCGATTTTACAGCTTAAAAAACGTATAAAATAAAATCTGTTGTTGAATTTTGTACTATATACGTAAAGATATAAATAAATTATGATGTCATTTATGGAATTTTGCGTTTCTCGCAAATATTAATAATTATTTATTTTATGTATTAACATATAGTATTTCAAAGAAAAATATTGTTTTATTCAAATTTTATTTTTTTTCTATTAGTAGACAACATTTAATTAATACTATGCAAATTAAATCTTATAAGCCACACTTTTTGTCTATTGTTTAATTTATTAACTGATAAGTCACTTTCATCAGATATGTATCATGAAAAATGAAAGTCCCAAAATAATAAGAATGAAAAAAGGTAATTTATTTATAATATGAATTCAATGCCAAAATAATTTGCTATCATTAATAGATGAGAAATATTTATGTCATCCGCTTAAAAAAAAAAAACATCTTGAAGACTAATTAAATAATTACAATACACGATCATGTAAATATTTCAGCAAGGTTGCTCTATTTATAAATTTTGTCTATCATTGAAAAAAACATTATAATTATGACGGTTTCCCGGTCGAATTGATTAATAATATATAATATACAATTATTTAAAATAATATATTTACAAGAAATCACTTATAAGATTATATAACTCTTCCTCGGTATTGGAAAATATATGATCTAGTTTAAATGGCTATTTATCAAGAATAATTTATCTCATATATTAATTATAATATTACATAATATTTCTTCCTCCCGAGATATGAAAATAGGTAATAATTATATCAGTTCAAATTATAATTACTGAAAAGTGTGAAAATATTACATTTATGTAATAGTTTAAAACCATATATGCAATGCATGTTTCGTTTTATTATTTTATTTTCTATAATTATAATTATTACAGTCCAATTTTATTGTTTATACCAAAGGAACTACACATGAGTAAGTTGCAAAATTAATTATTACTGGAAGTGATATACAAAAATATATAAAAAAACTGCATAAACATGAAATAAACAACATAATTTTATTTTAAATTAGTATAAATATTATTGACTATAAATAATTAGTTGTAAATATATTTCATTTATTTTTATTTGGTCAAGATCTACTAAAATAAGAATAGGTATATAGGACAATTAAACGACCGATAAAAACAATGAAACCAAACTAGATGTTTGGGAAAAGAAAACATTGAGAGGAATTTTTGAAGGAATTAAAAAGACGGAACGTGGAGAAGAAGATCCAACCTGGAAATACGAGAAATGTATGGTTTTCCATTTATCAGTCACTCGATTAAAGCAAAAAGAGCGAAATGGCTAGGGCATACGGATGCCGGAGAGTAAACATACTAGGCGAACAGTATTAGGGGCTGAAGGAGGAAAGAACAGAAGGAGGCAGAAGAAAAAATGGATAAAGTATATAAAAAAAAGATCTACAGGAACAAAACATGACGAACTGGACAGAGACAGCTAAAAGCAAGAAGAAATGGAAAGAAGTTGTAAAAAAATAGAAGCCCTGGGCCTCGAAGACCTATAGCGTTAACATATATATTTATTTGGTGACATTTTTAAAATATACTATTGGGATTAGGTAATAAATAAATCAAAAAATGTATCGAACGCCATTTTAAATATTTTTATATGAATCAAAAAGGATTTTTCATTATCGATCGTACCTTATTAAATTGGAGAAAATCTATTTTTCAATTTCTTTGACATCAAATTTAAAAGAGAGGTATACCATTTAGGGTGGATTGCATAAAACTTAATTAGCCACCGAGTTACGCTAACCCAGGGTTACGACAAACAGAGAGTTACCAGTCTGTTTGACAGCTAACCTCAGGTCAAAAGTAACTCATGTGTAACGATTCAGTTGTCAACAAATTTCTGTTGTCCTGTAACAATTCAAAGCCTACTAAATGTGATACAATAAAATTACGAAATTCTTTTATTCTTTAAAAAAATTGTACTATGTAAAATTTAGAAATTATTTTCATTAGAACAACCTGTTGCATAAGATTCGCAATTAAATGTTTCATTTTCTTTATATGATTAATTACATAATTTAATATCAATTGGTATTGTCAATCGTTCCATAGATATCTAGATGCAACACACCTTGACCTTCCATAAAACTAAGGACGAATTACACAACATTAGCAATGCTATTATCTTTGTATATAATGCTCTATTGATTATAATGTTGTCATTTAGATGCTAATAAGCAAAAACTGCACTATTGCACCTGTCATGTATTTTAATAAAATATAAAAGGAAATTGAAATTTTATTACGAGTATATAATTATTATTTCATAGATATGCAATTAAAGATGAAGATTACGTTTTAATATTTTTATTTCTAAATTATAAAATAGAAACATTAATAAAACATTAGAGAATTTAAAAAAAGATAAACGGAAAAATACCTACCGGTTTTTCAATATAAGATTTTAAAAATTTATAAGACCTGTCCGAGAATTATCTTAATTTATTGTACTATAATCTGTTTCTAAACTAAATGGAGTGAATTCAAAATTTTCCATATATTTTCCATGTTCTGATTGGCTAGTGTTTAGCCTTGTTTACACCCAAACACAAATAATATTCTATTTTAAAGTTTAAGCATTTTAATAATACAACTTTTCCAAAAGTTATTCATATCTTAACATTCTGCAGTATTTTCAAAATAAAAATAAACATTTCATTCAAAAATTAATTGTAAGTTTTTTCAAGTGTTTTGTTTGCTATAAATATGACTTCTGAATTTACTCCTTTTATATTTTGTTGCACCTTAAGAATTAAATAAATAGCGCTATTATCGAAAGCTGGTTTAAAATGATAAAAAAAAAACAATAAGGTGAAATATGTCAAATGAATTTAATTTAAACACTTTATTATAATTGTGATTAGCGAGCAGTTGACTAGAAGTGTTTTTCTCTGTCAATCGTGTATGGGTTATTTTAAAGAAAAATACTTCAATTAATAGTTACAGAATTTAATTCTACGCATATTTTATTTGAAGTATTTTTATAGACCATAAACGACAAAGAATAAACAATGCTAGTTAAAATAGCTCGCGACTCTAGTTTTTCTAACTTCGATGCAATTTTACAGTAGGCGTAGAAATTTGTAATTCATCTCATAAAAACTTTCATTGAAAACCAATGAAGTTTGCAACAAAGTGAAAGAAAACTCTTACTTTCATACGCCTCGCACATAATGATGTTTTTATCACGCAGAATTAGCATTTTCAATAAGAAAAATGTACAAAATTATATCTTTTCTTAAAATTCAACGTCATACGCAAGAATATTTAATTTGCATCCGTAAACATTTCTTAATAACTACAGGAAAAAATTATATGTTAAACAAGAGAAGTAAATTGGGATATCCATATAAAACTCTGCAAATAAATTCGCCAATTATTCCAATGTCATTAGTGGAAACCTACGTTTGTTTCCCTAGCCCACTTAATTAATTTATCATGCAAATTATTTACATAATTTAAAAATTTAATGCATGATTTCATCTAAGTGTCTATTTGATCGTTTTCATATGGTATGTAATTACACTGCAATTTATCATTTCCATTTAATTGACGATGAAAAAACTGAAATGCGTCGTTTAAAGTCGGAACTTATTAATATTTTCAAAAATCTGAAATTTATTATGTTTTGAAAAAGCTATAATTTAGAAGCAATAAATAAAGCAAGCAAAAAATAAGTACAATCAAAATTTATTTTTATTGATACAATAAAATATATTCAAATTAGGCTTTTTATTCAAAATAGGTGCAGCACGTCCTTTTAAAGTAATCACATTAAATAAATAATAAAAAATCTGATGTGGCCAGCCCATAACCTCCCGCTGGGTATTTAACCATGCAGTATAAATAAAGCAATCATTATGTTCAAATATTTTTACATTCACTCATAACAATTTTTATTTTACATTTAACATATATTGGCAAAACTAATAGAAACACTTAACAAAAATCAAAATAGTACTCACATCTTGACATCTTTTCAAATTCGTATTCTAGAATACAATGAATCAAATCAATAGTACTTCTAATATTTATGTATAATTGAAAATATATTATTTTTACAAACCTTAATTTTATTAGATTCAAATACATATATTATTACAACATTCTGCTTAACACGGTTTCATTATTAATTTTAATGTAATTACTTCCTGACAGCGAACAGTGACATTAGTTTAAATATGTCAAAATTGTTATTGAAATATTGTTTTTGTTTGAGGCATAGGCAGAATGATATATATAAAAAATTATATTATAAATTTATATTTAAAGTTATTTAGAGTTATTTACTAAAGCTATTATCGTAGAATTGGAGATTGTACCATTATAATTCATTATTATTAGTAAAAGTTACTGAGAAATTATATTCAATCTACATACACTGAAAACTAATGAGCTCTTTCCACATTAGTATAGAATGGATATACAAAATTTCAAAATTTTCTGATTGATAGTATTTGAGTAATCGTGTCCACCAGATCCACACACACACACACACACACACACACACACACACACACACACACACACACACATACATACCCACAGACATCATTGTAAAAATGTTAAAATCGGGTTCTGGGGACATCAAAACGTGCTTATTCACTAAAATCTCTATATGTGATTTTTAGCACGATCCCTATACCTCCCTTACCTAGGGTAGCGGAGGTAAAAAGTCTGATGTGGTCAGCACAATACCTCCCGCCATTTAATTTTTATTAATTTAAATACATTATCTACCTATGAATTCGCATAAAATAACTATAACTATTGTTATTATTTACTATTTCCTTTTTAAATAATTCCGATTACTATACTTGCCGTCAAATAAATATGGACTGGAGATGTCTACACTGTTGCCAATTCCATTGGTCATGTTGAAAATGCTAAGTTATAAAGAAACGGCAACACCAAAGGGCAAGGAACAGGTGGGGTGGGGGGACGAGGGGGTCAGAAGGGACAAAAATTAAGCATTAGCCCATATTTATTTGTCGGCGAATATATAATTTGAAATGATAAGTTTTTGACAGTCACATTTATCTGCTAGTTACATACATTTGAAATCTGAACTGTGTTACTAAGGACTCCGGGATTTATAAAATACACTATTTATAAATTTATCTATAAAATGTACAGAAAAAGTATTAATGTAGGTATACCTGTAGAAAATTTAATAATCTTTAATTCTTATAATAACAGGTAAATGGCGAAAAAATTATATTTAAAGGTATTTTTCGAAGAAAAACTATATTTTGAGCTTCAAGTAAAGTGCCACTTCCGGTTACGTGATTTAAACCAAGATCTAATGGCTTCTTTTCATAACAGAATAAGGTAGAAAAACAAGGTTTCATAATTTGAACCCCGGACCACCATATCTCCAGTCTGATGCTCTACCATCTTAGCTGAGGATTCTAAGGACCTTAAAACGTGGTCATTTACCAATATCTCAATATGCAATTTTTAGCACGATCTCTATACCTCCTTTACTAAGGGTAGCAGAAGATAAAAAAAATCAGTTGTTAATTTGTATGTTAAAAATTCAAAAAAGATATAGAACATCATTTATAGAAATATCTTTTTAACTTCTTTATTTTTATAGATTTCTGTATCTTTGTTTAAATATCAGAAAATTATTTACTGGATGTAAAGAAATAGAAAAATAATCATTGATGGACAATTATATAATAATTAGGCAATTTTATTAAGACGTTTTTGTAGAAACGCTCAAACTTTAAAATGTAATAACTTGTGATTAAAATACTTTTTACGAAAACAGTTTTAGTTTTACCATGTTTGGCATCCTTGAAAGTACATGTCGCTGTATGTAATTCATAATTACATTATTTGGACTATGGTTGTTTTTACCAAGATCTCTTCAATAACTGTTAACACCTAATCTATATCACAGTCGTGAAATTTATCTACATTTCTTAGAAATAATTTTTACCTCCTGTTACCCTTGGTAAGGGTGGTATAGGAATCGTACAAAAAATCGCATATCGAGATTTTAGTAAATGACCACGTTTTAAAGTCCCTAGAATTCTATTTAACATTTTCACGATGATGTCTGTGTGTATGTGTATATGTGTATGAATTTTGTCTACGCTCTAACTCAAATACTAACATTCAGAAAATTTTAAAACCTTGTATTTCGACCCTATTGTAATATGGAAAGAAACCATTAGATTTTGGTGATTTATGTTATTAAATTAGAGATTATTGAATTTTCTTCAGGTTTATTTTACAGATAAATTTAAGTAATCTTTTTTATAAATCTCAGAGCCTATGATTTAAAGATTCTTTTGTTACACAGTTCATATTTCAAATGTATGTAACTGACAGATAAATGTCTCTGTCAGAAAAACTAATCATTTCTAAATAATAATGGTAACATTTTAAATTGAAAATAGTAAATAAAGCAATAATTATATGCAAAGGAACTTAATATAGTTTGCAGCATTAGTTATATATGTAGATTTAAATTAATAAAAATTAAATAGCTGGAGGTATTTTGTAAGCCATATCAGATTTTTAGATTCAAATCCAGATCGTCAGAACCACAATCGTTTACTTAAACACTCTCAGTCACATTCTTTGAATTTATTCACATTAATAAGTAGGTATTTTCTTTTCTGCAGTCATACGTATGTACAAATAGTAGTTATACGTCATTATTTACATTGTGACTACTATATTAGTCGATACCAAGAATATAAATAAACTTTATATTTCTCATAAGCTAATTTTAAAATTTCCAATATATATTTGCATCACATACACATTGTGTGAACTTGCGAAAATAAATTCCGCGTTTATTCTAACGGTGACTCAATTCTACTCAACATTCAAACGCATTTCTTCCATATTCGCTAAGGAATTCTAATAGTGAAATTTGCGTACTTTCGACCACCAAAAACAAAAGTGTAAACAATTTCACCGCCATTTGGGATCCTCTGTGACGTCACAAAGAAATAGTTGTATATCGACCTTGAAGTTTATGGATCGATTATCGATTAATCCGAGGGCGGTGTGGTTATCCTTGCCAGGATTATAAAATATTTTAACAATAAAAAGATTTAGAGCAAGTTCAAAGTTAACAAGAAAATAAATTGCAAGAAACAATAATATATTAAGACATGTTTTGCGGTTTGATCAATGGCAGTGATTATTGTAGATTGTTGTTTGAACATATGTTGTTTAAAATCTATTGTTTCGTAATAAAAATTGTTTTGAACTTACCGAAACCTTGTTCAACCGTCTGAAACAAAAGAAAAGATATAATTAATATTAAAAATTGACACGCCTTTATACATATTTAGCAAAGTTTTGTTTTTATATACATATACATACAGATTACATGATAGATATATATGTATTTATCAGATGTATGTAATTTTAAGTCTTTACCATATGCCGCTTGGAAAATGATCTAACCAGGAATTTTTGACACTATGTGATAGTTTTCAATTATTTTTACCTTATTTTACTAATTCTAAACTACTTTTATATTTATTTACAATCAACTACTATATATTATTGTATTATTCTCACAATATAAAAACACAAACGTTAAGTTCAACAGACTACACTCGAATGACGAAAATAAACAGAACAATACCAGATACAGCGAACAAACTTAAACTTGTTTACTGGTAAATTTGAAATTAATTACGTACACAATAAATTAAGAATACGATTTTTTCTTGTTTGTGATTTTTTATTTTAACTAAAAGAGTTTTCATAAAGATGTCTGTATGTGTGTGTGTGGTCTGTTTGTGTGTATGTGTGTGTGTGTGTGTGTGTGTGTGTGTGTGTGTGTGTGTGACAAATTTTTCTCCGATGACAACTCCAAAACTACAATTCTAAAAATTATGATTCTTTCGTATTCCTGTTCTTTACAACTATGTGAAGAGCTAGTCAACCGGAAGTACCCTTATTTGAAGTTCTCAACAGTTTTTCTTGAAAAAAACTCAGGTAAATAAAACATTTCGACATTTTATGTGATTATCAATATGAAAGAATATCTCATTCTCTATAGTCTATACGGTTTGATTATACACTTTCCTTCATATTCAATAGATATAGAGTTATAGAGAGATAAACTTTCAAAAATCAGTCAGCTTTGCTAAAATTATGGAAACAGCAGATATATTCAAAAAATTCTAAATAACAGATTTCAGTATCAAGTGCAAAACCAAAGTGGAAAGTATAGGATCAGAAAGTGATATGAGACAGAGTGTGCCTCGCAAGTGACTTGCATTTGCAGACTCGCCTCAAGATTGGAACTTTCAACGTTCGTATTACAATTTTACAGGATATATAGAATCTTTTTCAAAGAACTTTTGGTATGGGATTTGTACAAAATACATCGACTTGACGGAAGATTTTGTGCTGGCCACAACAGATTTTTTTAAATATCTCCTCATCAGTAGTATTAGAGCAAAAATAGTTATAATAATAGTTTTGTAGAAAACAAAATTTCCTTCATTCAACTTTGTCGCAATACCTACCATTCAATGATATTTGGTAACAATGAATAAATTTTATAGTTTTTCAGACTACAAGATTAAGATATTACCAGTTTATTTTTTATTGGCATTTGTTTGTTCAATCAGTATATAAAAAAATTAAATAATATAATATTTATTTAAAAAAAAATATGATAGATTACTGAAAAACCGATTTTTATCAACAACTAGTGTTCCATGAATATAATTTGTCATGAATATTAAGTACATACATTTTAAATTTCAAGTCACGACACACACATTATGGACAACAACATATTTATTAACTAATTCACACAAAAAGTAATCTATTCATATATTCCAGATGTTATTCAATATTGACATAATCCTTACACATGATTCATTAATCTTTCGGACTACGGATGATGTCAAAGTGTTTTACTATGTTTCATTAATTCCCCCAAGCAAAAAAGTAATTCGCAATAGCATGGTATTAAGACATAACGTGCTGAATTTAATTTGAGGAATAAAAGGTCGTCAATGAGAATGAGGAAATAATACTTACATTATGAGGTGTGTCGAAGAAAATAGTCGCATTTCGCAATTTCTCCAGGACAGAAATAAACTCTGTTGAAATGTTTATAGATATATTTATACGAAAAAGGATTAGAATTTCATTTTTTCTGTATTGATCGAAGTAAGTCATGCCAGAAAGAGGTCTTTTCAAAAAAAAAAAATTCATTTTTTTATACTTATAATATTTTTAGTATTACTCAAAAATATTAAACTTTTCATTCATAATTTTGTTTCGCGGCACAGTGGCGTATCCAGGATTTTCAAATGGGGAGGGATATTGAATATATGGGGAGGAGGGGGATGTTGTATAGAAAGAAAATAACTACTAATACATAGTGTACTCTATCTTCGTTAGTCACAATTTTGCGTCAAACTTATACGTTTTATGAAATAGATCACTTATTCATAAAATAAAATATGTATTCCTCCCCTTGGCTACGCCACTGTCGCGGCATCAAAATGTGATGTCACCTAGCGATGAGTCCTATAGTTCAACTAAGATGGTATAGCTGATATATTATTTACTTTTCGTTTCTATTGTTGTTGATATAATTAATAATTATTTAATTTCATAGATATGTATTAATGAATTAATATAAGTTACTGTTGTTTTGTGAACTATAAATAATATCGTATTCTTTATGTTTTCTTTTTTACCTCCCGCTACCCTAGGTAAGGGAGGTATAGGGATCGTGCTAAAAATAGCATATAGAGATTTTATATAATAAGCACGTTTTGATGTCCCCAGAATCCGATTGTCTGTCTGTGTGTGTCTGTGTGTGTGTCTGTGTGTGTGTGTGTGTGTGTGTGTGTGTGGATCTTGTGGACACGATTACTCAAATACTATCAATCAGAAAAATTTGAAATTTTGTATACCCATTCTCATTCTATACTAATATGGGAAGTGCTCATTAGTTTGTAGTGTATATGGGATAACCGGAAGTATCATTTAAACAAGCTTTTAACAGTTTTTCTTGTAAAAAATTCATTGAATATAATTTTTTAGCAACTTTAAATATGAATATATAACATAATTTATTTCCATGTACCTATCACCTAGCCTATGCGTCAAACAAAATCATAATTTTAATGACAGGTTTGACATATTTAAACAAATGTCACTGACAGGCAGCAATTATATTAAAATTAATAATGAAACCGTGTTAATGAGAATATAATAGTAAAATATTTTATTAAGGTTTGTAAAAATAATATATTTTCCATCATACATAAATGTTAGATGTACAGGATGATCTGATTTAAATTTGCTAATTGCTATTTTTGCAGCACTATAAATTAATATTAATTTACAACTACACATTTACGAAATGGATTATGTACGGCGAAGAATTTACAAAGATTGCGTTTTAGAGCACCTAGAAGATGATGCTGAGTTTCATAAGAATATACGTGTGTGACGATTTTTCCTTAAAGCCTTTTAAAATATGATCCAAAACTTCTCAAATTTGGTATTTAAAACTCATATATAATTTGAAACAACATATTAGATTTTAACCATATATGATAAATCGGATGTAAGTAGTACTTAATTTGGAGATCTAACAAATTTTTGAGGAAAAACAATAAAACAATCCAAAATTTCGTATTACAGACTTTTCTATTTATTGGACATCAAATTAGATTTTATTTACAAACGATTAACCGGAAATGATACTTTACTTAAAGCTCACTGCTATTTTAAACATGGAATTGGCGGGAGGTCATGTGTTGGCCACATCAGATTTTTTTAATTTGTCTCTATATACGTAGGGGAAATGTCAAATGGTGGTCATATATGTCATATGTAACAAATATATTGTCAAGTTCCTTCTTAACAGATAAACTTATAAATTTATTATAATGGTGTGTTTAAATATGTATTAGAGACACTTATAGGCAAAAGTGATTGTGACATTTTGAATAATAGTTTCAGATTTGGCCACTGGAGGGTAGTGCTGTCTCATTACTAAGTGAATTTACACGAGAAAATTTAAATATTATTAAAATTTCAAAAATTCGTAAATTAAACAAAATGTACTTCTGGAAGATAAAATATGAACCTACATTAATAACTTTGCTTACATTTTTAGAAAAAATAAAATGAAAAAAAAATTGTAGAGACCCCTTTATTGAGAAAAAAAAATAGGCAAATCGTGAAAAAAATGCACTGTCATTTAAAACAATTATTTACCTGCTTTTAATGTACTGTTGTGAGTGAAAATATGGAATTAAGCAGAGAGTATTTGCAAATAATGATTTATAATTTAACAATTTTGAGAGTTTTTATGTTAATCTGAAATTAATTGCACAGTTTTGAAGACCCGCAGTAATTATTTTGCCAACTTTGGCACTTTTTAAGTCACCAGAAAATAATTTGACAACTTTGATAGTTTTTAATTTTCGTAAAAGTTAGGTTGAAATTATTCCAGAAGAAAATTGATTGGGTGGTTTTAAGAAGTGGTAAGAAAGTATGGTGAAGTATATTTTGAACATTTTTAAATCAATGCATCCTTCCAAAACTGGAACAAGCAAAAATATTACAACGCTATTATCTCCATGACAATATTTCCGCAAAGTAGTAAATCTGCAACCCCATTAAGATCTTCCAAGTTGATATTTAACCCCACACGTACTTATCTGCTCAACGATAACCTATACTCCTTACTGTAGTTGCCATTTTTCTGTGTTAGGTACCCACTGTAGAACTACTTTCTACTATCATCATAAACAAAGCATAGAATCAAGGAACATAACTAGCTAAAGTGACACGACCTTATTGCTTACAGAAGTCATGTTACATTTTCTCAATTCCAGAGCAAGTGGAATGCTATTTGAATTCTATAGTCGTGGAGTTTTCTCACACCTTGTAATTCTATTTAGTGCTATAAATGCAATTCTTAGTAAAAGAGAAATATCAATTTTGTTAGCAAATAATCCATAGACCAGAAAAGTGTAACGGACAAACATAGGAACTAAATTCAAATTCAGTTCATAACGCTGATAACATCATTTTGATTCCTGTGTATTTAGTAAGGGAGATGTGTTTGCTCAACTTTAAAGACCGAGAAATCTCATAAAATTAATCTCTTATGCAACACGTTATATGTAGCACCAATACCTATCTTTTATTTATTATTATTTATTTATTTTAGTGAATAAGTAGAAACCGATTTTAACATTTTTACAATGATGTCTGTGTGTGTGTGTGTGTGTGTGTGTGTGTATTTCTTAAAAAAAATCTTCAAAGTATTACTTTTTTGGAACTTTATGTTATCTCTATCCGATACATTGAACATTTTTATTATATCTTCTATACATTTAAAAATAGAGAAATATAAATATATAAAATAATCCACAGCCCAAGTAAATCCATGAAAACCAGTTGAGAAATTAAAATGTCAGTGTGAAAAATCCAGAAATATTACTGAATGTTTTTTCTGGGAAGTACATTTAATATTTCTTATTTTATTATTAATTAAATATTTAAAATTATAGATACAACTCGTCAATGAATTTGAAGAATCTCGAATATTTAGAAGAGTAGGAGGTAACTTATTTATAGAATGAATTAAAAAATATAAAAATATATTAATAATAGATGTTCCTAATTAGAATTTTTGTGTATGTACCAGAAATGTTAAATACAATATGTACTTATAAGATAGCCTAATAAGGATTTAGTAAGAGGTCTTGTGCTGGCCACAACAGATTTTTTGTCCATGTAAAACCCAGTGGCGTAGCCAAGGGGGGTGTTTTCGGGTTTAAACCCTCCCCATTGGTAATAGTAGTACATATTTTATTTTAATAAATAAATGATCTATTTCATAAAAGGTATAAGTTTGACACGTATCTTATTTTAATAAATAAATGATCTTTTTCATAAAAACGTATAAGTTTGAAGCAAAATTGTAACTAACGAAAATAGAGTACCTATAATATGTGTGAGTAGTATTTACTTCTACACAATGAACTCTCTCCCCCACATATATTCAATATCCACCCCCATTTGAAAATCCTGGCTACGCCACTGGTAAAACCTATACTGGGAATTCAAACTATGAACTCGCGCCAAAAAGAAGTCCTAACCTTAGCTGTTTTTTGGCGATACACTGGTTCAAAACCGGTTTGAACCGAAACGTCATCAATTTTGAACCAGTTGCATAAATGACGTCATAAGTTCGTAGTACGCTAAAATGAAATGTTTTGAACCACGGACATCCCAAGCATTTGTTATTTTAAGTTTCTAACCTTAAAAATTAAAATGAAATGCAGTAATAGTAATATCAGAGTATGTTTTATTTTTATTTTATTTGTATTTAACGGCAAATGATTTTCCATTTTAACATTTACTAGTTTATTCGGTTTATTATTATTCATTTTGGTACTTAAATAATATTAACCTAAAAACAGATTGTTTTGAACCGGCTGACAAAACGGTTTGAACACGGTTTAAACGCTTAATTGCGTCTGTGACGTCACCGTTTCAACGCTAAAATATAATGGTTTGAACCAGGTTAAACCGTTTTTGAACCAGTGTGTCTCCAAAAAACAGCTCTTACTTTTCTGGTTATTTATACATATCTTAGAAAAAGTCAAGTTCTCAACATATTGTCTTAATCCATTTTGACATTTGCTCTGTTTAGTTTTGCCGTGATATTTGACGTTTGAATCAGGGATTAGTTATGTTAAAACAATGATTTGTCAGCTGATGATAAATTCTAATAAAATAATAATACCTAAACACAAAATTATCCAACACCATTTAAATACTGTTGCTACTGTCATGGTAATACTCAACTATCTCTCTCTTCAAGCTTATTGTCTTCGTTAAAGACGTTACTTCAGAACTCACTAGATGGCCACCATAAAATTCTAAAGTCTTAAGTCATCATTTGACTTGTCCTTTTCCATCATTTATATTCCATCAAAATAAATAGATCCACATCATAATCCTTATAACAATTACGTGATACAGAATCCTATCTAAAACCTTCAATTTATCTTCATTTTGCTATCATTATCCATTCCTAACTGCGTTCATCCTTCAGTGACATCAACGCTAGGTCACGTTACAAACTTAACCTTATCTACTCTAATTCTATCTTCATTCTATTTCATTTCTATTCCCGAGAGGTACGTTGTTGATTGTGATTTGTGAGGCAATCGAATGGATGTAGGTGAGGAATGACGACCCTGGCGCCAGTTAGTCATAAAGTGGAAGGAAAGAGAACTAGCGTGAAATGCACGTATGGAGACGTGACGTCACGTGGGGAATATGATTTATACTTTGAATTTGTTTTATAAATGATGATTACATTCTAATTTAATGTAAATGGATATGATATAAATTACCGAATAAATCATACTACTTAGATGTTAAAGAAAATGTAAACGTAAATGTAAAGATTTAATATTCTTTATTCATTTGTTTTAATTAATTATTTGGCTTCTTTGTGGAATACAAAAACAATATGAAAATAAAATTTTAGAATGCAGTCACGTTAAACATTTTTTTTTAATTGTCAGCCTCATTTATTTTCGGCACTACATGTGAAATATAAATTCGATAAAAACTAATAGAGTAGATATTTAGATTTTAGTGGATAAGCACGTTTTAAGGTCCCTATAATCCGATTATAGTATAGATAAGTACATATATTACAAATACCCTTCAGAAATACCGCCAATCGAAGAATAAGAGTGAATAGAATGAATTAAAAAATATAAAAATATATAAAGAAGATATGTGTGAAGCTAATTTTATGTACCTATATTCTGAAAAAAATATATAAAAATTCCGATTCCCTATGCTAAATTTAAAGTTGTAGGTATCTATTTCCGCTGAAACCGGAAATGATACAAAATTCTTACTACGATTATCTTATGGGCTCCTTCTTCTAGTTGAACTCTGCTTATTAACAGCGCAAAATATTCTTTGTAGGTTTATCGTGGTTTCAAAATTAATTACATTCAATAGTAACAATGCAACGAGTTCATAATGGTAGCTATTATTAATAGTCATTATACATGAGTTGCATACACTATTTTCTCTACTATTGATTATGATTACAAAAATAAACCATAAACCAATAAATTGGTTATAAAATTAATAAAAATTTATCATAATGATAATTTGTATCTTAATGAAAAGAGGATTTGTAACATAATGATAATCTGTATCATAATGAAAATCTGAATCATAATGATAATCTGTATTATTATAATGAAAATCTGAGTAATAATGAGTGTCATTCAATTAAATTAAGTATATTAAAGCATAGGTGTAGAAAAAGGTCCTTATAATTCGGTTTTAATACGGGGGCCTCGATAAAATTATTGAGAATATGGTTCATTTTTTTAGAATTTTATTTTACATAATGTTCAAAATAGTTCTATTCAACAATAATACACTTCACCATTCTTTCGTTTGACTTAAAGCGTCCAATCAATCTTCTCTCGAAACACTTTCAAATTAATTTCTGAGAGACTTAAAAACGGCCAAAGCTGAAAAATTAATTTCTGGTGCTTTAAATAATTCCAGAACGTCAAACTAATTAGAGGGAAGTTAATATTTGTCATATTACTTTCAGCCTAACTTGAAAACTGTCAAAGCTATTAATTTAATATTTTTACTCGCAAGGCTACTTTGATAAATTAATTAAGTTTCAACTAACTTAAATTTGGCAACTTAATTTCATATGACAGATATATAGGTAAATAATTGTTTAAAATGATAATGATTAATTTTATTTTTTACGAGCTACCTCTGATTTTCTTAATTCCAATAATTCCAGCATGACCTTGCTACAATATTATTAAAAATTTAATTTCGTTCCGGAACGGAAATATGGTTTAATATTTAAAATTCATTATCAAGTATTTGTACAATTTCTTAATTACAATTTCCTGAAATATGACCTATTATTGTAAATTTCTGGTACAGAATTTGCCCCAATTTCAAAATATCCGGAAACAAAATCTATTTTTTTATAAATAATTTCTATTTTCAATTTTATGAATAGAAAAAAAAATACGATGTATGTTGTTCACAACAGCACTTATAATTGCGTGTTTGTAATACAGGGCATAAAGTCTGTAATATATGGTCATATTTTTATGCAACAAATTAACAAATTAATGAAAGCGAATTTATGACAATATAATAAACAAATTACATAAGTATACATATATTTTGAAAATGTGGACAAAAATAAGATCATATTAATTGTACCTATTTATTGACATTGATAGAAAAATGTATTATCAAATTATATAGTGTTCTGTGTAATAGTTAACGAATTCTTCTTTATTATACACTGTTCAACATTTGAACTGGTACACTTACAAGAACATATATAAATAACAATTTACTACTTTTTGAGCAACACCTTCTTGCTTAATTGATTGTATATGGTTCTGGAAACACTTTTAGGGCGAAGAATTAAAAGAATAAAACTTAAATAACGAATTTCAAATGTTTTAATAGAAAAATAACAAAATCTTCATTTTATCTTGGCTCATCTCTTCAATACTTAAACGCCTTAATGCCATCTTTAAAATGCCATCAACCATTCTGAATTAAAACTTACACGAGAAATTCGCAAAAATTCTCTTAAAATTGAATCGCAAATCTTATTCGATAGGCATTTCTTTGCATTCCGAAACACAGCCCTGATCATGTACGAAGTCATGCCAAACGCCTAAGAAGGGTTGTTTACTTTTACTGCATGTTATCTAAGTGTACCAGTCCAAATGTTGAGCAGTGTATTTTTTCTCTTGTCTTGTTAGTAAAATATATAAAGGAATTTATTTCAAATTGTATGGCATGTTATACTGCAATAACAATTAACTTTAAAATATGTTCGTTACGGTTCTGGAACTTGTGACGTGATTTGCAATATCAAATTCCGTTAATGTGGTTCGTTTATTCATAATCTAAACCATTGCATGTATATTATCGTAAAAATCTTTCTATATAATTAACTATTTCACCGTTTCTTGATTTATGGATATTATTCTCATGATTTAAATGTGAAACTATCGTTTATTGGCGATATTAGGCCAATTATTAACTGGTATTTAAATATTTTTCCTTCTGTTATGACATGTAGGGCAATTCAGGTGGAATGAAAGATATAATTATGATCAGAATTTTATTAAATGTTAATTATTAAGAATTGCGAGATATGAATGGTATTTGTTGCTGTAGGTTATAGTGTTTCATACTAGATTTGAATTTATATGAAAATTTTAATTGTATTGAATGTCAGATACATATGTCGGGAAATTGAAATAATTAAATGTTATCCATGAAATGACTATTTTAATTAAAGAAAGTACAATTACTTGTACAGGAACATATTAAATTACATTGTTAGCATATAGACCTGCAAGTATCCAATAAAGATAAAGATATTCATTTCTTAATAAATGGCATTGCTAATAATAATAATAAACTGTAATAGGGTGATCGGCAAAAGTCCGGTAGGTACCATATTTTTAAAAAGAAGTTTAAATGCATTAAACATTTTCTCACTTGAAATTTTATATACTTTCAAGTTATTTAATGTAAGGCTCCATTTCAGTATGCATGTTGATTAGTGAAGGATATATATATAAATAAAGCACACTGTGTTTTATAATTTTTATTTATAAAATCTTTCGATTATCGATTTCGGCTATGGTTGGCCATCTTCGGATCGAAGCTTTAAAAAGGAATATACAAACATATTATACATAATGAATTGAATAAACAATATTTTATATATTTATATTGTTTATTCAATTCATTATGTATAATATGTTTGTATATTCCTTTTTAAAGCTTCGATCCGAAGATGGCCAACCATAGCCGAAATCGATAATCGAAAGATTTTATAAATAAAAATTATAAAACACAGTGTGCTTTATTTATATATATATATATATATATATATATATATATATATATATATATATCCTTCACTAATATACTTTCAAGTATTAAAACTAATCTAATTCAATATTGAATGAAATATATATGAAGTACTTAATAAAGTTTTACTGACCGGTTCTCCGTTTTATTTATTTGATAAACTAACAAAAAAGATTATACTCTTCGAATTAAGAAGTTATACATTGTACCACCTTTTAGGAAGTCAAAATTTAAGGGTTCTTTCTCATATTTAGCACCACTGATCTAGAACAGTATTTCGGATTTATTAAAATCTCTGTCTCTATACTTTTCGTAGACACATAAAAAACATGTTTATCACTTATCATTGCTCATTTTTACCTCTCGCTAAGAGAGGTATTGGATTCATGCTAAAATTCGCATATCCAGATTTTATTGAATAAGCACGATTTAAGGTCCCTAGAATCCGATTATAACATTTTTAAAATGATGTCTGTGTGTGTGTGTGTGTGTGTGTGTGGATGTGTGTGTATGTGTGTGTGTGTATGTATGGATGTTGGAGGGACGATTCCTCAAAAACTATAAGACTTAAAAAATATTTAACTGCAGTTTCTTCAATCTGACATTCCTGGGAAGAGCTGAATAGGTTTTGGTAATAATTGAACAACAACAACAACAAAGTAGTAGTTTCTTAAAAAAATTCTTCTAAATATAATTTTTTGGTATTTTTTTTTTATTAAATATTGAAGAACATAAAATTCTCCGTCTAATACACTTAAAAATTTTATTATATCTTGTATAGATTTAGAGATAAAGACACTATAATTTATAGAGTAAACTAATCGCAGAGGCTAAGGCACTAAGGAAACCAGTTGACAAATTCCAATGTTTATAACATAGTTTGTAAATGACACGTCATTGTCAAATATCAACAGTTTTAGTGACATTCTGATAGCTTTTTCTGGGAAGTATATTTAATCTTTCTTATTGTTTTATTAATTAAATATTTGAAATTATAGGTAAAATTGTGGTAAAATACATATATCCATCAGAAATACCGCCAATCTGGTTAATGAATTGGAAGAATCTCTGACATTTAGAAACTTCCTTATACAATGAAAAGTAGATATAATTAGAATTAAATGTGTGCAGAAGACATGTTAAATACAATCAAAAAAACAATATTTGAGTAAAGTTCTGTAATTTTTTGTTATAAAACGACGGTTTGAATACTTATATAGCCTAATATGGAAATGGCGAGAGGTCTTGTGCTGGCCACAACAGATTTTTTAAACTGATTTATATTTATAGCTTGTAATATCAAATTTATATTTTAAAATCTTTCTAAAAAAAATTCTGGTAATTTACTTTTGTATTTATTTGTAAGGTTGGGTGCCTTTGACTTACGGTCAATAAAGATTATTATTATTAATATTATTATTATTTATTTATTTATTTACTTATTTTCGTATAAGCTGTATGTGAAAATATCAACGTCATGTCTGTATCTTGGTGCTAAAAGGGCTCATATCTGTTTTTTTTTTTTTTTAATTATGTTTACCTACTAATAAATTAACAGTGTAAAATTTAGTCTCATGTTTTTGGATTTTTTCCTAGTATTAATTTGGGTATATCTCAATTTCGTCAGTTTTGGACATTGACCTTTTTAGCATCTACAGACGTCCTATTTACAATAATCCTGAATATGTCTCTGTTCTGTGTTATTGTATACGGTACCAATCTCACTCACGTGGTGACCGGTAGTTTTCTTGGGTCATACGGCATACGATATAGATTGGCCTGACACCAATTTTAAGTCACGATCGTGAACGTTTAACTCTTGGAATGCAATTAGTATTGAACTACATTCTGATCATTTCACTTTTTAACATTTATTGCTCATGGTAGATAATGTAATAATTACATATGCACATACACAGATTACATGGTAGATACGAGTACGTACGAGATGTAAATTTAATTCTTTACATACCATATTATAAGTCGCTTGGAAAATGATCTATCTTGGATTCTCTGGACACTATTTTTAATAGTACTAAACTACTTTTACACTTATTTACTATCATATACTATATATTATTGTATTAATCTATAACAACATAAAAATACAAACGTTAAGTTCTACAGGCTACACTCGAATGACGAAAATAAACAGAACAATTCCAGACACTGCGAGCAAACTTAAACTTGTTTACTGGTATATATAATATTAAACACATTGTATTGAAATATATTTTAATAAAAAATAAAATATATTTGCTACTGTCTGCCTGTCATATTGAAATATAAGATTTTATTTGCATAAAAATCAACATTAAAATCTCAGAAATAAGCACTAAAGTAATCCATTAAACGACGATTTCAAGCAAATGCAATATGTTACCAACCTTATAATTATTGTACATATAAGATCATTTGGGTAGGTGAACGATATATAATTATAAATTTGTACGTAAAACGACAAAAAATATGTACAAGAAGAACGAGGTAAACAATTCCGATGAAGAATATTGAAATAAAACATAATTTTGAGTGTTTTTTACGATAGATAACCTTAATGTTCGGAAGTTAGTAACATTGAGTGTCAAACTAATAGTTACAAAAACATAACCTATAAATATAAAATATTCCTTTCATTTTCACAAATTTTGAATTTCAAATAAAATTAAATTTTATTCGTAATAAAAAGTAGAACTTCAGTACCTTGATACATAAATAACTATTAATAAAAAATAAAAATTATATCACAATAATATATGTTGTATACTCGGTTGTTTTCGAGTATATCGTGTATGCAGAATGTTTGAAAAAAAGACAAATGGCTTTATTATTAATTTTAAACCTACCGTTTAAATTACAAAATTGGGAACGAACATAAAAGAAAAGATTTTGAACACTACTTTTGCAGGACGATGCATGTATATATTTATATATTTTTTATATTTTTTAAGTAATTTAAATTATTTTTGCAGTAATTATATAATACAGTGGGTTAAAAAAAATCCTAACTCGGAGTAGGCTATGAACAAAAAAAGTATATCAATTTTTAAATATTTAATTAAATGTCAATTTGGCACGAGGTATTTTTGTTTTTCTAAGGAAATCATAGCGTTTCTTCTTGAATCCTTATTTTATAAATAGAAATAAATTAGAAAACGGCGAATGGCAACATTATGTATCCTTTTTTATTATTTTTTCTCCCAAAAATTACATTTCACGATAAATTTTGCCAAATTGACTTTTGAATTGAATAATGATCAGACATACGTTTCTGTGTTCATATAGCCTACTCCGAATTATATTTTTTTCTGAACACACTATATAGGTATAATAATTGCTGTGTTAATTGATTATATTGCCAGCCACCTTGCAACCACAACAAAACAATTTCTATTTTTAATAACTCAATTTCCATTTCCTTCAGTTATAAAATCATATCAGATTCTTGCGGTTAGATCATCGCTCTTTCTCATGAATGAGTCACTATCAACGTGTCGAAAGTCTGTTACTATACTAACAAGATGAAAAGAAACGACTATACTTTGCAATATGTAAATAGCAAATAGACGTCGTATTTACACGAATCGTTAATTTACTAGTTGGTAATGAAAATACAAAGATTATAAATGTCACAGAAGGTATTTATATTTTTATATTTATAGCTAACCCCCAAAAGGTGAAAGAGATCCGTGAGGAACATTTATAATGTTTAATAGCAATTAACATATTGAATTAAATGTGGGAATATAATATCTATTCATAATAAAAATAAAAATTACCTAGGCATAACTCAAAAATTGCTAGAAAGATAAAGACTTGTAAGGAAGGAGAGGGTTCCACTGCTATATATCCGGCAAACAAGAAAAATTGAAGCTAAAGGAGAAGAAAAATTCATGCTAAAAATCGCATATCCAGATTTTAGTGAATGAGCACGTTTTAAAGTCCCTACAATCCGATTTTAATATTTTTACGGTGTGTGCGTGTGTATGTGTGTTTTTGTGTATGTGTGTTTGTGTGTGTATGTATGTACGTGTGATGTTTGAAGGATGATTCCTCAAAATCTGTAAGACTTAAAGCCTGTTTAACTATCAATTCCACAATCTGATATTCATGGGAAGAGCTGAAAAGGTTTTGATAACAATTAGACAAGCGAAAATCGTAGTTTCTTTAAAAAAAATTAAATATTATTTTTTGAAAATTTGTGATACTAATATTGCAGAACATAAAATTCTACAACTTATACATTCAAAAAAATCATTATTTCCTCTGTAAATTTAGAAATAAAGGCACTATAATATATAGTATAATCGGATGTAATAAATCGCACACCAAGAAAACCAGTTGACAAATTCAAATATTGTAACATAGTTTGTAAATAATAGATAAATATCAGTGTCAAAAATCAACGGTTTTAGTGACATTCTCAAAACTTTTTCTGAGAAGCACATTTAATCTTCCCTATAGCTAGTAATTAAATATTTAAAATTATAGGTAAAATGCATATATTCATAAGAAATACCGCCAATCTTGTTAAAGAATTGGAAGAATCTCAGACATTTAGGAACTGCCTCATACAATGAAAAATAGATATAATTAAAATTTTATGTGTGCACAAGACATGTTACATACATTAAAAAAAATATATATTAGGGTACAGCACTGTATTTTTTTTTTTTTTTTTTTTTTATTATAAAACGACTTTTTTATACTGAAGTGCAATACAATACTTATATAGCATAAAATGGAAATGGCAAGAGGTATTATGCTGGCCACAACAGATTTTTCTAGTTATGTTATTTCAAATAATAAATATCCAGTAAATGTGAAACATTTGGTTGACGGATAATCAACATACATTTTTTGAAATATCTACATAATTATAGGTACAAGAACATTTTTTAATGATATTGTACATCTACCATAAATCAAGATGTTATTGAATCTTAAAAAATACAAAAACCTGCATTTCACAAGACCTTCGCCATAAACAAAACAAAAGACGAAATAAAATCTTTGTTATCTGCAACGCCCATCCTTGCACTGATCAAGTACGCCATGAAATTCAGACTGTAACCCGATCTTCCATTGTTACAAAGGCGTTTCGCTAAATTCGAATGAATCACTTACGTGATTTCGTTATGTGCATATGTTACATGAGTTACATGAGTTACGTGACAGTTGAGTGGGCGTGCACTTGAACCTGAAGGTGTAGGACCATAAATGAAACAGTTTGAGGGACACTGAGTCACGGTAATAAGATAATAAAGAAACTGATTGTTGAGTTTGCAAATTTGGGATCGTGAATCAGAAAATAATGCTTACATAAGTAAATGATGACACTAATTTTATTGTTACCAAAATTAATTTACTGTTGCCTTGTAGGTATAATTTTGAGCCTGATTACAAAAAATCTGTTGTGGCCAGCACAACACCTCTCGTCATTTTCATATTAGGCTATATAAGTACAGATTGTATTTAACATTTCTAGTACATACACACAAATTATAATAACATCTATTATTAATATATTTTTATAGGTACCTATTTTTTAATTTATCTATAAGTTTCCTCCTACGTTTCTAAACGTTCGATATTCTTCAAATCCATTGATAATATTGGCGGTATTTCTGATGTGTATATGTAGTAAATGTATCTATAATTTTAAATATTTTATTAATAATAAAAAAAGAAATCTTAAATGGACTTCCAAAAAAAAAAGCTTTCAGTAATATATCTGGATTTTTGACACTAACATTTTTCTGTCAATCATAAACATTTTAATTTTTCAACTGGTTTCAATGGAGTTATTTGCGCTGTAAGATTCATTAGAACGGATTATTTTATATATTTAAAAGATATAAAAAAAGGTGTAGGTGGGTAGGTTTTTAATTAATTAATTTTTCTCAATTACTATTTAACTTGAATAGAGAACCGAGATATAATATAAACATACTGCATTAAACTATAATCTTTTCTTTCCTTGATAGTCAGAACTATAAAAGCTCATTGCATGTAGAGTTGGCTAATTACTATAGAACTATGTATTGTCAGGTATATATGGGCGATAATACATGCATTAATATAATATACATTTCACATTCCTTTTGACCTGTTATTGACGTCCTCTTCTTCACACGCACACGAGCTCGTCATCATCGGACCGCTCCTCTAGGACGCGTTTCCCTAAGTGTTATAAATACACATTGTCATTCTAATCACAACAATTAATATAGGTCGTGCATTATTATCTAATAACATAGACAGGAGGGGGGAAAGGTATTAGGTCCGTCCCAGACCTGTGAGAGCTTAGCTTACGGCCATAAGTAGGTCCCAGACCTATCATGGATCTCAGCCTCTCACTTATCGGTGTTTCACCACTAGGTACTCTAGCCACCTTCACATGTCCCAGACATGTATAAGAGCTTAGCATAAGATTACCAGGTCCCAGACCTCTAGTGAATCTCAGCCTCCCACTTATCGATGTTTTACCACTAGGTACTCTAGCCACCTTCATATGTTATCGGTGTTTCACCACTAGGTACTCTAGCCACCTTCACATGTCCCAGACATGTATGAGAGCTTAGCTTAAGATCACCAGGTCCCAGACCTATAGTGAATCTCAGCCTCCCACTTATCGGTGTCCCTGACAACCCTTCGGATAAGGAAATACACACGTTTGCGGCCACAAACAAATAATACAAATGTATACTTCACATATACCATGCATATCAAATACACAAACAGTGTATAAGCATATCAATCAAGCATCTGTTGATTTGCAGTCGATCGTCTTATCTGTACAATAATTAGAATGACTGTGAGCCTATCACTCACCTTTCATTACAGCAAACTGCTCGTCTTATTGACACTCACACATCTGCATAGTACACTGATCACAACGCAACTGACCCAGTCACCCAGCCTCTAAGGGTTGGAGCGTCGAGCGTTGTTTATTATTCTAGGGATGTGTTTATACTTTGGAAAATCAAGTGCTTTCTGCCTGCATTTCAAACCATCGGCACAGCCGAAAAGTGAATCTTACATATTTATAATTCTCTATCTCCAAATAGATAGAAGATATAATAAAAATGTTTAATGTACCGGATGGAGAATTTTGTATTTTTTAATATTTTTAATAACATATTTTTTTCAAAAAATAATATTTAGAATATTTTTTTTAAGAAACTAGGTATTACTTTCGGTTGTCCAATTGTTACCAAAACCTTTTCAGCTCTTCCCATTAATGTCAGATTAACGAATACGTAGTTAAATCGGTCTTTCTTTAGTCTTATAGAATATGAGAAACAGACCCTCCAACATCTAGAGACACACACTCACATACACACACACACACACACACACACACACACACACACACACACACGCACGCACGCACACAAAACAGAGAGAGAGTGGCATTATTGTAAAAATTATAAAAATCGGACGTGCTTATTCGCCAAAATCTGGGTATCCGATAGCGAGAGGTAAAATGTAACCATTGAAACTTCATGGTTTAAAATTCTTAATACACTTGCTACATGTCATTTCCAGCTTATGAAGCAATTTAATTAAATAACAATAAACATTCCATAACTACAAAAAACTGTAAATTCCCACTTTCTACACAAAATAAATTCCAGAAAAAAACCTTTGATAAAAGATAAGTATTTCTAATTTTTCAATGTTGCTGACGAGGTCAAAGTAATATAATACTACTTGCAAAACGGTTTGCTAAACGTTGTAAAAACAATAAGAGAAGGATATGTGCAATGGAATGAGATAGGATCAAGAAAAACAG
Source organism: Ophonus ardosiacus (assembly GCA_943142095.1). Lineage (NCBI taxonomy): Eukaryota > Metazoa > Arthropoda > Insecta > Coleoptera > Carabidae > Ophonus > Ophonus ardosiacus. Next base: position 37,678,312 of record OW964832.1, on the reverse strand, counting down.
AAACATTGAATGGATGAATGAATGAGTGATTACGGGTTTACTCAACGGTTAAGAGGAGCAAAAAGTACATAGTTCACTGGCATGGAATTCTAATTGTGTTAGACAATAGATAAGTAGTTAATTGTTAGAAAAATTAACATTGATATTGAACCAGTTAGCACGTTTTACCTCTCGCTAAGAGAGGTATTGGATCATACTAAAATTTGCAATCCAGTTTTTAGTGAATATGCACGTTTTAAGGTCACTAGACTCCGATTTTAACATTTTTACGATGATGTGTGTCTGTCTGAATGTTGGAAGTACGATTCCTCAAAAACTATAATACTTAAGACATGTTTAACTACGTATTTCTCTATCTTACATTAATGGGAAGAGCTGAAAAGGTTTTGGTAACAATTGGACAACCGGAAATAGTAGTTTCTTCTAAATCTTCTAAATATTATTTTTTTGGAAATTTATGTTATTACAAAGATTAAAAAATATAAAATTCTCTTACCGAAACATTTAACATTTTTATTATATTTTCTATAGATTTAGAGATAGAGTATATAAAATATTCTGTTGTAATGAAAGTCGCAACCCAAACAACTCAATGAAAACCAGTTGAAAATGTTTTATTTAAATGTTTATAATTGATAGAAAATGTCAGTGTCAGAAATCCAGATACATTACTGAAGAGTTTTTCTAGGAAATACATTTAATATTTCTTAAAATTATAGATACATATACGAGTATTACATGTACCCATTAGAAATACCGTCAATCTCGTCAATGAATTTGAAGAATCTAGAACATTTAGACGAGTAAGAGGAAACTTACTTATAGTATGAATTAAAATATATAAAAATATAGTAATAATAGATTTTGGTATGTGTACCAGAAAAGTTAAATAAAATATGTACTTATATAGCCTAATATAGACATGGCGAGAGATTTTGTGCTGGCCACAACCGATTTTTCTTCTTTATTTCATAATTACAATAAGCACAGTGTTTAAATGAAGTACAATTCTCTTTGTCATTTTTGGGCCAAGAACCATGGGTTCAATTTTAATTCTCTACTACCGGAACAAAAGATTATAAGTCGATTTTCTCAATTATTGCGCTTGGATTAAATTCTATAAAATAAATATGAACCTAAACTAAAATTATATAGACCCTTTCAATTTCAACCATATTTGCACATTCTCATAAACTCAAAACTTTTAACATTGTTCTCAGGCAATAATTTAAAAAAAAAAAAATAGACTTGTGACCTTTTTTCCTCGCTAGCGAATTATTAATGTACATTACAAATATAGATTCGTTTAAACTTACTTTTGTTCAAACTATTTGAATTACGTAATTCAGCAAAATATGATTTACATTTATCCTTGATCAAATTATTCAATTCTTATTTATAAATTGAGTAATAAGTATTACAGTATCTATAAATCAACAGATTTCTAATAGAAATTAAGTCACTGTCATAATAATAATAATTGTTTAGATTTTAATATTCCTTAAAAATAATAATGAATTATTAATCGTATTCGTATTTAGATTTACATACGTATATATTTCATGAGAGCCGATCGTTTTTCATGCATTGAACAAATAATTTAAATAAGATATTAAAAAATAATAACACTTGACTGTTTCACAAGATTCAGTCTCTGATAAATGACCGAGAGGTTCATTCAGAGACTGAATCTTGTGAAACAGTCAAGTGTTATTATTTTTTAATATCTTATTTAAACTGTTTCACCAAGTATTGCCATCTTATTGTACTTTATTATACTTTTATTAATTTATTTAAATTTAGACCAATTAGAGGGCAGAATTTATTTCCCTATCCAAATGATATTTTGTGGCATGGAATAAACTATAAAAACAAAATATCTTATTATACTACCCAAACCTGATAAATCATCTTTATAAATAAGTACTTTAGCAGACGAATTCGCCATTATTCCGTTGATTAATGGGCAATTAATTAGGGAATCAAGCTAATTCGTAAATCAACGTTTGTTTTAATTCACCAACTTGATGATGAACAGATTTACAGATTTGTTTTGGTTTTTGACAATTGATGTAACTGTCACATAATTTTATTCTTGGTTATTGTACTTCCGTTGACAAGTATTAATATGTAAGCATTTAATTGATTTGTAAAATATAAATTTTGTAATTGTCCTATAATAATATATTTTTATTTTGATATAGGTAGAAATTTAGACCAATTCCAATAAAGAAGTGTTTTTAAATATAGTGAAAATGAAAGAAATAAAATTATTTAAAAATAATAAAACCAATGATGTTTAAATAAAGTTAAACAAGAAGCATGAGGCAAAGTTACAAATGAGCACAACAACCAGAATTCTGACAAAGCTATAAATGTGAAAATTAAATTTCAAAGATTTGATTACAGCTTGATTCATAGAATAGGACGAATCATTTGATCATTGATATTGATTAGTTGATTAGATTGATTTTTAATGGTGAATTTGATTGATTCAGAATCAACGTTGGTCTGTGGGTCAACTTTCGTTCAAGCGTTCAAGGAATGTTGAATTTGGCCGTAGATGATATAAATTACAATCACATATATTTTTAAGAATCTATATACAACTTAAGAATTTTTGAAATGAGCTAATCAAAATAATTTAATAACACATTTATCTTTTTCCCATATTAAACCTTATAACTAGATTCACTTTCATCTAAATGAGTTTAATATTTCAATCCAATACCAATTAATGTCATAATTTGTCCTGCCAAAATAACGACCGACTATTAACCATCATTAGTTTTCACTTTCTACCTTCCGTGAACTTGTAGAAGATCACACATTTACATACATTCATACATACATGTGTTCATAGAGACATTCCACTACGTGACAATGTCGCTGTGGGTATCGTAACAGGCCATGAAGAAGACGATCGCCCATTGTTTCGCGGCGCTTTTGTCATGGGAGCAATATGGCGCTGAACGCTGATACGGTAATAATCGTGGGACTTTTTCTCAAACATAACCTACAAGAGGTGTTTTTGTTTTTGTTATGAAATATTGATAATAACTGTTTTCTTGGTTGTACTACTTTTGTAATTAAAATGTTGTTAAGAACGTAACCTAATTTTAGGTCACTTTTTATGGAATAGTTGGCGAATGTTACATAATTTAAAAGATTATCTTGTTAAATTTATTATGATGTATTCGGATCTATTCTGTAACTCATTGGTTAATTTTTAACAATTGGTAAAACGTTTAGGGACGGTTTTTCAATATATGGTTAAAATTCTTCTAGTTCAGTAAACAATATTGCATCGTTTTGTTGACAGCAATGATAAATCTGTCATTTGATAGTTCATTTCGTTTCACTTTTGTTTATTTAACTCTTAGTTAAAATATATTGAAAAACCGGCCTTAACCAATCTACTATTTTGATATATAACAAAAAACTAGATTTTTGGTTATCAAAATCTAATGAATAAAATTTTTAACCAGTCGTTAAAAATTAACCCCTGAGGTCCGATAGTTTACCTCGTCAATTTAATAAATTATTAATTTCATTCTCATTTTAAAGTTGGCCATGAAAGCTCAAACAAACAAATGATTTCCGTCTTTTAACATAAAATCTGTAAATTGATCAGAGTCATAATAAAGTTATAAATAATCTATAAATCAATTACTGTTGTCATCTTCAATATTAAATATTACATACTCATAAGAGAATTGCGCTTATTATAAAAAATTGCAATAATTATCTATTAGGTATTGCAGAAATGGCCGTTGCGGTTGTGGATATTTAGACAACAAGATTTTCAATAGTAAACGTTTGACATGTGTTATGTCCTCGAAAAAAAAAATACTACGCCATATTTTTCTGATAAATTAACGACCGAATTCACCATTCTTTGATCATGAGAAGATCCATAGATCAACGCACACTGAATCAATCTAATTCATCATTAAAAATCAAGCTAATGTAGTAATCAAAATCAGTGATCAACTAATTCGTCATATTCCATGAATCAAACATTGATCACATCTTCGAATCCTAATTTTAACATTTATAACTATGTCAGGATTCTATACTCCGTTTTTAAACTATAAACAGTAACTAGAAATTCTAGTGAGAAAATCAAAGCCTGTGATTGGCTGCTGAGTAATTTCGTGAAGCCGCATTTAACCAGACGAAATTTCAAGTTAACCTTCAAACGTAATTGAAACGTCAAACTCTTAGTAGTTGTCAAATCACTTGTTGAATTTGCACGTGTTTTTTGTTTCATTTCTCTTTTTGTGATTAACAGTATTTTTAAAAATATATAAATTTTTCATCAAGGAATTACAAAAAAATAATGCAATTAATTAATTTATAATTAAAAGTTATGTATTTATGATTTTATATGAATAAATTAATTTATAAGTCTATAATAGTTTTGGTTAATGAAAATATAACCTGGAAAGTATAAATGCTGACGTGACCTTCATTTTAACATTTCAATTCCCCCGCCAAATAAATCTAGTGACTTTTTTTGGTAACTTCTAGCGGTGTAAATGTAACTTCGTCTAGTGCTGTCTAAGTATAGCTGTTGTATTCATTTATAACTTTACCTCATACTTTATCTTTATTTAATACTGCATTTGTTTTATTATTTTTAAATATACTTTTATATCTTTCATTTTACTATATTTAAAAACACTTCTTTATTGGAATCCGTGTAATTTCTACCCATATCAAAATAAAAATATATTATTTATAGGAAAATAATGTTATAAATAAATTATATAAAAAATTCAATAGATTTCACTGTTAGTTCTCTTTGAAACATTCTAATAAAAATTAAAAAATAAACTCTAGGTAAGTTTCAATAAAGTTATATTTATTATATATACGTATTTCGGTTGATCAGGTAATAGTAACAGAAGAATACGTATAGTAACTTTATTTATTGAAATTTACCTAGTGTATATTTTTTTAAATTTTTACTTACATAACTTTCTTAACGGAAAGTACTATTACCACCAAACCAAAACAAAACTGCGAATCTATTGATCATAATTCCTTGATTCAGAAATTAAGTTGGTGAATTAGTATACATACGTTGATCCACATCAAATATTTATTTCAGTTAAAATTTGACCTAGTTTTAAAAATTCTATGCAATATAAATAAAAATAAATAACCATATCTTTATAAAACCTTGAAATCTATATATTTAAAGCTAAATTTTAAATAAACACTATATTGAATATGTTAATACCAATTTAAAATGTGTCGTAGATGACATGTTTTTAATCCTTGAACAAAAGCAACCATCCTACATCTCAAATAGTTTTCTAAAAAAATGACCATCATAGCTAATAGATTCTTTTAGCTATCAAAATTTTTTCTATTTACAATCGGTGAGACTTTCTTTCCAAATACAAATTCTTTGAGATTTAATCAGCATCCTACAGTTTATCCTTCTGAAAGAATTCCATCTCAACAATCGTTTTTATCTTTCTAACAAATGATCATGAGTCAAAAGTCAAAAGGTGTAAACACAATGACAGATACAGTGTCAATACAATCAAGAAATTTAAAGTCCGATTGTTCAGATCAAGAATCGATTTTGATAAAGTGATCGATGTATGAATGGATATTTTTAATGAGATCGTTGTAGATCACTTTCACTATCGCTATTTGCAGGCAGTGGCTATCAAACAGTGGAAATTAAACGATTATTTTAATATTTGTAAATGTTTTACTTTATGAAATACAGAGTGATCAAAAATAACTGATTCAATTGGCAATACAATTCTGGGGACCGTTTTATTCCACAGTTTACACAACACCAGGTGAACTCGTATTTGACACATCATTTTGACAATAAAAACAAAAAGGTAATGTCGGAACAGGGGCGTGACAGCTAAAAGAATTTTGAATAATTGAAATGCTTTAGATTATTGTTCAATGGGTAATGTAAAATATATGAGTACGTGGTTGTAAGGGAAACAAAAACCATCTTAATAAAAAATATGTTGTGGTCAGCAGAAGACCTCTCGCCATTTCCATATTAGGCTATATAAGTATTGAATTGCACTTCCCTTTCGAACCGTCGTTTTATAACAAAAAGAATACAGAACTTTACCCGAATACTGTTTTTTATTGTATATAACATGTCTTCTGCACACATATAATTCTAATTATATCTATTTTTCATTGTATGAGGAAGTTTCTAAATGTCAGAGATTCTTCCAATTCATTAACCAGATTGGCAGTATTTCCAATGGATATAAGTATTTTACCTATAATTTCAAATATTTAATTAATAAAACAACAAGAAAGATTTAATATACTGATATGTGTCATTTAAAAACTATGTTATAAACATTGGAATTTGTCAACTGGTTTCCTTAGTGCCTTAGCCTCTGCGATTAAAGTACTCCATATATAGTGTCTTTATCTCTAAATTTATACAAGATATAAAAAAAAATTTAAGTGTATTAGATTTTATGTTCTTCAATATTTAATAACAAAAATTTCCAAAAAATTATATTTAGAAAAAAAATTCTCAGAAACTACTACTTCCGGTTGTTCAATTGTTACCAAAACCTTTTCAGCTCTTCCCAGGAATGTCAGATTGAGGAATCCATAGTTAAACAATTCTTAAGTCTTATGGTTTTTGAGAAATCGTGGCTACAACAGACATACACACATACACACATACACACATACACACATCAACACACACACACAGACATTGTTTTAAAAATGTTATAATCGGATTCTAGGGACCTTAAATCGTGCTTATTCACTGAAATCTGCATATGCGAATTTTAGCATGAATCCAATACTTCTCTTAGCGAAAGGTAAAAATGTAAATATATCCAAATTTAAATTTTCAAATGTCACAACAGTATCAAAAACAAGTATTTTGCAAGTATTGCCAACTGAATCAGTTATTTTGATCACTCTGTATTTTATATACATACTTTGAATTACTATCTGACAAAATTTTGCTGCTATAGTAACACAGACAACAAATTTTGACTTTGACGTTCTCGACGTTCTATTCCTGTTAAATTATGTGTCATTGTAGTTAAAATTAAAAAATAAATAAAAAAATGTGTCAGCCTCAGCAAATTATCACGTGTAGCAAAAGTAAGAATGTGGTAGAATCCATTAGTCCTAATTTCCATTTTATCTAAATGCGTTTTCTAACCTCTAGCACCTTCATGTATTACCTGTTGTACTCAACCAGCAAAAATCTGCTATTCAATAGATCATTCGGATACAACGTATTTTCATAACGACAAATTTGAGGTATGTAACATATTTTTGACAATGACATACGACTATGTCAAAAAGTTTTACAGAAATGTCAAAAATTGGGCGAATTCAGAGGCCAGTAGTGGCAGCACGCACTTTAGAATTCTATCAAATGATGCATTTGTTTTCGCTTTTCGCCACGAAGCGAAAATTAGGTAGTATGCGTCATGCGTGCATCAAAATATTCGCCTGTAGGCATACGACTCGAGGCGAGAGTATTAAACTAACATCATTATATTATCACAATGAAATTTGAAGCCAATTTAAAATGTAATGTATATATTTATTATATATAACTGTCACAATATTTTATGTTCTAATTGTATAAAACCCGAAAATTCCTGAAATGAAAAGCGAATATAGAATTTTAAAGAGCATACTTCCGAGATCCGTAAAAGTAACATCGCATTCGCCTGTTTTCTATAATAGAATTCTAGAGTGCTTGGTATCACTACTGGGTCTACCGATATACATATCGATCATTAATCATGATCTATATGATTTCTCACAAATTTATTATACCTGTTTTCATGTAAAAGACAGAGGTCACTCTCTTTCGAATAAAATTAGAACTTTGAACTCCTTTTGACGTTTGTGTATTATTTTGAATTGTTCTCCTTACTTGACTATATTTTTAAAAAACTCGTTGCAAGTTTAGCGTCTCTTACATATGTAACTCTAGGTTCATTTCGGAATTTTTTTAATAAATTTGATAACATACGAGTATTTGTTAATAAAATTATGAACGTGCCTACAGTTTAAATTGCATTGAAAAATGAATCAATACTTTTTTAAAAAACAAAAGTACAATAGCAAACTCTAGGTGAAACAATGTCTAATAAAGAATAGGAAAACACTCGCCATGTTTCACAAGATATCAGCATCTTTGCAGAGACACTTCACCAACTAGGCACGGCGAGTGATATACACCTCTTAAGCCATCTATCTTATATGAGATGTATATATCTCTCACTGTGTCCATTTGGCGAATTGTCTCTACAAAGAGAAGGTAGTTACACCACACTGATGGGCAATAAGAGCGAAACGCATCTGTGGTTACTAGCTGGGAACGGTCGGCGTCTGAAGATGACCGAAAGGTTGCTTTACAAGCCGAAATCTTGTAAAACATGGCGAGTGTCTTCTTATTCTTTACAATACGTTTTTCTTTTGAGATTGTATTTTGTACTTGAGACAATTTTTCTCATACATAAAACGTCAAACCTGATTAAACCCTGACCAAACAATTGTCACGTTCAATTGGTCTGCAATTGGTCAGTAAAAAATGTTTAGAGATAAGCATACAATAGAATTTACTGACCTTGTTCACTGAATGCACCCAATTATAACCAAAGCATGTAAACCTTTTGGCATTGTAAGGGCCAGTTTTACAATCTCTAGTTAAAATTGAAACTGTTAGTTAAATAAACAAAATTGAAGCGAAATGGACCGTCAAATGACAAATTGATCATTGCTCTCAACAATCCGATTCAATACTGTTTATTTAACAGTTAAAATTCTGACCAGAGATTGTAAAACTGGCCCTAATTGTTCAACAAATTCTAAAACTTGTTTATTATAACTTATTAAATTTATGAATTTTATTACAAATATAAAGTAGATAAAGGCACCGTATTTTGAATTTGGGTTAAACGATCAGTTAAAACAAAAGTTGAGATAACAGACAGTTTAACCAGAGATTAAAATATCGTTATTTCATTAAAAAAAAATTAAATATGTTATTTTTATTATTTTATTTGTTCCAGTTATTGGTAGATGTGAAAAATTACACCCCAGAAAATTTAAAAGTGAATATTTTGACAGAAAAAGTGGAATTACTGTTACAAACTAGAATTGGCAATACACCATATAATTTTGTTAATGTCCGTACATTTTACTTGCCCCAAAAAATAAATCCATATAATGCTTGCTCTTTTATAGACAATAAAGGAACTTTGTATGTTTCTGCACCTTGGGTACAATGTTAATAAAATATAAAATTGTATAGGTATCTATTTTTTAAAAGTTTTAAAACCTCTGCATATACCATTTTAGGATAATAGCTATTCAGAAAGTGAAAATGAATTTGATAAATTGTAAGCATTCTAGGTAGATCGTCAGCGAATTGGAGATAATATCAAAACTTTTTTCTTAATATAAATAACTCCGGTTTACAACAGATACCGTTATATCTCACGAAAAAACCATTTGTTATATTTTTTGTTTCGTTTTATTATCAAATGTAGGACGGAATCTCTTTGGCAATATTTAAGAAATTCATACTAAAATGTCTTCAAGTAAAGATCAAATCAGTGGCGGCTCGTGCTATAGGGCACAAGGGCGCAGCCCTACCAAATAAAAAGACAAGACAAAAAGAAATAAGCGAGTACATATACATTTTAAAAATACATTAGTTATTATTTATTTACTTTCATTATTATGCAATTCTTACTACACTGCCGATAGCTAGATAGCCTATATACTGACGTGTGCACGTACCGATATGCTGCTAGAAGCTAGGGCACAAATGTTTCTGCCCCGGTCTCCCACTATTTTTACTCGAATTTTGACCAATAGCAGCGAAGCGCGCGAAGCTGCATATGACTGCATTAAGCCTGTTCCGGGCACAGCCCAATTTAAACGAAGATGTCCGAGTATGTCCGGCATTTTCCGAGGTAATCTGTTATTGTTGAATTGTAATCGTCTAGTACTCATTTAATTACGAAGATGGCTTCTGTATCTTAAAGATTAAATAATTTAATATACTCTTTTTACTTTTTTAAATTTTTGTGCCCTACCATACAAAGATATCACCAGCCGCCACTGGATCAAATACCATTCGGAGTAAAAGTGACATTTTATTAATATTGGTATACCTACTGTATTAAATACATAATATTTTCTAGTCTACCAAAAATTTCCTTTAATGAAAATTGTTAACTATTTTCATAAAGAATTCGTTCGTTTGACCACTCGCCATCATCCAGCTCGTATCCAATTTTCTAACTTATTATACATTAAATGGCTTTACATAACTTATGTTTTAATATACTAATCTCCATATTCATAAACACTCTGTCAGTGTCGACTATTTTAAAATTATAACGAACTGGTTCAAATTTTACGAATGGTTATGGCCATGGCAATAAAAGTAAGACTTTATTAGCAGTGACTAGGCAGTAAAGTCTTACATTCTCTACCGGCGGCATTGAAAGCAGTGGCTTAATAACTGTCCATAAAATCATTTAAATTTGTTTTTACATAGAACCCCTCTGCAAAATGATGACAACGTCGACGGAAAATATTTAAAATAATCAAAAATGTATATTTACTGCTACTTTTTTGCTCTGTTAAACAAATATAACTTTAAGGCAAAAATGAGTTCTGTACACAAAAATCTTAAAAATATCAAAATAATGATTTATTTATAAAGAAATTTAATGTCTATTCTTATGGTACCTACATATTAATTATTAAATCGTTAGGGAATCTTATTCACCGTAATTACATCTTAAATTTATCTCAACCTTCTCAAAGTATTATAACATAAGACAATAGAAAATGAACTTCCTCACACAAACTTCCTTACTCTGAAATCCTGTTACTTAACATCTCGAATGTCATATGTCTTATAGAAATTTGAGATAACTTGATAGTAAAAATGAAATCATGAGCAACTTTTGCTTTCATTAGAAAGTCGTGACTATTTTGATATTAATTATTACAAATATTTATGATAGCAAATAATGTGGAATTATGCGTAACTCTAGCAACTAATTGTTATTATAAATTTATTCTATATATGCAAATTCTAATTTACTAGACGATTAAATAAAAAAATATGTGTATTGATGAAAATTGCTATAGGATCCCATAAGTATAGGTATAGGTAATACTTTGACATGATATCGCTAAATTATTGAATTTTGGCCTCAATAGTAAAATCATAATAATAATAATAATAATGGAAAAAAAAATATTGTCCGCATACTACTACTGAAGGATAACAAAAATATAAAAAATAAACCAGTTCTATGAACTATTAACTTTAAAATCGAATATAATTTGGTTATAACTTACTTTAAACACTGTCATTAAAAAATTGTCTTGACATTTTCAAAATGTTAAAAAATAAATTAACAGATATATTTTCTTGATCTAGATTAAAAATATCACTTTATGACATTTAGCACAGATATAATCATATAAACAGTTTCACTTCTGATAGTGATATATTTCACAAGAGGCATGGTAATTAAAATATCTGAATTAATTTGTTTTCAATTCGGTACTAAAATGTTACAAATAATAATAATTATTTTTTCTATTGTTAATCAATATTGAAACCTAATTAAGTTAGGGCTGGTTTATGATGAATTTAATTTACGAATTTACAATTTATAATTTAGATAAAACTATACGATGGTTTATGAATAATTTCCAAATTTTAAATACGACCAATCACAAGAGAGCACCATCAAAAATGGTGGTATAACTCAGTCTATAAATGTAAACCGAAAATTCAATAACTGAGATTTCAAGTAATTGTTGGCACCAAACTCAAGAAATTTACCCATATATAAATTAATTTAATCTAAATTTGATTTAGCCAGAGGGTATAAAGAAATTATTTTGTCTTCAGCCATTTCCCATACAATTATGTATTTTTTGTATTTCATAATAATTTTTAAAAAGATATTATTAACCCACTAACATTTTGATTTCGGAAATTATTATTGTTTTAAACATCTTTACTGTGAAATTAATATGCCCATGTTCTGTGAAAATACAGTTTACATAATGAAATAAAAAATCTCATTAGTTGTTTCATAATTAAATTATTATATTAATTGCAAAGGTCGTCAATAATACACTCAAAAAGCTCTCATCCCCAACCAGTCTTCTTTAAGAATGTTGAATGCTTTGAAAATAATCATTAGATGCATGCATCAAATCATTTTAAAAAATAGATTAATGCATTTTATATAAAATGTTAACAGAAAAATATCGTTGAAATATATAATAAGTATTGCACAGAGAGATTAATGGCCGATTGCACCAACGTATCTTAAATATTAAACATGATTTAAATAGAAAATATTGCATCGAAATGAAATGTCAACAGCAAGAACAATAATGTAACAATGTGAGATTAACAATTCGAATTACAACAGACAATATAAATTAATACAAACTACGTCTATACCACGGTATTTATTGGATGAAAAGAAAAACATCAAGATGATTGCCAGATTCAGATTGGCTATACGGGAGAGGAGTCGTATGTCGGCTGTCGCTTGTTGTAAGTTGTTGGAAGTTAGTAACACACGACATTCCTGGTTATGGATATTGTATCTCTTCCAATTTATTTTATTAAATTGCAATATGGCTTTAAATAATGATACTACGACGACTAATTCAAAAGAGAAGACAAAAATCTCATATAACCGTTGAAATTTTAATACAACTTACAAAGTAGCCTGTGAATGCGGTATCTAGGTAATATTTTGTTTCTGTAAACAAAGCATTTTTACAAACAAAAAATATATTTCTTGTGGTATTTTTCTGTCAATATGGACGAGCAATGTTATTGCTAAGAATATGAGGAATGCTGGTTTGTATTTGTGATGAAACAAATATGATTATAAACGACTACAATTCACAATGCTTCTTAACCTTAACTGCACTTTATGTTAGTATCAGTATTATTAACCTCAGTTTGTTGTCAACATTACCATAGCAACTTAATACGCCCTAGGGCATTATTTACTCAATAACGGACCTAATGTTGAGGTTGTTATAAAACAATAACATACTAGTAAGACATAAAAGAATTTTTCAAATTTACAAGAATGAATATCTGTACAATTTTAAATATTTTTCAGTTTCCTTACCCATGGAGACAGTATTATTGCCACATATTAACTCACCTTCTATTATAAGTTCTATACTAATGTTATCTACATTTTGTATATTAATGGAAATTTGTCTCCAAATATCTTTTTTTTATCGTTGTATATTTTGTATCTTTTATCATATAAACTACTATTTTGTTGTAGATAATGTATAATTATTTCGTCTAATATCATTTCGTCCATTTTTACGTTACTGGTCAGGACAAGACACGACCAAAGAAGTCATCAAGAGGGGTTAATTTTAGCTATTATTACCACAATTCAATCGTAAAATATAAAATGTGGATTCTAAGCCAATTAGGCAAGAATAAATATAATAATAAGTACTACACATTTTCATTAATAAATCTGTCAATAATATTAATGACAAAACTATTAACAAGCAAAAAATTACAATTTTACTCCAGGGCTAACCCACTTTCAAATCCAAAATTAATGAGATCTGAATCTGATCTTTGTAGCCGCAATTGCGTAACTCTTACAACGTAAATCGATCGATGTAAGGTTATATCAAATTTTGCAGCTATATTATAACACAGTTAGAGGTGTGTTAATGATTAATATAAACATTAAACTTTATAATTTAAACGAAGATAGCCTTGCAAAAGGTTGAACATCTCAGAATGAAACAAACTTTTTATTTATCTTGTTTTTAATCAATGCTTTATGTCAAACGCGATGTAAAGTATTTATCATAATGATTTATTATTTTTTTTTAAGATTTTCACGTAAAAAGTGTAATCAGTTTCTAAATGTTACTGAATACATAATTATAAAATATAACAGTAATTTTATAATTTGTTTCGTATAATATTCTTGTATTGTAATAAAATTTCGGTTTTATTATTAACGTACTACATTCAAATTCAATATTAAAAAGTTTTATCACATTTGTTGGTATTGAAAGGTTTTTGTTGCAAAAAGTGTGATTTATTTATAATGTCTCTAATAAATTCTAATCTCAAATATGTTTCTAATGATCATAAACCATGTAAGAATTCGTGGATTATTTTATTCCATTTGTGAATATCAAAGTGTAAATAAAAACAAGTATATATGACGCAATAAAATTGTCAAATAAAATATGCAACCTTTATCATTCAACACGAAAGGTTACAATTCTAAAAATTTGACTCGTGTCTATTTTTACACCATGGTGTTCTGCAGAACTACTGGAAATACCACGGATAGATTAATTCCAAAAGATGGAAGTAACCTCGAAAGTAACATTTTTTCTAAAAATTTCCAAATTTACGTAATTTTATTATTCTTGAAAATCATACATATTTATTACATGGAATTGAACTAAAATCGTAAATATAAATTCAAAATTCGATAATATAGTGGAAATAAAAATTAATATGTAGCAATAAATTTTAACATATTTTTAAATTATTTTTTTTTAATATTAAACTATTTTAAATATGCATATTAATTAGAATAAATTTGTTTATTAATTACCCACAAATATCAAAATGCAATTGCAAAATTATTTACAGCATATTAGCTAGCTAGCTCCGTATATAACTGTAGGTCTACCATCTGATCTAATAAATTAAAATTACTGTTTTCTTAGAAAATAACTCTATTCTAAAATTTAGCGCATATTTTTTCGCGAAGTTTTGCTAGATACATTATTGTGTGTCAAGATAAAACACAACTGTGTTATCGTTATTGTTTGGGGCTATATGTCTACTGACGGGTTGAGGAATTTATATTTTATTAACGAAACTATGAATAAATCAATTTAAAAAAAAAATACAATCTTGCGCTGATAAACTCGGACTGAGAAAGAATTATAACAGCAAGATAATGATCACAAACATATGTATATACCACGATTTAAAATATACTGGTTATGCCACTTGTTTTTCATTGTTTCTGATGGTCCGCTTGATACGTGTTTCCTTGAATAATCCGCTAGGTGTGCTACGTGAGAACGACCCTACCACAGCAAACTATTTTTACATAAAATATAAAAAATGAAATGCATAATGAATTTATTTTTAATATAAATTTATATATTTAATGGAAACCTGAATCAATACATTGTTAGAATTAAAAATTGGAAAACTAAATAAATTGATAGAACCGTATGCTTCCAGATTTCCATTCGGTAATAATATCTTCTTCCCGAAAATGTTTTCAACAAACAGAGATTCTTTTTCAATGGATTTCTTGTAACCGATTTCACATCCAGGAATGAAACAGTTTCTACTTAATTTTCTTTTCATTTTGCATTAATTGCAATATCTTTCAACAAAATATTTATATTTCATTACATATAATACGAATATGTACTTTAAAACCTGTTTTATTTACCTTTATATAAGATATAACATGTAATATTTTCAAAATGACATGCAAATGACAGGTGTCAGTTGGGTCGTTCTCACGTTGCGCCTCTAGCGGAAAAAACGAGGAAACACGTATCGGTTTGGACCCTCGTTTTGTGCAGAGTGGCACAACCAGTATATTTTAAGTCGTGGTATATACTCAGATCGGATAAGCAGCTAATGCACGTCATGAGTAAAACTAATCTAATTAACGATATACATAAATTAAATAATGCGTATATTACCAAAGGACGTTACTGCTCATTATTTTATTTAATTAAATCGTTAATTAGATTAGTTTTACTTATGACGTGCATTGGCTGCTTATCCGATTTGAGTATAGCACTTATCATTAAAGAATGGCTATTCTAAATATACCGAAACAACTTAAAACTCCTCCCTAGACTCTTGATTTAAATCTTAAGAATTTATAGTCAAAAGTTGATAGGTGACCCCCGCAAAAAATATTTTCCACTATTTAGTAACTCCAGACAAATCTAACTGAATGGGAAAAAATCCCACCTTCCAATCTAATTTAATAAAATCAAGGCCTATGTTACTGAAAGTTCTACGTAACGGGAGGGTGCGTAGGGTGTAGTGAAAATCACAGTCACGGAGTTCATTCAACGAAAATACTAAATTATAAAAAAGAGTTCACACACGTGGCTGTTACATCTAATTAAAGCCAGTAAGTATCCTACTCAATATTAAATTGTAGTATTATGTATTAAATAATTTTTAAGCTTTGGTGTACGAATAATTTTGAGTCTCAATTTTTTTATATAATTTGTTTTCAACACTTTTAGATAAGTTATTTATGCAACAAAAGTGTACACACAAGCTTTATGACATGAGGTCAAGTATTTCGTAACGAATCACGAAAATTGTTGACCGAATGTCATAAAGCTTGTTTACACTTGAGTTGCATACAATATTTTTATGCGACCTTGTATAACATTCTTGAAACAAATTAGAAATTTAACAGACAGCAATTTGAACATACCAAATACCGAGTTCACATTTGAGAGACAACATGCAGATTTGAAATTGAAAACTGCAGTCTGCAGTGTGTAAAGTATCAACTTTACACATCGAAGTATAAAAAGTAAATTAAACATTTTTAAAATTTGATTCTGCAATATCAAAAGAAGACTATGATTAATTTTTTTAATTAATTCCTTTTATGTGTAAAGTATCAACTTTACACATCGAAGTATAAAAAGTAAATTAAATAAAATAAATAAATAAATATATCATCACGGCATATTACCCATTTTTTGGGTGTGCCAGTATCTACAACACATGTAGACATCGGTAATGATGACGATATATTTTACCGTGTGGGCGCTTACCAGGCGTCACCTCACGGGCACTCATAGCTGGCGTGGAGAGTGCACCACAGGGGTCACTTTTGTGCCATTTAAAATTGGAAATATTTGGCGTCAGTCGGGATCGAACCCGGTTCCCCCAGGTTCGCGACCAGACACTCTGGCACGCGGCCACAGGACCCCATAAAAGTAAATTAAACATAAACATAACATAACATAAACATTTTTAAAATTTGATTCTGCAATATCGAAAGAAGACTATGATTAATTTTTTTAATTAATTCCTTTTATGCACTGACATCATAATTTGACAATTATACACGAATTTCTTTGACATAAACGTTATTTTATATAAATATAAACAATTTTTAAACAGGCAACATGAAAAGTTTTTATTACAAATCGAAATTTTTTATATTCTTTAATGAAAAATGAAAATTAATTTTGTGATATTTATATGGAAAGAACGGAGATACACAAAATAAAACTCAAATGACAGAACTAATAAACAAACAATAAACTGTTGTTCTCCGCTTTCATAGCAACACTAGATACTGGATGTACGAGGACAAATTCTTTTCGCTACAATTTTTCTAAAACTCATAATTTGAAAATTTTCGTCCGTACATAAAGTTTTGTATGTACCACGAGCGTAACTTGCTTTTATGGCCTTTGACGTGTTTTTATCCCTCGGCTTACGCCTCGGGCTCAAAATTCCGCCGCAGGCCATAAAAGCCTCCTTACGCTCTTAATACATAAATAACTATTTTGTAAACCCTTTTTATTTTACATTTTACTGGTAAAAGTAAAGCATACAAATAATTTTTTGAGCCACTAGAGAAATAATTTTGCTAAAATCTACTTTTAAAACTCATCATAACCTAGTTAAAGTAATCTGTTTTTCTTTGAAATGTGAAACCTAATTATTTTTCAAACCAACCTATAAACCTTGTATCAATTACTTATCAGTTTTCAAACCGTATTTTCCTTCAAATATTCATATTAAAACCAAGGCAAAGTACCTTCCCACACTTGTGAATAACCGGATCAAAATACTTTACTTATTACATATTCAAAACAATCAACAATAAACAAATTGCCTACACCTTTACCTTTTCTGTTCTCTTGCTACAATTAGATAAAAACTGCGAACTGTTCATTTTAATAATAAGTATGAAATCATCTACACACTCTCACAAGAAAAAACTACAAGTGAAAGGAACAGTTAAAATATTGATAAGTTATATTCACTTGTAAAGGGTAATCATCGGGTGTGGTACATATATATATACAGCATTTTTCGACCTTCAGTTTTCAGTAAATCACGAATAGATCGGCCTTGTTTAAAAAGATTACAGAATACGAGTAAGATAGTTGCACGATTTTAAAGATCGAACTAATTTGAATCGATAATTAACCGTTAAATAATTATACGTCTTAGTTAATATTGAAATAATGGAAAGGAATACATTTTAAATTGATAATTGTTGGGTAGATGGTTATACTACCTCCGACGATAACTCCAATATTACAATTCAAAAAATTATTAATCTTTCGTGTTCCTCTTCTTTGCATCGATATGATGAGCTGATTACATTTTAGTTATAATTGGTCAACCAGAAGTTCCCTTTCTTTCTTGAAAAAACTCAGTTAAGTATCATTTTTAAAATTTTATGGGATTCTCTATATGAAAGAATATCTTATTGTCTATACGGTTTGATTATACATTTTTCTTCATATTCAGTAGATATAGAGTTAAGGAATTATAAAGAGATTAACTTTCATAAATAGGCCAGCTTTGTTATAATCATGAAAACAGCTGATATATTCAAATAATTTTAATTGACAGATGTCAGTGTCAAGTTCAATTTACATAGTGTATGTTCGTGTTATAATTTTATTAGATTTATAGAATCTTTTCCAAGGAACTTTTGGTATGGGATTTATACAAAATATACAAAATTGACGGAAGGTAATGTGCTGGCCACATCAGATTTTTTTTTATTTATTTGGAACCACTTTAAGGGGTTAAAATTCGACATTCGACTTGAGCTTTTTTAACGTCCACCCTAATATGAATATATTATAAATAAATAAAAATATGTTTGCATTTTACATAAATTAAATGCTTGTATCGTCACCGGAAAATGGAAAATCTTTATACAGCCTTTCCTTTAAGAAAATTCATTTTCACAAATTTTCGTATTTTTAATACACAGAAATATGTGTCCATCCATTGCTAAATATCTCAACAAACTACGACTACCTTGCTTGTTTCATTACGAAAACGACGGCACTGATCATAGTAGTGTAGAGTAAAATTACTATAAATAGTGCAAGATTTTTATGAAACACATTATTTAACAATGTATATTATTAGCAACAATTTGCAAAATTTTACAAAAATTACCACTTATCAAATCGATTTTACACGGTTAAAATTTCTTAGAGTCTACGAAATAACTACATTACAAAAAAAATGTATATAATAAAAAAATATATATATTGGCGAGGTACTGTTCAGGCCAGAATAGATTTATTAAAATATATCTTTAAAATTTTCTACATTCTAAAAAATTTCTAATTGATATTCTTGTTTCATTTTGGGAATAAAATACACGAAAAGTTCTAAAAATATATTATGCTCCATCTAAAATTTCCAACCACGTCCTAAACGTGATAAAATGCATTTATGTGGGCACGTGAATTAAATAGATATAATTACTAATAATACATGTACTGTCGCTTAATTTCTTTCATGTTATACATCGGTCCAAATGATATGCTATGAGCTATGCATAAGAGGTAGCTTTAAAGTATTGTACTCAAAATTTATTATCAAATTTACGAGCCATGTTTATGAAAGAATTCTTTAGAGTTAAATAAATTACAGTATATGATGTTTGAAGACTGCACAGAACGGTATCAGAATAATTTTTAGATTGAAAATGTCATGAAATTATGGGAATCTGTAAATTATTGCTGGTTTTATGGAGTTTAAATGCGGAGTTATGATTGTGAAATTTTTTTACGAGTATTGCACGTATTAAAATATGTTGTGTAGAGTTATTTGGTCCAAATTTCCATGTTTACTTGTGACTAATTCTGAAGGAATTTTAAAATTATTTTTACCTACATATTCAATGGTACTATTTATTATTAATATTCAAAAAAATATTTTTGTGATTTCCAAATTTAAAAAACACATGGTATATACAGCAACATCTATTTCCAATGATGCCAAACAGTTTGGTATAAATTGTTTCTCGCAAAAAGTAGTCGCAAGTTATCACATTGTAATACTTTTATTTCTAAAAATTCACACAGTTGCTCAAATACTCTAAAAAAGCGTACACTTACGTAACATTTTCTTTACAATCAAATAATATTACTACTAACTTTATATCTCTACCCATTTTTGAATTATTGCCTCAAAAATCAATATACCCCACATTTAGATAAAAACTTCAAAATTTTCAAAAATCTAATTTTTATGTATCTTGATACTTCTCATTGCGCTGATCCCAAATTTTAAAACCGCAAGTCTATATCTCGTTTCGTTCTCGAGATATTTAGATTCAAAGTTTTGCTCAAAACTGCCCATTTTTGGGTAATAACCCAAAAATGGGTCGAGATATGAATTTGGGGACAACACCATTCGATTCTACGGACAATATTACATAAGTACACTAATTTTCAGAATTTTTGAACACCGCATACAACCTCTAAATCAAAATAACTGAAAATGGCCAAAAATCGCAAAAATCGTAAGGGGTTACCCCTTACGATTTTTTCAGATTTTGACCATTTTCAGGGGTTTTTCAAGCTTTTATTCATAAAAAATGAACTGGTTGGACAAAAATTATGAAAATTGCTATACTCATGTAATTTTGTCCGTAGAATCGAATGGTGATGTTGCCAAATTCATATCTCGACCCATTTTTTGGTTAATACCCAAAAAAGGGCAGTTTTGAGCAAAACTTTAAATCTAAATATCTCGAGAACGAAAAGATATATCAACCTGCGGTTTCAAAATTTGGAATCAGCGCATTGAGAAGTATCTAGATACATAAAAATTAGATTTTTGATGATTTTGAAGTTTTTATATAAATGTGAGGTATATTGACTTTTGGGGCAATAATTCAAAAATGGGTAGAGATATAAACTTGGTAGTAATATTATTTGATTGTAAAGAGAATGTTACGTAAGTGTATGCATTTTTAGAGTATCTGAACAACTGTGTGAATTTTTAGAAATAAAAGTATTGAAATAAAAATGGTTAAATGCTATAAAAAAGTTTCTTGGAAAAGATTCTATATATCCGATAAAATTATAACACGAACACATACTATTTTTTACAAATTCCATACCAAAAGTTCCTTTGAAAAGATAAATCCAATAAAATTATAACATAGACATACACTATATAAATTGTACTTGACCTTCCTTACTGAAGGTGACGGAAAGAAAAAAAAAAATTTTTTTTTGTGACCAGTCAGGGAGATTTAACTTTCGCTCCGCATTTTAGGCGCGAAAATAGTACTTTTGCTCCGGTTTCAGAAAAATGTATTTTATTTACTAAAACAACCAATGTCTTATAAAAAAAAAAACAAATAAGGTAAGTAATTGCTCATCATGTCATCATTGTTAAATTTTTGTTACTTAACATCCATTTTCTAACATTTAGTCATGAAAATAATGGATTTTGGTTGTTTTTGCCAGAAGCTCCTCAATAATGATATGTTTAGAGACTAATAGTAAAATTATTTTTCTTATACTCATTTTAATTTTTTTTTTCGAGACGGTCCTGATATATTAAGAGCACACCCATCACAATAATTCACTAGTGGGAGGACATGAAGCAAGTCACAATTCAAACGCATACTTGTACCTACATTCACACTTAACATTACACTCAATAAAACTAAAAAGTCTTATCTCAATCTCTATCATAAATTATTGTAATTGTAAAACAATAAATACTTATGAATACTTCACAACTTTCGTTCAATATACCAACAATTAAATTTCTTTTGCCCAGAAGCGAAATTGTAATTTGTTTTACGTGTAAGTGATTACCACCAATCAGAGGACAAGATAATGTGTTAAAGTTTTTATTTTCGATTTCTTTTATTTATTTATCATCTATTGTACAGATAGTTATTTTTACGAGGAGTAGTCGTGCGTTTGTTTTGTGAACTTACAAAATTCTTCTAGATCCAATTGATTTAAAGCTTACTAAAAGACGAAGAGCATTTAAAAATTTAGACATCAGTAAATTGTATTATTACAATACAAGCATTGATTCAATAAAATGCAGTGGCGTAGCTAGACCTTATTTTGGGCGGGGACGAGGGTCCTATTTTTGAAAATAATAAGATGGAAAAAATATTATTATAAGTAATAAAATATCGTGTAAAAAACTAAAATTACTGAAAATAAGAAAATCAGTTAGCATGTGGAAAACAAAATTTGCGTTGTCATTTTAAATAATTATATACGGATAAGGGATTTCGGTGATAAATTCCAACGACTAGTTTTTAACCAATCCTGATGCAAAACACTTGAAAATTCAACCAATGGAAACAGTATTATACTGATAAAACCCCGTTACCCCGATAATTTTCCGCTACCAAGTAAATAAACAGTTGTTATTGTTTATAACTGTCAGTGTGACAATTAATGTGTCAAGTTTCATTTTGCGTTGTCTTTGGAATTTATCTCACCAAATACCACACGACCTCTCAGATTTTCTCAGATAAACTTTTATTTTTAAGCACTCATTTTTTTGCTTTTAAGCAAAATCACTCAAGCATACTGACATTAGGTAAAACCCCTACTCCGTCGGAGTCGGGATTTACCATTCAGTTTGCTTTCGTGTTTGTTGCTAAGCAAAAAAAAATCGTGCAAAATAAAAATTTATCGATAAAATCAGGTCTTGTGATATTACTTCTGATAAAATTTTAGCGCCTCTTGCGATGACTATTCGAACTATGCAGACAGTCTTCTAAGCTGTGTATTGATGAACACTTTTATGGAGACGGACGCACTTAATATTTATACTAAATTTTATTTACGTAATTATTTGCAACTTATTATTAACGACTACATTAAACATAACTAAATCCTAAAGATGCCGATGCATCCCTAGGCCAAAAAACTCGCGTTACGCAGACCGCGAGCTAAAACTAAAACTCTACATGTTGCTTGGACATGAAAGACCAATACAGATTCTATGTCTTTCCAGTATGAATTTCGAAACTAGACTAACTAAAAACTAAAAGACGTTATCATCTTCAGAACACATCTGAGAGGTACAGAGTGAAAGATTATCATACGGCATCCATAGCTGGGGCTGGCAATAACTTATAGACTTAAATATCATTACACTAAATGTCTAAGCGATTGGTACCCAGAGTAAACAGAGAGATGTGGGAAAAATGATTTTTATTTTAATAATTTTCGCAGTTTTCCTTATGCCTCAGGGAGCTAAAATAGCTTGTTCCAGCTCTGCTGCAAGTAAATAATTCTAAATAAATACTTATTATAGTAGTAATAGCTGAATATTTGCATATTTCGCAAAACACACTAACCTTGATATAAGGTCATTTTTTCACAGTTGTATTTAATCTTTTGCATTCAAGATACCTACTTAATTCTTGTACATTATCATTTCTAAATTTGGCACCTGATATGTACAACTTCTGGTTTTTAAAAAAATATTTTTAACACAATCTCACAAATATTGTATTTACAGTTTGAATCATGCTTTGTTTGTCTGCCTAGTTAACCAAACGTGACACTGAGCTACGTTCCAAAATCCTACTCTAGACTACGAAATTACTCAAAGTCGTTCCAAAACTAATAACCTTACTCTCAAAGTTTACTCTTAACGTGTTCCAAAACAGCCAGAGTTTACTCCAGAGTGATACTTTACTTACCACTATCGAAAAGAGTAATCCACCATATTTTCAACCATGGATGCTCACTATTTTCAACATATGACAGTAATTTGCTTTTTTGAGGAAGAAAACATATGCTTTTGGATGAAAATTAACATAAGTAAACACATTAGCCTGTCACATATGAATATGTGGATGGAGCTGCGTGAAGTTGTAAATTAATAAATAATTTGTGAAGAAAAGGTTAGATTTTATTATTTATTGCATTAGCCTGTATTACGAGCACACTTTTATAATAAAAGCTCTTTTATGGAGCGTACTTTCACATTATATTATGACGAGAGTACTTTTATTATAAAAGTGCGCTTGTCCTACGGGCTTGACATTTATGTATAATTATAAGCAGTTTTATTAATTTTTTAAAATTATTTTTTATTTAATTTCTTTTTTACTTCAACAAAACTCTCATTCGTTCCAAAACACACTACACTCTTAAATGGGGTATTCCACCATAACAAAAAATAATTCAATTTAACTTAAAGTATGGCTCAATAATAATAATTAAAACAATGAAAACATTTTTTTTCCACGACCACTGTTAAAAGTAGTATTTTTAACGGTTGCTTAGCGAGTTAAAAATAACAGTTTATAACACAGTGAATACTTTTAAATCGTTGTCATTGACAACGGATTAAAAGTAAAAACAAATTTACTTTTAACACTAGTGTTAAAAAAGAACTAAATCTAGTTACATTTACTGTTAAAAATATAACTAAATCTAGTTACATTTGGTGTTCATAAGTAAATGTAGTTTCATTTTATATTTATTTTTGTACTGAAATTATTTATATAGGTATTTTATTAAAAGTACACATTATTTTGGAACGTTTATTGTTATAGTACAATTATTACAGTTGTTTATAGCAATTCCTTACAAGGCGCTTGAAGAATTGGAATTTAAAACAGTATTGTTGGAAGTAGAGGTTAGAATAAACAATTTTCAGTTGATCATAGCAAATAAATCATGACCTGTCATAAATGTCATTCTATAATTTTTAGTTTTTACTAATACATAACTAGGGTCGTAGGAAAAATAGTGTATGATATTCGTGTTAAAAGTGATTTTATTTCATTCGTGGGGTTTGTTTTACTCGGCTTCGCCTCGTTTCACAAACTTCCCCACTCACTCATAAAATGTCACTTTTAACACATATCATAAATAACTATTAAATAAGTGCTTTACGAGATATTTCACATTTGCTAAAAGGGGAAATTGACGTCATACAATTGTTATCTTTCTCTAGTAGCGTACTCAGTGCAGTGTGTATGAGAAAGACAAGTATAGGGTGAATGTGATGTTACACTGATTTCTCGAAAATAAAATACTGTTAAACTAGGAACAATTAAGATTTTTTAATACTATGAATTGCTTCAAAACTGAATGAAGTTTTATTTAAAATAATAAAAAAAAATTAGTGGAATACCCCATTACGTCATTATACTCTAACTCCTACTCCAATACTCAGTACTCTTGATTTTGGAACGCAGCCCTGGTGTAGCAAATTGTGACGTCACCGCCAAAACCCTTTATTTACAAAAAAACTTTAATCTGAGTTGCGTCTTTAACACAATAACCTTCTTGCATGTATTTAAACCTACTTAA
This sequence comes from Ophonus ardosiacus, assembly GCA_943142095.1. NCBI lineage: Eukaryota > Metazoa > Arthropoda > Insecta > Coleoptera > Carabidae > Ophonus > Ophonus ardosiacus. The sequence goes on along the minus strand of OW964832.1, from coordinate 37,652,872 downwards.
AGCTAATGACTTTTTTACGTTCTTGTCATTTAATGGTCACTAATCGCTAAACGTTTAATAATAAAACAATGGTGATCTCACAGCCACGTAGGATTCAATTGCAACATAGTCTCAAATTACGGATGTAATTTTTATCCAGCGATTTCTTCACACCACCAAGTTCAAATTTAAATTTATCACTAAGCGCCAAACTACATGCCACATGCCAGACGAACAGGACAGACTTTGACAGAGAATTTTAAATGTTTGAAAAATAACTCGTTTCCGACTACATTCTTCTTTTGGAGTCAATATTGGAATTGAATTATTTATGGGCAATAGGAAGAAATTTCAAATGCTGACAAAGTGTACATACAAATTTATACATAATATGAATTGATTTATAAATATGTATATAAATGTCTACATAAAATATACAGGGTGTTAATTAAAAAGCGGGCTATAGGTGTTTAACATAGGAAAACAGTTCCTTGTGTAAAACTTCCCATTTAATTTTAGGCAAAAAAGTTTCAAATAAAAGTTGCAGATAATTAAATTCTGCACCAAAATCACTAAGCAAATTTTTATTTTACTTCATGGAAAATCAGTTTTTCCTTGAGCTAAACTTTTTATTTACTTTTAAACAAAGCAGATATTTAAATTCTACATGTAAATAGATTTTATTTTACTCCTTTTGGAACTTCTAAAATGGAATTTGAACCTCCATAAAAACTAAGTAAACGACACTACTGAATTTGACTGAATTCATAATACGTTTAATTTTGAAGCAAATCGTAATATTAAAATGTCTTATGCCCATATTCATAAACACTCGTTAAGTTTTAAAACGGCTCGTTATAATTTTTGACAAATAGAATCAAACTTGACAAATAAAATTTTGATTTTTCTTTCAATGTCGACTGTTTTTATTGGATAAATATTATAAGGAACCGTTTAAAAATTTTACGAGTGTTTAAGAATATGGGCATTAATTGTCTTTAGTTTAATTTCAACACAACAACAAATTTCAAATACATCGTAAAGTAATTATTAATTATTAACAATATGTAATTTGATTGCTTTGACAGTTTTTATGTCAGCCTAAATTAATTAATTTGACAGTTTTTAAGTCTCCCAGAAATTGATTTGAAAGCATTCCAACAGAGATTGGCTGGGAACCTTTAAAAAAATTGAAGGAAAGAATGATGAAGTATATTATGTTGAAGGGACGTACTTTGAACATATTTAAAATAAATTCCTAAAAAACATGAACCGTGTTTCTTATTTTTAGTAATTTTAGAGAGAACCATGTATTCTGCTTTTCAAAATTAAAAACCAATACATATGTCAAATAATTACATTTTATGTTATAATGTGTTAGGTACGTTTAACTTTGTTATAAAATCCGAATATATAACATTTAAATAACCCAGATGTTACGTGACAACGTTTTGTGAATAAAAATAGAAAACAAGAAACAAGAATTGAATTTTAAATTTGACGATGATTCATGTTTTCTGAAAGCATTTTAACATTTTTATATAGTCATAAATTTTCTTTCATTTTACTTGTGTATCAAAGGATTCCAGACTTTTTACCTTCCGTCACCTTTGGGTAAGGAAGGTATTGTCTCTGGTCAAAAAATTTGGTGGCTTTTAATAAATAAGCACGTTTTAGGGTCCCTGGAATACGATTTTGCTAGTTTTACGATGATGTCTGTGTGTGTGTGTGTGTGTGTGAGAGAGAGTGTGTGTGAGTGTGTGTGTGCGTGTGGGTGTGTGCGTGTATCTATGACTGTGTGTGTGTAACAAAAATTTCTTGCGATAATAACTCCAATATTACAATTCTAAATACATATTATAATTTTTTTCGTATTCCTCTTCTTTACATCCACATGAAGAGCTGATTAAATTTTGGTTATAATCGAACCGGAAGTTCGCTTATCGCAGTTAAATACCATTTTTTGACATTTTATATGATTATGAACATGAAAGTATATTTTATTGCCCATACAGTTTAATTATACATTTTCCTCCATATTCAATAGATACAAAGTTAAAGAATTATAAAGAGATTAACTTTCATGAATCAGCCAGCTTTGCTATAATCATGGAAACAGTCGATATATTTAAATAATTCTATTTATCAGATGCCAGTGTCAAGTGCAATTTACATAGTATGTTAGTATTATAATTTTATTGGATTTATAGAATCTTTCCCAAGGAACTTTTGATATACAAAATATATAGAATTGAAGGACGATAAGGTGCTGACCACATCAGATTTTTTTTATAAATAAACACCTGTTAGAAATAGTTCTTTTCAAAAATAGAGAATCGATTATATTTTTGTTTAAAAAAGAATATAGAATTCTATTTGGAGTTTAATTTGGACTCTTTATTTTATAAATAATATTAATTAAACTTTGTTGCATAAATTAGTAATTTATTTATCAACATTAATATTTTATTAAGAATAAGAAGTAAAATAGAATTTCGGGCTATGTAATTAGAAACGCATTTTATGTCCATGCTGTCCCCATAAATAATTGTTAAATTTTTATTATCCTTTCAACCATTTTATATACTTTTCACGTATTTACTCAAGTTCAAAGACCGAAAATTATCTAACAATTTATTTTTTATTCTCCATTAAAGAAATAAATTTTCCCATCACATAAAAACGATTACTTCCAGTAGGTCAAAAATAGAAAACTCTCGCAATGTCACACGTAACCAAAATGTAAATTCCCTTTAGCCGAATGTCAATTTCACTAACACATATACCACTTAGCGACACCGGTCATTTCCTACATGAAAACCAGTTCAAACACACATTAACATATCACGTGCACCGTTTACCATACAATACTTCCATAGGAGCAATTAGATTCTTAAGATGCACAGCGAATGACAAATGATAGCGGATGACGTCACTAGGAAGAGGAACAATGCAAGATCACACATTTAGATCAACTAGATGAAAATAATTCAAGAGCGATTTACTAGCAAATGAAGATAAGTGTTGGTCAATTGTTTCATCAAGCTTGAAGCATAGAAAAACACATATAAAGTAACTGCAGGAAATTGTTTATAAAAATAAAATAAATGAAAGTGAAAATTTTTAATGGTTCTTCATAAAATTCAAAAGGAAACATTTTTTTCGGATTTTGTCTACACAAATGTGGATAAAATAGTACGTTAACCGCAACTTATTTTATTTGAAATCAAAAATTTCTGAAAATGAAAGGAATATTTATTTTTATAGGTTATGATGACATATCTGTCAGTTGTCAGCAAAAAAAATCTAATGTGGCCAACACAAACCTCCCGCTATTTAATTTTTATTAATTTAAATACATACCTACGTATTTACTAACGCTACAATGCTATATTATGTTCAATTGCATAACTATTGCTTTATTTACTATTTTCTTTTTAAAATGTCATTACTATTAATTTGAAGTAATTAGTTTTTTGACAGTGACATTTACCTGTCAGTTACATACAGTTGAAATATGAACTATGTAACAAAGGAATTGTGTTTATCTTAGGCATCGGGATTTATAAAAAAGATTATTTTTTAAATTTATCTATAAATTATATAGAAAAAGTATTATTGTATATCTATAGAAAATTCAATAATCTTTAAATTTCATAATGACATAAAATGCGAAACAATGGCATTTATAGTATTTTTTTGAAGGAAAACCAATATCAGCTTCTAGTAAAGTGCCATTTCCGGTTATCCGATTTACACCAAAATCTGAAGGTTTCTTTCCATATTAGAATAGTCGAAATACAAGATTTCAGAATGATGGTATTTGAGTTAGAGCATAGACAAAATCCGTACTCATACACACACACACACACACACACACACACACACATATATATATATATATATATACACACATACAGACATCATCGTGAAAATGTTAAAATTGGATTCTAGGGATCTTAAAACGTGGTTATTTACTAAAATCCCGATATGCGATTTTCAGCACAATCTCTATACCTCCCTTACCAAGGGTAGCGGGAAGTAAAAGACGAACTTTTGTTCAGTGTTGCGAACCTCCGGACATTGATGTTAACATAATATATACTCAAAATTATTTGTGTTATCTTAAACTTCTTCATAAGAATAATTTAATTCGTTCTTTTTGCACATATATTTTGTCATTTTACGTTGTACAGCTACCCAAATTATCTTGTATGTACAATAATTATCATAAGGTTGACAACAATGCATTTGCATGAAATCGTCGTATAATGATTTACTTAGTGCCGATTTTTGAACTTTTAATGATGATTTTTTTTACACTTTAGTGCCGATTTCAAAATTTAATATGCACTTCGGCACTGAAGTTCTTTTTTATCACTGATATGGTTCATTTTTCTCTGCCCTAGGGCCTCGGCAACTAAATTCCACATTCGCGATAAAAAGTAGAACTTCAGTACCTTGATAAATAACTATTATAGTACTAAAGATAGTAAGATTCGTGTTATATAAATAAATGCTTTCTACAATTTATGCTGTACCTTTTAAGAGCTATTTTTGCAATATGGTCTGTAAAAAGGCATTTAACGTCGCAATATAAAGAGAAACGGATAAATAAAAATAGACTTTATTTCCAAGTACATAAACAACAAAACACTGTCTCATTCACTTGTCAAAGCCGCCTGTGTGGTGCAACTCGAGTGCGTACTTCTTTTCTGTGTCAAACAAATGGCAAATGACTTAAACAGTCGACAGTCGTCATTGCGCAGTTTTATGATGCAAACTTCATATTGCTTTACAAACATTATTAGCACTCACAAGGTAGTCATATGTTTCTAAATAAATGAAGAATGAATGATAAAATTATAATTTAATGCAAAGGTGCATTTACAGCCATAAAGCTTGCTTAATAATTAATATTTTTTGTTTGGAATTAATTTTACGTAATAATTTCGCTTTAAATGAGCTATTTTGAACAAATGTGTGGGAAGGGAGAAAGTTAATGTTGTAAAATTACACAAATGTAACAAATATGGAACCAACAGAGCCAGATTTATAGTACAGGCCTCGGGGCGATGAGAAAGTAAAGCACGTCTTCCATAAAATAAATTGCTGATATCCACAAATCTGTATTTCTACCTATTTTTGGGTTCTACCCCGCAAAACTCATTTACACCCACTTTTGGGTAAAATTTTCAAATATCTACTTTTTATACTTTTAGATACATTTCAACTTTCAACGCGCTGATTAATTCTAACCGCAAATTATGTAATCTCTTTTAGATCCTGAGATATTTAGGTTCAAACTTGTATCCCATTTTTGGACAATAATGGATGGAGAAAGGGCGGAGGTACATGCCCGACGAATTCATCATTCGACTCTGCGGGCAAAATTACGTAATTGTACAAATTTTTAAAAAAAAATAATAATAATAATAATGTATACAATATCTAAAGCAAATTAACTGAAAATGAACAAAAAATACTTAGAAATATTTTTTCAGATTTTAGCAATGGAGAAGTTTAGCAAAAATTCTACATAACATACTATTTTCTCACAAATATAACACAAATGACTGCTGAAATTGAAATTAAAAATTAAAATTATTGCTCCATTTATTTATAATTAATATTGTTTGGGTAAACTGTAAGTACGTCACAAGTCAGTTATGCGCAAACTCAGACAGAATGGTGAAATCGAACCACTTGAACGTAGGTCGTAACAACACCTCAGTCTCAAGTGACTGGTAACCGCAACCGCGTGCGTCAGCGTATAAATCGACATACGTTGCGCCAAGCCTCTACCGACGTCATCACAGTTTAAAATCGGCTTTTCCGGAAAATTTTTGAAAAAAATAAAACAAGTTATATCAATTTTCAAGTCATTTCCCATGGCATAAAAAAATTTAAAAAAATCGCTAAACTTCCCCATTTTCAGTTATTTAGTTTTAAAAATTATATATTGTTCAAAAATTTTGAAAATTCGTGTAGGTACTTATGTAATTTTTCCCATAGAATCGATTGGTCAAGTCGTCGAGTTCATATTTCTACCCATTTCTGGGTAATGGTCCGAAAAAAATAAAATTTCAAACGTAAATATCTCGAGAACGAAAAGAGATATCGATCTGAAGTTTAAAGTTTTGAAACTAGCGTATCGAAATGTATCTAAGTAATTTGGAATTTAAAATATTTTGCAGATTTTGGGGATATAACCAAAAAATAAATTGTATATAATCCGACCGTGGAAAGCAGGGTTTATGTGTCATGATATACGATTTTTAATTAGAAAATATTAAAATTTCAAACTTAAATTCTAAACCATATTTAAATCGCACAGGATTTTGAACAAAAGTTAAATTTTATGAAAAAATAATAAGCGATTGGTAGAACTGATGAAAAAGGAAAATATATAGGAATGCAGTTAATATAGGAGATATTTTTATTTTTTGACGAACATTGACGTTTCGTAACCTACTGCTACTTCTTCAGGATGGAGTCAAATTAAAATTTAAATGAAAATTAGATGTTTCAGGATACATCAAAATATATAACGTTAATTGAAATACGTTAAACATCAACAGCACATGAGAAGTTGCGCTCACTACAAGAATTAGTTTAACAACCACCCTGAAGAATTAGCAGTAGGCTATAGTCTATTTGAGAATGACTGGCAATAATATATCATTATTTGCAAGAGTAGTATTGGATTTTTGCCAGCAAAGCGGCAAATAAAACTACCAGAAAAATCAGTTGTAAGTACACTAGGATGGTCAAAATAAGCCGCACGCTTTGTACCTGGAACGAAACTTACTTGTCGAACAATAGAAATGCCGTCCGATAATCCCCGTCGGACTGTGTCATAGACGTAGATAGGATTTGTAGAGTGATCTGTTTATACATTTACTAAAAATAAAAGTTTTTAATATTTAAATATAACTTTCTCAGTCATTATTATTATATTGCATACATTTAATATTTACATACATACATTCAATATTTACATTTTTATTTGTTACATACTAAAATTTATACTTATTTCATGTGTGTTGTCAAGATATTGGTACCTGTCATATTTCTATTAAATATACATATTACATTACATATACTTATATATTTATACATAAATTATTAAAAATCAGAATCTGATTCTGAATCTTGACCTACTGAAATTATAAATGGCTCGATCGTTTCGTCTATCAGATGGTCAAGTTTGCACATTTGGTCTTCTTCCTTTATGACATGTTGAATACAGTTTTTCCAATTATCGGCAGTCACATGTTTTAATGCATCCATAAAAAGTTTTTTCACATTGTCCAATTTAAAAGTGGTGTTGTTTCGCGCTACTTCACCTTTAATTTGAGCCCAAACTAATTCAATTGGATTGAGCTCGCAGTGATAGGGCGGTAAACGAAGGACAGTAATACCGAATTTAGTCATTTCGACTATCCCTGTGCAAACAATTATTGGCGCGCTACTGGAATGTCTTTGACAGAATGATTTATTACTGCCAGTCATTCTCAAATAGACTATAGGAAACATCGATCTTCGTCAAAAAATAGAAATACCGTCTATATTGACTGCAGTCCTGTATATTCCCTTTCCCATTATATTTTATGTAACTAAATTTATGGTAGAGAAAAATTTCCTGCCATATTTCTTATTGCCATCAATTAAAAAATGGAATTTTTCTTATTACGTGATCAGTGATTTGCAACATAACACAATACAAAGACATATTTTGTTATAATTATTACGAAATATCTTAGGTGATCAAACAACATAAAATACGATGGACTTGCAGTCAAAACTGTCTAATAAAAATAAGTTATTCATATACATATAATCATATTTTAACATTTTTATTAACAGCATCATAACTTAATATCTATAAATAAATAGCAATCATACTAACAAGACATATACCTATACGTGGAAGCATACGATTTAGTTTGACATCTGGTCTCGTAAAGCATAACATAAGTACTTATTGAGATTTGGGCCAATTAATTTTATCTCCCGACTATCTTTTTAATATCTTACTGTTTAAAACAAAAGATCACCACACAGTTAATACTGGCCATAAATTTAAATTTGATGTCAAAATTATTGATAAAGTTAATAACAAATATCCTCGTTTACTTAAAGATACTCTTCATATTAACATAAACAAAAACAAATACGTCAGTTTCGAAACGTACTTTAAACATAACTTAAAATGGAGGTAGATACAGGAAGTAAGAATTCTTCGGACTTGCAGTCAATTAATAAAATTTATTCACGCCGACGTTTCGACTATACAATAGTCTTCTTCAGGGCTAGAATGGTCTAGTCGAAAAAAGGAAACCACATGTGGATAACAGAACATACAGCACGGACAATTAAAAAAATAAATAAATAAATATGAATAAATAATTTTTTTATTTATTTATTTTTTTAATTGTCCGTGCTGTATGTTCTGTTATCCACATGTGGTTTCCTTTTTTCGACTAGACCATTCTAGCCCTGAAGAAGACTATTGTATAGTCGAAACGTCGGCGTAAATAAATTTTATTAATTGACTGCAAGTCCGAAGAATTCTTACTTTCCTGTATCTACCTCCATCCTAACACAGTCGAATATTGATTTTTCAACTCTCATAACTTAAAATATATAAACAACTTCATAGGCAAACTAAAAAGTCACTAACTTCAACACACATGATTTCATTGGCTGTGTTATGCTACCTGTTTTTCTCCTCAGTATTTCACCAACTCCGAATTGATTCGAAAGTTTGTTAAAATACTGTATCTTAAAATTTTATCAACGTAGCTTTTATAGAGCATACAATTTTAAGATTTTGTAACAAAATTCATCAGTTATTTTGTATTTATATTTTATACGTTTCATCCTGTAAAACTGTATTTAATAATAATAATAATAATAATAATAATAATAATAATAATAATAATAATGTATCATCAATAGCTGAAGATGGGCTTGCCTTAAGCCCGAAACATCCATAATTAAAAAAAATTACAACATACGTGAACCATTTAAGATTTAAACCTTTTCATTTCACCTTTAAACTAAACAAATTTTGCATTTACACCTTTCCCCTAAAATTAATAAGTAGTAAAATAAAAAATGAGCAATGTATTTCCTTCTAAGCAGCTTTCAAATATACACTCAGTATGTTAACGAACATATTCATAAGTTTAATAACCGTAGCATGTATTTAATTTATATCTATGAAATTCCTCGCCATACAAATCGCTTTGGAACAGATCTTTACTGTTGGGCGATGTCGACAACGACCCGGTGGGCGAAAGTGCTCAGTGACCGCTCTAACAGCCGAACGATCCATATAAGGGACGGACTATACATGTTTTACGGTCCACCGGACAAGCATTGCGATTTTTACTCAACATGATTCGCGAGATTTATTGGTTATTGCGAATGAGAACCATATAACCGTAGGGAAATTATTTACTACCCATTAATACTTTTCTTATCCATGATCTTCGGAATCCGTTAGGAGTCGATACGATATTGATAAGGTTCGATTATATTCATATTCATTAAATACTCACCAACAAATGTTTTGACCAAGACAATACCTTCCTTATCTGAAGGTGACGAATGGTAAAAAAAACTGCATTTTAAGAGTAAAAACTTTTTTTATAAAAAAAATAAGTTTATAAAATATCAGTAATATAAAAATTAAATTGTTTTAGTATTGAAAAATCTAACTAATGAATACAAAGAATGCCTAATAATTCCATTTCATTTAGTTTTATTTTAATAATGGTACAAATTGTTTCTTTCTGTAATAAGTTTCCATCTTTTTCTAACATTATCTTTATATTTTCGTACAAAAAGCTCGCTTGCCTTAGTTTATTTTTTCTTCTATTTTAACATTTGGATATAAAATAAAAAAGAAAAGTTATGTTTTGGAATTCACATTTCGTACTAAATACTGCATTTATTCCACTCACTTTTGCAAGATGTATTATGTAAAAAAATAATTTTGATAAGACATTATTTCAATGAAACAACGTAGATTTAAAGCATACAATGCCATCTGTAAGTTATTTTTTATACTTTTAGTCAAAACTGCATTTTGAATTTCTGCTCTTCCACTATTGTTTGAAGTTTAATCAATTTATTGCGCCCTATAAACAACATATAACAAAGAGATTTCCATGACGAAACATAATCGTATATTGACCTCCCAATATGTCAACATTGTTATTGTTTATTGTTGTATTCCAAATCTGTGAAAAAATCTAATTCCCATGCTCTACACACTGAAAATAGACCGAAATAATCCTTCTGAATAAAATCATGCCAAGAAATCAAAGCAACACATCATTGGCACCATTTTGTTTGTTATTACTTCCGCAGTGACGTAAGCGAAAACAATTGATGCAGAATGAAAATTCTTTCATCGTTTGATATTTCCATCAATGAATCATTAGTAGAGATGTACCGACTACGGATTATTAGTCGGTTAAAGCCGACTATCCGGCCACTATTCTATTCACGATTAATCGGCGAATAGTCGGCAAAAATACCTATTAATCGTCATAGGATTTGATAAATATAATAAGACACAGAAATAGTTTTGATTAGTAAATTAATTAGTAAAAATAAAAATATTTATGTAAGTGTGATATAACACAAATAAAACTAAAACAAAACAAAAGAAAATGAGACAATTTTCCTTTTTATTTTATTGAAATCATGCTATTGCATATTCATATTTTAGTGAATAAGCACTTCCTGATAGAATGAAAGAATAGAATTATAATTTTTTGTATGCAGAAGAAATGACAAACAACACATTCAGTTGTTGGCTCAAAAGTCAATTTTGCGTAAAAAGTTAAAAAAAATAAAAATTCCGTTTTTATGTATTAAGATACTTTTTATCATTCTAATTTCAAATTTTGAAACCGTTTTGGGTAATAACCCCAAAACGATTGTAAATACAGACTTGGCGACATCACCATTCGATTCTACGGGTAAAATTACATAAGTATACCAATTTTCAAAATATTTGAACAACATACAATTAACAAACAAATAACTGAAAACGACCAAAAATCGCAAAATATCTAAGCCTTTTTTTCAGATTTTGGCCATTTAAGTTATTTTGTTTTGGAAATTGTATACATTGTTTAAAAATTAAGAAAATTGGTATGCTTATGTGATTTTGCCCGTAGAATCGAATGGTGATATCGGCAAGTCAATATTTCCACCCATTTATGGTTATATCCCGAAAATGGGTGTTTCTGGGATTCGATTTGATCACAAATATCTTGGGAACAGATAAAGGTATCGACTTGCAGTTTCAAAATTTGGAATCAGCGCGTTGAGAAGTATCTAACAGTGCAAATTGAATTTTTGAAAATTTTGAAGTTTATGCCAAAAATAGGAATAAGTCTTTTTAAGTCTGTCACTTAAAAATGTATCGAGATACCAACTTGAGAACATTTCCATTCGATTCTAGGAATATATAACTAGATATAAGTATACCAATTTTCAGAGTTATTAAGCAAATAAAACAAATTTTAGAAAGAAAATAATGAAAACAAATCATTGCAAAAATTGACCTTTTCAGGGTTTTTGAGAAATAATAGGAATATCATATAAAAACAATTATATTATTAATCGGCTTTTAAAATAGCCGAATAGTCGGTTAGTCGGCCAAAACAGTAATCGGTACATCACTAATCATTAGCAATCCTCACTCCAGAATGTGACTGTATGTCGAGGTCATTGTTAGAATTATATTAGAACAACACTCCTCATTGAGATTTCCAGTTTTAATTTAAAATGCATGAATAATTTGTTATTACAATGTAAACAATGATGACACATTGGTAAATACTTAAATGGACATGCCTTACTTTGGAATTTTAAATACGTAACAATGTTTTTTTTAAACATTTTTTATTGCTGTTATTGTTTTTATAAATATTTATTGTTATTGAATGTCACTTAGCAACTGAATATATAAAATTAGGTTATATGTGGATATGTCAGTTATTTCAAAACAATGCATACAATTCGATAATATTTTAACAAAATAATAAAATATTACTTACCTTCGAGGTCTTACAGCTTCTATTTGTTAAAATAAATACTTAATTATCACAATAACACTATTTTTATAACGCTAAAACAACATACAATTTCACCTGTTTGACTTTTCCAAACAACTGCAAACAGTTGAATAAATTGAAACACGTATAATATTCAAAGCCAACCTTGCTTAATCTTGTTACTAGAGCACTAATCTATAATAAAAGTATCGCAATAAGAGCACCGAATATATATTTTTAAATAAAAACAAATCTTTTTCAATTAATCGATATTTATTTAATATTAAAGTAAACATATTCTAATTAATTATGGAAAAGAATATCAGTCAAATGACTTATTTTATTTTAAAATTTATCAAATATCAGTTATTATTTCTTATTCTAATCTCGTTTTATGGAAATAAAATTTCTAGTAATTATTAAATATTCTGTATACACACTTCTAAAATGGTATTGAACATTGTAATGTTAATAGATTACTAATATAATACATATGTAAATTGAATTCTACTCATATGGATGTCAATAATTAATCAACAACAGAATAAAAATAAATATTACAAGTTCCTTTTTACAAGTATCAATCAATTTTATATTGTTTAATATTTATAGCCCATAATGGAAAGAATGGGATCTTGTATATTTTATCTATAATTCGAGTATATAGTCTACAAATATTTCCTGTAACACAAGCTTTATGACATGAGGTCAAGTATTTTGTGACGAAGCTTGTTTGTTAAATATTAATAAAATTCGGAAAAAAGTATCTTTCGCTTTTGTGATTGTATTACATCGCACAAATGACGTCCTATAATTTTTAAAACAAATAAAATAAACCATTTTTTTCTTTTTGCAGTTGGCACTGACCATACCTTCACAAGGTGGCAACTCTGGTTGGAACGATGCTCCGGATACCCAGTACCACATCCAGACCGATGAGGGCCCTGAAAGGTACTTCCGGTACCAAACCATGAGCGGGCAGTACCGGAAGGAGAAACGCCTTGAAGATGGTACCGTTATTGGCACATATGGATGGGTGGATGCTAATGGATACTTGAGAATGAGGGACTACATTGCTGATAATCAGGTAAAAAGAAAAATAGAGACAGACATACGTACTATAACAGGTGCGATAATAGTCCTACAGTCGCAAAACAAAAAGACGGTGACCGAGATAACACTACTAATTAATCCATCAAAATTTGGCAGTGTCACTAAGTAATGCAATGAATACTCACGCTTTGTAATACAGGTCACTAAGACACACCCTGGAAATGGGTATTTTATAAACTATAATATTCCGCGCTCAATGCAATTATCCAAATAAAACTACAAACTATAAAGTCTTACTTCTTATTCTCTAATTCATAAAATTAATCTCAAACAGCTTTTACATCGACCTATAATCTTTCAATTTACCAATTTACAAAGAATAACACAAAATCAAATAAAATTATTTTCTTCCTTCAACTTTTTCCTCATACCCAAAATGGGTGTCGAAATTTTGAGAGATTTGTTTAGTTTCCCTACGTAATAATATAGGCAGGGGTGTAGTCGAGGGTATACGCGGGTATACGCCGTATACCCTCTGGATTTTTTAGGTGACCGAGCGTGTACCCTCTGCTTTTAAATATTTGAGACAAAAATTATAAAAATTAAATCAACTAATGAAAATTTTATCCCACAATTAATATCATTTTTGTAGAAATTGGCGTCGCCATCTATTATTGAAATTTTAATTTTGATTTTTGTTATATAGAAGCCGTATACCGTTTTCAGTTTTCGCAAAATGTACGATTCGTAGCAGGCAGGTTTGCGACTTTTATACGTGAGGCAGTATTTAATTATTTTATTTTTTTCTTTGTGTTTATAGTTTTTGTATTTTGAATTTTAGTTGAAAATTTAAAAGATGACATTAACTTCGTATTAAGTCACAATGTATAATAGTCGCGCGCTTGTTGTGTTGTGTTTCGATTTTAGACAGTTTATCCAGATAAATATATTCTCGTTTGTAATTTTTATACATGAAAGGGAAAAAACATGCAACTTCACATCCCTTGAAAAAATGTAATTTTCAATTATAAGGCATTTGACCTTGAATGAAAAAAAAATTCGTCTGCGGCGCCATTTTTTTATTATCTTTTTTCTTCTTAATTATTGACCCCTCCCCCTTTGCGTATACCCTGATTTACAAATATATTTTCAGCGTATACCCTCTGCTAATTTTACGACTACAGCACTGAATATAGGTACTCGTTTTCGAGACCGATAGTACTAGAGCAGTTAGTGTACTTAACCCGTGCGACAACCACTGACTGTTATGTAATCAGTGCGGTAGCGGAAATACTCCTTCTACGGCTAGGACCATCTATGTTTAACATGGACCACTGGTCGGGTCATCGCATGCGAGTGCAATTACTTACATATCTAAAACACACAATTATACAAAATCACACCTTGATGAGAATGCCGTACACAGTACAATTTAATTGGTTATTTCACTCAGAAAAACGAAGCTCAGGCTTAGACAATAAGTCATAGACGTCAATAATAAGAATAATACAACAAGAAGTCACCAAGTCAACTAGTTCAAAATAACAAACTTAAAATAACAAGAAGGAGTCAAGAGTCAAAACTCTGAATATGAATATATACTCTCTAAGGAAGGAAACCAGTGACTCTCAAACCATAATTTTCCGGCTCATCTCATATTGAAAAAACCTCAAGACAACTCACATTTTCTTACTAAACATCTAACAGATAAACGCATAAACCCTTCTTATAACATAGTTCTTCACAAAAGCTATAATCTTCAAACTTTTTGTAACATTTTCCTCTGTCCCTTAAATATTTCAAACTACAGAAAACAAAAAACTACAATTTTAACGGAGAAATTCCAATGCCAAAAAAATGCATAATAGTCGCTAGACCAGACTAGTACAATACAAACAAACCTATTATTCAATGTATTATATTCTAAATTTCTTTTTTTTTTCTTGTTAGGGTTACCGCATCCTGAAGACCAAGAACGTCTTCGTGGGCAAAGATCGTGCCATCAACCAAGCTGTCTCTGCTGCCAAAAACGCTCCAGCAGAAGCCGGCGAACTAGTCGATCACGACCAAAAGGTCACTCCAATCTACCGGCGCCCAGTAGTCGAAGAACCAATTGTAGAAAAGAAAATAGCACCTCTTTTCCACCGCCCTCTTCTTATACCTGGCTACAATAGTCCAGTTACCAGCACACCAAGTTATGTTAGCATCACACCGAAACCCATTGCAGGATACAGCACACCATACGTGGAGATTTCTCATAATTCCATTAAAGGAAGTACTGAAAGTCCGTCTAGTACTAATGAACCACCTTATACTGTCACTAATAGGCAGTCCACTGCTTATATACCAGCTTCAACGCCATCTCCAATTCCAAATCCGAATTATATTACTGTATCAACTACACCTAGACCACCGATCACTCCAGATATTTCAAATGATTTAGACTACGCGCCAGAATCGACATACAATCGACCACAAACATATAACAACCCTTATATTTACCAAAATGGGCCCACATATCCAATTGACAAAAATGGTAACACCTATAATGGTTATAATGGCAACCAAGTATCAAATGATCCCCAATACCCATATTACGATGGAATATCGGTTACAAATGACGGTTTTAGATATTATTTACCGAGACAGTACCATGAAGAAACGAATCCAGGTGGTTCAGACAGGACTGGAAGTTTTGGTTACATAGATCCTTTCGGAATTAGAAGAGTTATCTATTACAATACAGCACCCGGAACTGGTTTTCAACATAGAAAGAATAACAGATACGTTGGATTTAATGCAACCCCATACGATCCGAGACCTTACCGATAAATTTCGAACGACAAAATGTTTTAATATCATCAGGGAGTAATGTAATATTCATTCGTCATTAATTTAAACATTTCATCTGTCATCTTGCCGTTGTAGTCGTAATTTACAAACCTACACAAAATGTGAATAATTTAAACAACAACAAACAATTCTTGATCTATAATTTAACCTTGTGATCAGTTATAGTGGGTTGGATATAAAAAATTATATAAATTTAAAATCAGCTAAACTAGAATTTCAAACAATGGTAATAAATTATGCAATTTTATTTTTTTTTAGCAATTGACATTAAAAGTGTAATTGTTTTGACAGATAACAGTATGTAAAATATCACTTTTATTGCCTCTTGTTGCTGTTTACATAGCAACCGTTAAACAAACACATAACAACATAATTTGATGACGATAACTTTCAAAATATATATCAAAATATTCACTAAATTCATTTCAATTCTAAAATCGGCAAAAAAATAAATTCAACACAGCACAAAAATCAGATTTACAGCTTCGGCAGCATTCTTTGTCTCTACTGTAAATCTGGTATTTTAGTGCTTAATTAAACAAATAAGAATTGTTGCTTTATGGATGAGAATAAATTAAATGCTATATGAAAAATACAAATAAATACTATATTAAAAAATCATTTTGCTGTATAGAATGAAACGCTGTAGGTGTCCATTCATATAGCCTGTTCCACAATTTCCGGTGCAAACTTTAAGGGCATAATACTGGCTGACCAAAATAAGTAAAACAGCTTAATCAACATAGATTTTCAACTGTTTCCGAGAAAGAGGACATTTTATATTAGAATCGACGAAAAACTGCCAAAGAGAGAGTGATCGAACAAAATTTGTACCAGAAGAAGAAGAACATTGCAATTTATTTACATCCGATTTTACATATTTGGAATTACAAATTATTAGAAGCATATTTTTAGTGTAGGATATTTTTCTTATAAATTCATTAAGAAAAATGAAGGTCGTTTTAAAGTAGAACCACGCGTTGGATGAAAAATAATTGTTTTTGTTGTTTAAAAATAAACAATTGCTATGTTTGTGAAACTTATCCTTGGTAAATTTTGGTAAAATGTGGGCAATAATTTTATACATAATCATGAGCAAAATTTTAATAATATTTTGATAGTTTTAAAATATTTTTAAAAAATACTAGTCGAAAATTTCCCTTGCTCATGTTCACTGCCATTTAATCATAAAGTTTACTCGCACTATTGTTAATTTGAGGTCCTAATCTCTTTAACTTATTCGCTAATTAAGTAGTTAAGTGTTAAATCTAATTTATTGATTTATTAATATTTCGTAACAATATGTAGGCCATAAACACGAATATGTGATCATAAAAATTTTATTTATGTACTCAGGCGAATAATAATATTTAATAATATTGTTATTAAAAGTATTGTTATTATGATCTCGTCTAATCACTATTCATTTTGTACAAAATATATTTTAATAAAAGATGTGATAAATTTGTTTTGCTATTTCAAGGAAATGAATTCTGGTTACAAGATCTGCCTGTTATTTTTGTAGATGTGAAGTTGTAAATAAACTTTTACACAAATCATATATTTTTCTTTATTTTTAATTTCTAGTAAAATTAAAAATTACCTCTCCTATTCTTAAAATTAAGTATGTACTTGAAGGTGGTGTGTCGTACGGAAGTGCAGAAGGGACAAGAGTAAAACTATTATTTAAAAATAAAATGATTTGAAATCTGTATTATAACTAGTATTACAACTTTTATAACTAGTATTGCTACTTTTTTAACTGGTACTATCACTTTTGTAACTAGTATTACCACTTTTTAACTAGTAATAGTACCACTTTAAAAAAATTGTAATACCAATTAAAAATGGTGGGGCATCAAATTGAAAAAAATTCAAATATAATTTGCTCAAAGTATTCATTTTAATTATTTATATACAAATCTTAATTATATAAATTGTATTTTTAGGGATAAAAATGCATAGTTAAATACACCATTTTCACAAGAACTATACGTAAAATAAATAAATAAATATATCATCACGGCATATTACCCATTTCTGGGTGTGCCAGTATCTACAACATATGTAGACATCGGTAATGATGACGATATATTTTACCGTGTGGGCGCTTACCAGGCGTCACCTCACGGGCACTCATAGCTGGTGTGGAGAGTGCACCACAGGGGTCACTTTTGTGCCATTTAAAATTGGAAATATTTGGCGTCGGTATAACTATACGTACACAGAATAAATTATTATGTAATAAATAGTTTGTTTTAAAAATTATTTTGTAAAAAAATTTGTCTGCCAGAAATAAATAAACTTTTATTTTTATTCATTATCTCTGAAATTAAAATAAAGAAAAGTTTCAAGAAAACTACCTTTTATTTTTAATTACAAATCATTTTTATTATGACAAACATAGTCGAAATCTTTTTAGAAAATAGATTTTCTCAAAATTATTAATACCGAAACAATATTGCTACTGTACTCTTTGATGAAATTTGAGAACTTTTTTTATGTTGTGTTGCAAGAAAGTACGTTGGTGTATCATGTAAATGGGAGAAAATCAATAACTTCGATTGATCAATTGACCAATCATATTTCAAGAAATGTATATAATAAGAAGAAAAATGAAATAAACAAATGTCAATTGATTGTCGATGAAATTATAAATAGAAAAATGTTAAATTATTTATTTTAAACAAATTAATTATTGACTTAAGCACGATTTTATGGTTATTATATTGTAAAATTGCTCATTTTACTGTCATAAGTTGTATTTGCATTCACTATATCACGAGATGTCGCCACCTGTTCAACACACAACTTTAACCTTCATAAAAACCAGGACCGTATTTAAAAGTTATTATTTTTAAAAAACTTTTGACAGCTTTTTGGGCTAAATTTTCTATTTATTTCATCAAAGATAAAACAATAGTTTATAACTAATACAAAATAAATAATCAAACTTGTTTTTTGAAGATGATATACTGAAATATTGGCTAGCACAAAATGTCCTGAATACGTTTTGTGTGATAGTAACAAAGTATTTGTGGAATGTAAAATATGGTAGGCGCTGGCGCCTAAATACCAAATAATAAATATTGGTATTTCTTCAAAATTTTACTATGTACTATTATTTTTCAATTAAATATTGATATTATATGTATTACAGAGGTTTAATAATTATAATATTGTACATATTATCCATTTTTTATTTAATAAATGCCATATTTTGTTATGTACATATATGAGTGTACAGACAGAAACTATTTAATTTACAAAAAAATTTAATTTTATAAACAACAATTATTTAGTATAACTTATTGTAAATATTATATCAATAATATAGTTTACAAACATAAACAAAATACATAAAAAAATATGTATAACATTGCCATGACACTTACAATTTTTTACCTTTAATTTTCTTCACTAAATATTTATAGAAAGTTAATGTGTTATATATCAGAAGAATCAGCAAAAAATTCAGAGTATAAAAATATGAAATTTATAAATTGTAACTATAACATATCGCTAATACTATAAACATTTCGTTTGACACACTTAGATTTTTTCAATTACAATTTTCAGTACAAAATATTCATTAAAAGTTAATAAATTATGCATCAATATATTCAGCATGAAGCACCGAATAAAATAATACTAAATACTTGTACTACAAACTAAATCAATACTAAAATTAGTTGTTTAATCTACGGTCAAAGTTTTTCATCATATTTTGTTCTCTGATGTCATTTGTTTGTGTTTTGTCTTCTTTAATACGTTCCACAGTTTTTGTTTACATAAAAAGCAACCCCTGGAGTTTCGTCCATCGGTATGTCATCCCCTGAACATCAGTATTCTTTGCTGGAGAACTCCAAACATTTATAATGTTTGCATATAGTTGGACCAGTTCTGTAAATAATAAATAAACAATAATAAATTATTATTATATAAAAATATACATACCGTATTGTTATAATACATGAAATATTGATATGCCCATTTGGTTTAAGAGGCATTATTATAAGCTAAAGTATCCTTGTAAAAATATACATGATGAACCAGAATTGTTTATTACTAAATATGGAATAATTCTTGTCTGGAGATCTACACAACTAGATCTCAGTTAAAAGCGATTCAAATAACCGATTTTTCTAACTTCTTACACAAACCGGTTTATCACTTTTAGTACTCATTAAAAACAAGTTTATTTCCCACAACTTTTGTCAACCGGTTTCAGTATCTGAAATATAATATATGTATTTGCATATCCATTATTTAAACTACGTTTTCTTACGAAATATCTACCTGTAATAAAACATAAACTGACTAAATTTGTTTTGTTTTTTGTTCCAATTATATGCATTTGTTTATCCATTATTATCAGCCGTTATTCGTTATTTGAGGTTATAAATATTGTTATTAACAATTAACAATATATGAGTTAATAAATTTTAATGCATAAAATTGAAGAATATATTCAAAAAATATAAATAAATTAAAACACTTTTGTTTAAAAAAATCATAAAATTATTAGTTCAGGATTTTTCTTAGAGATGACAGAACTTAGGCTGATCTAAAAAGTATTTATCAATATATCGATTTTTCTCGATAATACAAGTATTTTCAAAAAAAACATTTATTTAAAATAAAATAATATACTTACTCAAAATTAAAAATAATTAACAGTTTTAATTGTTACAATAATAATTGAATAAAAACAGTATATAATATATTTTTTAATGTTATAATATAAATAATGACGTGGATGTATCGTGTAAATGGGAGAAAATCTATACTTTTAACAAATCAATTGTTTGAATATGATGAATTTGTGGGAAAGCATTGACAAAAATTATTTAAAAACCATCGATGATTTACTTCTTTCGCTGCCACGGCGAATGTAAACTGTTATAAATAACAAAAGCTGTTAGACTAAGTATTAAAAACAATGGGTCGAATTCAGCACTCTTCTTTAGCTTAGTGATCGTCTCTAGTAACCATGGAAATAGCTTGCATCTTTTTCTTATTAATGTATTATTACATAAGTCTCTCTTTAACAAACAGTTTTTTGTAAATAAAAATTGTCCGGCAGAAAGTTAAACCATAATATTGAATATGATAATAGTACATTACATCTTGTACATTATTTAAAATTATCTACTTTAATAATTGTAATAAATTATAAAAATTTTCAAATAAATGTTTCACTTTTTATTATGCAATATGAAAAGATTTTCAAATGTCGGCTGCACGCATTGCTTAGCACAACTGCCTCGGAAATTTCAGATTGGGGTTCGATTCCTCGATAGGGTAATTATTTTCTATTTCTTACACAAACATTGTTGAATTTTTAAAAATCAGGTTTTTATTTTCAATTACAGTCATTTAAAAAAATAATGACATTGTAATAAATAGAGAAAATAATTGACAATAATTGATTACAATAATCAAAACATTGATATAATAACAATGCATTGTATTATTTTTTAATATTAATGAACAATATTTTTTTTTATAAATACAGCAATAATATAATAATTACACGAATTTATTATATTTTTTGCAATTACAATTGTAAAATAAAAGCTTGGACACTTGTATCGTATACAAAGTATAACAAATTTATTAATATGAGCATAATATTCATTAGCTACGTGACATGATTTCCGCCAATCAACATTCAGAATTTCCCTAGTTACATGTCTACCACAACGATGATAAAAAACAAAGAAATTATCACCTTATTTACATTCGTTACTCAGGGATTTATTTTCTTTATTTGTAACATTGACAGTTAATTTTAACAAAAATTCATTATATTCTCTCATTAAATATAAGCTCGTGATATGATTAATAATCAAAGGTATTACTCGAGAAACCGAAGCAGCACATTTCACTCGAAAATATCATCGATGATAATCATATCACTTGTTATATTACGTATGACAATGTTAACAAATTACAAAATTACAGAATACCAAATATCAAAAATTAAACATTCGAATTCTAAAAATCAATATCAATAGGCAACCAACGCCAAATACAAAATATAAATATGGTACTAGATGCCGAGATAACACAAATCTAAATTCGATTTGTAAAGAGGCAAATTTCAATGAAACTGATGACAAATGCCCAAAATTTAATTCGATTAAAGGAGTGTTCGAATTAAAAAAATCGATTTAAATAATATTCATATATAAAAAATATACAGTTGAACATGTCAAAAAAATAATTCGATTTAGTGAAAAATCAAATAAGAGAGGGTTTGATTTAGAGACTGTATTAATAAATATTAATATATCAGTTTACAGTGTGTTCAGAAAAAAACCTAATTCGGAGTAAGCTATGAGCACAAAAACGTATATCTGCTCATTACTCAGTTCAAAAGTCAAGTTGTCAAAATTGATCGAGAAAAATATTGTCATTCACAGTTTTCTAAATTATTTCTATTTCTAAAATAGAAGAAAAGTTTTAATTTTTTTAGATAACATTTTTGACAATATTTCGTGTCAAATTGACATTTAATTAAATACTTTAAACTGACATAAGTTTTTGTTCACAGCCTACTCCGAGTTAGGATTTTTTTTTAACACACCATATTATTCAACTTAGTAAAATTGAATGAGCATGTATACATGCTCATTCAATTTTACTAAGTTGAAGACTGATATATACATCTCTATTGTCGAAGAACTTATCCTTCTGGAATTTGAGATCCCAGTCCCAGTTGGTCTTGTAAGTGGCATCCAGTGTGTGTGTCCGGGTGTTGCCTGCACATTCCAGGCGCACTTCGCAGCGATGCAGGTGGAGTTGCGCGCAGGTCACAGGGGCACGTACAAAGATTTGAAAATCTTTATAAGTGTATTTTACGCCGCACATCACTGGGTCGACACCAGTCTCCACGTAAAACCGTTGCCAATTGGCGCGCTGGACGCAGAACCTGGTGCCAGCCCGCACCACTGTGATCTTATCGCAGGTCAGGTAGTGTTCCTTCAACTGCGTGTCTCGCAGCACCGCGCCACACACACCGCAACTGGTGCGCCACTCACAAAACCACATGGAGTGCTTCTCCCTTTTCCACCAGCTGATGTCCTGCAAACATAAGAATGTGAGTGTAGTTTTTTTCTAAACGTAATAATAGTAATAATACTAATAGAACATGAATTTGTCAAATGTAAAACTAAATTTATCTTAAAATATGATTCAAATAAATTTTCGTCAAAATGTATTAAAAAATGATATTTAACTTCATTAAAAAAAAAAAAAAAAAAACTGTTAAGAACTTCAAAAAGGGACTTTCAGTTGACTAATTACAGCATCTGGTTGCCAATCTGGTGACTCGGGTGCAGTTATGAGTGCCCGTGAGGTGGCGCCAACACGGTAAAATATATCATCATCATTACCGATGTCTACATGTGTTGTAGATACTGGCACATACAGTAATGGGTAATATTCCGCGATGATATGAATATAAAAAAGACGAATATGAAAGAATTGTAATTTTTTGAATTGTAGTATTTTGGAGTTATCGTAGTAGAATTGTTACACACACAGACACACGTATCAACGAGCTATAAGTAAATATAGAGTGGCTGTTGAGCGTTGCTGGCCGTACAGACTTGGACGCCATGTCTACTATAACCTGCCAGGCAGGTTGCAGCCTACCAGTAATATTTCTGAATTGTTTTTAATGAAATAATTTAACTTCTATATCGTAATTATAAATGTAAATAATACAATTTGTGGCGAAAAGTTCTATTCTGACATATTTCATATTTCGAAATAAATAAATATATTAATACATATTTAGTTTCACAGATGAATGCTGTAAAACTACTGATAATTAATATAATTTAAAAATTTTTACTGTGAATCCTTATTTTGTTATAATATTTTACGATAATAAATACCAATTAATACAAAAAATGTAACTGATTAATACATTATATTGAAAAAGTAGCAAGATAAGTAGGTGAATAGTGAAAATTAAATAATATATTTTATTATGACAATAATAACGTATATAAAAAATATAACATATAAAATACAATAACAAAAACATATTCTTTAAATAAAATAAACAAAATTGTGAAAATAATCACTATATGAAATAGAAAATAATGTTTTTATTGACCTTTAAACTTTAAATATGATTCTTTTAGTCAAAAATTGCCAAACATTAGTTCCTTGAATTTCTGTAGAAACAGTCCTACTATTCACACAAAAAATTGATTACCTATAATAATTGTTCTTGTATTTATTTTAATTACAGCAGAAATTTTTGTTTCAATAAAGAAAATTTGATTGTATTAATAAATATCAGTAATTACATAAAAATAAATTGATTATAATCGTTGTTGGATTTAGGCAAACTATTATCAAATCGTAAATCCGTCACTGATTAAAACTTTGAGTTAAAATTTTTGAATATGAAATTTACCTGTGAAACGACTTGCAACTATTTCTAATTTGCCTGTTTCCACACTGAGTAACAACACACTTTGCGGGCATTTTTAATAAATAGTGCAATGAGCACTGAGAAAAACTTTACTGCTTAGTGCAATGTATATAGTATAGCTGAGCGCTCGATTATAGTAATGGCCGCCGACCTAAGCATTCAACTGTGTACGGGTCATATACCTATTAGAAAATAGGTATATGGTACGGGTATAGTATGGCGTTCAGCATGCGATGCGCCACTCTACGAGTATATTTACTTATAGCTCGGTGCACACGTATAGACATCTTCGTAAAAACAACAAAGAAAGTATTACTTTTGTTATTTTGAATTGTCAAAGAATTAAGAAGAAATATTTATATTTAAATTTATTACCTTTCGTGACATTTAGATAAGGAAGGTAATATCTGGTCAAACAAATTGGTGGTGTGTTTTTCATGAATAAGTACGTTTTAAGGCACCTAGAATACGATTATATTAGTTTTAGGATGATGTCTGTCTGTATGTATGTATGTATGTATGTATGTGTGTGTGTGTGTGTGTGTGTGTGTGTATCTGGCTATGTGTGAGTGTGACAAATTTTTCTCCGACGATAACTCCAATTCTACGATTCTAAAAATTATAATCCTTTCGAATTCTTTTTCTTTACTTCCATATGAAGAGCTGATAAGATTTTGGTTATAAATGGTTTACCAGAAGTTCCGTTATTTGTAGTTCTTAACAGGTTTTCTTGAAAAATGTAGTTAACTATCATTTTTTGATATTTTATGTGATTATCAATATGAAAGAATATCTTATTCTCTATACGGTTTGATTATACATTTTCCTTCATATTCAAGAGATACAGAGTTAAAGAATTATAAAGAGATTAATATTCATAAATTAGCCAGCTTTGTGATAATAATGGAAATAGCTGATATATTCAAATAATTCGAATTGACAGATGTCAGTGTCAAGTGCAATTTACATTGTGTATGCTCGTGTTGTAATTTTATGAATCTTTTCCAATGAACTTTTGGTATGGGATTTATACAAAATACATAGAATTTACGAAAGGTATTGTGCTGGCCACATTAGATATTTTTTATTGAATCTTAAGTCAGTTCGAATTGTTCGAAATAATAAAAAATAAATAATAATACTTCAGTAGTGACAGCACGCATTTTAGTATTCTATAACTGAGGCATTTGTTTTCGCTTGTCGCCACGAAGAGAAAATTTGCTAGCATGCATGTCTCAAAATATTCGCTTGCAAGCGTACGACTCGAGGTGAAAGTGTCAAAGTACCGTCATTATTTTGCCACAATTCTATTGAAAGCCAATTTATATATAATTCATACATTTATTATAAACAACTATCATAATATTTTTTTTTTCATTCAATTTTGACGTTTTAAACTGTCATTATTAACTCCGTAGCAACAACTATAAGTAACACTTTTTTCACATGTAAATTAAAAAAAATTTAAATCACTCTCACAACATTTTAACTCACTCTGCAACAAATAATGCATTTAAGATAACATCAGGTACGAAAATAACACTCACCATAATATTTAACAGACATTATCAGCCATTTTCATTATTTTTCACGGCACAAATGACAGATAATAAAGCATTTTAAATACATGACTTGACGTCTATCAGCGACGATTGTCATGCTCAGCCTACTAACTGATCAGTTTTTTATTTTGTCAAAATTCAATATTATAATGGTTTTTATTAGTATTTCGTCAAAATTGAATAAAATATTGTACAAACCACGTGAGCTAAGAATGTTTATTCACTCGAAGAAATTAACTAAACTTCCTTCTCATGAATGAACATTACCTTAGCTCATTTGGGTTATAAATATCTATTATTTGAATAGTATAAAATTCAAAAACTTTCGAAACAAAAAAACGAATATAGAATTCTAAAGTGCATGCTCATGCTACCAGGATTCGTAAAAGTAAAATCGCATTCGCCCGCTTTCTATGATAGAATTTTAAAGTGCATGCTACCGCTACAAATAAACATCAAAATATAATAAATAATAATACATTAAAGTTTCATCACTTGGAAAAATTAATAAGTTGATTTTTCATGGAAATGCAAATTTTTGGCTTTATTAACATTGTTCCTTTGAATATGTTTTCTTACCTGGAAGTCGCACCCCTCATTACTGCATGTTTTTATCTTCGGAGCACAGCCCGCACACAGCCACAACCCCTGCTCGTTCCGGTATTGGCGAGATGTGCTAACCCCACACTCGCACAGCTCATCTTGCGGTCGTGGCGCTCGAACCTTCACTTCCACTGAGAGTGAAGCGCCGTCCCAGCCGCCCAGCACGCTCAGCAAACTCCTGACACATAATTCCAGAGCGGAGTGCTCCGGAAGTACCAGCAGTTCCTGTTGAAGAACATCCCGAGACTGAGCCAGCACATTTCCGCCGCGTTGGACTTTAATGGTATAGGAATAATTGGAGGCGAGTTGGGGTTTGTCAAACAGCCGCACTGCGTAGTACAGCTTGGCTGTTGACACGGAGACCCGGGTATGAAGGATAAACAGGAAATGGAATGCGGAAATAACGTAATCGGTAATTTTGGAGTGGTGAATATCGGGTGTTATTTCGGCGGGATTGGCAAGAACGTGCTCGGGATGTTGATCCTCGCAGTGCTGTAGCAGCTGATTTCGGCGGCCGACCCAGTCGCAGCGGTTGGAGCCGAGCAGAGGGCACACATATTGCCGGAACTCGCAGGCGTCTTCATGATTTTCCTCCTTGGAGTTAGGAGGCATGAAGGGGACTGTGTCCGGGCAGCCCTCCTTCCGATAACGACATGGGAACGCCAGCAGCTCTGCCGTCTTCTCGTAAAGAAGGCAACGCGAAGCCGGTTGTGCTTCTTTACGAGTTTGGCAGAGGCCGCACACCGCCGCTCCGTCATGCTGCTGGAACACGGGACCCCTCTTCAATACCTGCTCGCATTTGGAGCACACAAGCGTTGTGAGTATGTGCGGCGGGATATCCACTCTGGCTGCAAATCGAAACCATTATCAATAAGTTTCTTATCTTGTTTTTCCTTATAATGAAACCATAATAAATATTTCCAAACAATATATTCACCCCAATTCTGCAACAAGTTTACTCACTCCACAGCACTGCTATACAAACATCCAATAATAAAACAAAAATAACGGGCTTTCCGTCTGTTTGTATTGATTATAACTTTTAGCAATGTTGCTAAGAATTAGAAACAAAAAATCTGATGTGGCCAACACAAAACCTCCCGCTATTTAATTTTTACATACATACATAAAATCACGCGTTTCCCACTTAGTGGGTTAGCAAAAACCCGGAAACAATAGTAACAATAAGAAAAGGGATAAGAGTAAGAGCTCAGCTAACTCACTTCACTCTTTAACAACATTCTTCTTTCGCCTTGTCCACAATCATCATAGCATTCATACATAAGAACATATTAAAGTGACTGATTTTCGGTAGCGAATAACCGCATCCTTCCACACACATCCCTATCCATATTTATTAATTTAAATACATACTTACGTATTTACTAACGCTGCAAACTGTTCCACTACATAAAACTATTGATTTATTTACTATTTTATTTTTAAAATGTCACTATTATTAATTTGAAGTGATTAGTTTTTTGACAGTGACATTTACTGTCAGTTACATTCATTTGAAATATGAACTGTGTAACAAAGGAATTATTGTGTTTATCTTAGGCTTCGCGACTAATAAAAAAAAATATTTTTAAATTTATCTGTAAAATATATAGAAAAAGTTTTAATGCATTCCTGTAGAAAATTCAATAATCTTTAATTTTCATAAGACATAAAATGCGAAAAAATGGCATTTAATGGTATTTTTTGAAGAAAAACCATTATGAGCTTCAGGTAAAGTGCCATTTCCAGTTATCCGATTTACACCAAAATCTAATGGCTTCTTTTCATATTAGAATAGGATAGAAATACAAGGTTTCATAATTTTCTGAATGGTAGTATTTGAGTTAGAGCGAAGACAAAATCCCTACACATACACACATACATACATACATACATACATACATACATACACACACACATACATACACACACACATACATACACACACACATACATACACACATACAGACATCATCGTGAAAATGTTAAAATTGGATTCTAGGGACCTTAAAACGTGGTCATTTACTAAAATCTCGATATGTGATTTTTAGCACGATCCCTATACCTCCCTTACCAAGTGTAGCGGGAGGTAAAAAAGAATTGGAGTGATTGTTTCGTTTTGTTATTGGTACCTAATGCAAATTATCCAACGTTATGTTACAGAATACATAATACAGAATTACAGATCTGTGATAGAATGAAAGAAACCAGCATCGATATTTCAAATATGTAAGTATGAGTCGAATTTTATATAGTTTAGAAAAGAGCATTGGAAAAGTTAACAGTTTCTTAATATATAAATATGATAAAAATTCGAAACAGAATTTTTTAAAATATTTCAATGGTTAACAAATGAAAATAAAGAAAATAAACTTGAAAACAAACAGTTTATAATAATTATCTGATAATTTAAATTGTTTCATTATCACAACTATTGTTTTTATACTATAGTTAGTGATACAATTGATTTACATGTCACTCATAAAGTAATTATTGTAGGGGACTTTAATGCCCACATTGGCTCGTTAAACCAAATAAAAGACCTTGTCTTTTCAAACCACATGGTTCTAGAATCAAGACAATCACATCATGTAGATATCAACGACAGGGGACAAAAATTAATCGCCTGCATGGAGGCCCTTGGTCTCTTTGTTATGAACGGGCGAGTAGTGGGAGATATTCCAGGCTCTCTTACTTATCACCGCAAAACAGAAAACAGGTAGTAGTACAATAGACTTAGCATGGGCTAATATCAATACTATCGAGGATATTTGCTCTTTTCATGTATTTCCAAATCTCTCCAATTCGAATCACTGCATCTGCAAAATCTCATTGAATACTCACTCCTCAAAATCTAATTATAACACCAAATTATCAGTAACTAATGATTTCTCTAATAATTACACAATATAGTTACAGAAATTCACTGTTGAATTACATCTAAACAGTTCTTTACACAAATAATACTGCAGTGCCAATACACTGCTGCAGGTGATGTCGCGGTGTTGTGCGGGTGACGATACTTCAAGTGGGAGACGGAACTTGTCTACAACGATGTATGCGACGTGCGAAAAATTCAAGGAACTTAACGGGATCTCATAGCTCAGTTGGTAGAGTGTCCGACTAGATATCGGAAGGCCCTGGGTTCAAATCACAGTGAGATTCATGAATTTTTCGCAAATCTGTCTTCGTTATTTAAACTATATAATCGCCTACGAACTCTAGATGGAACGCCCACAAATAAATTAGAATTTAACTGGTGTAGTCAGCTCAAAGCTTTTCTTTTCGATTTAAACTATGAGAACGTATGGGAAAATCAAGTTATTAATAAATCTATAATTCAAGAAATATTAGATAAATATCACTCAAAACTAACAAAATATGATTTTGACAGATGCAATGCTTCGAGTTACAGTTCATGGTATAAACAAATCAAAACAAACCATGACACCGAACCTTACTTAACATATAAAATAAATTTATCAAAATTAAGGATAATCGCTCAAATCAGATTATCAGGTACGAAGAAAATTATTTTAAATTATCGCAGTATCAAATATGTAATAGACGCAGAGGATTTATGCACTCTTTGTAACAGACAAGAGCCTGAGAATATCTTCCACGTCTTTATGAAATGCCCAATCTACTCCCCATATAGAGCACATTACCTTAGTAATTACATAAACTCAATCAATGAAGAAAACTTCCATACTCTTTTTACTAAATTAAACAAAGACAAAATTAACAATATCTTTTTTTACACCATCAGTTGATTAAAATTAAGAAAAAAACAAATAATATCTCCCTTAACTTAATTTCACTTAGGTATAATACACCATAAATATTGGTTTAAACTTATATTTTGTAATCGTATTTAATAATCTTTTTGTACATTTCCTTAGTATTGACTTCTATTTGGTTATATTTAGTTAATAATTAGTCCCTTTTTTTATTATTAATATATTATGTGTTAATTTATAAGATTGTTTTGCATTTATACTTGAAAGGGTTATTGTGTGTTACCAACTTTTGCAATGAATTGTATGAGTATTTGCTCGTGACAATAAATGTATCTATCTATCTATTGTTTTTATACTATAAGTTAAATAAATGTTGCATATAAAAATTATAACTTTTAACATATTATCTACAGATCCAACATATACCGTGAATATTTTTAACGTGAAACATTGGGTTTGTCATAACCATGGTTACAACATGACAATTGATTGACAGTAATGTATTTGTCTCATTTAAAATGAAACATTAGGGAACGAATTGGACAGAAGTGTTATATTTAAATCAAATCATATAGACAATAAGAAATTCTTTCATATTGATAAGCCCATAAAATCTAAAAAAAAAAAAAAAATATTTAACTGCGTTTTTCAAGAATAACTGTTAAGAACTTCAAATAAGGGAACTTCCGATTGACCAATTACAGTAGACTATATAAATCGAATTCGCAAGGGGAATTTGAATTTGTTCGAATTAGAGAGAATTCGAATTACAAAAAGTATTTATATAATAGGTACAATGAAAAACAATGTTTATTCAGTTAATACAACAAAAAAATACATTTTTATTTTTTAGAAAAATGAGATGTACGTATGTATCTAGTAAATGTATAAATTGAAACTTTATACCGAGTGTTCCAAACAAACCTATTTCAGTTATCTAAATCTTAATTCGATTTATAGAGAGGCGAATTTCATTGAAAAAGATGACAAATGCCCAAAATTTAATTCGATTAAAGGAAAGTTCGAATTAAAAAATTCGATTTAAAGAATATTTTTTACATATAAAAGCATATACCTACATCAAATATAATAATAAACCATTCTTCACAAATTTGTGAAGAAAGGTTTATTATTATATTTGATTTAATTTATATCTTCACGTATACTCAAATAATTACATATACCTACAGTTGAACATGTCAAAAAAATAATTCGATTTAGAAAAAAATTCAAATAAAAGAGAGTTTGATTTAGATATAACCAAAATCTAATCAGCTCTTCATATGAATGTGAAGAAGAGGAATACGAAAGAATGGGGTCCTCCACTCTAATTTTTTATTATTGTAAATTAAAGTTCGTTTAATTTTGAAGCAATTCATAGTATTAAAAAGTCTTAATTATGTGTAGTTTAACTACATTTAATTTTTCTTTTAATCTTTTTCTCGCTCCACACCAGACTCTATATAGTAGGCTGTGAGAGAAAAATAGCAATAGTGCGACGTCACAAGTGACACTGACAATAAATTTCAAATAACTTTAACTTTCATAAATCAGCCAGCTAGATGCAATAACCATTAACTACTCATTTATTCAAATAATTCTGATGACAGATGTTAGTGTCAATTGCAATAATTTACATAGTTTATGTTCGTGTTATAATTTAGTGGATATATAAAATCTTTTCCAAGGAACTTTCGGTATGGGATTTGTACAAAATACATAGAATTGACGCAAGGTAATGTGCTGGCCCCATCAAATTTTTATCTCTCGCTAAGAGAGGTATTGGAATCATGCTAAAATTCGCATATCCAGATTTTAGTGGACAAGCACGTTTTTACGATGATGTCCGTGTGTGTGTGTGTGTGTGTGTGTGTGTGTGTGTGTGTGTGTGTGTGTGTGTGTGTGTGTGTGTGTGTGTGTGTGTATGTGTATGCGCGTGTGTGTATGTGTGTGTGTGTGTGTGTATGTGTTGATGTGTGGATGTTGGAACCACGGTTTCTCAAATACTATAAGACTTAAAAAATATTTAACTGCAGTTTCCTCAATCTGACAATCCTGGGAAGAGCTGATTAGATGTTGGTAACAATTGGACAACCGAAAGTAATAGTTTGTTTAAAAAAAATCTTCTAAATATTAGTTTTTGAAAATTTCTGTTATTACTATTATTGAAAATTCTACATCTGATACATTTAAAATTTTTATTATATCTTGTATAGAATTAGAGATAAAGGCACTGTAATATATAGAACAATCTAATCGCAGAGGCCAAGGCACTAAGGAAACCAGTTGACAAATTAAATGTTTATAACATAGTTTGTATATGACAGATGTCAGTGTCAAAAATCAACAGTTTTAGTGACATTCTGAAGCCTTTTCTGGGAAGTATATTTAATCTTTCTTATTGTTCTATTAATTAAATATTTAACATTGTAGGTAAAATGCATATATCCATAAGAAATACCGCCAATCTTGCTAATGAATTGGAAGAATCTATGAATTTAGAAACTTCCTCATACAATGAAAAATAGATATAATTAGAATTGTGTGTGTGTGCAGAAGACATGTTAAATACAATAAAAACAATATTTAGATAAAGTTCTGTAATGTTTTTGTTAATTAACGACGGTTCGATAGCGAAGTGCAATACAATACTTATATAACATAAAATGGAAAGGGCGAGAGGTATTGCGCTGGCCACATCAAATTCTTTATTTTGTTTTCAATGTTTCATATATGTATATAATTTATGTGCACTTTCAATTTGTATTTTAACAAGTTTTCTCAAATTTCTAAATTCTATCAAATAAGATGGTCGTTGATATATATTTTTTTTTTGTGTACATTAAATTTCTTTTTAATATTTATTTTAATATCTTTAGTGAACCAGCAAGGAAAAGATCGATTACTTGAATTGTTTACTGTTGTTGGTACAAAATCATCAATATAATTTTGCAAAATATCGTAAAAATAGGTGCATATATCTTCTATAACATTCAGTAATTAACCGTATTAATTTCAACTTCTATATGCAATGTTGGGTGATAATTATCCCTTTTACTAAATTAATATCTGAATACTCAACATGACACTCAATATTCCCCATAACTAAATCGAATAACTTATTACAACTATTAAGAACGTTACTAAATTGAACATAATTTTGAAATTCAAGGAAATTTTTAAGTAGGTTTTAAGTTTTATTACATGCTAAATTATTATCGACAAAAGCAGGTATATGAAAATCTCCAACAAATAAAACTTGATAACAGGGGCGTAAATTACGTGGATGCACGGACGCACGTGTACCCACATAAGTAAAAGTGTGGGTGCTTAGCACCCATAGTAATTTTGCTCTAATATTGAAATTATATTTCGTACATTGTAATAATATGGCGGTCAATTGAAAATGGGTACTTATTTGCATCTTTCTGAGATAGTAACTAAGATATAAGATATTTATATTATATTGCGAGTATATGATTATATTTTGTACGTAAAATGCATTCATTCCAAACGTAAAAGTAGTACATGCGAATTTATATTTAGACTGCACAAATGCAAGTGCGTCTTTCTCAAGTGTTCGGTATGAATGTTTTATTAGTATACAGGTGACCACTATACCATTTCAACTTTAATTTCAGAAAAAGTAAATTAAAGTTCAGAAAAGTAACTTTATTTCAGAAAAAAATAAATTCAATTTCGGGAAAGGTAAATTGATATTTTCATATAATTTTTCAGACATTTAATTTACTTTTTCCGAAATTGAATTTACTATTTCTGAAATCGACGTTGAAAAGGTAGGTATAGAAACCGTGACATAGGCCTTCAAAATAGGAAAACAGTTTTTACTAAATATTATTCGTCCCGAAAAATACGTAGTGTTTTTAAATAAATATTTAGACAAAATAAATCTGAATTTTTGGATGTTAAAATTTTTAAATTTACTCTTTTTATGCACAAGTAAACTTAAAGATGTTGTAAAAATGGATTTAATATGCGAGTATTTCAAAAAATTAACGTCATGTAAATTGTAAACCAAGTAATCTGTTAAAAGTTTGTATCTAACTGATTGTCTACGCTCATTTCTTTAAATAACGCATAATAAATATGTTTTTACCACGTCTTTAAATTAAATTTACTCGGGCATCAAAAGTGCAAATTTAAAATTTTGATATACATATAATTTAATATAATTATAAATAATAAAATACTTAAGTGGGCCATCTTTCCATTTATAAAAACATATGCCTTCATTTAAAATTAAAATGGTGCACCCACAGCTAAAATTTAAAAGTTTACGCCTCTGCTTGATAATCATATATTTCATGAAAAAGACTTAATGCTTCAAAGAAACTTTGAAATTCTATTAATGGCGAATTTGGTGGGATGTGTATAATAAAAATAAATAATTTTGTGCTTGAAGTACAAATCTTATAACCAATCAAATCAATATAATGGCAGATATCTAAAATTGGGGACAAATCAACTTGCTTTGTTCGGATATTATCTTTACTGGCAATAAGAACTCCGCCTCCTTTATTCGCGTTTAAACAATACAAATGGCGACCACAACGATGCAGAACGGAATGGCGGGAACAGTTCGGCACTATTTACACCATTAGTAAGCCATGCTTCATTCAAACACAGGACGCCATATTCATCATCACAAACTCACTTGAAAAACTGGTCAGTCTTAGAATTTAGTCCACGTCCACGAACATTTTGATAATACATAGAAAAACTGGACGACACAGATGTCTCATTTTCGATGTTTTTTTTAGGGTATCTCGGGAAATATTACTAATAGAGCAAAATCGTTTACACACTCCGGGGTCAACTTTTTGAGAAAAAATCACCATAGGAATTTTCGATCTTTTGTTTCTGAGCTAAAGGCAAAACTTGTTTTTCGCTCATTTCGAAAATATCTCAAAACTTATTTATTATGGTAGTTAAAGAAAAATTGTTTAAACAAATTTTGTACCTTATTTAGGTTGAATACAATGGCATAATTAGTTTTTTTGAATACTTCATAATTCTTGAATTTAAAGAATGATGATTATGATTTTTCAAATGGCAACCTATGTTGAAAATAGTCTCATCTTTTTGCTTATTTTATAAGATTTTCAATGATATATAACAAGTTTACATTCTTTTGTTTTACGCATGAATAAAAAATGAATTATTATTTTTTTGGGGTGAAAAACTTGAAAATAATTAAAAAACAAATGATAAAAAACTATAATAGTTCATCATTTGTTTGTTCTAATTCCATATCTATTAATTATGGTCTCAAAATTATTTTAAACCAATTATTTTCGGATTAGTTAAATTATTATTTATCGACGTTACAGTTGGCTTTGACACAATCCGAAAAAAATTGTTTAATATGCTTTTAAAGTAAATAAATTAAAAAAATGTATAAAACTGAAACAAATAATATTAGAAATAAACAAATGATGAACTATAATAGGTTTTTCATTTGTTTCTTAATAGTTTTCGATTTTTTAGCCCCAAAAAATTAATAATTCATCTTTTATTCATGTGTAAAACAAAAGAATGTAGACTTGTTATACATCATTGAAAAGCTTATAAAATAAACAAGATGAGACTATTTTCAACATAGGTTGCCATTTAAAAAATCATAAGTTTGTGTGATATCTCAAGAATTATAAAGTTTTCAAAAAATCTAATTACGCCAGTTTATTTTACTTAAAAACGGTACAAAATTTGTTTAAACAATTTGTCTCGAACTACCATAATAAATAAGTTATGAGCTATTTTTGAAATGAGCGAAAAAAAACAAGCTTTGCCTGTAGCTCAAAAACAAAAAAAGATCGAAAATTCCTGTGGTTACTATTAAACTTTTCTAAAAAAGTTGACCCTGGAACGTGCAAACGATTTTGCTCTATCAGTAATATTTCCCGAGATACCCCAAAGAAACATCGAAAATGAGACACCTGTACACCTCGAAAAAGAAAAACTCCCGGTATACTACTTTCAAGGAAATAATAAAATACAAACAATAATTGGCCATTACATACACCTTTATTTAATTATAAAAAAAAATGGTAATGTTATATTCGTCGTGTGGGACGGGAGCTAAATAGCATCTTAGTTAAAATTCATTTAATTTTTTTTAGTATTTTTTTTTACATTTCAAGGGGGGTTTGAACCCCCAAATAAGGCCTTGGATCGAGGGATGGCTTAACTTACTTTTGAAACGTATTTTACAACGAATTTAATTTCTTTCATGCATGCTAACAATGACCGCCTTCAGAGAGTTAATATCCTGTCCCATTCTTTCACATGGTTTGCAAGTACATGAGATTCCTTCTCTACCATAGATAATTCTTATATCTGAAGAAGATTACCTTTAAATTGTATTTTTACCAACACAACATTTAAAAAGATGGCGATCTTCTATCACGGATAAAGGGCATGTACAAATCTGCGGCATATGGTAGGTCGATGACACTTTAATTAAATTTAAACACGTAAAATTTGGTTAAATTCGCTCTTTAAGAAAGATGATTTAATTACGTGGCTGTGAGACAAATATCATTTAATATCTAATAATATGGAACAAATACAAAGAAAACCACAATAATCATTATAATGACCGGAAAAAGATGCACTCACTGATATATGATAATTATATCAACTTCTTTATGAACCACAAAAGAGGCGTTTTATTGAAGAGCAAACAAAATCACATATGTATATTCCAACAACAGTAACAATCAACAATACTAAAACTTTTCTAAATATAAGTATCAATCAATTTGTATAAATATATCTAAAAACAAATAAACTTTCTATCTATCTATCTATCTATCTATCTATCTATCTATCTATCTATCTATCTATCTATCTATCTATCTTTCTATTTATTCATCTATCTATCTATCTATCTATCTATCTATCTATCTATCTATCTATCTATCTATCTACCTTTATTTTTATGTCGTAACTCGAATAATATAAAAGCAAAAAAGTTTTCATCTAATAAAATTGATATTTTTGTTTACAAAAAATAAACATCTTTTAAAATAGTTACATGCATAATGTTTTACAACTAAATACATTGTTAAAAAAAATGTCTTACCCATTTTTGGAGCTTATCAAAAAGTGAAAAGATGAAAAGAGAATTTACTAGTTAATGTCTTCGCTATACAACAATATAACAAGAAATGAAGCAGAAGCAACTAATCACGCTGCAGTAATCTACTAGAAATGAACGTCCTAGGAGTGGGGTAAACGATTCGCTTAATCGATTCAGAATCGATTTGTTTGATTTTTAGTATGAATCGATTTACGTATAAAATCGATTGATTATAAAACAGTACAAAATTAAAGAAATATTATTTTCATACGTAATATAACAATTTATATGATTATCATCGATGATATTTTCGAGTGGAACCGAGTTGCAGATTTCACGAGTCCGAAGGACGAGTGTAATATGCTGCTTCGGTTTCACGAGCAATATCTTCGATTATTAATCATATCACGAGCTTTCGAGCTTATATTTAATGAGAGAATATAATGAATTTTTGTTAAAATTAACTGACAATGTTGTAAAAATCCCTTTATAACGAATATAAATAAGATGATAAATTCTTTGCTTTTTATCATCCCTGTGATAGACATATAACTAGGAAGATTCTGAATACTGATTAGCGGAAAACATGTCACGTGACTAATGAATTATATTCTCAACACACCGGATACAGTATTTCAGGTTTTGTAATTCCCGCTCGATTTTGACGTCACGCTTTCGGAGTGTATTAAAGATAAAATTTTAAAATAATTTTAATTAAATAATAAAATGAAAGAACTTATTTTAATAAGACAATTGTATGCAACTTGTGAGGTTTTTCACAATTACGCACTAGTCTTCGGGTTGTACGGCAAATTTCGTAGAAAAAAAGTTAAAATACTCGTTCCATAAATAACTATTTTTAAATATACTCTTCAGTTTTATGCATTAACAATTAATACTAACTATAAAGATGTAGAAAATGTGTTTACGTGAACGTTTATTAATTTTGATATTGGGTACCGGTGTGGCGACTAGGATGATATTTTTCGCCAGAATAGAAAGTCATGACGATAAAATAAAAGTTGTTGTTGTTGTTGTTTATAAATAAAAAGATATATACGTTTCAAAATTCTTTCTCCGTAATTATTTTTTGTGTTTATCATTTTTACAATTTAAAGTTTAGTTTTTTACACTGCGTGATTGCTGTTAGTATTTTGTATTAAAATCAGCAGCAATCACACAA
This sequence comes from Ophonus ardosiacus, assembly GCA_943142095.1. NCBI lineage: Eukaryota > Metazoa > Arthropoda > Insecta > Coleoptera > Carabidae > Ophonus > Ophonus ardosiacus. Next base: position 37,614,259 of record OW964832.1, on the reverse strand, counting down.
GTACTTTACTAAAAAGTACACCGGGTACCGGTTTCGGAAATAATTCCGTCATCAGCCCTCAAAAAGACAAAAAAAAAACAATAATATTTTACAGGCGTATAAAAATAAAGTTAACAATATATAAAAAATGGTTGGAAGTATGAGCATGTGGTTGTAACAACCCAATATCAAAATTAATAAACGTTTACTGTAAACACATTTCTACATCTTTATTCTTCTAAATATAATTTTTTGGGAGTTTTTTTTTATTAAATATTGAAGAACATAAAATTCTCCATCTAATACACTTGAAAATTTTATTATGTCTTGTATAGATTTAGAGATAAAGACACTGTAATTTATTGTTGCTCATTTCAAAGTAAATATTTTTGTTTAAAAAAACAGATGGTGCCAGTAGTTAAAACGCGCGGGTATATTTCTTGTTTGACATAAACAAACACAGGACAAACACCGAAATACACGCTGCTACTAAAATCATATGTAAACAAGCAAATGGCTGTCATGAACATATGGATTTAGGCGCTGAAGTTCGTTGCAGATGTCACCATCGAGTTGACGTTATAAGCGCGCCATGATAAGAAAATTTGAATTGCGACGAAATTTTTTAAAATTCATATCTCATGTGATGCATACATTTTCTTACTCAAAGTTAGAGTCCTACTGGTCTGTACTAACGTAAAAAATATTTTTAAAAAATGTCGGAATACCCCATTGCCCATTTTACTGTCGTAAGTTGAATATGCATTCACTATATCATGAGATGTCGCCACCTATTCAATACACAACTTTAATCTTCATGAAAACCAGGACCGTATTTAAAAGTTATTGTTGTTAAAATACTTTTGACAGCTTTTTGAGCTAAAATTTGTATTTATTTCAACGAAGATAAAACAATAGTTTATAACTAATACAAAATAAATAAACAAACTTGTTTTTTTTTTTAAGATGATATACTGAAATATTGGCTAGCACAAAATGTCCTGAAAGCGTATTATGTGATAGTAACAAATTATTTGTGGAATGTAAAATATGGTAGGGGCTGATGCCTAAATACCAAATATTGGTATTTCTTCAAAATTTTGCTTTGTACTATTATTTTTTAATTGAATATTGATATTATATGTATTATAGAGCTTTAATAAAAAATATAATATTGTACACATTATCCATTTTTTATTTAATAAATGCAATATTTTGTTATATACATTATAGGGTACTGAAAGGAACTATTTAATTATTTATAAAATTTTATAAAAATAATTATTTATTACAACTTGTTGTAAATATTATATTAATAATATAGTTTACAGAAATAAATACAAAATACATAAAAAAATTATATAAAACATTGACATGACACTTATAATTTTTTACCTTTAATTTTCTGCACTTAATATTTATAAAAAGTTAATTTGTTATATATCAAAAGAATCAACAAAAAATGAGTATAAAAATATAAAATTTACAAATTGTAACCATAACATATCGCTAATACCTTATACATTTCGTTTGACACACTTATGGCCGATTGCACCAACGTATCTTGAATATTAATCATGGTTTAAATTGACAATATTGCATCGAAGTGAAATGTCAAATGAATTATTATACATTAGAGTCATAACGAGATTAAAATTAATTTCATGTTGGTGCAATTGGGCATTAGATTTTTTCAATTACAATTTTCAGTACAAATTTTTCATTAAAAGTTAATAAATTATGCATCAATAGATTCAGCGTGAAGCACTGAATAAAATAATACTAAATACTTGTACTACAATACTAAATTAATACTAAAATTAGTTGTTTAATCTACGGTCAAAGTTTTTCATCATATTTTGTTCTCTGATGTCATCTGTTTGTGTTTTGTCTTCTTCAATTTGTCCCATAGTTTTTGTCTACATAAAAAGCAACTCCTGGAGTGTCGGCCATCGATATTTCATACCCTGAACAACAGTATTTTTTGCTGGAGAACTCCAATCATTTATAATGTTTGCATATAGTTGGATATTGTAATCAGAATCAGCTGACTTGTGGTTCTGTAAATAATAAATAAACAATAATAAATGATTATTTTACCTATAGAAATATACATACCTACCGTATTGTTATAATACATAAAATATTGATATGCCCATTTGGTTTAAGAGGCATTATAAGCTAAAGCATCCTTGCAAAAATATACACGATGAAGTAGAATTGTTTATTACTAAATATGGCATAATTCTTGTCTCGAGATCAACACAAGAGATAATAAATATGTTCTCTACAAAAATAACCGGTTTTTACAACTAGTTCTCAGTTAAAAACGATTCGAATAACCGATTTTTTAACTTTTTACGCAAACCGGTTTTTCACTTTTAGTGCTCAAGTACTCATTAAGAAATAAGTTTATTTCCCACAACTTTTGGTAAACTGGTTTAAGTATCTGCAATATATTTGCATATCCATTGTTTAAACAAACATTTTCTTACCAAATCCCTCCCTGCAATAAAACATAAACTGTCTAAATTTGTTTTGTTTTTTGTTCCAATTATATGCATTTGTTTATCCATTATTATCAGCTGTCATTTGTTATTTGAGGTTATAAATATTGTTATTAACAATTAATAATATATGAATTAATAATTTTTAATGCATGAAATTGAAGAATATTATATACGAGTAAAAAAATTAAATAAATTAAGGCACTTGTTTAAATTTTTTTTAGGATTTTTCTTAGAGATGGCAGAACTTACATTGATTTAGGCTGATCAATCAAAGTATCAATTTATCTATTTTTCTCGATAATACAAGCATTTTAAAAAAAAAAACATTTATTTGAAATAATATACTCAAAATAAAAATTAATTAACAGTTTTAATTGTTACAATAATAACTGAATAAACACTGTATGTAATATAAATGGGAGAAAATTTATACTTTTAACAAATCAATAGTTTGAATCTGATGAATTTGTGGGAAAGTATTGACAAAAATTATTTGAAAACCATCGATTATTTACTTCTTTCGATGCCACGGCAAATATAAACTGTTATAAATAACAAAATCTGTTAGACTAATGCCCATATTCATAAATACTCATAAAATTTTAAACAGTTCGTTATAATTTTTATCCAATAAAAAGAGTCGACACTGAGAGAAAATTTGAAATTTAATTTGTCAAGTTTGATTCTATTTGTCGAAAATTGTAACGAGCCGTTTTGAAACTTTAAGAGTGTTTATGAATGTGGGCATAAGTATTAAAAACTTAATATTGTGTATATTTTGAGTGATTTAATTTATTTTCGTAAAATGTTATTCTGGTTAATTATATTTTTGAACATAACTCTTTGAGAGTTCATCCTAGCCTGATTATGAAAATGGCCCTTAATTCTATTAGGCATTGTATTCCTAAGCGCCTAAGCCCTGCCCTGTAAATTTTTCTGTGAGTATTGTCCCATATGTCTTGCAAGGTTGATTTTATTGTATGCACTGGATGAACGCACGAAGTTGTTTTTGATTGTGCCAAAAGAAAAGGGTTTCGGTAGAACCTAAGTCGGGTCTCAAGTAAACCTTGACATAGGCGTTTAAAATGGAAAACAGTTTTTTGTAAATAAAAATTGTCCAGCAGAAAATTAAACCATGATATTGGACATAATAATAGTACATACATATTATTTACTTTATTATTATTGTATAAATTGCAATAAATTATAAAAATTTTCAAATAAATGTTTCACTTTTTATTGTGCAATATGAAAAGATTTTCAAATGTCAGCGAAACTGCCTCTGAAATTTCAGATTGGAGTTGATTCCTCGATAGGGTAATTATTTTCCATTACTTACACAAAAATTGTTGAATTTTTAAAAATCAGGTTTATATTTTCAATTACAGTCATTTTAAAAAAAAATAACATTGTAATAAATAATAGAGAAAATAATTGACAATAATTGATTACAATAATCAAAACATTGATATAATAACAATGCATTGTATTATTTTTTAATATTAATAAACAATATTTTTTTATAAATACAGTAATTACAATTGTAAAATAAAAGCTTGGACACATGTATCGTATACAAAGTATAACAAATTTATTAATATGAGAATATATTCATTAGCTACGTGACATGTTTTCCGTCAATCAACATTCAGCATTTCCCTAGTTACTTGTCTGTCACAACGATGATAAAAAACAAAGAAATGATCACCTTATTTGCATTCGTTACTAAGGGATTTATTTCCTTTATTTGCAACATTGACAGTTAATTTTAACAAAAATTTATTATATTCTCTCATTAAATATAAGCTCGTGATATGATTAATAATCGAAGACATTACTCGTGAAACCGAAGCAACACATTTCAATCGAAAATATCATTGATGATAATCATATCAGTTGTTACATTACGTATGACATTACGTTTAACAAATTACAAAAATACAGAATACCAAATATCAAAAATAAACATTCGAATTCTAAAAAATCAATATCCATATTAACATTGTCATTGGCAACCAACGCCAAATACAAAATATAAAATATAAACATGGTACTAGATGCCGGGATGACACAAATCTAAATTCGATTTGTAGAGAGGCGAATTTCATTGAAACTGATAACAAATGCCCAAAATTTAATTCGATTAAAGGAAAGTTCGAATTAAAAAAATCGATTTAAAGAATAATTTTCATATATAAAAACATATACAGTTGCACATGTCAAAAAAATAATTCGATTTAGTGAAAAATCAAATAAGAGAGGGCTTGATTTAGAGACTGTATTAATAAATATTAATATATCAGTTTACAGTGTGTTCAGAAAAAAAAACCTAATTCGGAGTAAGCTACGAGCACAAAAACGTATATCTGCTCATTACTCAGTTCAAAAGTCAAGTTGTCAAAATTGATCGAGAAAAATATTGTCATTCACCGTTTTCTAAATTATTTCTATTTCTAAAATAGAAGAAAAGTTTTGATTTTTTAGATAACATTTTTGACAATATTTCGTGTCAAATTGACATTTAATTAAATAGTTTAAACTGACATAAGTTTTTGTTCACAGCCTACTCCGAGTTAGGATTTTTTTTTTAACACACCATATTATTCAACTTAGTAAAATTGAATGAGCATGTATACATGTTGAACACTGATATATACCTCTCTATTGTCGAAGAACTTGTCCTTCTTAAATTTGACATCCCAGTCCCAGTTTGTTTTGTATGTGGCATCGAGTGTATGTGTTCGGGCGCATTACAGGCGCATCTCGCAGCGATGCAGGTGGAGCTGCGCGCAAAGCACAGGGGCACGAACAAAGATTTGAAAATCTTTGTACGTGTACTTGACCCCGCACATCACTTGGCCCACAGCAGTCTCCACGAGGAAACGTTGCCAATTGGCGCGCTGGACGCAGAACCTGGTGCCAGCCCGCACCACCGTGATCTTCTCGCAGGTCAGGTAGTGTTGCCACGCTGCAGCACCGCGTCACACACACCGCAACTGGTGCGCCACTCACAAAACCACATGGAGTGCTTCTCCTTCTTCCACCAGCTGATGTCCTGCAAACATAAGAATGTGAGTGTAGTTTTTTTCTAAACGTAATAATACTAATAGAACATGAATTTATCAAATGTAAAACTAAATTTATCTTAAAATATGATTCAAAGACATCAAAATGTGCCATAAAGAAAATTATGTGTGTTAGAAAATAGATTATAACGGCATGTCTAAGTTTACACCCGTGACACACTACAAAAATTAATGAACATTAACTCTTAGTTATAGTACGTGTACAACAGCACTGCTATACAAACATCAAATAATAAAACAAAAATAACGGGCTTTCTGTCTGTTTCTATTGATCATAAGTTTTAGCAATGTTGTTAAGAATGAGAAACAAAAAAAGAATTGGAGTGATTGTTTCGTTTTGTTACTGGTAATGCAAATTATCCAACGTTCTGCTATTAAAAAAGTCCATAATACAGAATTACAGATCTGTGATAGAATGAAATTCTGAAGAAATGAGCATCGATATTTCAAATATGTAAGTATGTGTCGAATTTGATATAGTTGAAAAGAACATTGGAAAAATTAACAGTTTCCTAATATAGTTACCAAAAATTATTCAGTTAATTTGATTGTAATATTTCTCCATGGACATCGTAATGGGCAAAGATATAAATTTTTCAATGCTTTACAAATGAAACTGAAAAAACTTGAAAACAAACAGTTTATAATAATTATCTGATAATTTAAATTGTTTCATTATCACAACTATTGTTTTTTTAAATAAATGTTGCATATAAAAATTATAACTTTTGACATATTATCTCCAGATTCAACACATACCGTGAATATTTTTTTTGACATTTAATTAAATACTTTGAAACTGACATACGTTTTTTGTTCGTAACCTACTCCGAGTTAGTATTATTCAACTTAGTAAAATGGAATGAACATGTATACATGTTCAATCAATTTTACTAAGTTGAAGACTGACATTTACCTCTCTATTTTCGAAAAATTTATCTTTTCTGAATTTCAGATCCCAGTCTCAATTGTTTTTGTAAGAGGCATCGAGTGTGTGGGTTCGGGTGTTGCCTGCGCATTCCAGGCGCATCCCGCACCGATGCAGGTGGAGCTGCGCGCAAAGCACAAAGCACATCACTTGGCCCACAGCAGTCTCCACCAGGAAACGTTGCCAATTGGCGCGCTGGACGCAGAACCTGAAGCCATCCCGGACCACCGTGATTTTCTCGCACGATGCGTAGTGTTGCAGCAACCGCATCACACATTCCGCATCTGGTGCGCCACTCACAAAACCAATTGCTATGTTTTTCCCGTTTCCGCCAGCCGATGTCCTGCAAACATAAGAATGTGAGTGTAGTTTCTATCTAAACATAATAATAGTAATAATACTAATAGAACATGAATTTATCAAATGTAAAACTAAATTTATCTTAAAATATGATTCAAATAAATTTTTATCAAGGTGTGCAGTGAAGAAAATTATATATGTTAGAAAATATACCGGGAAAAACAGTTTTTCCTTGCCCAAAAGTGGCCTATTAATTTTAAACAAAAATTAAATTCTGCATCCAAATCAAAAAGCAATAATCACATGAACAAGTGATTTAGGGTGACTAGCTAGGAGATGACTAGCAGTGTTTTCACGCTGTCAATCGTTTATGGATTATTTTAGAGAAAAATATTTCAAATAAAAGTTGTGTACAATTAATTTTTCTATAACTGCTATTTGAACTATTTTGAGATTTTATTTCAATACTATGGCCAACACTATAAAAAAGTAATTTTATAAAATTTTAAATTCAATTTCTTCAGTTACGAAACATGTGTACGATGTGTGTCTAAAATGAATAGGCCACTTGTGGGCAAGGAAAAACTGATTTTCCATGTTAAAAGCCTATGGGCCGGTTTTCGTGTTACAGCCGGTATATAATGGGCCTAAGCTTACAACAATCGGTGACATTTTTCATTGTTTAAAATTGCATTTATCAATTTTGACATATTTAATTTTAAATTTAAATATACGTAATTTTTTTCATGGCACAGTTTAGAAATATTTTTCCTACTATCATTTGAAAAAGTCCTTTAATACCTAAAATATTCGTTAGGACAAGTAATTTTTTTGCAAACATTGTAAAATTATTTAGAGAGGAAAAGTGTGAAAATTCCGCACTAAAAAAATAACAGTAAGTTTTTTCGCACTCAGTAGAGTATCATTTTATGTTGAAGCGAATAATATGAATATTAATAAATGTATAATGTTCCAAATGGTAGTAGAATTTTTTTTTGTGCAATATGTGGGAAAATTTAATTTCCCTTATTTGTTACACAAATAGCTATTTACGACGTCTTTTTCAAAAATACTTTTCACTTTTTACTTCATTTATTGTAGTTTAAGTACAAAGAAATAATTGCTTTAATTTCATTAAAAACAAGGACCGGTAGTATTAATTCTTAAACAGGGGTAATTAATTGTTCACTAACGTATTAAATTCACTTGTTTTTTAATCACCTCAATGTATTTCTGAATGGTAATCATTGTAATTAGATAAGTCAGGGTGACTAAAATTTTGAGTAAATTACCGGTCAAATGCCCAATTGCACCAACAAGACTTAAATTTTAATCTACGTTTAAACGAAAAAATGTAAATCGAAGTTTTGACACAATATATTACAATTCATTTGACATTTAATTCCGGTGCAATATTGTCAATTTAAACCATGTTTAATATTTAATTTACGTTGGTGCAATCGGTCAAAAGTCATTTGGAAACATTTAAACATCTTAATTATGTACCCAAGTAATTGTGTTAAATGCATTGACAGCAAAATTTGTAAATAAGGAATATTTGACACATTTGTATTGTAACAGTATTAATGTTGAAGAAAATTAAATATTTGTCCCTTTTCAAAATAACATAAACAACGAACATTTAAAAGCATTTTCTAAATGAAAAAATCTGATGTGGCCAGCACAATACCTTCCGTCAATTCTATGTATTTTGTACAAATCCCATATCAAAAGTTCCTGGGAAAAGATTCTTATTATAACACGAACATATAATATTTTCAACGAATTCCAAACCGAGAGTTTCTTGGAAAAGTTGCTATAAATCCAATAATATCTTATTGTCTATACGGTTTGATTATACATTTCCTTCATATTTAATAGATACAGAGTTAAAGAAATATAAAGAGATTAAATTTCATAAATTAGCCAGCTTTGGTATAATCATGGAAATAGCTGATATATTTAAATAATTCTAATTGACAGATGTCAGTGTCAAGTGCAATTTACATAGTGTATCCTCGTGTTGTAATTTTATTGAATTTATAGAAATTTTTCCAAAGAACTCTCAGTATGGAATTTATAGAAAATAGTTTTTTATGTTCGTGTTACAATTTTACTGGATATATAGAATTTTTTCCAAGGAACTTTTGGTATGTGCTTTGTACAAAATACATATAATTGACGGAAGATATTGTGCTGGCCACATCAGATATTTTTTTATTGAATCTTAATTGTTCTAAATAATAGAAAATAAATAATAATACATCAGTAGTGACAGCACGCACTTTATAATTCTATCAAATGAGGCATTTGTTTTCGCTTTTCGTCACGAAGCGAAAATTTGCTAGCATGCTTGTTTCAAAATATTCGCCTGCAATCGTACGACTCGAGGTGAAAGTGTCAAAGTAACGTCATTATTTTGCCACAATTCTATTCAAAGCCAAATATTTTTTTATTTTAATAGTATAAAATATAAAAATTTCCGAAACAAAAAGCGAGTATAAAATTCTAAAGTGCATGCTACCAGGATTCGTAAAAGTAAAATCGCATTCGCCCGCTTTCTATGATAGAATTTTAAAGTGCGTGCTACCACTACAGGTAAACATCAAAATTTCTCAAACAAATAAGGCACAAATGTCATGGCAAACTGATAATACATTAAAGTTTCCTCACTTTGAAAAATTAATAAGTAAGTTAATTTTTCATGAAAATGCAAATATTAGGCATCATTAACACTGTTCCTTTGAATTTGTTTTCTTACCAGGAAGTCACAGCCCTCATTACTGCATGCATGTCTTTATCTTTGGAGCACAGCCCGCACACAGCTACCGCTCCTCGTTCCGTACTAGCGTACTAGCCCCACACTAACACAGCTCCTCTTGTGGCTGTGGCGCCCGAACCTTCACTTCCACTGAAGCGCCGTCCCAGCCGCCCAGCACGCTCAGCAAACTCCTGATACATAATTCCAGAGCGGAATGCTCCGGAAGCACCAGCAGTTCCTGCTGAGGAACATCCGGAGACTGAATCAACACATTTTCACCGCATTGGACTTTAACTGTGTATGAATAATTGGAGGCCAGTTGCGGGTTGTCAAATAGCCGCTGTTGACACCGAGACCCGGATATGAAAGACAAACAAGAAATTGAATGCGGAAATAATATAATCGGTTATTTTGAAATGGTGAAGAGAGTGGATCCGAGCAGCGGGCACACATATTGCTGAACTCGCAGGCGTCTTCATGGATTACCTCCTTGGAGTTAGGAGGCATGACTGTGTCCGGGCAGCCCTCTTTCCGATAGCGATAGCGACACGGAAACGCCAGCAGCTCTGCCGTCTTCTCGTAAAGAAGGCAACGCTTCCTGACGAGTTTGGCATATACCTCTCTGTTTTCCAAAAATTTATCTTTTCTAAATTTGAGATCCGAGTCCCAATTGTTTTTGCAAGAGGTATCGAGTGAGTGTGTCCGGGTGTTGTCTGCGCCAATTGGCGCGCCTGACGCAGAACCTGGAGCCATCCCGGACCACCGTGATTTTCTCACACGATGCGTAGTGTTGTAGCAACCGCATCACACATTCCGCATCTGGTGCGCCACTCACAAAACCAATTGCTATGTTTTTCCCGTTTCCGCCAGCCGATGTCCTGCAAACATAAGAATGTGAGTGTAGTTTCTATCTAAACATAATAATAGTAATAATACTAATAGAACATGAATTTATCAAATGTAAAACTAAATTTATCTTAAAATATGATTCAAATACATCAAAATGTGCCATGAAGAAAATTATGTTTGTTAGAAGATAGATTATAACGGCATGTCTAAGTTTACACCCGTGACACACTACAAAAATTAATAATTAAGTTAATTTTTCATGGAAATGCAAATATTTGACATCATTAGCACTGTTCCTTTGTTTTCTTACCTCGAAGTAACAGCCCTCGTTGTCGTTACTGCAAGTCTTTATCTTCGTAGCATAGCCCGCACACAGCCACCAGCACGCTCAGCAAACTCCTGATGCATAATTCCAGAGCGGAATGCTCCGGAAGCACCAGCAGTTCCTGCTGAAGAACATCCCGAGACTGAATGAGCACATTTTCACCGCGTTGGACTTTAATGGTATAGGAATAATTGGAGGCGAGTTGGGGGTTGTCAAACAGCCGCACTGCGTTGTACAACTTGGCTGTTGAAACGGAGACCCGGGTATGAAGGACGAACAGGAAATGGAATGCGGAAATAATATAATCGGACATTTTGGAGTGGTGAATATCGGGTGTTATTTGGGCGGGGTTGGCAAGAACGAGCTCGAGATGTTGATCCTCACAGTGCTGTAGAAGCTGGTTTCGGCGGCCGAACCAGTCGCAGTGGTTGGAGCCGAGCAACGGGCACACATATTGCCGGAACTCGCAGGCGTCTTCATGGTTTACCTCCTTGGCATAAAGGGGACTGTGCCCGGGCAGCCCTCCTTCCGATAACGACACGGGAACGCCAGCAGCTCACGAATTTGGCAGAGGCCGCACACCGCCGCCCCGTCGTGCTGCTGGAACACGGGCCCCCTCTTCAGCACCTGCTCGCATTTCGAGCACACAAGCTACGCAAGTATATGCGGAGGGATATCCACCCTGGCTGCAAATCGAAACCATTATTAATAAGTTTCTTTTCTTGTTCTTCCTCATAATGAAACCATAATAAATATTTCCAAATTATACATTCACCCCAATTCTGTAACAAATTTACTCTCCCCACAGCACTGCTATACAAACATCAAATAATAAAACAAAAATAACGGGCTTTCTGTCTGTTTCTGTTGATCATAACTTTTAGCAATGTTGTTAAGAATGAGAAACAAAAAAAGAATTGGTGTGATTGTTTTGTTTTGTTATTGGTAATGTAAATTATCCAACGTTCTGCTATTGAAAAAGTCCATAATACAGAATTACACATCTGTGATAGAATGAAATTCAAAAACGTATATCTGCTCATTACTCAGTTCAAAAGTCAAGTTGTCAAAATTGATCGAGAAAAATATTGTCATTCACCGTTTTCTAAATTATTTCTATTTCTAAAATAGAAGAAAAGTTTTGATTTTTTAGATAACATTTTTGACAATATTTCGTGTCAAATTGACATTTAATTAAATAGTTTAAACTGACATAAGTTTTTGTTCACAGCCTACTCCGAGTTAGGATTTTTTTTTTAACACACCATATTATTCAACTTAGTAAAATTGAATGAGCATGTATACATGTTGAACACTGATATATACCTCTCTATTGTCGAAGAACTTGTCCTTCTTAAATTTGACATCCCAGTCCCAGTTTGTTTTGTATGTGGCATCGAGTGTATGTGTTCGGGCGCATTACAGGCGCATCTCGCAGCGATGCAGGTGGAGCTGCGCGCAGAGCACAGGGGCACGAACAAAGATTTGAAAATCTTTGTACGTGTACTTGACCCCGCACATCACTTGGCCCACAGCAGTCTCCACGAGGAAACGTTGCCAATTGGCGCGCTGGACGCAGAACCTGGTGCCAGCCCGCACCACCGTGATCTTCTCGCAGGTCAGGTAGTGTTGCCACGCTGCAGCACCGCGTCACACACACCGCAACTGGTGCGCCACTCACAAAACCACATGGAGTGCTTCTCCTTCTTCCACCAGCTGATGTCCTGCAAACATAAGAATGTGAGTGTAGTTTTTTTCTAAACGTAATAATACTAATAGAACATGAATTTATCAAATGTAAAACTAAATTTATCTTAAAATATGATTCAAAGACATCAAAATGTGCCATAAAGAAAATTATGTGTGTTAGAAAATAGATTATAACGGCATGTCTAAGTTTACACCCGTGACACACTACAAAAATTAATGAACATTAACTCTTAGTTATAGTACGTGTACAACAGCACTGCTATACAAACATCAAATAATAAAACAAAAATAACGGGCTTTCTGTCTGTTTCTATTGATCATAAGTTTTAGCAATGTTGTTAAGAATGAGAAACAAAAAAAGAATTGGAGTGATTGTTTCGTTTTGTTACTGGTAATGCAAATTATCCAACGTTCTGCTATTAAAAAAGTCCATAATACAGAATTACAGATCTGTGATAGAATGAAATTCTGAAGAAATGAGCATCGATATTTCAAATATGTAAGTATGTGTCGAATTTGATATAGTTGAAAAGAACATTGGAAAAATTAACAGTTTCCTAATATAGTTACCAAAAATTATTCAGTTAATTTGATTGTAATATTTCTCCATGGACATCGTAATGGGCAAAGATATAAATTTTTCAATGCTTTACAAATGAAACTGAAAAAACTTGAAAACAAACAGTTTATAATAATTATCTGATAATTTAAATTGTTTCATTATCACAACTATTGTTTTTTTAAATAAATGTTGCATATAAAAATTATAACTTTTGACATATTATCTCCAGATTCAACACATACCGTGAATATTTTTTTTGACATTTAATTAAATACTTTGAAACTGACATACGTTTTTTGTTCGTAACCTACTCCGAGTTAGTATTATTCAACTTAGTAAAATGGAATGAACATGTATACATGTTCAATCAATTTTACTAAGTTGAAGACTGACATTTACCTCTCTATTTTCGAAAAATTTATCTTTTCTGAATTTCAGATCCCAGTCTCAATTGTTTTTGTAAGAGGCATCGAGTGTGTGGGTTCGGGTGTTGCCTGCGCATTCCAGGCGCATCCCGCACCGATGCAGGTGGAGCTGCGCGCAAAGCACAAAGCACATCACTTGGCCCACAGCAGTCTCCACCAGGAAACGTTGCCAATTGGCGCGCTGGACGCAGAACCTGAAGCCATCCCGGACCACCGTGATTTTCTCGCACGATGCGTAGTGTTGCAGCAACCGCATCACACATTCCGCATCTGGTGCGCCACTCACAAAACCAATGCAAACATAAGAATGTGAGTGTAGTTTCTATCTAAACATAATAATAGTAATAATACTAATAGAACATGAATTTATCAAATGTAAAACTAAATTTATCTTAAAATATGATTCAAATAAATTTTTATCAAAGTGTGCAGTGAAGAAAATTATATATGTTAGAAAATATACCGGGAAAAACAGTTTTTCCTTGCCCAAAAGTGGCCTATTAATTTTAAACAAAAATTAAATTCTGCATCCAAATCAAAAAGCAATAATCACATGAACAAGTGATTTAGGGTGACTAGCTAGGAGATGACTAGCAGTGTTTTCACGCTGTCAATCGTTTATGGATTATTTTAGAGAAAAATATTTCAAATAAAAGTTGTGTACAATTAATTTTTCTATAACTGCTATTTGAACTATTTTGAGATTTTATTTCAATACTATGGCCAACACTATAAAAAAGTAATTTTATAAAATTTTAAATTCAATTTCTTCAGTTACGAAACATGTGTACGATGTGTGTCTAAAATGAATAGGCCACTTGTGGGCAAGGAAAAACTGATTTTCCATGTTAAAAGCCTATGGGCCGGTTTTCGTGTTACAGCCGGTATATAATGGGCCTAAGCTTACAACAATCGGTGACATTTTTCATTGTTTAAAATTGCATTTATCAATTTTGACATATTTAATTTTAAATTTAAATATACGTAATTTTTTTCATGGCACAGTTTAGAAATATTTTTCCTACTATCATTTGAAAAAGTCCTTTAATACCTAAAATATTCGTTAGGACAAGTAATTTTTTTGCAAACATTGTAAAATTATTTAGAGAGGAAAAGTGTGAAAATTCCGCACTAAAAAAATAACAGTAAGTTTTTTCGCACTCAGTAGAGTATCATTTTATGTTGAAGCGAATAATATGAATATTAATAAATGTATAATGTTCCAAATGGTAGTAGAATTTTTTTTTGTGCAATATGTGGGAAAATTTAATTTCCCTTATTTGTTACACAAATAGCTATTTACGACGTCTTTTTGAAAAATACTTTTCACTTTTTACTTCATTTATTGTAGTTTAAGTACAAAGAAATAATTGCTTTAATTTCATTAAAAACAAGGACCGGTAGTATTAATTCTTAAACAGGGGTAATTAATTGTTCACTAACGTATTAAATTCACTTGTTTTTTAATCACCTCAATGTATTTCTGAATGGTAATCATTGTAATTAGATAAGTCAGGGTGACTAAAATTTTGAGTAAATTACCGGTCAAATGCCCAATTGCACCAACAAGACTTAAATTTTAATCTACGTTTAAACGAAAAAATGTAAATCGAAGTTTTGACACAATATATTACAATTAATTTGACATTTAATTCCGGTGCAATATTGTCAATTTAAACCATGTTTAATATTTAATTTACGTTGGTGCAATCGGTCAAAAGTCATTTGGAAACATTTAAACATCTTAATTATGTACCCAAGTAATTGTGTTAAATGCATTGACAGCAAAATTTGTAAATAAGGAATATTTGACACATTTGTATTATAACAGTATTAATGTTGTAGAAAATTAAATATTTGTCCCTTTTCAAAATAACATAAATAACGAACATTTAAAAGCATTTTCTAAATGAAAAAATCTGATGTGGCCAGCACAATACCTTCCGTCAATTCTATGTATTTTGTACAAATCCCATATCAAAAGTTCCTGGGAAAAGATTCTTATTATAACACGAACATATAATATTTTCTACGAATTCCAAACCGAGAGTTTCTTGGAAAAGTTTCTATAAATCCAATAATATCTTATTGTCTATACGGTTTGATTATACATTTCCTTCATATTTAATAGATACAGAGTTAAAGAAATATAAAGAGATTAAATTTCATAAATTAGCCAGCTTTGGTATAATCATGGAAATAGCTGATATATTTAAATAATTCTAATTGACAGATGTCAGTGTCAAGTGCAATTTACATAGTGTATCCTCGTGTTGTAATTTTATTGAATTTATAGAAATTTTTCCAAAGAACTCTCAGTATGGAATTTATAGAAAATAGTTTTTTATGTTCGTGTTACAATTTTACTGGATATATAGAATTTTTTCCAAGGAACTTTTGGTATGTGCTTTGTACAAAATACATATAATTGACGGAAGATATTGTGCTGGCCACATCAGATATTTTTTTATTGAATCTTAATTGTTCTAAATAATAGAAAATAAATAATAATACATCAGTAGTGACAGCACGCACTTTATAATTCTATCAAATGAGGCATTTGTTTTCGCTTTTCGTCACGAAGCGAAAATTTGCTAGCATGCTTGTTTCAAAATATTCGCCTGCAATCGTACGACTCGAGGTGAAAGTGTCAAAGTAACGTCATTATTTTGCCACAATTCTATTCAAAGCCAAATATTTTTTTATTTTAATAGTATAAAATATAAAAATTTCCGAAACAAAAAGCGAGTATAAAATTCTAAAGTGCATGCTACCAGGATTCGTAAAAGTAAAATCGCATTCGCCCGCTTTCTATGATAGAATTTTAAAGTGCGTGCTACCACTACAGGTAAACATCAAAATTTCTCAAACAAATAAGGCACAAATGTCATGGCAAACTGATAATACATTAAAGTTTCCTCACTTTGAAAAATTAATAAGTAAGTTAATTTTTCATGAAAATGCAAATATTAGGCATCATTAACACTGTTCCTTTGAATTTGTTTTCTTACCAGGAAGTCACAGCCCTCATTACTGCATGCATGTCTTTATCTTTGGAGCACAGCCCGCACACAGCTACCGCTCCTCGTTCCGTACTAGCGTACTAGCCCCACACTAACACAGCTCCTCTTGTGGCTGTGGCGCCCGAACCTTCACTTCCACTGAAGCGCCGTCCCAGCCGCCCAGCACGCTCAGCAAACTCCTGATACATAATTCCAGAGCGGAATGCTCCGGAAGCACCAGCAGTTCCTGCTGAGGAACATCCGGAGACTGAATCAACACATTTTCACCGCATTGGACTTTAACTGTGTATGAATAATTGGAGGCCAGTTGCGGGTTGTCAAATAGCCGCTGTTGACACCGAGACCCGGATATGAAAGACAAACAAGAAATTGAATGCGGAAATAATATAATCGGTTATTTTGAAATGGTGAAGAGAGTGGATCCGAGCAGCGGGCACACATATTGCTGAACTCGCAGGCGTCTTCATGGATTACCTCCTTGGAGTTAGGAGGCATGAATGGGACTGTGTCCGGGCTGCCCTCTTTCCGATAGCGATAGCGACACGGAAACGCCAGCAGCTCTGCCGTCTTCTCGTAAAGAAGGCAACGCTTCCTGACGAGTTTGGCATATACCTCTCTGTTTTCCAAAAATTTATCTTTTCTAAATTTGAGATCCGAGTCCCAATTGTTTTTGCAAGAGGTATCGAGTGAGTGTGTCCGGGTGTTGTCTGCGCCAATTGGCGCGCCTGACGCAGAACCTGGAGCCATCCCGGACCACCGTGATTTTCTCACACGATGCGTAGTGTTGTAGCAACCGCATCACACATTCCGCATCTGGTGCGCCACTCACAAAACCAATTGCTATGTTTTTTTTTAATTGGAGGCGAGTTGGGGGTTGTCAAACAGCCGCACTGCGTAGTACAACTTGGCTGTTGAAACGGAGACCCGGGTATGAAGGACGAACAGGAAATGGAATGCGGAAATAATATAATCGGACATTTTGGAGTGGTGAATATCGGGTGTTATTTGGGCGGGGTTGGCAAGAACGAACTCGAGATGTTGATCCTCACAGTGCTGAACGCCAGCAGCTCACGAATTTGGCAGAGGCCGCACACCGCCGCCCCGTCGTGCTGCTGGAACACGGGCCCCCTCTTCAGCACCTGCTCGCATTTCGAGCACACAAGCTACGCAAGTATATGCGGAGGGATATCCACCCTGGCTGCAAATCGAAACCATTATTAATAAGTTTCTTTTCTTGTTCTTCCTCATAATGAAACCATAATAAATATTTCCAAATTATACATTCACCCCAATTCTGTAACAAATTTACTCTCCCCACAGCACTGCTATACAAACATCAAATAATAAAACAAAAATAACGGGCTTTCTGTCTGTTTCTGTTGATCATAACTTTTAGCAATGTTGTTAAGAATGAGAAACAAAAAAAGAATTGGAGTGATTGTTTTGTTTTGTTATTGGTAATGTAAATTATCCAACGTTCTGCTATTGAAAAAGTCCATAATACAGAATTACACATCTGTGATAGAATGAAATTCTGAAGAAATTAGCATCGATATTTCAAATAGGTATGTAAGTATGAGTCGAATTTGATATAGTTGAAAAGAGCATTGGAAAAATTAACAGTTTCTTAATATAGTTACCAAAAAATTATTCAGTTAATTTGATTGTAATATTTCTCCATGGACATCGTAATGGGCAAAGATATAAATTTTTCAATGCTTTACAAATGAAACTGAAAAAACTTGAAAACAAACATTTTATAATAATTATCTGATAATTTAAATTGTTTCATTATCACAACTATTGTTTTTTAAGTAAATGTTGCATATAAAAATTATAACTTTTGACATATTATCTTCAGATTCAACACATACCGTGAATATTTTTTTTCGTAATACCATACTGTTATTATGACATAACAGGACTAAAACAAGAAATGAGAGAGGATTTGATTTAGAAACTGTATTAATTAATATTAATATATTAATATGTATATCATTATTCAGTGTGTTCAGAAAAAAACCAAATTTTAAGGAAGCTATGAGCACAAAAACGTATATCTAATCATTATTCAGTTCAAAAGTCAAGTTGTCAAAATTGATCGAGAAAAATATTGCCATTCACCGTTTTCAAATTTATATCTATTTTTAAAATAGAAGAAAAGTTTTAATTCTTTTAAACTTTAAAACTAACAAACATTTATACATGTTCATTCAATTTTACTAAGTTGAAGACTGATATATACCTCTCTGTATTCGAAAAATATGTCTTCTAAATTTGAGATCCCAGTCCCAAATATTTTTGCATTTGATGCAGATGGAGCTGCGCGCAAAGTACAGAGGCACGCACAGAGTCTAAAATCATTGTACGTGCACATGACCCCGCACATCACTTGGCCCACAGCAGTCTCCACCAGGAAACGTTGCCAATTGGCGCGCTGGACGCAGAACCTGGAGCCAGCCCGGACCACCGTGATTTTCTCGCACGATGCGTAGTGTTGCAGCAAACGCGTGCCACGCTGCAGTACCGCATCACACATTCCGCATCTGGTGCGCCACTCGCAGAACCACATGCTGTGTTACTCTTTCTTCCACCAGCCGATGTCCTGCAAAAATTTATCTTAAAATATGATTCAAATAAATTTTCATCAAAATGTGCTATGTTTGTTAGAAGATAGATATAATGGGCATGTCTAATTTAGAGAAAAATTTAAATAAGAGAGAGTTTGATTTAGAGAGAGTCGACTGTATAACCAAAATGTAATCAGCTTTTCAAATGGATGTCAAGAAGAGGAATGCGAAAGATAAATTTTAGAATTGTAGTATTGGAGTTATCGTCGGAGAAATATTTATAGTTTTATTTATTACCCGACAGTCAATTTTTCTGACTTATGCTAGTGTAAACAAGTATCAGTAAGTTTTTAAAGCATGTGCTGCAGCTGCAAATGATGTCAAAGGGTCAGAATACACACAGGGATACACTATCGCCTTCTTTACTTTGATTTATTTAAATAACATAGGTGATGGACAAACTGTTTTTCTATAGGCTATGAATGACGCACTGTATGTAATTTGACGTCACAGAAGTGGGAGGTTGTTTTTCATGTCTTTTTGTTGTGCCAGTCTTTTTATTTAATTATATACGAAAATAACAAGAAATTATTGTTAGCTATTATTTATTACTATGAAAAATAATGCATAACTTTTTTTTTGAAGAATGTGAAACTAGTTAATTTCATTTGATTTGTTGTATTAAAATGGTTAAAAATGAAAGTGTGGCATGATCCGAATTTACATGAAATAATAAAATAAATATCAATCAATCTAATAAATATACTATGCAATTCAAAATGGGAAAAGTTGTTTTCTAATATTTCTGTCCCGTAAAATTTTATGGAGTGTGTTATACATAAAATTTTAAAACATAAAATCTGATTTTTTTATGCCAAAATTTATGAATTTACTTCTTTATTAACCGAGTAAAATTAATTTAAAGTTCTGGTAAAAATAAATTTAATATGCAAATATGTCAAATAACTAAAAATTCAGAATTTTGTGATCTAAAATTCTATATAAAATTATAGAGAGCACATAATATTTGAAAAAAAAATTCTCCGTAATAAATTGCTATTACCTCCTACAGGTACATACATGTTTAAAACGATACAAATGGTGATAATTTTTAATATACGTTCTAAATATATATATATATATATATATATATATAAAATGTATATTTTATTTGGGATTAAAGAACTGATTAATAATTATATCTAATATAAAATGTAAAATGTACGTATAGTATATAAAAAAACTAACAAATGTAAATGGAATTGTAATAGGTATATGTATATTAAAACTTTTCTAAATATAAGTATCAATCAATTTGTATAAGTGTAATACCTAAAAACAAATAAACTATCTATATATCTATCGAATTAATTAAAAAAAATGCAAGTTTATGTCGTAACTCGAATAATATAAAAGCAAAAAAGTTTTCATCTAATGAAATTGTTATTTTTGCTTACAAAAAATAAACATCTTTTAAATAGTTAGATGCATAATGTTTTGCTAATTTAATACATTATTAAAAAAATTGTCTTACCCATTTTTAGAGCTTAGCAGAAAGTGAAAAGACGAAAAGAGAATTGACTAGTTAATGTCTTCGCTATACTCCAACAGAACAAGAAATGAACCAGATGCTACTAATCACTCTACACTAATCTACTGGCAATGAACGTCCTAGAGGTGGGGCAAACGATTCGATTAATCGATTTGTTTAATTTTTAGTATGAATCGGTTTAGGTATAAAATCGATTGATTATAAAACAGTAAAAAAATAAAGAAATATTATTTTCATACGTAATATAACAAGTGATATTATTAACAACGATGATATTTTCGAGTGGAACCGAGTTGCAGATTTCTCGAGTCCGAAGGACGAGTGAAATATGCTGCTTCGGTTTTACGAGCAATATCTTCGATTATTAATCATATCACAAGCTTATATTTAATGAGAGAATATAATGAATTTTTGTTAAAATTAGCTGACAATGTTGTAAAAATCCCTTTGTAACGAATATAAATAAGGTGATAATTTCTTTGCTTTTTATCATCGCTGTGATAGACATGTAACTCGGGAGATTCTGAATACTGATTGGCGGAAAACATGTCACGTGACTAAAAGAATTATATTCTCAAGTTTATAATTTATTATTCATATTAAATAAATTTGTAACGATAGTGATGTTGACAGAATCGAGCGGGAAATACTGTATCCGGTGTGTATGTGTGGCCGTGGTGAACAAACTACCATCCCCACTACATTTTTACATTATCTACAAATACACCTATGTACGTCAGAAAATTTCGATTTCATGTTACAATCTTCTCATTACATATAGTATGCATGTGCATTAAATTAGATTATTAACGTAAAATAGATTTTATCTAACAACACACATAATCAAACTTAAGTACACACTCAGATGAATTATTTAAATTGCGCAGAAATATGGTTTGTTCACCACGAACTCTCTACAAACCGGATACAGTATTTCAGGTTTTGTAATTCCCGCTCGATTTTGCATATGCATATCAGGGAAACAAAAACAAAAGAACAAAACTATAGGTGTGCTTCTGACTAATTTGTGGGCAGAATTTATTTCCGTATCTAAATCAGGGCGCTTTTTTTACGGAAGCGTAGAAGGACCAAGAGTAAAAATAGTAATAGTACCACTTTAAAAAGTGGTAGTACCGGTTAAAAATGGTGGGGCATCAAATTGAAAAAAAAATTCAAATATAATTTGCTCAAAATACTCTATTTTAATTATTTATATAATAATCTTAATTATATACTTTGCATTTTTAGGGATATAAATGCATAGCTAAATATTTCATTTTCACAAGAATATACGTAAATAAAATAAATTATTATTTAATACTTATGTAGAATTATATAATAAATAGAGTTTATTATAAAAAAAATTGTTTGCCAGAAATAAATAAATTTTTATTTTTATTCATTGTCTCTTAAATTAAAATTAAAATAAAAAAGTTTCAAGAAGACTACCTTTTATTTTTAATTATAAATCTTTTTTATTATGACAAACATAGTTGAAATCTTTTTAGTTTAGACAGGAAATAGAGTTTCTCAAAATTATTAATACCTAAACAATATTGCTGCTGTACTCTATGATGAAATTTGAGAACTATATTTTTATGTTGTGTTGTAAGAAAGTACGTTGACGTATCGTATAAATGGGAAAAAATCAATACTTTCGATTGATTAATTGACCAATCAGATTTCAAGAAATGTATATGGGATCTAAGCGGCAAGAAAAATGAATTAAACAAATGTCATTTGATTGTCTATCAAATTATAAATAGAAAAAATGTTAAATTATTAATTTTAAACAAATTAATTATTGACATACGCACGATTTTATGGTTATTGTATTGTATAATTGCTGATTTTACTGTCTAAGTTGTATTTGCATTCACTATATCACGAGATGTCGCCACCTATTCTTAACTTTATAACTTTAACCTTCATGAAAACCAGGACCGTATTTAAAAGTTATTGTTGTTAAAAAACTTTTAACAGCTTTTTGAGTTAATTTTTTTATTCATTTCAACAAAGATAAAACAATAATTTATATATACCAAATAATAAATATTGGTATTTTTTAAAAATTTTACTATGTACTATTATTTTTCAATTAAATGTTGATATTATATGTACCTATTACAAAAGTTTAATAAATATAATATTTTAAACATTATTCATTTTTACCTCTCGCTGAGAGGTATTGGAATTATGCTAAAAATCGCATATCCAGTTTTTAGTGGATAAGCACGTTTTAAGGTCCCTAGAATCCGATTATAACATTTTTACGATGATGTCCGTATGTGTGTGTATGTGTGTTTGTGTGTGGATGTTGGAGCCACGGTTTCTCAAATACTATAAGACTTAAAAAATATTTAACTACAGTTTCCTCAATATGACATTTTTGGTAAGAGCTGATTAGATTTTGATAACAATTGAATAACCGGAAGTAACAGTTTCTTTAAAAAAATCTTCTTAATATTATTTTTTGAAAATTTCAGTTATTAGATACTAATAAAAAGAATATAAAATCTCTATCCGATACATTTAAAAAATTTATTATATCTTCTATTGAGTTCAAGATAGAGACATAAATATATAAAATAATAAGGTGTAAATTTATCTCGCAGCCCATGGAAAACAAGTGGAAAAATTAAAATGTATGTAACAGATAAATGTGTCAAAAAGCCAAACACATTACTGAAGACTTTTCCTGGGAAGTACATTTAATATAATATTTCTTATTTTATTATTAATTAAATATTTATAATTATAGATACATATACCCTTGAGAAATACCGCCAATCTCATCAATGAATTGGAAGAATCTCGAACATAGAAGAATAAGAGTGAATAGAATGAATTAAAAATATATAAAGAAGATATGTGTTTTTGTGTGTATCAGAAATGTCAAATATGTACAATACTTATATAGCCTAATATGGAAACGGCGAGAGGTTTTGTGATGGCCACAACAGATTTTTTATTCAATAAATGTCATATTTTGTTATATACATTATAGGGTACAGAAAGGAACTATTTAAACAATAATTATTTATTAAATTAATATTTTTTGATATTTTTAAAATATATCAAACTTAGTATTTATATGAGTACTAACCATATAAAATATAAATAAGAGAGAAAAATCAGTTGACGCCGGGATTTGAACCCGGGACCACCACATACTAAGTTTGATATACTTTAAAAATATCAAAAAATATTAATTTAATATTTATCGGTATGTTTCTCCTAAAAAGATAATGTCGCTCGTGGACGAAATCCATTGTCAATAACTCCATTGTCAATAACTCTTAAATCTTTGGAACAATGCCGCATTCGACATGTTTAAGAGAGATGGCTGGTTGTTGCCAGGGTTGATGTAGCTCAGATAGGAGAGCACCAGACTAGAGATGTGGTGATCCCGGGGTCAAATCCCGGCGTCAACTGATTTTTCTCTCATTTATAATAATTACTATAATTATTGTATTAATAATATAGTTTATAGAAATAAACAAATAATACAAAATACATAAAAAAAATTATGTATAACATTGACATGACACATAATTTTTATCATTAATTTTCTTCACTAAATATTTATAAAAAGTTAATGTGTTATATATCAGAAGAATCAGAAAAAAATTCTGAGTTTAAAAATATAAAATTTATAAATTATAACTATAACATATTGCTAATACCTTATACAATTCGTTTGACATACTTAAATTTTTTCAAATACAATTTTCCGTACAAAATTTTCATTAAAAGTTAATAAATTATGGATCAATAGATTCAGCGTGAAGCACTGAATAAAATGATATTTAATACTTATAGTAAAATACAAAATTAATACTAAAATTAGTTGTTTAATCTGTGGTCAAAGTTTTTCATCATATTTTGTTCTCTGGTGAGTTTGATGTCTCGTATGTTTGTGTTTTGTCTTCTTTGATTCGTCCCACAGTTTTAGTCTACATAAAAAGCAACCCCTGGAGTTTCGTCCATCGATATTTCATCCCCTGAACAACAGTATTCTTCGCTGGAGAACTATTTACCCACATCATTTAAAGAATTAAATTTTAATATTTTTAAAAATAGGGTCATTAGCATCCAGATAAATCACAGATTCTACTCCGTGGAAGAATACCTAATCACATCAATTAGAGAATAACTACCAAACTACTTCGTTTAACGTGGATTATACAAACGTAGATACTTTTCTTTTATAATTATTTTATATTTATCATACATTTACTTGTATTTTTCTTTCATAGACATCATAAATACTGTAGCACAATCATGACCAAATAATATTATTATTATTATTATTATTATTATTATTATTATTATACACTACGAAAAGCTTTTACTTTTTATGTTTTTACCATGAAATGTTTTTACTTTTTGTGTATATACTACAAAAGCTTTTACTTTTTATGTTTATATCATTGAAAGTTTTTACTTTTTGTGCATATACTACAAAAACCTTTTATTTTTTATGTTTATACCATAAAAAGTTTTACTTTTTGTGTATATGCTACGAAATCATTTTACTTTTTATATTTATACCTTGAAAAGTTTTTTCTTTTTGTGTATATGCTACGAAAACCATTTACTTTTTATATTATTTATAACATGAAAAGTTTTTACATTTTGTGTATAAGCTACGAAATCCTTTTATTTTTATGTTTATATCATGAAAAGTTTTTACTTTTTGTGTATTTACTACGAAATCCTTTTACTTTTTATGTTTATACCCTGAAAAGTTTTTACTTTTTGTGAATATACTACGAAATCCTTTTACATTTTATGTTTATACCCTGAAAAGTTTTTAATTTTGTGTATATACTACGAAATCCTTTAATTTTTATGTTTATACCTTGAAAAGTTTTACTTTTTGTGTATATACTACGAAAACCTTTTACATTTTATGTTTATACCATGAAAAGTTTTTACTTTTTGTGTGTATACTACGAAAACATTTTACTATTTATATTTATATCATGGAAAAGTTTTTACTGTTTGTGTGTATACTACGAAATCCTTTTACTTTTTATGTTTTTACCTTGAAAAGTTTTTACTTTTTGTGCATTTACTACGAAATCCTTTTACTTTTTATGTTTATTAATGAAAAGTTTTTACTTTTTGTGTATATACTACAAAAACCTTTTACTTTTTATGTTTATACCATGAAAACATTTTACTTTTTGCGTATATACTACGAAATCTTTTTAGTTTTTCGTTTATACCATGAAATGTTTTTACTCTTTGTGTATATACTATGAAATCTTTTTACTTTTTAAGTTTATACCATGAAAAGTTTTTAGTTTTTGTGTATATGCTACGAAATCTTTTTACTTTTTATGTGTATACCATGAAAAGTTTTTACTTTATGAGCATACATATATTACGAATTCCTTTTACTTTTTATGTTTATACCATGAAAAGTTTTTACTTTTTGTATATCTACTACGAAATCCTTTTACTTTTTATATTTATACCATGAAAACATTTTACTTTTTGTGTATATACTACGAAATCTTTTTACTTTTTACGTTTATACCATGAAATGTTTTTACTTTTTGTGTATATACTATGAAATCTTTTTACTTTTTATGTTTATACCATGAAAAGTTTTTAGTTTTTGTGTATATGCTACGAAATCTTTTTACTTTTTATGTTTATACCCTGAAAAGTTTTTACTTTATGCGTATACATATACTACGAAATCCTTTTACTTTTTGTTTTTATACCATGAAAAGTTTTTACTTTTTGTATATGTACTACGAAATCCTTTTACTTGTTATGTTTATACCCTGAAAAGTTTTTACTTTTTGTGTATATAATACGAAATCCTTTAACTTTTTATATTTATATTAAGAAAAGTTTTTACTTTTTATATATATACAACGAACTTGTATGTCTATACCATAAATTTTTTTTACTTTTTGTGTATATTCAGCGAACTCCTTTTACTTTTTATGTTTATACCATGAAAAGTTCTTCCTTTTTGTGTATATACTATGAAAACCTCTTACTTTTTATATTTATACCTTGAAAAGTTTTTACTTTTTGTGTATTTACTACGAAATCCTTTTACTTTTTATATTTGTACCTTGAAAAGTTTTTACTTTTTGTGTATTTACTACGAAATCCTTTTACTTTTTATAATTATACCTTGAAAAGTTTTTACTTTTTATGTACATACTACGAAATCCTTTTACTTTTTATATTTATATTACTTTTTGTGTATTTACTACGAAATCTTTTTACTTTTTATGATTATACCCTGAAAAGTTTTTATTTTTTATGTATTTACTACGAAATCCTTTTACTTTTTATGTTTACACCATAAAAAGTTTTTACTTTTGTGTATATACTACGAAATCCTTTTACTTTTTATATTTATATCATGAAAAGTTTTTACTTTTTTTGTAATTACTACGAAATCCTTTTACTTTCTATGTTTATATCATAAAAAGTTTTTACTTTTTGTGTATATACTACGAAATCCTTTTACTTTTTATATTTGTACCATGAAAACTTTCTACTTTTTGTGTATATACTACGAAATCCTTTTACTTTTTATATCATAAAAAGTTTTTACTTTTTGTGTATGTACTACAAAAACCTTTTACTTTTTATGTTTATACCATGAAAAGTTCTTCCTTTTTGTGTATATACTATGAAAAGCTTTTACTTTTGATGTTTATATCATGAAAAGTTTTTACTTTTTGTGTATGTACTACGAAAACCTTTTACTTTTTATGTTTATACCATGAAAAGTTTTTACTTTTTGTGTATATACTACGAAAACCTTTTACTTTTTATATTTACACCATGAAAAGTTTTTACTTTTTTTGTATGTACTTTGAAAAGCTTTTACTTTGTCCCACAGTTTTTGTCTACATAAAAAGCAATCCCTGGAGTTTCGTCCATCGATATTTCATCCCCTGAACAACTCTTTGCTGGAGAACTCCAATCATTTGTAACGTTTGCATATAGTGGGACATTGTAATCAGAATCAGCTGACTTGCAGTTCTGTAAATAATAAATAAACAATAATAAATGATTATTTTACCTATAGAAATATACATATCTACCGTATTGTTATAATACATAAAATATTGATATGCCCATTTGGTTTAAGAGACATTATAAGCTAAAGCATCCTTGTAAAAATATTCACGATGAAGTAGAATTGTTTATTAATAAATATGGAATAATTCCTGTCTCGAGATCAACACAAGAGATAATAAATATGTTCTCTACAAAAATAACCGGTTTTTACAACTAGTTCTCAGTTAAAAACGATTCGAATAACCGATTTTTTAACCTTTTACGCAAACCGGTTTTTCACTTTTAGTGCTCAAGTACTCATTAAGAAATAAGTTTATTTCCCACAACTTTTGATAAACTGGTTTAAGTATCTGAAATATATTTGCATATCCATTGTTTAAACAAACGTTTTCTTACCAAATCCCTCCCTGCAATGAAACATAATCTGTATAAATTTGTTTTGTTTTTTGTTCCAATTATATGCATTTGTTTATCAATTATTATCAGCTGTCATTTGTTATTTGAGGTTATAAATATTGTTATTACCAATTAATAATATATGTGTTAATAATTTTTAATGCATGAAATTGAAAAATATATTTAAAAAAATAAATAAATTAAGGCACTTGTTTACAAATTTTTAGGATTTTTCTTAGAGATGGCAGAACTTACATTGATTTAGGCTGATCAATCAAAGTATCAATATATCTATTTTTCTCGATAATACAAGCATTTTCAAAAAAAAAAACATTTATTTGAAATAATATACTCAAAATTAAAATTAATTAACAGTTTTAATTGTTACAATAATAACTGAATAAACACAGTATGTAATATAAATGGGAGAAAATTTATACTTTTAACAAATCAATAGTTTGAATCTGATGAATTTGTGGGAAAGTATTGACAAAAATTATTTGAAAACCATCGATTATTTACTTCTTTCGATGCCACGGCAAATACATATACAATGTTATAAATAACAAAATCTGTTAGACTAATGCCCATATTCATAAATACTCATAAAATTTTAAACAGTTCGTTATAATTTTTATCCAATAAAAAGAGTCGACACTGAGAGAAAATTTGAAATTTAATTTGTCAAGTTTGATTCTATTTGTCGAAAATTGTAACGAGCCGTTTTGAAACTTTAAGAGTGTTTATGAATGTGGGCATAAGTATTAAAAACTTAATATTGTGTATATTTTGAGTGATTTAATTTATTTTCGTAAAATGTTATTCTGGTTAATTATATTTTTGAACATAACTCTTTGAGAGTTCATCCTAGCCTGATTATGAAAATGGCCCTTAATTCTATTAGGCATTGTATTCCTAAGCGCCTAAGCCCTGCCCTGTAAATTTTTCTGTGAGTATTGTCCCATATGTCTTGCAAGGTTGATTTTATTGTACGCACTGGATGAACGCACGAAGTTGTTTTTGATTGTGCCAAAAGAAAAGGGTTTCGGTAGAACCTAAGTCGGGTCTCAAGTAAACCTTGACATAGGCGTTTAAAATGGAAAACAGTTTTTTGTAAATAAAAATTGTCCAGCAGAAAATTAAACCATGATATTGGACATAATAATAGTACATACATATTATTTACTTTATTATTATTGTATAAATTGCAATAAATTATAAAAATTTTCAAATAAATGTTTCACTTTTTATTGTGCAATATGAAAAGATTTTCAAATGTCAGCGAAACTGCCTCTGAAATTTCAGATTGGAGTTCGATTCCTCGATAGGGTAATTATTTTCCATTATTTACACAAAAATTGTTGAATTTTTAAAAATCAGGTTTATATTTTCAATTACAGTCATTTTTTAAAAAAATAACATTGTAATAAATAGAGAAAATAATTGACAATAATTGATTACAATAATCAAAACATTGATATAATAACAATGCATCGTATTATTTTTTAATATTAATAAACAATATTTTTTATAAATACAGTAATTACAATTGTAAAATAAAAGCTTGGACACATGTATCGTATACAAAGTATAACAAATTTATTAATATGAGAATATATTCATTAGCTACGTGACATGTTTTCCGTCAATCAACATTCAGCATTTCCCTAGTTACTTGTCTGTCACAACGATGATAAAAAACAAAGAAATGATCACCTTATTTGCATTCGTTACTAAGGGATTTATTTCCTTTATTTGCAACATTGACAGTTAATTTTAACAAAAAATCATTATATTCTCTCATTAAATATAAGCTCGTGATATGATTAATAATCGAAGACATTACTCGTGAAACCGAAGCAACACATTTCAATCGAAAATATCATTGATGATAATCATATCAGTTGTTACATTACGTATGACAATTTTAACAAATTACAAAATTACAGAATACCAAATATCAAAAATAAACATTCGAATTCTAAAAAATCAATATCCATATTAACATTGTCATTGGCAACCAACGCCAAATACAAAATATAAACATGGTACTAGATGTCGGGATGACACAAATCTAAATTCGATTAAAGGAAAGTTCGAATTAAAAAAATCGATTTAAAGAATAATTTTCATATATAAAAACATATACAGTTGCACATGTCAAAAAAATAATTCGATTTAGTGAAAAATCAAATAAGAGAGGGCTTGATTTAGAGACTGTATTAATAAATATTAATATATCAGTTTACAGTGTGTTCAGAAAAAAAAACCTAATTCGGAGTAAGCTACGAGCACAAAAACGTATATCTGCTCATTACTCAGTTCAAAAGTCAAGTTGTCAAAATTGATCGAGAAAAATATTGTCATTCACCGTTTTCTAAATTATTTCTATTTCTAAAATAGAAGAAAAGTTTTGATTTTTTAGATAACATTTTTGACAATATTTCGTGTCAAATTGACATTTAATTAAATAGTTTAAACTGACATAAGTTTTTGTTCACAGCCTACTCCGAGTTAGGATTTTTTTTTTAACACACCATATTATTCAACTTAGTAAAATTGAATGAGCATGTATACATGTTGAACACTGATATATACCTCTCTATTGTCGAAGAACTTGTCCTTCTTAAATTTGACATCCCAGTCCCAGTTTGTTTTGTATGTGGCATCGAGTGTATGTGTTCGGGCGCATTACAGGCGCATCTCGCAGCGATGCAGGTGGAGCTGCGCGCAGAGCACAGGGGCACGAACAAAGATTTGAAAATCTTTGTACGTGTACTTGACCCCGCACATCACTTGGCCCACAGCAGTCTCCACGAGGAAACGTTGCCAATTGGCGCGCTGGACGCAGAACCTGGTGCCAGCCCGCACCACCGTGATCTTCTCGCAGGTCAGGTAGTGTTGCCACGCTGCAGCACCGCGTCACACACACCGCAACTGGTGCGCCACTCACAAAACCACATGGAGTGCTTCTCCTTCTTCCACCAGCTGATGTCCTGCAAACATAAGAATGTGAGTGTAGTTTTTTTCTAAACGTAATAATACTAATAGAACATGAATTTATCAAATGTAAAACTAAATTTATCTTAAAATATGATTCAAAGACATCAAAATGTGCCATAAAGAAAATTATGTGTGTTAGAAAATAGATTATAACGGCATGTCTAAGTTTACACCCGTGACACACTACAAAAATTAATGAACATTAACTCTTAGTTATAGTACGTGTACAACATGGCAAACTGTTAATACAGTAAAGATTCCTCACCTTGAAAAATTAATAATTAAGTTAATTTTTCATGGAAATGCAAAAATTTGACATCATTAGCCCTGTTCCGTTGTTTTCTTACCTCGAAGTCAAAGCCCTCGTTGTCGTTCCTGCAAGTCTTCATCTTCAGAGCACAGCCCGCACACATCCCCCTGCTCGTTCCGGTACTGGCGAGGCGTACTAGCTCCACTTCCACACAGCTTCTCTTCCTCTTGTGGCCGTCGCGCCCGAACTTCCACCGTCCCAGCCGCTCAGCACGCTCAGTAAACTCCTGATACATAATTCCAGAGCGGAATGCTCCGGAAGCACCAGCAGTTCCTGTTGAAGAACATCCCGAGACTGTATAAGCACATTTTCGCCGCGTTAGACTTTAACGGTATAGGAATAATTGCATAGTACAGCTTGGCTGTTGACACAGAGCGGAAATAATATAATCGGACATTTTGGAGTGGTGAATATCGGGTGTTATTTGGGCAGGGTTGGCAAGAACGAGCTCGAGATGTTGATCCTCACAGTGCTGTAAAAGCTGGTTTCGGAGGCCGAGCCAGTCGCAGTGGTTGGAGCCGAGCAACGGGCACACATATTGCCGGAACTCGCAGGCGTCTTCATGGTTTACCTCCTTGGAGTTAGGAGGCATAAAGGGGACTGTGTCCGGGCAGCCCTCCTTCCGATAACGACACGGGAACGCCAGCAGCTCTGCCGTCTTCCCGTAAAGAAGGCAACGCGAAGCCGGCTGTGCTTCTTCACGAATTTGGCAGAGGCCGCACACCGCCGCCCCGTCGTGCTGCTGGAACATGGGCCCCCTGTTCAGCATCTGCTCGCATTTCAAGCACACAAACTACGCAAGTATATGCGGAGGGATATCCACCCTGGCTGCAAATCGAAACCATTATTAATAAGTTCCTTTTCTTGTTCTTCCTTATAATGAAACCATAATAAATATTTCCAAATTATACATTCACCCCAATTCTGTAACAAATTTACTCTCTCCAGAGCACTGCTATACAAACATCCAATAATAAAACAAAAATAACAGGCTTTCTGTCTGTTTCTATTGATCATAAGTTTTAGCAATGTTGTTAAGAATGAGAAACAAAAAAAGAATTGGAGTGATTGTTTCGTTTTGTTACTGGTAATGCAAATTATCCAACGTTCTGCTATTAAAAAAGTCCATAATACAGAATTACAGATCTGTGATAGAATGAAATTCTGAAGAAATGAGCATCGATATTTCAAATATGTAAGTATGTGTCGAATTTGATATAGTTGAAAAGAACATTGGAAAAATTAACAGTTTCTTAATATAGTTACCAAAAATTATT
This sequence comes from Ophonus ardosiacus, assembly GCA_943142095.1. NCBI lineage: Eukaryota > Metazoa > Arthropoda > Insecta > Coleoptera > Carabidae > Ophonus > Ophonus ardosiacus. Next base: position 37,581,628 of record OW964832.1, on the reverse strand, counting down.
CAGTTAATTTGATTGTAATATTTCTCCATGGACATCGTAATGGGCAAAGATATAAATTTTTCAATGCTTTACAAATGAAACTGAAAAAACTTGAAAACAAACAGTTTATAATAATTATCTGATAATTTAAATTGTTTCATTATCACAACTATTGTTTTTTTAAATAAATGTTGCATATAAAAATTATAACTTTTGACATATTATCTCCAGATTCAACACATACCGTGAATATTTTTTTTGACATTTAATTAAATACTTTGAAACTGACATACGTTTTTTGTTCGTAACCTACTCCGAGTTAGTATTATTCAACTTAGTAAAATGGAATGAACATGTATACATGTTCAATCAATTTTACTAAGTTGAAGACTGACATTTACCTCTCTATTTTCGAAAAATTTATCTTTTCTGAATTTCAGATCCCAGTCTCAATTGTTTTTGTAAGAGGCATCGAGTGTGAGGGTTCGGGTGTTGCCTGCGCATTCCAGGCGCACCCCGCACCGATGCAGATGGAGCTGCGCGCAAAGCACAGGGGATCGCACAAAGAGTTTGAAATCTTTACACGTGTACATGACCCCCCACATCACTTGGCCCACAGCAGTCTCCACCAGGAAACGTTGCCAATTGGCGCGCTGGACGCAGAACCTGAAGCCATCCCGGACCACCGTGATTTTCTCGCACGATGCGTAGTGTTGCAGCAACCGCATCACACATTCCGCATCTGGTGCGCCACTCACAAAACCAATTGCTATGTTTTTCCCGTTTCCGCCAGCCGATGTCCTGCAAACATAAGAATGTGAGTGTAGTTTCTATCTAAACATAATAATAGTAATAATACTAATAGAACATGAATTTATCAAATGTAAAACTAAATTTATCTTAAAATATGATTCAAATAAATTTTTATCAAAGTGTGCAGTGAAGAAAATTATATATGTTAGAAAATATACCGGGAAAAACAGTTTTTCCTTGCCCAAAAGTGGCCTATTAATTTTAAACAAAAATTAAATTCTGCATCCAAATCAAAAAGCAATAATCACATGAACAAGTGATTTAGGGTGACTAGCTAGGAGATGACTAGCAGTGTTTTCACGCTGTCAATCGTTTATGGATTATTTTAGAGAAAAATATTTCAAATAAAAGTTGTGTACAATTAATTTTTCTATAACTGCTATTTGAACTATTTTGAGATTTTATTTCAATACTATGGCCAACACTATAAAAAAGTAATTTTATAAAATTTTAAATTCAATTTCTTCAGTTACGAAACATGTGTACGATGTGTGTCTAAAATGAATAGGCCACTTGTGGGCAAGGAAAAACTGATTTTCCATGTTAAAAGCCTATGGGCCGGTTTTCGTGTTACAGCCGGTATATAATGGGCCTAAGCTTACAACAATCGGTGACATTTTTCATTGTTTAAAATTGCATTTATCAATTTTGACATATTTAATTTTAAATTTAAATATACGTAATTTTTTTCATGGCACAGTTTAGAAATATTTTTCCTACTATCATTTGAAAAAGTCCTTTAATACCTAAAATATTCGTTAGGACAAGTAATTTTTTTGCAAACATTGTAAAATTATTTAGAGAGGAAAAGTGTGAAAATTCCGCACTAAAAAAATAACAGTAAGTTTTTTCGCACTCAGTAGAGTATCATTTTATGTTGAAGCGAATAATATGAATATTAATAAATGTATAATGTTCCAAATGGTAGTAGAATTTTTTTTTGTGCAATATGTGGGAAAATTTAATTTCCCTTATTTGTTACACAAATAGCTATTTACGACGTCTTTTTCAAAAATACTTTTCACTATTTACTTCATTTATTGTAGTTTAAGTACAAAGAAATAATTGCTTTAATTTCATTAAAAACAAGGACCGGTAGTATTAATTCTTAAACAGGGGTAATTAATTGTTCACTAACGTATTAAATTCACTTGTTTTTTAATCACCTCAATGTATTTCTGAATGGTAATCATTAAGTCAGGGTGACTAAAATTTTGAGTAAATTACCGGTCAAATGCCCAATTGCACCAACAAGACTTAAATTTTAATCTACGTTTAAACGAAAAAATGTAAATCGAAGTTTTGACACAATATATTACAATTCATTTGACATTTAATTCCGGTGCAATATTGTCAATTTAAACCATGTTTAATATTTAATTTACGTTGGTGCAATCGGTCAAAAGTCATTTGGAAACATTTAAACATCTTAATTATGTACCCAAGTAATTGTGTTAAATGCATTGACAGCAAAATTTGTAAATAAGGAATATTTGACACATTTGTATTGTAACAGTATTAATGTTGTAGAAAATTAAATATTTGTCCCTTTTCAAAATAACATAAATAACGAACATTTAAAAGCATTTTCTAAATGAAAAAATCTGATGTGGCCAGCACAATACCTTCCGTCAATTCTATGTATTTTGTACAAATCCCATATCAAAAGTTCCTGGGAAAAGATTCTTATTATAACACGAACATATAATATTTTCTACGAATTCCAAACCGAGAGTTTCTTGGAAAAGTTTCTATAAATCCAATAATATCTTATTGTCTATACGGTTTGATTATACATTTCCTTCATATTTAATAGATACAGAGTTAAAGAAATATAAAGAGATTAAATTTCATAAATTAGCCAGCTTTGGTATAATCATGGAAATAGCTGATATATTTAAATAATTCTAATTGACAGATGTCAGTGTCAAGTGCAATTTACATAGTGTATCCTCGTGTTGTAATTTTATTGAATTTATAGAAATTTTTCCAAAGAACTCTCAGTATGGAATTTATAGAAAATAGTTTATGTTCGTGTTACAATTTTACTGGATATATAGAATTTTTTCCAAGGAACTTTTGGTATGTGCTTTGTACAAAATACATATAATTGACGGAAGATATTGTGCTGGCCACATCAGATATTTTTTTATTGAATCTTAATTGTTCTAAATAATAGAAAATAAATAATAATACATCAGTGGTGACAGCACGCACTTTATAATTCTATCAAATGAGGCATTTGTTTTCGCTTTTCGTCACGAAGCGAAAATTTGCTAGCATGCTTGTTTCAAAATATTCGCCTGCAATCGTACGACTCGAGGTGAAAGTGTCAAAGTAACGTCATTATTTTGCCACAATTCTATTCAAAGCCAAATATTTTTTTTATTTTAATAGTATAAAATATAAAAATTTCCGAAACAAAAAGCGAGTATAAAATTCTAAAGTGCATGCTACCAGGATTCGTAAAAGTAAAATCGCATTCGCCCGCTTTCTATGATAGAATTTTAAAGTGCGTGCTACCACTACAGGTAAACATCAAAATTTCTCAAACAAATAAGGCACAAATGTCATGGCAAACTGATAATACATTAAAGTTTCCTCACTTTGAAAAATTAATAAGTAAGTTAATTTTTCATGAAAATGCAAATATTAGGCATCATTAACACTGTTCCTTTGAATTTGTTTTCTTACCAGGAAGTCACAGCCCTCATTACTGCATGCATGTCTTTATCTTTGGAGCACAGCCCGCACACAGCTACCGCTCCTCGTTCCGTACTAGCGTACTAGCCCCACACTAACACAGCTCCTCTTGTGGCTGTGGCGCCCGAACCTTCACTTCCACTGAAGCGCCGTCCCAGCCGCCCAGCACGCTCAGCAAACTCCTGATACATAATTCCAGAGCGGAATGCTCCGGAAGCACCAGCAGTTCCTGCTGAGGAACATCCGGAGACTGAATCAACACATTTTCACCGCATTGGACTTTAACTGTGTATGAATAATTGGAGGCCAGTTGCGGGTTGTCAAATAGCCGCTGTTGACACCGAGACCCGGATATGAAAGACAAACAAGAAATTGAATGCGGAAATAATATAATCGGTTATTTTGAAATGGTGAAGAGAGTGGATCCGAGCAGCGGGCACACATATTGCTGAACTCGCAGGCGTCTTCATGGATTACCTCCTTGGAGTTAGGAGGCATGACTGTGTCCGGGCAGCCCTCTTTCCGATAGCGATAGCGACACGGAAACGCCAGCAGCTCTGCCGTCTTCTCGTAAAGAAGGCAACGCTTCCTGACGAGTTTGGCATATACCTCTCTGTTTTCCAAAAATTTATCTTTTCTAAATTTGAGATCCGAGTCCCAATTGTTTTTGCAAGAGGTATCGAGTGAGTGTGTCCGGGTGTTGTCTGCGCCAATTGGCGCGCCTGACGCAGAACCTGGAGCCATCCCGGACCACCGTGATTTTCTCACACGATGCGTAGTGTTGTAGCAACCGCATCACACATTCCGCATCTGGTGCGCCACTCACAAAACCAATTGCTATGTTTTTTTTTAATTGGAGGCGAGTTGGGGGTTGTCAAACAGCCGCACTGCGTAGTACAACTTGGCTGTTGAAACGGAGACCCGGGTATGAAGGACGAACAGGAAATGGAATGCGGAAATAATATAATCGGACATTTTGGAGTGGTGAATATCGGGTGTTATTTGGGCGGGGTTGGCAAGAACGAACTCGAGATGTTGATCCTCACAGTGCTGTAGAAGCTGGTTTCGGCGGCCGAACCAGTCGCAGTGGTTGGAGCCGAGCAACGGGCACACATATTGCCGGAACTCGCAGGCGTCTTCATGGTTTACCTCCTTGGCATAAAGGGGACTGTGCCCGGGCAGCCCTCCTTCCAATAACGACACGGGAACGCCAGCAGCTCACGAATTTGGCAGAGGCCGCACACCGCCGCCCCGTCGTGCTGCTGGAACACGGGCCCCCTCTTCAGCACCTGCTCGCATTTCGAGCACACAAGCTACGCAAGTATATGCGGAGGGATATCCACCCTGGCTGCAAATCGAAACCATTATTAATAAGTTTCTTTTCTTGTTCTTCCTAATAATGAAACCATAATAAATATTTCCAAATTATACATTCACCCCAATTCTGTAACAAATTTACTCTCCCCACAGCACTGCTATACAAACATCAAATAATAAAACAAAAATAACGGGCTTTCTGTCTGTTTCTGTTGATCATAACTTTTAGCAATGTTGTTAAGAATGAGAAACAAAAAAAGAATTGGTGTGATTGTTTTGTTTTGTTATTGGTAATGTAAATTATCCAACGTTCTGCTATTGAAAAAGTCCATAATACAGAATTACACATCTGTGATAGAATGAAATTCAAAAACGTATATCTGCTCATTACTCAGTTCAAAAGTCAAGTTGTCAAAATTGATCGAGAAAAATATTGTCATTCACCGTTTTCTAAATTATTTCTATTTCTAAAATAGAAGAAAAGTTTTGATTTTTTAGATAACATTTTTGACAATATTTCGTGTCAAATTGACATTTAATTAAATAGTTTAAACTGACATAAGTTTTTGTTCACAGCCTACTCCGAGTTAGGATTTTTTTTTTAACACACCATATTATTCAACTTAGTAAAATTGAATGAGCATGTATACATGTTGAACACTGATATATACCTCTCTATTGTCGAAGAACTTGTCCTTCTTAAATTTGACATCCCAGTCCCAGTTTGTTTTGTATGTGGCATCGAGTGTATGTGTTCGGGCGCATTACAGGCGCATCTCGCAGCGATGCAGGTGGAGCTGCGCGCAGAGCACAGGGGCACGAACAAAGATTTGAAAATCTTTGTACGTGTACTTGACCCCGCACATCACTTGGCCCACAGCAGTCTCCACGAGGAAACGTTGCCAATTGGCGCGCTGGACGCAGAACCTGGTGCCAGCCCGCACCACCGTGATCTTCTCGCAGGTCAGGTAGTGTTGCCACGCTGCAGCACCGCGTCACACACACCGCAACTGGTGCGCCACTCACAAAACCACATGGAGTGCTTCTCCTTCTTCCACCAGCTGATGTCCTGCAAACATAAGAATGTGAGTGTAGTTTTTTTCTAAACGTAATAATACTAATAGAACATGAATTTATCAAATGTAAAACTAAATTTATCTTAAAATATGATTCAAAGACATCAAAATGTGCCATAAAGAAAATTATGTGTGTTAGAAAATAGATTATAACGGCATGTCTAAGTTTACACCCGTGACACACTACAAAAATTAATGAACATTAACTCTTAGTTATAGTACGTGTACAACATGGCAAACTGTTAATACAGTAAAGATTCCTCACCTTGAAAAATTAATAATTAAGTTAATTTTTCATGGAAATGCAAAAATTTGACATCATTAGCCCTGTTCCGTTGTTTTCTTACCTCGAAGTCAAAGCCCTCGTTGTCGTTCCTGCAAGTCTTCATCTTCAGAGCACAGCCCGCACACATCCCCCTGCTCGTTCCGGTACTGGCGAGGCGTACTAGCTCCACTTCCACACAGCTTCTCTTCCTCTTGTGGCCGTCGCGCCCGAACTTCCACCGTCCCAGCCGCTCAGCACGCTCAGTAAACTCCTGATACATAATTCCAGAGCGGAATGCTCCGGAAGCACCAGCAGTTCCTGTTGAAGAACATCCCGAGACTGTATAAGCACATTTTCGCCGCGTTAGACTTTAACGGTATAGGAATAATTGCATAGTACAGCTTGGCTGTTGACACAGAGCGGAAATAATATAATCGGACATTTTGGAGTGGTGAATATCGGGTGTTATTTGGGCAGGGTTGGCAAGAACGAGCTCGAGATGTTGATCCTCACAGTGCTGTAAAAGCTGGTTTCGGAGGCCGAGCCAGTCGCAGTGGTTGGAGCCGAGCAACGGGCACACATATTGCCGGAACTCGCAGGCGTCTTCATGGTTTACCTCCTTGGAGTTAGGAGGCATAAAGGGGACTGTGTCCGGGCAGCCCTCCTTCCGATAACGACACGGGAACGCCAGCAGCTCTGCCGTCTTCCCGTAAAGAAGGCAACGCGAAGCCGGCTGTGCTTCTTCACGAATTTGGCAGAGGCCGCACACCGCCGCCCCGTCGTGCTGCTGGAACATGGGCCCCCTGTTCAGCATCTGCTCGCATTTCAAGCACACAAACTACGCAAGTATATGCGGAGGGATATCCACCCTGGCTGCAAATCGAAACCATTATTAATAAGTTCCTTTTCTTGTTCTTCCTTATAATGAAACCATAATAAATATTTCCAAATTATACATTCACCCCAATTCTGTAACAAATTTACTCTCTCCAGAGCACTGCTATACAAACATCCAATAATAAAACAAAAATAACAGGCTTTCTGTCTGTTTCTATTGATCATAAGTTTTAGCAATGTTGTTAAGAATGAGAAACAAAAAAAGAATTGGAGTGATTGTTTCGTTTTGTTACTGGTAATGCAAATTATCCAACGTTCTGCTATTAAAAAAGTCCATAATACAGAATTACAGATCTGTGATAGAATGAAATTCTGAAGAAATGAGCATCGATATTTCAAATATGTAAGTATGTGTCGAATTTGATATAGTTGAAAAGAACATTGGAAAAATTAACAGTTTCTTAATATAGTTACCAAAAATTATTCAGTTAATTTGATTGTAATATTTCTCCATGGACATCGTAATGGGCAAAGATATAAATTTTTCAATGCTTTACAAATGAAACTGAAAAAACTTGAAAACAAACAGTTTATAATAATTATCTGATAATTTAAATTGTTTCATTATCACAACTATTGTTTTTTTTAAATAAATGTTGCATATAAAAATTATAACTTTTGACATATTATCTCCAGATTCAACACATACCGTGAATATTTTTTTTGACATTTAATTAAATACTTTGAAACTGACATACGTTTTTTGTTCGTAACCTACTCCGAGTTAGTATTATTCAACTTAGTAAAATGGAATGAACATGTATACATGTTCAATCAATTTTACTAAGTTGAAGACTGACATTTACCTCTCTATTTTCGAAAAATTTATCTTTTCTGAATTTCAGATCCCAGTCTCAATTGTTTTTGTAAGAGGCATCGAGTGTGAGGGTTCGGGTGTTGCCTGCGCATTCCAGGCGCACCCCGCACCGATGCAGATGGAGCTGCGCGCAAAGCACAGGGGATCGCACAAAGAGTTTGAAATCTTTACACGTGTACATGACCCCCCACATCACTTGGCCCACAGCAGTCTCCACCAGGAAACGTTGCCAATTGGCGCGCTGGACGCAGAACCTGAAGCCATCCCGGACCACCGTGATTTTCTCGCACGATGCGTAGTGTTGCAGCAACCGCATCACACATTCCGCATCTGGTGCGCCACTCACAAAACCAATTGCTATGTTTTTCCCGTTTCCGCCAGCCGATGTCCTGCAAACATAAGAATGTGAGTGTAGTTTCTATCTAAACATAATAATAGTAATAATACTAATAGAACATGAATTTATCAAATGTAAAACTAAATTTATCTTAAAATATGATTCAAATAAATTTTTATCAAAGTGTGCAGTGAAGAAAATTATATATGTTAGAAAATATACCGGGAAAAACAGTTTTTCCTTGCCCAAAAGTGGCCTATTAATTTTAAACAAAAATTAAATTCTGCATCCAAATCAAAAAGCAATAATCACATGAACAAGTGATTTAGGGTGACTAGCTAGGAGATGACTAGCAGTGTTTTCACGCTGTCAATCGTTTATGGATTATTTTAGAGAAAAATATTTCAAATAAAAGTTGTGTACAATTAATTTTTCTATAACTGCTATTTGAACTATTTTGAGATTTTATTTCAATACTATGGCCAACACTATAAAAAAGTAATTTTATAAAATTTTAAATTCAATTTCTTCAGTTACGAAACATGTGTACGATGTGTGTCTAAAATGAATAGGCCACTTGTGGGCAAGGAAAAACTGATTTTCCATGTTAAAAGCCTATGGGCCGGTTTTCGTGTTACAGCCGGTATATAATGGGCCTAAGCTTACAACAATCGGTGACATTTTTCATTGTTTAAAATTGCATTTATCAATTTTGACATATTTAATTTTAAATTTAAATATACGTAATTTTTTTCATGGCACAGTTTAGAAATATTTTTCCTACTATCATTTGAAAAAGTCCTTTAATACCTAAAATATTCGTTAGGACAAGTAATTTTTTTGCAAACATTGTAAAATTATTTAGAGAGGAAAAGTGTGAAAATTCCGCACTAAAAAAATAACAGTAAGTTTTTTCGCACTCAGTAGAGTATCATTTTATGTTGAAGCGAATAATATGAATATTAATAAATGTATAATGTTCCAAATGGTAGTAGAATTTTTTTTTGTGCAATATGTGGGAAAATTTAATTTCCCTTATTTGTTACACAAATAGCTATTTACGACGTCTTTTTCAAAAATACTTTTCACTATTTACTTCATTTATTGTAGTTTAAGTACAAAGAAATAATTGCTTTAATTTCATTAAAAACAAGGACCGGTAGTATTAATTCTTAAACAGGGGTAATTAATTGTTCACTAACGTATTAAATTCACTTGTTTTTTAATCACCTCAATGTATTTCTGAATGGTAATCATTGTAATTAGTAAGTCAGGGTGACTAAAATTTTGAGTAAATTACCGGTCAAATGCCCAATTGCACCAACAAGACTTAAATTTTAATCTACGTTTAAACGAAAAAATGTAAATCGAAGTTTTGACACAATATATTACAATTCATTTGACATTTAATTCCGGTGCAATATTGTCAATTTAAACCATGTTTAATATTTAATTTACGTTGGTGCAATCGGTCAAAAGTCATTTGGAAACATTTAAACATCTTAATTATGTACCCAAGTAATTGTGTTAAATGCATTGACAGCAAAATTTGTAAATAAGAAATATTTGACACATTTGTATTGTAACAGTATTAATGTTGTAGAAAATTAAATATTTGTCCCTTTTCAAAATAACATAAATAACGAACATTTAAAAGCATTTTCTAAATGAAAAAATCTGATGTGGCCAGCACAATACCTTCCGTCAATTCTATGTATTTTGTACAAATCCCATATCAAAAGTTCCTGGGAAAAGATTCTTATTATAACACGAACATATAATATTTTCTACGAATTCCAAACCGAGAGTTTCTTGGAAAAGTTTCTATAAATCCAATAATATCTTATTGTCTATACGGTTTGATTATACATTTCCTTCATATTTAATAGATACAGAGTTAAAGAAATATAAAGAGATTAAATTTCATAAATTAGCCAGCTTTGGTATAATCATGGAAATAGCTGATATATTTAAATAATTCTAATTGACAGATGTCAGTGTCAAGTGCAATTTACATAGTGTATCCTCGTGTTGTAATTTTATTGAATTTATAGAAATTTTTCCAAAGAACTCTCAGTATGGAATTTATAGAAAATAGTTTATGTTCGTGTTACAATTTTACTGGATATATAGAATTTTTTCCAAGGAACTTTTGGTATGTGCTTTGTACAAAATACATATAATTGACGGAAGATATTGTGCTGGCCACATCAGATATTTTTTTATTGAATCTTAATTGTTCTAAATAATAGAAAATAAATAATAATACATCAGTGGTGACAGCACGCACTTTATAATTCTATCAAATGAGGCATTTGTTTTCGCTTTTCGTCACGAAGCGAAAATTTGCTAGCATGCTTGTTTCAAAATATTCGCCTGCAATCGTACGACTCGAGGTGAAAGTGTCAAAGTAACGTCATTATTTTGCCACAATTCTATTCAAAGCCAAATATTTTTTTTATTTTAATAGTATAAAATATAAAAATTTCCGAAACAAAAAGCGAGTATAAAATTCTAAAGTGCATGCTACCAGGATTCGTAAAAGTAAAATCGCATTCGCCCGCTTTCTATGATAGAATTTTAAAGTGCGTGCTACCACTACAGGTAAACATCAAAATTTCTCAAACAAATAAGGCACAAATGTCATGGCAAACTGATAATACGTTAAAGTTTCCTCACTTTGAAAAATTAATAAGTAAGTTAATTTTTCATGAAAATGCAAATATTAGGCATCATTAACACTGTTCCTTTGAATTTGTTTTCTTACCAGGAAGTCACAGCCCTCATTACTGCATGCATGTCTTTATCTTTGGAGCACAGCCCGCACACAGCTACCGCTCCTCGTTCCGTACTAGCGTACTAGCCCCACACTAACACAGCTCCTCTTGTGGCTGTGGCGCCCGAACCTTCACTTCCACTGAAGCGCCGTCCCAGCCGCCCAGCACGCTCAGCAAACTCCTGATACATAATTCCAGAGCGGAATGCTCCGGAAGCACCAGCAGTTCCTGCTGAGGAACATCCGGAGACTGAATCAACACATTTTCACCGCATTGGACTTTAACTGTGTATGAATAATTGGAGGCCAGTTGCGGGTTGTCAAATAGCCGCTGTTGACACCGAGACCCGGATATGAAAGACAAACAAGAAATTGAATGCGGAAATAATATAATCGGTTATTTTGAAATGGTGAAGAGAGTGGATCCGAGCAGCGGGCACACATATTGCTGAACTCGCAGGCGTCTTCATGGATTACCTCCTTGGAGTTAGGAGGCATGACTGTGTCCGGGCAGCCCTCTTTCCGATAGCGATAGCGACACGGAAACGCCAGCAGCTCTGCCGTCTTCTCGTAAAGAAGGCAACGCTTCCTGACGAGTTTGGCATATACCTCTCTGTTTTCCAAAAATTTATCTTTTCTAAATTTGAGATCCGAGTCCCAATTGTTTTTGCAAGAGGTATCGAGTGAGTGTGTCCGGGTGTTGTCTGCGCCAATTGGCGCGCCTGACGCAGAACCTGGAGCCATCCCGGACCACCGTGATTTTCTCACACGATGCGTAGTGTTGTAGCAACCGCATCACACATTCCGCATCTGGTGCGCCACTCACAAAACCAATTGCTATGTTTTTTTTTAATTGGAGGCGAGTTGGGGGTTGTCAAACAGCCGCACTGCGTAGTACAACTTGGCTGTTGAAACGGAGACCCGGGTATGAAGGACGAACAGGAAATGGAATGCGGAAATAATATAATCGGACATTTTGGAGTGGTGAATATCGGGTGTTATTTGGGCGGGGTTGGCAAGAACGAACTCGAGATGTTGATCCTCACAGTGCTGTAGAAGCTGGTTTCGGCGGCCGAACCAGTCGCAGTGGTTGGAGCCGAGCAACGGGCACACATATTGCCGGAACTCGCAGGCGTCTTCATGGTTTACCTCCTTGGCATAAAGGGGACTGTGCCCGGGCAGCCCTCCTTCCAATAACGACACGGGAACGCCAGCAGCTCACGAATTTGGCAGAGGCCGCACACCGCCGCCCCGTCGTGCTGCTGGAACACGGGCCCCCTCTTCAGCACCTGCTCGCATTTCGAGCACACAAGCTACGCAAGTATATGCGGAGGGATATCCACCCTGGCTGCAAATCGAAACCATTATTAATAAGTTTCTTTTCTTGTTCTTCCTAATAATGAAACCATAATAAATATTTCCAAATTATACATTCACCCCAATTCTGTAACAAATTTACTCTCCCCACAGCACTGCTATACAAACATCAAATAATAAAACAAAAATAACGGGCTTTCTGTCTGTTTCTGTTGATCATAACTTTTAGCAATGTTGTTAAGAATGAGAAACAAAAAAAGAATTGGTGTGATTGTTTTGTTTTGTTATTGGTAATGTAAATTATCCAACGTTCTGCTATTGAAAAAGTCCATAATACAGAATTACACATCTGTGATAGAATGAAATTCAAAAACGTATATCTGCTCATTACTCAGTTCAAAAGTCAAGTTGTCAAAATTGATCGAGAAAAATATTGTCATTCACCGTTTTCTAAATTATTTCTATTTCTAAAATAGAAGAAAAGTTTTGATTTTTTAGATAACATTTTTGACAATATTTCGTGTCAAATTGACATTTAATTAAATAGTTTAAACTGACATAAGTTTTTGTTCACAGCCTACTCCGAGTTAGGATTTTTTTTTTAACACACCATATTATTCAACTTAGTAAAATTGAATGAGCATGTATACATGTTGAACACTGATATATACCTCTCTATTGTCGAAGAACTTGTCCTTCTTAAATTTGACATCCCAGTCCCAGTTTGTTTTGTATGTGGCATCGAGTGTATGTGTTCGGGCGCATTACAGGCGCATCTCGCAGCGATGCAGGTGGAGCTGCGCGCAGAGCACAGGGGCACGAACAAAGATTTGAAAATCTTTGTACGTGTACTTGACCCCGCACATCACTTGGCCCACAGCAGTCTCCACGAGGAAACGTTGCCAATTGGCGCGCTGGACGCAGAACCTGGTGCCAGCCCGCACCACCGTGATCTTCTCGCAGGTCAGGTAGTGTTGCCACGCTGCAGCACCGCGTCACACACACCGCAACTGGTGCGCCACTCACAAAACCACATGGAGTGCTTCTCCTTCTTCCACCAGCTGATGTCCTGCAAACATAAGAATGTGAGTGTAGTTTTTTTCTAAACGTAATAATACTAATAGAACATGAATTTATCAAATGTAAAACTAAATTTATCTTAAAATATGATTCAAAGACATCAAAATGTGCCATAAAGAAAATTATGTGTGTTAGAAAATAGATTATAACGGCATGTCTAAGTTTACACCCGTGACACACTACAAAAATTAATGAACATTAACTCTTAGTTATAGTACGTGTACAACATGGCAAACTGTTAATACAGTAAAGATTCCTCACCTTGAAAAATTAATAATTAAGTTAATTTTTCATGGAAATGCAAAAATTTGACATCATTAGCCCTGTTCCGTTGTTTTCTTACCTCGAAGTCAAAGCCCTCGTTGTCGTTCCTGCAAGTCTTCATCTTCAGAGCACAGCCCGCACACATCCCCCTGCTCGTTCCGGTACTGGCGAGGCGTACTAGCTCCACTTCCACACAGCTTCTCTTCCTCTTGTGGCCGTCGCGCCCGAACTTCCACCGTCCCAGCCGCTCAGCACGCTCAGTAAACTCCTGATACATAATTCCAGAGCGGAATGCTCCGGAAGCACCAGCAGTTCCTGTTGAAGAACATCCCGAGACTGTATAAGCACATTTTCGCCGCGTTAGACTTTAACGGTATAGGAATAATTGCATAGTACAGCTTGGCTGTTGACACAGAGCGGAAATAATATAATCGGACATTTTGGAGTGGTGAATATCGGGTGTTATTTGGGCAGGGTTGGCAAGAACGAGCTCGAGATGTTGATCCTCACAGTGCTGTAAAAGCTGGTTTCGGAGGCCGAGCCAGTCGCAGTGGTTGGAGCCGAGCAACGGGCACACATATTGCCGGAACTCGCAGGCGTCTTCATGGTTTACCTCCTTGGAGTTAGGAGGCATAAAGGGGACTGTGTCCGGGCAGCCCTCCTTCCGATAACGACACGAGAACGCCAGCAGCTCTGCCGTCTTCCCGTAAAGAAGGCAACGCGAAGCCGGCTGTGCTTCTTCACGAATTTGGCAGAGGCCGCACACCGCCGCCCCGTCGTGCTGCTGGAACATGGGCCCCCTGTTCAGCATCTGCTCGCATTTCAAGCACACAAACTACGCAAGTATATGCGGAGGGATATCCACCCTGGCTGCAAATCGAAACCATTATTAATAAGTTCCTTTTCTTGTTCTTCCTTATAATGAAACCATAATAAATATTTCCAAATTATACATTCACCCCAATTCTGTAACAAATTTACTCTCTCCAGAGCACTGCTATACAAACATCCAATAATAAAACAAAAATAACAGGCTTTCTGTCTGTTTCTATTGATCATAAGTTTTAGCAATGTTGTTAAGAATGAGAAACAAAAAAGAATTGGAGTGATTGTTTCGTTTTGTTACTGGTAATGCAAATTATCCAACGTTCTGCTATTAAAAAAGTCCATAATACAGAATTACAGATCTGTGATAGAATGAAATTCTGAAGAAATGAGCATCGATATTTCAAATATGTAAGTATGTGTCGAATTTGATATAGTTGAAAAGAACATTGGAAAAATTAACAGTTTCTTAATATAGTTACCAAAAATTATTCAGTTAATTTGATTGTAATATTTCTCCATGGACATCGTAATGGGCAAAGATATAAATTTTTCAATGCTTTACAAATGAAACTGAAAAAACTTGAAAACAAACAGTTTATAATAATTATCTGATAATTTAAATTGTTTCATTATCACAACTATTGTTTTTTTAAATAAATGTTGCATATAAAAATTATAACTTTTGACATATTATCTCCAGATTCAACACATACCGTGAATATTTTTTTTGACATTTAATTAAATACTTTGAAACTGACATACGTTTTTTGTTCGTAACCTACTCCGAGTTAGTATTATTCAACTTAGTAAAATGGAATGAACATGTATGCATGTTCAATCAATTTTACTAAGTTGAAGACTGACATTTACCTCTCTATTTTCGAAAAATTTATCTTTTCTGAATTTCAGATCCCAGTCTCAATTGTTTTTGTAAGAGGCATCGAGTGTGAGGGTTCGGGTGTTGCCTGCGCATTCCAGGCGCACCCCGCACCGATGCAGATGGAGCTGCGCGCAAAGCACAGGGGATCGCACAAAGAGTTTGAAATCTTTACACGTGTACATGACCCCCCACATCACTTGGCCCACAGCAGTCTCCACCAGGAAACGTTGCCAATTGGCGCGCTGGACGCAGAACCTGAAGCCATCCCGGACCACCGTGATTTTCTCGCACGATGCGTAGTGTTGCAGCAACCGCATCACACATTCCGCATCTGGTGCGCCACTCACAAAACCAATTGCTATGTTTTTCCCGTTTCCGCCAGCCGATGTCCTGCAAACATAAGAATGTGAGTGTAGTTTCTATCTAAACATAATAATAGTAATAATACTAATAGAACATGAATTTATCAAATGTAAAACTAAATTTATCTTAAAATATGATTCAAATAAATTTTTATCAAAGTGTGCAGTGAAGAAAATTATATATGTTAGAAAATATACCGGGAAAAACAGTTTTTCCTTGCCCAAAAGTGGCCTATTAATTTTAAACAAAAATTAAATTCTGCATCCAAATCAAAAAGCAATAATCACATGAACAAGTGATTTAGGGTGACTAGCTAGGAGATGACTAGCAGTGTTTTCACGCTGTCAATCGTTTATGGATTATTTTAGAGAAAAATATTTCAAATAAAAGTTGTGTACAATTAATTTTTCTATAACTGCTATTTGAACTATTTTGAGATTTTATTTCAATACTATGGCCAACACTATAAAAAAGTAATTTTATAAAATTTTAAATTCAATTTCTTCAGTTACGAAACATGTGTACGATGTGTGTCTAAAATGAATAGGCCACTTGTGGGCAAGGAAAAACTGATTTTCCATGTTAAAAGCCTATGGGCCGGTTTTCGTGTTACAGCCGGTATATAATGGGCCTAAGCTTACAACAATCGGTGACATTTTTCATTGTTTAAAATTGCATTTATCAATTTTGACATATTTAATTTTAAATTTAAATATACGTAATTTTTTTCATGGCACAGTTTAGAAATATTTTTCCTACTATCATTTGAAAAAGTCCTTTAATACCTAAAATATTCGTTAGGACAAGTAATTTTTTTGCAAACATTGTAAAATTATTTAGAGAGGAAAAGTGTGAAAATTCCGCACTAAAAAAATAACAGTAAGTTTTTTCGCACTCAGTAGAGTATCATTTTATGTTGAAGCGAATAATATGAATATTAATAAATGTATAATGTTCCAAATGGTAGTAGAATTTTTTTTTGTGCAATATGTGGGAAAATTTAATTTCCCTTATTTGTTACACAAATAGCTATTTACGACGTCTTTTTCAAAAATACTTTTCACTATTTACTTCATTTATTGTAGTTTAAGTACAAAGAAATAATTGCTTTAATTTCATTAAAAACAAGGACCGGTAGTATTAATTCTTAAACAGGGGTAATTAATTGTTCACTAACGTATTAAATTCACTTGTTTTTTAATCACCTCAATGTATTTCTGAATGGTAATCATTGTAATTAGTAAGTCAGGGTGACTAAAATTTTGAGTAAATTACCGGTCAAATGCCCAATTGCACCAACAAGACTTAAATTTTAATCTACGTTTAAACGAAAAAATGTAAATCGAAGTTTTGACACAATATATTACAATTCATTTGACATTTAATTCCGGTGCAATATTGTCAATTTAAACCATGTTTAATATTTAATTTACGTTGGTGCAATCGGTCAAAAGTCATTTGGAAACATTTAAACATCTTAATTATGTACCCAAGTAATTGTGTTAAATGCATTGACAGCAAAATTTGTAAATAAGAAATATTTGACACATTTGTATTGTAACAGTATTAATGTTGTAGAAAATTAAATATTTGTCCCTTTTCAAAATAACATAAATAACGAACATTTAAAAGCATTTTCTAAATGAAAAAATCTGATGTGGCCAGCACAATACCTTCCGTCAATTCTATGTATTTTGTACAAATCCCATATCAAAAGTTCCTGGGAAAAGATTCTTATTATAACACGAACATATAATATTTTCTACGAATTCCAAACCGAGAGTTTCTTGGAAAAGTTTCTATAAATCCAATAATATCTTATTGTCTATACGGTTTGATTATACATTTCCTTCATATTTAATAGATACAGAGTTAAAGAAATATAAAGAGATTAAATTTCATAAATTAGCCAGCTTTGGTATAATCATGGAAATAGCTGATATATTTAAATAATTCTAATTGACAGATGTCAGTGTCAAGTGCAATTTACATAGTGTATCCTCGTGTTGTAATTTTATTGAATTTATAGAAATTTTTCCAAAGAACTCTCAGTATGGAATTTATAGAAAATAGTTTATGTTCGTGTTACAATTTTACTGGATATATAGAATTTTTTCCAAGGAACTTTTGGTATGTGCTTTGTACAAAATACATATAATTGACGGAAGATATTGTGCTGGCCACATCAGATATTTTTTTATTGAATCTTAATTGTTCTAAATAATAGAAAATAAATAATAATACATCAGTGGTGACAGCACGCACTTTATAATTCTATCAAATGAGGCATTTGTTTTCGCTTTTCGTCACGAAGCGAAAATTTGCTAGCATGCTTGTTTCAAAATATTCGCCTGCAATCGTACGACTCGAGGTGAAAGTGTCAAAGTAACGTCATTATTTTGCCACAATTCTATTCAAAGCCAAATATTTTTTTTATTTTAATAGTATAAAATATAAAAATTTCCGAAACAAAAAGCGAGTATAAAATTCTAAAGTGCATGCTACCAGGATTCGTAAAAGTAAAATCGCATTCGCCCGCTTTCTATGATAGAATTTTAAAGTGCGTGCTACCACTACAGGTAAACATCAAAATTTCTCAAACAAATAAGGCACAAATGTCATGGCAAACTGATAATACATTAAAGTTTCCTCACTTTGAAAAATTAATAAGTAAGTTAATTTTTCATGAAAATGCAAATATTAGGCATCATTAACACTGTTCCTTTGAATTTGTTTTCTTACCAGGAAGTCACAGCCCTCATTACTGCATGCATGTCTTTATCTTTGGAGCACAGCCCGCACACAGCTACCGCTCCTCGTTCCGTACTAGCGTACTAGCCCCACACTAACACAGCTCCTCTTGTGGCTGTGGCGCCCGAACCTTCACTTCCACTGAAGCGCCGTCCCAGCCGCCCAGCACGCTCAGCAAACTCCTGATACATAATTCCAGAGCGGAATGCTCCGGAAGCACCAGCAGTTCCTGCTGAGGAACATCCGGAGACTGAATCAACACATTTTCACCGCATTGGACTTTAACTGTGTATGAATAATTGGAGGCCAGTTGCGGGTTGTCAAATAGCCGCTGTTGACACCGAGACCCGGATATGAAAGACAAACAAGAAATTGAATGCGGAAATAATATAATCGGTTATTTTGAAATGGTGAAGAGAGTGGATCCGAGCAGCGGGCACACATATTGCTGAACTCGCAGGCGTCTTCATGGATTACCTCCTTGGAGTTAGGAGGCATGACTGTGTCCGGGCAGCCCTCTTTCCGATAGCGATAGCGACACGGAAACGCCAGCAGCTCTGCCGTCTTCTCGTAAAGAAGGCAACGCTTCCTGACGAGTTTGGCATATACCTCTCTGTTTTCCAAAAATTTATCTTTTCTAAATTTGAGATCCGAGTCCCAATTGTTTTTGCAAGAGGTATCGAGTGAGTGTGTCCGGGTGTTGTCTGCGCCAATTGGCGCGCCTGACGCAGAACCTGGAGCCATCCCGGACCACCGTGATTTTCTCACACGATGCGTAGTGTTGTAGCAACCGCATCACACATTCCGCATCTGGTGCGCCACTCACAAAACCAATTGCTATGTTTTTTTTTAATTGGAGGCGAGTTGGGGGTTGTCAAACAGCCGCACTGCGTAGTACAACTTGGCTGTTGAAACGGAGACCCGGGTATGAAGGACGAACAGGAAATGGAATGCGGAAATAATATAATCGGACATTTTGGAGTGGTGAATATCGGGTGTTATTTGGGCGGGGTTGGCAAGAACGAACTCGAGATGTTGATCCTCACAGTGCTGTAGAAGCTGGTTTCGGCGGCCGAACCAGTCGCAGTGGTTGGAGCCGAGCAACGGGCACACATATTGCCGGAACTCGCAGGCGTCTTCATGGTTTACCTCCTTGGCATAAAGGGGACTGTGCCCGGGCAGCCCTCCTTCCGATAACGACACGGGAACGCCAGCAGCTCACGAATTTGGCAGAGGCCGCACACCGCCGCCCCGTCGTGCTGCTGGAACACGGGCCCCCTCTTCAGCACCTGCTCGCATTTCGAGCACACAAGCTACGCAAGTATATGCGGAGGGATATCCACCCTGGCTGCAAATCGAAACCATTATTAATAAGTTTCTTTTCTTGTTCTTCCTCATAATGAAACCATAATAAATATTTCCAAATTATACATTCACCCCAATTCTGTAACAAATTTACTCTCCCCACAGCACTGCTATACAAACATCAAATAATAAAACAAAAATAACGGGCTTTCTGTCTGTTTCTGTTGATCATAACTTTTAGCAATGTTGTTAAGAATGAGAAACAAAAAAAGAATTGGTGTGATTGTTTTGTTTTGTTATTGGTAATGTAAATTATCCAACGTTCTGCTATTGAAAAAGTCCATAATACAGAATTACACATCTGTGATAGAATGAAATTCAAAAACGTATATCTGCTCATTACTCAGTTCAAAAGTCAAGTTGTCAAAATTGATCGAGAAAAATATTGTCATTCACCGTTTTCTAAATTATTTCTATTTCTAAAATAGAAGAAAAGTTTTGATTTTTTAGATAACATTTTTGACAATATTTCGTGTCAAATTGACATTTAATTAAATAGTTTAAACTGACATAAGTTTTTGTTCACAGCCTACTCCGAGTTAGGATTTTTTTTTTAACACACCATATTATTCAACTTAGTAAAATTGAATGAGCATGTATACATGTTGAACACTGATATATACCTCTCTATTGTCGAAGAACTTGTCCTTCTTAAATTTGACATCCCAGTCCCAGTTTGTTTTGTATGTGGCATCGAGTGTATGTGTTCGGGCGCATTACAGGCGCATCTCGCAGCGATGCAGGTGGAGCTGCGCGCAGAGCACAGGGGCACGAACAAAGATTTGAAAATCTTTGTACGTGTACTTGACCCCGCACATCACTTGGCCCACAGCAGTCTCCACGAGGAAACGTTGCCAATTGGCGCGCTGGACGCAGAACCTGGTGCCAGCCCGCACCACCGTGATCTTCTCGCAGGTCAGGTAGTGTTGCCACGCTGCAGCACCGCGTCACACACACCGCAACTGGTGCGCCACTCACAAAACCACATGGAGTGCTTCTCCTTCTTCCACCAGCTGATGTCCTGCAAACATAAGAATGTGAGTGTAGTTTTTTTCTAAACGTAATAATACTAATAGAACATGAATTTATCAAATGTAAAACTAAATTTATCTTAAAATATGATTCAAAGACATCAAAATGTGCCATAAAGAAAATTATGTGTGTTAGAAAATAGATTATAACGGCATGTCTAAGTTTACACCCGTGACACACTACAAAAATTAATGAACATTAACTCTTAGTTATAGTACGTGTACAACATGGCAAACTGTTAATACAGTAAAGATTCCTCACCTTGAAAAATTAATAATTAAGTTAATTTTTCATGGAAATGCAAAAATTTGACATCATTAGCCCTGTTCCGTTGTTTTCTTACCTCGAAGTCAAAGCCCTCGTTGTCGTTCCTGCAAGTCTTCATCTTCAGAGCACAGCCCGCACACATCCCCCTGCTCGTTCCGGTACTGGCGAGGCGTACTAGCTCCACTTCCACACAGCTTCTCTTCCTCTTGTGGCCGTCGCGCCCGAACTTCCACCGTCCCAGCCGCTCAGCACGCTCAGTAAACTCCTGATACATAATTCCAGAGCGGAATGCTCCGGAAGCACCAGCAGTTCCTGTTGAAGAACATCCCGAGACTGTATAAGCACATTTTCGCCGCGTTAGACTTTAACGGTATAGGAATAATTGCATAGTACAGCTTGGCTGTTGACACAGAGCGGAAATAATATAATCGGACATTTTGGAGTGGTGAATATCGGGTGTTATTTGGGCAGGGTTGGCAAGAACGAGCTCGAGATGTTGATCCTCACAGTGCTGTAAAAGCTGGTTTCGGAGGCCGAGCCAGTCGCAGTGGTTGGAGCCGAGCAACGGGCACACATATTGCCGGAACTCGCAGGCGTCTTCATGGTTTACCTCCTTGGAGTTAGGAGGCATAAAGGGGACTGTGTCCGGGCAGCCCTCCTTCCGATAACGACACGGGAACGCCAGCAGCTCTGCCGTCTTCCCGTAAAGAAGGCAACGCGAAGCCGGCTGTGCTTCTTCACGAATTTGGCAGAGGCCGCACACCGCCGCCCCGTCGTGCTGCTGGAACATGGGCCCCCTGTTCAGCATCTGCTCGCATTTCAAGCACACAAACTACGCAAGTATATGCGGAGGGATATCCACCCTGGCTGCAAATCGAAACCATTATTAATAAGTTCCTTTTCTTGTTCTTCCTTATAATGAAACCATAATAAATATTTCCAAATTATACATTCACCCCAATTCTGTAACAAATTTACTCTCTCCAGAGCACTGCTATACAAACATCCAATAATAAAACAAAAATAACAGGCTTTCTGTCTGTTTCTATTGATCATAAGTTTTAGCAATGTTGTTAAGAATGAGAAACAAAAAAGAATTGGAGTGATTGTTTCGTTTTGTTACTGGTAATGCAAATTATCCAACGTTCTGCTATTAAAAAAGTCCATAATACAGAATTACAGATCTGTGATAGAATGAAATTCTGAAGAAATGAGCATCGATATTTCAAATATGTAAGTATGTGTCGAATTTGATATAGTTGAAAAGAACATTGGAAAAATTAACAGTTTCTTAATATAGTTACCAAAAATTATTCAGTTAATTTGATTGTAATATTTCTCCATGGACATCGTAATGGGCAAAGATATAAATTTTTCAATGCTTTACAAATGAAACTGAAAAAACTTGAAAACAAACAGTTTATAATAATTATCTGATAATTTAAATTGTTTCATTATCACAACTATTGTTTTTTTAAATAAATGTTGCATATAAAAATTATAACTTTTGACATATTATCTCCAGATTCAACACATACCGTGAATATTTTTTTTGACATTTAATTAAATACTTTGAAACTGACATACGTTTTTTGTTCGTAACCTACTCCGAGTTAGTATTATTCAACTTAGTAAAATGGAATGAACATGTATACATGTTCAATCAATTTTACTAAGTTGAAGACTGACATTTACCTCTCTATTTTCGAAAAATTTATCTTTTCTGAATTTCAGATCCCAGTCTCAATTGTTTTTGTAAGAGGCATCGAGTGTGAGGGTTCGGGTGTTGCCTGCGCATTCCAGGCGCACCCCGCACCGATGCAGATGGAGCTGCGCGCAAAGCACAGGGGATCGCACAAAGAGTTTGAAATCTTTACACGTGTACATGACCCCCCACATCACTTGGCCCACAGCAGTCTCCACCAGGAAACGTTGCCAATTGGCGCGCTGGACGCAGAACCTGAAGCCATCCCGGACCACCGTGATTTTCTCGCACGATGCGTAGTGTTGCAGCAACCGCATCACACATTCCGCATCTGGTGCGCCACTCACAAAACCAATTGCTATGTTTTTCCCGTTTCCGCCAGCCGATGTCCTGCAAACATAAGAATGTGAGTGTAGTTTCTATCTAAACATAATAATAGTAATAATACTAATAGAACATGAATTTATCAAATGTAAAACTAAATTTATCTTAAAATATGATTCAAATAAATTTTTATCAAAGTGTGCAGTGAAGAAAATTATATATGTTAGAAAATATACCGGGAAAAACAGTTTTTCCTTGCCCAAAAGTGGCCTATTAATTTTAAACAAAAATTAAATTCTGCATCCAAATCAAAAAGCAATAATCACATGAACAAGTGATTTAGGGTGACTAGCTAGGAGATGACTAGCAGTGTTTTCACGCTGTCAATCGTTTATGGATTATTTTAGAGAAAAATATTTCAAATAAAAGTTGTGTACAATTAATTTTTCTATAACTGCTATTTGAACTATTTTGAGATTTTATTTCAATACTATGGCCAACACTATAAAAAAGTAATTTTATAAAATTTTAAATTCAATTTCTTCAGTTACGAAACATGTGTACGATGTGTGTCTAAAATGAATAGGCCACTTGTGGGCAAGGAAAAACTGATTTTCCATGTTAAAAGCCTATGGGCCGGTTTTCGTGTTACAGCCGGTATATAATGGGCCTAAGCTTACAACAATCGGTGACATTTTTCATTGTTTAAAATTGCATTTATCAATTTTGACATATTTAATTTTAAATTTAAATATACGTAATTTTTTTCATGGCACAGTTTAGAAATATTTTTCCTACTATCATTTGAAAAAGTCCTTTAATACCTAAAATATTCGTTAGGACAAGTAATTTTTTTGCAAACATTGTAAAATTATTTAGAGAGGAAAAGTGTGAAAATTCCGCACTAAAAAAATAACAGTAAGTTTTTTCGCACTCAGTAGAGTATCATTTTATGTTGAAGCGAATAATATGAATATTAATAAATGTATAATGTTCCAAATGGTAGTAGAATTTTTTTTTGTGCAATATGTGGGAAAATTTAATTTCCCTTATTTGTTACACAAATAGCTATTTACGACGTCTTTTTCAAAAATACTTTTCACTATTTACTTCATTTATTGTAGTTTAAGTACAAAGAAATAATTGCTTTAATTTCATTAAAAACAAGGACCGGTAGTATTAATTCTTAAACAGGGGTAATTAATTGTTCACTAACGTATTAAATTCACTTGTTTTTTAATCACCTCAATGTATTTCTGAATGGTAATCATTGTAATTAGTAAGTCAGGGTGACTAAAATTTTGAGTAAATTACCGGTCAAATGCCCAATTGCACCAACAAGACTTAAATTTTAATCTACGTTTAAACGAAAAAATGTAAATCGAAGTTTTGACACAATATATTACAATTCATTTGACATTTAATTCCGGTGCAATATTGTCAATTTAAACCATGTTTAATATTTAATTTACGTTGGTGCAATCGGTCAAAAGTCATTTGGAAACATTTAAACATCTTAATTATGTACCCAAGTAATTGTGTTAAATGCATTGACAGCAAAATTTGTAAATAAGGAATATTTGACACATTTGTATTGTAACAGTATTAATGTTGTAGAAAATTAAATATTTGTCCCTTTTCAAAATAACATAAATAACGAACATTTAAAAGCATTTTCTAAATGAAAAAATCTGATGTGGCCAGCACAATACCTTCCGTCAATTCTATGTATTTTGTACAAATCCCATATCAAAAGTTCCTGGGAAAAGATTCTTATTATAACACGAACATATAATATTTTCTACGAATTCCAAACCGAGAGTTTCTTGGAAAAGTTTCTATAAATCCAATAATATCTTATTGTCTATACGGTTTGATTATACATTTCCTTCATATTTAATAGATACAGAGTTAAAGAAATATAAAGAGATTAAATTTCATAAATTAGCCAGCTTTGGTATAATCATGGAAATAGCTGATATATTTAAATAATTCTAATTGACAGATGTCAGTGTCAAGTGCAATTTACATAGTGTATCCTCGTGTTGTAATTTTATTGAATTTATAGAAATTTTTCCAAAGAACTCTCAGTATGGAATTTATAGAAAATAGTTTATGTTCGTGTTACAATTTTACTGGATATATAGAATTTTTTCCAAGGAACTTTTGGTATGTGCTTTGTACAAAATACATATAATTGACGGAAGATATTGTGCTGGCCACATCAGATATTTTTTTATTGAATCTTAATTGTTCTAAATAATAGAAAATAAATAATAATACATCAGT
This sequence comes from Ophonus ardosiacus, assembly GCA_943142095.1. NCBI lineage: Eukaryota > Metazoa > Arthropoda > Insecta > Coleoptera > Carabidae > Ophonus > Ophonus ardosiacus. The sequence continues at coordinate 37,556,183 of OW964832.1, read as the reverse complement.
GGTGACAGCACGCACTTTATAATTCTATCAAATGAGGCATTTGTTTTCGCTTTTCGTCACGAAGCGAAAATTTGCTAGCATGCTTGTTTCAAAATATTCGCCTGCAATCGTACGACTCGAGGTGAAAGTGTCAAAGTAACGTCATTATTTTGCCACAATTCTATTCAAAGCCAAATATTTTTTTTATTTTAATAGTATAAAATATAAAAATTTCCGAAACAAAAAGCGAGTATAAAATTCTAAAGTGCATGCTACCAGGATTCGTAAAAGTAAAATCGCATTCGCCCGCTTTCTATGATAGAATTTTAAAGTGCGTGCTACCACTACAGGTAAACATCAAAATTTCTCAAACAAATAAGGCACAAATGTCATGGCAAACTGATAATACATTAAAGTTTCCTCACTTTGAAAAATTAATAAGTAAGTTAATTTTTCATGAAAATGCAAATATTAGGCATCATTAACACTGTTCCTTTGAATTTGTTTTCTTACCAGGAAGTCACAGCCCTCATTACTGCATGCATGTCTTTATCTTTGGAGCACAGCCCGCACACAGCTACCGCTCCTCGTTCCGTACTAGCGTACTAGCCCCACACTAACACAGCTCCTCTTGTGGCTGTGGCGCCCGAACCTTCACTTCCACTGAAGCGCCGTCCCAGCCGCCCAGCACGCTCAGCAAACTCCTGATACATAATTCCAGAGCGGAATGCTCCGGAAGCACCAGCAGTTCCTGCTGAGGAACATCCGGAGACTGAATCAACACATTTTCACCGCATTGGACTTTAACTGTGTATGAATAATTGGAGGCCAGTTGCGGGTTGTCAAATAGCCGCTGTTGACACCGAGACCCGGATATGAAAGACAAACAAGAAATTGAATGCGGAAATAATATAATCGGTTATTTTGAAATGGTGAAGAGAGTGGATCCGAGCAGCGGGCACACATATTGCTGAACTCGCAGGCGTCTTCATGGATTACCTCCTTGGAGTTAGGAGGCATGACTGTGTCCGGGCAGCCCTCTTTCCGATAGCGATAGCGACACGGAAACGCCAGCAGCTCTGCCGTCTTCTCGTAAAGAAGGCAACGCTTCCTGACGAGTTTGGCATATACCTCTCTGTTTTCCAAAAATTTATCTTTTCTAAATTTGAGATCCGAGTCCCAATTGTTTTTGCAAGAGGTATCGAGTGAGTGTGTCCGGGTGTTGTCTGCGCCAATTGGCGCGCCTGACGCAGAACCTGGAGCCATCCCGGACCACCGTGATTTTCTCACACGATGCGTAGTGTTGTAGCAACCGCATCACACATTCCGCATCTGGTGCGCCACTCACAAAACCAATTGCTATGTTTTTTTTTAATTGGAGGCGAGTTGGGGGTTGTCAAACAGCCGCACTGCGTAGTACAACTTGGCTGTTGAAACGGAGACCCGGGTATGAAGGACGAACAGGAAATGGAATGCGGAAATAATATAATCGGACATTTTGGAGTGGTGAATATCGGGTGTTATTTGGGCGGGGTTGGCAAGAACGAACTCGAGATGTTGATCCTCACAGTGCTGTAGAAGCTGGTTTCGGCGGCCGAACCAGTCGCAGTGGTTGGAGCCGAGCAACGGGCACACATATTGCCGGAACTCGCAGGCGTCTTCATGGTTTACCTCCTTGGCATAAAGGGGACTGTGCCCGGGCAGCCCTCCTTCCGATAACGACACGGGAACGCCAGCAGCTCACGAATTTGGCAGAGGCCGCACACCGCCGCCCCGTCGTGCTGCTGGAACACGGGCCCCCTCTTCAGCACCTGCTCGCATTTCGAGCACACAAGCTACGCAAGTATATGCGGAGGGATATCCACCCTGGCTGCAAATCGAAACCATTATTAATAAGTTTCTTTTCTTGTTCTTCCTCATAATGAAACCATAATAAATATTTCCAAATTATACATTCACCCCAATTCTGTAACAAATTTACTCTCCCCACAGCACTGCTATACAAACATCAAATAATAAAACAAAAATAACGGGCTTTCTGTCTGTTTCTGTTGATCATAACTTTTAGCAATGTTGTTAAGAATGAGAAACAAAAAAAGAATTGGTGTGATTGTTTTGTTTTGTTATTGGTAATGTAAATTATCCAACGTTCTGCTATTGAAAAAGTCCATAATACAGAATTACACATCTGTGATAGAATGAAATTCAAAAACGTATATCTGCTCATTACTCAGTTCAAAAGTCAAGTTGTCAAAATTGATCGAGAAAAATATTGTCATTCACCGTTTTCTAAATTATTTCTATTTCTAAAATAGAAGAAAAGTTTTGATTTTTTAGATAACATTTTTGACAATATTTCGTGTCAAATTGACATTTAATTAAATAGTTTAAACTGACATAAGTTTTTGTTCACAGCCTACTCCGAGTTAGGATTTTTTTTTTAACACACCATATTATTCAACTTAGTAAAATTGAATGAGCATGTATACATGTTGAACACTGATATATACCTCTCTATTGTCGAAGAACTTGTCCTTCTTAAATTTGACATCCCAGTCCCAGTTTGTTTTGTATGTGGCATCGAGTGTATGTGTTCGGGCGCATTACAGGCGCATCTCGCAGCGATGCAGGTGGAGCTGCGCGCAGAGCACAGGGGCACGAACAAAGATTTGAAAATCTTTGTACGTGTACTTGACCCCGCACATCACTTGGCCCACAGCAGTCTCCACGAGGAAACGTTGCCAATTGGCGCGCTGGACGCAGAACCTGGTGCCAGCCCGCACCACCGTGATCTTCTCGCAGGTCAGGTAGTGTTGCCACGCTGCAGCACCGCGTCACACACACCGCAACTGGTGCGCCACTCACAAAACCACATGGAGTGCTTCTCCTTCTTCCACCAGCTGATGTCCTGCAAACATAAGAATGTGAGTGTAGTTTTTTTCTAAACGTAATAATACTAATAGAACATGAATTTATCAAATGTAAAACTAAATTTATCTTAAAATATGATTCAAAGACATCAAAATGTGTCATAAAGAAAATTATGTGTGTTAGAAAATAGATTATAACGGCATGTCTAAGTTTACACCCGTGACACACTACAAAAATTAATGAACATTAACTCTTAGTTATAGTACGTGTACAACATGGCAAACTGTTAATACAGTAAAGATTCCTCACCTTGAAAAATTAATAATTAAGTTAATTTTTCATGGAAATGCAAAAATTTGACATCATTAGCCCTGTTCCGTTGTTTTCTTACCTCGAAGTCAAAGCCCTCGTTGTCGTTCCTGCAAGTCTTCATCTTCAGAGCACAGCCCGCACACATCCCCCTGCTCGTTCCGGTACTGGCGAGGCGTACTAGCTCCACTTCCACACAGCTTCTCTTCCTCTTGTGGCCGTCGCGCCCGAACTTCCACCGTCCCAGCCGCTCAGCACGCTCAGTAAACTCCTGATACATAATTCCAGAGCGGAATGCTCCGGAAGCACCAGCAGTTCCTGTTGAAGAACATCCCGAGACTGTATAAGCACATTTTCGCCGCGTTAGACTTTAACGGTATAGGAATAATTGCATAGTACAGCTTGGCTGTTGACACAGAGCGGAAATAATATAATCGGACATTTTGGAGTGGTGAATATCGGGTGTTATTTGGGCAGGGTTGGCAAGAACGAGCTCGAGATGTTGATCCTCACAGTGCTGTAAAAGCTGGTTTCGGAGGCCGAGCCAGTCGCAGTGGTTGGAGCCGAGCAACGGGCACACATATTGCCGGAACTCGCAGGCGTCTTCATGGTTTACCTCCTTGGAGTTAGGAGGCATAAAGGGGACTGTGTCCGGGCAGCCCTCCTTCCGATAACGACACAGGAACGCCAGCAGCTCTGCCGTCTTCCCGTAAAGAAGGCAACGCGAAGCCGGCTGTGCTTCTTCACGAATTTGGCAGAGGCCGCACACCGCCGCCCCGTCGTGCTGCTGGAACATGGGCCCCCTGTTCAGCATCTGCTCGCATTTCAAGCACACAAACTACGCAAGTATATGCGGAGGGATATCCACCCTGGCTGCAAATCGAAACCATTATTAATAAGTTCCTTTTCTTGTTCTTCCTTATAATGAAACCATAATAAATATTTCCAAATTATACATTCACCCCAATTCTGTAACAAATTTACTCTCTCCAGAGCACTGCTATACAAACATCCAATAATAAAACAAAAATAACAGGCTTTCTGTCTGTTTCTATTGATCATAAGTTTTAGCAATGTTGTTAAGAATGAGAAACAAAAAAAGAATTGGAGTGATTGTTTCGTTTTGTTACTGGTAATGCAAATTATCCAACGTTCTGCTATTAAAAAAGTCCATAATACAGAATTACAGATCTGTGATAGAATGAAATTCTGAAGAAATGAGCATCGATATTTCAAATATGTAAGTATGTGTCGAATTTGATATAGTTGAAAAGAACATTGGAAAAATTAACAGTTTCTTAATATAGTTACCAAAAATTATTCAGTTAATTTGATTGTAATATTTCTCCATGGACATCGTAATGGGCAAAGATATAAATTTTTCAATGCTTTACAAATGAAACTGAAAAAACTTGAAAACAAACAGTTTATAATAATTATCTGATAATTTAAATTGTTTCATTATCACAACTATTGTTTTTTTAAATAAATGTTGCATATAAAAATTATAACTTTTGACATATTATCTCCAGATTCAACACATACCGTGAATATTTTTTTTGACATTTAATTAAATACTTTGAAACTGACATACGTTTTTTGTTCGTAACCTACTCCGAGTTAGTATTATTCAACTTAGTAAAATGGAATGAACATGTATACATGTTCAATCAATTTTACTAAGTTGAAGACTGACATTTACCTCTCTATTTTCGAAAAATTTATCTTTTCTGAATTTCAGATCCCAGTCTCAATTGTTTTTGTAAGAGGCATCGAGTGTGAGGGTTCGGGTGTTGCCTGCGCATTCCAGGCGCACCCCGCACCGATGCAGATGGAGCTGCGCGCAAAGCACAGGGGATCGCACAAAGAGTTTGAAATCTTTACACGTGTACATGACCCCCCACATCACTTGGCCCACAGCAGTCTCCACCAGGAAACGTTGCCAATTGGCGCGCTGGACGCAGAACCTGAAGCCATCCCGGACCACCGTGATTTTCTCGCACGATGCGTAGTGTTGCAGCAACCGCATCACACATTCCGCATCTGGTGCGCCACTCACAAAACCAATTGCTATGTTTTTCCCGTTTCCGCCAGCCGATGTCCTGCAAACATAAGAATGTGAGTGTAGTTTCTATCTAAACATAATAATAGTAATAATACTAATAGAACATGAATTTATCAAATGTAAAACTAAATTTATCTTAAAATATGATTCAAATAAATTTTTATCAAAGTGTGCAGTGAAGAAAATTATATATGTTAGAAAATATACCGGGAAAAACAGTTTTTCCTTGCCCAAAAGTGGCCTATTAATTTTAAACAAAAATTAAATTCTGCATCCAAATCAAAAAGCAATAATCACATGAACAAGTGATTTAGGGTGACTAGCTAGGAGATGACTAGCAGTGTTTTCACGCTGTCAATCGTTTATGGATTATTTTAGAGAAAAATATTTCAAATAAAAGTTGTGTACAATTAATTTTTCTATAACTGCTATTTGAACTATTTTGAGATTTTATTTCAATACTATGGCCAACACTATAAAAAAGTAATTTTATAAAATTTTAAATTCAATTTCTTCAGTTACGAAACATGTGTACGATGTGTGTCTAAAATGAATAGGCCACTTGTGGGCAAGGAAAAACTGATTTTCCATGTTAAAAGCCTATGGGCCGGTTTTCGTGTTACAGCCGGTATATAATGGGCCTAAGCTTACAACAATCGGTGACATTTTTCATTGTTTAAAATTGCATTTATCAATTTTGACATATTTAATTTTAAATTTAAATATACGTAATTTTTTTCATGGCACAGTTTAGAAATATTTTTCCTACTATCATTTGAAAAAGTCCTTTAATACCTAAAATATTCGTTAGGACAAGTAATTTTTTTGCAAACATTGTAAAATTATTTAGAGAGGAAAAGTGTGAAAATTCCGCACTAAAAAAATAACAGTAAGTTTTTTCGCACTCAGTAGAGTATCATTTTATGTTGAAGCGAATAATATGAATATTAATAAATGTATAATGTTCCAAATGGTAGTAGAATTTTTTTTTGTGCAATATGTGGGAAAATTTAATTTCCCTTATTTGTTACACAAATAGCTATTTACGACGTCTTTTTCAAAAATACTTTTCACTATTTACTTCATTTATTGTAGTTTAAGTACAAAGAAATAATTGCTTTAATTTCATTAAAAACAAGGACCGGTAGTATTAATTCTTAAACAGGGGTAATTAATTGTTCACTAACGTATTAAATTCACTTGTTTTTTAATCACCTCAATGTATTTCTGAATGGTAATCATTGTAATTAGTAAGTCAGGGTGACTAAAATTTTGAGTAAATTACCGGTCAAATGCCCAATTGCACCAACAAGACTTAAATTTTAATCTACGTTTAAACGAAAAAATGTAAATCGAAGTTTTGACACAATATATTACAATTCATTTGACATTTAATTCCGGTGCAATATTGTCAATTTAAACCATGTTTAATATTTAATTTACGTTGGTGCAATCGGTCAAAAGTCATTTGGAAACATTTAAACATCTTAATTATGTACCCAAGTAATTGTGTTAAATGCATTGACAGCAAAATTTGTAAATAAGGAATATTTGACACATTTGTATTGTAACAGTATTAATGTTGTAGAAAATTAAATATTTGTCCCTTTTCAAAATAACATAAATAACGAACATTTAAAAGCATTTTCTAAATGAAAAAATCTGATGTGGCCAGCACAATACCTTCCGTCAATTCTATGTATTTTGTACAAATCCCATATCAAAAGTTCCTGGGAAAAGATTCTTATTATAACACGAACATATAATATTTTCTACGAATTCCAAACCGAGAGTTTCTTGGAAAAGTTTCTATAAATCCAATAATATCTTATTGTCTATACGGTTTGATTATACATTTCCTTCATATTTAATAGATACAGAGTTAAAGAAATATAAAGAGATTAAATTTCATAAATTAGCCAGCTTTGGTATAATCATGGAAATAGCTGATATATTTAAATAATTCTAATTGACAGATGTCAGTGTCAAGTGCAATTTACATAGTGTATCCTCGTGTTGTAATTTTATTGAATTTATAGAAATTTTTCCAAAGAACTCTCAGTATGGAATTTATAGAAAATAGTTTATGTTCGTGTTACAATTTTACTGGATATATAGAATTTTTTCCAAGGAACTTTTGGTATGTGCTTTGTACAAAATACATATAATTGACGGAAGATATTGTGCTGGCCACATCAGATATTTTTTTATTGAATCTTAATTGTTCTAAATAATAGAAAATAAATAATAATACATCAGTGGTGACAGCACGCACTTTATAATTCTATCAAATGAGGCATTTGTTTTCGCTTTTCGTCACGAAGCGAAAATTTGCTAGCATGCTTGTTTCAAAATATTCGCCTGCAATCGTACGACTCGAGGTGAAAGTGTCAAAGTAACGTCATTATTTTGCCACAATTCTATTCAAAGCCAAATATTTTTTTTATTTTAATAGTATAAAATATAAAAATTTCCGAAACAAAAAGCGAGTATAAAATTCTAAAGTGCATGCTACCAGGATTCGTAAAAGTAAAATCGCATTCGCCCGCTTTCTATGATAGAATTTTAAAGTGCGTGCTACCACTACAGGTAAACATCAAAATTTCTCAAACAAATAAGGCACAAATGTCATGGCAAACTGATAATACATTAAAGTTTCCTCACTTTGAAAAATTAATAAGTAAGTTAATTTTTCATGAAAATGCAAATATTAGGCATCATTAACACTGTTCCTTTGAATTTGTTTTCTTACCAGGAAGTCACAGCCCTCATTACTGCATGCATGTCTTTATCTTTGGAGCACAGCCCGCACACAGCTACCGCTCCTCGTTCCGTACTAGCGTACTAGCCCCACACTAACACAGCTCCTCTTGTGGCTGTGGCGCCCGAACCTTCACTTCCACTGAAGCGCCGTCCCAGCCGCCCAGCACGCTCAGCAAACTCCTGATACATAATTCCAGAGCGGAATGCTCCGGAAGCACCAGCAGTTCCTGCTGAGGAACATCCGGAGACTGAATCAACACATTTTCACCGCATTGGACTTTAACTGTGTATGAATAATTGGAGGCCAGTTGCGGGTTGTCAAATAGCCGCTGTTGACACCGAGACCCGGATATGAAAGACAAACAAGAAATTGAATGCGGAAATAATATAATCGGTTATTTTGAAATGGTGAAGAGAGTGGATCCGAGCAGCGGGCACACATATTGCTGAACTCGCAGGCGTCTTCATGGATTACCTCCTTGGAGTTAGGAGGCATGACTGTGTCCGGGCAGCCCTCTTTCCGATAGCGATAGCGACACGGAAACGCCAGCAGCTCTGCCGTCTTCTCGTAAAGAAGGCAACGCTTCCTGACGAGTTTGGCATATACCTCTCTGTTTTCCAAAAATTTATCTTTTCTAAATTTGAGATCCGAGTCCCAATTGTTTTTGCAAGAGGTATCGAGTGAGTGTGTCCGGGTGTTGTCTGCGCCAATTGGCGCGCCTGACGCAGAACCTGGAGCCATCCCGGACCACCGTGATTTTCTCACACGATGCGTAGTGTTGTAGCAACCGCATCACACATTCCGCATCTGGTGCGCCACTCACAAAACCAATTGCTATGTTTTTTTTTAATTGGAGGCGAGTTGGGGGTTGTCAAACAGCCGCACTGCGTAGTACAACTTGGCTGTTGAAACGGAGACCCGGGTATGAAGGACGAACAGGAAATGGAATGCGGAAATAATATAATCGGACATTTTGGAGTGGTGAATATCGGGTGTTATTTGGGCGGGGTTGGCAAGAACGAACTCGAGATGTTGATCCTCACAGTGCTGTAGAAGCTGGTTTCGGCGGCCGAACCAGTCGCAGTGGTTGGAGCCGAGCAACGGGCACACATATTGCCGGAACTCGCAGGCGTCTTCATGGTTTACCTCCTTGGCATAAAGGGGGACTGTGCCCGGGCAGCCCTCCTTCCGATAACGACACGGGAATGCCAGCAGCTCACGAATTTGGCAGAGGCCGCACACCGCCGCCCCGTCGTGCTGCTGGAACACGGGCCCCCTCTTCAGCACCTGCTCGCATTTCGAGCACACAAGCTACGCAAGTATATGCGGAGGGATATCCACCCTGGCTGCAAATCGAAACCATTATTAATAAGTTTCTTTTCTTGTTCTTCCTCATAATGAAACCATAATAAATATTTCCAAATTATACATTCACCCCAATTCTGTAACAAATTTACTCTCCCCACAGCACTGCTATACAAACATCAAATAATAAAACAAAAATAACGGGCTTTCTGTCTGTTTCTGTTGATCATAACTTTTAGCAATGTTGTTAAGAATGAGAAACAAAAAAAGAATTGGTGTGATTGTTTTGTTTTGTTATTGGTAATGTAAATTATCCAACGTTCTGCTATTGAAAAAGTCCATAATACAGAATTACACATCTGTGATAGAATGAAATTCAAAAACGTATATCTGCTCATTACTCAGTTCAAAAGTCAAGTTGTCAAAATTGATCGAGAAAAATATTGTCATTCACCGTTTTCTAAATTATTTCTATTTCTAAAATAGAAGAAAAGTTTTGATTTTTTAGATAACATTTTTGACAATATTTCGTGTCAAATTGACATTTAATTAAATAGTTTAAACTGACATAAGTTTTTGTTCACAGCCTACTCCGAGTTAGGATTTTTTTTTTAACACACCATATTATTCAACTTAGTAAAATTGAATGAGCATGTATACATGTTGAACACTGATATATACCTCTCTATTGTCGAAGAACTTGTCCTTCTTAAATTTGACATCCCAGTCCCAGTTTGTTTTGTATGTGGCATCGAGTGTATGTGTTCGGGCGCATTACAGGCGCATCTCGCAGCGATGCAGGTGGAGCTGCGCGCAGAGCACAGGGGCACGAACAAAGATTTGAAAATCTTTGTACGTGTACTTGACCCCGCACATCACTTGGCCCACAGCAGTCTCCACGAGGAAACGTTGCCAATTGGCGCGCTGGACGCAGAACCTGGTGCCAGCCCGCACCACCGTGATCTTCTCGCAGGTCAGGTAGTGTTGCCACGCTGCAGCACCGCGTCACACACACCGCAACTGGTGCGCCACTCACAAAACCACATGGAGTGCTTCTCCTTCTTCCACCAGCTGATGTCCTGCAAACATAAGAATGTGAGTGTAGTTTTTTTCTAAACGTAATAATACTAATAGAACATGAATTTATCAAATGTAAAACTAAATTTATCTTAAAATATGATTCAAAGACATCAAAATGTGCCATAAAGAAAATTATGTGTGTTAGAAAATAGATTATAACGGCATGTCTAAGTTTACACCCGTGACACACTACAAAAATTAATGAACATTAACTCTTAGTTATAGTACGTGTACAACATGGCAAACTGTTAATACAGTAAAGATTCCTCACCTTGAAAAATTAATAATTAAGTTAATTTTTCATGGAAATGCAAAAATTTGACATCATTAGCCCTGTTCCGTTGTTTTCTTACCTCGAAGTCAAAGCCCTCGTTGTCGTTCCTGCAAGTCTTCATCTTCAGAGCACAGCCCGCACACATCCCCCTGCTCGTTCCGGTACTGGCGAGGCGTACTAGCTCCACTTCCACACAGCTTCTCTTCCTCTTGTGGCCGTCGCGCCCGAACTTCCACCGTCCCAGCCGCTCAGCACGCTCAGTAAACTCCTGATACATAATTCCAGAGCGGAATGCTCCGGAAGCACCAGCAGTTCCTGTTGAAGAACATCCCGAGACTGTATAAGCACATTTTCGCCGCGTTAGACTTTAACGGTATAGGAATAATTGCATAGTACAGCTTGGCTGTTGACACAGAGCGGAAATAATATAATCGGACATTTTGGAGTGGTGAATATCGGGTGTTATTTGGGCAGGGTTGGCAAGAACGAGCTCGAGATGTTGATCCTCACAGTGCTGTAAAAGCTGGTTTCGGAGGCCGAGCCAGTCGCAGTGGTTGGAGCCGAGCAACGGGCACACATATTGCCGGAACTCGCAGGCGTCTTCATGGTTTACCTCCTTGGAGTTAGGAGGCATAAAGGGGACTGTGTCCGGGCAGCCCTCCTTCCGATAACGACACGGGAACGCCAGCAGCTCTGCCGTCTTCCCGTAAAGAAGGCAACGCGAAGCCGGCTGTGCTTCTTCACGAATTTGGCAGAGGCCGCACACCGCCGCCCCGTCGTGCTGCTGGAACATGGGCCCCCTGTTCAGCATCTGCTCGCATTTCAAGCACACAAACTACGCAAGTATATGCGGAGGGATATCCACCCTGGCTGCAAATCGAAACCATTATTAATAAGTTCCTTTTCTTGTTCTTCCTTATAATGAAACCATAATAAATATTTCCAAATTATACATTCACCCCAATTCTGTAACAAATTTACTCTCTCCAGAGCACTGCTATACAAACATCCAATAATAAAACAAAAATAACAGGCTTTCTGTCTGTTTCTATTGATCATAAGTTTTAGCAATGTTGTTAAGAATGAGAAACAAAAAAGAATTGGAGTGATTGTTTCGTTTTGTTACTGGTAATGCAAATTATCCAACGTTCTGCTATTAAAAAAGTCCATAATACAGAATTACAGATCTGTGATAGAATGAAATTCTGAAGAAATGAGCATCGATATTTCAAATATGTAAGTATGTGTCGAATTTGATATAGTTGAAAAGAACATTGGAAAAATTAACAGTTTCTTAATATAGTTACCAAAAATTATTCAGTTAATTTGATTGTAATATTTCTCCATGGACATCGTAATGGGCAAAGATATAAATTTTTCAATGCTTTACAAATGAAACTGAAAAAACTTGAAAACAAACAGTTTATAATAATTATCTGATAATTTAAATTGTTTCATTATCACAACTATTGTTTTTTTAAATAAATGTTGCATATAAAAATTATAACTTTTGACATATTATCTCCAGATTCAACACATACCGTGAATATTTTTTTTGACATTTAATTAAATACTTTGAAACTGACATACGTTTTTTGTTCGTAACCTACTCCGAGTTAGTATTATTCAACTTAGTAAAATGGAATGAACATGTATACATGTTCAATCAATTTTACTAAGTTGAAGACTGACATTTACCTCTCTATTTTCGAAAAATTTATCTTTTCTGAATTTCAGATCCCAGTCTCAATTGTTTTTGTAAGAGGCATCGAGTGTGAGGGTTCGGGTGTTGCCTGCGCATTCCAGGCGCACCCCGCACCGATGCAGATGGAGCTGCGCGCAAAGCACAGGGGATCGCACAAAGAGTTTGAAATCTTTACACGTGTACATGACCCCCCACATCACTTGGCCCACAGCAGTCTCCACCAGGAAACGTTGCCAATTGGCGCGCTGGACGCAGAACCTGAAGCCATCCCGGACCACCGTGATTTTCTCGCACGATGCGTAGTGTTGCAGCAACCGCATCACACATTCCGCATCTGGTGCGCCACTCACAAAACCAATTGCTATGTTTTTCCCGTTTCCGCCAGCCGATGTCCTGCAAACATAAGAATGTGAGTGTAGTTTCTATCTAAACATAATAATAGTAATAATACTAATAGAACATGAATTTATCAAATGTAAAACTAAATTTATCTTAAAATATGATTCAAATAAATTTTTATCAAAGTGTGCAGTGAAGAAAATTATATATGTTAGAAAATATACCGGGAAAAACAGTTTTTCCTTGCCCAAAAGTGGCCTATTAATTTTAAACAAAAATTAAATTCTGCATCCAAATCAAAAAGCAATAATCACATGAACAAGTGATTTAGGGTGACTAGCTAGGAGATGACTAGCAGTGTTTTCACGCTGTCAATCGTTTATGGATTATTTTAGAGAAAAATATTTCAAATAAAAGTTGTGTACAATTAATTTTTCTATAACTGCTATTTGAACTATTTTGAGATTTTATTTCAATACTATGGCCAACACTATAAAAAAGTAATTTTATAAAATTTTAAATTCAATTTCTTCAGTTACGAAACATGTGTACGATGTGTGTCTAAAATGAATAGGCCACTTGTGGGCAAGGAAAAACTGATTTTCCATGTTAAAAGCCTATGGGCCGGTTTTCGTGTTACAGCCGGTATATAATGGGCCTAAGCTTACAACAATCGGTGACATTTTTCATTGTTTAAAATTGCATTTATCAATTTTGACATATTTAATTTTAAATTTAAATATACGTAATTTTTTTCATGGCACAGTTTAGAAATATTTTTCCTACTATCATTTGAAAAAGTCCTTTAATACCTAAAATATTCGTTAGGACAAGTAATTTTTTTGCAAACATTGTAAAATTATTTAGAGAGGAAAAGTGTGAAAATTCCGCACTAAAAAAATAACAGTAAGTTTTTTCGCACTCAGTAGAGTATCATTTTATGTTGAAGCGAATAATATGAATATTAATAAATGTATAATGTTCCAAATGGTAGTAGAATTTTTTTTTGTGCAATATGTGGGAAAATTTAATTTCCCTTATTTGTTACACAAATAGCTATTTACGACGTCTTTTTCAAAAATACTTTTCACTATTTACTTCATTTATTGTAGTTTAAGTACAAAGAAATAATTGCTTTAATTTCATTAAAAACAAGGACCGGTAGTATTAATTCTTAAACAGGGGTAATTAATTGTTCACTAACGTATTAAATTCACTTGTTTTTTAATCACCTCAATGTATTTCTGAATGGTAATCATTGTAATTAGTAAGTCAGGGTGACTAAAATTTTGAGTAAATTACCGGTCAAATGCCCAATTGCACCAACAAGACTTAAATTTTAATCTACGTTTAAACGAAAAAATGTAAATCGAAGTTTTGACACAATATATTACAATTCATTTGACATTTAATTCCGGTGCAATATTGTCAATTTAAACCATGTTTAATATTTAATTTACGTTGGTGCAATCGGTCAAAAGTCATTTGGAAACATTTAAACATCTTAATTATGTACCCAAGTAATTGTGTTAAATGCATTGACAGCAAAATTTGTAAATAAGGAATATTTGACACATTTGTATTGTAACAGTATTAATGTTGTAGAAAATTAAATATTTGTCCCTTTTCAAAATAACATAAATAACGAACATTTAAAAGCATTTTCTAAATGAAAAAATCTGATGTGGCCAGCACAATACCTTCCGTCAATTCTATGTATTTTGTACAAATCCCATATCAAAAGTTCCTGGGAAAAGATTCTTATTATAACACGAACATATAATATTTTCTACGAATTCCAAACCGAGAGTTTCTTGGAAAAGTTTCTATAAATCCAATAATATCTTATTGTCTATACGGTTTGATTATACATTTCCTTCATATTTAATAGATACAGAGTTAAAGAAATATAAAGAGATTAAATTTCATAAATTAGCCAGCTTTGGTATAATCATGGAAATAGCTGATATATTTAAATAATTCTAATTGACAGATGTCAGTGTCAAGTGCAATTTACATAGTGTATCCTCGTGTTGTAATTTTATTGAATTTATAGAAATTTTTCCAAAGAACTCTCAGTATGGAATTTATAGAAAATAGTTTTTTATGTTCGTGTTACAATTTTACTGGATATATAGAATTTTTTCCAAGGAACTTTTGGTATGTGCTTTGTACAAAATACATATAATTGACGGAAGATATTGTGCTGGCCACATCAGATATTTTTTTATTGAATCTTAATTGTTCTAAATAATAGAAAATAAATAATAATACATCAGTGGTGACAGCACGCACTTTATAATTCTATCAAATGAGGCATTTGTTTTCGCTTTTCGTCACGAAGCGAAAATTTGCTAGCATGCTTGTTTCAAAATATTCGCCTGCAATCGTACGACTCGAGGTGAAAGTGTCAAAGTAACGTCATTATTTTGCCACAATTCTATTCAAAGCCAAATATTTTTTTTATTTTAATAGTATAAAATATAAAAATTTCCGAAACAAAAAGCGAGTATAAAATTCTAAAGTGCATGCTACCAGGATTCGTAAAAGTAAAATCGCATTCGCCCGCTTTCTATGATAGAATTTTAAAGTGCGTGCTACCACTACAGGTAAACATCAAAATTTCTCAAACAAATAAGGCACAAATGTCATGGCAAACTGATAATACATTAAAGTTTCCTCACTTTG
The DNA here is from genome assembly GCA_943142095.1 of Ophonus ardosiacus. Lineage (NCBI taxonomy): Eukaryota > Metazoa > Arthropoda > Insecta > Coleoptera > Carabidae > Ophonus > Ophonus ardosiacus. Next base: position 37,540,804 of record OW964832.1, on the reverse strand, counting down.
AAAAATTAATAAGTAAGTTAATTTTTCATGAAAATGCAAATATTAGGCATCATTAACACTGTTCCTTTGAATTTGTTTTCTTACCAGGAAGTCACAGCCCTCATTACTGCATGCATGTCTTTATCTTTGGAGCACAGCCCGCACACAGCTACCGCTCCTCGTTCCGTACTAGCGTACTAGCCCCACACTAACACAGCTCCTCTTGTGGCTGTGGCGCCCGAACCTTCACTTCCACTGAAGCGCCGTCCCAGCCGCCCAGCACGCTCAGCAAACTCCTGATACATAATTCCAGAGCGGAATGCTCCGGAAGCACCAGCAGTTCCTGCTGAGGAACATCCGGAGACTGAATCAACACATTTTCACCGCATTGGACTTTAACTGTGTATGAATAATTGGAGGCCAGTTGCGGGTTGTCAAATAGCCGCTGTTGACACCGAGACCCGGATATGAAAGACAAACAAGAAATTGAATGCGGAAATAATATAATCGGTTATTTTGAAATGGTGAAGAGAGTGGATCCGAGCAGCGGGCACACATATTGCTGAACTCGCAGGCGTCTTCATGGATTACCTCCTTGGAGTTAGGAGGCATGACTGTGTCCGGGCAGCCCTCTTTCCGATAGCGATAGCGACACGGAAACGCCAGCAGCTCTGCCGTCTTCTCGTAAAGAAGGCAACGCTTCCTGACGAGTTTGGCATATACCTCTCTGTTTTCCAAAAATTTATCTTTTCTAAATTTGAGATCCGAGTCCCAATTGTTTTTGCAAGAGGTATCGAGTGAGTGTGTCCGGGTGTTGTCTGCGCCAATTGGCGCGCCTGACGCAGAACCTGGAGCCATCCCGGACCACCGTGATTTTCTCACACGATGCGTAGTGTTGTAGCAACCGCATCACACATTCCGCATCTGGTGCGCCACTCACAAAACCAATTGCTATGTTTTTTTTTAATTGGAGGCGAGTTGGGGGTTGTCAAACAGCCGCACTGCGTAGTACAACTTGGCTGTTGAAACGGAGACCCGGGTATGAAGGACGAACAGGAAATGGAATGCGGAAATAATATAATCGGACATTTTGGAGTGGTGAATATCGGGTGTTATTTGGGCGGGGTTGGCAAGAACGAACTCGAGATGTTGATCCTCACAGTGCTGTAGAAGCTGGTTTCGGCGGCCGAACCAGTCGCAGTGGTTGGAGCCGAGCAACGGGCACACATATTGCCGGAACTCGCAGGCGTCTTCATGGTTTACCTCCTTGGCATAAAGGGGACTGTGCCCGGGCAGCCCTCCTTCCGATAACGACACGGGAACGCCAGCAGCTCACGAATTTGGCAGAGGCCGCACACCGCCGCCCCGTCGTGCTGCTGGAACACGGGCCCCCTCTTCAGCACCTGCTCGCATTTCGAGCACACAAGCTACGCAAGTATATGCGGAGGGATATCCACCCTGGCTGCAAATCGAAACCATTATTAATAAGTTTCTTTTCTTGTTCTTCCTCATAATGAAACCATAATAAATATTTCCAAATTATACATTCACCCCAATTCTGTAACAAATTTACTCTCCCCACAGCACTGCTATACAAACATCAAATAATAAAACAAAAATAACGGGCTTTCTGTCTGTTTCTGTTGATCATAACTTTTAGCAATGTTGTTAAGAATGAGAAACAAAAAAAGAATTGGTGTGATTGTTTTGTTTTGTTACTGGTAATGTAAATTATCCAACGTTCTGCTATTGAAAAAGTCCATAATACAGAATTACACATCTGTGATAGAATGAAATTCAAAAACGTATATCTGCTCATTACTCAGTTCAAAAGTCAAGTTGTCAAAATTGATCGAGAAAAATATTGTCATTCACCGTTTTCTAAATTATTTCTATTTCTAAAATAGAAGAAAAGTTTTGATTTTTTAGATAACATTTTTGACAATATTTCGTGTCAAATTGACATTTAATTAAATAGTTTAAACTGACATAAGTTTTTGTTCACAGCCTACTCCGAGTTAGGATTTTTTTTTTAACACACCATATTATTCAACTTAGTAAAATTGAATGAGCATGTATACATGTTGAACACTGATATATACCTCTCTATTGTCGAAGAACTTGTCCTTCTTAAATTTGACATCCCAGTCCCAGTTTGTTTTGTATGTGGCATCGAGTGTATGTGTTCGGGCGCATTACAGGCGCATCTCGCAGCGATGCAGGTGGAGCTGCGCGCAGAGCACAGGGGCACGAACAAAGATTTGAAAATCTTTGTACGTGTACTTGACCCCGCACATCACTTGGCCCACAGCAGTCTCCACGAGGAAACGTTGCCAATTGGCGCGCTGGACGCAGAACCTGGTGCCAGCCCGCACCACCGTGATCTTCTCGCAGGTCAGGTAGTGTTGCCACGCTGCAGCACCGCGTCACACACACCGCAACTGGTGCGCCACTCACAAAACCACATGGAGTGCTTCTCCTTCTTCCACCAGCTGATGTCCTGCAAACATAAGAATGTGAGTGTAGTTTTTTTCTAAACGTAATAATACTAATAGAACATGAATTTATCAAATGTAAAACTAAATTTATCTTAAAATATGATTCAAAGACATCAAAATGTGTCATAAAGAAAATTATGTGTGTTAGAAAATAGATTATAACGGCATGTCTAAGTTTACACCCGTGACACACTACAAAAATTAATGAACATTAACTCTTAGTTATAGTACGTGTACAACATGGCAAACTGTTAATACAGTAAAGATTCCTCACCTTGAAAAATTAATAATTAAGTTAATTTTTCATGGAAATGCAAAAATTTGACATCATTAGCCCTGTTCCGTTGTTTTCTTACCTCGAAGTCAAAGCCCTCGTTGTCGTTCCTGCAAGTCTTCATCTTCAGAGCACAGCCCGCACACATCCCCCTGCTCGTTCCGGTACTGGCGAGGCGTACTAGCTCCACTTCCACACAGCTTCTCTTCCTCTTGTGGCCGTCGCGCCCGAACTTCCACCGTCCCAGCCGCTCAGCACGCTCAGTAAACTCCTGATACATAATTCCAGAGCGGAATGCTCCGGAAGCACCAGCAGTTCCTGTTGAAGAACATCCCGAGACTGTATAAGCACATTTTCGCCGCGTTAGACTTTAACGGTATAGGAATAATTGCATAGTACAGCTTGGCTGTTGACACAGAGCGGAAATAATATAATCGGACATTTTGGAGTGGTGAATATCGGGTGTTATTTGGGCGGGGTTGGCAAGAACGAGCTCGAGATGTTGATCCTCACAGTGCTGTAAAAGCTGGTTTCGGAGGCCGAGCCAGTCGCAGTGGTTGGAGCCGAGCAACGGGCACACATATTGCCGGAACTCGCAGGCGTCTTCATGGTTTACCTCCTTGGAGTTAGGAGGCATAAAGGGGACTGTGTCCGGGCAGCCCTCCTTCCGATAACGACACGGGAACGCCAGCAGCTCTGCCGTCTTCCCGTAAAGAAGGCAACGCGAAGCCGGCTGTGCTTCTTCACGAATTTGGCAGAGGCCGCACACCGCCGCCCCGTCGTGCTGCTGGAACACGGGCCCCCTCTTCAGCACCTGCTCGCATTTCGAGCACACAAGCTACGCAAGTATATGCGGAGGGATATCCACCCTGGCTGCAAATCGAAACCATTATTAATAAGTTTCTTTTCTTGTTCTTCCTCATAATGAAACCATAATAAATATTTTCAAATTATACATTCACCCCAATTCTGTAACAAATTTACTCTCCCCACAGCACTGCTATACAAACATCAAATAATAAAACAAAAATAACGGGCTTTCTGTCTGTTTCTGTTGATCATAACTTTTAGCAATGTTGTTAAGAATGAGAAACAAAAAAAGAATTGGAGTGATTGTTTTGTTTTGTTATTGGTAATGTAAATTATCCAACGTTGTGCTATTGAAAAAGTCCATAATACAGAATTACACATCTGTGATAGAATGAAATTCTGAAGAAATTAGCATCGATATTTCAAATAGGTATGTAAGTATGAGTCGAATTTGATATAGTTGAAAAGAGCATTGGAAAAATTAACAGTTTCTTAATATAGTTACCAAAAAATTATTCAGTTAATTTGATTGTAATATTTCTCCATGGACATCGTAATGGGCAAAGATATAAATTTTTCAATGCTTTACAAATGAAACTGAAAAAACTTGAAAACAAACATTTTATAATAATTATCTGATAATTTAAATTGTTTCATTATCACAACTATTGTTTTTTAAGTAAATGTTGCATATAAAAATTATAACTTTTGACATATTATCTTCAGATTCAACACATACCGTGAATATTTTTTTTCGTAATACCATACTGTTATTATGACATAACAGGACTAAAACAAGAAATGAGAGAGGATTTGATTTAGAAACTGTATTAATTAATATTAATATATTAATATGTATATCATTATTCAGTGTGTTCAGAAAAAAACCAAATTTTAAGGAAGCTATGAGCACAAAAACGTATATCTAATCATTATTCAGTTCAAAAGTTAAGTTGTCAAAATTGATCGAGAAAAATATTGCCATTCACCGTTTTCAAATTTATATCTATTTTTAAAATAGAAGAAAAGTTTTAATTCTTTTAAACTTTAAAACTAACAAACATTTATACATGTTCATTCAATTTTACTAAGTTGAAGACTGATATATACCTCTCTGTATTCGAAAAATATGTCTTCTAAATTTGAGATCCCAGTCCCAAATATTTTTGCATTTGATGCAGATGGAGCTGCGCGCAAAGTACAGAGGCACGCACAGAGTCTAAAATCATTGTACGTGCACATGACCCCGCACATCACTTGGCCCACAGCAGTCTCCACCAGGAAACGTTGCCAATTGGCGCGCTGGACGCAGAACCTGGAGCCAGCCCGGACCACCGTGATTTTCTCGCACGATGCGTAGTGTTGCAGCAAACGCGTGCCACGCTGCAGTACCGCATCACACATTCCGCATCTGGTGCGCCACTCGCAGAACCACATGCTGTGTTACTCTTTCTTCCACCAGCCGATGTCCTGCAAAAATAAAAATTTATCTTAAAATATGATTCAAATAAATTTTCATCAAAATGTGCTATGTTTGTTAGAAAATAGATATAATGGGCATGTCTAATTTAGAGAAAAATTTAAATAAGAGAGAGTTTGATTTAGAGAGAGTCGACTGTATAACCACAATGTAATCAGCTTTTCAAATGGATGTCAAGAAGAGGAATGCGAAAGATAAATTTTAGAATTGTAGTATTGGAGTTATCGTCGGAGAAATATTTATAGTTTTATTTATTACCCGACAGTCAATTTTTCTGACTTATGCTAGTGTAAACAAGTATCAGTAAGTTTTTAAAGCATGTGCTGCAGCTGCAAATGACGTCAAAGGGTCAGAATACACACAGGGATACACTATCGCCTTCTTTACTTTGATTTATTTAAATAACATAGGTGATGGACAAACTGTTTTTCTATAGGCTATGAATGACGCGCTGTATGTAATTTGACGTCACAGAAGTGGGAGGTTGTTTTTCATGTCTTTTTGTTGTGCCAGTCTTTTTATTTAATTATATACGAAAATAATAATAATAATTATTTATTACTATGAAAAATAATGCATAAACTTTTTTTTTTGAAGATTGTGAAACCAGTTAATTTCATTTGATTTGTTGTATTAAAATGGTTAAAAATGAAAGTGTGGCATGATCCGAATTTACATGAAATAATAAAATAAATATCAATCAATCTAATAAATATACTATGCAATTCAACATGGGAAAAGTTGTTTTCTAATATTTCTGTCCCGTAAAATTTTATGGAGTGTGTTATACATAAAATTTTAAAACATAAAATCTGATTTTTTTATGCCAAAATTTATTAATTTACTTCTTTATTAACCGAGTAAAATTAATTTAAAGTTCTGGTAAAAATAAATTTAATATGCAAATATGTCAAATAACTAAAAATTCAGAATTTTGTGATCTAAAATTCTATATAAAATTATAGAGAGCAGATAATATTTGAAAAAAAAATTCTCCGTAATAAATTGCTATTACCTCCTACAGGTACATACATGTTTAAAACGATACAAATGGTGATAATTTTTAATATACGTTCTAAATATATATATATATATAAAATGTATATTTTATTTGGGATTAAAGAACTGATTAATAATTATATCTAATATAAAATGTAAAATGTACGTATAGTATATAAAAAAACTAACAAATGTAAATGGAATTGTAATAGGTATATGTATATTAAAACTTTTCTAAATATAAGTATCAATCAATTTGTATAAGTGTAATACCTAAAAACAAATAAACTATCTATATATCTATCGAATTAATTAAAAAAAATGCAAGTTTATGTCGTAACTCGAATAATATAAAAGCAAAAAAGTTTTCATCTAATGAAATTGTTATTTTTGCTTACAAAAAATAAACATCTTTTAAATAGTTAGATGCATAATGTTTTGCTAATTTAATACATTATTAAAAAAATTGTCTTACCCATTTTTAGAGCTTAGCAGAAAGTGAAAAGACGAAAAGAGAATTGACTAGTTAATGTCTTCGCTATACTCCAACAGAACAAGAAATGAACCAGATGCTACTAATCACTCTACACTAATCTACTGGCAATGAACGTCCTAGAGGTGGGGCAAACGATTCGATAAATCGATTCGTTTAATTTTTAGTATGAATCGGTTTAGGTATAAAATCGATTGATTATAAAACAGTAAAAAAATAAAGAAATATTATTTTCATACGTAATATAACAAGTGATATTATTAACAACGATGATATTTTCGAGTGGAACCGAGTTGCAGATTTCTCGAGTCCGAAGGACGAGTGAAATATGCTGCTTCGGTTTTACGAGCAATATCTTCGATTATTAATCATATCACAAGCTTATATTTAATGAGAGAATATAATGAATTTTTGTTAAAATTAGCTGACAATGTTGTAAAAATCCCTTTGTAACGAATATAAATAAGGTGATAATTTCTTTGCTTTTTATCATCGCTGTGATAGACATGTAACTCGGGAGATTCTGAATACTGATTGGCGGAAAACATGTCACGTGACTAAAAGAATTATATTCTCAAGTTTATAATTTATTATTCATATTAAATAAATTTGTAACGATAGTGATGTTGACAGAATCGAGCGGGAAATACTGTATCCGGTGTGTATGTGTGGCCGTGGTGAACAAACTACCATCCCCACTACATTTTTACATTATCTACAAATACACCTATGTACGTCAGAAAATTTCGATTTCATGTTACAATCTTCTCATTACATATAGTATGCATGTGCATTAAATTAGATTATTAACGTAAAATAGATTTTATTTAACAACACACATAATCAAACTTAAGTACACACTCAGATGAATTATTTAAATTTGCGCAGAAATATGGTTTGTTCACCACGAACTCACTACAAACCGGATTTTGTAATTCCCGCTCGATTTTGCATATGCATATCAGGGAAACAAAAACAAAAGAACAAAACTATAGGTGTGCTTCTGACTAATTTGTGGGCAGAATTTATTTCCGTATCTAAATCAGGGCGCTTTTTTTACGGAAGCGTAGAAGGACCAAGAGTAAAAATAGTAATAGTACCACTTTAAAAAGTGGTAGTACCGGTTAAAAATGGTGGGGCATCAAATTGAAAAAAAAAATTCAAATATAATTTGCTCAAAATACTCTATTTTAATTATTTATATAATAATCTTAATTATATACTTTGTATTTTTAGGGATATAAATGCATAGCTAAATATTTCATTTTCACAAGAATATACGTAAATAAAATAAATTATTATTTAATACTTATGTAGAATTATATAATAAATAGAGTTTATTATAAAAAAAATTGTTTGCCAGAAATAAATAAATTTTTATTTTTATTCATTGTCTCTTAAATTAAAATTAAAATAAAAAAAGTTTCAAGAAGACTACCTTTTATTTTTAATTATAAATCTTTTTTATTATGACAAACATAGTTGAAATCTTTTTAGTTTAGACAGGAAATAGAGTTTCTCAAAATTATTAATACCTAAACAATATTGCTGCTGTACTCTATGATGAAATTTGAGAACTATATTTTTATGTTGTGTTGTAAGAAAGTACGTTGACGTATCGTGTAAATGGGAGAAAATCAATACTTTCGATTGATTAATTGACCAATCAGATTTCAAGAAATGTATATGGGATCTAAAAATGAATTAAACAAATGTCATTTGATTGTCTATCAAATTATAAATAGAAAAAATGTTAAATTATTAATTTTAAACAAATTAATTATTGACATACGCACGATTTTATGGTTATTGTATTGTATAATTGCTGATTTTACTGTCTAAGTTGTATTTGCATTCACTATATCACGAGATGTCGCCACCTATTCTTAACTTTATAACTTTAACCTTCATGAAAACCAGGACCGTATTTAAAAGTTATTGTTGTTAAAAAACTTTTAACAGCTTTTTGAGTTAATTTTTTTATTCATTTCAACAAAGATAAAACAATAATTTATATATACCAAATAATAAATATTGGTATTTTTTAAAAATTTTACTATGTACTATTATTTTTCAATTAAATGTTGATATTATATGTACCTATTACAAAAGTTTAATAAATATAATATTTTAAACATTATTCATTTTTACCTCTCGCTGAGAGGTATTGGAATTATGCTAAAAATCGCATATCCAGTTTTTAGTGGATAAGCACGTTTTAAGGTCCCTAGAATCCGATTATAACATTTTTACGATGATGTCCGTATGTGTGTGTATGTGTGTTTGTGTGTGTGTGTGGATGTTGGAGCCACGGTTTCTCAAATACTATAAGACTTAAAAAATATTTAACTACAGTTTCCTCAATATGACATTTTTGGTAAGAGCTGATTAGATTTTGATAACAATTGAATAACCGGAAGTAACAGTTTCTTTAAAAAAATCTTCTTAATATTATTTTTTGAAAATTTCAGTTATTAGATACTAATAAAAAGAATATAAAATCTCTATCCGATACATTTAAAAAATTTATTATATCTTCTATTGAGTTCAAGATAGAGACATAAATATATAAAATAATAAGGTGTAAATTTATCTCGCAGCCCATGGAAAACAAGTGGAAAAATTAAAATGTTTGTAACAGATAAATGTGTCAAAAAGCCAAACACATTACTGAAGACTTTTCCTGGGAAGTACATTTAATATAATATTTCTTATTTTATTATTAATTAAATATTTATAATTATAGATACATATACCCTTGAGAAATACCGCCAATCTCATCAATGAATTGGAAGAATCTCGAACATAGAAGAATAAGAGTGAATAGAATGAATTAAAAATATATAAAGAAGATATGTGTTTTTGTGTGTATCAGAAATGTCAAATATGTACAATACTTATATAGCCTAATATGGAAACGGCGAGAGGTTTTGTGATGGCCACAACAGATTTTTTATTCAATAAATGTCATATTTTGTTATATACATTATAGGGTACAGAAAGGAACTATTTAAACAATAATTATTTATTAAATTAATATTTTTTGATATTTTTAAAATATATCAAACTTAGTATTTATATGAGTACTAACCATATAAAATATAAATAAGAGAGAAAAATCAGTTGACGCCGGGATTTGAACCCGGGACCACCACATACTAAGTTTGATATACTTTAAAAATATCAAAAAATATTAATTTAATATTTATCGGTATGTTTCTCCTAAAAATATAATGTCGCTCGTGGACGAAATCCATTGTCAATAACTCTTAAATCTTTGGAACGATGCCGCATTCGACATGTTTAAGAGAGATGGCTGGTTGTTGCCAGGGTTGATGTAGCTCAGATAGGAGAGCACCAGACTAGAGATGTGGTGATCCCGGGTTCAAATCCCGCCGTCAACTGATTTTTCTCTCATTTATAATAATTACTATAATTATTGTATTAATAATATAGTTTATAGAAATAAACAAATAATACAAAATACATAAAAAAAATTATGTATAACATTGACATGACACATACTTTTTATCATTAATTTTCTTCACTAAATATTTATAAAAAGTTAATGTGTTATATATCAGAAGAATCAGAAAAAAATTCTGAGTTTAAAAATATAAAATTTATAAATTATAACTATAACATATTGCTAATACCTTATACAATTCGTTTGACATACTTAAATTTTTTCAAATACAATTTTCCGTACAAAATTTTCATTAAAAGTTAATAAATTATGGATCAATAGATTCAGCGTGAAGCACTGAATAAAATGATATTTAATACTTATAGTAAAATACAAAATTAATACTAAAATTAGTTGTTTAATCTGTGGTCAAAGTTTTTCATCATATTTTGTTCTCTGGTGAGTTTGATGTCTCGTATGTTTGTGTTTTGTCTTCTTTGATTCGTCCCACAGTTTTAGTCTACATAAAAAGCAACCCCTGGAGTTTCGTCCATCGATATTTCATCCCCTGAACAACAGTATTCTTCGCTGGAGAACTATTTACCCACATCATTTAAAGAATTAAATTTTAATATTTTTAAAAATAGGGTCATTAGCATCCAGATAAATCACAGATTCTACTCCGTGGAAGAATACCTAATCACATCAATTAGAGAATAACTACCAAACTACTTCGTTTAACGTGGATTATACAAACGTAGATACTTTTCTTTTATAATTATTTTATATTTATCATACATTTACTTGTATTTTTCTTTCATAGACATCATAAATACTGTAGCACAATCATGACCAAATAATATTATTATTATTATTATTATTATTATTATTATTATTATTATTATTATATACTACGAAAAGCTTTTACTTTTTATGTTTTTACCATGAAATGTTTTTACTTTTTGTGTATATACTACAAAAGCTTTTACTTTTTATGTTTATATCATTAAAAGTTATTAATTTTTCTTTATTTAATACAAAAACTTTTTACTTTTTATGTTTATATCATTGAAAGTTTTTACTTTTTGTGCATATACTACAAAAACCTTTTATTTTTTATGTTTATACCATAAAAAGTTTTACTTTTTGTGTATATGCTACGAAATCCTTTTACTTTTTACCTTCCGTCAAAAGGAAGGTATTGTTTTTGGTCAAAAAATTCGGTGGTGGGTTTTTAATGTATAAGCACGTTTTAGGGTCCCTACAATACGAATGTACTATTTTTAAGATGATGTCTGTATGTGTGTATGTGTGTGTGTCTGTGTGTGTGTCTGTGTGTGTGTCTGTGTGTGTGTCTGTGTGTGTGTGTGTGTGACAAATTTTTCTCCGACGATAACTCCAAAATTACAATTCTAAAAATTATGATTCTTTCATATTCCTCTTCTTTACAACCATATGAAGAGCTGATTAGATTTTGGTTATAACTGGTCAACCGGAAGTACCCTTTTTTAAGTTTTTAACAGTTTTTCTTAAAAAAATGCAGTTAAATATTATTTTTTGACATTTTCTTATTATATTTATTAAAGAAAATACTCTTCTCTATATGGTTTGATTATTCATTTTCCTTCATATTCAATAGATGTAGAGTTAAAGCATTACAAAGAAATTAATTTTCAAAAATTAGTCAGCTTTGTTATTTATCATGGAAACAGCTGACATAATTATTCAAAAGAATTTAATTGACAGATGTCAGTTGCAAGTGCAAAACCAAATATGGAAAAAAGTATGGGATCTAAAATTGGTATGTCATAGTGTTGCTCGCAAGTGACACGCAGAGAAAGGCCAAAGAGAAGATGGAAGGACATTACTTAGTGTAGTTTATGTTATAATTTTATTTGATTTATGGAACCTTTTCAAATGAACTTTTGGTATGAAATTTGTAAAAAATAGTATGTGTTCGTGTTCGATTTTACATGATAGTATATAGAATCTGTTCCAAGGACCTTTTGGTATGGGATTTGTACAAAATACATGGAATTGACGGAAGGTCTTGTGCTGGCCACAACAGATTTTTATATTTATACCTTGAAAAGTTTTTACTTTTTGTGTATATGCTACGAAAACCATTTACTTTTTATATTTATACCATGAAAAGTTTTTACATTTTGTGTATAAGCTACGAAATCCTTTTTTACTTTTTGTGTATATACTACGAAAACCTATTACTTTTTATGTTTATACCATGAAAAGTTTTTACTTTTTGTGTATATACTACTAAATTTTTAAACTTTTTATGTTTATACCATGAAAAGTTTTTACTTTTTGTGTATATACTACGAAATCCTTTACTTTTTATGTTTGTACCATAAAAAGTTTTTACTTTTTGTGTATATGCTACGAAAACCATTTACTTTTTATATTATTTATAACATGAAAAGTTTTTACATTTTGTGTATAAGCTACGAAATCCTTTTTTACTTTTTGTGTATATACTACGAAAACCTATTACTTTTTATGTTTATACCATGAAAAGTTTTTACTTTTTGTGTATATACTACTAAATTTTTATACTTTTTATGTTTATACCATGAAAAGTTTTTACTTTTTGTGTATATACTACGAAATCCTTTACTTTTTATGTTTGTACCATAAAAAGTTTTTACTTTTTGTGTATATGCTACGAAAACCATTTACTTTTTATATTATTTATAACATGAAAAGTTTTTACATTTTGTGTATAAGCTACGAAATCCTTTTTTACTTTTTGTGTATATACTACGAAAACCTATTACTTTTTATGTTTATACCATGAAAAGTTTTTACTTTTTGTGTATATACTACTAAATTTTTATACTTTTTATGTTTATACCATGAAAAGTTTTTATTTTTTGTGTATATACTACGAAATCCTTTACTTTTTATGTTTATACCATAAAAAGTTTTTACTTTTTGTGTATATGCTACGAAAACCATTTACTTTTTATATTATTTATAACATGAAAAGTTTTTACATTTTGTGTATAAGCTACGAAATCCTTTTATTTTTATGTTTATATCATGAAAAGTTTTTACTTTTTGTGTATTTACTACGAAATCCTTTTACTTTTTATGTTTATACCCTGAAAAGTTTTTACTTTTTGTGAATATACTACGAAATCCTTTTACATTTTATGTTAATACCCTGAAAAGTTTTTAATTTTGTGTATATACTACGAAATCCTTTTACTTTTTATGTTTATACCATAAAAAGTTTTTACTTTTTGTGTATATGCTACGAAAACCATTTACTTTTTTATTATACCATGAAAAGTTTTTACTTTTTGTGTATATACTATGAAATCTTTTTACTTTTTATGTTTATACCATGAAAAGTTTTTAGTTTTTGTGTATATGCTACGAAATCCTTTTACTTTACATATTTATTTCTTGAAAAGTGTTTACTTTTTGCGTACAAACTACGAAATCCTTTTATTTTTTATTTTTATATCGTGAAAAGTTTTTACTTTTTGTGTGTATACTACGAAATCCTTTTACTTTTTATATTTATACCATAAAAAGTTTTTACTTTTTGTGTATTTACTACGAAATCCTTTTACTTTTTATGTTTATACCTTGAAAAGTTTTACTTTTTGTGTATATACTACGAAAACCTTTTACATTTTATGTTTATACCATGAAAAGTTTTTACTTTTTGTGTGTATACTACGAAAACATTTTACTATTTATATTTATATCATGGAAAAGTTTTTACTGTTTGTGTGTATACTACGAAATCCTTTTACTTTTTATGTTTTTACCTTGAAAAGTTTTTACTTTTTGTGCATTTACTACGAAATCCTTTTACTTTTTATGTTTATACCATGAAAAGTTTTTACTTTTTGTGCCATACACAACGAAAACATTTTACTTTTTATATTTATATCATGAATATTGTTTACTTTTTGTGTATATACTACGAAAACCTTTTACTTTTTATGTTTACACAATAAAATGTTTTTAACTTTTTGTGTATATACTACGAAAACCTCTTACTTTTTATATTTATACCATGAAAAGTTTTTACTTTTTGTGTATTTACTACGAAATCCTTTTACTTTTTATGATTATACCCTGAAAAGTTTTTACTTTTTATGTATATACTACGAAACCCTTTTACTTTTTATATTTATATTACTTTTTGTGAATTTACTAGGAAATCCTTTTACTTTTTATGTTTATACCATGAAAAGTTTTTACTTTTTGTGTATATACTACGAAATCCTTTTACTTTTTATGTTTATACCATGAAAAGTTTTTACTTTTGTGTATTTACTACGAAATCCTTTTACTTTTTATGATTATACCCTGAAAAGTTTTTACTTTTTATGTATATACTACGAAATCCTTTTACTTTTTATATTTATATTACTTTTTGTGAATTTACTAGGAAATCCTTTTACTTTTTATGATTATATCATGAAAAGTTTTTAGTTTTTGTGTGTATACTACGAAATCCTTTTACTTTTTATGTTTATTAATGAAAAGTTTTTACTTTTTGTGTATATACTACAAAAACCTTTTACTTTTTATGTTTATACCATGAAAACATTTTACTTTTTGCGTATATACTACGAAATCTTTTTAGTTTTTCGTTTATACCATGAAATGTTTTTACTCTTTGTGTATATACTATGAAATCTTTTTACTTTTTAAGTTTATACCATGAAAAGTTTTTAGTTTTTGTGTATATGCTACGAAATCTTTTTACTTTTTATGTGTATACCATGAAAAGTTTTTACTTTATGAGCATACATATATTACGAATTCCTTTTACTTTTTATGTTTATACCATGAAAAGTTTTTACTTTTTGTATATCTACTACGAAATCCTTTTACTTTTTATATTTATACCATGAAAACATTTTACTTTTTGTGTATATACTACGAAATCTTTTTACTTTTTACGTTTATACCATGAAATGTTTTTACTTTTTGTGTATATACTATGAAATCTTTTTACTTTTTATGTTTATACCATGAAAAGTTTTTAGTTTTTGTGTATATGCTACGAAATCTTTTTACTTTTTATGTTTATACCCTGAAAAGTTTTTACTTTATGCGTATACATATACTACGAAATCCTTTTACTTGTTATGTTTATACCCTGAAAAGTTTTTACTTTTTGTGTATATAATACGAAATCCTTTAACTTTTTATATTTATATCAAGAAAAGTTTTTACTTTTTATATATATACAACGAACTTGTATGTCTATAACATAAAATTTTTTTACTTTTTGTGTATATTCAGCGAACTCCTTTTACTTTTTATGTTTATACCATGAAAAGTTCTTCCTTTTTGTGTATATACTATGAAAACCTCTTACTTTTTATATTTATACCTTGAAAAGTTTTTACTTTTTGTGTATTTACTACGAAATCCTTTTACTTTTTATATTTGTACCTTGAAAAGTTTTTACTTTTTGTGTATTTACTACGAAATCCTTTTACTTTTTATAATTATACCTTGAAAAGTTTTTACTTTTTATGTACATACTACGAAATCCTTTTACTTTTTATATTTATATTACTTTTTGTGTATTTACTACGAAATCTTTTTACTTTTTATGATTATACCCTGAAAAGTTTTTATTTTTTATGTATTTACTACGAAATCCTTTTACTTTTTATGTTTACACCATAAAAAGTTTTTACTTTTGTGTATATACTACGAAATCCTTTTACTTTTTATATTTATATCATGAAAAGTTTTTACTTTTTTTGTAATTACTACGAAATCCTTTTACTTTCTATGTTTATATCATAAAAAGTTTTTACTTTTTGTGTATATACTACGAAATCCTTTTACTTTTTATATTTATACCATGAAAACTTTCTACTTTTTGTGTATATACTACGAAATCCTTTTACTTTTTATATTTATATCATAAAAAGTTTTTACTTTTTGTTTTTTGTGTATGTACTACGAAAACCTTTTACTTTTTATGTTTATACCATGAAAAGTTCTTCCTTTTTGTGTATATACTATGAAAAGCTTTTACTTTTGATGTTTATATCATGAAAAGTTTTTACTTTTTGTGTATGTACTACGAAAACCTTTTACTTTTTATGTTTATACCATGAAAAGTTTTTACTTTTTGTGTATATACTACGAAAACCTTTTACTTTTTATATTTACACCATGAAAAGTTTTTACTTTTTTTGTATGTACTTTGAAAAGATTTTACTTTGTCCCACAGTTTTTGTCTACATAAAAAGCAATCCCTGGAGTTTCGTCCATCGATATTTCATCCCCTGAACAACTCTTTGCTGGAGAACTCCAATCATTTGTAACGTTTGCATATAGTGGGACATTGTAATCAGAATCAGCTGACTTGCAGTTCTGTAAATAATAAATAAACAATAATAAATGATTATTTTACCTATAGAAATATACATATCTACCGTATTGTTATAATACATAAAATATTGATATGCCCATTTGGTTTAAGAGACATTATAAGCTAAAGCATCCTTGTAAAAATATTCACGATGAAGTAGAATTGTTTATTACTAAATATGGAATAATTCCTGTCTCGAGATCAACACAAGAGATAATAAATATGTTCTCTACAAAAATAACCGGTTTTTACAACTAGTTCTCAGTTAAAAACGATTCGAATAACCGATTTTTTAACCTTTTACGCAAACCGGTTTTTCACTTTTAGTGCTCAAGTACTCATTAAGAAATAAGTTTATTTCCCACAACTTTTGGTAAACTGGTTTAAGTATCTGAAATATATTTGCATATCCATTGTTTAAACAAACGTTTTCTTACCAAATCCCTCCCTGCAATGAAACATAATCTGTATAAATTTGTTTTGTTTTTTGTTCCAATTATATGCATTTGTTTATCAATTATTATCAGCTGTCATTTGTTATTTGAGGTTATAAATATTGTTATTACCAATTAATAAATAATATATGTGTTAATAATTTTTAATGCATGAAATTGAAAAATATATTTAAAAAAATAAATAAATTAACGCACTTGTTTACAAATTTTTAGGATTTTTCTTAGAGATGGCAGAACTTACATTGATTTAGGCTGATCAATCAAAGTATCAATATATCTATTTTTCTCGATAATACAAGCATTTTCAAAAAAAAAAACATTTATTTGAAATAATATACTCAAAATTAAAATTAATTAACAGTTTTAATTGTTACAATAATAACTGAATAAACACAGTATGTAATATAAATGGGAGAAAATTTATACTTTTAACAAATCAATAGTTTGAATCTGATGAATTTGTGGGAAAGTATTGACAAAAATTATTTGAAAACCATCGATTATTTACTTCTTTCGATGCCACGGCAAATACATATACAATGTTATAAATAACAAAATCTGTTAGACTAATGCCCATATTCATAAATACTCATAAAATTTTAAACAGTTCGTTATAATTTTTATCCAATAAAAAGAGTCGACACTGAGAGAAAATTTGAAATTTAATTTGTCAAGTTTGATTCTATTTGTCGAAAATTGTAACGAGCCGTTTTGAAACTTTAAGAGTGTTTATGAATGTGGGCATAAGTATTAAAAACTTAATATTGTGTATATTTTGAGTGATTTAATTTATTTTCGTAAAATGTTATTCTGGTTAATTATATTTTTGAACATAACTCTTTGAGAGTTCATCCTAGCCTGATTATGAAAATGGCCCTTAATTCTATTAGGCATTGTATTCCTAAGCGCCTAAGCCCTGCCCTGTAAATTTTTCTGTGAGTATTGTCCCATATGTCTTGCAAGGTTGATTTTATTGTACGCACTGGATGAACGCACGAAGTTGTTTTTGATTGTGCCAAAAGAAAAGGGTTTCGGTAGAACCTAAGTCGGGTCTCAAGTAAACCTTGACATAGGCGTTTAAAATGGAAAACAGTTTTTTGTAAATAAAAATTGTCCAGCAGAAAATTAAACCATGATATTGGACATAATAATAGTACATACATATTATTTACTTTATTATTATTGTATAAATTGCAATAAATTATAAAAATTTTCAAATAAATGTTTCACTTTTTATTGTGCAATATGAAAAGATTTTCAAATGTCAGCGAAACTGCCTCTGAAATTTCAGATTGGAGTTCGATTCCTCGATAGGGTAATTATTTTCCATTATTTACACAAAAATTGTTGAATTTTTAAAAATCAGGTTTATATTTTCAATTACAGTCATTTTTTAAAAAAATAACATTGTAATAAATAGAGAAAATAATTGACAATAATTGATTACAATAATCAAAACATTGATATAATAACAATGCATCGTATTATTTTTTAATATTAATAAACAATATTTTTTATAAATACAGTAATTACAATTGTAAAATAAAAGCTTGGACACATGTATCGTATACAAAGTATAACAAATTTATTAATATGAGAATATATTCATTAGCTACGTGACATGTTTTCCGTCAATCAACATTCAGCATTTCCCTAGTTACTTGTCTGTCACAACGATGATAAAAAACAAAGAAATGATCACCTTATTTGCATTCGTTACTAAGGGATTTATTTCCTTTATTTGCAACATTGACAGTTAATTTTAACAAAAAATCATTATATTCTCTCATTAAATATAAGCTCGTGATATGATTAATAATCGAAGACATTACTCGTGAAACCGAAGCAACACATTTCAATCGAAAATATCATTGATGATAATCATATCAGTTGTTACATTACGTATGACAATTTTAACAAATTACAAAATTACAGAATACCAAATATCAAAAATAAACATTCGAATTCTAAAAAATCAATATCCATATTAACATTGTCATTGGCAACCAACGCCAAATACAAAATATAAACATGGTACTAGATGTCGGGATGACACAAATCTAAATTCGATTAAAGGAAAGTTCGAATTAAAAAAATCGATTTAAAGAATAATTTTCATATATAAAAACATATACAGTTGCACATGTCAAAAAAATAATTCGATTTAGTGAAAAATCAAATAAGAGAGGGCTTGATTTAGAGACTGTATGAATAAATATTAATATATCAGTTTACAGTGTGTTCAGAAAAAAAAACCTAATTCGGAGTAAGCTACGAGCACAAAAACGTATATCTGCTCATTACTCAGTTCAAAAGTCAAGTTGTCAAAATTGATCGAGAAAAATATTGTCATTCACCGTTTTCTAAATTATTTCTATTTCTAAAATAGAAGAAAAGTTTTGATTTTTTAGATAACATTTTTGACAATATTTCGTGTCAAATTGACATTTAATTAAATAGTTTAAACTGACATAAGTTTTTGTTCACAGCCTACTCCGAGTTAGGATTTTTTTTTAACACACCATATTATTCAACTTAGTAAAATTGAATGAGCATGTATACATGTTGAACACTGATATATACCTCTCTATTGTCGAAGAACTTGTCCTTCTTAAATTTGACATCCCAGTCCCAGTTTGTTTTGTATGTGGCATCGAGTGTATGTGTTCGGGCGCATTACAGGCGCATCTCGCAGCGATGCAGGTGGAGCTGCGCGCAGAGCACAGGGGCACGAACAAAGATTTGAAAATCTTTGTACGTGTACTTGACCCCGCACATCACTTGGCCCACAGCAGTCTCCACGAGGAAACGTTGCCAATTGGCGCGCTGGACGCAGAACCTGGTGCCAGCCCGCACCACCGTGATCTTCTCGCAGGTCAGGTAGTGTTGCCACGCTGCAGCACCGCGTCACACACACCGCAACTGGTGCGCCACTCACAAAACCACATGGAGTGCTTCTCCTTCTTCCACCAGCTGATGTCCTGCAAACATAAGAATGTGAGTGTAGTTTTTTTCTAAACGTAATAATGCTAATAGAACATGAATTTATCAAATGTAAAACTAAATTTATCTTAAAATATGATTCAAAGACATCAAAATGTGCCATAAAGAAAATTATGTGTGTTAGAAAATAGATTATAACGGCATGTCTAAGTTTACACCCGTGACACACTACAAAAATTAATGAACATTAACTCTTAGTTATAGTACGTGTACAACATGGCAAACTGTTAATACAGTAAAGATTCCTCACCTTGAAAAATTAATAATTATGTTAATTTTTCATGGAAATGCAAAAATTTGACATCATTAGCCCTGTTCCGTTGTTTTCTTACCTCGAAGTCAAAGCCCTCGTTGTCGTTCCTGCAAGTCTTCATCTTCAGAGCACAGCCCGCACACATCCCCCTGCTCGTTCCGGTACTGGCGAGGCGTACTAGCTCCACTTCCACACAGCTTCTCTTCCTCTTGTGGCCGTCGCGCCCGAACTTCCACCGTCCCAGCCGCTCAGTAAACTCCTGATACATAATTCCAGAGCGGAATGCTCCGGAAGCACCAGCAGTTCCTGTTGAAGAACATCCCGAGACTGTATAAGCACATTTTCGCCGCGTTAGACTTTAACGGTATAGGAAT
This sequence comes from Ophonus ardosiacus, assembly GCA_943142095.1. Taxonomy (NCBI): domain Eukaryota; kingdom Metazoa; phylum Arthropoda; class Insecta; order Coleoptera; family Carabidae; genus Ophonus; species Ophonus ardosiacus. Next base: position 37,520,401 of record OW964832.1, on the reverse strand, counting down.
AATTGCATAGTACAGCTTGGCTGTTGACACAGAGCGGAAATAATATAATCGGACATTTTGGAGTGGTGAATATCGGGTGTTATTTGGGCGGGGTTGGCAAGAACGAGCTCGAGATGTTGATCCTCACAGTGCTGTAAAAGCTGGTTTCGGAGGCCGAGCCAGTCGCAGTGGTTGGAGCCGAGCAACGGGCACACATATTGCCGGAACTCGCAGGCGTCTTCATGGTTTACCTCCTTGGAGTTAGGAGGCATAAAGGGGACTGTGTCCGGGCAGCCCTCCTTCCGATAACGACACGGGAACGCCAGCAGCTCTGCCGTCTTCCCGTAAAGAAGGCAACGCGAAGCCGGCTGTGCTTCTTCACGAATTTGGCAGAGGCCGCACACCGCCGCCCCGTCGTGCTGCTGGAACATGGGCCCCCTGTTCAGCATCTGCTCGCATTTCAAGCACACAAACTACGCAAGTATATGCGGAGGGATATCCACCCTGGCTGCAAATCGAAACCATTATTAATAAGTTCCTTTTCTTGTTCTTCCTTATAATAAAACCATAATAAATATTTCCAAATTATACATTCACCCCAATTCTGTAACAAATTTACTCTCTCCAGAGCACTGCTATACAAACATCCAATAATAAAACAAAAATAACGGGCTTTCTGTCTGTTTCTATTGATCATAAGTTTTAGCAATGTTGTTAAGAATGAGAAACAAAAAAAGAATTGGAGTGATTGTTTCGTTTTGTTACTGGTAATGCAAATTATCCAACGTTCTGCTATTAAAAAAGTCCATAATACAGAATTACAGATCTGTGATAGAATGAAATTCTGAAGAAATGAGCATCGATATTTCAAATATGTAAGTATGTGTCGAATTTGATATAGTTGAAAAGAACATTGGAAAAATTAACAGTTTCCTAATATAGTTACCAAAAATTATTCAGTTAATTTGATTGTAATATTTCTCCATGGACATCGTAATGGGCAAAGATATAAATTTTTCAATGCTTTACAAATGAAACTGAAAAAACTTGAAAACAAACAGTTTATAATAATTATCTGATAATTTAAATTGTTTCATTATCACAACTATTGTTTTTTTAAATAAATGTTGCATATAAAAATTATAACTTTTGACATATTATCTCCAGATTCAACACATACCGTGAATATTTTTTTTGACATTTAATTAAATACTTTGAAACTGACATACGTTTTTTGTTCGTAACCTACTCCGAGTTAGTATTATTCAACTTAGTAAAATGGAATGAACATGTATACATGTTCAATCAATTTTACTAAGTTGAAGACTGACATTTACCTCTCTATTTTCGAAAAATTTATCTTTTCTGAATTTCAGATCCCAGTCTCAATTGTTTTTGTAAGAGGCATCGAGTGTGTGGGTTCGGGTGTTGCCTGCGCATTCCAGGCGCATCCCGCACCGATGCAGGTGGAGCTGCGCGCAAAGCACAAAGCACATCACTTGGCCCACAGCAGTCTCCACCAGGAAACGTTGCCAATTGGCGCGCTGGACGCAGAACCTGAAGCCATCCCGGACCACCGTGATTTTCTCGCACGATGCGTAGTGTTGCAGCAACCGCATCACACATTCCGCATCTGGTGCGCCACTCACAAAACCAATTGCTATGTTTTTCCCGTTTCCGCCAGCCGATGTCCTGCAAACATAAGAATGTGAGTGTAGTTTCTATCTAAACATAATAATAGTAATAATACTAATAGAACATGAATTTATCAAATGTAAAATTAAATTTATCTTAAAATATGATTCAAATAAATTTTTATCAAAGTGTGCAGTGAAGAAAATTATATATGTTAGAAAATATACCGGGAAAAACAGTTTTTCCTTGCCCAAAAGTGGCCTATTAATTTTAAACAAAAATTAAATTCTGCATCCAAATCAAAAAGCAATAATCACATGAACAAGTGATTTAGGGTGACTAGCTAGGAGATGACTAGCAGTGTTTTCACGCTGTCAATCGTTTATGGATTATTTTAGAGAAAAATATTTCAAATAAAAGTTGTGTACAATTAATTTTTCTATAACTGCTATTTGAACTATTTTGAGATTTTATTTCAATACTATGGCCAACACTATAAAAAAGTAATTTTATAAAATTTTAAATTCAATTTCTTCAGTTACGAAACATGTGTACGATGTGTGTCTAAAATGAATAGGCCACTTGTGGGCAAGGAAAAACTGATTTTCCATGTTAAAAGCCTATGGGCCGGTTTTCGTGTTACAGCCGGTATATAATGGGCCTAAGCTTACAACAATCGGTGACATTTTTCATTGTTTAAAATTGCATTTATCAATTTTGACATATTTAATTTTAAATTTAAATATACGTAATTTTTTTCATGGCACAGTTTAGAAATATTTTTCCTACTATCATTTGAAAAAGTCCTTTAATACCTAAAATATTCGTTAGGACAAGTAATTTTTTTGCAAACATTGTAAAATTATTTAGAGAGGAAAAGTGTGAAAATTCCGCACTAAAAAAATAACAGTAAGTTTTTTCGCACTCAGTAGAGTATCATTTTATGTTGAAGCGAATAATATGAATATTAATAAATGTATAATGTTCCAAATGGTAGTAGAATTTTTTTTTGTGCAATATGTGGGAAAATTTAATTTCCCTTATTTGTTACACAAATAGCTATTTACGACGTCTTTTTCAAAAATACTTTTCACTTTTTACTTCATTTATTGTAGTTTAAGTACAAAGAAATAATTGCTTTAATTTCATTAAAAACAAGGACCGGTAGTATTAATTCTTAAACAGGGGTAATTAATTGTTCACTAACGTATTAAATTCACTTGTTTTTTAATCACCTCAATGTATTTCTGAATGGTAATCATTGTAATTAGATAAGTCAGGGTGACTAAAATTTTGAGTAAATTACCGGTCAAATGCCCAATTGCACCAACAAGACTTAAATTTTAATCTACGTTTAAACGAAAAAATGTAAATCGAAGTTTTGACACAATATATTACAATTCATTTGACATTTAATTCCGGTGCAATATTGTCAATTTAAACCATGTTTAATATTTAATTTACGTTGGTGCAATCGGTCAAAAGTCATTTGGAAACATTTAAACATCTTAATTATGTACCCAAGTAATTGTGTTAAATGCATTGACAGCAAAATTTGTAAATAAGGAATATTTGACACATTTGTATTGTAACAGTATTAATGTTGTAGAAAATTAAATATTTGTCCCTTTTCAAAATAACATAAATAACGAACATTTAAAAGCATTTTCTAAATGAAAAAATCTGATGTGGTCAGCACAATACCTTCCGTCAATTCTATGTATTTTGTACAAATCCCATATCAAAAGTTCCTGGGAAAAGATTCTTATTATAACACGAACATATAATATTTTCAACGAATTCCAAACCGAGAGTTTCTTGGAAAAGTTTCTATAAATCCAATAATATCTTATTGTCTATACGGTTTGATTATACATTTCCTTCATATTTAATAGATACAGAGTTAAAGAAATATAAAGAGATTAAATTTCATAAATTAGCCAGCTTTGGTATAATCATGGAAATAGCTGATATATTTAAATAATTTTAATTGACAGATGTCAGTGTCAAGTGCAATTTACATAGTGTATCCTCGTGTTGTAATTTTATTGAATTTATAGAAATTTTTCCAAAGAACTCTCAGTATGGAATTTATAGAAAATAGTTTTTTATGTTCGTGTTACAATTTTACTGGATATATAGAATTTTTTCCAAGGAACTTTTGGTATGTGCTTTGTACAAAATACATATAATTGACGGAAGATATTGTGCTGGCCACATCAGATATTTTTTTATTGAATCTTAATTGTTCTAAATAATAGAAAATAAATAATAATACATCAGTAGTGACAGCACGCACTTTATAATTCTATCAAATGAGGCATTTGTTTTCGCTTTTCGTCACGAAGCGAAAATTTGCTAGCATGCTTGTTTCAAAATATTCGCCTGCAATCGTACGACTCGAGGTGAAAGTGTCAAAGTAACGTCATTATTTTGCCACAATTCTATTCAAAGCCAAATATTTTTTTATTTTAATAGTATAAAATATAAAAATTTCCGAAACAAAAAGCGAGTATAAAATTCTAAAGTGCATGCTACCAGGATTCGTAAAAGTAAAATCGCATTCGCCCGCTTTCTATGATAGAATTTTAAAGTGCGTGCTACCACTACAGGTAAACATCAAAATTTCTCAAACAAATAAGGCACAAATGTCATGGCAAACTGATAATACATTAAAGTTTCCTCACTTTGAAAAATTAATAAGTAAGTTAATTTTTCATGAAAATGCAAATATTAGGCATCATTAACACTGTTCCTTTGAATTTGTTTTCTTACCAGGAAGTCACAGCCCTCATTACTGCATGCATGTCTTTATCTTTGGAGCACAGCCCGCACACAGCTACCGCTCCTCGTTCCGTACTAGCGTACTAGCCCCACACTAACACAGCTCCTCTTGTGGCTGTGGCGCCCGAACCTTCACTTCCACTGAAGCGCCGTCCCAGCCGCCCAGCACGCTCAGCAAACTCCTGATACATAATTCCAGAGCGGAATGCTCCGGAAGCACCAGCAGTTCCTGCTGAGGAACATCCGGAGACTGAATCAACACATTTTCACCGCATTGGACTTTAACTGTGTATGAATAATTGGAGGCCAGTTGCGGGTTGTCAAATAGCCGCTGTTGACACCGAGACCCGGATATGAAAGACAAACAAGAAATTGAATGCGGAAATAATATAATCGGTTATTTTGAAATGGTGAAGAGAGTGGATCCGAGCAGCGGGCACACATATTGCTGAACTCGCAGGCGTCTTCATGGATTACCTCCTTGGAGTTAGGAGGCATGAATGGGACTGTGTCCGGGCTGCCCTCTTTCCGATAGCGACACGGAAACGCCAGCAGCTCTGCCGTCTTCTCGTAAAGAAGGCAACGCTTCCTGACGAGTTTGGCATATACCTCTCTGTTTTCCAAAAATTTATCTTTTCTAAATTTGAGATCCGAGTCCCAATTGTTTTTGCAAGAGGTATCGAGTGAGTGTGTCCGGGTGTTGTCTGCGCCAATTGGCGCGCCTGACGCAGAACCTGGAGCCATCCCGGACCACCGTGATTTTCTCACACGATGCGTAGTGTTGTAGCAACCGCATCACACATTCCGCATCTGGTGCGCCACTCACAAAACCAATTGCTATGTTTTTCCCGTTTCCGCCAGCCGATGTCCTGCAAACATAAGAATGTGAGTGTAGTTTCTATCTAAACATAATAATAGTAATAATACTAATAGAACATGAATTTATCAAATGTAAAACTAAATTTATCTTAAAATATGATTCAAATACATCAAAATGTGCCATGAAGAAAATTATGTTTGTTAGAAGATAGATTATAACGGCATGTCTAAGTTTACACCCGTGACACACTACAAAAATTAATAATTAAGTTAATTTTTCATGGAAATGCAAATATTTGACATCATTAGCACTGTTCCTTTGTTTTCTTACCTCGAAGTAACAGCCCTCGTTGTCGTTACTGCAAGTCTTTATCTTCGTAGCATAGCCCGCACACAGCCACCAGCACGCTCAGCAAACTCCTGATGCATAATTCCAGAGCGGAATGCTCCGGAAGCACCAGCAGTTCCTGCTGAAGAACATCCCGAGACTGAATGAGCACATTTTCACCGCGTTGGACTTTAATGGTATAGGAATAATTGGAGGCGAGTTGGGGGTTGTCAAACAGCCGCACTGCGTTGTACAACTTGGCTGTTGAAACGGAGACCCGGGTATGAAGGACGAACAGGAAATGGAATGCGGAAATAATATAATCGGACATTTTGGAGTGGTGAATATCGGGTGTTATTTGGGCGGGGTTGGCAAGAACGAGCTCGAGATGTTGATCCTCACAGTGCTGTAGAAGCTGGTTTCGGCGGCCGAACCAGTCGCAGTGGTTGGAGCCGAGCAACGGGCACACATATTGCCGGAACTCGCAGGCGTCTTCATGGTTTACCTCCTTGGCATAAAGGGGACTGTGCCCGGGCAGCCCTCCTTCCGATAACGACACGGGAACGCCAGCAGCTCACGAATTTGGCAGAGGCCGCACACCGCCGCCCCGTCGTGCTGCTGGAACACGGGCCCCCTCTTCAGCACCTGCTCGCATTTCGAGCACACAAGCTACGCAAGTATATGCGGAGGGATATCCACCCTGGCTGCAAATCGAAACCATTATTAATAAGTTTCTTTTCTTGTTCTTCCTCATAATGAAACCATAATAAATATTTCCAAATTATACATTCACCCCAATTCTGTAACAAATTTACTCTCCCCACAGCACTGCTATACAAACATCAAATAATAAAACAAAAATAACGGGCTTTCTGTCTGTTTCTGTTGATCATAACTTTTAGCAATGTTGTTAAGAATGAGAAACAAAAAAAGAATTGGTGTGATTGTTTTGTTTTGTTATTGGTAATGTAAATTCTCCAACGTTCTGCTATTGAAAAGTCCATAATACAGAATTACACATCTGTGATAGAATGAAATTCAAAAACGTATATCTGCTCATTACTCAGTTCAAAAGTCAAGTTGTCAAAATTGATCGAGAAAAATATTGTCATTCACCGTTTTCTAAATTATTTCTATTTCTAAAATAGAAGAAAAGTTTTGATTTTTTAGATAACATTTTTGACAATATTTCGTGTCAAATTGACATTTAATTAAATAGTTTAAACTGACATAAGTTTTTGTTCACAGCCTACTCCGAGTTAGGATTTTTTTTTTAACACACCATATTATTCAACTTAGTAAAATTGAATGAGCATGTATACATGTTGAACACTGATATATACCTCTCTATTGTCGAAGAACTTGTCCTTCTTAAATTTGACATCCCAGTCCCAGTTTGTTTTGTATGTGGCATCGAGTGTATGTGTTCGGGCGCATTACAGGCGCATCTCGCAGCGATGCAGGTGGAGCTGCGCGCAGAGCACAGGGGCACGAACAAAGATTTGAAAATCTTTGTACGTGTACTTGACCCCGCACATCACTTGGCCCACAGCAGTCTCCACGAGGAAACGTTGCCAATTGGCGCGCTGGACGCAGAACCTGGTGCCAGCCCGCACCACCGTGATCTTCTCGCAGGTCAGGTAGTGTTGCCACGCTGCAGCACCGCGTCACACACACCGCAACTGGTGCGCCACTCACAAAACCACATGGAGTGCTTCTCCTTCTTCCACCAGCTGATGTCCTGCAAACATAAGAATGTGAGTGTAGTTTTTTTCTAAACGTAATAATACTAATAGAACATGAATTTATCAAATGTAAAACTAAATTTATCTTAAAATATGATTCAAAGACATCAAAATGTGCCATAAAGAAAATTATGTGTGTTAGAAAATAGATTATAACGGCATGTCTAAGTTTACACCCGTGACACACTACAAAAATTAATGAACATTAACTCTTAGTTATAGTACGTGTACAACAGCACTGCTATACAAACATCAAATAATAAAACAAAAATAACGGGCTTTCTGTCTGTTTCTATTGATCATAAGTTTTAGCAATGTTGTTAAGAATGAGAAACAAAAAAAGAATTGGAGTGATTGTTTCGTTTTGTTACTGGTAATGCAAATTATCCAACGTTCTGCTATTAAAAAAGTCCATAATACAGAATTACAGATCTGTGATAGAATGAAATTCTGAAGAAATGAGCATCGATATTTCAAATATGTAAGTATGTGTCGAATTTGATATAGTTGAAAAGAACATTGGAAAAATTAACAGTTTCTTAATATAGTTACCAAAAATTATTCAGTTAATTTGATTGTAATATTTCTCCATGGACATCGTAATGGACAAAGATATAAATTTTTCAATGCTTTACAAATGAAACTGAAAAAACTTGAAAACAAACAGTTTATAATAATTATCTGATAATTTAAATTGTTTCATTATCACAACTATTGTTTTTTTAAATAAATGTTGCATATAAAAATTATAACTTTTGACATATTATCTCCAGATTCAACACATACCGTGAATATTTTTTTTGACATTTAATTAAATACTTTGAAACTGACATACGTTTTTTGTTCGTAACCTACTCCGAGTTAGTATTATTCAACTTAGTAAAATGGAATGAACATGTATACATGTTCAATCAATTTTACTAAGTTGAAGACTGACATTTACCTCTCTATTTTCGAAAAATTTATCTTTTCTGAATTTCAGATCCCAGTCTCAATTGTTTTTGTAAGAGGCATCGAGTGTGTGGGTTCGGGTGTTGCCTGCGCATTCCAGGCGCATCCCGCACCGATGCAGGTGGAGCTGCGCGCAAAGCACAAAGCACATCACTTGGCCCACAGCAGTCTCCACCAGGAAACGTTGCCAATTGGCGCGCTGGACGCAGAACCTGAAGCCATCCCGGACCACCGTGATTTTCTCGCACGATGCGTAGTGTTGCAGCAACCGCATCACACATTCCGCATCTGGTGCGCCACTCACAAAACCAATTGCTATGTTTTTCCCGTTTCCGCCAGCCGATGTCCTGCAAACATAAGAATGTGAGTGTAGTTTCTATCTAAACATAATAATAGTAATAATACTAATAGAACATGAATTTATCAAATGTAAAACTAAATTTATCTTAAAATATGATTCAAATAAATTTTTATCAAAGTGTGCAGTGAAGAAAATTATATATGTTAGAAAATATACCGGGAAAAACAGTTTTTCCTTGCCCAAAAGTGGCCTATTAATTTTAAACAAAAATTAAATTCTGCATCCAAATCAAAAAGCAATAATCACATGAACAAGTGATTTAGGGTGACTAGCTAGGAGATGACTAGCAGTGTTTTCACGCTGTCAATCGTTTATGGATTATTTTAGAGAAAAATATTTCAAATAAAAGTTGTGTACAATTAATTTTTCTATAACTGCTATTTGAACTATTTTGAGATTTTATTTCAATACTATGGCCAACACTATAAAAAAGTAATTTTATAAAATTTTAAATTCAATTTCTTCAGTTACGAAACATGTGTACGATGTGTGTCTAAAATGAATAGGCCACTTGTGGGCAAGGAAAAACTGATTTTCCATGTTAAAAGCCTATGGGCCGGTTTTCGTGTTACAGCCGGTATATAATGGGCCTAAGCTTACAACAATCGGTGACATTTTTCATTGTTTAAAATTGCATTTATCAATTTTGACATATTTAATTTTAAATTTAAATATACGTAATTTTTTTCATGGCACAGTTTAGAAATATTTTTCCTACTATCATTTGAAAAAGTCCTTTAATACCTAAAATATTCGTTAGGACAAGTAATTTTTTTGCAAACATTGTAAAATTATTTAGAGAGGAAAAGTGTGAAAATTCCGCACTAAAAAAATAACAGTAAGTTTTTTCGCACTCAGTAGAGTATCATTTTATGTTGAAGCGAATAATATGAATATTAATAAATGTATAATGTTCCAAATGGTAGTAGAATTTTTTTTTGTGCAATATGTGGGAAAATTTAATTTCCCTTATTTGTTACACAAATAGCTATTTACGACGTCTTTTTCAAAAATACTTTTCACTTTTTACTTCATTTATTGTAGTTTAAGTACAAAGAAATAATTGCTTTAATTTCATTAAAAACAAGGACCGGTAGTATTAATTCTTAAACAGGGGTAATTAATTGTTCACTAACGTATTAAATTCACTTGTTTTTTAATCACCTCAATGTATTTCTGAATGGTAATCATTGTAATTAGATAAGTCAGGGTGACTAAAATTTTGAGTAAATTACCGGTCAAATGCCCAATTGCACCAACAAGACTTAAATTTTAATCTACGTTTAAACGAAAAAATGTAAATCGAAGTTTTGACACAATATATTACAATTCATTTGACATTTAATTCCGGTGCAATATTGTCAATTTAAACCATGTTTAATATTTAATTTACGTTGGTGCAATCGGTCAAAAGTCATTTGGAAACATTTAAACATCTTAATTATGTACCCAAGTAATTGTGTTAAATGCATTGACAGCAAAATTTGTAAATAAGGAATATTTGACACATTTGTATTGTAACAGTATTAATGTTGTAGAAAATTAAATATTTGTCCCTTTTCAAAATAACATAAATAACGAACATTTAAAAGCATTTTCTAAATGAAAAAATCTGATGTGGCCAGCACAATACCTTCCGTCAATTCTATGTATTTTGTACAAATCCCATATCAAAAGTTCCTGGGAAAAGATTCTTATTATAACACGAACATATAATATTTTCAACGAATTCCAAACCGAGAGTTTCTTGGAAAAGTTTCTATAAATCCAATAATATCTTATTGTCTATACGGTTTGATTATACATTTCCTTCATATTTAATAGATACAGAGTTAAAGAAATATAAAGAGATTAAATTTCATAAATTAGCCAGCTTTGGTATAATCATGGAAATAGCTGATATATTTAAATAATTCTAATTGACAGATGTCAGTATCAAGTGCAATTTACATAGTGTATCCTCGTGTTGTAATTTTATTGAATTTATAGAAATTTTTCCAAAGAACTCTCAGTATGGAATTTATAGAAAATAGTTTTTTATGTTCGTGTTACAATTTTACTGGATATATAGAATTTTTTCCAAGGAACTTTTGGTATGTGCTTTGTACAAAATACATATAATTGACGGAAGATATTGTGCTGGCCACATCAGATATTTTTTTATTGAATCTTAATTGTTCTAAATAATAGAAAATAAATAATAATACATCAGTAGTGACAGCACGCACTTTATAATTCTATCAAATGAGGCATTTGTTTTCGCTTTTCGTCACGAAGCGAAAATTTGCTAGCATGCTTGTTTCAAAATATTCGCCTGCAATCGTACGACTCGAGGTGAAAGTGTCAAAGTAACGTCATTATTTTGCCACAATTCTATTCAAAGCCAAATATTTTTTTATTTTAATAGTATAAAATATAAAAATTTCCGAAACAAAAAGCGAGTATAAAATTCTAAAGTGCATGCTACCAGGATTCGTAAAAGTAAAATCGCATTCGCCCGCTTTCTATGATAGAATTTTAAAGTGCGTGCTACCACTACAGGTAAACATCAAAATTTCTCAAACAAATAAGGCACAAATGTCATGGCAAACTGATAATACATTAAAGTTTCCTCACTTTGAAAAATTAATAAGTAAGTTAATTTTTCATGAAAATGCAAATATTAGGCATCATTAACACTGTTCCTTTGAATTTGTTTTCTTACCAGGAAGTCACAGCCCTCATTACTGCATGCATGTCTTTATCTTTGGAGCACAGCCCGCACACAGCTACCGCTCCTCGTTCCGTACTAGCGTACTAGCCCCACACTAACACAGCTCCTCTTGTGGCTGTGGCGCCCGAACCTTCACTTCCACTGAAGCGCCGTCCCAGCCGCCCAGCACGCTCAGCAAACTCCTGATACATAATTCCAGAGCGGAATGCTCCGGAAGCACCAGCAGTTCCTGCTGAGGAACATCCGGAGACTGAATCAACACATTTTCACCGCATTGGACTTTAACTGTGTATGAATAATTGGAGGCCAGTTGCGGGTTGTCAAATAGCCGCTGTTGACACCGAGACCCGGATATGAAAGACAAACAAGAAATTGAATGCGGAAATAATATAATCGGTTATTTTGAAATGGTGAAGAGAGTGGATCCGAGCAGCGGGCACACATATTGCTGAACTCGCAGGCGTCTTCATGGATTACCTCCTTGGAGTTAGGAGGCATGAATGGGACTGTGTCCGGGCTGCCCTCTTTCCGATAGCGACACGGAAACGCCAGCAGCTCTGCCGTCTTCTCGTAAAGAAGGCAACGCTTCCTGACGAGTTTGGCATATACCTCTCTGTTTTCCAAAAATTTATCTTTTCTAAATTTGAGATCCGAGTCCCAATTGTTTTTGCAAGAGGTATCGAGTGAGTGTGTCCGGGTGTTGTCTGCGCCAATTGGCGCGCCTGACGCAGAACCTGGAGCCATCCCGGACCACCGTGATTTTCTCACACGATGCGTAGTGTTGTAGCAACCGCATCACACATTCCGCATCTGGTGCGCCACTCACAAAACCAATTGCTATGTTTTTCCCGTTTCCGCCAGCCGATGTCCTGCAAACATAAGAATGTGAGTGTAGTTTCTATCTAAACATAATAATAGTAATAATACTAATAGAACATGAATTTATCAAATGTAAAACTAAATTTATCTTAAAATATGATTCAAATACATCAAAATGTGCCATGAAGAAAATTATGTTTGTTAGAAGATAGATTATAACGGCATGTCTAAGTTTACACCCGTGACACACTACAAAAATTAATAATTAAGTTAATTTTTCATGGAAATGCAAATATTTGACATCATTAGCACTGTTCCTTTGTTTTCTTACCTCGAAGTAACAGCCCTCGTTGTCGTTACTGCAAGTCTTTATCTTCGTAGCATAGCCCGCACACAGCCACCAGCACGCTCAGCAAACTCCTGATGCATAATTCCAGAGCGGAATGCTCCGGAAGCACCAGCAGTTCCTGCTGAAGAACATCCCGAGACTGAATGAGCACATTTTCACCGCGTTGGACTTTAATGGTATAGGAATAATTGGAGGCGAGTTGGGGGTTGTCAAACAGCCGCACTGCGTTGTACAACTTGGCTGTTGAAACGGAGACCCGGGTATGAAGGACGAACAGGAAATGGAATGCGGAAATAATATAATCGGACATTTTGGAGTGGTGAATATCGGGTGTTATTTGGGCGGGGTTGGCAAGAACGAGCTCGAGATGTTGATCCTCACAGTGCTGTAGAAGCTGGTTTCGGCGGCCGAACCAGTCGCAGTGGTTGGAGCCGAGCAACGGGCACACATATTGCCGGAACTCGCAGGCGTCTTCATGGTTTACCTCCTTGGCATAAAGGGGACTGTGCCCGGGCAGCCCTCCTTCCGATAACGACACGGGAACGCCAGCAGCTCACGAATTTGGCAGAGGCCGCACACCGCCGCCCCGTCGTGCTGCTGGAACACGGGCCCCCTCTTCAGCACCTGCTCGCATTTCGAGCAAACAAGCTACGCAAGTATATGCGGAGGGATATCCACCCTGGCTGCAAATCGAAACCATTATTAATAAGTTTCTTTTCTTGTTCTTCCTCATAATGAAACCATAATAAATATTTCCAAATTATACATTCACCCCAATTCTGTAACAAATTTACTCTCCCCACAGCACTGCTATACAAACATCAAATAATAAAACAAAAATAACGGGCTTTCTGTCTGTTTCTGTTGATCATAACTTTTAGCAATGTTGTTAAGAATGAGAAACAAAAAAAGAATTGGTGTGATTGTTTTGTTTTGTTATTGGTAATGTAAATTATCCAACGTTCTGCTATTGAAAAAGTTCATAATACAGAATTACACATCTGTGATAGAATGAAATTCAAAAACGTATATCTGCTCATTACTCAGTTCAAAAGTCAAGTTGTCAAAATTGATCGAGAAAAATATTGTCATTCACCGTTTTCTAAATTATTTCTATTTCTAAAATAGAAGAAAAGTTTTGATTTTTTAGATAACATTTTTGACAATAATTCGTGTCAAATTGACATTTAATTAAATAGTTTAAACTGACATAAGTTTTTGTTCACAGCCTACTCCGAGTTAGGATTTTTTTTTTTAACACACCATATTATTCAACTTAGTAAAATTGAATGAGCATGTATACATGTTGAACACTGATATATACCTCTCTATTGTTGAAGAACTTGTCCTTCTTAAATTTGACATCCCAGTCCCAGTTTGTTTTGTATGTGGCATCGAGTGTATGTGTTCGGGCGCATTACAGGCGCATCTCGCAGCGATGCAGGTGGAGCTGCGCGCAGAGCACAGGGGCACGAACAAAGATTTGAAAATCTTTGTACGTGTACTTGACCCCGCACATCACTTGGCCCACAGCAGTCTCCACGAGGAAACGTTGCCAATTGGCGCGCTGGACGCAGAACCTGGTGCCAGCCCGCACCACCGTGATCTTCTCGCAGGTCAGGTAGTGTTGCCACGCTGCAGCACCGCGTCACACACACCGCAACTGGTGCGCCACTCACAAAACCACATGGAGTGCTTCTCCTTCTTCCACCAGCTGATGTCCTGCAAACATAAGAATGTGAGTGTAGTTTTTTTCTAAACGTAATAATACTAATAGAACATGAATTTATCAAATGTAAAACTAAATTTATCTTAAAATATGATTCAAAGACATCAAAATGTGCCATAAAGAAAATTATGTGTGTTAGAAAATAGATTATAACGGCATGTCTAAGTTTACACCCGTGACACACTACAAAAATTAATGAACATTAACTCTTAGTTATAGTACGTGTACAACATGGCTAACTGTTAATACAGTAAAGATTCCTCACCTTGAAAAATTAATAATTAAGTTAATTTTTCATGGAAATGCAAAAATTTGACATCATTAGCCCTGTTCCGTTGTTTTCTTACCTCGAAGTCAAAGCCCTCGTTGTCGTTCCTGCAAGTCTTCATCTTCAGAGCACAGCCCGCACACATCCCTCTGCTCGTTCCGGTACTGGCGAGGCGTACTAGCTCCACTTCCACACAGCTTCTCTTCCTCTTGTGGCCGTCGCGCCCGAACTTCCACCGTCCCAGCCGCTCAGCACGCTCAGTAAACTCCTGATACATAATTCCAGAGCGGAATGCTCCGGAAGCACCAGCAGTTCCGCGTTAGACTTTAACGGTATAGGAATAATTGCATAGTACAGCTTGGCTGTTGACACAGAGCCGGGTATGAAGGACGAACAAGAAATGGAATGCGGAAATAATATAATCGGACATTTTGGAGAGGTGAATATCGGGTGTTATTTGGGCGGGGTTGGCAAGAACGAGCTCGAGATGTTGATCCTCACAGTGCTGTAAAAGCTGGTTTCGGAGGCCGAGCCAGTCGCAGTGGTTGGAGCCGAGCAACGGGCACACATATTGCCGGAACTCGCAGGCGTCTTCATGGTTTACCTCCTTGGAGTTAGGAGGCATAAAGGGGACTGTGTCCGGGCAGCCCTCCTTCCGATAACGACACGGGAACGCCAGCAGCTCTGCCGTCTTCCCGTAAAGAAGGCAACGCGAAGCCGGCTGTGCTTCTTCACGAATTTGGCAGAGGCCGCACACCGCTGCCCCGTCGTGCTGCTGGAACATGGGCCCCCTGTTCAGCATCTGCTCGCATTTCAAGCACACAAACTACGCAAGTATATGCGGAGGGATATCCACCCTGGCTGCAAATCGAAACCATTATTAATAAGTTCCTTTTCTTGTTCTTCCTTATAATGAAACCATAATAAATATTTCCAAATTATACATTCACCCCAATTCTGTAACAAATTTACTCTCTCCAGAGCACTGCTATACAAACATCCAATAATAAAACAAAAATAACGGGCTTTCTGTCTGTTTCTATTGATCATAAGTTTTAGCAATGTTGTTAAGAATGAGAAACAAAAAAAGAATTGGAGTGATTGTTTCGTTTTGTTACTGGTAATGCAAATTATCCAACGTTCTGCTATTAAAAAAGTCCATAATACAGAATTACAGATCTGTGATAGAATGAAATTCTGAAGAAATGAGCATCGATATTTCAAATATGTAAGTATGTGTCGAATTTGATATAGTTGAAAAGAACATTGGAAAAATTAACAGTTTCTTAATATAGTTACCAAAAATTATTCAGTTAATTTGATTGTAATATTTCTCCATGGACATCGTAATGGACAAAGATATAA
Organism: Ophonus ardosiacus; assembly: GCA_943142095.1. Classification (NCBI taxonomy): domain Eukaryota; kingdom Metazoa; phylum Arthropoda; class Insecta; order Coleoptera; family Carabidae; genus Ophonus; species Ophonus ardosiacus. The sequence goes on along the minus strand of OW964832.1, from coordinate 37,504,556 downwards.
ATTTTTCAATGCTTTACAAATGAAACTGAAAAAACTTGAAAACAAACAGTTTATAATAATTATCTGATAATTTAAATTGTTTCATTATCACAACTATTGTTTTTTTAAATAAATGTTGCATATAAAAATTATAACTTTTGACATATTATCTCCAGATTCAACACATACCGTGAATATTTTTTTTGACATTTAATTAAATACTTTGAAACTGACATACGTTTTTTGTTCGTAACCTACTCCGAGTTAGTATTATTCAACTTAGTAAAATGGAATGAACATGTATACATGTTCAATCAATTTTACTAAGTTGAAGACTGACATTTACCTCTCTATTTTCGAAAAATTTATCTTTTCTGAATTTCAGATCCCAGTCTCAATTGTTTTTGTAAGAGGCATCGAGTGTGTGGGTTCGGGTGTTGCCTGCGCATTCCAGGCGCATCCCGCACCGATGCAGGTGGAGCTGCGCGCAAAGCACAAAGCACATCACTTGGCCCACAGCAGTCTCCACCAGGAAACGTTGCCAATTGGCGCGCTGGACGCAGAACCTGAAGCCATCCCGGACCACCGTGATTTTCTCGCACGATGCGTAGTGTTGCAGCAACCGCATCACACATTCCGCATCTGGTGCGCCACTCACAAAACCAATTGCTATGTTTTTCCCGTTTCCGCCAGCCGATGTCCTGCAAACATAAGAATGTGAGTGTAGTTTCTATCTAAACATAATAATAGTAATAATACTAATAGAACATGAATTTATCAAATGTAAAACTAAATTTATCTTAAAATATGATTCAAATAAATTTTTATCAAAGTGTGCAGTGAAGAAAATTATATATGTTAGAAAATATACCGGGAAAAACAGTTTTTCCTTGCCCAAAAGTGGCCTATTAATTTTAAACAAAAATTAAATTCTGCATCCAAATCAAAAAGCAATAATCACATGAACAAGTGATTTAGGGTGACTAGCTAGGAGATGACTAGCAGTGTTTTCACGCTGTCAATCGTTTATGGATTATTTTAGAGAAAAATATTTCAAATAAAAGTTGTGTACAATTAATTTTTCTATAACTGCTATTTGAACTATTTTGAGATTTTATTTCAATACTATGGCCAACACTATAAAAAAGTAATTTTATAAAATTTTAAATTCAATTTCTTCAGTTACGAAACATGTGTACGATGTGTGTCTAAAATGAATAGGCCACTTGTGGGCAAGGAAAAACTGATTTTCCATGTTAAAAGCCTATGGGCCGGTTTTCGTGTTACAGCCGGTATATAATGGGCCTAAGCTTACAACAATCGGTGACATTTTTCATTGTTTAAAATTGCATTTATCAATTTTGACATATTTAATTTTAAATTTAAATATACGTAATTTTTTTCATGGCACAGTTTAGAAATATTTTTCCTACTATCATTTGAAAAAGTCCTTTAATACCTAAAATATTCGTTAGGACAAGTAATTTTTTTGCAAACATTGTAAAATTATTTAGAGAGGAAAAGTGTGAAAATTCCGCACTAAAAAAATAACAGTAAGTTTTTTCGCACTCAGTAGAGTATCATTTTATGTTGAAGCGAATAATATGAATATTAATAAATGTATAATGTTCCAAATGGTAGTAGAATTTTTTTTTGTGCAATATGTGGGAAAATTTAATTTCCCTTATTTGTTACACAAATAGCTATTTACGACGTCTTTTTCAAAAATACTTTTCACTTTTTACTTCATTTATTGTAGTTTAAGTACAAAGAAATAATTGCTTTAATTTCATTAAAAACAAGGACCGGTAGTATTAATTCTTAAACAGGGGTAATTAATTGTTCACTAACGTATTAAATTCACTTGTTTTTTAATCACCTCAATGTATTTCTGAATGGTAATCATTGTAATTAGATAAGTCAGGGTGACTAAAATTTTGAGTAAATTACCGGTCAAATGCCCAATTGCACCAACAAGACTTAAATTTTAATCTACGTTTAAACGAAAAAATGTAAATCGAAGTTTTGACACAATATATTACAATTCATTTGACATTTAATTCCGGTGCAATATTGTCAATTTAAACCATGTTTAATATTTAATTTACGTTGGTGCAATCGGTCAAAAGTCATTTGGAAACATTTAAACATCTTAATTATGTACAATTGTGTTAAATGCATTGACAGCAAAATTTGTAAATAAGGAATATTTGACACATTTGTATTGTAACAGTATTAATGTTGTAGAAAATTAAATATTTGTCCCTTTTCAAAATAACATAAATAACGAACATTTAAAAGCATTTTCTAAATGAAAAAATCTGATGTGGCCAGCACAATACCTTCCGTCAATTCTATGTATTTTGTACAAATCCCATATCAAAAGTTCCTGGGAAAAGATTCTTATTATAACACGAACATATAATATTTTCAACGAATTCCAAACCGAGAGTTTCTTGGAAAAGTTTCTATAAATCCAATAATATCTTATTGTCTATACGGTTTGATTATACATTTCCTTCATATTTAATAGATACAGAGTTAAAGAAATATAAAGAGATTAAATTTCATAAATTAGCCAGCTTTGGTATAATCATGGAAATAGCTGATATATTTAAATAATTCTAATTGACAGATGTCAGTGTCAAGTGCAATTTACATAGTGTATCCTCGTGTTGTAATTTTATTGAATTTATAGAAATTTTTCCAAAGAACTCTCAGTATGGAATTTATAGAAAATAGTTTTTTATGTTCGTGTTACAATTTTACTGGATATATAGAATTTTTTCCAAGGAACTTTTGGTATGTGCTTTGTACAAAATACATATAATTGACGGAAGATATTGTGCTGGCCACATCAGATATTTTTTTATTGAATCTTAATTGTTCTAAATAATAGAAAATAAATAATAATACATCAGTAGTGACAGCACGCACTTTATAATTCTATCAAATGAGGCATTTGTTTTCGCTTTTCGTCACGAAGCGAAAATTTGCTAGCATGCTTGTTTCAAAATATTCGCCTGCAATCGTACGACTCGAGGTGAAAGTGTCAAAGTAACGTCATTATTTTGCCACAATTCTATTCAAAGCCAAATATTTTTTTATTTTAATAGTATAAAATATAAAAATTTCCGAAACAAAAAGCGAGTATAAAATTCTAAAGTGCATGCTACCAGGATTCGTAAAAGTAAAATCGCATTCGCCCGCTTTCTATGATAGAATTTTAAAGTGCGTGCTACCACTACAGGTAAACATCAAAATTTCTCAAACAAATAAGGCACAAATGTCATGGCAAACTGATAATACATTAAAGTTTCCTCACTTTGAAAAATTAATAAGTAAGTTAATTTTTCATGAAAATGCAAATATTAGGCATCATTAACACTGTTCCTTTGAATTTGTTTTCTTACCAGGAAGTCACAGCCCTCATTACTGCATGCATGTCTTTATCTTTGGAGCACAGCCCGCACACAGCTACCGCTCCTCGTTCCGTACTAGCGTACTAGCCCCACACTAACACAGCTCCTCTTGTGGCTGTGGCGCCCGAACCTTCACTTCCACTGAAGCGCCGTCCCAGCCGCCCAGCACGCTCAGCAAACTCCTGATACATAATTCCAGAGCGGAATGCTCCGGAAGCACCAGCAGTTCCTGCTGAGGAACATCCGGAGACTGAATCAACACATTTTCACCGCATTGGACTTTAACTGTGTATGAATAATTGGAGGCCAGTTGCGGGTTGTCAAATAGCCGCTGTTGACACCGAGACCCGGATATGAAAGACAAACAAGAAATTGAATGCGGAAATAATATAATCGGTTATTTTGAAATGGTGAAGAGAGTGGATCCGAGCAGCGGGCACACATATTGCTGAACTCGCAGGCGTCTTCATGGATTACCTCCTTGGAGTTAGGAGGCATGAATGGGACTGTGTCCGGGCTGCCCTCTTTCCGATAGCGACACGGAAACGCCAGCAGCTCTGCCGTCTTCTCGTAAAGAAGGCAACGCTTCCTGACGAGTTTGGCATATACCTCTCTGTTTTCCAAAAATTTATCTTTTCTAAATTTGAGATCCGAGTCCCAATTGTTTTTGCAAGAGGTATCGAGTGAGTGTGTCCGGGTGTTGTCTGCGCCAATTGGCGCGCCTGACGCAGAACCTGGAGCCATCCCGGACCACCGTGATTTTCTCACACGATGCGTAGTGTTGTAGCAACCGCATCACACATTCCGCATCTGGTGCGCCACTCACAAAACCAATTGCTATGTTTTTCCCGTTTCCGCCAGCCGATGTCCTGCAAACATAAGAATGTGAGTGTAGTTTCTATCTAAACATAATAATAGTAATAATACTAATAGAACATGAATTTATCAAATGTAAAACTAAATTTATCTTAAAATATGATTCAAATACATCAAAATGTGCCATGAAGAAAATTATGTTTGTTAGAAGATAGATTATAACGGCATGTCTAAGTTTACACCCGTGACACACTACAAAAATTAATAATTAAGTTAATTTTTCATGGAAATGCAAATATTTGACATCATTAGCACTGTTCCTTTGTTTTCTTACCTCGAAGTAACAGCCCTCGTTGTCGTTACTGCAAGTCTTTATCTTCGTAGCATAGCCCGCACACAGCCACCAGCACGCTCAGCAAACTCCTGATGCATAATTCCAGAGCGGAATGCTCCGGAAGCACCAGCAGTTCCTGCTGAAGAACATCCCGAGACTGAATGAGCACATTTTCACCGCGTTGGACTTTAATGGTATAGGAATAATTGGAGGCGAGTTGGGGGTTGTCAAACAGCCGCACTGCGTTGTACAACTTGGCTGTTGAAACGGAGACCCGGGTATGAAGGACGAACAGGAAATGGAATGCGGAAATAATATAATCGGACATTTTGGAGTGGTGAATATCGGGTGTTATTTGGGCGGGGTTGGCAAGAACGAGCTCGAGATGTTGATCCTCACAGTGCTGTAGAAGCTGGTTTCGGCGGCCGAACCAGTCGCAGTGGTTGGAGCCGAGCAACGGGCACACATATTGCCGGAACTCGCAGGCGTCTTCATGGTTTACCTCCTTGGCATAAAGGGGACTGTGCCCGGGCAGCCCTCCTTCCGATAACGACACGGGAACGCCAGCAGCTCACGAATTTGGCAGAGGCCGCACACCGCCGCCCCGTCGTGCTGCTGGAACACGGGCCCCCTCTTCAGCACCTGCTCGCATTTCGAGCACACAAGCTACGCAAGTATATGCGGAGGGATATCCACCCTGGCTGCAAATCGAAACCATTATTAATAAGTTTCTTTTCTTGTTCTTCCTCATAATGAAACCATAATAAATATTTCCAAATTATACATTCACCCCAATTCTGTAACAAATTTACTCTCCCCACAGCACTGCTATACAAACATCAAATAATAAAACAAAAATAACGGGCTTTCTGTCTGTTTCTGTTGATCATAACTTTTAGCAATGTTGTTAAGAATGAGAAACAAAAAAAGAATTGGTGTGATTGTTTTGTTTTGTTATTGGTAATGTAAATTATCCAACGTTCTGCTATTGAAAAAGTCCATAATACAGAATTACACATCTGTGATAGAATGAAATTCAAAAACGTATATCTGCTCATTACTCAGTTCAAAAGTCAAGTTGTCAAAATTGATCGAGAAAAATATTGTCATTCACCGTTTTCTAAATTATTTCTATTTCTAAAATAGAAGAAAAGTTTTGATTTTTTAGATAACATTTTTGACAATATTTCGTGTCAAATTGACATTTAATTAAATAGTTTAAACTGACATAAGTTTTTGTTCACAGCCTACTCCGAGTTAGGATTTTTTTTTTAACACACCATATTATTCAACTTAGTAAAATTGAATGAGCATGTATACATGTTGAACACTGATATATACCTCTCTATTGTCGAAGAACTTGTCCTTCTTAAATTTGACATCCCAGTCCCAGTTTGTTTTGTATGTGGCACCGAGTGTATGTGTTCGGGCGCATTACAGGCGCATCTCGCAGCGATGCAGGTGGAGCTGCGCGCAGAGCACAGGGGCACGAACAAAGATTTGAAAATCTTTGTACGTGTACTTGACCCCGCACATCACTTGGCCCACAGCAGTCTCCACGAGGAAACGTTGCCAATTGGCGCGCTGGACGCAGAACCTGGTGCCAGCCCGCACCACCGTGATCTTCTCGCAGGTCAGGTAGTGTTGCCACGCTGCAGCACCGCGTCACACACACCGCAACTGGTGCGCCACTCACAAAACCACATGGAGTGCTTCTCCTTCTTCCACCAGCTGATGTCCTGCAAACATAAGAATGTGAGTGTAGTTTTTTTCTAAACGTAATAATACTAATAGAACATGAATTTATCAAATGTAAAACTAAATTTATCTTAAAATATGATTCAAAGACATCAAAATGTGCCATAAAGAAAATTATGTGTGTTAGAAAATAGATTATAACGGCATGTCTAAGTTTACACCCGTGACACAGTACAAAAATTAATGAACATTAACTCTTAGTTATAGTACGTGTACAACAGCACTGCTATACAAACATCAAATAATAAAACAAAAATAACGGGCTTTCTGTCTGTTTCTATTGATCATAAGTTTTAGCAATGTTGTTAAGAATGAGAAACAAAAAAAGAATTGGAGTGATTGTTTCGTTTTGTTACTGGTAATGCAAATTATCCAACGTTCTGCTATTAAAAAAGTCCATAATACAGAATTACAGATCTGTGATAGAATGAAATTCTGAAGAAATGAGCATCGATATTTCAAATATATAAGTATGTGTCGAATTTGATATAGTTGAAAAGAACATTGGAAAAATTAACAGTTTCCTAATATAGTTACCAAAAATTATTCAGTTAATTTGATTGTAATATTTCTCCATGGACATCGTAATGGGCAAAGATATAAATTTTTCAATGCTTTACAAATGAAACTGAAAAAACTTGAAAACAAACAGTTTATAATAATTATCTGATAATTTAAATTGTTTCATTATCACAACTATTGTTTTTTTAAATAAATGTTGCATATAAAAATTATAACTTTTGACATATTATCTCCAGATTCAACACATACCGTGAATATTTTTTTTGACATTTAATTAAATACTTTGAAACTGACATACGTTTTTTGTTCGTAACCTACTCCGAGTTAGTATTATTCAACTTAGTAAAATGGAATGAACATGTACACATGTTCAATCAATTTTACTAAGTTGAAGACTGACATTTACCTCTCTATTTTCGAAAAATTTATCTTTTCTGAATTTCAGATCCCAGTCTCAATTGTTTTTGTAAGAGGCATCGAGTGTGTGGGTTCGGGTGTTGCCTGCGCATTCCAGGCGCATCCCGCACCGATGCAGGTGGAGCTGCGCGCAAAGCACAAAGCACATCACTTGGCCCACAGCAGTCTCCACCAGGAAACGTTGCCAATTGGCGCGCTGGACGCAGAACCTGAAGCCATCCCGGACCACCGTGATTTTCTCGCACGATGCGTAGTGTTGCAGCAACCGCATCACACATTCCGCATCTGGTGCGCCACTCACAAAACCAATTGCTATGTTTTTCCCGTTTCCGCCAGCCGATGTCCTGCAAACATAAGAATGTGAGTGTAGTTTCTATCTAAACATAATAATAGTAATAATACTAATAGAACATGAATTTATCAAATGTAAAACTAAATTTATCTTAAAATATGATTCAAATAAATTTTTATCAAAGTGTGCAGTGAAGAAAATTATATATGTTAGAAAATATACCGGGAAAAACAGTTTTTCCTTGCCCAAAAGTGGCCTATTAATTTTAAACAAAAATTAAATTCTGCATCCAAATCAAAAAGCAATAATCACATGAACAAGTGATTTAGGGTGACTAGCTAGGAGATGACTAGCAGTGTTTTCACGCTGTCAATCGTTTATGGATTATTTTAGAGAAAAATATTTCAAATAAAAGTTGTGTACAATTAATTTTTCTATAACTGCTATTTGAACTATTTTGAGATTTTATTTCAATACTATGGCCAACACTATAAAAAAGTAATTTTATAAAATTTTAAATTCAATTTCTTCAGTTACGAAACATGTGTACGATGTGTGTCTAAAATGAATAGGCCACTTGTGGGCAAGGAAAAACTGATTTTCCATGTTAAAAGCCTATGGGCCGGTTTTCGTGTTACAGCCGGTATATAATGGGCCTAAGCTTACAACAATCGGTGACATTTTTCATTGTTTAAAATTGCATTTATCAATTTTGACATATTTAATTTTAAATTTAAATATACGTAATTTTTTTCATGGCACAGTTTAGAAATATTTTTCCTACTATCATTTGAAAAAGTCCTTTAATACCTAAAATATTCGTTAGGACAAGTAATTTTTTTGCAAACATTGTAAAATTATTTAGAGAGGAAAAGTGTGAAAATTCCGCACTAAAAAAATAACAGTAAGTTTTTTCGCACTCAGTAGAGTATCATTTTATGTTGAAGCGAATAATATGAATATTAATAAATGTATAATGTTCCAAATGGTAGTAGAATTTTTTTTTGTGCAATATGTGGGAAAATTTAATTTCCCTTATTTGTTACACAAATAGCTATTTACGACGTCTTTTTCAAAAATACTTTTCACTTTTTACTTCATTTATTGTAGTTTAAGTACAAAGAAATAATTGCTTTAATTTCATTAAAAACAAGGACCGGTAGTATTAATTCTTAAACAGGGGTAATTAATTGTTCACTAACGTATTAAATTCACTTGTTTTTTAATCACCTCAATGTATTTCTGAATGGTAATCATTGTAATTAGATAAGTCAGGGTGACTAAAATTTTGAGTAAATTACCGGTCAAATGCCCAATTGCACCAACAAGACTTAAATTTTAATCTACGTTTAAACGAAAAAATGTAAATCGAAGTTTTGACACAATATATTACAATTCATTTGACATTTAATTCCGGTGCAATATTGTCAATTTAAACCATGTTTAATATTTAATTTACGTTGGTGCAATCGGTCAAAAGTCATTTGGAAACATTTAAACATCTTAATTATGTACCCAAGTAATTGTGTTAAATGCATTGACAGCAAAATTTGTAAATAAGGAATATTTGACACATTTGTATTGTAACAGTATTAATGTTGTAGAAAATTAAATATTTGTCCCTTTTCAAAATAACATAAATAACGAACATTTAAAAGCATTTTCTAAATGAAAAAATCTGATGTGGCCAGCACAATACCTTCCGTCAATTCTATGTATTTTGTACAAATCCCATATCAAAAGTTCCTGGGAAAAGATTCTTATTATAACACGAACATATAATATTTTCAACGAATTCCAAACCGAGAGTTTCTTGGAAAAGTTTCTATAAATCCAATAATATCTTATTGTCTATACGGTTTGATTATACATTTCCTTCATATTTAATAGATACAGAGTTAAAGAAATATAAAGAGATTAAATTTCATAAATTAGCCAGCTTTGGTATAATCATGGAAATAGCTGATATATTTAAATAATTCTAATTGACAGATGTCAGTGTCAAGTGCAATTTACATAGTGTATCCTCGTGTTGTAATTTTATTGAATTTATAGAAATTTTTCCAAAGAACTCTCAGTATGGAATTTATAGAAAATAGTTTTTTATGTTCGTGTTACAATTTTACTGGATACATAGAATTTTTTCCAAGGAACTTTTGGTATGTGCTTTGTACAAAATACATATAATTGACGGAAGATATTGTGCTGGCCACATCAGATATTTTTTTATTGAATCTTAAGCCTCATTTCCACCGATTGTCCTAATGCGTAAGAGCAATAATTAATAGCTAAGCGCAATGCGTAAAAATGTTTATCATATGACAACGTTTACAACCATTTCCAGCTCTGCATAAGGCTTAATGCTTAAGAACTAAGAGCAATGCGTAAAAACAAATGATTGAAAAATTCTAACCTGAACTGTCAACTCTCAGTCTATTTTATAATTATTAACTTTTAATTAATTTTTCGGTATCGATATAAATACATAAAATTGTGTATAGGTATAACATATTAAAAAAAGAAGAATTGCTGCTGCAATGGCAGTCTACTAAACAACAATTAATTCGGAAAAAAGATATGACATTTCTGTTGAATTGTCACTAAACAAAATAGCTGGAAATGGTATCCTAGTAAATTGTTATAATTCATTAAGCCTTATGTATTAAGCATTAAGACATTCGGTGGAAATGAGGCTTTAATTGTTCTAAATAATAGAAAATAAATAATAATACATCAGTAGTGACAGCACGCACTTTATAATTCTATCAAATGAGGCATTTGTTTTCGCTTTTCGTCACGAAGCGAAAATTTGCTAGCATGCTTGTTTCAAAATATTCGCCTGCAATCGTACGACTCGAGGTGAAAGTGTCAAAGTAACGTCATTATTTTGCCACAATTCTATTCAAAGCCAAATATTTTTTTATTTTAATAGTATAAAATATAAAAATTTCCGAAACAAAAAGCGAGTATAAAATTCTAAAGTGCATGCTACCAGGATTCGTAAAAGTAAAATCGCATTCGCCCGCTTTCTATGATAGAATTTTAAAGTGCGTGCTACCACTACAGGTAAACATCAAAATTTCTCAAACAAATAAGGCACAAATGTCATGGCAAACTGATAATACATTAAAGTTTCCTCACTTTGAAAAATTAATAAGTAAGTTAATTTTTCATGAAAATGCAAATATTAGGCATCATTAACACTGTTCCTTTGAATTTGTTTTCTTACCAGGAAGTCACAGCCCTCATTACTGCATGCATGTCTTTATCTTTGGAGCACAGCCCGCACACAGCTACCGCTCCTCGTTCCGTACTAGCGTACTAGCCCCACACTAACACAGCTCCTCTTGTGGCTGTGGCGCCCGAACCTTCACTTCCACTGAAGCGCCGTCCCAGCCGCCCAGCACGCTCAGCAAACTCCTGATACATAATTCCAGAGCGGAATGCTCCGGAAGCACCAGCAGTTCCTGCTGAGGAACATCCGGAGACTGAATCAACACATTTTCACCGCATTGGACTTTAACTGTGTATGAATAATTGGAGGCCAGTTGCGGGTTGTCAAATAGCCGCTGTTGACACCGAGACCCGGATATGAAAGACAAACAAGAAATTGAATGCGGAAATAATATAATCGGTTATTTTGAAATGGTGAAGAGAGTGGATCCGAGCAGCGGGCACACATATTGCTGAACTCGCAGGCGTCTTCATGGATTACCTCCTTGGAGTTAGGAGGCATGAATGGGACTGTGTCCGGGCTGCCCTCTTTCCGATAGCGACACGGAAACGCCAGCAGCTCTGCCGTCTTCTCGTAAAGAAGGCAACGCTTCCTGACGAGTTTGGCATATACCTCTCTGTTTTCCAAAAATTTATCTTTTCTAAATTTGAGATCCGAGTCCCAATTGTTTTTGCAAGAGGTATCGAGTGAGTGTGTCCGGGTGTTGTCTGCGCCAATTGGCGCGCCTGACGCAGAACCTGGAGCCATCCCGGACCACCGTGATTTTCTCACACGATGCGTAGTGTTGTAGCAACCGCATCACACATTCCGCATCTGGTGCGCCACTCACAAAACCAATTGCTATGTTTTTCCCGTTTCCGCCAGCCGATGTCCTGCAAACATAAGAATGTGAGTGTAGTTTCTATCTAAACATAATAATAGTAATAATACTAATAGAACATGAATTTATCAAATGTAAAACTAAATTTATCTTAAAATATGATTCAAATACATCAAAATGTGCCATGAAGAAAATTATGTTTGTTAGAAGATAGATTATAACGGCATGTCTAAGTTTACACCCGTGACACACTACAAAAATTAATAATTAAGTTAATTTTTCATGGAAATGCAAATATTTGACATCATTAGCACTGTTCCTTTGTTTTCTTACCTCGAAGTAACAGCCCTCGTTGTCGTTACTGCAAGTCTTTATCTTCGTAGCATAGCCCGCACACAGCCACCAGCACGCTCAGCAAACTCCTGATGCATAATTCCAGAGCGGAATGCTCCGGAAGCACCAGCAGTTCCTGCTGAAGAACATCCCGAGACTGAATGAGCACATTTTCACCGCGTTGGACTTTAATGGTATAGGAATAATTGGAGGCGAGTTGGGGGTTGTCAAACAGCCGCACTGCGTTGTACAACTTGGCTGTTGAAACGGAGACCCGGGTATGAAGGACGAACAGGAAATGGAATGCGGAAATAATATAATCGGACATTTTGGAGTGGTGAATATCGGGTGTTATTTGGGCGGGGTTGGCAAGAACGAGCTCGAGATGTTGATCCTCACAGTGCTGTAGAAGCTGGTTTCGGCGGCGGAACCAGTCGCAGTGGTTGGAGCCGAGCAACGGGCACACATATTGCCGGAACTCGCAGGCGTCTTCATGGTTTACCTCCTTGGCATAAAGGGGACTGTGCCCGGGCAGCCCTCCTTCCGATAACGACACGGGAACGCCAGCAGCTCACGAATTTGGCAGAGGCCGCACACCGCCGCCCCGTCGTGCTGCTGGAACACGGGCCCCCTCTTCAGCACCTGCTCGCATTTCGAGCACACAAGCTACGCAAGTATATGCGGAGGGATATCCACCCTGGCTGCAAATCGAAACCATTATTAATAAGTTTCTTTTCTTGTTCTTCCTCATAATGAAACCATAATAAATATTTCCAAATTATACATTCACCCCAATTCTGTAACAAATTTACTCTCCCCACAGCACTGCTATACAAACATCAAATAATAAAACAAAAATAACGGGCTTTCTGTCTGTTTCTGTTGATCATAACTTTTAGCAATGTTGTTAAGAATGAGAAACAAAAAAAGAATTGGTGTGATTGTTTTGTTTTGTTATTGGTAATGTAAATTATCCAACGTTCTGCTATTGAAAAAGTCCATAATACAGAATTACACATCTGTGATAGAATGAAATTCAAAAACGTATATCTGCTCATTACTCAGTTCAAAAGTCAAGTTGTCAAAATTGATCGAGAAAAATATTGTCATTCACCGTTTTCTAAATTATTTCTATTTCTAAAATAGAAGAAAAGTTTTGATTTTTTAGATAACATTTTTGACAATATTTCGTGTCAAATTGACATTTAATTAAATAGTTTAAACTGACATAAGTTTTTGTTCACAGCCTACTCCGAGTTAGGATTTTTTTTTTAACACACCATATTATTCAACTTAGTAAAATTGAATGAGCATGTATACATGTTGAACACTGATATATACCTCTCTATTGTCGAAGAACTTGTCCTTCTTAAATTTGACATCCCAGTCCCAGTTTGTTTTGTATGTGGCACCGAGTGTATGTGTTCGGGCGCATTACAGGCGCATCTCGCAGCGATGCAGGTGGAGCTGCGCGCAGAGCACAGGGGCACGAACAAAGATTTGAAAATCTTTGTACGTGTACTTGACCCCGCACATCACTTGGCCCACAGCAGTCTCCACGAGGAAACGTTGCCAATTGGCGCGCTGGACGCAGAACCTGGTGCCAGCCCGCACCACCGTGATCTTCTCGCAGGTCAGGTAGTGTTGCCACGCTGCAGCACCGCGTCACACACACCGCAACTGGTGCGCCACTCACAAAACCACATGGAGTGCTTCTCCTTCTTCCACCAGCTGATGTCCTGCAAACATAAGAATGTGAGTGTAGTTTTTTTCTAAACGTAATAATACTAATAGAACATGAATTTATCAAATGTAAAACTAAATTTATCTTAAAATATGATTCAAAGACATCAAAATGTGCCATAAAGAAAATTATGTGTGTTAGAAAATAGATTATAACGGCATGTCTAAGTTTACACCCGTGACACACTACAAAAATTAATGAACATTAACTCTTAGTTATAGTACGTGTACAACAGCACTGCTATACAAACATCAAATAATAAAACAAAAATAACGGGCTTTCTGTCTGTTTCTATTGATCATAAGTTTTAGCAATGTTGTTAAGAATGAGAAACAAAAAAAGAATTGGAGTGATTGTTTCGTTTTGTTACTGGTAATGCAAATTATCCAACGTTCTGCTATTAAAAAAGTCCATAATACAGAATTACAGATCTGTGATAGAATGAAATTCTGAAGAAATGAGCATCGATATTTCAAATATGTAAGTATGTGTCGAATTTGATATAGTTGAAAAGAACATTGGAAAAATTAACAGTTTCCTAATATAGTTACCAAAAATTATTCAGTTAATTTGATTGTAATATTTCTCCATGGACATCGTAATGGGCAAAGATATAAATTTTTCAATGCTTTACAAATGAAACTGAAAAAACTTGAAAACAAACAGTTTATAATAATTATCTGATAATTTAAATTGTTTCATTATCACAACTATTGTTTTTTTAAATAAATGTTGCATATAAAAATTATAACTTTTGACATATTATCTCCAGATTCAACACATACCGTGAATATTTTTTTTGACATTTAATTAAATACTTTGAAACTGACATACGTTTTTTGTTCGTAACCTACTCCGAGTTAGTATTATTCAACTTAGTAAAATGGAATGAACATGTATACATGTTCAATCAATTTTACTAAGTTGAAGACTGACATTTACCTCTCTATTTTCGAAAAATTTATCTTTTCTGAATTTCAGATCCCAGTCTCAATTGTTTTTGTAAGAGGCATCGAGTGTGTGGGTTCGGGTGTTGCCTGCGCATTCCAGGCGCATCCCGCACCGATGCAGGTGGAGCTGCGCGCAAAGCACAAAGCACATCACTTGGCCCACAGCAGTCTCCACCAGGAAACGTTGCCAATTGGCGCGCTGGACGCAGAACCTGAAGCCATCCCGGACCACCGTGATTTTCTCGCACGATGCGTAGTGTTGCAGCAACCGCATCACACATTCCGCATCTGGTGCGCCACTCACAAAACCAATTGCTATGTTTTTCCCGTTTCCGCCAGCCGATGTCCTGCAAACATAAGAATGTGAGTGTAGTTTCTATCTAAACATAATAATAGTAATAATACTAATAGAACATGAATTTATCAAATGTAAAACTAAATTTATCTTAAAATATGATTCAAATAAATTTTTATCAAAGTGTGCAGTGAAGAAAATTATATATGTTAGAAAATATACCGGGAAAAACAGTTTTTCCTTGCCCAAAAGTGGCCTATTAATTTTAAACAAAAATTAAATTCTGCATCCAAATCAAAAAGCAATAATCACATGAACAAGTGATTTAGGGTGACTAGCTAGGAGATGACTAGCAGTGTTTTCACGCTGTCAATCGTTTATGGATTATTTTAGAGAAAAATATTTCAAATAAAAGTTGTGTACAATTAATTTTTCTATAACTGCTATTTGAACTATTTTGAGATTTTATTTCAATACTATGGCCAACACTATAAAAAAGTAATTTTATAAAATTTTAAATTCAATTTCTTCAGTTACGAAACATGTGTACGATGTGTGTCTAAAATGAATAGGCCACTTGTGGGCAAGGAAAAACTGATTTTCCATGTTAAAAGCCTATGGGCCGGTTTTCGTGTTACAGCCGGTATATAATGGGCCTAAGCTTACAACAATCGGTGACATTTTTCATTGTTTAAAATTGCATTTATCAATTTTGACATATTTAATTTTAAATTTAAATATACGTAATTTTTTTCATGGCACAGTTTAGAAATATTTTTCCTACTATCATTTGAAAAAGTCCTTTAATACCTAAAATATTCGTTAGGACAAGTAATTTTTTTGCAAACATTGTAAAATTATTTAGAGAGGAAAAGTGTGAAAATTCCGCACTAAAAAAATAACAGTAAGTTTTTTCGCACTCAGTAGAGTATCATTTTATGTTGAAGCGAATAATATGAATATTAATAAATGTATAATGTTCCAAATGGTAGTAGAATTTTTTTTTGTGCAATATGTGGGAAAATTTAATTTCCCTTATTTGTTACACAAATAGCTATTTACGACGTCTTTTTCAAAAATACTTTTCACTTTTTACTTCATTTATTGTAGTTTAAGTACAAAGAAATAATTGCTTTAATTTCATTAAAAACAAGGACCGGTAGTATTAATTCTTAAACAGGGGTAATTAATTGTTCACTAACGTATTAAATTCACTTGTTTTTTAATCACCTCAATGTATTTCTGAATGGTAATCATTGTAATTAGATAAGTCAGGGTGACTAAAATTTTGAGTAAATTACCGGTCAAATGCCCAATTGCACCAACAAGACTTAAATTTTAATCTACGTTTAAACGAAAAAATGTAAATCGAAGTTTTGACACAATATATTACAATTCATTTGACATTTAATTCCGGTGCAATATTGTCAATTTAAACCATGTTTAATATTTAATTTACGTTGGTGCAATCGGTCAAAAGTCATTTGGAAACATTTAAACATCTTAATTATGTACCCAAGTAATTGTGTTAAATGCATTGACAGCAAAATTTGTAAATAAGGAATATTTGACACATTTGTATTGTAACAGTATTAATGTTGTAGAAAATTAAATATTTGTCCCTTTTCAAAATAACATAAATAACGAACATTTAAAAGCATTTTCTAAATGAAAAAATCTGATGTGGCCAGCACAATACCTTCCGTCAATTCTATGTATTTTGTACAAATCCCATATCAAAAGTTCCTGGGAAAAGATTCTTATTATAACACGAACACATAATATTTTCAACGAATTCCAAACCGAGAGTTTCTTGGAAAAGTTTCTATAAATCCAATAATATCTTATTGTCTATACGGTTTGATTATACATTTCCTTCATATTTAATAGATACAGAGTTAAAGAAATATAAAGAGATTAAATTTCATAAATTAGCCAGCTTTGGTATAATCATGGAAATAGCTGATATATTTAAATAATTCTAATTGACAGATGTCAGTGTCAAGTGCAATTTACATAGTGTATCCTCGTGTTGTAATTTTATTGAATTTATAGAAATTTTTCCAAAGAACTCTCAGTATGGAATTTATAGAAAATAGTTTTTTATGTTCGTGTTACAATTTTACTGGATATATAGAATTTTTTCCAAGGAACTTTTGGTATGTGCTTTGTACAAAATACATATAATTGACGGAAGATATTGTGCTGGCCACATCAGATATTTTTTTATTGAATCTTAATTGTTCTAAATAATAGAAAATAAATAATAATACATCAGTAGTGACAGCACGCACTTTATAATTCTATCAAATGAGGCATTTGTTTTCGCTTTTCGTCACGAAGCGAAAATTTGCTAGCATGCTTGTTTCAAAATATTCGCCTGCAATCGTACGACTCGAGGTGAAAGTGTCAAAGTAACGTCATTATTTTGCCACAATTCTATTCAAAGCCAAATATTTTTTTATTTTAATAGTATAAAATATAAAAATTTCCGAAACAAAAAGCGAGTATAAAATTCTAAAGTGCATGCTACCAGGATTCGTAAAAGTAAAATCGCATTCGCCCGCTTTCTATGATAGAATTTTAAAGTGCGTGCTACCACTACAGGTAAACATCAAAATTTCTCAAACAAATAAGGCACAAATGTCATGGCAAACTGATAATACATTAAAGTTTCCTCACTTTGAAAAATTAATAAGTAAGTTAATTTTTCATGAAAATGCAAATATTAGGCATCATTAACACTGTTCCTTTGAATTTGTTTTCTTACCAGGAAGTCACAGCCCTCATTACTGCATGCATGTCTTTATCTTTGGAGCACAGCCCGCACACAGCTACCGCTCCTCGTTCCGTACTAGCGTACTAGCCCCACACTAACACAGCTCCTCTTGTGGCTGTGGCGCCCGAACCTTCACTTCCACTGAAGCGCCGTCCCAGCCGCCCAGCACGCTCAGCAAACTCCTGATACATAATTCCAGAGCGGAATGCTCCGGAAGCACCAGCAGTTCCTGCTGAGGAACATCCGGAGACTGAATCAACACATTTTCACCGCATTGGACTTTAACTGTGTATGAATAATTGGAGGCCAGTTGCGGGTTGTCAAATAGCCGCTGTTGACACCGAGACCCGGATATGAAAGACAAACAAGAAATTGAATGCGGAAATAATATAATCGGTTATTTTGAAATGGTGAAGAGAGTGGATCCGAGCAGCGGGCACACATATTGCTGAACTCGCAGGCGTCTTCATGGATTACCTCCTTGGAGTTAGGAGGCATGAATGGGACTGTGTCCGGGCTGCCCTCTTTCCGATAGCGACACGGAAACGCCAGCAGCTCTGCCGTCTTCTCGTAAAGAAGGCAACGCTTCCTGACGAGTTTGGCATATACCTCTCTGTTTTCCAAAAATTTATCTTTTCTAAATTTGAGATCCGAGTCCCAATTGTTTTTGCAAGAGGTATCGAGTGAGTGTGTCCGGGTGTTGTCTGCGCCAATTGGCGCGCCTGACGCAGAACCTGGAGCCATCCCGGACCACCGTGATTTTCTCACACGATGCGTAGTGTTGTAGCAACCGCATCACACATTCCGCATCTGGTGCGCCACTCACAAAACCAATTGCTATGTTTTTCCCGTTTCCGCCAGCCGATGTCCTGCAAACATAAGAATGTGAGTGTAGTTTCTATCTAAACATAATAATAGTAATAATACTAATAGAACATGAATTTATCAAATGTAAAACTAAATTTATCTTAAAATATGATTCAAATACATCAAAATGTGCCATGAAGAAAATTATGTTTGTTAGAAGATAGATTATAACGGCATGTCTAAGTTTACACCCGTGACACACTACAAAAATTAATAATTAAGTTAATTTTTCATGGAAATGCAAATATTTGACATCATTAGCACTGTTCCTTTGTTTTCTTACCTCGAAGTAACAGCCCTCGTTGTCGTTAGTGCAAGTCTTTATCTTCGTAGCATAGCCCGCACACAGCCACCAGCACGCTCAGCAAACTCCTGATGCATAATTCCAGAGCGGAATGCTCCGGAAGCACCAGCAGTTCCTTCTGAAGAACATCCCGAGACTGAATGAGCACATTTTCACCGCGTTGGACTTTAATGGTATAGGAATAATTGGAGGCGAGTTGGGGGTTGTCAAACAGCCGCACTGCGTTGTACAACTTGGCTGTTGAAACGGAGACCCGGGTATGAAGGACGAACAGGAAATGGAATGCGGAAATAATATAATCGGACATTTTGGAGTGGTGAATATCGGGTGTTATTTGGGCGGGGTTGGCAAGAACGAGCTCGAGATGTTGATCCTCACAGTGCTGTAGAAGCTGGTTTCGGCGGCCGAACCAGTCGCAGTGGTTGGAGCCGAGCAACGGGCACACATATTGCCGGAACTCGCAGGCGTCTTCATGGTTTACCTCCTTGGCATAAAGGGGACTGTGCCCGGGCAGCCCTCCTTCCGATAACGACACGGGAACGCCAGCAGCTCACGAATTTGGCAGAGGCCGCACTCAGCCGCCCCGTCGTGCTGCTGGAACACGGGCCCCCTCTTCAGCACCTGCTCGCATTTCGAGCACACAAGCTACGCAAGTATATGCGGAGGGATATCCACCCTGGCTGCAAATCGAAACCATTATTAATAAGTTTCTTTTCTTGTTCTTCCTCATAATGAAACCATAATAAATATTTCCAAATTATACATTCACCCCAATTCTGTAACAAATTTACTCTCCCCACAGCACTGCTATACAAACATCAAATAATAAAACAAAAATAACGGGCTTTCTGTCTGTTTCTGTTGATCATAACTTTTAGCAATGTTGTTAAGAATGAGAAACAAAAAAAGAATTGGTGTGATTGTTTTGTTTTGTTATTGGTAATGTAAATTATCCAACGTTCTGCTATTGAAAAAGTCCATAATACAGAATTACACATCTGTGATAGAATGAAATTCAAAAACGTATATCTGCTCATTACTCAGTTCAAAAGTCAAGTTGTCAAAATTGATCGAGAAAAATATTGTCATTCACCGTTTTCTAAATTATTTCTATTTCTAAAATAGAAGAAAAGTTTTGATTTTTTAGATAACATTTTTGACAATATTTCGTGTCAAATTGACATTTAATTAAATAGTTTAAACTGACATAAGTTTTTGTTCACAGCCTACTCCGAGTTAGGATTTTTTTTTTAACACACCATATTATTCAACTTAGTAAAATTGAATGAGCATGTATACATGTTGAACACTGATATATACCACTCTATTGTCGAAGAACTTGTCCTTCTTAAATTTGACATCCCAGTCCCAGTTTGTTTTGTATGTGGCACCGAGTGTATGTGTTCGGGCGCATTACAGGCGCATCTCGCAGCGATGCAGGTGGAGCTGCGCGCAGAGCACAGGGGCACGAACAAAGATTTGAAAATCTTTGTACGTGTACTTGACCCCGCACATCACTTGGCCCACAGCAGTCTCCACGAGGAAACGTTGCCAATTGGCGCGCTGGACGCAGAACCTGGTGCCAGCCCGCACCACCGTGATCTTCTCGCAGGTCAGGTAGTGTTGCCACGCTGCAGCACCGCGTCACACACACCGCAACTGGTGCGCCACTCACAAAACCACATGGAGTGCTTCTCCTTCTTCCACCAGCTGATGTCCTGCAAACATAAGAATGTGAGTGTAGTTTTTTTCTAAACGTAATAATACTAATAGAACATGAATTTATCAAATGTAAAACTAAATTTATCTTAAAATATGATTCAAAGACATCAAAATGTGCCATAAAGAAAATTATGTGTGTTAGAAAATAGATTATAACGGCATGTCTAAGTTTACACCCGTGACACACTACAAAAATTAATGAACATTAACTCTTAGTTATAGTACGTGTACAACAGCACTGCTATACAAACATCAAATAATAAAACAAAAATAACGGGCTTTCTGTCTGTTTCTATTGATCATAAGTTTTAGCAATGTTGTTAAGAATGAGAAACAAAAAAAGAATTGGAGTGATTGTTTCGTTTTGTTACTGGTAATGCAAATTATCCAACGTTCTGCTATTAAAAAAGTCCATAATACAGAATTACAGATCTGTGATAGAATGAAATTCCGAAGAAATGAGCATCGATATTTCAAATATATAAGTATGTGTCGAATTTGATATAGTTGAAAAGAACATTGGAAAAATTAACAGTTTCCTAATATAGTTACCAAAAATTATTCAGTTAATTTGATTGTAATATTTCTCCATGGACATCGTAATGGGCAAAGATATAAATTTTTCAATGCTTTACAAATGAAACTGAAAAAACTTGAAAACAAACAGTTTATAATAATTATCTGATAATTTAAATTGTTTCATTATCACAACTATTGTTTTTTTAAATAAATGTTGCATATAAAAATTATAACTTTTGACATATTATCTCCAGATTCAACACATACCGTGAATATTTTTTTTGACATTTAATTAAATACTTTGAAACTGACATACGTTTTTTGTTCGTAACCTACTCCGAGTTAGTATTATTCAACTTAGTAAAATGGAATGAACATGTATACATGTTCAATCAATTTTACTAAGTTGAAGACTGACATTTACCTCTCTATTTTCGAAAAATTTATCTTTTCTGAATTTCAGATCCCAGTCTCAATTGTTTTTGTAAGAGGCATCGAGTGTGTGGGTTCGGGTGTTGCCTGCGCATTCCAGGCGCATCCCGCACCGATGCAGGTGGAGCTGCGCGCAAAGCACAAAGCACATCACTTGGCCCACAGCAGTCTCCACCAGGAAACGTTGCCAATTGGCGCGCTGGACGCAGAACCTGAAGCCATCCCGGACCACCGTGATTTTCTCGCACGATGCGTAGTGTTGCAGCAACCGCATCACACATTCCGCATCTGGTGCGCCACTCACAAAACCAATTGCTATGTTTTTCCCGTTTCCGCCAGCCGATGTCCTGCAAACATAAGAATGTGAGTGTAGTTTCTATCTAAACATAATAATAGTAATAATACTAATAGAACATGAATTTATCAAATGTAAAACTAAATTTATCTTAAAATATGATTCAAATAAATTTTTATCAAAGTGTGCAGTGAAGAAAATTATATATGTTAGAAAATATACCGGGAAAAACAGTTTTTCCTTGCCCAAAAGTGGCCTATTAATTTTAAACAAAAATTAAATTCTGCATCCAAATCAAAAAGCAATAATCACATGAACAAGTGATTTAGGGTGACTAGCTAGGAGATGACTAGCAGTGTTTTCACGCTGTCAATCGTTTATGGATTATTTTAGAGAAAAATATTTCAAATAAAAGTTGTGTACAATTAATTTTTCTATAACTGCTATTTGAACTATTTTGAGATTTTATTTCAATACTATGGCCAACACTATAAAAAAGTAATTTTATAAAATTTTAAATTCAATTTCTTCAGTTACGAAACATGTGTACGATGTGTGTCTAAAATGAATAGGCCACTTGTGGGCAAGGAAAAACTGATTTTCCATGTTAAAAGCCTATGGGCCGGTTTTCGTGTTACAGCCGGTATATAATGGGCCTAAGCTTACAACAATCGGTGACATTTTTCATTGTTTAAAATTGCATTTATCAATTTTGACATATTTAATTTTAAATTTAAATATACGTAATTTTTTTCATGGCACAGTTTAGAAATATTTTTCCTACTATCATTTGAAAAAGTCCTTTAATACCTAAAATATTCGTTAGGACAAGTAATTTTTTTGCAAACATTGTAAAATTATTTAGAGAGGAAAAGTGTGAAAATTCCGCACTAAAAAAATAACAGTAAGTTTTTTCGCACTCAGTAGAGTATCATTTTATGTTGAAGCGAATAATATGAATATTAATAAATGTATAATGTTCCAAATGGTAGTAGAATTTTTTTTTGTGCAATATGTGGGAAAATTTAATTTCCCTTATTTGTTACACAAATAGCTATTTACGACGTCTTTTTCAAAAATACTTTTCACTTTTTACTTCATTTATTGTAGTTTAAGTACAAAGAAATAATTGCTTTAATTTCATTAAAAACAAGGACCGGTAGTATTAATTCTTAAACAGGGGTAATTAATTGTTCACTAACGTATTAAATTCACTTGTTTTTTAATCACCTCAATGTATTTCTGAATGGTAATCATTGTAATTAGATAAGTCAGGGTGACTAAAATTTTGAGTAAATTACCGGTCAAATGCCCAATTGCACCAACAAGACTTACATTTTAATCTACGTTTAAACGAAAAAATGTAAATCGAAGTTTTGACACAATATATTACAATTCATTTGACATTTAATTCCGGTGCAATATTGTCAATTTAAACCATGTTTAATATTTAATTTACGTTGGTGCAATCGGTCAAAAGTCATTTGGAAACATTTAAACATCTTAATTATGTACCCAAGTAATTGTGTTAAATGCATTGACAGCAAAATTTGTAAATAAGGAATATTTGACACATTTGTATTGTAACAGTATTAATGTTGTAGAAAATTAAATATTTGTCCCTTTTCAAAATAACATAAATAACGAACATTTAAAAGCATTTTCTAAATGAAAAAATCTGATGTGGCCAGCACAATACCTTCCGTCAATTCTATGTATTTTGTACAAATCCCATATCAAAAGTTCCTGGGAAAAGATTCTTATTATAACACGAACATATAATATTTTCAACGAATTCCAAACCGAGAGTTTCTTGGAAAAGTTTCTATAAATCCAATAATATCTTATTGTCTATACGGTTTGATTATACATTTCCTTCATATTTAATAGATACAGAGTTAAAGAAATATAAAGAGATTAAATTTCATAAATTAGCCAGCTTTGGTATAATCATGGAAATAGCTGATATATTTAAATAATTCTAATTGACAGATGTCAGTGTTAAGTGCAATTTACATAGTGTATCCTCGTGTTGTAATTTTATTGAATTTATAGAAATTTTTCCAAAGAACTCTCAGTATGGAATTTATAGAAAATAGTTTTTTATGTTCGTGTTACAATTTTACTGGATATATAGAATTTTTTCCAAGGAACTTTTGGTATGTGCTTTGTACAAAATACATATAATTGACGGAAGATATTGTGCTGGCCACATCAGATATTTTTTTATTGAATCTTAATTGTTCTAAATAATAGAAAATAAATAATAATACATCAGTAGTGACAGCACGCACTTTATAATTCTATCAAATGAGGCATTTGTTTTCGCTTTTCGTCACGAAGCGAAAATTTGCTAGCATGCTTGTTTCAAAATATTCGCCTGCAATCGTACGACTCGAGGTGAAAGTGTCAAAGTAACGTCATTATTTTGCCACAATTCTATTCAAAACCAAATATTTTTTTATTTTAATAGTATAAAATATAAAAATTTCCGAAACAAAAAGCGAGTATAAAATTCTAAAGTGCATGCTACCAGGATTCGTAAAAGTAAAATCGCATTCGCCCGCTTTCTATGATAGAATTTTAAAGTGCGTGCTACCACTACAGGTAAACATCAAAATTTCTCAAACAAATAAGGCACAAATGTCATGGCAAACTGATAATACATTAAAGTTTCCTCACTTTGAAAAATTAATAAGTAAGTTAATTTTTCATGAAAATGCAAATATTAGGCATCATTAACACTGTTCCTTTGAATTTGTTTTCTTACCAGGAAGTCACAGCCCTCATTACTGCATGCATGTCTTTATCTTTGGAGCACAGCCCGCACACAGCTACCGCTCCTCGTTCCGTACTAGCGTACTAGCCCCACACTAACACAGCTCCTCTTGTGGCTGTGGCGCCCGAACCTTCACTTCCACTGAAGCGCCGTCCCAGCCGCCCAGCACGCTCAGCAAACTCCTGATACATAATTCCAGAGCGGAATGCTCCGGAAGCACCAGCAGTTCCTGCTGAGGAACATCCGGAGACTGAATCAACACATTTTCACCGCATTGGACTTTAACTGTGTATGAATAATTGGAGGCCAGTTGCGGGTTGTCAAATAGCCGCTGTTGACACCGAGACCCGGATATGAAAGACAAACAAGAAATTGAATGCGGAAATAATATAATCGGTTATTTTGAAATGGTGAAGAGAGTGGATCCGAGCAGCGGGCACACATATTGCTGAACTCGCAGGCGTCTTCATGGATTACCTCCTTGGAGTTAGGAGGCATGAATGGGACTGTGTCCGGGCTGCCCTCTTTCCGATAGCGACACGGAAACGCCAGCAGCTCTGCCGTCTTCTCGTAAAGAAGGCAACGCTTCCTGACGAGTTTGGCATATACCTCTCTGTTTTCCAAAAATTTATCTTTTCTAAATTTGAGATCCGAGTCCCAATTGTTTTTGCAAGAGGTATCGAGTGAGTGTGTCCGGGTGTTGTCTGCGCCAATTGGCGCGCCTGACGCAGAACCTGGAGCCATCCCGGACCACCGTGATTTTCTCACACGATGCGTAGTGTTGTAGCAACCGCATCACACATTCCGCATCTGGTGCGCCACTCACAAAACCAATTGCTATGTTTTTCCCGTTTCCGCCAGCCGATGTCCTGCAAACATAAGAATGTGAGTGTAGTTTCTATCTAAACATAATAATAGTAATAATACTAATAGAACATGAATTTATCAAATGTAAAACTAAATTTATCTTAAAATATGATTCAAATACATCAAAATGTGCCATGAAGAAAATTATGTTTGTTAGAAGATAGATTATAACGGCATGTCTAAGTTTACACCCGTGACACACTACAAAAATTAATAATTAAGTTAATTTTTCATGGAAATGCAAATATTTGACATCATTAGCACTGTTCCTTTGTTTTCTTACCTCGAAGTAACAGCCCTCGTTGTCGTTACTGCAAGTCTTTATCTTCGTAGCATAGCCCGCACACAGCCACCAGCACGCTCAGCAAACTCCTGATGCATAATTCCAGAGCGGAATGCTCCGGAAGCACCAGCAGTTCCTGCTGAAGAACATCCCGAGACTGAATGAGCACATTTTCACCGCGTTGGACTTTAATGGTATAGGAATAATTGGAGGCGAGTTGGGGGTTGTCAAACAGCCGCACTGCGTTGTACAACTTGGCTGTTGAAACGGAGACCCGGGTATGAAGGACGAACAGAAAATGGAATGCGGAAATAATATAATCGGACATTTTTGAGTGGTGAATATCGGGTGTTATTTGGGCGGGGTTGGCAAGAACGAGCTCGAGATGTTGATCCTCACAGTGCTGTAGAAGCTGGTTTCGGCGGCCGAACCAGTCGCAGTGGTTGGAGCCGAGCAACGGGCACACATATTGCCGGAACTCGCAGGCGTCTTCATGGTTTACCTCCTTGGCATAAAGGGGACTGTGCCCGGGCAGCCCTCCTTCCGATAACGACACGGGAACGCCAGCAGCTCACGAATTTGGCAGAGGCCGCACACCGCCGCCCCGTCGTGCTGCTGGAACACGGGCCCCCTCTTCAGCACCTGCTCGCATTTCGATCACACAAGCTACGCAAGTATATGCGGAGGGATATCCACCCTGGCTGCAAATCGAAACCATTATTAATAAGTTTCTTTTCTTGTTCTTCCTCATAATGAAACCATAATAAATATTTCCAAATTATACATTCACCCCAATTCTGTAACAAATTTACTCTCCCCACAGCACTGCTATACAAACATCAAATAATAAAACAAAAATAACGGGCTTTCTGTCTGTTTCTGTTGATCATAACTTTTAGCAATGTTGTTAAGAATGAGAAACAAAAAAAGAATTGGAGTGATTGTTTTGTTTTGTTATTGGTAATGTAAATTATCCAACGTTCTGCTATTGAAAAAGTCCATAATACAGAATTACACATCTGTGATAGAATGAAATTCTGAAGAAATTAGCATCGATATTTCAAATAGGTATGTAAGTATGAGTCGAATTTGATATAGTTGAAAAGAGCATTGGAAAAATTAACAGTTTCTTAATATAGTTACCAAAAAATTATTCAGTTAATTTGATTGTAATATTTCTCCATGGACATCGTAATGGGCAAAGATATAAATTTTTCAATGCTTTACAAATGAAACTGAAAAAACTTGAAAACAAACATTTTATAATAATTATCTGATAATTTAAATTGTTTCATTATCACAACTATTGTTTTTTAAGTAAATGTTGCATATAAAAATTATAACTTTTGACATATTATCTTCAGATTCAACACATACCGTGAATATTTTTTTTTCGTAATACCATACTGTTATTATGACATAACAGGACTAAAACAAGAAATGAGAGAGGATTTGATTTAGAAACTGTATTAATTAATATTAATATATTAATATGTATATCATTATACAGTGTGTTCAGAAAAAAACCAAATTTTAAGGAAGCTATGAGCACAAAAACTTATATCTAATCATTATTCAGTTCAAAAGTCTAGTTGTCAAAATTGATCGAGAAAAATATTGCCATTCACCGTTTTCAAATTTATATCTATTTTTAAAATAGAAGAAAAGTTTTAAATCTTTTAAACTTTAAAACTAACAAACATTTATACATGTTCATTCAATTTTACTAAGTTGAAGACTGATATATACCTCTCTGTATTCGAAAAATATGTCTTCTAAATTTGAGATCCCAGTCCCAAATATTTTTGCATTTGATGCAGATGGAGCTGCGCGCAAAGTTCAGAGGCACGCACAGAGTCTAAAATCATTGTACGTGCACATGACCCCGCACATCACTTGGTCCACAGCAGTCTCCACCAGGAAACGTTGCCAATTGGCGCGCTGGACGCAGAACCTGGAGCCAGCCCGGACCACCGTGATTTTCTCGCACGATGCGTAGTGTTGCAGCAAACGCGTGCCACGCTGCAGTACCGCATCACACATTCCGCATCTGGTGCGCCACTCGCAGAACCACATGCTGTGTTACTCTTTCTTCCACCAGCCGATGTCCTGCAAAAATAAAAATTTATCTTAAAATATGATTCAAATAAATTTTCATCAAAATGTGCTATGTTTGTTAGAAGATAGATATAATGGGCATGTCTAATTTAGAGAAAAATTTAAATAAGAGAGAGTTTGATTTAGAGAGAGTCGACTGTATAACCAAAATGTAATTAGTTTTTCAAATGGATGTCAAGAAGAGGAATGCGAAAGATAAATTTTAGAATTGTAGTATTGGAGTTATCGTCGGAGAAATATTTATAGTTTTATTTATTACCCGACAGTCAATTTTTCTGACTTATGCTAGTGTAAACAAGTATCAGTAAGTTTTTAAAGCATGTGCTGCAGCAGCAAATGACGTCAAAGGGTCAGAATACACACAGGGATACACTATCGCCTTCTTTACTTTGATTTATTTAAATAACATAGGTGATGGACAAACTGTTTTTCTATAGGCTATGAATGACGCGCTGTATGTAATTTGACGTCACAGAAGTGGGAGGTTGTTTTTCATGTCTTTTTGTTGTGCCAGTCTTTTTATTTAATTATATACGAAAATAACAAGAAATTATTGTTAGCTATTATTTATTACTATGAAAAATAATGCATAAACTTTTTTTTTGAAGAATGTGAAACCAGTTAATTTCATTTGATTTGTTGTATTAAAATGGTTAAAAATGAAAGTGTGGCATGATCCGAATTTACATGAAATAATAAAATAAATATCAATCAATCTAATAAATATACTATGCAATTCAACATGGGAAAAGTTGTTTTCTAATATTTCTGTCCCGTAAAATTTTATGGAGTGTGTTATACATAAAATTTTAAAACATAAAATCTGATTTTTTTATGCCAAAATTTATGAATTTACTTCTTTATTAACCGAGTAAAATTAATTTAAAGTTCTGGTAAAAAAAAAATTTAATATGCAAATATGTCAAATAACTAAAAATTCAGAATTTTGTGATCTAAAATTCTATATAAAATTATAGAGAGCATATAATATTTGAAAAAAAAAATCTCCGTAATAAATTGCTATTACCTCCTACAGGTACATACATGTTTAAAACGATACAAATGGTGATAATTTTTAATATACGTTCTAAATATATATATAAAATGTATATTTTATTTGGGATTAAAGAACTGATTAATAATTATATCTAATATAAAATGTAAAATGTACGTATAGTATATCAAAAAACTAACAAATGTAAATGGAATTGTAATAGGTATATGTATATTAAAACTTTTCTAAATATAAGTATCAATCAATTTGTATAAGTGTAATACCTAAAAACAAATAAACTATCTATATATCTATCGATTTAATTTAAAAAAATGCAAGTTTATGTCGTAACTCGAATAATATAAAAGCAAAAAAGTTTTCATCTAATGAAATTGTTATTTTTGCTTACAAAAAATAAACATCTTTTAAATAGTTAGATGCATAATGTTTTGCTAATTTAATACATTATTAAAAAAATTGTCTTACCCATTTTTAGAGCTTAGCAGAAAGTGAAAAGACGAAAAGAGAATTGACTAGTTAATGTCTTCGCTATACTCCAACAGAACAAGAAATGAACCAGATGCTACTAATCACTCTACACTAATCTACTGGCAATGAACGTCCTAGAGGTGGGGCAAACGATTCGATTAATCGTTTCGTTTAATTTTTAGTATGAATCGGTTTAGGTATAAAATGGATTGATTATAAAACAGTAAAAAAATAAAGAAATATTATTTTCATACGTAATATAACAAGTGATATTATTAACAACGATGATATTTTCGAGTGGAACCGAGTTGCAGATTTCTCGAGTCCGAAGGACGAGTGAAATATGCTGCTTCGGTTTTACGAGCAATATCTTCGATTATTAATCATATCACAAGCTTATATTTAATGAGAGAATATAATGAATTTTTGTTAAAATTAGCTGACAATGTTGTAAAAATCCCTTTGTAACGAATATAAATAAGGTGATAATTTCTTTGCTTTTTATCATCGCTGTGATAGACATGTAACTCGGGAGATTCTGAATACTGATTGGCGGAAAACATGTCACGTGACTAAAAGAATTATATTCTCAAGTTTATAATTTATTATTCATATTAAATAAATTTGTAACGATAGTGATATTGACAGAATCGAGCGGGAAATACTGTATCCGGTGTGTATGTGTGGCCGTGGTGAACAAACTACCATCCCCACTACATTTTTACATTATCTACAGATACACCTATGTACGTTAGAAAATTTCGATTTCATGTTACAATCTTCTCATTACATATAGTATGCATGTGCATTAAATTAGATTATTAACGTAAAATAGATTTTATCTAACAACACACATAATCAAACTTAAGTACACACTCAGATGAATTATTTAAATTGCGCAGAAATATGGTTTGTTCACCACGAACTCACTACAAACCGGATACAGTATTTCAGGTTTTGTAATTCCCGCTCGATTTTGCATATGCATATCAGGGAAACAAAAACAAAAGAACAGAACTATAGGTGTGCTTCTGACTAATTTGTGGGCAGAATTTATTTCCGTATCTAAACCAGGGCGCTTTTTTTTACGGAATCGTAGAAGGACCAAGAGTAAAAATAGTAATAGTACCACTTTAAAAAGTGGTAGTACCGGTTAAAAATGGTGGGGCATCAAATTGAAAAAAAAATTCAAATATAATTTGCTCAAAATACTCTATTTTAATTATTTATATAATAATCTTAATTATATACTTTGTATTTTTAGGGATATAAATGCATAGCTAAATATTTCATTTTCACAAGAATATACGTAAATAAAATAAATTATTATTTAATACTTATGTAGAATTATATAATAAATAGAGTTTATTATAAAAAAAATTGTTTGCCAGAAATAAATAAATTTTTATTTTTATTCATTGTCTCTTAAATTAAAATTAAAATAAAAAAAGTTTCAAGAAGACTACCTTTTATTTTTAATTATAAATCTTTTTTATTATGACAAACATAGTTGAAATCTTTTTAGTTTAGACAGGAAATAGAGTTTCTCAAAATTATTAATACCTAAACAATATTGCTGCTGTACTCTATGATGAAATTTGAGAACTATATTTTTATGTTGTGTTGTAAGAAAGTACGTTGACGTATCGTATAAATGGGAGAAAATCAATACTTTCGATTGATTAATTGACCAATCAGATTTCAAGAAATGTATATGGGATCTAAAAGGCAAGAAAAATGAATTAAACAAATGTCATTTGATTGTCTATCAAATTATAAATAGAAAAAATGTTAAATTATTAATTTTAAACAAATTAATTATTGACATACGCACGATTTTATGGTTATTGTATTGTATAATTGCTGATTTTACTGTCTAAGTTGTATTTGCATTCACTATATCACGAGATGTCGCCACCTATTCTTAACTTTATAACTTTAACCTTCATGAAAACCAGGACCGTATTTAAAAGTTATTGTTGTTAAAAAACTTTTAACAGCTTTTTGAGTTAATTTTTTTATTCATTTCAACAAAGATAAAACAATAATTTATAACTAATACAAAATAAATCATCAAACTTGTTTTTTGAAGATGAAAAACTAAAATATTGGCTAGCACAAAATGTCCTGAATACGTTTGTGTGATAGTAACAAATTATTTGTGGAACGTAAAATATGTTAGGCGCTGGCGCCTAAATACCAAATAATAAATATTGGTATTTTTTAAAATTTTTACTATGTACTATTATTTTTCAATTAAATGTTGATATTATATGTACCTATTACAAAAGTTTAATAAATATAATATTTTAAACATTATTCATTTTTACCTCTCGCTGAGAGGTATTGGAATTATGCTAAAAATCGCATATCCAGTTTTTAGTGGATAAGCACGTTTTAAGGTCCCTAGAATCCGATTATAACATTTTTACGATGATGTCCGTATGTGTGTGTATGTGTGTTTGTGTGTGTGTGGATGTTGGAGCCACGGTTTCTCAAATACTATAAGACTTAAAAAATATTTAACTGCAGTTTCCTCAATATGACATTTTTGGTAAGAGCTGATTAGATTTTGATAACAATTGAATAACCGGAAGTAACAGTTTCTTTAAAAAAATCTTCTAAATATTATTTTTTGAAAATTTCAGTTATTAGATACTAATAAAAAGAATATAAAATCTCTATCCGATACATTTAAAAATTTATTATATCTTCTATTGAGTTCAAGATAGAGACATAAATATATAAAATAATAAGGTGTAAATTTATCTCGCAGCCCATGGAAAACAAGTGGAAAAATTAAAATGTTTGTAACAGATAAATGTGTCAAAAAGCCAAACACATTACTGAAGACTTTTCCTGGGAAGTACATTTAATATAATATTTCTTATTTTATTATTAATTAAATATTTATAATTATAGATACATATACCCTTGAGAAATACCGCCAATCTCATCAATGAATTGGAAGAATCTCGAACATAGAAGAATAAGAGTGAATAGAATGAATTAAAAATATATAAAGAAGATATGTGTTTTTGTGTGTATCAGAAATGTCAAATATGTACAATACTTATATAGCCTAATATGGAAACGGCGAGAGGTTTTGTGATGGCCACAACAGATTTTTTATTCAATAAATGTCATATTTTGTTATATACATTATAGGGTACAGAAAGGAACTATTTAAACAATAATTATTTATTAAATTAATATTTTTTGATATTTTTAAAATATATCAAACTTAGTATTTATATGAGTACTAACCATATAAAATATAAATAAGAGAGAAAAATCAGTTGACGCCGGGATTTGAACCCGGGACCACCACATACTAAGTTTGATATACTTTAAAAATATCAAAAAATATTAATTTAATATTTATCGGTATGTTTCTCCTAAAAATATAATGTCGCTCGTGGACGAAATCCATTGTCAATAACTCTTAAATCTTTGGAACGATGCCGCATTCGACATGTTTAAGAGAGATGGCTGGTTGTTGCCAGGGTTGATGTAGCTCAGATAGGAGAGCACCAGACTAGAGATGTGGTGATCCCGGGTTCAAATCCCGCCGTCAACTGATTTTTCTCTCATTTATAATAATTACTATAATTATTGTATTAATAATATAGTTTATAGAAATAAACAAATAATACAAAATACATAAAAAAAATTATGTATAACATTGACATGACACATAATTTTTATCATTAATTTTCTTCACTAAATATTTATAAAAAGTTAATGTGTTATATATCAGAAGAATCAGAAAAAAATTCTGAGTTTAAAAATATAAAATTTATAAATTATAACTATAACATATTGCTAATACCTTATACAATTCGTTTGACATACTTAATTTTTTTCAAATACAATTTTCCGTACAAAATTTTCTTTAAAAGTTAATAAATTATGGATCAATAGATTCAGCGTGAAGCACTGAATAAAATGATATTTAATACTTATAGTAAAATACAAAATTAATACTAAAATTAGTTGTTTAATCTGTGGTCAAAGTTTTTCATCATATTTTGTTCTCTGGTGAGTTTGATGTCTCGTATGTTTGTGTTTTGTCTTCTTTGATTCGTCCCACAGTTTTAGTCTACATAAAAAGCAACCCCTGGAGTTTCGTCCATCGATATTTCATCCCCTGAACAACAGTATTCTTCGCTGGAGAACTATTTACCCACATCATTTAAAGAATTAAATTTTAATATTTTTAAAAATAGGGTCATTAGCATCCAGATAAATCACAGATTCTACTCCGTGGAAGAATACCTAATCACATCAATTAGAGAATAACTACCAAACTACTTCGTTTAACGTGGATTATACAAACGTAGATACTTTTCTTTTATAATTATTTTATATTTATCATACATTTACTTGTATTTTTCTTTCATAGACATCATAAATACTGTAGCACAATCATGACCAAATAATATTATTATTATTATTATTATTATTATTATTATTATTATTATTATTATTATATACTACGAAAAGCTTTTACTTTTTATGTTTTTACCATGAAATGTTTTTACTTTTTGTGTATATACTACAAAAGCTTTTACTTTTTATGTTTATATCATTAAAAGTTATTAATTTTTCTTTATTTAATACAAAAACTTTTTACTTTTTATGTTTATATCATTGAAAGTTTTTACTTTTTGTGCATATACTACAAAAACCTTTTATTTTTTATGTTTATACCATAAAAAGTTTTACTTTTTGTGTATATGCTACGAAATCCTTTTACTTTTTACCTTCCGTCAAAAGGAAGGTATTGTTTTTGGTCAAAAAATTCGGTGGTGAGTTTTTAATGTATAAGCACGTTTTAGGGTCCCTACAATACGAATGTACTATTTTTAAGATGATGTCTGTATGTGTGTATGTGTGTGTCTGTGTGTGTGTCTGTGTGTGTGTGTGTGTGACAAATTTTTCTCCGACGATAACTCCAAAATTACAATTCTAAAAATTATGATTCTTTCATATTCCTCTTCTTTACAACCATATGAAGAGCTGATTAGATTTTGGTTATAACTGGTCAACCGGAAGTACCCTTATTTGAAGTTTTTAACAGTTTTTCTTAAAAAAATGCAGTTAAATATTATTTTTTGACATTTTCTTATTATATTTATTAAAGAAAATACTCTTCTCTATATGGTTTGATTATTCATTTTCCTTCATATTCAATAGATGTAGAGTTAAAGCATTACAAAGAAATTGATTTTCAAAAATTAGTCAGCTTTGTTATTTATCATGGAAACAGCTGACATAATTATTCAAAAGAATTTAATTGACAGATGTCAGTTGCAAGTGCAAAACCAAATATGGAAAAAAGTATGGGATCTAAAATTGGTATGTCATAGTGTTGCTCGCAAGTGACACGCAGAGAAAGGCCAAAGAGAAGATGGAAGGACATTACTTAGTGTAGTTTATGTTATAATTTTATTTGATTTATGGAACCTTTTCAAATGAACTTTTGGTATGAAATTTGTAAAAAATAGTATGTGTTCGTGTTCGATTTTACATGATAGTATATAGAATCTGTTCCAAGGACCTTTTGGTATGGGATTTGTACAAAATACATGGAATTGACGGAAGGTCTTGTGCTGGCCACAACAGATTTTTATATTTATACCTTGAAAAGTTTTTACTTTTTGTGTATATGCTACGAAAACCATTTACTTTTTATATTTATACCATGAAAAGTTTTTACATTTTGTGTATAAGCTACGAAATCCTTTTTACCTCCCGCTACCCTAGGTAAGGGAGGTATAGGGATCGTGCTAAAAAACGCATATAGAGATTTTAGTGAATAACCACGTTTTGATGTCCCCAGAATCCGATTTTAACATTTTTACAATGATGTCTGTAGGTATGTATGTGTGTGTGTCTGTGTGTGTGTCTGTGTGTGTGTCTGTGTGTGTGTGTGTGTGGATCTTGTGGACACGATTACTCAAATACTATCAATCAGAAAAATTTGAAATTTTGTATACCCATTCTATACTAATGTGGGAAGAGCTCATTAGTTTTTAGTGTATACCGGAAAACCGGAAGTACCATTTATACAAGCTTTTAACAGTTTTTCTTGTAAAAAAATCATTGAATATATTTTTTTAGCAACTTTTACTAATTAAAATTGAATACAATGGTACAATCTTCAATTCTAGAATAATACAATTTAGTAAATATCTCTAAATAACTTTAAATATGAATATATAATATAATTTATTTTCATATATCGTCTTGCCTATGCGTCAAACAAAAAAAAAATAATAATAACAATTTTGACATATTTAAACAAATGTCAATGTCAGGAAGCATAATTATAGTAAAATTAATAATGAAACCATGTTAAGGAGAATATAATGGTAAAATAATTAATTCTAATGAAATTAAGGTTTGTAAAAATAATATATTTTACATCATACATACATGTTAGATGTACAGGATGATCTGATTTAAATTTACTCTATTTTGCAGCCCTATGAATTAATATTAATTTACAACTACACATTTACGAAATGGATCATGTACGGCGAAGAATTTACAAAGATTGCGTTTTAGAGCACCTAGAAGTTGATGCAGATTTTTATAAGAATGTGTGTGTAACGATTTTTCCTTCAAATCTTTTAAAATATGATCCAAAACTTCTCAAATTTATGATAAATCGGATGTAGTACTTAATTTGGAGCTCTAACAGATTTTTGAGGAGAAACAATAAAACATAATCCAAACTTTCGTATTACAGACTTTTCTCTTTATTGAATAATAAATTAGAATTTATTTACAAACGATCAACCGGAAGTGATACTTTACTTAAAGCTCACTGATATTTTAAACATGGAATTGGCGGGAGGTCATGTGCTGGCCACATCAGATTTTTTACTTTTTGTGTATATACTACGAAAACCTATTACTTTTTATGTTTATACCATGAAAAGTTTTTACTTTTTGTGTATATACTACTAAATTTTTATACTTTTTATGTTTATACCATGAAAAGTTTTTACTTTTTGTGTATATACTACGAAATCCTTTACTTTTTATGTTTATACCATAAAAAGTTTTTACTTTTTGTGTATATGCTACGAAAACCATTTACTTTTTATATTATTTATAACATGAAAAGTTTTTACATTTTGTGTATAAGCTACGAAATCCTTTTTTACTTTTTGTGTATATACTCCAAAAACCTATTACTTTTTATGTTTATACCATGAAAAGTTTTTACTTTTTGTGTATATACTACTAAATTTTTATACTTTTTATGTTTATACCATGAAAAGTTTTTACTTTTTGTGTATATACTACGAAATCCTTTACTTTTTATGTTTATACCATAAAAAGTTTTTACTTTTTGTGTATATGCTACGAAAACCATTTACTTTTTATATTATTTATAACATGAAAAGTTTTTACATTTTGTGTATAAGCTACGAAATCCTTTTATTTTTATGTTTATATCATGAAAAGTTTTTACTTTTTGTGTATTTACTACGAAATCCTTTTACTTTTTATGTTTATACCCTGAAAAGTTTTTACTTTTTGTGAATATACTACGAAATCCTTTTACATTTTATGTTAATACCCTGAAAAGTTTTTAATTTTGTGTATATACTACGAAATCCTTTTACTTTTTATGTTTATACCATAAAAAGTTTTTACTTTTTGTGTATATGCTACGAAAACCATTTACTTTTTTATTATACCATGAAAAGTTTTTACTTTTTGTGTATATACTATGAAATCTTTTTACTTTTTATGTTTATACCATGAAAAGTTTTTAGTTTTTGTGTATATGCTACGAAATCCTTTTACTTTACATATTTATTTCTTGAAAAGTGTTTACTTTTTGCGTACAAACTACGAAATCCTTTTATTTTTTATTTTTATACCATAAAAAGTTTTTACTTTTTGTGTATTTACTACGAAATCCTTTTACTTTTTATGTTTATACCTTGAAAAGTTTTACTTTTTGTGTATATACTACGAAAACCTTTTACATTTTATGTTTATACCATGAAAAGTTTTTACTTTTTGTGTGTATACTACGAAAACATTTTACTATTTATATTTATATCATGGAAAAGTTTTTACTGTTTGTGTGTATACTACGAAATCCTTTTACTTTTTATGTTTTTACCTTGAAAAGTTTTTACTTTTTGTGCATTTACTACGAAATCCTTTTACTTTTTATGTTTATACCATGAAAAGTTTTTACTTTTTGTGCCATACACAACGAAAACATTTTACTTTTTATATTTATATCATGAATATTGTTTACTTTTTGTGTATATACTACGAAAACCTTTTACTTTTTATGTTTACACAATAAAAAGTTTTTAACTTTTTGTGTATATACTTCGAAAACCTCTTACTTTTTATATTTATACCATGAAAAGTTTTTACTTTTTGTGTATTTACTACGAAATCCTTTTACTTTTTATATTTATACCTTGAAAAGTTTTTACTTTTGTGTATTTACTACGAAATCCTTTTACTTTTTATGATTATACCCTGAAAAGTTTTTACTTTTTATGTATATACTACGAAACCCTTTTACTTTTTATATTTATATTACTTTTTGTGAATTTACTAGGAAATCCTTTTACTTTTTATGATTATATCATGAAAAGTTTTTAGTTTTTGTGTATATACTACGAAATCCTTTTACTTTTTATGTTTACACCATGAAAAGCTTTTACTTTTTGTGTATATGCTAAGCAACCTTTTACTTTTTATGTTTATACCATGAAAAGTTTTTACTTTTTGTGTATATACTACGAAATCCTTTTACTTTTTATGTTTATACCATGAAAAGTTTTTACTTTTGTGTATTTACTACGAAATCCTTTTACTTTTTATGATTATACCCTGAAAAGTTTTTACTTTTTATGTATATACTACGAAATCCTTTTACTTTTTATATTTATATTACTTTTTGTGAATTTACTAGGAAATCCTTTTACTTTTTATGATTATATCATGAAAAGTTTTTAGTTTTTGTGTGTATACTACGAAATCCTTTTACTTTTTATGTTTATTAATGAAAAGTTTTTACTTTTTGTGTATATACTACAAAAACCTTTTACTTTTTATGTTTATACCATGAAAACATTTTACTTTTTGCGTATATACTACGAAATCTTTTTAGTTTTTCGTTTATACCATGAAATGTTTTTACTCTTTGTGTATATACTATGAAATCTTTTTACTTTTTAAGTTTATACCATGAAAAGTTTTTAGTTTTTGTGTATATGCTACGAAATCTTTTTACTTTTTATGTGTATACCATGAAAAGTTTTTACTTTATGAGCATACATATATTACGAATTCCTTTTACTTTTTATGTTTATACCATGAAAAGTTTTTACTTTTTGTATATCTACTACGAAATCCTTTTACTTTTTATATTTATACCATGAAAACATTTTACTTTTTGTGTATATACTACGAAATCTTTTTACTTTTTACGTTTATACCATGAAATGTTTTTACTTTTTGTGTATATACTATGAAATCTTTTTACTTTTTATGTTTATACCATGAAAAGTTTTTAGTTTTTGTGTATATGCTACGAAATCTTTTTACTTTTTATGTTTATACCCTGAAAAGTTTTTACTTTATGCGTATACATATACTACGAAATCCTTTTACTTGTTATGTTTATACCCTGAAAAGTTTTTACTTTTTGTGTATATAATACGAAATCCTTTAACTTTTTATATTTATATCAAGAAAAGTTTTTACTTTTTATATATATACAACGAACTTGTATGTCTATAACATAAAATTTTTTTACTTTTTGTGTATATTCAGCGAACTCCTTTTACTTTTTATGTTTATACCATGAAAAGTTCTTCCTTTTTGTGTATATACTATGAAAACCTCTTACTTTTTATATTTATACCTTGAAAAGTTTTTACTTTTTGTGTATTTACTACGAAATCCTTTTACTTTTTATATTTGTACCTTGAAAAGTTTTTACTTTTTGTGTATTTACTACGAAATCCTTTTACTTTTTATAATTATACCTTGAAAAGTTTTTACTTTTTATGTACATACTACGAAATCCTTTTACTTTTTATATTTATATTACTTTTTGTGTATTTACTACGAAATCTTTTTACTTTTTATGATTATACCCTGAAAAGTTTTTATTTTTTATGTATTTACTACGAAATCCTTTTACTTTTTATGTTTACACCATAAAAAGTTTTTACTTTTGTGTATATACTACGAAATCCTTTTACTTTTTATATTTATATCATGAAAAGTTTTTACTTTTTTTGTAATTACTACGAAATCCTTTTACTTTCTATGTTTATATCATAAAAAGTTTTTACTTTTTGTGTATATACTACGAAATCCTTTTACTTTTTATATTTATACCATGAAAACTTTCTACTTTTTGTGTATATACTACGAAATCCTTTTACTTTTTATATTTATATCATAAAAAGTTTTTACTTTTTGTTTTTTGTGTATGTACTACGAAAACCTTTTACTTTTTATGTTTATACCATGAAAAGTTCTTCCTTTTTGTGTATATACTATGAAAAGCTTTTACTTTTGATGTTTATATCATGAAAAGTTTTTACTTTTTGTGTATGTACTACGAAAACCTTTTACTTTTTATGTTTATACCATGAAAAGTTTTTACTTTTTGTGTATATACTACGAAAACCTTTTACTTTTTATATTTACACCATGAAAAGTTTTTACTTTTTTTGTATGTACTTTGAAAAGCTTTTACTTTGTCCCACAGTTTTTGTCTACATAAAAAGCAATCCCTGGAGTTTCGTCCATCGATATTTCATCCCCTGAACAACTCTTTGCTGGAGAACTCCAATCATTTGTAACGTTTGCATATAGTGGGACATTGTAATCAGAATCAGCTGACTTGCAGTTCTGTAAATAATAAATAAACAATAATAAATGATTATTTTACCTATAGAAATATACATATCTACCGTATTGTTATAATACATAAAATATTGATATGCCCATTTGGTTTAAGAGACATTATAAGCTAAAGCATCCTTGTAAAAATATTCACGATGAAGTAGAATTGTTTATTACTAAATATGGAATAATTCCTGTCTCGAGATCAACACAAGAGATAATAAATATGTTCTCTACAAAAATAACCGGTTTTTACAACTAGTTCTCAGTTAAAAACGATTCGAATAACCGATTTTTTAACCTTTTACGCAAACCGGTTTTTCACTTTTAGTGCTCAAGTACTCATTAAGAAATAAGTTTATTTCCCACAACTTTTGGTAAACTGGTTTAAGTATCTGAAATATATTTGCATATCCATTGTTTAAACAAACGTTTTCTTACCAAATCCCTCCCTGCAATGAAACATAATCTGTATAAATTTGTTTTGTTTTTTGTTCCAATTATATGCATTTGTTTATCAATTATTATCAGCTGTCATTTGTTATTTGAGGTTATAAATATTGTTATTACCAATTAATAATATATGTGTTAATAATTTTTAATGCATGAAATTGAAAAATATATTTAAAAAAATAAATAAATTAAGGCACTTGTTTACAAATTTTTAGGATTTTTCTTAGAGATGGCAGAACTTACATTGATTTAGGCTGATCAATCAAAGTATCAATATATCTATTTTTCTCGATAATACAAGCATTTTCAAAAAAAAAACATTTATTTGAAATAATATACTCAAAATTAAAATTAATTAACAGTTTTAATTGTTACAATAATAACTGAATAAACACAGTATGTAATATAAATGGGAGAAAATTTATACTTTTAACA
Source organism: Ophonus ardosiacus (assembly GCA_943142095.1). Classification (NCBI taxonomy): domain Eukaryota; kingdom Metazoa; phylum Arthropoda; class Insecta; order Coleoptera; family Carabidae; genus Ophonus; species Ophonus ardosiacus. The sequence continues at coordinate 37,463,389 of OW964832.1, read as the reverse complement.
AATCAATAGTTTGAATCTGATGAATTTGTGGGAAAGTATTGACAAAAATTATTTGAAAACCATCGATTATTTACTTCTTTCGATGCCACGGCAAATACATATACAATGTTATAAATAACAAAATCTGTTAGACTAATGCCCATATTCATAAATACTCATAAAATTTTAAACAGTTCGTTATAATTTTTATCCAATAAAAAGAGTCGACACTGAGAGAAAATTTGAAATTTAATTTGTCAAGTTTGATTCTATTTGTCGAAAATTGTAACGAGCCGTTTTGAAACTTTAAGAGTGTTTATGAATGTGGGCATAAGTATTAAAAACTTAATATTGTGTATATTTTGAGTGATTTAATTTATTTTCGTAAAATGTTATTCTGGTTAATTATATTTTTGAACATAACTCTTTGAGAGTTCATCCTAGCCTGATTATGAAAATGGCCCTTAATTCTATTAGGCATTGTATTCCTAAGCGCCTAAGCCCTGCCCTGTAAATTTTTCTGTGAGTATTGTCCCATATGTCTTGCAAGGTTGATTTTATTGTACGCACTGGATGAACGCACGAAGTTGTTTTTGATTGTGCCAAAAGAAAAGGGTTTCGGTAGAACCTAAGTCGGGTCTGAAGTAAACCTTGACATAGGCGTTTAAAATGGAAAACAGTTTTTTGTAAATAAAAATTGTCCAGCAGAAAATTAAACCATGATATTGGACATAATAATAGTACATACATATTATTTACTTTATTATTATTGTATAAATTGCAATAAATTATAAAAATTTTCAAATAAATGTTTCACTTTTTATTGTGCAATATGAAAAGATTTTCAAATGTCAGCGAAACTGCCTCTGAAATTTCAGATTGGAGTTCGATTCCTCGATAGGGTAATTATTTTCCATTATTTACACAAAAATTGTTGAATTTTTAAAAATCAGGTTTATATTTTCAATTACAGTCATTTTTTAAAAAAATAACATTGTAATAAATAGAGAAAATAATTGACAATAATTGATTACAATAATCAAAACATTGATATAATAACAATGCATCGTATTATTTTTTAATATTAATAAACAATATTTTTTATAAATACAGTAATTACAATTGTAAAATAAAAGCTTGGACACATGTATCGTATACAAAGTATAACAAATTTATTAATATGAGAATATATTCATTAGCTACGTGCAGTGTTGTAAAGTATTTGAAATATAAGTAAATGAAATAAGTATTTGAATTATATAAAATATTTTAAGTAATTATTTGAAATACTTGAAAATAACAGTATTTTGTATTTTTAGTGTAAATACTTTTCACAAGTATTTTATATTTTAATACATTAAAATACTATTATTTGTATGAAATACTATTTTTCAATATTTGAAATACAATTTTTTATTTGAAATACGTTTTTGTATTTAAAATACACAACTATTTGAAATAGAATTATGTATTTGAAATAGAAACCCTCTGTCATGTGTTGTCTCATAGTAATATAACATGGAATAATTCTCTAATTTTTTTCTTAAAAAAACAGCTGCTTATGTTAATGTAGGAGTTTCTTTTCAATATTAATAAAAATATGCGAATAAGTTGAATACCGTAAACATTTTTACAGTACCCTAACGTACCTTCTTTATTTTCAAATAATTAAAAGTAAAAGTATTTGAAATATTTGAAAGTAGTTGAAATATTGGTATATTTGAAATACTAAAAAAATAATTGTATTTTACCAAACATATGAAATACTTTTGTTTAGTATTTTGTATTTTCTATTGGAAATACATTTTTGCAAGTATTTTATACAACACTGGCTACGTGACATGTTTTCCGTCAATCAACATTCAGCATTTCCCTAGTTACTTGTCTGTCACAACGATGATAAAAAACAAAGAAATGATCACCTTATTTGCATTCGTTACTAAGGGATTTATTTCCTTTATTTGCAACATTGACAGTTAATTTTAACAAAAAATCATTATATTCTCTCATTAAATATAAGCTCGTGATATGATTAATAATCGAAGACATTACTCGTGAAACCGAAGCAACACATTTCAATCGAAAATATCATTGATGATAATCATATCAGTTGTTACATTACGTATGACAATTTTAACAAATTACAAAATTACAGAATACCAAATATCAAAAATAAACATTCGAATTCTAAAAAATCAATATCCATATTAACATTGTCATTGGCAACCAACGCCAAATACAAAATATAAACATGGTACTAGATGTCGGGATGACACAAATCTAAATTCGATTAAAGGAAAGTTCGAATTAAAAAAATCGATTTAAAGAATAATTTTCATATATAAAAACATATACAGTTGCACATGTCAAAAAAATAATTCGATTTAGTGAAAAATCAAATAAGAGAGGGCTTGATTTAGAGACTGTATTAATAAATATTAATATATCAGTTTACAGTGTGTTCAGAAAAAAAAACCTAATCCGGAGTAAGCTACGAGCACAAAAACGTATATCTGCTCATTACTCAGTTCAAAAGTCAAGTTGTCAAAATTGATCGAGAAAAATATTGTCATTCACCGTTTTCTAAATTATTTCTATTTCTAAAATAGAAGAAAAGTTTTGATTTTTTAGATAACATTTTTGACAATATTTCGTGTCAAATTGACATTTAATTAAATAGTTTAAACTGACATAAGTTTTTGTTCACAGCCTACTCCGAGTTAGGATTTTTTTTTTAACACACCATATTATTCAACTTAGTAAAATTGAATGAGCATGTATACATGTTGAACACTGATATATACCTCTCTATTGTCGAAGAACTTGTCCTTCTTAAATTTGACATCCCAGTCCCAGTTTGTTTTGTATGTGGCATCGAGTGTATGTGTTCGGGCGCATTACAGGCGCATCTCGCAGCGATGCAGGTGGAGCTGCGCGCAGAGCACAGGGGCACGAACAAAGATTTGAAAATCTTTGTACGTGTACTTGACCCCGCACATCACTTGGCCCACAGCAGTCTCCACGAGGAAACGTTGCCAATTGGCGCGCTGGACGCAGAACCTGGTGCCAGCCCGCACCACCGTGATCTTCTCGCAGGTCAGGTAGTGTTGCCACGCTGCAGCACCGCGTCACACACACCGCAACTGGTGCGCCACTCACAAAACCACATGGAGTGCTTCTCCTTCTTCCACCAGCTGATGTCCTGCAAACATAAGAATGTGAGTGTAGTTTTTTTCTAAACGTAATAATACTAATAGAACATGAATTTATCAAATGTAAAACTAAATTTATCTTAAAATATGATTCAAAGACATCAAAATGTGCCATAAAGAAAATTATGTGTGTTAGAAAATAGATTATAACGGCATGACTAAGTTTACACCCGTGACACACTACAAAAATTAATGAACATTAACTCTTAGTTATAGTACGTGTACAACATGGCAAACTGTTAATACAGTAAAGATTCCTCACCTTGAAAAATTAATAATTAAGTTAATTTTTCATGGAAATGCAAAAATTTGACATCATTAGCCCTGTTCCGTTGTTTTCTTACCTCGAAGTCAAAGCCCTCGTTGTCGTTCCTGCAAGTCTTCATCTTCAGAGCACAGCCCGCACACATCCCCCTGCTCGTTCCGGTACTGGCGAGGCGTACTAGCTCCACTTCCACACAGCTTCTCTTCCTCTTGTGGCCGTCGCGCCCGAACTTCCACCGTCCCAGCCGCTCAGCACGCTCAGTAAACTCCTGATACATAATTCCAGAGCGGAATGCTCCGGAAGCACCAGCAGTTCCTGTTGAAGAACATCCCGAGACTGTATAAGCACATTTTCGCCGCGTTAGACTTTAACGGTATAGGAATAATTGCATAGTACAGCTTGGCTGTTGACACAGAGCGGAAATAATATAATCGGACATTTTGGAGTGGTGAATATCGGGTGTTATTTGGGCAGGGTTGGCAAGAACGAGCTCGAGATGTTGATCCTCACAGTGCTGTAAAAGCTGGTTTCGGAGGCCGAGCCAGTCGCAGTGGTTGGAGCCGAGCAACGGGCACACATATTGCCGGAACTCGCAGGCGTCTTCATGGTTTACCTCCTTGGAGTTAGGAGGCATAAAGGGGACTGTGTCCGGGCAGCCCTCCTTCCGATAACGACACGGGAACGCCAGCAGCTCTGCCGTCTTCCCGTAAAGAAGGCAACGCGAAGCCGGCTGTGCTTCTTCACGAATTTGGCAGAGGCCGCACACCGCCGCCCCGTCGTGCTGCTGGAACATGGGCCCCCTGTTCAGCATCTGCTCGCATTTCAAGCACACAAACTACGCAAGTATATGCGGAGGGATATCCACCCTGGCTGCAAATCGAAACCATTATTAATAAGTTCCTTTTCTTGTTCTTCATTATAATGAAACCATAATAAATATTTCCAAATTATACATTCACCCCAATTCTGTAACAAATTTACTCTCTCCAGAGCACTGCTATACAAACATCCAATAATAAAACAAAAATAACAGGCTTTCTGTCTGTTTCTATTGATCATAAGTTTTAGCAATGTTGTTAAGAATGAGAAACAAAAAAAGAATTGGAGTGATTGTTTCGTTTTGTTACTGGTAATGCAAATTATCCAACGTTCTGCTATTAAAAAAGTCCATAATACAGAATTACAGATCTGTGATAGAATGAAATTCTGAAGAAATGAGCATCGATATTTCAAATATGTAAGTATGTGTCGAATTTGATATAGTTGAAAAGAACATTGGAAAAATTAACAGTTTCTTAATATAGTTACCAAAAATTATTCAGTTAATTTGATTGTAATATTTCTCCATGGACATCGTAATGGGCAAAGATATAAATTTTTCAATGCTTTACAAATGAAACTGAAAAAACTTGAAAACAAACAGTTTATAATAATTATCTGATAATTTAAATTGTTTCATTATCACAACTATTGTTTTTTTAAATAAATGTTGCATATAAAAATTATAACTTTTGACATATTATCTCCAGATTCAACACATACCGTGAATATTTTTTTGACATTTAATTAAATACTTTGAAACTGACATACGTTTTTTGTTTGTAACCTACTCCGAGTTAGTATTATTCAACTTAGTAAAATGGAATGAACATGTATACATGTTCAATCAATTTTACTAAGTTGAAGACTGACATTTACCTCTCTATTTTCGAAAAATTTATCTTTTCTGAATTTCAGATCCCAGTCTCAATGGGGTATTCCACTCAATTTTTTTTATTATTTTAAATAAAACTTCATTCAGTTTTGAAGCAATTCATAGTATTAAAAAATCTTAATTGTTCCTAGTTTCAGAGTATTTTATTTTCGAGAAATCAGTGTAACGTCACATTTCCTCTATACTTGTCTTTCTCACACACACTGCTCTGAGTACGCAGCGAGAGAAGGATAACAATTGTATGACGTCAATTTTCCCTTTTAGCAAATGTGAAATATCTCGTAAAGTAATTATTTAAAAAATGTTTTCATTGTTTTAACTATTATTTATTGAGCCATACTTTATGTTAAATTGAAATTTTCTTAATTTTGTTGTTATGGTGGAATACCCCATTGTTTTTGTAAGAGGCATCGAGTGTGTGGGTTCGGGTGTTGCCTGCGCATTCCAGGCGCACCCCGCACCGATGCAGATGGAGCTGCGCGCAAAGCACAGGGGATCGCACAAAGAGTTTGAAATCTTTACACGTGTACATGACCCCCCACATCACTTGGCCCACAGCAGTCTCCACCAGGAAACGTTGCCAATTGGCGCGCTGGACGCAGAACCTGAAGCCATCCCGGACCACCGTGATTTTCTCGCACGATGCGTAGTGTTGCAGCAACCGCATCACACATTCCGCATCTGGTGCGCCACTCACAAAACCAATTGCTATGTTTTTCCCGTTTCCGCCAGCCGATGTCCTGCAAACATAAGAATGTGAGTGTAGTTTCTATCTAAACATAATAATAGTAATAATACTAATAGAACATGAATTTATCAAATGTAAAACTAAATTTATCTTAAAATATGATTCAAATAAATTTTTATCAAAGTGTGCAGTGAAGAAAATTATATATGTTAGAAAATATACCGGGAAAAACAGTTTTTCCTTGCCCAAAAGTGGCCTATTAATTTTAAACAAAAATTAAATTCTGCATCCAAATCAAAAAGCAATAATCACATGAACAAGTGATTTAGGGTGACTAGCTAGGAGATGACTAGCAGTGTTTTCACGCTGTCAATCGTTTATGGATTATTTTAGAGAAAAATATTTCAAATAAAAGTTGTGTACAATTAATTTTTCTATAACTGCTATTTGAACTATTTTGAGATTTTATTTCAATACTATGGCCAACACTATAAAAAAGTAATTTTATAAAATTTTAAATTCAATTTCTTCAGTTACGAAACATGTGTACGATGTGTGTCTAAAATGAATAGGCCACTTGTGGGCAAGGAAAAACTGATTTTCCATGTTAAAAGCCTATGGGCCGGTTTTCGTGTTACAGCCGGTATATAATGGGCCTAAGCTTACAACAATCGGTGACATTTTTCATTGTTTAAAATTGCATTTATCAATTTTGACATATTTAATTTTAAATTTAAATATACGTAATTTTTTTCATGGCACAGTTTAGAAATATTTTTCCTACTATCATTTGAAAAAGTCCTTTAATACCTAAAATATTCGTTAGGACAAGTAATTTTTTTGCAAACATTGTAAAATTATTTAGAGAGGAAAAGTGTGAAAATTCCGCACTAAAAAAATAACAGTAAGTTTTTTCGCACTCAGTAGAGTATCATTTTATGTTGAAGCGAATAATATGAATATTAATAAATGTATAATGTTCCAAATGGTAGTAGAATTTTTTTTTGTGCAATATGTGGGAAAATTTAATTTCCCTTATTTGTTACACAAATAGCTATTTACGACGTCTTTTTCAAAAATACTTTTCACTTTTTACTTCATTTATTGTAGTTTAAGTACAAAGAAATAATTGCTTTAATTTCATTAAAAACAAGGACCGGTAGTATTAATTCTTAAACAGGGGTAATTAATTGTTCACTAACGTATTAAATTCACTTGTTTTTTAATCACCTCAATGTATTTCTGAATGGTAATCATTGTAATTAGATAAGTCAGGGTGACTAAAATTTTGAGTAAATTACCGGTCAAATGCCCAATTGCACCAACAAGACTTAAATTTTAATCTACGTTTAAACGAAAAAATGTAAATCGAAGTTTTGACACAATATATTACAATTCATTTGACATTTAATTCCGGTGCAATATTGTCAATTTAAACCATGTTTAATATTTAATTTACGTTGGTGCAATCGGTCAAAAGTCATTTGGAAACATTTAAACATCTTAATTATGTACCCAAGTAATTGTGTTAAATGCATTGACAGCAAAATTTGTAAATAAGGAATATTTGACACATTTGTATTGTAACAGTATTAATGTTGTAGAAAATTAAATATTTGTCCCTTTTCAAAATAACATAAATAACGAACATTTAAAAGCATTTTCTAAATGAAAAAATCTGATGTGGCCAGCACAATACCTTCCGTCAATTCTATGTATTTTGTACAAATCCCATATCAAAAGTTCCTGGGAAAAGATTCTTATTATAACACGAACATATAATATTTTCAACGAATTCCAAACCGAGAGTTTCTTGGAAAAGTTTCTATAAATCCAATAATATCTTATTGTCTATACGGTTTGATTATACATTTCCTTCATATTTAATAGATACAGAGTTAAAGAAATATAAAGAGATTAAATTTCATAAATTAGCCAGCTTTGGTATAATCATGGAAATAGCTGATATATTTAAATAATTCTAATTGACAGATGTCAGTGTTAAGTGCAATTTACATAGTGTATCCTCGTGTTGTAATTTTATTGAATTTATAGAAATTTTTCCAAAGAACTCTCAGTATGGAATTTATAGAAAATAGTTTTTTATGTTCGTGTTACAATTTTACTGGATATATAGAATTTTTTCCAAGGAACTTTTGGTATGTGCTTTGTACAAAATACATATAATTGACGGAAGATATTGTGCTGGCCACATCAGATATTTTTTTATTGAATCTTAATTGTTCTAAATAATAGAAAATAAATAATAATACATCAGTAGTGACAGCACGCACTTTATAATTCTATCAAATGAGGCATTTGTTTTCGCTTTTCGTCACGAAGCGAAAATTTGCTAGCATGCTTGTTTCAAAATATTCGCCTGCAATCGTACGACTCGAGGTGAAAGTGTCAAAGTAACGTCATTATTTTGCCACAATTCTATTCAAAACCAAATATTTTTTTATTTTAATAGTATAAAATATAAAAATTTCCGAAACAAAAAGCGAGTATAAAATTCTAAAGTGCATGCTACCAGGATTCGTAAAAGTAAAATCGCATTCGCCCGCTTTCTATGATAGAATTTTAAAGTGCGTGCTACCACTACAGGTAAACATCAAAATTTCTCAAACAAATAAGGCACAAATGTCATGGCAAACTGATAATACATTAAAGTTTCCTCACTTTGAAAAATTAATAAGTAAGTTAATTTTTCATGAAAATGCAAATATTAGGCATCATTAACACTGTTCCTTTGAATTTGTTTTCTTACCAGGAAGTCACAGCCCTCATTACTGCATGCATGTCTTTATCTTTGGAGCACAGCCCGCACACAGCTACCGCTCCTCGTTCCGTACTAGCGTACTAGCCCCACACTAACACAGCTCCTCTTGTGGCTGTGGCGCCCGAACCTTCACTTCCACTGAAGCGCCGTCCCAGCCGCCCAGCACGCTCAGCAAACTCCTGATACATAATTCCAGAGCGGAATGCTCCGGAAGCACCAGCAGTTCCTGCTGAGGAACATCCGGAGACTGAATCAACACATTTTCACCGCATTGGACTTTAACTGTGTATGAATAATTGGAGGCCAGTTGCGGGTTGTCAAATAGCCGCTGTTGACACCGAGACCCGGATATGAAAGACAAACAAGAAATTGAATGCGGAAATAATATAATCGGTTATTTTGAAATGGTGAAGAGAGTGGATCCGAGCAGCGGGCACACATATTGCTGAACTCGCAGGCGTCTTCATGGATTACCTCCTTGGAGTTAGGAGGCATGACTGTGTCCGGGCAGCCCTCTTTCCGATAGCGACACGGAAACGCCAGCAGCTCTGCCGTCTTCTCGTAAAGAAGGCAACGCTTCCTGACGAGTTTGGCCTCTCTGTTTTCCAAAAATGTATCTTTTCTAAATTTGAGATCCGAGTCCCAATTGTTTTTGCAAGAGGTATCGAGTGAGTGTGTCCGGGTGTTGTCTGCGCCAATTAGCGCGCCTGACGCAGAACCTGGAGCCATCCCGGACCACCGTGATTTTCTCACACGATGCGTAGTGTTGTAGCAACCGCATCACACATTCCGCATCTGGTGCGCCACTCACAAAACCAATTGCTATGTTTTTTTTTAATTGGAGGCGAGTTGGGGGTTGTCAAACAGCCGCACTGCGTAGTACAACTTGGCTGTTGAAACGGAGACCCGGGTATGAAGGACGAACAGGAAATGGAATGCGGAAATAATATAATCGGACATTTTGGAGTGGTGAATATCGGGTGTTATTTGGGCGGGGTTGGCAAGAACGAACTCGAGATGTTGATCCTCACAGTGCTGTAGAAGCTGGTTTCGGCGGCCGAACCAGTCGCAGTGGTTGGAGCCGAGCAACGGGCACACATATTGCCGGAACTCGCAGGCGTCTTCATGGTTTACCTCCTTGGCATAAAGGGGACTGTGTCCGGGCAGCCCTCCTTCCGATAACGACACGGGAACGCCAGCAGCTCTGCCGTCTTCCCGTAAAGAAGGCAACGCGAAGCCGGCTGTGCTTCTTCACGAATTTGGCAGAGGCCGCACACCGCCGCCCCGTCGTGCTGCTGGAACATGGGCCCCCTGTTCAGCATCTGCTCGCATTTCAAGCACACAAACTACGCAAGTATATGCGGAGGGATATCCACCCTGGCTGCAAATCGAAACCATTATTAATAAGTTCCTTTTCTTGTTCTTCCTTATAATGAAACCATAATAAATATTTCCAAATTATACATTCACCCCAATTCTGTAACAAATTTACTCTCCCCACAGCACTGCTATACAAACATCAAATAATAAAACAAAAATAACGGGCTTTCTGTCTGTTTCTGTTGATCATAACTTTTAGCAATGTTGTTAAGAATGAGAAACAAAAAAAGAATTGGAGTGATTGTTTTGTTTTGTTATTGGTAATGTAAATTATCCAACGTTCTGCTATTGAAAAAGTCCATAATACAGAATTACACATCTGTGATAGAATGAAATTCTGAAGAAATTAGCATCGATATTTTAAATAGGCATGTAAGTATGAGTCGAATTTGATATAGTTGAAAAGAGCATTGGAAAAATTAACAGTTTCTTAATATACATAGTTACCAAAAAATTATTCAGTTAATTTGATTGTAATATTTCTCCATGGACATCGTAATGGGCAAAGATATAAATTTTTCAATGCTTTACAAATGAAACTGAAAAAACTTGAAAACAAACATTTTATAATAATTATCTGATAATTTAAATTGTTTCATTATCACAACTATTGTTTTTTAAGTAAATGTTGCATATAAAAATTATAACTTTTGACATATTATCTTCAGATTCAACACATACCGTGAATATTTTTTTTTTCGTAATACCATACTGTTATTATGACATAACAGGACTAAAACAAGAAATGAGAGAGGATTTGATTTAGAAACTGTATTAATTAATATTAATATATTAATATGTATATCATTATACAGTGTGTTCAGAAAAAAACCAAATTTTAAGGAAGCTATGAGCACAAAAACTTATATCTAATCATTATTCAGTTCAAAAGTCTAGTTGTCAAAATTGATCGAGAAAAATATTGCCATTCACCGTTTTCAAATTTATATCTATTTTTAAAATAGAAGAAAAGTTTTAAATCTTTTAAACTTTAAAACTAACAAACATTTATACATGTTCATTCAATTTTACTAAGTTGAAGACTGATATATACCTCTCTGTATTCGAAAAATATGTCTTCTAAATTTGAGATCCCAGTCCCAAATATTTTTGCATTTGATGCAGATGGAGCTGCGCGCAAAGTTCAGAGGCACGCACAGAGTCTAAAATCATTGTACGTGCACATGACCCCGCACATCACTTGGTCCACAGCAGTCTCCACCAGGAAACGTTGCCAATTGGCGCGCTGGACGCAGAACCTGGAGCCAGCCCGGACCACCGTGATTTTCTCGCACGATGCGTAGTGTTGCAGCAAACGCGTGCCACGCTGCAGTACCGCATCACACATTCCGCATCTGGTGCGCCACTCGCAGAACCACATGCTGTGTTACTCTTTCTTCCACCAGCCGATGTCCTGCAAAAATAAAAATTTATCTTAAAATATGATTCAAATAAATTTTCATCAAAATGTGCTATGTTTGTTAGAAGATAGATATAATGGGCATGTCTAATTTAGAGAAAAATTTAAATAAGAGAGAGTTTGATTTAGAGAGAGTCGACTGTATAACCAAAATGTAATCAGCTTTTCAAATGGATGTCAAGAAGAGGAATGCGAAAGATAAATTTTAGAATTGTAGTATTGGAGTTATCGTCGGAGAAATATTTATAGTTTTATTTATTACCCGACAGTCAATTTTTCTGACTTATGCTAGTGTAAACAAGTATCAGTAAGTTTTTAAAGCATGTGCTGCAGCTGCAAATGACGTCAAAGGGTCAGAATACACACAGGGATACACTATCGCCTTCTTTACTTTGATTTATTTAAATAACATAGGTGATGGACAAACTGTTTTTCTATAGGCTATGAATGACGCACTGTATGTAATTTGACGTCACAGAAGTGGGAGGTTGTTTTTCATGTCTTTTTGTTGTGCCAGTCTTTTTATTTAATTATATACGAAAATAACAAGAAATTATTGTTAGCTATTATTTATTACTATGAAAAATAATGCATAACTTTTTTTTTGAAGAATGTGAAACCAGTTAATTTCATTTGATTTGTTGTATTAAAATGGTTAAAAATGAAAGTGTGGCATGATCCGAATTTACATGAAATAATAAAATAAATATCAATCAATCTAATAAATATACTATGCAATTCAAAATGGGAAAAGTTGTTTTCTAATATTTCTGTCCCGTAAAATTTTATGGAGTGTGTTATACATAAAATTTTAAAACATAAAATCTGATTTTTTTATGCCAAAATTTATGAATTTACTTCTTTATTAACCGAGTAAAATTAATTTAAAGTTCTGGTAAAAATAAATTTAATATGCAAATATGTCAAATAACTAAAAATTCAGAATTTTGTGATCTAAAATTCTATATAAAATTATAGAGAGCACATAATATTTGAAAAAAAAATTCTCCGTAATAAATTGCTATTACCTCCTACAGGTACATACATGTTTAAAACGATACAAATGGTGATAATTTTTAATATACGTTCTAAATATATATATATAAAATGTATATTTTATTTGGGATTAAAGCAGTGTTGTATAAAATACTTGAAAAAACTTATTTCAAATAGAAAATACAAAATACTAAATAAAAGTATTTCATATGTTTGGTAAAATACGATTATTTTTTTAGTATTTCAAATATACTAATATTTCAAATACTTTTAAGTTTTTCAAACTTTTACTTTTAAATATATACAAATAAATAAGATATATTACGGTATTGTAAAAATGCTTTTCGAATTCAACTGATTCGCGTATTTTCAATAAAATTAAAAAGAAATTCCTACATTAACATGGGCATTTGTTTTTTAAGAAAAAAATTAGGGAATTATTCCGTTATATTACTAACAGACCACACATGACTGAGGGTTTCTATTTCAAATACTTGTGTATTTCAAATATTGAAAAATTGTATTTCATACAAATAATAGTATTTTAATGTATTAAAATATAAAATACTTGTGAAAAGTATTTGAACTAAAAATACAAAATATTTTTATTTTGAAGTATTTCAAATAATTACTTAAAACAGTTAATCTAATTCAAATACTTATTTCAAATACATATATTTCAAATACTATACAACACTGGATTAAAGAACTGATTAATAATTATATCTAATATAAAATGTAAAATGTACGTATAGTATATCAAAAAACTAACAAATGTAAATGGAATTGTAATAGGTATATGTATATTAAAACTTTTCTAAATATAAGTATCAATCAATTTGTATAAGTGTAATACCTAAAAACAAATAAACTATCTATATATCTATCGATTTAATTTTAAAAAATGCAAGTTTATGTCGTAACTCGAATAATATAAAAGCAAAAAAGTTTTTATCTAATGAAATTGTTATTTTTGCTTACAAAAAATAAACATCTTTTAAATAGTTAGATGCATAATGTTTTGCTAATTTAATACATTATTAAAAAAATTGTCTTACCCATTTTTAGAGCTTAGCAGAAAGTGAAAAGACGAAAAGAGAATTGACTAGTTAATGTCTTCGCTATACTCCAACAGAACAAGAAATGAACCAGATGCTACTAATCACTCTACACTAATCTACTGGCAATGAACGTCCTAGAGGTGGGGCAAACGATTCGATTAATCGTTTCGTTTAATTTTTAGTATGAATCGGTTTAGGTATAAAATCGATTGATTATAAAACAGTAAAAAAATAAAGAAATATTATTTTCATACGTAATATAACAAGTGATATTATTAACAACGATGATATTTTCGAGTGGAACCGAGTTGCAGATTTCTCGAGTCCGAAGGACGAGTGAAATATGCTGCTTCGGTTTTACGAGCAATATCTTCGATTATTAATCATATCACAAGCTTATATTTAATGAGAGAATATAATGAATTTTTGTTAAAATTAGCTGACAATGTTGTAAAAATCCCTTTGTAACGAATATAAATAAGGTGATAATTTCTTTGCTTTTTATCATCGCTGTGATAGACATGTAACTCGGGAGATTCTGAATACTGATTGGCGGAAAACATGTCACGTGACTAAAATAATTATATTCTCAAGTTTATAATTTATTATTCATATTAAATAAATTTGTAACGATAGTGATATTGACAGAATCGAGCGGGAAATACTGTATCCGGTGTGTATGTGTGGCCGTGGTGAACAAACTACCATCCCCACTACATTTTTACATTATCTACAGATACACCTATGTACGTTAGAAAATTTCGATTTCATGTTACAATCTTCTCATTACATATAGTATGCATGTGCATTAAATTAGATTATTAACGTAAAATAGATTTTATCTAACAACACACATAATCAAACTTAAGTACACACTCAGATGAATTATTTAAATTGCGCAGAAATATGGTTTGTTCACCACGAACTCACTACAAACCGGATACAGTATTTCAGGTTTTGTAATTCCCGCTCGATTTTGCATATGCATATCAGGGAAACAAAAACAAAAGAACAGAACTATAGGTGTGCTTCTGACTAATTTGTGGGCAGAATTTATTTCCGTATCTAAACCAGGGCGCTTTTTTTTACGGAATCGTAGAAGGACCAAGAGTAAAAATAGTAATAGTACCAATTTAAAAAGTGGTAGTACCGGTTAAAAATGGTGGGGCATCAAATTGAAAAAAAAATTCAAATATAATTTGCTCAAAATACTCTATTTTAATTATTTATATAATAATCTTAATTATATACTTTGTATTTTTAGGGATATAAATGCATAGCTAAATATTTCATTTTCACAAGAATATACGTAAATAAAATAAATTATTATTTAATACTTATGTAGAATTATATAATAAATAGAGTTTATTATAAAAAAAATTGTTTGCCAGAAATAAATAAATTTTTATTTTTATTCATTGTCTCTTAAATTAAAATTAAAATAAAAAAAGTTTCAAGAAGACTACCTTTTATTTTTAATTATAAATCTTTTTTATTATGACAAACATAGTTGAAATCTTTTTAGTTTAGACAGGAAATAGAGTTTCTCAAAATTATTAATACCTAAACAATATTGCTGCTGTACTCTATGATGAAATTTGAGAACTATATTTTTATGTTGTGTTGTAAGAAAGTACGTTGACGTATCGTATAAATGGGAGAAAATCAATACTTTCGATTGATTAATTGACCAATCAGATTTCAAGAAATGTATATGGGATCTAAAAGGCAAGAAAAATGAATTAAACAAATGTCATTTGATTGTCTATCAAATTATAAATAGAAAAAATGTTAAATTATTAATTTTAAACAAATTAATTATTGACATACGCACGATTTTATGGTTATTGTATTGTATAATTGCTGATTTTACTGTCTAAGTTGTATTTGCATTCACTATATCACGAGATGTCGCCACCTATTCTTAACTTTATAACTTTAACCTTCATGAAAACCAGGACCGTATTTAAAAGTTATTGTTGTTAAAAAACTTTTAACAGCTTTTTGAGTTAATTTTTTTATTCATTTCAACAAAGATAAAACAATAATTTATAACTAATACAAAATAAATCATCAAACTTGTTTTTTGAAGATGAAAAACTAAAATATTGACTAGCACAAAATGTCCTGAATACGTTTGTGTGATAGTAACAAATTATTTGTGGAACGTAAAATATGTTAGGCGCTACGAAATCCTTTTATGTTTTATATTTATATCATGAAAGTTTATACTTTTTGTGTATATACTACTAAATCCTTTGACATTTTATGTTTATACCATAAAAAGTTTTTACTTTTTGTGTATTTACTACAAAAACCTTTTACTTTTTATATTTATATCATGAAAAGTTTACACTTTTTGTGCATTTACTACGAAATCCTTTTATTTTTTATATTTGTATCATAAAGATTTTACTTTTTGTGTATATACTACGAAATGCTTTTACATTTTATATTTATATCATGAAAAGCTTTTACTTTTGTGTATACACTACGAAATCCTTTTACTTTTTATATTTATATCATTAAAATTTTTACTTTTTGTGTATTTACTATGAAATCCTTTTACTTTTTATGATAATACCCTGAAAAGTTTTTACTTTTTATGTATATACTACGAAAACCTTTTACTTTTTATATTTATATCATAAAAAGTTTTTACTTTTTGTGTACTTACTATGAAATCCTTTTACTTTTTATGATTATACCCTGAAAATTATTTACTGTTTATGTATACAGTGTGTCCCATTTAGAGGTGCCACCATTGGGATCTCGAGAACTATAAGAGATACGATGTCGGTTAAATGAAACTTTTCGTGCGCCTTTGGGAGGCCATCTCGGATGTGCTTTTGTTTTTCCAAAAATTCTCATAGGGCACTAGATAATGACGAAAAACTGAATATTGTTGATTTTTTCTTTTTCAAATAACTTCTAAACTATTAGTAATTGAGAAAAACGTTTCAAATATAAAAGATATATATTTTTATTAACTAACCAGTGGCGTACTAAATAAATTTTTATATCCGTAAATTTTCGAGATATAACACAAACTTATATTTTTTTAAATAGAACCCATATCTGATTTTAGTCTCAAAAAAATCATTATTTTTTTCTCTTTTCAACGATGTAAATGTTATTATGTTTTATATTTGTTTTACCTTCAAATTTATTACTTTTTCCTTATTTTGTATTAAATTTATAATTATTTTGAAAATATTGGTTAATTTCTATTTAGAAATACTCCTTGTATTTAAATAATTTATTTCGTTAGAAAATTTTGCTCAAAACTCGTATCAAATTAATTTTTATAAAATTTTGTATTTGGTCGCCCTTGGCACATCACAGTGTAATTTGTAATTATGAGTCTAGAATGAAAATATTAAGTAATAAAGGCATAAAACAAATTATTTCGATCAAATACAATATAATTAATAAAAATAATAATGTTTTTTTGGGAAATAATAAGAAAGTTCAGGAAAATAAAGATAAAAATCAAATTTTAGGAGCATAACAAATATAAAATATAATAACCCTTACATCATTGAAAAGAGAAAAAAATAATGATTTTTTTGAGACTGAAATCAGATATGGGTTCCATTTAAAAAAATATAAGTTTGTTTTATATCTCGAAAAATTACGGATATAAAAATTTATTTCATACGCCACTGGTTAGCTAATAAAAATATCTATCTTTTATATTTGAAACGTTTTTCCTAATTACTAATAGTTTAGACGTTATTGGAAAAAGAAAAAATCAACAATATTCAGTTTTTCGTCATTATCTAGTGCCCTATGAGAATTTTTGGAAAAACAAAAGCACATCTGAGATGGCCTCCCAAAGGCGCACAAAAAGTTCCATTTAACCGACATCGTATCTCTTATAGTTCTCGAGATCCCAATGGTGGCACCTCTAAATGGGACACACTGTATACTACGAAATCTTTTTACTTTTTATATTTATATCATGAAAAGTTTTACACTTTTTGTGCATTTACTACGAAATCCTTTTATTTTTTATATTTATATCATGAAAAGTTTTTAGTTTTTGTGTATATACTACGAAATTCTTTTACATTTTATATTTATATCATGATAGGTTTTTACTTTTTGTGTATATACCACGAAATCCTTTTACTTTTTATATTTAAATCATGAAAAGTTTTACTTTTTTTGTGAATTTACTACAATATCCTTTTACTTTTTATGCTTATGCCATGAAAAGTTTTTCTTTTTGCGTATATTCTACGAAATCCTTTTACATTTTATGTTTATACTATGAAAAGTTTTTACTTTTTGTGTATTTACTACGAAATCCTTTTACTTTTTATATTTATATCATGAAAAGTTTTTACTTTTTGTGTATTTACTACGAAATTCTTTTACTTTTTATATTTATATCATGAAAAGTTTACACTTTTTGTGCATTTACTACGAAATCCTTTTATTTTTTATATTTATATCATGAAAAGTTTATACTTTTTGTGTATTTACTACGAAATCCTTTTATTTTTTATATTTATAACATAAAAAGATTTTACTTTTTGTGTATATACTACGAAATCCTTTTACATTTTGTTTATACCATGAAAAGTTTTTACTTTTTGTGTATTTACTACGAAATCCTTTTACTTTTTATATTTATATCATGAAAGTTTATACTTTTTGTGTATATACTACTAAATCCTTTGACATTTTATGTTTATACCATAAAAAGTTTTTACTTTTTGTGTATATACTACGAAATCCTTTTACTTTTTATGTTTAAATCATGAAAAGATTTTTCTTTTTGTGTATTTACGACGAAATCCTTTTACTTTTTATGTTTATATTATGAAAAGGTTTTCTTTTTGTGTATATACTACGAAATCCTTTTACATTTTATGTTTATACCGTGAAAAGTTTTTACTTTTTGTGTATTTAGTACGAAATCCTTTTACTTTTTATATTTATATCATTAAAAGTTTTTAGTTTTTGTGTATTTACTATGAAATCCTTTTACTTTTTATGATAATACCCTGAAAATTTTTTACTTTTTATGTATATACTACGAAATCCTATTACTTTTTATATTTATATCATAAAAAGTTTTTACTTTTTGTGTATTTACTATGAAATCCTTTTACTTTTTATGATTATACCCTCAAAATAATTTACTCTTTATGTATATACTACGAAATCATTTTACTTTTTATATTTATATCATGAAAAGTTTACACTTTTTGTGCATTTACTACGAAAACCTTTTATTTTTTATATTTATATTATGAAAAGTTTTTAGTTTTTGTGTATATACTACGAAATTCTTTTACATTTTATATTTATATCATGATAAGTTTTTACTTTTTGTTTATATACCACGAAATCCTTTTACTTTTTATATTTAAATCATGAAAAGTTTTACTTTTTTTGTGAATTTACTACGATATCCTTTTACTTTTTATGCTTATGCCATGAAAAGTTTTTCTTTTTGCGTATATTCTACGAAATCCTTTTCCATTTTATGTTTATACTATGAAAAGTTTTTACTTTTTGTGTATTTACTACGAAATCCTTTTATTTTTTATATTTATATCATAAAAAGATTTTATTTTTTGTGTATATACTACGAAATCCTTTTACATTTTGTTTATACCATGAAATGTTTTTACTTTTTGAGTATTTACTACGAAATCCTTTTACTTTTTATATTTATATCATGAAAAGTTTTTACTTTTTGTGTATTTACTACGAAATTCTTTTACTTTTTATATTTATATCATGAAAAGTTTACACTTTTTGTGCATTTACTACGAAATCCTTTTACTTTTTATATTTATATCATGAAAAGTTTTTACTTTTTGTGTATTTACTACAAAATCCTTTTACTTTCTATATATTTATATAATAAAAAGTTTTTACTTTTTGTTTATTTACTACGAAATCCTTTTACTTTTTATATTTAAATCATGAAAAGTTTTACTTTTTTTGTGAATTTACTACGATATCCTTTTACTTTTTATGCTTATGCCATGAAAAGTTTTTCTTTTTGCGTATATTCTACGAAATCCTTTTCCATTTTATGTTTATACTATGAAAAGTTTTTACTTTTTGTGTATTTACTACGAAATCCTTTTATTTTTTATATTTATATCATAAAAAGATTTTACTTTTTGTGTATATACTACGAAATCCTTTTACATTTTGTTTATACCATGAAATGTTTTTACTTTTTGTGTATTTACTACGAAATCCTTTTACTTTTTATATTTATATCATGAAAAGTTTTTACTTTTTGTGTATTTACTACAAAATCCTTTTACTTTCTATATATTTATATAATAAAAAGTTTTTACTTTTTGTTTATTTACTACGAAATCCTTTTACTTTTTATATTTATATCATGAAAAGTTAACATTTTTTGCGTATATACTACGAAATCCTTTTACTTTTTATGTTTATACCATGAAAAGTTTTTACTTTTTGCGTATATACTACGAAATCCTTTTATATTTTATGTTTATACCATGAAAAGTTTTTACTTTTGTGTATACACTACGAAATCCTTTTACTTTTTATATTTATATCATTAAAAGTTTTTACTTTTTGTGTATTTACTATGAAATCCTTTTATTTTTACCTTCCGTCACCTTTAGGTAAGGAAGGTATTGTCTTTGGTCAAAAAAATCGGTGGTGAGTTTTTAATGAATAAGCACGTTTTAGGGTCCCTACAATACGAATTTACTATTTTTAAGATGATGTCTGTATGTATGTGTGTGTGTGTGTCCGTGTGTGTGTGTGCGTGTGTGTGTATGTGTGTCCGTGTGTGACAAATTTTTCTCCGACGATAACTCCAATACTATAATTCTAAAAATTATAATTCTTTCGTATTCCTCTTCTGTACATCCATATGAAGAGTTGATTAGATTTTGGTTATAATTGATCCACCGGAAGTACCCTTATTTGAAGTTTTTAACAGTTTTTCTTAAAAAAACGCAGTTAAATATTATTTTTTGACATTTTGTTATTATATTTATTAAAGAAAATACTCTTCTCTATATGGTTTGATTATTCATTTTCCTTCATATTCAATAGATGTAGAGTTAAAGCATTATAAAGAAATTAATTTTCAAAAATTAGTCAGCTTTGTTATTTATCATGGAAACAGCTGACATAATTATTTAAAAAAAATTAATTGACAGATGTCAGTTGCAAGTGCAAAACCAAATATGGAAAAAAGTATAGGATCTAAAATTGGTATGTCATAATGTTGCTCGCAAGTGACACGCAGAGAAAGGCCAAAGAGAAGATGGAAGGACATTACTTAGTGTAGTTTATGTTATAATTTTATTGGATTTATAGAACCTTTTCAAATGAACTTTTGGCATGGAATTTGTAAAAAATAGTATGTGTTGTTACATGATATTATATAGAATCTGTTCCAAGGACCTATTGGTATGGGATTTGTACAAAATACATGGAATTGACGGAAGGTCTTGTGCTGGCCACAACAGATTTTTTTATGATAATACCCTGAAAAGTTTTTACTTTTTATCAGTGGCGTCTTCTCCCTGCAAGCAAGGCAAGCAGTGCTTGCCTTTATATTTTTGTTACTTTTAATATATTTTTACAATTATATTTTATATTTAGAACTTTAATATAGCAAAATTTAAAAGCAAAGACACAAATGTATTTGCTGTTGCCTAATTCTATCACTGGGATACGTACTATTACGATCTTACCATGTTGTACAAAACGTGCTGGTAAGCAGAACTTCGAGTGCTTACGCCGCCTATACCTACACTATACCGAACATTGCCGAACATGTAGCCTTCTATACTGAAAATATTTCGCTGTTTAGGTTCATCTGCAAGCAGTTTTTATATTGCTTCCATGAACAAAATTTAAGTGAAATAGATAGTAAATGTTAAAATAGGATACGAATAAAAGTAAAATTTATTTATAAGGTATCTATATTTCTACATTTATTTTGTTTCAATTAAATTTTGAAAATAATAATACTCCTTATATTTTTATACAGAATGGATAACATTTGTGCAATAATAATAAAAAAATTACAAGATAAGCCATTTGGCAATTTTGAAGAAAAAAAACCTTTTTTGCAAATGGCAGACCAGTTCCTCCTATGAAGTTATTAACAACAACTGTTAAACATATAACAAGGCATTTTAATACCGATTTATATGACAAACATGTTTATTATTTAATAAAGAAAAATCAGTATGGAATGATATTAAACGAGGCTTTTGCGACTTAAATAATATACATACGCAATATCACGTCAAGTCTGTGATCTGGCAATTTTTGTTTTTCGCATATGAAAGGGGAAAAACATTTTGCACATCCCTTCGAAACATGTAAGTCAATTATAAGGCATTTGACCTTGAATGAAAAAATAAATTCGCCTGCGGCGCATTTTTTTTTTATACCTTACCTACGCCATTGCTGCTTGCCTTCTTATAAAATGCACGAGACGCCGCTGCTTTTTATGTATATACTACGAAATCCTATTACTTTTTATATTTATATCATAAAAAGTTTTTACTTTTTGTGTATTTACTATGAAATCCTTTTACTTTTTATGATTATACCCTGAAAATTATTTACTCTTTATATATATACCACGAAATCTTTTTACTTTTTATATTTATATATTGAAAAGTTTACACTTTTTGTGCATTTACTACGAAATCCTTTTATTTTTTATATTTATATCATGAAAAGTTTTTAGTTTTTGTGTATATACTATGAAATTCTTTTACATTATATATTTATATCATGATAAGTTTTTACTTTTTGTTTATATACCACGAAATCCTTTTACTTTTTATATTTAAATCATGAAAAGTTTTACTTTTTTTGTGAATTTACTACGATATCCTTTTACTTTTTATGTTTATGCCATGAAAAGTTTTTCTTTTTGCGTATATTCTACGAAATCCTTTTACATTTTATGTTTATACTATGAAAAGTTTTACTTTTTGTGTATTTACTACGAAATCCTTTTACTTTTTATATTTATATCATGAAAAGTTTTTACTTTTTGTGTATTTACTACGAAATTTTTTTACTTTTTATATTTATATCATGAAAAGTTTACACTTTTTGTGCATTTACCACGAAATCCTTTTATATTTTATATTTATATCATGAAAAGTTAACATTTTTTGCGTATATACTACGAAATCCTTTTACATTTTATGTTTATACCATGAAAAGTTTTTACTTTTTGTGTATTTACTACGAAATCCTTTTACTTTTTATATTTATATCATGAAAAGTTTATACTTTTTGTGTATTTACTACGAAATCCTTTTATTTTTTATATTTATATAATGAAAAGTTAACATTTTTTGCGTATATACTACGAAATCCTTTTACATTTTATGTTTATACCATGAAAAGTTTTTACTTTTTGTGTATTTACTACGAAATCCTTTTACTTTTTATATTTATATCATGAAAAGTTTACACTTTTTTTGCATTTACTACGAAATCCTTTTATTTTCTATATTTATATCATAAAAAGTTTTTACTTTTTGTGTATGTTCTACGAAATCCTTTTCATATTTATATCATGAAAAGTTTTTACTTTTTGTGTATATCCTACAAAATCCTTTTACTTTTTATATTTAAATCATGAAAAGATTTTACTTTTTGTGTATTTACTACAAAATCCTTTTACTTTTTATGTTTATACCATAAAAAGTTTTTACTTTTTGCGTATATACTACGAAATCCTTTTATATTTTACGTTTATATCATGAAAAGTTTTTACTTTTTGTATATACTACGAAATCCTTTTACTTTTTATGTTTATACCCTGCAAAGTTTTTACTTTTTGTGTATATACTACGAAATCCTTTTACTATTTATATTTATACCATGAAAAATTTTTTTTTTGTGTATATACTACGAAATCCTCTTACTTTTTATGTTTGTACCCTGAAAAGTTTTTACCTTTTATGTATATACTACAAAATCCTTTTACTTTTTATATTTAAATCATGAAAAGATTTTACTTTTTGTGTATTTACTACAAAATCATTTTACTTTTTATGTTTATACCATAAAAAGTTTTTACTTTTTGCGTATATACTACGAAATCCTTTTATATTTTACGTTTATATCATGAAAAGTTTTTACCTTTTATGTATATACTACAAAATCCTTTTACTTTTTATTTATTATTTATATCATAAAAAGTTTTTACTTTTTGTGTATTTACTACGAAATCCTTTTACTTTTTATATTTATATCATGAAAAGTTTTTACTTTTTGTGTATTTACTACGAAATCTTTTACTTTTTATATTTATATTACTTTTTGTGTATTTACTACGAAATCCTTTTACTTTTTATATTTATATCATGAAAAGTTTTTACTTTTTGTGTATTTACTACGAAATTCTTTTACATTTTATATTTATATCATCAAAAGTTTTTACTTTTTGTGTATATACTACGAAATCCTTTTACTTTTTATATTTATATTATGAAAAGTTTTTACTTTTTGTGTATTTACTACGAAATCCTTTTACTTTTTTTATATTAAGTCCCCTAAGGTTGATAAACTCACTAGTATGCTGGAATTTTTTGATGCTACACAATTTAATAACATTGTTAACTTGAACAATAAACTATTAGATTTGATTATTTCTAATCATAAATGTACAGTATCACGTTCCTCAGAATTATTATTTGATGTTGAATATCCACGCCATCACCCAGCTCTTAATATTGCTTTTGAATTTAGTGATTTATTTATCTCTAAGTCACATACTGCTTCATTTCGCAATTATAATTTCAGAAAAGCTAATTATGTAAAATTATACCAACTTGTAGAGCAATTTGATTGGTCGTGTTTGAGTAATTTTTCCGAAGTTAATCTTGCTTGTAAGTTCTTTTATAGTACCATTTACTCGTTTTTTGATCAGTGTGTTCCTCTTTCTAATGTCTCTACTAAAAAATTTCCTCCTTGGTTTAATAAAGCTATTATTAAGAAACTACATGCTAAGATTCGCGTCAGAAAACTGCTCTCTCGGTTTCCACATAATGAAACATATGTTACTAAATTCCATACCTTAAGATCTGAACTTAAAACTTTAATCAAAAGATCATATGCTGAATATGTGGAGACATGTGAGAACTCTATCTCAACCGAACCTAAAAAGTTTTGGAATTATATTAATTCCAAGCGAAATATGTCTAAATATCCTAGTACTATGCAATATAATGATAACACATATACGGCTCCTAAAGCCATTTCTAATGCTTTTGCTTCTTTCTTCCAATCAGCTTATTCATCTTCTAATAGTCCTCTTTCTTCTCCTTCTACACCTACACCACTTTTTCACGACTCTGTTAACCTTACTCATATTTCCATAAAGGACATCGAATCAGCTATTAATACACAAAAATCTTCTCTTTCCAGCGGCCCTGACCATATACCCAGTTTGCTGATTAAAGATTGTGCAATTCCTCTGTCAAAGGCACTATTTTATATTTTTAATCTTAGTATTAAATCTTGTACTTTTCCCCAAGTTTGGAAAACCACCAGAATAACCCCACTCTTTAAGTCAGGAGAAGTTTCCAATGTTGCTAATTATCGACCTATAGCCATGTTGTCAAATTTCAGTAAAATATTTGAAAAAATTATTTATAACTGCGTTTATGATAAAATTAAACATCAGTTTTCTCCTTGTCAACATGGCTTCATCAGTAAGCGGTCTACAGTGACCAACTTAATGTATTTTACGCAAAAAATTTCAACTGTACTCGACTCCAATGGCCAACTTGACTGCATTTTTACAGATTTTGCTAAGGCCTTTGACCGTATAGAACACAATATTTTGGTCCGCAAACTGTGTACCTTTTCTTTTTCTACTCCCCTTATTACTCTCATCTCTTCCTACTTACAGAATCGTCAACTCTTCGTTCAGTATCTCAACACTAATTCTTCTCATTTTCTCGCCACTTCCGGTGTCCCTCAAGGCTCTAACCTTGGACCACTACTTTTTCTAATTTTCATAAACGCCGTTACGAGTGCGTTGCATTGTGATAAACTACTCTTTGCCGATGATATGAAAATTTTTTATACCATTTCTTCCCCAGCTGATTGCCTTCTGCTTCAGTATGATCTGAATAACCTATTTAATTGGTGTTCTTTAAATAACCTCCATCTTAATATAAAGAAATGTACAGTTATGACATTCACTAGAAAAATGACACCTTTTTCACCTACAGTAGTTAAAGATCTAGGTGTCAAATTTGACCCTACTCTATCATTTGTGCCTCATATTCGTGATGTTTACAATTCAGCTATGCGTATGTTGGGTTTCGTAATCAGGAATACTCGTGATTTCAATAATATTTCTGCTGTTTTTACGTTATTTTATTCATTTATTAGATCCAAATTGGAATATTGCAGCATAATTTGGAATCCTGTTTACGAGACCCACCAAGATTTGCTGGAATCAGTTCAAAAAAATTTCTTAAATTTATTTATTTTAAAATTAATAAATCTTACCCTGAAAGAAATATGCCTTATTCAGCCTTACTAAGCATGTTCGATATAAAGAGCCTTTTGGAACGCCGGGAAAACACTCTTATTCTTCATCTATTTAGTCTCATTAATAATAGAATCGATGATCCCTGCTGTCTTGCGCTACTAAATTTCCACGCCCCCTCTATCTCTACTCGCTTCTCTTCCACTTTTTATCTCACTTTCTCCCGTACCAATCTGCTCATGTCTTCCCCACTCTTCCGTATGTGTGCTCTTTACAATAAGAAATTCTCTGATTTAGACATATTTCGCTTGAATTACAAACTTTTGCGCAATACTTTAAATTCCTAATGTTTTGTTATTTTTTTCTATCTTATATTGTATTTTTTTTTTGTACCACTATCTGTTTTGGGTTCGTCCTGTAGGATAGTTTTCTTAAATAAATAAATAAATAAATTTATATCATTAAAAGTTTTTACTTTTTGTGAATTTACTATGATAACCTTTTACTTTTTATATTAATATTACTTTTTGTGTATATACTACGAAATCCTTTTACTTTTTACATTTATATCATGAAAAGTTTTTACTTTTTGTGTATTTACTACGAAATCCTTTAACATTTTATGTTTATACAATGAAATGTTTTTACTTTTTGCGTATATACTACGAAATCCTTTTACATTTTATGTTTATGAAAAGTTTTTACTTTTTGTGTATTTACTACAAAATCCTTTTACTTTTTATATTTATATCATGAAAAGTTTACACTTTTTGTGCATTAACTACAAAATCCTTTTATTTTCTATATTTATATCATGAAAAGTTTTTACTTTTTGTGTATATACTACGAAATCCTTTTACTTTTTATACTTATATCATGAAAAGTTTTTACTTTTTGTGTATATGTTACGGGTAAAGTTAGATAAACGATTAAACCTAGATCTACAAGTTTCTCACTACACACAGAAAATTGTGTATTTACTACGAAATCCTTTTACTTTTCATATTTATATCATGAAAAGTTTTTACTTTTTGTGTATTTACTACGAAATCCTTTTACATTTTATGTTTATACCGTGAAAAGTTTTTACTTTTTGCGTATATACTACGACATCCTTTTACTTTTTATGTTTATACCATAAAAAGTTTTTACTTTTTGCGTATTTACTACGAAATCCTTTTACATTTTATGTTTATACCATGAACAGTTTTTACTTTATGTGTATATACTACGAAATCCTTTTACTTTTTATGTTTATACCACGTAAAGTTTTTACTTTTTGCGTATATCCTACGAAATCTTTTTACTTTTTATATTTATATCATGAAAAGTTTATACTTTTTGTGAATTTACTAAGAAATCCTTTTACTTTTTACGTTTATATCATGAAAAGTTTTTACTTTTTGTATATACTACGAAATCCTTTTACTTTTTATGTTTATACCCTGAGAAGTTTTTACTTTTTGTGTATATACTACGAAATCCTTTTACTATTTATATTTATACCACGAAAAGTTTTTTTTTGTGTATATACTACGAAATCCTCTTACTTTTTATGTTTGTACCCTGAAAAGTTTTTACCTTTTATGTATATACTACGAAATCCTTTTACTATTTATATTTATACCATGAAAAGTTTTTTTTTTGTGTTTGTACAACGAAATTCTTTTACTTTTTATGTTTGTACCCTGAAAAGTTTTTACCTTTTATGTATATACTACGAAATCCTTTTACTTTTTATATTTATATAATAAAAAGTTTTTACTTTTTGTGTATTTACTACGAAATGCTTTTACGTTTTATATTTATATCATGAAAAGTTTTTACTTTTTGTGTATTTACTACAAAATCTTTTACTTTTTATATTTATATTACTTTTTGTGTATTTACTACGAAATCCTTTTACTTTTTATATTTATATCATGAAAAGTTTTTACTTTTTGTGTATTTACTACGAAATTCTTTTGCATTTTATGTTTATATCATGAAAAGTTTTTACTTTTTGTGTATATACTACGAAATCCTTTTACTTTTTATATTTATATTATGAAAAGTTTTTACTTTTTGTGTATTTACTACGAAATCCTTTTACTTTTTATATTTATATCATGAAAAGTTTTTACTTTTTGTGAATTTACTATGAAATCCTTTTACTTTTTATATTTATATTACTTTTTGTGTATTTACTACGAAATCCTTTTACTTTTTATATTTATATCATGAAGAGTTTTTACTTTTTGTGTATTTACTACGAAATCCTTTTACATTTTATGTTTATACCATGAAATGTTTTTACTTTTTGTGTATATACTACGAAATCCTTTTACATTTTATGTTTATACCATGAAAAGTTTTTACTTTTTGTGTATTTACTACGAAATCCTTTTACTTTTTATATTTATATCATGAAAAGTTTACACTTTTTGTGCATTTGCTACGAAATCCTTTTATTTTCTATATTTATATCATGAAAAGTTTTTTACTTTTTGTGTATATACTACGAAATCCTTTTACTTTTTATATTTATATCATGAAAAGTTTTTACTTTTTGTGTATATGTTACGGGTAAAGTTAGATAAACGATTAAACCTAGGTTTACCCGCGTATACTCCGTAATACCCAGGAAACATGGGTACAGTCCGAAATACATTTCAAATTGTACACGTTTCGGGCTTTACGCGGGTAAATCGCGTTCTCTCCGCTTTCGCTTGGTTAAACTTGGGTGTACTAAAAATGACAAGGCTATAAATGTTTGAAAAATATATTTAATAAAAAGAAAACACATTTTACAAATATAAGTAAGAACACTGTACCCTGCTAAAGTAAAGGATACTATAATCTATTTGTTCAAACAAGACAAGCTGCTGTGACATTTCGAGTTACAAAGATTTCCAATAGCTTTACATTTACATTTATTGGTTATGCATTTAGTTTTACAGTTGCATCGTTTATAACCTTGACCTCCTAAAAGTGATTGTTCGTTTGCAAGTTGTCGTAAACTTTTCTTTTCCGGTGATACACTTTCCAGATCTACAAGTTTCTCACTACACACAGAAAATTGGTTCCTGGAAAACATTTCTTCGATGGTTCCTCTCTTGTTTGCTAGCTTATAAAAATCGTCATCGGTTTTCTCGATAACTGTCATGAGAATGTTTCTAAAATCGCGCCTCCCTCGATCAACGTCTGGAATTTTCACTCTCACTGTATCTCCAACGGAACATGGAGGGAACTTTGAATTAGATAAAGCTTTCATTTTCTTTGCTTGATTTTCTAATTTTTTTTTTTTTGCCTCTAGTCTGTTTGACTGAATATCTTTTTAACACAAGCAAAGTTCACACCTGATATTCGCTGATGTACTTGGTCCTTCACATTCTGCACATTTGGTCTGATTTTCTGAAGTTTCTTTATTATAGGCGTTTTCTCTATAATTATTGTCGACACCTTAAGTAATATCTTCTCGCGGATTGTCGGTTTCTGGGCCACTATCCATAGACTGATCTTCGTTTTGTTCTTGTTCAGGCTGTACTCCTATACCAAATTCCCTGACGACTTTCTCAAGCTCTTCTTCAGTTCGTAGATTTTCAATAGTTTCTTTTGGAAAAGCTGATGTGGATGGACCGACTTTAACATCATGCCCAAACATGGCGGCATAAGGAGCTCGTTTTATTCCATCATGGTATGCCCTGTTTTTCATTAACTGGACAAATCTCAGACCTTCTGATCATCGCCTGCAGTTTTCATCGTCAATCCACGTCATGAGCATATTTTGTATATCTTGATTTGCTCTTTCCACGCTGCCTTGTGATTGACTGTGACGCGGTTTACCATGCACTATTTTAAGGCCACTCCACATGGAACATAACTCTTCAATGACACGGTCCGCGAACTCCCGGCCGTTGTCCGATTGTAGTATAGATGGGGCGCCAAAACTACAAAATATGTCTATCAGGCTCTTAACAACTTCCTCAGCCCTTTTCGGTTTTAATGCACGTATTTGAACAAACTTAGTTAAGTGGTCCTGATACACCATGATAAATTTGTATTCTTCATCCGGATGGGATTGCATATCAATTAAGTCCACTTGACAACTGACGCTGTTCATCTCCGAAAAAAACATTGGTTTAACCACAAGACCTTTTTTGACAGATTTTAGTTTTTTTTTTTTGGCACCCTTCACACAAGCGCAGATATAACTTAATAACATCTTGAGTTATATTCTTGTATTTTTTCTTACATTCACTTTCCATACGATATTTACCACCATGTCCAATGTCTAAATGTGCATCATGCAAAATGTCAAACATTTCGTCGTTTGTAACGTAATATTTTATGCTAGATTCACCTGATGATACACGAGTAATAAGCTTTTCAATGCCTCTAACAGAACATATGTCAAACCTCTTCAAACGTCGATATTGTAGAGTGGTCTTGGTTTTAGAATTTTTTGCCAACTTGACTGATTCTAACATTTCTTGGTATTGTGCATTATTGAAATAAAAACTGTTTGAACTTTTCGAAGACACCAACTCATCGAAAACTTCATGAAAACGCTGTTTAAACGCGCGCGTTCCCTCTCTTCGGTTGCCATTTTCTAACAGCATGTGGTGTGGTGAAAGATGACGCAATAATAAATCCTAGACCCAAGTTTAATTAATTGAAAGCGGATAGAACGCGGTTTACCCGGGTAAAGCTCGAAACGTGTACAATTTGAAATATATTTCGGACTGTACCCATGTGTCCTGGGTATAACGGAGTTTACCCGGGTAAACCTAGGTTTAATCGTTTATCTAACTTTACCCGTAACATATACAGTGTGTCCCATTTAGAAGTGCCACCATTGGGATCCCGAGAACTATAAGAGATACGATGTCGGTTAAATGGAACTTTTTGTGCGCCTTTGGGAGGCCATCTCAGATGTGCTTTTGTTTTTCCAAAATTTCTTTTAGGGCACTAGATAATGACGAAAAACTGATTATTGCTGATTTTTTCTTTTTCAAATAACTTCTGAGCTATTGGTAATTGAGAAAAATGTTTCATATATAAAAGATAGATATTTTTATTAACTAACCAGTGGCGTATGAAACAAATTTTTATATTCGTAAATTTTCGAGATATAATACAAACTCATATTTTTTTAAATGGAACCCATATCTGATTTTAGTCTCAAAAAAATAATTATTTTTTTCTCTTTTCAGTGATGTAAGGGTTATTATATTTGTTTTGCCGTCAGAATTATTATTTTTTCCTTATTTTGTATTAAATTTACAATTATTCTGAAAATATTGGTAGATTTCTATTTAGAAATACTCTTTGTATTTAAATAATTTATTTGGTTAGAAAAATTTGCTCAAAACTCGTATCAAATTAATTTTTATAATATTTTGTATCAGGTCGCCTTTGGCACATCATAGTGTAATTTGTAATTGTGAGTTTAGAATAA
Source organism: Ophonus ardosiacus (assembly GCA_943142095.1). Taxonomy (NCBI): domain Eukaryota; kingdom Metazoa; phylum Arthropoda; class Insecta; order Coleoptera; family Carabidae; genus Ophonus; species Ophonus ardosiacus. Next base: position 37,431,947 of record OW964832.1, on the reverse strand, counting down.
AAATATTAAGTAATAAAGGCATAAAATAAATTTTATCGATCAAATACAATATAATTAATAAAAATAATATTTTTTTTTTGAGAAATAATAAGAAAATTCACAAAAATAAAGAAAAAAATTAAATTTTAGGAGCAAAACAAATATAAAATATGATAACCCTTACATCATTGAAAAGAGAAAAAAATAATTATTTTTCTGACACTAAAATAAGATATGGGTTCTATTTAAAAAAATATAAGTTTGTGTTATATCTCAAAAATTTACGGATATAAAAATTTATTTCGTACGCCACTGGTTAGCTAATAAAAATATCTATCTTTTATATCTGAAATGTTTTTCTCAATTACTAATAGTTTAGAAGTTATTTGAAAAAGAAGAAACCAACAGTATTCAGTTTTTCGTCATTATCTAGTGCCCTATGAGAATTTTTGGAAAAACAAAAGCACATCTGAGATGACCTCCCAAACGCGCAAAAAAATTCCATTTAACCGACATCGTATCTCTTATAGTTCTCGAGATCCCAATGGTGGCACTTCTAAATGGGACACTGTATACTACGAAATCCTTTTACTTTTTATATTTAAATCATTAAAAGATTATACTTTTTGTGTATTTACTACGAAATCCTTTTACTTTTTATGTTTATACCATGAAAAGTTTTTACTTTTTGCGTATATACTACGAAATCCTTTTACATTTTATGTTTATACCATGAAAAGTTTTTACTTTTTGTGTATTTACTACGAAATCATTTTACTTTTTGTATTTATATCATGAAAAGTTTACACATTTTGTGCATTTACTACGAAAACTTTTTATTTTTTATATTTACATCATGAAAAGTTTTTACTTTTTGTGTATTTACTACGATATCCTTTTACATTTTATGTTTATACCATGAAACGTTTTTACTTTTGGTGTATTTCCTACGTAATCCTTTTACTTTTTATATTTATATCATGAAACGTTTTTATTTTTGTGTATTTCCTACGTAATCCTTTTACTTTTTATATTTATATCATGAAAAGTTTATACTTTTTGTGTATTTACTACGAAATTCTTTTATTTTTACCTCTCGCTAAGAGAGGTATTGGAATCATGCTAAAATTCGCATATCCAGATTTTTGTGAATAAGCACGATTTAAGGTCCCTAGAACCCGATTATAACATTTTTACGATGATGTCTGTGTGTGTGTGTGGATGTGTGTATGTGTGTGTGTATGTGTGTATGTATGGATGTTGGAGGGACGATTCCTCAAAAACTATAAGACTTAAAAAATATTTAACTGCAGTTTCTTCAATCTGACATTCCTGGGAAGAGCTGAAAAGGTTTTGGTAACAATTGAACAACCGAAAGTAGAACTTTCTTAAAAAAAAAATTCTAACTATAATTTTTTGGGAGTTTTTTTTTATTAAATATTGAAGAACATAAAATTCTCCATCTAATACACTTAAAATTTTTATTATATCTTGTATAGATTTAGAGATAAAGACACTATAATTTATAGAGTACACTAATCGCAGAGGCCAAGGCACTAAGGAAACCAGTTGACAAATTCCAATGTTTATAACATGACACATGTCATTGTCAAATATCAACATTTTTAGTGACATTCTGATAGCTTTTTCTGGGAAGTATATTTAATTTTTCTTGTTGTTTTATTAATTAAATATTTGAAATTACAGGTAAAATTGTGGTAATATGCATATATCCATCAGAAATACCGCCAATCTGGTTAATGAATTGGAACAATCTCTGCCATGAAAATGATATAAAATAGATATAATTAGAATTATATGTGTGCAGAAGACATGTTAAATACAATAAAAAACAATATTTGGGTAAAGTTCTGTAAAATTTTGTTATAAAACGACGGTTCGAATGCGAAGTGCAATACAATACATATATAGCCTAATATGAAAATGGCGAGAGGTCTTGTGCTGGTCACAACAGATTTTTTATATTTATACCATGAAAAGTTCTTACTTTTTGCGTATATACTACGAAATCCTTTTACTTTTTATATTAATACCTTGAAAAGTTTTAACTTTTTATGTATATACCATGAAAACCTTTTACTTTTTATATTAATACCTTGAAAAGTTTTAACTTTTTATGTATATACCATGAAAACCTTTTACTTTTTATATTAATACCTTGCAAAGTTTACACTTTTTATGCATTTCCTACGAAAACCTTTTATTTTTTATATTTATATCATGAAAAGTTTTTACTTTTTGTGTATATACTACGAAATCCTTTTACATTATGTTTATACCATGAAAAGTTTTTACTTTTTGCGTATATACTACGAAATCTTTTTACATTTTATGTTTATTCCATGAAAAGTTTTTACTTTTTGTGTATTTCCTACGTAATCCTTTTACTTTTTATATTAATACCTTGAAAAGTTTAAACTTTTTATGTATATACCATGAAAACCTTTTACTTTTTATATTAATACCTTGAAAAGTTTTAACTTTTTATGTATATACCATGAAAACTTTTTACTTTTTATATTAGTACCTTGAAAAGTTTTAACTTTTTATGTATATACCATGAAAACCTTTTACTTTTTATATTTATAACATGAAAAGTTTACACTTTTTATGCATTTCCTACGAAAACCTTTTATTTTTTATATTTATATCATGAAAAGTTTTTACTTTTTGCGTATATACTACGAAATCTTTTTACATTTTATGTTTATACCATGAAAAGTTTTTACTTTTTGTGTATTTACTACGAAATCCTTTTACTTTTTATATTGATATCATGAAAAGTTTACACTTTTTGTGCATTTACTACAAAACCCTTTTATTTTTAATATTTATATCATGAAAAGTTTTTACTTTTTGTGTATATACTACGAAATCCTTTTACATTTTATGTTTATACCATGACATGTTTTTACTTTTTGCGTATATACTACGAAATCCTTTTACATTTTATGTTTATACCATGAAAAGTTTTTACTTTTTGTGTATTTACTACAAAATCCTTTTACTTTTTATATTTATATCATGAAAAGTTTTTACTTTTTGTGTATTTACTACGAAATCCTTTTACTTTTTATATTTTAATATCATGAAAAATTTACACTTATTGTGCATTTACTACGAAATCCTTTTATTTTCTATATTTATATCATGAAAAGTTTTTACTTTTTGTGTATATACTACGAAATCCTTTTACTTTTTATATTTATATCATGAAAAGTTTTTACTTTTGTGTATATAATACATAAAAAGTTAAAACTTTTCAAGTTATTAATATAAAAAGTAAAAGGTTTTCATGGTATATACATAAAAAGTTAAAATTTTCAAGGCATTAAAATAAAAAGTAAAAGGTTTTCATGGTATATACATAAAAAGTTAAAACTATTTAAGGTATGAATATAAAAAGTAAAAGGTTTTCATGGTATTAATATAAAAAGTAAACTGGTTTTCATGGTATATACATAAAAAGTTAAAACTATTTAAGGTATGAATATAAAAAGTAAAAGGTTTTCATGGTATATACATAAAAAGTTAAAACTTTTCAAGGTATTGTAACAGCCACGTGTGTGAACTCAAAATTTGTGTAATTCAGTATTTTCATAGAATGAACTCCGTGACTGTTGCAAATCGCTGACATGCGGCTGGCGATCTTCCGCTCAGTGTTTTTGCAGAATATTGGAAAAAGCGGAATATTACCAGCAAAAGTGTCAACGTTGTCAATTGAACTAGCCTAGGAAATGTTCGTATCCACGGACGAGAGTGATTCTCAGCCCGATCCTGGAGGCGAACAGTCATATTAAATTTTGTTCAATTTAATACATATTTTATATTTCTTTGCTTTATATTATTTTTGTGTGTAACATTTATTTTTTTTCTAAATTTTAATTATAATTATTATTTTTCTAACATATTTAATTATTTGTGAATCAACCCCGTCAACCCCTTCCAGAGTCAGCACAGATCAGCGTAGTGACACAGGTAAGTATAACTTTAATTTATATTCTTACTGTGGCTGTCTGAGCTTTAATTCAGTACGTCAACGGAGGGTGATTTTCACTACACCCTACGCACCCGCTCGTTACAGTATTAATATAAAAAGTAAAAGGTTTTCATGGTATATACATAAAAAGTTAAAACTTTCCAAGATATATATATATATATATATATATATATATATATATATATATAAAAAGTAAAAGGTTTTCATGGAACATACATAAAAAGTTCAAACTTTTCAAGGTATTAATATAAAAAGTAAAAGGTTTTCATGGTATATACATAAAAAGTTAAAACATTTTAAGGTATTAATATAAAAAGTAAAAGGTTATCATGGTATATACATAAAAAGTTAAAACTTTTCAAGGTATTAATATAAAAATAAAAAGTTTTCATGGTATATACATAAAAAGTTAAAGCTTTCCAAGGTATTAATATAAAAAGTAAAAGGTTTTCATGGTATATACATAAAAAGTTAAAACTTTTCAAGGTATTAATATAAAAAGTAAAAGGTTTTCATGGTATATACATAAAAAGTTAAAACTTTTCAAAGTATTAATGTAAAAAGTAAAAGGTTTTCATGGAACATACATAAAAAGTTCAAACTTTTCAAGGTATTAATATAAAAAGTAAAAGGTTTTCATGGTATATACATAAAATGTTAAAGCTTTTCAAGTTATTAAGATAAAAAGTAAAAGCTTTTCATGGTATATACATAAAAAGTTAAAACTTTTCAAGGTATTAATATAAAAAGTAAAAGATTATCATGGTATATACATAAAAAGTTAAAACTTTTCAAGGTATTAATATAAAAAGTAAAAGGTTTTCATGGTATATACATAAAAAGTTAAAACTTTTAAGGTAATAATATAAAAAGTAAAAGGTTATCAAGTATTAATGTAAAAAGTAAAAGGTTTTCATGGAACATACATAAAAAGTTCAAACTTTTCAAGGTATTAATATAAAAAGTAAAAGGTTTTCATGGTATATACATAAAATGTTAAAGCTTTTCAAGTTATTAAGATAAAAAGTAAAAGCTTTTCATGGTATATACATAAAAAGTTAAAACTTTTCAAGGTATTAATATAAAAAGTAAAAGATTATCATGGTATATACATAAAAAGTTAAAACTTTTCAAGGTATTAATATAAAAAGTAAAAGGTTTTCATGGTATATACATAAAAAGTTAAAACTTTTTAAGGTAATAATATAAAAAGTAAAAGGTTATCATGGTATATACATAAAAAGTTTACACTTTTCAAGGTATTAATATAAAAAGTAAAAGGTTTTCATGGTATAAACATAAACAGTTAAAAATTTTCAAGGTATTAACATAAAAAGTAAAAGGTTTTCATGGTATATACATAAAAAGGTAAATTTTTTTAAGTTATTAATATAAAAAGTAAAAGGTTTTTATGGTATATACATAAAAAGTTCAAACTTTTCAAGGTATTAATATAAAAAGTAAAAGGTTTTCATGGTATATACATAAAATGTTAATACTTTTCAATTTATTAATATAAAAAGTAAAAGGTTTTCATAGTACATACATAAAAAGTTAAAACATTTCAAGGTATTAATATAAAAAGTAAAAGGTTTTCATGGTATATACATAAAATGTTAAAGCTTTTCAATTTATTAATATAAAAAGTAAAAGGTTTTCATGGTATATACATAAAAAGTTAAAACTTTTAACAAGGTATTAATATAAAAAGTAAAAGGTTTTCATGGTGTATACATAAAAAGTTAAAACTTTTCAAAAAATTAATATAAAAAGTAAAAGGTTTTCACGGTATATACATAAAAAGTTTAAACTTTTCAAGGTATAAATATAAAAAGTAAAAGGTTTTCATGGTATATACATAAAAAGTTAAATTTTTTTAAGTCATTAATATAAAAAGTAAAAGGTTTTCATGGTATATACATAAAAAGTTCAAACTTTTCAAGGTATTATTATAAAAAGTAAAAGGTTTTCATGGTATATACATAAAATGTTAATCCTTTTCAATTTATTAATATAAAAAGTAAAAGGTTTTCATAGTACATACATAAAAAGTTTAAACTTTTCAAGGTATTAATATAAAAAGTAAAAGGTTTTCATGTTATATACATAAAAAGTTAAAACTTTTCAAGGTATTAATATAAAAAGTAAAAGGTTTTCATGGTATATACATAAAAAGTTAAAACTTTTCAAGGTATTAATATAAAAAGTAAAAGGTTTTCTTGGTATATACATAAAATGTTTAAACTTTTCAAAGTATTAATATAAAAAGTAAAAGGTTTTCATAGTATATACATAAAAAGTTAAAGCTTTTCTAGGTATTAATATAAAAAGTAAAAGGTTTTCATGGTATATACATAAAAAGTTAAAACTTTTCAAGGTATTAATATGAAAAGTAAAAGGTTTTCATGGTATATACATAAAAAGTTAAAACTTTTCAAGGTATTAATATAAAAAGTAAAAGGTTTTCATGGTATATACATAAAAAGGTAAAACTTTTCAAGGTATTAATATAAAAAGTAAAAGGTTTTCATGGTATATACATAAAAAGTTCAAAAAATTTTAGTTATTAATATAAAAAGTAAAAGGTATTCATGGTATATACATAAAAAGTTAAAACTTTTGAAGGAATTAAGATAAAAAGTAAAAGCTTTTCATGGTATATACATAAAAAGTTAAAACTTTTCAAGGTATTAATATAAAAAGTAAAAGATTTTCATGGTATATACATAAAAAGTTAAAACTTTCCAAGGTATTAATATAAAAAGTAAAAGGTTTTCATGGTATATACATAAAAAGTTAAAACTTTTCAAGGTATTAATATAAAAAGTAAAAGGTTTTCATGGTATATACATAAAAAGTTAAAACTTTTCAAAGTATTAATGTAAAAAATAATACGTTTTCATGGTATATACATAAAAAGTTAAAACTTTTCAAGGTATTAATATAAAAAGTAAAAGGTTTTCATAGTATATACATAAAAAGTTAAACCTTTTCAAAGTATTAATATAAAAAGTAAAAGGTTTTCATGGTATATACATAAAAAGTTAAAACTTTTCATGGTATTAATATAAAAAGTAAAAGGTTTTCATGGTAGAAACATAAAAATTTCAACATTTCAAGGTATTAATATAAAAAATAAAAGGTTTTCATGGTATATACATAAAAAGTTAAAACTTTTTAAGGTAATAATATAAAAAGTAAAAGGTTATCATGGTATATACATAAAATGTTTAAACTTTACAAGGTATTAATATAAAAAGTAAAAGGTTTTCATGGTTTATACATAAAAAGTTAAAACTTTTCAAGGTATTAATATAAAAAGTAAAAAGTTTTCATGGTATATACATAAAAAGTTAAAACTTTTCAAGGCATTAATATAAAAAGTAATACGTTTTCATGGTATATACATAAAAAGTTAAAACTTTTCAAGGTATTAATATAAACAGTAAAAGGGTTTCATGGTATATACATAAAAAGTTAAAACTTTTCAAGGTATTAATATAAAAACTAAAAGGTTTTCATGGTATATACATAAAAAGTTAAAACTTTTCAAGGTATTAATATAAAAAGTAAAAAGTTTTCATGGTATATACATAAAAAGTAAAAACTTTTCAAGGTATTAATATAAAAAGTAAAAGGTTTTCATGGTATATACATAAAAAGTTCAAACATTTTAAGGTATTAATATAAAAAGTAAAAGGTTTTCATGGTATATACATAAAAAGTTAAAACTTTTCAAGGTATTAATATAAAAAGAAAAAGGTTTTCATGGTATATACATAAAAAGTTCAAACATTTTAAGGTATTAATATAAAAAGTAAAAGGTTTTTATGGTATATACATAAAATGTTAAAGCTTTTCAAGGTATTAATATAAAAAGTAAAAGGTTTTCATGGTATATACACAAAAAGTTAAAACTTTTCAAGGTATTAATATAAAAAGTAAAAGGTTTTCATGGTATATACATAAAAAGTTAAAACTTTTCAAAGTATTAATATAAAAAGTAAAAGGTTTTCATGGTATATACATAAAAAGTTAAAACTTTTCAAGGTATTAATATAAAAAGTAAAAGATTTTCATGGTATATACATAAAAAATAAAAACTTTTCAAGGTATTAATATAAAAAGTAAAAGGTTTTCATGGTATATACATAAAAAGTTTAAACTTTTCAAGGTATAAATATAAAATGTAAAAGGTTTTCATGGTATATACATAAAAAGTTAAAACTTTTCAAGGTATTAATATAAAAAGTAAAAAGTTTTCATGGTATATACATAAAAAGTTCAAACATTTTAAGGTATTAATATAAAAAGTAAAAGGTTTTCATGGTATATACATAAAAAGTTCAAACATTTTAAGGTATTAATATAAAAAGTAAAAGGTTTTCATGGTATATACATAAAAAGTTAAAACTTTTCAAAGTATTAATATAAAAAGTAAAAGGTTTTCATGGTATATACATAAAAAGTTAAAACTTTTCAAGGTATTAATATAAAAAGTAGAAAGTTTTCATGGTATATACATAAAAAGTTCAAACATTTTAAGGTATTAATATAAAAAGTAAAAGGTTTTCATGGTATATACATAAAAAGTTAAAACTTTTCAAGGTATTAATATAAAAAGAAAAAGGTTTTCATGGTATATACATAAAAAGTTCAAACATTTTAAGGTATTAATATAAAAAGTAAAAGGTTTTTATGGTATATACATAAAATGTTAAAACTTTTCAAAGTATTAATATAAAAAGTAAAAGGTTTTCATGGTATATACATAAAAAGTTTAAACTTTTCAAGGTATAAATATAAAAAGTAAAAGGTTTTCATGGTATATACATAAAAAGTTAAAACTTTTCAAGGTATTAATATAAAAAGTAAAAAGTTTTCATGGTATATACATAAAAAGTTCAAACATTTTAAGGTATTAATATAAAAAGTAAAAGGTTTTCATGGTATATATATAAAATGTTAAAACTTTTCAAGGCATTAATATAAAAAATTTAAGGTTTTCATGGTATATACATAAAAAGTTAAAACTTTTCAAGGTATTAGTATAAAAAGTAAAAGGTTTTCATGGTGTATACATAAAAAGTTAAAACTTTTCAAAAAATTAATATAAAAAGTAAAAGGTATTCACGGTATATACATAAAAAGTTTAAACTTTTCAAGGTATAAATATAAAAAGTAAAAAGTTTTCATAGTATATACATAAAAAGTTAAAACTTTTCAAGGTATTAATATAAAAAGTAATAGGTATTCATGGTATATACATAAAAAGTTAAAACTTTTCAAGGTATTAATATAAAAAGTAAAAGGTTTTCATGGTATATACATAAAAAGTTAAAACTTTTCAAGGTATTAATATAAAAAGTAAAAGGTTTTCATGGTATATACATAAAAAGTTAAAACTTTTCAAGGTATTAATATAAAAAATAAAAGGTTTTCATGGTATATACATAAAAAGTTAAAACTTTTCAAGGTATTAATATAAAAGGTTTTCATGGTATATACATAAAAAGTTAAAACTTTTCAAGGTATTAATATAAAAAGTAAAAGGTTTTCATGGTATATACATAAAAAGTTAAAACTTTTCAAGGTATTAATATAAAAAATAAAAGGTTTTCATAGTATGTACATAAAAAGTTAAAACTTTTCAAGGTATTAATATAAAAGGTAAAAGGTTTTCATGGTATATACATAAAAAGTTTAAACTTTTCAAGGTATTAATATAAAAAGTAAAAGGTTTTCATGGTATATACATAAAAAGTTAAAACTTTTCAAGGTATTAATATATAAAGTAAAAGTTTTTCACGGTATATACGTAAAAAGTTTAAACTTTTCAAGGTATAAATATAAAAAGTAAAAGGTTTTCATGGTATATACATAAAAAGTTAAAACTTTTCAAGGTATTAATATAAAAAGTAAAAAGTTTTCATGGTATATACATAAAAAGTTCAAACATTTTAAGCTATTAATATAAAAAGTAAAAGGTTTTCATGGTATATACATAAAATGTTAAAACTTTTCAAGGTATTAATATAAAAAATTTAAGGTTTTCATGGTATATACATAAAAAGTTAAAACTTTTCAAGGTATTAGTATAAAAAGTAAAAGGTTTTCATGGTGTATACTTAAAAAGTGAAAACTTTTCAAAAAATTAATATAAAAAGTAAAAGGTATTCACGGTATATACATAAAAAGTTTAAACTTTTCAAGGTATAAATATAAAAAGTAAAAAGTTTTCATAGTATATACATAAAAAGTTAAAACTTTTCAAGGTATTAACATAAAAAGTAAAAGGTTTTCATGGTACATACATAAAAAGTTAAAACTTTTCAAAGTATTAATATAAAAAGTAAAAGGTTTTCACGGTATATACATAAAAAGTTAAAACTTTTCAAGGTATTAATATAAAAAGTAAAAGGTTTTCATGGTATATACATAAAAAGTTAAAACTTTTCAAGGTATTAATATAAAAAGTAAAAGGTTTTCATAGTATATACATAAAAAGTTAAAACTTTTCAAGGTATTAATATAAAAAATAAAAGGTTTTCATGGTATATACATAAAAAGTTAAAACTTTTCAAGGTATTAATATAAAAGGTTTTCATGGTATATACATAAAAAGTTAAAACTTTTCAAGGTATTAATATAAAAAGTAAAAGGTTTTCATGGTATATACATAAAAAGTTAAAACTTTTCAAGGTATTATTATAAAAAGTAAAAAGTTTTCATGGTATATACATAAAAAGTTAAAACATTTTAAGGTATTAATATAAAAAGTAAAATGTTTTCATGGTACATACATAAAAAGTTAAAACTTTTCAAAGTATTAATATAAAAAGTAAAAGGTTTTCACGGTATATACATAAAAAGTTAAAACTTTTCAAGGTATTAATATAAAAAGTAAAAGGTTTTCATGGTATATACATAAAAAGTTAAAACTTTTCAAGGTATTAATATAAAAAGTAAAAGGTTTTCATGGTATATACATAAAAAGTTAAAACTTTTCAAGGTATTAATATAAAAAGTAAAAGGTTTTCATGGTATATACATAAAAAGTTAAAACTTTTCAAGGTATTAATATAAAAAGTAAAAGGTTTTCATGGTATATACATAAAAAGTTCAAACTTTTAAGGTATTAATATAAAAATTAAAAGGTTTTCATGGTATATACATTAAATTTAAAACTTTTCAAGGTATTAATATAAAAAGTAAAAGGTTTTCATGGTATATACATAAAAAGTTAAAACTTTTCAAGGTATTAATATAAAAAGTAAAAGGTTTTCATGGTATATACATAAAAAGTTAAAACTTTTCAAGGTATTAATATAAAAAATAAAAGGTTTTCATAGTATGTACATAAATAGTTAAAACTTTTCAAGGTATTAATATAAAAAGTAAAAGGTTTTCATGGTATATACATAAAAAGTTAAAACTTTTCAAGGTATTAATATAAAAAGTAAAAGGTTTTCATGGTATATACATAAAAAGTTAAAACTTTTCAAGGTATTAATATAAAAAATAAAACGTTTTCATGGTATATACATAAAAAGTTAAAACTTTTCAAGGTATTAATATAAAAGGTTTTCATGGTATATACATAAAAAGTTAAAACTTTTCAAGGTATTAATATAAAAAGTAAAAGGTTTTCATGGTATATACATAAAAAGTTAAAACTTTTTAAGGTATTAATATAAAAAATAAAAGGTTTTCATAGTATGTACATAAAAAGTTAAAACTTTTCAAGGTATTAATATAAAAGGTAAAAGGTTTTCATGGTATATACATAAAAAGTTTAAACTTTTCAAGGTATTAATATAAAAGGTTTTCATGGTATAGACATAAAAAGTTAAAACTTTTCAAGGTATTAATATAAAAAGTAAAAGGTTTTCATGGTATATACATAAAAAGTTAAAACTTTTCAAGGTATTAATATAAAAAATAAAAGGTTTTCATAGTATGTACATAAAAAGTTAAAACTTTTCAAGGTATTAATATAAAAAGTAAAAGGTTTTCATGGTATATACATAAAAAGTTAAAACTTTTCAAGGTATTAATATAAAAAGTAAAAGGTTTTCATGGTATATACATAAAAAGTTCAAACATTTTAAGGTATTAATATAAAAATTAAAAGGTTTTCATGGTATATACATAAAATTTAAAACTTTTCAAGGTATTAATATAAAAAGTAAAAGGTTTTCATGGTATATACATAAAAAGTTAAAACTTTTCAAGGTATTAATATAAAAAGTAAAAGGTTTTCATGGTATATACATAAAAAGTTAAAACTTTTCAAGGTATTAATATAAAAAATAAAAGGTTTTCATAGTATGTACATAAATAGTTAAAACTTTTCAAGGTATTAATATAAAAAGTAAAAGGTTTTCATGGTATATACATAAAAAGTTTAAACTTTTCAAGGTATTAATATAAAAAGTAAAAGGTTTTCATGGTATATACATAAAAAGTTAAAACTTTTCAAGGTATTCATATAAAAAGTAAAAAGTTTTCATGGTATATACATAAAAAGTTAAAACTTTTCAAGGTATTAATATAAAAAGTAATAGGTATTCATGGTATATACATAAAAAGTTAAAACTTTTCAAGGTATTAATATAAAAAGTAAAAGGTTTTCATGATATATACATAAAAAGTTAAAACTTTTAAAAGTATTAATATAAAAAGTAAAAGGTTTTCATGGTATATACATAAAAAGTTAAAACTTTTCAAAGTATTAATATAAAAAGTAAAAGGTTTTCATGGTATATACATAAAAAGTTAAAACTTTTCATGGTATTAATATAAAAAGTAAAAGGTTTTCATGGTATAAACATAAAAATTTAAACTTTTCAAGGTATTAATATAAAAAATAAAAGGTTTTCATGGTATATACATAAAAAGTTAAAACTTTTTAAGGTAATAATATAAAAAGTAAAAGGTTATCATGGTATATACATAAAAAGTTTAAACTTTACAAGGTATTAATATAAAAAGTAAAAGGTTTTCATGGTTTATACATAAAAAGTTAAAACTTTTCAAGGTATTAATATAAAATAAAAAGTTTTCATGGTATATACATAAAAAGTTAAAACTTTTCAAGGCATTAATATAAAAAGTAATACGTTTTCATGGTATATACATAAAAAGTTAAAACTTTTCAAGGTATTAATATAAACAGTAAAAGGGTTTCATGGTATATACATAAAAAGTTAAAACTTTTCAAGGTATTAATATAAAAACTAAAAGGTTTTCATGGTATATACATAAAAAGTTAAAACTTTTCAAGGTATTAATATAAAAAGTAAAAGGTTTTCATGGTATATACATAAAAAGTTAAAACTTTTCAAGGTATTAATATAAAAAGTAAAAGGTTTTCATGGTATATACATAAAAAGTTCAAACATTTTAAGGTATTAATATAAAAAGTAAAAGGTTTTCATGGTATATACATAAAAAGTTAAAACTTTTCAAGGTATTAATATAAAAAGTAATATGTATTCATGGTATATACATAAAAAGTTAAAACTTTTCAAGGTATTAATATAAAAAGTAAAAGGTTTTCATGGTATATACATAAAAAGTTAAAACTTTTCAAGGTATTAATATAAAAAGTAAAAGGTTTTCATGGTATATACATATAAAGTTAAAACTTTTCAAGGTATTAATATAAAAAATAAAAGGTTTTCATGGTATATACATAAAAAGTTAAAACTTTTCAAGGTATTAATATAAAAGGTTTTCATGGTATATACATAAAAAGTTAAAACTTTTCAAGGTATTAATATAAAAATGTAAAAGGTTTTCATGGTATATACATAAAAAGTTAAAACTTTTCAAGGTATTAATATAAAAAGTAAAAAGTTTTCATGGTATATATATAAAAAGTTAAAACTTTTCAAGGTATTAATATAAAAAATAAAAGGTTTTCATAGTATGTACATAAAAAGTTAAAACTTTTCAAGGTATTAATATAAAAAGTAAAAGGTTTTCATGGTATATACATAAAAAGTTAAAACTTTTCAAGGTATTCATATAAAAAGTAAAAAGTTTTCATGGTATATACATAAAAAGTTAAAACTTTTCAAGGTATTAATATGAAAAGTAAAAGATTTTCATGGTATATACATAAAAAGTTAAAGCTTTTCAAGGTATTAATATAAAAAGTAAAAGGTTTTCATGGTATATACATAAAAAGTTAAAACTTTTCAAGGTATTAATATAAAAAGTACAAGGTTTTCATGGTATATACATAAAAAGTTAAAACTTTTCAAAGTATTAATATAAAAAGTAAAAGGTTTTCATAGTATGTACATAAAAAGTTAAAACTTTTCAAGGTATTAATATAAAAAGTAAAAGGTTTTCATGGTATATACATAAAAAGTTTAAACTTTTCAAGGTATTAATATAAAAAGTAATAGGTATTCATGGTATATATATAAAAAGTTAAAACTTTTCAAGGTATTCATATAAAAAGTAAAAAGTTTTCATGGTATATACATAAAAAGTTAAAACTTTTCAAGGTATTAATATAAAAAGTAATAGGTATTCATGGTATATATATAAAAAGTTAAAACTTTTCAAGGTATTAATATAAAACGTAAAAGGTTTTCATGGTATATACATAAAAAGTTAAAACTTTTAAAAGTATTAATATAAAAAGTAAAAGGTTTTCCTGGTATATACATAAAAAGTTAAAACTTTTCAAGGTATTAATATAAAAAATAAAAGGTTTTCATGGTATATACATAAAAAGTTAAAACTTTTCAATGTATTAATATAAAAGGTTTACGTGGTATATACATAAAAAGTTAAAACTTTTCAAGGTATTAATATATAAAGTAAAAGTTTTTCACGGTATATACGTAAAAAGTTTAAACTTTTCAAGGTATTAATATAAAAAATAAAAGGTTTTCATGGTATATACATAAAAAGTTAAAACTTTTCAAGGAATTAATATAAAAGGTTTTCATGGTATATACATAAAAAGTTAAAACTTTTCAAGGTATTAATATAAAAAGTAAAAGGTTTTCATGGTATATACATAAAAAGTTAAAACTTTTCAAGGTATTAATATAAAAAATAAAAGGTTTTCATGGTATATACATAAAAAGTTAAAACTTTTCAAGGTATTAATATAAAAGGTTTTCATGGTATATACATAAAAAGTTAAAACTTTTCAAGGTATTAATATAAAAAGTAAAAGGTTTTCATGGTATATACATAAAAAGTTAAAACTTTTCAAGGTATTAATATAAAAAATAAAAGGTTTTCATAGTATGTACATAAAAAGTTAAAACTTTTCAAGGTATTAATATAAAAGGTAAAAGGTTTTCATGGTACATACATAAAAAGTTTAAACTTTTCAAGGTATTAATATAAAAAGTAAAAGGTTTTCATGGTATATACATAAAAAGTTAAAACTTTTCAAGGTATTAATATATAAAGTAAAAGTTTTTCACGGTATATACGTAAAAAGTTTAAACTTTTCAAGGTATAAATATAAAAAGTAAAAGGTTTTCATGGTATATACATAAAAAGTTAAAACTTTTCAAGGTATTAATATAAAAAGTAAAAAGTTTTCATGGTATATACATAAAAAGTTCAAACATTTTAAGGTATTAATATAAAAAGTAAAAGGTTTTCATGGTATATACATAAAATGTTAAAACTTTTCAAGGTATTAATATAAAAAATTTAAGGTTTTCATGGTATATACATAAAAAGTTAAAACTTTTCAAGGTATTAGTATAAAAAGTAAAAGGTTTTCATGGTGTATACATAAAAAGTGAAAACTTTTCAAAAAATTAATATAAAAAGTAAAAGGTATTCACGGTATATACATAAAAAGTTTAAACTTTTCAAGGTATAAATATAAAAAGTAAAAAGTTTTCATAGTATATACATAAAAAGTTAAAACTTTTCAAGGTATTAACATAAAAAGTAAAAGGTTTTCATGGTACATACATAAAAAGTTAAAACTTTTCAAAGTATTAATATAAAAAGTAAAAGGTTTTCACGGTATATACATAAAAAGTTAAAACTTTTCAAGGTATTAATATAAAAAGTAAAAGGTTTTCATGGTATATACATAAAAAGTTAAAACTTTTCAAGGTATTAATATAAAAAGTAAAAGGTTTTCATAGTATATACATAAAAAGTTAAAACTTTTCAAGGTATTAATATAAAAAATAAAAGGTTTTCATGGTATATACATAAAAAGTTAAAACTTTTCAAGGTATTAATATAAAAGGTTTTCATGGTATATACATAAAAAGTTAAAACTTTTCAAGGTATTAATATAAAAAGTAAAAGGTTTTCATGGTATATACATAAAAAGTTAAAACTTTTCAAGGTATTAATATAAAAAGTAAAAAGTTTTCATGGTATATACATAAAAAGTTAAAACATTTTAAGGTATTAATATAAAAAGTAAAATGTTTTCATGGTACATACATAAAAAGTTAAAACTTTTCAAAGTATTAATATAAAAAGTAAAAGGTTTTCACGGTATATACATAAAAAGTTAAAACTTTTCAAGGTATTAATATAAAAAGTAAAAGGTTTTCATGGTATATACATAAAAAGTTAAAACTTTTCAAGGTATTAATATAAAAAGTAAAAGGTTTTCATGGTATATACATAAAAAGTTAAAACTTTTCAAGGTATTAATATAAAAAGTAAAAGGTTTTCATGGTATATACATAAAAAGTTAAAACTTTTCAAGGTATTAATATAAAAAGTAAAAGGTTTTCATGGTATATACATAAAAAGTTCAAACTTTTAAGGTATTAATATAAAAATTAAAAGGTTTTCATGGTATATACATAAAATTTAAAACTTTTCAAGGTATTAATATAAAAAGTAAAAGGTTTTCATGGTATATACATAAAAAGTTAAAACTTTTCAAGGTATTAATATAAAAAGTAAAAGGTTTTCATGGTATATACATAAAAAGTTAAAACTTTTCAAGGTATTAATATAAAAAATAAAAGGTTTTCATAGTATGTACATAAATAGTTAAAACTTTTCAAGGTATTAATATAAAAAGTAAAAGGTTTTCATGGTATATACATAAAAAGTTAAAACTTTTCAAGGTATTAATATAAAAAGTAAAAGGTTTTCATGGTATATACATAAAAAGTTAAAACTTTTCAAGGTATTAATATAAAAAATAAAACGTTTTCATGGTATATACATAAAAAGTTAAAACTTTTCAAGGTATTAATATAAAAGGTTTTCATGGTATATACATAAAAAGTTAAAACTTTTCAAGGTATTAATATAAAAAGTAAAAGGTTTTCATGGTATATACATAAAAAGTTAAAACTTTTTAAGGTATTAATATAAAAAATAAAAGGTTTTCATAGTATGTACATAACAAGTTAAAACTTTTCAAGGTATTAATATAAAAGGTAAAAGGTTTTCATGGTATATACATAAAAAGTTTAAACTTTTCAAGGTATTAATATAAAAGGTTTTCATGGTATATACATAAAAAGTTAAAACTTTTCAAGGTATTAATATAAAAAGTAAAAGGTTTTCATGGTATATACATAAAAAGTTAAAACTTTTCAAGGTATTAATATAAAAAATAAAAGGTTTTCATAGTATGTACATAAAAAGTTAAAACTTTTCAAGGTATTAATATAAAAAGTAAAAGGTTTTCATGGTATATACATAAAAAGTTAAAACTTTTCAAGGTATTAATATAAAAAGTAAAAGGTTTTCATGGTATATACATAAAAAGTTCAAACATTTTAAGGTATTAATATAAAAATTAAAAGGTTTTCATGGTATATACATAAAATTTAAAACTTTTCAAGGTATTAATATAAAAAGTAAAAGGTTTTCATGGTATATACATAAAAAGTTAAAACTTTTCAAGGTATTAATATAAAAAGTAAAAGGTTTTCATGGTATATACATAAAAAGTTAAAACTTTTCAAGGTATTAATATAAAAAGTAAAAAGTTTTCATGGTATATATATAAAAAGTTAAAACTTTTCAAGGTATTAATATAAAAAATAAAAGGTTTTCATAGTATGTACATAAAAAGTTAAAACTTTTCAAGGTATTAATATAAAAAGTAAAAGGTTTTCATGGTATATACATAAAAAGTTAAAACTTTTCAAGGTATTCATATAAAAAGTAAAAAGTTTTCATGGTATATACATAAAAAGTTAAAACTTTTCAAGGTATTAATATGAAAAGTAAAAGATTTTCATGGTATATACATAAAAAGTTAAAGCTTTTCAAGGTATTAATATAAAAAGTAAAAGGTTTTCATAGTATATACATAAAAAGTT
Source organism: Ophonus ardosiacus (assembly GCA_943142095.1). Taxonomy (NCBI): domain Eukaryota; kingdom Metazoa; phylum Arthropoda; class Insecta; order Coleoptera; family Carabidae; genus Ophonus; species Ophonus ardosiacus. The sequence goes on along the minus strand of OW964832.1, from coordinate 37,413,641 downwards.
AAAACTTTTCAAGGTATTAATATAAAAAGTACAAGGTTTTCATGGTATATACATAAAAAGTTAAAACTTTTCAAAGTATTAATATAAAAAGTAAAAGGTTTTCATAGTATGTACATAAAAAGTTAAAACTTTTCAAGGTATTAATATAAAAAGTAAAAGGTTTTCATGGTATATACATAAAAAGTTTAAACTTTTCAAAGTATTAATATAAAAAGTAAAAGGTTTTCATGGTATATACATAAAAAGTTAAAACTTTTCAAGGTATTCATATAAAAAGTAAAAAGTTTTCATGGTATATACATAAAAAGTTAAAACTTTTCAAGGTATTAATATAAAAAGTAATAGGTATTCATGGTATATACATAAAAAGTTAAAACTTTTCAAGGTATTAATATAAAACGTAAAAGGTTTTCATGGTATATACATAAAAAGTTAAAACTTTTAAAAGTATTAATATAAAAAGTAAAAGGTTTTCCTGGTATATACATAAAAAGTTAAAACTTTTCAAGGTATTAATATAAAAAATAAAAGGTTTTCATGGTATATACATAAAAAGTTAAAACTTTTCAATGTATTAATATAAAAGGTTTACGTGGTATATACATAAAAAGTTAAAACTTTTCAAGGTATTAATATATAAAGTAAAAGTTTTTCACGGTATATACGTAAAAAGTTTAAACTTTTCAAGGTATTAATATAAAAAATAAAAGGTTTTCATGGTATATACATAAAAAGTTAAAACTTTTCAAGGAATTAATATAAAAGGTTTTCATGGTATATACATAAAAAGTTAAAACTTTTCAAGGTATTAATATAAAAAGTAAAAGGTTTTCATGGTATATACATAAAAAGTTAAAACTTTTCAAGGTATTAATATAAAAAATAAAAGGTTTTCATAGTATGTACATAAAAAGTTAAAACTTTTCAAGGTATTAATATAAAAGGTAAAAGGTTTTCATGGTATATACATAAAAAGTTCAAACATTTTAAGGTATTCATATAAAAATTAAAAGGTTTTCATGGTATATACATAAAATGTTAAAACTTTTCAAGGTATTAATATAAAAAATTAAAGGTTTTCATGGTATATACATAAAAAGTTAGAACTTTTCAAGGTATTAATATAAAAAGTAAAAGGTTTTCATGGTATATACATAAAAAGTTAAAACTTTTCAAGGTATTAATATAAAAAGTAAAAGGTTTTCATGGTATATACATAAAAAGTTAAAACTTTTCAAGGTATTAATATAAAAAGTAAAAGGTTTTCATGGTATATACATAAAAAGTTAAAACTTTTCAAAGTATTAATATAAAAAGTAAAAGGTTTTCATGGTATATACATAAAAAGTTAAAACTTTTCAAGGTATTAATATAAAAAGTAAAAGATTTTCATGGTATATACATAAAAAGTAAAAACTTTTCAAGGTATTAATATAAAAAGTAAAAGGTTTGCATGGTATATACATAAAAAGTTAAAACTTTTTAAGGTATTAATATAAAAAGTAAAAAGTTTTCATAGTATATACATAAAAAGTTAAAACTTTTCAAAGTATTAATATAAAAAGTAAAAGGTTTTTATGGTGTATACATAAAAAGTTAAAACTTTTCAAAAAATTAATATAAAAAGTAAAAGGTTTTCACGGTATATACATAAAAAGTTTAAACTTTTCAAGGTATAAATATAAAAAGTAAAAAGTTTTCATAGTATATACATAAAAAGTTAAAACTTTTCAAGGTAATAACATAAAAAGTAAAAGGTTTTCATGGTACATACATAAAAAGTTAAAACTTTTCAAAGTATTAATATAAAAAGTAAAAGGTTTTCATGGTATATACATAAAAGTTAAAACTTTTCAAGGTATTAATATAAAAAGTAAAAAGTTTTCATGGTATATACATAAAAAGTTAAAACTTTTCAAGGTATTAATATAAAAAGTAATAGGTATTCATGGTATATACATAAAAAGTTAAAACTTTTCAAGGTATTAATATAAAAAGTAAAAGGTATTCATGGTATATACATAAAAAGTTAAAACTTTTCAAGGTATTAATATAAAAAATAAAAGGTTTTCATAGTATGTACATAAAAAGTTAAAACTTTTCAAGGTATTAATATAAAAGGTAAAAGGTTTTCATGGTATATACATAAAAAGTTCAAACTTTTCAAAGTATTAATATAAAAAGTAAAAGGTTTTCATGGTATATACATAAAAAGTTAAAACTTTTCAAGGTATTAATATAAAAAGTAAAAGATTTTCATGGTATATACATAAAAAGTAAAAACTTTTCAAGGTATTAATATAAAAAGTAAAAGGTTTGCATGGTATATACATAAAAAGTTAAAACTTTTTAAGGTATTAATATAAAAAGTAAAAAGTTTTCATAGTATATACATAAAAAGTTAAAACTTTTCAAAGTATTAATATAAAAAGTAAAAGGTTTTCATGGTGTATACATAAAAAGTTAAAACTTTTCAAAAAATTAATATAAAAAGTAAAAGGTTTTCACGGTATATACATAAAAAGTTTAAACTTTTCAAGGTATAAATATAAAAAGTAAAAAGTTTTCATAGTATATACATAAAAAGTTAAAACTTTTCAAGGTATTAACATAAAAAGTAAAAGGTTTTCATGGTACATACATAAAAAGTTAAAACTTTTCAAAGTATTAATATAAAAAGTAAAAGGTTTTCATGGTATATACATAAAAGTTAAAACTTTTCAAGGTATTAATATAAAAAGTAAAAAGTTTTCATGGTATATACATAAAAAGTTAAAACTTTTCAAGGTATTAATATAAAAAGTAAAAGGTTTTCATGGTATATACATAAAAAGTTAAAACTTTTCAAGGTATTAATATATAAAGTAAAAGTTTTTCACGGTATATACGTAAAAAGTTTAAACTTTTCAAGGTATAAATATAAAAAGTAAAAGGTTTTCATGGTATATACATAAAAAGTTAAAACTTTTCAAGATATTAATATAAAAAGTAAAAGGTTTTCATGGTATATACATAAAATGTTAAAACTTTTCAAGGTATTAATATAAAAAATTTAAGGTTTTCATGGTATATACATAAAAAGTTAAAACTTTTCAAGGTATTAGTATAAAAAGTAAAAGGTTTTCATGGTGTATACATAAAAAGTTAAAACTTTTCAAAAAATTAATATAAAAAGTAAAAGGTATTCACGGTATATACATAAAAGTTTAAACTTTTCAAGGTATAAATATAAAAAGTAAAAAGTTTTCATAGTATATACATAAAAAGTTAAAACTTTTCAAGGTATTAATATAAAAAGTAATATGTATTCATGGTATATACATACAAAGTTAAAACTTTTCAAGGTATTAATATAAAAAGTAAAAGGTTTTCATGGTATATACATAAAAAGTTCAAACATTTTAAGGTATTAATATAAAAAGTAAAAGGTTTTCATGGTATATACATACAATGTTAAAACTTTTCAAGGTATTAATATAAAAAATTTAAGGTTTTCATGGTATATACATAAAAAGTTAAAACTTTTCAAGGTATTAGTATAAAAAGTAAAAGGTTTTCATGGTGTATACATAAAAAGTTAAAACTTTTCAAAAAATTAATATAAAAAGTAAAAGGTATTCACGGTATATACATAAAAAGTTTAAACTTTTCAAGGTATAAATATAAAAAGTAAAAAGTTTTCATAGTATATACATAAAAAGTTAAAACTTTTCAAGGTATTAACATAAAAAGTAAAAGGTTTTCATGGTACATACATAAAAAGTTAAAACTTTTCAAAGTATTAATATAAAAAGTAAAAGGTTTTCACGGTATATACATAAAAAGTTAAAACTTTTCAAGGTGTTAATATAAAAAGTAAAAGGTTTTCAAGGTATATACATAAAAAGTTTAAACTTTTCAAGGTATTAATATAAAAAGTAAAAGGTTTTCACGGTATATACATAAAAAGTTAAAACTTTTCAAGGTATTAACATAAAAAGTAAAAAGTTTTCATGGTATGTACATAAAATGTTAAAGCTTTTCAAGGTATTAATATAAAAAGTAAAAGGTTTTCATGGTATATACATAAAAAGTTAAAACTTTTCAAAGTATTAATATAAAAAGTAAAAGGTTTTCATGGTATATACATAAAAAGTTAAAACTTTTCAAGGTATTAATATAAAAAGTAAAAGGTTTTCATGGTATATACATAAAAAGTTAAAACTTTTCAAGGTATTAATATAAAAAGTAAAAAGTTTTCATGGTATATACATAAAAAGTTAAAACTTTTCAAGGTATTAATATAAAAAGTAATAGGTTTTCATGGTATATACATAAAAAGTTAAAACTTTTCAAGGTATTAATATAAAAATAAAAGATTTTCATGGTATATACATAAAAAGTAAAAACTTTTCAAGGTATTAATATAAAAAGTAAAAGGTTTGCATGGTATATACATAAAAAGTTAAAACTTTTTAAGGTATTAATATAAAAAGTAAAAGGTGTTCATGGTATATACATAAAAAGTTAAAACTTTTCAAGGTATTAATATAAAAAGTAAATAGTTTTCATAGTATACACATAAAAAGTTAAAACTTTTCAAGGTATTAATATAAAAAGTAAAAGGTTTCCATGGTATATACATAAAAAGTTAAAACATTTTAAGGTATTAATATAAAAAGTAAAAGAATTTCATGGTATATACATAAAAAGTTAAAACTTTTCAAGGTATTAATATAAAAAATAAAAGGTTTTCATAGTATGTACATAAAAAGTTAAAACTTTTCAAGGTATTAATATAAAAAGTAATAGGTATTCATGGTATATACATAAAAAGTTAAAACTTTTCAAGGTATTAATATAAAAAGTAAAAGGTTTCCATGGTATATACATAAAAAGTTAAAACATTTTAAGGTATTAATATAAAAAGTAAAAGGTTTTCATGGTATATACATAAAAAGTTAAAACTTTTCAAGGTATTAATATAAAAAATAAAAGGTTTTCATAGTATGTACATAAAAAGTTAAAACTTTTCAAGGTATTAATATAAAAAGTAATAGGTATTCATGGTATATACATAAAAAGTTAAAACTTTTCAAGGTATTAATATAAAAAGTAAAAGGTTTTCATGATATATACATAAAAAGTTAAAACTTTTCAAGGTATTAATATAAAAAGTAAAAGGTTTGCATGGTATATACATAAAAAGTTAAAACTTTTTAAGGTATTAATATAAAAAGTAAAAGGTGTTCATGGTATATACATAAAAAGTTAAAACTTTTCAAGGTATTAATATAAAAAGTAAAAGGTTTTCATGGTATATACATAAAAAGTTAAAACTTTTCAAGGTATTAATATAAAAAGTAAAAGGTTTTCATGGTATATACATAAAAAGTTCAAACATTTTAAGGTATTAATATAATAAGTAAAAGGTTTTCATGGTATATACATATAATGTTAAAGCTTTTCAAGGTATTAATATAAAAAGTAAAAGGTTTTCATGGTATATACATAAAAAGTTAAAACTTTTCAAGGTATTAATATAAAAAGTAAAAGGTTTTCATGGTATATACATAAAAAGTTAAAACTTTTCAAGGTATTAATATAAAAAATAAAAGGTTTTCATGGTATATACATAAAAAGTTAGAACTTTTCAAGGTATTAATATAAAAAATAAAGGTTTTCATGGTGTATACATAAAAAGTTAAAACTTTTCAAAAAATTAATATAAAAAGTAAAAGGTTTTCACGGTATATACATAAAAAGTTTAAACTTTTCAAGGTATAAATATAAAAAGTAAAAAGTTTTCATAGTATATACATAAAAAGTTTAAACTTTTCAAGGTATTAACATAAAAAGTAAAAGGTTTTTATGGTACATACATAAAAAGTTAAAACTTTTCAAAGTATTAATATAAAAAGTAAAAGGTTTTCATGGTATATACATAAAAAGTTAAAACTTTTCAAGGTATTAATATAAAAAGTAAAAAGTTTTCATGGTATATACATAAAAAGTTAAAACTTTTCAAGGTATTAATATAAAAAATAAAAGGTTTTCATGGTATATACATAAAAAGTTAAAACTTTTCAAGGTATTAATATAAAAGGTTTTCATGGTATATACATAAAAAGTTAAAACTTTTCAAGGTATTAATATAAAAAGTAAAAGGTTTTCATGGTATATACATAAAAAGTTAAAACTTTTCAAAGTATTAATATAAAAAGTAAAAGGTTGGCGGTGCTTCCCGAAGGCCCCCGAGGGGGAAAACTTGCATTTTTTGTTGAGACTTCTAAATATATAACATATCCAAAAATCAAAAATACCCGACCTTTTGCAGAGTAAATCTACCTAATGACTGGACTACATGGTTTACACATAAAAAGTTAAAACTTTTCAAGGTATTAATATAAAAAGTAAAAAGTTTTCATAGTATATACATAAAAAGTTAAAACTTTTCAAAGTATTAATATAAAAAGTAAAAGGTTTTCATGCTGTATACATAAAAAGTTAAAACTTTTCAAGATATTAATATAAAAAGTAAAAGGTTTTCACGGTATATACATAAAAAGTTTAAACTTTTCAAGGTATAAATATAAAAAGTAAAAGGTTTTCATGGGATATACATAAAAAGTTAAAACTTTTCAAGGTATTGATATAAAAAGTAAAAAGTTTTCATAGTATATACATAAAAAGTTAAAACTTTTCAAGGTATTAACATAAAAAGTAAAAGGTTTTCATGGTACATACATAAAAAATTAAAACTTTTCAAGGTATTAATATAAAAAGTAAAAGGTTTTCATGGTATATACATAAAAAGTTAAAACTTTTCAAGGTATTAATATAAAAAGTAAAAAGTTTTCATGGTATATACATTAAAAGTTAAAACTTTTCAAGGTATTAATATAAAAAGTAAAAGGTTTTCATGGTATATACATAAAAAGTTCAAACATTTTAAGGTATTAATATAAAAAGTAAAAGGTTTTCATGGTATATACATAAAAAGTTAAAACTTTTCAAGGTATTAATATAAAAAGTAATATGTATTCATGGTATACGAGTATACATAAAAAGTTAAAACTTTTCAAGGTATTAATATAAAAAGTAAAAAGTTTTCATAGTATATACATAAAAAGTTAAAGCTTTTCAAGGTATTAATATAAAAAGTAAAAGGTTTTCATGGTATATACATAAAAAGTTAAAACTTTTCAAGGTATTAATATAAAAAGTAAAAGGTTTGCATGGTATATACATAAAAAGTTAAAACTTTTTAAGGTATTAATATAAAAAGTAAAAAGTTTTCATAGTATATACATAAAAAGTTAAAACTTTTCAAAGTATTAATATAAAAAGTAAAAGGTTTTCATGGTGTATACATAAAAAGTTAAAACTTTTCAAAAAATTAATATAAAAAGTAAAAGGTTTTCACGGTATATACATAAAAAGTTTAAACTTTTCAAGGTATAAATATAAAAAGTAAAAAGTTTTCATAGTATATACATAAAAAGTTAAAACTTTTCAAGGTATTAACATAAAAAGTAAAAGGTTTTCATGGTACATACATAAAAAGTTAAAACTTTTCAAAGTATTAATATAAAAAGTAAAAGGTTTTCATGGTATATACATAAAAGTTAAAACTTTTCAAGGTATTAATATAAAAAGTAAAAAGTTTTCATGGTATATACATAAAAAGTTAAAACTTTTCAAGGTATTAATATAAAAAGTAAAAGGTTTTCATGGTATATACATAAAAAGTTAAAACTTTTCAAGGTATTAATATATAAAGTAAAAGTTTTTCACGGTATATACGTAAAAAGTTTAAACTTTTCAAGGTATAAATATAAAAAGTAAAAGGTTTTCATGGTATATACATAAAAAGTTAAAACTTTTCAAGATATTAATATAAAAAGTAAAAGGTTTTCATGGTATATACATAAAATGTTAAAACTTTTCAAGGTATTAATATAAAAAATTTAAGGTTTTCATGGTATATACATAAAAAGTTAAAACTTTTCAAGGTATTAGTATAAAAAGTAAAAGGTTTTCATGGTGTATACATAAAAAGTTAAAACTTTTCAAAAAATTAATATAAAAAGTAAAAGGTATTCACGGTATATACATAAAAGTTTAAACTTTTCAAGGTATAAATATAAAAAGTAAAAAGTTTTCATAGTATATACATAAAAAGTTAAAACTTTTCAAGGTATTAATATAAAAAGTAATATGTATTCATGGTATATACATACAAAGTTAAAACTTTTCAAGGTATTAATATAAAAAGTAAAAGGTTTTCATGGTATATACATAAAAAGTTCAAACATTTTAAGGTATTAATATAAAAAGTAAAAGGTTTTCATGGTATATACATACAATGTTAAAACTTTTCAAGGTATTAATATAAAAAATTTAAGGTTTTCATGGTATATACATAAAAAGTTAAAACTTTTCAAGGTATTAGTATAAAAAGTAAAAGGTTTTCATGGTGTATACATAAAAAGTTAAAACTTTTCAAAAAATTAATATAAAAAGTAAAAGGTATTCACGGTATATACATAAAAAGTTTAAACTTTTCAAGGTATAAATATAAAAAGTAAAAAGTTTTCATAGTATATACATAAAAAGTTAAAACTTTTCAAGGTATTAACATAAAAAGTAAAAGGTTTTCATGGTACATACATAAAAAGTTAAAACTTTTCAAAGTATTAATATAAAAAGTAAAAGGTTTTCACGGTATATACATAAAAAGTTAAAACTTTTCAAGGTGTTAATATAAAAAGTAAAAGGTTTTCAAGGTATATACATAAAAAGTTTAAACTTTTCAAGGTATTAATATAAAAAGTAAAAGGTTTTCACGGTATATACATAAAAAGTTAAAACTTTTCAAGGTATTAACATAAAAAGTAAAAAGTTTTCATGGTATGTACATAAAATGTTAAAGCTTTTCAAGGTATTAATATAAAAAGTAAAAGGTTTTCATGGTATATACATAAAAAGTTAAAACTTTTCAAAGTATTAATATAAAAAGTAAAAGGTTTTCATGGTATATACATAAAAAGTTAAAACTTTTCAAGGTATTAATATAAAAAGTAAAAGGTTTTCATGGTATATACATAAAAAGTTAAAACTTTTCAAGGTATTAATATAAAAAGTAAAAAGTTTTCATGGTATATACATAAAAAGTTAAAACTTTTCAAGGTATTAATATAAAAAGTAATAGGTTTTCATGGTATATACATAAAAAGTTAAAACTTTTCAAGGTATTAATATAAAAATAAAAGATTTTCATGGTATATACATAAAAAGTAAAAACTTTTCAAGGTATTAATATAAAAAGTAAAAGGTTTGCATGGTATATACATAAAAAGTTAAAACTTTTTAAGGTATTAATATAAAAAGTAAAAGGTGTTCATGGTATATACATAAAAAGTTAAAACTTTTCAAGGTATTAATATAAAAAGTAAATAGTTTTCATAGTATACACATAAAAAGTTAAAACTTTTCAAGGTATTAATATAAAAAGTAAAAGGTTTCCATGGTATATACATAAAAAGTTAAAACATTTTAAGGTATTAATATAAAAAGTAAAAGAATTTCATGGTATATACATAAAAAGTTAAAACTTTTCAAGGTATTAATATAAAAAATAAAAGGTTTTCATAGTATGTACATAAAAAGTTAAAACTTTTCAAGGTATTAATATAAAAAGTAATAGGTATTCATGGTATATACATAAAAAGTTAAAACTTTTCAAGGTATTAATATAAAAAGTAAAAGGTTTCCATGGTATATACATAAAAAGTTAAAACATTTTAAGGTATTAATATAAAAAGTAAAAGGTTTTCATGGTATATACATAAAAAGTTAAAACTTTTCAAGGTATTAATATAAAAAATAAAAGGTTTTCATAGTATGTACATAAAAAGTTAAAACTTTTCAAGGTATTAATATAAAAAGTAATAGGTATTCATGGTATATACATAAAAAGTTAAAACTTTTCAAGGTATTAATATAAAAAGTAAAAGGTTTTCATGATATATACATAAAAAGTTAAAACTTTTCAAGGTATTAATATAAAAAGTAAAAGGTTTGCATGGTATATACATAAAAAGTTAAAACTTTTTAAGGTATTAATATAAAAAGTAAAAGGTGTTCATGGTATATACATAAAAAGTTAAAACTTTTCAAGGTATTAATATAAAAAGTAAAAGGTTTTCATGGTATATACATAAAAAGTTAAAACTTTTCAAGGTATTAATATAAAAAGTAAAAGGTTTTCATGGTATATACATAAAAAGTTCAAACATTTTAAGGTATTAATATAAAAAGTAAAAGGTTTTCATGGTATATACATATAATGTTAAAGCTTTTCAAGGTATTAATATAAAAAGTAAAAGGTTTTCATGGTATATACATAAAAAGTTAAAACTTTTCAAGGTATTAATATAAAAAGTAAAAGGTTTTCATGGTATATACATAAAAAGTTAAAACTTTTCAAGGTATTAATATAAAAAATAAAAGGTTTTCATGGTATATACATAAAAAGTTAGAACTTTTCAAGGTATTAATATAAAAAATAAAGGTTTTCATGGTGTATACATAAAAAGTTAAAACTTTTCAAAAAATTAATATAAAAAGTAAAAGGTTTTCACGGTATATACATAAAAAGTTTAAACTTTTCAAGGTATAAATATAAAAAGTAAAAAGTTTTCATAGTATATACATAAAAAGTTTAAACTTTTCAAGGTATTAACATAAAAAGTAAAAGGTTTTTATGGTACATACATAAAAAGTTAAAACTTTTCAAAGTATTAATATAAAAAGTAAAAGGTTTTCATGGTATATACATAAAAAGTTAAAACTTTTCAAGGTATTAATATAAAAAGTAAAAAGTTTTCATGGTATATACATAAAAAGTTAAAACTTTTCAAGGTATTAATATAAAAAATAAAAGGTTTTCATGGTATATACATAAAAAGTTAAAACTTTTCAAGGTATTAATATAAAAGGTTTTCATGGTATATACATAAAAAGTTAAAACTTTTCAAGGTATTAATATAAAAAGTAAAAGGTTTTCATGGTATATACATAAAAAGTTAAAACTTTTCAAAGTATTAATATAAAAAGTAAAAGGTTGGCGGTGCTTCCCGAAGGCCCCCGAGGGGGAAAACTTGCATTTTTTGTTGAGACTTCTAAATATATAACATATCCAAAAATCAAAAATACCCGACCTTTTGCAGAGTAAATCTACCTAATGACTGGACTACATGGTTTACACATAAAAAGTTAAAACTTTTCAAGGTATTAATATAAAAAGTAAAAAGTTTTCATAGTATATACATAAAAAGTTAAAACTTTTCAAAGTATTAATATAAAAAGTAAAAGGTTTTCATGCTGTATACATAAAAAGTTAAAACTTTTCAAGATATTAATATAAAAAGTAAAAGGTTTTCACGGTATATACATAAAAAGTTTAAACTTTTCAAGGTATAAATATAAAAAGTAAAAGGTTTTCATGGGATATACATAAAAAGTTAAAACTTTTCAAGGTATTGATATAAAAAGTAAAAAGTTTTCATAGTATATACATAAAAAGTTAAAACTTTTCAAGGTATTAACATAAAAAGTAAAAGGTTTTCATGGTACATACATAAAAAATTAAAACTTTTCAAGGTATTAATATAAAAAGTAAAAGGTTTTCATGGTATATACATAAAAAGTTAAAACTTTTCAAGGTATTAATATAAAAAGTAAAAAGTTTTCATGGTATATACATTAAAAGTTAAAACTTTTCAAGGTATTAATATAAAAAGTAAAAGGTTTTCATGGTATATACATAAAAAGTTCAAACATTTTAAGGTATTAATATAAAAAGTAAAAGGTTTTCATGGTATATACATAAAAAGTTAAAACTTTTCAAGGTATTAATATAAAAAGTAATATGTATTCATGGTATACGAGTATACATAAAAAGTTAAAACTTTTCAAGGTATTAATATAAAAAGTAAAAAGTTTTCATAGTATATACATAAAAAGTTAAAGCTTTTCAAGGTATTAATATAAAAAGTAAAAGGTTTTCATGGTATATACATAAAAAGTTAAAACTTTTCAAGGTATTAATATAAAAAGTAAAAGGTTTTCATGGTATATACATAAAAAGTTTAAAATTTTCAAGGTATTAACATAAAAAGTAAAAGGTTTTCATGGTATATACATAAAAAGTTAAAACTTTTCAAGGTATTAATATAAAAAGTAAAAGGTTTGCATGGTATATACATAAAAAGTTAAAACTTTTTAAGGTATTAATATAAAAAGTAAAAGGTGTTCATGGTTTATACATAAAAAGTTAAAACTTTTCAAGGTATTAATATAAAAAGTAAAAGGTTTTCATGGTATATACATAAAAAGTTAAAACTTTTCAAGGTATTAATATAAAAAGTAAATGGTTTTCATGGTATATACATAAAAAGTTTAAACTTTTCAAGGTATTAATATAAAAAGTAAAAAGTTTTCATGGTATATACATAAAAAGTTAAAGCTTTTCAAGGTATTAATATAAAAAGTAAAAAGTTTACATGGTATTTACATAAAAAGTTAAAGCTTTTCAAGGTATTAATATAAAAAGTAAAAGGTTTTCATGGTATATACATAAAAAGTTAAAACTTTTCAAGGTATTAATATACAAAGTAAAAGGTTCTCATGGTATATACATAAAAAGTTAAAACTTTTCAAGGTATTAATATAAACAGTAAAAGGTTTTCATGGTATATACATAAAAAGTTAAAACTTTTCAAGGTATTAATATAAAAAGTAAAAGGTTTTCATGGTATATATATAAAAAGTTAAAACTTTTCAAGGTATTAATATAAAAAGTAAAAGGTTTTCATGGTATATACATAAAAAGTTTAAACTTTTCAAGGTATTAATATAAAAAGTAAAAGGTTTTCATGGTATATACATAAAAAGTTAAAACTTTTCAAGGTATTAATATAAAAAGTAAAAAGTTTTCATGGTATATACATAAAAAGTTAAAGCTTTTCAAGGTATTAATATAAAAAGTAAAAGGTTTTCATGGTATATACATAAAAAGTTAAAGCTTTTCAAAGTATTAATATAAAAAGTAAAAGGTTTTCATGGAGTACACATAAAAAGTTAAAACTTTTCAAGAGATTAATATAAAAAGTAAACGGTTTTCACGGTATATACATAAAAAGTTAAAGCTTTTCAAGGTATTAATATAAAAAGTAAAAGGTTTTCATGGTATATACATAAAAAGTTAAAGCTTTTCAAAGTATTAATATAAAAAGTAAAAGGTTTTCATGGTGTACACATAAAAAGATAAAACTTTTCAAGGTATTAATATAAAAATAAAAGATTTTCATGGTATATACATAAAAAGTAAAAACTTTTCAAGGTATTAATATAAAAAGTAAAAGGTTTGCATGGTATATACATAAAAAGTTAAAACTTTTTAAGGTATTAATATAAAAAGTAAAAGGTGTTCATGGTTTATACATAAAAAGTTAAAACTTTTCAAGGTATTAATATAAAAAGTAAAAAGTTTTCATAGTATATACATAAAAAGTTAAAACTTTTCAAAGTATTAATATAAAAAGTAAAAGGTTTTCATGCTGTATACATAAAAAGTTAAAACTTTTCAAGATATTAATATAAAAAGTAAAAGGTTTTCACGGTATATACATAAAAAGTTTAAACTTTTCAAGGTATAAATATAAAAAGTAAAAGGTTTTCATGGGATATACATAAAAAGTTAAAACTTTTCAAGGTATTAATATAAAAAGTAAAAGATTTTCATGGTATATACATAAAATGTTAAAACTTTTCAAGGTATTAATATAAAAAATTAAAGGTTTTCATGGTATATACATAAAAAGTTAAAACTTTTCAAGGTATTAGTATAAAAAGTAAAAGGTTTTCATGGTGTATTCATAAAAAGTTAAAACTTTACAAAAAATTAATATAAAAAGTAAAAGGTTTTCACGGTATATACATAAAAAGTTTAAACTTTTCAAGGTATAAATATAAAAAGTAAAAGTTTTCATAGTATATACATAAAAAGTTAAAACTTTTCAAGGTATTAACATAAAAAGTAAAAGGTTTTCATGGTACATACATAAAAAGTTAAAACTTTTCAAGGTATTAATATAAAAAGTAAAAGGTTTTCACGGTATATACATAAAAAGTTAAAACTTTTCAAGGTATTAATATAAAAAGTAAATGGTTTTCATGGTATATACATAAAAAGTTTAAACTTTTCAAGGTATTAATATAAAAAGTAAAAAGTTTTCATGGTATATACATAAAAAGTTAAAGCTTTTCAAGTTATTAATATAAAAAGTAAAAAGTTTACATGGTATTTACATAAAAAGTTAAAGCTTTTCAAGGTATTAATATAAAAAGTAAAAGGTTTTCATGGTATATACATAAAAAGTTAAAACTTTTCAAGGTATTAATATACAAAGTAAAAGGTTTTCATGGTATATACATAAAAAGTTAAAACTTTTCAAGGTATTAATATAAAAAGTAAAAGGTTTTCATGGTATATACATAAAAAGTTAAAACTTTTCAAGGTATTAATATAAAAAGTAAAAGGTTTTCATGGTATATACATAAAAAGTTAAAGCTTTTCAAAGTATTAATATAAAAAGTAAAAGGTTTTCATGGAGTACACATAAAAAGTTAAAACTTTTCAAGATATTAATATAAAAAGTAAACGGTTTTCACGGTATATACATAAAAAGTTTAAACTTTTCAAGGTATAAATATAAAAAGTAAAAGGTTTTCATGGGATATACATGAAAAGTTAAAACTTTTCAAGGTATTAATATAAAAAGTAAAAGGTTTTCATGGTATATACATAAAAAGTTTAAACTTTTCAAGGTATTAATATAAAAAGTAAAAGGTTTTCATGGTATATACATAAAAAGTTAAAACTTTTCAAGGTATTAATATAAAAAGTAAAAAGTTTTCATGGTATATACATAAAAAGTTAAAGCTTTTCAAGGTATTAATATAAAAAGTAAAAGGTTTTCATGGTATATACATAAAAAGTTAAAACTTTTCAAGGTATTAATATAAAAAGTAAAAGGTTTTCATGGTATATATATAAAAAGTTAAAACTTTTCAAGGTATTAATATAAAAAGTAAAAGGTTTTCATGGTATATACATAAAAAGTTTAAACTTTTCAAGGTATTAATATAAAAAGTAAAAGGTTTTCATGGTATATACATAAAAAGTTTAAACTTTTCAAGGTATAAATATAAAAAGTAAAAGGCTTTCATGGGATATACATAAAAAGTTAAAACTTTTCAAGGTATTAATATAAAAAGTAAAAAGTTTTCATGGTATATACATAAAAAGTTAAAGCTTTTCAAGGTATTAATATAAAAAGAAAAAGGTTTTCATGGTATATACATAAAAAGTTAAAACTTTTCAAGGTATTAATATAAAAAGTAAAAGGTTTTCATGGTATATACATAAAAAGTTCAAACATTTTAAGGTATTAATATAAAAAGTAAAAGATTTTCATGGTATATACATAAAATGTTAAAACTTTTCAAGGTATTAATATAAAAAATTAAAGGTTTTCATGGTATATACATAAAAAGTTAAAACTTTTCAAGGTATTAGTATAAAAAGTAAAAGGTTTTCATGGTGTATACATAAAAAGTTAAAACTTTACAAAAAATTAATATAAAAAGTAAAAGGTTTTCACGGTATATACATAAAAAGTTTAAACTTTTCAAGGTATAAATATAAAAAGTAAAAGTTTTCATAGTATATACATAAAAAGTTAAAACTTTTCTAGGTATTAACATAAAAAGTAAAAGGTTTTCATGGTACATACATAAAAAGTTAAAACTTTTCAAAGTATTAATATAAAAAGTAAAAGGTTTTCACGGTGTATACATAAAAAGTTAAAACTTTTCAAGGTATTAATATAAAAAGTAATATGTATTCATGGTATATACATAAAAAGTTAAAACTTTTCAAGGTATTAATATAAAAAGTAAAAGGTTTTCATGGTATATACATAAAAAGTTAAAACTTTTCAAGGTATTAATATAAAAAGTAAAAGGTTTTCATGGTATATACATAAAAAGTTAAAACTTTTCAAGGTATTAATATAAAAAGTAAAAGGTTTTCATGGTATATATATAAAAAGTTAAAACTTTTCAAGGTATTAATATAAAAAGTAAAAGGTTTTCATGGTATATACATAAAAAGTTTAAACTTTTCAAGGTATTAATATAAAAAGTAAAAGGTTTTCATGGTATATACATAAAAAGTTAAAACTTTTCAAGGTATTAATATAAAAAGTAAAAAGTTTTCATGGTATATACATAAAAAGTTAAAGCTTTTCAAGGTATTAATATAAAAAGTAAAAGGTTTTCATGGTATATACATAAAAAGTTAAAGCTTTTCAAAGTATTAATATAAAAAGTAAAAGGTTTTCATGGAGTACACATAAAAAGTTAAAACTTTTCAAGATATTAATATAAAAAGTAAACGGTTTTCACGGTATATACATAAAAAGTTTAAACTTTTCAAGGTATAAATATAAAAAGTAAAAGGTTTTCATGGGATATACATAAAAAGTTAAAACTTTTCAAGGTATTAATATAAAAAGTAAAAGGTTTTCATGGTATATACATAAAAAGTTTAAACTTTTCAAGGTATTAATATAAAAAGTAAAAGGTTTTCATGGGATATACATAAAAAGTTAAAACTTTTCAAGGTATTAATATAAAAAGTAAAAAGTTTTCATGGTATATACATAAAAAGTTAAAGCTTTTCAAGGTATTAATATAAAAAGTAAAAGGTTTTCATGGTATATACATAAAAAGTTAAAGCTTTTCAAAGTATTAATATAAAAAGTAAAAGGTTTTCATGGAGTACACATAAAAAGTTAAAACTTTTCAAGATATTAATATAAAAAGTAAACGGTTTTCACGGTATATACATAAAAAGTTTAAACTTTTCAAGGTATAAATATAAAAAGTAAAAGGTTTTCATGGGATATACATAAAAAGTTAAAACTTTTCAAGGTATTAATATAAAAAGTAAAAGGTTTTCATGGGATATACATAAAAAGTTAAAACTTTTGAAAGTATTAATATATAAAGTAAAAGGTTTTCATGCTGTATACATAAAAAGTTAAAACTTTTCAAGATATTAATATAAAAAGTAAAAGGTTTTCACGGTATATACATAAAAAGTTTAAACTTTTCAAGGTATAAATATAAAAAGTAAAAAGCTTTCATGGGATATACATAAAAAGTTAAAACTTTTCAAGGTATTAATATAAAAAGTAAAAAGTTTCCATAGTATATACATAAAAAGTTAAAACTTTTCAAGGTATTAACATAAAAAGTAAAAGGTTTTCATGGTACATACATAAAAAGTTAAAACTTTTCAAGGTATTAATATAAAAAGTAAAAGGTTTTCATGGTATATACATAAAAAGTTAAAACTTTTCAAGGTATTAATATAAAAAGTAAAAAGTTTTCATGGTATATACATAAAAAGTTAAAGCTTTTCAAGTTATTAATATAAAAAGTAAAAAGTTTACATGGTATTTACATAAAAAGTTAAAGCTTTTCAAGGTATTAATATAAAAAGTAAAAGGTTTTCATGGTATATACATAAAAAGTTAAAGCTTTTCAAGTTATTAATATAAAAAGTAAAAAGTTTACATGGTATTTACATAAAAAGTTAAAGCTTTTCAAGGTATTAATATAAAAAGTAAAAGGTTTTCATGGTATATACATAAAAAGTTAAAACTTTTCAAGGTATTAATATACAAAGTAAAAGGTTTTCATGGTATATACATAAAAAGTTAAAACTTTTCAAGGTATTAATATAAAAAGTAAAAGGTTTTCATGGTATATACATAAAAAGTTAAAACTTTTCAAGGTATTAATATAAAAAGTAAAAGGTTTTCATGGTATATACATAAAAAGTTAAAGCTTTTCAAAGTATTAATATAAAAAGTAAAAGGTTTTCATGGAGTACACATAAAAAGTTAAAACTTTTCAAGATATTAATATAAAAAGTAAACGGTTTTCACGGTATATACATAAAAAGTTTAAACTTTTCAAGGTATAAATATAAAAAGTAAAAGGTTTTCATGGGATATACATGAAAAGTTAAAACTTTTCAAGGTATTAATATAAAAAGTAAAAGGTTTTCATGGTATATACATAAAAAGTTTAAACTTTTCAAGGTATTAATATAAAAAGTAAAAGGTTTTCATGGTATATACATAAAAAGTTAAAACTTTTCAAGGTATTAATATAAAAAGTAAAAAGTTTTCATGGTATATACATAAAAAGTTAAAGCTTTTCAAGGTATTAATATAAAAAGTAATATGTATTCATGGTATATACATAAAAAGTTAAAACTTTTCAAGGTATTAATATAAAAAGTAATATGTATTCATGGTATATACATAAAAAGTTAAAACTTTTCAAGGTATTAATATAAAAAGTAAAAGGATTTCATGGTATATACATAAAAAGTTAAAGCTTTTCAAAGTATTAATATAAAAAGTAAAAGGTTTTCATGGAGTACACATAAAAAGTTAAAACTTTTCAAGATATTAATATAAAAAGTAAACGGTTTTCACGGTATATACATAAAAAGTTTAAACTTTTCAAGGTATAAATATAAAAAGTAAAAGGTTTTCATGGGATATACATAAAAAGTTAAAACTTTTCAAGGTATTAATATAAAAAGTAAAAGGTTTTCATGGTATATACATAAAAAGTTTAAACTTTTCAAGGTATTAATATAAAAAGTAAAAGGTTTTCATGGGATATACATAAAAAGTTAAAACTTTTCAAGGTATTAATATAAAAAGTAAAAAGTTTTCATGGTATATACATAAAAAGTTAAAGCTTTTCAAGGTATTAATATAAAAAGTAAAAGGTTTTCATGGTATATACATAAAAAGTTAAAGCTTTTCAAAGTATTAATATAAAAAGTAAAAGGTTTTCATGGAGTACACATAAAAAGTTAAAACTTTTCAAGATATTAATATAAAAAGTAAACGGTTTTCACGGTATATACATAAAAAGTTTAAACTTTTCAAGGTATAAATATAAAAAGTAAAAGGTTTTCATGGGATATACATAAAAAGTTAAAACTTTTCAAGGTATTAATATAAAAAGTAAAAGGTTTTCATGGGATATACATAAAAAGTTAAAACTTTTCAAAGTATTAATATAAAAAGTAAAAGGTTTTCATGCTGTATACATAAAAAGTTAAAACTTTTCAAGATATTAATATAAAAAGTAAAAGGTTTTCACGGTATATACATAAAAAGTTTAAACTTTTCAAGGTATAAATATAAAAAGTAAAAAGCTTTCATGGGATATACATAAAAAGTTAAAACTTTTCAAGGTATTAATATAAAAAGTAAAAAGTTTCCATAGTATATACATAAAAAGTTAAAACTTTTCAAGGTATTAACATAAAAAGTAAAAGGTTTTCATGGTACATACATAAAAAGTTAAAACTTTTCAAGGTATTAATATAAAAAGTAAAAGGTTTTCATGGTATATACATAAAAAGTTAAAACTTTTCAAGGTATTAATATAAAAAGTAAAAAGTTTTCATGGTATATACATAAAAAGTTAAAACTTTTCAAGGTATTAATATAAAAAGAAAAAGGTTTTCATGGTATATACATAAAAAGTTAAAACTTTTCAAGGTATTAATATAAAAAGTAAAAGGTTTTCATGGTATATACATAAAAAGTTCAAACATTTTAAGGTATTAATATAAAAAGTAAAAGATTTTCATGGTATATACATAAAATGTTAAAATTTTCAAGGTATTAATATAAAAAATTAAAGGTTTTCATGGTATATACATAAAAAGTTAAAACTTTTCAAGGTATTAGTATAAAAAGTAAAAGGTTTTCATGGTGTATACATAAAAAGTTAAAACTTTACAAAAAATTAATATAAAAAGTATAAGGTTTTCACGGTATATACATAAAAAGTTTAAACTTTTCAAGGTATAAATATAAAAAGTAAAAGTTTTCATAGTATATACATAAAAAGTTAAAACTTTTCTAGGTATTAACATAAAAAGTAAAAGGTTTTCATGGTACATACATAAAAAGTTAAAACTTTTCAAAGTATTAATATAAAAAGTAAAAGGTTTTCACGGTATATACATAAAAAGTTAAAACTTTTCAAGGTATTAATATAAAAAGTAATATGTATTCATGGTATATACATAAAAAGTTTAAACTTTTCAAGGTATAAATATAAAAAGTAAAAGGCTTTCATGGGATATACATAAAAAGTTAAAACTTTTCAAGGTATTAATATAAAAAGTAAAAAGTTTCCATAGTATATACATAAAAAGTTAAAACTTTTCAAGGTATTAACATAAAAAGTAAAAGGTTTTCATGGTACATACATAAAAAGTTAAAACTTTTCAAGGTATTAATATAAAAAGTAAAAGGTTTTCATGGTATATACATAAAAAGTTAAAACTTTTCAAGGTATTAATATAAAAAGTAAAAAGTTTTCATGGTATATACATAAAAAGTTAAAACTTTTCAAGGTATTAATATAAAAAGAAAAAGGTTTTCATGGTATATACATAAAAAGTTAAAACTTTTCAAGGTATTAATATAAAAAGTAAAAGGTTTTCATGGTATATACATAAAAAGTTCAAACATTTTGAGGTATTAATATAAAAAGTAAAAGATTTTCATGGTATATACATAAAAAGTTAAAACTTTTCTAGGTATTAACATAAAAAGTAAAAGGTTTTCATGGTACATACATAAAAAGTTAAAACTTTTCAAAGTATTAATATAAAAAGTAAAAGGTTTTCACGGTATATACATAAAAAGTTAAAACTTTTCAAGGTATTAATATAAAAAGTAATATGTATTCATGGTATATACATAAAAAGTTAAAACTTTTCAAGGTATTAATATAAAAAGTAAAAGGTTTTCATGGTATATACATAAAAAGTTAAAACTTTTCAAGGTATTAATATAAAAAGTAAAAGGTTTTCATGGTATATACATAAAAAGTTAAAACTTTTCAAGGTATTAATATAAAAAGTAAAAGGTTTTCATGGTATATATATAAAAAGTTAAAACTTTTCAAGGTATTAATATAAAAAGTAAAAGGTTTTCATGGTATATACATAAAAAGTTTAAACTTTTCAAGGTATTAATATAAAAAGTAAAAGGTTTTCATGGGATATACATAAAAAGTTAAAACTTTTCAAGGTATTAATATAAAAAGTAAAAAGTTTTCATGGTATATACATAAAAAGTTAAAGCTTTTCAAGGTATTAATATAAAAAGTAAAAGGTTTTCATGGTATATACATAAAAAGTTAAAGCTTTTCAAAGTATTAATATAAAAAGTAAAAGGTTTTCATGGAGTACACATAAAAAGTTAAAACTTTTCAAGATATTAATATAAAAAGTAAACGGTTTTCACGGTATATACATAAAAAGTTTAAAATTTCAAGGTATAAATATAAAAAGTAAAAGGTTTTCATGGGATATACATAAAAAGTTAAAACTTTTCAAGGTATTAATATAAAAAGTAAAAGGTTTTCATGGTATATACATAAAAAGTTTAAACTTTTCAAGGTATTAATATAAAAAGTAAAAGGTTTTCATGGGATATACATAAAAAGTTAAAACTTTTCAAGGTATTAATATAAAAAGTAAAAAGTTTTCATGGTATATACATAAAAAGTTAAAGCTTTTCAAGGTATTAATATAAAAAGTAAAAGGTTTTCATGGTATATACATAAAAAGTTAAAGCTTTTCAAAGTATTAATATAAAAAGTAAAAGGTTTTCATGGAGTACACATAAAAAGTTAAAACTTTTCAAGATATTAATATAAAAAGTAAAAGGTTTTCATGGTATATACATAAAAAGTTAAAACTTTTCAAGGTATTAATATAAAAAGTAAAAAGTTTTCATGGTATATACATAAAAAGTTAAAGCTTTTCAAGGTATTAATATAAAAAGTAAAAGGTTTTCATGGTATATACATAAAAAGTTAAAGCTTTTCAAAGTATTAATATAAAAAGTAAAAGGTTTTCATGGAGTACACATAAAAAGTTAAAACTTTTCAAGATATTAATATAAAAAGTAAACGGTTTTCACGGTATATACATAAAAAGTTTAAACTTTTCAAGGTATAAATATAAAAAGTAAAAGGTTTTCATGGGATATACATAAAAAGTTAAAACTTTTCAAGGTATTAATATAAAAAGTAAAAGGTTTTCATGGTACATACATAAAAAGTTAAAACTTTTCAAGGTATTAATATAAAAAGTAAAAGGTTTTCATGGTATATACATAAAAAGTTAAAACTTTTCAAGGTATTAATATAAAAAGTAAAAAGTTTTCATGGTATATACATAAAAAGTTAAAACTTTTCAAGGTATTAATATAAAAAGAAAAAGGTTTTCATGGTATATACATAAAAAGTTAAAACTTTTCAAGGTATTAATATAAAAAGTAAAAGGTTTTCATGGTATATACATAAAAAGTTCAAACATTTTAAGGTATTAATATAAAAAGTAAAAGATTTTCATGGTATATACATAAAATGTTAAAATTTTCAAGGTATTAATATAAAAAATTAAAGGTTTTCATGGTATATACATAAAAAGTTAAAACTTTTCAAGGTATTAGTATAAAAAGTAAAAGGTTTTCATGGTGTATACATAAAAAGTTAAAACTTTACAAAAAATTAATATAAAAAGTATAAGGTTTTCACGGTATATACATAAAAAGTTTAAACTTTTCAAGGTATAAATATAAAAAGTCAAAGTTTTCATAGTATATACATAAAAAGTTAAAACTTTTCTAGGTATTAACATAAAAAGTAAAAGGTTTTCATGGTACATACATAAAAAGTTAAAACTTTTCAAAGTATTAATATAAAAAGTAAAAGGTTTTCACGGTATATACATAAAAAGTTAAAACTTTTCAAGGTATTAATATAAAAAGTAATATGTATTCATGGTATATACATAAAAAGTTAAAACTTTTCAAGGTATTAATATAAAAAGTAAAAGGTTTTCATGGTATATACATAAAAAGTTAAAACTTTTCAAGGTATTAATATAAAAAGTAAAAAGTTTTCATGGTATGTACATAAAAAGTTAAAACTTTTCAAGGTATTAATATAAAAAGTAAAAAGTTTTCATGGTATATACATAAAAAGTTTAAAATTTTCAAGGTATTAATATAAAAAGTAAAAGGTTTTCATGGTATATACATAAAAAGTTAAAACTTTTCAAGGTATTAATATAAAAAGTAAAAGGTTTTCATGGTATATACATAAAAAATTAAAACTTTTCAAGGTATTAATATAAAAAGTAAAAGGTTTTCATCGTATATACATAAGAAGTTAAAACATTTCAAGGTATTAATATAAAAAGTAAAAGGTTTTCATGGTATATACATAAAAAGTTCAAACATTTTAAGGTATTAATATAAAAAGTAAAAGGTTTTCATGGTATATACATAAAAAGTTAAAACTTTTCAAGGTATTAGTATAAAAAGTAAAAGGTTTTCATGGTGTATACATAAAAAGTTAAAACTTTTCAAAAAATTAATATAAAAAGTAAAGGTTTTCACGGTATATACATAAAAAGTTTAAACTTTTCAAGGTATAAATATAAAAAGTAAAAAGTTTTCATAGTATATACATAAAAAGTTAAAACTTTTCAAGGTATTAACATAAAAAGTAAAAGGTTTTCATGGTACATACATAAAAAGTTAAAACTTTTCAAAGTATTAATATAAAAAGTAAAAGGTTTTCATGGTATATACATAAAAAGTTAAAGCTTTTCAAGGTATTAATATAAAAAGTAAAAGGTTTTCATGGTATATACATAAAAAGTTAAAGCTTTTCAAGGTATTAATATAAAAAGTAAAAGGTTTTCATGGTATATACATAAAAAGTTAAAGCTTTTCAAGGTATTAATATAAAAAGTAAAAGGTTTTCATGGTATATACATAAAAAGTTAAAACTTTTCAAGGTATTAATATACAAAGTAAAAGGTTTTCATGGTATATACATAAAAAGTTAAAACTTTTCAAAGTATTAATATAAAAAGTAAAAGGTTTTCATGGTATATACATAAAAAGTTAAAACTTTTCAAGGTATTAATATAAAAAGTAAAAGGTTTTCATGGTATATACATAAAAAGTTAAAACTTTTCAAGGTATTAACATAAAAAGTAAAAGGTTTTCATGGTATATACATAAAAAGTTAAAACTTTTCAAGGTATTAATATAAAAAGAAAAAGGTTTTCATGGTATATACATAAAAAGTTAAAACTTTTCAAGGTATTAATATAAAAAGTAAAAGGTTTTCATGGTATATACATAAAAAGTTAAAACTTTTCAAGGTATTAATATAAAAAGTAAAAGGTTTTCATGGTACATACATAAAAAGTTAAAACTTTTCAAGGTATTAATATAAAAAGTAAAAGGTTTTCATGGTATATATATAAAAAGTTAAAACTTTTCAAGGTATTAATATAAAAAGTAAAAGGTTTTCATGGTATATACATAAAAAGTTTAAACTTTTCAAGGTATTAATATAAAAAGTAAAAGGTTTTCATGGTATATACATAAAAAGTTAAAACTTTTCAAGGTATTAATATAAAAAGTAAAAAGTTTTCATGGTATATACATAAAAAGTTAAAGCTTTTCAAGGTATTAATATAAAAAGTAAAAGGTTTTCATGGTATATACATAAAAAGTTAAAGCTTTTCAAAGTATTAATATAAAAAGTAAAAGGTTTTCATGGAGTACACATAAAAAGTTAAAACTTTTCAAGATATTAATATAAAAAGTAAACGGTTTTCACGGTATATACATAAAAAGTTTAAACTTTTCAAGGTATAAATATAAAAAGTAAAAGGTTTTCATGGGATATACATAAAAAGTTAAAACTTTTCAAGGTATTAATATAAAAAGTAAAAGGTTTTCATGGTATATACATAAAAAGTTTAAACTTTTCAAGGTATTAATATAAAAAGTAAAAGGTTTTCATGGGATATACATAAAAAGTTAAAACTTTTCAAGGTATTAATATAAAAAGTAAAAAGTTTTCATGGTATATACATAAAAAGTTAAAGCTTTTCAAGGTATTAATATAAAAAGTAAAAGGTTTTCATGGTATATACATAAAAAGTTAAAGCTTTTCAAAGTATTAATATAAAAAGTAAAAGGTTTTCATGGAGTACACATAAAAAGTTAAAACTTTTCAAGATATTAATATAAAAAGTAAACGGTTTTCACGGTATATACATAAAAAGTTTAAACTTTTCAAGGTATAAATATAAAAAGTAAAAGGTTTTCATGGGATATACATAAAAAGTTAAAACTTTTCAAGGTATTAATATAAAAAGTAAAAGGTTTTCATGGTATATACATAAAAAGTTTAAACTTTTCAAGGTATTAATATAAAAAGTAAAAGGTTTTCATGGTATATACATAAAAAGTTAAAGCTTTTCAAGATATTAATATAAAAAGTAAAAGGTTTTCATGGTATATACATAAAAAGTTAAAGCTTTTCAAGGTATTAATATAAAAAGTAAAAGGTTTTCATGGTGTACACATAAAAAGTTAAAACTTTTCAAGGTATTAATATAAAAATAAAAGATTTTCATGGTATATACATAAAAAGTAAAAACTTTTCAAGGTATTAATATAAAAAGTAAAAGGTTTGCATGGTATATACATAAAAAGTTAAAACTTTTTAAAGTATTAATATAAAAAGTAAAAGGTGTTCATGGTTTATACATAAAAAGTTAAAACTTTTCAAGGTATTAATATAAAAAGTATAAGGTTTTCACGGTATATACATAAAAAGTTTAAACTTTTCAAGGTATAAATATAAAAAGTAAAAGTTTTCATAGTATATACATAAAAAGTTAAAACTTTTCTAGGTATTAACATAAAAAGTAAAAGGTTTTCATGGTACATACATAAAAAGTTAAAACTTTTCAAAGTATTAATATAAAAAGTAAAAGGTTTTCACGGTATATACATAAAAAGTTAAAACTTTTCAAGGTATTAATATAAAAAGTAATATGTATTCATGGTATATACATAAAAAGTTAAAACTTTTCAAGGTATTAATATAAAAAGTAAAAGGTTTTCATGGTATATACATAAAAAGTTAAAACTTTTCAAGGTATTAATATAAAAAGTAAAAAGTTTTCATGGTATGTACATAAAAAGTTAAAACTTTTCAAGGTATTAATATAAAAAGTAAAAAGTTTTCATGGTATATACATAAAAAGTTTAAAATTTTCAAGGTATTAATATAAAAAGTAAAAGGTTTTCATGGTATATACATAAAAAGTTAAAACTTTTCAAGGTATTAATATAAAAAGTAAAAGGTTTTCATGGTATATACATAAAAAGTTAAAACTTTTCAAGGTATTAATATAAAAAGTAAAAGGTTTTCATGGTATATACATAAAAAGTTAAAACATTTCAAGGTATTAATATAAAAAGTAAAAGGTTTTCATGGTATATACATAAAAAGTTCAAACATTTTAAGGTATTAATATAAAAAGTAAAAGGTTGTCATGGTATATACATAAAAAGTTAAAACTTTTCAAGGGATTAGTATAAAAAGTAAAAGGTTTTCATGGTGTATACATAAAAAGTTAAAACTTTTCAAAAAATTAATATAAAAAGTAAAAGGTTTTCACGGTATATACATAAAAAGTTTAAACTTTTCAAGGTATAAATATAAAAAGTAAAAAGTTTTCATAGTATATACATAAAAAGTTAAAACTTTTCAAGGTATTAACATAAAAAGTAAAAGGTTTTCATGGTACATACATAAAAAGTTAAAACTTTTCAAAGTATTAATATAAAAAGTAAAAGGTTTTCATGGTATATACATAAAAAGTTAAAGCTTTTCAAGGTATTAATATAAAAAGTAAAAGGTTTTCATGGTATATACATAAAAAGTTAAAGCTTTTCAAGGTATTAATATAAAAAGTAAAAGGTTTTCATGGTATATACATAAAAAGTTAAAGCTTTTCAAGGTATTAATATAAAAAGTAAAAGGTTTTCATGGTATATACATAAAAAGTTAAAACTTTTCAAGGTATTAATATACAAAGTAAAAGGTTTTCATGGTATATACATAAAAAGTTAAAACTTTTCAAAGTATTAATATAAAAAGTAAAAGATTTTCATGGTATATACATAAAATGTTAAAATTTTCAAGGTATTAATATAAAAAATTAAAGGTTTTCATGGTATATACATAAAAAGTTAAAACTTTTCAAGGTATTAGTATAAAAAGTAAAAGGTTTTCATGGTGTATACATAAAAAGTTAAAACTTTACAAAAAATTAATATAAAAAGTATAAGGTTTTCACGGTATATACATAAAAAGTTTAAACTTTTCAAGGTATAAATATAAAAAGTAAAAGTTTTCATAGTATATACATAAAAAGTTAAAACTTTTCTAGGTATTAACATAAAAAGTAAAAGGTTTTCATGGTACATACATAAAAAGTTAAAACTTTTCAAAGTATTAATATAAAAAGTAAAAGGTTTTCACGGTATATACATAAAAAGTTAAAACTTTTCAAGGTATTAATATAAAAAGTAATATGTATTCATGGTATATACATAAAAAGTTAAAACTTTTCAAGGTATTAATATAAAAAGTAAAAGGTTTTCATGGTATATACATAAAAAGTTAAAACTTTTCAAGGTATTAATATAAAAAGTAAAAAGTTTTCATGGTATGTACATAAAAAGTTAAAACTTTTCAAGGTATTAATATAAAAAGTAAAAAGTTTTCATGGTATATACATAAAAAGTTTAAAATTTTCAAGGTATTAATATAAAAAGTAAAAGGTTTTCATGGTATATACATAAAAAGTTAAAACTTTTCAAGGTATTAATATAAAAAGTAAAAGGTTTTCATGGTATATACATAAAAAGTTAAAACTTTTCAAGGTATTAATATAAAAAGTAAAAGGTTTTCATGGTATATACATAAAAAGTTAAAACATTTCAAGGTATTAATATAAAAAGTAAAAGGTTTTCATGGTATATACATAAAAAGTTCAAACATTTTAAGGTATTAATATAAAAAGTAAAAGGTTTTCATGGTATATACATAAAAAGTTAAAACTTTTCAAGGTATTAGTATAAAAAGTAAAAGGTTTTCATGGTGTATACATAAAAAGTTAAAACTTTTCAAAAAATTAATATAAAAAGTAAAAGGTTTTCACGGTATATACATAAAAAGTTTAAACTTTTCAAGGTATAAATATAAAAAGTAAAAAGTTTTCATAGTATATACATAAAAAGTTAAAACTTTTCAAGGTATTAACATAAAAAGTAAAAGGTTTTCATGGTACATACATAAAAAGTTAAAACTTTTCAAAGTATTAATATAAAAAGTAAAAGGTTTTCATGGTATATACATAAAAAGTTAAAGCTTTTCAAGGTATTAATATAAAAAGTAAAAGGTTTTCATGGTATATACATAAAAAGTTAAAGCTTTTCAAGGTATTAATATAAAAAGTAAAAGGTTTTCATGGTATATACATAAAAAGTTAAAGCTTTTCAAGGTATTAATATAAAAAGTAAAAGGTTTTCATGGTATATACATAAAAAGTTAAAACTTTTCAAGGTATTAATATACAAAGTAAAAGGTTTTCATGGTATATACATAAAAAGTTAAAACTTTTCAAAGTATTAATATAAAAAGTAAAAGGTTTTCATGGTATATACATAAAAAGTTTAAACTTTTCAAGGTATTAATATAAAAAGTAAAAGGTTTTCATGGTATATACATAAAAAGTTAAAACTTTTCAAGGTATTAACATAAAAAGTAAAAGGTTTTCATGGTATATACATAAAAAGTTAAAACTTTTCAAGGTATTAATATAAAAAGAAAAAGGTTTTCATGGTATATACATAAAAAGTTAAAACTTTTCAAGGTATTAATATAAAAAGTAAAAGGTTTTCATGGTATATACATAAAAAGTTAAAACTTTTCAAGGTATTAATATAAAAAGTAAAAGGTTTTCATGGTATATACATAAAAAGTTAAAACTTTTCAAGGTATTAATATAAAAAGTAAAAGGTTTTCATGGTATATATATAAAAAGTTAAAACTTTTCAAGGTATTAATATAAAAAGTAAAAGGTTTTCATGGTATATACATAAAAAGTTTAAACTTTTCAAGGTATTAATATAAAAAGTAAAAGGTTTTCATGGTATATACATAAAAAGTTAAAACTTTTCAAGGTATTAATATAAAAAGTAAAAAGTTTTCATGGTATATACATAAAAAGTTAAAGCTTTTCAAGGTATTAATATAAAAAGTAAAAGGTTTTCATGGTATATACATAAAAAGATAAAGCTTTTCAAAGTATTAATATAAAAAGTAAAAGGTTTTCATGGAGTACACATAAAAAGTTAAAACTTTTCAAGATATTAATATAAAAAGTAAACGGTTTTCACGGTATATACATAAAAAGTTTAAACTTTTCAAGGTATAAATATAAAAAGTAAAAGGTTTTCATGGGATATACATAAAAAGTTAAAACTTTTCAAGGTATTAATATAAAAAGTAAAAGGTTTTCATGGTATATACATAAAAAGTTTAAACTTTTCAAGGTATTAATATAAAAAGTAAAAGGTTTTCATGGGATATACATAAAAAGTTAAAACTTTTCAAGGTATTAATATAAAAAGTAAAAAGTTTTCATGGTATATACATAAAAAGTTAAAGCTTTTCAAGGTATTAATATAAAAAGTAAAAGGTTTTCATGGTATATACATAAAAAGTTAAAGCTTTTCAAAGTATTAATATAAAAAGTAAAAGGTTTTCATGGAGTACACATAAAAAGTTAAAACTTTTCAAGATATTAATATAAAAAGTAAACGGTTTTCACGGTATATACATAAAAAGTTTAAACTTTTCAAGGTATAAATATAAAAAGTAAAAGGTTTTCATGGGATATACATAAAAAGTTAAAACTTTTCAAGGTATTAATATAAAAAGTAAAAGGTTTTCATGGTATATACATAAAAAGTTTAAAGTTTTCAAGGTATTAATATAAAAAGTAAAAGGTTTTCATGGTATATACATAAAAAGTTAAAACTTTTCAAGGTATTAATATAAAAAGTAAAAAGTTTTCATGGTATATACATAAAAAGTTAAAGCTTTTCAAGATATTAATATAAAAAGTAAAAGGTTTTCATGGTATATACATAAAAAGTTAAAGCTTTTCAAAGTATTAATATAAAAAGTAAAAGGTTTTCATGGTGTACACATAAAAAGTTAAAACTTTTCAAGGTATTAATATAAAAATAAAAGATTTTCATGGTATATACATAAAAAGTAAAAACTTTTCAAGGTATTAATATAAAAAGTAAAAGGTTTGCATGGTATATACATAAAAAGTTAAAACTTTTTAAGGTATTAATATAAAAAGTAAAAGGTGTTCATGGTTTATACATAAAAAGTTAAAACTTCTCAAGGTATTAATATAAAAAGTAAAAAGTTTTCATAGTATATACATAAAAAGTTAAAACTTTTCAAAGTATTAATATAAAAAGTAAAAGGTTTTCATGCTGTATACATAAAAAGTTAAAACTTTTCAAGATATTAATATAAAAAGTAAAAGGTTTTCATGGTATATATATATAAAAAGTTAAAACTTTTCAAGGTATTAATATAAAAAGTAAAAGGTTTTCATGGTATATACATAAAAAGTTTAAACTTTTCAAGGTATTAATATAAAAAGTAAAAGGTTTTCATGGTATATACATAAAAAGTTAAAACTTTTCAAGGTATTAATATAAAAAGTAAAAAGTTTTCATGGTATATACATAAAAAGTTAAAGCTTTTCAAGGTATTAATATAAAAAGTAAAAGGTTTTCATGGTATATACATAAAAAGATAAAGCTTTTCAAAGTATTAATATAAAAAGTAAAAGGTTTTCATGGAGTACACATAAAAAGTTAAAACTTTTCAAGATATTAATATAAAAAGTAAACGGTTTTCACGGTATATACATAAAAAGTTTAAACTTTTCAAGGTATAAATATAAAAAGTAAAAGGTTTTCATGGGATATACATAAAAAGTTAAAACTTTTCAAGGTATTAATATAAAAAGTAAAAGGTTTTCATGGTATATACATAAAAAGTTTAAACTTTTCAAGGTATTAATATAAAAAGTAAAAGGTTTTCATGGGATATACATAAAAAGTTAAAACTTTTCAAGGTATTAATATAAAAAGTAAAAAGTTTTCATGGTATATACATAAAAAGTTAAAGCTTTTCAAGGTATTAATATAAAAAGTAAAAGGTTTTCATGGTATATACATAAAAAGTTAAAGCTTTTCAAAGTATTAATATAAAAAGTAAAAGGTTTTCATGGAGTACACATAAAAAGTTAAAACTTTTCAAGATATTAATATAAAAAGTAAACGGTTTTCACGGTATATACATAAAAAGTTTAAACTTTTCAAGGTATAAATATAAAAAGTAAAAGGTTTTCATGGGATATACATAAAAAGTTAAAACTTTTCAAGGTATTAATATAAAAAGTAAAAGGTTTTCATGGTATATACATAAAAAGTTTAAAGTTTTCAAGGTATTAATATAAAAAGTAAAAGGTTTTCATGGTATATACATAAAAAGTTAAAACTTTTCAAGGTATTAATATAAAAAGTAAAAAGTTTTCATGGTATATACATAAAAAGTTAAAGCTTTTCAAGATATTAATATAAAAAGTAAAAGGTTTTCATGGTATATACATAAAAAGTTAAAGCTTTTCAAAGTATTAATATAAAAAGTAAAAGGTTTTCATGGTGTACACATAAAAAGTTAAAACTTTTCAAGGTATTAATATAAAAATAAAAGATTTTCATGGTATATACATAAAAAGTAAAAACTTTTCAAGGTATTAATATAAAAAGTAAAAGGTTTGCATGGTATATACATAAAAAGTTAAAACTTTTTAAGGTATTAATATAAAAAGTAAAAGGTGTTCATGGTTTATACATAAAAAGTTAAAACTTCTCAAGGTATTAATATAAAAAGTAAAAAGTTTTCATAGTATATACATAAAAAGTTAAAACTTTTCAAAGTATTAATATAAAAAGTAAAAGGTTTTCATGCTGTATACATAAAAAGTTAAAACTTTTCAAGATATTAATATAAAAAGTAAAAGGTTTTCACGGTATATACATAAAAAGTTTAAACTTTTCAAGGTATAAATATAAAAAGTAAAAGGCTTTCATGGGATATACATAAAAAGTTAAAACTTTTCAAGGTATTAATATAAAAAGTAAAAAGTTTCCATAGTATATACATAAAAAGTTAAAACTTTTCAAGGTATTAACATAAAAAGTAAAAGGTTTTCATGGTACATACATAAAAAGTTAAAACTTTTCAAGGTATTAATATAAAAAGTAAAAGGTTTTCATGGTATATACATAAAAAGTTAAAACTTTTCAAGGTATTAATATAAAAAGTAAAAAGTTTTCATGGTATATACATAAAAAGTTAAAACTTTTCAAGGTATTAATATAAAAAGAAAATGGTTTTCATGGTATATACATAAAAAGTTAAAACTTTTCAAGGTATTAATATAAAAAGTAAAAGGTTTTCATGGTATATACATAAAAAGTTCAAACATTTTAAGGTATTAATATAAAAAGTAAAAGATTTTCATGGTATATACATAAAATGTTAAAATTTTCAAGGTATTAATATAAAAAATTAAAGGTTTTCATGGTATATACATAAAAAGTTAAAACTTTTCAAGGTATTAGTATAAAAAGTAAAAGGTTTTCATGGTGTATACATAAAAAGTTAAAACTTTACAAAAAATTAATATAAAAAGTATAAGGTTTTCACGGTATATACATAAAAAGTTTAAACTTTTCAAGGTATAAATATAAAAAGTAAAAGTTTTCATAGTATATACATAAAAAGTTAAAACTTTTCTAGGTATTAACATAAAAAGTAAAAGGTTTTCATGGTACATACATAAAAAGTTAAAACTTTTCAAAGTATTAATATAAAAAGTAAAAGGTTTTCACGGTATATACATAAAAAGTTAAAACTTTTCAAGGTATTAATATAAAAAGTAATATGTATTCATGGTATATACATAAAAAGTTAAAACTTTTCAAGGTATTAATATAAAAAGTAAAAGGTTTTCATGGTATATACATAAAAAGTTAAAACTTTTCAAGGTATTAATATAAAAAGTAAAAAGTTTTCATGGTATGTACATAAAAAGTTAAAACTTTTCAAGGTATTAATATAAAAAGTAAAAAGTTTTCATGGTATATACATAAAAAGTTTAAAATTTTCAAGGTATTAATATAAAAAGTAAAAGGTTTTCATGGTATATACATAAAAAGTTAAAACTTTTCAAGGTATTAATATAAAAAGTAAAAGGTTTTCATGGTATATACATAAAAAGTTAAAACTTTTCAAGGTATTAATATAAAAAGTAAAAGGTTTTCATGGTATATACATAAAAAGTTAAAACATTTCAAGGTATTA
The DNA here is from genome assembly GCA_943142095.1 of Ophonus ardosiacus. Lineage (NCBI taxonomy): Eukaryota > Metazoa > Arthropoda > Insecta > Coleoptera > Carabidae > Ophonus > Ophonus ardosiacus. Next base: position 37,380,050 of record OW964832.1, on the reverse strand, counting down.
ATATAAAAAGTAAAAGGTTTTCATGGTATATACATAAAAAGTTCAAACATTTTAAGGTATTAATATAAAAAGTAAAAGGTTTTCATGGTATATACATAAAAAGTTAAAACTTTTCAAGGTATTAGTATAAAAAGTAAAAGGTTTTCATGGTGTATACATAAAAAGTTAAAACTTTTCAAAAAATTAATATAAAAAGTAAAAGGTTTTCACGGTATATACATAAAAAGTTTAAACTTTTCAAGGTATAAATATAAAAAGTAAAAAGTTTTCATAGTATATACATAAAAAGTTAAAACTTTTCAAGGTATTAACATAAAAAGTAAAAGGTTTTCATGGTACATACATAAAAAGTTAAAACTTTTCAAAGTATTAATATAAAAAGTAAAAGGTTTTCATGGTATATACATAAAAAGTTAAAGCTTTTCAAGGTATTAATATAAAAAGTAAAAGGTTTTCATGGTATATACATAAAAAGTTAAAGCTTTTCAAGGTATTAATATAAAAAGTAAAAGGTTTTCATGGTATATACATAAAAAGTTAAAGCTTTTCAAGGTATTAATATAAAAAGTAAAAGGTTTTCATGGTATATACATAAAAAGTTAAAACTTTTCAAGGTATTAATATACAAAGTAAAAGGTTTTCATGGTATATACATAAAAAGTTAAAACTTTTCAAAGTATTAATATAAAAAGTAAAAGGTTTTCATGGTATATACATAAAAAGTTTAAACTTTTCAAGGTATTAATATAAAAAGTAAAAGGTTTTCATGGTATATACATAAAAAGTTAAAACTTTTCAAGGTATTAACATAAAAAGTAAAAGGTTTTCATGGTATATACATAAAAAGTTAAAACTTTTCAAGGTATTAATATAAAAAGAAAAAGGTTTTCATGGTATATACATAAAAAGTTAAAACTTTTCAAGGTATTAATATAAAAAGTAAAAGGTTTTCATGGTATATACATAAAAAGTTAAAACTTTTCAAGGTATTAATATAAAAAGTAAAAGGTTTTCATGGTATATACATAAAAAGTTAAAACTTTTCAAGGTATTAATATAAAAAGTAAAAGGTTTTCATGGTATATATATAAAAAGTTAAAACTTTTCAAGGTATTAATATAAAAAGTAAAAGGTTTTCATGGTATATACATAAAAAGTTTAAACTTTTCAAGGTATTAATATAAAAAGTAAAAGGTTTTCATGGTATATACATAAAAAGTTAAAACTTTTCAAGGTATTAATATAAAAAGTAAAAAGTTTTCATGGTATATACATAAAAAGTTAAAGCTTTTCAAGGTATTAATATAAAAAGTAAAAGGTTTTCATGGTATATACATAAAAAGATAAAGCTTTTCAAAGTATTAATATAAAAAGTAAAAGGTTTTCATGGAGTACACATAAAAAGTTAAAACTTTTCAAGATATTAATATAAAAAGTAAACGGTTTTCACGGTATATACATAAAAAGTTTAAACTTTTCAAGGTATAAATATAAAAAGTAAAAGGTTTTCATGGGATATACATAAAAAGTTAAAACTTTTCAAGGTATTAATATAAAAAGTAAAAGGTTTTCATGGTATATACATAAAAAGTTTAAACTTTTCAAGGTATTAATATAAAAAGTAAAAGGTTTTCATGGGATATACATAAAAAGTTAAAACTTTTCAAGGTATTAATATAAAAAGTAAAAAGTTTTCATGGTATATACATAAAAAGTTAAAGCTTTTCAAGGTATTAATATAAAAAGTAAAAGGTTTTCATGGTATATACATAAAAAGTTAAAGCTTTTCAAAGTATTAATATAAAAAGTAAAAGGTTTTCATGGAGTACACATAAAAAGTTAAAACTTTTCAAGGTATTAATATAAAAAGTAAAAGGTTTTCATGGTATATACATAAAAAGTTTAAACTTTTCAAGGTATTAATATAAAAAGTAAAAGGTTTTCATGGTATATACATAAAAAGTTAAAACTTTTCAAGGTATTAATATAAAAAGTAAAAAGTTTTCATGGTATATACATAAAAAGTTAAAGCTTTTCAAGATATTAATATAAAAAGTAAAAGGTTTTCATGGTATATACATAAAAAGTTAAAGCTTTTCAAAGTATTAATATAAAAAGTAAAAGGTTTTCATGGTGTACACATAAAAAGTTAAAACTTTTCAAGGTATTAATATAAAAATAAAAGATTTTCATGGTATATACATAAAAAGTAAAAACTTTTCAAGGTATTAATATAAAAAGTAAAAGGTTTGCATGGTATATACATAAAAAGTTAAAACTTTTTAAGGTATTAATATAAAAAGTAAAAGGTGTTCATGGTTTATACATAAAAAGTTAAAACTTTTCAAGGTATTAATATAAAAAGTAAAAAGTTTTCATAGTATATACATAAAAAGTTAAAACTTTTCAAAGTATTAATATAAAAAGTAAAAGGTTTTCATGCTGTATACATAAAAAGTTAAAACTTTTCAAGATATTAATATAAAAAGTAAAAGGTTTTCACGGTATATACATAAAAAGTTTAAACTTTTCAAGGTATAAATATAAAAAGTAAAAGGCTTTCATGGGATATACATAAAAAGTTAAAACTTTTCAAGGTATTAATATAAAAAGTAAAAAGTTTCCCTAGTATATACATAAAAAGTTAAAACTTTTCAAGGTATTAACATAAAAAGTAAAAGGTTTTCATGGTACATACATAAAAAGTTAAAACTTTTCAAGGTATTAATATAAAAAGTAAAAGGTTTTCATGGTATATACATAAAAAGTTAAAACTTTTCAAGGTATTAATATAAAAAGTAAAAAGTTTTCATTGTATATACATAAAAAGTTAAAACTTTTCAAGGTATTAATATAAAAAGAAAAAGGTTTTCATGGTATATACATAAAAAGTTAAAACTTTTCAAGGTATTAATATAAAAAGTAAAAGGTTTTCATGGTATATACATAAAAAGTTCAAACATTTTAAGGTATTAATATAAAAAGTAAAAGATTTTCATGGTATATACATAAAATGTTAAAATTTTCAAGGTATTAATATAAAAAATTAAAGGTTTTCATGGTATATACATAAAAAGTTAAAACTTTTCAAGGTATTAGTATAAAAAGTAAAAGGTTTTCATGGTGTATACATAAAAAGTTAAAACTTTACAAAAAATTAATATAAAAAGTATAAGGTTTTCACGGTATATACATAAAAAGTTTAAACTTTTCAAGGTATAAATATAAAAAGTAAAAGTTTTCATAGTATATACATAAAAAGTTAAAACTTTTCTAGGTATTAACATAAAAAGTAAAAGGTTTTCATGGTACATACATAAAAGGTTAAAACTTTTCAAAGTATTAATATAAAAAGTAAAAGGTTTTCACGGTATATACATAAAAAGTTAAAACTTTTCAAGGTATTAATATAAAACGTAATATGTATTCATGGTATATACATAAAAAGTTTAAACTTTTCAAGGTATTAATATAAAAAGTAAAAGGTTTTCATGGTATATACATAAAAAGTTAAAACTTTTCAAGGTATTAATATAAAAAGTAAAAAGTTTTCATGGTATGTACATAAAAAGTTAAAACTTTTCAAGGTATTAATATAAAAAGTAAAAAGTTTTCATGGTATATACATAAAAAGTTTAAAATTTTCAAGGTATTAATATAAAAAGTAAAATGTTTTCATGGTATATACATAAAAAGTTAAAACTTTTCAAGGTATTAATATAAAAAGTAAAAGGTTTTCATGGTATATACATAAAAAGTTAAAACTTTTCAAGGTATTAATATAAAAAGTAAAAGGTTTTCATGGTATATACATAAAAAGTTAAAACATTTCAAGGTATTAATATAAAAAGTAAAAGGTTTTCATGGTATATACATAAAAAGTTAAAGCTTTTCAAGGTATTAATATAAAAAGTAAAAGGTTTTCATGGTATATACATAAAAAGTTAAAACTTTTCAAGGTATTAATATAAAAAGTAAAAAGTTTTCATGGTATGTACATAAAAAGTTAAAACTTTTCAAGGTATTAATATAAAAAGTAATATGTATTCATGGTATATACATAAAAAGTTAAAACTTTTCAAGGTATTAATATAAAAAGTAAAAGGTTTTCATGGTATATACATAAAAAGTTAAAACTTTTCAAGGTATTAATATAAAAAGTAAAAAGTTTTCATGGTATGTACATAAAAAGTTAAAACTTTTCAAGGTATTAATATAAAAAGTAAAAAGTTTTCATGGTATATACATAAAAAGTTTAAAATTTTCAAGGTATTAATATAAAAAGTAAAAGGTTTTCATGGTATATACATAAAAAGTTAAAACTTTTCAAGGTATTAATATAAAAAGTAAAAGGTTTTCATGGTATATACATAAAAAGTTAAAACTTTTCAAGGTATTAATATAAAAAGTAAAAGGTTTTCATGGTATATACATAAAAAGTTAAAACATTTCAAGGTATTAATATAAAAAGTAAAAGGTTTTCATGGTATATACATAAAAAGTTCAAACATTTTAAGGTATTAATATAAAAAGTAAAAGGTTTTCATGGTATATACATAAAAAGTTAAAACTTTTCAAGGTATTAGTATAAAAAGTAAAAGGTTTTCATGGTCTATACATAAAAAGTTAAAACTTTTCAAAAAATTAATATAAAAAGTAAAAGGTTTTCACGGTATATACATAAAAAGTTTAAACTTTTCAAGGTATAAATATAAAAAGTAAAAAGTTTTCATAGTATATACATAAAAAGTTAAAACTTTTCAAGGTATTAACATAAAAAGTAAAAGGTTTTCATGGTACATACATAAAAAGTTAAAACTTTTCAAAGTATTAATATAAAAAGTAAAAGGTTTTCATGGTATATACATAAAAAGTTAAAGCTTTTCAAGGTATTAATATAAAAAGTAAAAGGTTTTCATGGTATATACATAAAAAGTTAAAGCTTTTCAAGGTATTAATATAAAAAGTAAAAGGTTTTCATGGTATATACATAAAAAGTTAAAGCTTTTCAAGGTATTAATATAAAAAGTAAAAGGTTTTCATGGTATATACATAAAAAGTTAAAACTTTTCAAGGTATTAATATACAAAGTAAAAGGTTTTCATGGTATATACATAAAAAGTTAAAACTTTTCAAAGTATTAATATAAAAAGTAAAAGGTTTTCATGGTATATACATAAAAAGTTAAAACTTTTCAAGGTATTAATATAAAAAGTAAAAGGTTTTCATGGTATATACATAAAAAGTTAAAACTTTTTAAGGTATTAACATAAAAAGTAAAAGGTTTTCATGGTATATACATAAAAAGTTAAAACTTTTCAAGGTATTAATATAAAAAGAAAAAGGTTTTCATGGTATATACATAAAAAGTTAAAACTTTTCAAGGTATTAATATAAAAAGTAAAAGGTTTTCATGGTATATACATAAAAAGTTAAAACTTTTCAAGGTATTAATATAAAAAGTAAAAGGTTTTCATGGTATATACATAAAAAGTTAAAACTTTTCAAGGTATTAATATAAAAAGTAAAAGGTTTTCATGGTATATATATAAAAAGTTAAAACTTTTCAAGGTATTAATATAAAAAGTAAAAGGTTTTCATGGTATATACATAAAAAGTTTAAACTTTTCAAGGTATTAATATAAAAAGTAAAAGGTTTTCATGGTATATACATAAAAAGTTAAAACTTTTCAAGGTATTAATATAAAAAGTAAAAAGTTTTCATGGTATATACATAAAAAGTTAAAGCTTTTCAAGGTATTAATATAAAAAGTAAAAGGTTTTCATGGTATATACATAAAAAGTTAAAGCTTTTCAAAGTATTAATATAAAAAGTAAAAGGTTTTCATGGAGTACACATAAAAAGTTAAAACTTTTCAAGATATTAATATAAAAAGTAAACGGTTTTCACGGTATATACATAAAAAGTTTAAACTTTTCAAGGTATAAATATAAAAAGTAAAAGGTTTTCATGGGATATACATAAAAAGTTAAAACTTTTCAAGGTATTAATATAAAAAGTAAAAGGTTTTCATGGTATATACATAAAAAGTTTAAACTTTTCAAGGTATTAATATAAAAAGTAAAAGGTTTTCATGGGATATACATAAAAAGTTAAAACTTTTCAAGGTATTAATATAAAAAGTAAAAAGTTTTCATGGTATATACATAAAAAGTTAAAGCTTTTCAAGGTATTAATATAAAAAGTAAAAGGTTTTCATGGTATATACATAAAAAGTTAAAGCTTTTCAAAGTATTAATATAAAAAGTAAAAGGTTTTCATGGAGTACACATAAAAAGTTAAAACTTTTTAAGATATTAATATAAAAAGTAAACGGTTTTCACGGTATATACATAAAAAGTTTAAACTTTTCAAGGTATAAATATAAAAAGTAAAAGGTTTTCATGGGATATACATAAAAAGTTAAAACTTTTCAAGGTATTAATATAAAAAGTAAAAGGTTTTCATGGTATATACATAAAAAGTTAAAACTTTTCAAGGTATTAATATAAAAAGTAAAAAGTTTTCATGGTATATACATAAAAAGTTAAAACTTTTCAACGTATTAATATAAAAAGAAAAAGGTTTTCATGGTATATACATAAAAAGTTAAAACTTTTCAAGGTATTAATATAAAAAGTAAAAGGTTTTCATGGTATATACATAAAAAGTTCAAACATTTTAAGGTATTAATATAAAAAGTAAAAGATTTTCATGGTATATACATAAAATGTTAAAATTTTCAAGGTATTAATATAAAAAATTAAAGGTTTTCATGGTATATACATAAAAAGTTAAAACTTTTCAAGGTATTAGTATAAAAAGTAAAAGGTTTTCATGGTGTATACATAAAAAGTTAAAACTTTACAAAAAATTAATATAAAAAGTATAAGGTTTTCACGGTATATACATAAAAAGTTTAAACTTTTCAAGGTATAAATATAAAAAGTAAAAGTTTTCATAGTATATACATAAAAAGTTAAAACTTTTCTAGGTATTAACATAAAAAGTAAAAGGTTTTCATGGTACATACATAAAAAGTTAAAACTTTTCAAAGTATTAATATAAAAAGTAAAAGGTTTTCACGGTATATACATAAAAAGTTAAAACTTTTCAAGGTATTAATATAAAAAGTAATATGTATTCATGGTATATACATAAAAAGTTTAAACTTTTCAAGGTATTAATATAAAAAGTAAAAGGTTTTCATGGTATATACATAAAAAGTTAAAACTTTTCAAGGTATTAATATAAAAAGTAAAAAGTTTTCATGGTATGTACATAAAAAGTTAAAACTTTTCAAGGTATTAATATAAAAAGTAAAAAGTTTTCATGGTATATACATAAAAAGTTTAAAATTTTCAAGGTATTAATATAAAAAGTAAAATGTTTTCATGGTATATACATAAAAAGTTAAAACTTTTCAAGGTATTAATATAAAAAGTAAAAGGTTTTCATGGTATATACATAAAAAGTTAAAACTTTTCAAGGTATTAATATAAAAAGTAAAAGGTTTTCATGGTATATACATAAAAAGTTAAAACATTTCAAGGTATTAATATAAAAAGTAAAAGGTTTTCATGGTATATACATAAAAAGTTAAAGCTTTTCAAGGTATTAATATAAAAAGTAAAAGGTTTTCATGGTATATACATAAAAAGTTAAAACTTTTCAAGGTATTAATATAAAAAGTAAAAAGTTTTCATGGTATGTACATAAAAAGTTAAAACTTTTCAAGGTATTAATATAAAAAGTAATATGTATTCATGGTATATACATAAAAAGTTAAAACTTTTCAAGGTATTAATATAAAAAGTAAAAGGTTTTCATGGTATATACATAAAAAGTTAAAACTTTTCAAGGTATTAATATAAAAAGTAAAAAGTTTTCATGGTATGTACATAAAAAGTTAAAACTTTTCAAGGTATTAATATAAAAAGTAAAAAGTTTTCATGGTATATACATAAAAAGTTTAAAATTTTCAAGGTATTAATATAAAAAGTAAAAGGTTTTCATGGTATATACATAAAAAGTTAAAACTTTTCAAGGTATTAATATAAAAAGTAAAAGGTTTTCATGGTATATACATAAAAAGTTAAAACTTTTCAAGGTATTAATATAAAAAGTAAAAGGTTTTCATGGTATATACATAAAAAGTTAAAACATTTCAAGGTATTAATATAAAAAGTAAAAGGTTTTCATGGTATATACATAAAAAGTTCAAACATTTTAAGGTATTAATATAAAAAGTAAAAGGTTTTCATGGTATATACATAAAAAGTTAAAACTTTTCAAGGTATTAGTATAAAAAGTAAAAGGTTTTCATGGTCTATACATAAAAAGTTAAAACTTTTCAAAAAATTAATATAAAAAGTAAAAGGTTTTCACGGTATATACATAAAAAGTTTAAACTTTTCAAGGTATAAATATAAAAAGTAAAAAGTTTTCATAGTATATACATAAAAAGTTAAAACTTTTCAAGGTATTAACATAAAAAGTAAAAGGTTTTCATGGTACATACATAAAAAGTTAAAACTTTTCAAAGTATTAATATAAAAAGTAAAAGGTTTTCATGGTATATACATAAAAAGTTAAAGCTTTTCAAGGTATTAATATAAAAAGTAAAAGGTTTTCATGGTATATACATAAAAAGTTAAAGCTTTTCAAGGTATTAATATAAAAAGTAAAAGGTTTTCATGGTATATACATAAAAAGTTAAAGCTTTTCAAGGTATTAATATAAAAAGTAAAAGGTTTTCATGGTATATACATAAAAAGTTAAAACTTTTCAAGGTATTAATATACAAAGTAAAAGGTTTTCATGGTATATACATAAAAAGTTAAAACTTTTCAAAGTATTAATATAAAAAGTAAAAGGTTTTCATGGTATATACATAAAAAGTTAAAACTTTTCAAGGTATTAATATAAAAAGTAAAAGGTTTTCATGGTATATACATAAAAAGTTAAAACTTTTCAAGGTATTAACATAAAAAGTAAAAGGTTTTCATGGTATATACATAAAAAGTTAAAACTTTTCAAGGTATTAATATAAAAAGAAAAAGGTTTTCATGGTATATACATAAAAAGTTAAAACTTTTCAAGGTATTAATATAAAAAGTAAAAGGTTTTCATGGTATATACATAAAAAGTTAAAACTTTTCAAGGTATTAATATAAAAAGTAAAAGGTTTTCATGGTATATACATAAAAAGTTAAAACTTTTCAAGGTATTAATATAAAAAGTAAAAGGTTTTCATGGTATATATATAAAAAGTTAAAACTTTTCAAGGTATTAATATAAAAAGTAAAAGGTTTTCATGGTATATACATAAAAAGTTTAAACTTTTCAAGGTATTAATATAAAAAGTAAAAGGTTTTCATGGTATATACATAAAAAGTTAAAACTTTTCAAGGTATTAATATAAAAAGTAAAAAGTTTTCATGGTATATACATAAAAAGTTAAAGCTTTTCAAGGTATTAATATAAAAAGTAAAAGGTTTTCATGGTATATACATAAAAAGTTAAAGCTTTTCAAAGTATTAATATAAAAAGTAAAAGGTTTTCATGGAGTACACATAAAAAGTTAAAACTTTTCAAGATATTAATATAAAAAGTAAACGGTTTTCACGGTATATACATAAAAAGTTTAAACTTTTCAAGGTATAAATATAAAAAGTAAAAGGTTTTCATGGGATATACATAAAAAGTTAAAACTTTTCAAGGTATTAATATAAAAAGTAAAAGGTTTTCATGGTATATACATAAAAAGTTTAAACTTTTCAAGGTATTAATATAAAAAGTAAAAGGTTTTCATGGGATATACATAAAAAGTTAAAACTTTTCAAGGTATTAATATAAAAAGTAAAAAGTTTTCATGGTATATACATAAAAAGTTAAAGCTTTTCAAGGTATTAATATAAAAAGTAAAAGGTTTTCATGGTATATACATAAAAAGTTAAAGCTTTTCAAAGTATTAATATAAAAAGTAAAAGGTTTTCATGGAGTACACATAAAAAGTTAAAACTTTTTAAGATATTAATATAAAAAGTAAACGGTTTTCACGGTATATACATAAAAAGTTTAAACTTTTCAAGGTATAAATATAAAAAGTAAAAGGTTTTCATGGGATATACATAAAAAGTTAAAACTTTTCAAGGTATTAATATAAAAAGTAAAAGGTTTTCATGGTATATACATAAAAAGTTTAAACTTTTCAAGGTATTAATATAAAAAGTAAAAGGTTTTCATGGTATATACATAAAAAGTTAAAACTTTTCAAGGTATTAATATAAAAAGTAAAAAGTTTTCATGGTATATACATAAAAAGTTAAAGCTTTTCAAGATATTAATATAAAAAGTAAAAGGTTTTCATGGTATATACATAAAAAGTTAAAGCTTTTCAAAGTATTAATATAAAAAGTAAAAGGTTTTCATGGTGTACACATAAAAAGTTAAAACTTTTCAAGGTATTAATATAAAAATAAAAGATTTTCATGGTATATACATAAAAAGTAAAAACTTTTCAAGGTATTAATATAAAAAGTAAAAGGTTTGCATGGTATATACATAAAAAGTTAAAACTTTTTAAGGTATTAATATAAAAAGTAAAAGGTGTTCATGGTTTATACATAAAAAGTTAAAACTTTTCAAGGTATTAATATAAAAAGTAAAAAGTTTTCATAGTATATACATAAAAAGTTAAAACTTTTCAAAGTATTAATATAAAAAGTAAAAGGTTTTCATGCTGTATACATAAAAAGTTAAAACTTTTCAAGATATTAATATAAAAAGTAAAAGGTTTTCACGGTATATACATAAAAAGTTTAAACTTTTCAAGGTATAAATATAAAAAGTAAAAGGCTTTCATGGGATATACATAAAAAGTTAAAACTTTTCAAGGTATTAATATAAAAAGTAAAAAGTTTCCATAGTAAATACATAAAAAGTTAAAACTTTTCAAGGTATTAACATAAAAAGTAAAAGGTTTTCATGGTACATACATAAAAAGTTAAAACTTTTTAAGGTATTAATATAAAAAGTAAAAGGTTTTCATGGTATATACATAAAAAGTTAAAACTTTTCAAGGTATTAATATAAAAAGTAAAAAGTTTTCATGGTATATACATAAAAAGTTAAAACTTTTCAAGGTATTAATATAAAAAGAAAAAGGTTTTCATGGTATATACATAAAAAGTTAAAACTTTTCAAGGTATTAATATAAAAAGTAAAAGGTTTTCATGGTATATACATAAAAAGTTCAAACATTTTAAGGTATTAATATAAAAAGTAAAAGATTTTCATGGTATATACATAAAATGTTAAAATTTTCAAGGTATTAATATAAAAAATTAAAGGTTTTCATGGTATATACATAAAAAGTTAAAACTTTTCAAGGTATTAGTATAAAAAGTAAAAGGTTTTCATGGTGTATACATAAAAAGTTAAAACTTTACAAAAAATTAATATAAAAAGTATAAGGTTTTCACGGTATATACATAAAAAGTTTAAACTTTTCAAGGTATAAATATAAAAAGTAAAAGTTTTCATAGTATATACATAAAAAGTTAAAACTTTTCTAGGTATTAACATAAAAAGTAAAAGGTTTTCATGGTACATACATAAAAAGTTAAAACTTTTCAAAGTATTAATATAAAAAGTAAAAGGTTTTCACGGTATATACATAAAAAGTTAAAACTTTTCAAGGTATTAATATAAAAAGTAATATGTATTCATGGTATATACATAAAAAGTTTAAACTTTTCAAGGTATTAATATAAAAAGTAAAAGGTTTTCATGGTATATACATAAAAATTTAAAACTTTTCAAGGTATTAATATAAAAAGTAAAAAGTTTTCATGGTATGTACATAAAAAGTTAAAACTTTTCAAGGTATTAATATAAAAAGTAAAAAGTTTTCATGGTATATACATAAAAAGTTTAAAATTTTCAAGGTATTAATATAAAAAGTAAAAGGTTTTCATGGTATATACATAAAAAGTTAAAACTTTTCAAGGTATTAATATAAAAAGTAAAAGATTTTCATGGTATATACATAAAAAGTTAAAACTTTTCAAGGTATTAATATAAAAAGTAAAAGGTTTTCATGGTATATACATAAAAAGTTAAAACATTTCAAGGTATTAATATAAAAAGTAAAAGGTTTTCATGGTATATACATAAAAAGTTCAAACATTTTAAGGTATTAATATAAAAAGTAAAAGGTTTTCATGGTATATACATAAAAAGTTAAAACTTTTCAAGGTATTAGTATAAAAAGTAAAAGGTTTTCATGGTGTATACATAAAAAGTTAAAACTTTTCAAAAAATTAATATAAAAAGTAAAAGGTTTTCACGGTATATACATAAAAAGTTTAAACTTTTCAAGGTATAAATATAAAAAGTAAAAAGTTTTCATAGTATATACATAAAAAGTTAAAACTTTTCAAGGTATTAACATAAAAAGTAAAAGGTTTTCATGGTACATACATAAAAAGTTAAAACTTTTCAAAGTATTAATATAAAAAGTAAAAGGTTTTCATGGTATATACATAAAAAGTTAAAGCTTTTCAAGGTATTAATATAAAAAGTAAAAGGTTTTCATGGTATATACATAAAAAGTTAAAGCTTTTCAAGGTACTAATATAAAAAGTAAAAGGTTTTCATGGTATATACATAAAAAGTTAAAGCTTTTCAAGGTATTAATATAAAAAGTAAAAGGTTTTCATGGTATATACATAAAAAGTTAAAACTTTTCAAGGTATTAATATACAAAGTAAAAGGTTTTCATGGTATATACATAAAAAGTTAAAACTTTTCAAAGTATTAATATAAAAAGTAAAAGGTTTTCATGGTATATACATAAAAAGTTAAAACTTTTCAAGGTATTAATATAAAAAGTAAAAGGTTTTCATGGTATATACATAAAAAGTTAAAACTTTTCAAGGTATTAACATAAAAAGTAAAAGGTTTTCATGGTATATACATAAAAAGTTAAAACTTTTCAAGGTATTAATATAAAAAGAAAAAGGTTTTCATGGTATATACATAAAAAGTTAAAACTTTTCAAGGTATTAATATAAAAAGTAAAAGGTTTTCATGGTATATACATAAAAAGTTAAAACTTTTCAAAGTATTAATATAAAAAGTAAAAGGTTTTCATGCTGTATACATAAAAAGTTAAAACTTTTCAAGATATTAATATAAAAAGTAAAAGGTTTTCACGGTATATACATAAAAAGTTTAAACTTTTCAAGGTATAAATATAAAAAGTAAAAGGTTTTCCTGGGATATACATAAAAAGTTAAAACTTTTCAAGGTATTAATATAAAAAGTAAAAAGTTTTCATAGTATCTACATAAAAAGTTAAAACTTTTCAAGGTATTAACATAAAAAGTAAAAGGTTTTCATGGTACATACATAAAAAGTTAAAACTTTTCAAAGTATTAATATAAAAAGTAGAAGGTTTTCATGGTATATACATAAAAAGTTAAAACTTTTCAAGGTATTAATATAAAAAGTAAAAAGTTTTCATGGTATATACATAAAAAGTTAAAACTTTTCAAGGTATTAATATAAAAAGTAAAAGGTTTTCATGGTATATACATAAAAAGTTAAAACTTTTTAAGGTATTAATATAAAAAGTAAAAAGTTTTCATAGTATATACATAAAAAGTTAAAGCTTTTCAAGGTATTAATATAAAAAGTAAAAGGTTTTCATGGTATATACATAAAAAGTTAAAACTTTTCAAAGTATTAATATAAAAAGTAAAAGGTTTTCACGGTATATACATAAAAAGTTAAAACTTTTCAAGGTATTAATATAAAAAGTAAAAGGTTTTCATGGTATATACATAAAAAGTTAAAGCTTTTCAAGGTATTAATATAAAAAGTAAAAGGTTTTCATGGTATATACATAAAAAGTTAAAACTTTTCAAGGTATTAATATACAAAGTAAAAGGTTTTCATGGTATATACATAAAAAGTTAAAACTTTTCAAGGTATTAATATAAAAAGAAAAAGGTTTTCATGGTATATACATAAAAAGTTCAAACATTTTAAGGTATTAATATAAAAAGTAAAAGGTTTTTAAAATATATACATAAAATGTTAAAGCTTTTCAAGGTATTAATATAAAAAGTAAAAGGTTTTCATGGTATATACATAAAAAGTTAAAACTTTTCAAGGTATTAATATAAAAAGTAAAAGTTTTTCATGGTATATACATAAAAAGTTAAAACTTTTCAAGGTATTAACATAAAAATAAAAGATTTTCATGGTGTATACATAAAAAGTTAAAACTTTTCAAGATATTAATATAAAAAGTAAACGGTTTTCACGGTATATACATAAAAAGTTTAAACTTTTCAAGGTATAAATATAAAAAGTAAAAGGTTTTCATGGGATATACATAAAAAGTTAAAACTTTTCAAGGTATTAATATAAAAAGTAAAAAGTTTTCATAGTATATACATAAAAAGTTAAAACTTTTCAAAGTATTAATATAAAAAGTAAAAGGTTTTCATGGTATATACATAAAAAGTTAAAACTTTTCAAAGTATTAATATAAAAAGTAAAAGGTTTTCATAGTATGTACATAAAAAGTTAAAACTTTTCAAGGTATTAATATAAAAAGTAAAAGGTTTTCATGGTATATACATAAAAAGTTTAAAATTTTCAAGGTATTAATATAAATAAATAAATAAATATATCATCACGGCATATTACCCATTTCTGGGTGTGCCAGTATCTACAACACATGTAGACATCGGTAATGATGACGATATATTTTACCGTGTGGGCGCTTACCAGGCGTCACCTCACGGGCACTCATAGCTGGCGTGGAGAGTGCACCACAGGGGTCACTTTTATGCCATTTAAAATTGGAAATATTTGGCGTCAGTCGGGATCGAACCCGGTTCCCCCAGGTTTGCGACCAGACACTCAGGCACGCGGCCACGGAACAAGGTATTAATATAAAAAGTAAAAGGTTTTCATAGTATATACATTAAAAGTTAAAACTTTTCAAGGTATTAACATAAAAAGTAAAAGGTTTTCATGGTACATACATAAAAAGTTAAAACTTTTCAAGGTATTAATATAAAAAGTAAAAGGTTTTCATGGTATATACATAAAAAGTTAAAACTTTTCAAAGTATTAATATAAAAAGTAAAAGGTTTTCATGGTATATACATAAAAAGTTAAAACTTTTGAAGGTATTAATATAAAAAGTAAAAGGTTTTCATGGTATATACATAAAAAGTTAAAACTTTTCAAGGTATTAATATAAAAAGTAAAAGTTTTTCATGGTATATACATAAAAAGTTAAAACTTTTCAAGGTATTAATATAAAAATAAAAGATTTTCATGGTATATACATAAAAAGTAAAAACTTTTCAAGGTATTAATATAAAAAGTAAAAGGTTTGCATGGTATATACATAAAAAGTTAAAACTTTTTAAGGTATTAATATAAAAAGTAAAAGGTGTTCATGGTTTATACATAAAAAGTTAAAACTTTTCAAGGTATTAATATAAAAAGTAAAAAGTTTTCATAGTATATACATAAAAAGTTAAAACTTTTCAAAGTATTAATATAAAAAGTAAAAGGTTTTCATGCTGTATACATAAAAAGTTAAAACTTTTCAAGATATTAATATAAAAAGTAAAAGGTTTTCACGGTATATACATAAAAAGTTTAAACTTTTCAAGGTATAAATATAAAAAGTAAAAGGTTTTCATGGGATATACATAAAAAGTTAAAACTTTTCAAGGTATTAATATAAAAAGTAAAAAGTTTTCATAGTATATACATAAAAAGTTAAAACTTTTCAAGGTATTAACATAAAAAGTAAAAGGTTTTCATGGTACATACATAAAAAGTTAAAACTTTTCAAGGTATTAATATAAAAAGTAAAAGGTTTTCATGGTATATACATAAAAAGTTAAAACTTTTCAAGGTATTAATATAAAAAGTAAAAAGTTTTCATGGTATATACATAAAAAGTTAAAACTTTTCAAGGTATTAATATAAAAAGAAAAAGATTTTCATGGTATATACATAAAAAGTTAAAACTTTTCAAGGTATTAATATAAAAAGTAAAAGGTTTTCATGGTATATACATAAAAAGTTCTAACATTTTAAGGTATTAATATAAAAAGTAAAAGGTTTTCATGGTATAAACATAAAATGTTAAAACTTTTCAAGGTATTAATATAAAAAATTAAAGGTTTTCATGGTATATACATAAAAAGTTAAAACTTTTCAAGGTATTAGTATAAAAAGTAAAAGGTTTTCATGGTGTATACATAAAAAGTTAAAACTTTTCAAAAAATTAATATAAAAAGTAAAAGATTTTCACGGTATATACATAAAAAGTTTAAACTTTTCAAGGTATAAATATAAAAAGTAAAAAGTTTTCATAGTATATACATAAAAAGTTAAAACTTTTCAAGGTATTAACATAAAAAGTAAAAGGTTTTCATGGTACATACATAAAAAGTTAAAACTTTTCAAAGTATTAATATAAAAAGTAAAAGGTTTTCACGGTATATACATAAAAAGTTAAAACTTTTCAAGGTATTAATATAAAAAGTAAAAGGTTTTCATGGTATATACATAAAAAGTTAAAACTTTTCAAGGTATTAATATAAAAAGTAATATGTATTCATGGTATATACATAAAAAGTTAAAACTTTTCAAGGTATTAATATAAAAAGTAAAAGGTTTTCATGGTATATACATAAAAAGTTAAAACTTTTCAAGGTATTAATATAAAAAATAAAAGGTTTTCATGGTATATACATAAAAAGTTAAAACTTTTCAAGGTATTAATATAAAAAGTAAAAAGTTTTCATGGTATATACATAAAAAGTTTAAAATTTTCAAGGTATTAATATAAAAAGTAAAAGGTTTTCATGGTATATACATAAAAAGTTAAAACTTTTCAAGGTATTAATATAAAAAGTAAAATGTTTTCATGGTATATACATAAAAAGTTAAAACTTTTCAAGGTATTAATATAAAAAGTAAAAGGTTTTCATGGTATATACATAAAAAGTTAAAACTTTTCAAGGTATTAATATAAAAAGTAAAAGGTTTTCATGGTATATACATAAAAAGTTCAAACATTTTAAGGTATTAATATAAAAAGTAAAAGGTTTTCATGGTATATACATAAAATGTTAAAACTTTTCAAGGTATTAATATAAAAAATTAAAGGTTTTCATGGTATATACATAAAAAGTTAAAACTTTTCAAGGTATTAGTATAAAAAGTAAAAGGTTTTCATGGTGTATACATAAAAAGTTAAAACTTTTCAAAAAATTAATATAAAAAGTAAAAGGTTTTCACGGTATATACATAAAAAGTTTAAACTTTTCAAGGTATAAATATAAAAAGTAAAAAGTTTTCATAGTATATACATAAAAAGTTAAAACTTTTCAAGGTATTAACATAAAAAGTAAAAGGTTTTCATGGTACATACATAAAAAGTTAAAACTTTTCAAAGTATTAATATAAAAAGTAAAAGGTTTTCACGGTATATACATAAAAAGTTAAAACTTTTCAAGGTATTAATATAAAAAGTAAAAGGTTTTCATGGTATATACATAAAAAGTTAAAACTTTTCAAGGTATTAATATAAAAAGTAATATGTATTCATTGTATATACATAAAAAGTTAAAACTTTTCAAGGTATTAATATAAAAAGTAAAAGGTTTTCATGGTATATACATAAAAAGTTAAAACTTTTCAAGGTATTAATATAAAAAGTAAAAGGTTTTCATGGTATATACATAAAAAGTTAAAACTTTTCAAGGTATTAATATAAAAAGTAAAAAGTTTTCATGGTATATACATAAAAAGTTTAAAATTTTCAAGGTATTAATATAAAAAGTAAAAGGTTTTCATGGTATATACATAAAAAGTTAAAACTTTTCAAGATATTAATATAAAAAGTAAAAGGTTTTCATGGTATATACATAAAAAGTTCAAACATTTTAAGGTATTAAAATAAAAAGTAAAAGGTTTTCATGGTATATACATATAATGTTAAAGCTTTTCAAGGTATTAATATAAGAAGTAAAAGGTTTTCATGGTATATACATAAAAAGTTAAAACTTTTCAAGGTATTAATATAAAAAGTAAAAGGTTTTCATGGTGTATACATAAAAAGTTAAAACTTTTCAAGATATTAATATAAAAAGTAAACGGTTTTCACGGTATATACATAAAAAGTTTAAACTTTTCAAGGTATAAATATAAAAAGTAAAAGGTTTTCATGGGATATACATAAAAAGTTAAAACTTTTCAAGGTATTAATATAAAAAGTAAAAAGTTTTCATAGTATATACATAAAAAGTTAAAACTTTTCAAGGTATTAACATAAAAAGTAAAAGGTTTTCATGGTACATACATAAAAAGTTAAAACTTTTCAAGGTATTAATATAAAAAAGTAAAAGGTTTTCATGGTATATACATAAAAAGTAAAAGGCTTTCATGGTAAATACATAAAAAGTTAAAACTTTTATTAATATAAAAAGTAAAAGGTTTTCATGGTATATACATAAAAAGTTAAAGCTTTTCAAGGTATTAATATAAAAAGTAAAAGTTTTTCATGGTATATACATAAAAAGTTAAAACTTTTCAAGGTATTAATATAAAAATAAAAGATTTTCATGATATATACATAAAAAGTAAAAACTTTTCAAGGTATTAATATAAAAAGTAAAAGGTTTGCATGGTATATACATAAAAAGTTAAAACTTTTTAAGGTATTAATATAAAAAGTAAAAGGTGTTCATGGTTTATACATAAAAAGTTAAAACTTTTCAAGGTATTAATATAAAAAGTAAAAAGTTTTCATAGTATATACATAAAAAGTTAAAAATTTTCAAAGTATTAATATAAAAAGTAAAAGGTTTTCATGCTGTATACATAAAAAGTTAAAACTTTTCAAGATATTAATATAAAAAGTAAAAGGTTTTCACGGTATATACATAAAAAGTTTAAACTTTTCAAGGTATAAATATAAAAAGTAAAAGGTTTTCATGGGATATACATAAAAAGTTAAAACTTTTCAAGGTATTAATATAAAAAGTAAAAAGTTTTCATAGTATATACATAAAAAGTTAAAACTTTTCAAGGTATTAACATAAAAAGTAAAAGGTTTTCATGGTACATACATAAAAAATTAAAACTTTTCAAGGTATTAATATAAAAAGTAAAAGGTTTTCATGGTATATACATAAAAAGTTAAAAGTTTTCAAGGTATTAATATAAAAAGTAAAAAGTTTTCATGGTATATACATAAAAAGTTAAAACTTTTCAAGGTATTAATATAAAAAGAAAAAGGTTTTCATGGTATATACATAAAAAGTTCAAACATTTTAAGGTATTAATATAAAAAGTAAAAGGTTTTCATGGTATATACATAAAATGTTAAAACTTTTCAAGGTATTAATATAAAAAATTAAAGGTTTTCATGGTATATACATAAAAAGTTAAAACTTTTCAAGGTATTAGTATAAAAAGTAAAAGGTTTTCATGGTGTATACATAAAAAGTTAAAACTTTTCAAAAAATTAATATAAAAAGTAAAAGGTTTTCACGGTATATACATAAAAAGTTTAAACTTTTCAAGGTATAAATATAAAAAGTAAAAAGTTTTCATAGTATATACATAAAAAGTTAAAACTTTTCAAGGTATTAACATAAAAAGTAAAAGGTTTTCATGGTACATACATAAAAAGTTAAAACTTTTCAAAGTATTAATATAAAAAGTAAAAGGTTTTCACGGTATATACATAAAAAGTTAAAACTTTTCAAGGTATTAATATAAAAAGTAAAAGGTTTTCATGGTATATACATAAAAAGTTTAAACTTTTCAAGGTATTAATATAAAAAGTAAAAGGTTTTCATGGTATATACATAAAAAGTTAAAACTTTTCAAGGTATTAATATAAAAAGTAAAAAGTTTTCATGGTATATACATAAAAAGTTAAAGCTTTTCAAGATATTAATATAAAAAGTAAAAGGTTTTCATGGTATATACATAAAAAGTTAAAGCTTTTCAAAGTATTAATATAAAAAGTAAAAGGTTTTCATGGTGTGCACATAAAAAGTTAAAACTTTTCAAGGTATTAATATAAAAATAAAAGATTTTCATGGTATATACATAAAAAGTAAAAACTTTTCAAGGTATTAATATAAAAATAAAAGGTTTGCATGGTATATACATAAAAAGTTAAAACTTTTTAAGGTATTAATATAAAAAGTAAAAGGTGTTCATGGTTTATACATAAAAAGTTAAAACTTTTCAAGGTATTAATATAAAAAGTAAAAAGTTTTCATAGTATATACATAAAAAGTTAAAACTTTTCAAAGTATTAATATAAAAAGTAAAAGGTTTTCATGCTGTATACATAAAAAGTTAAAACTTTTCAAGATATTAATATAAAAAGTAAAAGGTTTTCACGGTATATACATAAAAAGTTTAAACTTTTCAAGGTATAAATATAAAAAGTAAAAGGCTTTCATGGGATATACATAAAAAGTTAAAACTTTTCAAGGTATTAATATAAAAAGTAAAAAGTTTCCATAGTAAATACATAAAAAGTTAAAACTTTTCAAGGTATTAACATAAAAAGTAAAAGGTTTTCATGGTACATACATAAAAAGTTAAAACTTTTCAAGGTATTAATATAAAAAGTAAAAGGTTTTCATGGTATATACATAAAAAGTTAAAACTTTTCAAGGTATTAATATAAAAAGTAAAAAGTTTTCATGGTATATACATAAAAAGTTAAAACTTTTCAAGGTATTAACATAAAAAGTAAAAGGTTTTCATGGTACATACATAAAAAATTAAAACTTTTCAAGGTATTAATATAAAAAGTAAAAGGTGTTCATGGTTTATACATAAAAAGTTAAAACTTTTCAAGGTATTAATATAAAAAGTAAAAAGTTTTCATAGTATATACATAAAAAGTTAAAACTTTTCAAAGTATTAATATAAAAAGTAAAAGGTTTTCATGCTGTATACATAAAAAGTTAAAACTTTTCAAGATATTAATATAAAAAGTAAAAGGTTTTCACGGTATATACATAAAAAGTTTAAACTTTTCAAGGTATAAATATAAAAAGTAAAAGGTTTTCATGGGATATACATAAAAAGTTAAAACTTTTCAAGGTATTAATATAAAAAGTAAAAAGTTTTCATAGTATATACATAAAAAGTTAAAACTTTTCAAGGTATTAACATAAAAAGTAAAAGGTTTTCATGGTACATACATAAAAAATTAAAACTTTTCAAGGTATTAATATAAAAAGTAAAAGGTTTTCATGGGATATACATAAAAAGTTAAAACTTTTCAAGGTATTAATATAAAAAGAAAAAGGTTTTCATGGTATATACATAAAAAGTTCAAACATTTTAAGGTATTAATATAAAAAGTAAAAGGTTTTCATGGTATATACATAAAATGTTAAAACTTTTCAAGGTATTAATATAAAAAATTAAAGGTTTTCATGGTATATACATAAAAAGTTAAAACTTTTCAAGGTATTAGTATAAAAAGTAAAAGGTTTTCATGGTGTATACATAAAAAGTTAAAACTTTTCAAAAAATTAATATAAAAAGTAAAAGGTTTTCACGGTATATACATAAAAAGTTTAAACTTTTCAAGGTATAAATATAAAAAGTAAAAAGTTTTCATAGTATATACATAAAAAGTTAAAACTTTTCAAGGTATTAACATAAAAAGTAAAAGGTTTTCATGGTACATACATAAAAAGTTAAAACTTTTCAAAGTATTAATATAAAAAGTAAAAGGTTTTCACGGTATATACATAAAAAGTTAAAACTTTTCAAGGTATTAATATAAAAAGTAAAAGGTTTTCATGGTATATACATAAAAAGTTTAAACTTTTCAAGGTATTAATATAAAAAGTAAAAGGTTTTCATGGTATATACATAAAAAGTTAAAACTTTTCAAGGTATTAATATAAAAAGTAAAAAGTTTTCATGGTATATACATAAAAAGTTAAAGCTTTTCAAGATATTAATATAAAAAGTAAAAGGTTTTCATGGTATATACATAAAAAGTTAAAGCTTTTCAAAGTATTAATATAAAAAGTAAAAGGTTTTCATGGTGTGCACATAAAAAGTTAAAACTTTTCAAGGTATTAATATAAAAATAAAAGATTTTCATGGTATATACATAAAAAGTAAAAACTTTTCAAGGTATTAATATAAAAATAAAAGGTTTGCATGGTATATACATAAAAAGTTAAAACTTTTTAAGGTATTAATATAAAAAGTAAAAGGTGTTCATGGTTTATACATAAAAAGTTAAAACTTTTCAAGGTATTAATATAAAAAGTAAAAAGTTTTCATAGTATATACATAAAAAGTTAAAACTTTTCAAAGTATTAATATAAAAAGTAAAAGGTTTTCATGCTGTATACATAAAAAGTTAAAACTTTTCAAGATATTAATATAAAAAGTAAAAGGTTTTCACGGTATATACATAAAAAGTTTAAACTTTTCAAGGTATAAATATAAAAAGTAAAAGGCTTTCATGGGATATACATAAAAAGTTAAAACTTTTCAAGGTATTAATATAAAAAGTAAAAAGTTTCCATAGTAAATACATAAAAAGTTAAAACTTTTCAAGGTATTAACATAAAAAGTAAAAGGTTTTCATGGTACATACATAAAAAGTTAAAACTTTTCAAGGTATTAATATAAAAAGTAAAAGGTTTTCATGGTATATACATAAAAAGTTAAAACTTTTCAAGGTATTAATATAAAAAGTAAAAAGTTTTCATGGTATATACATAAAAAGTTAAAACTTTTCAAGGTATTAACATAAAAAGTAAAAGGTTTTCATGGTACATACATAAAAAATTAAAACTTTTCAAGGTATTAATATAAAAAGTAAAAGGTGTTCATGGTTTATACATAAAAAGTTAAAACTTTTCAAGGTATTAATATAAAAAGTAAAAAGTTTTCATAGTATATACATAAAAAGTTAAAACTTTTCAAAGTATTAATATAAAAAGTAAAAGGTTTTCATGCTGTATACATAAAAAGTTAAAACTTTTCAAGATATTAATATAAAAAGTAAAAGGTTTTCACGGTATATACATAAAAAGTTTAAACTTTTCAAGGTATAAATATAAAAAGTAAAAGGTTTTCATGGGATATACATAAAAAGTTAAAACTTTTCAAGGTATTAATATAAAAAGTAAAAAGTTTTCATAGTATATACATAAAAAGTTAAAACTTTTCAAGGTATTAACATAAAAAGTAAAAGGTTTTCATGGTACATACATAAAAAATTAAAACTTTTCAAGGTATTAATATAAAAAGTAAAAGGTTTTCATGGGATATACATAAAAAGTTAAAACTTTTCAAGGTATTAATATAAAAAGAAAAAGGTTTTCATGGTATATACATAAAAAGTTCAAACATTTTAAGGTATTAATATAAAAAGTAAAAGGTTTTCATGGTATATACATAAAATGTTAAAACTTTTCAAGGTATTAATATAAAAAATTAAAGGTTTTCATGGTATATACATAAAAAGTTAAAACTTTTCAAGGTATTAGTATAAAAAGTAAAAGGTTTTCATGGTGTATACATAAAAAGTTAAAACTTTTCAAAAAATTAATATAAAAAGTAAAAGGTTTTCACGGTATATACATAAAAAGTTTAAACTTTTCAAGGTATAAATATAAAAAGTAAAAAGTTTTCATAGTATATACATAAAAAGTTAAAACTTTTCAAGGTATTAACATAAAAAGTAAAAGGTTTTCATGGTACATACATAAAAAGTTAAAACTTTTCAAAGTATTAATATAAAAAGTAAAAGGTTTTCACGGTATATACATAAAAAGTTAAAACTTTTCAAGGTATTAATATAAAAAGTAAAAGGTTTTCATGGTATATACATAAAAAGTTTAAACTTTTCAAGGTATTAATATAAAAAGTAAAAGGTTTTCATGGTATATACATAAAAAGTTAAAACTTTTCAAGGTATTAATATAAAAAGTAAAAAGTTTTCATGGTATATACATAAAAAGTTAAAGCTTTTCAAGATATTAATATAAAAAGTAAAAGGTTTTCATGGTATATACATAAAAAGTTAAAGCTTTTCAAAGTATTAATATAAAAAGTAAAAGGTTTTCATGGTGTACACATAAAAAGTTAAAACTTTTCAAGGTATTAATATAAAAATAAAAGATTTTCATGGTATATACATAAAAAGTAAAAACTTTTCAAGGTATTAATATAAAAAGTAAAAGGTTTGCATGGTATATACATAAAAAGTTAAAACTTTTTAAGGTATTAATATAAAAAGTAAAAGGTGTTCATGGTTTATACATAAAAAGTTGAAACTTTTCAAGGTATTAATATAAAAAGTAAAAAGTTTTCATAGTATATACATAAAAAGTTAAAACTTTTCAAAGTATTAATATAAAAAGTAAAAGGTTTTCATGCTGTATACATAAAAAGTTAAAACTTTTCAAGATATTAATATAAAAAGTAAAAGGTTTTCACGGTATATACATAAAAAGTTTAAACTTTTCAAGGTATAAATATAAAAAGTAAAAGGCTTTCATGGGATATACATAAAAAGTTAAAACTTTTCAAGGTATTAATATAAAAAGTAAAAAGTTTCCATAGTAAATACATAAAAAGTTAAAACTTTTCAAGGTATTAACATAAAAAGTAAAAGGTTTTCATGGTACATACATAAAAAGTTAAAACTTTTCAAGGTATTAATATAAAAAGTAAAAGGTTTTCATGGTATATACATAAAAAGTTAAAACTTTTCAAGGTATTAATATAAAAAGTAAAAAGTTTTCATGGTATATACATAAAAAGTTAAAACTTTTCAAGGTATTAATATAAAAAGAAAAAGGTTTTCATGGTATATACATAAAAAGTTAAAACTTTTCAAGGTATTAATATAAAAAGTAAAAGGTTTTCATGGTATATACATAAAAAGTTCAAACATTTTAAGGTATTAATATAAAAAGTAAAAGATTTTCATGGTATATACATAAAATGTTAAAATTTTCAAGGTATTAATATAAAAAATTAAAGGTTTTCATGGTATATACATAAAAAGTTAAAACTTTTCAAGGTATTAGTATAAAAAGTAAAAGGTTTTCATGGTGTATACATAAAAAGTTAAAACTTTACAAAAAATTAATATAAAAAGTATAATTTTCACGGTATATACATAAAAAGTTTAAACTTTTCAAGGTATAAATATAAAAAGTAAAAGTTTTCATAGTATATACATAAAAAGTTAAAACTTTTCTAGGTATTAACATAAAAAGTAAAAGGTTTTCATGGTACATACATAAAAAGTTAAAACTTTTCAAAGTATTAATATAAAAAGTAAAAGGTTTTCACGGTATATACATAAAAAGTTAAAACTTTTCAAGGTATTAATATAAAAAGTAATATGTATTCATGGTATATACATAAAAAGTTTAAACTTTTCAAGGTATTAATATAAAAAGTAAAAGGTTTTCATGGTATATACATAAAAAGTTAAAACTTTTCAAGGTATTAATATAAAAAGTAAAAAGTTTTCATGGTATGTACATAAAAAGTTAAAACTTTTCAAGATATTAATATAAAAAGTAAAAAGTTTTCATGGTATATACATAAAAAGTTTAAAATTTTCAAGGTATTAATATAAAAAGTAAAAGGTTTTCATGGTATATACATAAAAAGTTAAAACTTTTCAAGGTATTAATATAAAAAGTAAAAGGTTTTCATGGTATATACATAAAAAGTTAAAACTTTTCAAGGTATTAATATAAAAAGTAAAAGGTTTTCATGGTATATACATAAAAAGTTAAAACATTTCAAGGTATTAATATAAAAAGTAAAAGGTTTTCATGGTATATACATAAAAAGTTCAAACATTTTAAGGTATTAATATAAAAAGTAAAAGGTTTTCATGGTATATACATAAAAAGTTAAAACTTTTCAAGGTATTAGTATAAAAAGTAAAAGGTTTTCATGGTGTATACATAAAAAGTTAAAACTTTTCAAAAAATTAATATAAAAAGTAAAAGGTTTTCACGGTATATACATAAAAAGTTTAAACTTTTCAAGGTATAAATATAAAAAGTAAAAAGTTTTCATAGTATATACATAAAAAGTTAAAACTTTTCAAGGTATTAACATAAAAAGTAAAAGGTTTTCATGGTACATACATAAAAAGTTAAAACTTTTCAAAGTATTAATATAAAAAGTAAAAGGTTTTCATGGTATATACATAAAAAGTTAAAGCTTTTCAAGGTATTAATATAAAAAGTAAAAGGTTTTCATGGTATATACATAAAAAGTTAAAACTTTTCAAGGTATTAATATACAAAGTAAAAGGTTTTCATGGTATATACATAAAAAGTTAAAACTTTTCAAAGTTTTAATATAAAAAGTAAAAGGTTTTCATGGTATATACATAAAAAGTTAAAACTTTTCAAGGTATTAATATAAAAAGTAAAAGGTTTTCATGGTATATACATAAAAAGTTAAAACTTTTCAAGGTATTAACATAAAAAGTAAAAGGTTTTCATGGTATATACATAAAAAGTTAAAACTTTTCAAGGTATTAATATAAAAAGAAAAAGGTTTTCATGGTATATACATAAAAAGTTAAAACTTTTCAAGGTATTAATATAAAAAGTAAAAGGTTTTCATGGGATATACATAAAAAGTTAAAACTTTTCAAGGTATTAATATAAAAAGTAAAAGGTTTTCATGGTATATACATAAAAAGTTAAAACTTTTCAAGGTATTAATATAAAAAGTAAAAGGTTTTCATGGTATATATATAAAAAGTTAAAACTTTTCAAGGTATTAATATAAAAAGTAAAAGGTTTTCATGGTATATACATAAAAAGTTTAAACTTTTCAAGGTATTAATATAAAAAGTAAAAGGTTTTCATGGTATATACATAAAAAGTTAAAACTTTTCAAGGTATTAATATAAAAAGTAAAAAGTTTTCATGGTATATACATAAAAAGTTAAAGCTTTTCAAGGTATTAATATAAAAAGTAAAAGGTTTTCATGGTATATACATAAAAAGTTAAAGCTTTTCAAAGTATTAATATAAAAAGTAAAAGGTTTTCATGGAGTACACATAAAAAGTTAAAACTTTTCAAGATATTAATATAAAAAGTAAACGGTTTTCACGGTATATACATAAAAAGTTTAAACTTTTCAAGGTATAAATATAAAAAGTAAAAGGTTTTCATGGGATATACATAAAAAGTTAAAACTTTTCAAGGTATTAGTATAAAAAGTAAAAGGTTTTCATGGTATATACATAAAAAGTTTAAACTTTTCAAGGTATTAATATAAAAAGTAAAAGGTTTTCATGGGATATACATAAAAAGTTAAAACTTTTCAAGGTATTAATATAAAAAGTAAAAAGTTTTCATGGTATATACATAAAAAGTTAAAGCTTTTCAAGGTATTAATATAAAAAGTAAAAGGTTTTCATGGTATATACATAAAAAGTTAAAGCTTTTCAAAGTATTAATATAAAAAGTAAAAGGTTTTCATGGAGTACACATAAAAAGTTAAAACTTTTTAAGATATTAATATAAAAAGTAAACGGTTTTCACGGTATATACATAAAAAGTTTAAACTTTTCAAGGTATAAATATAAAAAGTAAAAGGTTTTCATGGGATATACATAAAAAGTTAAAACTTTTCAAGGTATTAATATAAAAAGTAAAAAGTTTTCATAGTATATACATAAAAAGTTAAAACTTTTCAAGGTATTAACATAAAAAGTAGAAGGTTTTCATGGTACATACATAAAAAGTTTAAACTTTTCAAGGTATAAATATAAAAAGTAAAAGGTTTTCATGGGATATACATAAAAAGTTAAAACTTTTCAAGGTATTAATATAAAAAGTAAAAGGTTTTCATGGTATATACATAAAAAGTTTAAACTTTTCAAGGTATTAATATAAAAAGTAAAAGGTTTTCATGGTATATACATAAAAAGTTAAAACTTTTCAAGGTATTAATATAAAAAGTAAAAAGTTTTCATGGTATATACATAAAAAGTTAAAGCTTTTCAAGATATTAATATAAAAAGTAAAAGGTTTTCATGGTATATACATAAAAAGTTAAAGCTTTTCAAAGTATTAATATAAAAAGTAAAAGGTTTTCATGGTGTACACATAAAAAGTTAAAACTTTTCAAGGTATTAATATAAAAATAAAAGATTTTCATGGTATATACATAAAAAGTAAAAACTTTTCAAGGTATTAATATAAAAAGTAAAAGGTTTGCATGGTATATACATAAAAAGTTAAAACTTTTTAAGGTATTAATATAAAAAGTAAAAGGTGTTCATGGTTTATACATAAAAAGTTAAAACTTTTCAAGGTATTAATATAAAAAGTAAAAAGTTTTCATAGTATATACATAAAAAGTTAAAACTTTTCAAAGTATTAATATAAAAAGTAAAAGGTTTTCATGCTGTATACATAAAAAGTTAAAACTTTTCAAGATATTAATATAAAAAGTAAAAGGTTTTCACGGTATATACATAAAAAGTTTAAACTTTTCAAGGTATAAATATAAAAAGTAAAAGGCTTTCATGGGATATACATAAAAAGTTAAAACTTTTCAAGGTATTAATATAAAAAGTAAAAAGTTTCCATAGTAAATACATAAAAAGTTAAAACTTTTCAAGGTATTAACATAAAAAGTAAAAGGTTTTCATGGTACATACATAAAAAGTTAAAACTTTTCAAGGTATTAATATAAAAAGTAAAAGGTTTTCATGGTATATACATAAAAAGTTAAAACTTTTCAAGGTATTAATATAAAAAGTAAAAAGTTTTCATGGTATATACATAAAAAGTTAAAACTTTTCAAGGTATTAATATAAAAAGAAAAAGGTTTTCATGGTATATACATAAAAAGTTAAAACTTTTCAAGGTATTAATATAAAAAGTAAAAGGTTTTCATGGTATATACATAAAAAGTTCAAACATTTTAAGGTATTAATATAAAAAGTAAAAGATTTTCATGGTATATACATAAAATGTTAAAATTTTCAAGGTATTAATATAAAAAATTAAAGGTTTTCATGGTATATACATAAAAAGTTAAAACTTTTCAAGGTATTAGTATAAAAAGTAAAAGGTTTTCATGGTGTATACATAAAAAGTTAAAACTTTACAAAAAATTAATATAAAAAGTATAAGGTTTTCACGGTATATACATAAAAAGTTTAAACTTTTCAAGGTATAAATATAAAAAGTAAAAGTTTTCATAGTATATACATAAAAAGTTAAAACTTTTCTAGGTATTAACATAAAAAGTAAAAGGTTTTCATGGTACATACATAAAAAGTTAAAACTTTTCAAAGTATTAATATAAAAAGTAAAAGGTTTTCACGGTATATACATAAAAAGTTAAAACTTTTCAAGGTATTAATATAAAAAGTAATATGTATTCATGGTATATACATAAAAAGTTTAAACTTTTCAAGGTATTAATATAAAAAGTAAAAGGTTTTCATGGTATATACATAAAAAGTTAAAACTTTTCAAGGTATTAATATAAAAAGTAAAAAGTTTTCATGGTATGTACATAAAAAGTTAAAACTTTTCAAGGTATTAATATAAAAAGTAAAAAGTTTTCATGGTATATACATAAAAAGTTTAAAATTTTCAAGGTATTAATATAAAAAGTAAAAGGTTTTCATGGTATATACATAAAAAGTTAAAACTTTTCAAGGTATTAATATAAAAAGTAAAAGGTTTTCATGGTATATACATAAAAAGTTAAAACTTTTCAAGGTATTAATATAAAAAGTAAAAGGTTTTCATGGTATATACATAAAAAGTTAAAACATTTCAAGGTATTAATATAAAAAGTAAAAGGTTTTCATGGTATATACATAAAAAGTTCAAACATTTTAAGGTATTAATATAAAAAGTAAAAGGTTTTCATGGTATATACATAAAAAGTTAAAACTTTTCAAGGTATTAGTATAAAAAGTAAAAGGTTTTCATGGTGTATACATAAAAAGTTAAAACTTTTCAAAAAATTAATATAAAAAGTAAAAGGTTTTCACGGTATATACATAAAAAGTTTAAACTTTTCAAGGTATAAATATAAAAAGTAAAAAGTTTTCATAGTATATACATAAAAAGTTAAAACTTTTCAAGGTATTAACATAAAAAGTAAAAGGTTTTCATGGTACATACATAAAAAGTTAAAACTTTTCAAAGTATTAATATAAAAAGTAAAAGGTTTTCATGGTATATACATAAAAAGTTAAAGCTTTTCAAGGTATTAATATAAAAAGTAAAAGGTTTTCATGGTATATACATAAAAAGTTAAAGCTTTTCAAGGTACTAATATATAAAGTAAAAGGTTTTCATGGTATATACATAAAAAGTTAAAGCTTTTCAAGGTATTAATATAAAAAGTAAAAGGTTTTCATGGTATATACATAAAAAGTTAAAACTTTTCAAGGTATTAATATACAAAGTAAAAGGTTTTCATGGTATATACATAAAAAGTTAAAACTTTTCAAAGTATTAATATAAAAAGTAAAAGGTTTTCATGGTATATACATAAAAAGTTAAAACTTTTCAAGGTATTAATATAAAAAGTAAAAGGTTTTCATGGTATATACATAAAAAGTTAAAACTTTTCAAGGTATTAACATAAAAAGTAAAAGGTTTTCATGGTATATACATAAAAAGTTAAAACTTTTCAAGGTATTAATATAAAAAGAAAAAGGTTTTCATGGTATATACATAAAAAGTTAAAACTTTTCAAGGTATTAATATAAAAAGTAAAAGGTTTTCATGGTATATACATAAAAAGTTAAAACTTTTCAAAGTATTAATATAAAAAGTAAAAGGTTTTCATGCTGTATACATAAAAAGTTAAAACTTTTCAAGATATTAATATAAAAAGTAAAAGGTTTTCACGGTATATACATAAAAAGTTTAAACTTTTCAAGGTATAAATATAAAAAGTAAAAGGTTTTCCTGGGATATACATAAAAAGTTAAAACTTTTCAAGGTATTAATATAAAAAGTAAAAAGTTTTCATAGTATCTACATAAAAAGTTAAAACTTTTCAAGGTATTAACATAAAAAGTAAAAGGTTTTCATGGTACATACATAAAAAGTTAAAACTTTTCAAAGTATTAATATAAAAAGTAGAAGGTTTTCATGGTATATACATAAAAAGTTAAAACTTTTCAAGGTATTAATATAAAAAGTAAAAAGTTTTCATGGTATATACATAAAAAGTTAAAACTTTTCAAGGTATTAATATAAAAAGTAAAAGGTTTTCATGGTATATACATAAAAAGTTAAAACTTTTTAAGGTATTAATATAAAAAGTAAAAAGTTTTCATAGTATATACATAAAAAGTTAAAGCTTTTCAAGGTATTAATATAAAAAGTAAAAGGTTTTCATGGTATATACATAAAAAGTTAAAACTTTTCAAAGTATTAATATAAAAAGTAAAAGGTTTTCACGGTATATACATAAAAAGTTAAAACTTTTCAAGGTATTAATATAAAAAGTAAAAGGTTTTCATGGTATATACATAAAAAGTTAAAGCTTTTCAAGGTATTAATATAAAAAGTAAAAGGTTTTCATGGTATATACATAAAAAGTTAAAACTTTTCAAGGTATTAATATACAAAGTAAAAGGTTTTCATGGTATATACATAAAAAGTTAAAACTTTTCAAGGTATTAATATAAAAAGAAAAAGGTTTTCATGGTATATACATAAAAAGTTCAAACATTTTAAGGTATTAATATAAAAAGTAAAAGGTTTTTAAAATATATACATAAAATGTTAAAGCTTTTCAAGGTATTAATATAAAAAGTAAAAGGTTTTCATGGTATATACATAAAAAGTTAAAACTTTTCAAGGTATTAATATAAAAAGTAAAAGTTTTTCATGGTATATACATAAAAAGTTAAAACTTTTCAAGGTATTAACATAAAAATAAAAGATTTTCATGGTGTATACATAAAAAGTTAAAACTTTTCAAGGTATTAATATAAAAAGTAAACGGTTTTCACGGTATATACATAAAAAGTTTAAACTTTTCAAGGTATAAATATAAAAAGTAAAAGGTTTTCATGGGATATACATAAAAAGTTAAAACTTTTCAAGGTATTAATATAAAAAGTAAAAAGTTTTCATAGTATATACATAAAAAGTTAAAACTTTTCAAAGTATTAATATAAAAAGTAAAAGGTTTTCATGGTATATACATAAAAAGTTAAAACTTTTCAAAGTATTAATATAAAAAGTAAAAGGTTTTCATAATATGTACATAAAAAGTTAAAACTTTTCAAGGTATTAATATAAAAAGTAAAAGGTTTTCATGGTATATACATAAAAAGTTTAAAATTTTCAAGGTATTAATATAAATAAATAAATAAATATATCATCACGGCATATTACCCATTTCTGGGTGTGCCAGTATCTACAACACATGTAGACATCGGTAATGATGACGATATATTTTACCGTGTGGGCGCTTACCAGGCGTCACCTCACGGGCACTCATAGCTGGCGTGGAGAGTGCACCACAGGGGTCACTTTTATGCCATTTAAAATTGGAAATATTTGGCGTCAGTCGGGATCGAACCCGGTTCCCCCAGGTTTGCGACCAGACACTCAGGCACGCGGCCACGGAACAAGGTATTAATATAAAAAGTAAAAGGTTTTCATAGTATATACATTAAAAGTTAAAACTTTTCAAGGTATTAACATAAAAAGTAAAAGGTTTTCATGGTACATACATAAAAAGTTAAAACTTTTCAAGGTATTAATATAAAAAGTAAAAGGTTTTCATGGTATATACATAAAAAGTTAAAACTTTTCAAAGTATTAATATAAAAAGTAAAAGGTTTTCATGGTATATACATAAAAAGTTAAAACTTTTGAAGGTATTAATATAAAAAGTAAAAGGTTTTCATGGTATATACATAAAAAGTTAAAACTTTTCAAGGTATTAATATAAAAAGTAAAAGTTTTTCATGGTATATACATAAAAAGTTAAAACTTTTCAAGGTATTAATATAAAAATAAAAGATTTTCATGGTATATACATAAAAAGTAAAAACTTTTCAAGGTATTAATATAAAAAGTAAAAGGTTTGCATGGTATATACATAAAAAGTTAAAACTTTTTAAGGTATTAATATAAAAAGTAAAAGGTGTTCATGGTTTATACATAAAAAGTTAAAACTTTTCAAGGTATTAATATAAAAAGTAAAAAGTTTTCATAGTATATACATAAAAAGTTAAAACTTTTCAAAGTATTAATATAAAAAGTAAAAGGTTTTCATGCTGTATACATAAAAAGTTAAAACTTTTCAAGATATTAATATAAAAAGTAAAAGGTTTTCACGGTATATACATAAAAAGTTTAAACTTTTCAAGGTATAAATATAAAAAGTAAAAGGTTTTCATGGGATATACATAAAAAGTTAAAACTTTTCAAGGTATTAATATAAAAAGTAAAAAGTTTTCATAGTATATACATAAAAAGTTAAAACTTTTCAAGGTATTAACATAAAAAGTAAAAGGTTTTCATGGTACATACATAAAAAGTTAAAACTTTTCAAGGTATTAATATAAAAAGTAAAAGGTTTTCATGGTATATACATAAAAAGTTAAAACTTTTCAAGGTATTAATATAAAAAGTAAAAAGTTTTCATGGTATATACATAAAAAGTTAAAACTTTTCAAGGTATTAATATAAAAAGAAAAAGGTTTTCATGGTATATACATAAAAAGTTAAAACTTTTCAAGGTATTAATATAAAAAGTAAAAGGTTTTCATGGTATATACATAAAAAGTTCTAACATTTTAAGGTATTAATATAAAAAGTAAAAGGTTTTCATGGTATAAACATAAAATGTTAAAACTTTTCAAGGTATTAATATAAAAAATTAAAGGTTTTCATGGTATATACATAAAAAGTTAAAACTTTTCAAGGTATTAGTATAAAAAGTAAAAGGTTTTC
Organism: Ophonus ardosiacus; assembly: GCA_943142095.1. Taxonomy (NCBI): domain Eukaryota; kingdom Metazoa; phylum Arthropoda; class Insecta; order Coleoptera; family Carabidae; genus Ophonus; species Ophonus ardosiacus. The sequence goes on along the minus strand of OW964832.1, from coordinate 37,345,975 downwards.
ATGGTGTATACATAAAAAGTTAAAACTTTTCAAAAAATTAATATAAAAAGTAAAAGGTTTTCACGGTATATACATAAAAAGTTTTAACTTTTCAAGGTATAAATATAAAAAGTAAAAAGTTTTCATAGTATATACATAAAAAGTTAAAACTTTTCAAGGTATTAACATAAAAAGTAAAAGGTTTTCATGGTACATACATAAAAAGTTCAAACTTTTCAAAGTATTAATATAAAAAGTAAAAGGTTTTCACGGTATATACATAAAAAGTTAAAACTTTTCAAGGTATTAATATAAAAAGTAAAAGGTTTTCATGGTATATACATAAAAAGTTAAAACTTTTCAAGGTATTAATATAAAAAGTAATATGTATTCATGGTATATACATAAAAAGTTAAAACTTTTCAAGGTATTAATATAAAAAGTAAAAGGTTTTCATGGTATATACATAAAAAGTTAAAACTTTTCAAGGTATTAATATAAAAAATAAAAGGTTTTCATGGTATATACATAAAAAGTTAAAACTTTTCAAGGTATTAATATAAAAAGTAAAAAGTTTTCATGGTATATACATAAAAAGTTTAAAATTTTCAAGGTATTAATATAAAAAGTAAAAGGTTTTCATGGTATATACATAAAAAGTTAAAACTTTTCAAGGTATTAATATAAAAAGTAAAATGTTTTCATGGTATATACATAAAAAGTTAAAACTTTTCAAGGTATTAATATAAAAAGTAAAAGGTTTTCATGGTATATACATAAAAAGTTAAAACTTTTCAAGGTATTAATATAAAAAGTAAAAGGTTTTCATGGTATATACATAAAAAGTTCAAACATTTTAAGGTATTAATATAAAAAGTAAAAGGTTTTCATGGTATATACATAAAATGTTAAAACTTTTCAAGGTATTAATATAAAAAATTAAAGGTTTTCATGGTATATACATAAAAAGTTAAAACTTTTCAAGGTATTAGTATAAAAAGTAAAAGGTTTTCATGGTGTATACATAAAAAGTTAAAACTTTTCAAAAAATTAATATAAAAAGTAAAAGGTTTTCACGGTATATACATAAAAAGTTTAAACTTTTCAAGGTATAAATATAAAAAGTAAAAAGTTTTCATAGTATATACATAAAAAGTTAAAACTTTTCAAGGTATTAACATAAAAAGTAAAAGGTTTTCATGGTACATACATAAAAAGTTAAAACTTTTCAAAGTATTAATATAAAAAGTAAAAGGTTTTCACGGTATATACATAAAAAGTTAAAACTTTTCAAGGTATTAATATAAAAAGTAAAAGGTTTTCATGGTATATACATAAAAAGTTAAAACTTTTCAAGGTATTAATATAAAAAGTAATATGTATTCATTGTATATACATAAAAAGTTAAAACTTTTCAAGGTATTAATATAAAAAGTAAAAGGTTTTCATGGTATATACATAAAAAGTTAAAACTTTTCAAGGTATTATTATAAAAAGTAAAAGGTTTTCATGGTATATACATAAAAAGTTAAAACTTTTCAAGGTATTAATATAAAAAGTAAAAAGTTTTCATGGTATATACATAAAAAGTTTAAAATTTTCAAGGTATTAATATAAAAAGTAAAAGGTTTTCATGGTATATACATAAAAAGTTAAAACTTTTCAAGATATTAATATAAAAAGTAAAAGGTTTTCATGGTATATACATAAAAAGTTCAAACATTTTAAGGTATTAATATAAAAAGTAAAAGGTTTTCATGGTATATACATATAATGTTAAAGCTTTTCAAGGTATTAATATAAGAAGTAAAAGGTTTTCATGGTATATACATAAAAAGTTAAAACTTTTCAAGGTATTAATATAAAAAGTAAAAGGTTTTCATGGTGTATACATAAAAAGTTAAAACTTTTCAAGATATTAATATAAAAAGTAAACGGTTTTCACGGTATATACATAAAAAGTTTAAACTTTTCAAGGTATAAATATAAAAAGTAAAATGTTTTCATGGGATATACATAAAAAGTTAAAACTTTTCAAGGTATTAATATAAAAAGTAAAAAGTTTTCATAGTATATACATAAAAAGTTAAAACTTTTCAAGGTATTAACATAAAAAGTAAAAGGTTTTCATGGTACATACATAAAAAGTTAAAACTTTTCAAGGTATTAATATAAAAAAGTAAAAGGTTTTCATGGTATATACATAAAAAGTAAAAGGCTTTCATGGTAAATACATAAAAAGTTAAAACTTTTATTAATATAAAAAGTAAAAGGTTTTCATGGTATATACATAAAAAGTTAAAGCTTTTCAAGGTATTAATATAAAAAGTAAAAGTTTTTCATGGTATATACATAAAAAGTTAAAACTTTTCAAGGTATTAATATAAAAATAAAAGATTTTCATGATATATACATAAAAAGTAAAAACTTTTCAAGGTATTAATATAAAAAGTAAAAGGTTTGCATGGTATATACATAAAAAGTTAAAACTTTTTAAGGTATTAATATAAAAAGTAAAAGGTGTTCATGGTTTATACATAAAAAGTTAAAACTTTTCAAGGTATTAATATAAAAAGTAAAAAGTTTTCATAGTATATACATAAAAAGTTAAAACTTTTCAAAGTATTAATATAAAAAGTAAAAGGTTTTCATGCTGTATACATAAAAAGTTAAAACTTTTCAAGATATTAATATAAAAAGTAAAAGGTTTTCACGGTATATACATAAAAAGTTTAAACTTTTCAAGGTATAAATATAAAAAGTAAAAGGTTTTCATGGGATATACATAAAAAGTTAAAACTTTTCAAGGTATTAATATAAAAAGTAAAAAGTTTTCATAGTATATACATAAAAAGTTAAAACTTTTCAAGGTATTAACATAAAAAGTAAAAGGTTTTCATGGTACATACATAAAAAATTAAAACTTTTCAAGGTATTAATATAAAAAGTAAAAGGTTTTCATGGTATATACATAAAAAGTTAAAAGTTTTCAAGGTATTAATATAAAAAGTAAAAAGTTTTCATGGTATATACATAAAAAGTTAAAACTTTTCGAGGTATTAATATAAAAAGAAAAAGGTTTTCATGGTATATACATAAATAGTTCAAACATTTTAAGGTATTAATATAAAAAGTAAAAGGTTTTCATGGTATATACATAAAATGTTAAAACTTTTCAAGGTATTAATATAAAAAATTAAAGGTTTTCATGGTATATACATAAAAAGTTAAAACTTTTCAAGGTATTAGTATAAAAAGTAAAAGGTTTTCATGGTGTATACATAAAAAGTTAAAACTTTTCAAAAAATTAATATAAAAAGTAAAAGGTTTTCACGGTATATACATAAAAAGTTTAAACTTTTCAAGGTATAAATATAAAAAGTAAAAAGTTTTCATAGTATATACATAAAAAGTTAAAACTTTTCAAGGTATTAACATAAAAAGTAAAAGGTTTTCATTGTACATACATAAAAAGTTAAAACTTTTCAAAGTATTAATATAAAAAGTAAAAGGTTTTCACGGTATATACATAAAAAGTTAAAACTTTTCAAGGTATTAATATAAAAAGTAAAAGGTTTTCATGGTATATACATAAAAAGTTAAAACTTTTCAAGGTATTAATATAAAAAGTAATATGTATTCATGGTATATACATAAAAAGTTAAAACTTTTCAAGGTATTAATATAAAAAGTAAAAGGTTTTCATGGTATATACATAAAAAGTTAAAACTTTTCAAGGTATTAATATAAAAAGTAAAAGGTTTTCACGGTATATACATAAAAAGTTAAAACTTTTCAAGGTATTAATATAAAAAGTAAAAAGTTTTCATGGTATATACATAAAAAGTTTAAAATTTTCAAGGTATTAATATAAAAAGTAAAAGGTTTTCATGGTATATACATAAAAAGTTAAAACTTTTCAAGATATTAATATAAAAAGTAAAAGGTTTTCATGGTATATACATAAAAAGTTCAAACATTTTAAGGTATTAATATAAAAAGTAAAAGGTTTTCATGGTATATACATATAATGTTAAAGCTTTTCAAGGTATTAATATAAAAAGTAAAAGGTTTTCATGGTATATACATAAAAAGTTAAAACTTTTCAAAGTATTAATATAAAAAGTAAAAGGTTTTCATGGCGTATACATAAAAAGTTAAAACTTTTCAAAAAATTAATATAAAAAGTAAAAGGTTTTCACGGTATATACATAAAAAGTTTAAACTTTTCAAGTTATAAATATAGAAAGTAAAAAGTTTTCATAGTATCTACATAAAAAGTTAGAACTTTTCAAGGTATTAATATAAAAAGTAAAAGGTTTTCATGGTGTATACATAAAAAGTTAAAACTTTTCAAAAAATTAATATAAAAAGTAAAAGGTTTTCACGGTATATACATAAAAAGTTTAAACTTTTCAAGTTATAAATATAGAAAGTAAAAAGTTTTCATAGTATCTACATAAAAAGTTAAAACTTTTCAAGGTATTAACATAAAAAGTAAAAGGTTTTCATGGTACATACATAAAAAGTTAAAACTTTTCAAAGTATTAATATAAAAAGTAGAAGGTTTTCATGGTATATACATAAAAAGTTAAAACTTTTCAAGGTAATAATATAAAAAGTAAAAAGTTTTCATGGTATATACATAAAAAGTTAAAACTTTTCAAGGTATTAATATAAAAAGTAAAAGGTTTTCATGGTATATACATAAAAAGTTAAAACTTTTCAAGGTATTAATATAAAAACTAAAAAGTTTTCATAGTATATACATAAAAAGTTAAAGCTTTTCAAGGTATTAATATAAAAAGTAAAAGGTTTTCATGGTATATACATAAAAAGTTTAAACTTTTCAAGGTATTAATATAAAAAGTAAAAGGTTTTCATGGTATATACATAAAAAGTTTAAAATTTTCAAGGTATTAATATAAAAAGTAAAAGGGTTTCATGGTATATACATAAAAAGTTAAAACTTTTCAAGGTATTAATATAAAAAGTAAAAGGTTTTCATGGTATATACATAAAAAGTTCAAACATTTTAAGGTATTAATATAAAAAGTAAAAGGTTTTCATGGTATATACATATAATGTTAAAGCTTTTCAAGGTATTAATATAAAAAGTAAAAGGTTTTCATGGTATATACATAAAAAGTTAAAACTTTTCAAAGTATTAATATAAAAAGTAAAAGGTTTTCATGGCGTATACATAAAAAGTTAAAACTTTTCAAAAAATTAATATAAAAAGTAAAAGGTTTTCACGGTATATACATAAAAAGTTTAAACTTTTCAAGTTATAAATATAGAAAGTAAAAAGTTTTCATAGTATCTACATAAAAAGTTAGAACTTTTCAAGGTATTAATATAAAAAGTAAAAGGTTTTCACGGTATATACATAAAAAGTTAAAACTTTTCAAGGTATTAATATAAAAAGTAAAAAGTTTTCATGGTATATACATAAAAAGTTTAAAATTTTCAAGGTATTAATATAAAAAGTAAAAGGTTTTCATGGTATATACATAAAAAGTTAAAACTTTTCAAGATATTAATATAAAAAGTAAAAGGTTTTCATGGTATATACATAAAAAGTTCAAACATTTTAAGGTATTAATATAAAAAGTAAAAGGTTTTCATGGTATATACATATAATGTTAAAGCTTTTCAAGGTATTAATATAAAAAGTAAAAGGTTTTCATGGTATATACATAAAAAGTTAAAACTTTTCAAAGTATTAATATAAAAAGTAAAAGGTTTTCATGGCGTATACATAAAAAGTTAAAACTTTTCAAAAAATTAATATAAAAAGTAAAAGGTTTTCACGGTATATACATAAAAAGTTTAAACTTTTCAAGTTATAAATATAGAAAGTAAAAAGTTTTCATAGTATCTACATAAAAAGTTAGAACTTTTCAAGGTATTAATATAAAAAGTAAAAGGTTTTCATGGTGTATACATAAAAAGTTAAAACTTTTCAAAAAATTAATATAAAAAGTAAAAGGTTTTCACGGTATATACATAAAAAGTTTAAACTTTTCAAGTTATAAATATAGAAAGTAAAAAGTTTTCATAGTATCTACATAAAAAGTTAAAACTTTTCAAGGTATTAACATAAAAAGTAAAAGGTTTTCATGGTACATACATAAAAAGTTAAAACTTTTCAAAGTATTAATATAAAAAGTAGAAGGTTTCCATGGTATATACATAAAAAGTTAAAACTTTTCAAGGTAATAATATAAAAAGTAAAAAGTTTTCATGGTATATACATAAAAAGTTAAAACTTTTCAAGGTATTAATATAAAAAGTAAAAGGTTTTCATGGTATATACATAAAAAGTTAAAACTTTTCAAGGTATTAATATAAAAAGTAAAAAGTTTTCATAGTATATACATAAAAAGTTAAAGCTTTTCAAGGTATTAATATAAAAAGTAAAAGGTTTTCATGGTATATACATAAAAAGTTAAAACTTTTCAAGGTATTAATATAAAAAGTAAAAGGTTTTCATGGTATATACATAAAAAGTTTAAAATTTTCAAGGTATTAATATAAAAAGTAAAAGGGTTTCATGGTATATACATAAAAAGTTAAAACTTTTCAAGGTATTAATATAAAAAGTAAAAGGTTTTCATGGTGTATACATAAAAAGTTAAAACTTTTCAAGATATTAATATAAAAAGTAAACGGTTTTCACGGTATATACATAAAAAGTTAAAACTTTTCAAGGTATTAATATAAAAAGTAAAAAGTTTTCATGGTATATACATAAAAAGTTTAAAATTTTCAAGGTATTAAAATAAAAAGTAAAAGGTTTTCATGGTATATACATAAAAAGTTAAAACTTTTCAAAGTATTAATATAAAAAGTAAAAGGTTTTCATGGCGTATACATAAAAAGTTAAAACTTTTCAAAAAATTAATATAAAAAGTAAAAGGTTTTCACGGTATATACATAAAAAGTTTAAACTTTTCAAGTTATAAATATAGAAAGTAAAAAGTTTTCATAGTATCTACATAAAAAGTTAGAACTTTTCAAGGTATTAATATAAAAAGTAAAAGGTTTTCACGGTATATACATAAAAAGTTAAAACTTTTCAAGGTATTAATATAAAAAGTAAAAAGTTTTCATGGTATATACATAAAAAGTTTAAAATTTTCAAGGTATTAATATAAAAAGTAAAAGGTTTTCATGGTATATACATAAAAAGTTAAAACTTTTCAAGATATTAATATAAAAAGGAAAAGGTTTTCATGGTATATACATAAAAAGTTCAAACATTTTAAGGTATTAATATAAAAAGTAAAAGGTTTTCATGGTATATACATATAATGTTAAAGCTTTTCAAGGTATTAATATAAAAAGTAAAAGGTTTTCATGGTATATACATAAAAAGTTAAAACTTTTCAAAGTATTAATATAAAAAGTAAAAGGTTTTCATGGCGTATACATAAAAAGTTAAAACTTTTCAAAAAATTAATATAAAAAGTAAAAGGTTTTCATGGTGTATACATAAAAAGTTAAAACTTTTCAAAAAATTAATATAAAAAGTAAAAGGTTTTCACGGTATATACATAAAAAGTTTAAACTTTTTAAGTTATAAATATAGAAAGTAAAAAGTTTTGATAGTATCTACATAAAAAGTTAAAACTTTTCAAGGTATTAACATAAAAAGTAAAAGGTTTTCATGGTACATACATAAAAAGTTAAAACTTTTCAAAGTATTAATATAAAAAGTAGAAGGTTTTCATGGTATATACATAAAAAGTTAAAACTTTTCAAGGTATTAATATAAAAAGTAAAAAGTTTTCATGGTATATACATAAAAAGTTAAAACTTTTCAAGGTATTAATATAAAAAGTAAAAGGTTTTCATGGTATATACATAAAAAGTTAAAACTTTTCAAGGTATTAATATAAAAAGTAAAAAGTTTTCATAGTATATACATAAAAAGTTAAAGCTTTTCAAGGTATTAATATAAAAAGTAAAAGGTTTTCATGGTATATACATAAAAAGTTAAAACTTATCAAGGTATTAATATAAAAAGTAAAAGGTTTTCATGGTATATACATAAAAAGTTTAAAATTTTCAAGGTATTAATATAAAAAGTAAAAGGTTTTCATGGTATATACATAAAAAGTTAAAACTTTTCAAGGTATTAATATAAAAATTAAAAGGTTTTCATGGTATATACATAAAAAGTTAAAACTTTCCAAGGTATTAATATAAAAAGAAAAAGGTTTTCATGGTATATACATAAAAAGTTCAAACATTTTAAGGTATTAATATAAAAAGTAAAAGGTTTTTATGATATATACATAAAATGTTAAAGCTTTTCAAGGTATTAATATAAAAAGTAAAAGGTTTTCATGGTATATACATAAAAAGTTAAAACTTTTCAAGGTATTAATATAAAAAGTAAAAGGTTTTCATGGTATATACATAAAAAGTTAAAACTTTTCAAAGTATTAATATAAAAAGTAAAAGGTTTTCATAGTATGTACATAAAAAGTTAAAACTTTTCAAGGTATTAATATAAAAAGTAAAAGGTTTTCATGGTATATACATAAAAAGTTTAAAATTTTCAAGGTATTAATATAAAAAGTAAAAGGTTTTCATAGTATATACATAAAAAGTTAAAACTTTTCAAGGTATTAATATAAAAAGTAAAAAGTTTTCATGGTATATACATAAAAAGTTAAAACTTTTCAAGGTATTAATATAAAAAGTAAAAGATTTTCATGGTATATACATAAAAAGTTAAAGCTTTTCAAGGTATTAATATAAAAAGTAAAAGGTTTTCATGGTATATACATAAAAAGTTAACACTTTCCAAGGTATTAATATAAAAAGTAAAAGGGTTTCATGGTATATACATAAAAAGTTAAAACTTTTCAAGGTATTAATATAAAAAGTAAAAGGTTTTCATGGTGTATACATAAAAAGTTAAAACTTTACAAGATATTAATATAAAAAGTAAACGGTTTTCACGGTATATACATAAAAAGTTAAAACTTTTCAAGGTATTAATATAAAAAGTAAAAAGTTTTCATGGTATATACATAAAAAGTTTAAAATTTTCAAGGTATTAAAATAAAAAGTAAAAGGTTTTCATGGTATATACATAAAAAGTTAAAACTTTTCAAGATATTAATATAAAAAGTAAAAGGTTTTCATGGTATATACATAAAAAGTTCAAACATTTTAAGGTATTAATATAAAAAGTAAAAGGTTTTCATGGTATATACATATAATGTTAAAGCTTTTCAAGGTATTAATATAAAAAGTAAAAGGTTTTCATGGTATATACATAAAAAGTTAAAACTTTTCAAAGTATTAATATAAAAAGTAAAAGGTTTTCATGGCGTATACATAAAAAGTTAAAACTTTTCAAAAAATTAATATAAAAAGTAAAAGGTTTTCACGGTATATACATAAAAAGTTTAAACTTTTCAAGTTATAAATATAGAAAGTAAAAAGTTTTCATAGTATCTACATAAAAAGTTAGAACTTTTCAAGGTATTAATATAAAAAGTAAAAGGTTTTCACGGTATATACATAAAAAGTTAAAACTTTTCAAGGTATTAATATAAAAAGTAAAAAGTTTTCATGGTATATACATAAAAAGTTTAAAATTTTCAAGGTATTAATATAAAAAGTAAAAGGTTTTCATGGTATATACATAAAAAGTTAAAACTTTTCAAGATATTAATATAAAAAGTAAAAGGTTTTCATGGTATATACATAAAAAGTTCAAACATTTTAAGGTATTAATATAAAAAGTAAAAGGTTTTCATGGTATATACATATAATGTTAAAGCTTTTCAAGGTATTAATATAAAAAGTAAAAGGTTTTCATGGTATATACATAAAAAGTTAAAACTTTTCAAAGTATTAATATAAAAAGTAAAAGGTTTTCATGGCGTATACATAAAAAGTTAAAACTTTTCAAAAAATTAATATAAAAAGTAAAAGGTTTTCACGGTATATACATAAAAAGTTTAAACTTTTCAAGTTATAAATATAGAAAGTAAAAAGTTTTCATAGTATCTACATAAAAAGTTAGAACTTTTCAAGGTATTAATATAAAAAGTAAAAGGTTTTCATGGTGTATACATAAAAAGTTAAAACTTTTCAAAAAATTAATATAAAAAGTAAAAGGTTTTCACGGTATATACATAAAAAGTTTAAACTTTTTAAGTTATAAATATAGAAAGTAAAAAGTTTTCATAGTATCTACATAAAAAGTTAAAACTTTTCAAGGTATTAACATAAAAAGTAAAAGGTTTTCATGGTACATACATAAAAAGTTAAAACTTTTCAAAGTATTAATATAAAAAGTAGAAGGTTTTCATTGTATATACATAAAAAGTTAAAACTTTTCAAGGTATTAATATAAAAAGTAAAAAGTTTTCATGGTATATACATAAAAAGTTAAAACTTTTCAAGGTATTAATATAAAAAGTAAAAGGTTTTCATGGTATATACATAAAAAGTTAAAACTTTTCAAGGTATTAATATAAAAAGTAAAAAGTTTTCATAGTATATACATAAAAAGTTAAAGCTTTTCAAGGTATTAATATAAAAAGTAAAAGGTTTTCATGGTATATACATAAAAAGTTAAAACTTTTCAAGGTATTAATATAAAAAGTAAAAGGTTTTCATGGTATATACATAAAAAGTTTAAAATTTTCAAGGTATTAATATAAAAAGTAAAAGGTTTTCATGGTATATACATAAAAAGTTAAAACTTTTCAAGGTATTAATATAAAAATTAAAAGGTTTTCATGGTATATACATAAAAAGTTAAAACTTTCCAAGGTATTAATATAAAAAGAAAAAGGTTTTCATGGTATATACATAAAAAGTTCAAACATTTTAAGGTATTAATATAAAAAGTAAAAGGTTTTTATGATATATACATAAAATGTTAAAGCTTTTCAAGGTATTAATATAAAAAGTAAAAGGTTTTCATGGTATATACATAAAAAGTTAAAACTTTTCAAGGTATTAATATAAAAAGTAAAAGGTTTTCATGGTATATACATAAAAAGTTAAAACTTTTCAAAGTATTAATATAAAAAGTAAAAGGTTTTCATAGTATGTACATAAAAAGTTAAAACTTTTCAAGGTATTAATATAAAAAGTAAAAGGTTTTCATGGTATATACATAAAAAGTTTAAAATTTTCAAGGTATTAATATAAAAAGTAAAAGGTTTTCATAGTATATACATAAAAAGTTAAAACTTTTCAAGGTATTAATATAAAAAGTAAAAAGTTTTCATGGTATATACATAAAAAGTTAAAACTTTTCAAGGTATTAATATAAAAAGTAAAAGATTTTCATGGTATATACATAAAAAGTTAAAGCTTTTCAAGGTATTAATATAAAAAGTAAAAGGTTTTCATGGTATATACATAAAAAGTTAACACTTTCCAAGGTATTAATATAAAAAGTAAAAGGTTTTCATGGTATATACATAAAAAGTTAAAACTTTTCAAGGTATTAATATAAAAAGTAAAAGGTTTTCATGGTATATACATAAAAAGTTAAAACTTTCCAAGGTATTAATATAAAAAGTAAAAGGTTTTCATGGTATATACATAAAAAGTTAAAACTTTTCAAGGTATTAATATAAAAAGTAAAAGGTTTTCATGGTATATACATTAAAAGTTAAAACTTTTCAAGGTATTAATATAAAAAGTAAAAGTTTTTCATGGTATATACATAAAAAGTTAAAACTTTTCAAGGTATTAACATAAAAATAAAAGATTTTCATGGTATATACATAAAAAGTAAAAACTTTTCAAGGTATTAATATAAAAAGTAAAAGGTTTGCATGGTATATACATAAAAAGTTAAAACTTTTTAAGGTATTAATATAAAAAGTAAAAGGTGTTAATGGTTTATACATAAAAAGTTAAAACTTTTCAAGGTATTAATATAAAAAGTACAAAATTTTCATAGTATATACATAAAAAGTTAAAACTTTTCAAAGTATTAATATAAAAAGTAAAAGGTTTTCATGGTGTATACATAAAAAGTTAAAACTTTTCAAGATATTAATATAAAAAGTAAACGGTTTTCACGGTATATACATAAAAAGTTTAAACTTTTCAAGGTATAAATATAAAAAGTAAAAGGTTTTCATGGGATATACATAAAAAGTTAAAACTTTTCAAGGTATTAATATAAAAAGTAAAAAGTTTTCATAGTATATACATAAAAAGTTAAAACTTTTCAAGGTATTAACATAAAAAGTAAAAGGTTTTCATGGTACATACATAAAAAGTTAAAACTTTTCAAGGTATTAATATAAAAAGTAAAAGGTTTTCATGGTAAATACATAAAAAGTTAAAACTTTTCAAAGTATTAATATAAAAAGTAAAAGGTTTTCATGGTATATACATAAAAAGTTAAAACTTTTGAAGGTATTAATATAAAAAGTAAAAGGTTTTCATGGTATATACATAAAAAGTTAAAACTTTTCAAGGTATTAATATAAAAAGTAAAAGTTTTTCATGGTATATACATAAAAAGTTAAAACTTTTCAAGGTATTAATATAAAAATAAAAGATTTTCATGGTATATACATAAAAAGTAAAAACTTTTCAAGGTATTAATATAAAAAGTAAAAGGTTTGCATGGTATATACATAAAAAGTTAAAACTTTTTAAGGTATTAATATAAAAAGTAAAAGGTTTTCATGGTATATACATATAATGTTAAAGCTTTTCAAGGTTTTAATATAAAAAGTAAAAGGTTTTCATGGTATATACATAAAAAGTTAAAACTTTTCAAGGTATTAATATAAAAAGTAAAAGGTTTTCATGGTGTATACATAAAAAGTTAAAACTTTTCAAGATATTAATATAAAAAGTAAACGGTTTTCACGGTATATACATAAAAAGTTTAAACTTTTCAAGGTATAAATATAAAAAGTAAAAGGTTTTCATGGGATATACATAAAAAGTTAAAACTTTTCAAGGTATTAATATAAAAAGTAAAAAGTTTTCATAGTATATACATAAAAAGTTAAAACTTTTCAAGGTATTAACATAAAAAGTAAAAGGTTTTCATGGTACATACATAAAAAGTTAAAACTTTTCAAGGTATTAATATAAAAAGTAAAAGGTTTTCATGGTATATACATAAAAAGTAAAAGGTTTTCATGGTAAATACATAAAAAGTTAAAACTTTTATTAATATAAAAAGTAAAAGGTTTTCATGGTATATACATAAAAAGTTAAAACTTTTCAAGGTAATAATATAAAAAGTAAAAGTTTTTCATGGTATATACATAAAAAGTTAAAACTTTTCAAGGTATTAATATAAAAATAAAAGATTTTCATGATATATACATAAAAAGTAAAAACTTTTCAAGGTATTAATATAAAAAGTAAAAGGTGCTAATGGTTTATACATAAAAAGTTAAAACTTTTCAAGGTATTAATATAAAAAGTACAAAGTTTTCATAGTATATACATAAAAAGTTAAAACTTTTCAAAGTATTAATATAAAAAGTAAAAGGTTTTCATGGTGTATACATAAAAAGTTAAAACTTTTCAAGATATTAATATAAAAAGTAAACGGTTTTCACGGTATATACATAAAAAGTTTAAACTTTTCAAGGTATAAATATAAAAAGTAAAAGGTTTTCATGGGATATACATAAAAAGTTAAAACTTTTCAAGGTATTAATATAAAAAGTAAAAAGTTTTCATAGTATATACATAAAAAGTTAAAACTTTTCAAGGTATTAACATAAAAAGTAAAAGGTTTTCATGATACATACATAAAAAGTTAAAACTTTTCAAGGTATTAATATAAAAAGTAAAAGGTTTTCATGGTAAATACATAAAAAGTTAAAACTTTTCAAAGTATTAATATAAAAAGTAAAAGGTTTTCATGGTATATACATAAAAAGTTAAAACTTTTGAAGGTATTAATATAAAAAGTAAAAGGTTTTCATGGTATATACATAAAAAGTTAAAACTTTTCAAGGTATTAATATAAAAAGTAAAAGTTTTTCATGGTACATACATAAAAAGTTAAAACTTTTCAAGGTATAAATATAAAAAGTAAAAGGTTTTCATGGGATATACATAAAAAGTTAAAACTTTTCAAGGTATTAATATAAAAAGTAAAAAGTTTTCATAGTATATACATAAAAAGTTAAAACTTTTCAAGGTATTAACATAAAAAGTAGAAGGTTTTCATGGTACATACATAAAAAGTTAAAACTTTTCAAGGTATTAATATAAAAAGTAAAAGGTTTTCATGGTAAATACATAAAAAGTTAAAACTTTTCAAAGTATTAATATAAAAAGTAAAAGGTTTTCATGGTATATACATAAAAAGTTAAAACTTTTGAAGGTATTAATATAAAAAGTAAAAGGTTTTCATGGTATATACATAAAAAGTTAAAACTTTTCAAGGTATTAATATAAAAAGTAAAAGTTTTTCATGGTATATACATAAAAAGTTAAAACTTTTCAAGGTATTAATATAAAAATAAAAGATTTTCATGGTATATACATAAAAAGTAAAAACTTTTCAAGGTATTAATATAAAAAGTAAAAGGTTTGCATGGTATATACATAAAAAGTTAAAACTTTTTAAGGTATTAATATAAAAAGTAAAAGGTTTTCATGGTATATACATATAATGTTAAAGCTTTTCAAGGTATTAATATAAAAAGTAAAAGGTTTTCATGGTATATACATAAAAAGTTAAAACTTTTCAAGGTATTAATATAAAAAGTAAAAGGTTTTCATGGTGTATACATAAAAAGTTAAAACTTTTCAAGATATTAATATAAAAAGTAAACGGTTTTCACGGTATATACATAAAAAGTTTAAACTTTTCAAGGTATAAATATAAAAAGTAAAAGGTTTTCATGGGATATACATAAAAAGTTAAAACTTTTCAAGGTATTAATATAAAAAGTAAAAAGTTTTCATAGTATATACATAAAAAGTTAAAACTTTTCAAGGTATTAACATAAAAAGTAAAAGGTTTTCATGGTACATACATAAAAAGTTAAAACTTTTCAAGGTATTAATATAAAAAGTAAAAGTTTTTCATGGTATATACATAAAAAGTTAAAACTTTTCAAGGTATTAATATAAAAATAAAAGATTTTCATGATATATACATAAAAAGTAAAAACTTTTCAAGGTATTAATATAAAAAGTAAAAGGTTTGCATGGTATATACATAAAAAGTTAAAACTTTTTAAGGTATTAATATAAAAAGTAAAAGGTGTTCATGGTTTATACATAAAAAGTTAAAACTTTTCAAGGTATTAATATAAAAAGTAAAAAGTTTTCATAGTATAAACATAAAAAGTTAAAACTTTTCAAAGTATTAATATAAAAAGTAAAAGGTTTTCATGCTGTATACATAAAAAGTTAAAACTTTTCAAGATATTAATATAAAAATTAAAGGATTTCATGGTATATACATAAAAAGTTAAAACTTTTCAAGGTATTAGTATAAAAAGTAAAAGGTTTTCATGGTGTATACATAAAAAGTTAAAACTTTTCAAAAAATTAATATAAAAAGTAAAAGGTTTTCACGGTATATACATAAAAAGTTTAAAATTTTCAAGGTATTAATATAAAAAGTAAAAGGTTTTTATGGTATATACATAAAAAGTTAAAACTTTTCAAGATATTAATATAAAAAGTAAAAGGTTTTCATGGTATATACATAAAAAGTTCAAACATTTTAAGGTATTAATATAAAAAGTAAAAGGTTTTCATGGTATATACATATAATGTTAAAGCTTTTCAAGGTATTAATATAAAAAGTAAAAGGTTTTCATGGTATATACATAAAAAGTTAAAACTTTTCAAAGTATTAATATAAAAAGTAAAAGGTTTTCATGGCGTATACATAAAAAGTTAAAACTTTTCAAAAAATTAATATAAAAAGTAAAAGGTTTTCACGGTATATACATAAAAAGTTTAAACTTTTCAAGTTATAAATATAGAAAGTAAAAAGTTTTCATAGTATCTACATAAAAAGTTAGAACTTTTCAAGGTATTAATATAAAAAGTAAAAGGTTTTCATGGTGTATACATAAAAAGTTAAAACTTTTCAAAAAATTAATATAAAAAGTAAAAGGTTTTCACGGTATATACATAAAAAGTTTAAACTTTTCAAGTTATAAATATAGAAAGTAAAAAGTTTTCATAATATCTACATAAAAAGTTAAAACTTTTCAAGGTATTAACATAAAAAGTAAAAGGTTTTCATGGTACATACATAAAAAGTTAAAACTTTTCAAAGTATTAATATAAAAAGTAGAAGGTTTTCATGGTATATACATAAAAAGTTAAAACTTTTCAAGGTATTAATATAAAAAGTAAAAAGTTTTCATGGTATATACATAAAAAGTTAAAACTTTTCAAGGTATTAATATAAAAAGTAAAAGGTTTTCATGGTATATACATAAAAAGTTAAAACTTTTCAAGGTATTAATATAAAAAGTAAAAAGTTTTCATAGTATATACATAAAAAGTTAAAGCTTTTCAAGGTATTAATATAAAAAGTAAAAGGTTTTCATGGTATATACATAAAAAGTTAAAACTTTTCAAGGTATTAATATAAAAAGTAAAAGGTTTTCATGGTATATACATAAAAAGTTTAAAATTTTC
The DNA here is from genome assembly GCA_943142095.1 of Ophonus ardosiacus. Lineage (NCBI taxonomy): Eukaryota > Metazoa > Arthropoda > Insecta > Coleoptera > Carabidae > Ophonus > Ophonus ardosiacus. The sequence goes on along the minus strand of OW964832.1, from coordinate 37,329,346 downwards.
AAGGTATTAATATAAAAAGTAAAAGGTTTTCATGGTATATACATAAAAAGTTAAAACTTTTCAAGGTATTAATATAAAAAGTAAAAGGTTTGCATGGTATATACATAAAAAGTTAAAACTTTTTAAGGTATTAATATAAAAAGTAAAAGGTGTTCATGGTTTATACATAAAAAGTTAAAACTTTTCAAGGTATTAATATAAAAAGTAAAAAGTTTTCATAGTATATACATAAAAAGTTAAAACTTTTCAAAGTATTAATATAAAAAGTAAAAGGTTTACATGGCGTATACATAAAAAGTTAAAACTTTTCAAAAAATTAATATAAAAAGTAAAAGGTTTTCACGGTATATACATAAAAAGTTTAAACTTTTCAAGTTATAAATATAGAAAGTAAAAAGTTTTCATAGTATCTACATAAAAAGTTAAAACTTTTCAAGGTATTAACATAAAAAGTAAAAGGTTTTCATGGTACATATATAAAAAGTTAAAGTTTTTCAAAGTATTAATATAAAAAGTAGAAGGTTTTCATGGTATATACATAAAAAGTTAAAACTTTTCAAGGTATTAATATAAAAAGTAAAAAGTTTTCATGGTATATACATAAAAAGTTAAAACTTTTCAAGGTATTAATATAAAAAGTAAAAGGTTTTCATGGTACATACATAAAAAGTTAAAACTTTTCAAGGTATTAATATAAAAAGTAAAAAGTTTTCATAGTATATACATAAAAAGTTAAAGCTTTTCAAGGTATTAATATAAAAAGTAAAAGGTTTTCATGGTATATACATAAAAAGTTAAAACTTTTCAAGGTATTAATATAAAAAGTAAAAGGTTTTCATGGTATATACATAAAAAGTTTAAAATTTTCAAGGTATTAATATAAAAAGTAAAAGGTTTTCATGGTATATACATAAAAAGTTAAAACTTTTCAAGGTATTAATATAAAAAGTAAAAGGTTTGCATGGTATATACATAAAAAGTTAAAACTTTTTAAGGTATTAATATAAAAAGTAAAAGGTGTTCATGGTTTATACATAAAAAGTTAAAACTTTTCAAGGTATTAATATAAAAAGTAAAAAGTTTTCATAGTATATACATAAAAAGTTAAAACTTTTCAAAGTATTAATATAAAAAGTAAAAGGTTTTCATGGTGTATACATAAAAAGTTAAAACTTTTCAAGATATTCATATAAAAAGTAAAAGATTTTCACGGTATATACATAAAAAGTTTAAACTTTTCAAGGTATTAACATAAAAAGTAAAAGGTTTTCATGGTACATACATAAAAAGTTAAAACTTTTCAAGGTATTAATATAAAAAGTAAAAGGTTTTCATGGTATATACATAAAAAGTTAAAACTTTTCAAGGTATTAATATAAAAAGTAAAAGGTTTTCATGGTGTATACATAAAAAGTTAAAACTTTTCAAAAAATTAATATAAAAAGTAAAAGGTTTTCACGGTATATACATAAAAAGTTTAAACTTTTCAAGTTATAAATATAGAAAGTAAAAAGTTTTCATAATATCTACATAAAAAGTTAAAACTTTTCAAGGTATTAACATAAAAAGTAAAAGGTTTTCATGGTACATACATAAAAAGTTAAAACTTTTCAAAGTATTAATATAAAAAGTAGAAGGTTTTCATGGTATATACATAAAAAGTTAAAACTTTTCAAGGTATTAATATAAAAAGTAAAAAGTTTTCATGGTATATACATAAAAAGTTAAAACTTTTCAAGGTATTAATATAAAAAGTAAAAGGTTTTCATGGTATATACATAAAAAGTTAAAACTTTTCAAGGTATTAATATAAAAAGTAAAAAGTTTTCATAGTATATACATAAAAAGTTAAAGCTTTTCAAGGTATTAATATAAAAAGTAAAAGGTTTTCATGGTATATACATAAAAAGTTAAAACTTTTCAAGGTATTAATATAAAAAGTAAAAGGTTTTCATGGTATATACATAAAAAGTTTAAAATTTTCAAGGTATTAATATAAAAAGTAAAAGGTTTTCATGGTATATACATAAAAAGTTAAAACTTTACAAGGTATTAATATAAAAAGTAAAAGGTTTGCATGGTATATACATAAAAAGTTAAAACTTTTTAAGGTATTAATATAAAAAGTAAAAGGTGTTCATGGTTTATACATAAAAAAATAAAACTTTTCAAGGTATTAATATAAAAAGTAAAAAGTTTTCATAGTATATACATAAAAAGTTAAAACTTTTTAAAGTATTAATATAAAAAGTAAAAGGTTTTCATGGCGTATACATAAAAAGTTAAAACTTTTCAAAAAATTAATATAAAAAGTAAAAGGTTTTCACGGTATATACATAAAAAGTTTAAACTTTTCAAGTTATAAATATAGAAAGTAAAAAGTTTTCATAGTATCTACATAAAAAGTTAAAACTTTTCAAGGTATTAACATAAAAAGTAAAAGGTTTTCATGGTACATATATAAAAAGTTAAAACTTTTCAAAGTATTAATATAAAAAGTAGAAGGTTTTCATGGTATATACATAAAAAGTTAAAACTTTTCAAGGTATTAATATAAAAAGTAAAAAGTTTTCATGGTATATACATAAAAAGTTAAAACTTTTCAAGGTATTAATATAAAAAGTAAAAGGTTTTCATGGTACATACATAAAAAGTTAAAACTTTTCAAAGTATTAATATAAAAAGTAAAAAGTTTTCATAGTATATACATAAAAAGTTAAAGCTTTTCAAGGTATTAATATAAAAAGTAAAAGGTTTTCATGGTATATACATAAAAAGTTAAAACTTTTCAAGGTATTAATATAAAAAGTAAAAGGTTTTCATGGTATATACATAAAAAGTTTAAAATTTTCAAGGTATTAATATAAAAAGTAAAAGGTTTTCATGGTATATACATAAAAAGTTAAAACTTTTCAAGGTATTAATATAAAAAGTAAAAGGATTGCATGGTATATACATAAAAAGTTAAAACTTTTTAAGGTATTAATATAAAAAGTAAAAGGTGTTCATGGTTTATACATAAAAAGTTAAAACTTTTCAAGGTATTAATATAAAAAGTAAAAAGTTTTCATAGTATATACATAAAAAGTTAAAACTTTTCAAAGTATTAATATAAAAAGTAAAAGGTTTTCATGGTGTATACATAAAAAGTTAAAACTTTTCAAGATATTCATATAAAAAGTAAAAGATTTTCACGGTATATACATAAAAAGTTTAAACTTTTCAAGGTATAAATATAAAGAGTAAAAGGTTTTCATGGGATATACATAAAAAGTTAAAACTTTTCAAGGTATTAATATAAAAAGTAAAAAGTTTTCATAGTATATACATAAAAAGTTAAAACTTTTCAAGGTATTAACATAAAAAGTAAAAGGTTTTCATGGTACATACATAAAAAGTTAAAACTTTTTAAGGTATTAATATAAAAAGTAAAAGGTTTTCATGGTATATACATAAAAAGTTAAAACTTTTCAAGGTATTAATATAAAAAGTAAAAAGTTTTCATGGTATATACATAAAAAGTTAAAACTTTTCAAGGTATTAATATAAAAAGTAAAAGGTTTTCATGGTATATACATAAAAAGTTTAAAATTTTCAAGGTATTAATATAAAAAGTAAAAGGTTTTCATGGTATATACATAAAAAGTTAAAACTTTTCAAGGTATTAATATAAAAAGTAAAAGGTTTTCATGGTATATACATAAAAAGTTAAAACTTTTCAAGGTATTAATATAAAAAGTAAAAAGTTTTCATAGTATATACATAAAAAGTTAAAGCTTTTCAAGGTATTAATATAAAAAGTAAAAGGTTTTCATGGTATATACATAAAAAGTTAAAACTTTTCAAGGTATTAATATAAAAAGTAAAAGGTTTTCATGGTATATACATAAAAAGTTTAAAATTTTCAAGGTATTAATATAAAAAGTAAAAGGTTTTCATGGTATATACATAAAAAGTTAAAACTTTTCAAGGTATTAATATAAAAAGTAAAAGGTTTGCATGGTATATACATAAAAAGTTAAAACTTTTTAAGGTATTAATATAAAAAGTAAAAGGTGTTCATGGTTTATACATAAAAAGTTAAAACTTTTCAAGGTATTAATATAAAAAGTAAAAAGTTTTCATAGTATATACATAAAAAGTTAAAACTTTTCAAAGTATTAATATAAAAAGTAAAAGGTTTACATGGCGTATACATAAAAAGTTAAAACTTTTCAAAAAATTAATATAAAAAGTAAAAGGTTTTCACGGTATATACATAAAAAGTTTAAACTTTTCAAGTTATAAATATAGAAAGTAAAAAGTTTTCATAGTAACTACATAAAAAGTTAAAACTTTTCAAGGTATTAACATAAAAAGTAAAAGGTTTTCATGGTACATATATAAAAAGTTAAAACTTTTCAAAGTATTAATATAAAAAGTAGAAGGTTTTCATGGTATATACATAAAAAGTTAAAACTTTTCAAGGTATTAATATAAAAAGTAAAAAGTTTTCATGGTATATACATAAAAAGTTAAAACTTTTCAAGGTATTAATATAAAAAGTAAAAGGTTTTCATGGTACATACATAAAAAGTTAAAACTTTTCAAGGTATTAATATAAAAAGTAAAAAGTTTTCATAGTATATACATAAAAAGTTAAAGCTTTTCAAGGTATTAATATAAAAAGTAAAAGGTTTTCATGGTATATACATAAAAAGTTAAAACTTTTCAAGGTATTAATATAAAAAGTAAAAGGTTTTCATGGTATATACATAAAAAGTTTAAAATTTTCAAGGTATTAATATAAAAAGTAAAAGGTTTTCATGGTATATACATAAAAAGTTAAAACTTTTCAAGGTATTAATATAAAAAGTAAAAGGTTTGCATGGTATATACATAAAAAGTTAAAACTTTTTAAGGTATTAATATAAAAAGTAAAAGGTGTTCATGGTTTATACATAAAAAGTTAAAACTTTTCAAGGTATTAATATAAAAAGTAAAAAGTTTTCATAGCATATACATAAAAAGTTAAAACTTTTCAAAGTATTAATATAAAAAGTAAAAGGTTTTCATGGTGTATACATAAAAAGTTAAAACTTTTCAAGATATTCATATAAAAAGTAAAAGATTTTCACGGTATATACATAAAAAGTTTAAACTTTTCAAGGTATTAACATAAAAAGTAAAAGGTTTTCATGGTACATACATAAAAAGTTAAAACTTTTCAAGGTATTAATATAAAAAGTAAAAGGTTTTCATGGTATATACATAAAAAGTTAAAACTTTTCAAGGTATTAATATAAAAAGTAAAAGGTTTTCATGGTGTATACATAAAATGTTAAAACTTTTCAAAAAATTAATATAAAAAGTAAAAGGTTTTCACGGTATATACATAAAAAGTTTAAACTTTTCAAGTTATAAATATAGAAAGTAAAAAGTTTTCATAATATCTACATAAAAAGTTAAAACTTTTCAAGGTATTAACATAAAAAGTAAAAGGTTTTCATGGTACATACATAAAAAGTTAAAACTTTTCAAAGTATTAATATAAAAAGTAGAAGGTTTTCATGGTATATACATAAAAAGTTAAAACTTTTCAAGGTATTAATATAAAAAGTAAAAAGTTTTCATGGTATATACATAAAAAGTTAAAACTTTTCAAGGTATTAATATAAAAAGTAAAAGGTTTTCATGGTATATACATAAAAAGTTAAAACTTTTCAAGGTATTAATATAAAAAGTAAAAAGTTTTCATAGTATATACATAAAAAGTTAAAGCTTTTCAAGGTATTAATATAAAAAGTAAAAGGTTTTCATGGTATATACATAAAAAGTTAAAACTTTTCAAGGTATTAATATAAAAAGTAAAAGGTTTTCATGGTATATACATAAAAAGTTTAAAATTTTCAAGGTATTAATATAAAAAGTAAAAGGTTTTCATGGTATATACATAAAAAGTTAAAACTTTTCAAGGTATTAATATAAAAAGTAAAAGGTTTGCATGGTATATACATAAAAAGTTAAAACTTTTTAAGGTATTAATATAAAAAGTAAAAGGTGTTCATGGTTTATACATAAAAAGTTAAAACTTTTCAAGGTATTAATATAAAAAGTAAAAAGTTTTCATAGTATATACATAAAAAGTTAAAACTTTTCAAAGTATTAATATAAAAAGTAAAAGGTTTTCATGGTGTATACATAAAAAGTTAAAACTTTTCAAGATATTCATATAAAAAGTAAAAGATTTTCACGGTATATACATAAAAAGTTTAAACTTTTCAAGATATTAACATAAAAAGTAAAAGGTTTTCATGGTACATACATAAAAAGTTAAAACTTTTCAAGGTATTAATATAAAAAGTAAAAGGTTTTCATGGTATATACATAAAAAGTTAAAACTTTTCAAGGTATTAATATAAAAAGTAAAAGGTTTTCATGGTGTATACATAAAAAGTTAAAACTTTTCAAAAAATTAATATAAAAAGTAAAAGGTTTTCACGGTATATACATAAAAAGTTTAAACTTTTCAAGTTATAAATATAGAAAGTAAAAAGTTTTCATAATATCTACATAAAAAGTTAAAACTTTTTAAGGTATTAACATAAAAAGTAAAAGGTTTTCATGGTACATACATAAAAAGTTAAAACTTTTCAAAGTATTAATATAAAAAGTAGAAGGTTTTCATGGTATATACATAAAAAGTTAAAACTTTTCAAGGTATTAATATAAAAAGTAAAAAGTTTTCATGGTATATACATAAAAAGTTAAAACTTTTCAAGGTATTAATATAAAAAGTAAAAGGTTTTCATGGTATATACATAAAAAGTTAAAACTTTTCAAGGTATTAATATAAAAAGTAAAAGGTTTGCATGGTATATACATAAAAAGTTAAAACTTTTTAAGGTATTAATATAAAAAGTAAAAGGTGTTCATGGTTTATACATAAAAAGTTAAAACTTTTCAAGGTATTAATATAAAAAGTAAAAAGTTTTCATAGTATATACATAAAAAGTTAAAACTTTTCAAAGTATTAATATAAAAAGTAAAAGGTTTTCATGGCGTATACATAAAAAGTTAAAACTTTTCAAAAAATTAATATAAAAAGTAAAAGGTTTTCACGGTATATACATAAAAAGTTTAAACATTTCAAGTTATAAATATAGAAAGTAAAAAGTTTTCATAGTATCTACATAAAAAGTTAAAACTTTTCAAGGTATTAACATAAAAAGTAAAAGGTTTTCATGGTACATACATAAAAAGTTAAAACTTTTCAAGGTATTAATATAAAAAGTAAAAGGTTTTCATGGTATATACATAAAAAGTTAAAACTTTTCAAGGTATTAATATAAAAAGTAAAAGGTTTTCATGGTATATACATAAAAAGTTAAAACTTTTCAAGGTATTAACATAAAAAGTAAAAGGTTTTCATGGTACATACATAAAAAGTTAAAACTTTTCAAGGTATTAATATAAAAAGTAGAAGGTTTTCATGGTATATACATAAAAAGTTAAAACTTTTCAAGGTATAAATATAAAGAGTAAAAGGTTTTCATGGGATATACATAAAAAGTTAAAACTTTTCAAGGTATTAATATAAAAAGTAAAAAGTTTTCATAGTATATACATAAAAAGTTAAAACTTTTCAAGGTATTAACATAAAAAGTAAAAGGTTTTCATGGTACATACATAAAAAGTTAAAACTTTTCAAAGTATTAATATAAAAAGTAAAAGGTTTTCATAGTATGTACATAAAAAGTTAAAACTTTTCAAGGTATTAATATAAAAAGTAAAAGGTTTTCATGGTATATACATAAAAAGTTTAAAATTTTCAAGGTATTAATATAAAAAGTAAAAGGTTTTCATGGTATATACATAAAAAGTTAAAACTTTTCAAGGTATTAATATAAAAAGTAAAAAGTTTTCATAGTATATACATAAAAAGTTAAAACTTTTCAAGGTATTAATATAAAAAGTAAAAGGTTTTCATGGTATATACATAAAAAGTTTAAAATTTTCAAGGTATTAATATAAAAAGTAAAAGGTTTTCATAGTATATACATAAAAAGTTAAAACTTTTCAAGGTATTAATATAAAAAGTAAAAGGTTTTCATGGTATATACATAAAAAGTTAAAACTTTCCAAGGTATTAATATAAAAAGTAAAAGGTTTTCATGGTATATACATAAAAAGTTAAAACTTTCCAAGGTATTAATATAAAAAGTAAAAGGTTTTCATGGTATATACATAAAAAGTTAAAACTTTTCAAGGTATTAATATATAAAGTAAAAGGTTTTCATGGTATATACATAAAAAGTTAAAACTTTCCAAGGTATTAATATAAAAAGTAAAAGGTTTTCATGGTATATACATAAAAAGTTAAAACTTTTCAAGGTATTAATATAAAAAGTAAAAGGTTTTCATGGTATATACATTAAAAGTTAAAACTTTTCAAGGTATTAATATAAAAAGTAAAAGTTTTTCATGGTATATACATAAAAAGTTAAAACTTTTCAAGGTATTAACATAAAAATAAAAGATTTTCATGGTATATACATAAAAAGTAAAAACTTTTCAAGGTATTAATATAAAAAGTAAAAGGTTTGCATGGTATATACATAAAAAGTTAAAACTTTTTAAGGTATTAATATAAAAAGTAAAAGGTGTTAATGGTTTATACATAAAAAGTTAAAACTTTTCAAGGTATTAATATAAAAAGTAAAAGGTTTTCATGGTATATACATAAAAAGTTAAAACTTTTCAAAGTATTAATATAAAAAGTAAAAGGTTTTCATGGTGTATACATAAAAAGTTAAAACTTTTCAAGATATTCATATAAAAAGTAAAAGATTTTCACGGTATATACATAAAAAGTTTAAACTTTTCAAGGTATAAATATAAAGAGTAAAAGGTTTTCATGGGATATACATAAAAAGTTAAAACTTTTCAAGGTATTAATATAAAAAGTAAAAAGTTTTCATAGTATATACATAAAAAGTTAAAACTTTTCAAGGTATTAACATAAAAAGTAAAAGGTTTTCATGGTACATACATAAAAAGTTAAAACTTTTCAAGGTATTAATATAAAAAGTAAAAGGTTTTCATGGTATATACATAAAAAGTTAAAACTTTTCAAGGTATTAATATAAAAAGTAAAAAGTTTTCATGGTATATACATAAAAAGTTAAAACTTTTCAAGGTATTAATATAAAAAGAAAAAGGTTTTCATGGTATATACATAAAAAGTTCAAACATTTTAAGGTATTAATATAAAAAGTAAAAGGTTTTTATGATATATACATAAAATGTTAAAGCTTTTCAAGGTATTAATATAAAAAGTAAAAGGTTTTCATGGTATATACATAAAAAGTTAAAACTTTTCAAGGTATTAATATAAAAAGTAAAAGGTTTTTATGGTATATACATAAAAAGTTAAAACTTTTCAAAGTATTAATATAAAAAGTAAAAGGTTTTCATAGTATGTACATAAAAAGTTAAAACTTTTCAAGGTATTAATATAAAAAGTAAAAGGTTTTCATGGTATATACATAAAAAGTTTAAAATTTTCAAGGTATTAATATAAAAAGTAAAAGGTTTTCATGGTATATACATAAAAAGTTAAAACTTTTCAAGGTATTAATATAAAAAGTAAAAAGTTTTCATAGTATATACATAAAAAGTTAAAACTTTTCAAGGTATTAATATAAAAAGTAAAAGGTTTTCATGGTATATACATAAAAAGTTTAAAATTTTCAAGGTATTAATATAAAAAGTAAAAGGTTTTCATAGTATATACATAAAAAGTAAAAACTTTTCAAGGTATTAATATAAAAAGTAAAAAGTTTTCATGGTATATACATAAAAAGTTAAAACTTTTCAAGGTATTAATATAAAAAGTAAAAGATTTTCATGGTATATACATAAAAAGTTAAAGCTTTTCAAGGTATTAATATAAAAAGTAAAAGGTTTTCATGGTATATACATAAAAAGTTAAAACTTTCCAAGGTATTAATATAAAAAGTAAAAGGTTTTCATGGTATATACATAAAAAGTTAAAACTTTTCAAGGTATTAATATAAAAAGTAAAAGGTTTTCATGGTATATACATAAAAAGTTAAAACTTTCCAAGGTATTAATATAAAAAGTAAAAGGTTTTCATGGTATATACATAAAAAGTTAAAACTTTCCAAGGTATTAATATAAAAAGTAAAAGGTTTTCATGGTATATACATAAAAAGTTAAAACTTTTCAAGGTATTAATATATAAAGTAAAAGGTTTTCATGGTATATACATAAAAAGTTAAAACTTTCCAAGGTATTAATATAAAAAGTAAAAGGTTTTCATGGTATATACATAAAAAGTTAAAACTTTTCAAGGTATTAATATAAAAAGTAAAAGGTTTTCATGGTATTTACATTAAAAGTTAAAACTTTTCAAGGTATTAATATAAAAAGTAAAAGTTTTTCATGGTATATACATAAAAAGTTAAAACTTTTCAAGGTATTAACATAAAAATAAAAGATTTTCATGGTATATACATAAAAAGTAAAAACTTTTCAAGGTATTAATATAAAAAGTAAAAGGTTTGCATGGTATATACATAAAAAGTTAAAACTTTTTAAGGTATTAATATAAAAAGTAAAAGGTGTTAATGGTTTATACATAAAAAGTTAAAACTTTTTAAGGTATTAATATAAAAAGTAAAAGGTTTTCATGGTATATACATAAAAAGTTAAAACTTTTCAAGGTATTAACATAAAAAGTAAAAGGTTTTCATGGTATATACATAAAAAGTAAAAACTTTTCAAGGTATTAATATAAAAAGTAAAAGGTTTGCATGGTATATACATAAAAAGTTAAAACTTTTTAAGGTATTAATATAAAAAGTAAAAGGTGTTAATGGTTTATACATAAAAAGTTAAAACTTTTCAAGGTATTAATATAAAAAGTAAAAGGTTTTCATGGTATATACATAAAAAGTTAAAACTTTTCAAGGTATTAACATAAAAAGTAAAAGGTTTTCATGGTATATACATAAAAAGTTAAAACTTTTCAAGGTATTAATATAAAAAGTAAAACGTTTTCATGGTACATACATAAAAAGTTTAAACTTTTCAAGGTATAAATATAAAGAGTAAAAGGTTTTCATGGGATATACATAAAAAGTTAAAACTTTTCAAGGTATTAATATAAAAAGTAAAAAGTTTTCATAGTATATACATAAAAAGTTAAAACTTTTCAAGGTATTAACATAAAAAGTAAAAGGTTTTCATGGTACATACATAAAAAGTTAAAACTTTTCAAGGTATTAATATAAAAAGTAAAAGGTTTTCATGGTACATACATAAAAAGTTAAAACTTTTCAAGGTATTAATATAAAAAGTAAAAGGTTTTCATGGTATATACATAAAAAGTTAAAACTTTTCAAGGTATTAATATAAAAAGTAAAAAATTTTCATGGTACATACATAAAAAGTTAAAACTTTTCAAGGTATTAATATAAAAAGTAAAAGGTTTTCATGGTACATACATAAAAAGTTAAAACTTTTCAAGGTATTAATATAAAAAGTAAAAAATTTTCATGGTACATACATAAAAAGTTAAAACTTTTCAAGGCATTAATATAAAAAGTAAAAGGTTTTCATGGTATATACATAAAAAGTTAAAACTTTTCAAGGTATTAATATAAAAAGTAATATGTATTCATGGTATATACATAAAAAGTTAAAACTTTTCAAGGTATTAATATAAAAAATAAAAGGTTTTCATGGTATATTCATAAAAAGTTAAAACTTTTCAAGGTATTAATATAAAAAGTAAAAGGTTTTCATGGTATATACATAAAAAGTTAAAACTTTTCAAGGTATTAATATAAAAAGTAAAAAGTTTTCATGGTATATACATAAAAAGTTAAAACTTTTCAAGGTAGTAATATAAAAAATAAAAAGTTTTCATGGTATATACATAAAAAGTTAAAGCTTTTCAAGGTATTAATATAAAAAGTAAAAAGTTTTCATGGTATATACATAAAAAGTTAAAGCTTTTCAAGGTATTAATATAAAAAGTAAAAAGTTTTCATGGTATATACATAAAAAGTTAAAACTTTTGCAGGTATTAATATAAAAAGTAAAAGGTTTTCATGGTATATACATAAAAAGTTAAAGCTTTTCAAGGTATTAATATAAAAAGTAAAAGGTTTTCATGGTATATACATAAAAAGTTAAAACTTTTCAAGATATTAATATAAAAAGTAAAAGGTTTTCATGGTATATACATAAAAAGTTCAAACATTTTAAGGTATTAATATAAAAAGTAAAAAGTTTTCATGGTATATACATATAATGTTAAAGCTTTTCAAGGTATTAATATAAAAAGTAAAAGGTTAGGTTAGGTTAGGTTAGGTTAGTTAGGTAAGTTTTTCATGGTATATACATAAAAAGTTAAAACTTTTCAAGGTATTAATATAAAAATAAAACATTTTCATGATATATACATAAAAAGTAAAAACTTTTCAAGGTATTAATATAAAAAGTAAAAGTTTTGCATGGTATATACATAAAAAGTTAAAACTTTTTAAGGTATTAATATAAAAAGTAAAAGGTGTTCATGGTTTATACATAAAAAGTTAAAACTTTTCAAGGTATTAATATAAAAAGTAAAAGGTTTTCATGGTATATACATAAAAAGTTCAAACATTTTAAGGTATTAATATAAAAAGTAAAAGGTTTTCATGGTATATACATAAAATGTTAAAACTTTTCAAGGTATTAATATAAAAAATTAAAGGTTTTCATTATATATACATAAAAAGTTAAAACTTTTCAAGGTATTAGTATAAAAAGTAAAAGGTTTTCATGGTGTATACATAAAAAGGTAAAACTTTTCAAAAAATTAATATAAAAAGTAAAAGGTTTTCACGGTATATACATAAAAAGTTTAAACTTTTCAAGGTATAAATATAAAAAGTAAAAAGTTTTCATAGTATATACATAAAAAGTTAAAACTTTTCAAAAAATAAATATAAAAAGTAAAAGGTTTTCATGGTACATACATAAAAAGTTAAAACTTTTCAAAGTATTAATATAAAAAGTAAAAGGTTTTCACGGTATATACATAAAAAGTTAAAACTTTTCAAGGTATTAATATAAAAAGTAAAAGGTTTTCATGGTATATACATAAAAAGTTAAAACTTTTCAAGGTATTAATATAAAAAGTAAAAGGTTTTCACGGTATATACATAAAAAGTTAAAACTTTTCAAGGTATTAATATAAAAAGTAAAAGGTTTTCATGGTATATACATAAAAAGTTAAAACTTTTCAAGGTATTAATATAAAAAGTAAAAGGTTTTCATGGTATATACATAAAAAGTTAAAACTTTTCAAGGTATTAATATAAAAAGTAAAAGGTTTTCATGGTATATACATAAAAAGTTAAAACTTTTCAAGATATTAATATAAAAAGTAAAAGGTTTTCATGGTATAGACATAAAAAGTTCAATCATTTTAAGGTATTAATATAAAAAGTAAAAGGTATATACATAAAAAGTTTAAACTTTTCAAGGTATAAATATAAAAAGTAAAAAGTTTTCATAGTATATACATAAAAAGTTAAAACTTTTCAAGGTATTAACATAAAAAGTAAAAGGTTTTCATGGTACATACATAAAAAGTTAAAACTTTTCAAAGTATTAATATAAAAAGTAAAAGGTTTTCACGGTATATACATAAAAAGTTAAAACTTTTCAAGGTATTAATATAAAAAGTAAAAGGTTTTCATGGTATATACATAAAAAGTTAAAACTTTTCAAGGTATTAATATAAAAAGTAATATGTATTCATGGTATATACATAAAAAGTTAAAACTTTTCAAGGTATTAATATAAAAAGTAAAAGGTTTTCATGGTATATACATAAAAAGTTAAAACTTTTCAAGGTATTAATATAAAAAGTAAAAGGTTTTCATGGTATATACATAAAAAGTTAAAACTTTTCAAGGTATTAATATAAAAAGTAAAAGGTTTATGGTATATACATAAAAAGTTAAAACTTTTCAATGTATTAATATAAAAAGTAATATGTATTCATGGTATATACATAAAAAGTTAAAACTTTTCAAGGTATTAATATAAAAAGTAAAAGGTTTTCATGGTATATACATAAAAAGTTAAAACTTTTCAAGGTATTAATATAAAAAGTAAAAGGTTTTCATGGTATATACATAAAAAGTTAAAACTTTTCAAGGTATTAATATAAAAAGTAAAAAGTTTTCATGGTATATACATAAAAAGTTAAAACTTTTCAAGGTATTAATATAAAAAGTAAAAAGTTTTCATAGTATATACATAAAAAGTTAAAACTTTTCAAAGTATTAATATAAAAAGTAAAAGGTTTTCATGGTGTATACATAAAAAGTTAAAACTTTTCAAGATATTCATATAAAAAGTAAAAGGTTTTCACGGTATATACATAAAAAGTTTAAACTTTTCAAGGTATAAATATAAAGAGTAAAAGGTTTTCATGGGATATACATAAAAAGTTAAAACTTTTCAAGGTATTAATATAAAAAGTAAAAAGTTTTCCTAGTACATACATAAAAAGTTAAAACTTTTCAAGGTATTAACATAAAAAGTAAAAGGTTTTCATGGTACATACATAAAAAGTTAAAACTTTTCAAGGTATTAATATAAAAAGTAAAAGGTTTTCATGGTATATACATAAAAAGTTAAAACTTTTCAAGGTATTAATATAAAAAGTAAAAAGTTTTCATGGTATATACATAAAAAGTTAAAACTTTTCAAGGTATTAATATAAAAAGAAAAAGGTTTTCATGGTATATACATAAAAAGTTCAAACATTTTAAGGTATTAATATAAAAAGTAAAAGGTTTTTATGATATATACATAAAATGTTAAAGCTTTTCAAGGTATTAATATAAAAAGTAAAAGGTTTTCATGGTATATACATAAAAAGTTAAAACTTTTCAAGGTATTAATATAAAAAGTAAAAGGTTTTCATGGTATATACATAAAAAGTTAAAACTTTTCAAAGTATTAATATAAAAAGTAAAAGGTTTTCATAGTATGTACATAAAAAGTTAAAACTTTTCAAGGTATTAATATAAAAAGTAAAAGGTTTTCATGGTATATACATAAAAAGTTAAAACTTTTCAAGGTATTAACATAAAAAGTAAAAGGTTTTCATAGTACATACATAAAAAGTTAAAACTTTTCAAGGTATAAATATAAAAAGTAAAAAGTTTTCATAGTATATACATAAAAAGTTAAAACTTTTCAAGGTATTAGCATAAAAAGTAAAAGGTTTTCATGGTACATACATAAAAAGTTAAAACTTTTCAAAGTATTAATATAAAAAGTAAAAGGTTTTCACGGTATATACATAAAAAGTTAAAACTTTTCAAGGTATTAATATAAAAAGTAAAAGGTTTTCACGGTATATACATAAAAAGTTAAAACTTTTCAAGGTATTAATATAAAAAGTAATAGGTATTCATGGTATATACTAAAGATGTGCCGACTAGTCGGCGACTAGTCGGTAAAGCCGACTATCCGGCCACTATCGTAGTCGGCGACTATTCGGCGACTATTCGGCAAAGAGCGCCGACTGTCCGGCTTTTTACTTTATATTTCTCAATAAAATGTATGTAGGGGGAATTACATTAAATAAAAACCTTGATTGTTTATTAATATTTTTATTTTATAATCAGTCTTACACATTTTGAAATGTAAAGCAAAGCATCCTTTCCTTTGGTAATCAGTTTCTAAAATTACTTGCTTGTAAAGAAAACATATCTATGACATTTACGTCACGGAAATCCCCGAAACAGTGATCGGCTTGGCCGACTAATCGGCTTGGCCGACTAATCGGCCGACTAGTCGGCCTCTTTACAATCGACTAATCGGCTAGTCGGCTAGTCGGCCAAAATCATAATCGGCACATCTCTAGTATATACATAAAAAGTTAAAACTTTTCAAGGTATTAATATAAAAAGTAAAAGGTTTTCATGGTATATACATAAAAAGTTAAAACTTTTCAAGGTATTAATATAAAAAGTAAAAGGTTTTCATGGTATATACATAAAAAGTTAAAACTTTTCAAAGTATTAATATAAAAAGTAAAAGGTTTTCATAGTATGTACATAAAAAGTTAAAACTTTTCAAGGTATTAATATAAAAAGTAAAAGGTTTTCATGGTATATACATAAAAAGTTTAAAATTATCATTTTAAGGTATTAATATAAAAAGTAAAAGGTTTTCATGGTATATACATAAAAAGTTAAAACTTTTCAAGGTATAAATAAAAAAGTAAAAGGTTATCATGGTATATACATAAAAAGTTAAAACTTTTCAAGGTATTAATATAAAAAGTAAAAGGTTTTCATGGTATATACATAAAAAGTTTAAACTTTTCAAGGTATTAATATAAAAAGTAAAAGGTTTTCATGGTATATACATAAAAAGTTAAAACTTTTCAAGGTATTAATATAAAAAGTAAAAAGTTTTCATGGTATATACATAAAAAGTTAAAGCTTTTCAAGGTATTAATATAAAAAGTAAAAGGTTTTCATGGCATATACATAAAAAGTTAAAACTTTTCAAGGTATTAATATAAAAAGTAAAAGGTTTTCATGGTATATACATAAAAAGTTGAAACTTTTCAAGGTATTAATATAAAAAGTAAAAGGTTTTCATGGTATATACATAAAAAGTTAAAACTTTTCAAGGTATTAATATAAAAAGTATAAGGTTTTCATGGTATATACATAAAAAGTTAAAACTTTTCAAGGTATTAATATAAAAAGTAAAAAGTTTTCATGGTATATACATAAAAAGTTAAAACTTTTCAAGGTATTAATATAAAAAGAAAAAGGTTTTCATGGTATATACATAAAAAGTTCAAACATTTTAAGGTATTAATATAAAAAGTAAAAGGTTTTTATGATATATACATAAAATGTTAAAGCTTTTCAAGGTATTAATATAAAAAGTAAAAGGTTTTCATGGTATATACATAAAAAGTTAAAACTTTTCAAGGTATTAATATAAAAAGTAAAAGGTATTCATGGTATATACTAAAGATGTGCCGACTAGTCGGCGACTAGTCGGTAAAGCCGACTATCCGGCCACTATCGTAGTCGGCGACTATTCGGCGACTATTCGGCAAAGAGCGCCGACTGTCCGGCTTTTTACTTTATATTTCTCAATAAAATGTATGTAGGGGGAATTACATTAAATAAAAACCTTGATTGTTTATTAATATTTTTATTTTATAATCAGTCTTACACATTTTGAAATGTAAAGCAAAGCATCCTTTCCTTTGGTAATCAGTTTCTAAAATTACTTGCTTGTAAAGAAAACATATCTATGACATTTACGTCACGGAAATCCCCGAAACAGTGATCGGCTTGGCCGACTAATCGGCTTGGCCGACTAATCGGCCGACTAGTCGGCCTCTTTACAATCGACTAATCGGCTAGTCGGCTAGTCGGCCAAAATCATAATCGGCACATCTCTAGTATATACATAAAAAGTTAAAACTTTTCAAGGTATTAATATAAAAAGTAAAAGGTTTTCATGGTATATACATAAAAAGTTAAAACTTTTCAAAGTATTAATATAAAAAGTAAAAGGTTTTCATGGTATATACATAAAAAGTTAAAACTTTTCAAGGTATTAATATAAAAAGTAAAAGGTTTTCATGGTATATACATAAAAAGTTAAAACTTTTCAAGGTATTAATATAAAAAGTAAAAAGTTTTCATGGTATATACATAAAAAGTTAAAACTTTTCAAGGTATTAATATAAAAAGTAAAAGGTTTTCATGGTATATACATAAAAAGTTAAAACTTTTCAAAAAATTAATATAAAAAGTAAAAGGTTTTCACGGTATATACATAAAAAGTTTAAACTTTTCAAGGTATAAATATAAAAAGTAAAAAGTTTTCATAGTATATACATAAAAAGTTAAAACTTTTCAAGGTATTAACATAAAAAGTAAAAGGTTTTCATGGTACATACATAAAAAGTTAAAACTTTTCAAAGTATTAATATAAAAAGTAAAAGGTTTTCACGGTATATACATAAAAAGTTAAAACTTTTCAAGGTATTAATATAAAAAGTAAAAGGTTTTCATGGTATATACATAAAAAGTTAAAACTTTTCAAGGTATTAATATAAAAAGTAAAAGGTTTTCATGGTATATACATAAAAAGTTCAAACATTTTAAGGTATTAATATAAAAAGTAAAAGGTTTTCATGGTATATACATAAAAAGTTCAAACATTTTAAGGTATTAATATAAAAAGTAAAAGGTTTTCATGGTATATACATAAAAAGTTAAAACTTTTCAAGGTATTAATATAAAAAATAAAAAGTTTTCATGGTATATACATAAAAAGTTAAAGCTTTTCAAGGTATTAATATAAAAAGTAAAAAGTTTTCATGGTATATACATAAAAAGTTAAAGCTTTTCAAGGTATTAATATAAAAAGTAAAAAGTTTTCATGGTATATACATAAAAAGTTAAAACTTTTGAAGGTATTAATATAAAAAGTAAAAGGTTTTCATGGTATATACATAAAAAGTTAAAGCTTTTCAAGGTATTAATATAAAAAGTAAAAGGTTTTCATGGTATATACATAAAAAGTTAAAACTTTTCAAGGTATTAATATAAAAAGTAAAAGGTTTTCATGGTATATACATAAAAAGTTAAAACTTTTCAAGGTATTAATATAAAAAGTAAAAGGTTTTCATGGTATATACATAAAAAGTTTAAACTTTTCAAGGTATTAATATAAAAAGTAAAAGGTTTTCATGGTATATACATAAAAAGTTAAAACTTTTCAAGGTATTAATATAAAAAGTAAAAAGTTTTCATGGTATATACATAAAAAGTTAAAGTTTTTCAAGGTATTAATATAAAAAGTAAAAGGTTTTCATGGCATATACATAAAAAGTTAAAACTTTTCAAGGTATTAATAAAAAAGTAAAAGGTTTTCATGGTATATACACAAAAAGTTAAAACTTTTCAAGGTATTAATATAAAAAGTAAAAGGTTTTCATGGTATATACATAAAAAGTTAAAACTTTTCAAGGTATTAATATAAAAAGTAAAAGGTTTTCATGGTATATACATAAAAAGTTAAAACTTTTCAAGGTATTAATATAAAAAGTAAAAAGTTTTCATGGTATATACATAAAAAGTTAAAACTTTTCAAGGTATTAATATAAAAAGAAAAAGGTTTTCATGGTATATACATAAAAAGTTCAAACATTTTAAGGTATTAATATAAAAAGTAAAAGGTTTTTATGATATATACATAAAATGTTAAAGCTTTTCAAGGTATTAATATAAAAAGTAAAAGGTTTTCATGGTATATACATAAAAAGTTAAAACTTTTCAAGGTATTAATATAAAAAGTAAAAGGTTTTCATGGTATATACATAAAAAGTTAAAACTTTTCAAAGTATTAATATAAAAAGTAAAAGGTTTTCATAGTATGTACATAAAAAGTTAAAACTTTTCAAGGTATTAATATAAAAAGTTAAAGGTTTTCATGGTATATACATAAAAAGTTTAAAATTATCATTTTAAGGTATTAATATAAAAAGTAAAAGGTTTTCATGGTATATACATAAAAAGTTAAAACTTTTCAAGGTATTAATATAAAAAGTAAAAGGTTTTCATGGTATATACATAAAAAGTTAAAACTTTTCAAGGTATAAATAAAAAAGTAAAAGGTTTTCATGGTATATACATAAAAAGTTAAAACTTTTCAAGGTATTAATATAAAAAGTAAAAGGTTTTCATGGTATATACATAAAAAGTTTAAACTTTTCAAGGTATTAATATAAAAAGTAAAAGGTTTTCATGGTATATACATAAAAAGTTAAAACTTTTCAAGGTATTAATATAAAAAGTAAAAAGTTTTCATGGTATATACATAAAAAGTTAAAGCTTTTCAAGGTATTAATATAAAAAGTAAAAGGTTTTCATGGCATATACATAAAAAGTTAAAACTTTTCAAGGTATTAGTATAAAAAGTAAAAGGTTTTCATGGTATATACATAAAAAGTTAAAACTTTTCAAGATATTAATATAAAAAGTAAAAGGTTTTCATGGTATATACATAAAAAGTTAAAACTTTTCAAGGTATTAATATAAAAAGTAAAAGGTTTTCATGGTATATACATAAAAAGTTAAAACTTTTCAAGGTATTAATATAAAAAGTAAAAAGTTTTCATGGTATATACATAAAAAGTTAAAACTTTTCAAGGTATTAATATAAAAAGAAAAAGGTTTTCATGGTATATACATAAAAAGTTCAAACATTTTAAGGTATTAATATAAAAAGTAAAAGGTTTTTATGATATATACATAAAATGTTAAAGCTTTTCAAGGTATTAATATAAAAAGTAAAAGGTTTTCATGGTATATACATAAAAAGTTAAAACTTTTCAAGGTATTAATATAAAAAGTAAAAGGTTTTCATGGTATATACATAAAAAGTTAAAACTTTTCAAGGTATTAATATAAAAAGTAAAAGGTTTTCATGGTATATACATAAAAAGTTAAAACTTTTCAAAGTATTAATATAAAAAGTAAAAGGTTTTCATGGTATATACATAAAAAGTTAAAACTTTGCAAGGTATTAATATAAAAAGTAAAAGGTTTTCATGGTATATACATAAAAAGTTAAAACTTTTCAAGGTATTAATATAAAAAGTAAAAAGTTTTCATGGTATATACATAAAAAGTTAAAACTTTTCAAGGTATTAATATAAAAAGTAAAAGGTTTTCATGGTATATACATAAAAAGTTAAAACTTTTCAAGGTATTAACATAAAAAGTAAAAGGTTTTCATGGTACATACATAAAAAGTTAAAACTTTTCAAAGTATTAATATAAAAAGTAAAAGGTTTTCACGGTATATACATAAAAAGTTAAAACTTTTCAAGGTATTAATATAAAAAGTAAAAGGTTTTCATGGTATATACATAAAAAGTTAAAACTTTTCAAGGTATTAATATAAAAAGTAAAAGGTTTTCATGGTATATACATAAAAAGTTCAAACATTTTAAGGTATTAATATAAAAAGTAAACGGTTAGGTTAGGTTAGGTTAGGTTAGGTTAGTTAGGCAAGTTTTTCATGGTTTACATAAAAAGTTAAAACTTTTCAAGGTATTAATATAAAAATAAAAGATTTTCATGATATATACATAAAAAGTAAAAACTTTTCAAGGTATTAATATAAAAAGTAAAAGGTTTGCATGGTATATACATAAAAAGTTAAAACTTTTCAAAGTATTAATATAAAAAGTAAAAGGTTTTCATAGTATGTACATAAAAAGTTAAAACTTTTCAAGGTATTAATATAAAAAGTTAAAGGTTTTCATGGTATATACATAAAAAGTTTAAAATTATCATTTTAAGGTATTAATATAAAAAGTAAAAGGTTTTCATGGTATATACATAAAAAGTTAAAACTTTTCAAGGTATTAATATAAAAAGTAAAAGGTTTTCATGGTATATACATAAAAAGTTAAAACTTTTCAAGGTATAAATAAAAAAGTAAAAGGTTTTCATGGTATATACATAAAAAGTTAAAACTTTTCAAGGTATTAATATAAAAAGTAAAAGGTTTTCATGGTATATACATAAAAAGTTTAAACTTTTCAAGGTATTAATATAAAAAGTAAAAGGTTTTCATGGTATATACATAAAAAGTTAAAACTTTTCAAGGTATTAATATAAAAAGTAAAAAGTTTTCATGGTATATACATAAAAAGTTAAAGCTTTTCAAGGTATTAATATACAAAGTAAAAGGTTTTCATGGCATATACATAAAAAGTTAAAACTTTTCAAGGTATTAGTATAAAAAGTAAAAGGTTTTCATGGTATATACATAAAAAGTTAAAACTTTTCAAGATATTAATATAAAAAGTAAAAGGTTTTCATGGTATATACATAAAAAGTTAAAACTTTTCAAGGTATTAATATAAAAAGTAAAAGGTTTTCATGGTATATACATAAAAAGTTAAAACTTTTCAAGGTATTAATATAAAAAGTAAAAAGTTTTCATGGTATATACATAAAAAGTTAAAACTTTTCAAGGTATTAATATAAAAAGAAAAAGGTTTTCATGGTATATACATAAAAAGTTCAAACATTTTAAGGTATTAATATAAAAAGTAAAAGGTTTTTATGATATATACATAAAATGTTAAAGCTTTTCAAGGTATTAATATAAAAAGTAAAAGGTTTTCATGGTATATACATAAAAAGTTAAAACTTTTCAAGATATTAATATAAAAAGTAAAAGGTTTTCATGGTATATACATAAAAAGTTAAAACTTTTCAAGGTATTAATATAAAAAGTAAAAGGTTTTCATGGTATATACATAAAAAGTTAAAACTTTTCAAAGTATTAATATAAAAAGTAAAAGGTTTTCATGGTATATACATAAAAAGTTAAAACTTTTCAAGGTATTAATATAAAAAGTAAAAGGTTTTCATGGTATATACATAAAAAGTTAAAACTTTTCAAGGTATTAATATAAAAAGTAAAAAGTTTTCATGGTATATACATAAAAAGTTAAAACTTTTCAAGGTATTAATATAAAAAGTAAAAGGTTTTCATGGTATATACATAAAAAGTTAAAACTTTTCAAAAAATTAATATAAAAAGTAAAAGGTTTTCACGGTATATACATAAAAAGTTTAAACTTTTCAAGGTATAAATATAAAAAGTAAAAAGTTTTCATAGTATATACATAAAAAGTTAAAACTTTTCAAGGTATTAACATAAAAAGTAAAAGGTTTTCATGGTACATACATAAAAAGTTAAAACTTTTCAAAGTATTAATATAAAAAGTAAAAGGTTTTCACGGTATATACATAAAAAGTTAAAACTTTTCAAGGTATTAATATAAAAAGTAAAAGGTTTTCATGGTATATACATAAAAAGTTAAAACTTTTCAAGGTATTAATATAAAAAGTAAAAGGTTTTCATGGTATATACATAAAAAGTTCAAACATTTTAAGGTATTAATATAAAAAGTAAAAGGTTTTCATGGTATATACATAAAAAGTTCAAACATTTTAAGGTATTAATATAAAAAGTAAAAGGTTTTCATGGTATATACATAAAAAGTTAAAACTTTTCAAGGTATTAATATAAAAAATAAAAAGTTTTCAAGGTATATACATAAAAAGTTAAAGCTTTTCAAGGTATTAATATAAAAAGTAAAAAGTTTTCATGGTATATACATAAAAAGTTAAAGCTTTTCAAGGTAATAATATAAAAAGTAAAAAGTTTTCATGGTATATACATAAAAAGTTAAAACTTTTGAAGGTATTAATATAAAAAGTAAAAGGTTTTCATGGTATATACATAAAAAGTTAAAGCTTTTCAAGGTATTAATATAAAAAGTAAAAGGTTTTCATGGTATATACATAAAAAGTTAAAACTTTTCAAGGTATTAATATAAAAAGTAAAAGGTTTTCATGGTATATACATAAAAAGTTAAAACTTTTCAAGGTATTAATATAAAAAGTAAAAGGTTTTCATGGTATATACATAAAAAGTTCAAACATTTTAAGGTATTAATATAAAAAGTAAAAGGTTTTCATGGTATATACATAAAAAGTTAAAACTTTTCAAGGTATTAATATAAAAAGTAATATGTATTCATGGTATATACATAAAAAGTTAAAACTTTTCAAGGTATTAATATAAAAAGTAAAAGGTTTTCATGGTATATACATAAAAAGTTAAAACTTTTCAAGGTATTAATATAAAAAGTAAAAGGTTTTCATGGTATATACATAAAAAGTTAAAACTTTTCAAGGTATTAATATAAAAAGTAAAAAGTTTTCATGGTATATACATAAAAAGTTAAAACTTTTCAAGGTATTAATATAAAAAGTAAAAGGTTTTCATGGTATATACATAAAAAGTTAAAACTTTTCAAGGTATTAATATAAAAAGTAAAAAGTTTTCATGGTATATACATAAAAAGTTAAAACTTTTCAAGGTATTAATATAAAAAGTAAAAGGTTTTCATGGTATATACATAAAAAGTTAAAACTTTTCAAAAAATTAATATAAAAAGTAAAAGGTTTTCACGGTATATACATAAAAAGTTTAAACTTTTCAAGGTATAAATATAAAAAGTAAAAAGTTTTCATAGTATATACATAAAAAGTTAAAACTTTTCAAGGTATTAACATAAAAAGTAAAAGGTTTTCATGGTACATACATAAAAAGTTAAAACTTTTCAAAGTATTAATATAAAAAGTAAAAGGTTTTCACGGTATATACATAAAAAGTTAAAACTTTTCAAGGTATTAATATAAAAAGTAAAAGGTTTTCATGGTATATACATAAAAAGTTAAAACTTTTCAAGGTATTAATATAAAAAGTAAAAGGTTTTCATGGTATATACATAAAAAGTTCAAACATTTTAAGGTATTAATATAAAAAGTAAAAGGTTTTCATGGTATATACATAAAAAGTTCAAACATTTTAAGGTATTAATATAAAAAGTAAAAGGTTTTCATGGTATATACATAAAAAGTTAAAACTTTTCAAGGTATTAATATAAAAAATAAAAAGTTTTCAAGGTATATACATAAAAAGTTAAAGCTTTTCAAGGTATTAATATAAAAAGTAAAAAGTTTTCATGGTATATACATAAAAAGTTAAAGCTTTTCAAGGTAATAATATAAAAAGTAAAAAGTTTTCATGGTATATACATAAAAAGTTAAAACTTTTGAAGGTATTAATATAAAAAGTAAAAGGTTTTCATGGTATATACATAAAAAGTTAAAGCTTTTCAAGGTATTAATATAAAAAGTAAAAGGTTTTCATGGTATATACATAAAAAGTTAAAACTTTTCAAGGTATTAATATAAAAAGTAAAAGGTTTTCATGGTATATACATAAAAAGTTAAAACTTTTCAAGGTATTAATATAAAAAGTAAAAGGTTTTCATGGTATATACATAAAAAGTTCAAACATTTTAAGGTATTAATATAAAAAGTAAAAGGTTTTCATGGTATATACATAAAAAGTTAAAACTTTTCAAGGTATTAATATAAAAAGTAATATGTATTCATGGTATATACATAAAAAGTTAAAACTTTTCAAGGTATTAATATAAAAAGTAAAAGGTTTTCATGGTATATACATAAAAAGTTAAAACTTTTCAAGGTATTAATATAAAAAGTAAAAGGTTTTCATGGTATATACATAAAAAGTTAAAACTTTTCAAGGTATTAATATAAAAAGTAAAAAGTTTTCATGGTATATACATAAAAAGTTAAAACTTTTCAAGGTATTAATATAAAAAATAAAAAGTTTTCATGGTATATACATAAAAAGTTAAAGCTTTTCAAGGTATTAATATAAAAAGTAAAAAGTTTTCATGGTATATACATAAAAAGTTAAAGCTTTTCAAGGTATTAATATAAAAAGTAAAAAGTTTTCATGGTATATACATAAAAAGTTAAAACTTTTGAAGGTATTAATATAAAAAGTAAAAGGTTTTCATGGTATATACATAAAAAGTTAAAGCTTTTCAAGGTATTAATATAAAAAGTAAAAGGTTTTCATGGTATATACATAAAAAGTTAAAACTTTTCAAGATATTAATATAAAAAGTAAAAGGTTTTCATGGTATATACATAAAAAGTTCAAACATTTTAAGGTATTAATATAAAAAGTAAAAAGTTTTCATGGTATATACATATAATGTTAAAGCTTTTCAAGGTATTAATATAAAAAGTAAAAGGTTAGGTTAGGTTAGGTTAGGTTAGGTTAGTTAGGCAAGTTTTTCATGGTTTACATAAAAAGTTAAAACTTTTCAAGGTATTAATATAAAAATAAAAGATTTTCATGATATATACATAAAAAGTAAAAACTTTTCAAGGTATTAATATATAAAGTAAAAGGTTTGCATGGTATATACATAAAAAGTTAAAACTTTTTAAGGTATTAATATAAAAAGTAAAAGGTGTTCATGGTTTATACATAAAAAGTTAAAACTTTTCAAGGTATTAATATAAAAAGTAAAAAGTTTTCATAGTATATACATAAAAAGTTAAAACTTTTCAAAGTATTAATATAAAAAGTAAAAGGTTTTCATGCTGTATACATAAAAAGTTAAAACTTTTCAAGATATTAATATAAAAAGTAAAAGGTTTTCACGGTATATACATAAAAAGTTTAAACTTTTCAAGGTATAAATATAAAAAGTAAAAGGTTTTCATGGAATATACATAAAAAGTTAAAACTTTTCAAGGTATTAATATAAAAAGTAAAAAGTTTTCATAGTATATACATAAAAAGTTAAAACTTTTCAAGGTATTAACATAAAAAGTAAAAGGTTTTCATGGTACATACATAAAAAATTAAAACTTTTCAAGGTATTAATATAAAAAGTAAAAGGTTTTCATGGTATATATATAAAAAGTTAAAACTTTTCAAGGTATTAATATAAAAAGTAAAAAGTTTTCATGGTATATACATAAAAAGTTCAAACTTTTCAAGGTATTAATATAAAAAGAAAAAGGTTTTCTTGGTATATACATAAAAAGTTAAAACTTTTCAAGGTATTAATATAAAAAGTAAAAGGTTTTCATGGTATATACATAAAAAGTTCAAACATTTTAAGGTATTAATATAAAAAGTAAAAGGTTTTCATGGTATATACATAAAATGTTAAAACTTTTCAAGGTATTAATATAAAAAATTAAAGGTTTTCATGGTATATACATAAAAAGTTAAAACTTTTCAAGGTATTAGTATAAAAAGTAAAAGGTTTTCATGGTGTATACATAAAAAGGTAAAACTTTTCAAAAAATTAATATAAAAAGTAAAAGGTTTTCACGGTATATACATAAAAAGTTTAAACTTTTCAAGGTATAAATATAAAAAGTAAAAAGTTTTCATAGTATATACATAAAAAGTTAAAACTTTTCAAAGTATTAATATAAAAAGTAAAAGGTTTTCATGGTGTATACATAAAAAGTTAAAACTTTTCAAGATATTCATATAAAAAATAAAAGGTTTTCACGGTATATACATAAAAAGTTAAAACTTTTCAAGGTATTAGTATAAAAAGTAAAAGGTTTTCATGGTATATACATAAAAAGTTAAAACTTTTCAAGGTATTAATATAAAAAGTAAAAGGTTTTCATGGTATATACATAAAAAGTTAAAACTTTTCAAGGTATTAATATAAAAAGTAAAAAGTTTTCATGGTATATACATAAAAAGTTTAAAATTTTCAAGGTATTAATATAAAAAGTAAAAGGTTTTCATGGTATATACATAAAAAGTTAAAACTTTTCAAGATATTAATATAAAAAGTAAAAGGTTTTCATGGTATAGACATAAAAAGTTCAATCATTTTAAGGTATTAATATAAAAAGTAAAAGGTTTTCATGGTATATACATAAAAAGTTAAAACATTTCAAGGTATTAATATAAAAAGTAATAGGTATTCATGGTATATACATAAAAAGTTAAAACTTTTCAAGGTATTAATATAAAAAGTAATAGGTATTCATGGTATATACATAAAAAGTTAAAACTTTTCAAGGTATTAATATAAAAAGTAAAAGGTTTTCATGGTATATACATAAAAAGTTAAAACTTTTCAAGGTATTAATATAAAAAGTAAAAGGTTTTCATGGTATATAAATAAAAAGTTTAAACTTTTCAAGGTAATAATATAAAAAGTAAAAAGTTTTCATGGTATATACATAAAAAGTTAAAACTTTTCAAGGTATTAATATAAAAAGTAAAAGGTTTTCATGGTATATACATAAAAAGTTAAAACTTTTCAAGGTATTAATATAAAAAGTAAAAAGTTTTCATGGTATATACATAAAAAGTTAAAACTTTTCAAGGTATTAATATAAAAAGAAAAAGGTTTTCATGGTATATACATAAAAAGTTAAAACTTTTCAAGGTATTAATATAAAAAGTAAAAGGTTTTCATGGTATATACATAAAAAGTTCAAACATTTTAAGGTACTAATATAAAAAGTAAAAGGTTTTCATGGTATATACATAAAATGTTAAAACTTTTCAAGGTATTAACATAAAAAATTAAAGGTTTTCATGGTATATACATAAAAAGTTAACACTTTTCAAGGTATTAGTATAAAAAGTAAAAGGTTTTCATGGTGTATACATAAAAAGTTAAAACTTTTCAAAAAATTAATATAAAAAGTAAAAGGTTTTCACGGTATATACATAAAAAGTTTAAACTTTTCAAGGTATAAATATAAAAAGTAAAAAGTTTTCATAGTATATACATAAAAAGTTAAAACTTTTCAAGGTATTAACATAAAAAGTAAAAGGTTTTCATGGTACATACATAAAAAGTTAAAACTTTTCAAAGTATAAATATAAAAAGTAAAAGGTTTTCACGGTATATACATAAAAAGTTAAAACTTTTCAAGGTATTAATATAAAAAGTAAAAGGTTTTCATGGTATATACATAAAAAGTTAAAACTTTTCAAGGTATTAATATAAAAAGTAATATGTATTCATGGTATATACATAAAAAGTTAAAACTTTTCAAGGTATTAATATAAAAAGTAAAAGGTTTTCATGGTATATACATAAAAAGTTAAAACTTTTCAAGGTATTAATATAAAAAGTAAAAGGTTTTCATGGTATATACATAAAAAGTTAAAACTTTTCAAGGTATTAATATAAAAAGTAAAAGGTTTTCATGGTATATACATAAAAAGTTAAAACTTTTCAATGTATTAATATAAAAAGTAATATGTATTCATGGTATATACATAAAAAGTTAAAACTTTTCAAGGTATTAATATAAAAAGTAAAAGGTTTTCATGGTATATACATAAAAAGTTAAAACTTTTCAAGGTATTAATATAAAAAGTAAAAGGTTTTCATGGTATATACATAAAAAGTTAAAACTTTTCAAGGTATTAATATAAAAAGTAAAAAGTTTTCATGGTATATACATAAAAAGTTTAAAATTTTCAAAGTATTAATATAAAAAGTAAAAGGTTTTCATGGTATATACAGAAAAAGTTAAAACTTTTCAAGGTATTAATATAAAAAGTAAAAAGTTTTCATAGTATATACATAAAAAGTTAAAACTTTTCAAAGTATTAATATAAAAAGTAAAAGGTTTTCATGGTGTATACATAAAAAGTTAAAACTTTTCAAGATATTCATATAAAAAGTAAAAGGTTTTCACGGTATATACATAAAAAGTTTAAACTTTTCAAGGTATAAATATAAAGAGTAAAAGGTTTTCATGGGATATACATAAAAAGTTAAAACTTTTCAAGGTATTAATATAAAAAGTAAAAAGTTTTCCTAGTACATACATAAAAAGTTAAAACTTTTCAAGGTATTAACATAAAAAGTAAAAGGTTTTCATGGTACATACATAAAAAGTTAAAACTTTTCAAGGTATTAATATAAAAAGTAAAAGGTTTTCATGGTATATACATAAAAAGTTAAAACTTTTCAAGGTATTAATATAAAAAGTAAAAAGTTTTCATGGTATATACATAAAAAGTTAAAACTTTTCAAGGTATTAATATAAAAAGAAAAAGGTTTTCATGGTATATACATAAAAAGTTCAAACTTTTCAAGGTATTAACATAAAAAGTAAAAGGTTTTTATGAAATATACATAAAATGTTAAAGCTTTTCAAGGTATTAATATAAAAAGTAAAAGGTTTTCATGGTATATACATAAAAAGTTAAAACTTTTCAAGGTATTAATATAAAAAGTAAAAGGTTTTCATGGTATATACATAAAAAGTTAAAACTTTTCAAGGTATTAATATAAAAAGTAAAAGGTTTTCATGGTATATACATAAAAAGTTAAAACTTTTCAAGGTATTAATATAAAAAGTAAAAGGTTTTCATGGTATATACATAAAAAGTTAAAACTTTTCAATGTATTAATATAAAAAGTAATATGTATTCATGGTATATACATAAAAAGTTAAAACTTTTCAAGGTATTAATATAAAAAGTAAAAGGTTTTCATGGTATATACATAAAAAGTTAAAACTTTTCAAGGTATTAATATAAAAAGTAAAAGGTTTTCATGGTATATACATAAAAAGTTAAAACTTTTCAAGGTATTAATATAAAAAGTAAAAAGTTTTCATGGTATATACATAAAAAGTTTAAAATTTTCAAAGTATTAATATAAAAAGTAAAAGGTTTTCATGGTATATACAGAAAAAGTTAAAACTTTTCAAGGTATTAATATAAAAAGTAAAAAGTTTTCATAGTATATACATAAAAAGTTAAAACTTTTCAAAGTATTAATATAAAAAGTAAAAGGTTTTCATGGTGTATACATAAAAAGTTAAAACTTTTCAAGATATTCATATAAAAAGTAAAAGGTTTTCACGGTATATACATAAAAAGTTTAAACTTTTCAAGGTATAAATATAAAGAGTAAAAGGTTTTCATGGGATATACATAAAAAGTTAAAACTTTTCAAGGTATTAATATAAAAAGTAAAAAGTTTTCCTAGTACATACATAAAAAGTTAAAACTTTTCAAGGTATTAACATAAAAAGTAAAAGGTTTTCATGGTACATACATAAAAAGTTAAAACTTTTCAAGGTATTAATATAAAAAGTAAAAGGTTTTCATGGTATATACATAAAAAGTTAAAACTTTTCAAGGTATTAATATAAAAAGTAAAAAGTTTTCATGGTATATACATAAAAAGTTAAAACTTTTCAAGGTATTAATATAAAAAGAAAAAGGTTTTCATGGTATATACATAAAAAGTTCAAACTTTTCAAGGTATTAACATAAAAAGTAAAAGGTTTTTATGAAATATACATAAAATGTTAAAGCTTTTCAAGGTATTAATATAAAAAGTAAAAGGTTTTCATGGTATATACATAAAAAGTTAAAACTTTTCAAGGTATTAATATAAAA
This sequence comes from Ophonus ardosiacus, assembly GCA_943142095.1. Classification (NCBI taxonomy): domain Eukaryota; kingdom Metazoa; phylum Arthropoda; class Insecta; order Coleoptera; family Carabidae; genus Ophonus; species Ophonus ardosiacus. Next base: position 37,298,380 of record OW964832.1, on the reverse strand, counting down.
AGTAAAAGGTTTTCATGGTATATACATAAAAAGTTAAAACTTTTCAAAGTATTAATATAAAAAGTAAAAGGTTTTCATAGTATGTACATAAAAATTTAAAACTTTTCAAGGTATTAATATAAAAAGTAAAAGGTTTTCATGGTATATACATAAAAAGTTAAAACTTTTCAAGGTATTAACATAAAAAGTAAAAGGTTTTCATAGTACATACATAAAAAGTTAAAACTTTTCAAGGTATAAATATAAAAAGTAAAAAGTTTTCATAGTATATACATAAAAAGTTAAAACTTTTCAAGGTATTAACATAAAAAGTAAAAGATTTTCATGGTACATACATAAAAAGTAAAGATGTGCCGACTAGTCGGCGACTAGTCGGTAAAGCCGACTATCCGGCCACTATCGTAGTCGGCGACTATTCGGCGACTATTCGGCAAAGAGCGCCGACTGTCCGGCTTTTTACTTTATATTTCTCAATAAAATGTATGTAGGGGGAATTACATTAAATAAAAACCTTGATTGTTTATTAATATTTTTATTTTATAATCAGTCTTACACATTTTGAAATGTAAAGCAAAGCATCCTTTCCTTTGGTAATCAGTTTCTAAAATTACTTGCTTGTAAAGAAAACATATCTATGACATTTACGTCACGGAAATCCCCGAAACAGTGATCGGCTTGGCCGACTAATCGGCCGACTAGTCGGCCTCTTTACAATCGACTAATCGGCTAGTCGGCTAGTCGGCCAAAATCATAATCGGCACATCTCTAGTATATACATAAAAAGTTAAAACTTTTCAAGGTATTAATATAAAAAGTAAAAGGTTTTCATGGTATATACATAAAAAGTTAAAACTTTTCAAGGTATTAATATAAAAAGTAAAAGGTTTTCATGGTATATACATAAAAAGTTAAAACTTTTCAAGGTATTAATATAAAAAGTAAAAGGTTTTCATGGTATATACATAAAAAGTTTAAACTTTTCAAGGTATTAATATAAAAAGTAAAAGGTTTTCATGGTATATACATAAAAAGTTAAAACTTTTCAAGGTATTAATATAAAAAGTAAAAAGTTTTCATGGTATATACATAAAAAGTTAAAGCTTTTCAAGGTATTAATATAAAAAGTAAAAGGTTTTCATGGTATATACATAAAAAGTTAAAACTTTTCAAGGTATTAATATAAAAAGTAAAAGGTTTTCATGGTATATACATAAAAAGTTAAAACTTTTCAAGGTATTAATATAAAAAGTAAAAAGTTTTCATGGTATATACATAAAAAGTTAAAGCTTTTCAAGGTATTAATATAAAAAGTAAAAGGTTTTCATGGCATATACATAAAAAGTTAAAACTTTTCAAGGTATTAATAAAAAAGTAAAAGGTTTTCATGGTATATACACAAAAAGTTAAAACTTTTCAAGGTATTAATATAAAAAGTAAAAGGTTTTCATGGTATATACATAAAAAGTTAAAACTTTTCAAGGTATTAATATAAAAAGTAAAAGGTTTTCATGGTATATACATAAAAAGTTAAAACTTTTCAAGGTATTAATATAAAAAGTAAAAAGTTTTCATGGTATATACATAAAAAGTTAAAACTTTTCAAGGTATTAATATAAAAAGAAAAAGGTTTTCATGGTATATACATAAAAAGTTCAAACATTTTAAGGTATTAATATAAAAAGTAAAAGGTTTTTATGATATATACATAAAATGTTAAAGCTTTTCAAGGTATTAATATAAAAAGTAAGAGGTTTTCATGGTATTTACATAAAAAGTTAAAACTTTTCAAGGTATTAATATAAAAAGTAAAAGGTTTTCATGGTATATACATAAAAAGTTAAAACTTTTCAAAGTATTAATATAAAAAGTAAAAGGTTTTCATAGTATGTACATAAAAAGTTAAAACTTTTCAAGGTATTAATATAAAAAGTAAAAGGTTTTCATGGTATATACATAAAAAGTTTAAAATTATCATTTTAAGGTATTAATATAAAAAGTAAAAGGTTTTCATGGTATATACATAAAAAGTTAAAACTTTTCAAGGTATTAATATAAAAAGTAAAAGGTTTTCATGGTATATACATAAAAAGTTAAAACTTTTCAAGGTATAAATAAAAAAGTAAAAGGTTTTCATGGTATATACATAAAAAGTTAAAACTTTTCAAGGTATTAATATAAAAAGTAAAAGGTTTTCATGGTATATACATAAAAAGTTTAAACTTTTCAAGGTATTAATATAAAAAGTAAAAGGTTTTCATGGTATATACATAAAAAGTTAAAACTTTTCAAGGTATTAATATAAAAAGTAAAAAGTTTTCATGGTATATACATAAAAAGTTAAAGCTTTTCAAGGTATTAATATAAAAAGTAAAAGGTTTTCATGGCATATACATAAAAAGTTAAAACTTTTCAAGGTATTAGTATAAAAAGTAAAAGGTTTTCATGGTATATACATAAAAAGTTAAAACTTTTCAAGATATTAATATAAAAAGTAAAAGGTTTTCATGGTATATACATAAAAAGTTAAAACTTTTCAAGGTATTAATATAAAAAGTAAAAGGTTTTCATGGTATATACATAAAAAGTTAAAACTTTTCAAGGTATTAATATAAAAAGTAAAAAGTTTTCATGGTATATACATAAAAAGTTAAAACTTTTCAAGGTATTAATATAAAAAGAAAAAGGTTTTCATGGTATATACATAAAAAGTTCAAACATTTTAAGGTATTAATATAAAAAGTAAAAGGTTTTTTTAAAAAAAAAAAAAAAAAACGTGTGCTGTGAAACAAACAAGACTGGTTCCTGTCAGCTTCTGGTTTCATCGGCCGTTTTTATATTACCGAAGCCTATCTAATTGTTAATTTTGGTCTTTACGCCATCAGCAACTACCAAGTTTTTCAGATAAGTATTATCTTTCTTATACATTTATTATAACGTTAAATTTTTACATTATATATATTTGAATTTTCAAAAATTTGATTTTGTTTATTAGTTACGGTTTTAGCATAACTAGATTATAATTTATTATATTTTTGACAGTTTGACAGCTGTCAAATACAGAATTATATACATACATAAATTCAATATAAAGTTTTCAATTTTTAAATAAGGATAAAGAAATAAATAAACAAAAAAGTAATTAATACCAAATTTTATAGGAAACTATTGTTAAAATGAAAGGCTGACTTAAATACTTTTCTTATACTTCAGTCAAAGACGAGTCTGGTAAACTGCTTTGACTTCTACTCTTACCGAAAAAACCCGTTTTCTGTCTACTCTGTCCTTCTTATCTTTTATGTATAGTAAAATGAAGAATAAATGGAGAATGTATGATGAGTGTAAATTTGGGACATGGAATGTCAGAAGTGTGAATGGCAAAGAGAATGAGTTGATGAATGCAATGCGAATGTACAGTGTAGATGTTTTGTGTGTAACTGAAACAATGAGGAAAGGTTGTTGTGAGGAAGAAGTGGATGGCATTTTTTGTTTGTGGTCGGGAGTTCGAGAGATTGAGCATGCTAAGCATGGTGTAGGTATACTTGTGAGTGAAAGAATGAAGCCGTTTATACGAAGTTATGGTTGTATTTCTTCGAGAATTTCTTGGATGAGATTCAAGGTAGGCTATATACGAATCTTCGTTGTGTCCGCTTACGGTCCAACAAAATCTGAAAATGACCTTGAAAAAGATCAGTTTTGGATGTCGATAAATAATGTAATTGATTTGTGTGATCCGGGTGAGAGGGTGATAGTATGTGGCGATTTGAATGGATGGGTGGGTGTAAAACGAAGTGAATCAGAGCATGTGTTGGGACGTTTCGGTGATTGTCGAGTGAATGACAATGGTAAGAGAATTGTTTCATTTTGCTTGGAAAGAAATCTCTTCATTTCAAATACCATTTTTAAACATAAGTTAGCTCACATATACACCTGGGAAAATGTGGTTCAGAATAAACGTAGTGTAATTGACTTTGTAATCTATGATGAGCGTTTGAGGAGTATGATTGTAGATACGCGTGTGAAAAGAGGCGCTGAATTGGGTACAAATGATCATTATTTGGTTGTGTCGCGAATGCGGTTAAATAAATTTTGGCGAATGAAGGAGAAAAGTTCTGGGCAAATGTTTCGTGTGAAATCCTGTGCCCTTTTAAATGAAGATGTTAGGATAAAATTTGTTGATAGATTGAATGAATCCATGCCTGAATGTGAGCCTAATTATGAATGTAATATAAATGAAGTTTGGAAGAAATTTAAGGATTCCCTCCTTAAATGTGCAAAAGAAGTTTGTGGTGAAAGCAGATTAGACTGTTGTCCGAAAAATGCGTGGTGGAATGAACAGGTGAAAGAAGCGATTGCTGAGAAAAAGAGGGCGTATTTAAAGTTTTTAAATGTCAAGGATTCGCCTGGGAGGTTGCGCGAAGAATGTTTGATAGAGTATAGAAGGAAGAATAAATGGGTGAAGCAAGTGGTGAGAGAAAGTAAAAAACAATTTGATGATTTGTTGAGTGAAAGGTTGACAAATGATTTTAGTACAAATAAACGATTGTTTTGGTTGAGTGTGAAGAGATTGCGGGGTGGAAGTGGTCGAGTTGTGAAAGCTGTGAAGAGTGCGAATGGAGAGTTATTGTGGAATGAATTAGACGTAAGGAATAGATGGTGTGAGTATTTTAAGGGTTTGTACGGAGGTGAGATTGAGAGGGATGATAGTAGCGACGCTGCAAGTGAAAATGATAGTGAAGATGATTATGATATAGATGAAAGTGAAGTATGTGATGCATTAGCGCGTGTAAGGAATGGTAAGGCTGCGGGTTTGGATGGGATTACAAATGAGATGTTGAAGTATGGGGGAGAGAAAGTATTTGATTGGTTAATGTATTTATTTAGATTTTGTCTAAAACGTTGTGTAGTTCCTGATGATTGGAAAAAAGCTGTTATTTGTCCTTTATTCAAAGGCAAAGGCAGTTCGAGTGAATGTACAAATTTTCGCGCGATAAGTCTGTTGAGTGTGGTAGGGAAACTCTTTGGTAAGGTTTTAATTCATAAGGTGCGAACCTTAACAATTTCAAAAATTAGTGACGTTCAGGGTGGTTTTTTGCCTGAGAGGGGATGTGTCGATCAATTGTTCGCTCTTCGTATGATTGTAGAGAAGTCACTTGACAAGAACAAGAAGGTGTTCTGTGGCTTTCTAGATTTAAAGAAGGCGTATGATAGTGTTCTTCGAGATACTTTGTGGGGTGTACTAAGAAAGTACGGCGTGAATGGAAACTGGTTGGGAGCGATTCGAGCGTTGTATGAGGGTAGTGAAGCTGCTGTGAGAATAGATGGCAGGTTGAGTAGTTGGTTTCGTATAAATGTAGGTGTTAAACAGGGTTGTGGTATGTCTCCGTGGTTGTTTAATTTGTATATGGATGTGTTGTTGCGGAAGGCGTTGAGTGGATTGGATGGTGTACATATTGGAGAAAGTATTGTGCCTGCGTTAGCGTATGCGGATGATGTAGTTGTCTTAAGTGAAAATGAAGAGCAACTGAGAAGAATGATAGAGAGAATAAACGAAGTTGGAAGAAGTATGAATTTAATGTTGAATGTTGATAAATCTAAGGTGTTAGTATTTGAAAGGAGTGAATTGGTGACTGAGTGCAATGTGTTGGTGAATGGAGTAAAACTGGAGCAGGTGAATGAGTTTGTATATTTGGGTAGCATGATGTCGAGGGATGGACGAATTGACCGTGAAATTGATAGGAGGGTGAGTGCGGGATGTAAGGTAATGGGTGCTCTGGGCACGTTTGCTCGTAACGTAAACGTATCTAGAGAAGCTCGGTTAAGTGTTTATAATGGAGTGCTGGTGCCTGCTTTGATGTATGGAAGTGAATGTTGGGCATGGACGAGAAAGCATAAAAGGAAAGTGACTGCTGTGGAAATGCGGTATTTACGTGGTGTTTGTGGGTATACAAGACGGGATCGCGTGAGGAATAATTTGGTGTATGAAGAATGTATGGTTAGGAAGAATGTAGTTAAGAGAGTTGGAGTGAGTCAGTTGAGATGGTTTGGTCATGTGGAGAGAATGATAAGTGAACGACTTGTAAAACGCATATATGTTGGTAAAGTTGAGGGTGTTCGATTGCGTGGCCGTCCAGTGTGTAAGTGGATGGATGTGATTGGTAGTGTTTTGAAGGAGCGTAAGTTTCCGAGTGGAAAGAGAAGAAGAGCATGTATGAATACGATTATGAATGTGGCTGAGGCGAAAGAAGTTTGCCAGGATAGGAATGTGTGGCGTAGGATGATTGTTTCGTAATTATTGTGGTGTAAAGATGAATGGTTAGTAAGAAAGTTTTGTGAGAATGGAGAGACAGCTGAACTTTTATGTGGACGAGAAGAATGAAGTATGTTTGTACAGGAGTGTGTAGCGAAAGATGATTTTTGTGTAACTATTATTGTGGTCCGGATGCGGTTATTCGCTACCGAAAATCGGTCACTTTAATATGTTATTATGTATGAATACGATTATGAATGTGGCTGTGGTGAAAGAAGTATGCATGGATAGGAATGTGTTGCGAAGGATGATTGTTTCGTAATTATTGTGGTGTAAAGATAAATGGTTAGTAAGAATGTTTTGTGAGAATGGAGAGACAGCTGAACTTTTATGCGGACGAGAAGAATGAAGTATGTTTGTACAGGAGTGTGTAGCGAAAGATGATTTTTGTGTAACTATTATTGTGGTCCGGATGCGGTTATTCGCTACCGAAAATCGGTCACTTTAATATGTTATTATGTATGAATACGTTTATGAATGAGGCTGTGGTGAAAGAAGTATGCATGGATAGGAATGTGTAGCGAAAGATGATTGTTGCGTAACTATTATTGTGGTCCGGATGCGGTTATTCGCTACCGAAAATCGGTCACAATGATATGTTCTTGAATGAATGTTATGATGATTTTGGGCAAGGCGGAAGAAGAATGTTTTTAAAGAGTTAAGTGATTCTGTGGAGCACTTGCTTTCATCCCTTTTCTTATTATTTTCGGGTTTTTGCTAACCCACTAAGTGGGAAACGCGTGATTTTATGTATGTATGTATGTATGTATGATATATACATAAAATGTTAAAGCTTTTCAAGGTATTAATATAAAAAGTAAAAGGTTTTCATGGTATATACATAAAAAGTTAAAACTTTTCAAGGTATTAATATAAAAAGTAAAAGGTTTTCATGGTATATACATAAAAAGTTAAAACTTTTCAAGGTATTAATATAAAAAGTGAAAGGTTTTCATGGTATATACATAAAAAGTTAAAACTTTTCAAAGTATTAATATAAAAAGTAAAAGGTTTTCATGGTATATACATAAAAAGTTAAAACTTTTCAAGGTATTAATATAAAAAGTAAAAGGTTTTCATGGTATATACATAAAAAGTTAAAACTTTTCAAGGTATTAATATAAAAAGTAAAAAGTTTTCATGGTATATACATAAAAAGTTAAAACTTTTCAAGGTATTAATATAAAAAGTAAAAGGTTTTCATGGTATATACATAAAAAGTTAAAACTTTTCAAAAAATTAATATAAAAAGTAAAAGGGTTTCACGGTATATACATAAAAAGTTTAAACTTTTCAAGGTATAAATATAAAAAGTAAAAAGTTTTCATAGTATATACATAAAAAGTTAAAACTTTTCAAGGTATTAACATAAAAAGTAAAAGGTTTTCATGGTACATACATAAAAAGTTAAAACTTTTCAAAGTATTAATATAAAAAGTAAAAGGTTTTCACGGTATATACATAAAAAGTTAAAACTTTTCAAGGTATTAATATAAAAAGTAAAAGGTTTTCATGGTATATACATAAAAAGTTAAAACTTTTCAAGGTATTAATATAAAAAGTAAAAGGTTTTCATGGTATATACATAAAAAGTTCAAACATTTTAAGGTATTAATATAAAAAGTAAAAGGTTTTCATGGTATATACATAAAAAGTTCAAACATTTTAAGGTATTAATATAAAAAGTAAAAGGTTTTCATGGTATATACATAAAAAGTTAAAACTTTTCAAGGTATTAATATAAAAAATAAAAAGTTTTCAAGGTATATACATAAAAAGTTAAAGCTTTTCAAGGTATTAATATAAAAAGTAAAAAGTTTTCATGGTATATACATAAAAAGTTAAAGCTTTTCAAGGTATTAATATAAAAAGTAAAAAGTTTTCATGGTATATACATAAAAAGTTAAAACTTTTGAAGGTATTAATATAAAAAGTAAAAGGTTTTCATGGTATATACATAAAAAGTTAAAGCTTTTCAAGGTATTAATATAAAAAGTAAAAGGTTTTCATGGTATATACATAAAAAGTTAAAACTTTTCAAGGTATTAATATAAAAAGTAAAAGGTTTTCATGGTATATACATAAAAAGTTAAAACTTTTCAAGGTATTAATATAAAAAGTAAAAGGTTTTCATGGTATATACATAAAAAGTTCAAACATTTTAAGGTATTAATATAAAAAGTAAAAGGTTTTCATGGTATATACATAAAAAGTTAAAACTTTTCAAGGTATTAATATAAAAAATAAAAAGTTTTCAAGGTATATACATAAAAAGTTAAAGCTTTTCAAGGTATTAATATAAAAAGTAAAAAGTTTTCATGGTATATACATAAAAAGTTAAAGCTTTTCAAGGTATTAATATAAAAAGTAAAAAGTTTTCATGGTATATACATAAAAAGTTAAAACTTTTGAAGGTATTAATATAAAAAGTAAAAGGTTTTCATGGTATATACATAAAAAGTTAAAACTTTTCAAGGTATTAATATAAAAAGTAAAAGGTTTTCATGGTATATACATAAAAAGTTAAAACTTTTCAAGGTATTAATATAAAAAGTAATAGTTATTCATGGTATATACATAAAAAGTTAAAACTTTTCAAGGTATTAATATAAAAAGTAAAAGGTTTTCATGGTATATACATAAAAAGTTAAAACTTTTCAAGGTATTAATATAAAAAGTAAATGGTTTTCATGGTATATACATAAAAAGTTTAAACTTTTCAAGGTATTAATATAAAAAGTAAAAAGTTTTCATGGTATATACATAAAAAGTTAAAACTTTTCAAGGTATTAATATAAAAAGTAAAAGGTTTTCATGGTATATACATAAAAAGTTAAAACTTTTCAAAGTATTAATATAAAAAGTAAAAGGTTTTCATGGTATATACATGAAAAGTTAAAACTTTTCAAGGTATTAATATAAAAAATAAAAAGTTTTCATGGTATATACATAAAAAGTTAAAGCTTTTCAAGGTATTAATATAAAAAGTAAAAGTTTTCATGGTATATACATAAAAAGTTAAAGCTTTTCAAGGTATTAATATAAAAAGTAAAAAGTTTTCATGGTATATACATAAAAAGTTAAAACTTTTCAAGGTATTAATATAAAAAGTAAAAAGTTTTCATGGTATATACATAAAAAGTTAAAGCTTTTCAAGGTATTAATATAAAAAGTAAAAGGTTTTCATGGTATATACATAAAAAGTTTAAACTTTTCAAGGTATTAATATAAAAAGTAAAAGGTTTTCATGGTATATACATAAAAAGTTCAAACATTTTAAGGTATTAATATAAAAAGTAAAAGGTTTTCATGGTATATACATAAAAAGTTAAAACTTTTCAAGGTATTAATATAAAAAATAAAAAGTTTTCATGGTATATACATAAAAAGTTAAAGCTTTTCAAGGTATTAATATAAAAAGTAAAAAGTTTTCATGGTATATACATAAAAAGTTAAAGCTTTTCAAGGTATTAATATAAAAAGTAAAAAGTTTTCATGGTATATACATAAAAAGTTAAAACTTTTGAAGGTATTAATATAAAAAGTAAAAGGTTTTCATGGTATATACATAAAAAGTTAAAACTTTTCAAGGTATTAATATAAAAAGTAAAAGTTTTTCATGGTATATACATAAAAAGTTAAAACTTTTCAAGGTATTAATATAAAAAGTAAATGGTTTTCATGGTATATACATAAAAAGTTTAAACTTTTCAAGGTATTAATATAAAAAGTAAAAAGTTTTCATGGTATATACATAAAAAGTTAAAACTTTTCAAGGTATTAATATAAAAAGTAAAAGGTTTTCATGGTATATACATAAAAAGTTAAAACTTTTCAAAGTATTAATATAAAAAGTAAAAGGTTTTCATGGTATATACATAAAAAGTTAAAACTTTTCAAGGTATTAATATAAAAATAAAAGGTTTTCATGGTATATACATAAAAAGTTAAAACTTTTCAAGGTATTAATATAAAAAGTAAAAGGTTTTCATGGTATATACATAAAAAGTTAAAACTTTTCAAGGTATTAATATAAAAAGTAAAAGGTTTTCATGGTATATACATAAAAAGTTAAAACTTTTCAAGGTATTAATATAAAAAGTAAAAGATTTACATGGTATATACATAAAAAGTTAAAGCTTTTCAAGGTATTAATATAAAAAATAAAAGGTTTTCATTGTATATACATAAAAAGTTAAAGCTTTTCAAGGTATTAATATAAAAAGTAAAAGGTTTTCATGGTATATACATAAAAAGTTAAAACTTTTCAAGGTATTAATATAAAAAGTAGTAGTTATTCATGGTATATACATAAAAAGTTAAAACTTTTCAAGGTATTAATATAAAAAGTAAAAGGTTTTCATGGTATATACATAAAAAGTTAAAACTTTTCAAGGTATTAATATAAAAAATAAAAAGTTTTCATGGTATATACATAAAAAGTTAAAGCTTTTCAAGGTATTAATATAAAAAGTAAAAGTTTTCATGGTATATACATAAAAAGTTAAAGCTTCTCAAGGTATTAATATAAAAAGTAAAAGGTTTTCATGGTATATACATAAAAAGTTAAAACTTTTCAAGGTATTAATATAAAAAGTAAAAGGTTTTCATGGTATATACATAAAAAGTTAAAACTTTTGAAGGTATTAATATAAAAAGTAAAAGGTTTTCATGGTATATACATAAAAAGTTAAAACTTTTCAAGGTATTAATATAAAAAGTAAAAGGTTTTCATGGTATATACATAAAAAGTTAAAACTTTTCAAGGTATTAATATAAAAAGTAAAAGGTTTTCATGGTATATACATAAAAAGTTAAAACTTTTCAAGGTATTAATATAAAAAGTAAAAGGTTTTCATGGTATATACATAAAAAGTTAAAACTTTTCAAGGTATTAATATAAAAAGTAAAAGGTTTTCATGGTATATACATAAAAAGTTAAAACTTTTCAAAGTTTTAATATAAAAAGTATATATATAAAAAGTTAAAACTTTTCAAGGTATTAATATAAAAAGTAAAAGGTATTCATGGTATATACATAAAAAGTTAAAACTTTTCATGGTATTAATATAAAAAGTAAAAGGTTTTCATGGTATATACATAAAAAGTTCAAACGTTTTAAGGTATTAATATAAAAAGTAAAAGGTTTTCATGGTATATACATAAAAAGTTCAAACATTTTAAGGTATTAATATAAAAAGTAAAAGGTTTTCATGGTATATACATAAAAAGTTAAAACTTTTGAAGGTATTAATATAAAAAGTAAAAGGTTTTCATGGTATATACATAAAAAGTTAAAACTTTTCAAGGTATTAATATAGAAAGTAAAAAGTTTTCATGGTATATACATAAAAAGTTAAAACTTTTCAAGGTATTAATATAAAAAGTAAAAGGTTTTCATGGTATATACATAAAAAGTTAAAACTTTTCAAAGTATTAATATAAAAAGTAAAAGGTTTTCATGGTATATACATAAAAAGTTAAAACTTTTCAAGGTATTAATATAAAAAGTAAAAGGTTTTCATGGTATATACATAAAAAGTTAAAACTTTTCAAGGTATTAATATAAAAAGTAAAAGGTTTTCATGGTATATAAATAAAAAGTTAAAACTTTTCAAGGTATTAATGTAAAAAGTAAAAGGTTTTCATGGTATATACATAAAAAGTTAAAACTTTTCAAGGTATTAATATAAAAAGTAAAAGATTTTCATGGTATATACATAAAAAGTTAAAACTTTTCAAGGTATTAATATAAAAAGTAAAAGGTTTTCATGGTATATACATAAAAAGTTAAAACTTTTCAAAGTATTAATATAAAAAGTAAAAGGTTTTCATGGTATATACATGAAAAGTTAAAACTTTTCAAGGTATTAATATAAAAAGTAAAAGGTTTTCATGGTATATACATAAAAAGTTAAAACTTTTCAAGGTATTAATATAAAAAGTAAAAGGTTTTCATGGTATATACATAAAAAGTTAAAACTTTTCAAGGTATTAATATAAAAAGTAATAGTTATTCATGGTATATACATAAAAAGTTAAAACTTTTCAAGGTATTAATATAAAAAGTAAAAGGTTTTCATGGTATATACATAAAAAGTTAAAACTTTTCAAGGTATTAATATAAAAAGTAAATGGTTTTCATGGTATATACATAAAAAGTTTAAACTTTTCAAGGTATTAATATAAAAAGTAAAAAGTTTTCATGGTATATACATAAAAAGTTAAAACTTTTCAAGGTATTAATATAAAAAGTAAAAGGTTTTCATGGTATATACATAAAAAGTTAAAACTTTTCAAAGTATTAATATAAAAAGTAAAAGGTTTTCATGGTATATACATGAAAAGTTAAAACTTTTCAAGGTATTAATATAAAAAGTAAAAGGTTTTCAGGGTATATACATAAAAAGTTAAAACTTTTCAAGGTATTAATATAAAAAGTAAAAGGTTTTCATGGTATATACATAAAAAGTTAAAACTTTTCAAGGTATTAATATAAAAAATAAAAAGTTTTCATGGTATATACATAAAAAGTTAAAGCTTTTCAAGGTATTAATATAAAAAGTAAAAGTTTTCATGGTATATACATAAAAAGTTAAAGCTTTTCAAGGTATTAATATAAAAAGTAAAAAGTTTTCATGGTATATACATAAAAAGTTAAAACTTTTCAAGGTATTAATATAAAAAGTAAAAAGTTTTCATGGTATATACATAAAAAGTTAAAGCTTTTCAAGGTATTAATATAAAAAGTAAAAGGTTTTCATGGTATATACATAAAAAGTTTAAACTTTTCAAGGTATTAATATAAAAAGTAAAAGGTTTTCATGGTATATACATAAAAAGTTCAAACATTTTAAGGTATTAATATAAAAAGTAAAAGGTTTTCATGGTATATACATAAAAAGTTAAAACTTTTCAAGGTATTAATATAAAAAATAAAAAGTTTTCATGGTATATACATAAAAAGTTAAAGCTTTTCAAGGTATTAATATAAAAAGTAAAAAGTTTTCATGGTATATACATAAAAAGTTTAAGCTTTTCAAGGTATTAATATAAAAAGTAAAAAGTTTTCATGGTATATACATAAAAAGTTAAAACTTTTGAAGGTATTAATATAAAAAGTAAAAGGTTTTCATGGTATATACATAAAAAGTTAAAACTTTTCAAGGTATTAATATAAAAAGTAAAAGTTTTTCATGGTATATACATAAAAAGTTAAAACTTTTCAAGGTATTAATATAAAAAGTAAATGGTTTTCATGGTATATACATAAAAAGTTTAAACTTTTCAAGGTATTAATATAAAAAGTAAAAAGTTTTCATGGTATATACATAAAAAGTTAAAACTTTTCAAGGTATTAATATAAAAAGTAAAAGGTTTTCATGGTATATACATAAAAAGTTAAAACTTTTCAAAGTATTAATATAAAAAGTAAAAGGTTTTCATGGTATATACATAAAAAGTTAAAACTTTTCAAGGTATTAATATAAAAATAAAAGGTTTTCATGGTATATACATAAAAAGTTAAAACTTTTCAAGGTATTAATATAAAAAGTAAAAGGTTTTCATGGTATATACATAAAAAGTTAAAACTTTTCAAGGTATTAATATAAAAAGTAAAAGGTTTTCATGGTATATACATAAAAAGTTAAAACTTTTCAAGGTATTAATATAAAAAGTAAAAGATTTACATGGTATATACATAAAAAGTTAAAGCTTTTCAAGGTATTCATATAAAAAATAAAAGGTTTTCATTGTATATACATAAAAAGTTAAAGCTTTTCAAGGTATTAATATAAAAAGTAAAAGGTTTTCATGGTATATACATAAAAAGTTAAAACTTTTCAAGGTATTAATATAAAAAGTAGTAGTTATTCATGGTATATACATAAAAAGTTAAAACTTTTCAAGGTATTAATATAAAAAGTAAAAGGTTTTCATGGTATATACATAAAAAGTTAAAACTTTTCAAGGTATTAATATAAAAAGTAAATGGTTTTCATGGTATATACATAAAAAGTTTAAACTTTTCAAGGTATTAATATAAAAAGTAAAAAGTTTTCATGGTATATACATAAAAAGTTAAAACTTTTCAAGGTATTAATATAAAAAGTAAAAGGTTTTCATGGTATATACATAAAAAGTTAAAACTTTTCAAAGTATTAATATAAAAAGTAAAAGGTTTTCATGGTATATACATGAAAAGTTAAAACTTTTCAAGGTATTAATATAAAAAGTAAAAGGTTTTCATGGTATATACATAAAAAGTTAAAACTTTTCAAGGTATTAATATAAAAAGTAAAAGGTTTTCATGGTATATACATAAAAAGTTAAAACTTTTCAAAGTATTAATATAAAAAGTAAATGGTTTTCATGGTATATACATAAAAAGTTTAAACTTTTCAAGGTATTAATATAAAAAGTAAAAAGTTTTCATGGTATATACATAAAAAGTTTAAAATTTTCAAGGTATTAATATAAAAAGTAAAAGGTTTTCATGGTATATACATAAAAAGTTAAAACTTTTCAAGATATTAATATAAAAAGTAAAAGGTTTTTATGGTATATACATGAAAAGTTAAAACTTTTCAAGGTATTAATATAAAAAGTAAAAGGTTTTCATGGTATATACATAAAAAGTTAAAACTTTTCAAGGTATTAATATAAAAAGTAAAAGGTTTTCATGGTATATACATAAAAAGTTAAAACTTTTCAAAAAATTAATATAAAAAGTAAAAGGTTTTCACGGTATATACATAAAAAGTTTAAACTTTTCAAGGTATAAATATAAAAAGTAAAAAGTTTTCATAGTATATACATAAAAAGTTAAAACTTTTCAAGGTATTAACATAAAAAGTAAAAGGTTTTCATGGTACATACATAAAAAGTTAAAACTTTTCAAGGTATTAACATAAAAAGTAAAAGGTTTTCATGGTACATACATAAAAAGTTAAAACTTTTCAAAGTATTAATATAAAAAGTAGAAGGTTTTCATGGTATATACATAAAAAGTTAAAACTTTTCAAGGTATTAATATAAAAAGTAAAAAGTTTTCATGGTATATACATAAAAAGTTAAAACTTTTCAAGGTATTAATATAAAAAGTAAAAGGTTTTCATGGTATATACATAAAAAGTTAAAACTTTTCAAGGTATTAATATAAAAAGTAAAAAGTTTTCATAGTATATACATAAAAAGTTAAAGCTTTTCAAGGTATTAATATAAAAAGTAAAAGGTTTTCATGGTATATACATAAAAAGTTAAAACTTTTCAAGGTATTAATATAAAAAGTAAAAGGTTTTCATGGTATATACATAAAAAGTTTAAAATTTTCAAGGTATTAATATAAAAAGTAAAAGGTTTTCATGGTATATACATAAAAAGTTAAAACTTTTCAAGGTATTAATATAAAAAGTAAAAGGTGTTCATGGTTTATACATAAAAAGTTAAAACTTTTCAACGTATTAATATAAAAAGTAAAAAGTTTTCATAGTATATACATAAAAAGTTAAAACTTTTCAAAGTATTAATATAAAAAGTAAAAGGTTTTCATGGTGTATACATAAAAAGTTAAAACTTTTCAAGATATTCATATAAAAAGTAAAAGGTTTTCACGGTATATACATAAAAAGTTAAAACTTTTCAAGGTATTAATATAAAAAGTAAAAAATTTTCATAGTATATACATAAAAAGTTAAAACTTTTCAAGGTTTTAACATAAAAAGTAAAAGGTTTTCATGGTACATATATAAAAAGTTAAAACTTTTCAAGGTATTAATATAAAAAGTAAAAGGTTTTCATGGTATATACATAAAAAGTTAAAACTTTTCAAGGTATTAATATAAAAAGTAAAAGGTTTTCATGGTATATACATAAAAAGTTAAAACTTTTCAAAGTATTAATATAAAAAGTAAAAGGTTTTCATAGTATGTACATAAAAAGTTAAAACTTTTCAAGGTATTAATATAAAAAGTAAAAGGTTTTCATGGTATATACATAAAAAGTTAAAACTTTTCAAGGTATTAATATAAAAAGTAAAAGGTGTTCATGGTTTATACATAAAAAGTTAAAACTTTTCAACGTATTAATATAAAAAGTAAAAAGTTGTAATAGTATATACATAAAAAGTTAAAACTTTTCAAAGTATTAATATAAAAAGTAAAAGGTTTTCATGGTGTATACATAAAAAGTTAAAACTTTTCAAGATATTCATATAAAAAGTAAAAGGTTTTCACGGTATATACATAAAAAGTTAAAACTTTTCAAGGTATTAATATAAAAAGTAAAAAATTTTCATAGTATATACATAAAAAGTTAAAACTTTTCAAGGTTTTAACATAAAAAGTAAAAGGTTTTCATGGTACATATATAAAAAGTTAAAACTTTTCAAGGTATTAATATAAAAAGTAAAAGGTTTTCATGGTATATACATAAAAAGTTAAAACTTTTCAAGGTATTAATATAAAAAGTAAAAGGTTTTCATGGTATATACATAAAAAGTTAAAACTTTTCAAAGTATTAATATAAAAAGTAAAAGGTTTTCATAGTATGTACATAAAAAGTTAAAACTTTTCAAGGTATTAATATAAAAAGTAAAAGGTTTTCATGGTATATACATAAAAAGTTTAAAATTTTCAAGGTATTAATATAAAAAGTAAAAGGTTTTCATGGTATATACATAAAAAGTTAAAACTTTTCAAGGTATTAATATAAAAAGTAAAAAGTTTTCATGGTATATACATAAAAAGTTAAAACTTTTCAAGGTATTAATATAAAAAGTAAAAGGTTTTCATGGTATATACATAAAAAGTTTAAAATTTTCAAGGTATTAATATAAAAAGTAAAAGGTTTTCATGGTATATACATAAAAAGTTAAAACTTTTCAAGATATAAATATAAAAAGTAAAAAGTTTTCATAGTATATACATAAAAAGTTAAAACTTTTCAAGGTATTAACATAAAAAGTAAAAGGTTTTCAAGGTACATACATAAAAAGTTAAAACTTTTCAAAGTATTAATATAAAAAGTAAAAGGTTTTCACGGTATATACATAAAAAGTTAAAACTTTTCAAGGTATTAATATGAAAAGTAAAAGGTTTTCATGGTATATACATAAAAAGTTAAAACTTTTCAAGGTATCAATATAAAAAGTAATAGGTATTCATGGTATATACATAAAAAGTTAAAACTTTTCAAGGTATTAATATAAAAAGTAAAAGGTTTTCATGGTATATACATAAAAAGTTAAAACTTTTCAAGGTATTAATATAAAAAGTAAAAGGTTTTCATGGTATATACATAAAAAGTTAAAACTTTTCAAGGTATTAATATAAAAAGTAAAAGGTTTTCATGGTATATACATAAAAAGTTCAATCATTTTAAGGTATTAATATAAAAAGTAAAAGGTTTTCATGGTATATACATAAAAAGTTCAAACATTTTAAGGTATTAATATAAAAAGTAAAAGGTTTTCATGGTATATACATAAAAAGTTAAAACTTTTCAAGGTATTAATATAAAAAATAAAAAGTTTTCATGGTATATACATAAAAAGTTAGAGCTTTTCAAGGTATTAATATAAAAAGTAAAAAGTTTTCATGGTATATACATAAAAAGTTAAAGCTTTTCAAGGTATTAATAAAAAAAGTAAAAGGTTTTCATGGTATATACATAAAAAGTTAAAACTTTTCAAGGTATTAATATAAAAAGTAAAAGGTTTTCATGGTATATACATAAAAAGTTAAAACTTTTCAAGGTACTAATATAAAAAGTAAAAGGTTTTCATGGTATATACATAAAAAGTTAAAACTTTTCAAGGTATTAATATAAAAAGTAAAAGGTTTTCATGGTATATACATAAAAAGTTAAAACTTTTCAAAGTATTAATATAAAAAGTAAAAGGTTTTCATGGTATATACATAAAATGTTAAAACTTTTCAAGGTATTAATATAAAAAATAAAAGGTTTTCATGGTATATACATAAAAAGTTAAAACTTGTCAAGGTATTAATATAAAAAGTTTTCATGGTATATACATAAAAAGTTAAAACTTTTCAAGGTATTAATATAAAAAGTAAAAGGTTTTCATGGTATATACATAAAAAGTTAAAACTTTTCAAAGTATTAATATAAAAAGTAAAAGGTTTTCATGGTATATACATAAAAAGTTAAAACTTTTCAAGGTATTAATATAAAAAGTAAAAGGTTTTCATGGTATATACATAAAAAGTTAAAACTTTTCAAAGTATTAATATAAAAAGTAAAAGGTTTTCATGGTATATACATAAAAAGTTAAAACTTTTGAAGGTATTAATATAAAAAGTAAAAGGTTTTCATGGTATATACATAAAAAGTTAAAATTTTTCAAGGTATTAATATAAAAAGTAAAAGTTTTTCATGGTATATACATAAAAAGTTAAAACTTTTCAAGGTATTAATATAAAAATAAAAGATTTTGGTGTATACATAAAAAGTTAAAACTTTTCAAGATATTAATATAAAAAGTAAAAGGTTTTCACGGTATATACATAAAAAGTTTAAACTTTTCAAGGTATTAATATAAAAAGTAAAAAGTTTTCATAGTATATACATAAAAAGTTAAAACTTTTCAAAGTATTAATATAAAAAGTAAAAGGTTTTCATAGTATGTACATAAAAAGTTAAAACTTTTCAAGGTATTAATATAAAAAGTAAAAGGTTTTCATGGTATATACATAAAAAGTTAAAACTTTTCAAGGTATTAATATAAAAAGTAAAAAGTTTTCATGGTATATACATAAAAAGTTAAAACTTTTCAAGGTATTAATATAAAAAGTAAAAAGTTTTCATGGTATATACATAAAAAGTTAAAACTTTTCAAGGTATTAATATAAAAAGTAAAGGATTTTCATGGTATATACATAAAAAGTTAAAGCTTTTCAAGGTATTAATATAAAAAGTAAAAGGTTTTCATGGTATATACATAAAAAGTTCAAACATTTCAAGGTATTAATATAAAAAGTAAAAGGTTTGCATGGTATATACATAAAAAGTTAAAACTTTTTAAGGTATTAATATAAAAAGTAAAAGGTGTTCATGGTTTATACATAAAAAGTTAAAACTTTTCAAGGTATTAATATAAAAAGTAAAAAGTTTTCATAGCATATACATAAAAAGTTAAAACTTTTCAAGGTATTAATAAAAAAAGTAAAAGGTTTTCATGGTATATACATAAAAAGTTCAAACATTTTAAGGTATTAATATAAAAAGTAAAAGGTTTTCATGGTATATACATAAAATGTTAAAACTTTTCAAGGTATTAATATAAAAAATTAAAGGTTTTCATGGTATATACATAAAAAGTTAAAACTTTTCAAGGTATTAGTATAAAAAGTAAAAGGTTTTCATGGTGTATACATAAAAAGTTAAAACTTTTCAAAAAATTAATATAAAAAGTAAAAGGTTTTCACGGTATATACATAAAAAGTTTAAACTTTTCAAGGTATAAATATAAAAAGTAAAAAGTTTTCATAGTATATACATAAAAAGTTAAAACTTTTCAAGGTATTAACATAAAAAGTAAAAGGTTTTCATGGTACATACATAAAAAGTTAAAACTTTTCAAAGTAATAATATAAAAAGTAAAAGGTTTTCACGGTATATACATAAAAAGTTAAAACTTTTCAAGGTATTAATATAAAAATAAAAGATTTTCATGGTATATACATAAAAAGTAAAAACTTTTCAAGGTATTAATATAAAAAGTAAAAGGTTTTCATGGTACATACATAAAAAGTTAAAACTTTTCAAAGTATTAATATAAAAAGTAAAAGGTTTTCATGGTATATACATAAAAAGTTAAATCTTTTCAAAGTATTAATATAAAAAGTAAAAGGTTTTCATGGTATATACATAAAAAGTTAAAACTTTTCAAGGTATTAATATAAAAAGTAAAAAGATTTCATGGTATATACATAAAAAGTTAAAACTTTTCAAGGTATTAATATAAAAAGTAATAGGTTTTCATGGTATATACATAAAAAGTTAAAACTTTTCAAGGTATTAATATAAAAAGTAAAAGGTTTTCATGGTACATACATAAAAAGTTAAAACTTTTCAAAGTATTAATATAAAAAGTAAAAGGTTTTCATGGTATATACATAAAAAGTTAAAACTTTTCAAGGTATTAATATAAAAAGTAAAAAGTTTTCATGGTATATACATAAAAAGTTAAAACTTTTCAAGGTATTAATATAAAAAGTAATAGGTATTCATGGTATATACATAAAAAGTTAAAACTTTTCAAGGTATTAATATAAAAAGTAAAAAGTTTTCATGGTATATACATAAAAAGTTAAAACTTTTCAAGGTATTAATATAAAAAATAAAAGGTTTTCATGGTATATACATAAAAAGTTAAAACTTTTCAAGGTATTAATATAAAAAGTTTTCATGGTATATACATAAAAAGTTAAAACTTTTCAAGGTATTAATATAAAAAGTAAAAGGTTTTCATGGTATATACATAAAAAGTTAAAACTTTTCAAAGTATTAATATAAAAAGTAAAAGGTTTTCATGGTATATACATAAAGTTAAAACTTTTCAAGGTATTAATATAAAAAGTAAAAGGTTTTCATGGTATGTACATAAAAAGTTAAAACTTTTCAAGGTATTAATATAAAAAGTAAAAGGTTTTCATGGTATATACATAAAAAGTTTAAACTTTTCAAGGTATTAATATAAAAAGTAAAAAGTTTTCATGGTATATACATAAAAAGTTAAAGCTTTTCAAGGTATTAATATAAAAAGTAAAAGGTTTTCATGGTATATACATAAAAAGTTCAAACATTTCAAGGTATTAATATAAAAAGTAAAAGGTTTGCATGGTATATACATAAAAAGTTAAAACTTTTTAAGGTATTAATATAAAAAGTAAAAGGTGTTCATGGTTTATACATAAAAAGTTAAAACTTTTCAAGGTATTAATATAAAAAGTAAAAAGTTTTCATAGCATATACATAAAAAGTTAAAACTTTTCAAGGTATTAATAAAAAAAGTAAAAGGTTTTCATGGTATATATATAAAAAGTTAAAACTTTTCAAGGTATTAATATAAAAAGTAAAAGGTTTTCATGGTATATACATAAAAAGTTAAAACTTTTCAAGGTATTAATATAAAAAGTAAAAGGTTTTCATGGTATATACATAAAAAGTTAAAACTTTTCAAGGTATTAATATAAAAAGTAAAAGGTTTTCATGGTATATACATAAAAAGTTAAAACTTTTCAAGGTATTAATATAAAAAGTAAAAGGTTTTCATGGTATATACATAAAAAGTTAAAACTTTTCAAGGTATTAATATAAAAAGTAAAAGGTTTTCTTGGTATATACATAAAAAGTTTAAACTTTTCAAGGTATTAATATAAAAAGTAAAAGGTTTTCATGGTATATACATAAAAAGTTTAAACTTTTCAAGGTATTAATATAAAAAGTAAAAGGTTTTCATGGTATATACATAAAAAGTTAAAACTTTTCAAGGTATTAATATAAAAAGTAAAAAGTTTTCATGGTATATACATAAAAAGTTAAAACTTTTCAAGGTATTAATATAAAAAGTAAAAGGTTTTCATGGTATATACATAAAAAGTTAAAACTTTTCAAGGTATTAATATAAAAAGTAAAAGGTTTTCATGGTATATACATAAAAAGTTAAAACTTTTTAAGGTATTAATATAAAAAGTAAAAGGTTTTCATGGTATATACATAAAAAGTTAAAACTTTTCAAGGTATTGATATAAAAAGTAAAAGGTTTTCATGGTATATACATAAAAAGTTAAAATTTTTCAAGGTATTAATATAAAAAGTAAAAGGTTTTCATGGTATATACATAAAAAGTTAAAACTTTTCAAAGTATTAATATAAAAAGTAAAAGGTTTTCATGGTATATACATAAAAAGTTAAAACTTTTCAAGGTATTAATATAAAAAATAAAAGGTTTTCATGGTATATACATAAAAAGTTAAAACTTTTCAAGGTATTAATATAAAAGGTTTTCATGGTATATACATAAAAAGTTAAAACTTTTCAACGTATTAATATATAAAGTAAAAGTTTTTCACGGTATATACATAAAAAGTTTAAACTTTTCAAGGTATAAATATAAAAAGTAAAAGGTTTTCATGGTATATACATAAAAAGTTAAAACTTTTCAAGGTATTAATATAAAAAGTAAAAAGTTTTCATGGTATATACATAAAAAGTTCAAACATTTTAAGGTATTAATATAAAAAGTAAAAGGTTTTCATGGTATATACATAAAATGTTAAAACTTTTCAAGGTATTAATATAAAAAATTTAAGGTTTTCATGGTATATACATAAAAAGTTAAAACTTTTCAAGGTATTAGTATAAAAAGTAAAAGGTTTTCATGGTGTATACATAAAAAGTTAAAACTTTTCAAAAAATTAATATAAAAAGTAAAAGGTTTTCACGGTATATACATAAAAAGTTTAAACTTTTCAAGGTATAAAAATAAAAAGTAAAAAGTTTTCATAGTATATACATAAAAAGTTAAAACTTTTCAAGGTATTAACATAAAAAGTAAAAGGTTTTCATGGTACATACATAAAAAGTTAAAACTTTTCAAAGTATTAATATAAAAAGTAAAAGGTTTTCACGGTATATACATAAAAAGTTAAAACTTTTCAAGGTATTAATATAAAAAGTAAAAGGTTTTCATGGTATATACATAAAAAGTTAAAACTTTTCAAGGTATTAATATAAAAAGTAAAAAGTTTTCATAGTATATACATAAAAAGATAAAACTTTTCAAGGTATTAACATAAAAAGTAAAAGGTTTTCATGGTACATACATAAAAAGTTAAAACTTTTCAAAGTTTTAATATAAAAAGTAAAAGGTTTTCATGGTATATACATAAAAAGTTAAAACTTTTCAAGGTATTAATATAAAAAGCAAAAAGTTTTCATGGTATATACATAAAACGTTAAAACTTTTCAAGGTATTAATATAAAAAGTAATAGGTATTCATGGTATATACATAAAAAGTTAAAACTTTTCAAGGTATTAATATAAAAAGTAAAAGGTTTTCATGGTATATACATAAAAAGTTAAAACTTTTCAAAGTATTAATATAAAAAGTAAAAGGTTTTCATGGTATATACATAAAAAGTTAAAACTTTTCAAGGTATTAATATAAAAAATAAAAGGTTTTCATGGTATATACATAAAAAGTTAAAACTTTTCAAGGTATTAATATAAAAAGTTTTCATGGTATATACATAAAAAGTTAAAACTTTTCAAGGTATTAATATAAAAAGCAAAAGGTTTTCGTGGTATATACATAAAAAGTTAAAACTTTTCAAAGTATTAATATAAAAAGTAAAAGGTTTTCATTGTATATACATAAAGTTAAAACTTTTCAAGGTATTAATATAAAAAGTAAAAGGTTTTCATGGTATTAATATAAAAAGTAAAAAGTTTTCATGGTATATACATAAAAAGTTAAAACTTTTCAAAGTATTAATATAAAAAGTAAAAGGTTTTCATGGTATATACATAAAGTTAAAACTTTTCAAGGTATTAATATAAAAAGTAAAAGGTTTTCATGGTATGTACATAAAAAGTTAAAACTTTTCAAGGTATTAATATAAAAAGTAAAAGGTTTTCATGGTATATACATAAAAAGTTTAAACTTTTCAAGGTATTAATATAAAAAGTAAAAAGTTTTCATGGTATATACATAAAAAGTTAAAGCTTTTCAAGGTATTAATATAAAAAGTAAAAGGTTTTCATGGTATATACATAAAAAGTTAAAACTTTTCAAGGTATTAATATAAAAAGTAAAAGGTTTTCATGGTATATACATAAAAAGTTAAAACTTTTCAAGGTATTAATATAAAAAGTAAATGGTTTTCATGGTATATACATAAAAAGTTTAAACTTTTCAAGGTATTAATATAAAAAGTAAAAAGTTTTCATGGTATATACATAAAAAGTTAAAACTTTTCAAGGTATTAATATAAAAAGTAAAAGGTTTTCATGGTATATACATAAAAAGTTAAAACTTTTCAAAGTATTAATATAAAAAGTAAAAGGTTTTCATGGTATATACATGAAAAGTTAAAACTTTTCAAGGTATTAATATAAAAAGTAAAAGGTTTTCATGGTATATACATAAAAAGTTAAAACTTTTCAAGGTATTAATATAAAAAGTAAAAGGTTTTCATGGTATATACATAAAAAGTTAAAACTTTTCAAGGTATTAATATAAAAAGTAAATGGTTTTCATGGTATATACATAAAAAGTTTAAACTTTTCAAGGTATTAATATAAAAAGTAAAAAGTTTTCATGGTATATACATAAAAAGTTTAAAATTTTCAAGGTATTAATATAAAAAGTAAAAGGTTTTCATGGTATATACATAAAAAGTTAAAACTTTTCAAGGTATTAATATAAAAAGAAAAAGGTTTTCATGGTATATACATAAAAAGTTCAAACATTTTAAGGTATTAATATAAAAAGTAAAAGGTTTTTATGATATATACATAAAATGTTAAAGCTTTTCAAGGTATTAATATAAAAAGTAAAAGGTTTTCATGGTATATACATAAAAAGTTAAAACTTTTCAAGGTATTAATATAAAAAGTAAAAGGTTTTCATGGTATATACATAAAAAGTTAAAACTTTTTAAGGTATTAATATAAAAAGTAAAAGGTTTTCATGGTATATACATAAAAAGTTAAAACTTTTCAAGGTATTAATATAAAAAGTAAAAGGTTTTCATGGTATATACATAAAAAGTTCAAACATTTTAAGGTATTAATATAAAAAGTAAAAGGTTTTCATGGTATATACATAAAAAGTTCAAACATTTTAAGGTATTAATATAAAAAGTAAAAGGTTTTCATGGTATATACATAAAAAGTTAAAACTTTTCAAGGTATTAATATAAAAAATAAAAAGTTTTCATGGTATATACATAAAAAGTTAGAGCTTTTCAAGGTATTAATATAAAAAGTAAAAAGTTTTCATGGTATATACATAAAAAGTTAAAGCTTTTCAAGGTATTAATAAAAAAAGTAAAAGGTTTTCATGGTATATACATAAAAAGTTAAAACTTTTCAAGGTATTAATATAAAAAGTAAAAGGTTTTCATGGTATATACATAAAAAGTTAAAACTTTTCAAGGTATTAATATAAAAAGTAAAAGGTTTTCATGGTATATACATAAAAAGTTAAAACTTTTCAAGGTATTAATATAAAAAGTAAAAGGTTTTCATGGTATATACATAAAAAGTTAAAACTTTTCAAAGTATTAATATAAAAAGTAAAAGGTTTTCATGGTATATACATAAAAAGTTAAAACTTGTCAAGGTATTAATATAAAAAGTTTTCATGGTATATACATAAAAAGTTAAAACTTTTCAAGGTATTAATATAAAAAGTAAAAGGTTTTCATGGTATATACATAAAAAGTTAAAACTTTTCAAAGTATTAATATAAAAAGTAAAAGGTTTTCATGGTATATACATAAAAAGTTAAAACTTTTCAAGGTATTAATATAAAAAGTAAAAGGTTTTCATGGTATATACATAAAAAGTTAAAACTTTTCAAAGTATTAATATAAAAAGTAAAAGGTTTTCATGGTATATACATAAAAAGTTAAAACTTTTGAAGGTATTAATATAAAAAGTAAAAGGTTTTCATGGTATATACATAAAAAGTTAAAACTTTTCAAGGTATTAATATAAAAAGTAAAAGTTTTTCATGGAATATACATAAAAAGTTAAAACTTTTCAAGGTATTAATATAAAAATAAAAGATTTTGGTGTATACATAAAAAGTTAAAACTTTTCAAGATATTAATATAAAAAGTAAAAGGTTTTCACGGTATATACATAAAAAGTTTAAACTTTTCAAGGTATTAATATAAAAAGTAAAAAGTTTTCATAGTATATACATAAAAAGTTAAAACTTTTCAAAGTATTAATATAAAAAGTAAAAGGTTTTCATAGTATGTACATAAAAAGTTAAAACTTTTCAAGGTATTAATATAAAAAGTAAAAGGTTTTCATGGTATATACATAAAAAGTTAAAACTTTTCAAGGTATTAATATAAAAAGTAAAAAGTTTTCATGGTATATACATAAAAAGTTAAAACTTTTCAAGGTATTAATATAAAAAGTAAAAAGTTTTCATGGTATATACATAAAAAGTTAAAACTTTTCAAGGTATTAATATAAAAAGTA
Organism: Ophonus ardosiacus; assembly: GCA_943142095.1. NCBI lineage: Eukaryota > Metazoa > Arthropoda > Insecta > Coleoptera > Carabidae > Ophonus > Ophonus ardosiacus. The sequence goes on along the minus strand of OW964832.1, from coordinate 37,271,825 downwards.
AAGGATTTTCATGGTATATACATAAAAAGTTAAAGCTTTTCAAGGTATTAATATAAAAAGTAAAAGGTTTTCATGGTATATACATAAAAAGTTAAAACTTTTCAAGGTATTAATATAAAAAGTAAAAGGTTTTCATGGTATATACATAAAAAGTTCAAACATTTTAAGGTATTAATATAAAAAGTAAAAGGTTTTCATGGTATATACATAAAATGTTAAAACTTTTCAAGGTATTAATATAAAAAATTAAAGGTTTTCATGGTATATACATAAAAAGTTAAAACTTTTCAAGGTATTAGTATAAAAAGTAAAAGGTTTTCATGGTGTATACATAAAAAGTTAAAACTTTTCAAAAAATTAATATAAAAAGTAAAAGGTTTTCACGGTATATACATAAAAAGTTTAAACTTTTCAAGGTATAAATATAAAAAGTAAAAAGTTTTCATAGTATATACATAAAAAGTTAAAACTTTTCAAGGTATTAACATAAAAAGTAAAAGGTTTTCATGGTACATACATAAAAAGTTAAAACTTTTCAAAGTAATAATATAAAAAGTAAAAGGTTTTCACGGTATATACATAAAAAGTTAAAACTTTTCAAGGTATTAATATAAAAATAAAAGATTTTCATGGTATATACATAAAAAGTAAAAACTTTTCAAGGTATTAATATAAAAAGTAAAAGGTTTTCATGGTACATACATAAAAAGTTAAAACTTTTCAAAGTATTAATATAAAAAGTAAAAGGTTTTCATGGTATATACATAAAAAGTTAAATCTTTTCAAAGTATTAATATAAAAAGTAAAAGGTTTTAAAGGTATTAATATAAAAAGTAATAGGTTTTCATGGTATATACATAAAAAGTTAAAACTTTTCAAGGTATTAATATAAAAAGTAAAAGGTTTTCATGGTACATACATAAAAAGTTAAAACTTTTCAAAGTATTAATATAAAAAGTAAAAGGTTTTCATGGTATATACATAAAAAGTTAAAACTTTTCAAGGTATTAATATAAAAAGTAAAAAGTTTTCATGGTATATACATAAAAAGTTAAAACTTTTCAAGGTATTAATATAAAAAGTAATAGGTATTCATGGTATATACATAAAAAGTTAAAACTTTTCAAGGTATTAATATAAAAAGTAAAAGGTTTTCATGGTATATACATAAAAAGTTAAAACTTTTCAAAGTATTAATATAAAAAGTAAAAGGTTTTCATGGTATATACATAAAAAGTTAAAACTTTTCAAGGTATTAATATAAAAAATAAAAGGTTTTCATGGTATATACATAAAAAGTTAAAACTTTTCAAGGTATTAATATAAAAAGTTTTCATGGTATATACATAAAAAGTTAAAACTTTTCAAGGTATTAATATAAAAAGTAAAAGGTTTTCATGGTATATACATAAAAAGTTAAAACTTTTCAAAGTATTAATATAAAAAGTAAAAGGTTTTCATGGTATATACATAAAGTTAAAACTTTTCAAGGTATTAATATAAAAAGTAAAAGGTTTTCATGGTATGTACATAAAAAGTTAAAACTTTTCAAGGTATTAATATAAAAAGTAAAAGGTTTTCATGGTATATACATAAAAAGTTTAAACTTTTCAAGGTATTAATATAAAAAGTAAAAAGTTTTTATGGTATATACATAAAAAGTTAAAGCTTTTCAAGGTATTAATATAAAAAGTAAAAGGTTTTCATGGTATATACATAAAAAGTTCAAACATTTCAAGGTATTAATATAAAAAGTAAAAGGTTTGCATGGTATATACATAAAAAGTTAAAACTTTTTAAGGTATTAATATAAAAAGTAAAAGGTGTTCATGGTTTATACATAAAAAGTTAAAACTTTTCAAGGTATTAATATAAAAAGTAAAAAGTTTTCATAGCATATACATAAAAAGTTAAAACTTTTCAAGGTATTAATAAAAAAAGTAAAAGGTTTTCATGGTATATATATAAAAAGTTAAAACTTTTCAAGGTATTAATATAAAAAGTAAAAGGTTTTCATGGTATATACATAAAAAGTTAAAACTTTTCAAGGTATTAATATAAAAAGTAAAAGGTTTTCATGGTATATACATAAAAAGTTAAAACTTTTCAAGGTATTAATATAAAAAGTAAAAGGTTTTCATGGTATATACATAAAAAGTTAAAACTTTTCAAGGTATTAATATAAAAAGTAAAAGGTTTTCATGGTATATACATAAAAAGTTAAAACTTTTCAAGGTATTAATATAAAAAGTAAAAGGTTTTCTTGGTATATACATAAAAAGTTTAAACTTTTCAAGGTATTAATATAAAAAGTAAAAGGTTTTCATGGTATATACATAAAAAGTTTAAACTTTTCAAGGTATTAATATAAAAAGTAAAAGGTTTTCATGGTATATACATAAAAAGTTAAAACTTTTCAAGGTATTAATATAAAAAGTAAAAAGTTTTCATGGTATATACATAAAAAGTTAAAACTTTTCAAGGTATTAATATAAAAAGTAAAAGGTTTTCATGGTATATACATAAAAAGTTAAAACTTTTCAAGGTATTAATATAAAAAGTAAAAGGTTTTCATGGTATATACATAAAAAGTTAAAACTTTTCAAGGTATTAATATAAAAAGTAAAAGGTTTTCATGGTATATACATAAAAAGTTAAAACTTTTCAAGGTATTGATATAAAAAGTAAAAGGTTTTCATGGTATATACATAAAAAGTTAAAACTTTTCAAGGTATTAATATAAAAAGTAAAAGGTTTTCATGGTATATACATAAAAAGTTAAAACTTTTCAAAGTATTAATATAAAAAGTAAAAGGTTTTCATGGTATATACATAAAAAGTTAAAACTTTTCAAGGTATTAATATAAAAAATAAAAGGTTTTCATGGTATATACATAAAAAGTTAAAACTTTTCAAGGTATTAATATAAAAGGTTTTCATGGTATATACATAAAAAGTTAAAACTTTTCAACGTATTAATATATAAAGTAAAAGTTTTTCACGGTATATACATAAAAAGTTTAAACTTTTCAAGGTATAAATATAAAAAGTAAAAGGTTTTCATGGTATATACATAAAAAGTTAAAACTTTTCAAGGTATTAATATAAAAAGTAAAAAGTTTTCATGGTATATACATAAAAAGTTCAAACATTTTAAGGTATTAATATAAAAAGTAAAAGGTTTTCATGGTATATACATAAAATGTTAAAACTTTTCAAGGTATTAATATAAAAAATTTAAGGTTTTCATGGTATATACATAAAAAGTTAAAACTTTTCAAGGTATTAGTATAAAAAGTAAAAGGTTTTCATGGTGTATACATAAAAAGTTAAAACTTTTCAAAAAATTAATATAAAAAGTAAAAGGTTTTCACGGTATATACATAAAAAGTTTAAACTTTTCAAGGTATAAAAATAAAAAGTAAAAAGTTTTCATAGTATATACATAAAAAGTTAAAACTTTTCAAGGTATTAACATAAAAAGTAAAAGGTTTTCATGGTACATACATAAAAAGTTAAAACTTTTCAAAGTATTAATATAAAAAGTAAAAGGTTTTCACGGTATATACATAAAAAGTTAAAACTTTTCAAGGTATTAATATAAAAAGTAAAAGGTTTTCATGGTATATACATAAAAAGTTAAAACTTTTCAAGGTATTAATATAAAAAGTAAAAAGTTTTCATAGTATATACATAAAAAGATAAAACTTTTCAAGGTATTAACATAAAAAGTAAAAGGTTTTCATGGTACATACATAAAAAGTTAAAACTTTTCAAAGTTTTAATATAAAAAGTAAAAGGTTTTCATGGTATATACATAAAAAGTTAAAACTTTTCAAGGTATTAATATAAAAAGCAAAAAGTTTTCATGGTATATACATAAAAAGTTAAAACTTTTCAAGGTATTAATATAAAAAGTAATAGGTATTCATGGTATATACATAAAAAGTTAAAACTTTTCAAGGTATTAATATAAAAAGTAAAAGGTTTTCATGGTATATACATAAAAAGTTAAAACTTTTCAAAGTATTAATATAAAAAGTAAAAGGTTTTCATGGTATATACATAAAAAGTTAAAACTTTTCAAGGTATTAATATAAAAAATAAAAGGTTTTCATGGTATATACATAAAAAGTTAAAACTTTTCAAGGTATTAATATAAAAAGTTTTCATGGTATATACATAAAAAGTTAAAACTTTTCAAGGTATTAATATAAAAAGCAAAAGGTTTTCGTGGTATATACATAAAAAGTTAAAACTTTTCAAAGTATTAATATAAAAAGTAAAAGGTTTTCATTGTATATACATAAAGTTAAAACTTTTCAAGGTATTAATATAAAAAGTAAAAGGTTTTCATGGTATTAATATAAAAAGTAAAAAGTTTTCATGGTATATACATAAAAAGTTAAAACTTTTCAAAGTATTAATATAAAAAGTAAAAGGTTTTCATGGTATATACATAAAGTTAAAACTTTTCAAGGTATTAATATAAAAAGTAAAAGGTTTTCATGGTATGTACATAAAAAGTTAAAACTTTTCAAGGTATTAATATAAAAAGTAAAAGGTTTTCATGGTATATACATAAAAAGTTTAAACTTTTCAAGGTATTAATATAAAAAGTAAAAAGTTTTCATGGTATATACATAAAAAGTTAAAGCTTTTCAAGGTATTAATATAAAAAGTAATAGGTATTCATGGTATATACATAAAAAGTTAAAACTTTTCAAGGTATTAATATAAAAAGTAAAAGGTTTTCATGGTATATACATAAAAAGTTAAAACTTTTCAAGGTATTAATATAAAAAGTAAAAGGTTTTCATGGTATATACATAAAAAGTTAAAACTTTTCAAGGTATTAATATAAAAAGTAAAAGGTTTTCATGGTATATACATAAAAAGTTCAAACATTTTAAGGTATTAATATAAAAAGTAAAAGGTTTTCATGGTATATACATAAAAAGTTAAATCTTTTCAAGGTATTAATATAAAAAGTAATAGGTATTCATGGTATATACATAAAAAGTTAAAACTTTTCAAGGTATTAATATAAAAAGTAATAGGTATTCATGGTATATACATAAAAAGTTAAAACTTTTCAAGGTATTAATATAAAAAGTAAAAGGTTTTCATGGTATATACATAAAAAGTTAAAACTTTTCAAGGTATTAATATAAAAAGTAAAAGGTTTTCATGGTATATACATAAAAAGTTCAAACATTTTAAGGTATTAATATAAAAAGTAAAAGGTTTTCATGGTATATACATAAAAAGTTAAATCTTTTCAAGGTATTAATATAAAAAGTAATAGGTATTCATGGTATATACATAAAAAGTTAAAACTTTTCAAGGTATTAATATAAAAAGTAATAGGTATTCATGGTATATACATAAAAAGTTAAAACTTTTCAAGGTATTAATATAAAAAGTAAAAGGTTTTCATGGTATATACATAAAAAGTTAAAACTTTTCAAGGTATTAATATAAAAAGTAAAAGGTTTTCATGGTATATACATAAAAAGTTAAAACTTTTCAAGGTATTAATATAAAAAGTAAAAGGTTTTCATGGTATATACATAAAAAGTTAAAACTTTTCAAGGTATTAATATAAAAAGTAAAAGGTTTTCATGGTATATACATAAAAAGTTAAAACTTTTCAAGGTATTAATATAAAAAGTAAAAGGTTTTCATGGTATATACATAAAAAGTTCAAACATTTTAAGGTATTAATATAAAAAGTAAAAGGTTTTCATGGTATATACATAAAAAGTTAAAACTTTTCAAGGTATTAATATAAAAAGTAATAGGTATTCATGGTATATACATAAAAAGTTAAAACTTTTCAAGGTATTAATATAAAAAGTAATAGGTATTCATGGTATATACATAAAAAGTTAAAACTTTTCAAGGTATTAATATAAAAAGTAAAAGGTTTTCATGGTATATACATAAAAAGTTAAAGCTTTTCAAGGTATTAATATAAAAAGTAAAAGGTTTTCATGGTATATACATAAAAAGTTAAAACTTTTCAAGGTATTAATATAAAAAGTAAAAGGTTTGCATGGTATATACATAAAAAGTTAAAACTTTTTAAGGTATTAATATAAAAAGTAAAAGGTGTTCATGGTTTATACATAAAAAGTTAAAACTTTTCAAGGTATTAATATAAAAAGTAAAAGGTTTTCATGGTATATACATAAAAAGTTAAAACTTTTCAAAGTGTTAATATAAAAAGTAAAAGGTTTTCATGGCATATACATAAAAAGTTAAAACTTTTCAAGGTATTAATAAAAAAAGTAAAAGGTTTTCATGGTATATATATAAAAAGTTAAAACTTTTCAAGGTATTAATATAAAAAGTAAAAGGTTTTCATGGTATATACATAAAAAGTTAAAACTTTTCAAGGTATTAATATAAAAAGTAAAAGGTTTTCATGGTATATACATAAAAAGTTAAAACTTTTCAAGGTATTAATATAAAAAGTAAAAGGTTTTCATGGTATATACATAAAAAGTTAAAACTTTTCAAGGTATTAATATAAAAAGTAAAAGGTTTTCATGGTATATACATAAAAAGTTAAAACTTTTCAAGGTATTAATATAAAAAGTAAAAGGTTTTCATGGTATATACATAAAAAGTTAAAACTTTTCAAGGTATTAATATAAAAAGTAAAAGGTTTTCATGGTATATACATAAAAAGTTCAAACATTTTAAGGTATTAATATAAAAAGTAAAAGGTTTTCATGGTATATACATAAAAAGTTAAATCTTTTCAAGGTATTAATATAAAAAGTAATAGGTATTCATGGTATATACATAAAAAGTTAAAACTTTTCAAGGTATTAATATAAAAAGTAATAGGTATTCATGGTATATACATAAAAAGTTAAAACTTTTCAAGGTATTAATATAAAAAGTAAAAGGTTTTCATGGTATATACATAAAAAGTTAAAACTTTTCAAGGTATTAATATAAAAAGTAAAAGGTTTTCATGGTATATACATAAAAAGTTTAAACTTTTCAAGGTAATAATATAAAAAGTAAAAAGTTTTCATGGTATATACATAAAAAGTTAAAGCTTTTCAAGGTATTAATATAAAAAGTAAAAAGATTTCATGGTATATACATAAAAAGTTAAAGCTTTTCAAGGTATTAATATAAAAAGTAAAAGGTTTTCATGGTATATACATAAAAAGTTAAAACTTTTCAAGGTATTAATATAAAAAGTAAAAGGTTTTCATGGTATATACATAAAAAGTTAAAACTTTTCAAAGTATTAATATAAAAAGTAAAAGGTTTTCATGGTATATACATAAAAAGTTAAAACTTTTCAAGGTATTAATATAAAAAGTAAAAGGTTTTCATGGTATATACATAAAAAGTTAAAACTTTTCAAGGTATTAATATAAAAAGTAAAAGGTTTTCATGGTATATACATAAAAAGTTTAAACTTTTCAAGGTATTAATATAAAAAGTAAAAGGTTTTCATGGTATATACATAAAAAGTTAAAACTTTTCAAGGTATTAATATAAAAAGTAAAAAGTTTTCATGGTATATACATAAAAAGTTAAAACTTTTCAAGGTATTAATATAAAAAGTAAAAGGTTTTCATGGTATATACATAAAAAGTTTAAACTTTTCAAGGTATTAATATAAAAAGTAAAAGGTTTTCATGGCATATACATAAAAAGTTAAAACTTTTCAAGGTATTAATATAAAAAGTAAAAGGTTTTCATGGTATATACATAAAAAGTTAAAACTTTTCAAGGTATTAATATAAAAAGTAAAAGGTTTTCATGGTATATACATAAAAAGTTAAAACTTTTCAAGGTATTAATATAAAAAGTAAAAGGTTTTCATGGTATATACATAAAAAGTTAAAACTTTTCAAGGTATTAATATAAAAAGTAAAAGGTTTTCATGGTATATACATAAAAAGTTAAAACTTTTCAAGGTATTAATATAAAAAGTAAAAGGTTTTCATGGTATATACATAAAAAGTTAAAACTTTTCAAGGTATTAATATAAAAAGTAAAAAGTTTTCATGGTATATACATAAAAAGTTAAAACTTTTCAAGGTATTAATATAAAAAGTAAAAAGTTTTCATGGTATATACATAAAAAGTTAAAACTTTTCAAGGTATTAATATAAAAAGTAAAAGGTTTTCATGGTATATACATAAAAAGTTTAAACTTTTCAAGGTATTAATATAAAAAGTAAAAGGTTTTCATGGCATATACATAAAAAGTTAAAACTTTTCAAGGTATTAATATAAAAAGTAAAAGGTTTTCATGGTATATACATAAAAAGTTAAAACTTTTCAAGGTATTAATATAAAAAGTAAAAGGTTTTCATGGTATATACATAAAAAGTTAAAACTTTTCAAGGTATTAATATAAAAAGTAAAAGGTTTTCATGGTATATACATAAAAAGTTAAAACTTTTCAAGGTATTAATATAAAAAGTAAAAAGTTTTCATGGTATATACATAAAAAGTTAAAACTTTTCAAGGTATTAATATAAAAAGTAAAAGGTTTTCATGGTATATACATAAAAAGTTTAAACTTTTCAAGGTATTAATATAAAAAGTAAAAGGTTTTCATGGCATATACATAAAAAGTTAAAACTTTTCAAGGTATTAATATAAAAAGTAAAAGGTTTTCATGGTATATACATAAGAAGTTAAAACTTTTCAAGGTATTAATATAAAAAGTAAAAGGTTTTCATGGTATATACATAAAAAGTTTAAAATTTTCAAGGTATTAATATAAAAAGTAAAAGGTTTTCATGGTATATACATAAAAAGTTAAAACTTTTCAAGGTATTAATATAAAAAGTAAAAGGTTTTCATGGTATATACATAAAAAGTTAAAACTTTTCAAGGTATTAATATAAAAAGTAAAAGGTTTTCATGGTATATACATAAAAAGTTAAAACTTTTCAAGGTATTAATATAAAAAGTAAAAGGTTTTCATGGTATATACATAAAAAGTTAAAACTTTTCAAGGTATTAATATAAAAAGTAAAAGGTTTTCATGGTATATACATAAAAAGTTAAAACTTTTCAAGGTATTAATATAAAAAGTAAAAAGTTTTCATGGTATATACATAAAAAGTTAAAACTTTTCAAGGTATTAATATAAAAAGTAAAAAGTTTTCATGGTATATACATAAAAAGTTAAAACTTTTCAAGGTATTAATATAAAAAGTAAAAGGTTTTCATGGTATATACATAAAAAGTTTAAACTTTTCAAGGTATTAATATAAAAAGTAAAAGGTTTTCATGGCATATACATAAAAAGTTAAAACTTTTCAAGGTATTAATATAAAAAGTAAAAGGTTTTCATGGTATATACATAAAAAGTTAAAACTTTTCAAGGTATTAATATAAAAAGTAAAAGGTTTTCATGGTATATACATAAAAAGTTAAAACTTTTCAAGGTATTAATATAAAAAGTAAAAGGTTTTCATGGTATATACATAAAAAGTTAAAACTTTTCAAGGTATTAATATAAAAAGTAAAAAGTTTTCATGGTATATACATAAAAAGTTAAAACTTTTCAAGGTATTAATATAAAAAGTAAAAGGTTTTCATGGTATATACATAAAAAGTTAAAACTTTTCAAAAAATTAATATAAAAAGTAAAAGGTTTTCACGGTATATACATAAAAAGTTTAAACTTTTCAAGGTATAAATATAAAAAGTTTTCATAGTATATACATAAAAAGTTAAAACTTTTCAAGGTATTAATATAAAAAGTAAAAGGTTTTCATGGTACATACATAAAAAGTTAAAACTTTTCAAAGTATTAATATAAAAAGTAAAAGGTTTTTACGGAATATACATAAAAAGTTAAAACTTTTCAAGGTATTAATATAAAAAGTAAAAGGTTTTCATGGTATATACATAAAAGTTTAAACTTTTCAGGGTATTAATATAAAAAGTAAAAGGTTTTCATGGTATATACATAAAAAGTTAAAACTTTTCAAGGTATTAATATAAAAAGTAAAAAGTTTTCATGGTATATACATAAAAAGTTAAAGCTTTTCAAGGTATTAATATAAAAAGTAAAAGGTTTCCATGGTATATACATAAAAAGTTAAAACTTTTCAAGGTATTAATATAAAAAGTAAAAGGTTTTCATGGTATATACATAAAAAGTTAAAACTTTTCAAGGTATTAATATAAAAAGTAAAAGGTTTTCATGGTATATACATAAAAAGTTAAAACTTTTCAAAGTATTAATATAAAAAGTAAAAGGTTTTCATGGTATATACATAAAAAGTTAAAACTTTTCAAGGTATTAATATAAAAAGTAAAAGGTTTTCATGGTATATACATAAAAAGTTAAAACTTTTCAAGGTATTAATATAAAAAGTAAAAGGTTTTCATGGTATATACATAAAAAGTTCAAACATTTTAAGGTATTAATATAAAAAGTAAAAGGTTTTCATGGTATATACATAAAAAGTTAAAACTTTTCAAGGTATTAATATAAAAAGTAATAGGTATTCATGGTATATACATAAAAAGTTAAAACTTTTCAAGGTATTAATATAAAAAGTAAAAGGTTTTCATGGTATATACATAAAAAGTTAAAACTTTTCAAGGTATTAATATAAAAAGTAAAAGGTTTTCATGGTATATACATAAAAAGTTCAAACATTTTAAGGTATTAATATAAAAAGTAAAAGGTTTTCATGGTATATACATAAAAAGTTAAAACTTTTCAAGGTATTAATATAAAAAGTAATAGGTATTCATGGTATATACATAAAAAGTTAAAACTTTTCAAGGTATTAATATAAAAAGTTATAGGTATTCATAGTATATACATAAAAAGTTAAAACTTTTCAAGGTATTAATATAAAAAGTAAAAGGTTTTCATGGTATATACATAAAAAGTTAAAACTTTTCAAGGTATTAATATAAAAAGTAAAAGGTTTTCATGGTATATACATAAAAAGTTAAAACTTTTCAAAGTATTAATATAAAAAGTAAAAGGTTTTCATAGTATGTACATAAAAAGTTAAAACTTTTCAAGGTATTAATATAAAAAGTAAAAGATTTTCATGGTATATACATAAAAAGTTAAAGCTTTTCAAGGTATTAATATAAAAAGTAAAAGGTTTTCATGGTATATACATAAAAAGTTAAAACTTTTCAAGGTATTAATATAAAAAGTAAAAAGTTTTCATGGTATATACATAAAAAGTTAAAACTTTTCAAGGTATTAATATAAAAAGTAAAAGATTTTCATGGTATATACATAAAAAGTTAAAGCTTTTCAAGGTATTAATATAAAAAGTAAAAGGTTTTCATTGTATATACATAAAAAGTTAAAACTTTTCAAGGTATTAATATAAAAAGTAAAAGGTTTTCATGGTATATACATAAAAAGTTAAAACTTTTCAAGGTATTAATATAAAAAGTAAAAGGTTTTCATGGTATATACATAAAAAGTTTAAAATTTTCAAGGTATTAATATAAAAAGTAAAAGGTTTTCATGGTATATACATAAAAAGTTAAAACTTTTCAAGGTATTAATATAAAAAGTAATAGGTATTCATGGTATATACATAAAAAGTTAAAACTTTTCAAGGTATTAATATAAAAAGTAATAGGTATTCATGGTATATACATAAAAAGTTAAAACTTTTCAAGGTATTAATATAAAAAGTAAAAGGTTTTCATGGTATATACATAAAAAGTTAAAGCTTTTCAAGGTATTAATATAAAAAGTAAAAGGTTTTCATGGTATATACATAAAAAGTTAAAACTTTTCAAGGTATTAATATAAAAAGTAAAAGGTTTGCATGGTATATACATAAAAAGTTAAAACTTTTTAAGGTATTAATATAAAAAGTAAAAGGTGTTCATGGTTTATACATAAAAAGTTAAAACTTTTCAAGGTATTAATATAAAAAGTAAAAGGTTTTCATGGTATATACATAAAAAGTTAAAACTTTTCAAAGTGTTAATATAAAAAGTAAAAGGTTTTCATGGCATATACATAAAAAGTTAAAACTTTTCAAGGTATTAATAAAAAAAGTAAAAGGTTTTCATGGTATATACATAAAAAGTTAAAACTTTTCAAGGTATTAATATAAAAAGTAAAAAGTTTTCATGGTATATACATAAAAAGTTAAAACTTTACAAGGTATTAATATAAAAAGTAAAAGATTTTCATGGTATATACATAAAAAGTTAAAGCTTTTCAAGGTATTAATATAAAAAGTAAAAGGTTTTCATTGTATATACATAAAAAGTTAAAACTTTCAAGGTATTAATATAAAAAGTAAAAGGTTTTCATGGTATATACATAAAAAGTTAAAATTTTTCAAGGTATTAGTATAAAAAGTAAAAGGTTTTCATGGTGTATACATAAAAAGTTAAAACTTTTCAAGGTATTAGTATAAAAAGTAAAAGGTTTTCATGGTGTATACATAAAAAGTTAAAACTTTTCAAAAAATTAATATAAAAAGTAAAAGGTTTTCACGGTATATACATAAAAAGTTTAAACTTTTCAAGGTATAAATATAAAAAGTTTTCATAGTATATACATAAAAAGTTAAAACTTTTCAAGGTATTAATATAAAAAGTAAAAGGTTTTCATGGTACATACATAAAAAGTTAAAACTTTTCAAAGTATTAATATAAAAAGTAAAAGGTTTTTACGGAATATACATAAAAAGTTAAAACTTTTCAAGGTATTAATATAAAAAGTAAAAGGTTTTCATGGTATATACATAAAAGTTTAAACTTTTCAGGGTATTAATATAAAAAGTAAAAGGTTTTCATGGTATATACATAAAAAGTTAAAACTTTTCAAGGTATTAATATAAAAAGTAAAAAGTTTTCATGGTATATACATAAAAAGTTAAAGCTTTTCAAGGTATTAATATAAAAAGTAAAAGGTTTCCATGGTATATACATAAAAAGTTAAAACTTTTCAAGGTATTAATATAAAAAGTAAAAGGTTTTCATGGTATATACATAAAAAGTTAAAACTTTTCAAGGTATTAATATAAAAAGTAAAAGGTTTTCATGGTATATACATAAAAAGTTAAAACTTTTCAAAGTATTAATATAAAAAGTAAAAGGTTTTCATGGTATATACATAAAAAGTTAAAACTTTTCAAGGTATTAATATAAAAAGTAAAAGGTTTTCATGGTATATACATAAAAAGTTAAAACTTTTCAAGGTATTAATATAAAAAGTAAAAGGTTTTCATGGTATATACATAAAAAGTTCAAACATTTTAAGGTATTAATATAAAAAGTAAAAGGTTTTCATGGTATATACATAAAAAGTTAAAACTTTTCAAGGTATTAATATAAAAAGTAATAGGTATTCATGGTATATACATAAAAAGTTAAAACTTTTCAAGGTATTAATATAAAAAGTAAAAGGTTTTCATGGTATATACATAAAAAGTTAAAACTTTTCAAGGTATTAATATAAAAAGTAAAAGGTTTTCATGGTATATACATAAAAAGTTCAAACATTTTAAGGTATTAATATAAAAAGTAAAAGGTTTTCATGGTATATACATAAAAAGTTAAAACTTTTCAAGGTATTAATATAAAAAGTAATAGGTATTCATGGTATATACATAAAAAGTTAAAACTTTTCAAGGTATTAATATAAAAAGTTATAGGTATTCATGGTATATACATAAAAAGTTAAAACTTTTCAAGGTATTAATATAAAAAGTAAAAGGTTTTCATGGTATATACATAAAAAGTTAAAACTTTTCAAGGTATTAATATAAAAAGTAAAAGGTTTTCATGGTATATACATAAAAAGTTAAAACTTTTCAAAGTATTAATATAAAAATAAAAGGTTTTCATAGTATGTACATAAAAAGTTAAAACTTTTCAAGGTATTAATATAAAAAGTAAAAGATTTTCATGGTATATACATAAAAAGTTAAAGCTTTTCAAGGTATTAATATAAAAAGTAAAAGGTTTTCATGGTATATACATAAAAAGTTAAAACTTTTCAAGGTATTAATATAAAAAGTAAAAAGTTTTCATGGTATATACATAAAAAGTTAAAACTTTTCAAGGTATTAATATAAAAAGTAAAAGATTTTCATGGTATATACATAAAAAGTTAAAGCTTTTCAAGGTATTAATATAAAAAGTAAAAGGTTTTCATTGTATATACATAGAAAGTTAAAACTTTTCAAGGTATTAATATAAAAAGTAAAAGGTTTTCATGGTATATACATAAAAAGTTAAAACTTTTCAAGGTATTAATATAAAAAGTAAAAGGTTTTCATGGTATATACATAAAAAGTTTAAAATTTTCAAGGTATTAATATAAAAAGTAAAAGGTTTTCATGGTATATACATAAAAAGTTTAAAATTTTCAAGGTATTAATATAAAAAGTAAAAGGTTTTCATGGTATATACATAAAAAGTTAAAACTTTTCAAGGTATTAATATAAAAAGTAAAAGGTTTTCATGGTATATACATAAAAAGTTAAAACTTTTCAAGGTATTAATATAAAAAGTAAAAGGTTTTCATGGTATATACATAAAAAGTTCAAACATTTTAAGGTATTAATATAAAAAGTAAAAGGTTTTCATGGTATATACATAAAAAGTTAAATCTTTTCAAGGTATTAATATAAAAAGTAATAGGTATTCATGGTATATACATAAAAAGTTAAAACTTTTCAAGGTATTAATATAAAAAGTAATAGGTATTCATGGTATATACATAAAAAGTTAAAACTTTTCAAGGTATTAATATAAAAAGTAAAAGGTTTTCATGGTATATACATAAAAAGTTAAAACTTTTCAATGTATTAATATAAAAAGTAAAAGGTTTTCATGGTATATACATAAAAAGTTTAAACTTTTCAAGGTAATAATATAAAAAGTAAAAAGTTTTCATGGTATATACATAAAAAGTTAAAGCTTTTCAAGGTATTAATATAAAAAGTAAAAAGATTTCATGGTATATACATAAAAAGTTAAAGCTTTTCAAGGTATTAATATAAAAAGTAAAAGGTTTTCATGGTATATACATAAAAAGTTAAAACTTTTCAAGGTATTAATATAAAAAGTAAAAGGTTTTCATGGTATATACATAAAAAGTTAAAACTTTTCAAAGTATTAATATAAAAAGTAAAAGGTTTTCATGGTATATACATAAAAAGTTAAAACTTTTCAAGGTATTAATATAAAAAGTAAAAGGTTTTCATGGTATATACATAAAAAGTTAAAACTTTTCAAGGTATTAATATAAAAAGTAAAAGGTTTTCATGGTATATACATAAAAAGTTTAAACTTTTCAAGGTATTAATATAAAAAGTAAAAGGTTTTCATGGTATATACATAAAAAGTTAAAACTTTTCAAGGTATTAATATAAAAAGTAAAAAGTTTTCATGGTATATACATAAAAAGTTAAAACTTTTCAAGGTATTAATATAAAAAGTAAAAGGTTTTCATGGTATATACATAAAAAGTTTAAACTTTTCAAGGTATTAATATAAAAAGTAAAAGGTTTTCATGGCATATACATAAAAAGTTAAAACTTTTCAAGGTATTAATATAAAAAGTAAAAGGTTTTCATGGTATATACATAAAAAGTTAAAACTTTTCAAGGTATTAATATAAAAAGTAAAAGGTTTTCATGGTATATACATAAAAAGTTAAAACTTTTCAAGGTATTAATATAAAAAGTAAAAGGTTTTCATGGTATATACATAAAAAGTTAAAACTTTTCAAGGTATTAATATAAAAAGTAAAAGGTTTTCATGGTATATACATAAAAAGTTAAAACTTTTCAAGGTATTAATATAAAAAGTAAAAAGTTTTCATGGTATATACATAAAAAGTTAAAACTTTTCAAGGTATTAATATAAAAAGTAAAAAGTTTTCATGGTATATACATAAAAAGTTAAAACTTTTCAAGGTATTAATATAAAAAGTAAAAGGTTTTCATGGTATATACATAAAAAGTTTAAACTTTTCAAGGTATTAATATAAAAAGTAAAAGGTTTTCATGGCATATACATAAAAAGTTAAAACTTTTCAAGGTATTAATATAAAAAGTAAAAGGTTTTCATGGTATATACATAAAAAGTTAAAACTTTTCAAGGTATTAATATAAAAAGTAAAAGGTTTTCATGGTATATACATAAAAAGTTAAAACTTTTCAAGGTATTAATATAAAAAGTAAAAGGTTTTCATGGTATATACATAAAAAGTTAAAACTTTTCAAGGTATTAATATAAAAAGTAATAGGTATTCATGGTATATACATAAAAAGTTAAAACTTTTCAAGGTATTAATATAAAAAGTTATAGGTATTCATGGTATATACATAAAAAGTTAAAACTTTTCAAGGTATTAATATAAAAAGTAAAAGGTTTTCATGGTATATACATAAAAAGTTAAAACTTTTCAAGGTATTAATATAAAAAGTAAAAGGTTTTCATGGTATATACATAAAAAGTTTAAAATTTTCAAGGTATTAATATAAAAAGTAAAAGGTTTTCATGGTATATACATAAAAAGTTAAAACTTTTCAAGGTATTAATATAAAAAGTAAAAAGTTTTCATGGTATATACATAAAAAGTTAAAACTTTACAAGGTATTAATATAAAAAGTAAAAGATTTTCATGGTATATACATAAAAAGTTAAAGCTTTTCAAGGTATTAATATAAAAAGTAAAAGGTTTTCATTGTATATACATAAAAAGTTAAAACTTTCAAGGTATTAATATAAAAAGTAAAAGGTTTTCATGGTATATACATAAAAAGTTAAAACTTTTCAAGGTATTAGTATAAAAAGTAAAAGGTTTTCATGGTGTATACATAAAAAGTTAAAACTTTTCAAGGTATTAGTATAAAAAGTAAAAAGTTTTCATGGTGTATACATAAAAAGTTAAAACTTTTCAAAAAATTAATATAAAAAGTAAAAGGTTTTCACGGTATATACATAAAAAGTTTAAACTTTTCAAGGTATAAATATAAAAAGTTTTCATAGTATATACATAAAAAGTTAAAACTTTTCAAGGTATTAATATAAAAAGTAAAAGGTTTTCATGGTACATACATAAAAAGTTAAAACTTTTCAAAGTATTAATATAAAAAGTAAAAGGTTTTTACGGAATATACATAAAAAGTTAAAACTTTTCAAGGTATTAATATAAAAAGTAAAAGGTTTTCATGGTATATACATAAAAGTTTAAACTTTTCAGGGTATTAATATAAAAAGTAAAAGGTTTTCATGGTATATACATAAAAAGTTAAAACTTTTCAAGGTATTAATATAAAAAGTAAAAAGTTTTCATGGTATATACATAAAAAGTTAAAGCTTTTCAAGGTATTAATATAAAAAGTAAAAGGTTTCCATGGTATATACATAAAAAGTTAAAACTTTTCAAGGTATTAATATAAAAAGTAAAAGGTTTTCATGGTATATACATAAAAAGTTAAAACTTTTCAAGGTATTAATATAAAAAGTAAAAGGTTTTCATGGTATATACATAAAAAGTTAAAACTTTTCAAAGTATTAATATAAAAAGTAAAAGGTTTTCATGGTATATACATAAAAAGTTAAAACTTTTCAAGGTATTAATATAAAAAGTAAAAGGTTTTCATGGTATATACATAAAAAGTTAAAACTTTTCAAGGTATTAATATAAAAAGTAAAAGGTTTTCATGGTATATACATAAAAAGTTCAAACATTTTAAGGTATTAATATAAAAAGTAAAAGGTTTTCATGGTATATACATAAAAAGTTAAAACTTTTCAAGGTATTAATATAAAAAGTAATAGGTATTCATGGTATATACATAAAAAGTTAAAACTTTTCAAGGTATTAATATAAAAAGTAAAAGGTTTTCATGGTATATACATAAAAAGTTAAAACTTTTCAAGGTATTAATATAAAAAGTAAAAGGTTTTCATGGTATATACATAAAAAGTTAAAACTTTTCAAGGTATTAATATAAAAAGTAAAAGGTTTTCATGGTATATACATAAAAAGTTAAAACTTTTCAAGGTATTAATATAAAAAGTAAAAGGTTTTCATGGTATATACATAAAAAGTTAAAACTTTTCAAGGTATTAATATAAAAAGTAAAAGGTTTTCATGGTATATACATAAAAAGTTAAAACTTTTCAAGGTATTAATATAAAAAGTAAAAGGTTTTCATGGTATATACATAAAAAGTTAAAACTTTTCAAGGTATTAATATAAAAAGTAAAAAGTTTTCATGGTATATACATAAAAAGTTAAAACTTTTCAAGGTATTAATATAAAAAGTAAAAGGTTTTCATGGTATATACATAAAAAGTTTAAACTTTTCAAGGTATTAATATAAAAAGTAAAAGGTTTTCATGGCATATACATAAAAAGTTAAAACTTTTCAAGGTATTAATATAAAAAGTAAAAGGTTTTCATGGTATATACATAAAAAGTTAAAACTTTACAAGGTATTAATATAAAAAGTAAAAGATTTTCATGGTATATACATAAAAAGTTAAAGCTTTTCAAGGTATTAATATAAAAAGTAAAAGGTTTTCATTGTATATACATAAAAAGTTAAAACTTTCAAGGTATTAATATAAAAAGTAAAAGGTTTTCATGGTATATACATAAAAAGTTAAAACTTTTCAAGGTATTAGTATAAAAAGTAAAAGGTTTTCATGGTGTATACATAAAAAGTTAAAACTTTTCAAAAAATTAATATAAAAAGTAAAAGGTTTTCACGGTATATACATAAAAAGTTTAAACTTTTCAAGGTATAAATATAAAAAGTAAAAAGTTTTCATAGTATATACATAAAAAGTTAAAACTTTTCAAGGTATTAATATAAAAAGTAAAAGGTTTTCATGGTACATACATAAAAAGTTAAAACTTTTCAAAGTATTAATATAAAAAGTAAAAGGTTTTTACGGAATATACATAAAAAGTTAAAACTTTTCAAGGTATTAATATAAAAAGTAAAAGGTTTTCATGGTATATACATAAAAGTTTAAACTTTTCAGGGTATTAATATAAAAAGTAAAAGGTTTTCATGGTATATACATAAAAGTTTAAACTTTTCAAGGTATTAATATAAAAAGTAAAAGGTTTTCATGGTATATACATAAAAAGTTAAAACTTTTCAAGGTATTAATATAAAAAGTAAAAAGTTTTCATGGTATATACATAAAAAGTTAAAGCTTTTTAAGGTATTAATATAAAAAGTAAAAGGTTTCCATGGTATATACATAAAAAGTTAAAACTTTTCAAGGTATTAATATAAAAAGTAAAAGGTTTTCATGGTATATACATAAAAAGTTAAAACTTTTCAAGGTATTAATATAATAAGTAAAAGGTTTTCATGGTATATACATAAAAAGTTAAAACTTTTCAAAGTATTAATATAAAAAGTAAAAGGTTTTCATGGTATATACATAAAAAGTTAAAACTTTTCAAGGTATTAATATAAAAAGTAAAAGGTTTTCATGGTATATACATAAAAAGTTAAAACTTTTCAAGGTATTAATATAAAAAGTAAAAGGTTTTCATGGTATATACATAAAAAGTTCAAACATTTTAAGGTATTAATATAAAAAGTAAAAGGTTTTCATGGTATATACATAAAAAGTTAAAACTTTTCAAGGTATTAATATAAAAAGTAATAGGTATTCATGGTATATACATAAAAAGTTAAAACTTTTCAAGGTATTAATATAAAAAGTTATAGGTATTCATGGTATATACATAAAAAAGGTTTTCATGGTGTATACATAAAAAGTTAAAACTTTTCAAAAAATTAATATAAAAAGTAAAAGGTTTTCACGGTATATACATAAAAAGTTTAAACTTTTCAAGGTATAAATATAAAAAGTTTTCATAGTATATACATAAAAAGTTAAAACTTTTCAATGTATTAATATAAAAAGTAAAAGGTTTTCATGGTACATACATAAAAAGTTAAAACTTTTCAAAGTATTAATATAAAAAGTAAAAGGTTTTCACGGAATATACATAAAAAGTTAAAACTTTTCAAGGTATTAATATAAAAAGTAAAAGGTTTTCATGGTATATACATAAAAAGTTTAAACTTTTCAAGGTATAAATATAAAAAGTTTTCACGGTATATACATAAAAAGTTTAAACTTTTCAAGGTATAAATATAAAAAGTAAAAGGTTTTCATGGTATATACATAAAAAGTTAAAACTTTTGAAGGTATTAATATAAAAAGTGAAAGGTTTTCATGGTATATACATAAAAAGTTAAAACTTTTCAAGGTATTAATATAAAAAGTAAAAGTTTTTCATGGTATATACATAAAAAGTTAAAACTTTTCAAGGTATTAATATAAAAATAAAAGATTTTCATGGTATATACATAAAAAGTAAAAACTTTTCAAGGTATTAATATAAAAAGTAAAAGGTTTTTATGGTACATACATAAAAAGTTAAAACTTTTCAAAGTATTAATATAAAAAGTAAAAGGTTTTCATGGTATATACATAAAAAGTTAAACCTTTTCAAAGTATTAATATAAAAAGTAAAAGGTTTTCATGGTATATACATAAAAAGTTAAAACTTTTCAAGGAATTAATATAAAAAGTAAAAAGTTTTCATGGTATATACATAAAAAGTTAAAACTTTTCAAGGTATTAATATAAAAAGTAATAGGTATTCATGGTATATACATAAAAAGTTAAAACTTTTCAAGGTATTAATATAAAAAGTAAAAGGTTTTCATGGTATATACATAAAAAGTTAAAACTTTTTAAAGTATTAATAAAAAAGTAAAAGGTTTTCATGGTATATACATAAAAAGTTAAAACTTTTCAAGGTATTAATATAAAAAATAAAAGGTTTTCATGGTATATACATAAAAAGTTAAAACTTTTCAAGGTATTAATATAAAAAGTTTTCATGGTATATACATAAAAAGTTAAAACTTTTCAAGGTATTAATATAAAAAGTAAAAGGTTTTCATGGTATATACATAAAAAGTTAAAACTTTTCAAAGTATTAATATAAAAAGTAAAAGGTTTTCATGGTATATACATAAAGTTAAAACTTTTCAAGGTATTAATATAAAAAGTAAAAGGTTTTCATGGTATGTACATAAAAAGTTAAAACTTTTCAAGGTATTAAAATAAAAAGTAAAAGGTTTTCATGGTACATACATAAAAAAATGGTAGAACGAACCCTAGACTAGCACGTGCTATTCAAATTATATCTGTAGAAAAAGTGTTTTAAGCTCTATTTTCAAGATACAAATTTACGAAATTAATAATTCTACTTGAAAAGGTGAATTTTTGTATCTAGTTTGATATAAATTTATGTAAAAGTATCGTATATTGTGAAGTAAAAACGTATACAAAAAGTTTATAACCTCAACATGTCAGAAGACAGTGATAAATTAAGTGCAATTTTGCTGAAACTTCAGAAACTAGACATAATTTGCAATGATATTCAAAAGGTGAAAACAGATATCACCGAATTTAAAACAAAAAATGAGGAATTAGATGAGAAATATAAAAGTCTACAACTCCAAGTCAGCAAGCAAGAAAAAATAATAAACAGTTTAGAATTCCAGCTGAAAAAAAGAAATTTAATTTTCTGTGGTATTAACACCAAGGATAAGTCAATCCAAGAAATTCGAAACTCTATTTCTGAAATTTCCTCCAAATACTTTAACATCAGTATTAAAGAAAACGACATCGAAGAAATTAGACTAATCGATAAAAAGGAAATTGATAAACGAAGAATTATAGTCACTTTTCAATCTCTTCAAATGAGAAATAATATCTATCTCATCAGAAGAAATCTAAAAGGGTCAAATATTTTCGTAAATCAAGATCTGACCCATCATGCTCTAGAAGAGAAAAAGAAGATACTAGTAGCTAAAAAAACTCAACAAGAAAACGGTGTTCATTCTAAGATTTATAAAAATAAATTAGTAGAAACAAATAATAACAAGACTGGCCAAAAACGAGACAGAGAACTCAGAAAATCAGACGACTCTCCTAACACTCCACGGCAGCTAACAAAACAAATGCGTCCTACTACAAATGGGAATCAACAATCTCAAGAGGATGATAATGATTCAACATTTATTTCTGCAGAAAGCGAGTCGTCAGCAGTGGACCACACAGGTACAAAAAACAACACCAATTTTTTTCGAAGCTCAACACCAACTTCATAGAGGAACCATCAAAGCAGCATTGAACAACAGGATAGATACATCTGACTCAATAAAAAATTTAAGTAATTGTTCCAATTTATGTAAGAGTAGTAGTAATAATAATAATACAAACAATAATTCAATCTGTACTAATATATGTTTTTGGAATATTTCAGGCATCAATAATTTATATGGTTTGGACAGTGATTCAGTACAAAAACTTCTTAAAGCAGACGTATTATGCTTTTGTGAAACTTGGTGTATGAATCCAATACACATCTTCCCGGAATTTCTTAGCAACTATACAAATAATGTTACTTACAGTTTTGCAAGCAAAGATAAACAAAAAGGACGCCCCAGTGGTGGAATCATTCTTATGTTCAGGAATAATTTGTTCAACGAGATCAAAATTTTAGAAATTACAAATCTTTGGATCATTGCGGAGGCAAGTATTGATACAAATACTATTATAATAGGTTGTTTTTACCTCAGTCCCAATCTATGCAATAATAGTTGTTTAAATTTACTTTCCGAAATTATAGAATCAATTGTAACTTTTCATTTCGACTCAAAAATTATTTTAATAGGTGATTTCAATTCTAAAATTGGCAATTTAAATCAAATAGAGGATGAAAATATATTTTCTAATCCAAATATTTCTGAGAATAGAGCTTCCTTGCATACTAAAATAGACGAAAGAGGCAAAAAGTTAGTTGAACTGATGGAATGTTCAGGACTTTATGCCCTCAACGGCAGAGTTAGAGGGGATATACCAGGTAAATTCACATTTGCAAACCATATGGGACAAAGTATTATCGACCTTGCTTGGGCAAATCTTAAGTTCACAGATTATGTAACTAAATTAGAGATTTATCCCACTATTAGTAACACAGGGCATAGTATAATTCACATACAATTCTACAATAATAGTTATAATTACTTTGGTAATCTCTCTACTCATGAGCATTTGGAAAATGAAAATAAATTTATAATAAATTTTAAATTCAATCAAAATAATGCACTAACATTTAGAAATCTAATGGCAGAACACGAAGGCATTTACTTTAACTCAAACAATGCAAATGATTTGTATAAAAATTTGTTGTACAGTATTAAAGAATGTGCCAGCAACTCAAGCATGCTCAAAGTTCATAAATACTCGTCGCGAATAAATAATAAAAACAATAGTCGAAATTATGTAGAATCTAAAGCCTGGTTTAACTCTATTTGCATATCTTTCAAAGCACAAGCGATGAAGGACTTAAGATCATATAAAAAAAATCCTTGTCAAGAGAATTTACAGTCATATCTATTGAGTAAAAAGCAATATAAAAATAAGACAAAATTTTATAAGAAAAAATATGAACTGGATTTAATTAATTCTTTAGCCAATACCAAAAATAATTCTGAATTTTGGTTAACAATCAGAAGATTAACTTTTAAAAAGATAATTTCACATAACATTAGTGCAGAGGAATGGGCACAATACTATTCTTCTCTATATGTAAATAAACTCGTAATTGTAAATAATATTTATAGTGGCTGTCTTCACCCCTTTCTTGATAGCGAAATTACTATTGAAGAGCTTTATTGTAGTATTGAAAACTTCAAATATAACAAAGCTGCCGGTTGTGATCAAATAAACTACGATTTTTATAAAAATTTACCTGAAAATTGGATCCACTATGTTCTTAATTTATTTAATAATATTTTTCTTCATGAAAATTTGCCAATAGAGTGGTCTAAAATTGAACTCAGCATGTTATATAAAAAAGGTGATCCAAAATTACCGGAAAATTATCGAGGAATATCCTTAGTTAATAATTTGTGTAAAATTTTCACCCAAATTATTTACAATAGGCTGCAAGTATGGATAGAAGCTAACAATTTACTCGCGGAAAATCAATCAGGATTTAGAAAGGGCAGAGCGACGATAGATAATATTTTTTGCCTTATTTCATTGGCTCACTTACAACTCAGACTTAAAAAAGGTAAAATGTACGCTGCGTTTGTCGATTTCAAAAGAGCTTTTGATTCAGTTAACCATTCCAAACTATGGGATAAACTGTACATCATGGGTATCAGTACTAAATTTATAAGATTGCTTCAAAATTTATACAGTAACGCCAACATTTTTATTAGGAACAGTTACAATCAACATAATAACAACCCCATCCCTTTTTGTGAAGGGGTGCTTCAAGGAGAAATTTTAAGCCCCATATTGTTCTCAATATTTATTAATGATTTGGAAGAGTACTTAAGAGAAAATAATCAAAGAGGAATAAACATTGACGGCTTTAATGATATCATAATTCTAGCATATGCCGATGACATTGTTATGTTAAGCGACTCCCCTATATCGCTACAACGAAACCTAAATCTATTAGAACAATATTGCGATATAAACGGTTTAGTAGTAAATATAGCAAAAACAAAAATTCTACCTTTTTTCCGAGGTCGTAAACCATCTTTACCTGTATTCAAATACAAGAATTGCGATATTGAAATAGTAGACAAATTTTGTTATTTAGGGGTGTTCTTCTCTTCTTCAGGGAAGTTTCTCGATAATACCCAACACGCAGAGAAGAAGGCAGCAATAGCTACTTCTAAAGTTACTAACATCTTAATAAAAGGTAAATCTCAAACGTGGAACGAAAAACATAATTTACTTGAGTCTATTGTTAAAGCTACTGTATTATACGGGTCAGAAATCTGGGGTCTTCGGTATGTAGAAAAATTAGAAAAATGCCAGTTGAAATATATTAAAATTATCTTTAGATGTCTCCGTACTACGCCTAATTATATGCTGAGGGCGGAGACCGGTACATTTCACATTATTTGTCAGGTCATAAAAAGGAGTTTAAACTGGTTTTATAAAATTAATAATTTGGAAGATACTAGATATCCCAAATTAATTCTCAATAGATTAATATATTTAGACGGTTTGAATATCAATAAAAAAGAATTTAACTGGTATACCCAACTAAGAGCCATTTTCACCGAAAATAACCTCTCTGAATATTGGAGTGCAAATTTAACTAAATCTAAAATTCAAAATATAGTTGAGCAGTTCAAAAATATCTTTGTTAATACGGACATGAATCGTATAAAAAATTGTGCTTATAATGACCACTACAAATTAGTGAAAAAGGAATTTATTACAGAGAAATATTTATTAGAAAAAATCTCTATGGTAAAAATTCGTTTAATAATTAATTTACGCTTAGGAAATAAAAAAATATTCTCAGTGACGTATAATAACATTAATTATAAATGGAATACTAGTATGACATGTACCGTGTGCAACCTTAATACTGAGGAAAATCTTGAACATTACTTCTTCTATTGTCCCATTTACAAACCTTATAGAGACGTATATCTGACTCAATACATGCCTCCAAATGTAACTCATCCAGAGATTTGCACCTTGCTTGAATCACTTAATTGTGAAAAAATCAATAATATTTTTTATTATACAATTAAAAGTCTAGCTTTAAGAAGTTTTTGTTTGAATAAATAAAAATACTCTTTTTTCTGTTCCTGTCTTCTCAATACATATTATTATTATCATTATTATTATTATTATTATTATTATTATTATTATTGTCGTTTTTCTATATTATTGTAGAAATTTCACAAAATTGGCACTATTATTATTGTTATTATTATTATAAGCAACAATAAGGTAATTAATTACGGATACTATAACTATTTTTCTTTAGTATATAATTATTCTACCATTTCTTTTGTACGGGACTTTGTACCTTATAACAAAATAAATATTATTATTATTATTATTATTATTACATACATAAAAAGTTAAAACTTTTCAAAGTATTAATATAAAAAGTAAAAGGTTTTCATGGTATATACATAAAAAGTTAAACCTTTTCAAAGTATTAATATAAAAAGTAAAAGGTTTTCATGGTATATACATAAAAAGTTAAAACTTTTCAAGGAATTAATATAAAAAGTAAAAAGTTTTCATGGTATATACATAAAAAGTTAAAACTTTTCAAGGTATTAATATAAAAAGTAATAGGTATTCATGGTATATACATAAAAAGTTAAAACTTTTCAAGGTATTAATATAAAATGTAAAAGGTTTTCATGGTATATACATAAAAAGTTAAAACTTTTTAAAGTATTAATAAAAAAGTAAAAGGTTTTCATGGTATATACATAAAAAGTTAAAACTTTTCAAGGTATTAATATAAAAAATAAAAGGTTTTCATGGTATATACATAAAAAGTTAAAACTTTTCAAGGTATTAATATAAAAAGTTTTCATGGTATATACATAAAAAGTTAAAACTTTTCAAGGTATTAATATAAAAAGTAAAAGGTTTTCATGGTATATACATAAAAAGTTAAAACTTTTCAAAGTATTAATATAAAAAGTAAAAGGTTTTCATGGTATATACATAAAGTTAAAACTTTTCAAGGTATTAATATAAAAAGTAAAAGGTTTTCATGGTATGTACATAAAAAGTTAAAACTTTTCAAGGTATTAAAATAAAAAGTAAAAGGTTTTCATGGTATATACATAAAAAGTTTAAACTTTTCAAGGTATTAATATAAAAAGTAAAAAGTTTTCATGGTATATACATAAAAAGTTAAAGCTTTTCAAGGTATTAATATAAAAAGTAAAAGGTTTTCATGGTATATACATAAAAAGTTAAAACTTTTCAAGGTATTAATATAAAAAGTAAAAGGTTTGCATGGTATATACATAAAAAGTTAAAACTTTTTAAGGTATTAATATAAAAAGTAAAAGGTGTTCATGGTTTATACATAAAAAGTTAAAACTTTTCAAGGTATTAATATAAAAAGTAAAAAGTTTTCATGGTATATACATAAAAAGTTAAAGCTTTTCAAGGTATTAATATAAAAAGTAAAAGGTTTTCATGGTATATACATAAAAAGTTAAAACTTTTCAAGGTATTAATATAAAAAGTAAAAGGTTTTCATGGTATATACATAAAAAGTTAAAACTTTTCAAGGTATTAATATAAAAAGTAAAAGGTTTTCATGGTATATACATAAAAAGTTCAAACATTTTAAGGTATTAATATAAAAAGTAAAAGGTTTTCATGGTATATACATAAAAAGTTAAAACTTTTCAAGGTATTAATATAAAAAGTAATAGGTATTCATGGTATATACATAAAAAGTTAAAACTTTTCAAGGTATTAATATAAAAAGTAATAGGTATTCATGGTATATACATAAAAAGTTAAAACTTTTCAAGGTATTAATATAAAAAGTAAAAGGTTTTCATGGTATATACATAAAAAGTTAAAACTTTTCAAGGTATTAATATAAAAAGTAAAAAGTTTTCATGGTATATACATAAAAAGTTTAAACTTTTCAAGGTAATAATATAAAAAGTAAAAAGTTTTCATGGTATATACATAAAAAGTTAAAGCTTTTCAAGGTATTAATATAAAAAGTAAAAAGTTTTCATGGTATATACATAAAAAGTTAAAGCTTTTCAAGGTATTAATATATAAAGTAAAAGTTTTTCACGGTATATACGTAAAAAGTTTAAACTTTTCAAGGTATAAATATAAAAAGTAAAAGGTTTTCATGGTATATACATAAAAAGTTAAAACTTTTGAAGGTATTAATATAAAAAGTGAAAGGTTTTCATGGTATATACATAAAAAGTTAAAACTTTTCAAGGTATTAATATAAAAAGTAAAAGTTTTTCATGGTATATACATAAAAAGTTAAAACTTTTCAAGGTATTAATATAAAAATAAAAGATTTTCATGGTATATACATAAAAAGTAAAAACTTTTCAAGGTATTAATATAAAAAGTAAAAGGTTTTCATGGTATATACATAAAAAGTTAAAACTTTTCAAGGTATTAATATAAAAAGTAAAAGGTTTTCATGGTATATACATAAAAAGTTAAAACTTTTCAAGGTATTAATATAAAAAGTAAAAGGTTTTCATGGTATATACATAAAAAGTTCAAACATTTTAAAGTATTAATATAAAAAGTAAAAGTTTTTCATGGTATATACATAAAAAGTTAAAACTTTTCAAGGTATTAATATAAAAATAAAAGATTTTCATGGTATATACATAAAAAGTAAAAACTTTTCAAGGTATTAATATAAAAAGTAAAAGGTTTTCATGGTATATACATAAAAAGTTAAAACTTTTCAAGGTATTAATATAAAAAGTAAAAGGTTTTCATGGTATATACATAAAAAGTTAAAACTTTTCAAGGTATTAAAATAAAAAGTAAAAGGTTTTCATGGTATATACATAAAAAGTTTAAACTTTTCAAGGTATTAATATAAAAAGTAAAAAGTTTTCATGGTATATACATAAAAAGTTAAAGCTTTTCAAGGTATTAATATAAAAAGTAAAAGGTTTTCATGGTATATACATAAAAAGTTAAAACTTTTCAAGGTATTAATATAAAAAGTAAAAAGTTTTCATGGTATATACATAAAAAGTTAAAACTTTTCAAGGTATTAATATAAAAAGTAATAGGTATTCATGGTATATACATAAAAAGTTAAAACTTTTCAAGGTATTAATATAAAAAGTAAAAGGTTTTCATGGTATATACATAAAAAGTTAAAACTTTTCAAGGTATTAATATAAAAAGTAAAAGGTTTTCATGGTACATACATAAAAAGTTAAAACTTTTCAAAGTATTAATATAAAAAGTAAAAGGTTTTCATGGTATATACATAAAAAGTTAAAACTTTTCAAGGTATTAATATAAAAAGTAAAAGGTTTTCATGGTATATACATAAAAAGTTAAAACTTTTCAAGGTATTAATATAAAAAGTAAAAGGTTTTCATGGTATATACATAAAAAGTTCAAACATTTTAAGGTATTAATATAAAAAGTAAAAGGTTTTCATGGTATATACATAAAAAGTTAAAACTTTTCAAGGTATTAATATAAAAAGTAATAGGTATTCATGGTATATACATAAAAAGTTAAAACTTTTCAAGGTATTAATATAAAAAGTAATAGGTATTCATGGTATATACATAAAAAGTTAAAACTTTTCAAGGTATTAATATAAAAAGTAAAAGGTTTTCATGGTATATACATAAAAAGTTAAAACTTTTCAAGGTATTAATATAAAAAGTAAAAGGTTTTCATGGTATATACATAAAAAGTTTAAACTTTTCAAGGTAATAATATAAAAAGTAAAAAGTTTTCATGGTATATACATAAAAAGTTAAAGCTTTTCAAGGTATTAATATAAAAAGTAAAAAGTTTTCATGGTATATACATAAAAAGTTAAAACTTTTCAAGGTATTAATATAAAAAGTAAAAAGTTTTCATGGTATATACATAAAAAGTTAAAACTTTTCAAGGTATTAATATAAAAAGTAATAGGTATTCATGGTATATACATAAAAAGTTAAAACTTTTCAAGGTATTAATATAAAAAGTAAAAGGTTTTCATGGTATATACATAAAAAGTTAAAACTTTTCAAGGTATTAATATAAAAAGTAAAAGGTTTTCATGGTACATACATAAAAAGTTAAAACTTTTCAAAGTATTAATATAAAAAGTAAAAGGTTTTCATGGTATATACATAAAAAGTTAAAACTTTTCAAGGTATTAATATAAAAAGTAATAGGTATTCATGGTATATACATAAAAAGTTAAAACTTTTCAAGGTATTAATATAAAAAGTAATAGGTATTCATGGTATATACATAAAAAGTTAAAACTTTTCAAGGTATTAATATAAAAAGTAAAAGGTTTTCATGGTATATACATAAAAAGTTAAAACTTTTCAAGGTATTAATATAAAAAGTAAAAGGTTTTCATGGTATATACATAAAAAGTTTAAACTTTTCAAGGTAATAATATAAAAAGTAAAAAGTTTTCATGGTATATACATAAAAAGTTAAAGCTTTTCAAGGTATTAATATAAAAAGTAAAAAGTTTTCATGGTATATACATAAAAAGTTAAAGCTTTTCAAGGTATTAATATAAAAGGTAAAAGGTTTTCATGGTATATACATAAAAAGTTAAAACTTTTCAAGGTATTAATATAAAAAGTAAAAGGTTTTCATGGTATATACATAAAAAGTTGAAACTTTTCAAAGTATTAATATAAAAAGTAAAAGGTTTTCATGGTATATACATAAAAAGTTAAAACTTTTCAAGGTATTAATATAAAAAGTAAAAGGTTTTCATGGTATATACATAAAAAGTTAAAACTTTTCAAGGTATTAATATAAAAAGTAAAAGGTTTTCATGGTATATACATAAAAAGTTCAAACATTTTAAAGTATTAATATAAAAAGTAAAAGGTTTTCATGATATATACATAAAAAGTTCAAACATTTTAAGGTATTAATATAAAAAGTAAAAGGTTTTCATGGTATATACATAAAAAGTTAAAACTTTTCAAGGTATTAATATAAAAAATAAAAAGTTTTCATGGTATATACATAAAAAGTTAAAACTTTTCAAGGTATTAATATAAAAAGTAAAAAGTTTTCATGGTATATACATAAAAAGTTAAAACTTTTCAAGGTATTAATATAAAAAGTAATAGGTATTCATGGTATATACATAAAAAGTTAAAACTTTTCAAGGTATTAATATAAAAAGTAAAAGGTTTTCATGGTATATACATAAAAAGTTAAAACTTTTCAAAGTATTAATATAAAAAGTAAAAGGTTTTCATGGTATATACATAAAAAGTTAAAACTTTTCAAGGTATTAATATAAAAAATAAAATGTTTTCATGGTATATACATAAAAAGTTAAAACTTTTCAAGGTATTAATATAAAAAGTTTTCATGGTATATACATAAAAAGTTAAAACTTTTCAAGGTATTAATATAAAAAGTAAAAAGTTTTCATGGTATATACATAAAAAGTTAAAACTTTTCAAGGTATTAATATAAAAAGTAAAAAGTTTTCATGGTATATACATAAAAAGTTAAAACTTTTCAAGGTATTAATATAAAAAGTAATAGGTATTCATGGTATATACATAAAAAGTTAAAACTTTTCAAGGTATTAATATAAAAAGTAAAAGGTTTTCATGGTATATACATAAAAAGTTAAAACTTTTCAAGGTATTAATATAAAAAGTAAAAGGTTTTCATGGTACATACATAAAAAGTTAAAACTTTTCAAAGTATTAATATAAAAAGTAAAAGGTTTTCATGGTATATACATAAAAAGTTAAAACTTTTCAAGGTATTAATATAAAAAGTAAAAGGTTTTCATGGTATATACATAAAAAGTTAAAACTTTTCAAGGTATTAATATAAAAAGTAAAAGGTTTTCATGGTATATACATAAAAAGTTCAAACATTTTAAGGTATTAATATAAAAAGTAAAAGGTTTTCATGGTATATACATAAAAAGTTAAAACTTTTCAAGGTATTAATATAAAAAGTAATAGGTATTCATGGTATATACATAAAAAGTTAAAACTTTTCAAGGTATTAATATAAAAAGTAATAGGTATTCATGGTATATACATAAAAAGTTAAAACTTTTCAAGGTATTAATATAAAAAGTAAAAGGTTTTCATGGTATATACATAAAAAGTTAAAACTTTTCAAGGTATTAATATAAAAAGTAAAAGGTTTTCATGGTATATACATAAAAAGTTTAAACTTTTCAAGGTAATAATGTAAAAAGTAAAAAGTTTTCATGGTATATACATAAAAAGTTAAAGCTTTTCAAGGTATTAATATAAAAAGTAAAAAGTTTTCATGGTATATACATAAAAAGTTAAAGCTTTTCAAGGTATTAATATAAAAGGTAAAAGGTTTTCATGGTATATACATAAAAAGTTAAAACTTTTCAAGGTATTAATATAAAAAGTAAAAGGTTTTCATGGTATATACATAAAAAGTTAAAACTTTTCAAAGTATTAATATAAAAAGTAAAAGGTTTTCATGGTATATACATAAAAAGTTAAAACTTTTCAAGGTATTAATATAAAAAGTAAAAGGTTTTCATGGTATATACATAAAAAGTTAAAACTTTTCAAGGTATTAATATAAAAAGTAAAAGGTTTTCATGGTATATACATAAAAAGTTCAAACATTTTAAAGTATTAATATAAAAAGTAAAAGGTTTTCATGATATATACATAAAAAGTTCAAACATTTTAAGGTATTAATATAAAAAGTAAAAGGTTTTCATGGTATATACATAAAAAGTTAAAACTTTTCAAGGTATTAATATAAAAAATAAAAAGTTTTCATGGTATATACATAAAAAGTTAAAACTTTTCAAGGTATTAATATAAAAAGTAAAAAGTTTTCATGGTATATACATAAAAAGTTAAAACTTTTCAAGGTATTAATATAAAAAGTAATAGGTATTCATGGTATATACATAAAAAGTTAAAACTTTTCAAGGTATTAATATAAAAAGTAAAAGGTTTTCATGGTATATACATAAAAAGTTAAAACTTTTCAAAGTATTAATATAAAAAGTAAAAGGTTTTCATGGTATATACATAAAAAGTTAAAACTTTTCAAGGTATTAATATAAAAAATAAAATGTTTTCATGGTATATACATAAAAAGTTAAAACTTTTCAAGGTATTAATATAAAAAGTTTTCATGGTATATACATAAAAAGTTAAAACTTTTCAAGGTATTAATATAAAAAGTAAAAGGTTTTCATGGTATATACATAAAAAGTTAAAACTTTTCAAAGTATTAATATAAAAAGTAAAAGGTTTTCATGGTATATACATAAAGTTAAAACTTTTCAAGGTATTAATATAAAAAGTAAAAGGTTTTCATGGTATGTACATGAAAAGTTAAAACTTTTCAAGGTATTAATATAAAAAGTAAAAGGTTTTCATGGTATATACATAAAAAGTTTAAACTTTTCAAGGTATTAATATAAAAAGTAAAAGGTTTGCATGGTATATACATAAAAAGTTAAAACTTTTTAAGGTATTAATATAAAAAGTAAAAGGTGTTCATGGTATATACATAAAAAGTTAAAACTTTTCAAGGTATTAATATAAAAAGTAAAAGGTTTTCATGGTATATACATAAAAAGTTAAAACTTTTCAAGGTATTAATATAAAAAGTAAAAGGTTTTTATGGTATATACATAAAAAGTTAAAACTTTTCAAGGTATTAATATAAAAAGTAAAAGGTTTTCATGGTATATACATAAAAAGTTAAAACTTTTCAAAGTGTTAATATAAAAAGTAAAAGGTTTTCATGGCATATACATAAAAAGTTAAAACTTTTCAAGGTATTAATAAAAAAAGTAAAAGATTTTCATGGTATATACATAAAAAGTTAAAGCTTTTCAAGGTATTAATATAAAAAGTAAAAGGTTTTCATGGTATATACATAAAAAGTTAAAACTTTTCAAGGTATTAATATAAAAAGTAAAAGGTTTTCATGGTATATACATAAAAAGTTAAAACTTTTCAAGGTATTAATATAAAAAGTAAAAGGTTTTCACGGTATATACATAAAAAGTTTAAACTTTTCAAGGTATAAATATAAAAAGTAAAAGGTTTTCATGGTATATACATAAAAAGTTAAAACTTTTCAAGGTATTAATATAAAAAGTAAAAGGTTTTCATGGTATATACATAAAAAGTTCAAACATTTTAAAGTATTAATATAAAAAGTAAAAGGTTTTCATGATATATACATAAAAAGTTCAAACATTTTAAGGTATTAATATAAAAAGTAAAAGGTTTTCATGGTATATACATAAAAAGTTAAAACTTTTCAAGGTATTAATATAAAAAATAAAAAGTTTTCATGGTATATACATAAAAAGTTAAAACTTTTCAAGGTATTAATATAAAAAGTAAAAAGTTTTCATGGTATATACATAAAAAGTTAAAACTTTTCAAGGTATTAATATAAAAAGTAATAGGTATTCATGGTATATACATAAAAAGTTAAAACTTTTCAAGGTATTAATATAAAAAGTAAAAGGTTTTCATGGTATATACATAAAAAGTTAAAACTTTTCAAAGTATTAATATAAAAAGTAAAAGGTTTTCATGGTATATACATAAAAAGTTAAAACTTTTCAAGGTATTAATATAAAAAATAAAATGTTTTCATGGTATATACATAAAAAGTTAAAACTTTTCAAGGTATTAATATAAAAAGTTTTCATGGTATATACATAAAAAGTTAAAACTTTTCAAGGTATTAATATAAAAAGTAAAAAGTTTTCATGGTATATACATAAAAAGTTAAAACTTTTCAAGGTATTAATATAAAAAGTAAAAAGTTTTCATGGTATATACATAAAAAGTTAAAACTTTTCAAGGTATTAATATAAAAAGTAATAGGTATTCATGGTATATACATAAAAAGTTAAAACTTTTCAAGGTATTAATATAAAAAGTAAAAGGTTTTCATGGTATATACATAAAAAGTTAAAACTTTTCAAGGTATTAATATAAAAAGTAAAAGGTTTTCATGGTACATACATAAAAAGTTAAAACTTTTCAAAGTATTAATATAAAAAGTAAAAGGTTTTCATGGTATATACATAAAAAGTTAAAACTTTTCAAGGTATTAATATAAAAAGTAAAAGGTTTTCATGGTATATACATAAAAAGTTAAAACTTTTCAAGGTATTAATATAAAAAGTAAAAGGTTTTCATGGTATATACATAAAAAGTTCAAACATTTTAAGGTATTAATATAAAAAGTAAAAGGTTTTCATGGTATATACATAAAAAGTTAAAACTTTTCAAGGTATTAATATAAAAAGTAATAGGTATTCATGGTATATACATAAAAAGTTAAAACTTTTCAAGGTATTAATATAAAAAGTAATAGGTATTCATGGTATATACATAAAAAGTTAAAACTTTTCAAGGTATTAATATAAAAAGTAAAAGGTTTTCATGGTATATACATAAAAAGTTAAAACTTTTCAAGGTATTAATATAAAAAGTAAAAGGTTTTCATGGTATATACATAAAAAGTTTAAACTTTTCAAGGTAATAATGTAAAAAGTAAAAAGTTTTCATGGTATATACATAAAAAGTTAAAGCTTTTCAAGGTATTAATATAAAAAGTAAAAAGTTTTCATGGTATATACATAAAAAGTTAAAGCTTTTCAAGGTATTAATATAAAAGGTAAAAGGTTTTCATGGTATATACATAAAAAGTTAAAACTTTTCAAGGTATTAATATAAAAAGTAAAAGGTTTTCATGGTATATACATAAAAAGTTAAAACTTTTCAAAGTATTAATATAAAAAGTAAAAGGTTTTCATGGTATATACATAAAAAGTTAAAACTTTTCAAGGTATTAATATAAAAAGTAAAAGGTTTTCATGGTATATACATAAAAAGTTAAAACTTTTCAAGGTATTAATATAAAAAGTAAAAGGTTTTCATGGTATATACATAAAAAGTTCAAACATTTTAAAGTATTAATATAAAAAGTAAAAGGTTTTCATGATATATACATAAAAAGTTCAAACATTTTAAGGTATTAATATAAAAAGTAAAAGGTTTTCATGGTATATACATAAAAAGTTAAAACTTTTCAAGGTATTAATATAAAAAATAAAAAGTTTTCATGGTATATACATAAAAAGTTAAAACTTTTCAAGGTATTAATATAAAAAGTAAAAAGTTTTCATGGTATATACATAAAAAGTTAAAACTTTTCAAGGTATTAATATAAAAAGTAATAGGTATTCATGGTATATACATAAAAAGTTAAAACTTTTCAAGGTATTAATATAAAAAGTAAAAGGTTTTCATGGTATATACATAAAAAGTTAAAACTTTTCAAAGTATTAATATAAAAAGTAAAAGGTTTTCATGGTATATACATAAAAAGTTAAAACTTTTCAAGGTATTAATATAAAAAATAAAATGTTTTCATGGTATATACATAAAAAGTTAAAACTTTTCAAGGTATTAATATAAAAAGTTTTCATGGTATATACATAAAAAGTTAAAACTTTTCAAGGTATTAATATAAAAAGTAAAAGGTTTTCATGGTATATACATAAAAAGTTAAAACTTTTCAAAGTATTAATATAAAAAGTAAAAGGTTTTCATGGTATATACATAAAGTTAAAACTTTTCAAGGTATTAATATAAAAAGTAAAAGGTTTTCATGGTATGTACATGAAAAGTTAAAACTTTTCAAGGTATTAATATAAAAAGTAAAAGGTTTTCATGGTATATACATAAAAAGTTTAAACTTTTCAAGGTATTAATATAAAAAGTAAAAGGTTTGCATGGTATATACATAAAAAGTTAAAACTTTTTAAGGTATTAATATAAAAAGTAAAAGGTGTTCATGGTATATACATAAAAAGTTAAAACTTTTCAAGGTATTAATATAAAAAGTAAAAGGTTTTCATGGTATATACATAAAAAGTTAAAACTTTTCAAGGTATTAATATAAAAAGTAAAAGGTTTTTATGGTATATACATAAAAAGTTAAAACTTTTCAAGGTATTAATATAAAAAGTAAAAGGTTTTCATGGTATATACATAAAAAGTTAAAACTTTTCAAAGTGTTAATATAAAAAGTAAAAGGTTTTCATGGCATATACATAAAAAGTTAAAACTTTTCAAGGTATTAATAAAAAAAGTAAAAGATTTTCATGGTATATACATAAAAAGTTAAAGCTTTTCAAGGTATTAATATAAAAAGTAAAAGGTTTTCATGGTATATACATAAAAAGTTAAAACTTTTCAAGGTATTAATATAAAAAGTAAAAGGTTTTCATGGTATATACATAAAAAGTTAAAACTTTTCAAGGTATTAATATAAAAAGTAAAAGGTTTTCACGGTATATACATAAAAAGTTTAAACTTTTCAAGGTATAAATATAAAAAGTAAAAAGTTTTCATAGTATATACATAAAAAGTTAAAACTTTTCAAGGTATTAATATAAAAAGTAAAAGGTTTTCATGGTACATACATAAAAAGTTAAAACTTTTCAAAGTATTAATATAAAAAGTAAAAGGTTTTCACGGAATATACATAAAAAGTTAAAACTTTTCAAGGTATTAATATAAAAAGTAAAAGGTTTTCATGGTATATACATAAAAGTTTAAACTTTTCAAGGTATTAATATAAAAAGTAAAAGGTTTTCATGGTATATACATAAAAAGTTAAAACTTTTCAAGGTATTAATATAAAAAGTAAAAAGTTTTCATGGTATATACATAAAAAGTTAAAGCTTTTCAAGGTATTAATATAAAAAGTAAAAGGTTTCCATGGTATATACATAAAAAGTTAAAACTTTTCAAGGTATTAATATAAGAAGTAAAAGGTTTTCATGGTATATACATAAAAAGTTAAAACTTTTCAAGGTATTAATATAAAAAGTAAAAGGTTTTCATGGTATATACATAAAAAGTTAAAACTTTTCAAAGTATTAATATAAAAAGTAAAAGGTTTTCATGGTATATACATAAAAAGTTAAAACTTTTCAAGGTATTAATATAAAAAGTAAAAGGTTTTCATGGTATATACATAAAAAGTTAAAACTTTTCAAGGTATTAATATAAAAAGTAAAAGGTTTTCATGGTATATACATAAAAAGTTCAAACATTTTAAGGTATTAATATAAAAAGTAAAAGGTTTTCATGGTATATACATAAAAAGTTAAAACTTTTCAAGGTATTAATATAAAAAGTAATAGGTATTCATGGTATATACATAAAAAGTTAAAACTTTTCAAGGTATTAATATAAAAAGTAATAGGTATTCATGGTATATACATAAAAAGTTAAAACTTTTCAAGGTATTAATATAAAAAGTAAAAGGTTTTCATGGTATATACATAAAAAGTTAAAACTTTTCAAGGTATTAATATAAAAAGTAAAAGGTTTTCATGGTATATACATAAAAAGTTTAAACTTTTCAAGGTAATAATATAAAAAGTAAAAAGTTTTCAGGGTATATACATAAAAAGTTAAAGCTTTTCAAGGTATTAATATAAAAAGTAAAAAGTTTTCATGGTATATACATAAAAAGTTAAAGCTTTTCAAGGTATTAATATAAAAAGTAAAAGGTTTTCATGGTATATACATAAAAAGTTAAAACTTTTCAAGGTATTAAAATAAAAAGTAAAAGGTTTTCATGGTATATACATGAAAAGTTAAAACTTTTCAAAGTATTAATATAAAAAGTAAAAGGTTTTCATGGTATATACATAAAAAGTTAAAACTTTTCAAGGTATTAATATAAAAAGTAAAAGGTTTTCATTGTATATACATAAAAAGTTAAAACTTTCAAGGTATTAATATAAAAAGTAAAAGGTTTTCATGGTATATACATAAAAAGTTAAAACTTTTCAAGGTATTAGTATAAAAAGTAAAAGGTTTTCATGGTGTATACATAAAAAGTTAAAACTTTTCAAAAAATTAATATAAAAAGTAAAAGGTTTTCACGGTATATACATAAAAAGTTTAAACTTTTCAAGGTATAAATATAAAAAGTAAAAAGTTTTCATAGTATATACATAAAAAGTTAAAACTTTTCAAGGTATTAATATAAAAAGTAAAAGGTTTTCATGGTACATACATAAAAAGTTAAAACTTTTCAAAGTATTAATATAAAAAGTAAAAGGTTTTCACGGAATATACATAAAAAGTTAAAACTTTTCAAGGTATTAATATAAAAAGTAAAAGGTTTTCATGGTATATACATAAAAGTTTAAACTTTTCAAGGTATTAATATAAAAAGTAAAAGGTTTTCATGGTATATACATAAAAAGTTAAAACTTTTCAAGGTATTAATATAAAAAGTAAAAAGTTTTCATGGTATATACATAAAAAGTTAAAGCTTTTCAAGGTATTAATATAAAAAGTAAAAGGTTTCCATGGTATATACATAAAAAGTTAAAACTTTTCAAGGTATTAATATAAAAAGTAAAAGGTTTTCATGGTATATACATAAAAAGTTAAAACTTTTCAAGGTATTAATATAAAAAGTAAAAGGTTTTCATGGTATATACATAAAAAGTTAAAACTTTTCAAAGTATTAATATAAAATGTAAAAGGTTTTCATAGTATGTACATAAAAAGTTAAAACTTTTCAAGGTATTAATATAAAAAGTAAAAGATTTTCATGGTATATACATAAAACGTTAAAGCTTTTCAAGGTATTAATATAAAAAGTAAAAGGTTTTCATGGT
Organism: Ophonus ardosiacus; assembly: GCA_943142095.1. NCBI lineage: Eukaryota > Metazoa > Arthropoda > Insecta > Coleoptera > Carabidae > Ophonus > Ophonus ardosiacus. Next base: position 37,232,506 of record OW964832.1, on the reverse strand, counting down.
ATATACATAAAAAGTTAAAACTTTTCAAGGTATTAATATAAAAAGTAAAAGGTTTTCATGGTATATACATAAAAGTTTAAACTTTTCAAGGTATTAATATAAAAAGTAAAAGGTTTTCATGGTATATACATAAAAAGTTAAAACTTTTCAAGGTATTAATATAAAAAGTAAAAAGTTTTCATGGTATATACATAAAAAGTTAAAGCTTTTCAAGGTATTAATATAAAAAGTAAAAGGTTTCCATGGTATATACATAAAAAGTTAAAACTTTTCAAGGTATTAATATAAAAAGTAAAAGGTTTTCATGGTATATACATAAAAAGTTAAAACTTTTCAAGGTATTAATATAAAAAGTAAAAGGTTTTCATGGTATATACATAAAAAGTTAAAACTTTTCAAAGTATTAATATAAAAAGTAAAAGGTTTTCATGGTATATACATAAAAAGTTAAAACTTTTCAAGGTATTAATATAAAAAGTAAAAGGTTTTCATGGTATATACATAAAAAGTTAAAACTTTTCAAAGTATTAATATAAAAAGTAAAAGGTTTTCATGGTATATACATAAAAAGTTAAAACTTTTCAAGGTATTAATATAAAAAGTAAAAGGTTTTCATGGTATATACATAAAAAGTTAAAACTTTTCAAGGTATTAATATAAAAAGTAATAGGTATTCATGGTATATACATAAAAAGTTAAAACTTTTCAAGGTATTAATATAAAAAGTAATAGGTATTCATGGTATATACATAAAAAGTTAAAACTTTTCAAGGTACTAATATAAAAAGTAAAAGGTTTTCATGGTATATACATAAAAAGTTAAAACTTTTCAAGGTATTAATATAAAAAGTAAAAGGTTTTCATGGTATATACATAAAAAGTTTAAACTTTTCAAGGTAATAATATAAAAAGTAAAAAGTTTTCATGGTATATACATAAAAAGTTAAAGCTTTTCAAGGTATAAATATAAAAAGTAAAAAGTTTTCATGGTATATACATAAAAAGTTAAAGCTTTTCAAGGTATTAATATAAAAAGTAAAAGGTTTTCATGGTATATACATAAAAAGTTAAAACTTTTCAAGGTATTAATATAAAAATTAAAAGGTTTTCATGGTATATACATAAAAAGTTAAAACTTTTCAAAGTATTAATATAAAAAGTAAAAGGTTTTCATGGTATATACATAAAAAGTTAAAACTTTTCAAGGTATTAATATAAAAAGTAAAAGGTTTTCATGGTATATACATAAAAAGTTAAAACTTTTCAAGGTATTAATATAAAAAGTAAAAGGTTTTTATGGTATATACATAAAAAGTTAAAGCTTTTCAAAGTATTAATATAAAAAGTAAAAGGTTTTCATGGAGTACACATAAAAAGTTAAAACTTTTCAAGATATTAATATAAAAAGTAAACGGTTTTCACGGTATATACATAAAAAGTTAAAACTTTTCAAGGTATTAGTATAAAAAGTAAAAGGTTTTCATGGTGTATACATAAAAAGTTAAAACTTTTCAAAAAATTAATATAAAACGTAAAAGGTTTTCACGGTATATACATAAAAAGTTTAAACTTTTCAAGGTATAAATATAAAAAGTAAAAAGTTTTCATAGTATATACATAAAAAGTTAAAACTTTTCAAGGTATTAATATAAAAAGTAAAAGGTTTTCATGGTACATGCATAAAAAGTTAAAACTTTTCAAAGTATTAATATAAAAAGTAAAAGGTTTTCACGGAATATACATAAAAAGTTAAAACTTTTCAAGGTATTAATATAAAAAGTAAAAGGTTTTCATGGTATATACATAAAAGTTTAAACTTTTCAAGGTATTAATATAAAAAGTAAAAGGTTTTCATGGTATATACATAAAAAGTTAAAACTTTTCAAGGTATTAATATAAAAAGTAAAAAGTTTTCATGGTATATACATAAAAAGTTAAAGCTTTTCAAGGTATTAATATAAAAAGTAAAAGGTTTCCATGGTATATACATAAAAAGTTAAAACTTTTCAAGGTATTAATATAAAAAGTAAAAGGTTTTCATGGTATATACATAAAAAGTTAAAACTTTTCAAGGTATTAATATAAAAAGTAAAAGGTTTTCATGGTATATACATAAAAAGTTAAAACTTTTCAAAGTATTAATATAAAAAGTAAAAGGTTTTCATGGTATATACATAAAAAGTTAAAACTTTTCAAGGTATTAATATAAAAAGTAAAAGGTTTTCATGGTATATACATAAAAAGTTAAAACTTTTCAAGGTATTAATATAAAAAGTAAAAGGTTTTCATGGTATATACATAAAAAGTTCAAACATTTTAAGGTATTAATATAAAAAGTAAAAGGTTTTCATGGTATATACATAAAAAGTTTAAAATTTTCAAGGTATTAATATAAAAAGTAAAAGGTTTTCATGGTATATACATAAAAAGTTAAAACTTTTCAAGGTATTAATATAAAAAGTAAAAAGTTTTCATGGTATATACATAAAAAGTTAAAACTTTTCAAGGTATTAATATAAAAAGTAAAAGATTTTCATGGTATATACATAAAAAGTTAAAGCTTTTCAAGGTATTAATATAAAAAGTAAAAGGTTTTCATGGTATATACATAAAAAGTTAAAACTTTTCAAAGTATTAATATAAAAAGTAAAAGGTTTTCATGGTATATACATAAAAAGTTAAAACTTTTCGAGGTATTAATATAAAAAGTAAAAGGTTTTCATGGTATATACATAAAAAGTTAAAACTTTTCAAGGTATTAATATAAAAAGTAAAAGGTTTTCATGGTATATACATAAAAAGTTAAAACTTTTCAAAGTATTAATATAAAAAGTAAAAGGTTTTCATGGTATATACATGAAAAGTTAAAACTTTTCAAGGTATTAATATAAAAAGTAAAAGGTTTTCATGGTATATACATAAAAAGTTAAAACTTTTCAAGGTATTAATATAAAAAGTAAAAGGTTTTCATGGTATATACATAAAAAGTTAAAACTTTTAAAGGTATTAATATAAAAAGTAAAAGGTTTTCATGGTATATACATAAAAAGTTAAAGCTTTTCAAGGTATTAATATAAAAAGTAAAAGGTTTTCATGGTATATACATAAAAAGTTAAAACTTTTCAAGGTATTAATATAAAAAGTAAATGGTTTTCATGGTATATACATAAAAACTTAAAGCTTTTCAAGGTATTAATATAAAAAGTAAAAGGTTTTCATGGTATATACATAAAAAGTTAAAACTTTTCAAGGTATTAATATAAAAAGTAAAAGGTTTTCATGGTATATACATAAAAAGTTAAAACTTTTCAAGGTATTAATATAAAAAGTAAAAGGTTTTCATGGTATATACATAAAAAGTTAAAACTTTTCAAGGTATTAATATAAAAAGTAAAAGGTTTTCATGGTATATACATAAAAAGTTCAAACATTTTAAGGTATTAATATAAAAAGTAAAAGGTTTTCATGGTATATACATAAAAAGTTAAAACTTTTCAAGGTATTAATATAAAAAGTAATAGGTATTCATGGTATATACATAAAAAGTTAAAACTTTTCAAGGTATTAATATAAAAAGTAATAGGTATTCATGGTATATACATAAAAAGTTAAAACTTTTCAAGGTATTAATATAAAAAGTAAAAGGTTTTCATGGTATATACATAAAAAGTTAAAACTTTTCAAGGTATTAATATAAAAAGTAAAAGGTTTTCATGGTATATACATAAAAAGTTTAAACTTTTCAAGGTAATAATATAAAAAGTAAAAAGTTTTCATGGTATATACATAAAAAGTTAAAGCTTTTCAAGGTATTAATATAAAAAGTAAAAAGTTTTCATGGTATATACATAAAAAGTTAAAGCTTTTCAAGGTATTAATATAAAAAGTAAAAGGTTTTCATGGTATATACATAAAAAGTTAAAACTTTTCAAGGTATTAATATAAAAAGTAAAAAGTTTTCATGGTATATACATAAAAAGTTAAAACTTTTCAAGGTATTAATATAAAAAGTAAAAGATTTTCATGGTATATACATAAAAAGTTAAAGCTTTTCAAGGTATTAATATAAAAAGTAAAAGGTTTTCATTGTATATACATAAAAAGTTAAAACTTTTCAAGGTATTAATATAAAAAGTAAAAGGTTTTCATGGTATATACATAAAAAGTTAAAACTTTTCAAGGTATTAGTATAAAAAGTAAAAGGTTTTCATGGTGTATACATAAAAAGTTAAAACTTTTCAAAAAATTAATATGAAACGTAAAAGGTTTTCACGGTATATACATAAAAAGTTTAAACTTTTCAAGGTATAAATATAAAAAGTAAAAAGTTTTCATAGTATATACATAAAAAGTTAAAACTTTTCAAGGTATTAATATAAAAAGTAAAAGGTTTTCATGGTACATACATAAAAAGTTAAAACTTTTCAAAGTATTAATATAAAAAGTAAAAGGTTTTCACGGAATATACATAAAAAGTTAAAACTTTTCAAGGTATTAATATAAAAAGTAAAAGGTTTTCATGGTATATACATAAAAAGTTAAAACTTTTCAAGGTATTAGTATAAAAAGTAAAAGGTTTTCATGGTGTATACATAAAAAGTTAAAACTTTTCAAAAAATTAATTTAAAACGTAAAAGGTTTTCACGGTATATACATAAAAAGTTTAAACTTTTCAAGGTATAAATATAAAAAGTAAAAAGTTTTCATAGTATATACATAAAAAGTTAAAACTTTTCAAGGTATTAATATAAAAAGTAAAAGGTTTTCATGGTACATACATAAAAAGTTAAAACTTTTCAAAGTATTAATATAAAAAGTAAAAGGTTTTCACGGAATATACATAAAAAGTTAAAACTTTTCAAGGTATTAATATAAAAAGTAAAAGGTTTTCATGGTATATACATAAAAGTTTAAACTTTTCAAGGTATTAATATAAAAAGTAAAAGGTTTTCATGGTATATACATAAAAAGTTAAAACTTTTCAAGGTATTAATATAAAAAGTAAAAAGTTTTCATGGTATATACATAAAAAGTTAAAGCTTTTCAAGGTATTAATATAAAAAGTAAAAGGTTTCCATGGTATATACATAAAAAGTTAAAACTTTTCAAGGTATTAATATAAAAAGTAAAAGGTTTTCATGGTATATACATAAAAAGTTAAAACTTTTCAAGGTATTAATATAAAAAGTAAAAGGTTTTCATGGTATATACATAAAAAGTTAAAACTTTTCAAAGTATTAATATAAAAAGTAAAAGGTTTTCATGGTATATACATAAAAAGTTAAAACTTTTCAAGGTATTAATATAAAAAGTAAAAGGTTTTCATGGTATATACATAAAAAGTTAAAACTTTTCAAGGTATTAATATAAAAAGTAAAAGGTTTTCATGGTATATACATAAAAAGTTCAAACATTTTAAGGTATTAATATAAAAAGTAAAAGGTTTTCATGGTATATACATAAAAAGTTTAAAATTTTCAAGGTATTAATATAAAAAGTAAAAGGTTTTCATGGTATATACATAAAAAGTTAAAACTTTTCAAGGTATTAATATAAAAAGTAAAAAGTTTTCATGGTATATACATAAAAAGTTAAAACTTTTCAAGGTATTAATATAAAAAGTAAAAGATTTTCATGGTATATACATAAAAAGTTAAAGCTTTTCAAGGTATTAATATAAAAAGTAAAAGGTTTTCATGGTATATACATAAAAAGTTAAAACTTTTCAAAGTATTAATATAAAAAGTAAAAGGTTTTCATGGTATATACATAAAAAGTTAAAACTTTTCGAGGTATTAATATAAAAAGTAAAAGGTTTTCATGGTATATACATAAAAAGTTAAAACTTTTCAAGGTATTAATATAAAAAGTAAAAGGTTTTCATGGTATATACATAAAAAGTTAAAACTTTTCAAAGTATTAATATAAAAAGTAAAAGGTTTTCATGGTATATACATGAAAAGTTAAAACTTTTCAAGGTATTAATATAAAAAGTAAAAGGTTTTCATGGTATATACATAAAAAGTTAAAACTTTTCAAGGTATTAATATAAAAAGTAAAAGGTTTTCATGGTATATACATAAAAAGTTAAAACTTTTAAAGGTATTAATATAAAAAGTAAAAGGTTTTCATGGTATATACATAAAAAGTTAAAGCTTTTCAAGGTATTAATATAAAAAGTAAAAGGTTTTCATGGTATATACATAAAAAGTTAAAACTTTTCAAGGTATTAGTATAAAAAGTAAATGGTTTTCATGGTATATACATAAAAACTTAAAGCTTTTCAAGGTATTAATATAAAAAGTAAAAGGTTTTCATGGTATATACATAAAAAGTTAAAACTTTTCAAGGTATTAATATAAAAAGTAAAAGGTTTTCATGGTATATACATAAAAAGTTAAAACTTTTCAAGGTATTAATATAAAAAGTAAAAGGTTTTCATGGTATATACATAAAAAGTTAAAACTTTTCAAGGTATTAATATAAAAAGTAAAAGGTTTTCATGGTATATACATAAAAAGTTCAAACATTTTAAGGTATTAATATAAAAAGTAAAAGGTTTTCATGGTATATACATAAAAAGTTAAAACTTTTCAAGGTATTAATATAAAAAGTAATAGGTATTCATGGTATATACATAAAAAGTTAAAACTTTTCAAGGTATTAATATAAAAAGTAATAGGTATTCATGGTATATACATAAAAAGTTAAAACTTTTCAAGGTATTAATATAAAAAGTAAAAGGTTTTCATGGTATATACATAAAAAGTTAAAACTTTTCAAGGTATTAATATAAAAAGTAAAAGGTTTTCATGGTATATACATAAAAAGTTTAAACTTTTCAAGGTAATAATATAAAAAGTAAAAAGTTTTCATGGTATATACATAAAAAGTTAAAGCTTTTCAAGGTATTAATATAAAAAGTAAAAAGTTTTCATGGTATATACATAAAAAGTTAAAGCTTTTCAAGGTATTAATATAAAAAGTAAAAGGTTTTCATGGTATATACATAAAAAGTTAAAACTTTTCAAGGTATTAATATAAAAAGTAAAAGGTTTTCATGGTATATACATAAAAAGTTAAAACTTTTCAAAGTATTAATATAAAAAGTAAATGGTTTTCATGGTATATACATAAAAAGTTAAAACTTTTCAAGGTATTAATATAAAAAGTAAAAGGTTTTCATGGTATATACATAAAAAGTTAAAACTTTTCAAGGTATTAATATAAAAAGTAAAAGGTTTTCATGGTATATACATAAAAAGTTTAAACTTTTCAAGGTATTAATATAAAAAGTAAAAGGTTTTCATGGTATATACATAAAAAGTTAAAACTTTTCAAGGTATTAATATAAAAAGTAAAAAGTTTTCATGGTATATACATAAAAAGTTAAAACTTTTCAAGGTATTAATATAAAAAGTAAAAGATTTTCATGGTATATACATAAAAAGTTCAAACATTTTAAGGTATTAATATAAAAAGTAAAAGGTTTTCATGGTATATACATAAAAAGTTAAAACTTTTCAAGGTATTAATATAAAAAGTAATAGGTATTCATGGTATATACATACATAAAAAGTTAAAACTTTTCAAAGTATTAATATAAAAACTAAAAGGTTTTCACGGAATATACATAAAAAGTTAAAGCTTTTCAAGGTATTAATATAAAAAGTAAAAAGTTTTCATGGTATATACATAAAAAGTTAAAGCTTTTCAAGGTATTAATATAAAAAGTAAAAGGTTTTAATGGTATATACATAAAAAGTTAAAACTTTTCAAGGTATTAATATAAAAAGTAAAAGGTTTTCATGGTATATACATAAAAAGTTAAAACTTTTCAAAGTATTAATATAAAAAGTAAAAGGTTTTCATGGTATATACATAAAAAGTTAAAACTTTTCAAGGTATTAATATAAAAAGTAAAAGGTTTTCATGGTATATACATAAAAAGTTAAAACTTTTCAAGGTATTAATATAAAAAGTAAAAGGTTTTCATGGTATATACATAAAAAGTTTAAACTTTTCAAGGTATTAATATAAAAAGTAAAAGGTTTTCATGGTATATACATAAAAAGTTAAAACTTTTCAAGGTATTAATATAAAAAGTAAAAAGTTTTCATGGTATATACATAAAAAGTTAAAACTTTTCAAGGTATTAATATAAAAAGTAAAAGATTTTCATGGTATATACATAAAAAGTTAAAGCTTTTCAAGGTATTAATATAAAAAGTAAAAAGTTTTCATGGTATATACATAAAAAGTTAAAACTTTTCAAGGTATTAGTATAAAAAGTAAAAGGTTTTCATGGTGTATACATAAAAAGTTAAAACTTTTCAAAAAATTAATATAAAAAGTAAAAGGTTTTCACGGTATATACATAAAAAGTTTAAACTTTTCAAGGTATAAATATAAAAAGTAAAAAGTTTTCATAGTATATACATAAAAAGTTAAAACTTTTCAAGGTATTAATATAAAAAGTAAAAGGTTTTCATGGTACATACATAAAAAGTTAAAACTTTTCAAAGTATTAATATAAAAAGTAAAAGGTTTTCACGGAATATACATAAAAAGTTAAAACTTTTCAAGGTATTAATATAAAAAGTAAAAGGTTTTCATGGTATATACATAAAAGTTTAAACTTTTCAAGGTATTAATATAAAAAGTAAAAGGTTTTCATGGTATATACATAAAAAGTTAAAACTTTTCAAGGTATTAATATAAAAAGTAAAAAGTTTTCATGGTATATACATAAAAAGTTAAAGCTTTTCAAGGTATTAATATAAAAAGTAAAAGGTTTCCATGGTATATACATAAAAAGTTAAAACTTTTCAAGGTTTTAATATAAGAAGTAAAAGGTTTTCATGGTATATACATAAAAAGTTAAAACTTTTCAAGGTATTAATATAAAAAGTAAAAGGTTTTCATGGTATATACATAAAAAGTTAAAACTTTTCAAAGTATTAATATAAAAAGTAAAAGGTTTTCATGGTATATACATAAAAAGTTAAAACTTTTCAAGGTATTAATATAAAAAGTAAAAGGTTTTCATGGTATATACATAAAAAGTTAAAACTTTTCAAAGTATTAATATAAAAAGTAAAAGGTTTTCATGGTATATACATAAAAAGTTAAAACTTTTCAAGGTATTAATATAAAAAATAAAAGGTTTTCATGGTATATACATAAAAAGTTAAAACTTTTCAAGGTATTAATATAAAAAGTTTTCATGGTATATACATAAAAAGTTAAAACTTTTCAAGGTATTAATATAAAAAGTAAAAGGCTTTCATGGTATATACATAAAAAGTTAAAACTTTTCAAAGTATTAATATAAAAAGTAAAAGGTTTTCATGGTATATACATAAAGTTAAAACTTTTCAAGGTATTAATATAAAAAGTAAAAGGTTTTCATGGTATGTACATAAAAAGTTAAAACTTTTCAAGGTATTAATATAAAAAGTAAAAGGTTTTCATGGTATATACATAAAAAGTTTAAACTTTTCAAGGTATTAATATAAAAAGTAAAAAGTTTTCATGGTATATACATAAAAAGTTAAAGCTTTTCAAGGTATTAATATAAAAAGTAAAAGGTTTTCATGGTATATACATAAAAAGTTAAAACTTTTCAAGGTATTAATATAAAAAGTAAAAGGTTTGCATGGTATATACATAAAAAGTTAAAACTTTTTAAGGTATTAATATAAAAAGTAAAAGGTGTTCATGGTTTATACATAAAAAGTTAAAACTTTTCAAGGTATTAATATAAAAAGTAAAAAGTTTTCATGGTGTATACATAAAAAGTTTAAAATTTTCAAGGTATTAATATAAAAAGTAAAAGGTTTTCATGGTATATACATAAAAAGTTAAAACTTTTCAAGGTATTAATATAAAAAGTAAAAAGTTTTCATGGTATATACATAAAAAGTTAAAACTTTACAAGGTATTAATATAAAAAGTAAAAGATTTTCATGGTATATACATAAAAAGTTAAAGATTTTCAAGGTATTAATATAAAAAGTAAAAGGTTTTCATTGTATATACATAAAAAGTTAAAACTTTCAAGGTATTAATATAAAAAGTAAAAGGTTTTCATGGTATATACATAAAAAGTTAAAACTTTTCAAGGTATTAGTATAAAAAGTAAAAGGTTTTCATGGTGTATACATAAAAAGTTAAAACTTTTCAAAAAATTAATATAAAAAGTAAAAGGTTTTCACGGTATATACATAAAAAGTTTAAACTTTTCAAGGTATAAATATAAAAAGTAAAAAGTTTTCAAAGTATATTCATAAAAAGTTAAAACTTTTCAAGGTATTAATATAAAAAGTAAAAGGTTTTCATGGTACATACATAAAAAGTTAAAACTTTTCAAAGTATTAATATAAAAACTAAAAGGTTTTCACGGAATATACATAAAAAGTTAAAACTTTTCAAGGTATTAATATAAAAAGTAAAAGGTTTTCATGGTATATACATAAAAGTTTAAACTTTTCAAGGTATTAATATAAAAAGTAAAAAGTTTTCATGGTATATACATAAAAAGTTAAAGCTTTTCAAGGTATTAATATAAAAAGTAAAAGGTTTCCATGGTATATACATAAAAAGTTAAAACTTTTCAAGGTATTAATATAAAAAGTAAAAGGTTTTCATGGTATATACATAAAAAGTTAAAACTTTTCAAGGTATTAATATAAAAAGTAAAAGGTTTTCATGGTATATACATAAAAAGTTAAAACTTTTCAAAGTATTAATATAAAAAGTAAAAGGTTTTCATGGTATATACATAAAAAGTTAAAACTTTTCAAGGTTTTAATATAAAAAGTAAAAGGTTTTCATGGTATATACATAAAAAGTTAAAACTTTTCAAGGTATTAATATAAAAAGTAAAAGGTTTTCATGGTATATACATAAAAAGTTCAAACATTTTAAGGTATTAATATAAAAAGTAAAAGGTTTTCATGGTATATACATAAAAAGTTAAAACTTTTCAAGGTATTAATATAAAAAGTAATAGGTATTCATGGTATATACATAAAAAGTTAAAACTTTTCAAGGTATTAATATAAAAAGTTATAGGTATTCATGGTATATACATAAAAAGTTAAAACTTTTCAAGGTATTAATATAAAAAGTAAAAGGTTTTCATGGTATATACATAAAAAGTTAAAACTTTTCAAGGTATTAATATAAAAAGTAAAAGGTTTTCATGGTATATACATAAAAAGTTAAAACTTTTCAAATTATTAATATAAAAAGTAAAAGGTTTTCATGGTATATACATAAAAAGTTCAAACATTTTAAGGTATTAATATAAAAAGTAAAAGGTTTTCGTGGTATATACATAAAAAGTTAAGACTTTTCAAGGTATTAATATAAAAAGTAAAAGGTTTTCATGGTATGTACATAAAAAGTTAAAACTTTTCAAGGTATTAATATAAAAAGTAAAAGGTTTTCATGGTATATACATAAAAAGTTTAAACTTTTCAAGGTATTAATATAAAAAGTAAAAAGTTTTCATGGTATATACATAAAAAGTTAAAGCTTTTCAAGGTATTAATATAAAAAGTAAAAGGTTTTCATGGTATATACATAAAAAGTTAAAACTTTTCAAGGTATTAATATAAAAAGTAAAAGGTTTGCATGGTATATACATAAAAAGTTAAAACTTTTTAAGGTATTAATATAAAAAGTAAAAGGTGTTCATGGTTTATACATAAAAAGTTAAAACTTTTCAAGGTATTAATATAAAAAGTAAAAAGTTTTCATAGTATATACATAAAAAGTTAAAACTTTTCAAAGTATTAATATAAAAAGTAAAAAGTTTTCATGGTGTATACATAAAAAGTTTAAAATTTTCAAGGTATTAATATAAAAAGTAAAAGGTTTTCATGGTATATACATAAAAAGTTAAAACTTTTCAAGGTATTAATATAAAAAGTAAAAAGTTTTCATGGTATATACATAAAAAGTTAAAACTTTACAAGGTATTAATATAAAAAGTAAAAGGTTTTCATGGTATATACATAAAAAGTTAAAACTTTTCAAGGTATTAATATAAAAAGTAATAGGTATTCATGGTATATACATAAAAAGTTAAAACTTTTCAAGGTATTAATATAAAAAGTTATAGGTATTCATGGTATATACATAAAAAGTTAAAACTTTTCAAGGTATTAATATAAAAAGTAAAAGGTTTTCATGGTATATACATAAAAAGTTAAAACTTTTCAAGGTATTAATATAAAAAGTAAAAGGTTTTCATGGTATATACATAAAAAGTTAAAACTTTTCAAATTGTTAATATAAAAAGTAAAAGGTTTTCATAGTATGTACATAAAAAGTTAAAACTTTTCAAGGTATTAATATAAAAAGTAAAAGATTTTCATGGTATATACATAAAAAGTTAAAGCTTTTCAAGGTATTAATATAAAAAGTAAAAGGTTTTCATGGTATATACATAAAAAGTTAAAACTTTTCAAGGTATTAATATAAAAAGTAAAAAGTTTTCATGGTATATACATAAAAAGTTAAAACTTTTCAAGGTATTAATATAAAAAGTAAAAGATTTTCATGGTATATACATAAAAAGTTAAAGCTTTTCAAGGTATTAATATAAAAAGTAAAAGGTTTTCATTGTATATACATAAAAAGTTAAAACTTTTCAAGGTATTAATATAAAAAGTAAAAGGTTTTCATGGTATATACATAAAAAGTTAAAACTTTTCAAGGTATTAGTATAAAAAGTAAAAGGTTTTCATGGTGTATACATAAAAAGTTAAAACTTTTCAAAAAATTAATATAAAAAGTAAAAGGTTTTCACGGTATATACATAAAAAGTTTAAACTTTTCAAGGTATAAATATAAAAAGTTTTCATAGTATATACATAAAAAGTTAAAACTTTTCAAGGTATTAATATAAAAAGTAAAAGGTTTTCATGGTACATACATAAAAAGTTAAAACTTTTCAAAGTATTAATATAAAAAGTAAAAGGTTTTCACGGAATATACATAAAAAGTTAAAACTTTTCAAGGTATTAATATAAAAAGTAAAAGGTTTTCATGGTATATACATAAAAGTTTAAACTTTTCAAGGTATTAATATAAAAAGTAAAAGGTTTTCATGGTATATACATAAAAAGTTAAAACTTTTCAAGGTATTAATATAAAAAGTAAAAAGTTTTCATGGTATATACATAAAAAGTTAAAGCTTTTCAAGGTATTAATATAAAAAGTAAAAGGTTTCCATGGTATATACATAAAAAGTTAAAACTTTTCAAGGTATTAATATAAAAAGTAAAAGGTTTTCATGGTATATACATAAAAAGTTAAAACTTTTCAAAGTATTAATATAAAAAGTAAAAGGTTTTCATGGTATATACATAAAAAGTTAAAACTTTTCAAGGTATTAATATAAAAAGTAAAAGGTTTTCATGGTATATACATAAAAAGTTAAAACTTTTCAAGGTATTAATATAAAAAGTAAAAGGTTTTCATGGTATATACATAAAAAGTTCAAACATTTTAAGGTATTAATATAAAAAGTAAAAGGTTTTCATGGTATATACATAAAAAGTTTAAAATTTTCAAGGTATTAATATAAAAAGTAAAAGGTTTTCATGGTATAAACATAAAAAGTTAAAACTTTTCAAGGTATTAATATAAAAAGTAAAAAGTTTTCATGGTATATACATAAAAAGTTAAAACTTTTCAAGGTATTAATATAAAAAGTAAAAGATTTTCATGGTATATACATAAAAAGTTAAAGCTTTTCAAGGTATTAATATAAAAAGTAAAAGGTTTTCATGGTATATACATAAAAAGTTAAAACTTTTCAAAGTATTAATATAAAAAGTAAAAGGTTTTCATGGTATATACATAAAAAGTTAAAACTTTTCGAGGTATTAATATAAAAAGTAAAAGGTTTTCATGGTATATACATAAAAAGTTAAAACTTTTCAAGGTATTAATATAAAAAGTAAAAGGTTTTCATGGTATATACATAAAAAGTTAAAACTTTTCAAAGTATTAATATAAAAAGTAAAAGGTTTTCATGGTATATACATGAAAAGTTAAAACTTTTCAAGGTATTAATATAAAAAGTAAAAGGTTTTCATGGTATATACATAAAAAGTTAAAACTTTTCAAGGTATTAATATAAAAAGTAAAAGGTTTTCATGGTATATACATAAAAAGTTAAAACTTTTAAAGGTATTAATATAAAAAGTAAAAGGTTTTCATGGTATATACATAAAAAGTTAAAACTTTTGAAGGTATTAATATAAAAAGTAAAAGGTTTTCATGGTATATACATAAAAAGTTAAAACTTTTCAAGGTATTAATATAAAAAGTAAAAGTTTTTCATGGTATATACATAAAAAGTTAAAACTTTTCAAGGTATTAATATAAAAAGTAAAAGGTTTTCATGGTATATACATAAAAAGTTAAAACTTTTCAAAGTATTAATATAAAAAGTAAAAGGTTTTCATGGTATATACATAAAAAGTTAAAACTTTTCAAGGTATTAATATAAAAAGTAAAAGGTTTTCATGGTATATACATAAAAAGTTAAAACTTTTCAAGGTATTAATATAAAAAGTAAAAGGTTTTCATGGTATATACATAAAAAGTTAAAACTTTTCAAAGTATTAATATAAAAAGTAAAAGGTTTTCATGGTATATACATGAAAAGTTAAAACTTTTCAAGGTATTAATATAAAAAGTAAAAGGTTTTCATGGTATATACATAAAAAGTTAAAACTTTTCAAGGTATTAATATAAAAAGTAAAAGGTTTTCATGGTATATACATAAAAAGTTAAAACTTTTAAAGGTATTAATATAAAAAGTAAAAGGTTTTCATGGTATATACATAAAAAGATAAAGCTTTTCAAGGTATTAATATAAAAAGTAAAAGGTTTTCATGGTATATACATAAAAAGTTAAACTTTTCAAGGTATTAATATAAAAAGTAAATGGTTTTCATGGTATATACATAAAAACTTAAAGCTTTTCAAGGTATTAATATAAAAAGTAAAAGGTTTTCATGGTATATACATAAAAAGTTAAAACTTTTCAAGGTATTAATATAAAAAGTAAAAAGTTTTCATGGTATATACATAAAAAGTTAAAGCTTTTCAAGGTATTACTATAAAAAGTAAAAAGTTTTCATGGTATATACATAAAAAGTTAAAGCTTTTCAAGGTATTAATATAAAAAGTAAAAAGTTTTCATGGTATATACATAAAAAGTTAAAACTTTTGAAGGTATTAATATAAAAAGTAAAAGGTTTTCATGGTATATACATAAAAAGTTAAAACTTTTCAAGGTATTAATATAAAAAGTAAAAGTTTTTCATGGTATATACATAAAAAGTTAAAACTTTTCAAGGTATTAATATAAAAAGTAAAAGGTTTTCATGGTATATACATAAAAAGTTAAAACTTTTCAAAGTATTAATATAAAAAGTAAAAGGTTTTCATGGTATATACATAAAAAGTTAAAACTTTTCAAGGTATTAATATAAAAAGTAAAAGGTTTTCATTGTATATACATAAAAAGTTAAAACTTTTCAAGGTATTAATATAAAAAGTAAAAGGTTTTCATGGTATATACATAAAAAGTTAAAACTTTTCAAGGTATTAATATAAAAAGTAAAAGGTTTTCATGGTATATACATAAAAAGTTAAAGCTTTTCAAGGTATTAATATAAAAAGTAAAAGGTTTTCATGGTATATACATAAAAAGTTAAACTTTTCAAGGTATTAATATAAAAAGTAAATGGTTTTCATGGTATATACATAAAAACTTAAAGCTTTTCAAGGTATTAATATAAAAAGTAAAAGGTTTTCATGGTATATACATAAAAAGTTAAAACTTTTCAAGGTATTAATATAAAAAGTAAAAAGTTTTCATGGTATATACATAAAAAGTTAAAGCTTTTCAAGGTATTACTATAAAAAGTAAAAAGTTTTCATGGTATATACATAAAAAGTTAAAGCTTTTCAAGGTATTAATATAAAAAGTAAAAAGTTTTAATGGTATATACATAAAAAGTTAAAACTTTTGAAGGTATTAATATAAAAAGTAAAAGGTTTTCATGGTATATACATAAAAAGTTAAAACTTTTCAAGGTATTAATATAAAAAGTAAAAGTTTTTCATGGTATATACATAAAAAGTTAAAACTTTTCAAGGTATTAATATAAAAAGTAAAAGGTTTTCATGGTATATACATAAAAAGTTAAAACTTTTCAAAGTATTAATATAAAAAGTAAAAGGTTTTCATGGTATATACATAAAAAGTTAAAACTTTTCAAGGTATTAATATAAAAAGTAAAAGGTTTTCATGGTATATACATAAAAAGTTAAAACTTTTCAAGGTATTAATATAAAAAGTAAAAGGTTTTCATGGTATATACATAAAAAGTTAAAACTTTTCAAAGTATTAATATAAAAAGTAAAAGGTTTTCATGGTATATACATGAAAAGTTAAAACTTTTCAAGGTATTAATATAAAAAGTAAAAGGTTTTCATGGTATATACATAAAAAGTTAAAACTTTTCAAGGTATTAATATAAAAAGTAAAAGGTTTTCATGGTATATACATAAAAAGTTAAAACTTTTAAAGGTATTAATATAAAAAGTAAAAGGTTTTCATGGTATATACATAAAAAGTTAAAGCTTTTCAAGGTATTAATATAAAAAGTAAAAGGTTTTCATGGTATATACATAAAAAGTTAAACTTTTCAAGGTATTAATATAAAAAGTAAATGGTTTTCATGGTATATACATAAAAACTTAAAGCTTTTCAAGGTATTAATATAAAAAGTAAAAGGTTTTCATGGTATATACATAAAAAGTTAAAACTTTTCAAGGTATTAATATAAAAAGTAAAAAGTTTTCATGGTATATACATAAAAAGTTAAAGCTTTTCAAGGTATTACTATAAAAAGTAAAAAGTTTTCATGGTATATACATAAAAAGTTAAAGCTTTTCAAGGTATTAATATAAAAAGTAAAAAGTTTTCATGGTATATACATAAAAAGTTAAAACTTTTGAAGGTATTAATATAAAAAGTAAAAGGTTTTCATGGTATATACATAAAAAGTTAAAACTTTTCAAGGTATTAATATAAAAAGTAAAAGTTTTTCATGGTATATACATAAAAAGTTAAAACTTTTCAAGGTATTAATATAAAAAGTAAAAGGTTTTCATGGTATATACATAAAAAGTTAAAACTTTTCAAAGTATTAATATAAAAAGTAAAAGGTTTTCATGGTATATACATAAAAAGTTAAAACTTTTCAAGGTATTAATATAAAAAGTAAAAGGTTTTCATGGTATATACATAAAAAGTTAAAACTTTTCAAGGTATTAATATAAAAAGTAAAAGGTTTTCATGGTATATACATAAAAAGTTAAAACTTTTCAAGGTATTAATATAAAAAGTAAAAGGTTTTCATGGTATATACATAAAAAGTTAAAACTTTTCAAGGTATTAATATAAAAAGTAAAAGATTTTCATGGTATATACATAAAAAGTTAAAGCTTTTCAAGGTATTAATATAAAAAGTAAAAGGTTTTCATTGTATATACATAAAAAGTTAAAGCTTTTCAAGGTATTAATATAAAAAGTAAAAGGTTTTCATGGTATATACATGAAAAGTTAAAACTTTTCAAGGTATTAATATAAAAAGTAAAAGGTTTTCATGGTATATACATAAAAAGTTAAAACTTTTCAAGGTATTAATATAAAAAGTAAAAGGTTTTCATGGTATATACATAAAAAGTTAAAACTTTTCAAGGTATTAATATAAAAAGTAAAAGGTTTTTATGGTATATACATAAAAAGTTAAAGCTTTTCAAGGT
This sequence comes from Ophonus ardosiacus, assembly GCA_943142095.1. Taxonomy (NCBI): domain Eukaryota; kingdom Metazoa; phylum Arthropoda; class Insecta; order Coleoptera; family Carabidae; genus Ophonus; species Ophonus ardosiacus. Next base: position 37,214,641 of record OW964832.1, on the reverse strand, counting down.
ATTAATATAAAAAGTAAAAGGTTTTCATGGTATATACATAAAAAGTTAAAACTTTTCAAGGTATTAATGTAAAAAGTAAATGGTTTTCATGGTATATACATAAAAACTTAAAGCTTTTCAAGGTATTAATATAAAAAGTAAAAGGTTTTCATGGTATATACATAAAAAGTTAAAACTTTTCAAGGTATTAATATACAAAGTAAGTAAAAGGTTTTCATGGTATATACATAAAAAGTTAAAACTTTTCAAGGTATTAATATAAAAAGTAAAAGGTTTTCATGGTATATACATAAAAAGTTTAAACTTTTCAAGGTATTAATATAAAAAGTAAAAGGTTTTCATGGTATATACATAAAAAGTTAAAACTTTTCAAGGTATTAATATAAAAAGTAAAAAGTTTTCATGGTATATACATAAAAAGTTAAAACTTTTCAAGGTATTAATATAAAAAGTAAAAGGTTTTCATGGTATATACATAAAAAGTTTAAACTTTTCAAGGTATTAATATAAAAAGTAAAAGGTTTTCATGGTATATACATAAAAAGTTAAAACTTTTCAAGGTATTAATATAAAAAGTAAGTAAAAGGTTTTCATGGTATATACATAAAAAGTTAAAGCTTTTCAAGGTATTAATATAAAAAGTAAAAGGTTTTCATGGTATATACATAAAAAGTTAAAACTTTTCAAGGTATTAATATAAAAAGTAAAAGGTTTTCATGGTATATACACAAAAAGTTCAAACATTTTAAGGTATTAATATAAAAAGTAAAAGGTTTTCATGGTATATACATAAAAAGTTAAAACTTTTCAAGGTATTAATATAAAAAGTAATAGGTATTCATGGTATATACATAAAAAGTTAAAACTTTTCAAGGTATTAATATAAAAAGTAATAGGTATTCATGGTATATACATAAAAAGTTAAAACTTTTCAAGGTATTAATATAAAAAGTAAAAGGTTTTCATGGTATATACATAAAAAGTTAAAACTTTTCAAGGTATTAATATAAAATGTAAAAGGTTTTCATGGTATATACATAAAAAGTTAAAACTTTTCAAGGTATTAATATAAAAAGTAAAAGGTTTTCATGGTATATACATAAAAAGTTAAAACTTTTCAAGGTATTAATATAAAAAGTAAAAGGTTTTCATGGTATATACATAAAAAGTTTAAACTTTTCAAGGTATTAATATAAAAAGTAAAAGGTTTTCATGGTATATACATAAAAAGTTAAAACTTTTCAAGGTATTAATATGAAAAGTAAAAAGTTTTCATGGTATATACATAAAAAGTTAAAGCTTTTCAAGGTATTAATATAAAAAGTAAAAGGTTTTCATGGTATATACATAAAAAGTTAAAACTTTTCAAAGTATTAATATAAAAAGTAAAAGGTTTTCATGGTATATACATGAAAAGTTAAAACTTTTCAAGGTATTAATATAAAAAGTAAAAGGTTTTCATGGTATATACATAAAAAGTTAAAACTTTTCAAGGTATTAATATAAAAAGTAAAAGGTTTTCATGGTATATACATAAAAAGTTAAAACTTTTAAAGGTATTAATATAAAAAGTAAAAGGTTTTCATGGTATATACATAAAAAGTTAAAGCTTTTCAAGGTATTAATATAAAAAGTAAAAGGTTTTCATGGTATATACATAAAAAGTTAAACTTTTCAAGGTATTAATATAAAAAGTAAATGGTTTTCATGGTATATACATAAAAACTTAAAGCTTTTCAAGGTATTAATATAAAAAGTAAAAGGTTTTCATGGTATATACATAAAAAGTTAAAACTTTTCAAGGTATTAATATAAAAAGTAAAAAGTTTTCATGGTATATACATAAAAAGTTAAAGCTTTTCAAGGTATTACTATAAAAAGTAAAAAGTTTTCATGGTATATACATAAAAAGTTAAAGCTTTTCAAGGTATTAATATAAAAAGTAAAAAGTTTTCATGGTATATACATAAAAAGTTAAAACTTTTGAAGGTATTAATATAAAAAGTAAAAGGTTTTCATGGTATATACATAAAAAGTTAAAACTTTTCAAGGTATTAATATAAAAAGTAAAAGTTTTTCATGGTATATACATAAAAAGTTAAAACTTTTCAAGGTATTAATATAAAAAGTAAAAGGTTTTCATGGTATATACATAAAAAGTTAAAACTTTTCAAAGTATTAATATAAAAAGTAAAAGGTTTTCATGGTATATACATAAAAAGTTAAAACTTTTCAAGGTATTAATATAAAAAGTAAAAGGTTTTCATGGTATATACATAAAAAGTTAAAACTTTTCAAGGTATTAATATAAAAAGTAAAAGGTTTTCATGGTATATACATAAAAAGTTAAAACTTTTCAAGGTATTAATATAAAAAGTAAAAGGTTTTCATGGTATATACATAAAAAGTTAAAACTTTTCAAGGTATTAATATAAAAAGTAAAAGATTTTCATGGTATATACATAAAAAGTTAAAGCTTTTCAAGGTATTAATATAAAAAGTAAAAGGTTTCCATGGTATATACATAAAAAGTTAAAACTTTTCAAGGTATTAATATAAAAAGTAAAAGGTTTTCATGGTATATACATAAAAAGTTAAAACTTTTCAAAGTATTAATATAAAAAGTAAAAGGTTTTCATGGTATATACATAAAAAGTTAAAACTTTTCAAGGTATTAATATAAAAAGTAAAAGGTTTTCATGGTATATACATAAAAAGTTAAAACTTTTCAAGGTATTAATATAAAAAGTAAAAGGTTTTCATGGTATATACATAAAAAGTTCAAACATTTTAAGGTATTAATATAAAAAAGTTAAAACTTTTCAAAGTATTAATATAAAAAGTAAAAGGTTTTCATGGTATATACATAAAAAGTTAAAACTTTTCAAGGTATTAATATAAAAAGTAAAAGGTTTTCATGGTATATACATAAAAAGTTAAAACTTTTCAAGGTATTAATATAAAAAGTAAAAGGTTTTCATGGTATATACATAAAAAGTTCAAACATTTTAAGGTATTAATATAAAAAGTAAAAGGTTTTCATGGTATATACATAAAAAGTTTAAAATTTTCAAGGTATTAATATAAAAAGTAAAAGGTTTTCATGGTATATACATAAAAAGTTAAAACTTTTCAAGGTATTAATATAAAAAGTAAAAAGTTTTCATGGTATATACATAAAAAGTTAAAACTTTTCAAGGTATTAATATAAAAAGTAAAAGATTTTCATGGTATATACATAAAAAGTTAAAGCTTTTCAAGGTATTAATATAAAAAGTAAAAGGTTTTCATGGTATATACATAAAAAGTTAAAACTTTTCAAAGTATTAATATAAAAAGTAAAAGGTTTTCATGGTATATACATAAAAAGTTAAAACTTTTCGAGGTATTAATATAAAAAGTAAAAGGTTTTCATGGTATATACATAAAAAGTTAAAACTTTTCAAGGTATTAATATAAAAAGTAAAAGGTTTTCATGGTATATACATAAAAAGTTAAAACTTTTCAAAGTATTAATATAAAAAGTAAAAGGTTTTCATGGTATATACATGAAAAGTTAAAACTTTTCAAGGTATTAATATAAAAAGTAAAAGGTTTTCATGGTATATACATAAAAAGTTAAAACTTTTCAAGGTATTAATATAAAAAGTAAAAGGTTTTCATGGTATATACATAAAAAGTTAAAACTTTTAAAGGTAGTAATATAAAAAGTAAAAGGTTTTCATGGTATATACATAAAAAGTTAAAGCTTTTCAAGGTATTAATATAAAAAGTAAAAGGTTTTCATGGTATATACATAAAAAGTTAAACTTTTCAAGGTATTAATATAAAAAGTAAATGGTTTTCATGGTATATACATAAAAACTTAAAGCTTTTCAAGGTATTAATATAAAAAGTAAAAGGTTTTCATGGTATATACATAAAAAGTTAAAACTTTTCAAGGTATTAATATAAAAAGTAAAAAGTTTTCATGGTATATACATAAAAAGTTAAAGCTTTTCAAGGTATTACTATAAAAAGTAAAAAGTTTTCATGGTATATACATAAAAAGTTAAAGCTTTTCAAGGTATTAATATAAAAAGTAAAAAGTTTTCATGGTATATACATAAAAAGTTAAAACTTTTGAAGGTATTAATATAAAAAGTAAAAGGTTTTCATGGTATATACATAAAAAGTTAAAACTTTTCAAGGTATTAATATAAAAAGTAAAAGTTTTTCATGGTATATACATAAAAAGTTAAAACTTTTCAAGGTATTAATATAAAAAGTAAAAGGTTTTCATGGTATATACATAAAAAGTTAAAACTTTTCAAAGTATTAATATAAAAAGTAAAAGGTTTTCATGGTATATACATAAAAAGTTAAAACTTTTCAAGGTATTAATATAAAAAGTAAAAGGTTTTCATGGTATATACATAAAAAGTTAAAACTTTTCAAGGTATTAATATAAAAAGTAAAAGGTTTTCATGGTATATACATAAAAAGTTAAAACTTTTCAAAGTATTAATATAAAAAGTAAAAGGTTTTCATGGTATATACATGAAAAGTTAAAACTTTTCAAGGTATTAATATAAAAAGTAAAAGGTTTTCATGGTATATACATAAAAAGTTAAAACTTTTCAAGGTATTAATATAAAAAGTAAAAGGTTTTCATGGTATATACATAAAAAGTTAAAACTTTTAAAGGTATTAATATAAAAAGTAAAAGGTTTTCATGGTATATACATAAAAAGTTAAAGCTTTTCAAGGTATTAATATAAAAAGTAAAAGGTTTTCATGGTATATACATAAAAAGTTAAACTTTTCAAGGTATTAATATAAAAAGTAAATGGTTTTCATGGTATATACATAAAAACTTAAAGCTTTTCAAGGTATTAATATAAAAAGTAAAAGGTTTTCATGGTATATACATAAAAAGTTAAAACTTTTCAAGGTATTAATATAAAAAGTAAAAAGTTTTCATGGTATATACATAAAAAGTTAAAGCTTTTCAAGGTATTACTATAAAAAGTAAAAAGTTTTCATGGTATATACATAAAAAGTTAAAGCTTTTCAAGGTATTAATATAAAAAGTAAAAAGTTTTCATGGTATATACATAAAAAGTTAAAACTTTTGAAGGTATTAATATAAAAAGTAAAAGGTTTTCATGGTATATACATAAAAAGTTAAAACTTTTCAAGGTATTAATATAAAAAGTAAAAGTTTTTCATGGTATATACATAAAAAGTTAAAACTTTTCAAGGTATTAATATAAAAAGTAAAAGGTTTTCATGGTATATACATAAAAAGTTAAAACTTTTCAAAGTATTAATATAAAAAGTAAAAGGTTTTCATGGTATATACATAAAAAGTTAAAACTTTTCAAGGTATTAATATAAAAAGTAAAAGGTTTTCATGGTATATACATAAAAAGTTAAAACTTTTCAAGGTATTAATATAAAAAGTAAAAGGTTTTCATGGTATATACATAAAAAGTTAAAACTTTTCAAGGTATTAATATAAAAAGTAAAAGGTTTTCATGGTATATACATAAAAAGTTAAAACTTTTCAAGGTATTAATATAAAAAGTAAAAGATTTTCATGGTATATACATAAAAAGTTAAAGCTTTTCAAGGTATTAATATAAAAAGTAAAAGGTTTTCATTGTATATACATAAAAAGTTAAAGCTTTTCAAGGTATTAATATAAAAAGTAAAAGGTTTTCATGGTATATACATGAAAAGTTAAAACTTTTCAAGGTATTAATATAAAAAGTAAAAGGTTTTCATGGTATATACATAAAAAGTTAAAACTTTTCAAGGTATTAATATAAAAAGTAAAAGGTTTTCATGGTATATACATAAAAAGTTAAAACTTTTCAAGGTATTAATATAAAAAGTAAAAGGTTTTTATGGTATATACATAAAAAGTTAAAGCTTTTCAAGGTATTAATATAAAAAGTAAAAGGTTTTCATGGTATATACATAAAAAGTTAAAACTTTTCAAGGTATTAATGTAAAAAGTAAATGGTTTTCATGGTATATACATAAAAACTTAAAGCTTTTCAAGGTATTAATATAAAAAGTAAAAGGTTTTCATGGTATATACATAAAAAGTTAAAACTTTTCAAGGTATTAATATACAAAGTAAGTAAAAGGTTTTCATGGTATATACATAAAAAGTTAAAACTTTTCAAGGTATTAATATAAAAAGTAAAAGGTTTTCATGGTATATACATAAAAAGTTTAAACTTTTCAAGGTATTAATATAAAAAGTAAAAGGTTTTCATGGTATATACATAAAAAGTTAAAACTTTTCAAGGTATTAATATAAAAAGTAAAAAGTTTTCATGGTATATACATAAAAAGTTAAAACTTTTCAAGGTATTAATATAAAAAGTAAAAGGTTTTCATGGTATATACATAAAAAGTTTAAACTTTTCAAGGTATTAATATAAAAAGTAAAAGGTTTTCATGGTATATACATAAAAAGTTAAAACTTTTCAAGGTATTAATATAAAAAGTAAGTAAAAGGTTTTCATGGTATATACATAAAAAGTTAAAGCTTTTCAAGGTATTAATATAAAAAGTAAAAGGTTTTCATGGTATATACATAAAAAGTTAAAACTTTTCAAGGTATTAATATAAAAAGTAAAAGGTTTTCATGGTATATACACAAAAAGTTCAAACATTTTAAGGTATTAATATAAAAAGTAAAAGGTTTTCATGGTATATACATAAAAAGTTAAAACTTTTCAAGGTATTAATATAAAAAGTAATAGGTATTCATGGTATATACATAAAAAGTTAAAACTTTTCAAGGTATTAATATAAAAAGTAATAGGTATTCATGGTATATACATAAAAAGTTAAAACTTTTCAAGGTATTAATATAAAAAGTAAAAGGTTTTCATGGTATATACATAAAAAGTTAAAACTTTTCAAGGTATTAATATAAAATGTAAAAGGTTTTCATGGTATATACATAAAAAGTTAAAACTTTTCAAGGTATTAATATAAAAAGTAAAAGGTTTTCATGGTATATACATAAAAAGTTAAAACTTTTCAAGGTATTAATATAAAAAGTAAAAGGTTTTCATGGTATATACATAAAAAGTTTAAACTTTTCAAGGTATTAATATAAAAAGTAAAAGGTTTTCATGGTATATACATAAAAAGTTAAAACTTTTCAAGGTATTAATATAAAAAGTAAAAAGTTTTCATGGTATATACATAAAAAGTTAAAGCTTTTCAAGGTATTAATATAAAAAGTAAAAGGTTTTCATGGTATATACATAAAAAGTTAAAACTTTTCAAGGTATTAATATAAAAAGTAAAAGGTTTTCATGGTATATACATAAAAAGTTAAAACTTTTCAAGGTATTAATATAAAAAGTAAAAGGTTTTCATGGTATATACATAAAAAGTTAAAACTTTTCAAGGTATTAATATAAAAAGTAAAAGGTTTTCATGGTATATACATAAAAAGTTTAAACTTTTCAAGGTATTAATATAAAAAGTAAAAAGTTTTCATGGTATATACATAAAAAGTTAAAGCTTTTCAAGGTATTAATATAAAAAGTAAAAAGTTTTCATGGTATATACATAAAAAGTTAAAGCTTTTCAAGGTATTAATATAAAAAGTAAAAGGTTTTCATGGTATATACATAAAAAGTTAAAACTTTTCAAGGTATTAATATAAAAAGTAAAAGGTTTACATGGTATATACATAAAAAGTTAAAACTTTTCAAGGTATTAATATAAAAAGTAAAAGGTTTTCATGGTATATACATAAAAAGTTAAAACTTTTCAAGGTATTAATATAAAAAGTAAAAGGTTTTCATGGTATATACATAAAAAGTTAAAACTTTTCAAAGTATTAATATAAAAAGTAAAAGTTTTTCATGGTATATACATAAAAAGTTAAAACTTTTCAAGGTATTAATATAAAAAGTAAAAGGTTTTCATGGTATATACATAAAAAGTTAAAACTTTTCAAAGTATTAATATAAAAAGTAAAAGGTTTTCATGGTATATACATAAAAAGTTAAAACTTTTCAAAGTATTAATATAAAAAGTAAAAGGTTTTCATGGTATATACATAAAAAGTTAAAACTTTTCAAGGTATTAATATAAAAAGTAAAAGGTTTTCATGGTATATACATAAAAAGTTAAAACTTTTCAAGGTATTAATATAAAAAGTAAAAGGTTTTCATGGTATATACATAAAAAGTTCAAACATTTTAAGGTATTAATATAAAAAGTAAAAGATTTTCATGGTATATACATAAAAAGTTAAAGCTTTTCAAGGTATTAATATAAAAAGTAAAAGGTTTTCATTGTATATACATAAAAAGTTAAAGCTTTTCAAGGTATTAATATAAAAAGTAAAAGGTTTTCATGGTATATACATAAAAAGTTAAAACTTTTCAAGGTATTAATATAAAAAGTAAAAGGTTTTCATGGTATATACACAAAAAGTTCAAACATTTTAAGGTATTAATATAAAAAGTAAAAGGTTTTCATGGTATATACATAAAAAGTTAAAACTTTTCAAGGTATTAATATAAAAAGTAATAGGTATTCATGGTATATACATAAAAAGTTAAAACTTTTCAAGGTATTAATATAAAAAGTAATAGGTATTCATGGTATATACATAAAAAGTTAAAACTTTTCAAGGTATTAATATAAAAAGTAAAAGGTTTTCATGGTATATACATAAAAAGTTAAAACTTTTCAAGGTATTAATATAAAATGTAAAAGGTTTTCATGGTATATACATAAAAAGTTTAAACTTTTCAAGGTAATAATATAAAAAGTAAAAAGTTTTCATGGTATATACATAAAAAGTTAAAGCTTTTCAAGGTATTAATATAAAAAGTAAAAAGTTTTCATGGTATATACATAAAAAGTTAAAGCTTTTCAAGGTATTAATATAAAAAGTAAAAGGTTTTCATGGTATATACATAAAAAGTTAAAACTTTTCAAGGTATTAATATAAAAAGTAAAAGGTTTTCATGGTATATACATAAAAAGTTAAAACTTTTCAAAGTATTAATATAAAAAGTAAAAGGTTTTCATGGTATATACATAAAAAGTTAAAACTTTTCAAAGTATTAATATAAAAAGTAAAAGGTTTTCATGGTATATACATAAAAAGTTAAAACTTTTCAAGGTATTAATATAAAAAGTAAAAGGTTTTCATGGTATATAAATAAAAAGTTCAAACATTTTAAAGTATTAATATAAAAAGTAAAAGGTTTTCATGGTATATACATAAAAAGTTAAAACTTTTCAAGGTATTAATATAAAAAGTAAAAGTTTTTCATGGTATATACATAAAAAGTTAAAACTTTTCAAGGTATTAATATAAAAAGTAAAAGGTTTTCATGGTATATACATAAAAAGTTAAAACTTTTCAAGGTATTAACATAAAAAGTAAAAGGTTTTCATGGTACATACATAAAAAGTTAAAACTTTTCAAAGTATTAATATAAAAAGTAGAAGGTTTTCATGGTATATACATAAAAAGTTAAAACTTTTCAAGGTATTAATATAAAAAGTAAAAAGTTTTCATGGTATATACATAAAAAGTTAAAACTTTTCAAGGTATTAATATAAAAAGTAAAAGGTTTTCATGGTATATACATAAAAAGTTAAAACTTTTCAAGGTATTAATATAAAAAGTAAAAAGTTTTCATAGTATATACATAAAAAGTTAAAGCTTTTCAAGGTATTAATATAAAAAGTAAAAGGTTTTCATGGTATATACATAAAAAGTTAAAACTTTTCAAGGTATTAATATAAAAAGTAAAAGGTTTTCATGGTATATACATAAAAAGTTTATAATTTTCAAGGTATTAATATAAAAAGTAAAAGGTTTTCATGGTATATACATAAAAAGTTAAAACTTTTCAAGATATTAATATAAAAAGTAAAAGGTTTGCATGGTATATACATAAAAAGTTAAAACTTTTTAAGGTATTAATATAAAAAGTAAATGGTTTTCATGGTATATACATAAAAACTTAAAGCTTTTCAAGGTATTAATATAAAAAGTAAAAGGTTTTCATGGTATATACATAAAAAGTTAAAACTTTTCAAGGTATTAATATAAAAAGTAAAAAGTTTTCATGGTATATACATAAAAAGTTAAAGCTTTTCAAGGTATTACTATAAAAAGTAAAAAGTTTTCATGGTATATACATAAAAAGTTAAAGCTTTTCAAGGTATTAATATAAAAAGTAAAAAGTTTTCATGGTATATACATAAAAAGTTAAAACTTTTGAAGGTATTAATATAAAAAGTAAAAGGTTTTCATGGTATATACATAAAAAGTTAAAACTTTTCAAGGTATTAATATAAAAAGTAAAAGTTTTTCATGGTATATACATAAAAAGTTAAAACTTTTCAAGGTATTAATATAAAAAGTAAAAGGTTTTCATGGTATATACATAAAAAGTTAAAACTTTTCAAAGTATTAATATAAAAAGTAAAAGGTTTTCATGGTATATACATAAAAAGTTAAAACTTTTCAAGGTATTAATATAAAAAGTAAAAGGTTTTCATGGTATATACATAAAAAGTTAAAACTTTTCAAGGTATTAATATAAAAAGTAAAAGGTTTTCATGGTATATACATAAAAAGTTAAAACTTTTCAAGGTATTAATATAAAAAGTAAAAGGTTTTCATGGTATATACATAAAAAGTTAAAACTTTTCAAGGTATTAATATAAAAAGTAAAAGATTTTCATGGTATATACATAAAAAGTTAAAGCTTTTCAAGGTATTAATATAAAAAGTAAAAGGTTTTCATTGTATATACATAAAAAGTTAAAGCTTTTCAAGGTATTAATATAAAAAGTAAAAGGTTTTCATGGCATATACATGAAAAGTTAAAACTTTTCAAGGTATTAATATAAAAAGTAAAAGGTTTTCATGGTATATACATAAAAAGTTAAAACTTTTCAAGGTATTAATATAAAAAGTAAAAGGTTTTCATGGTATATACATAAAAAGTTAAAACTTTTCAAGGTATTAATATAAAAAGTAAAAGGTTTTTATGGTATATACATAAAAAGTTAAAGCTTTTCAAGGTATTAATATAAAAAGTAAAAGGTTTTCATGGTATATACATAAAAAGTTAAAACTTTTCAAGGTATTAATGTAAAAAGTAAATGGTTTTCATGGTATATACATAAAAACTTAAAGCTTTTCAAGGTATTAATATAAAAAGTAAAAGGTTTTCATGGTATATACATAAAAAGTTAAAACTTTTCAAGGTATTAATATACAAAGTAAGTAAAAGGTTTTCATGGTATATACATAAAAAGTTAAAACTTTTCAAGGTATTAATATAAAAAGTAAAAGGTTTTCATGGTATATACATAAAAAGTTTAAACTTTTCAAGGTATTAATATAAAAAGTAAAAGGTTTTCATGGTATATACATAAAAAGTTAAAACTTTTCAAGGTATTAATATAAAAAGTAAAAAGTTTTCATGGTATATACATAAAAAGTTAAAACTTCTCAAGGTATTAATATAAAAAGTAAAAGGTTTTCATGGTATATACATAAAAAGTTTAAACTTTTCAAGGTATTAATATAAAAAGTAAAAGGTTTTCATGGTATATACATAAAAAGTTAAAACTTTTCAAGGTATTAATATAAAAAGTAAGTAAAAGGTTTTCATGGTATATACATAAAAAGTTAAAGCTTTTCAAGGTATTAATATAAAAAGTAAAAGGTTTTCATGGTATATACATAAAAAGTTAAAACTTTTCAAGGTATTAATATAAAAAGTAAAAGGTTTTCATGGTATATACACAAAAAGTTCAAACATTTTAAGGTATTAATATAAAAAGTAAAAGGTTTTCATGGTATATACATAAAAAGTTAAAACTTTTCAAGGTATTAATATAAAAAGTAATAGGTATTCATGGTATATACATAAAAAGTTAAAACTTTTCAAGGTATTAATATAAAAAGTAATAGGTATTCATGGTATATACATAAAAAGTTAAAACTTTTCAAGGTATTAATATAAAAAGTAAAAGGTTTTCATGGTATATACATAAAAAGTTAAAACTTTTCAAGGTATTAATATAAAATGTAAAAGGTTTTCATGGTATATACATAAAAAGTTAAAACTTTTCAAGGTATTAATATAAAAAGTAAAAGGTTTTCATGGTATATACATAAAAAGTTAAAACTTTTCAAGGTATTAATATAAAAAGTAAAAGGTTTTCATGGTATATACATAAAAAGTTAAAACTTTTCAAGGTATTAATATAAAAAGTAAAAGGTTTTCATGGTATATACATAAAAAGTTAAAACTTTTCAAAGTATTAATATAAAAAGTAAAAGGTTTTCATGGTATATACATAAAAAGTTAAAACTTTTCAAAGTATTAATATAAAAAGTAAAAGGTTTTCATGGTATATACATAAAAAGTTAAAACTTTTCAAGGTATTAATATAAAAAGTAAAAGGTTTTCATGGTATATAAATAAAAAGTTCAAACATTTTAAAGTATTAATATAAAAAGTAAAAGGTTTTCATGGTATATACATAAAAAGTTAAAACTTTTCAAGGTATTAATATAAAAAGTAAAAGTTTTTCATGGTATATACATAAAAAGTTAAAACTTTTCAAGGTATTAATATAAAAAGTAAAAGGTTTTCATGGTATATACATAAAAAGTTAAAACTTTTCAAGGTATTAACATAAAAAGTAAAAGGTTTTCATGGTACATACATAAAAAGTTAAAACTTTTCAAAGTATTAATATAAAAAGTAGAAGGTTTTCATGGTATATACATAAAAAGTTAAAACTTTTCAAGGTATTAATATAAAAAGTAAAAAGTTTTCATGGTATATACATAAAAAGTTAAAACTTTTCAAGGTATTAATATAAAAAGTAAAAGGTTTTCATGGTATATACATAAAAAGTTAAAACTTTTCAAGGTATTAATATAAAAAGTAAAAAGTTTTCATAGTATATACATAAAAAGTTAAAGCTTTTCAAGGTATTAATATAAAAAGTAAAAGGTTTTCATGGTATATACATAAAAAGTTAAAACTTTTCAAGGTATTAATATAAAAAGTAAAAGGTTTTCATGGTATATACATAAAAAGTTTATAATTTTCAAGGTATTAATATAAAAAGTAAAAGGTTTTCATGGTATATACATAAAAAGTTAAAACTTTTCAAGATATTAATATAAAAAGTAAAAGGTTTGCATGGTATATACATAAAAAGTTAAAACTTTTTAAGGTATTAATATAAAAAGTAAATGGTTTTCATGGTATATACATAAAAACTTAAAGCTTTTCAAGGTATTAATATAAAAAGTAAAAGGTTTTCATGGTATATACATAAAAAGTTAAAACTTTTCAAGGTATTAATATAAAAAGTAAAAAGTTTTCATGGTATATACATAAAAAGTTAAAGCTTTTCAAGGTATTACTATAAAAAGTAAAAAGTTTTCATGGTATATACATAAAAAGTTAAAGCTTTTCAAGGTATTAATATAAAAAGTAAAAAGTTTTCATGGTATATACATAAAAAGTTAAAACTTTTGAAGGTATTAATATAAAAAGTAAAAGGTTTTCATGGTATATACATAAAAAGTTAAAACTTTTCAAGGTATTAATATAAAAAGTAAAAGTTTTTCATGGTATATACATAAAAAGTTAAAACTTTTCAAGGTATTAATATAAAAAGTAAAAGGTTTTCATGGTATATACATAAAAAGTTAAAACTTTTCAAAGTATTAATATAAAAAGTAAAAGGTTTTCATGGTATATACATAAAAAGTTAAAACTTTTCAAGGTATTAATATAAAAAGTAAAAGGTTTTCATGGTATATACATAAAAAGTTAAAACTTTTCAAGGTATTAATATAAAAAGTAAAAGGTTTTCATGGTATATACATAAAAAGTTAAAACTTTTCAAGGTATTAATATAAAAAGTAAAAGGTTTTCATGGTATATACATAAAAAGTTAAAACTTTTCAAGGTATTAATATAAAAAGTAAAAGATTTTCATGGTATATACATAAAAAGTTAAAGCTTTTCAAGGTATTAATATAAAAAGTAAAAGGTTTTCATTGTATATACATAAAAAGTTAAAGCTTTTCAAGGTATTAATATAAAAAGTAAAAGGTTTTCATGGCATATACATGAAAAGTTAAAACTTTTCAAGGTATTAATATAAAAAGTAAAAGGTTTTCATGGTATATACATAAAAAGTTAAAACTTTTCAAGGTATTAATATAAAAAGTAAAAGGTTTTCATGGTATATACATAAAAAGTTAAAACTTTTCAAGGTATTAATATAAAAAGTAAAAGGTTTTTATGGTATATACATAAAAAGTTAAAGCTTTTCAAGGTATTAATATAAAAAGTAAAAGGTTTTCATGGTATATACATAAAAAGTTAAAACTTTTCAAGGTATTAATGTAAAAAGTAAATGGTTTTCATGGTATATACATAAAAACTTAAAGCTTTTCAAGGTATTAATATAAAAAGTAAAAGGTTTTCATGGTATATACATAAAAAGTTAAAACTTTTCAAGGTATTAATATACAAAGTAAGTAAAAGGTTTTCATGGTATATACATAAAAAGTTAAAACTTTTCAAGGTATTAATATAAAAAGTAAAAGGTTTTCATGGTATATACATAAAAAGTTTAAACTTTTCAAGGTATTAATATAAAAAGTAAAAGGTTTTCATGGTATATACATAAAAAGTTAAAACTTTTCAAGGTATTAATATAAAAAGTAAAAAGTTTTCATGGTATATACATAAAAAGTTAAAACTTCTCAAGGTATTAATATAAAAAGTAAAAGGTTTTCATGGTATATACATAAAAAGTTTAAACTTTTCAAGGTATTAATATAAAAAGTAAAAGGTTTTCATGGTATATACATAAAAAGTTAAAACTTTTCAAGGTATTAATATAAAAAGTAAGTAAAAGGTTTTCATGGTATATACATAAAAAGTTAAAGCTTTTCAAGGTATTAATATAAAAAGTAAAAGGTTTTCATGGTATATACATAAAAAGTTAAAACTTTTCAAGGTATTAATATAAAAAGTAAAAGGTTTTCATGGTATATACACAAAAAGTTCAAACATTTTAAGGTATTAATATAAAAAGTAAAAGGTTTTCATGGTATATACATAAAAAGTTAAAACTTTTCAAGGTATTAATATAAAAAGTAATAGGTATTCATGGTATATACATAAAAAGTTAAAACTTTTCAAGGTATTAATATAAAAAGTAATAGGTATTCATGGTATATACATAAAAAGTTAAAACTTTTCAAGGTATTAATATAAAAAGTAAAAGGTTTTCATGGTATATACATAAAAAGTTAAAACTTTTCAAGGTATTAATATAAAATGTAAAAGGTTTTCATGGTATATACATAAAAAGTTAAAACTTTTCAAGGTATTAATATAAAAAGTAAAAGGTTTTCATGGTATATACATAAAAAGTTAAAACTTTTCAAGGTATTAATATAAAAAGTAAAAGGTTTTCATGGTATATACATAAAAAGTTAAAACTTTTCAAGGTATTAATATAAAAAGTAAAAGGTTTTCATGGTATATACATAAAAAGTTAAAACTTTTCAAGGTATTAATATAAAAAGTAAAAAGTTTTCATGGTATATACATAAAAAGTTAAAGCTTTTCAAGGTATTAATATAAAAAGTAAAAGGTTTTCATGGTATATACATAAAAAGTTAAAACTTTTCAAGGTATTAATATAAAAAGTAAAAGGTTTTCATGGTATATACATAAAAAGTTAAAACTTTTCAAGGTATTAATATAAAAAGTAAAAGGTTTTCATGGTATATACATAAAAAGTTAAAACTTTTCAAGGTATTAATATAAAAAGTAAAAGGTTTTCATGGTATATACATAAAAAGTTTAAACTTTTCAAGGTATTAATATAAAAAGTAAAAAGTTTTCATGGTATATACATAAAAAGTTAAAGCTTTTCAAGGTATTAATATAAAAAGTAAAAAGTTTTCATGGTATATACATAAAAAGTTAAAGCTTTTCAAGGTATTAATATAAAAAGTAAAAGGTTTTCATGGTATATACATAAAAAGTTAAAACTTTTCAAGGTATTAATATAAAAAGTAAAAGGTTTTCATGGTATATACATAAAAAGTTAAAACTTTTCAAGGTATTAATATAAAAAGTAAAAGGTTTTCATGGTATATACATAAAAAGTTAAAACTTTTCAAGGTATTAATATAAAAAGTAAAAGGTTTTCATGGTATATACATAAAAAGTTAAAACTTTTCAAAGTATTAATATAAAAAGTAAAAGTTTTTCATGGTATATACATAAAAAGTTAAAACTTTTCAAGGTATTAATATAAAAAGTAAAAGGTTTTCATGGTATATACATAAAAAGTTAAAACTTTTCAAAGTATTAATATAAAAAGTAAAAGGTTTTCATGGTATATACATAAAAAGTTAAAACTTTTCAAAGTATTAATATAAAAAGTAAAAGGTTTTCATGGTATATACATAAAAAGTTAAAACTTTTCAAGGTATTAATATAAAAAGTAAAAGGTTTTCATGGTATATACATAAAAAGTTAAAACTTTTCAAGGTATTAATATAAAAAGTAAAAGGTTTTCATGGTATATACATAAAAAGTTCAAACATTTTAAGGTATTAATATAAAAAGTAAAAGATTTTCATGGTATATACATAAAAAGTTAAAGCTTTTCAAGGTATTAATATAAAAAGTAAAAGGTTTTCATTGTATATACATAAAAAGTTAAAGCTTTTCAAGGTATTAATATAAAAAGTAAAAGGTTTTCATGGTATATACATAAAAAGTTAAAACTTTTCAAGGTATTAATATAAAAAGTAAAAGGTTTTCATGGTATATACACAAAAAGTTCAAACATTTTAAGGTATTAATATAAAAAGTAAAAGGTTTTCATGGTATATACATAAAAAGTTAAAACTTTTCAAGGTATTAATATAAAAAGTAATAGGTATTCATGGTATATACATAAAAAGTTAAAACTTTTCAAGGTATTAATATAAAAAGTAATAGGTATTCATGGTATATACATAAAAAGTTAAAACTTTTCAAGGTATTAATATAAAAAGTAAAAGGTTTTCATGGTATATACATAAAAAGTTAAAACTTTTCAAGGTATTAATATAAAATGTAAAAGGTTTTCATGGTATATACATAAAAAGTTTAAACTTTTCAAGGTAATAATATAAAAAGTAAAAAGTTTTCATGGTATATACATAAAAAGTTAAAGCTTTTCAAGGTATTAATATAAAAAGTAAAAAGTTTTCATGGTATATACATAAAAAGTTAAAGCTTTTCAAGGTATTAATATAAAAAGTAAAAGGTTTTCATGGTATATACATAAAAAGTTAAAACTTTTCAAGGTATTAATATAAAAAGTAAAAGGTTTTCATGGTATATACATAAAAAGTTAAAACTTTTCAAAGTATTAATATAAAAAGTAAAAGGTTTTCATGGTATATACATAAAAAGTTAAAACTTTTCAAAGTATTAATATAAAAAGTAAAAGGTTTTCATGGTATATACATAAAAAGTTAAAACTTTTCAAGGTATTAATATAAAAAGTAAAAGGTTTTCATGGTATATAAA
The DNA here is from genome assembly GCA_943142095.1 of Ophonus ardosiacus. Classification (NCBI taxonomy): domain Eukaryota; kingdom Metazoa; phylum Arthropoda; class Insecta; order Coleoptera; family Carabidae; genus Ophonus; species Ophonus ardosiacus. Next base: position 37,196,996 of record OW964832.1, on the reverse strand, counting down.
TAAAAAGTTCAAACATTTTAAAGTATTAATATAAAAAGTAAAAGGTTTTCATGGTATATACATAAAAAGTTAAAACTTTTCAAGGTATTAATATAAAAAGTAAAAGTTTTTCATGGTATATACATAAAAAGTTAAAACTTTTCAAGGTATTAATATAAAAAGTAAAAGGTTTTCATGGTATATACATAAAAAGTTAAAACTTTTCAAGGTATTAACATAAAAAGTAAAAGGTTTTCATGGTACATACATAAAAAGTTAAAACTTTTCAAAGTATTAATATAAAAAGTAGAAGGTTTTCATGGTATATACATAAAAAGTTAAAACTTTTCAAGGTATTAATATAAAAAGTAAAAAGTTTTCATGGTATATACATAAAAAGTTAAAACTTTTCAAGGTATTAATATAAAAAGTAAAAGGTTTTCATGGTATATACATAAAAAGTTAAAACTTTTCAAGGTATTAATATAAAAAGTAAAAAGTTTTCATAGTATATACATAAAAAGTTAAAGCTTTTCAAGGTATTAATATAAAAAGTAAAAGGTTTTCATGGTATATACATAAAAAGTTAAAACTTTTCAAGGTATTAATATAAAAAGTAAAAGGTTTTCATGGTATATACATAAAAAGTTTATAATTTTCAAGGTATTAATATAAAAAGTAAAAGGTTTTCATGGTATATACATAAAAAGTTAAAACTTTTCAAGATATTAATATAAAAAGTAAAAGGTTTGCATGGTATATACATAAAAAGTTAAAACTTTTTAAGGTATTAATATAAAAAGTAAAAGGTGTTCATGGTTTATACATAAAAAGTTAAAACTTTTCAAGGTATTAATATAAAAAGTAAAAAGTTTTCATAGTATATACATAAAAAGTTAAAACTTTTCAAAGTATTAATATAAAAAGTAAAAGGTTTTCATAAAAAGTTAAAACTTTTCAAGGTATTAATATAAAAAGTAATAGGTATTCATGGTATATACATAAAAAGTTAAAACTTTTCAAGGTATTAATATAAAAAGTAAAAAGTTTTCATAGTATATACATAAAAAGTTAAAACTTTTCAAGGTATTAACATAAAAAGTAAAAGGTTTTCATGGTACATACATAAAAAGTTAAAACTTTTGAAGGTATTAACATAAAAAGTAAAAGGTTTTCATGGTATATACATAAAAAGTTAAAACTTTTCAAGGTATTAATATAAAAAGTAAAAAGTTTTCATGGTATATACATAAAAAGTTAAAACTTTTCAAGGTATTAATATAAAAAGAAAAAGGTTTTCATGGTATATACATAAAAAGTTCAAACATTTTAAGGTATTAATATAAAAAGTAAAAGGTTTTCATGGTATATACATAAAAAGTTAAAACTTTTCAAGGTATTAATATAAAAAGTAAAAAGTTTTCATGGTATATACATAAAAAGTTAAAACTTTTCAAGGTATTAATATAAAAAGTAAAAAGTTTTCATAGTATATACATAAAAAGTTAAAACTTTTCAAAGTATTAATATAAAAAGTAAAAGGTTTTCATAAAAAGTTAAAACTTTTCAAGGTATTAATATAAAAAGTAAAAAGTTTTCATGGTATATACATAAAAAGTTTAAACTTTTCAAGGTATTAATATAAAAAGTAAAAGGTTTTCATGGTATATACATAAAAAGTTAAAACTTTTCAAGGTATTAATATAAAAAGTAAAAGGTTTTCATGGTATATACATAAAAAGTTTAAACTTTTCAAGGTATTAATATAAAAAGTAAAAGGTTTTCATGGTATATACATAAAAAGTTAAAACTTTTCAAAGTATTAATATAAAAAGTAAAAGGTTTTCATGGTATATACATAAAAAGTTAAAACTTTTCAAGGTATTAATATAAAAAGTAAAAGGTTTTCATGGTATATACATAAAAAGTTAAAACTTTTCAAGGTATTAATATAAAAAGTAAAAGGTTTTCATGGTATATACATAAAAAGTTCAAACATTTTAAGGTATTAATATAAAAAGTAAAAGGTTTTCATGGTATATACATAAAAAGTTAAAACTTTTCAAGGTATTAATATAAAAAGTAATAGGTATTCATGGTATATACATAAAAAGTTAAAACTTTTCAAGGTATTAATATAAAAAGTAATAGGTATTCATGGTATATACATAAAAAGTTAAAACTTTTCAAGGTATTAATATAAAAAGTAAAAGGTTTTCATGGTATATACATAAAAAGTTAAAACTTTTCAAGGTATTAATATAAAAAGTAAAAGGTTTTCATGGTATATACATAAAAAGTTAAAACTTTTCAAGGTATTAATATAAAAAGTAAAAGGTTTTCATGGTATATACATAAAAAGTTAAAACTTTTCAAAGTATTAATATAAAAAGTAAAAGGTTTTCATGGTATATACATAAAAAGTTAAAACTTTTCAAGGTATTAATATAAAAAGTAAAAGGTTTTCATGGTATATACATAAAAAGTTAAAACTTTTCAAGGTATTAATATAAAAAGTAAAAGGTTTTCATGGTATATACATAAAAAGTTCAAACATTTTAAGGTATTAATATAAAAAGTAAAAGGTTTTCATGGTATATACATAAAAAGTTAAAACTTTTCAAGGTATTAATATAAAAAGTAATAGGTATTCATGGTATATACATAAAAAGTTAAAACTTTTCAAGGTATTAATATAAAAAGTAAAAGGTTTTCATGGTATATACATAAAAAGTTAAAACTTTTCAAGGTATTAATATAAAAAGTAAAAGGTTTTCATGGTATATACATAAAAAGTTAAAACTTTTCAAGGTATTAATATAAAAAGTAAAAGGTTTTCATGGTATATACATAAAAAGTTTAAACTTTTCAAGGTATTAATATAAAAAGTAAAAGGTTTTCATGGTATATACATAAAAAGTTAAATTTTTTCAAGGTATTAATATAAAAAGTAAAAGGTTTTCATGGTATATACATAAAAAGTTAAAACTTTTCAAGGTATTAATATAAAAAGTAAAAGGTTTTCATGGTATATACATAAAAAGTTAAAACTTTTCAAGGTATTAATATAAAAAGTAAAAGGTTTTCATGGTATATACATAAAAAGTTAAAACTTTTCAAGGTATTAATATAAAAAGTAAAAGGTTTTCATGGTATATACATAAAAAGTTTAAACTTTTCAAGGTATTAATATAAAAAGTAAAAAGTTTTCATGGTATATACATAAAAAGTTAAAGCTTTTCAAGGTATTAATATAAAAAGTAAAAAGTTTTCATGGTATATACATAAAAAGTTAAAGCTTTTCAAGGTATTAATATAAAAAGTAAAAGGTTTCCATGGTATATACATAAAAAGTTAAAACTTTTCAAGGTATTAATATAAAAAGTAAAAGGTTTTCATGGTATATACATAAAAAGTTAAAACTTTCCAAGGTATTAATATAAAAAGTAAAAGGTTTTCATAGTATATACATAAAAAGTTAAAACTTTTCAAGGTATTAATATAAAAAGTAATAGGTATTCATGGTATATACATAAAAAGTTAAAACTTTTCAAGGTATTAATATAAAAAGTAATAGGTATTCATGGTATATACATAAAAAGTTAAAACTTTTCAAGGTATTAATATAAAAAGTAAAAGGTTTTCATGGTATATACATAAAAAGTTAAAACTTTTCAAGGTATTAATATAAAAAGTAAAAGGTTTTCATGGTATATACATAAAAAGTTTAAACTTTTCAAGGTAATAATATAAAAAGTAAAAGGTTTTCATGGTATATACATAAAAAGTTCAAACATTTTAAGGTATTAATATAAAAAGTAAAAGGTTTTTATGATATATACATAAAATGTTAAAGCTTTTCAAGGTATTAATATAAAAAGTAAAAGGTTTTCATGGTATATACATAAAAAGTTAAAACTTTTCAAGGTATTAATATAAAAAGTAAAAAGTTTTCATGGTATATACATAAAAAGTTAAAACTTTTCAAGGTATTAATATAAAAAGAAAAAGGTTTTCATGGTATATACATAAAAAGTTCAAACATTTTAAGGTATTAATATAAAAAGTAAAAGGTTTTTATGATATATACATAAAATGTTAAAGCTTTTCAAGGTATTAATATAAAAAGTAAAAGGTTTTCATGGTATATACATAAAAAGTTAAAACTTTTCAAGGTATTAATATAAAAAGTAAAAAGTTTTCATGGTATATACATAAAAAGTTAAAACTTTTCAAGGTATTAATATAAAAAGTAAAAGGTTTTCATGGTATATACATAAAAAGTTTAAACTTTTCAAGGTAATAATATAAAAAGTAAAAAGTTTTCATGGTATATACATAAAAAGTTAAAGCTTTTCAAGGTATTAATATAAAAAGTAAAAAGTTTTCATGGTATATACATAAAAAGTTAAAGCTTTTCAAGGTATTAATATAAAAAGTAAAAGGTTTTCATGGTATAAACATAAAAAGTTAAAACTTTTCAAGGTATTAATATAAAAAGTAAAAGGTTTTCATGGTATATACATAAAAAGTTAAAACTTTTCAAAGTATTAATATAAAAAGTAAAAGGTTTTCATGGTATATACATAAAAAGTTAAAACTTTTCAAGGTATTAATATAAAAAGTAAAAGGTTTTCATGGTATATACATAAAAAGTTAAAACTTTTCAAGGTATTAATATAAAAAGTAAAAGGTTTTCATGGTATATACATAAAAAGTTTAAACTTTTCAAGGTATTAATATAAAAAGTAAAAGGTTTTCATGGTATATACATAAAAAGTTAAAACTTTTCAAGGTATTAATATAAAAAGTAAAAAGTTTTCATGGTATATACATAAAAAGTTAAAACTTTTCAAGGTATTAATATAAAAAGTAAAAGATTTTCATGGTATATACATAAAAAGTTAAAGCTTTTCAAGGTATTAATATAAAAAGTAAAAGGTTTTCATTGTATATACATAAAAAGTTAAAACTTTTCAAGGTATTAATATAAAAAGTAAAAGGTTTTCATGGTATATACATAAAAAGTTAAAACTTTTCAAGGTATTAGTATAAAAAGTAAAAGGTTTTCATGGTGTATATATAAAAAGTTAAAACTTTTCAAAAAATTAATATAAAACGTAAAAGGTTTTCACGGTATATACATAAAAAGTTTAAACTTTTCAAGGTATAAATATAAAAAGTAAAAAGTTTTCATAGTATATACATAAAAAGTTAAAACTTTTCAAGGTATTAATATAAAAAGTAAAAGGTTTTCATGGTACATACATAAAAAGTTAAAACTTTTCAAAGTATTAATATAAAAAGTAAAAGGTTTTCACGGAATATACATAAAAAGTTAAAACTTTTCAAGGTATTAATATAAAAAGTAAAAGGTTTTCATGGTATATACATAAAAGTTTAAACTTTTCAAGGTATTAATATAAAAAGTAAAAGGTTTTCATGGTATATACATAAAAAGTTAAAACTTTTCAAGGTATTAATATAAAAAGTAAAAAGTTTTCATGGTATATACATAAAAAGTTAAAGCTTTTCAAGGTATTAATATAAAAAGTAAAAGGTTTCCATGGTATATACATAAAAAGTTAAAACTTTTCAAGGTATTAATATAAAAAGTAAAAGGTTTTCATAATATATACATAAAAAGTTAAAACTTTTCAAGGTATTAATATAAAAAGTAAAAGGTTTTCATGGTATATACATAAAAAGTTAAAACTTTTCAAAGTATTAATATAAAAAGTAAAAGGTTTTCATGGTATATACATAAAAAGTTAAAACTTTTCAAGGTATTAATATAAAAAGTAAAAGGTTTTCATGGTATATACATAAAAAGTTAAAACTTTTCAAGGTATTAATATAAAAAGTAAAAGGTTTTCATGGTATATACATAAAAAGTTCAAACATTTTAAGGTATTAATATAAAAAGTAAAAGGTTTTCATGGTATATACATAAAAAGTTAAAACTTTTCAAGGTATTAATATAAAAAGTAATAGGTATTCATGGTATATACATAAAAAGTTAAAACTTTTCAAGGTATTAATATAAAAAGTAATAGGTATTCATGGTATATACATAAAAAGTTAAAACTTTTCAAGGTATTAATATAAAAAGTAAAAGGTTTTCATGGTATATACATAAAAAGTTAAAACTTTTCAAGGTATTAATATAAAAAGTAAAAGGTTTTCATGGTATATACATAAAAAGTTTAAACTTTTCAAGGTAATAATATAAAAAGTAAAAAGTTTTCATGGTATATACATAAAAAGTTAAAGCTTTTCAAGGTATAAATATAAAAAGTAAAAAGTTTTCATGGTATATACATAAAAAGTTAAAGCTTTTCAAGGTATTAATATAAAAAGTAAAAGGTTTTCATGGTATATACATAAAAAGTTAAAACTTTTCAAGGTATTAATATAAAAAGTAAAAGGTTTTCATGGTATATACATAAAAAGTTAAAACTTTTCAAAGTATTAATATAAAAAGTAAAAGGTTTTCATGGTATATACATAAAAAGTTAAAACTTTTCAAGGTATTAATATAAAAAGTAAAAGGTTTTCATGGTATATACATAAAAAGTTAAAACTTTTCAAGGTATTAATATAAAAAGTAAAAGGTTTTCATGGTATATACATAAAAAGTTAAAGCTTTTCAAAGTATTAATATAAAAAGTAAAAGGTTTTCATGGAGTACACATAAAAAGTTAAAACTTTTCAAGATATTAATATAACAAGTAAACGGTTTTCACGGTATATACATAAAAAGTTAAAACTTTTCAAGGTATTAGTATAAAAAGTAAAAGGTTTTCATGGTGTATACATAAAAAGTTAAAACTTTTCAAGGTATTAATATAAAAAGTAAAAGGTTTTCATGGTATATACATAAAAAGTTAAAACTTTTCAAAGTATTAATATAAAAAGTAAAAGGTTTTCATGGTATATACATAAAAAGTTAAAACTTTTCAAGGTATTAATATAAAAAGTAAAAGGTTTTCATGGTATATACATAAAAAGTTAAAACTTTTCAAGGTATTAATATAAAAAGTAAAAGGTTTTCATGGTATATACATAAAAAGTTAAAGCTTTTCAAAGTATTAATATAAAAAGTAAAAGGTTTTCATGGAGTACACATAAAAAGTTAAAACTTTTCAAGATATTAATATAAAAAGTAAACGGTTTTCACGGTATATACATAAAAAGTTAAAACTTTTCAAGGTATTAGTATAAAAAGTAAAAGGTTTTCATGGTGTATACATAAAAAGTTAAAACTTTTCAAAAAATTAATATAAAACGTAAAAGGTTTTCACGGTATATACATAAAAAGTTTAAACTTTTCAAGGTATAAATATAAAAAGTAAAAAGTTTTCATAGTATATACATAAAAAGTTAAAACTTTTCAAGGTATTAATATAAAAAGTAAAAGGTTTTCATGGTACATACATAAAAAGTTAAAACTTTTCAAAGTATTAATATAAAAAGTAAAAGGTTTTCACGGAATATACATAAAAAGTTAAAACTTTTCAAGGTATTAATATAAAAAGTAAAAGGTTTTCATGGTATATACATAAAAGTTTAAACTTTTCAAGGTATTAATATAAAAAGTAAAAGGTTTTCATGGTATATACATAAAAAGTTAAAACTTTTCAAGGTATTAATATAAAAAGTAAAAAGTTTTCATGGTATATACATAAAAAGTTAAAGCTTTTCAAGGTATTAATATAAAAAGTAAAAGGTTTTCATGGTATATACATAAAAAGTTTAAAATTTTCAAGGTATTAATATAAAAAGTAAAAGATTTTCATGGTATATACATAAAAAGTTAAAGCTTTTCAAGGTATTAATATAAAAAGTAAAAGATTTTCATGGTATATACATAAAAAGTTAAAGCTTTTCAAGGTATTAATATAAAAAGTAAAAGGTTTTCATGGTATATACATGAAAAGTTAAAACTTTTCAAGGTATTAATATAAAAAGTAAAAGGTTTTCATGGTATATACATAAAAAGTTAAAACTTTTCAAGGTATTAATATAAAAAGTAAAAGGTTTTCATGGTATATACATAAAAAGTTAAAACTTTTCAAGGTATTAATATAAAAAGTAAAAGGTTTTCATGGTATATACATAAAAAGTTAAAGCTTTTCAAGGTATTAATATAAAAAGTAAAAGGTTTTCATGGTATATACATAAAAAGTTAAAACTTTTCAAGGTATTAATATAAAAAGTAAATGGTTTTCATGGTATATACATAAAAACTTAAAGCTTTTCAAGGTATTAATATAAAAAGTAAAAGGTTTTCATGGTATATACATAAAAAGTTAAAACTTTTCAAGGTATTAATATACAAAGTAAGTAAAAGGTTTTCATGGTATATACATAAAAAGTTAAAACTTTTCAAGGTATTAATATAAAAAGTAAAAGGTTTTCATGGTATATACATAAAAAGTTAAAGCTTTTCAAGGTATTAATATAAAAAGTAAAAAGTTTTCATGGTATATACATAAAAAGTTAAAGCTTTTCAAGGTATTAATATAAAAAGTAAAAGGTTTCCATGGTATATACATAAAAAGTTAAAACTTTTCAAGGTATTAATATAAAAAGTAAAAGGTTTTCATGGTATATACATAAAAAGTTAAAACTTTCCAAGGTATTAATATAAAAAGTAAAAGGTTTTCATGGTATATACATAAAAAGTTAAAACTTTTCAAGGTATTAATATAAAAAGTAATAGGTATTCATGGTATATACATAAAAAGTTAAAACTTTTCAAGGTATTAATATAAAAAGTAATAGGTATTCATGGTATATACATAAAAAGTTAAAACTTTTCAAGGTATTAATATAAAAAGTAAAAGGTTTTCATGGTATATACATAAAAAGTTAAAACTTTTCAAGGTATTAATATAAAAAGTAAAAGGTTTTCATGGTATATACATAAAAAGTTTAAACTTTTCAAGGTAATAATATAAAAAGTAAAAAGTTTTCATGGTATATACATAAAAAGTTAAAGCTTTTCAAGGTATTAATATAAAAAGTAAAAAGTTTTCATGGTATATACATAAAAAGTTAAAGCTTTTCAAGGTATTAATATAAAAAGTAAAAGGTTTTCATGGTATATACATAAAAAGTTAAAACTTTTCAAGGTATTAATGTAAAAAGTAAAAGGTTTTCATGGTATATACATAAAAAGTTAAAACTTTTCAAAGTATTAATATAAAAAGTAAAAGGTTTTCGTGGTATATACATAAAAAGTTAAAACTTTTCAAAGTATTAATATAAAAAGTAAAAGGTTTTCATGGTATATACATAAAAAGTTAAAACTTTTCAAGGTATTAATATAAAAAGTAAAAGGTTTTCATGGTATATACATAAAAAGTTCAAACATTTTAAAGTATTAATATAAAAAGTAAAAGGTTTTCATGGTATATACATAAAAAGTTAAAACTTTTCAAGGTATTAATATAAAAAGTAAAAGTTTTTCATGGTATATACATAAAAAGTTAAAACTTTTCAAGGTATTAATATAAAAAGTAAAAGGTTTTCATGGTATATACATAAAAAGTTAAAACTTTTCAAGGTATTAACATAAAAAGTAAAAGGTTTTCATGGTACATACATAAAAAGTTAAAACTTTTCAAAGTATTAATATAAAAAGTAGAAGGTTTTCATGGTATATACATAAAAAGTTAAAACTTTTCAAGGTATTAATATAAAAAGTAAAAAGTTTTCATGGTATATACATAAAAAGTTAAAACTTTTCAAGGTATTAATATAAAAAGTAAAAGGTTTTCATGGTATATACATAAAAAGTTAAAACTTTTCAAGGTATTAATATAAAAAGTAAAAAGTTTTCATAGTATATACATAAAAAGTTAAAGCTTTTCAAGGTATTAATATAAAAAGTAAAAGGTTTTCATGGTATATACATAAAAAGTTAAAACTTTTCAAGGTATTAATATAAAAAGTAAAAGGTTTTCATGGTATATACATAAAAACTTTATAATTTTCAAGGTATTAATATAAAAAGTAAAAGGTTTTCATGGTATATACATAAAAAGTTAAAACTTTTCAAGATATTAATATAAAAAGTAAAAGGTTTGCATGGTATATACATAAAAAGTTAAAACTTTTTAAGGTATTAATATAAAAAGTAAAAGGTGTTCATGGTTTATACATAAAAAGTTAAAACTTTTCAAGGTATTAATATAAAAAGTAAAAAGTTTTCATAGTATATACATAAAAAGTTAAAACTTTTCAAAGTATTAATATAAAAAGTAAAAGGTTTTCATAAAAAGTTAAAACTTTTCAAGGTATTAATATAAAAAGTAATAGGTATTCATGGTATATACATAAAAAGTTAAAACTTTTCAAGGTATTAATATAAAAAGTAATAGGTATTCATGGTATATACATAAAAAGTTAAAACTTTTCAAGGTATTAATATAAAAAGTAAAAGGTTTTCATGGTATATACATAAAAAGTTAAAACTTTTCAAGGTATTAATATAAAAAGTAAAAGGTTTTCATGGTATATACATAAAAAGTTTAAACTTTTCAAGGTAATAATATAAAAAGTAAAAAGTTTTCATGGTATATACATAAAAAGTTAAAGCTTTTCAAGGTATTAATATAAAAAGTAAAAAGTTTTCATGGTATATACATAAAAAGTTAAAGCTTTTCAAGGTATTAATATAAAAAGTAAAAGGTTTTCATGGTATATACATAAAAAGTTAAAACTTTTCAAGGTATTAATGTAATGTAACAGCCACGTGTGTGAATTCAAAATTTGTGTAATTCAGTATTTTCATAGAATGAACTCCGTGACTGTTGCAAATCGCTGACATGCGGCTGGCGATCTTCCGCTCAGTGTTTTGCAGAATATTGGAAAAAGCGGAATATTACCAGCAAAAGTGTCAACGTTGTCAATTGAACTAGCCTAGGAAATGTTCGTATCCACGGACGAGAGTGATTCTCAGCCCGATCGTGGAGGCGAACAGTCATACGAAATTTTGTTCAATTTAATACATATTTTATATTTCTTTGCTTTATATTATTTTTGTGTGTAACATTTATTTTTTTCTAAATTTTAATTATAATTATTATTTTTCTAAAATATTTAATTATTTGTGAAACAACCCCGTCAACCCCTTCCAGAGTCAGCACAGATCAGCGTAGTGACACAGGTAAGTATAACTTTAATTTATATTCTTACTGTGGCTGTCTGAGCTTTAATTCAGTACGTCAACGGAGGGTGATTTTCACTACACCCTACGCACCCGCCCGTTACAATTGGCGCAGTCTGTTAGGATCTAGTAAAGGGTTAATTAGGGTTTACTAGACATAACGTGATCGACTGAATTAATTTAAGACTAAAACTGTGAATATGGTTGACTCAAATGATACACCCACGACGACAAGTACGACGACTGTACCAAACCCTCCTGCACCCACGACAGTGGTATTTACAACCACTACAACAACGGCAACAGCTGAGAATCCGACCGCTCCTCCAGTTACTAATGTCCCCATGCATCCTTATTACCCATATTATTACACCGCGCAGCCTGGTCCATCACGTGTACCTCCATTGGACATTCACCTTGCACCTTTTTCATACCACCTTCCAAATGTACCGCCAACTAAGCAGTACATTCCACCACTGTCTAACGAACAACCTGCCCAAACTAGTTCACCATCAGCGAGGCAAGCTTTTACAGACCCTACATCCATGTCCGCCCTTAAAAGCATTGACACTTATTCCGGTGGTTCCGACTTAGAAGCCTTCCTTGATAACGTTGCGACTGTGGCAGACTGTTACAGATGGACAGATAGTCAGGTAGTTACGGCGATAAAATTAAAATTAAAAGGTGAACCACAAAATTGTTTTTATTCGCTTCCTATAGACAAGAGACCGGCTACCATGAAAGAAATGCGCGAATGGCTCGTAAAACTTTTTGGGAAAAAACACGATTTTGCGGTAGCTGAAAAAGATTTTTTCAAAATTTTTAGAAAAAAGGATGAGTCAATTCAAAAATTTGCTTTACGATTAGAAATTGCGGCAGCTAAACTTTTTCCGGCGTCAGATGACAATGACATGACGAGTTTACGTAATCGCATAAAACGTGAGACCATGATGGTAAAACAATTTTTTGAGGGTCTTGATACCAAATTGGCAAACGAAATTAGTAGAATTAGGCATTTTGAAACTGTAGAGGAGGCGTTACCTTACGCGGAGCACTGCGAGGAGGTCTTAGCTCGTTTATATAAAGAAACGAAAGCAGATGCTCATAAGGCTCATGTTCGTGCGGTCACTAACTCACAACATAACGCAAAACCAACACCTACACCCGTGCGTTCTTTTCCAAAGTCACCGCCAAAGAAAAACGCAGTTTTACGCACTGACCAACGATATCACAATATGAGTGGTCGTTGCTTTAATTGTGGTAGTACTGACCACGTATCTAAGAAGTGTCCGAAACCAAAGCAAGTATTGTGTTACAACTGTGTTAAGGCTGGTCATCGCGCAGATGATAAAGCGTGTCCTTTAAACGCGAAAACTGTCTCGACCGCGACCCAACGTCAGGCAGTTTAAATCAACGTCGCTTCATTGTTCCACGGGTCGCTGACCCTGATACAGATAAAACAAAATTTGTAAAATTCAAAATTAACGAGATCGAAAATACGTTTCTTATAGATTCCGGTGCTGCTGTATCGCTTTTGAAACGTAGTGTAGCTGAAAAACTAAATTTGTCTATCTCACCCTCAAATGATGTATTAGTAGACGTTTCTGGGAACCAATTGACTAGTAATGGAGTTACTAGTGTCGAATTAGTAGTGGGTTCCGGGAATTTAGTACATCGTTTTATCGTATGTCCCGATGATCTGCATTTGCCGGCCGACGGACTGATCGGAGTAGATTTTTTAGTTCAAAACAAAGTAGTCATCGATTTTGGAAAAAATCGATTCAAAATTAATAACGAAGTTTTATCTGTGTCAGAGTTTTCAAGGAACAGTGAGAATGCAAGCGAGAATTTACACGTTATCTCTGCTGACAAAGCAGAAGATAAGAGTAGAAATGTAGTAGGCTTCAATAATTTATTTGGAACCCAGGATCAATTAGTAAATAACGTAAATTGCAGTATTGTTGATGAACAAAATTGTGATCAACCATGTTCGGATCCTGTACCGCCAAATTTAAATTTGAAAGCACCGACCGAAGAGTGCAGTGTAGGGACGCGTATCACAAATAGTGATAAGTCGGCGTCTACTGACACTCTTAACGAAAATAAAAATTTTGTTGTACGTGTTAGAGACACAGTCAAAATTCCCGCGAGACATAACGCTGTCATTGAACTGGCACTTGATATGCGAATGCCTGATATGACATATGTAGTAGAGCCGCGTGATCTCGACATGCCCGGTATTCTAGTTGCTCGAACAATTGTTCGAAAATTTGGAAAAAATAAAGTATTTATTAACATTTTAAATGTAAATAACAAAGATGTAGTTATAGCAAATCGAACACCAATTGGTTTAGCTATAGGAGCGGAAGAGCAACTAGAAGTAGATGTAGAAAATTTTAAAAGTATTAATACCGTGAATACGACCAAACAGCATGAATTTAATTTAGATCATTTATCAGATGTGGAACGGGACAAATTCAAAATCTTTTTAAATAAATATGCTGACGTATTCAAACCAAAGAACGAACCGCTAAGTAAGACTACGCTCGTGAAACATCGCATACACACAAGCACTGATGTCCCTGTGGCGCGCGCTCCGTATCGCGTACCTTTTAGTCGCCGCCAAGTTATGAAAGAACTTGTAGATGAAATGCTCGAGAATGACATCATTCAACCGTCGACTAGTCCTTATTCTGCCCCAGTAGTTTTAGTAGAAAAGAAATTAAGTAACGGCGAAAGTTCATTTAGGTTTTGTATAGATTACCGTGAATTAAATAAAATTACAAAGAGAGATTATTTTCCTATTCCAAATTTACAAGATACCCTAGATCAGCTTGGAAATGCCGCTCGTTTTACAACTTTAGATTTAACAAAAGGCTACTGGCAAGTGGAAATGGACCCGCGAGATATAGAAAAGACAGCTTTTTCTGTACCTTGGGGCCATTTTGAATGTAATCGAATGCCCTTTGGACTAATCAACAGCCCGAGCACTTGGCAACGACTAATGTATACTGTTTTGTCTGGATTAACGGTTACTCACTGTTTTGTGTACCTCGACGATATAATTTGTTTCAGTTCTGATAATTTAGAGGAACATATGGGTAAATTAGAACTCATATTTGATCGACTTCGAGATGCAAATCTCACTTTAAATCCCGATAAATGTAAATTTATGATGAGTGAAACAAAATATCTAGGTCATATCGTGAGTAAAGACGGTGTGAAACCTGATCCGGAGAAAATAAGTGTAGTAGAACAATTCCCCGTACCTCGTGACGTCACAGAAATTCGTTCATTTTTAGGCTTAATTGGATTTTATAGACGTTTTATTCAAAATTTTGCAAAATTAGCACAACCTTTGACAAGTTTGACAAGGAAAAATAATAAATTTTCTTGGACGATCGAAGCAGATGCCGCATTTAATAATTTGAGAAATTTGTTAATAAAATCGCCCATTTTAAAATATCCAAATTTTCAAAAACCATTTATTTTATGCCCCGATGCGTCTGCATACGCGGTAGGTGTTGTGTTATGCCAAGAATATGATGGTCATGAGTTGCCGGTAGCGTACGCGAGTCGCCAACTCGCTGCGGCAGAACGTAACTATAGTACGACCGAAAGAGAGTGCCTTGCTTTGGTATGGAGCATAAAACATTTTCGTTGTTATTTGTATGGTAGGAAGTTTATAGTTTATACCGATCATCAGCCACTTAAATGGTTAATGAATACTTCCGAACCATCAAATAGATTAATTAGATGGTCGTTGCTCTTATCGGAGCATGATTTTGAAATTAATTATCGCCCTGGTAAGAAACATAGCAATGCAGACGCTCTCTCGCGTATCAAGCCTGTGCGTCTCATGTTTCATCACAAACAATGCGAGCCGGTGATATGGGACCGTGACGTCATGAAATTTGAACAGAGGAATGACACGAAAATTATGACGTATTTAGATAAGATTAATGACGAACCCAACTGCGATTTTTATTTAGACGATGATGGTTTGGTGTACCGTAAATCGGATGATGAGCGTTATGAAGACCGACTTGTAGTACCCGCAAAATTTAGGAAATTTATTTTAAAGGCCTGCCATGATTCACCTCTTTCAGGACATTGTGGAACTGAGAAAACATTTGAGAAAGTAAATTCGCGTTTCTTTTGGCCAAAACTCCGTTCCGATGTAAAAATTTATGTAAAGAAATGTGTATCGTGTGCACAAAGGAAAACATCTCCTCATTTAAAACCCGCGCCTTTGAAAAAATTTAAACTTGTTAGTCGCCCATTTGAACGCATTGCGATGGATGTAGTAGGTCCGCTAGTAACTACTGACTCAGGAAATAAATACATCTTAACAGTACAAGATGCAGCCACACGTTATCTTGAGGCTTTTCCTATCAGAGACCAAACAGCCCTTACCGTTGCTAAAACATTTGTAAAAGGTATAATTTTACGACACGGTACACCCAGACAGTTACTTACTGACCTTGGTACAAATTTTGTTTCAAAATTGATGAAAGAAATTTGTAACATACTCAACATCGAACGATTACACACGACAGCTTTTAGACCACAGACAAACGCGAGTCTAGAACGAAGCCATAGAACGTTAAAAGACATTTTATCGCATTATATCAATGTAAATCATACAGATTGGGATGAATGGCTACCATTTGCAGTTTCAGCGTTTTGTAGTAATTTTCATTCAATGGTAGGTGAAACTCCATTCTTTCTAATGTATGGCCGTGATATTGAATTACCGTTCGATGAAATATTTAGACCTCTAAAGACCCGTTATGACGTGGATACCAATTATGCGAGTGAACTGATCCAAAGATTGAAAATTGCACACACTAGAGCACGAGAACAACTAGACAAAAATATCGATAGGGTACATCGCACTTTTAATAAGAAAAGCGCCGATGTTACTCTCAAAGTAGGAGATCGAGTTTATTTGTTTACACCGAGTGTGAAGGTCGGCACTAGTGCAAAGCTTGCAAAGAAGTGGACAGGGCCGTATCGCATAATTGAGCTGCGTGAAGTAAATGCAGTAATAAAAGAAATTTTTGGTCGTAGACAAATGACAGTACATGTGAACAGACTGAAACCTTGTTACATGACTACTGACGACTTAACCGCCCTACCCTTAATAGATCACGAAGACGCACCTAAGACAACTGAATTAGGCGAAAAAGAGGGTATTACTCCTATTATCCCTTGGGGGGAGAGACAGAACGAAACAGTACCAAATTTAGAACAAAGTAGGCATGAGGAAACTAACCATTCTTTAGTTTCAGAGAGATATTCCAGCCGAAATACCACCCTAGGCACTGGAACCTCCCGACCATCCACCAACAACACTCTGGATTCCACGACAACCACGGAAACCTATTCGACGGTCGAGGAAGATACGCCTCCGTCAGCATCCCGTTACGCCACTCGAAGCCGCGGAGCCGTCCCTGACCACCCGTGGATTTGTTCAAATCGAGTGTAGTAAAGACAGAAAATGTATGTTAAATATTTAATTTTGTTAGTTTTAAGTTTGAACTGTTGGCTACGTGCTGAACTGATTGCATTCGACTGTGCGGACCCGGATGTGGAAATTACAAAAATTTCATTGCTGGATGTACAGCCATGCCGAGACCCAAAGAAGGATTCAACTGAGTTTACTTCTAAAATTCAATTAGTCCAGGAAAGGCGATACACTGAAGTTCACGTCTATAATTGCTTGGTGACAGTACAGCAATTAATAGAACACTGTGGTATGCATTCGCATACCAGTGCAGTTTCAGGTGGCCTAGCCCGGTACGTGCACCCCGTAAAGGCAGAACGCTGCCTAGAAGCCCACCGTTTTGAACGCCTGGATCTGACAGGATTAGGAGCGGGTATTGTGTCCGGTCTAATCTCCAACGGCACGACCGAGCTATCGACCACCATCGCAGGTCACTTGCAACCAAGTGGTAAATGTTCCGGTGTACGCTATACTCAGCAGGGCGTCACATATGAAGATGTGGTCGTCAGCGCAGCCATCACCATAAGATTGTCCGACTATACTGCCATCGCCGACGTCGAAGAAAATACGGTCAAGCTACGATCAGGGACCGTGTGTACGTATACAGACCTCTACTGTTTTGATGACATGGCCGGTGAAGTGCTGTGGAACGCTGATGTCAATGACCGATGCTCTGCTGAGGGACTCGACGTCTTGTACGAAGGGCTCGCCAACATCCTCACAGTGAACAAGACGGACACGAAATACGTTGTCGTCGAGGCCCATGATACGGTATTTGCACTTCGACTCGTGCAGCAGGAGCTGCTCTGCCACCAACCAGCTTGGCGCACCGAGCAGAACCGCCTGCTGATCATCACCGAATCCTCTCTTGGTTTCTACTTCAGGAAATCTCGAAGAGTGAACCAGAACACGGACGTGATGGCTCAAGTTCTTAGTAAGCTGCTATTTTTGGAAATTGCCTTTAAACAGCATACTAAAGACCTCGTTTATGACGCCATCCTAAAAAGATGTCATTTAAAGGAGAACATCTTGAAAAACCGTATCATGTTGGCCCTCGAAAATCCAGATGTCGTTAGCGGCCTGGTGAAGGAAACGTCAGGACACATGGGGAGAGTAATGGGTGAGGTATTATATGTAATTAGGTGTAGCCCACGAATTGTAGATTTCAGAAAAACATCATTTTGCTACCAAGAGCTACCAATTACTTACAAGAACGAGAGCAAATTTATGGCACCCATTACTCATATAATTCGAGATCATGGCACGCAGGTCGACTGTGGGAACCAATTGGCAGTTATGTACCACCTAGAGGGTAAATGGTTCGAAGTAGACCAGGACCTGCGTCGCACACAACCAGACCCCATGGTTCTCGATGCCAACGACCCTAGTGAGAGTGTACCGATGACTAAGATCGCCCCTATTAGCGCCCATGGCGTATACACCCAGCAAGACATGGATGCATTTCAACAAACGCTGCTCTTCCCAAATGAGAGACGTGCCTTAACGAACATCATGACGCGACGAGTGATTGGAGCAGGGACCGATGGACAGGACTTCCATCTGCCCGATGTGTTTAGTAAATACGAATTTGCTAAGATGGCCTGGAGTGCCGCTGCCGAAGTTTGGGGATTCCTGTCCTATACTGGGAATTTATTCTCAGTATTTATGCTCCTGTACACTCTCTATCACGTCTTAAGGTACGTCGCATCGGTCGTTCTGAATTTTTTCAGCTTGCGGAGAGCAGCCAATAACCAACCGCAACGTAGATGGTTTTTCCTGGCCAGCCTGTGGGACGCCATGACAACCCGATACCTGGTGAACCTGATACACCAACGGGAACCTGGGACCATGAACTCGACGGAGACCCTAGCTACGTCAATGCCCAACATTGGTTCATCAGTATCCCTGTAACCAGGCTTGCAGCAGGTTGCGGCCCCTCCACCACAGTACGCTACTGGTCCGCCAGCCAACACCGACGTTTTGCGACAGCGCGTAGCCTAAACTGAATGTTAGTAGTTGTAAGTTAGCTTAGTCGTAGCCAAGGGTAGTTCAATTGACTTCGCTAGACTCAACTATAATTCTTTTATTATAGTCGAGTTTAAAGGGGGAGGCAGTGTAACAGCCACGTGTGTGAATTCAAAATTTGTGTAATTCAGTATTTTCATAGAATGAACTCCGTGACTGTTGCAAATCGCTGACATGCGGCTGGCGATCTTCCGCTCAGTGTTTTGCAGAATATTGGAAAAAGCGGAATATTACCAGCAAAAGTGTCAACGTTGTCAATTGAACTAGCCTAGGAAATGTTCGTATCCACGGACGAGAGTGATTCTCAGCCCGATCGTGGAGGCGAACAGTCATACGAAATTTTGTTCAATTTAATACATATTTTATATTTCTTTGCTTTATATTATTTTTGTGTGTAACATTTATTTTTTTCTAAATTTTAATTATAATTATTATTTTTCTAAAATATTTAATTATTTGTGAAACAACCCCGTCAACCCCTTCCAGAGTCAGCACAGATCAGCGTAGTGACACAGGTAAGTATAACTTTAATTTATATTCTTACTGTGGCTGTCTGAGCTTTAATTCAGTACGTCAACGGAGGGTGATTTTCACTACACCCTACGCACCCGCCCGTTACAGTAAAAAGTAAAAGGTTTTCATGGTATATACATAAAAAGTTAAAACTTTTCAAAGTATTAATATAAAAAGTAAAAGGTTTTCGTGGTATATACATAAAAAGTTAAAACTTTTCAAAGTATTAATATAAAAAGTAAAAGGTTTTCATGGTATATACATAAAAAGTTAAAACTTTTCAAGGTATTAATATAAAAAGTAAAAGGTTTTCATGGTATATACATAAAAAGTTCAAACATTTTAAAGTATTAATATAAAAAGTAAAAGGTTTTCATGGTATATACATAAAAAGTTAAAACTTTTCAAGGTATTAATATAAAAAGTAAAAGTTTTTCATGGTATATACATAAAAAGTTAAAACTTTTCAAGGTATTAATATAAAAAGTAAAAGGTTTTCATGGTATATACATAAAAAGTTAAAACTTTTCAAGGTATTAACATAAAAAGTAAAAGGTTTTCATGGTACATACATAAAAAGTTAAAACTTTTCAAAGTATTAATATAAAAAGTAGAAGGTTTTCATGGTATATACATAAAAAGTTAAAACTTTTCAAGGTATTAATATAAAAAGTAAAAAGTTTTCATGGTATATACATAAAAAGTTAAAACTTTTCAAGGTATTAATATAAAAAGTAAAAGGTTTTCATGGTATATACATAAAAAGTTAAAACTTTTCAAGGTATTAATATAAAAAGTAAAAAGTTTTCATAGTATATACATAAAAAGTTAAAGCTTTTCAAGGTATTAATATAAAAAGTAAAAGGTTTTCATGGTATATACATAAAAAGTTAAAACATTTCAAGGTATTAATATAAAAAGTAAAAGGTTTTCATGGTATATACATAAAAACTTTATAATTTTCAAGGTATTAATATAAAAAGTAAAAGGTTTTCATGGTATATACATAAAAAGTTAAAACTTTTCAAGATATTAATATAAAAAGTAAAAGGTTTGCATGGTATATACATAAAAAGTTAAAACTTTTTAAGGTATTAATATAAAAAGTAAAAGGTGTTCATGGTTTATACATAAAAAGTTAAAACTTTTCAAGGTATTAATATAAAAAGTAAAAAGTTTTCATAGTATATACATAAAAAGTTAAAACTTTTCAAAGTATTAATATAAAAAGTAAAAGGTTTTCATAAAAAGTTAAAACTTTTCAAGGTATTAATATAAAAAGTAATAGGTATTCATGGTATATACATAAAAAGTTAAAACTTTTCAAGGTATTAATATAAAAAGAAAAAGGTTTTCATGGTATATACATAAAAAGTTCAAACATTTTAAGGTATTAATATAAAAAGTAAAAGGTTTTTATGATATATACATAAAATGTTAAAGCTTTTCAAGGTATTAATATAAAAAGTAAAAGGTTTTCATGGTATATACATAAAAAGTTAAAACTTTTCAAGGTATTAATATAAAAAGTAAAAAGTTTTCATGGTATATACATAAAAAGTTAAAACTTTTCAAGGTATTAATATAAAAAGAAAAAGGTTTTCATGGTATATACATAAAAAGTTCAAACATTTTAAGGTATTAATATAAAAAGTAAAAGGTTTTTATGATATATACATAAAATGTTAAAGCTTTTCAAGGTATTAATATAAAAAGTAAAAGGTTTTCATGGTATATACATAAAAAGTTAAAACTTTTCAAGGTATTAATATAAAAAGTAAAAAGGTTTTCATGGTATATACATAAAAAGTTAAAACTTTTCAAGGTATTAATATAAAAAGTAAAAGTTTTTCATGGTATATACATAAAAAGTTAAAACTTTTCAAGGTATTAATATAAAAAGTAAAAGGTTTTCATGGTATATACATAAAAAGTTAAAACTTTTCAAGGTATTAACATAAAAAGTAAAAGGTTTTCATGGTACATACATAAAAAGTTAAAACTTTTCAAAGTATTAATATAAAAAGTAGAAGGTTTTCATGGTATATACATAAAAAGTTAAAACTTTTCAAGGTATTAATATAAAAAGTAAAAAGTTTTCATGGTATATACATAAAAAGTTAAAGCTTTTCAAGGTATTAATATAAAAAGTAAAAAGTTTTCATGGTATATACATAAAAAGTTAAAGCTTTTCAAGGTATTAATATAAAAAGTAAAAGGTTTCCATGGTATATACATAAAAAGTTAAAACTTTTCAAGGTATTAACATAAAAAGTAAAAGGTTTTCATGGTACATACATAAAAAGTTAAAACTTTTCAAGGTATTAACATAAAAAGTAAAAGGTTTTCATGGTATATACATAAAAAGTTAAAACTTTTCAAGGTATTAATATAAAAAGAAAAAGGTTTTCATGGTATATACATAAAAAGTTCAAACATTTTAAGGTATTAATATAAAAAGTAAAAGGTTTTTATGATATATACATAAAATGTTAAAGCTTTTCAAGGTATTAATATAAAAAGTAAAAGTTTTTCATGGTATATACATAAAAAGTTAAAACTTTTCAAGGTATTAATATAAAAAGTAAAAGGTTTTCATGGTATATACATAAAAAGTTAAAACTTTTCAAGGTATTAACATAAAAAGTAAAAGGTTTTCATGGTATATACATAAAAAGTTAAAACTTTTCAAGGTATCAATATAAAAAGTAAAAGGTTTTCATGGTATATACATAAAAAGTTAAAACTTTTCAAGGTATTAATATAAAAAGTAAAAGGTTTTCATGGTATATACATAAAAAGTTCAAACATTTTAAAGTATTAATATAAAAAGTAAAAGGTTTTCATGGTATATACATAAAAAGTTCAAACATTTTAAGGTATTAATATAAAAAGTAAAAGGTTTTCATGGTATATACATAAAAAGTTAAAACTTTTCAAGGTATTAATAAAAAAATAAAAAGTTTTCATGGTATGTACATAAAAAGTTAAAGCTTTTCAAGGTATTACTATAAAAAGTAAAAAGTTTTCATGGTATATACATAAAAAGTTAAAGCTTTTCAAGGTATTAATATAAAAAGTAAAAAGTTTTCATGGTATATACATAAAAAGTTAAAACTTTTGAAGGTATTAATATAAAAACTAAAAGGTTTTCATGGTATATACATAAAAAGTTAAAACTTTTCAAGGTATTAATATAAAAAGTAAAAGTTTTTCATGGTATATACATAAAAAGTTAAAACTTTTCAAGGTATTAATATAAAAAGTAAAAGGTTTTCATGGTATATACATAAAAAGTTAAAACTTTTCAAAGTATTAATATAAAAAGTAAAAGGTTTTCATGGTATATACATAAAAAGTTAAAACTTTTCAAGGTATTAATATAAAAAGTAAAAGGTTTTCATGGTATATACATAAAAAGTTAAAACCTTTCAAGGTATTAATATAAAAAGTAAAAGGTTTTCATGGTATATACATAAAAAGTTAAAACTTTTCAAGGTATTAATATAAAAAGTAAAAGGTTTTCATGGTATATACATAAAAAGTTAAAACTTTTCAAGGTATTAATATAAAAAGTAAAAGATTTTCATGGTATATACATAAAAAGTTAAAGCTTTTCAAGGTATTAATATAAAAAGTAAAAGGTTTTCATTGTATATACATAAAAAGTTAAAGCTTTTCAAGGTATTAATATAAAAAGTAAAAGGTTTTCATGGTATATACATGAAAAGTTTAAACTTTTCAAGGTATTAATATAAAAAGTAAAAGGTTTTCATGGTATATACATAAAAAGTTAAAACTTTTCAAGGTATTAATATAAAAAGTAAAAGGTTTTCATGGTATATACATAAAAAGTTAAAACTTTTCAAGGTATTAATTTAAAAAGTAAAAGGTTTTCATGGTATATACATAAAAAGTTAAAGCTTTTCAAGGTATTAATATAAAAAGTAAAAGGTTTTCATGGTATATACATAAAAAGTTAAAACTTTTCAAGGTATTAATATAAAAAGTAAATGGTTTTCATGGTATATACATAAAAACTTAAAGCTTTTCAAGGTATTAATATAAAAAGTAAAAGGTTTTCATGGTATATACATAAAAAGTTAAAACTTTTCAAGGTATTAATATAAAAAGTAAAAGGTTTTCATGGTATATACATAAAAAGTTTAAACTTTTCAAGGTATTAATATAAAAAGTAAAAGGTTTTCATGGTATATACATAAAAAGTTAAAACTTTTCAAGGTATTAATATAAAAAGTAAAAAGTTTTCATGGTATATACATAAAAAGTTAAAACTTTTCAAGGTATTAATATAAAAAGTAAAAGGTTTTCATGGTATATACATAAAAAGTTCAAACATTTTAAAGTATTAATACAAAAAGTAAAAGGTTTTCATGGTATATACATAAAAAGTTCAAACATTTTAAGGTATTAATATAAAAAGTAAAAGGTTTTCATGGTATATACATAAAAAGTTAAAACTTTTCAAGGTATTAATATAAAAAATAAAAAGTTTTCATGGTATATACATAAAAAGTTAAAGCTTTTCAAGGTATTACTATAAAAAGTAAAAAGTTTTCATGGTATATACATAAAAAGTTAAAGCTTTTCAAGGTATTAATATAAAAAGTAAAAAGTTTTCATGGTATATACATAAAAAGTTAAAACTTTTGAAGGTATTAATATAAAAAGTAAAAGGTTTTCATGGTATATACATAAAAAGTTAAAACTTTTCAAGGTATTAATATAAAAAGTAAAAGGTTTTCATGGTATATACATAAAAAGTTCAAACATTTTAAAGTATTAATATAAAAAGTAAAAGGTTTTCATGGTATATACATAAAAAGTTCAAACATTTTAAGGTATTAATATAAAAAGTAAAAGGTTTTCATGGTATATACATAAAAAGTTAAAACTTTTCAAGGTATTAATATAAAAAATAAAAAGTTTTCATGGTATATACATAAAAAGTTAAAGCTTTTCAAGGTATTACTATAAAAAGTAAAAAGTTTTCATGGTATATACATAAAAAGTTAAAGCTTTTCAAGGTATTAATATAAAAAGTAAAAAGTTTTCATGGTATATACATAAAAAGTTAAAACTTTTGAAGGTATTAATATAAAAACTAAAAGGTTTTCATGGTATATACATAAAAAGTTAAAACTTTTCAAGGTATTAATATAAAAAGTAAAAGTTTTTCATGGTATATACATAAAAAGTTAAAACTTTTCAAGGTATTAATATAAAAAGTAAAAGGTTTTCATGGTATATACATAAAAAGTTAAAACTTTTCAAAGTATTAATATAAAAAGTAAAAGGTTTTCATGGTATATACATAAAAAGTTAAAACTTTTCAAGGTATTAATATAAAAAGTAAAAGGTTTTCATGGTATATACATAAAAAGTTAAAACCTTTCAAGGTATTAATATAAAAAGTAAAAGGTTTTCATAGTATATATATAAAAAGTTAAAACTTTTCAAGGTATTAATATAAAAAGTAAAAGGTTTTCATGGTATATACATAAAAAGTTAAAACTTTTCAAGGTATTAATATAAAAAGTAAAAGATTTTCATGGTATATACATAAAAAGTTAAAGCTTTTCAAGGTATTAATATAAAAAGTAAAAGGTTTTCATTGTATATACATAAAAAGTTAAAGCTTTTCAAGGTATTAATATAAAAAGTAAAAGGTTTTCATGGTATATACATGAAAAGTTAAAACTTTTCAAGGTATTAATATAAAAAGTAAAAGGTTTTCATGGTATATACATAAAAAGTTAAAACTTTTCAAGGTATTAATATAAAAAGTAAAAGGTTTTCATGGTATATACATAAAAAGTTAAAACTTTTCAAGGTATTAATATAAAAAGTAAAAGGTTTTCATGGTATATACATAAAAAGTTAAAGCTTTTCAAGGTATTAATATAAAAAGTAAAAGGTTTTCATGGTATATACATAAAAAGTTAAAACTTTTCAAGGTATTAATATAAAAAGTAAATGGTTTTCATGGTATATACATAAAAACTTAAAGCTTTTCAAGGTATTAATATAAAAAGTAAAAGGTTTTCATGGTATATACATAAAAAGTTAAAACTTTTCAAGGTATTAATATAAAAAGTAAAAGGTTTTCATGGTATATACATAAAAAGTTTAAACTTTTCAAGGTATTAATATAAAAAGTAAAAGGTTTTCATGGTATATACATAAAAAGTTAAAACTTTTCAAGGTATTAATATAAAAAGTAAAAAGTTTTCATGGTATATACATAAAAAGTTAAAACTTTTCAAGGTATTAATATAAAAAGTAAAAGGTTTTCATGGTATATACATAAAAAGTTCAAACATTTTAAAGTATTAATACAAAAAGTAAAAGGTTTTCATGGTATATACATAAAAAGTTCAAACATTTTAAGGTATTAATATAAAAAGTAAAAGGTTTTCATGGTATATACATAAAAAGTTAAAACTTTTCAAGGTATTAATATAAAAAATAAAAAGTTTTCATGGTATATACATAAAAAGTTAAAGCTTTTCAAGGTATTACTATAAAAAGTAAAAAGTTTTCATGGTATATACATAAAAAGTTAAAGCTTTTCAAGGTATTAATATAAAAAGTAAAAAGTTTTCATGGTATATACATAAAAAGTTAAAACTTTTGAAGGTATTAATATAAAAACTAAAAGGTTTTCATGGTATATACATAAAAAGTTAAAACTTTTCAAGGTATTAATATAAAAAGTAAAAGTTTTTCATGGTATATACATAAAAAGTTAAAACTTTTCAAGGTATTAATATAAAAAGTAAAAGGTTTTCATGGTATATACATAAAAAGTTAAAACTTTTCAAAGTATTAATATAAAAAGTAAAAGGTTTTCATGGTATATACATAAAAAGTTAAAACTTTTCAAGGTATTAATATAAAAAGTAAAAGGTTTTCATGGTATATACATAAAAAGTTAAAACCTTTCAAGGTATTAATATAAAAAGTAAAAGGTTTTCATGGTATATACATAAAAAGTTAAAACTTTTCAAGGTATTAATATAAAAAGTAAAAGGTTTTCATGGTATATACATAAAAAGTTAAAACTTTTCAAGGTATTAATATAAAAAGTAAAAGATTTTCATGGTATATACATAAAAAGTTAAAGCTTTTCAAGGTATTAATATAAAAAGTAAAAGGTTTTCATTGTATATACATAAAAAGTTAAAGCTTTTCAAGGTATTAATATAAAAAGTAAAAGGTTTTCATGGTATATACATAAAAAGTTAAAACTTTTCAAGGTATTAATATAAAAAGTAAAAGGTTTTCATGGTATATACATAAAAAGTTAAAACTTTTCAAGGTATTAATATAAAAAGTAAAAGGTTTTCATGGTATATACATAAAAAGTTAAAACTTTTCAAGGTATTAATATAAAAAGTAAAAGGTTTTCATGGTATATACATAAAAAGTTAAAACTTTTCAAGGTATTAATATAAAAAAGTAAAAGGTTTTCATGGTATATACATAAAAGTTTAATCTTTTCAAGGTATTAATATAAAAAGTAAAAGGTTTTCATGGTATATACATAAAAAGTTTAAACTTTTCAAGGTAATAATATAAAAAGTAAAAAGTTTTCATGGTATATACATAAAAAGTTAAAGCTTTTCAAGGTATTAATATAAAAAGTAAAAGGTTTCCATGGTATATACATAAAAAGTTAAAACTTTTCAACCTATTAATATAGAAAGTAAAAGGTTTTCATGGTATATACATAAAAAGTTAAAACTTTTCAAGGTATTAATATAAAAAGTAAAAAGTTTTCATGGTATATACATAAAAAGTTAAAGCTTTTCAAGGTATTAATATAAAAAGTAAAAAGTTTTCATGGTATATACATAAAAAGTTAAAACTTTTGAAGGTATTAATATAAAAACTAAAAGGTTTTCATGGTATATACATAAAAAGTTAAAACTTTTCAAGGTATTAATATAAAAAGTAAAAGTTTTTCATGGTATATACATAAAAAGTTAAAACTTTTCAAGGTATTAATATAAAAAGTAAAAGGTTTTCATGGTATATACATAAAAAGTTAAAACTTTTCAAAGTATTAATATAAAAAGTAAAAGGTTTTCATGGTATATACATAAAAAGTTAAAACTTTTCAAGGTATTAATATAAAAAGTAAAAGGTTTTCATGGTATATACATAAAAAGTTAAAACCTTTCAAGGTATTAATATAAAAAGTAAAAGGTTTTCATGGTATATACATAAAAAGTTAAAACTTTTCAAGGTATTATTATAAAAAGTAAAAGGTTTTCATGGTATATACATAAAAAGTTAAAACTTTTCAAGGTATTAATATAAAAAGTAAAAGATTTTCATGGTATATACATAAAAAGTTAAAGCTTTTCAAGGTATTAATATAAAAAGTAAAAGGTTTTCATTGTATATACATAAAAAGTTAAAGCTTTTCAAGGTATTAATATAAAAAGTAAAAGGTTTTCATGGTATATACATGAAAAGTTAAAACTTTTCAAGGTATTAATATAAAAAGTAAAAGGTTTTCATGGTATATACATAAAAAGTTAAAACTTTTCAAGGTATTAATATAAAAAGTAAAAGGTTTTCATGGTATATACATAAAAAGTTAAAACTTTTCAAGGTATTAATATAAAAAGTAAATGGTTTTCATGGTATATACATAAAAACTTAAAGCTTTTCAAGGTATTAATATAAAAAGTAAAAGGTTTTCATGGTATATACATAAAAAGTTAAAACTTTTCAAGGTATTAATATACAAAGTAAGTAAAAGGTTTTCATGGTATATACATAAAAAGTTAAAACTTTTCAAGGTATTAATATAAAAAGTAAAAGGTTTTCATGGTATATACATAAAAAGTTAAAGCTTTTCAAGGTATTAATATAAAAAGTAAAAAGTTTTCATGGTATATACATAAAAAGTTAAAACTTTTCAAGGTATTAATATAAAAAGTAAAAGGTTTTCATGGTATATACATAAAAAGTTAAAACTTTTCAAGGTATTAATATAAAAAGTAAATGGTTTTCATGGTATATACATAAAAACTTAAAGCTTTTCAAGGTATTAATATAAAAAGTAAAAGGTTTTCATGGTATATACATAAAAAGTTAAAACTTTTCAAGGTATTAATATACAAAGTAAGTAAAAGGTTTTCATGGTATATACATAAAAAGTTAAAACTTTTCAAGGTATTAATATAAAAAGTAAAAGGTTTTCATGGTATATACATAAAAAGTTAAAACTTTTCAAGGTATTAATATAAAAAGTAAAAGGTTTTCATGGTATATACATAAAAAGTTAAAACTTTTCAAGGTATTAATATAAAAAGTAAAAGGTTTTCATGGTATATACATAAAAAGTTAAAGCTTTTCAAGGTATTAATATAAAAAGTAAAAGGTTTTCATGGTATATACATAAAAAGTTAAAACTTTTCAAGGTATTAATATAAAAAGTAAATGGTTTTCATGGTATATACATAAAAACTTAAAGCTTTTCAAGGTATTAATATAAAAAGTAAAAGGTTTTCATGGTATATACATAAAAAGTTAAAACTTTTCAAGGTATTAATATAAAAAGTAAAAGGTTTTCATGGTATATACATAAAAAGTTTAAACTTTTCAAGGTATTAATATAAAAAGTAAAAGGTTTTCATGGTATATACATAAAAAGTTAAAACTTTTCAAGGTATTAATATAAAAAGTAAAAAGTTTTCATGGTATATACATAAAAAGTTAAAACTTTTCAAGGTATTAATATAAAAAGTAAAAGGTTTTCATGGTATATACATAAAAAGTTTAATCTTTTCAAGGTATTAATATAAAAAGTAAAAGGTTTTCGTGGCATATACATAAAAAGTTAAAACTTTTCAAGGTATTAATATAAAAAGTAAAAGGTTTTCATGGTATATACATAAAAAGTTAAAACTTTTCAAGGTATTAATATAAAAAGTAAAAGGTTTTCATGGTATATACATAAAAAGTTAAAACTTTTCAAGGTATTAATATAAAAAGTAAAAGGTTTTCATGGTATATACATAAAAAGTTCAAACATTTTAAGGTATTAATATAAAAAGTAAAAGGTTTTCATGGTATATACATAAAAAGTTAAAACTTTTCAAGGTATTAATATAAAAAGTAATAGGTATTCATGGTATATACATAAAAAGTTAAAACTTTTCAAGGTATTAATATAAAAAGTAATAGGTATTCATGGTATATACATAAAAAGTTAAAACTTTTCAAGGTATTAATATAAAAAGTAAAAGGTTTTCATGGTATATACATAAAAAGTTAAAACTTTTCAAGGTATTAATATAAAAAGTAAAAGGTTTTCATGGTATATACATAAAAAGTTTAAACTTTTCAAGGTAATAATATAAAAAGTAAAAAGTTTTCATGGTATATACATAAAAAGTTAAAGCTTTTCAAGGTATTAATATAAAAAGTAAAAAGTTTTCATGGTATATACATAAAAAGTTAAAGCTTTTCAAGGTATTAATATAAAAAGTAAAAGGTTTTCATGGTATATACATAAAAAGTTAAAACTTTTCAAGGTATTAATATAAAAAGTAAAAGGTTTTCATGGTATATACATAAAAAGTTAAAACTTTTCAAAGTATTAATATAAAAAGTAAAAGGTTTTCATGGTATATACATAAAAAGTTAAAACTTTTCAAGGTATTAATATAAAAAGTAAAAGGTTTTCATGGTATATACATAAAAAGTTTAAACTTTTCAAGGTAATAATATAAAAAGTAAAAAGTTTTCATGGTATATACATAAAAAGTTAAAGCTTTTCAAGGTATTAATATAAAAAGTAAAAAGTTTTCATGATATATACATAAAAAGTTAAAGCTTTTCAAGGTATTAATATATAAAGTAAAAGTTTTTCACGGTATATACATAAAAAGTTTAAACTTTTCAAGGTATAAATATAAAAAGTAAAAGGTTTTCATGGTATATACATAAAAAGTTAAAACTTTTGAAGGTATTAATATAAAAAGTGAAAGGTTTTCATGGTATATACATAAAAAGTTAAAACTTTTCAAGGTATTAATATAAAAAGTAAAAGTTTTTCATGGTATATACATAAAAAGTTAAAACTTTTCAAGGTATTAATATAAAAATAAAAGATTTTCATGGTATATACATAAAAAGTAAAAACTTTTCAAGGTATTAATATAAAAAGTAAAAGGTTTTCATGGTACATACATAAAAAGTTAAAACTTTTCAAAGTATTAATATAAAAAGTAAAAGGTTTTCATGGTATATACATAAAAAGTTAAACCTTTTCAAAGTATTAATATAAAAAGTAAAAGGTTTTCATGGTATATACATAAAAAGTTAAAACTTTTGAAGGTATTAATATAAAAAGTGAAAGGTTTTCATGGTATATACATAAAAAGTTAAAACTTTTCAAGGTATTAATATAAAAAGTAAAAGTTTTTCATGGTATATACATAAAAAATTAAAACTTTTCAAGGTACTAATATAAAAAGTAAAAGGTTTTCATGGTATATACATAAAAAGTTAAAACTTTTCAAAGTATTAATATAAAAAGTAAAAGGTTTTCATGGTATATACATAAAAAGTTAAAACTTTTCAAGGTATTAATATAAAAAATAAAAGGTTTTCATGGTATATACATAAAAAGTTAAAACTTTTCAAGGTATTAATATAAAAAGTTTTCATGGTATATACATAAAAAGTTAAAACTTTTCAAGGTATTAATATAAAAAGTAAAAGGTTTTCATGGTATATACATAAAAAGTTAAAACTTTTCAAAGTATTAATATAAAAAGTAAAAGGTTTTCATGGTATATACATAAAGTTAAAACTTTTCAAGGTATTAATATAAAAAGTAAAAGGTTTTCATGGTATGTACATAAAAAGTTAAAACTTTTCAAGGTATTAATATAAAAAGTAAAAGGTTTTCATGGTATATACATAAAAAGTTTAAACTTTTCAAGGTATTAATATAAAAAGTAAAAAGTTTTCATGGTATATACATAAAAAGTTAAAGCTTTTCAAGGTATTAATATAAAAAGTAAAAGGTTTTCATGGTATATACATAAAAAGTTAAAACTTTTCAAGGTATTAATATAAAAAGTAAAAGGTTTGCATGGTTTATACATAAAAAGTTAAAACTTTTTAAGGTATTAATATAAAAAGTAAAAGGTGTTCATGGTTTATACATAAAAAGTTAAAACTTTTCAAGGTATTAATATAAAAAGTAAAAAGTTTTCATGGTATATACATAAAAAGTTAAAGCTTTTCAAGGTATTAATATAAAAAGTAAAAGGTTTTCATGGTATATACATAAAAAGTTAAAACTTTTCAAGGTATTAATATAAAAAGTAAAAGGTTTTCATGGTATATACATAAAAAGTTAAAACTTTTCAAGGTATTAATATAAAAAGTAAAAGGTTTTCATGGTATATACATAAAAAGTTCAAACATTTTAAGGTATTAATATAAAAAGTAAAAGGTTTTCATGGTATATACATAAAAAGTTAAAACTTTTCAAGGTATTAATATAAAAAGTAATAGGTATTCATGGTATATACATAAAAAGTTAAAACTTTTCAAGGTATTAATATAAAAAGTAATAGGTATTCATGGTATATACATAAAAAGTTAAAACTTTTCAAGGTATTAATATAAAAAGTAAAAGGTTTTCATGGTATATACATAAAAAGTTAAAACTTTTCAAGGTATTAATATAAAAAGTAAAAGGTTTTCATGGTATATACATAAAAAGTTTAAACTTTTCAAGGTAATAATATAAAAAGTAAAAAGTTTTCATGGTATATACATAAAAAGTTAAAGCTTTTCAAGGTATTAATATAAAAAGTAAAAAGTTTTCATGGTATATACATAAAAAGTTAAAGCTTTTCAAGGTATTAATATATAAAGTAAAAGTTTTTCACGGTATATACATTAAAAGTTTAAACTTTTCAAGGTATAAATATAAAAAGTAAAAGGTTTTCATGGTATATACATAAAAAGTTAAAACTTTTGAAGGTATTAATATAAAAAGTGAAAGGTTTTCATGGTATATACATAAAAAGTTAAAACTTTTCAAGGTAATAATATAAAAAGTAAAAGTTTTTCATGGTATATACATAAAAAGTTAAAACTTTTCAAGGTATTAATATAAAAATAAAAGATTTTCATGGTATATACATAAAAAGTAAAAACTTTTCAAGGTATTAATATAAAAAGTAAAAGGTTTTCATGGTACATACATAAAAAGTTAAAACTTTTCAAAGTATTAATATAAAAAGTAAAAGGTTTTCATGGTATATACATAAAAAGTAAAAACTTTTCAAGGTATTAATATAAAAAGTAAAAGGTTTTCATGGTACATACATAAAAAGTTAAAACTTTTCAAAGTATTAATATAAAAAGTAAAAGGTTTTCATGGTATATACATAAAAAGTTAAACCTTTTCAAAGTATTAATATAAAAAGTAAAAGGTTTTCATGGTATATACATAAAAAGTTAAAACTTTTCAAGGTATTAATATAAAAAGTAAAAAGTTTTCATGGTATATACATAAAAAGTTAAAACTTTTCAAGGTATTAATATAAAAAGTAATAGGTATTCATGGTATATACATAAAAAGTTAAAACTTTTCAAGGTATTAATATAAAAAGTAAAAGGTTTTCATGGTATATACATAAAAAGTTAAAACTTTTCAAGGTATTAATATAAAAAGTAAAAGGTTTTCATGGTACATACATAAAAAGTTAAAACTTTTCAAAGTATTAATATAAAAAGTAAAAGGTTTTCATGGTATATACATAAAAAGTTAAAACTTTTCAAGGTATTAATATAAAAAGTAAAAAGTTTTCATGGTATATACATAAAAAGTTAAAACTTTTCAAGGTATTAATATAAAAAGTTTTCATGGTATATACATAAAAAGTTAAAACTTTTCAAGGTATTAATATAAAAAGTAAAAGGTTTTCATGGTATATACATAAAAAGTTAAAACTTTTCAAAGTATTAATATAAAAAGTAAAAGGTTTTCATGGTATATACATAAAGTTAAAACTTTTCAAGGTATTAATATAAAAAGTGAAAGGTTTTCATGGTATGTACATAAAAAGTTAAAACTTTTCAAGGTATTAATATAAAAAGTAAAAGGTTTTCATGGTATATACATAAAAAGTTTAAACTTTTCAAGGTATTAATATAAAAAGTAAAAAGTTTTAATGGTATATACATAAAAAGTTAAAGCTTTTCAAGGTATTAATATAAAAAGTAAAAGGTTTTCATGGTATATACATAAAAAGTTAAAACTTTTCAAGGTATTAATATAAAAAGTAAAAGGTTTGCATGGTATATACATAAAAAGTTAAAACTTTTTAAGGTATTAATATAAAAAGTAAAAGGTGTTCATGGTTTATACATAAAAAGTTAAAACTTTTCAAGGTATTAATATAAAAAGTAAAAAGTTTTCATGGTATATACATAAAAAGTTAAAGCTTTTCAAGGTATTAATATAAAAAGTAAAAAGTTTTCATGGTATATACATAAAAAGTTAAAACTTTTCAAGGTATTAATATAAAAAGTAAAAGGTTTTCATGGTATATACATAAAAAGTTAAAACTTTTCAAGGTATTAATATAAAAAGTAATAGGTATTCATGGTATATACATAAAAAGTTAAAACTTTTCAAGGTATTAATATAAAAAGTAATAGGTATTCATGGTATATACATAAAAAGTTAAAACTTTTCAAGGTATTAATATAAAAAGTAAAAGGTTTTCATGGTATATACATAAAAAGTTAAAACTTTTCAAGGTATTAATATAAAAAGTAAAAGGTTTGCATGGTATATACATAAAAAGTTAAAACTTTTTAAGGTATTAATATAAAAAGTAAAAGGTGTTCATGGTTTATACATAAAAAGTTAAAACTTTTCAAGGTATTAATATAAAAAGTAATAGGTATTCATGGTATATACATAAAAAGTTAAAACTTTTCAAGGTATTAATATAAAAAGTAAAAGGTTTTCATGGTATATACATAAAAAGTTTAAACTTTTCAAGGTAATAATATAAAAAGTAAAAAGTTTTCATGGTATATACATAAAAAGTTAAAGCTTTTCAAGGTATTAATATAAAAAGTAAAAAGTTTTCATGGTATATACATAAAAAGTTAAAGCTTTTCAAGGTATTAATATATAAAGTAAAAGTTTTTCACGGTATATACATAAAAAGTTTAAACTTTTCAAGGTATAAATATAAAAAGTAAAAGGTTTTCATGGTATATACATAAAAAGTTAAAACTTTTGAAGGTATTAATATAAAAAGTGAAAGGTTTTCATGGTATATACATAAAAAGTTAAAACTTTTCAAGGTATTAATATAAAAAGTAAAAAGTTTTCATGGTATATACATAAAAAGTTAAAACTTTTCAAGGTATTAATATAAAAAGTAATAGGTATTCATGGTATATACATAAAAAGTTAAAACTTTTCAAGGTATTAATATAAAAAGTAAAAGGTTTTCATGGTATATACATAAAAAGTTAAAACTTTTCAAGGTATTAATATAAAAAGTAAAAGGTTTTCATGGTACATACATAAAAAGTTAAAACTTTTCAAAGTATTAATATAAAAAGTAAAAGGTTTTCATGGTATATACATAAAAAGTTAAAACTTTTCAAGGTATTAATATAAAAAGTAAAAAGTTTTCATGGTATATACATAAAAAGTTAAAACTTTTCAAGGTATTAATATAAAAAGTTTTCATGGTATATACATAAAAAGTTAAAACTTTTCAAGGTATTAATATAAAAAGTAAAA
Organism: Ophonus ardosiacus; assembly: GCA_943142095.1. Taxonomy (NCBI): domain Eukaryota; kingdom Metazoa; phylum Arthropoda; class Insecta; order Coleoptera; family Carabidae; genus Ophonus; species Ophonus ardosiacus. The sequence continues at coordinate 37,161,956 of OW964832.1, read as the reverse complement.
GGTTTGCATGGTATATACATAAAAAGTTAAAACTTTTTAAGGTATTAATATAAAAAGTAAAAGGTGTTCATGGTTTATACATAAAAAGTTAAAACTTTTCAAGGTATTAATATAAAAAGTAAAAAGTTTTCATGGTATATACATAAAAAGTTAAAACTTTTCAAGGTATTAATATAAAAAGTAAAAGGTTTTCATGGTATATACATAAAAAGTTAAAACTTTTCAAGGTATTAATATAAAAAGTAATAGGTATTCATGGTATATACATAAAAAGTTAAAACTTTTCAAGGTATTAATATAAAAAGTAATAGGTATTCATGGTATATACATAAAAAGTTAAAACTTTTCAAGGTATTAATATAAAAAGTAAAAGGTTTTCATGGTATATACATAAAAAGTTAAAGCTTTTCAAGGTATTAATATAAAAAGTAAAAGGTTTTCATGGTATATACATAAAAAGTTAAAACTTTTCAAGGTATTAATATAAAAAGTAAAAGGTTTGCATGGTATATACATAAAAAGTTAAAACTTTTTAAGGTATTAATATAAAAAGTAAAAGGTGTTCATGGTTTATACATAAAAAGTTAAAACTTTTCAAGGTATTAATATAAAAAGTAAAAAGTTTTCATGGTATATACATAAAAAGTTAAAGCTTTTCAAGGTATTAATATAAAAAGTAAAAGGTTTTCATGGTATATACATAAAAAGTTAAAACTTTTCAAGGTATTAATATAAAAAGTAAAAGGTTTTCATGGTATATACATAAAAAGTTAAAACTTTTCAAAGTGTTAATATAAAAAGTAAAAGGTTTTCATGGCATATACATAAAAAGTTAAAACTTTTCAAGGTATTAATAAAAAAAGTAAAAGGTTTTCATGGTATATATATAAAAAGTTAAAACTTTTCAAGGTATTAATATAAAAAGTAAAAGGTTTTCATGGTATATACATAAAAAGTTAAAACTTTTCAAGGTATTAATATAAAAAGTAAAAGGTTTTCATGGTGTATACATAAAAAGTTAAAACTTTTCAAAAAATTAATATAAAACGTAAAAGGTTTTCACGGTATATACATAAAAAGTTTAAACTTTTCAAGGTATAAATATAAAAAGTAAAAAGTTTTCATAGTATATACATAAAAAGTTAAAACTTTTCAAGGTATTAATATAAAAAGTAAAAGGTTTTCATGGTACATACATAAAAAATTAAAACTTTTCAAAGTATTAATATAAAAAGTAAAAGGTTTTCACGGAATATACATAAAAAGTTAAAACTTTTCAAGGTATTAATATAAAAAGTAAAAGGTTTTCATGGTATATACATAAAAGTTTAAACTTTTCAAGGTATTAATATAAAAAGTAAAAGGTTTTCATGGTATATACATAAAAAGTTAAAACTTTTCAAGGTATTAATATAAAAAGTAAAAAGTTTTCATGGTATATACATAAAAAGTTAAAGCTTTTCAAGGTATTAATATAAAAAGTAAAAGGTTTCCATGGTATATACATAAAAAGTTAAAACTTTTCAAGGTATTAATATAAAAAGTAAAAGGTTTTCATGGTATATACATAAAAAGTTAAAACTTTTCAAGGTATTAATATAAAAAGTAAAAGGTTTTCATGGTATATACATAAAAAGTTAAAACTTTTCAAAGTATTAATATAAAAAGTAAAAGGTTTTCATGGTATATACATAAAAAGTTAAAACTTTTCAAGGTATTAATATAAAAAGTAAAAGGTTTTCATGGTATATACATAAAAAGTTAAAACTTTTCAAGGTATTAATATAAAAAGTAAAAGGTTTTCATGGTATATACATAAAAAGTTCAAACATTCTAAGGTATTAATATAAAAAGTAAAAGGTTTTCATGGTATATACATAAAAAGTTAAAACTTTTCAAGGTATTAATATAAAAAGTAATAGGTATTCATGGTATATACATAAAAAGTTAAAACTTTTCAAGGTATTAATATAAAAAGTAATAGGTATTGATGGTATATACATAAACAGTTAAAACTTTTCAAGGTATTAATATAAAAAGTAAAAGGTTTTCATGGTATATACATAAAAAGTTAAAACTTTTCAAGGTATTAATATAAAAAGTAAAAGGTTTTCATGGTATATACATAAAAAGTTTAAACTTTTCAAGGTAATAATATAAAAAGTAAAAAGTTTTCATGGTATATACATAAAAAGTTAAAGCTTTTCAAGGTATTAATATAAAAAGTAAAAAGTTTTCATGGTATATACATAAAAAGTTAAAGCTTTTCAAGGTATTAATATAAAAAGTAAAAGGTTTTCATGGTATATACATAAAAAGTTAAAACTTTTCAAGGTATTAATATAAAAAGTAAAAGGTTTTCATGGTATATACATAAAAAGTTAAAACTTTTCAAAGTATTAATATAAAAAGTAAAAGGTTTTCATGGTATATACATAAAAAGTTAAAACTTTTCAAGGTATTAATATAAAAAGTAAAATGTTTTCATGGTATATACATAAAAAGTTAAAACTTTTCAAGGTATTAATATAAAAAGTAAAAGGTTTTCATGGTATATACATAAAAAGTTCAAACATTTTAAAGTATTAATATAAAAAGTAAAAGGTTTTCATGATATATACATAAAAAGTTCAAACATTTTAAGGTATTAATATAAAAAGTAAAAGGTTTTCATGGTATATACATAAAAAGTTAAAACTTTTCAAGGTATTAATATAAAAAATAAAAAGTTTTCATGGTATATACATAAAAAGTTAAAACTTTTCAAGGTATTAATATAAAAAGTAAATGGTTTTCATGGTATATACATAAAAAGTTCAAACATTTTAAGGTATTAATATAAAAAGTAAAAGGTTTTCATGGTATATACATAAAAAGTTAAAACTTTTCAAGGTATTAATATAAAAAGTAATAGGTATTCATGGTATATACATAAAAAGTTAAAACTTTTCAAGGTATTAATATAAAAAGTAATAGGTATTCATGGTATATACATAAAAAGTTAAAACTTTTCAAGGTATTAATATAAAAAGTAAAAAGTTTTCATAGTATATACATAAAAAGTTAAAACTTTTCAAGGTATTAACATAAAAAGTAAAAGGTTTTCATGGTACATACATAAAAAGTTAAAACTTTTCAAAGTATTAATATAAAAAGTAAAAGGTTTTCACGGTATATACATAAAAAGTTAAAACTTTTCAAGGTATTAATATAAAAAGTAAAAGGTTTTCATAGTATATACATAAAAAGTTAAAACTTTCCAAGGTATTAATATAAAAAGTAAAAGGTTTTCATGGTATATACATAAAAAGTTAAAACTTTTCAAAAAATTAATATAAAAAGTAAAAGGTTTTCACGGTATATACATAAAAAGTTTAAACTTTTCAAGGTATAAATATAAAAAGTAAAAAGTTTTCATAGTATATACATAAAAAGTTAAAACTTTTCAAGGTATTAACATAAAGAGTAAAAGGTTTTCATGGTACATACATAAAAAGTTAAAACTTTTCAAAGTATTAATATAAAAAGTAAAAGGTTTTCACGGTATATACATAAAAAGTTAAAACTATTCAAGGTATTAATATAAAAAGTAATATGTATTCATGGTATATACATAAAAAGTTAAAACTTTTCAAGGTATTAATATAAAAAGTAAAAGGTTTTCATGGTATATACATAAAAAGTTAAACCTTTTCAAGGTATTAATATAAAAAGTAAAAGGTTTTCATGGTATATACATAAAAAGTTAAAACTTTTCAAGGTATTAATATAAAAAGTAAAAAGTTTTCATGGTATATACATAAATAGTTTAAAATTTTCAAGGTATTAATATAAAAAGTAAAAGGTTTTCATGGTATATACATAAAAAGTTAAAATTTTTCAAGATATTAATATAAAAAGTAAAAGGTTTTCATGGTATATACATAAAAAGTTCAAACATTTTAAGGTATTAATATAAAAAGTAAAAGGTTATCATGGTATATACATATAATGTTAAAGCTTTTCAAGGTATTAATATAAAAAGTAAAAGGTTTTCATGGTATATACATAAAAAGTTTAAAATTTTCAAGGTATTAATATAAAAAGTAAAAGGTTTTCATGGTATATACATAAAAAGTTAAAACTTTTCAAGGTATTAATATAAAAAGTAAAAAGTTTTCATGGTATATACATAAAAAGTTAAAACTTTTCAAGGTATTAATATAAAAAGTAAAAGATTTTCATGGTATATACATAAAAAGTTAAAGCTTTTCAAGGTATTAATATAAAAAGTAAAAGGTTTTCATGGTATATACATAAAAAGTTAAAACTTTTCAAAGTATTAATATAAAAAGTAAAAGGTTTTCATGGTATATACATAAAAAGTTAAAACTTTTCAAGGTATTAATATAAAAAGTAAAAGGTTTTCATGGTATATACATAAAAAGTTAAAACTTTTCAAGGTATTAATATAAAAAGTAAAAGGTTTTCATGGTATATACATAAAAAGTTAAAACTTTTCAAAGTATTAATATAAAAAGTAAAAGGTTTTCATGGTATATACATGAAAAGTTAAAACTTTTCAAGGTATTAATATAAAAAGTAAAAGGTTTTCATGGTATATACATAAAAAGTTAAAACTTTTCAAGGTATTAATATAAAAAGTAAAAGGTTTTCATGGTATATACATAAAAAGTTAAAACTTTTCAAGGTATTAATATAAAAAGTAAAAGGTTTTCATGGTATATACATAAAAAGTTAAAGCTTTTCAAGGTATTAATATAAAAAGTAAAAGGTTTTCATGGTATATACATAAAAAGTTAAAACTTTTCAAGGTATTAATATAAAAAGTAAAAGGTTTTCATGGTATATACATAAAAAGTTAAAACTTTTCAAGGTATTAATATAAAAAGTAAAAGGTTTTCATGGTATATACATAAAAAGTTCAAACATTTTAAGGTATTAATATAAAAAGTAAAAGGTTTTCATGGTATATACATAAAAAGTTAAAAATTTTCAAGGTATTAATATAAAAAGTAAAAGGTTTTCATGGTATATACATAAAAGTTTAATCTTTTCAAGGTATTAATATAAAAAGTAAAAGGTTTTCATGGTATATACATAAAAAGTTTAAACTTTTCAAGGTAATAATATAAAAAGTAAAAAGTTTTCATGGTATATACATAAAAAGTTAAAGCTTTTCAAGGTATTAATATAAAAAGTAAAAGGTTTCCATGGTATATACATAAAAAGTTAAAACTTTTCAAGGTATTAATATAAAAAGTAAAAGGTTTTCATGGTATATACATAAAAAGTTAAAACTTTTCAAGGTATTAATATAAAAAGTAAAAGGTTTTCATGGTATATACATAAAAAGTTAAAACTTTTCAAAGTATTAATATAAAAAGTAAAAGGTTTTCATGGTATATACATAAAAAGTTAAAACTTTTCAAGGTATTAATATAAAAAGTAAAAGGTTTTCATGGTATATACATAAAAAGTTAAAACTTTTCAAGGTATTAATATAAAAAGTAAAAGGTTTTCATGGTATATACATAAAAAGTTCAAACATTTTAAGGTATTAATATAAAAAGTAAAAGGTTTTCATGGTATATACATAAAAAGTTAAAATTTTCAAGGTATTAATATAAAAAGTAATAGGTATTCATGGTATATACATAAAAAGTTAAAACTTTTCAAGGTATTAATATAAAAAGTAATAGGTATTCATGGTATATACATAAAAAGTTAAAACTTTTCAAGGTATTAATATAAAAAGTAAAAGGTTTTCATGGTATATACATAAAAAGTTAAAACTTTTCAAGGTATTAATATAAAAAGTAAAAGGTTTTCATGGTATATACATAAAAAGTTTAAACTTTTCAAGGTAATAATATAAAAAGTAAAAAGTTTTCATGGTATATACATAAAAAGTTAAAGCTTTTCAAGGTATTAATATAAAAAGTAAAAAGTTTTCATGGTATATACATAAAAAGTTAAAGCTTTTCAAGGTATTAATATAAAAAGTAAAAAGTTTTCATGGTATATACATAAAAAGTTAAAGCTTTTCAAGGTATTAATATAAAAAGTAAAAGGTTTTCATGGTATATACATAAAAAGTTAAAACTTTTCAAGGTATTAATATAAAAAGTAAAAGGTTTTCATGGTATATACATAAAAAGTTAAAACTTTTCAAGGTATTAATATAAAAAGTAAAAGGTTTTCATGGTATATACATAAAAAGTTAAAACTTTTCAAGGTATTAATATAAAAAGTAAAAGGTTTTCATGGTATATACATAAAAAGTTCAAACATTTTAAAGTATTAATATAAAAAGTAAAAGGTTTTCATGGTATATACATAAAAAGTTAAAATTTTCAAGGTATTAATATAAAAAGTAAAAGGTTTTCATGGTATATACATAAAAAGTTCAAACATTTTAAAGTATTAATATAAAAAGTAAAAGGTTTTCATGGTATATACATAAAAAGTTCAAACATTTTAAGGTATTAATATAAAAAGTAAAAGGTTTTCATGGTATATACATAAAAAGTTAAAGCTTTTCAAGGTATTAATATAAAAAGTAAAAAGTTTTCATGGTATATACATAAAAAGTTAAAGCTTTTCAAGGTATTAGGATAAAAAGTAAAAGGTTTTCATGGTGTATACATAAAAAGTTAAAACTTTTCAAAAATTAATATAAAAAGTAAAAGGTTTTCACGGTATATACATAAAAAGTTTAAACTTTTCAAGGTATAAATATAAAAAGTAAAAAGTTTTCATAGTATAAAACTTTGCAAGGTATTAACATAAAAAGTAAAAGGTTTTCATGGTACATACATAAAAAGTTAAAACTTTTCAAAGTATTAATATAAAAAGTAAAAGGTTTTCATGGTATATACATAAAAAGTTAAAACTTTTCAAGGTATTAATATAAAAAGTAAAAGGTTTTCATGGTATATACATAAAAAGTTAAAACTTTTCAAGGTATTAATATAAAAAGTAATAGGTATTCATGGTATATACATAAAAAGTTAAAACTTTTCAAGGTATTAATATAAAAAGTAAAAGGTTTTCATGGTATATACATAAAAAGTTAAAACTTTTCAAGGTATTAATATAAAAAGTAAAAGGTTTTCATGGTATATACATAAAAAGTTTAAACTTTTCAAGGTAATAATATAAAAAGTAAAAAGTTTTCATGGTATATACATAAAAAGTTAAAGCTTTTCAAGGTATTAATATAAAAAGTAAAAAGTTTTCATGGTATATACATAAAAAGTTAAAACTTTTCAAGGTATTAATATAAAAAGTAAAAGGTTTTCATGGTATATACATAAAAAGTTAAAACTTTTCAAGGTATTAATATAAAAAGTAAAAAGTTTTCATGGTATATACATAAAAAGTTAAAACTTTTCAAGGTATTAATATAAAAAGAAAAAGGTTTTCATGGTATATACATAAAAAGTTCAAACATTTTAAGGTATTAATATAAAAAGTAAAAAGTTTTCATGGTATATACATAAAAAGTTAAAACTTTTCAAGGTATTAATATAAAAAGTAAAAGGTTTTCATGGTATATACATAAAAAGTTAAAACTTTTCAAGGTATTAATATAAAAAGTAAAAGATTTTCATGGTATATACATAAAAAGTTAAAGCTTTTCAAGGTATTAATATAAAAAGTAAAAGGTTTTCATTGTATATACATAAAAAGTTAAAGCTTTTCAAGGTATTAATATAAAAAGTAAAAGGTTTTCATGGTATATACATGAAAAGTTAAAACTTTTCAAGGTATTAATATAAAAAGTAAAAGGTTTTCATGGTATATACATAAAAAGTTAAAACTTTTCAAGGTATTAATATAAAAAGTAAAAGGTTTTCATGGTATATACATAAAAAGTTAAAACTTTTCAAGGTATTAATATAAAAAGTAAAAGGTTTTCATGGTATATACATAAAAAGTTAAAGCTTTTCAAGGTATTAATATAAAAAGTAAAAGGTTTTCATGGTATATACATAAAAAGTTAAAACTTTTCAAGGTATTAATATAAAAAGTAAATGGTTTTCATGGTATATACATAAAAACTTAAAGCTTTTCAAGGTATTAATATAAAAAGTAAAAGGTTTTCATGGTATATACATAAAAAGTTAAAACTTTTCAAGGTATTAATATAAAAAGTAAAAAGTTTTCATGGTATATACATAAAAAGTTAAAGCTTTTCAAGGTATTAATATAAAAAGTAAAAGGTTTTCATGGTATATACATAAAAAGTTAAAACTTTTCAAGGTATTAATATAAAAAGTAAAAGGTTTTCATGGTATATACATAAAAAGTTAAAACTTTTCAAGGTATTAATATAAAAAGTAAAAGGTTTTCATGGTATATACATAAAAAGTTAAAACTTTTGAAGGTATTAATATAAAAAGTAAAAGGTTTTCATGGTATATACATAAAAAGTTAAAACTTTTCAAGGTATTAATATAAAAAGTAAAAGTTTTTCATGGTATATACATAAAAAGTTAAAACTTTTCAAGGTAATAATATAAAAATAAAAGATTTTCATGGTATATACATAAAAAGTAAAAACTTTTCAAGGTATTAATATAAAAAGTAAATGGTTTGCATGGTATATACATAAAAAGTTAAAACTTTTTAAGGTATTAATATAAAAAGTAAAAGGTTTTAATGGTTTATACATAAAAAGTTAAAACTTTTCAAGGTATTAATATAAAAAGTAAAAGGTTTTCATGGTATATACATAAAAAGTTAAAACTTTTCAAAGTATTAATATAAAAAGTAAAAGGTTTTCATGGTATATACATAAAAAGTTAAAGCTTTTCAAGGTATTAATATAAAAAGTAAAAGGTTTTCATGGTATATACATAAAAAGTTTAAACTTTTCAAGGTATTAATATAAAAAGTAAAAAGTTTTCATGGTACATACATAAAAAGTTAAAGCTTTTCAAGGTATTAATATAAAAAGTAAAAAGTTTTCATGGTATATACATAAAAAGTTTAAACTTTTCAAGGTATTAATATAAAAAGTAAAAGGTTTTCATGGTATATACATAAAAAGTTAAAACTTTTCAAGGTATTAATATAAAAAGTAAAAGGTTTTCATGGTATATACATAAAAAGTTAAAACTTTTCAAGGTATTAATATAAAAAGTAAAAGTTTTTCATGGTAAATACATAAAAAGTTAAAACTTTTCAAGGTATTAATATAAAAATAAAAGATTTTCATGGTATATACATAAAAAGTAAAAACTTTTCAAGGTAATAATATAAAAATAAAAGATTTTCATGGTATATACATAAAAAGTAAAAACTTTTCAAGGTATTAATATAAAAAGTAAATGGTTTGCATGGTATATACATAAAAAGTTAAAACTTTTTAAGGTATTAATATAAAAAGTAAAAGGTGTTCATGGTTTATACATAAAAAGTTAAAACTTTTCAAGGTATTAATATAAAAAGTAAAAAGTTTTCATAGTATATACATAAAAAGTTAAAACTTTTCAAAGTATTAATATAAAAAGTAAAAGGTTTTCATAAAAAGTTAAAACTTTTCAAGGTATTAATATAAAAAGTAATAGGTATTCATGGTATATACATAAAAAGTTAAAACTTTTCAAGGTATTAATATAAAAAGTAAAAGGTTTTCATGGTATATACATAAAAAGTTAAAGCTTTTCAAGGTATTAATATAAAAAGTAAAAAGTTTTCATGGTATATACATAAAAAGTTTAAACTTTTCAAGGTATTAATATAAAAAGTAAAAGGTTTTCATGGTATATACATAAAAAGTTAAAACTTTTCAAGGTATTAATATAAAAAGTAAAAGGTTTTCATGGTATATACATAAAAAGTTAAAACTTTTCAAGGTATTAATATAAAAAGTAAAAGTTTTTCATGGTAAATACATAAAAAGTTAAAACTTTTCAAGGTATTAATATAAAAATAAAAGATTTTCATGGTATATACATAAAAAGTAAAAACTTTTGAAGGTATTAATATAAAAAGTAAAAGGTTTTTATGGTATATACATAAAAAAAGTAAAAGGTGTTCATGGTTTATACATAAAAAGTTAAAACTTTTCAAGGTATTAATATAAAAAGTAATAGGTATTCATGGTATATACATAAAAAGTTAAAACTTTTCAAGGTATTAATATAAAAAGTAAAAGGTTTTCATGGTATATATATAAAAAGTTAAAACTTTTCAAGGTATTAATATAAAAAGTAAAAGGTTTTCATGGTATATACATAAAAAGTTCAAACATTTTAAGGTATTAATATAAAAAGTAAAAGGTTTTCATGGTATATACATGAAAAGTTAAAACTTTTCAAGGTATTAATATAAAAAGTAATAGGTATTCATGGTATATACATAAAAAGTTAAAACTTTTCAAGGTATTAATATAAAAAGTAATAGGTATTCATGGTATATACATAAAAAGTTAAAACTTTTCAAGGTATTAATATAAAAAGTAAAAGGTTTTCATGGTATATACATAAAAAGTTAAAACTTTTCAAAGTATTAATATAAAAAGTAAAAGGTTTTCATGGTATATACATAAAAAGTTTAAACTTTTCAAGGTAATAATATAAAAAGTAAAAAGTTTTCATGGTATATACATAAAAAGTTAAAGCTTTTCAAGGTATTAATATAAAAAGTAAAAAGTTTTCATGGTATATACATAAAAAGTTAAAGCTTTTCAAGGTATTAATATAAAAAGTAAAAGGTTTTCATGGTATATACATAAAAAGTTAAAACTTTTCAAGGTATTAATATAAAAAGTTTTCATGGTATATACATAAAAAGTTAAAACTTTTCAAGGTATTAATATAAAAAGTAAAAGGTTTTCATGGTATATACATAAAAAGTTAAAACTTTTCAAAGTATTAATATAAAAAGTAAAAGGTTTTCATGGTATATACATAAAGTTAAAACTTTTCAAGGTATTAATATAAAAAGTGAAAGGTTTTCATGGTATGTACATAAAAAGTTAAAACTTTTCAAGGTATTAATATAAAAAGTAAAAGGTTTTCATGGTATATACATAAAAAGTTTAAACTTTTCAAGGTATTAATATAAAAAGTAAAAAGTTTTCATGGTATATACATAAAAAGTTAAAGCTTTTCAAGGTATTAATATAAAAAGTAAAAGGTTTTCATGGTATATACATAAAAAGTTAAAACTTTTCAAGGTATTAATATAAAAAGTAAAAGGTTTGCATGGTATATACATAAAAAGTTAAAACTTTTTAAGGTATTAATATAAAAAGTAAAAGGTGTTCATGGTTTATACATAAAAAGTTAAAACTTTTCAAGGTATTAATATAAAAAGTAAAAAGTTTTCATGGTATATACATAAAAAGTTAAAACTTTTCAAGGTATTAATATAAAAAGTAAAAGGTTTTCATGGTATATACATAAAAAGTTAAAACTTTTCAAGGTATTAATATAAAAAGTAATAGGTATTCATGGTATATACATAAAAAGTTAAAACTTTTCAAGGTATTAATATAAAAAGTAATAGGTATTCATGGTATATACATAAAAAGTTAAAACTTTTCAAGGTATTAATATAAAAAGTAAAAGGTTTTCATGGTATATACATAAAAAGTTAAAGCTTTTCAAGGTATTAATATAAAAAGTAAAAGGTTTTCATGGTATATACATAAAAAGTTAAAACTTTTCAAGGTATTAATATAAAAAGTAAAAGGTTTGCATGGTATATACATAAAAAGTTAAAACTTTTTAAGGTATTAATATAAAAAGTAAAAGGTGTTCATGGTTTATACATAAAAAGTTAAAACTTTTCAAGGTATTAATATAAAAAGTAAAAAGTTTTCATGGTATATACATAAAAAGTTAAAGCTTTTCAAGGTATTAATATAAAAAGTAAAAGGTTTTCATGGTATATACATAAAAAGTTAAAACTTTTCAAGGTATTAATATAAAAAGTAAAAGGTTTTCATGGTATATACATAAAAAGTTAAAACTTTTCAAAGTGTTAATATAAAAAGTAAAAGGTTTTCATGGCATATACATAAAAAGTTAAAACTTTTCAAGGTATTAATAAAAAAAGTAAAAGGTTTTCATGGTATATATATAAAAAGTTAAAACTTTTCAAGGTATTAATATAAAAAGTAAAAGGTTTTCATGGTATATACATAAAAAGTTAAAACTTTTCAAGGTATTAATATAAAAAGTAAAAGGTTTTCATGGTGTATACATAAAAAGTTAAAACTTTTCAAAAAATTAATATAAAACGTAAAAGGTTTTCACGGTATATACATAAAAAGTTTAAACTTTTCAAGGTATAAATATAAAAAGTAAAAAGTTTTCATAGTATATACATAAAAAGTTAAAACTTTTCAAGGTATTAATATAAAAAGTAAAAGGTTTTCATGGTACATACATAAAAAATTAAAACTTTTCAAAGTATTAATATAAAAAGTAAAAGGTTTTCACGGAATATACATAAAAAGTTAAAACTTTTCAAGGTATTAATATAAAAAGTAAAAGGTTTTCATGGTATATACATAAAAGTTTAAACTTTTCAAGGTATTAATATAAAAAGTAAAAGGTTTTCATGGTATATACATAAAAAGTTAAAACTTTTCAAGGTATTAATATAAAAAGTAAAAAGTTTTCATGGTATATACATAAAAAGTTAAAGCTTTTCAAGGTATTAATATAAAAAGTAAAAGGTTTCCATGGTATATACATAAAAAGTTAAAACTTTTCAAGGTATTAATATAAAAAGTAAAAGGTTTTCATGGTATATACATAAAAAGTTAAAACTTTTCAAGGTATTAATATAAAAAGTAAAAGGTTTTCATGGTATATACATAAAAAGTTAAAACTTTTCAAAGTATTAATATAAAAAGTAAAAGGTTTTCATGGTATATACATAAAAAGTTAAAACTTTTCAAGGTATTAATATAAAAAGTAAAAGGTTTTCATGGTATATACATAAAAAGTTAAAACTTTTCAAGGTATTAATATAAAAAGTAAAAGGTTTTCATGGTATATACATAAAAAGTTCAAACATTCTAAGGTATTAATATAAAAAGTAAAAGGTTTTCATGGTATATACATAAAAAGTTAAAACTTTTCAAGGTATTAATATAAAAAGTAATAGGTATTCATGGTATATACATAAAAAGTTAAAACTTTTCAAGGTATTAATATAAAAAGTAATAGGTATTGATGGTATATACATAAAAAGTTAAAACTTTTCAAGGTATTAATATAAAAAGTAAAAGGTTTTCATGGTATATACATAAAAAGTTAAAACTTTTCAAGGTATTAATATAAAAAGTAAAAGGTTTTCATGGTATATACATAAAAAGTTTAAACTTTTCAAGGTAATAATATAAAAAGTAAAAAGTTTTCATGGTATATACATAAAAAGTTAAAGCTTTTCAAGGTATTAATATAAAAAGTAAAAAGTTTTCATGGTATATACATAAAAAGTTAAAGCTTTTCAAGGTATTAATATAAAAAGTAAAAGGTTTTCATGGTATATACATAAAAAGTTAAAACTTTTCAAGGTATTAATATAAAAAGTAAAAGGTTTTCATGGTATATACATAAAAAGTTAAAACTTTTCAAAGTATTAATATAAAAAGTAAAAGGTTTTCATGGTATATACATAAAAAGTTAAAACTTTTCAAGGTATTAATATAAAAAGTAAAATGTTTTCATGGTATATACATAAAAAGTTAAAACTTTTCAAGGTATTAATATAAAAAGTAAAAGGTTTTCATGGTATATACATAAAAAGTTCAAACATTTTAAAGTATTAATATAAAAAGTAAAAGGTTTTCATGATATATACATAAAAAGTTCAAACATTTTAAGGTATTAATATAAAAAGTAAAAGGTTTTCATGGTATATACATAAAAAGTTAAAACTTTTCAAGGTATTAATATAAAAAATAAAAAGTTTTCATGGTATATACATAAAAAGTTAAAACTTTTCAAGGTATTAATATAAAAAGTAAATGGTTTTCATGGTATATACATAAAAAGTTCAAACATTTTAAGGTATTAATATAAAAAGTAAAAGGTTTTCATGGTATATACATAAAAAGTTAAAACTTTTCAAGGTATTAATATAAAAAGTAATAGGTATTCATGGTATATACATAAAAAGTTAAAACTTTTCAAGGTATTAATATAAAAAGTAATAGGTATTCATGGTATATACATAAAAAGTTAAAACTTTTCAAGGTATTAATATAAAAAGTAAAAAGTTTTCATAGTATATACATAAAAAGTTAAAACTTTTCAAGGTATTAACATAAAAAGTAAAAGGTTTTCATGGTACATACATAAAAAGTTAAAACTTTTCAAAGTATTAATATAAAAAGTAAAAGGTTTTCACGGTATATACATAAAAAGTTAAAACTTTTCAAGGTATTAATATAAAAAGTAAAAGGTTTTCATGGTATATACATAAAAAGTTAAAACTTTCCAAGGTATTAATATAAAAAGTAAAAGGTTTTCATGGTATATACATAAAAAGTTAAAACTTTTCAAAAAATTAATATAAAAAGTAAAAGGTTTTCACGGTATATACATAAAAAGTTTAAACTTTTCAAGGTATAAATATAAAAAGTAAAAAGTTTTCATAGTATATACATAAAAAGTTAAAACTTTTCAAGGTATTAACATAAAGAGTAAAAGGTTTTCATGGTACATACATAAAAAGTTAAAACTTTTCAAAGTATTAATATAAAAAGTAAAAGGTTTTCACGGTATATACATAAAAAGTTAAAACTATTCAAGGTATTAATATAAAAAGTAATATGTATTCATGGTATATACATAAAAAGTTAAAACTTTTCAAGGTATTAATATAAAAAGTAAAAGGTTTTCATGGTATATACATAAAAAGTTAAACCTTTTCAAGGTATTAATATAAAAAGTAAAAGGTTTTCATGGTATATACATAAAAAGTTAAAACTTTTCAAGGTATTAATATAAAAAGTAAAAAGTTTTCATGGTATATACATAAATAGTTTAAAATTTTCAAGGTATTAATATAAAAAGTAAAAGGTTTTCATGGTATATACATAAAAAGTTAAAATTTTTCAAGATATTAATATAAAAAGTAAAAGGTTTTCATGGTATATACATAAAAAGTTCAAACATTTTAAGGTATTAATATAAAAAGTAAAAGGTTATCATGGTATATACATATAATGTTAAAGCTTTTCAAGGTATTAATATAAAAAGTAAAAGGTTTTCATGGTATATACATAAAAAGTTTAAAATTTTCAAGGTATTAATATAAAAAGTAAAAGGTTTTCATGGTATATACATAAAAAGTTAAAACTTTTCAAGGTATTAATATAAAAAGTAAAAAGTTTTCATGGTATATACATAAAAAGTTAAAACTTTTCAAGGTATTAATATAAAAAGTAAAAGATTTTCATGGTATATACATAAAAAGTTAAAGCTTTTCAAGGTATTAATATAAAAAGTAAAAGGTTTTCATGGTATATACATAAAAAGTTAAAACTTTTCAAAGTATTAATATAAAAAGTAAAAGGTTTTCATGGTATATACATAAAAAGTTAAAACTTTTCAAGGTATTAATATAAAAAGTAAAAGGTTTTCATGGTATATACATAAAAAGTTAAAACTTTTCAAGGTATTAATATAAAAAGTAAAAGGTTTTCATGGTATATACATAAAAAGTTAAAACTTTTCAAAGTATTAATATAAAAAGTAAAAGGTTTTCATGGTATATACATGAAAAGTTAAAACTTTTCAAGGTATTAATATAAAAAGTAAAAGGTTTTCATGGTATATACATAAAAAGTTAAAACTTTTCAAGGTATTAATATAAAAAGTAAAAGGTTTTCATGGTATATACATAAAAAGTTAAAACTTTTCAAGGTATTAATATAAAAAGTAAAAGGTTTTCATGGTATATACATAAAAAGTTAAAGCTTTTCAAGGTATTAATATAAAAAGTAAAAGGTTTTCATGGTATATACATAAAAAGTTAAAACTTTTCAAGGTATTAATATAAAAAGTAAAAGGTTTTCATGGTATATACATAAAAAGTTAAAACTTTTCAAGGTATTAATATAAAAAGTAAATGGTTTTCATGGTATATACATAAAAACTTAAAGCTTTTCAAGGTATTAATATAAAAAGTAAAAGGTTTTCATGGTATATACATAAAAAGTTAAAACTTTTCAAGGTATTAATATACAAAGTAAGTAAAAGGTTTTCATGGTATATACATAAAAAGTTAAAGCTTTTCAAGGTATTAATATAAAAAGTAAAAGGTTTTCATGGCATATACATAAAAAGTTAAAACTTTTCAAGGTATTAATAAAAAAAGTAAAAGGTTTTCATGGTATATATATAAAAAGTTAAAACTTTTCAAGGTATTAATATAAAAAGTAAAAGGTTTTCATGGTATATACATAAAAAGTTAAAACTTTTCAAGGTATTAATATAAAAAGTAAAAGGTTTTCATGGTGTATACATAAAAAGTTAAAACTTTTCAAAAAATTAATATAAAACGTAAAAGGTTTTCACGGTATATACATAAAAAGTTTAAACTTTTCAAGGTATAAATATAAAAAGTAAAAGGTTTTCATGGTGTATACATAAAAAGTTAAAACTTTTCAAAAAATTAATATAAAACGTAAAAGGTTTTCACGGTATATACATAAAAAGTTTAAACTTTTCAAGGTATAAATATAAAAAGTAAAAAGTTTTCATAGTATATACATAAAAAGTTAAAACTTTTCAAGGTATTAATATAAAAAGTAAAAGGTTTTCATGGTATATATATAAAAAGTTAAAACTTTTCAAGGTATTAATATAAAAAGTAAAAGGTTTTCATGGTATATACATAAAAAGTTAAAACTTTTCAAGGTATTAATATAAAAAGTAAAAGGTTTTCATGGTGTATACATAAAAAGTTAAAACTTTTCAAAAAATTAATATAAAACGTAAAAGGTTTTCACGGTATATACATAAAAAGTTTAAACTTTTCAAGGTATAAATATAAAAAGTAAAAAGTTTTCATAGTATATACATAAAAAGTTAAAACTTTTCAAGGTATTAATATAAAAAGTAAAAGGTTTTCATGGTATATACATAAAAGTTTAAACTTTTCAAGGTATTAATATAAAAAGTAAAAGGTTTTCATGGTATATACATAAAAAGTTAAAACTTTTCAAGGTATTAATATAAAAAGTAAAAAGTTTTCATGGTATATACATAAAAAGTTAAAGCTTTTCAAGGTATTAATATAAAAAGTAAAAGGTTTCCATGGTATATACATAAAAAGTTAAAACTTTTCAAGGTATTAATATAAAAAGTAAAAGGTTTTCATGGTATATACATAAAAAGTTAAAACTTTTCAAGGTATTAATATAAAAAGTAAAAGGTTTTCATGGTATATACATAAAAAGTTAAAACTTTTCAAAGTATTAATATAAAAAGTAAAAGGTTTTCATGGTATATACATAAAAAGTTAAAACTTTTCAAGGTATTAATATAAAAAGTAAAAGGTTTTCATGGTATATACATAAAAAGTTAAAACTTTTCAAGGTATTAATATAAAAAGTAAAAGGTTTTCATGGTATATACATAAAAAGTTCAAACATTCTAAGGTATTAATATAAAAAGTAAAAGGTTTTCATGGTATATACATAAAAAGTTAAAACTTTTCAAGGTATTAATATAAAAAGTAATAGGTATTCATGGTATATACATAAAAAGTTAAAACTTTTCAAGGTATTAATATAAAAAGTAATAGGTATTGATGGTATATACATAAAAAGTTAAAACTTTTCAAGGTATTAATATAAAAAGTAAAAGGTTTTCATGGTATATACATAAAAAGTTAAAACTTTTCAAGGTATTAATATAAAAAGTAAAAGGTTTTCATGGTATATACATAAAAAGTTTAAACTTTTCAAGGTAATAATATAAAAAGTAAAAAGTTTTCATGGTATATACATAAAAAGTTAAAGCTTTTCAAGGTATTAATATAAAAAGTAAAAAGTTTTCATGGTATATACATAAATAGTTTAAAATTTTCAAGGTATTAATATAAAAAGTAAAAGGTTTTCATGGTATATACATAAAAAGTTAAAATTTTTCAAGATATTAATATAAAAAGTAAAAGGTTTTCATGGTATATACATATAATGTTAAAGCTTTTCAAGGTATTAATATAAAAAGTAAAAGGTTTTCATGGTATATACATAAAAAGTTTAAAATTTTCAAGGTATTAATATAAAAAGTAAAAGGTTTTCATGGTATATACATAAAAAGTTAAAACTTTTCAAGGTATTAATATAAAAAGTAAAAAGTTTTCATGGTATATACATAAAAAGTTAAAACTTTTCAAGGTATTAATATAAAAAGTAAAAGATTTTCATGGTATATACATAAAAAGTTAAAGCTTTTCAAGGTATTAATATAAAAAGTAAAAGGTTTTCATGGTATATACATAAAAAGTTAAAACTTTTCAAAGTATTAATATAAAAAGTAAAAGGTTTTCATGGTATATACATAAAAAGTTAAAACTTTTCAAGGTATTAATATAAAAAGTAAAAGGTTTTCATGGTATATACATAAAAAGTTAAAACTTTTCAAGGTATTAATATAAAAAGTAAAAGGTTTTCATGGTATATACATAAAAAGTTAAAACTTTTCAAAGTATTAATATAAAAAGTAAAAGGTTTTCATGGTATATACATGAAAAGTTAAAACTTTTCAAGGTATTAATATAAAAAGTAAAAGGTTTTCATGGTATATACATAAAAAGTTAAAACTTTTCAAGGTATTAATATAAAAAGTAAAAGGTTTTCATGGTATATACATAAAAAGTTAAAACTTTTCAAGGTATTAATATAAAAAGTAAAAGGTTTTCATGGTATATACATAAAAAGTTAAAGCTTTTCAAGGTATTAATATAAAAAGTAAAAGGTTTTCATGGTATATACATAAAAAGTTAAAACTTTTCAAGGTATTAATATAAAAAGTAAAAGGTTTTCATGGTATATACATAAAAAGTTAAAACTTTTCAAGGTATTAATATAAAAAGTAAATGGTTTTCATGGTATATACATAAAAACTTAAAGCTTTTCAAGGTATTAATATAAAAAGTAAAAGGTTTTCATGGTATATACATAAAAAGTTAAAACTTTTCAAGGTATTAATATACAAAGTAAGTAAAAGGTTTTCATGGTATATACATAAAAAGTTAAAACTTTTCAAGGTATTAATATAAAAAGTAAAAGGTTTTCATGGTATATACATAAAAAGTTTAAACTTTTCAAGGTATTAATATAAAAAGTAAAAGGTTTTCGTGGCATATACATAAAAAGTTAAAACTTTTCAAGGTATTAATATAAAAAGTAAAAGGTTTTCATGGTATATACATAAAAAGTTAAAACTTTTCAAGGTATTAATATAAAAAGTAAAAGGTTTTCATGGTATATACATAAAAAGTTAAAACTTTTCAAGGTATTAATATAAAAAGTAAAAGGTTTTCATGGTATATACATAAAAAGTTTAAACTTTTCAAGGTATTAATATAAAAAGTAAAAGGTTTTCATGGTATATACATAAAAAGTTAAAACTTTTCAAGGTATTAATATAAAAAGTAAAAGGTTTTCATGGTATATACATAAAAAGTTTAAACTTTTCAAGGTATTAATATAAAAAGTAAAAGGTTTTCATGGTATATACATAAAAAGTTAAAACTTTTCAAGGTATTAATATAAAAAGTAAAAAGTTTTCATGGTATATACATAAAAAGTTAAAGCTTTTCAAGGTATTAATATAAAAAGTAAAAGGTTTCCATGGTATATACATAAAAAGTTAAAACTTTTCAAGGTATTAATATAAAAAGTAAAAGGTTTTCATGGTATATACATAAAAAGTTAAAACTTTTCAAGGTATTAATATAAAAAGTAAAAGGTTTTCATGGTATATACATAAAAAGTTAAAACTTTTCAAAGTATTAATATAAAAAGTAAAAGGTTTTCATGGTATATACATAAAAAGTTCAAACATTTTAAGGTATTAATATAAAAAGTAAAAGGTTTTCATGGTATATACATAAAAAGTTAAAAATTTTCAAGGTATTAATATAAAAAGTAATAGGTATTCATGGTATATACATAAGAAGTTAAAACTTTTCAAGGTATTAATATAAAAAGTAATAGGTATTCATGGTATATACATAAAAAGTTAAAACTTTTCAAGGTATTAATATAAAAAGTAAAAGGTTTTCATGGTATATACATAAAAAGTTAAAACTTTTCAAGGTATTAATATAAAAAGTAAAAGGTTTTCATGGTATATACATAAAAAGTTTAAACTTTTCAAGGTAATAATATAAAAAGTAAAAAGTTTTCATGGTATATACATAAAAAGTTAAAGCTTTTCAAGGTATTAATATAAAAAGTAAAAGGTTTTCATGGTATATACATAAAAAGTTAAAACTTTTCAAGGTATTAATATAAAAAGTAAAAGGTTTTCATGGTATATACATAAAAAGTTAAAACTTTTCAAGGTATTAATATAAAAAGTAAAAGGTTTTCATGGTATATACATAAAAAGTTAAAACTTTTCAAGGTATTAATATAAAAAGTAAAAGGTTTTCATGGTATATACATAAAAAGTTCAAACATTTTAAAGTATTAATATAAAAAGTAAAAGGTTTTCATGGTATATACATAAAAAGTTCAAACATTTTAAGGTATTAATATAAAAAGTAAAAGGTTTTCATGGTATATACATAAAAAGTTAAAACTTTTCAAGGTATTAATATAAAAAATAAAAAGTTTTCATGGTATATACATAAAAAGTTAAAGCTTTTCAAGGTATTACTATAAAAAGTAAAAAGTTTTCATGGTATATACATAAAAAGTTAAAGCTTTTCAAGGTATTAATATAAAAAGTAAAAAGTTTTCATGGTATATACATAAAAAGTTAAAACTTTTGAAGGTATTAATATAAAAAGTAAAAGGTTTTCATGGTATATACATAAAAAGTTAAAACTTTTCAAGGTATTAATATAAAAAGTAAAAGTTTTTCATGGTATATACATAAAAAGTTAAAACTTTTCAAGGTATTAATATAAAAAGTAAAAGGTTTTCATGGTATATACATAAAAAGTTAAAACTTTTCAAAGTATTAATATAAAAAGTAAAAGGTTTTCATGGTATATACATAAAAAGTTAAAACTTTTCAAGGTATTAATATAAAAAGTAAAAGGTTTTCATGGTATATACATAAAAAGTTAAAACTTTTCAAGGTATTAATATAAAAAGTATAAGATTTTCATGGTATATACATAAAAAGTTAAAGCTTTTCAAGGTATTAATATAAAAAGTAAAAGGTTTTCATTGTATATACATAAAAAGTTAAAGCTTTTCAAGGTATTAATATAAAAAGTAAAAGGTTTTCATGGTATATACATAAAAAGTTAAAACTTTTCAAGGTATTAATATAAAAAGTAAAAGGTTTTCATGGTATATACATAAAAGTTTAATCTTTTCAAGGTATTAATATAAAAAGTAAAAGGTTTTCATGGTATATACATAAAAAGTTTAAACTTTTCAAGGTAATAATATAAAAAGTAAAAAGTTTTCATGGTATATACATAAAAAGTTAAAGCTTTTCAAGGTATTAATATAAAAAGTAAAAGGTTTCCATGGTATATATATAAAAAGTTAAAACTTTTCAAGGTATTAATATAAAAAGTAAAAGGTTTTCATGGTATATACATAAAAAGTTAAAACTTTTCAAGGTATTAATATAAAAAGTAAAAGGTTTTCATGGTATATACATAAAAAGTTAAAACTTTTCAAGGTATTAATATAAAAAGTAAAAGGTTTTCATGGTATATACATAAAAAGTTAAAACTTTTCAAAGTATTAATATAAAAAGTAAAAGGTTTTCATGGTATATACATAAAAAGTTAAAACTTTTCAAGGTATTAATATAAAAAGTAAAAGGTTTTCATGGTATATACATAAAAAGTTAAAACTTTTCAAGGTATTAATATAAAAAGTAAAAGGTTTTCATGGTATATACATAAAAAGTACAAACATTTTAAGGTATTAATATAAAAAGTAAAAGTTTTTCATGGTATATACATAAAAAGTTAAAACTTTTCAAGGTATTAATATAAAAAGTAATAGGTATTCATGGTATATACATAAAAAGTTAAAACTTTTCAAGGTATTAATATAAAAAGTAATAGGTATTCATGGTATATACATAAAAAGTTAAAACTTTTCAAGGTATTAATATAAAAAGTAAAAGGTTTTCATGGTATATACATAAAAAGTTAAAACTTTTCAAGGTATTAATATAAAAAGTAAAAGGTTTTCATGGTATATACATAAAAAGTTTAAACTTTTCAAGGTAATAATATAAAAAGTAAAAAGTTTTCATGGTATATACATAAAAAGTTAAAGCTTTTCAAGGTATTAATATAAAAAGTAAAAAGTTTTCATGGTATATACATAAAAAGTTAAAGCTCTTCAAGGTATTAATATAAAAAGTAAAAAGTTTTCATGGTATATACATAAAAAGTTAAAGCTTTTCAAGGTATTAATATAAAAAGTAAAAGGTTTTCATGGTATATACATAAAAAGTTAAAACTTTTCAAGGTATTAATATAAAAAGTAAAAGGTTTTCATGGTATATACATAAAAAGTTAAAACTTTTCAAGGTATTAATATAAAAAGTAAAAGGTTTTCATGGTATATACATAAAAAGTTAAAACTTTTCAAGGTATTAATATAAAAAGTAAAAGGTTTTCATGGTATATACATAAAAGTTTAATCTTTTCAAGGTATTAATATAAAAAGTAAAAGGTTTTCATGGTATATACATAAAAAGTTTAAACTTTTCAAGGTAATAATATAAAAAGTAAAAAGTTTTCATGGTATATACATAAAAAGTTAAAGCTTTTCAAGGTATTAATATAAAAAGTAAAAGGTTTCCATGGTATATACATAAAAAGTTAAAACTTTTCAAGGTATTAATATAAAAAGTAAAAGGTTTTCATGGTATATACATAAAAAGTTAAAACTTTTCAAGGTATTAATATAAAAAGTAAAAGGTTTTCATGGTATATACATAAAAAGTTAAAACTTTTCAAAGTATTAATATAAAAAGTAAAAGGTTTTCATGGTATATACATAAAAAGTTAAAACTTTTCAAGGTATTAATATAAAAAGTAAAAGGTTTTCATGGTATATACATAAAAAGTTAAAACTTTTCAAGGTATTAATATAAAAAGTAAAAGGTTTTCATGGTATATACATAAAAAGTTCAAACATTTTAAGGTATTAATATAAAAAGTAAAAGGTTTTCATGGTATATACATAAAAAGTTAAAATTTTCAAGGTATTAATATAAAAAGTAATAGGTATTCATGGTATATACATAAAAAGTTAAAACTTTTCAAGGTATTAATATAAAAAGTAATAGGTATTCATGGTATATACATAAAAAGTTAAAACTTTTCAAGGTATTAATATAAAAAGTAAAAGGTTTTCATGGTATATACATAAAAAGTTAAAACTTTTCAAGGTATTAATATAAAAAGTAAAAGGTTTTCATGGTATATACATAAAAAGTTTAAACTTTTCAAGGTAATAATATAAAAAGTAAAAAGTTTTCATGGTATATACATAAAAAGTTAAAGCTTTTCAAGGTATTAATATAAAAAGTAAAAAGTTTTCATGGTATATACATAAAAAGTTAAAGCTTTTCAAGGTATTAATATAAAAAGTAAAAAGTTTTCATGGTATATACATAAAAAGTTAAAGCTTTTCAAGGTATTAATATAAAAAGTAAAAGGTTTTCATGGTATATACATAAAAAGTTAAAACTTTTCAAGGTATTAATATAAAAAGTAAAAGGTTTTCATGGTATATACATAAAAAGTTAAAACTTTTCAAGGTATTAATATAAAAAGTAAAAGGTTTTCATGGTATATACATAAAAAGTTAAAACTTTTCAAGGTATTAATATAAAAAGTAAAAGGTTTTCATGGTATATACATAAAAAGTTCAAACATTTTAAAGTATTAATATAAAAAGTAAAAGGTTTTCATGGTATATACATAAAAAGTTAAAATTTTCAAGGTATTAATATAAAAAGTAAAAGGTTTTCATGGTATATACATAAAAAGTTCAAACATTTTAAAGTATTAATATAAAAAGTAAAAGGTTTTCATGGTATATACATAAAAAGTTCAAACATTTTAAGGTATTAATATAAAAAGTAAAAGGTTTTCATGGTATATACATAAAAAGTTAAAGCTTTTCAAGGTATTAATATAAAAAGTAAAAAGTTTTCATGGTATATACATAAAAAGTTAAAGCTTTTCAAGGTATTAGGATAAAAAGTAAAAGGTTTTCATGGTGTATACATAAAAAGTTAAAACTTTTCAAAAATTAATATAAAAAGTAAAAGGTTTTCACGGTATATACATAAAAAGTTTAAACTTTTCAAGGTATAAATATAAAAAGTAAAAAGTTTTCATAGTATAAAACTTTGCAAGGTATTAACATAAAAAGTAAAAGGTTTTCATGGTACATACATAAAAAGTTAAAACTTTTCAAAGTATTAATATAAAAAGTAAAAGGTTTTCATGGTATATACATAAAAAGTTAAAACTTTTCAAGGTATTAATATAAAAAGTAAAAGGTTTTCATGGTATATACATAAAAAGTTAAAACTTTTCAAGGTATTAATATAAAAAGTAATAGGTATTCATGGTATATACATAAAAAGTTAAAACTTTTCAAGGTATTAATATAAAAAGTAAAAGGTTTTCATGGTATATACATAAAAAGTTAAAACTTTTCAAGGTATTAATATAAAAAGTAAAAGGTTTTCATGGTATATACATAAAAAGTTTAAACTTTTCAAGGTAATAATATAAAAAGTAAAAAGTTTTCATGGTATATACATAAAAAGTTAAAGCTTTTCAAGGTATTAATATAAAAAGTAAAAAGTTTTCATGGTATATACATAAAAAGTTAAAACTTTTCAAGGTATTAATATAAAAAGTAAAAGGTTTTCATGGTATATACATAAAAAGTTAAAACTTTTCAAGGTATTAATATAAAAAGTAAAAAGTTTTCATGGTATATACATAAAAAGTTAAAACTTTTCAAGGTATTAATATAAAAAGAAAAAGGTTTTCATGGTATATACATAAAAAGTTCAAACATTTTAAGGTATTAATATAAAAAGTAAAAAGTTTTCATGGTATATACATAAAAAGTTAAAACTTTTCAAGGTATTAATATAAAAAGTAAAAGGTTTTCATGGTATATACATAAAAAGTTAAAACTTTTCAAGGTATTAATATAAAAAGTAAAAGATTTTCATGGTATATACATAAAAAGTTAAAGCTTTTCAAGGTATTAATATAAAAAGTAAAAGGTTTTCATTGTATATACATAAAAAGTTAAAGCTTTTCAAGGTATTAATATAAAAAGTAAAAGGTTTTCATGGTATATACATGAAAAGTTAAAACTTTTCAAGGTATTAATATAAAAAATAAAAGGTTTTCATGGTATATACATAAAAAGTTAAAACTTTTCAAGGTATTAATATAAAAAGTAAAAGGTTTTCATGGTATATACATAAAAAGTTAAAACTTTTCAAGGTATTAATATAAAAAGTAAAAGGTTTTCATGGTATATACATAAAAAGTTAAAGCTTTTCAAGGTATTAATATAAAAAGTAAAAGGTTTTCATGGTATATACATAAAAAGTTAAAACTTTTCAAGGTATTAATATAAAAAGTAAATGGTTTTCATGGTATATACATAAAAACTTAAAGCTTTTCAAGGTATTAATATAAAAAGTAAAAGGTTTTCATGGTATATACATAAAAAGTTAAAACTTTTCAAGGTATTAATATAAAAAGTAAAAAGTTTTCATGGTATATACATAAAAAGTTAAAGCTTTTCAAGGTATTAATATAAAAAGTAAAAGGTTTTCATGGTATATACATAAAAAGTTAAAACTTTTCAAGGTATTAATATAAAAAGTAAAAGGTTTTCATGGTATATACATAAAAAGTTAAAACTTTTCAAGGTATTAATATAAAAAGTAAAAGGTTTTCATGGTATATACATAAAAAGTTAAAACTTTTGAAGGTATTAATATAAAAAGTAAAAGGTTTTCATGGTATATACATAAAAAGTTAAAACTTTTCAAGGTATTAATATAAAAAGTAAAAGTTTTTCATGGTATATACATAAAAAGTTAAAACTTTTCAAGGTAATAATATAAAAATAAAAGATTTTCATGGTATATACATAAAAAGTAAAAACTTTTCAAGGTATTAATATAAAAAGTAAATGGTTTGCATGGTATATACATAAAAAGTTAAAACTTTTTAAGGTATTAATATAAAAAGTAAAAGGTTTTAATGGTTTATACATAAAAAGTTAAAACTTTTCAAGGTATTAATATAAAAAGTAAAAGGTTTTCATGGTATATACATAAAAAGTTAAAACTTTTCAAAGTATTAATATAAAAAGTAAAAGGTTTTCATGGTATATACATAAAAAGTTAAAGCTTTTCAAGGTATTAATATAAAAAGTAAAAGGTTTTCATGGTATATACATAAAAAGTTTAAACTTTTCAAGGTATTAATATAAAAAGTAAAAAGTTTTCATGGTACATACATAAAAAGTTAAAGCTTTTCAAGGTATTAATATAAAAAGTAAAAAGTTTTCATGGTATATACATAAAAAGTTTAAACTTTTCAAGGTATTAATATAAAAAGTAAAAGGTTTTCATGGTATATACATAAAAAGTTAAAACTTTTCAAGGTATTAATATAAAAAGTAAAAGGTTTTCATGGTATATACATAAAAAGTTAAAACTTTTCAAGGTATTAATATAAAAAGTAAAAGTTTTTCATGGTAAATACATAAAAAGTTAAAACTTTTCAAGGTATTAATATAAAAATAAAAGATTTTCATGGTATATACATAAAAAGTAAAAACTTTTCAAGGTAATAATATAAAAATAAAAGATTTTCATGGTATATACATAAAAAGTAAAAACTTTTCAAGGTATTAATATAAAAAGTAAATGGTTTGCATGGTATATACATAAAAAGTTAAAACTTTTTAAGGTATTAATATAAAAAGTAAAAGGTGTTCATGGTTTATACATAAAAAGTTAAAACTTTTCAAGGTATTAATATAAAAAGTAAAAAGTTTTCATAGTATATACATAAAAAGTTAAAACTTTTCAAAGTATTAATATAAAAAGTAAAAGGTTTTCATAAAAAGTTAAAACTTTTCAAGGTATTAATATAAAAAGTAATAGGTATTCATGGTATATACATAAAAAGTTAAAACTTTTCAAGGTATTAATATAAAAAGTAAAAGGTTTTCATGGTATATACATAAAAAGTTAAAGCTTTTCAAGGTATTAATATAAAAAGTAAAAAGTTTTCATGGTATATACATAAAAAGTTTAAACTTTTCAAGGTATTAATATAAAAAGTAAAAGGTTTTCATGGTATATACATAAAAAGTTAAAACTTTTCAAGGTATTAATATAAAAAGTAAAAGGTTTTCATGGTATATACATAAAAAGTTAAAACTTTTCAAGGTATTAATATAAAAAATAAAAGTTTTTCATGGTAAATACATAAAAAGTTAAAACTTTTCAAGGTATTAATATAAAAATAAAAGATTTTCATGGTATATACATAAAAAGTAAAAACTTTTGAAGGTATTAATATAAAAAGTAAAAGGTTTTTATGGTATATACATAAAAAAAGTAAAAGGTGTTCATGGTTTATACATAAAAAGTTAAAACTTTTCAAGGTATTAATATAAAAAGTAATAGGTATTCATGGTATATACATAAAAAGTTAAAACTTTTCAAGGTATTAATATAAAAAGTAAAAGGTTTTCATGGTATATACATAAAAAGTTAAAACTTTTCAAGGTATTAATATAAAAAGTAAAAGGTTTTCATGGTATATACATAAAAAGTTCAAACATTTTAAGGTATTAATATAAAAAGTAAAAGGTTTTCATGGTATATACATGAAAAGTTAAAACTTTTCAAGGTATTAATATAAAAAGTAATAGGTATTCATGGTATATACATAAAAAGTTAAAACTTTTCAAGGTATTAATATAAAAAGTAATAGGTATTCATGGTATATACATAAAAAGTTAAAACTTTTCAAGGTATTAATATAAAAAGTAAAAGGTTTTCATGGTATATACATAAAAAGTTAAAACTTTTCAAGGTATTAATATAAAAAGTAAAAGGTTTTCATGGTATATACATAAAAAGTTTAAACTTTTCAAGGTAATAATATAAAAAGTAAAAAGTTTTCATGGTATATACATAAAAAGTTAAAGCTTTTCAAGGTATTAATATAAAAAGTAAAAAGTTTTCATGGTATATACATAAAAAGTTAAAGCTTTTCAAGGTATTAATATAAAAAGTAAAAAGTTTTCATGGTATATACATAAAAAGTTAAAGCTTTTCAAGGTATTAATATAAAAAGTAAAAGGTTTTCATGGTATATACATAAAAAGTTAAAACTTTTCAAGGTATTAATATAAAAAGTAAAAGGTTTTCATGGTATATACATAAAAAAATAAAACTTTTCAAGGTATTAATATAAAAAGTAAAAGGTTTTCATGGTATATACATAAAAAGTTCAAACATTTTAAAGTATTAATATAAAAAGTAAAAGGTTTTCATGGTATATACATAAAAAGTTCAAACATTTTAAGGTATTAATATAAAAAGTAAAAGGTTTTCATGGTATATACATAAAAAGTTAAAACTTTTCAAGGTATTAATATAAAAAGTAAAAGATTTTCATGGTATATACATAAAAAGTTAAAGCTTTTCAAGGTATTAATATAAAAAGTAAAAGGTTTTCATTGTATATACATAAAAAGTTAAAGCTTTTCAAGGTATTAATATAAAAAGTAAAATGTTTTCATGGTATATACATAAAAAGTTAAAACTTTTCAAGGTATTAATATAAAAAGTAAAAGGTTTTCAAGGTATTAATATAAAAAGTAAAAGGTTTTCATGGTATATACATAAAAAGTTAAAACTTTTCAACGTATTAATATAAAAAGTAAAAGGTTTTCATGGTATATACATAAAAAGTTAAAACTTTTCAAAGTATTAATATAAAAAGTAAAAGGTTTTCATGGTATATACATAAAAAGTTAAAACTTTTCAAGGTATTAATATAAAAAGTAAAAGGTTTTCATGGTATATACATAAAAAGTTAAAACTTTTCAAGGTATTAATATAAAAAGTAAAAGGTTTTCATGGTATATACATAAAAAGTTCAAACATTTTAAGGTATTAATATAAAAAGTAAAAGGTTTTCATGGTATATACATAAAAAGTTAAAACTTTTCAAGGTATTAATATAAAAAGTAATAGGTATTCATGGTATATACATAAAAAGTTAAAACTTTTCAAGGTATTAATATAAAAAGTAATAGGTATTCATGGTATATACATAAAAAGTTAAAACTTTTCAAGGTATTAATATAAAAAGTAAAAGGTTTTCATGGTATATACATAAAAAGTTAAAACTTTTCAAGGTATTAATATAAAAAGTAAAAGGTTTTCATGGTATATACATAAAAAGTTTAAACTTTTCAAGGTAATAATATAAAAAGTAAAAAGTTTTCATGGTATATACATAAAAAGTTAAAGCTTTTCAAGGTATTAATATAAAAAGTAAAAAGTTTTCATGGTATATACATAAAAAGTTAAAGCTTTTCAAGGTATTAATATAAAAAGTAAAAGGTTTTCATGGTATATACATAAAAAGTTAAAACTTTTCAAGGTATTAATAAAAAAAGTAAAAGGTTTTCATGGTATATACATAAAAAGTTAAAACTTTTCAAGGTATTAATATAAAAAGTAAAAGGTTTTCATGGTATATACATAAAAAGTTAAAACTTTTCAAGGTATTAATATAAAAAGTAAAAGGTTTTCATGGTATATACATAAAAAGTTAAAACTTTTCAAGGTATTAATATAAAAAGTAAAAGGTTTTCATGGTATATACATAAAAAGTTAAAACTTTTCAAGGTATTAATATAAAAAGTAAAAGGTTTTCATGGTATATACATAAAAAGTTAAAACTTTTCAAGGTATTAATATAAAAAGTAAAAGGTTTTCATGGTATATACATAAAAAGTTTAAACTTTTCAAGGTATTAATATAAAAAGTAAAAGGTTTTCATGGTATATACATAAAAAGTTAAAACTTTTCAAGGTATTAATATAAAAAGTAAAAAGTTTTCATGGTATATACATAAAAATTTAAAACTTTCCAAGGTATTAATATAAAAAGTAAAAGGTTTTCATGGTATATACATAAAAAGTTTAAACTTTTCAAGGTATTAATATAAAAAGTAAAAGGTTTTCATGATATATACATAAAAAGTTAAAACTTTTCAAGGTATTAATATAAAAAGTAAAAGGTTTTCATGGTATATACATAAAAAGTTAAAACTTTTCAAGGTATTAATATAAAAAGTAAAAAGTTGTCATGGTATATACATAAAAAGTTAAAGCTTTTCAAGGTATTAATATAAAAAGTAAAAGGTTTTCATGGTATATACATAAAAACTTAAAACTTTTCAAGGTATTAATATAAAAAGTAAAAGGTTTTCATGGTATATACATAAAAAGTTAAAACTTTTCAAAGTATTAATATAAAAAGTAAAAGGTTTTCATGGTATATACATAAAAAGTTAAAACTTTTGAAGGTATTAATATAAAAAGTAAAAGGTTTTCATGGTATATACATAAAAAGTTAAAACTTTTCAAGGTATTAATATAAAAAGTAAAAGTTTTTCATGGTATATACATAAAAAGTTAAAACTTTTCAAGGTAATAATATAAAAATAAAAGATTTTCATGGTATATACATAAAAAGTAAAAACTTTTCAAGGTATTAATATAAAAAGTAAATGGTTTGCATGGTATATACATAAAAAGTTAAAACTTTTTAAGGTATTAATATAAAAAGTAAAAGGTTTTATCCACAACTGTCAAATAATGTACCCATAATTCCATTACTTTTTATCAATTAATAACCTTCGTTACTGTTGCTAATTGAATAATATTGACAGTTCGATGGAATAATATTATTCAATCGTTATGTCAAATTCAAATCTTACCTGTCAAATGAGTAAAACAAAATTACTTTTAAAAAATTTTTTCCTCATAAAAAGCCAAAGTTACATCAGCTTTATCATTTTTCATAATTTTATTTTCTTTTTAAACTTAAAATGTAGCTGAATAATTGGTTTAAGATTTTTATAATTTTGTTGTAACGAAGGTGCAAGTAATACCTAGCCTGCCATCTAGCGATCGTTGCTGCAACAACGATAACTACATTTGTCATTTGTCTATGTTTGTAAACAAACAATTTTTTGTATTTGTCATTGCAAAAATTCTACTTACCTAATATTTCAATACAAATATGTCTTCTGAAGACGAAATATGTTGTACACCTCCTGATATTAGAAAGTTAGCAGCAAGTGCAACAGAAAATTTGTTACCTGGCAAATCAAAAGGTAAATACGATGTCGTATATAAGAACTTCTTGGACTGGCAGCTCACGTACAAAACTTCATTTTCCGAAAGAGTTGTACTTGTATATTTTACGGAATTAGCGAAGAAGTATAAGTCATCTTCATTATGGGCTTATTATTCAATGCTTAAAAGCACACTTAATATATATCATAATATTCATATTGAAAGCTATATGAAGTTCAGGCGTTTTTAAAACGCCAGTCTGAAGGGCATCGTCTGAAGAAAGCCAAAACTTTTACACCAGAGGAAGTAAATAAATTTATAAAAGATGCACCAGATCAAATCTTTCTTCTGACCAAGGTATTTGTTACTATAATAATTAAATGTTTTCTAACCGAATCTTTTGTAAAGGTGGCTCTAATCATGGGATTAATGGGAGCCTGTCGCTCTAATGAGTTATATGCCATGGAAATTGTAGATGTACGGGATTACAATGAAGCTCTTATAGTGAATATACCTTTTACAAAAACGAAAACTTCTAGATCATTCACCATAACGGGTGAATTTTACAAAATATGCAAAAATTATATAAATCTTCGTCCATCTCATGCTCAATGCACTTCCTTTTTTTTGAATTATCAAAAGGGTAAACGTACTATACAAAAAGTAGGTATAAATAAATTATCTGCTATGGGCAAACAAATTGCCACGTTTCTGAAACTAAAAGATCCTGAAACCTATACCGGACATTCATTAAGAAGATCTGCAACCATTTGTGTCAGCTCAGGCGGTGACATTACAGCTGTAAAAAAGCTTGGAGGCTGCAAGTCTACCACCGTTGCGGCAGGTTACATAGACGATAATATTAATAATAAAATAAACAGAGCAAACAAAATTATTAATGAAATTAACAGAAATGATAACCCCTGCACTATAACAAGTTCGAATACAAATACAACAATAACCTAGACAATAACCAAAAAATATGACATAACTGGTAATTCAGCTCCAAACATAAATTTTAATAACTGTAATAACGTTAATAACTATTAATTATTACTTTAATAATTATTTAGTTATTTCTAATTTTATTAAAGTACTATCAGTGGAATTCTGTAAATCGTCCAATTACAGACGGTACTGTTATAACTCTAACAATGTATTTTTAATAAGATGATTGGCATATTTACGTCATAATTGAGAACTAAATATATAAATAAATATTTATCATTTACATATTTAGTTCAGTGTATAATTGGCAAATAAAATATAATTTTTTATGTAAGCATATAGTGATATCGGTACCGATTACTATCGGACAAGTTACAGAATCCTACATTATTGGACAGTTGTGGATAAAGTATAGTATTCTATTCGCATGTAATGGCTATTAATCATTCGAATGATTTACATCACTCGCCATTCGGCTCGTGATGCAAACTTTATTCTCATGATTAATAGCATACATTACATGCTCATTGAATAATATACTATTAATGGTTTATACATAAAAAGTTAAAACTTTTCAAGGTATTAATATAAAAAGTAAAAGGTTTTCATGGTATATACATAAAAAGTTAAAACTTTTCAAAGTATTAATATAAAAAGTAAAAGGTTTTCATGGTATATACATAAAAAGTTAAAGCTTTTCAAGGTATTAATATAAAAAGTAAAAGGTTTTCATGGTATATACATAAAAAGTTTAAACTTTTCAAGGTATTAATATAAAAAGTAAAAAGTTTTCATGGTATATACATAAAAAGTTAAAGCTTTTCAAGGTATTAATATAAAAAGTAAAAAGTTTTCATGGTATATACATAAAAAGTTTAAACTTTTCATGGTATTAATATAAAAAGTAAAAGGTTTTCATGGTATATACATAAAAAGTTAAAACTTTTCAAGGTATTAATATAAAAAGTAAAAGGTTTTCATGGTATATACATAAAAAGTTAAAACTTTTCAAGGTATTAATATAAAAAGTAAAAGTTTTTCATGGTAAATACATAAAAAGTTAAAACTTTTCAAGGTATTAATATAAAAATAAAAGATTTTCATGGTATATACATAAAAAGTAAAAACTTTTGAAGGTATTAATATAAAAAGTAAAAGGTTTTCATGGTATATACATAAAAAGTTAAAACTTTTCAAGGTATTAATATAAAAAGTAAAAGTTTTTCATGGTATATACATAAAAAGTTAAAACTTTTCAAGGTAATAATATAAAAATAAAAGATTTTCATGGTATATACATAAAAAGTAAAAACTTTTCAAGGTATTAATATAAAAAGTAAATGGTTTGCATGGTATATACATAAAAAGTTAAAACTTTTTAAGGTATTAATATAAAAAGTAAAAGGTGTTCATGGTTTATACATAAAAAGTTAAAACTTTTCAAGGTATTAATATAAAAAGTAAAAAGTTTTCATAGTATATACATAAAAAGTTAAAACTTTTCAAAGTATTAATATAAAAAGTAAAAGGTTTTCATAAAAAGTTAAAACTTTTCAAGGTATTAATATAAAAAGTAATAGGTATTCATGGTATATACATAAAAAGTTAAA
The DNA here is from genome assembly GCA_943142095.1 of Ophonus ardosiacus. Taxonomy (NCBI): domain Eukaryota; kingdom Metazoa; phylum Arthropoda; class Insecta; order Coleoptera; family Carabidae; genus Ophonus; species Ophonus ardosiacus. The sequence continues at coordinate 37,127,804 of OW964832.1, read as the reverse complement.
ACTTTTCAAGGTATTAATATAAAAAGTAAAATGTTTTCATGGTATATACATAAAAAGTTAAAACTTTTCAAGGTATTAATATAAAAAGTAAAAGGTTTTCATGGTATATACATAAAAAGTTTAAACTTTTCAAGGTATTAATATAAAAAGTAAAAAGTTTTCATGGTATATACATAAAAAGTTAAAGCTTTTCAAGGTATTAATATAAAAAGTAAAAAGTTTTCATGGTATATACATAATAAGTTTAAACTTTTCAAGGTATTAATATAAAAAGTAAAAGGTTTTCATGGTATATACATAAAAAGTTAAAACTTTTCAAGGTATTAATATAAAAAGTAAAAGGTTTTCATGGTATATACATAAAAAGTTAAAACTTTTCAAGGTATTAATATAAAAAGTAAAAGTTTTTCATGGTAAATACATAAAAAGTTAAAACTTTTCAAGGTATTAATATAAAAATAAAAGATTTTCATGGTATATACATAAAAAGTAAAAACTTTTCAAGGTATTAATATAAAAAGTAAAAGGTTTGCATGGTATATACATAAAAAGTTAAAACTTTTCAAGGTATTTATATAAAAAGAAAAAGGTTTTCATGGTATATACATAAAAAGTTCAAACATTTTAAGGTATTAATATAAAAAGTAAAAGGTTTTTATGGTATATACATAAAATGTTAAAGCTTTTCAAGGTATTAATATAAAAAGTAAAAGGTTTTCATGGTATATACATAAAAAGTTAAAACTTTTCAAGGTATTAATATAAAAAGTAAAAGGTTTTCATGGTATATATATAAAAAGTTAAAACTTTTCAAAGTATTAATATAAAAAGTAAAAGGTTTTCATAGTATGTACATAAAAAGTTCAAACTTTTCAAGGTATTAACATAAAAAGTAAAAGGTTTTCATGGTATATACATAAAAAGTTAAAACTTTTCAAGGTATTAATATAAAAAGTAAAAAGTTTTCATGGTATATACATAAAATGTTAAAGCTTTTCAAGGTATTAATATAAAAAGTAAAAGGTTTTCATGGTATATACATAAAAAGTTAAAACTTTTCAAGGTATTAATATAAAAAGTAAAAGGTTTTCATGGTATATACATAAAAAGTTAAAACTTTTCAAGGTATTAATATAAAAAGTAAAAGGTTTTCATGGTATATACATAAAAAGTTAAAACTTTTCAAAGTATTAATATAAAAAGTAAAAGGTTTTCATGGTATATACATAAAAAGTTAAAACTTTTCAAGGTATTAATATAAAAAGTAAAAGGTTTTCATGGTATATACATAAAAAGTTAAAACTTTTCAAGGTATTAATATAAAAAGTAAAAAGTTTTCATGGTATATACATAAAAAGTTAAAACTTTTCAAGGTATTAATATAAAAAGAAAAAGGTTTTCATGGTATATACATAAAAAGTTCAAACATTTTAAGGTATTAATATAAAAAGTAAAAGGTTTTTATGATATATACATAAAAAGTTCAAACATTTTAAGGTATTAATATAAAAAGTAAAAGGTTTTCATGGTATATACATAAAAAGTTCAAACATTTTAAGGTATTAATATAAAAAGTAAAAGGTTTTCATGGTATATACATAAAAAGTTAAAACTTTTCAAGGTATTAATATAAAAAGTAAAAGGTTTTCATGGTATATACATAAAAAGTTTAAACTTTTCAAGGTAATAATATAAAAAGTAAAAAGTTTTCATGGTATATACATAAAAAGTTAAAGCTTTTCAAGGTATTAATATAAAAAGTAAAAGGTTTTCATGGTATATACATAAAAAGTTAAAACTTTTCAAGGTATTAATATAAAAAGTAAAAGGTTTTCATGGTATATACATAAAAAGTTAAAACTTTTCAAAGTATTAATATAAAAAGTAAAAGGTTTTCATGGTATATACATAAAAAGTTAAAACTTTTCAAGGTATTAATATAAAAAGTAAAAGGTTTTCATGGTATATACATAAAAAGTTAAAACTTTTCAAGGTATTAATATAAAAAGTAAAAGGTTTTCATGGTATATACATAAAAAGTTAAAACTTTTCAAGGTATTAATATAAAAAGTAAAAGGTTTTCATGGTATATACATAAAAAGTTCAAACTTTTCAAGGTATTAATATAAAAAGTAAAAAGTTTTCATGGTATATACATAAAAAGTTAAAGCTTTTCAAGGTATTAATATAAAAAGTAAAAAGTTTTCATGGTAAATACATAAAAAGTTAAAGCTTTTCAAGGTATTAATATAAAAAGTAAAAGGTTTTCATGGTATATACATAAAAAGTTAAAACTTTTCAAGGTATTAATGAAAAAAGTAAAAGGTTTTCATGGTATATACATAAAAAGTTAAAACTTTTCAAGGTATTAATATAAAAAGTAAAAGGTTTTCATGGTATATACATAAAAAGTTAAAACTTTTCAAGGTATTAATATAAAAAGTAAAAGGTTTTCATGGTATATACATAAAAAGTTAAAACTTTTCAAGGTATTAATATAAAAAGTAAAAGGTTTTCATGGTATATACATAAAAAGTTAAAACTTTTCAAGGTATTAATATAAAAAGTAAAAGGTTTTCATGGTATATACATAAAAAGTTTAAACTTTTCAAGGTATTAATATAAAAAGTAAAAGGTTTTCATGGTATATACATAAAAAGTTAAAACTTTTCAAGGTATTAATATAAAAAGTAAAAAGTTTTCATGGTATATACATAAAAAGTTAAAACTTTTCAAGGTATTAATATAAAAAGTAAAAGGTTTTCATGGTATATACATAAAAAGTTTAAACTTTTCAAGGTATTAATATAAAAAGTAAAAGGTTTTCATGGTATATACATAAAAAGTTAAAACTTTTCAAGGTATTAATATAAAAAGTAAAAGGTTTTCATGGTATATACATAAAAAGTTAAAACTTTTCAAGGTATTAATATAAAAAGTAAAAAGTTTTCATGGTATATACATAAAAAGTTAAAGCTTTTCAAGGTATTAATATAAAAAGTAAAAGGTTTTCATGGTATATACATAAAAACTTAAAACTTTTCAAGGTATTAATATAAAAAGTAAAAGGTTTTCATGGTATATACATAAAAAGTTAAAACTTTTCAAAGTATTAATATAAAAAGTAAAAGGTTTTCATGGTATATACATAAAAAGTTAAAACTTTTCAAGGTATTAATATAAAAAGTAAAAGGTTTTCATGGTATATACATAAAAAGTTAAAACTTTTCAAGGTATTAATATAAAAAGTAAAAGGTTTTCATGGTATATACATAAAAAGTTAAAACTTTTCAAGGTATTAATATAAAAAGTAAAAGGTTTTCATGGTATATACATAAAAAGTTAAAACTTTTCAAGGTATTAATATAAAAAGTAAAAAGTTTTCATGGTATATACATAAAAAGTTAAAGCTTTTCAAGGTATTAATATAAAAAGTAAAAAGTTTTCATGGTATATACATAAAAAGTTAAAGCTTTTCAAGGTATTAATATAAAAAGTAAAAAGTTTTCATGGTATATACATAAAAAGTTAAAGCTTTTCAAGGTATTAATATAAAAAGTAAAAAGTTTTCATGGTATATACATAAAAAGTTAAAGCTTTTCAAGGTATTAATATAAAAAGTAAAAGGTTTTCATGGTATATACATAAAAAGTTAAAACTTTTCAAGGTATTAATATAAAAAGTAAAAGGTTTTCATGGTATATACATAAAAAGTTAAAACTTTTCAAAGTATTAATATAAAAAGTAAAAGGTTTTCATGGTATATACATAAAAAGTTAAAACTTTTCAAGGTATTAATATAAAAAGTAAAAGGTTTTCATAGTATATACATAAAAAGTTAAAACTTTTCAAGGTATTAATATAAAAAGTAAATGGTTTTCATGGTATATACATAAAAAGTTAAAACTTTTCAAGGTATTAATATAAAAAGTAAAAGGTTTTCATGGTATATACATAAAAAGTTAAAACTTTTCAAGGTATTAATATAAAAAGTAAAAGGTTTTCATGGTATATACATAAAAAGTTAAAACTTTCCAAGGTATTTAACGTATTGCATCAATTTATCACTATCAAAAGGCAAATTTCCGGACCTTCTGAAGCAAGTGAAAGTTATTGCTCTTTATAAAAACGGAGAAAAAAATTTAGTCTCAAACTATCGACCAATTACTTTAGTCTCATCTTTTCATAAAATATTTGAAAAAGTAATTTTGAGTAGGATTCAATCATTCCTTGAAAAGAATAAGATTCTAATTAGTGAACAACATGGGTTCAGAAAAGGACTTAGTACAACTTCAGCTATTGCAAATTTTTTGGATCCCATTTATAATGTCGTAGATAAAGGTAAAAACATATACGGAATATTCATTGATCTGTCAAAAGCGTTTGATTGTGTAAATCACTCAACTCTCATGAAAATCTTAGATTATTATGGTTTAAGAGGCATTTGTGCAGATTGGCTTTGGTCATATCTTCAAAACAGACAGCAAGTTGTGGTTTATGATAACAATAAATCTAATAAACATACCATTAACTATGGAGTACCACAGGGCTCGATTCTTGGCCCTACTTTATTCCTATTATACATAAATGGCATTAAAAGTATTTTAGAATCGTACAACTTCATTGCTTATGCTGATGATATTTCACTATTGTTGGAAAATGAGAATGACGCAAATAAGATATCTGATATAGTAACCAACTTATCTTCTTGGTTTGCATCTTTAAGCCTGTCTTTAAATGTTAAAAAAACCGTGTTAATTAATTTTTCAAACAAACAGGAAGATGTTGTATCAATTCATTGCAATAATCAACAACTACCTCAAGTTAGCAGTAGTAAAGTTCTAGGAATTCATATTCAGCAAAATTTAAAATGGGATGCACATATAGAAAAAATTTCTAACCAGCTAACTTCTTTATGTTACTTAATAAAAAGATTAAAATTAATGTCTGATGTAAATACAGCTAAAACCTTTTATTATTCTAAATTTTATCCCATATTAAGTTATGGTATTGTTTTCTGGGGATACTCACCTGCAGCTTGTAGAGTTTTTAAACTTCAGAAAACTGCAGTTAGAAATATTTTTTCTCTGCCTCCTAGAGCCTCTTGCAAAGACGTTTTTATAAAAGAGAATATCTTAAATTTAACTTGTCTCTATATTTACAATGTATTATTATATATTAGAGCAAATGAACATAATTTTCTAATACAAAAAGATATTCACAAATACGATACTCGCGGAAAAACGAATTTTAATCTCCCTATTATTAAACTTAATAAATGCGAGAATAACCTTAACTATATAGGATTAAAGTTTTACAATAAACTTCCACATTATTTAAAAGAAATTAAATCTGAAAATTGTTTTAAAACTTCATTAACAAAATTTCTTCTTCAAAAAAATTATTATCATTATAATGACTTTCTTTGTGATAAGTCCTAACTTTATTGCAAGCTGTAATTATTAAACTAATGATTATTTACTATTTTATTCTATTTTTATATATACATTTGACGCTTCTTATATCAATATTGTATTGATCAAAAAGAATTGAATAAATATTATTATTATTATTATTATTAATATAAAAAGTAAAAAGTTTTCATGGTATATACATAAAAAGTTAAAGCTTTTCAAGGTATTAATATAAAAAGTAAAAAGTTTTCATGGTATATACATAAAAAGTTAAAACTTTTCAAAGTATTAATATAAAAAGTAAAAGGTTTTCATAGTATATACATAAAAAGTTAAAACTTTTCAAGGTATTAATATAAAAAGTAAAAAGTTTTCATGGTATATACATAAAAAGTTAAAACTTTTCAAGGTATTAATATAAAAAGTAATAGGTATTCATGGTATATACATAAAAAGTTAAAACTTTTCAAAGTATTAATATAAAAAGTAAAAGGTTTTCATAGTATATACATAAAAAGTTAAAACTTTTCAAGGTATTAATATAAAAAGTAAAAAGTTTTCATGGTATATACATAAAAAGTTAAAACTTTTCAAGGTATTAATATAAAAAGTAATAGGTATTCATGGTATATACATAAAAAGTTAAAACTTTTCAAGGTATTAATATAAAAAATAAAAGGTTTTCATGGTATATACATAAAAAGTTAAAACTTTTCAAGGTATTAATATAAAAGGTTTTCATGGTATATACATTAAAAGTTAAAACTTTTCAACGTATTAATATATAAAGTAAAAGTTTTTCACGGTATATACATAAAAAGTTTAAACTTTTCAAGGTATAAATATAAAAAGTAAAAGGTTTTCATGGTATATACATAAAAAGTTAAAACTTTTCAAGGTATTAATATAAAAAGTAAAAAGTTTTCATGGTATATACATAATGAGTTAAAAGCTTTTCAAGGTATTAATATAAAAAGTAGAAAGTTTTCATGGTATATACATAAAAAGTTAAAGCTTTTCAAGGTATTAATATAAAAAGTAAAAGGTTTTCATGGTATATACATAAAAAGTTAAAACTTTTTAAGGTATTAATATAAAAAGTAAAAGGTTTTCATGGCATATACATAAAAAGTTAAAACTTTTCAAAGTATTAATATAAAAAGTAAAAGGTTTTCATGGTATATACATAAAAAGTTAAAACTTTTCAAGGTATTAATATAAAAAGTAAAAGGTTTTCATGGTATATACATAAAAAGTTAAAACTTTTCAAGGTATTAATATAAAAAGTAAAAGGTTTTCATGGTATATACATAAAAAGTTAAAACTTTTCAAGGTATTAATATAAAAAGTAAAAGGTTTTCATGGTATATACATAAAAAGTTAAAACTTTTCAAGGTATTAATATAAAAATAAACGATTTTCATGGTATATACAAAAAAAGTAAAAACTTTTCAAGGTATTAATATAAAAAGTAAAAGGTTTTCATGGTACATACATAAAAAGTTAAAACTTTTCAAAGTATTAATATAAAAAGTAAAAGGTTTTCATGGTATATACATAAAAAGTTAAACCTTTTCAAAGTATTAATATAAAAAGTAAAAGGTTTTCATGGTATATACATAAAAAGTTAAAACTTTTCAAGGTATTAATATAAAAAGTAAAAAGTTTTCATGGTATATACATAAAAAGTTAAAACTTTTCAAGGTATTAATATAAAAAGTAATAGGTATTCATGGTATATACATAAAAAGTTAAAACTTTTCAAGGTATTAATATAAAAAGTAAAAGGTTTTCATGGTATATACATAAAAAGTTAAAACTTTTCAAAGTATTAATATAAAAAGTAAAAGGTTTTCATGGTATATACATAAAAAGTTAAAACTTTTCAAGGTATTAATATAAAAAATAAAAGGTTTTCATGGTATATACATAAAAAGTTAAAACTTTTCAAGGTATTAATATAAAAAGTTTTCATGGTATATACATAAAAAGTTAAAACTTTTCAAGGTATTAATATAAAAAGTAAAAGGTTTTCATGGTATATACATAAAAAGTTAAAACTTTTCAAAGTATTAATATAAAAAGTAAAAGGTTTTCATGGTATATACATAAAGTTAAAACTTTTCAAGGTATTAATATAAAAAGTAAAAGGTTTTCATGGTATGTACATAAAAAGTTAAAACTTTTCAAGGTATTAATATAAAAAGTAAAAGGTTTTCATAGTATATACATAAAAAGTTTAAACTTTTCAAGGTATTAATATAAAAAGTAAAAAGTTTTCATGGTATATACATAAAAAGTTAAAGCTTTTCAAGGTATTAATATAAAAAGTAAAAGGTTTTCATGGTATATACATAAAAAGTTAAAACTTTTCAAGGTATTAATATAAAAAGTAAAAGGTTTGCATGGTATATACATAAAAAGTTAAAACTTTTTAAGGTATTAATATAAAAAGTAAAAGGTGTTCATGGTTTATACATAAAAAGTTAAAACTTTTCAAGGTATTAATATAAAAAGTAAAAAGTTTTCATGGTATATACATAAAAAGTTAAAGCTTTTCAAGGTATTAATATAAAAAGTAAAAGGTTTTCATGGTATATACATAAAAAGTTAAAACTTTTCAAGGTATTAATATAAAAAGTAAAAGGTTTTCATGGTATATACATAAAAAGTTAAAACTTTTCAAGGTATTAATATAAAAAGTAAAAGGTTTTCATGGTATATACATAAAAAGTTCAAACATTTTAAGGTATTAATATAAAAAGTAAAAGGTTTTCATGGTATATACATAAAAAGTTAAAACTTTTCAAGGTATTAATATAAAAAGTAATAGGTATTCATGGTATATACATAAAAAGTTAAAACTTTTCAAGGTATTAATATAAAAAGTAATAGGTATTCATGGTATATACATTAAAAGTTAAAACTTTTCAAGGTATTAATATAAAAAGTAAAAGGTTTTCATGGTATATACATAAAAAGTTAAAACTTTTCAAGGTATTAATATAAAAAGTAAAAGGTTTTCATGGTATATACATAAAAAGTTTAAACTTTTCAAGGTAATAATATAAAAAGTAAAAAGTTTTCATGGTATATACATAAAAAGTTAAAGCTTTTCAAGGTATTAATATAAAAAGTAAAAAGTTTTCATGGTATATACATAAAAAGTTAAAGCTTTTCAAGGTATTAATATATAAAGTAAAAGTTTTTCACGGTATATACATAAAAAGTTTAAACTTTTCAAGGTATAAATATAAAAAGTAAAAGGTTTTCATGGTATATACATAAAAAGTTAAAACTTTTGAAGGTATTAATATAAAAAGTGAAAGGTTTTCATGGTATATACATAAAAAGTTAAAACTTTTCAAGGTATTAATATAAAAAGTAAAAGTTTTTCATGGTATATACATAAAAAGTTAAAACTTTTCAAGGTATTAATATAAAAATAAAAGATTTTCATGGTATATACATAAAAAGTAAAAACTTTTCAAGGTATTAATATAAAAAGTAAAAGGTTTTCATGGTACATACATAAAAAGTTAAAACTTTTCAAAGTATTAATATAAAAAGTAAAAGGTTTTCATGGTATATACATAAAAAGTTAAACCTTTTCCAAGTATTAATATAAAAAGTAAAAGGTTTTCATGGTATATACATAAAAAGTTAAAACTTTTCAAGGTATTAATATAAAAAGTAAAAAGTTTTCATGGTATATACATAAAAAGTTAAAACTTTTCAAGGTATTAATATAAAAAGTAATAGGTATTCATGGTATATACATAAAAAGTTAAAACTTTTCAAGGTATTAATATAAAAAGTAAAAGGTTTTCATGGTATATACATAAAAAGTTAAAACTTTTCAAGGTATTAATATAAAAAGTAAAAGGTTTTCATGGTACATACATAAAAAGTTAAAACTTTTCAAAGTATTAATATAAAAAGTAAAAGGTTTTCATGGTATATACATAAAAAGTTAAAACTTTTCAAGGTATTAATATAAAAAGTAAAAAGTTTTCATGGTATATACATAAAAAGTTAAAACTTTTCAAGGTATTAATATAAAAAGTAATAGGTATTCATGGTATATACATAAAAAGTTAAAACTTTTCAAGGTATTAATATAAAAAGTAAAAGGTTTTCATGGTATATACATAAAAAGTTAAAACTTTTCAAAGTATTAATATAAAAAGTAAAAGGTTTTCATGGTATATACATAAAAAGTTAAAACTTTTCAAGGTATTAATATAAAAAATAAAAGGTTTTCATGGTATATACATAAAAAGTTAAAACTTTTCAAGGTATTAATATAAAAAGTTTTCATGGTATATACATAAAAAGTTAAAACTTTTCAAGGTATTAATATAAAAAGTAAAAGGTTTTCATGGTATATACATAAAAAGTTCAAACATTTTAAGGTATTAATATAAAAAGTAAAAGGTTTTCATATATATACATAAAAAGTTAAAACTTTTCAAGGTATTAATATAAAAAGTAATAGGTATTCATGGTATATACATAAAAAGTTAAAACTTTTCAAGGTATTAATATAAAAAGTAATAGGTATTCATGGTATATACATAAAAAGTTAAAACTTTTCAAGGTATTAATATAAAAAGTAAAAGGTTTTCATGGTATATACATAAAAAGTTAAAGCTTTTCAAGGTATTAATATAAAAAGTAAAAGGTTTTCATGGTATATACATAAAAAGTTAAAACTTTTCAAGGTATTAATATAAAAAGTAAAAGGTTTGCATGGTATATACATAAAAAGTTAAAACTTTTTAAGGTATTAATATAAAAAGTAAAAGGTGTTTATGGTTTATACATAAAAAGTTAAAACTTTTCAAGGTATTAATATAAAAAGTAAAAAGTTTTCATGGTATATACATAAAAAGTTAAAGCTTTTCAAGGTATTAATATAAAAAGTAAAAGGTTTTCATGGTATATACATAAAAAGTTAAAACTTTTCAAGGTATTAATATAAAAAGTAAAAGGTTTTCATGGTATATACATAAAAAGTTAAAACTTTTCAAAGTGTTAATATAAAAAGTAAAAGGTTTTCATGGTACATACATAAAAAGTTAAAACTTTTCAAGGTATTAATATAAAAAGTAAAAGGTTTTCATGGTATATACATAAAAAGTTAAAACTTTTCAAAGTATTAATATAAAAAGTAAAAGGTTTTCATGGTATATACATAAAAAGTTAAAACTTTTCAAGGTATTAATATAAAAAGTAAAAGGTTTTCATGGTATATACATAAAAAGTTAAAACTTTTCAAGGTATTAATATAAAAAGTAAAAGGTTTTCATGGTATATACATAAAAAGTTCAAACATTTTAAGGTATTAATATAAAAAGTAAAAGGTTTTCATGGTATATACATAAAAAGTTAAAACTTTTCAAGGTATTAATATAAAAAGTAATAGGTATTCATGGTATATACATAAAAAGTTAAAGCTTTTCAAGGTATTAATATAAAAAGTAAAAAGTTTTCATGGTATATACATAAAAAGTTAAAGCTTTTCAAGGTATTAATATAAAAAGTAAAAGGTTTTCATGGTATATACATAAAAAGTTAAAACTTTTCAAGGTATTAATATAAAAAGTAAAAGGTTTTCATGGCATATACATAAAAAGTTAAAACTTTTCAAGGTATTAATATAAAAAGTAAAAGGTTTTCATGGTATATACATAAAAAGTTAAAATTTTCAAGGTATTAATATAAAAAGTAAAAGGTTTTCATGGTATATACATAAAAAGTTAAAACTTTTCAAGGTATTAATATAAAAAGTAAAAGGTTTTCATGGTATATACATAAAAGTTTAAACTTTTCAAGGTATTAATATAAAAAGTAAAAGGTTTTCATGGTATATACATAAAAAGTTAAAACTTTTCAAGGTATTAATATAAAAAGTAAAAAGTTTTCATGGTATATACATAAAAAGTTAAAGCTTTTCAAGGTATTAATATAAAAAGTAAAAGGTTTCCATGGTATATACATAAAAAGTTAAAACTTTTCAAGGTATTAATATAAAAAGTAAAAGGTTTTCATGGTATATACATAAAAAGTTAAAACTTTTCAAGGTATTAATATAAAAAGTAAAAGGTTTTCATGGTATATACATAAAAAGTTCAAACATTTTAAGGTATTAATATAAAAAGTAAAAGGTTTTCATGGTATATACATAAAAAGTTAAAACTTTTCAAGGTATTAATATAAAAAGTAAAAGGTTTTCATGGTATATACATAAAAAGTTAAAACTTTTCAAGGTATTAATATAAAAAGTAAAAGGTTTTCATGGTATATACATAAAAAGTTAAAACTTTTCAAGGTATTAATATAAAAAGTAAAAGGTTTTCATGGTATATACATAAAAAGTTCAAACATTTTAAGGTATTAATATAAAAAGTAAAAGGTTTTCATGGTATATACATAAAAAGTTAAAACTTTTCAAGGTATTAATATAAAAAGTAATAGGTATTCATGGTATATACATAAAAAGTTAAAACTTTTCAAGGTATTAATATAAAAAGTAATAGGTATTCATGGTATATACATAAAAAGTTAAAACTTTTCAAGGTATTAATATAAAAAGTAAAAGGTTTTCATGGTATATACATAAAAAGTTAAAACTTTTCAAGGTATTAATATAAAAAGTAAAAGGTTTTCATGGTATATACATAAAAAGTTTAAACTTTTCAAGGTAATAATATAAAAAGTAAAAAGTTTTCATGGTATATACATAAAAAGTTAAAGCTTTTCAAGGTATTAATATAAAAAGTAAAAGGTTTTCATGGTATATACATAAAAAGTTAAAACTTTTCAAGGTATTAATATAAAAAGTAAAAGGTTTTCATGGTATATACATAAAAAGTTAAAACTTTTCAAGGTATTAATATAAAAAGTAAAAGGTTTTCATGGTATATACATAAAAAGTTAAAACTTTTCAAGGTATTAATATAAAAAGTAAAAGGTTTTCATGGTATATACATAAAAAGTTCAAACATTTTAAAGTATTAATATAAAAAGTAAAAGGTTTTCATGGTATATACATAAAAAGTTCAAACATTTTAAGGTATTAATATAAAAAGTAAAAGGTTTTCATGGTATATACATAAAAAGTTAAAACTTTTCAAGGTATTAATATAAAAAATAAAAAGTTTTCATGGTATATACATAAAAAGTTAAAGCTTTTCAAGGTATTACTATAAAAAGTAAAAAGTTTTCATGGTATATACATAAAAAGTTAAAGCTTTTCAAGGTATTAATATAAAAAGTAAAAAGTTTTCATGGTATATACATAAAAAGTTAAAACTTTTGAAGGTATTAATATAAAAAGTAAAAGGTTTTCATGGTATATACATAAAAAGTTAAAACTTTTCAAGGTAATAATATAAAAAGTAAAAAGTTTTCATGGTATATACATAAAAAGTTAAAGCTTTTCAAGGTATTAATATAAAAAGTAAAAGGTTTCCATGGTATATACATAAAAAGTTAAAACTTTTCAAGGTATTAATATAAAAAGTAAAAGGTTTTCATGGTATATACATAAAAAGTTAAAACTTTTCAAGGTATTAATATAAAAAGTAAAAGGTTTTCATGGTATATACATAAAAAGTTAAAACTTTTCAAAGTATTAATATAAAAAGTAAAAGGTTTTCATGGTATATACATAAAAAGTTAAAACTTTTCAAGGTATTAATATAAAAAGTAAAAGGTTTTCATGGTATATACATAAAAAGTTAAAACTTTTCAAGGTACTAATATAAAAAGTAAAAGGTTTTCATGGTATATACATAAAAAGTTCAAACATTTTAAGGTATTAATATAAAAAGTAAAAGGTTTTCATGGTATATACATAAAAAGTTAAAACTTTTCAAGGTATTAATATAAAAAGTAATAGGTATTCATGGTATATACATAAAAAGTTAAAACTTTTCAAGGTATTAATATAAAAAGTAATAGGTATTCATGGTATATACATAAAAAGTTAAAACTTTTCAAGGTATTAATATAAAATGTAAAAGGTTTTCATGGTATATACATAAAAAGTTAAAACTTTTCAAGGTATTAATATAAAAAGTAAAAGGTTTTCATGGTATATACATAAAAAGTTTAAACTTTTCAAGGTAATAATATAAAAAGTAAAAAGTTTTCATGGTATATACATAAAAAGTTAAAACTTTTCAAGGTATTAATATAAAAAGTAAAAGGTTTTCATGGTATATACATAAAAAGTTTAAACTTTTCAAGGTATTAATATAAAAAGTAAAAGGTTTTCGTGGCATATACATAAAAAGTTAAAACTTTTCAAGGTATTAATATAAAAAGTAAAAAGTTTTCATGGTATATACATAAAAAGTTAAAGCTTTTCAAGGTATTAATATAAAAAGTAAAAAGTTTTCATGGTATATACATAAAAAGTTAAAGCTTTTCAAGGTATTAATATAAAAAGTAAAAGGTTTTCATGGTATATACATAAAAAGTTAAAACTTTTCAAGGTATTAATATAAAAAGTAAAAGGTTTTCATGGTATATACATAAAAAGTTAAAACTTTTCAAGGTATTAATATAAAAAGTAAAAGGTTTTCATGGTATATACATAAAAAGTTAAAACTTTTCAAGGTATTAATATAAAAAGTAAAAGGTTTTCATGGTATATACATAAAAAGTTAAAACTTTTCAAGGTATTAATATAAAAAGTAAAAGGTTTTCATGGTATATACATAAAAGTTTAATCTTTTCAAGGTATTAATATAAAAAGTAAAAGGTTTTCATGGTATATACATAAAAAGTTTAAACTTTTCAAGGTAATAATATAAAAAGTAAAAAGTTTTCATGGTATATACATAAAAAGTTAAAGCTTTTCAAGGTATTAATATAAAAAGTAAAAGGTTTTCATGGTATATACATAAAAAGTTAAAACTTTTCAAGGTATTAATATAAAAAGTAAAAGGTTTTCATGGTATATACATAAAAAGTTAAAACTTTTCAAGGTTTTAATATAAAAAGTAAAAGGTTTTCATGGTATATACATAAAAAGTTAAAACTTTTCAAGGTATTAATATAAAAAGTAAAATGTTTTCATGGAATATACATAAAAAGTTAAAGCTTTTCAAGGTATTAATATAAAAAGTAAAAAGTTTTCATGGTATATACATAAAAAGTTAAAACTTTTGAAGGTATTAATATAAAAAGTAAAAGGTTTTCATGGTATATACATAAAAAGTTAAAACTTTTCAAGGTATTAATATAAAAAGTAAAAGTTTTTCATGGTATATACATAAAAAGTTAAAACTTTTCAAGGTATTAATATAAAAGTAAAAGGTTTTCATGGTATATACATAAAAAGTTAAAACTTTTCAAGGTTTTAATATAAAAAGTAAAAGGTTTTCATGGTATATACATAAAAAGTTAAAACTTTTCAAGGTATTAATATAAAAAGTAAAATGTTTTCATGGTATATACATAAAAAGTTAAAGCTTTTCAAGGTATTAATATAAAAAGTAAAAAGTTTTCATGGTATATACATAAAAAGTTAAAACTTTTGAAGGTATTAATATAAAAAGTAAAAGGTTTTCATGGTATATACATAAAAAGTTAAAACTTTTCAAGGTATTAATATAAAAAGTAAAAGGTTTTCATGGTATATACATAAAAAGGTAAACTTTTCAAGGTATTAATATAAAAAGTAAAAGGTTTTCATGGTATATACATAAAAGTTTAATCTTTTCAAAAAGTTTAAACTTTTCAAGGTAATAATATAAAAAGTAAAAAGTTTTCATGGTATATACATAAAAAGTTAAAGCTTTTCAAGGTATTAATATAAAAAGTAAAAGGTTTCCATGGTATATACATAAAAAGTTAAAACTTTTCAAGGTATTAACATAAAAAGTAAAAGGTTTTCATGGTATATACATAAAAAGTTAAAACTTTTCAAGGTATTAATATAAAAAGTAAAAGGTTTTCATGGTATATACATAAAAAGTTAAAACTTTTCAAAGTATTAATATAAAAAGTAAAAGGTTTTCATGGTATATACATAAAAAGTTAAAACTTTTCAAGGTATTAATATAAAAAGTAAAAGGTTTTTATGGTATATACATAAAAAGTTAAAACTTTTCAAGGTATTAATATAAAAAGTAAAAGGTTTTCATGGTATATACATAAAAAGTTCAAACATTTTAAGGTATTAATATAAAAAGTAAAAGGTTTTCATGGTATATACATAAAAAGTTAAAACTTTTCAAGGTATTAATATAAAAAGTAATAGGTATTCATGGTATATACATAAAAAGTTAAAACTTTTCAAGGTATTAATATAAAAAGTAATAGGTATTCATGGTATATACATAAAAAGTTAAAACTTTTCAAGGTATTAATATAAAAAGTAAAAGGTTTTCATGGTATATACATAAAAAGTTAAAACTTTTCAAGGTATTAATATAAAAAGTAAAAGGTTTTCATGGTATATACATAAAAAGTTTAAACTTTTCAAGGTAATAATATAAAAAGTAAAAGGTTTTCATGGTATATACATAAAAAGTTAAAACTTTTCAAGGTATTAATATAAAAAGTAAAAGGTTTTCATGGTATATACATAAAAAGTTAAAACTTTTCAAGGTTTTAATATAAAAAGTAAAAGGTTTTCATGGTATATACATAAAAAGTTAAAACTTTTCAAGGTATTAATATAAAAAGTAAAATGTTTTCATGGTATATACATAAAAAGTTAAAGCTTTTCAAGGTATTAATATAAAAAGTAAAAAGTTTTCATGGTATATACATAAAAAGTTAAAACTTTTGAAGGTATTAATATAAAAAGTAAAAGGTTTTCATGGTATATACATAAAAAGTTAAAACTTTTCAAGGTATTAATATAAAAAGTAAAAGTTTTTCATGGTATATACATAAAAAGTTAAAACTTTTCAAGGTATTAATATAAAAAGTAAAAGGTTTTCATGGTATATACATAAAAAGTTAAAACTTTTCAAGGTATTAATATAAAAAGTAAAAGGTTTTCATGGAATATACATAAAAAGTTAAAACTTTTCAAGGTATTAATATAAAAAGTAAAAGGTTTTCATGGTATATACATAAAAAGTTAAAACTTTTCAAGGTATTAATATAAAAAGTAAAAGATATTCATGGTATATACATAAAAAGTTAAAGCTTTTCAAGGTATTAATATAAAAAGTAAAAGGTTTTCATTGTATATACATAAAAAGTTAAAGCTTTTCAAGGTATTAATATAAAAAGTAAAAGGTTTTCATGGTATATACATAAAAAGTTAAAACTTTTCAAGGTATTAATATAAAAAGTAAAAGGTTTTCATGGTATATACATAAAAAGTTCAAACATTTTAAGGTATTAATATAAAAAGTAAAAGGTTTTCATGGTATATACATAAAAAGTTAAAACTTTTCAAGGTATTAATATAAAAAGTAATAGGTATTCATGGTATATACATAAAAAGTTAAAACTTTTCAAGGTATTAATATAAAAAGTAATAGGTATTCATGGTATATACATAAAAAGTTAAAGCTTTTCAAGGTATTAATATAAAAAGTAAAAGGTTTTCATGGTATATACATAAAAAGTTAAAACTTTTCAAGGTATTAATATAAAAAGTAAAAGGTTTTCATGGTATATACATAAAAAGTTAAAACTTTTCAAAGTATTAATATAAAAAGTAAAAGGTTTTCATGGTATATACATAAAAAGTTAAAACTTTTCAAGGTATTAATATAAAAAGTAAAAGGTTTTCATGGTATATACATAAAAAGTTAAAACTTTTCAAGGTATTAATATAAAAAGTAAAAGGTTTTCATGGTATATACATAAAAAGTTCAAACATTTCAAAGTATTAATATAAAAAGTAGAAGGTTTTCATGGTATATACATAAAAAGTTAAAACTTTTCAAGGTATTAATATAAAAAGTAAAAAGTTTTCATGGTATATACATAAAAAGTTAAAACTTTTCAAGGTATTAATATAAAAAGTAAAAGGTTTTCATGGTATATACATAAAAAGTTAAAACTTTTCAAGGTATTAATATAAAAAGTAAAAAGTTTTCATAGTATATACATAAAAAGTTAAAGCTTTTCAAGGTATTAATATAAAAAGTAAAAGGTTTTCATGGTATATACATAAAAAGTTAAAACTTTTCAAGGTATTAATATAAAAAGTAAAAGGTTTTCATGGTATATACATAAAAAGTTTATAATTTTCAAGGTATCAATATAAAAAGTAAAAGGTTTTCATGGTATATACATAAAAAGTTAAAACTTTTCAAGATATTAATATAAAAAGTAAAAGGTTTGCATGGTATATACATAAAAAGTTAAAACTTTTTAAGGTATTAATATAAAAAGTAAAAGGTGTTCATGGTTTATACATAAAAAGTTAAAACTTTTCAAGGTATTAATATAAAAAGTAAAAAGTTTTCATAGTATATACATAAAAAGTTAAAACTTTTCAAAGTATTAATATAAAAAGTAAAAGGTTTTCATAAAAAGTTAAAACTTTTCAAGGTATTAATATAAAAAGTAATAGGTATTCATGGTATATACATAAAAAGTTAAAACTTTTCAAGGTATTAATATAAAAAGTAAAATGTTTTCATAGTATATACATAAAAAGTTAAAACTTTTCAAGGTATTAACATAAAAAGTAAAAGGTTTTCATGGTACATACATAAAAAGTTAAAACTTTTCAAGGTATTAATATAAAAAGTAAAAGGTTTTCATGGTATATACATAAAAAGTTAAAACTTTTCAAGGTATTAATATAAAAAGTAAAAAGTTTTCATGGTATATACATAAAAAGTTAAACCTTTCAAGGTATTAATATAAAAAGAAAAAGGTTTTCATGGTATATACATAAAAAGTTCAAACATTTTAAGGTATTAATATAAAAAGTAAAAGGTTTTTATGATATATACATAAAATGTTAAAGCTTTTCAAGGTATTAATATAAAAAGTAAAAGGTTTTCATGGTATATACATAAAAAGTTAAAACTTTTCAAGGTATTAATATAAAAAGTAAAAGGTTTTCATGGTATATACATATAAAGTTAAAACTTTTCAAAGTATTAATATAAAAAGTAAAAGGTTTTCATAGTATGTACATAAAAAGTTAAAACTTTTCAAGGTATTAATATAAAAAGTAAAAGGTTTTCATGGTATATACATAAAAAGTTTAAAATTTTCAAGGTATTAATATAAAAAGTAAAAGGTTTTCATGGTATATACATAAAAAGTTAAAACTTTTCAAGTTATTAATATAAAAAGTAAAAATTTTTCATGGTATATACATAAAAAGTTAAAACTTTTCAAGGTTTTAATATAAAAAGTAAAAGATTTTCATGGTATATACATAAAAAGTTAAAGCTTTTCAAGGTATTAATATAAAAAGTAAAAGGTTTTCATTGTATATACATAAAAAGTTAAAACTTTTCAAGGTATTAATATAAAAAGTAAAAGGTTTTCATGGTATATACATAAAATGTTAAAACTTTTCAAGGTATTAATATAAAAAATTAAAGGTTTTCATGGTATATACATAAAAAGATAAAACTTTTCAATGTATTAGGATAAAAAGTAAAAGGTTTTCATGGTGTATACATAAAAAGTTAAAACTTTTCAAAAATTAATATAAAAAGTAAAAGGTTTTCACGGTATATACATAAAAAGTTTAAACTTTTCAAGGTATAAATATAAAAAGTAAAAGGTTTTCATGGTATATACATAAAAAGTTAAAACTTTTCAAGGTATTAATATAAAAAGTAAAAGGTTTTCATGGTATATACATAAAAAGTTTAAACTTTTCAAGGTAATAATATAAAAAGTAAAAAGTTTTCATGGTATATACATAAAAAGTTAAAGCTTTTCAAGGTATTAATATAAAAAGTAAAAAGTTTTCATGGTATATAAATAAAAAGTTAAAGCTTTTCAAGGTATTAGAATAAAAAGTAAAAGGTTTTCATGGTATATACATAAAAAGTTAAAACTTTTCAAGGTATTAATATAAAAAGTAAAAGGTTTTCATGGTATATACATAAAAAGTTAAAACTTTTCAAAGTATTAATATAAAAAGTAAAAGGTTTTCATGGTATATACATAAAAAGTTAAAACTTTTCAAGGTATTAATATAAAAAGTAAAAGGTTTTCATGGTATATACATAAAAAGTTAAAACTTTTCAAGGTATTAATATAAAAAGTAAAAGGTTTTCATGGTATATACATAAAAAGTTCAAACTTTTCAAGGTATTAATATAAAAAGTAAAAAGTTTTCATGGTATAAATATAAAAAGTAAAAAGTTTTCATAGTATATACATAAAAAAATTAAAACTTTTCAAGGTATTAACATAAAAAGTAAAAGGTTTTCATGGTACATACATAAAAAGTTAAAACTTTTCAAAGTATTAATATAAAAAGTAAAAGGTTTTCACGGTATATACATAAAAAGTTAAAACTTTTCAAGGTATTAATATAAAAAGTAAAAGGTTTTCATGGTATATACATAAAAAGTTAAAACTTTTCAAGGTATTAATATAAAAAGTAATAGGTATTCATGGTATATACATAAAAAGTTAAAACTTTTCAAGGTATTAATATAAAAAGTAAAAGGTTTTCATGGTATATACATAAAAAGTTTAAGCTTTTCAAGGTATTAATATAAAAAGTAAAAAGTTTTCATGGTATATACATAAAAAGTTAAAGCTTTTCAAGGTATTAATATAAAAAGTAAAAAGTTTTCATGGTATATACATAAAAAGTTAAAGCTTTTCAAGGTATTAATATAAAAAGTAAAAGGTTTTCATGGTATATACATAAAAAGTTAAAACTTTTTAAGGTATTAATATAAAAAGTAAAAGGTTTTCATGGTATATACATAAAAAGTTAAAACTTTTCAAAGTATTAATATAAAAAGTAAAAGGTTTTCATGGTATATACATAAAAAGTTAAAACTTTTCAAGGTATTAATATAAAAAGTAAAAGGTTTTCATGGTATATACATAAAAAGTTAAAACTTTTCAAGGTATTAATATAAAAAGTAAAAGGTTTTCATGGTATATACATAAAAAGTTCAAACATTTTAAGGTATTAATATAAAAAGTAAAAGGTTTTCATGGTATATACATAAAAAGTTCAAACATTTTAAGGTATTAATAAAAAAAGTAAAAGGTTTTCATGGTATATACATAAAAAGTTAAAACTTTTCAAGGTATTAATATAAAAAATAAAAAGTTTTCATGGTATATACATAAAAAGTTAAAGCTTTTCAAGGTATTAATATAAAAAGTAAAAAGTTTTCATGGTATATACATAAAAAGTTAAAGCTTTTCAAGGTATTAATATAAAAAGTAAAAAGTTTTCATGGTATATACATAAAAAGTTAAAACTTTTCAAGGTATTAATATAAAAAGTAAAAGGTTTTCATGGTATATACATAAAAAGTTTAAACTTTTCAAGGTATTAATATAAAAAGTAAAAGGTTTTCGTGGCATATACATAAAAAGTTAAAACTTTTCAAGGTATTAATATAAAAAGTAAAAAGTTTTCATGGTATATACATAAAAAGTTAAAGCTTTTCAAGGTATTAATATAAAAAGTAAAAAGTTTTCATGGTATATACATAAAAAGTTAAAGCTTTTCAAGGTATTAATATAAAAAGTAAAAGGTTTTCATGGTATATACATAAAAAGTTAAAACTTTTCAAGGTATTAATATAAAAAGTAAAAGGTTTTCATGGTATATACATAAAAAGTTAAAACTTTTCAAGGTATTAATATAAAAAGTAAAAGGTTTTCATGGTATATACATAAAAAGTTAAAACTTTTCAAGGTATTAATATAAAAAGTAAAAGGTTTTCATGGTATATACATAAAAAGTTAAAACTTTTCAAGGTATTAATATAAAAAGTAAAAGGTTTTCATGGTATATACATAAAAGTTTAATCTTTTCAAGGTATTAATATAAAAAGTAAAAGGTTTTCATGGTATATACATAAAAAGTTTAAACTTTTCAAGGTAATAATATAAAAAGTAAAAAGTTTTCATGGTATATACATAAAAAGTTAAAGCTTTTCAAGGTATTAATATAAAAAGTAAAAGGTTTTCATGGTATATACATAAAAAGTTAAAACTTTTCAAGGTATTAATATAAAAAGTAAAAGGTTTTCATGGTATATACATAAAAAGTTAAAACTTTTCAAGGTTTTAATATAAAAAGTAAAAGGTTTTCATGGTATATACATAAAAAGTTAAAACTTTTCAAGGTATTAATATAAAAAGTAAAATGTTTTCATGGAATATACATAAAAAGTTAAAGCTTTTCAAGGTATTAATATAAAAAGTAAAAAGTTTTCATGGTATATACATAAAAAGTTAAAACTTTTGAAGGTATTAATATAAAAAGTAAAAGGTTTTCATGGTATATACATAAAAAGTTAAAACTTTTCAAGGTATTAATATAAAAAGTAAAAGTTTTTCATGGTATATACATAAAAAGTTAAAACTTTTCAAGGTATTAATATAAAAGTAAAAGGTTTTCATGGTATATACATAAAAAGTTAAAACTTTTCAAGGTATTAATATAAAAAGTAAAAGGTTTTCATGGTATATACATAAAAAGTTAAAACTTTTCAAGGTATTAATATAAAAAGTAAAAGGTTTTCATGGTATATACATAAAAAGTTAAAACTTTTCAAGGTATTAATATAAAAAGTAAAAGATTTTCATGGTATATACATAAAAAGTTAAAGCTTTTCAAGGTATTAATATAAAAAGTAAAAGGTTTTCATTGTATATACATAAAAAGTTAAAGCTTTTCAAGGTATTAATATAAAAAGTAAAAGGTTTTCATGGTATATACATAAAAAGTTAAAGCTTTTCAAGGTATTAATATAAAAAGTAAAAGGTTTTCATTGTATATACATAAAAAGTTAAAGCTTTTCAAGGTATTAATATAAAAAGTAAAAGGTTTTCATGGTATATACATAAAAAGTTAAAACTTTTCAAGGTATTAATATAAAAAGTAAAAGGTTTTCATGGTATATACATAAAAAGTTCAAACATTTTAAGGTATTAATATAAAAAGTAAAAGGTTTTCATGGTATATACATAAAAAGTTAAAACTTTTCAAGGTATTAATATAAAAAGTAATAGGTATTCATGGTATATACATAAAAAGTTAAAACTTTTCAAGGTATTAATATAAAAAGTAAGTAAAAGGTTTTCATGGTATATACATAAAAAGTTAAAACTTTTCAAGGTATTAATATAAAAAGTAAAAGGTTTTCATGGTATATACATAAAAAGTTTAAACTTTTCAAGGTATTAATATAAAAAGTAAAAGGTTTTCATGGTATATACATAAAAAGTTAAAACTTTTCAAGGTATTAATATAAAAAGTAAAAAGTTTTCATGGTATATACATAAAAAGTTAAAACTTTTCAAGGTATTAATATAAAAAGTAAAAGGTTTTCATGGTATATACATAAAAAGTTTAAACTTTTCAAGGTATTAATATAAAAAGTAAAAGGTTTTCGTGGCATATACATAAAAAGTTAAAACTTTTCAAGGTATTAATATAAAAAGTAAAAGGTTTTCATGGTATATACATAAAAAGTTAAAACTTTTCAAGGTATTAATATAAAAAGTAAAAGGTTTTCATGGTATATACATAAAAAGTTAAAACTTTTCAAGGTATTAATATAAAAAGTAAAAGGTTTTCATGGTATATACATAAAAAGTTTAAACTTTTCAAGGTATTAATATAAAAAGTAAAAGGTTTTCATGGTATATACATAAAAAGTTAAAACTTTTCAAGGTATTAATATAAAAAGTAAAAGGTTTTCATGGTATATACATAAAAAGTTAAAACTTTTCAAGGTATTAATATAAAAAGTAAAAGGTTTTCATGGTATATACATAAAAAGGTAAACTTTTCAAGGTATTAATATAAAAAGTAAAAGGTTTTCATGGTATATACATAAAAGTTTAATCTTTTCAAAAAGTTTAAACTTTTCAAGGTAATAATATAAAAAGTAAAAAGTTTTCATGGTATATACATAAAAAGTTAAAGCTTTTCAAGGTATTAATATAAAAAGTAAAAGGTTTCCATGGTATATACATAAAAAGTTAAAACTTTTCAAGGTATTAACATAAAAAGTAAAAGGTTTTCATGGTATATACATAAAAAGTTAAAACTTTTCAAGGTATTAATATAAAAAGTAAAAGGTTTTCATGGTATATACATAAAAAGTTAAAACTTTTCAAAGTATTAATATAAAAAGTAAAAGGTTTTCATGGTATATACATAAAAAGTTAAAACTTTTCAAGGTATTAATATAAAAAGTAAAAGGTTTTCATGGTATATACATAAAAAGTTAAAACTTTTCAAGGTATTAATATAAAAAGTAAAAGGTTTTCATGGTATATACATAAAAAGTTCAAACATTTTAAGGTATTAATATAAAAAGTAAAAGGTTTTCATGGTATATACATAAAAAGTTAAAACTTTTCAAGGTATTAATATAAAAAGTAATAGGTATTCATGGTATATACATAAAAAGTTAAAACTTTTCAAGGTATTAATATAAAAAGTAATAGGTATTCATGGTATATACATAAAAAGTTAAAACTTTTCAAGGTATTAATATAAAAAGTAAAAGGTTTTCATGGTATATACATAAAAAGTTAAAACTTTTCAAGGTATTAATATAAAAAGTAAAAAGTTTTCATAGTATATACATAAAAAGTTAAAACTTTTCAAAGTATTAATATAAAAAGTAAAAGGTTTTCATAAAAAGTTAAAACTTTTCAAGGTATTAATATAAAAAGTAATAGGTATTCATGGTATATACATAAAAAGTTAAAACTTTTCAAGGTATTAATATAAAAAGTAAAAAGTTTTCATAGTATATACATAAAAAGTTAAAACTTTTCAAGGTATTAACATAAAAAGTAAAAGGTTTTCATGGTACATACATAAAAAGTTAAAACTTTTCAAGGTATTAATATAAAAAGTAAAAGGTTTTCATGGTATATACATAAAAAGTTAAAACTTTTCAAGGTATTAATATAAAAAGTAAAAAGTTTTCATGGTATATACATAAAAAGTTAAACCTTTCAAGGTATTAATATAAAAAGAAAAAGGTTTTCATGGTATATACATAAAAAGTTCAAACATTTTAAGGTATTAATATAAAAAGTAAAAGGTTTTTATGATATATACATAAAATGTTAAAGCTTTTCAAGGTATTAATATAAAAAGTAAAAGGTTTTCATGGTATATACATAAAAAGTTAAAACTTTTCAAGGTATTAATATAAAAAGTAAAAGGTTTTCATGGTATATACATATAAAGTTAAAACTTTTCAAAGTATTAATATAAAAAGTAAAAGGTTTTCATAGTATGTACATAAAAAGTTAAAACTTTTCAAGGTATTAATATAAAAAGTAAAAGGTTTTCATGGTATATACATAAAAAGTTTAAAATTTTCAAGGTATTAATATAAAAAGTAAAAGGTTTTCATGGTATATACATAAAAAGTTAAAACTTTTCAAGTTATTAATATAAAAAGTAAAAATTTTTCATGGTATATACATAAAAAGTTAAAACTTTTCAAGGTTTTAATATAAAAAGTAAAAGATTTTCATGGTATATACATAAAAAGTTAAAGCTTTTCAAGGTATTAATATAAAAAGTAAAAGGTTTTCATTGTATATACATAAAAAGTTAAAACTTTTCAAGGTATTAATATAAAAAGTAAAAGGTTTTCATGGTATATACATAAAATGTTAAAACTTTTCAAGGTATTAATATAAAAAATTAAAGGTTTTCATGGTATATACATAAAAAGATAAAACTTTTCAATGTATTAGGATAAAAAGTAAAAGGTTTTCATGGTGTATACATAAAAAGTTAAAACTTTTCAAAAATTAATATAAAAAGTAAAAGGTTTTCACGGTATATACATAAAAAGTTTAAACTTTTCAAGGTATAAATATAAAAAGTAAAAGGTTTTCATGGTATATACATAAAAAGTTAAAACTTTTCAAGGTATTAATATAAAAAGTAAAAGGTTTTCATGGTATATACATAAAAAGTTTAAACTTTTCAAGGTAATAATATAAAAAGTAAAAAGTTTTCATGGTATATACATAAAAAGTTAAAGCTTTTCAAGGTATTAATATAAAAAGTAAAAAGTTTTCATGGTATATAAATAAAAAGTTAAAGCTTTTCAAGGTATTAGAATAAAAAGTAAAAGGTTTTCATGGTATATACATAAAAAGTTAAAACTTTTCAAGGTATTAATATAAAAAGTAAAAGGTTTTCATGGTATATACATAAAAAGTTAAAACTTTTCAAAGTATTAATATAAAAAGTAAAAGGTTTTCATGGTATATACATAAAAAGTTAAAACTTTTCAAGGTATTAATATAAAAAGTAAAAGGTTTTCATGGTATATACATAAAAAGTTAAAACTTTTCAAGGTATTAATATAAAAAGTAAAAGGTTTTCATGGTATATACATAAAAAGTTCAAACTTTTCAAGGTATTAATATAAAAAGTAAAAAGTTTTCATGGTATAAATATAAAAAGTAAAAAGTTTTCATAGTATATACATAAAAAAATTAAAACTTTTCAAGGTATTAACATAAAAAGTAAAAGGTTTTCATGGTACATACATAAAAAGTTAAAACTTTTCAAAGTATTAATATAAAAAGTAAAAGGTTTTCACGGTATATACATAAAAAGTTAAAACTTTTCAAGGTATTAATATAAAAAGTAAAAGGTTTTCATGGTATATACATAAAAAGTTAAAACTTTTCAAGGTATTAATATAAAAAGTAATAGGTATTCATGGTATATACATAAAAAGTTAAAACTTTTCAAGGTATTAATATAAAAAGTAAAAGGTTTTCATGGTATATACATAAAAAGTTTAAGCTTTTCAAGGTATTAATATAAAAAGTAAAAAGTTTTCATGGTATATACATAAAAAGTTAAAGCTTTTCAAGGTATTAATATAAAAAGTAAAAAGTTTTCATGGTATATACATAAAAAGTTAAAGCTTTTCAAGGTATTAATATAAAAAGTAAAAGGTTTTCATGGTATATACATAAAAAGTTAAAACTTTTTAAGGTATTAATATAAAAAGTAAAAGGTTTTCATGGTATATACATAAAAAGTTAAAACTTTTCAAAGTATTAATATAAAAAGTAAAAGGTTTTCATGGTATATACATAAAAAGTTAAAACTTTTCAAGGTATTAATATAAAAAGTAAAAGGTTTTCATGGTATATACATAAAAAGTTAAAACTTTTCAAGGTATTAATATAAAAAGTAAAAGGTTTTCATGGTATATACATAAAAAGTTCAAACATTTTAAGGTATTAATATAAAAAGTAAAAGGTTTTCATGGTATATACATAAAAAGTTCAAACATTTTAAGGTATTAATAAAAAAAGTAAAAGGTTTTCATGGTATATACATAAAAAGTTAAAACTTTTCAAGGTATTAATATAAAAAATAAAAAGTTTTCATGGTATATACATAAAAAGTTAAAGCTTTTCAAGGTATTAATATAAAAAGTAAAAAGTTTTCATGGTATATACATAAAAAGTTAAAGCTTTTCAAGGTATTAATATAAAAAGTAAAAAGTTTTCATGGTATATACATAAAAAGTTAAAACTTTTCAAGGTATTAATATAAAAAGTAAAAGGTTTTCATGGTATATACATAAAAAGTTTAAACTTTTCAAGGTATTAATATAAAAAGTAAAAGGTTTTCGTGGCATATACATAAAAAGTTAAAACTTTTCAAGGTATTAATATAAAAAGTAAAAAGTTTTCATGGTATATACATAAAAAGTTAAAGCTTTTCAAGGTATTAATATAAAAAGTAAAAAGTTTTCATGGTATATACATAAAAAGTTAAAGCTTTTCAAGGTATTAATATAAAAAGTAAAAGGTTTTCATGGTATATACATAAAAAGTTAAAACTTTTCAAGGTATTAATATAAAAAGTAAAAGGTTTTCATGGTATATACATAAAAAGTTAAAACTTTTCAAGGTATTAATATAAAAAGTAAAAGGTTTTCATGGTATATACATAAAAAGTTAAAACTTTTCAAGGTATTAATATAAAAAGTAAAAGGTTTTCATGGTATATACATAAAAAGTTAAAACTTTTCAAGGTATTAATATAAAAAGTAAAAGGTTTTCATGGTATATACATAAAAGTTTAATCTTTTCAAGGTATTAATATAAAAAGTAAAAGGTTTTCATGGTATATACATAAAAAGTTTAAACTTTTCAAGGTAATAATATAAAAAGTAAAAAGTTTTCATGGTATATACATAAAAAGTTAAAGCTTTTCAAGGTATTAATATAAAAAGTAAAAGGTTTTCATGGTATATACATAAAAAGTTAAAACTTTTCAAGGTATTAATATAAAAAGTAAAAGGTTTTCATGGTATATACATAAAAAGTTAAAACTTTTCAAGGTTTTAATATAAAAAGTAAAAGGTTTTCATGGTATATACATAAAAAGTTAAAACTTTTCAAGGTATTAATATAAAAAGTAAAATGTTTTCATGGAATATACATAAAAAGTTAAAGCTTTTCAAGGTATTAATATAAAAAGTAAAAAGTTTTCATGGTATATACATAAAAAGTTAAAACTTTTGAAGGTATTAATATAAAAAGTAAAAGGTTTTCATGGTATATACATAAAAAGTTAAAACTTTTCAAGGTATTAATATAAAAAGTAAAAGTTTTTCATGGTATATACATAAAAAGTTAAAACTTTTCAAGGTATTAATATAAAAGTAAAAGGTTTTCATGGTATATACATAAAAAGTTAAAACTTTTCAAGGTATTAATATAAAAAGTAAAAGGTTTTCATGGTATATACATAAAAAGTTAAAACTTTTCAAGGTATTAATATAAAAAGTAAAAGGTTTTCATGGTATATACATAAAAAGTTAAAACTTTTCAAGGTATTAATATAAAAAGTAAAAGATTTTCATGGTATATACATAAAAAGTTAAAGCTTTTCAAGGTATTAATATAAAAAGTAAAAGGTTTTCATTGTATATACATAAAAAGTTAAAGCTTTTCAAGGTATTAATATAAAAAGTAAAAGGTTTTCATGGTATATACATAAAAAGTTAAAGCTTTTCAAGGTATTAATATAAAAAGTAAAAGGTTTTCATTGTATATACATAAAAAGTTAAAGCTTTTCAAGGTATTAATATAAAAAGTAAAAGGTTTTCATGGTATATACATAAAAAGTTAAAACTTTTCAAGGTATTAATATAAAAAGTAAAAGGTTTTCATGGTATATACATAAAAAGTTCAAACATTTTAAGGTATTAATATAAAAAGTAAAAGGTTTTCATGGTATATACATAAAAAGTTAAAACTTTTCAAGGTATTAATATAAAAAGTAATAGGTATTCATGGTATATACATAAAAAGTTAAAACTTTTCAAGGTATTAATATAAAAAGTAAGTAAAAGGTTTTCATGGTATATACATAAAAAGTTAAAACTTTTCAAGGTATTAATATAAAAAGTAAAAGGTTTTCATGGTATATACATAAAAAGTTTAAACTTTTCAAGGTATTAATATAAAAAGTAAAAGGTTTTCATGGTATATACATAAAAAGTTAAAACTTTTCAAGGTATTAATATAAAAAGTAAAAAGTTTTCATGGTATATACATAAAAAGTTAAAACTTTTCAAGGTATTAATATAAAAAGTAAAAGGTTTTCATGGTATATACATAAAAAGTTTAAACTTTTCAAGGTATTAATATAAAAAGTAAAAGGTTTTCGTGGCATATACATAAAAAGTTAAAACTTTTCAAGGTATTAATATAAAAAGTAAAAGGTTTTCATGGTATATACATAAAAAGTTAAAACTTTTCAAGGTATTAATATAAAAAGTAAAAGGTTTTCATGGTATATACATAAAAAGTTAAAACTTTTCAAGGTATTAATATAAAAAGTAAAAGGTTTTCATGGTATATACATAAAAAGTTTAAACTTTTCAAGGTATTAATATAAAAAGTAAAAGGTTTTCATGGTATATACATAAAAAGTTAAAACTTTTCAAGGTATTAATATAAAAAGTAAAAGGTTTTCATGGTATATACATAAAAAGTTAAAACTTTTCAAGGTATTAATATAAAAAGTAAAAGGTTTTCATGGTATATACATAAAAAGGTAAACTTTTCAAGGTATTAATATAAAAAGTAAAAGGTTTTCATGGTATATACATAAAAGTTTAATCTTTTCAAAAAGTTTAAACTTTTCAAGGTAATAATATAAAAAGTAAAAAGTTTTCATGGTATATACATAAAAAGTTAAAGCTTTTCAAGGTATTAATATAAAAAGTAAAAGGTTTCCATGGTATATACATAAAAAGTTAAAACTTTTCAAGGTATTAACATAAAAAGTAAAAGGTTTTCATGGTATATACATAAAAAGTTAAAACTTTTCAAGGTATTAATATAAAAAGTAAAAGGTTTTCATGGTATATACATAAAAAGTTAAAACTTTTCAAAGTATTAATATAAAAAGTAAAAGGTTTTCATGGTATATACATAAAAAGTTAAAACTTTTCAAGGTATTAATATAAAAAGTAAAAGGTTTTCATGGTATATACATAAAAAGTTAAAACTTTTCAAGGTATTAATATAAAAAGTAAAAGGTTTTCATGGTATATACATAAAAAGTTCAAACATTTTAAGGTATTAATATAAAAAGTAAAAGGTTTTCATGGTATATACATAAAAAGTTAAAACTTTTCAAGGTATTAATATAAAAAGTAATAGGTATTCATGGTATATACATAAAAAGTTAAAACTTTTCAAGGTATTAATATAAAAAGTAATAGGTATTCATGGTATATACATAAAAAGTTAAAACTTTTCAAGGTATTAATATAAAAAGTAAAAGGTTTTCATGGTATATACATAAAAAGTTAAAACTTTTCAAGGTATTAATATAAAAAGTAAAAAGTTTTCATAGTATATACATAAAAAGTTAAAACTTTTCAAAGTATTAATATAAAAAGTAAAAGGTTTTCATAAAAAGTTAAAACTTTTCAAGGTATTAATATAAAAAGTAATAGGTATTCATGGTATATACATAAAAAGTTAAAACTTTTCAAGGTATTAATATAAAAAGTAAAAAGTTTTCATAGTATATACATAAAAAGTTAAAACTTTTCAAGGTATTAACATAAAAAGTAAAAGGTTTTCATGGTACATACATAAAAAGTTAAAACTTTTCAAGGTATTAATATAAAAAGTAAAAGGTTTTCATGGTATATACATAAAAAGTTAAAACTTTTCAAGGTATTAATATAAAAAGTAAAAAGTTTTCATGGTATATACATAAAAAGTTAAACCTTTCAAGGTATTAATATAAAAAGAAAAAGGTTTTCATGGTATATACATAAAAAGTTCAAACATTTTAAGGTATTAATATAAAAAGTAAAAGGTTTTTATGATATATACATAAAATGTTAAAGCTTTTCAAGGTATTAATATAAAAAGTAAAAGGTTTTCATGGTATATACATAAAAAGTTAAAACTTTTCAAGGTATTAATATAAAAAGTAAAAGGTTTTCATGGTATATACATATAAAGTTAAAACTTTTCAAAGTATTAATATAAAAAGTAAAAGGTTTTCATAGTATGTACATAAAAAGTTAAAACTTTTCAAGGTATTAATATAAAAAGTAAAAGGTTTTCATGGTATATACATAAAAAGTTTAAAATTTTCAAGGTATTAATATAAAAAGTAAAAGGTTTTCATGGTATATACATAAAAAGTTAAAACTTTTCAAGTTATTAATATAAAAAGTAAAAATTTTTCATGGTATATACATAAAAAGTTAAAACTTTTCAAGGTTTTAATATAAAAAGTAAAAGATTTTCATGGTATATACATAAAAAGTTAAAGCTTTTCAAGGTATTAATATAAAAAGTAAAAGGTTTTCATTGTATATACATAAAAAGTTAAAACTTTTCAAGGTATTAATATAAAAAGTAAAAGGTTTTCATGGTATATACATAAAATGTTAAAACTTTTCAAGGTATTAATATAAAAAATTAAAGGTTTTCATGGTATATACATAAAAAGATAAAACTTTTCAATGTATTAGGATAAAAAGTAAAAGGTTTTCAGGGTGTATACATAAAAAGTTAAAACTTTTCAAAAATTAATATAAAAAGTAAAAGGTTTTCACGGTATATACATAAAAAGTTTAAACTTTTCAAGGTATAAATATAAAAAGTAAAAGGTTTTCATGGTATATACATAAAAAGTTAAAACTTTTCAAGGTATTAATATAAAAAGTAAAAGGTTTTCATGGTATATACATAAAAAGTTTAAACTTTTCAAGGTAATAATATAAAAAGTAAAAAGTTTTCATGGTATATACATAAAAAGTTAAAGCTTTTCAAGGTATTAATATAAAAAGTAAAAAGTTTTCATGGTATATAAATAAAAAGTTAAAGCTTTTCAAGGTATTAGAATAAAAAGTAAAAGGTTTTCATGGTATATACATAAAAAGTTAAAACTTTTCAAGGTATTAATATAAAAAGTAAAAGGTTTTCATGGTATATACATAAAAAGTTAAAACTTTTCAAAGTATTAATATAAAAAGTAAAAGGTTTTCATGGTATATACATAAAAAGTTAAAACTTTTCAAGGTATTAATATAAAAAGTAAAAGGTTTTCATGGTATATACATAAAAAGTTAAAACTTTTCAAGGTATTAATATAAAAAGTAAAAGGTTTTCATGGTATATACATAAAAAGTTCAAACTTTTCAAGGTATTAATATAAAAAGTAAAAAGTTTTCATGGTATAAATATAAAAAGTAAAAAGTTTTCATAGTATATACATAAAAAAATTAAAACTTTTCAAGGTATTAACATAAAAAGTAAAAGGTTTTCATGGTACATACATAAAAAGTTAAAACTTTTCAAAGTATTAATATAAAAAGTAAAAGGTTTTCACGGTATATACATAAAAAGTTAAAACTTTTCAAGGTATTAATATAAAAAGTAAAAGGTTTTCATGGTATATACATAAAAAGTTAAAACTTTTCAAGGTATTAATATAAAAAGTAATAGGTATTCATGGTATATACATAAAAAGTTAAAACTTTTCAAGGTATTAATATAAAAAGTAAAAGGTTTTCATGGTATATACATAAAAAGTTTAAGCTTTTCAAGGTATTAATATAAAAAGTAAAAAGTTTTCATGGTATATACATAAAAAGTTAAAGCTTTTCAAGGTATTAATATAAAAAGTAAAAAGTTTTCATGGTATATACATAAAAAGTTAAAGCTTTTCAAGGTATTAATATAAAAAGTAAAAGGTTTTCATGGTATATACATAAAAAGTTAAAACTTTTTAAGGTATTAATATAAAAAGTAAAAGGTTTTCATGGTATATACATAAAAAGTTAAAACTTTTCAAAGTATTAATATAAAAAGTAAAAGGTTTTCATGGTATATACATAAAAAGTTAAAACTTTTCAAGGTATTAATATAAAAAGTAAAAGGTTTTCATGGTATATACATAAAAAGTTAAAACTTTTCAAGGTATTAATATAAAAAGTAAAAGGTTTTCATGGTATATACATAAAAAGTTCAAACATTTTAAGGTATTAATATAAAAAGTAAAAGGTTTTCATGGTATATACATAAAAAGTTCAAACATTTTAAGGTATTAATAAAAAAAGTAAAAGGTTTTCATGGTATATACATAAAAAGTTAAAACTTTTCAAGGTATTAATATAAAAAATAAAAAGTTTTCATGGTATATACATAAAAAGTTAAAGCTTTTCAAGGTATTAATATAAAAAGTAAAAAGTTTTCATGGTATATACATAAAAAGTTAAAGCTTTTCAAGGTATTAATATAAAAAGTAAAAAGTTTTCATGGTATATACATAAAAAGTTAAAGCTTTTCAAGGTATTAATATAAAAAGTAAAAAGTTTTCATGGTAAATACATAAAAAGTTAAAGCTTTTCAAGGTATTAATATAAAAAGTAAAAGGTTTTCATGGTATATACATAAAAAGTTAAAACTTTTCAAGGTATTAATAAAAGAAGTAAAAGGTTTTCATGGTATATACATAAAATGTTAAAACTTTTCAAGGTATTAATATAAAAAGTAAAAGGTTTTCATGGTATATACATAAAAAGTTAAAACTTTTCAAGGTATTAATATAAAAAGTAAAAGGTTTTCATGGTATATACATAAAAAGTTAAAACTTTTCAAGGTATTAATATAAAAAGTAAAAGGTTTTCATGGTATATACATAAAAAGTTAAAACTTTTCAAGGTATTAATATAAAAAGTAAAAGGTTTTCATGGTATATACATAAAAAGTTAAAACTTTTCAAGGTATTAATATAAAAAGTAAAAGGTTTTCATGGTATATACATAAAAAGTTTAAACTTTTCAAGGTATTAATATAAAAAGTAAAAGGTTTTCATGGTATATACATAAAAAGTTAAAACTTTTCAAGGTATTAATATAAAAAGTAAAAAGTTTTCATGGTATATACATAAAAAGTTAAAACTTTTCAAGGTATTAATATAAAAAGTAAAAGGTTTTCATGGTATATACATAAAAAGTTTAAACTTTTCAAGGTATTAATATAAAAAGTAAAAGGTTTTCATGGTATATACATAAAAAGTTAAAACTTTTCAAGGTATTAATATAAAAAGTAAAAGGTTTTCATGGTATATACATAAAAAGTTAAAACTTTTCAAGGTATTAATATAAAAAGTAAAAAGTTGTCATGGTATATACATAAAAAGTTAAAGCTTTTCAAGGTATTAATATAAAAAGTAAAAGGTTTTCATGGTATATACATAAAAAGTTAAAACTTTTCAAGGTATTAATATAAAAAGTAAAAGGTTTTCCTGGTATATACATAAAAAGTTCAAACATTTTAAGGTATTAATATAAAAAGTAAAAGGTTTTCATGGTATATACATAAAAAGTTCAAACATTTTAAGGTATTAATAAAAAAAGTAAAAGGTTTTCATGGTATATACATAAAAAGTTAAAACTTTTCAAGGTATTAATATAAAAAATAAAAAGTTTTCATGGTATATACATAAAAAGTTAAAGCTTTTCAAGGTATTAATATAAAAAGTAAAAAGTTTTCATGGTATATACATAAAAAGTTAAAGCTTTTCAAGGTATTAATATAAAAAGTAAAAAGTTTTCATGGTATATACATAAAAAGTTAAAGCTTTTCAAGGTATTAATATAAAAAGTAAAAAGTTTTCATGGTAAATACATAAAAAGTTAAAGCTTTTCAAGGTATTAATATAAAAAGTAAAAGGTTTTCATGGTATATACATAAAAAGTTAAAACTTTTCAAGGTATTAATAAAAAAAGTAAAAGGTTTTCATGGTATATACATAAAAAGTTAAAACTTTTCAAGGTATTAATATAAAAAGTAAAAGGTTTTCATGGTATATACATAAAAAGTTAAAACTTTTCAAGGTATTAATATAAAAAGTAAAAGGTTTTCATGGTATATACATAAAAAGTTAAAACTTTTCAAGGTATTAATATAAAAAGTAAAAGGTTTTCAT
The DNA here is from genome assembly GCA_943142095.1 of Ophonus ardosiacus. Lineage (NCBI taxonomy): Eukaryota > Metazoa > Arthropoda > Insecta > Coleoptera > Carabidae > Ophonus > Ophonus ardosiacus. The sequence continues at coordinate 37,092,731 of OW964832.1, read as the reverse complement.
GGTATATACATAAAAAGTTAAAACTTTTCAAGGTATTAATATAAAAAGTAAAAGGTTTTCATGGTATATACATAAAAAGTTAAAACTTTTCAAGGTATTAATATAAAAAGTAAAAGGTTTTCATGGTATATACATAAAAAGTTTAAACTTTTCAAGGTATTAATATAAAAAGTAAAAGGTTTTCATGGTATATACATAAAAAGTTAAAACTTTTCAAGGTATTAATATAAAAAGTAAAAGGTTTTCATGGTATATACATAAAAAGTTAAAACTTTTCAAGGTATTAATATAAAAAGTAAAAAGTTGTCATGGTATATACATAAAAAGTTAAAGCTTTTCAAGGTATTAATATAAAAAGTAAAAGGTTTTCATGGTATATACATAAAAACTTAAAACTTTTCAAGGTATTAATATAAAAAGTAAAAGGTTTTCATGGTATATACATAAAAAGTTAAAACTTTTCAAAGTATTAATATAAAAAGTAAAAGGTTTTCATGGTATATACATAAAAAGTTAAAACTTTTGAAGGTATTAATATAAAAAGTAAAAGGTTTTCATGGTATATACATAAAAAGTTAAAACTTTTCAAGGTATTAATATAAAAAGTAAAAGTTTTTCATGGTATATACATAAAAAGTTAAAACTTTTCAAGGTAATAATATAAAAATAAAAGATTTTCATGGTATATACATAAAAAGTAAAAACTTTTCAAGGTATTAATATAAAAAGTAAATGGTTTGCATGGTATATACATAAAAAGTTAAAACTTTTTAAGGTATTAATATAAAAAGTAAAAGGTTTTAATGGTTTATACATAAAAAGTTAAAATTTTCAAAGTATTAATATAAAAAGTAAAAGGTTTTCATGGTATATACATAAAAAGTTAAAACTTTTCAAAGTATTAATATAAAAAGTAAAAGGTTTTCATGGTATATACATAAAAAGTTAAAGCTTTTCAAGGTATTAATATAAAAAGTAAAAGGTTTTCATGGTATATACATAAAAAGTTTAAACTTTTCAAGGTATTAATATAAAAAGTAAAAAGTTTTCATGGTATATACATAAAAAGTTAAAGCTTTTCAAGGTATTAATATAAAAAGTAAAAAGTTTTCATGGTATATACATAAAAAGTTAAAACTTTTCAAGGTATTAATATAAAAATAAAAGATTTTCATGGTATATACATAAAAAGTAAAAACTTTTGAAGGTATTAATATAAAAAGTAAAAGGTTTTCATGGTATATACATAAAAAGTTAAAACTTTTCAAGGTATTAATATAAAAAGTAAAAGTTTTTCATGGTATATACATAAAAAGTTAAAACTTTTCAAGGTAATAATATAAAAATAAAAGATTTTCATGGTATATACATAAAAAGTAAAAACTTTTCAAGGTATTAATATAAAAAGTAAATGGTTTGCATGGTATATACATAAAAAGTTAAAACTTTTTAAGGTATTAATATAAAAAGTAAAAGGTGTTCATGGTTTATACATAAAAAGTTAAAACTTTTCAAGGTATTAATATAAAAAGTAAAAGGTTTTCATGGTATATACATAAAAAGTTTAAACTTTTCAAGGTATTAATATAAAAAGTAAAAGGTTTTCATGGTATATACATAAAAAGTTAAAACTTTTCAAGGTATTAATATAAAAAGTAAAAGGTTTTCATGGTATATACATAAAAAGTTAAAACTTTTCAAGGTATTAATATAAAAAGTAAAAAGTTGTCATGGTATATACATAAGAAGTTAAAGCTTTTCAAGGTATTAATAATAATAATAATAATAATAATAATTTTATTTCCGGAGATCATAATTACATGACATGGGAAACGTCAACAAGAAAGTTACATAAAATCGTACAAATATGTACCACTAACGCATTAAATCATAATTAAAATAAAAATTTTATGACTTATCATTAAGAAATATAAAAAGTAAAAGGTTTTCATGGTATATACATAAAAAATTAAAACTTTTCAAGGTATTAATATAAAAAGTAAAAGGTTTTCATGGTATATACATAAAAAGTTAAAACTTTTCAAAGTATTAATATAAAAAGTAAAAGGTTTTCATGGTATATACATAAAAAGTTAAAACTTTTGAAGGTATTAATATAAAAAGTATAAGGTTTTCATGGTATATACATAAAAAGTTAAAACTTTTCAAGGTATTAATATAAAAAGTAAAAGTTTTTCATGGTATATACATAAAAAGTTAAAACTTTTCAAGGTAATAATATAAAAATAAAAGATTTTCATGGTATATACATAAAAAGTAAAAACTTTTCAAGGTATTAATATAAAAAGTAAATGGTTTGCATGGTATATACATAAAAAGTTAAAACTTTTTAAGGTATTAATATAAAAAGTAAAAGGTGTTCATGGTTTATACATAAAAAGTTAAAACTTTTCAAGGTATTAATATAAAAAGTAAAAAGTTGTCATGGTATATACATAAGAAGTTAAAGCTTTTCAAGGTATTAATATAAAAAGTAAAAGGTTTTCATGGTATATACATAAAAACTTAAAACTTTTCAAGGTATTAATATAAAAAGTAAAAGGTTTTCATGGTATATACATAAAAAGTTAAAACTTTTCAAAGTATTAATATAAAAAGTAAAAGGTTTTCATGGTATATACATAAAAAGTTAAAACTTTTCAAGGTATTAATATAAAAAGTAAAAAGTTTTCATGGTATACACATAAAAAGTTAAAACTTTTCAAGGTATTAATATAAAAAGTAAAAGGTTTTCATGGTATATACATAAAAAGTTAAAACTTTTCAAGGTATTAATATAAAAAGTAAAAAGTTGTCATGGTATATACATAAAAAGTTAAAGCTTTTCAAGGTATTAATATAAAAAGTAAAAGGTTTTCATGGTATAAACATAAAAACTTAAAACTTTTCAAGGTATTAATATAAAAAGTAAAAGGTTTTCATGGTATATACATAAAAAGTTAAAACTTTTCATAGTATTAATATAAAAAGTAAAAGGTTTTCATGGTATATACATAAAAAGTTAAAACTTTTGAAGGTATTAATATAAAAAGTAAAAGGTTTTCATGGTATATACATAAAAAGTTAAAACTTTTCAAGGTATTAATATAAAAAGTAAAAGTTTTTCATGGTATATACATAAAAAGTTAAAACTTTTCAAGGTAATAATATAAAAATTAAAAGGTTTTCATGGTATATACATAAAAAGTTAAAACTTTTCAAGGTATTAATATAAAAAGTAAAAGGTTTTCCTGGTATATACATAAAAAGTTCAAACATTTTAAGGTATTAATATAAAAAGTAAAAGGTTTTCATGGTACATACATAAAAAGTTCAAACATTTTAAGGTATTAATAAAAAAAGTAAAAGGTTTTCATGGTATATACATAAAAAGTTAAAACTTTTCAAGGTATTAATATAAAAAATAAAAAGTTTTCATGGTATATACATAAAAAGTTAAAGCTTTTCAAGGTATTAATATAAAAAGTAAAAAGTTTTCATGGTATATACATATAAAGTTAAAGCTTTTCAAGGTATTAATATAAAAAGTAAAAAGTTTTCATGGTATATACATAAAAAGTTAAAGCTTTTCAAGGTATTAATATAAAAAGTAAAAAGTTTTCATGGTAAATACATAAAAAGTTAAAGCTTTTCAAGGTATTAATATAAAAAGTAAAAGGTTTTCATGGTATATACATAAAAAGTTAAAACTTTTCAAGGTATTAATAAAAAAAGTAAAAGGTTTTCATGGTATATACATAAAAAGTTAAAACTTTTCAAGGTATTAATATAACAAGTAAAAGGTTTTCATGGTATATACATAAAAAGTTAAAACTTTTCAAGGTATTAATATAAAAAGTAAAAGGTTTTCATGGTATATACATAAAAAGTTAAAACTTTTCAAGGTATTAATATAAAAAGTAAAAGGTTTTCATGGTATATACATAAAAAGTTAAAACTTTTCAAGGTATTAATATAAAAAGTAAAAGGTTTTCATGGTATATACATAAAAAGTTAAAACTTTTCAAGGTATTAATATAAAAAGTAAAAGGTTTTCATGGTATATACATAAAAAGTTTAAACTTTTCAAGGTATTAATATAAAAAGTAAAAGGTTTTCATGGTATATACATAAAAAGTTAAAACTTTTCAAGGTATTAATATAAAAAGTAAAAAGTTTTCATGGTATATACATAAAAAGTTAAAACTTTTCAAGGTATTAATATAAAAAGTAAAAGGTTTTCATGGTATATACATAAAAAGTTTAAACTTTTCAAGGTATTAATATAAAAAGTAAAAGGTTTTCATGGTATATACATAAAAAGTTAAAACTTTTCAAGGTATTAATATAAAAAGTAAAAGGTTTTCATGGTATATACATAAAAAGTTAAAACTTTTCAAGGTATTTATATAAAAAGTAAAAAGTTGTCATGGTATATACATAAAAAGTTAAAGCTTTTCAAGGTATTAATATAAAAAGTAAAAGGTTTTCATGGTATATACATAAAAACTTAAAACTTTTCAAGGTATTAATATAAAAAGTAAAAGGTTTTCATGGTATATACATAAAAAGTTAAAACTTTTCAAAGTATTAATATAAAAAGTAAAAGGTTTTCATGGTATATACATAAAAAGTTAAAACTTTTGAAGGTACTAATATAAAAAGTAAAAGGTTTTCATGGTATATACATAAAAAGTAAAAACTTTTCAAGGTATTAATATAAAAAGTAAAAGTTTTTCATGGTATATACATAAAAAGTTAAAACTTTTCAAGGTAATAATATAAAAATAAAAGATTTTCATGGTATATACATAAAAAGTAAAAACTTTTCAAGGTATTAATATAAAAAGTAAATGGTTTGCATGGTATATACATAAAAAGTTAAAACTTTTTAAGGTATTAATATAAAAAGTAAAAGGTTTTAATGGTTTATACATAAAAAGTTAAAATTTTCAAAGTATTAATATAAAAAGTAAAAGGTTTTCATGGTATATACATAAAAAGTTAAAACTTTTCAAAGTATTAATATAAAAAGTAAAAGGTTTTCATGGTATATACATAAAAAGTTAAAGCTTTTCAAGGTATTAATATAAAAAGTAAAAGGTTTTCATGGTATATACATAAAAAGTTTAAACTTTTCAAGGTATTAATATAAAAAGTAAAAAGTTTTCATGGTATATACATAAAAAGTTAAAGCTTTTCAAGGTATTAATATAAAAAGTAAAAAGTTTTCATGGTATATACATAAAAAGTTAAAACTTTTCAAGGTATTAATATAAAAATAAAAGATTTTCATGGTATATACATAAAAAGTAAAAACTTTTGAAGGTATTAATATAAAAAGTAAAAGGTTTTCATGGTATATACATAAAAAGTTAAAACTTTTCAAGGTATTAATATAAAAAGTAAAAGGTTTTCATGGTATATACATAAAAAGTTTAAACTTTTCAAGGTATTAATATAAAAAGTAAAAAGTTTTCATGGTATATACATAAAAAGTTAAAGCTTTTCAAGGTATTAATATAAAAAGTAAAAAGTTTTCATGGTAAATACATAAAAAGTTAAAGCTTTTCAAGGTATTAATATAAAAAGTAAAAGGTTTTCATGGTATATACATAAAAAGTTAAAACTTTTCAAGGTATTAATAAAAAAAGTAAAAGGTTTTCATGGTATATACATAAAAAGTTAAAACTTTTCAAGGTATTAATATAAAAAGTAAAAGGTTTTCATGGTATATACATAAAAAGTTAAAACTTTTCAAGGTATTAATATAAAAAGTAAAAGGTTTTCATGGTATATACATAAAAAGTTAAAGCTTTTCAAGGTATTAATATAAAAAGTAAAAAGTTTTCATGGTAAATACATAAAAAGTTAAAGCTTTTCAAGGTATTAATATAAAAAGTAAAAGGTTTTCATGGTATATACATAAAAAGTTAAAACTTTTCAAGGTATTAATAAAAAAAGTAAAAGGTTTTCATGGTATATACATAAAAAGTTAAAACTTTTCAAGGTATTAATATAACAAGTAAAAGGTTTTCATGGTATATACATAAAAAGTTAAAACTTTTCAAGGTATTAATATAAAAAGTAAAAGGTTTTCATGGTATATACATAAAAAGTTAAAACTTTTCAAGGTATTAATATAAAAAGTAAAAGGTTTTCATGGTATATACATAAAAAGTTAAAACTTTTCAAGGTATTAATATAAAAAGTAAAAGGTTTTCATGGTATATACATAAAAAGTTAAAACTTTTCAAGGTATTAATATAAAAAGTAAAAGGTTTTCATGGTATATACATAAAAAGTTTAAACTTTTCAAGGTATTAATATAAAAAGTAAAAGGTTTTCATGGTATATACATAAAAAGTTAAAACTTTTCAAGGTATTAATATAAAAAGTAAAAAGTTTTCATGGTATATACATAAAAAGTTAAAACTTTTCAAGGTATTAATATAAAAAGTAAAAGGTTTTCATGGTATATACATAAAAAGTTTAAACTTTTCAAGGTATTAATATAAAAAGTAAAAGGTTTTCATGGTATATACATAAAAAGTTAAAACTTTTCAAGGTATTAATATAAAAAGTAAAAGGTTTTCATGGTATATACATAAAAAGTTAAAACTTTTCAAGGTATTAATATAAAAAGTAAAAAGTTGTCATGGTATATACATAAAAAGTTAAAGCTTTTCAAGGTATTAATATAAAAAGTAAAAGGTTTTCATGGTATATACATAAAAACTTAAAACTTTTCAAGGTATTAATATAAAAAGTAAAAGGTTTTCATGGTATATACATAAAAAGTTAAAACTTTTCAAAGTATTAATATAAAAAGTAAAAGGTTTTCATGGTATATACATAAAAAGTTAAAACTTTTGAAGGTACTAATATAAAAAGTAAAAGGTTTTCATGGTATATACATAAAAAGTTAAAACTTTTCAAGGTATTAATATAAAAAGTAAAAGTTTTTCATGGTATATACATAAAAAGTTAAAACTTTTCAAGGTAATAATATAAAAATAAAAGATTTTCATGGTATATACATAAAAAGTAAAAACTTTTCAAGGTATTAATATAAAAAGTAAATGGTTTGCATGGTATATACATAAAAAGTTAAAACTTTTTAAGGTATTAATATAAAAAGTAAAAGGTTTTAATGGTTTATACATAAAAAGTTAAAATTTTCAAAGTATTAATATAAAAAGTAAAAGGTTTTCATGGTATATACATAAAAAGTTAAAACTTTTCAAAGTATTAATATAAAAAGTAAAAGGTTTTCATGGTATATACATAAAAAGTTAAAGCTTTTCAAGGTATTAATATAAAAAGTAAAAGGTTTTCATGGTATATACATAAAAAGTTTAAACTTTTCAAGGTATTAATATAAAAAGTAAAAAGTTTTCATGGTATATACATAAAAAGTTAAAGCTTTTCAAGGTATTAATATAAAAAGTAAAAAGTTTTCATGGTATATACATAAAAAGTTAAAACTTTTCAAGGTATTAATATAAAAATAAAAGATTTTCATGGTATATACATAAAAAGTAAAAACTTTTGAAGGTATTAATATAAAAAGTAAAAGGTTTTCATGGTATATACATAAAAAGTTAAAACTTTTCAAGGTATTAATATAAAAAGTAAAAGTTTTTCATGGTATATACATAAAAAGTTAAAACTTTTCAAGGTAATAATATAAAAATAAAAGATTTTCATGGTATATACATAAAAAGTAAAAACTTTTCAAGGTATTAATATAAAAAGTAAATGGTTTGCATGGTATATACATAAAAAGTTAAAACTTTTTAAGGTATTAATATAAAAAGTAAAAGGTGTTCATGGTTTATACATAAAAAGTTAAAACTTTTCAAGGTATTAATATAAAAAGTAAAAGGTTTTCATGGTATATACATAAAAAGTTAAAACTTTTCAAGGTATTAATATAAAAAGTAAAAAGTTGTCATGGTATATACATAAAAAGTTAAAGCTTTTCAAGGTATTAATATAAAAAGTAAAAGGTTTTCATGGTATATACATAAAAACTTAAAACTTTTCAAGGTATTAATATAAAAAGTAAAAGGTTTTCATGGTATATACATAAAAAGTTAAAACTTTTCAAAGTATTAATATAAAAAGTAAAAGGTTTTCATGGTATATACATAAAAAGTTAAAACTTTTGAAGGTACTAATATAAAAAGTAAAAGGTTTTCATGGTATATACATAAAAAGTTAAAACTTTTCAAGGTATTAATATAAAAAGTAAAAGTTTTTCATGGTATATACATAAAAAGTTAAAACTTTTCAAGGTAATAATATAAAAATAAAAGATTTTCATGGTATATACATAAAAAGTAAAAACTTTTCAAGGTATTAATATAAAAAGTAAATGGTTTGCATGGTATATACATAAAAAGTTAAAACTTTTTAAGGTATTAATATAAAAAGTAAAAGGTTTTAATGGTTTATACATAAAAAGTTAAAATTTTCAAAGTATTAATATAAAAAGTAAAAGGTTTTCATGGTATATACATAAAAAGTTAAAACTTTTCAAAGTATTAATATAAAAAGTAAAAGGTTTTCATGGTATATACATAAAAAGTTAAAGCTTTTCAAGGTATTAATATAAAAAGTAAAAGGTTTTCATGGTATATACATAAAAAGTTTAAACTTTTCAAGGTATTAATATAAAAAGTAAAAAGTTTTCATGGTATATACATAAAAAGTTAAAGCTTTTCAAGGTATTAATATAAAAAGTAAAAAGTTTTCATGGTATATACATAAAAAGTTAAAACTTTTCAAGGTATTAATATAAAAATAAAAGATTTTCATGGTATATACATAAAAAGTAAAAACTTTTGAAGGTATTAATATAAAAAGTAAAAGGTTTTCATGGTATATACATAAAAAGTTAAAACTTTTCAAGGTATTAATATAAAAAGTAAAAGTTTTTCATGGTATATACATAAAAAGTTAAAACTTTTCAAGGTAATAATATAAAAATAAAAGATTTTCATGGTATATACATAAAAAGTAAAAACTTTTCAAGGTATTAATATAAAAAGTAAATGGTTTGCATGGTATATACATAAAAAGTTAAAACTTTTTAAGGTATTAATATAAAAAGTAAAAGGTGTTCATGGTTTATACATAAAAAGTTAAAACTTTTCAAGGTATTAATATAAAAAGTAAAAGGTTTTCATGGTATATACATAAAAAGTTTAAACTTTTCAAGGTATTAATATAAAAAGTAAAAGGTTTTCATGGTATATACATAAAAAGTTAAAACTTTTCAAGGTATTAATATAAAAAGTAAAAGGTTTTCATGGTATATACATAAAAAGTTAAAACTTTTCAAGGTATTAATATAAAAAGTAAAAAGTTGTCATGGTATATACATAAGAAGTTAAAGCTTTTCAAGGTATTAATATAAAAAGTAAAAGGTTTTCATGGTATATACATAAAAACTTAAAACTTTTCAAGGTATTAATATAAAAAGTAAAAGGTTTTCATGGTATATACATAAAAAGTTAAAACTTTTCAAAGTATTAATATAAAAAGTAAAAGGTTTTCATGGTATATACATAAAAAGTTAAAACTTTTGAAGGTATTAATATAAAAAGTATAAGGTTTTCATGGTATATACATAAAAAGTTAAAACTTTTCAAGGTATTAATATAAAAAGTAAAAGTTTTTCATGGTATATACATAAAAAGTTAAAACTTTTCAAGGTAATAATATAAAAATAAAAGATTTTCATGGTATATACATAAAAAGTAAAAAATTTTCAAGGTATTAATATAAAAAGTAAATGGTTTGCATGGTATATACATAAAAAGTTAAAACTTTTTAAGGTATTAATATAAAAAGTAAAAGGTTTTAATGGTTTATACATAAAAAGTTAAAACTTTTCAAGGTATTAATATAAAAAGTAAAAGGTTTTCATGGTATATACATAAAAAGTTAAAACTTTTCAAAGTATTAATATAAAAAGTAAAAGGTTTTCATGGTATATACATAAAAAGTTAAAGCTTTTCAAGGTATTAATATAAAAAGTAAAAGGTTTTCATGGTATATACATAAAAAGTTTAAACTTTTCAAGGTATTAATATAAAAAGTAAAAAGTTTTCATGGTATATACATAAAAAGTTAAAGCTTTTCAAGGTATTATTATAAAAAGTAAAAAGTTTTCATGGTATATACATAAAAAGTTTAAACTTTTCAAGGTATTAATATAAAAAGTAAAAGGTTTTCATGGTATATACATAAAAAGTTAAAACTTTTCAAGGTATTAATATAAAAAGTAAAAGGTTTTCATGGTATATACATAAAAAGTTAAAACTTTTCAAGGTATTAATATAAAAAGTAAAAGTTTTTCATGGTAAATACATAAAAAGTTAAAACTTTTCAAGGTATTAATATAAAAATAAAAGATTTTCATGGTATATACATAAAAAGTAAAAACTTTTGAAGGTATTAATATAAAAAGTAAAAGGTTTTCATGGTATATACATAAAAAGTTAAAACTTTTCAAGGTATTAATATAAAAAGTAAAAGTTTCTCATGGTATATACATAAAAAGTTAAAACTTTTCAAGGTAATAATATAAAAATAAAAGATTTTCATGGTATATACATAAAAAGTAAAAACTTTTCAAGGTATTAATATAAAAAGTAAATGGTTTGCATGGTATATACATAAAAAGTTAAAACTTTTTAAGGTATTAATATAAAAAGTAAAAGGTGTTCATGGTTTATACATAAAAAGTTAAAACTTTTTAAGGTATTAATATAAAAAGTAAAAAGTTTTCATAGTATATACATAAAAAGTTAAAACTTTTCAAAGTATTAATATAAAAAGTAAAAGGATTTCATAAAAAGTAAAAACTTTTCAAGGTATTAATATAAAAAGTAATAGGTATTCATGGTATATACATAAAAAGTTAAAACTTTTCAAGGTATTAATATAAAAAGTAAAAGGTTTTCATGGTATATACATAAAAAGTTAAAACTTTTCAAGGTATTAATATAAAAAGTAAAAGGTTTTCATGGTATATACATAAAAAGTTTAAACTTTTCAAGGTATTAATATAAAAAGTAAAAAGTTTTCATGGTATATACATAAAAAGTTAAAGCTTTTCAAGGTATTAATATAAAAAGTAAAAAGTTTTCATGGTAAATACATAAAAAGTTAAAGCTTTTCAAGGTATTAATATAAAAAGTAAAAGGTTTTCATGGTATATACATAAAAAGTTAAAACTTTTCAAGGTATTAATAAAAAAAGTAAAAGGTTTTCATGGTATATACATAAAAAGTTAAAACTTTTCAAGGTATTAATATAAAAAGTAAAAGGTTTTCATGGTATATACATAAAAAGTTAAAACTTTTCAAGGTATTAATATAAAAAGTAAAAGGTTTTCATGGTATATACATAAAAAGTTAAAACTTTTCAAGGTATTAATATAAAAAGTAAAAGGTTTTCATGGTATATACATAAAAAGTTAAAACTTTTCAAGGTATTAATATAAAAAGTAAAAGGTTTTCATGGTATATACATAAAAAGTTAAAACTTTTCAAGGTATTAATATAAAAAGTAAAAGGTTTTCATGGTATATACATAAAAAGTTTAAACTTTTCAAGGTATTAATATAAAAAGTAAAAGGTTTTCATGGTATATACATAAAAAGTTAAAACTTTTCAAGGTATTAATATAAAAAGTAAAAAGTTTTCATGGTATATACATAAAAAGTTAAAACTTTTCAAGGTATTAATATAAAAAGTAAAAGGTTTTCATGGTATATACATAAAAAGTTTAAACTTTTCAAGGTATTAATATAAAAAGTAAAAGGTTTTCATGGTATATACATAAAAAGTTAAAACTTTTCAAGGTATTAATATAAAAAGTAAAAGGTTTTCATGGTATATACATAAAAAGTTAAAACTTTTCAAGGTATTAATATAAAAAGTAAAAAGTTGTCATGGTATATACATAAAAAGTTAAAGCTTTTCAAGGTATTAATATAAAAAGTAAAAGGTTTTCATGGTATATACATAAAAACTTAAAACTTTTCAAGGTATTAATATAAAAAGTAAAAGGTTTTCATGGTATATACATAAAAAGTTAAAACTTTTCAAAGTATTAATATAAAAAGTAAAAGGTTTTCATGGTATATACATAAAAAGTTAAAACTTTTGAAGGTATTAATATAAAAAGTAAAAGGTTTTCATGGTATATACATAAAAAGTTAAAACTTTTCAAGGTATTAATATAAAAAGTAAAAGTTTTTCATGGTATATACATAAAAAGTTAAAACTTTTCAAGGTAATAATATAAAAATAAAAGATTTTCATGGTATATACATAAAAAGTAAAAACTTTTCAAGGTATTAATATAAAAAGTAAATGGTTTGCATGGTATATACATAAAAAGTTAAAACTTTTTAAGGTATTAATATAAAAGGTAAAAGGTTTTCATAGTATGTACATAAAAAGTTAAAACTTTTCAAGGTATTAATATAAAAAGTAAAAGGTTTTCATGGTATATACATAAAAAGTTAAAACTTTTCAAGGTATTAATATAAAAAGTAAAAGTTTTTCATGGTAAATACATAAAAAGTTAAAACTTTTCAAGGTATTAATATAAAAATAAAAGATTTTCATGGTATATACATAAAAAGTAAAAACTTTTCAAGGTATTAATATAAAAAGTAAAAGGTTTGCATGGTATATACATAAAAAGTTAAAACTTTTTAAGGTATTAATATAAAAAGTAAAAGGTTTTAATGGTTTATACATAAAAAGTTAAAACTTTTCAAGGTATTAATATAAAAAGTAAAAGGTTTTCATGGTATATACATAAAAAGTTAAAACTTTTCAAAGTATTAATATAAAAAGTAAAAGGTTTTCATGGTATATACATAAAAAGTTAAAGCTTTTCAAGGTATTAATATAAAAAGTAAAAGGTTTTCATGGTACATACATAAAAAGTTAAAACTTTTCAAAGTATTAATATAAAAAGTAAAAGGTTTTCATGGTGTATACATAAAAAGTTAAAACTTTTCAAGGTATTTATATAAAAAGAAAAAGGTTTTCATGGTATATACATAAAAAGTTCAAACATTTTAAGGTATTAATATAAAAAGTAAAAGGTTTTTATGGTATATACATAAAATGTTAAAGCTTTTCAAGGTATTAATATAAAAAGTAAAAGGTTTTCATGGTATATACATAAAAAGTTAAAACTTTTCAAGGTATTAATATAAAAAGTAAAAGGTTTTCATGGTATATATATAAAAAGTTAAAACTTTTCAAAGTATTAATATAAAAAGTAAAAGGTTTTCATAGTATGTACATAAAAAGTTCAAACTTTTCAAGGTATTAACATAAAAAGTAAAAGGTTTTCATGGTATATACATAAAAAGTTAAAACTTTTCAAGGTATTAATATAAAAAGTAAAAAGTTTTCATGGTATATACATAAAATGTTAAAGCTTTTCAAGGTATTAATATAAAAAGTAAAAGGTTTTCATGGTATATACATAAAAAGTTAAAACTTTTCAAGGTATTAATATAAAAAGTAAAAGGTTTTCATGGTATATACATAAAAAGTTAAAACTTTTCAAGGTATTAATATAAAAAGTAAAAGTTTTTCATGGTAAATACATCAAAAGTTAAAACTTTTCAAGGTATTAATATAAAAATAAAAGATTTTCATGGTATATACATAAAAAGTAAAAACTTTTCAAGGTATTAATATAAAAAGTAAAAGGTTTGCATGGTATATACATAAAAAGTTAAAACTTTTTAAGGTATTAATATAAAAAGTAAAAGGTTTTAATGGTTTATACATAAAAAGTTAAAACTTTTCAAGGTATTAATATAAAAAGTAAAAGGTTTTCATGGTATATACATAAAAAGTTAAGACTTTTCAAAGTATTAATATAAAAAGTAAAAGGTTTTCATGGTATATACATAAAAAGTTAAAGCTTTTCAAGGTATTAATATAAAAAGTAAAAGGTTTTCATGGTATATACATAAAAAGTTTAAACTTTTCAAGGTATTAATATAAAAAGTAAAAAGTTTTCATGGTATATACATAAAAAGTTAAAGCTTTTCAAGGTATTAATATAAAAAGTAAAAAGTTTTCATGGTATATACATAAAAAGTTTAAACTTTTCAAGGTATTAATATAAAAAGTAAAAGGTTTTCATGGTATATACATAAAAAGTTAAAACTTTTCAAGGTATTAATATAAAAAGTAAAAGGTTTTCATGGTATATACATAAAAAGTTAAAACTTTTCAAGGTATTAATATAAAAAGTAAAAGTTTTTCATGGTAAATACATAAAAAGTTAAAACTTTTCAAGGTATTAATATAAAAATAAAAGATTTTCATGGTATATACATAAAAAGTAAAAACTTTTCAAGGTATTAATATAAAAAGTAAAAGGTTTGCATGGTATATACATAAAAAGTTAAAACTTTTTAAGGTATTAATATAAAAAGTAAAAGGTTTTAATGGTTTATACATAAAAAGTTAAAACTTTTCAAGGTATTAATATAAAAAGTAAAAGGTTTTCATGGTATATACATAAAAAGTTAAAACTTTTCAAAGTATTAATATAAAAAGTAAAAGGTTTTCATGGTATATACATAAAAAGTTAAAGCTTTTCAAGGTATTAATATAAAAAGTAAAAGGTTTTCATGGTACATACATAAAAAGTTAAAACTTTTCAAAGTATTAATATAAAAAGTAAAAGGTTTTCATGGTGTATACATAAAAAGTTAAAACTTTTCAAGGTATTTATATAAAAAGAAAAAGGTTTTCATGGTATATACATAAAAAGTTCAAACATTTTAAGGTATTAATATAAAAAGTAAAAGGTTTTTATGGTATATACATAAAATGTTAAAGCTTTTCAAGGTATTAATATAAAAAGTAAAAGGTTTTCATGGTATATACATAAAAAGTTAAAACTTTTCAAGGTATTAATATAAAAAGTAAAAGGTTTTCATGGTATATATATAAAAAGTTAAAACTTTTCAAAGTATTAATATAAAAAGTAAAAGGTTTTCATAGTATGTACATAAAAAGTTCAAACTTTTCAAGGTATTAACATAAAAAGTAAAAGGTTTTCATGGTATATACATAAAAAGTTAAAACTTTTCAAGGTATTAATATAAAAAGTAAAAAGTTTTCATGGTATATACATAAAATGTTAAAGCTTTTCAAGGTATTAATATAAAAAGTAAAAGGTTTTCATGGTATATACATAAAAAGTTAAAACTTTTCAAGGTATTAATATAAAAAGTAAAAGGTTTTCATGGTATATACATAAAAAGTTAAAACTTTTCAAGGTATTAATATAAAAAGTAAAAGGTTTTCATGGTATATACATAAAAAGTTAAAACTTTTCAAAGTATTAATATAAAAAGTAAAAGGTTTTCATGGTATATACATAAAAAGTTAAAACTTTTCAAGGTATTAATATAAAAAGTAAAAGGTTTTCATGGTATATACATAAAAAGTTAAAACTTTTCAAGGTATTAATATAAAAAGTAAAAAGTTTTCATGGTATATACATAAAAAGTTAAAACTTTTCAAGGTATTAATATAAAAAGAAAAAGGTTTTCATGGTATATACATAAAAAGTTCAAACATTTTAAGGTATTAATATAAAAAGTAAAAGGTTTTTATGATATATACATTTCACGGTATATACATAAAAAGTTTAAACTTTTCAAGGTATAAATATAAAAAGTAAAAAGTTTTCATAGTATATACATAAAAAGTTAAAACTTTGCAAGGTATTAACATAAAAAGTAAAAGGTTTTCATTGTATATACATAAAAAGTTAAAACTTTTCATTTATTAATATAAAAAGTAAAAGGTTTTCATGGTATATACATAAAAAGTTCAAACATTTTAAGGTATTAATATAAAAAGTAAAAGGTTTTCATGGTATATACATAAAATGTTAAAACTTTTCAAGGTATTAATATAAAAAATTAAAGGTTTTCATGGTATATACATAAAAAGATAAAACTTTTCAAGGTATTAGTATAAAAAGTAAAAGGTTTTCATGGTGTATACATAAAAAGTTAAAACTTTTCAAAAATTAATATAAAAAGTAAAAGGTTTTCACGGTATATACATAAAAAGTTTAAACTTTTCAAGGTATAAATATAAAAAGTAAAAAGTTTTCATAGTATATACATAAAAAGTTAAAACTTTGCAAGGTATTAACATAAAAAGTAAAAGGTTTTCATGGTACATACATAAAAAGTTAAAACTTTTCAAAGTATTAATATAAAAAGTAAAAGGTTTTCATGGTATATACATAAAAAGTTAAAACTTTTCAAGGTATTAATATAAAAAGTAAAAGGTTTTCATGGTATATACATAAAAAGTTAAAACTTTTCAAGGTATTAATATAAAAAGTAATAGGTATTCATGGTATATACATAAAAAGTTAAAACTTTTCAAGGTATTAATATAAAAAGTAAAAGGTTTTCATGGTATATACATAAAAGGTTAAAACTTTTCAAGGTATTGATATAAAAAGTAAAAGGTTTTCATGGTATATACATAAAAAGTTTAAACTTTTCAAGGTAATAATATAAAAAGTAAAAAGTTTTCATGGTATATACATAAAAAGTTAAAGCTTTTCAAGGTATTAATATAAAAAGTAAAAGGTTTTCATGGTATATACATAAAAAGTTAAAACTTTTCAAGGTATTAATATAAAAAGTAAAAGGTTTTCATGGTATATACATAAAAAGTTAAAACTTTTCAAAGTATTAATATAAAAAGTAAAAGGTTTTCATGGTACATACATAAAAAGTTAAAAGTTTTCAAGGTATTAATATAAAAAGTAAAAGGTTTTCATGGTATATACATAAAAAGTAAAAACTTTTCAAGGTATTAATATAAAAAGTAAAAGGTTTTCATGGTATATACATAAAAAGTTCAAACTTTTCAAGGTATTAATATAAAAAGTAAAAAGTTTTCATGGTATATACATAAAAAGTAAAAACTTTTCAAGGTATTAATATAAAAAGTAAAAGGTTTTCATGGTATATACATAAAAAGTTAAAACTTTTCATAGTATTAATATAAAAAGTAAAAGGTTTTCATGGTATATACATAAAAAGTTAAAACTTTTCAAGGTATTAATATAAAAAGTAAAAGGTTTTCATGGTATATACATAAAAAGTTAAAACTTTTCAAGGTATTAATATAAAAAGTAAAAGGTTTTCATGGTATATACATAAAAAGTTAAAACTTTTCAAGGTATTAATATAAAAAGTAAAAGGTTTTCATGGTATATACATAAAAAGTTCAAATATTTTAAGGTATTAATATAAAAAGTAAAAGGTTTTCATGGTATATACATAAAAAGTTCAAACATTTTAAGGTATTAATAAAAAAAGTAAAAGGTTTTCATGGTATATACATAAAAAGTTAAAACTTTTCAAGGTATTAATATAAAAAATAAAAAGTTTTCATGGTATACATAAAAAGTTAAAGCTTTTCAAGGTATTAATATAAAAAGTAAAAAGTTTTCATGGTATATACATAAAAAGTTAAAGCTTTTCAAGGTATTAATATAAAAAGTAAAAAGTTTTCATGGTATATACATAAAAAGTTAAAGCTTTTCAAGGTATTAATATAAAAAGTAAAAGGTGTTCATGGTTTATACATAAAAAGTTAAAACTTTTCAAGGTATTAATATAAAAAGTAAAAAGTTTTCATAGTATATACATAAAAAGTTAAAACTTTTCAAAGTATTAATATAAAAAGTAAAAAGTTTTCATGGTGTATACATAAAAAGTTAAAACTTTTCAAGGTATTAATATAAAAAGTAATAGGTATTCATGGTATATACATAAAAAGTTAAAACTTTTCAAAGTATTAATATAAAAAGTAAAAGGTTTTCATGGTATATACATAAAAAGTTAAAACTTTTCAAGGTATTAATATAAAAAATAAAAGGTTTTCATGGTATATACATAAAAAGTTTAAACTTTTCAAGGTATTAATATAAAAAGTAAAAAGTTTTCATGGTATATACATAAAAAGTTAAAGCTTTTCAAGGTATTAATATAAAAAGTAAAAGGTTTTCATTGTATATACATAAAAAGTTAAAGCTTTTCAAGGTATTAATATAAAAAGTAAAAGGTTTTCATTGTATATACATGAAAAGTTAAAACTTTTCAAGGTATTAATATAAAAAGTAAAAGGTTTTCATGGTATATACATAAAAAGTTAAAACTTTTCAAGGTATTAATATAAAAAGTAAAAGGTTTTCATGGTATATACATAAAAAGTTAAAACTTTTCAAGGTATTAATATAAAAAGTAAAAGGTTTTCATGGTATATACATAAAAAGTTAAAACTTTTCAAGGTATTAATATAAAAAGTAAAAGGTTTTCATGGTATATACATAAAAAGTTAAAACTTTTCAAAGTATTAATATAAAAAGTAAAAGGTTTTCATGGTATATACATAAAAAGTTAAAACTTTTCAAGGTATTAATATAAAAAGTAAAAGGTTTTCATGGTATATACATAAAAAGTTAAAACTTTTCAAGGTATTAATATAAAAAGTAAAAGGTTTTCATGGTATATACATAAAAAGTTCAAACATTTTAAGGTATTAATATAAAAAGTAAAAGGTTTTCATGGTATATACATAAAAAGTTAAAACTTTTCAAGGTATTAATATAAAAAGTAATAGGTATTCATGGTATATACATAAAAAGTTAAAACTTTTCAAGGTATTAATATAAAAAGTAATAGGTATTCATGGTATATACATAAAAAGTTAAAACTTTTCAAGGTATTAATATAAAAAGTAAAAGGTTTTCATGGTATATACATAAAAAGTTAAAACTTTTCAAGGTATTAATATAAAAAGTAAAAGGTTTTCATGGTATATACATAAAAAGTTTAAACTTTTCAAGGTAATAATATAAAAAGTAAAAGGTTTTCATGGTATATACATAAAAAGTTAAAACTTTTCAAGGTATTAATATAAAAAGTAAAAGGTTTTCATGGTATATACATAAAAAGTTAAAACTTTTCAAGGTTTTAATATAAAAAGTAAAAGGTTTTCATGGTATATACATAAAAAGTTAAAACTTTTCAAGGTATTAATATAAAAAGTAAAATGTTTTCATGGTATATACATAAAAAGTTAAAGCTTTTCAAGGTATTAATATAAAAAGTAAAAAGTTTTCATGGTATATACATAAAAAGTTAAAACTTTTGAAGGTATTAATATAAAAAGTAAAAGGTTTTCATGGTATATACATAAAAAGTTAAAACTTTTCAAGGTATTAATATAAAAAGTAAAAGTTTTTCATGGTATATACATAAAAAGTTAAAACTTTTCAAGGTATTAATATAAAAAGTAAAAGGTTTTCATGGTATATACATAAAAAGTTAAAACTTTTCAAGGTATTAATATAAAAAGTAAAAGGTTTTCATGGTATATACATAAAAAGTTAAAACTTTTCAAGGTATTAATATAAAAAGTAAAAGGTTTTCATGGTATATACATAAAAAGTTAAAACTTTTCAAGGTATTAATATAAAAAGTAAAAGATTTTCATGGTATATACATAAAAAGTTAAAGCTTTTCAAGGTATTAATATAAAAAGTAAAAGGTTTTCATTGTATATACATAAAAAGTTAAAGCTTTTCAAGGTATTAATATAAAAAGTAAAAGGTTTTCATGGTATATACATAAAAAGTTAAAACTTTTCAAGGTATTAATATAAAAAGTAAAAGGTTTTCATGGTATATACATAAAAAGTTAAAACTTTTCAAGGTATTAATATAAAAAGTAATAGGTATTCATGGTATATACATAAAAAGTTAAAACTTTTCAAGGTATTAATATAAAAAGTAATAGGTATTCATGGTATATACATAAAAAGTTAAAACTTTTCAAGGTATTAATATAAAAAGTAAAAGGTTTTCATGGTATATACATAAAAAGTTAAAACTTTTCAAGGAATTAATATAAAAAGTAAAAGGTTTTCATGGTATATACATAAAAAGTTTAAACTTTTCAAGGTAATAATATAAAAAGTAAAAAGTTTTCATGGTATATACATAAAAAGTTAAAGCTTTTCAAGGTATTAATATAAAAAGTAAAAAGTTTTCATGGTATATACATAAAAAGTTAAAACTTTTCAAGGTATTAATATAAAAAGTAAAAGGTTTTCATGGTATATACATAAAAAGTTAAAACTTTTCAAAGTATTAATATAAAAAGTAAAAGGTTTTCATGGTATATACATAAAAAGTTAAAACTTTTCAAGGTATTAATATAAAAAGTAAAAGGTTTTCATGGTATATACATAAAAAGTTAAAACTTTTCAAGGTATTAATATAAAAAGTAAAAGGTTTTCATGGTATATACATAAAAAGTTCAAACATTTTAAAGTATTAATATAAAAAGTAAAAGGTTTTCATGGTATATACATAAAAAGTTCAAACATTTTAAGGTATTAATATAAAAAGTAAAAGGTTTTCATGGTATATACATAAAAAGTTAAAACTTTTCAAGGTATTAATATAAAAAATAAAAAGTTTTCATGGTATATACATAAAAAGTTAAAGCTTTTCAAGGTATTACTATAAAAAGTAAAAAGTTTTCATGGTATATACATAAAAAGTTAAAACTTTTCAAGGTATTAATATAAAAAGTAAAAAGTTTTCATAGTATATACATAAAAAGTTAAAGCTTTTCAAGGTATTAATATAAAAAGTAAAAGGTTTTCATGGTATATACATAAAAAGTTAAAACTTTTCAAGGTATTAATATAAAAAGTAAAAGTTTTTCATGGTATATACATAAAAAGTTTATATTTTTCAAGGTATCAATATAAAAAGTAAAAGGTTTTCATGGTATATACATAAAAAGTTAAAACTTTTCAAGATATTAATATAAAAAGTAAAAGGTTTGCATGGTATATACATAAAAAGTTAAAACTTTTTAAGGTATTAATATAAAAAGTAAAAGGTGTTCATGGTTTATACATAAAAAGTTAAAACTTTTCAAGGTATTAATATAAAAAGTAAAAAGTTTTCATAGTATATACATAAAAAGTTAAAACTTTTCTAAGTATTAATATAAAAAGTAAAAGGTTTTCATAAAAAGTTAAAACTTTTCAAGGTATTAATATAAAAAGTAATAGGTATTCATGGTATATACATAAAAAGTTAAAACTTTTCAAGGTATTAATATAAAAAGTAAAAAGTTTTCATAGTATATACATAAAAAGTTAAAACTTTTCAAGGTATTAACATAAAAAGTAAAAGGTTTTCATGGTACATACATAAAAAGTTAAAACTTTTCAAGGTATTAATATAAAAAGTAAAAGGTTTTCATGGTATATACATAAAAAGTTAAAACTTTTCAAGGTATTAATATAAAAAGTAAAAGGTTTTCATGGTATATACATAAAAAGTTCAAACATTTTAAAGTATTAATATAAAAAGTAAAAGGTTTTCATGGTATATACATAAAAAGTTCAAACATTTTAAGGTATTAATATAAAAAGTAAAAGGTTTTCATGGTATATACATAAAAATTTAAAACTTTTCAAGGTATTAATATAAAAAATAAAAAGTTTTCATGGTATATACATAAAAAGTTAAAGCTTTTCAAGGTATTACTATAAAAAGTAAAAAGTTTTCATGGTATATACATAAAAAGTTAAAGCTTTTCAAGGTATTAATATAAAAAGTAAAAAGTTTTCATGGTATATACATAAAAAGTTAAAACTTTTGAAGATATTAATATAAAAAGTAAAAGGTTTTCATGGTATATACATAAAAAGTTAAAACTTTTCAAGGTATTAATATAAAAAGTAAAAGTT
This sequence comes from Ophonus ardosiacus, assembly GCA_943142095.1. Classification (NCBI taxonomy): domain Eukaryota; kingdom Metazoa; phylum Arthropoda; class Insecta; order Coleoptera; family Carabidae; genus Ophonus; species Ophonus ardosiacus. The sequence continues at coordinate 37,070,850 of OW964832.1, read as the reverse complement.
TTTCATGGTATATACATAAAAAGTTAAAACTTTTCAAGGTATTAATATAAAAAGTAAAAGGTTTTCATGGTATATACATAAAAAGTTAAAACTTTTCAAGGTATTAACATAAAAAGTAAAAGGTTTTCATGGTACATACATAAAAAGTTAAAACTTTTCAAAGTATTAATATAAAAAGTAGAAGGTTTTCATGGTATATACATAAAAAGTTAAAACTTTTCAAGGTATTAATATAAAAAGTAAAAAGTTTTCATGGTATATACATAAAAAGTTAAAACTTTTCAAGGTATTAATATAAAAAGTAAAAGGTTTTCATGGTATATACATAAAAAGTTAAAACTTTTCAAGGTATTAATATAAAAAGTAAAAAGTTTTCATAGTATATACATAAAAAGTTAAAGCTTTTCAAGGTATTAATATAAAAAGTAAAAGGTTTTCATGGTATATACATAAATAGTTAAAACTTTGCAAGGTATTAATATAAAAAGTAAAAGGTTTTCATGGTATATACATAAAAAGTTTATAATTTTCAAGGTATTAATATAAAAAGTAAAAGGTTTTCATGGTATATACATAAAAAGTTAAAACTTTTCAAGATATTAATATAAAAAGTAAAAGGTTTGCATGGTATATACATAAAACGTTAAAACTTTTTAAGGTATTAATATAAAAAGTAAAAGGTGTTCATGGTTTATACATAAAAAGTTAAAACTTTTCAAGGTATTAATATAAAAAGTAAAAAGTTTTCATAGTATATACATAAAAAGTTAAAACTTTTCAAAGTATTAATATAAAAAGTAAAAGGTTTTCATAAAAAGTTAAAACTTTTCAAGGTATTAATATAAAAAGTAATAGGTATTCATGGTATATACATAAAAAGTTAAAACTTTTCAAGGTATTAATATAAAAAGTAAAAAGTTTTCATAGTATATACATAAAAAGTTAAAACTTTTCAAGGTATTAACATAAAAAGTAAAAGGTTTTCATGGTACATACATAAAAAGTTAAAACTTTTCAAGGTATTAATATAAAAAGTAAAAGGTTTTCATGGTATATACATAAAAAGTTAAAACTTTTCAAGGTATTAATATAAAAAGTAAAAAGTTTTCATGGTATATACATAAAAAGTTAAAACTTTTCAAGGTATTAATATAAAAAGAAAAAGGTTTTCATGGTATATACATAAAAAGTTCAAACATTTTAAGGTATTAATATAAAAAGTAGAAGGTTTTTATGATATATACATAAAATGTTAAAGCTTTTCAAGGTATTAATATAAAAAGTAAAAGGTTTTCATGGTATATACATAAAAAGTTAAAACTTTTCAAGGTATTAATATAAAAAGTAAAAGGTTTTCATGGTATATACATAAAAAGTTAAAACTTTTCAAAGTATTAATATAAAAAGTAAAAGGTTTTCATAGTATGTACTTAAAAAGTTAAAACTTTTCAAGGTATTAATATAAAAAGTAAAAGGTTTTCATGGTATATACATAAAAAGTTTAAAATTTTCAAGGTATTAATATAAAAAGTAAAAGGTTTTCATGGTATATACATAAAAAGTTAAAACTTTTCAAGGTATTAATATAAAAAGTAAAAATTTTTCATGGTATATACATAAAAAGTTAAAACTTTTCAAGGTTTTAATATAAAAAGTAAAAGATTTTCATGGTATATACATAAAAAGTTAAAGCTTTTCAAGGTATTAATATAAAAAGTAAAAGGTTTTCATTGTATATACATAAAAAGTTAAAACTTTTCAAGGTATTAATATAAAAAGTAAAAGGTTTTCATGGTATATACATAAAATGTTAAAACTTTTCAAGGTATTAATATAAAAAATTAAAGGTTTTCATGGTATATACATAAAAAGATAAAACTTTTCAAGGTATTAGGATAAAAAGTAAAAGGTTTTCATGGTGTATACATAAAAAGTTAAAACTTTTCAAAAATTAATATAAAAAGTAAAAGGTTTTCACGGTATATACATAAAAAGTTTAAACTTTTCAAGGTATAAATATAAAAAGTAAAAGGTTTTCATGGTATATACATAAAAAGTTAAAACTTTTCAAGGTATTAATATAAAAAGTAAAAGGTTTTCATGGTATATACATAAAAAGTTTAAACTTTTCAAGGTAATAATATAAAAAGTAAAAAGTTTTCATGGTATATACATAAAAAGTTAAAGCTTTTCAAGGTATTAATATAAAAAGTAAAAAGTTTTCATGGTATATAAATAAAAAGTTAAAGCTTTTCAAGGTATTAGAATAAAAAGTAAAAGGTTTTCATGGTATATACATAAAAAGTTAAAACTTTTCAAGGTATTAATATAAAAAGTAAAAGGTTTTCATGGTATATACATAAAAAGTTAAAACTTTTCAAAGTATTAATATAAAAAGTAAAAGGTTTTCATGGTATATACATAAAAAGTTAAAACTTTTCAAGGTATTAATATAAAAAGTAAAAGGTTTTCATGGTATATACATAAAAAGTTAAAACTTTTCAAGGTATTAATATAAAAAGTAAAAGGTTTTCATGGTATATACATAAAAAGTTCAAACTTTTCAAGGTATTAATATAAAAAGTAAAAAGTTTTCATGGTATAAATATAAAAAGTAAAAAGTTTTCATAGTATATACATAAAAAAATTAAAATTTTCAAGGTATTAACATAAAAAGTAAAAGGTTTTCATGGTACATACATAAAAAGTTAAAACTTTTCAAAGTATTAATATAAAAAGTAAAAGGTTTTCACGGTATATACATAAAAAGTTAAAACTTTTCAAGGTATTAATATAAAAAGTAAAAGGTTTTCATGGTATATACATAAAAAGTTAAAACTTTTCAAGGTATTAATATAAAAAGTAATAGGTATTCATGGTATATACATAAAAAGTTAAAACTTTTCAAGGTATTAATATAAAAAGTAAAAGGTTTTCATGGTATATACATAAAAAATTAAAACTTTTCAAGGTATTAATATAAAAAGTAAAAGGTTTTCATGGTATATACATAAAAAGTTAAAGCTTTTCAAGGTATTAATATAAAAAGTAAAAAGTTTTCATGGTATATACATAAAAAGTTAAAGCTTTTCAAGGTATTAATATAAAAAGTAAAAAGTTTTCATGGTATATACATAAAAAGTTAAAGCTTTTCAAGGTATTAATATAAAAAGTAAAAGGTTTTCATGGTATATACATAAAAAGTTAAAACTTTTTAAGGTATTAATATAAAAAGTAAAAGGTTTTCATGGTATATACATAAAAAGTTAAAACTTTTCAAAGTATTAATATAAAAAGTAAAAGGTTTTCATGGTATATACATAAAAAGTTAAAACTTTTCAAGGTATTAATATAAAAAGTAAAAGGTTTTCATGGTATATACATAAAAAGTTAAAACTTTTCAAGGTATTAATATAAAAAGTAAAAGGTTTTCATGGTATATACATAAAAAGTTCAAACATTTTAAGGTATTAATATAAAAAGTAAAAGGTTTTCATGGTATATACATAAAAAGTTCAAACATTTTAAGGTATTAATAAAAAAAGTAAAAGGTTTTCATGGTATATACATAAAAAGTTAAAACTTTTCAAGGTATTAATATAAAAAATAAAAAGTTTTCATGGTATATACATAAAAAGTTAAAGCTTTTCAAGGTATTAATATAAAAAGTAAAAAGTTTTCATGGTATATACATAAAAAGTTAAAGCTTTTCAAGGTATTAATATAAAAAGTAAAAAGTTTTCATGGTATATACATAAAAAGTTAAAGCTTTTCAAGGTATTAATATAAAAAGTAAAAAGTTTTCATGGTAAATACATAAAAAGTTAAAGCTTTTCAAGGTATTAATATAAAAAGTAAAAGGTTTTCATGGTATATACATAAAAAGTTAAAACTTTTCAAGGTATTAATAAAAGAAGTAAAAGGTTTTCATGGTATATACATAAAAAGTTAAAACTTTTCAAGGTATTAATATAAAAAGTAAAAGGTTTTCATGGTATATACATAAAAAGTTAAAACTTTTCAAGGTATTAATATAAAAAGTAAAAGGTTTTCATGGTATATACATAAAAAGTTAAAACTTTTCAAGGTATTAATATAAAAAGTAAAAGGTTTTCATGGTATATACATAAAAAGTTTAAACTTTTCAAGGTATTAATATAAAAAGTAAAAGGTTTTCATGGTATATACATAAAAAGTTAAAACTTTTCAAGGTATTAATATAAAAAGTAAAAAGTTTTCATGGTATATACATAAAAAGTTAAAACTTTTCAAGGTATTAATATAAAAAGTAAAAGGTTTTCATGGTATATACATAAAAAGTTTAAACTTTTCAAGGTATTAATATAAAAAGTAAAAGGTTTTCATGGTATATACATAAAAAGTTAAAACTTTTCAAGGTATTAATATAAAAAGTAAAAGGTTTTCATGGTATATACATAAAAAGTTAAAACTTTTCAAGGTATTAATATAAAAAGTAAAAAGTTGTCATGGTATATACATAAAAAGTTAAAGCTTTTCAAGGTATTAATATAAAAAGTAAAAGGTTTTCATGGTATAAACATAAAAACTTAAAACTTTTCAAGGTATTAATATAAAAAGTAAAAGGTTTTCATGGTATATACATAAAAAGTTAAAACTTTTCAAAGTATTAATATAAAAAGTAAAAGGTTTTCATGGTATATACATAAAAAGTTAAAACTTTTGAAGGTATTAATATAAAAAGTAAAAGGTTTTCATGGTATATACATAAAAAGTTAAAACTTTTCAAGGTATTAATATAAAAAGTAAACGTTTTTCATGGTATATACATAAAAAGTTAAAACTTTTCAAGGTAATAATATAAAAAGTAAAAGGTTTTCATGGTATATACATAAAAAGTTAAAACTTTTCAAGGTATTAATATAAAAAGTAAAAGGTTTTCATGGTATATACATAAAAAGTTCAAACATTTTAAGGTATTAATATAAAAAGTAAAAGGTTTTCATGGTATATACATAAAAAGTTCAAACATTTTAAGGTATTAATAAAAAAAGTAAAAGGTTTTCATGGTATATACATAAAAAGTTAAAACTTTTCAAGGTATTAATATAAAAAATAAAAAGTTTTCATGGTATATACATAAAAAGTTAAAGCTTTTCAAGGTATTAATATAAAAAGTAAAAAGTTTTCATGGTATATACATAAAAAGTTAAAGCTTTTCAAGGTATTAATATAAAAAGTAAAAAGTTTTCATGGTATATACATAAAAAGTTAAAGCTTTTCAAGGTATTAATATAAAAAGTAAAAAGTTTTCATGGTAAATACATAAAAAGTTAAAGCTTTTCAAGGTATTAATATAAAAAGTAAAAGGTTTTCATGGTATATACATAAAAAGTTAAAACTTTTCAAGGTATTAATAAAAAAAGTAAAAGGTTTTCATGGTATATACATAAAAAGTTAAAACTTTTCAAAGTATTAATATAAAAAGTAAAAGGTTTTCATGGTATATACATAAAAAGTTAAAACTTTTCAAGGTATTAATATAAAAAGTAAAAGGTTTTCATGGTATATACATAAAAAGTTAAAACTTTTCAAGGTATTAATATAAAAAGTAAAAGGTTTTCATGGTATATACATAAAAAGTTAAAACTTTTCAAGGTATTAATATAAAAAGTAAAAGGTTTTCATGGTATATACATAAAAAGTTAAAACTTTTCAAGGTATTAATATAAAAAGTAAAAGGTTTTCATGGTATATACATAAAAAGTTTAAACTTTTCAAGGTATTAATATAAAAAGTAAAAGGTTTTCATGGTATATACATAAAAAGTTAAAACTTTTCAAGGTATTAATATAAAAAGTAAAAAGTTTTCATGGTATATACATAAAAAGTTAAAACTTTTCAAGGTATTAATATAAAAAGTAAAAGGTTTTCATGGTATATACATAAAAAGTTTAAACTTTTCAAGGTATTAATATAAAAAGTAAAAGGTTTTCATGGTATATACATAAAAAGTTAAAACTTTTCAAGGTATTAATATAAAAAGTAAAAGGTTTTCATGGTATATACATAAAAAGTTAAAACTTTTCAAGGTATTAATATAAAAAGTAAAAAGTTGTCATGGTATATACATAAAAAGTTAAAGCTTTTCAAGGTATTAATATAAAAAGTAAAAGGTTTTCATGGTATATACATAAAAACTTAAAACTTTTCAAGGTATTAATATAAAAAGTAAAAGGTTTTCATGGTATATACATAAAAAGTTAAAACTTTTCAAAGTATTAATATAAAAAGTAAAAGGTTTTCATGGTATATACATAAAAAGTTAAAACTTTTGAAGGTATTAATATAAAAAGTAAAAGGTTTTCATGGTATATACATAAAAAGTTAAAACTTTTCAAGGTATTAATATAAAAAGTAAAAGTTTTTCATGGTATATACATAAAAAGTTAAAACGTTTCAAGGTAATAATATAAAAATAAAAGATTTTCATGGTATATACATAAAAAGTAAAAACTTTTCAAGGTATTAATATAAAAAGTAAATGGTTTGCATGGTATATACATAAAAAGTTAAAACTTTTTAAGGTATTAATATAAAAAGTAAAAGGTTTTAATGGTTTATACATAAAAAGTTAAAATTTTCAAGGTATTAATATAAAAAGTAAAAGGTTTTCATGGTATATACATAAAAAGTTAAAACTTTTCAAAGTATTAATATAAAAAGTAAAAGGTTTTCATGGTATATACATAAAAAGTTAAAGCTTTTCAAGGTATTAATATAAAAAGTAAAAGGTTTTCATGGTATATACATAAAAAGTTTAAACTTTTCAAGGTATTAATATAAAAAGTAAAAAGTTTTCATGGTATATACATAAAAAGTTAAAGCTTTTCAAGGTATTAATATAAAAAGTAAAAAGTTTTCATGGTATATACATAAAAAGTTTAAACTTTTCAAGGTATTAATATAAAAAGTAAAAGGTTTTCATGGTATATACATAAAAAGTTAAAACTTTTCAAGGTATTAATATAAAAAGTAAAAGGTTTTCATGGTATATACATAAAAAGTTAAAACTTTTCAAGGTATTAATATAAAAAGTAAAAGTTTTTCATGGTAAATACATAAAAAGTTAAAACTTTTCAAGGTATTAATATAAAAATAAAAGATTTTCATGGTATATACATAAAAAGTAAAAACTTTTGAAGGTATTAATATAAAAAGTAAAAGGTTTTCATGGTATATACATAAAAAGTTAAAACTTTTCAAGGTATTAATATAAAAAGTAAAAGTTTTTCATGGTATATACATAAAAAGTTAAAACTTTTCAAGGTAATAATATAAAAATAAAAGATTTTCATGGTATATACATAAAAAGTAAAAACTTTTCAAGGTATTAATATAAAAAGTAAATGGTTTGCATGGTATATACATAAAAAGTTAAAACTTTTTAAGGTATTAATATAAAAAGTAAAAGGTGTTCATGGTTTATACATAAAAAGTTAAAACTTTTCAAGGTATTAATATAAAAAGTAAAAGGTTTTCATGGTATATATATAAAAAGTTTAAACTTTTCAAGGTATTAATATAAAAAGTAAAAAGTTGTCATGGTATATACATAAGAAGTTAAAGCTTTTCAAGGTATTAATATAAAAAGTAAAAGGTTTTCATGGTATATACATAAAAACTTAAAACTTTTCAAGGTATTAATATAAAAAGTAAAAGGTTTTCATGGTATATACATAAAAAGTTAAAACTTTTCAAAGTATTAATATAAAAAGTAAAAGGTTTTCATGGTATATACATAAAAAGTTAAAACTTTTGAAGGTATTAATATAAAAAGTATAAGGTTTTCATGGTATATACATAAAAAGTTAAAACTTTTCAAGGTATTAATATAAAAAGTAAAAGTTTTTCATGGTATATACATAAAAAGTTAAAACTTTTCAAGGTAATAATATAAAAATAAAAGATTTTCATGGTATATACATAAAAAGTAAAAACTTTTCAAGGTATTAATATAAAAAGTAAATGGTTTGCATGGTATATACATAAAAAGTTAAAACTTTTTAAGGTATTAATATAAAAAGTAAAAGGTTTTAATGGTTTATACATAAAAAGTTAAAACTTTTCAAGGTATTAATATAAAAAGTAAAAGGTTTTCATGGTATATACATAAAAAGTTAAAACTTTTCAAAGTATTAATATAAAAAGTAAAAGGTTTTCATGGTATATACATAAAAAGTTAAAGCTTTTCAAGGTATTAATATAAAAAGTAAAAGGTTTTCATGGTATATACATAAAAAGTTTAAACTTTTCAAGGTATTAATATAAAAAGTAAAAAGTTTTCATGGTATATACATAAAAAGTTAAAGCTTTTCAAGGTATTAATATAAAAAGTAAAAAGTTTTCATGGTATATACATAAAAAGTTTAAACTTTTCAAGGTATTAATATAAAAAGTAAAAGGTTTTCATGGTATATACATAAAAAGTTAAAACTTTTCAAGGTATTAATATAAAAAGTAAAAGGTTTTCATGGTATATACATAAAAAGTTAAAACTTTTCAAGGTATTAATATAAAAAGTAAAAGTTTTTCATGGTAAATACATAAAAAGTTAAAACTTTTCAAGGTATTAATATAAAAATAAAAGATTTTCATGGTATATACATAAAAAGTAAAAACTTTTGAAGGTATTAATATAAAAAGTAAAAGGTTTTCATGGTATATACATAAAAAGTTAAAACTTTTCAAGGTATTAATATAAAAAGTAAAAGTTTTTCATGGTATATACATAAAAAGTTAAAACTTTTCAAGGTAATAATATAAAAATAAAAGATTTTCATGGTATATACATAAAAAGTAAAAACTTTTCAAGGTATTAATATAAAAAGTAAATGGTTTGCATGGTATATACATAAAAAGTTAAAACTTTTTAAGGTATTAATATAAAAAGTAAAAGGTGTTCATGGTTTATACATAAAAAGTTAAAACTTTTTAAGGTATTAATATAAAAAGTAAAAAGTTTTCATAGTATATACATAAAAAGTTAAAACTTTTCAAAGTATTAATATAAAAAGTAAAAGGTTTTCATAAAAAGTTAAAACTTTTCAAGGTATTAATATAAAAAGTAATAGGTATTCATGGTATATACATAAAAAGTTAAAACTTTTCAAGGTATTAATATAAAAAGTAAAAGGTTTTCATGGTATATACATAAAAAGTTAAAACTTTTCAAGGTATTAATATAAAAAGTAAAAGGTTTTCATGGTATATACATAAAAAGTTTAAACTTTTCAAGGTATTAATATAAAAAGTAAAAAGTTTTCATGGTATATACATAAAAAGTTAAAGCTTTTCAAGGTATTAATATGAAAAGTAAAAAGTTTTCATGGTATATACATAATAAGTTTAAACTTTTCAAGGTATTAATATAAAAAGTAAAAGGTTTTCATGGTATATACATAAAAAGTTAAAACTTTTCAAGGTATTAATATAAAAAGTAAAAGGTTTTCATGGTATATACATAAAAAGTTAAAACTTTTCAAGGTATTAATATAAAAAGTAAAAGTTTTTCATGGTAAATACATCAAAAGTTAAAACTTTTCAAGGTATTAATATAAAAATAAAAGATTTTCATGGTATATACATAAAAAGTAAAAACTTTTCAAGGTATTAATATAAAAAGTAAAAGGTTTGCATGGTATATACATAAAAAGTTAAAACTTTTTAAGGTATTAATATAAAAAGTAAAAGGTTTTAATGGTTTATACATAAAAAGTTAAAACTTTTCAAGGTATTAATATAAAAAGTAATAGGTTTTCATGGTATATACATAAAAAGTTAAAACTTTTCAAGGTATTAATATAAAAAGTAAAAGTTTTTCATGGTAAATACATAAAAAGTTAAAACTTTTCAAGGTATTAATATAAAAATAAAAGATTTTCATGGTATATACATAAAAAGTAAAAACTTTTCAAGGTATTAATATAAAAAGTAAAAGGTTTGCATGGTATATACATAAAAAGTTAAAACTTTTTAAGGTATTAATATAAAAAGTAAAAGGTTTTAATGGTTTATACATAAAAAGTTAAAACTTTTCAAGGTATTAATATAAAAAGTAAAAGGTTTTCATGGTATATACATAAAAAGTTAAAACTTTTCAAAGTATTAATATAAAAAGTAAAAGGTTTTCATGGTATATACATAAAAAGTTAAAGCTTTTCAAGGTATTAATATAAAAAGTAAAAGGTTTTCATGGTACATACATAAAAAGTTAAAACTTTTCAAAGTATTAATATAAAAAGTAAAAGGTTTTCATGGTGTATACATAAAAAGAGAAAACTTTTCAAGGTATTTATATAAAAAGAAAAAGGTTTTCATGGTATATACATAAAAAGTTCAAACATTTTAAGGTATTAATATAAAAAGTAAAAGGTTTTTATGGTATATACATAAAATGTTAAAGCTTTTCAAGGTATTAATATAAAAAGTAAAAGGTTTTCATGGTATATACATAAAAAGTTAAAACTTTTCAAGGTATTAATATAAAAAGTAAAAGGTTTTCATGGTATATATATAAAAAGTTAAAACTTTTCAAAGTATTAATATAAAAAGTAAAAGGTTTTCATAGTATGTACATAAAAAGTTCAAACTTTTCAAGGTATTAACATAAAAAGTAAAAGGTTTTCATGGTATATACAAAAAAAGTTAAAACTTTTCAAGGTATTAATATAAAAAGTAAAAAGTTTTCATGGTATATACATAAAATGTTAAAGCTTTTCAAGGTATTAATATAAAAAGTAAAAGGTTTTCATGGTATATACATAAAAAGTTAAAACTTTTCAAGGTATTAATATAAAAAGTAAAAGGTTTTCATGGTATATACATAAAAAGTTAAAACTTTTCAAGGTATTAATATAAAAAGTAAAAGGTTTTCATGGTATATACATAAAAAGTTAAAACTTTTCAAAGTATTAATATAAAAAGTAAAAGGTTTTCATGGTATATACATAAAAAGTTAAAACTTTTCAAGGTATTAATATAAAAAGTAAAAGGTTTTCATGGTATATACATAAAAAGTTAAAACTTTTCAAGGTATTAATATAAAAAGTAAAAAGTTTTCATGGTATATACATAAAAAGTTAAAACTTTTCAAGGTATTAATATAAAAAGAAAAAGGTTTTCATGGTATATACATAAAAAGTTCAAACATTTTAAGGTATTAATATAAAAAGTAAAAGGTTTTTATGATATATACATAAAATGTTAAAGCTTTTCAAGGTATTAATATAAAAAGTAAAAGGTTTTCATGGTATATACATAAAAAGTTAAAAATTTTCAAGGTATTAATATAAAAAGTAAAAGGTTTTCATGGTATATACATAAAAAGTTAAAACTTTTCAAAGTATTAATATAAAAAGTAAAAGGTTTTCATAGTATGTACATAAAAAGTTAAAACTTTTCAAGGTATTAATATAAAAAGTAAAAGGTTTTCATGGTATATACATAAAAAGTTTAAAATTTTCAAGGTATTAATATAAAAAGTAAAAGGTTTTCATGGTATATACATAAAAAGTTAAAACTTTTCAAGGTATTAATATAAAAAGTAAAAATTTTTCATGGTATATACATAAAAAGTTAAAACTTTTCAAGGTATTAATATAAAAAGTAAAAGATTTTCATGGTATATACATAAAAAGTTAAAGCTTTTCAAGGTATTAATATAAAAAGTAAAAGGTTTTCATTGTATATACATAAAAAGTTAAAACTTTTCATTTATTAATATAAAAAGTAAAAGGTTTTCATGGTATATACATAAAAAGTTCAAACATTTTAAGGTATTAATATAAAAAGTAAAAGGTTTTCATGGTATATACATAAAATGTTAAAACTTTTCAAGGTATTAATATAAAAAATTAAAGGTTTTCATGGTATATACATAAAAAGATAAAACTTTTCAAGGTATTAGTATAAAAAGTAAAAGGTTTTCATGGTGTATACATAAAAAGTTAAAACTTTTCAAAAATTAATATAAAAAGTAAAAGGTTTTCACGGTATATACATAAAAAGTTTAAACTTTTCAAGGTATAAATATAAAAAGTAAAAAGTTTTCATAGTATATACATAAAAAGTTAAAACTTTGCAAGGTATTAACATAAAAAGTAAAAGGTTTTCATGGTACATACATAAAAAGTTAAAACTTTTCAAAGTATTAATATAAAAAGTAAAAGGTTTTCATGGTATATACATAAAAAGTTAAAACTTTTCAAGGTATTAATATAAAAAGTAAAAGGTTTTCATGGTATATACATAAAAAGTTAAAACTTTTCAAGGTATTAATATAAAAAGTAATAGGTATTCATGGTATATACATAAAAAGTTAAAACTTTTCAAGGTATTAATATAAAAAGTAAAAGGTTTTCATGGTATATACATAAAAGGTTAAAACTTTTCAAGGTATTGATATAAAAAGTAAAAGGTTTTCATGGTATATACATAAAAAGTTTAAACTTTTCAAGGTAATAATATAAAAAGTAAAAAGTTTTCATGGTATATACATAAAAAGTTAAAGCTTTTCAAGGTATTAATATAAAAAGTAAAAGGTTTTCATGGTATATACATAAAAAGTTAAAACTTTTCAAGGTATTAATATAAAAAGTAAAAGGTTTTCATGGTATATACATAAAAAGTTAAAACTTTTCAAAGTATTAATATAAAAAGTAAAAGGTTTTCATGGTATATACATAAAAAGTTAAAACTTTTGAAGGTATTAATATAAAAAGTAAAAGGTTTTCATGGTATATACATAAAAAGTTAAAACTTTTCAAGGTATTAATATAAAAAGTAAAAGTTTTTCATGGTATATACATAAAAAGTTAAAACTTTTCAAGGTAATAATATAAAAAGTAAAAGGTTTTCATGGTATATACATAAAAAGTTAAAACTTTTCAAGGTATTAATATAAAAAGTAAAAGGTTTTCATGGTATATACATAAAAAGTTCAAACATTTTAAGGTATTAATATAAAAAGTAAAAGGTTTTCATGGTATATACATAAAAAGTTCAAACATTTTAAGGTATTAATAAAAAAAGTAAAAGGTTTTCATGGTATATACATAAAAAGTTAAAACTTTTCAAGGTATTAATATAAAAAATAAAAAGTATTCATGGTATATACATAAAAAGTTAAAGCTTTTCAAGGTATTAATATAAAAAGTAAAAAGTTTTCATGGTATATACATAAAAAGTTAAAGCTTTTCAAGGTATTAATATAAAAAGTAAAAAGTTTTCATGGTATATACATAAAAAGTTAAAGCTTTTCAAGGTATTAATATAAAAAGTAAAAAGTTTTCATGGTAAATACATAAAAAGTTAAAGCTTTTCAAGGTATTAATATAAAAAGTAAAAGGTTTTCATGGTATATACATAAAAAGTTAAAACTTTTCAAGGTATTAATAAAAAAAGTAAAAGGTTTTCATGGTATATACATAAAAAGTTAAAACTTTTCAAGGTATTAATATAAAAAGTAAAAGGTTTTCATGGTATATACATAAAAAGTTAAAACTTTTCAAGGTATTAATATAAAAAGTAAAAGGTTTTCATGGTATATACATAAAAAGTTAAAACTTTTCAAGGTATTAATATAAAAAGTAAAAGGTTTTCATGGTATATACATAAAAAGTTAAAACTTTTCAAGGTATTAATATAAAAAGTAAAAGGTTTTCATGGTATATACATAAAAAGTTAAAACTTTTCAAGGTATTAATATAAAAAGTAAAAGGTTTTCATGGTATATACATAAAAAGTTAAAACTTTTCAAGGTATTAATATAAAAAGTAAAAGGTTTTCATGGTATATACATAAAAAGTTAAAACTTTTCAAGGTATTAATATAAAAAGTAAAAAGTTTTCATGGTATATACATAAAAAGTTTAAAATTTTCAAGGTATTAATATAAAAAGTAAAAGGTTTTCATGGTATATACATAAAAAGTTTAAAATTTTCAAGGTATTAATATAAAAAGTAAAAGGTTTTCATGGTATATACATAAAAAGTTAAAACTTTTCAAGGTATTAATATAAAAAGTAAAAATTTTTCATGGTATATACATAAAAAGTTAAAACTTTTCAAGGTATTAATATAAAAAGTAAAAGATTTTCATGGTATATACATAAAAAGTTAAAGCTTTTCAAGGTATTAATATAAAAAGTAAAAGGTTTTCATTGTATATACATAAAAAGTTAAAACTTTTCATTTATTAATATAAAAAGTAAAAGGTTTTCATGGTATATACATAAAAAGTTCAAACATTTTAAGGTATTAATATAAAAAGTAAAAGGTTTTCATGGTATATACATAAAATGTTAAAACTTTTCAAGGTATTAATATAAAAAATTAAAGGTTTTCATGGTATATACATAAAAAGATAAAACTTTTCAAGGTATTAGTACAAAAAGTAAAAGGTTTTCATGGTGTATACATAAAAAGTTAAAACTTTTCAAAAATTAATATAAAAAGTAAAAGGTTTTCACGGTATATACATAAAAAGTTTAAACTTTTCAAGGTATAAATATAAAAAGTAAAAAGTTTTCATAGTATATACATAAAAAGTTAAAACTTTGCAAGGTATTAACATAAAAAGTAAAAGGTTTTCATGGTACATACATAAAAAGTTAAAACTTTTCAAAGTATTAATATAAAAAGTAAAAGGTTTTCATGGTATATACATAAAAAGTTAAAACTTTTCAAGGTATTAATATAAAAAGTAAAAGGTTTTCATGGTATATACATAAAAAGTTAAAACTTTTCAAGGTATTAATATAAAAAGTAATAGGTATTCATGGTATATACATAAAAAGTTAAAACTTTTCAAGGTTTTCATGGTATATACATAAAAGGTTAAAACTTTTCAAGGTATTGATATAAAAAGTAAAAGGTTTTCATGGTATATACATAAAAAGTTTAAACTTTTCAAGGTAATAATATAAAAAGTAAAAAGTTTTCATGGTATATACATAAAAAGTTAAAGCTTTTCAAGGTATTAATATAAAAAGTAAAAGGTTTTCATGGTATATACATAAAAAGTTAAAACTTTTCAAGGTATTAATATAAAAAGTAAAAGGTTTTCATGGTATATACATAAAAAGTTAAAACTTTTCAAAGTATTAATATAAAAAGTAAAAGGTTTTCATGGTATATACATAAAAAGTTAAAACTATTGAAGGTATTAATATAAAAAGTAAAAGGTTTTCATGGTATATACATAAAAAGTTAAAACTTTTCAAGGTATTAATATAAAAAGTAAAAGTTTTTCATGGTATATACATAAAAAGTTAAAACTTTTCAAGGTAATAATATAAAAAGTAAAAGGTTTTCATGGTATATACATAAAAAGTTAAAACTTTTCAAGGTATTAATATAAAAAGTAAAAGGTTTTCATGGTATATACATAAAAAGTTCAAACATTTTAACACTAGAAGCGCCGAGCCGCAGCTACTACCTTAAAGAGCCAAAGGGGTCATTTCTGTCCCTTCAGTAATTTTGTGGTGAAATTTTAGATCTGTTAATAATTTTTCAGAAAACGGTATTTCTGCTATATTTTGTAAGAAATAATATAAACATTTAAGAAGAAAAATGTATTTTCCAAAGTTGTACATATAGTGTTATGGGCAATCGAAAATGATATGAACTAAAAATAAATTCTTAAAATAAAGGTATTTTGTACTTTTACTGTCCGTAACAATTTACACAAATGGATGATACTTTGATTGTAGCTGTGCACTTATTACCTTTGTTTGCCTTATATCGGGATTTTATTTGATATTTGCGTCTGTCAGGTAATTTTTCATCTTCAACTCCAGATTCTTCGGGTTCTTTGTTGGTTACACGATTTTTTTAGTGTTCTTTCGCGAGTTCTTCTGCTAAAGCTAACAAATAGTTTCTTCCAGAAATTTTCTTTCCAATTTTAAATGGCACATAATTGACCCCTGTGGTGCACTCTCCACACCAGCTATGAGTGCCCGTGTGGTGACGCCTGGTAAGCGCCTACACGGTAAAATATATCGTCATCATTACTGATGTCTACATGTATTGTAGATAATGGCACACCCAGAAATGGGTAATATGCCGTGATGATATATTTATTTATATTTATTTAGTTTCTTTATACAAAATCCAGGAATTTATTCCCGCTATATCTAAAATATTATAAAATGTGTGTACTCTGTGTGGCCATCTGTGAGAAGCTGCTTTTACAGAATTTTTTCTGCACATCTGATCTAGTACATCTACACCATATTTACCTTTCGGGTTTTTCTTATTATCTTGTCCAATTTGCAAGTCAGAATGTATTGTACTCATTACAATCATATTTTTCGTTTCTTTGCCCTGATAAACATTGAGTGATATACTAAACTTTAGTAAAACTAACTGGACAAAGCGGCAACGACTAAATTTGTACTTGTCAACGAGAACACAAGAATATTTTTCAATGTCTGTAATTATTTACAATGAAGCGCTTTTTGAAATAATAATAACAATAATAATAATAATAATTATTATTATATATGTATATATGAGTATATATTGTATTTATAAGAAAAAGGAAGAATGTATTTTGTCATTTATTCATATGTTTTGTCTGGGGACAAAAATGTCCCCTTGGCATTTTGAGGCAAATATGGTTATAAAAATATAATTATTGGAAACACAAAGATCATATTCAACATAGACATTCTTCTATAAAATTAATGAAAAGTCACGAAATCTCAAGAACTTAACTGAAAAAACGCATAAAATACATGTACTTAAATTTCATGCGGGGACATATTTGTCCCCTTGGCGGTTCTAGTGTTAAGGTATTAATATAAAAAGTAAAAGGTTTTCATGGTATATACATAAAAAGTTCAAACATTTTAAGGTATTAATAAAAAAAGTAAAAGGTTTTCATGGTATATACATAAAAAGTTAAAACTTTTCAAGGTATTAATATAAAAAATAAAAAGTTTTCATGGTATATACATAAAAAGTTAAAGCTTTTCAAGGTATTAATATAAAAAGTAAAAAGTTTTCATGGTATATACATAAAAAGTTAAAGCTTTTCAAGGTATTAATATAAAAAGTAAAAAGTTTTCATGGTATATACATAAAAAGTTAAAGCTTTTTAAGGTATTAATATAAAAAGTAAAAAGTTTTCATGGTAAATACATAAAAAGTTAAAGCTTTTCAAGGTATTAATATAAAAAGTAAAAGGTTTTCATGGTATATACATAAAAACTTAAAACTTTTCAAGGTATTAATATAAAAAGTAAAAGGTTTTCATGGTATATACATAAAAAGTTAAAACTTTTCAAGGTATTAATATAAAAAGTAAAAGGTTTTCATGGTATATACATAAAAAGTTAAAACTTTTCAAGGTATTAATATAAAAAGTAAAAGGTTTTCATGGTATATACATAAAAAGTTAAAACTTTTCAAGGTATTAATATAAAAAGTAAAAGTTTTTCATGGTATATACATAAAAAGTTAAAACTTTTCAAGGTAATAATATAAAAATAAAAGATTTTCATGGTATATACATAAAAAGTAAAAACTTTTCAAGGTATTAATATAAAAAGTAAATGGTTTGCATGGTATATACATAAAAAGTTAAAACTTTTTAAGGTATTAATATAAAAAGTAAAAGGTTTTAATGGTTTATACATAAAAAGTTAAAACTTTTCAAGGTATTAATATAAAAAGTAAAAGGTTTTCATGGTATATACATAAAAAGTTAAAACTTTTCAAAGTATTAATATAAAAAGTAAAAGGTTTTCATGGTATATACATAAAAAGTTAAAGCTTTTCAAGGTATTAATATAAAAAGTAAAAGGTTTTCATGGTATATACATAAAAAGTTTAAACTTTTCAAGGTATTAATATAAAAAGTAAAAAGTTTTCATGGTATATACATAAAAAGTTAAAGCTTTTCAAGGTATTAATATAAAAAGTAAAAAGTTTTCATGGTATATACATAAAAAGTTCAAACATTTTAAGGTATTAATATAAAAAGTAAAAGGTTTTCATGGTATATACATAAAAAGTTCAAACATTTTAAGGTATTAATAAAAAAAGTAAAAGGTTTTCATGGTATATACATAAAAAGTTAAAACTTTTCAAGGTATTAATATAAAAAATAAAAAGTTTTCATGGTATATACATAAAAAGTTAAAGCTTTTCAAGGTATTAATATAAAAAGTAAAAAGTTTTCATGGTATATACATAAAAAGTTAAAGCTTTTCAAGGTATTAATATAAAAAGTAAAAGGTTTTCATGGTATATACATAAAAAGTTAAAACTTTTCAAGGTATTAATATAAAAAGTAAAAGGTTTTCATGGTATATACATAAAAAGTTAAAACTTTTCAAGGTATTAATATAAAAAGTAAAAGGTTTTCATGGTATATACATAAAAAGTTAAAACTTTTCAAGGTATTAATATAAAAAGTAAAAGTTTTTCATGGTATATACATAAAAAGTTAAAACTTTTCAAGGTAATAATATAAAAATAAAAGATTTTCATGGTATATACATAAAAAGTAAAAACTTTTCAAGGTATTAATATAAAAAGTAAATGGTTTGCATGGTATATACATAAAAAGTTAAAACTTTTTAAGGTATTAATATAAAAAGTAAAAGGTTTTAATGGTTTATACATAAAAAGTTAAAACTTTTCAAGGTATTAATATAAAAAGTAAAAGGTTTTCATGGTATATACATAAAAAGTTAAAACTTTTCAAAGTATTAATATAAAAAGTAAAAGGTTTTCATGGTATATACATAAAAAGTTAAAGCTTTTCAAGGTATTAATATAAAAAGTAAAAGGTTTTCATGGTATATACATAAAAAGTTTAAACTTTTCAAGGTATTAATATAAAAAGTAAAAAGTTTTCATGGTATATACATAAAAAGTTAAAGCTTTTCAAGGTATTAATATAAAAAGTAAAAAGTTTTCATGGTATATACATAAAAAGTTTAAACTTTTCAAGGTATTAATATAAAAAGTAAAAGGTTTTCATGGTATATACATAAAAAGTTAAAACTTTTCAAGGTATTAATATAAAAAGTAAAAGGTTTTCATGGTATATACATAAAAAGTTAAAACTTTTCAAGGTATTAATATAAAAAGTAAAAGTTTTTCATGGTAAATACATAAAAAGTTAAAACTTTTCAAGGTATTAATATAAAAATAAAAGATTTTCATGGTATATACATAAAAAGTAAAAACTTTTGAAGGTATTAATATAAAAAGTAAAAGGTTTTCATGGTATATACATAAAAAGTTAAAACTTTTCAAGGTATTAATATAAAAAGTAAAAGTTTTTCATGGTATATACATAAAAAGTTAAAACTTTTCAAGGTAATAATATAAAAATAAAAGATTTTCATGGTATATACATAAAAAGTAAAAACTTTTCAAGGTATTAATATAAAAAGTAAATGGTTTGCATGGTATATACATAAAAAGTTAAAACTTTTTAAGGTATTAATATAAAAAGTAAAAGGTGTTCATGGTTTATACATAAAAAGTTAAAACTTTTTAAGGTATTAATATAAAAAGTAAAAAGTTTTCATAGTATATACATAAAAAGTTAAAACTTTTCAAAGTATTAATATAAAAAGTAAAAGGTTTTCATAAAAAGTTAAAACTTTTCAAGGTATTAATATAAAAAGTAAAAGTTTTTCATGGTATATACATAAAAAGTTAAAACTTTTCAAGGTAATAATATAAAAAGTAAAAGGTTTTCATGGTATATACATAAAAAGTTAAAACTTTTCAAGGTATTAATATAAAAAGTAAAAGGTTTTCATGGTATATACATAAAAAGTTCAAACATTTTAAGGTATTAATATAAAAAGTAAAAGGTTTTCATGGTATATACATAAAAAGTTCAAACATTTTAAGGTATTAATAAAAAAAGTAAAAGGTTTTCATGGTATATACATAAAAAGTTAAAACTTTTCAAGGTATTAATATAAAAAATAAAAAGTATTCATGGTATATACATAAAAAGTTAAAGCTTTTCAAGGTATTAATATAAAAAGTAAAAAGTTTTCATGGTATATACATAAAAAGTTAAAGCTTTTCAAGGTATTAATATAAAAAGTAAAAAGTTTTCATGGTATATACATAAAAAGTTAAAGCTTTTCAAGGTATTAATATAAAAAGTAAAAAGTTTTCATGGTAAATACATAAAAAGTTAAAGCTTTTCAAGGTATTAATATAAAAAGTAAAAGGTTTTCATGGTATATACATAAAAAGTTAAAACTTTTCAAGGTATTAATAAAAAAAGTAAAAGGTTTTCATGGTATATACATAAAAAGTTAAAACTTTTCAAGGTATTAATATAAAAAGTAAAAGGTTTTCATGGTATATACATAAAAAGTTAAAACTTTTCAAGGTATTAATATAAAAAGTAAAAGGTTTTCATGGTATATACATAAAAAGTTAAAACTTTTCAAGGTATTAATATAAAAAGTAAAAGGTTTTCATGGTATATACATAAAAAGTTAAAACTTTTCAAGGTATTAATATAAAAAGTAAAAGGTTTTCATGGTATATACATAAAAAGTTAAAACTTTTCAAGGTATTAATATAAAAAGTAAAAGGTTTTCATGGTATATACATAAAAAGTTAAAACTTTTCAAGGTATTAATATAAAAAGTAAAAGGTTTTCATGGTATATACATAAAAAGTTAAAACTTTTCAAGGTATTAATATAAAAAGTAAAAAGTTTTCATGGTATATACATAAAAAGTTTAAAATTTTCAAGGTATTAATATAAAAAGTAAAAGGTTTTCATGGTATATACATAAAAAGTTTAAAATTTTCAAGGTATTAATATAAAAAGTAAAAGGTTTTCATGGTATATACATAAAAAGTTAAAACTTTTCAAGGTATTAATATAAAAAGTAAAAATTTTTCATGGTATATACATAAAAAGTTAAAACTTTTCAAGGTATTAATATAAAAAGTAAAAGATTTTCATGGTATATACATAAAAAGTTAAAGCTTTTCAAGGTATTAATATAAAAAGTAAAAGGTTTTCATTGTATATACATAAAAAGTTAAAACTTTTCATTTATTAATATAAAAAGTAAAAGGTTTTCATGGTATATACATAAAAAGTTCAAACATTTTAAGGTATTAATATAAAAAGTAAAAGGTTTTCATGGTATATACATAAAATGTTAAAACTTTTCAAGGTATTAATATAAAAAATTAAAGGTTTTCATGGTATATACATAAAAAGATAAAACTTTTCAAGGTATTAGTATAAAAAGTAAAAGGTTTTCATGGTGTATACATAAAAAGTTAAAACTTTTCAAAAATTAATATAAAAAGTAAAAGGTTTTCACGGTATATACATAAAAAGTTTAAACTTTTCAAGGTATAAATATAAAAAGTAAAAAGTTTTCATAGTATATACATAAAAAGTTAAAACTTTGCAAGGTATTAACATAAAAAGTAAAAGGTTTTCATGGTACATACATAAAAAGTTAAAACTTTTCAAAGTATTAATATAAAAAGTAAAAGGTTTTCATGGTATATACATAAAAAGTTAAAACTTTTCAAGGTATTAATATAAAAAGTAAAAGGTTTTCATGGTATATACATAAAAAGTTAAAACTTTTCAAGGTATTAATATAAAAAGTAATAGGTATTCATGGTATATACATAAAAAGTTAAAACTTTTCAAGGTATTAATATAAAAAGTAAAAGGTTTTCATGGTATATACATAAAAGGTTAAAACTTTTCAAGGTATTGATATAAAAAGTAAAAGGTTTTCATGGTATATACATAAAAAGTTTAAACTTTTCAAGGTAATAATATAAAAAGTAAAAAGTTTTCATGGTATATACATAAAAAGTTAAAGCTTTTCAAGGTATTAATATAAAAAGTAAAAGGTTTTCATGGTATATACATAAAAAGTTAAAACTTTTCAAGGTATTAATATAAAAAGTAAAAGGTTTTCATGGTATATACATAAAAAGTTAAAACTTTTCAAAGTATTAATATAAAAAGTAAAAGGTTTTCATGGTATATACATAAAAAGTTAAAACTTTTGAAGGTATTAATATAAAAAGTAAAAGGTTTTCATGGTATATACATAAAAAGTTAAAACTTTTCAAGGTATTAATATAAAAAGTAAAAGTTTTTCATGGTATATACATAAAAAGTTAAAACTTTTCAAGGTAATAATATAAAAAGTAAAAGGTTTTCATGGTATATACATAAAAAGTTAAAACTTTTCAAGGTATTAATATAAAAAGTAAAAGGTTTTCATGGTATATACATAAAAAGTTCAAACATTTTAAGGTATTAATATAAAAAGTAAAAGGTTTTCATGGTATATACATAAAAAGTTCAAACATTTTAAGGTATTAATAAAAAAAGTAAAAGGTTTTCATGGTATATACATAAAAAGTTAAAACTTTTCAAGGTATTAATATAAAAAATAAAAAGTTTTCATGGTATATACATAAAAAGTTAAAGCTTTTCAAGGTATTAATATAAAAAGTAAAAAGTTTTCATGGTATATACATAAAAAGTTAAAGCTTTTCAAGGTATTAATATAAAAAGTAAAAAGTTTTCATGGTATATACATAAAAAGTTAAAGCTTTTTAAGGTATTAATATAAAAAGTAAAAAGTTTTCATGGTAAATACATAAAAAGTTAAAGCTTTTCAAGGTATTAATATAAAAAGTAAAAGGTTTTCATGGTATATACATAAAAACTTAAAACTTTTCAAGGTATTAATATAAAAAGTAAAAGGTTTTCATGGTATATACATAAAAAGTTAAAACTTTTCAAGGTATTAATATAAAAAGTAAAAGGTTTTCATGGTATATACATAAAAAGTTAAAACTTTTCAAGGTATTAATATAAAAAGTAAAAGGTTTTCATGGTATATACATAAAAAGTTAAAACTTTTCAAGGTATTAATATAAAAAGTAAAAGTTTTTCATGGTATATACATAAAAAGTTAAAACTTTTCAAGGTAATAATATAAAAATAAAAGATTTTCATGGTATATACATAAAAAGTAAAAACTTTTCAAGGTATTAATATAAAAAGTAAATGGTTTGCATGGTATATACATAAAAAGTTAAAACTTTTTAAGGTATTAATATAAAAAGTAAAAGGTTTTAATGGTTTATACATAAAAAGTTAAAACTTTTCAAGGTATTAATATAAAAAGTAAAAGGTTTTCATGGTATATACATAAAAAGTTAAAACTTTTCAAAGTATTAATATAAAAAGTAAAAGGTTTTCATGGTATATACATAAAAAGTTAAAGCTTTTCAAGGTATTAATATAAAAAGTAAAAGGTTTTCATGGTATATACATAAAAAGTTTAAACTTTTCAAGGTATTAATATAAAAAGTAAAAAGTTTTCATGGTATATACATAAAAAGTTAAAGCTTTTCAAGGTATTAATATAAAAAGTAAAAAGTTTTCATGGTATATACATAAAAAGTTCAAACATTTTAAGGTATTAATATAAAAAGTAAAAGGTTTTCATGGTATATACATAAAAAGTTCAAACATTTTAAGGTATTAATAAAAAAAGTAAAAGGTTTTCATGGTATATACATAAAAAGTTAAAACTTTTCAAGGTATTAATATAAAAAATAAAAAGTTTTCATGGTATATACATAAAAAGTTAAAGCTTTTCAAGGTATTAATATAAAAAGTAAAAAGTTTTCATGGTATATACATAAAAAGTTAAAGCTTTTCAAGGTATTAATATAAAAAGTAAAAGGTTTTCATGGTATATACATAAAAAGTTAAAACTTTTCAAGGTATTAATATAAAAAGTAAAAGGTTTTCATGGTATATACATAAAAAGTTAAAACTTTTCAAGGTATTAATATAAAAAGTAAAAGGTTTTCATGGTATATACATAAAAAGTTAAAACTTTTCAAGGTATTAATATAAAAAGTAAAAGTTTTTCATGGTATATACATAAAAAGTTAAAACTTTTCAAGGTAATAATATAAAAATAAAAGATTTTCATGGTATATACATAAAAAGTAAAAACTTTTCAAGGTATTAATATAAAAAGTAAATGGTTTGCATGGTATATACATAAAAAGTTAAAACTTTTTAAGGTATTAATATAAAAAGTAAAAGGTTTTAATGGTTTATACATAAAAAGTTAAAACTTTTCAAGGTATTAATATAAAAAGTAAAAGGTTTTCATGGTATATACATAAAAAGTTAAAACTTTTCAAAGTATTAATATAAAAAGTAAAAGGTTTTCATGGTATATACATAAAAAGTTAAAACTTTTCAAAAATTAATATAAAAAGTAAAAGGTTTTCACGGTATATACATAAAAAGTTTAAACTTTTCAAGGTATAAATATAAAAAGTAAAAAGTTTTCATAGTATATACATAAAAAGTTAAAACTTTGCAAGGTATTAACATAAAAAGTAAAAGGTTTTCATGGTACATACATAAAAAGTTAAAACTTTTCAAAGTATTAATATAAAAAGTAAAAGGTTTTCATGGTATATACATAAAAAGTTAAAACTTTTCAAGGTATTAATATAAAAAGTAAAAGGTTTTCATGGTATATACATAAAAAGTTAAAACTTTTCAAGGTATTAATATAAAAAGTAATAGGTATTCATGGTATATACATAAAAAGTTAAAACTTTTCAAGGTATTAATATAAAAAGTAAAAGGTTTTCATGGTATATACATAAAAGGTTAAAACTTTTCAAGGTATTGATATAAAAAGTAAAAGGTTTTCATGGTATATACATAAAAAGTTTAAACTTTTCAAGGTAATAATATAAAAAGTAAAAAGTTTTCATGGTATATACATAAAAAGTTAAAGCTTTTCAAGGTATTAATATAAAAAGTAAAAGGTTTTCATGGTATATACATAAAAAGTTAAAACTTTTCAAGGTATTAATATAAAAAGTAAAAGGTTTTCATGGTATATACATAAAAAGTTAAAACTTTTCAAAGTATTAATATAAAAAGTAAAAGGTTTTCATGGTATATACATAAAAAGTTAAAACTTTTGAAGGTATTAATATAAAAAGTAAAAGGTTTTCATGGTATATACATAAAAAGTTAAAACTTTTCAAGGTATTAATATAAAAAGTAAAAGTTTTTCATGGTATATACATAAAAAGTTAAAACTTTTCAAGGTAATAATATAAAAAGTAAAAGGTTTTCATGGTATATACATAAAAAGTTAAAACTTTTCAAGGTATTAATATAAAAAGTAAAAGGTTTTCATGGTATATACATAAAAAGTTCAAACATTTTAAGGTATTAATATAAAAAGTAAAAGGTTTTCATGGTATATACATAAAAAGTTCAAACATTTTAAGGTATTAATAAAAAAAGTAAAAGGTTTTCATGGTATATACATAAAAAGTTAAAACTTTTCAAGGTATTAATATAAAAAATAAAAAGTTTTCATGGTATATACATAAAAAGTTAAAGCTTTTCAAGGTATTAATATAAAAAGTAAAAAGTTTTCATGGTATATACATAAAAAGTTAAAGCTTTTCAAGGTATTAATATAAAAAGTAAAAAGTTTTCATGGTATATACATAAAAAGTTAAAGCTTTTTAAGGTATTAATATAAAAAGTAAAAAGTTTTCATGGTAAATACATAAAAAGTTAAAGCTTTTCAAGGTATTAATATAAAAAGTAAAAGGTTTTCATGGTATATACATAAAAACTTAAAACTTTTCAAGGTATTAATATAAAAAGTAAAAGGTTTTCATGGTATATACATAAAAAGTTAAAACTTTTCAAGGTATTAATATAAAAAGTAAAAGGTTTTCATGGTATATACATAAAAAGTTAAAACTTTTCAAGGTATTAATATAAAAAGTAAAAGGTTTTCATGGTATATACATAAAAAGTTAAAACTTTTCAAGGTATTAATATAAAAAGTAAAAGTTTTTCATGGTATATACATAAAAAGTTAAAACTTTTCAAGGTAATAATATAAAAATAAAAGATTTTCATGGTATATACATAAAAAGTAAAAACTTTTCAAGGTATTAATATAAAAAGTAAATGGTTTGCATGGTATATACATAAAAAGTTAAAACTTTTTAAGGTATTAATATAAAAAGTAAAAGGTTTTAATGGTTTATACATAAAAAGTTAAAACTTTTCAAGGTATTAATATAAAAAGTAAAAGGTTTTCATGGTATATACATAAAAAGTTAAAACTTTTCAAAGTATTAATATAAAAAGTAAAAGGTTTTCATGGTATATACATAAAAAGTTAAAGCTTTTCAAGGTATTAATATAAAAAGTAAAAGGTTTTCATGGTATATACATAAAAAGTTTAAACTTTTCAAGGTATTAATATAAAAAGTAAAAAGTTTTCATGGTATATACATAAAAAGTTAAAGCTTTTCAAGGTATTAATATAAAAAGTAAAAAGTTTTCATGGTATATACATAAAAAGTTCAAACATTTTAAGGTATTAATATAAAAAGTAAAAGGTTTTCATGGTATATACATAAAAAGTTCAAACATTTTAAGGTATTAATAAAAAAAGTAAAAGGTTTTCATGGTATATACATAAAAAGTTAAAACTTTTCAAGGTATTAATATAAAAAATAAAAAGTTTTCATGGTATATACATAAAAAGTTAAAGCTTTTCAAGGTATTAATATAAAAAGTAAAAAGTTTTCATGGTATATACATAAAAAGTTAAAGCTTTTCAAGGTATTAATATAAAAAGTAAAAGGTTTTCATGGTATATACATAAAAAGTTAAAACTTTTCAAGGTATTAATATAAAAAGTAAAAGGTTTTCATGGTATATACATAAAAAGTTAAAACTTTTCAAGGTATTAATATAAAAAGTAAAAGGTTTTCATGGTATATACATAAAAAGTTAAAACTTTTCAAGGTATTAATATAAAAAGTAAAAGTTTTTCATGGTATATACATAAAAAGTTAAAACTTTTCAAGGTAATAATATAAAAATAAAAGATTTTCATGGTATATACATAAAAAGTAAAAACTTTTCAAGGTATTAATATAAAAAGTAAATGGTTTGCATGGTATATACATAAAAAGTTAAAACTTTTTAAGGTATTAATATAAAAAGTAAAAGGTTTTAATGGTTTATACATAAAAAGTTAAAACTTTTCAAGGTATTAATATAAAAAGTAAAAGGTTTTCATGGTATATACATAAAAAGTTAAAACTTTTCAAAGTATTAATATAAAAAGTAAAAGGTTTTCATGGTATATACATAAAAAGTTAAAGCTTTTCAAGGTATTAATATAAAAAGTAAAAGGTTTTCATGGTATATACATAAAAAGTTTAAACTTTTCAAGGTATTAATATAAAAAGTAAAAAGTTTTCATGGTATATACATAAAAAGTTAAAGCTTTTCAAGGTATTAATATAAAAAGTAAAAAGTTTTCATGGTATATACATAAAAAGTTTAAACTTTTCAAGGTATTAATATAAAAAGTAAAAGGTTTTCATGGTATATACATAAAAAGTTAAAACTTTTCAAGGTATTAATATAAAAAGTAAAAGGTTTTCATGGTATATACATAAAAAGTTAAAACTTTTCAAGGTATTAATATAAAAAGTAAAAGTTTTTCATGGTAAATACATAAAAAGTTAAAACTTTTCAAGGTATTAATATAAAAATAAAAGATTTTCATGGTATATACATAAAAAGTAAAAACTTTTGAAGGTATTAATATAAAAAGTAAAAGGTTTTCATGGTATATACATAAAAAGTTAAAACTTTTCAAGGTATTAATATAAAAAGTAAAAGTTTTTCATGGTATATACATAAAAAGTTAAAACTTTTCAAGGTAATAATATAAAAATAAAAGATTTTCATGGTATATACATAAAAAGTAAAAACTTTTCAAGGTATTAATATAAAAAGTAAATGGTTTGCATGGTATATACATAAAAAGTTAAAACTTTTTAAGGTATTAATATAAAAAGTAAAAGGTGTTCATGGTTTATACATAAAAAGTTAAAACTTTTTAAGGTATTAATATAAAAAGTAAAAAGTTTTCATAGTATATACATAAAAAGTTAAAACTTTTCAAAGTATTAATATAAAAAGTAAAAGGTTTTCATAAAAAGTTAAAACTTTTCAAGGTATTAATATAAAAAGTAATAGGTATTCATGGTATATACATAAAAAGTTAAAACTTTTCAAGGTATTAATATAAAAAGTAAAAGGTTTTCATGGTATATACATAAAAAGTTAAAACTTTTCAAGGTATTAATATAAAAAGTAAAAGGTTTTCATGGTATATACATAAAAAGTTTAAACTTTTCAAGGTATTAATATAAAAAGTAAAAAGTTTTCATGGTATATACATAAAAAGTTAAAGCTTTTCAAGGTATTAATATGAAAAGTAAAAAGTTTTCATGGTATATACATAATAAGTTTAAACTTTTCAAGGTATTAATATAAAAAGTAAAAGGTTTTCATGGTATATACATAAAAAGTTAAAACTTTTCAAGGTATTAATATAAAAAGTAAAAGGTTTTCATGGTATATACATAAAAAGTTAAAACTTTTCAAGGTATTAATATAAAAAGTAAAAGTTTTTCATGGTAAATACATCAAAAGTTAAAACTTTTCAAGGTATCAATATAAAAATAAAAGATTTTCATGGTATATACATAAAAAGTAAAAACTTTTCAAGGTATTAATATAAAAAGTAAAAGGTTTGCATGGTATATACATAAAAAGTTAAAACTTTTTAAGGTATTAATATAAAAAGTAAAAGGTTTTAATGGTTTATACATAAAAAGTTAAAACTTTTCAAGGTATTAATATAAAAAGTAAAAGGTTTTCATGGTATATACATAAAAAGTTAAAACTTTTCAAAGTATTAATATAAAAAGTAAAAGGTTTTCATGGTATATACATAAAAAGTTAAAGCTTTTCAAGGTATTAATATAAAAAGTAAAAGGTTTTCATGGTATACACATAAAAAGTTTAAACTTTGCAAGGTATTAATATAAAAAGTAAAAAGTTTTCATGGTATATACATAAAAAGTTAAAGCTTTTCAAGGTATTAATATAAAAAGTAAAAAGTTTTCATGGTATATACATAAAAAGTTTAAACTTTTCAAGGTATTAATATAAAAAGTAAAAGGTTTTCATGGTATATACATAAAAAGTTAAAACTTTTCAAGGTATTAATATAAAAAGTAAAAGGTTTTCATGGTATATACATAAAAAGTTAAAACTTTTCAAGGTATTAATATAAAAAGTAAAAGTTTTTCATGGTAAATACATAAAAAGTTAAAACTTTTCAAGGTATTAATATAAAAATAAAAGATTTTCATGGTATATACATAAAAAGTAAAAACTTTTCAAGGTATTAATATAAAAAGTAAAAGGTTTGCATGGTATATACATAAAAAGTTAAAACTTTTCAAGGTATTAGTATAAAAAGTAAAAGGTTTTCATGGTGTATACATAAAAAGTTAAAACTTTTCAAAAATTAATATAAAAAGTAAAAGGTTTTCACGGTATATACATAAAAAGTTTAAACTTTTCAAGGTATAAATATAAAAAGTAAAAAGTTTTCATAGTATATACATAAAAAGTTAAAACTTTGCAAGGTATTAACATAAAAAGTAAAAGGTTTTCATGGTACATACATAAAAAGTTAAAACTTTTCAAAGTATTAATATAAAAAGTAAAAGGTTTTCATGGTATATACATAAAAAGTTAAAACTTTTCAAGGTATTAATATAAAAAGTAAAAGGTTTTCATGGTATATACATAAAAAGTTAAAACTTTTCAAGGTATTAATATAAAAAGTAATAGGTATTCATGGTATATACATAAAAAGTTAAAACTTTTCAAGGTATTAATATAAAAAGTAAAAGGTTTTCATGGTATATACATAAAAGGTTAAAACTTTTCAAGGTATTAATATAAAAAGTAAAAGTTTTTCATGGTAAATACATAAAAAGTTAAAACTTTTCAAGGTATTAATATAAAAATAAAAGATTTTCATGGTATATACATAAAAAGTAAAAACTTTTGAAGGTATTAATATAAAAAGTAAAAGGTTTTCATGGTATATACATAAAAAGTTAAAACTTTTCAAGGTATTAATATAAAAAGTAAAAGTTTTTCATGGTATATACATAAAAAGTTAAAACTTTTCAAGGTAATAATATAAAAATAAAAGATTTTCATGGTATATACATAAAAAGTAAAAACTTTTCAAGGTATTAATATAAAAAGTAAATGGTTTGCATGGTATATACATAAAAAGTTAAAACTTTTTAAGGTATTAATATAAAAAGTAAAAGGTGTTCATGGTTTATACATAAAAAGTTAAAACTTTTTAAGGTATTAATATAAAAAGTAAAAAGTTTTCATAGTATATACATAAAAAGTTAAAACTTTTCAAAGTATTAATATAAAAAGTAAAAGGTTTTCATAAAAAGTTAAAACTTTTCAAGGTATTAATATAAAAAGTAAAAGTTTTTCATGGTATATACATAAAAAGTTAAAACTTTTCAAGGTAATAATATAAAAAGTAAAAGGTTTTCATGGTATATACATAAAAAGTTAAAACTTTTCAAGGTATTAATATAAAAAGTAAAAGGTTTTCATGGTATATACATAAAAAGTTCAAACATTTTAAGGTATTAATATAAAAAGTAAAAGGTTTTCATGGTATATACATAAAAAGTTCAAACATTTTAAGGTATTAATAAAAAAAGTAAAAGGTTTTCATGGTATATACATAAAAAGTTAAAACTTTTCAAGGTATTAATATAAAAAATAAAAAGTATTCATGGTATATACATAAAAAGTTAAAGCTTTTCAAGGTATTAATATAAAAAGTAAAAAGTTTTCATGGTATATACATAAAAAGTTAAAGCTTTTCAAGGTATTAATATAAAAAGTAAAAAGTTTTCATGGTATATACATAAAAAGTTAAAGCTTTTCAAGGTATTAATATAAAAAGTAAAAAGTTTTCATGGTAAATACATAAAAAGTTAAAGCTTTTCAAGGTATTAATATAAAAAGTAAAAGGTTTTCATGGTATATACATAAAAAGTTAAAACTTTTCAAGGTATTAATAAAAAAAGTAAAAGGTTTTCATGGTATATACATAAAAAGTTAAAACTTTTCAAGGTATTAATATAAAAAGTAAAAGGTTTTCATGGTATATACATAAAAAGTTAAAACTTTTCAAGGTATTAATATAAAAAGTAAAAGGTTTTCATGGTATATACATAAAAAGTTAAAACTTTTCAAGGTATTAATATAAAAAGTAAAAGGTTTTCATGGTATATACATAAAAAGTTAAAACTTTTCAAGGTATTAATATAAAAAGTAAAAGGTTTTCATGGTATATACATAAAAAGTTAAAACTTTTCAAGGTATTAATATAAAAAGTAAAAAGTTTTCATGGTATATACATAAAAAGTTTAAAATTTTCAAGGTATTAATATAAAAAGTAAAAGGTTTTCATGGTATATACATAAAAAGTTTAAAATTTTCAAGGTATTAATATAAAAAGTAAAAGGTTTTCATGGTATATACATAAAAAGTTAAAACTTTTCAAGGTATTAATATAAAAAGTAAAAATTTTTCATGGTATATACATAAAAAGTTAAAACTTTTCAAGGTATTAATATAAAAAGTAAAAGATTTTCATGGTATATACATAAAAAGTTAAAGCTTTTCAAGGTATTAATATAAAAAGTAAAAGGTTTTCATTGTATATACATAAAAAGTTAAAACTTTTCATTTATTAATATAAAAAGTAAAAGGTTTTCATGGTATATACATAAAAAGTTCAAACATTTTAAGGTATTAATATAAAAAGTAAAAGGTTTTCATGGTATATACATAAAATGTTAAAACTTTTCAAGGTATTAATATAAAAAATTAAAGGTTTTCATGGTATATACATAAAAAGATAAAACTTTTCAAGGTATTAGTATAAAAAGTAAAAGGTTTTCATGGTGTATACATAAAAAGTTAAAACTTTTCAAAAATTAATATAAAAAGTAAAAGGTTTTCACGGTATATACATAAAAAGTTTAAACTTTTCAAGGTATAAATATAAAAAGTAAAAAGTTTTCATAGTATATACATAAAAAGTTAAAACTTTGCAAGGTATTAACATAAAAAGTAAAAGGTTTTCATGGTACATACATAAAAAGTTAAAACTTTTCAAAGTATTAATATAAAAAGTAAAAGGTTTTCATGGTATATACATAAAAAGTTAAAACTTTTCAAGGTATTAATATAAAAAGTAAAAGGTTTTCATGGTATATACATAAAAAGTTAAAACTTTTCAAGGTATTAATATAAAAAGTAATAGGTATTCATGGTATATACATAAAAAGTTAAAACTTTTCAAGGTATTAATATAAAAAGTAAAAGGTTTTCATGGTATATACATAAAAGGTTAAAACTTTTCAAGGTATTGATATAAAAAGTAAAAGGTTTTCATGGTATATACATAAAAAGTTTAAACTTTTCAAGGTAATAATATAAAAAGTAAAAAGTTTTCATGGTATATACATAAAAAGTTAAAGCTTTTCAAGGTATTAATATAAAAAGTAAAAGGTTTTCATGGTATATACATAAAAAGTTAAAACTTTTCAAGGTATTAATATAAAAAGTAAAAGGTTTTCATGGTATATACATAAAAAGTTAAAACTTTTCAAAGTATTAATATAAAAAGTAAAAGGTTTTCATGGTATATACATAAAAAGTTAAAACTTTTGAAGGTATTAATATAAAAAGTAAAAGGTTTTCATGGTATATACATAAAAAGTTAAAACTTTTCAAGGTATTAATATAAAAAGTAAAAGTTTTTCATGGTATATACATAAAAAGTTAAAACTTTTCAAGGTAATAATATAAAAAGTAAAAGGTTTTCATGGTATATACATAAAAAGTTAAAACTTTTCAAGGTATTAATATAAAAAGTAAAAGGTTTTCATGGTATATACATAAAAAGTTCAAACATTTTAAGGTATTAATATAAAAAGTAAAAGGTTTTCATGGTATATACATAAAAAGTTCAAACATTTTAAGGTATTAATAAAAAAAGTAAAAGGTTTTCATGGTATATACATAAAAAGTTAAAACTTTTCAAGGTATTAATATAAAAAATAAAAAGTTTTCATGGTATATACATAAAAAGTTAAAGCTTTTCAAGGTATTAATATAAAAAGTAAAAAGTTTTCATGGTATATACATAAAAAGTTAAAGCTTTTCAAGGTATTAATATAAAAAGTAAAAAGTTTTCATGGTATATACATAAAAAGTTAAAGCTTTTTAAGGTATTAATATAAAAAGTAAAAAGTTTTCATGGTAAATACATAAAAAGTTAAAGCTTTTCAAGGTATTAATATAAAAAGTAAAAGGTTTTCATGGTATATACATAAAAACTTAAAACTTTTCAAGGTATTAATATAAAAAGTAAAAGGTTTTCATGGTATATACATAAAAAGTTAAAACTTTTCAAGGTATTAATATAAAAAGTAAAAGGTTTTCATGGTATATACATAAAAAGTTAAAACTTTTCAAGGTATTAATATAAAAAGTAAAAGGTTTTCATGGTATATACATAAAAAGTTAAAACTTTTCAAGGTATTAATATAAAAAGTAAAAGTTTTTCATGGTATATACATAAAAAGTTAAAACTTTTCAAGGTAATAATATAAAAATAAAAGATTTTCATGGTATATACATAAAAAGTAAAAACTTTTCAAGGTATTAATATAAAAAGTAAATGGTTTGCATGGTATATACATAAAAAGTTAAAACTTTTTAAGGTATTAATATAAAAAGTAAAAGGTTTTAATGGTTTATACATAAAAAGTTAAAACTTTTCAAGGTATTAATATAAAAAGTAAAAGGTTTTCATGGTATATACATAAAAAGTTAAAACTTTTCAAAGTATTAATATAAAAAGTAAAAGGTTTTCATGGTATATACATAAAAAGTTAAAGCTTTTCAAGGTATTAATATAAAAAGTAAAAGGTTTTCATGGTATATACATAAAAAGTTTAAACTTTTCAAGGTATTAATATAAAAAGTAAAAAGTTTTCATGGTATATACATAAAAAGTTAAAGCTTTTCAAGGTATTAATATAAAAAGTAAAAAGTTTTCATGGTATATACATAAAAAGTTCAAACATTTTAAGGTATTAATATAAAAAGTAAAAGGTTTTCATGGTATATACATAAAAAGTTCAAACATTTTAAGGTATTAATAAAAAAAGTAAAAGGTTTTCATGGTATATACATAAAAAGTTAAAACTTTTCAAGGTATTAATATAAAAAATAAAAAGTTTTCATGGTATATACATAAAAAGTTAAAGCTTTTCAAGGTATTAATATAAAAAGTAAAAAGTTTTCATGGTATATACATAAAAAGTTAAAGCTTTTCAAGGTATTAATATAAAAAGTAAAAGGTTTTCATGGTATATACATAAAAAGTTAAAACTTTTCAAGGTATTAATATAAAAAGTAAAAGGTTTTCATGGTATATACATAAAAAGTTAAAACTTTTCAAGGTATTAATATAAAAAGTAAAAGGTTTTCATGGTATATACATAAAAAGTTAAAACTTTTCAAGGTATTAATATAAAAAGTAAAAGTTTTTCATGGTATATACATAAAAAGTTAAAACTTTTCAAGGTAATAATATAAAAATAAAAGATTTTCATGGTATATACATAAAAAGTAAAAACTTTTCAAGGTATTAATATAAAAAGTAAATGGTTTGCATGGTATATACATAAAAAGTTAAAACTTTTTAAGGTATTAATATAAAAAGTAAAAGGTTTTAATGGTTTATACATAAAAAGTTAAAACTTTTCAAGGTATTAATATAAAAAGTAAAAGGTTTTCATGGTATATACATAAAAAGTTAAAACTTTTCAAAGTATTAATATAAAAAGTAAAAGGTTTTCATGGTATATACATAAAAAGTTAAAGCTTTTCAAGGTATTAATATAAAAAGTAAAAGGTTTTCATGGTATATACATAAAAAGTTTAAACTTTTCAAGGTATTAATATAAAAAGTAAAAAGTTTTCATGGTATATACATAAAAAGTTAAAGCTTTTCAAGGTATTAATATAAAAAGTAAAAAGTTTTCATGGTATATACATAAAAAGTTTAAACTTTTCAAGGTATTAATATAAAAAGTAAAAGGTTTTCATGGTATATACATAAAAAGTTAAAACTTTTCAAGGTATTAATATAAAAAGTAAAAGGTTTTCATGGTATATACATAAAAAGTTAAAACTTTTCAAGGTATTAATATAAAAAGTAAAAGTTTTTCATGGTAAATACATAAAAAGTTAAAACTTTTCAAGGTATTAATATAAAAATAAAAGATTTTCATGGTATATACATAAAAAGTAAAAACTTTTGAAGGTATTAATATAAAAAGTAAAAGGTTTTCATGGTATATACATAAAAAGTTAAAACTTTTCAAGGTATTAATATAAAAAGTAAAAGTTTTTCATGGTATATACATAAAAAGTTAAAACTTTTCAAGGTAATAATATAAAAATAAAAGATTTTCATGGTATATACATAAAAAGTAAAAACTTTTCAAGGTATTAATATAAAAAGTAAATGGTTTGCATGGTATATACATAAAAAGTTAAAACTTTTTAAGGTATTAATATAAAAAGTAAAAGGTGTTCATGGTTTATACATAAAAAGTTAAAACTTTTTAAGGTATTAATATAAAAAGTAAAAAGTTTTCATAGTATATACATAAAAAGTTAAAACTTTTCAAAGTATTAATATAAAAAGTAAAAGGTTTTCATAAAAAGTTAAAACTTTTCAAGGTATTAATATAAAAAGTAATAGGTATTCATGGTATATACATAAAAAGTTAAAACTTTTCAAGGTATTAATATAAAAAGTAAAAGGTTTTCATGGTATATACATAAAAAGTTAAAACTTTTCAAGGTATTAATATAAAAAGTAAAAGGTTTTCATGGTATATACATAAAAAGTTTAAACTTTTCAAGGTATTAATATAAAAAGTAAAAAGTTTTCATGGTATATACATAAAAAGTTAAAGCTTTTCAAGGTATTAATATGAAAAGTAAAAAGTTTTCATGGTATATACATAATAAGTTTAAACTTTTCAAGGTATTAATATAAAAAGTAAAAGGTTTTCATGGTATATACATAAAAAGTTAAAACTTTTCAAGGTATTAATATAAAAAGTAAAAGGTTTTCATGGTATATACATAAAAAGTTAAAACTTTTCAAGGTATTAATATAAAAAGTAAAAGTTTTTCATGGTAAATACATCAAAAGTTAAAACTTTTCAAGGTATCAATATAAAAATAAAAGATTTTCATGGTATATACATAAAAAGTAAAAACTTTTCAAGGTATTAATATAAAAAGTAAAAGGTTTGCATGGTATATACATAAAAAGTTAAAACTTTTTAAGGTATTAATATAAAAAGTAAAAGGTTTTAATGGTTTATACATAAAAAGTTAAAACTTTTCAAGGTATTAATATAAAAAGTAAAAGGTTTTCATGGTATATACATAAAAAGTTAAAACTTTTCAAAGTATTAATATAAAAAGTAAAAGGTTTTCATGGTATATACATAAAAAGTTAAAGCTTTTCAAGGTATTAATATAAAAAGTAAAAGGTTTTCATGGTATATACATAAAAAGTTTAAACTTTGCAAGGTATTAATATAAAAAGTAAAAAGTTTTCATGGTATATACATAAAAAGTTAAAGCTTTTCAAGGTATTAATATAAAAAGTAAAAAGTTTTCATGGTATATACATAAAAAGTTTAAACTTTTCAAGGTATTAATATAAAAAGTAAAAGGTTTTCATGGTATATACATAAAAAGTTAAAACTTTTCAAGGTATTAATATAAAAAGTAAAAGGTTTTCATGGTATATACATAAAAAGTTAAAACTTTTCAAGGTATTAATATAAAAAGTAAAAGTTTTTCATGGTAAATACATAAAAAGTTAAAACTTTTCAAGGTATTAATATAAAAATAAAAGATTTTCATGGTATATACATAAAAAGTAAAAACTTTTCAAGGTATTAATATAAAAAGTAAAAGGTTTGCATGGTATATACATAAAAAGTTAAAACTTTTCAAGGTATTAGTATAAAAAGTAAAAGGTTTTCATGGTGTATACATAAAAAGTTAAAACTTTTCAAAAATTAATATAAAAAGTAAAAGGTTTTCACGGTATATACATAAAAAGTTTAAACTTTTCAAGGTATAAATATAAAAAGTAAAAAGTTTTCATAGTATATACATAAAAAGTTAAAACTTTGCAAGGTATTAACATAAAAAGTAAAAGGTTTTCATGGTACATACATAAAAAGTTAAAACTTTTCAAAGTATTAATATAAAAAGTAAAAGGTTTTCATGGTATATACATAAAAAGTTAAAACTTTTCAAGGTATTAATATAAAAAGTAAAAGGTTTTCATGGTATATACATAAAAAGTTAAAACTTTTCAAGGTATTAATATAAAAAGTAATAGGTATTCATGGTATATACATAAAAAGTTAAAACTTTTCAAGGTATTAATATAAAAAGTAAAAGGTTTTCATGGTATATACATAAAAGGTTAAAACTTTTCAAGGTATTGATATAAAAAGTAAAAGGTTTTCATGGTATATACATAAAAAGTTTAAACTTTTCAAGGTAATAATATAAAAAGTAAAAAGTTTTCATGGTATATACATAAAAAGTTAAAGCTTTTCAAGGTATTAATATAAAAAGTAAAAGGTTTTCATGGTATATACATAAAAAGTTAAAACTTTTCAAGGTATTAATATAAAAAGTAAAAGGTTTTCATGGTATATACATAAAAAGTTAAAACTTTTCAAAGTATTAATATAAAAAGTAAAAGGTTTTCATGGTATATACATAAAAAGTTAAAACTTTTCAAGGTATTAATATAAAAAGTAAAATGTTTTCATGGTATATACATAAAAAGTAAAAACTTTTCAAGGTATTAATATAAAAAGTAAAAGGTTTTCATGGTATATACATAAAAAGTTCAAACTTTTCAAGGTATTAATATAAAAAGTAAAAAGTTTTCATGGTATATACATAAAAAGTAAAAACTTTTCAAGGTATTAATATAAAAAGTAAAAGGTTTTCATGGTATATACATAAAAAGTTAAAACTTTTCATAGTATTAATATAAAAAGTAAAAGGTTTTCATGGTATATACATAAAAAGTTAAAACTTTTCAAGGTATTAATATAAAAAGTAAAAGGTTTTCATGGTATATACATAAAAAGTTAAAACTTTTCAAGGTATTAATATAAAAAGTAAAAGGTTTTCATGGTATATACATAAAAAGTTAAAACTTTTCAAGGTATTAATATAAAAAGTAAAAGGTTTTCATGGTATATACATAAAAAGTTCAAACATTTTAAGGTATTAATATAAAAAGTAAAAGGTTTTCATGGTATATACATAAAAAGTTCAAACATTTTAAGGTATTAATAAAAAAAGTAAAAGGTTTTCATGGTATATACATAAAAAGTTAAAACTTTTCAAGGTATTAATATAAAAAATAAAAGGTTTTCATGGTATATACATAAAAAGTTAAAACTTTTCAAGGTATTAATATAAAAAGTAAAAGGTTTTCATGGTATATACATAAAAAGTTAAAACTTTTCAAAGTATTAATATAAAAAGTAAAAGGTTTTCATGGTATATACATAAAAAGTTAAAACTTTTCAAGGTATTAATATAAAAAGTAAAATGTTTTCATGGTATATACATAAAAAGTAAAAACTTTTCAAGGTATTAATATAAAAAGTAAAAGGTTTTCATGGTATATACATAAAAAGTTCAAACTTTTCAAGGTATTAATATAAAAAGTAAAAAGTTTTCATGGTATATACATAAAAAGTAAAAACTTTTCAAGGTATTAATATAAAAAGTAAAAGGTTTTCATGGTATATACATAAAAAGTTAAAACTTTTCATAGTATTAATATAAAAAGTAAAAGGTTTTCATGGTATATACATAAAAAGTTAAAACTTTTCAAGGTATTAATATAAAAAGTAAAAGGTTTTCATGGTATATACATAAAAAGTTAAAACTTTTCAAGGTATTAATATAAAAAGTAAAAGGTTTTCATGGTATATACATAAAAAGTTAAAACTTTTCAAGGTATTAATATAAAAAGTAAAAGGTTTTCATGGTATATACATAAAAAGTTCAAACATTTTAAGGTATTAATATAAAAAGTAAAAGGTTTTCATGGTATATACATAAAAAGTTCAAACATTTTAAGGTATTAATAAAAAAAGTAAAAGGTTTTCATGGTATATACATAAAAAGTTAAAACTTTTCAAGGTATTAATATAAAAAATAAAAAGTTTTCATGGTATATACATAAAAAGTTAAAGCTTTTCAAGGTATTAATATAAAAAGTAAAAAGTTTTCATGGTATATACATAAAAAGTTAAAGCTTTTCAAGGTATTAATATAAAAAGTAAAAAGTTTTCATGGTATATACATAAAAAGTTAAAGCTTTTCAAGGTATTAATATAAAAAGTAAAAGGTGTTCATGGTTTATACATAAAAAGTTAAAACTTTTCAAGGTATTAATATAAAAAGTAAAAAGTTTTCATAGTATATACATAAAAAGTTAAAACTTTTCAAAGTATTAATATAAAAAGTAAAAAGTTTTCATGGTGTATACATAAAAAGTTAAAACTTTTCAAGGTATTAATATAAAAAGTAATAGGTATTCATGGTATATACATAAAAAGTTAAAACTTTTCAAAGTATTAATATAAAAAGTAAAAGGTTTTCATGGTATATACATAAAAAGTTAAAACTTTTCAAGGTATTAATATAAAAAATAAAAGGTTTTCATGGTATATACATAAAAAGTTAAAACTTTTCAAGGTATTAATATAAAAAGTTTTCATGGTATATACATAAAAAGTTAAAACTTTTCAAGGTATTAATATAAAAAGTAAAAGGTTTTCATGGTATATACATAAAAAGTTAAAACTTTTCAAAGTATTAATATAAAAAGTAAAAGGTTTTCATGGTATATACATAAAGTTAAAACTTTTCAAGGTATTAATATAAAAAGTAAAAGGTTTTCATGGTATGTACATAAAAAGTTAAAACTTTTCAAGGTATTAATATAAAAAGTTTTCATGGTATATACATAAAAAGTTAAAACTTTTCAAGGTATTAATATAAAAAGTAAAAGGTTTTCATGGTATATACATAAAAAGTTTAAACTTTTCAAGGTATTAATATAAAAAGTAAAAAGTTTTCATGGTATATACATAAAAAGTTAAAGCTTTTCAAGGTATTAATATAAAAAGTAAAAGGTTTTCATGGTATATACATAAAAAGTTAAAACTTTTCAAGGTATTAATATAAAAAGTAAAAGGTTTGCATGGTATATACATAAAAAGTTAAAACTTTTTAAGGTATTAATATAAAAAGTAAAAGGTGTTCATGGTTTATACATAAAAAGTTAAAACTTTTCAAGGTATTAATATAAAAAGTAAAAAGTTTTCATAGTATATACATAAAAAGTTAAAACTTTTCAAAGTATTAATATAAAAAGTAAAAAGTTTTCATGGTGTATACATAAAAAGTTAAAACTTTTCAAGATATTAATATAAAAAGTAAAAGGTTTTCATGGTATATACATAAAAAGTTAAAACTTTTCAAGGTATTAATATATAAAGTAAAAGTT
Organism: Ophonus ardosiacus; assembly: GCA_943142095.1. Lineage (NCBI taxonomy): Eukaryota > Metazoa > Arthropoda > Insecta > Coleoptera > Carabidae > Ophonus > Ophonus ardosiacus. Next base: position 37,030,085 of record OW964832.1, on the reverse strand, counting down.
TTTCACGGTATATACATAAAAAGTTTAAACTTTTCAAGGTATAAATATAAAAAGTAAAAGGTTTTCATGGTATATACATAAAAAGTTAAAACTTTTGAAGGTATTAATATAAAAAGTAAAAGGTTTTCATGGTATATACATAAAAAGTTAAAACTTTTCAAGGTATTAATATAAAAAGTAAAAGTTTTTCATGGTATATACATAAAAAGTTAAAACTTTTCAAGGTATTAATATAAAAATAAAAGATTTTCATGGTATATACATAAAAAGTAAAAACTTTTCAAGGTATTAATATAAAAAGTAAAAGGTTTTCATGGTATATACATAAAAAGTTAAAACTTTTTAAGGTATTAATATAAAAAGTAAGAGGTGTTCATGGTTTATACATAAAAAGTTAAAACTTTTCAAGGTATTAATATAAAAAGTAAAAAGTTTTCATAGCATATACATAAAAAGTTAAAACTTTTCAAAGTATTAATATAAAAAGTAAAAAGTTTTCATGGTGTATACATAAAAAGTTAAAACTTTTCAAGATATTAATATAAAAAGTAAAAGGTTTTCATGGTATATACATAAAAAGTTAAAACTTTTCAAGGTATTAATATAAAAAGTAAAAGATTTTCATGGTATATACATAAAAAGTTAAAGCTTTTCAAAGTATTAATATAAAAAGTAAAAGGTTTTCATGGTATATACATAAAAAGTTAAAGCTTTTCAAGGTATTAATATAAAAAGTAAAAAGTTTTCATGGTATATACATAAAAAGTTAAAGCTTTTCAAGGTATTAATATAAAAAGTAAAAAGTATTCATGGTATATACATAAAAAGTTAAAGCTTTTCAAGGTATTAATATAAAAAGTAAAAAGTTTTCATGGTATATACATAAAAAGTTAAAGCTTTTCAAGGTATTAATATAAAAAGTAAAAGGTTTTCATGGTATATACATTAAAAGTTAAAACTTTTCAAGGTATTAATATAAAAAGTAAAAAGTTTTCATGGTATATACATAAAAAGATAAAACTTTTCAAGGTATTAATATAAAAAGTAATAGGTATTCATGGTATATACATAAAAAGTTAAAACTTTTCAAGGTATTAATATAAAAAGTAAAAGGTTTTCATGGTATATATATATATAAAAAGTTAAAACTTTTCAAGGTATTAATATAAAAAGTAAAAGGTTTTCATGGTATATACATAAAAAGTTAAAACTTTTCAAGGTATTAATATAAAAAATAAAAGGTTTTCATGGTATATACATAAAAAGTTAGAACTTTTCAAGGTATTAATATAAAAAGTTTTCATGGTATATACATAAAAAGTTAAAACTTTTCAAGGTATTAATATAAAAAGTAAAAGGTTTTCATGGTATGTACATAAAAAGTTAAAAATTTTCAAGGTATTAATATAAAAAGTAAAAGGTTTTCACGGTATATACATAAAAAGTTAAAACTTTTCAAGGTATTAACATAAAAAGTAAAAAGTTTTCATGGTATATACATAAAATGTTAAAGCTTTTCAAGGTATTAATATAAAAAGTAAAAGGTTTTCATGGTATATACATAAAAAGTTAAAACTTTTCAAAGTATTAATATAAAAAGTAAAAGGTTTTCATGGTATATACATAAAAAGTTAAAACTTTTGAAGGTATTAATATAAAAAGTAAAAGGTTTTCATGGTATATACATAAAAAGTTAAAACTTTTCAAGGTATTAATATAAAAAGTTTTCATGGTATATACATAAAAAGTTAAAACTTTTCAAGGTATTAATATAAAAAGTAAAAGGTTTTCATGGTATGTACATAAAAAGTTAAAAATTTTCAAGGTATTAATATAAAAAGTAAAAGGTTTTCACGGTATATACATAAAAAGTTAAAACTTTTCAAGGTATTAACATAAAAAGTAAAAAGTTTTCATGGTATATACATAAAATGTTAAAGCTTTTCAAGGTATTAATATAAAAAGTAAAAGGTTTTCATGGTATATACATAAAAAGTTAAAACTTTTCAAAGTATTAATATAAAAAGTAAAAGGTTTTCATGGTATATACATAAAAAGTTAAAACTTTTGAAGGTATTAATATAAAAAGTAAAAGGTTTTCATGGTATATACATAAAAAGTTAAAACTTTTCAAGGTATTAATATAAAAAGTAAAAGGTTTTCATGGTATGTACATAAAAAGTTAAAAATTTTCAAGGTATTAATATAAAAAGTAAAAGGTTTTCACGGTATATACATAAAAAGTTAAAACTTTTCAAGGTATTAACATAAAAAGTAAAAAGTTTTCATGGTATATACATAAAAAGTTAAAGCTTTTCAAGGTATTAATATAAAAAGTAAAAAGTTTTCATGGTATATACATAAAAATTAAAGCTTTTCAAGGTATTAATATAAAAAGTAAAAAGTATTCATGGTATATACATAAAAAGTTAAAGCTTTTCAAGGTATTAATATAAAAAGTAAAAAGTTTTCATGGTATATACATAAAAAGTTAAAGCTTTTCAAGGTATTAATATAAAAAGTAAAAGGTTTTCATGGTATATACATTAAAAGTTAAAACTTTTCAAGGTATTAATATAAAAAGTAAAAAGTTTTCATGGTATATACATAAAAAGTTAAAACTTTTCAAGGTATTAATATAAAAAGTAATAGGTATTCATGGTATATACATAAAAAGTTAAAACTTTTCAAGGTATTAATATAAAAAGTAAAAGGTTTTCATGGTATATATATATAAAAAGTTAAAACTTTTCAAGGTATTAATATAAAAAGTAAAAGGTTTTCATGGTATATACATAAAAAGTTAAAACTTTTCAAGGTATTAATATAAAAAATAAAAGGTTTTCATGGTATATACATAAAAAGTTAAAACTTTTCAAGGTATTAATATAAAAAGTTTTCATGGTATATACATAAAAAGTTAAAACTTTTCAAGGTATTAATATAAAAAGTAAAAGGTTTTCATGGTATGTACATAAAAAGTTAAAAATTTTCAAGGTATTAATATAAAAAGTAAAAGGTTTTCACGGTATATACATAAAAAGTTAAAACTTTTCAAGGTATTAACATAAAAAGTAAAAAGTTTTCATGGTATATACATAAAATGTTAAAGCTTTTCAAGGTATTAATATAAAAAGTAAAAGGTTTTCATGGTATATACATAAAAAGTTAAAACTTTTCAAAGTATTAATATAAAAAGTAAAAGGTTTTCATGGTATATACATAAAAAGTTAAAACTTTTGAAGGTATTAATATAAAAAGTAAAAGGTTTTCATGGTATATACATAAAAAGTTAAAACTTTTCAAGGTATTAATATAAAAAGTAAAAGTTTTTCATGGTATATACATAAAAAGTTAAAACTTTTCAAGGTATTAATATAAAAATAAAAGATTTTTATGGTATATACATAAAAAGTAAAAACTTTTCAAGGTATTAATATAAAAAGTAAAAGGTTTGCATGGTATATACATAAAAAGTTAAAACTTTTTAAGGTATTAATATAAAAAGTAAAAGGTGTTCATGGTTTATACGTAAAAAGTTAAAACTTTTCAAGGTATTAATATAAAAAGTAAAAAGTTTTCATAGTATATACATAAAAAGTTAAAACTTTTCAAAGTATTAATATAAAAAGTAAAAAGTTTTCATGGTGTATACATAAAAAGTTAAAACTTTTCAAGATATTAATATAAAAAGTAAAAGGTTTTCATGGTATATACATAAAAAGTTAAAACTTTTCAAGGTATTAATATATAAAGTAAAAGTTTTTCACGGTATATACATAAAAAGTTTAAACTTTTCAAGGTATATATATAAAAAGTAAAAGGTTTTCATGGTATATACATAAAAAGTTAAAACTTTTGAAGGTATTAATATAAAAAGTAAAAGGTTTTCATGGTATATACATAAAAAGTTAAAACTTTTCAAGGTATTAATATAAAAAGTAAAAGTTTTTCATGGTATATACATAAAAAGTTAAAACTTTTCAAGGTATTAATATAAAAATAAAAGATTTTCATGGTATATACATAAAAAGTAAAAACTTTTCAAGGTATTAATATAAAAAGTAAAAGGTTTGAATGGTATATACATAAAAAGTTAAAACTTTTTAAGGTATTAATATAAAAAGTAAAAGGTGTTCATGGTTTATACATAAAAAGTTAAAACTTTTCAAGGTATTAATATAGAAAGTAAAAAGTTTTCATAGCATATACATAAAAAGTTAAAACTTTTCAAAGTATTAATATAAAAAGTAAAAAGTTTTCATGGTGTATACATAAAAAGTTAAAACTTTTCAAGATATTAATATAAAAAGTAAAAGGTTTTCATGGTATATACATAAAAAGTTAAAACTTTTCAAGGTATTAATATAAAAAGTAAAAGGTTTTCATGGTATATACATAAAAAGTTAAAACTTTTCAAGGTATTATTATAAAAAGTAAAAGGTTTTCATGGTATATACATAAAAAGTTAAAACTTTTCAAGGTATTAATATTAAAAGTAAAAGGTTTCATGGTATATACATAAAAAGTTTAAACTTTTCAAGGTATTAATATAAAAAGTAAAAGGTGTTCATGGTATATACATAAAAAGTTAAAACTTTTCAAGGTATTAATATAAAAAGTAAAAAGTTTTCATGGTATATACATAAAAAGTTAAAGCTTTTCAAGGTATTAATATAAAAAGTAAAGGGTTTTCATGGTACATACATAAAAAGTTAAAACTTTTCAAGGTATAAATATAAAAAGTAAAAGGTTTTCATGGTATATACATAAAAAGTTAAAACTTTTCCAGGTATTAATATAAAAAGTAAAAGTTTTTCATGGTATATAAATAAAAAGTTAAACCTTTTCAAGGTATTAATATAAAAATAAATAAATTTTCATGGTATATACATAAAAAGTTAAAACTTTTCAAGGTATTAATATAAAATGTGAAAGGTTTTCATGGTGTACACATAAAAAGTTAAAACTTTTCAAGGTATTAATATAAAAAGTAAAAGGTTTTCATGGTATATACATAAAAAGTTAAAACTTTTCAAGGTATTAATATTAAAAGTAAAAGGTTTCATGGTATATACATAAAAAGTTAAAACTTTTCAAAGTATTAATATAAAAAGTAAAAAGTTTTCATGGTGTATACATAAAAAGTTAAAACTTTTCAAGATATTAATATAAAAAGTAAAAGGTTTTCATGGTATATACATAAAAAGTTAAAACTTTTCAAGGTATTAATATATAAAGTAAAAGTTTTTCACGGTATATACATAAAAAGTTTAAACTTTTCAAGGTATATATATAAAAAGTAAAAGGTTTTCATGGTATATACATAAAAAGTTAAAACTTTTGAAGGTATTAATATAAAAAGTAAAAGGTTTTCATGGTATATACATAAAAAGTTAAAACTTTTCAAGGTATTAATATAGAAAGTAAAAAGTTTTCATAGCATATACATAAAAAGTTAAAACTTTTCAAAGTATTAATATAAAAAGTAAAAAGTTTTCATGGTGTATACATAAAAAGTTAAAACTTTTCAAGATATTAATATAAAAAGTAAAAGGTTTTCATGGTATATACATAAAAAGTTTAAACTTTTCAAGGTATTAATATAAAAAGTAAAAAGTTTTCATGGTATATACATAAAAAGTTAAAGCTTTTCAAGGTATTAATATAAAAAGTAAAAAGTTTTCATGGTATATACATAAAAAGTTTAAACTTTTCAAGGTATTAATATAAAAAGTAAAAGGTTTTCATGGTATATACATAAAAAGTTAAAACTTTTCAAGGTATTAATATAAAAAGTAAAAGGTTTTCATGGTATATACATAAAAAGTTAAAACTTTTCAAGGTATTAATATAAAAAGTAAAAGTTTTTCATGGTAAATACATAAAAAGTTAAAACTTTTCAAGGTATTAATATAAAAATAAAAGATTTTCATGGTATATACATAAAAAGTAAAAACTTTTGAAGGTATTAATATAAAAAGTAAAAGGTTTTCATGGTATATACATAAAAAGTTAAAACTTTTCAAGGTATTAATATAAAAAGTAAAAGTTTTTCATGGTATATACATAAAAAGTTAAAACTTTTCAAGGTAATAATATAAAAATAAAAGATTTTCATGGTATATACATAAAAAGTAAAAACTTTTCAAGGTATTAATATAAAAAGTAAATGGTTTGCATGGTATATACATAAAAAGTTAAAACTTTTTAAGGTATTAATATAAAAAGTAAAAGGTGTTCATGGTTTATACATAAAAAGTTAAAACTTTTTAAGGTATTAATATAAAAAGTAAAAAGTTTTCATAGTATATACATAAAAAGTTAAAACTTTTCAAAGTATTAATATAAAAAGTAAAAGGTTTTCATAAAAAGTTAAAACTTTTCAAGGTATTAATATAAAAAGTAATAGGTATTCATGGTATATACATAAAAAGTTAAAACTTTTCAAGGTATTAATATAAAAAGTAAAAGGTTTTCATGGTATATACATAAAAAGTTAAAACTTTTCAAGGTATTAATATAAAAAGTAAAAGGTTTTCATGGTATATACATAAAAAGTTTAAACTTTTCAAGGTATTAATATAAAAAGTAAAAAGTTTTCATGGTATATACATAAAAAGTTAAAGCTTTTCAAGGTATTAATATGAAAAGTAAAAAGTTTTCATGGTATATACATAATAAGTTTAAACTTTTCAAGGTATTAATATAAAAAGTAAAAGGTTTTCATGGTATATACATAAAAAGTTAAAACTTTTCAAGGTATTAATATAAAAAGTAAAAGGTTTTCATGGTATATACATAAAAAGTTAAAACTTTTCAAGGTATTAATATAAAAAGTAAAAGTTTTTCATGGTAAATACATCAAAAGTTAAAACTTTTCAAGGTATCAATATAAAAATAAAAGATTTTCATGGTATATACATAAAAAGTAAAAACTTTTCAAGGTATTAATATAAAAAGTAAAAGGTTTGCATGGTATATACATAAAAAGTTAAAACTTTTTAAGGTATTAATATAAAAAGTAAAAGGTTTTAATGGTTTATACATAAAAAGTTAAAACTTTTCAAGGTATTAATATAAAAAGTAAAAGGTTTTCATGGTATATACATAAAAAGTTAAAACTTTTCAAAGTATTAATATAAAAAGTAAAAGGTTTTCATGGTATATACATAAAAAGTTAAAGCTTTTCAAGGTATTAATATAAAAAGTAAAAGGTTTTCATGGTATATACATAAAAAGTTTAAACTTTGCAAGGTATTAATATAAAAAGTAAAAAGTTTTCATGGTATATACATAAAAAGTTAAAGCTTTTCAAGGTATTAATATAAAAAGTAAAAAGTTTTCATGGTATATACATAAAAAGTTTAAACTTTTCAAGGTATTAATATAAAAAGTAAAAGGTTTTCATGGTATATACATAAAAAGTTAAAACTTTTCAAGGTATTAATATAAAAAGTAAAAGGTTTTCATGGTATATACATAAAAAGTTAAAACTTTTCAAGGTATTAATATAAAAAGTAAAAGTTTTTCATGGTAAATACATAAAAAGTTAAAACTTTTCAAGGTATTAATATAAAAATAAAAGATTTTCATGGTATATACATAAAAAGTAAAAACTTTTCAAGGTATTAATATAAAAAGTAAAAGGTTTGCATGGTATATACATAAAAAGTTAAAACTTTTCAAGGTATTAGTATAAAAAGTAAAAGGTTTTCATGGTGTATACATAAAAAGTTAAAACTTTTCAAAAATTAATATAAAAAGTAAAAGGTTTTCACGGTATATACATAAAAAGTTTAAACTTTTCAAGGTATAAATATAAAAAGTAAAAAGTTTTCATAGTATATACATAAAAAGTTAAAACTTTGCAAGGTATTAACATAAAAAGTAAAAGGTTTTCATGGTACATACATAAAAAGTTAAAACTTTTCAAAGTATTAATATAAAAAGTAAAAGGTTTTCATGGTATATACATAAAAAGTTAAAACTTTTCAAGGTATTAATATAAAAAGTAAAAGGTTTTCATGGTATATACATAAAAAGTTAAAACTTTTCAAGGTATTAATATAAAAAGTAATAGGTATTCATGGTATATACATAAAAAGTTAAAACTTTTCAAGGTATTAATATAAAAATTAAAGGTTTTCATGGTATATACATAAAAGGTTAAAACTTTTCAAGGTATTAATATAAAAAGTAAAAGTTTTTCATGGTAAATACATAAAAAGTTAAAACTTTTCAAGGTATTAATATAAAAATAAAAGATTTTCATGGTATATACATAAAAAGTAAAAACTTTTGAAGGTATTAATATAAAAAGTAAAAGGTTTTCATGGTATATACATAAAAAGTTAAAACTTTTCAAGGTATTAATATAAAAAGTAAAAGTTTTTCATGGTATATACATAAAAAGTTAAAACTTTTCAAGGTAATAATATAAAAATAAAAGATTTTCATGGTATATACATAAAAAGTAAAAACTTTTCAAGGTATTAATATAAAAAGTAAATGGTTTGCATGGTATATACATAAAAAGTTAAAACTTTTTAAGGTATTAATATAAAAAGTAAAAGGTGTTCATGGTTTATACATAAAAAGTTAAAACTTTTTAAGGTATTAATATAAAAAGTAAAAAGTTTTCATAGTATATACATAAAAAGTTAAAACTTTTCAAAGTATTAATATAAAAAGTAAAAGGTTTTCATAAAAAGTTAAAACTTTTCAAGGTATTAATATAAAAAGTAAAAGTTTTTCATGGTATATACATAAAAAGTTAAAACTTTTCAAGGTAATAATATAAAAAGTAAAAGGTTTTCATGGTATATACATAAAAAGTTAAAACTTTTCAAGGTATTAATATAAAAAGTAAAAGGTTTTCATGGTATATACATAAAAAGTTCAAACATTTTAAGGTATTAATATAAAAAGTAAAAGGTTTTCATGGTATATACATAAAAAGTTCAAACATTTTAAGGTATTAATAAAAAAAGTAAAAGGTTTTCATGGTATATACATAAAAAGTTAAAACTTTTCAAGGTATTAATATAAAAAATAAAAAGTATTCATGGTATATACATAAAAAGTTAAAGCTTTTCAAGGTATTAATATAAAAAGTAAAAAGTTTTCATGGTATATACATAAAAAGTTAAAGCTTTTCAAGGTATTAATATAAAAAGTAAAAAGTTTTCATGGTATATACATAAAAAGTTAAAGCTTTTCAAGGTATTAATATAAAAAGTAAAAAGTTTTCATGGTAAATACATAAAAAGTTAAAGCTTTTCAAGGTATTAATATAAAAAGTAAAAGGTTTTCATGGTATATACATAAAAAGTTAAAACTTTTCAAGGTATTAATAAAAAAAGTAAAAGGTTTTCATGGTATATACATAAAAAGTTAAAACTTTTCAAGGTATTAATATAAAAAGTAAAAGGTTTTCATGGTATATACATAAAAAGTTAAAACTTTTCAAGGTATTAATATAAAAAGTAAAAGGTTTTCATGGTATATACATAAAAAGTTAAAACTTTTCAAGGTATTAATATAAAAAGTAAAAGGTTTTCATGGTATATACATAAAAAGTTAAAACTTTTCAAGGTATTAATATAAAAAGTAAAAGGTTTTCATGGTATATACATAAAAAGTTAAAACTTTTCAAGGTATTAATATAAAAAGTAAAAGGTTTTCATGGTATATACATAAAAAGTTAAAACTTTTCAAGGTATTAATATAAAAAGTAAAAGGTTTTCATGGTATATACATAAAAAGTTAAAACTTTTCAAGGTATTAATATAAAAAGTAAAAAGTTTTCATGGTATATACATAAAAAGTTTAAAATTTTCAAGGTATTAATATAAAAAGTAAAAGGTTTTCATGGTATATACATAAAAAGTTTAAAATTTTCAAGGTATTAATATAAAAAGTAAAAGGTTTTCATGGTATATACATAAAAAGTTAAAACTTTTCAAGGTATTAATATAAAAAGTAAAAATTTTTCATGGTATATACATAAAAAGTTAAAACTTTTCAAGGTATTAATATAAAAAGTAAAAGATTTTCATGGTATATACATAAAAAGTTAAAGCTTTTCAAGGTATTAATATAAAAAGTAAAAGGTTTTCATTGTATATACATAAAAAGTTAAAACTTTTCATTTATTAATATAAAAAGTAAAAGGTTTTCATGGTATATACATAAAAAGTTCAAACATTTTAAGGTATTAATATAAAAAGTAAAAGGTTTTCATGGTATATACATAAAATGTTAAAACTTTTCAAGGTATTAATATAAAAAATTAAAGGTTTTCATGGTATATACATAAAAAGATAAAACTTTTCAAGGTATTAGTATAAAAAGTAAAAGGTTTTCATGGTGTATACATAAAAAGTTAAAACTTTTCAAAAATTAATATAAAAAGTAAAAGGTTTTCACGGTATATACATAAAAAGTTTAAACTTTTCAAGGTATAAATATAAAAAGTAAAAAGTTTTCATAGTATATACATAAAAAGTTAAAACTTTGCAAGGTATTAACATAAAAAGTAAAAGGTTTTCATGGTACATACATAAAAAGTTAAAACTTTTCAAAGTATTAATATAAAAAGTAAAAGGTTTTCATGGTATATACATAAAAAGTTAAAACTTTTCAAGGTATTAATATAAAAAGTAAAAGGTTTTCATGGTATATACATAAAAAGTTAAAACTTTTCAAGGTATTAATATAAAAAGTAATAGGTATTCATGGTATATACATAAAAAGTTAAAACTTTTCAAGGTATTAATATAAAAAGTAAAAGGTTTTCATGGTATATACATAAAAGGTTAAAACTTTTCAAGGTATTGATATAAAAAGTAAAAGGTTTTCATGGTATATACATAAAAAGTTTAAACTTTTCAAGGTAATAATATAAAAAGTAAAAAGTTTTCATGGTATATACATAAAAAGTTAAAGCTTTTCAAGGTATTAATATAAAAAGTAAAAGGTTTTCATGGTATATACATAAAAAGTTAAAACTTTTCAAGGTATTAATATAAAAAGTAAAAGGTTTTCATGGTATATACATAAAAAGTTAAAACTTTTCAAAGTATTAATATAAAAAGTAAAAGGTTTTCATGGTATATACATAAAAAGTTAAAACTTTTGAAGGTATTAATATAAAAAGTAAAAGGTTTTCATGGTATATACATAAAAAGTTAAAACTTTTCAAGGTATTAATATAAAAAGTAAAAGTTTTTCATGGTATATACATAAAAAGTTAAAACTTTTCAAGGTAATAATATAAAAAGTAAAAGGTTTTCATGGTATATACATAAAAAGTTAAAACTTTTCAAGGTATTAATATAAAAAGTAAAAGGTTTTCATGGTATATACATAAAAAGTTCAAACATTTTAAGGTATTAATATAAAAAGTAAAAGGTTTTCATGGTATATACATAAAAAGTTCAAACATTTTAAGGTATTAATAAAAAAAGTAAAAGGTTTTCATGGTATATACATAAAAAGTTAAAACTTTTCAAGGTATTAATATAAAAAATAAAAAGTTTTCATGGTATATACATAAAAAGTTAAAGCTTTTCAAGGTATTAATATAAAAAGTAAAAAGTTTTCATGGTATATACATAAAAAGTTAAAGCTTTTCAAGGTATTAATATAAAAAGTAAAAAGTTTTCATGGTATATACATAAAAAGTTAAAGCTTTTTAAGGTATTAATATAAAAAGTAAAAAGTTTTCATGGTAAATACATAAAAAGTTAAAGCTTTTCAAGGTATTAATATAAAAAGTAAAAGGTTTTCATGGTATATACATAAAAACTTAAAACTTTTCAAGGTATTAATATAAAAAGTAAAAGGTTTTCATGGTATATACATAAAAAGTTAAAACTTTTCAAGGTATTAATATAAAAAGTAAAAGGTTTTCATGGTATATACATAAAAAGTTAAAACTTTTCAAGGTATTAATATAAAAAGTAAAAGGTTTTCATGGTATATACATAAAAAGTTAAAACTTTTCAAGGTATTAATATAAAAAGTAAAAGTTTTTCATGGTATATACATAAAAAGTTAAAACTTTTCAAGGTAATAATATAAAAATAAAAGATTTTCATGGTATATACATAAAAAGTAAAAACTTTTCAAGGTATTAATATAAAAAGTAAATGGTTTGCATGGTATATACATAAAAAGTTAAAACTTTTTAAGGTATTAATATAAAAAGTAAAAGGTTTTAATGGTTTATACATAAAAAGTTAAAACTTTTCAAGGTATTAATATAAAAAGTAAAAGGTTTTCATGGTATATACATAAAAAGTTAAAACTTTTCAAAGTATTAATATAAAAAGTAAAAGGTTTTCATGGTATATACATAAAAAGTTAAAGCTTTTCAAGGTATTAATATAAAAAGTAAAAGGTTTTCATGGTATATACATAAAAAGTTTAAACTTTTCAAGGTATTAATATAAAAAGTAAAAAGTTTTCATGGTATATACATAAAAAGTTAAAGCTTTTCAAGGTATTAATATAAAAAGTAAAAAGTTTTCATGGTATATACATAAAAAGTTCAAACATTTTAAGGTATTAATATAAAAAGTAAAAGGTTTTCATGGTATATACATAAAAAGTTCAAACATTTTAAGGTATTAATAAAAAAAGTAAAAGGTTTTCATGGTATATACATAAAAAGTTAAAACTTTTCAAGGTATTAATATAAAAAATAAAAAGTTTTCATGGTATATACATAAAAAGTTAAAGCTTTTCAAGGTATTAATATAAAAAGTAAAAAGTTTTCATGGTATATACATAAAAAGTTAAAGCTTTTCAAGGTATTAATATAAAAAGTAAAAGGTTTTCATGGTATATACATAAAAAGTTAAAACTTTTCAAGGTATTAATATAAAAAGTAAAAGGTTTTCATGGTATATACATAAAAAGTTAAAACTTTTCAAGGTATTAATATAAAAAGTAAAAGGTTTTCATGGTATATACATAAAAAATTAAAACTTTTCAAGGTATTAATATAAAAAGTAAAAGTTTTTCATGGTATATACATAAAAAGTTAAAACTTTTCAAGGTAATAATATAAAAATAAAAGATTTTCATGGTATATACATAAAAAGTAAAAACTTTTCAAGGTATTAATATAAAAAGTAAATGGTTTGCATGGTATATACATAAAAAGTTAAAACTTTTTAAGGTATTAATATAAAAAGTAAAAGGTTTTAATGGTTTATACATAAAAAGTTAAAACTTTTCAAGGTATTAATATAAAAAGTAAAAGGTTTTCATGGTATATACATAAAAAGTTAAAACTTTTCAAAGTATTAATATAAAAAGTAAAAGGTTTTCATGGTATATACATAAAAAGTTAAAGCTTTTCAAGGTATTAATATAAAAAGTAAAAGGTTTTCATGGTATATACATAAAAAGTTTAAACTTTTCAAGGTATTAATATAAAAAGTAAAAAGTTTTCATGGTATATACATAAAAAGTTAAAGCTTTTCAAGGTATTAATATAAAAAGTAAAAAGTTTTCATGGTATATACATAAAAAGTTTAAACTTTTCAAGGTATTAATATAAAAAGTAAAAGGTTTTCATGGTATATACATAAAAAGTTAAAACTTTTCAAGGTATTAATATAAAAAGTAAAAGGTTTTCATGGTATATACATAAAAAGTTAAAACTTTTCAAGGTATTAATATAAAAAGTAAAAGTTTTTCATGGTAAATACATAAAAAGTTAAAACTTTTCAAGGTATTAATATAAAAATAAAAGATTTTCATGGTATATACATAAAAAGTAAAAACTTTTGAAGGTATTAATATAAAAAGTAAAAGGTTTTCATGGTATATACATAAAAAGTTAAAACTTTTCAAGGTATTAATATAAAAAGTAAAAGTTTTTCATGGTATATACATAAAAAGTTAAAACTTTTCAAGGTAATAATATAAAAATAAAAGATTTTCATGGTATATACATAAAAAGTAAAAACTTTTCAAGGTATTAATATAAAAAGTAAATGGTTTGCATGGTATATACATAAAAAGTTAAAACTTTTTAAGGTATTAATATAAAAAGTAAAAGGTGTTCATGGTTTATACATAAAAAGTTAAAACTTTTTAAGGTATTAATATAAAAAGTAAAAAGTTTTCATAGTATATACATAAAAAGTTAAAACTTTTCAAAGTATTAATATAAAAAGTAAAAGGTTTTCATAAAAAGTTAAAACTTTTCAAGGTATTAATATAAAAAGTAATAGGTATTCATGGTATATACATAAAAAGTTAAAACTTTTCAAGGTATTAATATAAAAAGTAAAAGGTTTTCATGGTATATACATAAAAAGTTAAAACTTTTCAAGGTATTAATATAAAAAGTAAAAGGTTTTCATGGTATATACATAAAAAGTTTAAACTTTTCAAGGTATTAATATAAAAAGTAAAAAGTTTTCATGGTATATACATAAAAAGTTAAAGCTTTTCAAGGTATTAATATGAAAAGTAAAAAGTTTTCATGGTATATACATAATAAGTTTAAACTTTTCAAGGTATTAATATAAAAAGTAAAAGGTTTTCATGGTATATACATAAAAAGTTAAAACTTTTCAAGGTATTAATATAAAAAGTAAAAGGTTTTCATGGTATATACATAAAAAGTTAAAACTTTTCAAGGTATTAATATAAAAAGTAAAAGTTTTTCATGGTAAATACATCAAAAGTTAAAACTTTTCAAGGTATCAATATAAAAATAAAAGATTTTCATGGTATATACATAAAAAGTAAAAACTTTTCAAGGTATTAATATAAAAAGTAAAAGGTTTGCATGGTATATACATAAAAAGTTAAAACTTTTTAAGGTATTAATATAAAAAGTAAAAGGTTTTAATGGTTTATACATAAAAAGTTAAAACTTTTCAAGGTATTAATATAAAAAGTAAAAGGTTTTCATGGTATATACATAAAAAGTTAAAACTTTTCAAAGTATTAATATAAAAAGTAAAAGGTTTTCATGGTATATACATAAAAAGTTAAAGCTTTTCAAGGTATTAATATAAAAAGTAAAAGGTTTTCATGGTATATACATAAAAAGTTTAAACTTTGCAAGGTATTAATATAAAAAGTAAAAAGTTTTCATGGTATATACATAAAAAGTTAAAGCTTTTCAAGGTATTAATATAAAAAGTAAAAAGTTTTCATGGTATATACATAAAAAGTTTAAACTTTTCAAGGTATTAATATAAAAAGTAAAAGGTTTTCATGGTATATACATAAAAAGTTAAAACTTTTCAAGGTATTAATATAAAAAGTAAAAGGTTTTCATGGTATATACATAAAAAGTTAAAACTTTTCAAGGTATTAATATAAAAAGTAAAAGTTTTTCATGGTAAATACATAAAAAGTTAAAACTTTTCAAGGTATTAATATAAAAATAAAAGATTTTCATGGTATATACATAAAAAGTAAAAACTTTTCAAGGTATTAATATAAAAAGTAAAAGGTTTGCATGGTATATACATAAAAAGTTAAAACTTTTCAAGGTATTAGTATAAAAAGTAAAAGGTTTTCATGGTGTATACATAAAAAGTTAAAACTTTTCAAAAATTAATATAAAAAGTAAAAGGTTTTCACGGTATATACATAAAAAGTTTAAACTTTTCAAGGTATAAATATAAAAAGTAAAAAGTTTTCATAGTATATACATAAAAAGTTAAAACTTTGCAAGGTATTAACATAAAAAGTAAAAGGTTTTCATGGTACATACATAAAAAGTTAAAACTTTTCAAAGTATTAATATAAAAAGTAAAAGGTTTTCATGGTATATACATAAAAAGTTAAAACTTTTCAAGGTATTAATATAAAAAGTAAAAGGTTTTCATGGTATATACATAAAAAGTTAAAACTTTTCAAGGTATTAATATAAAAAGTAATAGGTATTCATGGTATATACATAAAAAGTTAAAACTTTTCAAGGTATTAATATAAAAAGTAAAAGGTTTTCATGGTATATACATAAAAGGTTAAAACTTTTCAAGGTATTGATATAAAAAGTAAAAGGTTTTCATGGTATATACATAAAAAGTTTAAACTTTTCAAGGTAATAATATAAAAAGTAAAAAGTTTTCATGGTATATACATAAAAAGTTAAAGCTTTTCAAGGTATTAATATAAAAAGTAAAAGGTTTTCATGGTATATACATAAAAAGTTAAAACTTTTCAAGGTATTAATATAAAAAGTAAAAGGTTTTCATGGTATATACATAAAAAGTTAAAACTTTTCAAAGTATTAATATAAAAAGTAAAAGGTTTTCATGGTATATACATAAAAAGTTAAAACTTTTCAAGGTATTAATATAAAAAGTAAAATGTTTTCATGGTATATACATAAAAAGTAAAAACTTTTCAAGGTATTAATATAAAAAGTAAAAGGTTTTCATGGTATATACATAAAAAGTTCAAACTTTTCAAGGTATTAATATAAAAAGTAAAAAGTTTTCATGGTATATACATAAAAAGTAAAAACTTTTCAAGGTATTAATATAAAAAGTAAAAGGTTTTCATGGTATATACATAAAAAGTTAAAACTTTTCATAGTATTAATATAAAAAGTAAAAGGTTTTCATGGTATATACATAAAAAGTTAAAACTTTTCAAGGTATTAATATAAAAAGTAAAAGGTTTTCATGGTATATACATAAAAAGTTAAAACTTTTCAAGGTATTAATATAAAAAGTAAAAGGTTTTCATGGTATATACATAAAAAGTTAAAACTTTTCAAGGTATTAATATAAAAAGTAAAAGGTTTTCATGGTATATACATAAAAAGTTCAAACATTTTAAGGTATTAATATAAAAAGTAAAAGGTTTTCATGGTATATACATAAAAAGTTCAAACATTTTAAGGTATTAATAAAAAAAGTAAAAGGTTTTCATGGTATATACATAAAAAGTTAAAACTTTTCAAGGTATTAATATAAAAAATAAAAAGTTTTCATGGTATATACATAAAAAGTTAAAGCTTTTCAAGGTATTAATATAAAAAGTAAAAAGTTTTCATGGTATATACATAAAAAGTTAAAGCTTTTCAAGGTATTAATATAAAAAGTAAAAAGTTTTCATGGTATATACATAAAAAGTTAAAGCTTTTCAAGGTATTAATATAAAAAGTAAAAGGTGTTCATGGTTTATACATAAAAAGTTAAAACTTTTCAAGGTATTAATATAAAAAGTAAAAAGTTTTCATAGTATATACATAAAAAGTTAAAACTTTTCAAAGTATTAATATAAAAAGTAAAAAGTTTTCATGGTGTATACATAAAAAGTTAAAACTTTTCAAGGTATTAATATAAAAAGTAATAGGTATTCATGGTATATACATAAAAAGTTAAAACTTTTCAAAGTATTAATATAAAAAGTAAAAGGTTTTCATGGTATATACATAAAAAGTTAAAACTTTTCAAGGTATTAATATAAAAAATAAAAGGTTTTCATGGTATATACATAAAAAGTTAAAACTTTTCAAGGTATTAATATAAAAAGTTTTCATGGTATATACATAAAAAGTTAAAACTTTTCAAGGTATTAATATAAAAAGTAAAAGGTTTTCATGGTATATACATAAAAAGTTAAAACTTTTCAAAGTATTAATATAAAAAGTAAAAGGTTTTCATGGTATATACATAAAGTTAAAACTTTTCAAGGTATTAATATAAAAAGTAAAAGGTTTTCATGGTATGTACATAAAAAGTTAAAACTTTTCAAGGTATTAATATAAAAAGTTTTCATGGTATATACATAAAAAGTTAAAACTTTTCAAGGTATTAATATAAAAAGTAAAAGGTTTTCATGGTATATACATAAAAAGTTTAAACTTTTCAAGGTATTAATATAAAAAGTAAAAAGTTTTCATGGTATATACATAAAAAGTTAAAGCTTTTCAAGGTATTAATATAAAAAGTAAAAGGTTTTCATGGTATATACATAAAAAGTTAAAACTTTTCAAGGTATTAATATAAAAAGTAAAAGGTTTGCATGGTATATACATAAAAAGTTAAAACTTTTTAAGGTATTAATATAAAAAGTAAAAGGTGTTCATGGTTTATACATAAAAAGTTAAAACTTTTCAAGGTATTAATATAAAAAGTAAAAAGTTTTCATAGTATATACATAAAAAGTTAAAACTTTTCAAAGTATTAATATAAAAAGTAAAAAGTTTTCATGGTGTATACATAAAAAGTTAAAACTTTTCAAGATATTAATATAAAAAGTAAAAGGTTTTCATGGTATATACATAAAAAGTTAAAACTTTTCAAGGTATTAATATATAAAGTAAAAGTTTTTCACGGTATATACATAAAAAGTTTAAACTTTTCAAGGTATAAATATAAAAAGTAAAAGGTTTTCATGGTATATACATAAAAAGTTAAAACTTTTGAAGGTATTAATATAAAAAGTAAAAGGTTTTCATGGTATATACATAAAAAGTTAAAACTTTTCAAGGTATTAATATAAAAAGTAAAAGTTTTTCATGGTATATACATAAAAAGTTAAAACTTTTCAAGGTATTAATATAAAAATAAAAGATTTTCATGGTATATACATAAAAAGTAAAAACTTTTCAAGGTATTAATATAAAAAGTAAAAGGTTTTCATGGTATATACATAAAAAGTTAAAACTTTTTAAGGTATTAATATAAAAAGTAAGAGGTGTTCATGGTTTATACATAAAAAGTTAAAACTTTTCAAGGTATTAATATAAAAAGTAAAAAGTTTTCATAGCATATACATAAAAAGTTAAAACTTTTCAAAGTATTAATATAAAAAGTAAAAAGTTTTCATGGTGTATACATAAAAAGTTAAAACTTTTCAAGATATTAATATAAAAAGTAAAAGGTTTTCATGGTATATACATAAAAAGTTAAAACTTTTCAAGGTATTAATATAAAAAGTAAAAGATTTTCATGGTATATACATAAAAAGTTAAAGCTTTTCAAAGTATTAATATAAAAAGTAAAAGGTTTTCATGGTATATACATAAAAAGTTAAAGCTTTTCAAGGTATTAATATAAAAAGTAAAAAGTTTTCATGGTATATACATAAAAAGTTAAAGCTTTTCAAGGTATTAATATAAAAAGTAAAAAGTATTCATGGTATATACATAAAAAGTTAAAGCTTTTCAAGGTATTAATATAAAAAGTAAAAAGTTTTCATGGTATATACATAAAAAGTTAAAGCTTTTCAAGGTATTAATATAAAAAGTAAAAGGTTTTCATGGTATATACATTAAAAGTTAAAACTTTTCAAGGTATTAATATAAAAAGTAAAAAGTTTTCATGGTATATACATAAAAAGATAAAACTTTTCAAGGTATTAATATAAAAAGTAATAGGTATTCATGGTATATACATAAAAAGTTAAAACTTTTCAAGGTATTAATATAAAAAGTAAAAGGTTTTCATGGTATATATATATAAAAAGTTAAAACTTTTCAAGGTATTAATATAAAAAGTAAAAGGTTTTCATGGTATATACATAAAAAGTTAAAACTTTTCAAGGTATTAATATAAAAAATAAAAGGTTTTCATGGTATATACATAAAAAGTTAGAACTTTTCAAGGTATTAATATAAAAAGTTTTCATGGTATATACATAAAAAGTTAAAACTTTTCAAGGTATTAATATAAAAAGTAAAAGGTTTTCATGGTATGTACATAAAAAGTTAAAAATTTTCAAGGTATTAATATAAAAAGTAAAAGGTTTTCACGGTATATACATAAAAAGTTAAAACTTTTCAAGGTATTAACATAAAAAGTAAAAAGTTTTCATGGTATATACATAAAATGTTAAAGCTTTTCAAGGTATTAATATAAAAAGTAAAAGGTTTTCATGGTATATACATAAAAAGTTAAAACTTTTCAAAGTATTAATATAAAAAGTAAAAGGTTTTCATGGTATATACATAAAAAGTTAAAACTTTTGAAGGTATTAATATAAAAAGTAAAAGGTTTTCATGGTATATACATAAAAAGTTAAAACTTTTCAAGGTATTAATATAAAAAGTTTTCATGGTATATACATAAAAAGTTAAAACTTTTCAAGGTATTAATATAAAAAGTAAAAGGTTTTCATGGTATGTACATAAAAAGTTAAAAATTTTCAAGGTATTAATATAAAAAGTAAAAGGTTTTCACGGTATATACATAAAAAGTTAAAACTTTTCAAGGTATTAACATAAAAAGTAAAAAGTTTTCATGGTATATACATAAAATGTTAAAGCTTTTCAAGGTATTAATATAAAAAGTAAAAGGTTTTCATGGTATATACATAAAAAGTTAAAACTTTTCAAAGTATTAATATAAAAAGTAAAAGGTTTTCATGGTATATACATAAAAAGTTAAAACTTTTGAAGGTATTAATATAAAAAGTAAAAGGTTTTCATGGTATATACATAAAAAGTTAAAACTTTTCAAGGTATTAATATAAAAAGTAAAAGGTTTTCATGGTATGTACATAAAAAGTTAAAAATTTTCAAGGTATTAATATAAAAAGTAAAAGGTTTTCACGGTATATACATAAAAAGTTAAAACTTTTCAAGGTATTAACATAAAAAGTAAAAAGTTTTCATGGTATATACATAAAAAGTTAAAGCTTTTCAAGGTATTAATATAAAAAGTAAAAAGTTTTCATGGTATATACATAAAAAGTTAAAGCTTTTCAAGGTATTAATATAAAAAGTAAAAAGTATTCATGGTATATACATAAAAAGTTAAAGCTTTTCAAGGTATTAATATAAAAAGTAAAAAGTTTTCATGGTATATACATAAAAAGTTAAAGCTTTTCAAGGTATTAATATAAAAAGTAAAAGGTTTTCATGGTATATACATTAAAAGTTAAAACTTTTCAAGGTATTAATATAAAAAGTAAAAAGTTTTCATGGTATATACATAAAAAGTTAAAACTTTTCAAGGTATTAATATAAAAAGTAATAGGTATTCATGGTATATACATAAAAAGTTAAAACTTTTCAAGGTATTAATATAAAAAGTAAAAGGTTTTCATGGTATATATATATAAAAAGTTAAAACTTTTCAAGGTATTAATATAAAAAGTAAAAGGTTTTCATGGTATATACATAAAAAGTTAAAACTTTTCAAGGTATTAATATAAAAAATAAAAGGTTTTCATGGTATATACATAAAAAGTTAAAACTTTTCAAGGTATTAATATAAAAAGTTTTCATGGTATATACATAAAAAGTTAAAACTTTTCAAGGTATTAATATAAAAAGTAAAAGGTTTTCATGGTATGTACATAAAAAGTTAAAAATTTTCAAGGTATTAATATAAAAAGTAAAAGGTTTTCACGGTATATACATAAAAAGTTAAAACTTTTCAAGGTATTAACATAAAAAGTAAAAAGTTTTCATGGTATATACATAAAATGTTAAAGCTTTTCAAGGTATTAATATAAAAAGTAAAAGGTTTTCATGGTATATACATAAAAAGTTAAAACTTTTCAAAGTATTAATATAAAAAGTAAAAGGTTTTCATGGTATATACATAAAAAGTTAAAACTTTTGAAGGTATTAATATAAAAAGTAAAAGGTTTTCATGGTATATACATAAAAAGTTAAAACTTTTCAAGGTATTAATATAAAAAGTAAAAGTTTTTCATGGTATATACATAAAAAGTTAAAACTTTTCAAGGTATTAATATAAAAATAAAAGATTTTTATGGTATATACATAAAAAGTAAAAACTTTTCAAGGTATTAATATAAAAAGTAAAAGGTTTGCATGGTATATACATAAAAAGTTAAAACTTTTTAAGGTATTAATATAAAAAGTAAAAGGTGTTCATGGTTTATACGTAAAAAGTTAAAACTTTTCAAGGTATTAATATAAAAAGTAAAAAGTTTTCATAGTATATACATAAAAAGTTAAAACTTTTCAAAGTATTAATATAAAAAGTAAAAAGTTTTCATGGTGTATACATAAAAAGTTAAAACTTTTCAAGATATTAATATAAAAAGTAAAAGGTTTTCATGGTATATACATAAAAAGTTAAAACTTTTCAAGGTATTAATATATAAAGTAAAAGTTTTTCACGGTATATACATAAAAAGTTTAAACTTTTCAAGGTATATATATAAAAAGTAAAAGGTTTTCATGGTATATACATAAAAAGTTAAAACTTTTGAAGGTATTAATATAAAAAGTAAAAGGTTTTCATGGTATATACATAAAAAGTTAAAACTTTTCAAGGTATTAATATAAAAAGTAAAAGTTTTTCATGGTATATACATAAAAAGTTAAAACTTTTCAAGGTATTAATATAAAAATAAAAGATTTTCATGGTATATACATAAAAAGTAAAAACTTTTCAAGGTATTAATATAAAAAGTAAAAGGTTTGAATGGTATATACATAAAAAGTTAAAACTTTTTAAGGTATTAATATAAAAAGTAAAAGGTGTTCATGGTTTATACATAAAAAGTTAAAACTTTTCAAGGTATTAATATAGAAAGTAAAAAGTTTTCATAGCATATACATAAAAAGTTAAAACTTTTCAAAGTATTAATATAAAAAGTAAAAAGTTTTCATGGTGTATACATAAAAAGTTAAAACTTTTCAAGATATTAATATAAAAAGTAAAAGGTTTTCATGGTATATACATAAAAAGTTAAAACTTTTCAAGGTATTAATATAAAAAGTAAAAGGTTTTCATGGTATATACATAAAAAGTTAAAACTTTTCAAGGTATTATTATAAAAAGTAAAAGGTTTTCATGGTATATACATAAAAAGTTAAAACTTTTCAAGGTATTAATATTAAAAGTAAAAGGTTTCATGGTATATACATAAAAAGTTTAAACTTTTCAAGGTATTAATATAAAAAGTAAAAGGTGTTCATGGTATATACATAAAAAGTTAAAACTTTTCAAGGTATTAATATAAAAAGTAAAAAGTTTTCATGGTATATACATAAAAAGTTAAAGCTTTTCAAGGTATTAATATAAAAAGTAAAGGGTTTTCATGGTACATACATAAAAAGTTAAAACTTTTCAAGGTATAAATATAAAAAGTAAAAGGTTTTCATGGTATATACATAAAAAGTTAAAACTTTTCCAGGTATTAATATAAAAAGTAAAAGTTTTTCATGGTATATAAATAAAAAGTTAAACCTTTTCAAGGTATTAATATAAAAATAAATAAATTTTCATGGTATATACATAAAAAGTTAAAACTTTTCAAGGTATTAATATAAAATGTGAAAGGTTTTCATGGTGTACACATAAAAAGTTAAAACTTTTCAAGGTATTAATATAAAAAGTAAAAGGTTTTCATAGTATGTACATAAAAAGTTTAAACTTTTCAAGGTATTAATATAAAAAGTAACAGGTTTTCATGGTATATACATAAAAAGTTAATTTTTTTTAAACTATTAATATAAAAAGTAAAAGGTTTTCATGGTATATACATAAAAAGTTTAAACTTTTCAAGGTATTA
The DNA here is from genome assembly GCA_943142095.1 of Ophonus ardosiacus. Classification (NCBI taxonomy): domain Eukaryota; kingdom Metazoa; phylum Arthropoda; class Insecta; order Coleoptera; family Carabidae; genus Ophonus; species Ophonus ardosiacus. The sequence goes on along the minus strand of OW964832.1, from coordinate 37,006,589 downwards.
ATATAAAATGTAAAAGGTTTTCATGGTATATACATAAAAAGTTAAAGCTTTTTTAAGGTATAAATATAAAAAGTAAAAAGTATTCATGGTATATACATAAAAAGTTAAAGCTTTTCAAGGTATTAATATAAAAAGTAAAAAGTTTTCATGGTATATACATAAAAAGTTAAAGATTTTCAAGGTATTAATATAAAAAGTAAAAGGATTTCATGGTATATACATAAAAAGTTAAAACTTTTCAAGGTATTAATATAAAATGTAAAAGGTTTTCATGGTATATACATAAAAAGTTAAAACTTTTCAAAGTGTTAATATAAAAAGTAAAAGGTTTTCATGGTATATACATAAAAAGTTAAAACTTTTCAAGGTATTAATATAAAAAGTAAAAAGTTTTCATGGTATATACATAAAAAGTTAAAGCTTTTCAAGGTATTAATATAAAAAGTAAAAGGTTTTCATGGTATATACATAAAAAGTTAAAACTTTTCAAGGTATTAATATAAAAAGTAAAAGGTTTTCATGGTATATACATAAAAAGTTAAAACTTTTCAAGGTATTAATATTAAAAGTAAAAGGTTTCATGGTATATACATAAAAAGTTTAAACTTTTCAAGGTATTAATATAAAAAGTAAAAGGTTTTCATGGTATATACATAAAAAGTTAAAACTTTTCAAGGTATTAATATAAAAAGTAAAAAGTTTTCATGGTATATACATAAAAAGTTAAAGCTTTTCAAGGTATTAATATAAAAAGTAAAAGGTTTTCATGGTATATACATAAAAAGTTAAAACTTTTCAAGGTATTAATATAAAAAGTAAAAGGTTTTCATGGTATATACATAAAAAGTTAAAACTTTCCAAGGTATTAATATAAAAAGTAAAAGGTTTTCATGGTATATACATAAAAAGTTAAAACTTTTTAAAGTATTAATATAAAAAGTAAAAGGTTTTCATGGTATATACATAAAAAGTTAAAACTTTTCAAGGTATTAATATAAAAAGTAAAAGGTTTTCATGGTATATACATAAAAAGTTAAAACTTTTCAAGGTATTAATATAAAAAGTAAAAGGTTTTCATGGTACATACATAAAAAGTTAAAACTTTTCAAGGTATAAATATAAAAAGTAAAAGGTTTTCATGGTATATACATAAAAAGTTAAAACTTTTCCAGGTATTAATATAAAAAGTAAAAGTTTTTCATGGTATATAAATAAAAAGTTAAAACTTTTCAAGGTATTAATATAAAAATAAAAAAATTTTCATGGTATATACATAAAAAGTTAAAACTTTTCAAGGTATTAATATAAAATGTGAAAGGTTTTCATGGTGTACACATAAAAAGTTAAAACTTTTCAAGGTATTAATATAAAAAGTAAAAGGTTTTCATAGTATGTACATAAAAAGTTTAAACTTTTCAAGGTATTAATATAAAAAGTAACAGGTTTTCATGGTATATACATAAAAAGTTAATTTTTTTTAAACTATTAATATAAAAAGTAAAAGGTTTTCATGGTATATACATAAAAAGTTTAAACTTTTCAAGGTATTAATATAAAATGTAAAAGGTTTTCATGGTATATACATAAAAAGTTTAAACTTTTCAAGGTATTAATATAAAATGTAAAAGGTTTTCATGGTATATACATAAAAAGTTAAAACTTTTCAAGGTATTAATATAAAAAGTAAAAGGTTTTCATGGTATATACATACATAAAGTTTATACATACGTACACACTACGAAATCCTTTTACTTTTTATATTTATATCATTAAAAGTTTTTACTTTTTTGTATTTACTATGAAATCCTTTTACTTTTTATGATAATACCCTAAAAAGTTTTTACTTTTTCTGTATATACTACGAAATCCTTTAACTTTTTATAATTACATCATAAAAAGTTTTTACTTTTTGTGTATTTACTATGAAATCCTTTTACTTTTTATGATTATACAATGAAAATTTTTTATTTTTTATGTATATACTACGAAATCTTTTTACTTTTTATATTTATATCATGAAAAGTTTACACTTTTTGTGCATTTACTACGAAATCCTTTTATTTTTTATATTTATATCACGAAAAGTTTTTACTTTTTGTGTATAAACTACGAAATTCTTTTACATTTTATATTTATATCATGAAAAGTTTTTACTTTTTGTGTATATACCAAGAAATCCTTTTACTTTTTATATTTAAATCATGAAAAGTTTTACTTTTTTTGTGAATTTACTACGATATCCTTTTACTTTTTATGCTTATGCCATGAAATGTTTTTCTTTTTGCGTATATTCTACGAAATCCTTTTTTACTTTTTGTGTATTTACTACGAAGTCCTTTTACTTTTTATATTTATATCATGAAAAGTTTTTACTTTTTGTGTATTTATTACGAAATCCTTTTCCTTTTTATATTTATATCATCAAAAGTTTACACTTTTTCTGCATTTACTACGAAATCCTTTTATTTTTTATATTTATATCTTGAAAAGATTTTACTTTTTGTGTATATACTACGAAATCCTTTTACTTTTTATATTTATATCATGTAAAGTTTTTACTTTTTGTGTATTTACTACGAAATCCTTTTACTTTTTATATTTATATCATGAAAAGTTTACACTTTTTGTGCATTTACTACGAAATCCTTTTATTTTTTATATTTATATCATAAAACGTTTTTACCTTTTGTGTATATACTACGGAATCCTTTTACTTTTTGTATTTATATCATGAAAAGTTTTTACTTTTTGTGTATATACTACGAAATCCTTTTATTTTTTATATTTATATCATGAAAAGTTTTTACTTTTTGTGTATATACTACGAAATCCTTTTACTTTTTATATTTAAATCATGAATAGATTTTTATTTTTGTGTATTTACGACGAAATCCTTTTACTTTTTATGTTTATACCATGAAATGTTTTTCTTTTTGCGTATATACTACGAAATCCTTTTACATTTTATGTTTATACCATGAAAAGTTTTTACTTTTTGTGTATTTACTACGAAATCCTTTTACTTTTTATATTTATATCATGAAAAGTTTATACTTTTTGTGTATATACTACGAAATCCTTTTATATTTTATGTTTACACCATGAAAAGTGTTTACTTTTTGTGTATTTACTACAAAATCCTTTTACTTTTTATATTTATATCATGAAAAGTTTTTACTTTTTGTGTATTTACTACGAATTTTTTTACTTTTTATATTTATATCATGAAAAGTTTACACTTTTTTTGCATTTGCTACGAAATCCTTTTATTTTCTATATTTATATCATGAAACGTTTTTACTTTTTGTGTATTTCCTACGTAATCGTTTTACTTTTTATATTTATATCATGAAAAGTTTATACTTTTTGTGTATTTACTACGAAATTTTTTTATTTTTTATATTTATAGCATGATAACTTTTTACTTTTTGTGTATATACTACGAAATCCTTTTACATTTTATGTTTATACCATGAAAAGTTTTTACTTTTTGCGTATATACTACGAAATCCTTTTACATTTAATGTTTATACCATGAGAAGTTTTTACTTTTTGTGTATTTCCTACGTAATCCTTTTACTTTTTATATTTACATCATGAAAAGTTTATACTTTTTGTGTATTTACTACGAAATTCTTTTATTTTTTATATTTATACCATGAAAAGTTTTTACTTTTTGCGTATATACTACGAAATCCTTTTATTTTTTATATTTATATCGTGAAAAGTTTATACTTTTTGTGTATTTACTACAAAATCTTTTTATTTTTTATATTTATATCATGAAAAGTTTTTACTTTTGGTGTATATACTACGAAATCCTTTTACATTTTATGTTTATACCATGAAACGTTTTTACTTTTTGCGTATATACTACGAAATCCTTTTACAATTTATATTTATACCATGAAAAATTTTTACTTTTTGTGTATTTACTACGAAATCCTTTTACTTTTTATATTTATATCATGAAAAGTTTATACTTTTTGTGTATTTACTATGAAATCCTTTTATTTTTTATATTTACATCATGAAAAATTTCTATTTTTTGTGTATATACTACGAAATCTTTTTACGTTTTATCTTTATAACATGAAAAGTTTTTACTTTTTGCGTATATACTACGAAATCCTATTACATTTTTTGTTTATACCATGAAAAGTTTTTACTTTTTGTGTATTTACAACGAAATCCTTTTACTTTTTATATTTATATCATGAAAAGTTTACACTTTTTGTGCATTTACTACGAAATCCTTTTATTTTTTATATTTATATCATGAAAAGTTTTTACTTTTTGTGTATGTACTACGAAATCCTTTTACATTTTATATTTATATCATGAAAAGTTTTTACTTTTGTGTATTTACTACGAAATCCTTTTACTTTTTATATTTATATAATAAAAAGTTTTTACTTTTTGTGTATATACTACGAAATCCTTTTACTTTTTATATTTATATAATTAAAAGTTTTTACTTTTTGTGTATTTACTATGAAATCCTATTACATTAGCCCTGTTCCGTTGTTTTCTTACCTCGAAGTCAAAGCCCTCGTTGTCGTTCCTGCAAGTCTTCATCTTCAGAGCACAGCCCGCACACATCCCCCTGCTCGTTCCGGTACTGGCGAGGCGTACTAGCTCCACTTCCACACAGCTTCTCTTCCTCTTGTGGCCGTCGCGCCCGAACTTCCACCGTCCCAGCCGCTCAGCACGCTCAGTAAACTCCTGATACATAATTCCAGAGCGGAATGCTCCGGAAGCACCAGCAGTTCCTGTTGAAGAACATCCCGAGACTGTATAAGCACATTTTCGCCGCGTTAGACTTTAACGGTATAGGAATAATTGCATAGTACAGCTTGGCTGTTGACACAGAGCCGGGTATGAAGGACGAACAAGAAATGGAATGCGGAAATAATATAATCGGACATTTTGGAGTGGTGAATATCGGGTGTTATTTGGGCAGGGTTGGCAAGAACGAGCTCGAGATGTTGATCCTCACAGTGCTGTAAAAGCTGGTTTCGGAGGCCGAGCCAGTCGCAGTGGTTGGAGCCGAGCAACGGGCACACATATTGCCGGAACTCGCAGGCGTCTTCATGGTTTACCTCCTTGGAGTTAGGAGGCATAAAGGGGACTGTGTCCGGGCAGCCCTCCTTCCGATAACGACACGGGAACGCCAGCAGCTCTGCCGTCTTCCCGTAAAGAAGGCAACGCGAAGCCGGCTGTGCTTCTTCACGAATTTGGCAGAGGCCGCACACCGCCGCCCCGTCGTGCTGCTGGAACATGGCCCCCCTGTTCAGCATCTGCTCGCATTTCAAGCACACAAACTACGCAAGTATATGCGGAGGGATATCCACCCTGACTGCAAATCGAAACCATTGTCAATAATAAGTTTCTTTTCTTGTGTAGCAAACCAATTTTGTTTAAATATTTCGCGTTAACAAAATTATTTGCTATTTAATGTTATTAACCTTTTGGACCATACGCACGGGTATTGCACTTGTCATTCAGCAAAATTGTTGCAATCTTGCATTTTATTTATTTGATATAATAGAATGTTAATGTTAAATATAATTATGAGACAGTCGACGACAGTCAACAATTGTCAATTAGATTCAGTCTTCGATTCGACTCAACCCATCTGAAGATGAGACTAGATCTTTAGGGATAGTCTACCCCTAGGTATGAGAAGTACATTGATAAATTTCGTTCGTTAATTATAATATCATATAAATATACTTGTATTTATTTTGTTTATTATTTATATTTGTTTTTATCAATACAAATCTTATTTATTTTTGTTTAACTATTTTATAACATATGACCGCGATTCTCAGTCCAACCGTTTTTAGGGTTTAGTCTTTGTATTTACTAATTACTTGTTGTAAGCAAATTTATGTCTAACTAAATTAATTGTAAATTATTAACTATATCTTACTTAATTTAACTGTCCAAATATATATAATATTTTTCTAAATTGTTTCTTATTAATAATTGTGCTACCAATCCAGTGCAGTGATCAACTTACCAGCTTACACAACAGACAGCAGGGAAGGGAAGTATTAAATCTTTAACATTTAACATGGCTAATCGCTACTTCTGTTGCACCCCAGTCGCGATTGTTACACTTTGTTACTGGTAATGCAAATTATCCAACGTTCTGCTGTAGAAAAAGTCCATAATACAGAATTACAGATCTGTGATAGAATGAAATTCTGAAGAAATCAGCATCGATTTTTCAAATATGTAGTATGAGTCGAATTTGATATAGTTGAAAAGAGCATTGGAAAAATTAAAAGTTTCTTAATATAGTTACTAAAAAATTATTCAGTTAATTTGATTTTCTTCGCTAAATATTTATAAAAAGTTAATGTGTTATATATCAGAAGAATCAGAAAAAAGTTTAAAAATATAAAATTTATAAATTATAACTATAACATATTGCTAATACCTTATACATTTCGTTTGACATACTTAAAATTTTTCAAATACAATTTTCAGTACAAAAGTTTCATTAAAAATTAATAAATTATGCATCTATAGATTCATCGTGAAGCACTGAATAAAATGATACTAAATACTTGTAGTAAAATACTAAATTAATATTAAAATTAGTTGTTTAATGTGTGGTCAAAGTTTTTCAACATATTTTGTTCTGATGAGCCTGATGTCTCATCTGTTTGTGTTTTGTCTTCTTTGATTCGTCCCACAGTTTTTGTCTACATAAAAAGCAAACCCACTCCAAACATTTATAATGTTTGCATATAGTTGGACATTGTAATCAGCTAACGCAGTTATGTAAATAATAAACAAACAATCGCAGTTCTGTAAATAATAAATAAACAATAATAAATGATTATTATATAAAAATATACATACCGTATTGTTATAATACATAAAATATTGGTATGCCCATTTGGTTTAAGAGGCATTATAAGCTAAAGCATCTTTGTAAATATATGCACGATGAAGCAAAATTGTTTATTACTAAATATGGAATAATTCTTGTCTCGAGATCAACACAAGAGATAATAAATTTGTTCTCTACAAAATTAATCGGTTTATACTACTTGTTACAAAAGTTGTAATATTAGTTATAATACAGATTTCAAAACATTTTATTTTAAATAATATTTTTACTATTGGCACTTCTACGATTCCGTGTATCGTTATCTTCAATTGTTAATCATAAAATCAAGTGAAAAAATTTTTGTATAAAAGACAATGAAAAATTAATAATAATTTTATTAACAGTAGTTAAGTTTTCTATTGTTGACTATTTTCTGGTACCAATAATAAATTCTTTAGTTTTAAATGAAAGGAGTAGGTATTTGAAATTTTGAAGCTGATTTCTTTAGAATTTAATTCTACAATTTTGTAATTCTGTATTATGGACTTTTCTGATAGCAGAACGTTGGATAATTTGCATTACCAATAACAAAACGAAACAATCACTCCAATTCTTTATCGTTTCTAATTCTTAGCATCATTGCTAAAAGTTATAATGAATAGAAACAGACGGAAAGCCCGTTATTTTTGTTTTATTATAGGATGTTTATATAGCAGTTCTGTGGAGAGAGTAAATTTGTAACAGAATTGGGGTGAATGTATTGTTTGGAAACATTTATTATGGTTTCATTACAGGAAGAACAAGTGTAACAATTGCGACTGGGGTGCAACAGAAGTAGCGATTAGCCATGTTAAATGTTAAAGATTTAATACTTCCCTTCCCTGCTGTCTGTTGTGTAAGCTGGTAAGTTGATCACTGCACTGGATTGGTAGCACAATTATTAATAAGAAACAATTTAGAAAAATATTATATATATTTGGACAGTTAAATTAAGTAAGATATAGTTAATAATTTACAATTAATTTAGTTAGACATAAATTTGCTTACAACAAGTAATTAGTAAATACGAAGACTAAACCCTAAAAACGGTTGGACTGAGAATCGCGGTCATATGTTATAAAATAGTTAAACAAAAATAAATAAGATTTGTATTGATAAAAACAAATATAAATAATAAACAAAATAAATACAAGTATATTTATATGATATTATAATTAACGAACGAAATTTATCAATGTACTTCTCATACCTAGGGGTAGACTATCCCTAAAGATCTAGTCTCATCTTCAGATGGGTTGAGTCGAATCGAAGACTGAATCTAATTGACAATTGTTGACTGTCGTCGACTGTCTCATAATTATATTTAACATTAACATTCTATTATATCAAATAAATAAAATGCAAGATTGCAATAATTTTGCTGAATGACAAGTGCAATACCCGTGCGTATGGTCCAAAAGGTTAATAACATTAAATAGCAAATAATTTTGTTAACGCGAAATATTTAAACAAACTTGGTTTGCTACACAAGAAAAGAAACTTATTATTGACAATGGTTTCGATTTGCAGTCAGGGTGGATATCCCTCCGCATATACTTGCGTAGTTGGTGTGCTTGAAATGCGAGCAGATGCTGAACAGGGGGGCCATGTTCCAGCAGCACGACGGGGCGGCGGTGTGCGGCCTCTGCCAAATTCGTGAAGAAGCACAGCCGGCTTCGCGTTGCCTTCTTTACGGGAAGACGGCAGAGCTGCTGGCGTTCCCGTGTCGTTATCGGAAGGAGGGCTGCCCGGACACAGTCCCCTTTATGCCTCCTAACTCCAAGGAGGTAAACCATGTAGACGCCTGCGAGTTCCGGCAATATGTGTGCCCGTTGCTCGGCTCCAACCACTGCGACTGGCTCGGCCTCCGAAACCAGCTTTTACAGCACTGTGAGGATCAACATCTCGAGCTCGTTCTTGCCAACCCTGCCCAAATAACACCCGATATTCACCACTCCAAAATGTCCGATTATATTATTTCCGCATTCCATTTCTTGTTCGTCCTTCATACCCGGCTCTGTGTCAACAGCCAAGCTGTACTATGCAATTATTCCTATACCGTTAAAGTCTAACGCGGCGAAAATGTGCTTATACAGTCTCGGGATGTTCTTCAACAGGAACTGCTGGTGCTTCCGGAGCATTCCGCTCTGGAATTATGTATCAGGAGTTTACTGAGCGTGCTGAACGGCTGGGACGGTGGAAGTTCGGGCGCGACGGCCACAAGAGGAAGAGAAGCTGTGTGGAAGTGGAGCTAGTACGCCTCGCCAGTACCGGAACGAGCAGGGGGATGTGTGCGGGCTGTGCTCTGAAGATGAAGACTTGCAGGAACGACAACGAGGGCTTTGACTTCGAGGTAAGAAAACAACGGAACAGGGCTAATGATGTCAAATTTTTGCATTTCCATGAAAAATTAACTTAATTATTAATTTTTCAAGGTGAGGAATCTTTACTGTATTAACAGTTTGCCATGACATTTGTGCCTTATTTGTTTGAGAAATTTTGATGTTTACCTATTTGATAAATTCATGTTCTATTAGTATTATTACTATTATTATGTTTAGATAGAAACTACACTCACATTCTTATGTTTGCAGGACATCGGCTGGCGGAAACGGGAAAAACATAGCAATTGGTTTTGTGAGTGGCGCACCAGATGCGGAATGTGTGATGCGGTTGCTGCAACACTACGCATCGTGCGAGAAAATCACGGTGGTCCGGGATGGCTCCAGGTTCGGCGTCAGGCGCGCCAATTGGCGCAGACAACACCCGGACACACGCACTCGATACCTCTTACAAAAACAATTGGGACTCGGATCTCAAATTTAGAAAAGATAAATTTTTGTAAAACAGAGAGGTATATGCCAAACTCGTCAGGAAGCGTTGCCTTCTTTACGAGAAGACGGCAGAGCTGCTGGCGTTTCCGTGTCGCTATCGGAAAGAGGGCAGCCCGGACACAGTCCCATTCATGCCTCCTAACTCCAAGGAGGTAATCCATGAAGACGCCTGCGAGTTCAGCAATATGTGTGCCCGCTGCTCGGATCCACTCTCTTCACCATTTCAAAATAACCGATTATATTATTTCCGCATTCAATTTCTTGTTTGTCTTTCATATCCGGGTCTCGGTGTCAACAGCGGCTATTTGACAACCCGCAACTGGCCTCCAATTATTCATACACAGTTAAAGTCCAATGCGGTGAAAATGTGTTGATTCAGTCTCCGGATGTTCCTCAGCAGGAACTGCTGGTGCTTCCGGAGCATTCCGCTCTGGAATTATGTATCAGGAGTTTGCTGAGCGTGCTGGGCGGCTGGGACGGCGCTTCAGTGGAAGTGAAGGTTCGGGCGCCACAGCCACAAGAGGAGCTGTGTTAGTGTGGGGCTAGTACGCTAGTACGGAACGAGGAGCGGTAGCTGTGTGCGGGCTGTGCTCCAAAGATAAAGACATGCATGCAGTAATGAGGGCTGTGACTTCCTGGTAAGAAAACAAATTCAAAGGAACAGTGTTAATGATGCCTAATATTTGCATTTTCATGAAAAATTAACTTACTTATTAATTTTTCAAAGTGAGGAAACTTTAATGTATTATCAGTTTGCCATGACATTTGTGCCTTATTTGTTTGAGAAATTTTGATGTTTACCTGTAGTGGTAGCACGCACTTTAAAATTCTATCATAGAAAGCGGGCGAATGCGATTTTACTTTTACGAATCCTGGTAGCATGCACTTTAGAATTTTATACTCGCTTTTTGTTTCGGAAATTTTTATATTTTATACTATTAAAATAAAAAAATATTTGGCTTTGAATAGAATTGTGGCAAAATAATGACGTTACTTTGACACTTTCACTTCGAGTCGTACGATTGCAGGCGAATATTTTGAAACAAGCATGCTAGCAAATTTTCGCTTCGTGACGAAAAGCGAAAACAAATGCCTCATTTGATAGAATTCTAAAGTGCGTGCTGTCACTACTGATGTATTATTATTTATTTTCTATTATTTAGAACAATTAAGATTCAATAAAAAAATATCTGATGTGGCCAGCACAATATCTTCCGTCAATTATATGTATTTTGTACAAAGAACATACCAAAAGTTCCTTGGAAAAAATTCTATATATCCAGTAAAATTGTAACACGAACATAAACTATTTTCTATAAATTCCATACTGAGAGTTCTTTGGAAAAATTTCTATAAATTCAATAAAATTACAACACGAGGATACACTATGTAAATTGCACTTGACACTAACATCTGTCAATTAGAATTATTTAAATATATCAGCTATTTCCATGATTATACCAAAGCTGGCTAATTTATGAAATTTAATCTCTTTATATTTCTTTAACTCTGTATCTATTAAATATGAAGGAAATGTATAATCAAACCGTATAGACAATAAGATATTATTGGATTTATAGAAACTTTTCCAAGAAACTCTCGGTTTGGAATTCGTAGAAAATATTATATGTTCGTGTTATAATAAGAATATTTTCCCAGGAACTTTTGATATGGGATTTGTACAAAATACATAGAATTGACGGAAGGTATTGTGCTGGCCACATCAGATTTTTTCATTTAGAAAATGCTTTTAAATGTTCGTTATTTATGTTATTTTGAAAAGGGACAAATATTTAATTTTCTACAACATTAATACTGTTACAATACAAATGTGTCAAATATTCCTTATTTACAAATTTTGCTGTCAATGCATTTAACACAATTACTTGGGTACATAATTAAGATGTTTAAATGTTTCCAAATGACTTTTGACCGATTGCACCAACGTAAATTAAATATTAAACATGGTTTAAATTGACAATATTGCACCGGAATTAAATGTCAAATTAATTGTAATATATTGTGTCAAAACTTCGATTTACATTTTTTCGTTTAAACGTAGATTAAAATTTAAGTCTTGTTGGTGCAATTGGGCATTTGACCGGTAATTTACTCAAAATTTTAGTCACCCTGACTTAATGATTACCATTCAGAAATACATTGAGGTGATTAAAAAACAAGTGAATTTAATACGTTAGTGAACAATTAATTACCCCTGTTTAAGAATTAATACTACCGGTCCTTGTTTTTAATGAAATTAAAGCAATTATTTCTTTGTACTTAAACTACAATAAATGAAGTAAAAAGTGAAAAGTATTTTTGAAAAAGACGTCGTAAATAGCTATTTGTGTAACAAATAAGGGAAATTAAATTTTCCCACATATTGCACAAAAAAAAATTCTACTACCATTTGGAACATTATACATTTATTAATATTCATATTATTCGCTTCAACATAAAATGATACTCTACTGAGTGCGAAAAAACTTACTGTTATTTTTTTAGTGCGGAATTTTCACACTTTTCCTCTCTAAATAATTTTACAATGTTTGCAAAAAAATTACTTGTCCTAACGAATATTTTAGGTATTAAAGGACTTTTTCAAATGATAGTAGGAAAAATATTTCTAAACTGTGCCATGAAAAAAATTACGTATATTTAAATTTAAAATTAAATATGTCAAAATTGATAAATGCAATTTTAAACAATGAAAAATGTCACCGATTGTTGTAAGCTTAGGCCCATTATATACCGGCTGTAACACGAAAACCGGCCCATAGGCTTTTAACATGGAAAATCAGTTTTTCCTTGCCCACAAGTGGCCTATTCATTTTAGACACACATCGTACACATGTTTCGTAACTGAAGAAATTGAATTTAAAATTTTATAAAATTACTTTTTTATAGTGTTGGCCATAGTATTGAAATAAAATCTCAAAATAGTTCAAATAGCAGTTATAGAAAAATTAATTGTACACAACTTTTATTTGAAATATTTTTCTCTAAAATAATCCATAAACGATTGACAGCGTGAAAACACTGCTAGTCATCTCCTAGCTAGTCACCCTAAATCACTTGTTCATGTGATTATTGCTTTTTGATTTGGATGCAGAATTTAATTTTTGTTTAAAATTAATAGGCCACTTTTGGGCAAGGAAAAACTGTTTTTCCCGGTATATTTTCTAACATATATAATTTTCTTCACTGCACACTTTGATAAAAATTTATTTGAATCATATTTTAAGATAAATTTAGTTTTACATTTGATAAATTCATGTTCTATTAGTATTATTACTATTATTATGTTTAGATAGAAACTACACTCACATTCTTATGTTTGCAGGACATCGGCTGGCGGAAACGGGAAAAACATAGCAATTGGTTTTGTGAGTGGCGCACCAGATGCGGAATGTGTGATGCGGTTGCTGCAACACTACGCATCGTGCGAGAAAATCACGGTGGTCCGGGATGGCTTCAGGTTCTGCGTCCAGCGCGCCAATTGGCAACGTTTCCTGGTGGAGACTGCTGTGGGCCAAGTGATGTGGGGGGTCATGTACACGTGTAAAGATTTCAAACTCTTTGTGCGATCCCCTGTGCTTTGCGCGCAGCTCCACCTGCATCGGTGCGGGGTGCGCCTGGAATGCGCAGGCAACACCCGAACCCACACACTCGATGCCTCTTACAAAAACAATTGAGACTGGGATCTGAAATTCAGAAAAGATAAATTTTTCGAAAATAGAGAGGTAAATGTCAGTCTTCAACTTAGTAAAATTGATTGAACATGTATACATGTTCATTCCATTTTACTAAGTTGAATAATACTAACTCGGAGTAGGTTACGAACAAAAAACGTATGTCAGTTTCAAAGTATTTAATTAAATGTCAAAAAAAATATTCACGGTATGTGTTGAATCTGGAGATAATATGTCAAAAGTTATAATTTTTATATGCAACATTTATTTAAAAAAACAATAGTTGTGATAATGAAACAATTTAAATTATCAGATAATTATTATAAACTGTTTGTTTTCAAGTTTTTTCAGTTTCATTTGTAAAGCATTGAAAAATTTATATCTTTGCCCATTACGATGTCCATGGAGAAATATTACAATCAAATTAACTGAATAATTTTTGGTAACTATATTAAGAAACTGTTAATTTTTCCAATGTTCTTTTCAACTATATCAAATTCGACACATACTTACATATTTGAAATATCGATGCTCATTTCTTCAGAATTTCATTCTATCACAGATCTGTAATTCTGTATTATGGACTTTTTTAATAGCAGAACGTTGGATAATTTGCATTACCAGTAACAAAACGAAACAATCACTCCAATTCTTTTTTTGTTTCTCATTCTTAACAACATTGCTAAAACTTATGATCAATAGAAACAGACAGAAAGCCCGTTATTTTTGTTTTATTATTGGATGTTTGTATAGCAGTGCTCTGGAGAGAGTAAATTTGTTACAGAATTGGGGTGAATGAATAATTTGGAAATATTTATTATGGTTTCATTATAAGGAAGAACAAGAAAAGGAACTTATTAATAATGGTTTCGATTTGCAGCCAGGGTGGATATCCCTCCGCATATACTTGCGTAGTTTGTGTGCTTGAAATGCGAGCAGATGCTGAACAGGGGGCCCATGTTCCAGCAGCACGACGGGGCGGCGGTGTGCGGCCTCTGCCAAATTCGTGAAGAAGCACAGCCGGCTTCGCGTTGCCTTCTTTACGGGAAGACGGCAGAGCTGCTGGCGTTCCCGTGTCGTTATCGGAAGGAGGGCTGCCCGGACACAGTCCCCTTTATGCCTCCTAACTCCAAGGAGGTAAACCATGAAGACGCCTGCGAGTTCCGGCAATATGTGTGCCCGTTGCTCGGCTCCAACCACTGCGACTGGCTCGGCCTCCGAAACCAGCTTTTACAGCACTGTGAGGATCAACATCTCGAGCTCGTTCTTGCCAACCCCGCCCAAATAACACCCGATATTCACCACTCCAAAATGTCCGATTATATTATTTCCGCATTCCATTTCTTGTTCGTCCTTCATACCCGGCTCTGTGTCAACAGCCAAGCTGTACTATGCAATTATTCCTATACCGTTAAAGTCTAACGCGGCGAAAATGTGCTTATACAGTCTCGGGATGTTCTTCAACAGGAACTGCTGGTGCTTCCGGAGCATTCCGCTCTGGAATTATGTATCAGGAGTTTACTGAGCGTGCTGAGCGGCTGGGACGGTGGAAGTTCGGGCGCGACGGCCACAAGAGGAAGAGAAGCTGTGTGGAAGTGGAGCTAGTACGCCTCGCCAGTACCGGAACGAGCAGGGGGATGTGTGCGGGCTGTGCTCTGAAGATGAAGACTTGCAGGAACGACAACGAGGGCTTTGACTTCGAGGTAAGAAAACAACGGAACAGGGCTAATGATGTCAAATTTTTGCATTTCCATGAAAAATTAACTTAATTATTAATTTTTCAAGGTGAGGAATCTTTACTGTATTAACAGTTTGCCATGACATTTGTGCCTTATTTGTTTGAGAAATTTTGATGTTTACCTATTTGATAAATTCATGTTCTATTAGTATTATTACTATTATTATGTTTAGATAGAAACTACACTCACATTCTTATGTTTGCAGGACATCGGCTGGCGGAAACGGGAAAAACATAGCAATTGGTTTTGTGAGTGGCGCACCAGATGCGGAATGTGTGATGCGGTTGCTGCAAAACTACGCATCGTGCGAGAAAATCACGGTGGTCCGGGATGGCTCCAGGTTCGGCGTCAGGCGCGCCAATTGGCGCAGACAACACCCGGACACACGCACTCGATACCTCTTACAAAAACAATTGGGACTCGGATCTCAAATTTAGAAAAGATAAATTTTTGTAAAACAGAGAGGTATATGCCAAACTCGTCAGGAAGCGTTGCCTTCTTTACGAGAAGACGGCAGAGCTGCTGGCGTTTCCGTGTCGCTATCGCTATCGGAAAGAGGGCTGCCCGGACACAGTCATGCCTCCTAACTCCAAGGAGGTAATCCATGAAGACGCCTGCGAGTTCAGCAATATGTGTGCCCGCTGCTCGGATCCACTCTCTTCACCATTTCAAAATAACCGATTATATTATTTCCGCATTCAATTTCTTGTTTGTCTTTCATATCCGGGTCTCGGTGTCAACAGCGGCTATTTGACAACCCGCAACTGGCCTCCAATTATTCATACACAGTTAAAGTCCAATGCGGTGAAAATGTGTTGATTCAGTCTCCGGATGTTCCTCAGCAGGAACTGCTGGTGCTTCCGGAGCATTCCGCTCTGGAATTATGTATCAGGAGTTTGCTGAGCGTGCTGGGCGGCTGGGACGGCGCTTCAGTGGAAGTGAAGGTTCGGGCGCCACAGCCACAAGAGGAGCTGTGTTAGTGTGGGGCTAGTACGCTAGTACGGAACGAGGAGCGGTAGCTGTGTGCGGGCTGTGCTCCAAAGATAAAGACATGCATGCAGTAATGAGGGCTGTGACTTCCTGGTAAGAAAACAAATTCAAAGGAACAGTGTTAATGATGCCTAATATTTGCATTTTCATGAAAAATTAACTTACTTATTAATTTTTCAAAGTGAGGAAACTTTAATGTATTATCAGTTTGCCATGACATTTGTGCCTTATTTGTTTGAGAAATTTTGATGTTTACCTGTAGTGGTAGCACGCACTTTAAAATTCTATCATAGAAAGCGGGCGAATGCGATTTTACTTTTACGAATCCTGGTAGCATGCACTTTAGAATTTTATACTCGCTTTTTGTTTCGGAAATTTTTATATTTTATACTATTAAAATAAAAAAATATTTGGCTTTGAATAGAATTGTGGCAAAATAATGACGTTACTTTGACACTTTCACCTCGAGTCGTACGATTGCAGGCGAATATTTTGAAACAAGCATGCTAGCAAATTTTCGCTTCGTGACGAAAAGCGAAAACAAATGCCTCATTTGATAGAATTATAAAGTGCGTGCTGTCACCACTGATGTATTATTATTTATTTTCTATTATTTAGAACAATTAAGATTCAATAAAAAAATATCTGATGTGGCCAGCACAATATCTTCCGTCAATTATATGTATTTTGTACAAAGCACATACCAAAAGTTCCTTGGAAAAAATTCTATATATCCAGTAAAATTGTAACACAAACATAAACTATTTTCTATAAATTCCATACTGAGAGTTCCTTGGAAAAAATTCTATAAATCCAATAAAATTACAACACGAGAATACACTATGTAAATTGCACTTCACACTGACATCTGTCAATTAGAATTATTTAAATATATAAGCTATTTCCATGATTATACCAAAGCTGGCTAATTTATGAAATTTAATCTCTTTATATTTCTTTAACTCTGTATCTTTATTAGGACAAAATACGAAAAAACGTTATAATAATAGAACCTTACATTAATTACAAGTTTTAATAATTGAAACATGCGTTTTAATTCAAACAAAAAATTTTCTGCCCTTGGCATTTTTTCGTAAAATCAAAAAAATTTTTTTTTCCTCTTGTAAACTCAATCCGGGGACATACTGTAGAAACTTTTCCAAGAAACTCTCGGTTTGGAATTCGTAGAAAATATTATATGTTCGTGTTATAATAAGAATCTTTTCCCAGGAACTTTTGATATGGGATTTGTACAAAATACATAGAATTGACGGAAGGTATTGTGCTGGCCACATCAGATTTTTTCATTTAGAAAATGCTTTTAAATGTTCGTTATTTATGTTATTTTGAAAAGGGACAAATATTTAATTTTCTACAACATTAATACTGTTACAATACAAATGTGTCAAATATTCCTTATTTACAAATTTTGCTGTCAAGATGTTTAAATGTTTCCAAATGACTTTTGGCCGATTGCACCAACGTAAATTAAATATTAAACATGGTTTAAATTGACAAAAATGCATCGGAATTAAATGTCAAATGAATTGTAATATATTGCTGTCAAAACTTCGATTTCCATTTTTGGTTTAAACGTAGATTTCAATTTAAGTCTTGTTGGTGCAATTGGGCATTTGACCGGTAATTTACTCAAAATTTTAGTCACTCTGACTAAACTAATTACCATGATTACCATTCAGAAATATATTAGGGTGATTAAAAAACAAGTGTATTTGATAGCAATTAGTTCTTTGTACTTAAACTACAATAAATGAAGTAAAAAGTGAAAAGTATTTTTGAAAAAGACGTCGTATTTGTGCAACAAATAAGGAAAATTAAATTTTCCCACATATTGCACACAAAAAAATTCTACTACCATTTGGAACATTATACATTTGTTAATATTCATATTATTCTCTTCAACATAAAATGATACTCTATTGAGTACGAAAAAACTTACTGTTATTTTTTTAATGCGGAATTTTCACACT
The DNA here is from genome assembly GCA_943142095.1 of Ophonus ardosiacus. Taxonomy (NCBI): domain Eukaryota; kingdom Metazoa; phylum Arthropoda; class Insecta; order Coleoptera; family Carabidae; genus Ophonus; species Ophonus ardosiacus. The sequence continues at coordinate 36,988,457 of OW964832.1, read as the reverse complement.
TTTCCTCTCTAAATAATTTTACAATGTTTGCAAAAAAAATTATTTGTTCTAACGAATATTTTAGGTATTAAAGGACTTTTTCAAATGGTAGGAAAAATATTATGTTTGATTTGAATTTTATCTAATTAATTAAATTTGACAAGTGATTCAAATAAACTTTCGTCAAAGTGTGCCATGAAAAATACTACCTACATTTAAATTTAAAATTAAATATGTCAAAATTGATAAATGTAATTTTAAACAATAAAAAATGTCACCGATTGTTGTAAGCTTAGGCATGTCCATTATATATCGGGTGTAACACGAAAACCGGGCCATAGGCTTTTAACATGGAAAATCAGTTTTTCCTTGCGCAAAAGTGGCCTATTAATTTTAGACAAAAATGCTTTAAATAAATATTGTAGAAAATTGAATTTTGCATCCAAATTAATATTCACTTTGTCTTTTGCATGTTTCGTAACCGAAGAAATTGAATTTAAAATTTTATAAAGTTACTTTTTTATAGTGTTAGCCAAGGTATTGAAATAAAATATCAAACAAATTTTATGACATTTTGCATGTCAAAAATTATAAAATATAGTTTTCATCAAATTAATACTAGTCAATGATTTGTATCTCCTCTTCCCGCGCATTATTCTCCATTTTTAATGATAACTCAAAAGAGCCTTTCTAACAAGTAAAATATGTCACAATCTGACAGATACGTTTCTGACAGGTAAAATATGTCACAATTTGACAGATAAGTTTTTTGACAGGGTAAAATATCATTATTTTTGTAATTTTATCTAACAGAAACGTTTTTGCTTTAAGTTATCATTACTGAAAAATGGGGAATTATATACAGGAAGAGAAGTTAGTTGTATTATTTTGATGAAAACTATATTTTATAATTTCTGAGAGGAAAATGTCAAAAAAATTGTTTGAAATTTTATTTTAATACCATGGCTAACACTATAAAGAAATAAGTTTTATAAAATTTTAAATTCAATTTTCTCGGTTAGCAAAGATGCAAAAGACAATGGCTGGTAGCACAAGCAATGTTCTAACTAAAACGCTGTTTTAATAAAAAACAAATTCAAATTTCAATGTTTAATTTCACCCTTATGTGTAAAGAACGATTTTTTTAAAAATATTTGATTGAATACAAACTATGTGCTGCTTCAAAATCATATTTTAATATATTTGATGTTATTTATTTTTGTTATTAAATAATGAAATTTGACATTTCTTAAAACAGTGTTTTAGTTAAAACAAGGCTTGTGCTACCAGCCATTGTGATTATTGATTTTTGATTTGGATGCAGAATTTAAATCTCTACAACATTTAATTGAAGCATTTTTGTTTAAAATTAATAGGCACTTTTGGACTAGGAAAAACTGTTTTTTCCCGGTATATATTCTAACATATACATATAAGTTCTTCACGGCACACTTTGATAAAAATTTATTTGAATCATATTTTAAGATAAATTTAGTTTTACATTTGATAAGTTCATGTTCTACTAATATTATTACTATTATTATGTTTAGAAAGAAAGTACACTCACATTCTTATGTTTGCAGGACATCAGCTGGTGGAAGAAAGAGAAACACACCATGTGGTGCACCAGTTGCGGTGTGTGTGCCGCGGTGTTGCAGCGTGGCACGCGTTTGCAGGAACACTACCTGACCTGCGAGAGGATAATATGGTGCGGGCTGGCACCAGGTTCTGCGTCCAGCGCTCCAATTGGCAACGTTTCCTCGTGGAGACACGTACAAAGATTTTCAAATTTTTGTTCGTGCCCCTGTGCTTTGCGCGCAGCTCCACCTGCATCGCTGCGAGGTGCGCCTGGAATGCGCCCGAACACACACACTCGATGCCACATACAAAACAAACTGGGACTTTAAGAAGGACAAGTTCTTTGATAGATAATTGGGACTGGGATCTCAAATTTAAAAAAGACAATTTTTTCGAAAACAGAGAGGTATATGTCAGTCTTCAACATGTATACATGCTCATTCAATTTTACTAAGTTGAATAATATGGTGTTTAAAAAAAAAATCCTAACTCGAAGTAGGCTGTGAACAAAAACGTATTATCTAAAAAATCAAAACTTTTCTTCTATTTTAGAAATAGAAATAAATTAGAAAACGGTGAATGGTCCAAGTAATGTGCGGGTTATGTAAACGTGTAAAAATTTTAAACTCTTTGTGCGTGCCCATGTGCTTTGCGCACAGCCCCACCTGCATCGCTGCGCCTGGAATGCACAGGATACACGCATTCGATGCATCATATAAAAATAATTGGGACTGGGATCTCAAATTTAAAAAAGACAAATTTTTCGAAAACAGAGAGGTATTATGTCAGTCTTCAACATGTATACATGCTCATTCAATTTTACTAAGTTGAATAATATGGTGTTTAAAAAAAAAAATCCTAACTCGAAGTAGGCTGTGAACAAAAACGTATTATCTAAAAAATCAAAACTTTTCTTCTATTTTAGAAATAGAAATAAATTAGAAAACGGTGAATGGTCCAAGTAATGTGCGGGTTATGTAAACGTGTAAAAATTTTAAACTCTTTGTGCGTGCCCATGTGCTTTGCGCACAGCCCCACCTGCATCGCTGCGCCTGGAATGCACAGGATACACGCATTCGATGCATCATATAAAAATAATTGGGACTGGGATCTCAAATTTAAAAAAGACAAATTTTTCGAAAACAGAGGGGTATTATGTCAGTCTTCAACATGTATACATGCTCATTCAATTTTACTAAGTTGAATAATATGGTGTTTAAAAAAAAAAATCCTAACTCGAAGTAGGCTGTGAACAAAAACGTATTATCTAAAAAATCAAAACTTTTCTTCTATTTTAGAAATAGAAATAAATTAGAAAACGGTGAATGGTCCAAGTAATGTGCGGGTTATGTAAACGTGTAAAAATTTTAAACTCTTTGTGCGTGCCCATGTGCTTTGCGCACAGCCCCACCTGCATCGCTGCGCCTGGAATGCACAGGATACACGCATTCGATGCATCATATAAAAATAATTGGGACTGGGATCTCAAATTTAAAAAAGACAAATTTTTCGAAAACAGAGAGGTATATGTCAGTCTTTAACTTAGTCGGACATCGGTTGGTGAAAGAGGGAAAAACATAGCAAGCGGTTTTGTGAGTGGCGCACCAGATGCGAAATATGCGATGCGGTCCTCCGAGAAGATCACGGTGGTCCCGGTTTCTCCAGGTTCTGCGTCCGGCGCAGCAATTGGCAGCGTTTCCTGTTGGAAGCTGCTGCGGGCCAAGTGAGTTGCGAGTGCATATATACTCGCAATGATTTCAAACTCTGTGCAGCATCGCTGCGGGGTGGCTTGGAAAGCGCAGGCAACACCCGGACACACACACGCACACAAGATGCATGTTACAAATACAATTGGGACTGGGATCTGTAATGTAAAAAAAAAATCTGATGTGGCCAGCCCATAACCTCCCGCTGGGTATTTAACCATGCAGTATAAATAAAGCAATCATTATGTTCAAATATTTTTACATTCACTCATAACAATTTTTATTTTACATTTAACAAATACATATATCATACACAAAATAAATTTCACAAATATTGACAAAACTAATAGAATCATTGAACAAAAATCAAAATAGTACTCGCATCTTGACACAAAGTCTTTTCAAACCCGTATTCTGGAGGACATTGAAGCAAATCAATAGTAATTCTAATATTTATGTATGATTGAAAATATATTATTTTTACTAACCTTAATATTATTAGATTCAAATACATATATTATTATTACATTCTTTTTAACACGGTTTCATTATTAATTTTAATGTAATTTCAACCTGACAGTGACATTTGTTTAAATATGTCAAAATTATTATTGAAATCTTGTTTTTGTTTGAGGCATAGGCAAAATGATACATGAAAATAAATTATATTATAAATTCATATTTAAAGTTATTTAGAGTTATTTACTAAATGCTATTATATTTCATTATTATTAGTAAAAGTTGCTGAAAAATTATATTCAATGTATTTTTTTCAAGAAAAACTGGTAAAAACTTGTATAAATGATACTTCCGGTTATCCGATATACACTGAAAACTAATGAGCTCTTCCCATATTAGTGTAGAATGGGTATACAAAATTTCAAATTTTTCTGATTGATAGTATTTGAGTAATCGTGTCCACCAGATCCACACATCCACACACACACACACACACACACACACACACACACATACATACATACATACCCACAGACATCATTGTAAAAATGTTAAAATCGGGTTCTGGGGACTTCAAAACGTGCTTATTCACTAAAATCTCTGTATGTGATTTTTAGCACGATCCCTATACCTCCCTTACCTAGGGTAGCGGGAGGTAAAAAAAAATCTGTTGTGGCCAGCACAATACCTCTCGCCATTTCCATTTTATATACAGGGTGTCTCAATAAGCTTGCTCACTATTGGTAACTTTTTTATTTGAAGAGATACGAGGTTGGTTAAATGAGCAAAATTGTGCCATTTTATATTAGAAAATTGGTCATGTAGAACAAATAAAAATTGTGTCAGCGGTTCTCAAAATTTGAGACAATATATATATATTTTTAAATGGAACCATACATTTTTTATTATCTTATTGGAAAGAGAATTTTTTTCTGTTTCCAATAAGGTAATGTTGTTTATGTACAATTTTTTCAAATAAACGAGTTATTTAAGTTTAAAAATTAAAATTTTGTAAACTGTTTTATTAGTTTATTTAGACCAATTTTCTAATATAAAGTGGCACAATTTTGCTCATTTAACTCGTATCTCTTGAAATATAAAAGTTACCAATAGTGAGCAAGCTTATTGAGACATCCTGCATAAGTATTGTATTGCACTTCGGTGTCGAAACATCATTTTATAATAAAAAAAATTACAAAACTTTACCCAAATATTGTTTTTTATTGTATTTAACATGTCTTGTGTACTCATACAATTTTAATCATATCCTAAATGTCAGAGATTCTTCCAATTCATTAACAAGATTAGCGGTATTTCTGATGGATACATGCATTTTTAAATATTTAATTAATAAAACAATAAGAAAGATTAAATGTATTTCTCAGAAAAAGCTTTCCGAATGTCACTAAAACTGTTGACTTTTGACACTGACATGTCATTTACAAACTATGTTATAAACATTTGAATTTGTCAATTGGTTTCCATAGTGTAGTTTAGCCTCCGTGATTTATTACTTCCGATTATTCTATATATTATAGTGTCTTTATCTCTAAATCTATAGAAGATATAATAAAAATGTTCTATGTATTGTATAGAGAATTTTATGTTCTTCAATATTTGTAATAACAAAAATTTCCAAAAAATAATATTTAGAAGATTTTTTCTAAGAAACTACTAGTTCCGGTTGTCCAATTGTTACCAAAACCTTTTCAGCTCTTCCCAGGAATCTCAGGTTGAGGCATTCATAGCTAAACTGGTCTTAAGTCTTTTGGTTTTTGAGTAATCATCCCTCCAACATACACACACACGCACACACACACACACACACACACACACACACACACACACACACAGACAGACAGACACACACAGACAGACATCATCGTAAAAATGTAAAAATCGGATTCTAGGAATCTTAAATCGTGCTTAAAATCTGGACAACTCTTTTAGCGAGAGGTAAAAAGACAAGTTTTTCGAAAACAGAGAGGTATATGCCAGTCTTCAACCTAGTAAACTGGAATGAACATGTATGTGTACATGTTCATTCCATTTTACTAAGTCGAATAATACAGTGTGTTCAAAAAAAATCCTAACTCGGAGTAGGATACGAACAAAAAAAAACGTATGTCAATTTGAAAGTATTTAATTAAATGTCAATTTGACACGAGATATTGTCAAAAATGTTATCTAAAGAAATCAAATCTTTTCTCCTATTTTAGAAATAGAAATCAATTAGAATACGGTGAATGGCAAGATTTTGAATCCTTAAAATTACATTTCACGATCAATTTTGACAACTTGACTTTTGAATTACATAACGATCAGACATACGTTTTTGTGTTCATAGCGTACTCCGAATTATGTTTTTTTCTGAACACACTGTATATTGATATATTAATATTAAAATGTTTCTCCGTGTTAAATTGCTATTACCTCCTATAGGTACATACATGTTTAAAACGCTACAAATGCGATATTTTTTAACATACGTTCTAATTAATAATGTATATTTATTTGGGATTAAAGAACTGAGTAATAATTATATATGTAAAATGAACGTATAGTATATCAAAAAAACTAATAAATGTAAATACAATTGTAATAGGTATATGTACATCAAAACTTTTCTAAATATAAGTATCAATCAATTTGTATAAGTATAGCTAAAAACAAAAAAACTATCTATCTATCTAATTTAAAAAATGCAAGTTTATGTCGTAACTCGAATAATATAAAAGCAAAAAAGCTTTCATCTAATGAAATTATTATTTTTGCTTACAAAAAATAAACATCTTTTAAAATTGATGCAATGTTTTACTAATTTAATAAATTATTAAAAAAATTGTCTTACCCATTTTTGGAGCTTATCAGAAAGTGAAAAAACGAAAAGAGAATTGACTGTTCATGTCTTCGCTGCACAACGATAGAACAAGAAATAAGAAATGAACCAGATGCAACATGCAACTAATCACTCTACACTAATCTAATGGCAATGAACGTCCTAGAGGTGGGGTAAACGATTCGATTAATCGATTCGTTTAATTTTTAGTATGAATCGATTTACGTATAAAATCGATTGATTGAAAACAGTAAAAAATTAAAAAATTTATTTTCATACATAATATAACAAGTGATATGATTAACAACGATGATATTTTCGAGTGGAATCGAGTTGCAGATTTCACGAGTTCGAAGGACGAGTGAAATATGCTGCTTCGGTTTCACAATCAATATCTTCGATTATTAATCATATCACGAGCTTTCGAGCTTATATTTAATGAGAGAATATAATAAATTTTTATTAAAATTAACTGACAATGTTGTAAAAATCCCTTTGTAACGAATATAAATAAGAGATTCTGAATACTGATTGTCGGAAAACATGTCACGTGACTAATGAATTATATTCTCATGTTTATAATTTATTATTCATATCAAATAAATTTGCAACGATATTGATGTTCACAGAACGCATACTATATATACTACGAAAGTGCTTTCGTCATAATCGAGCGGGAAATACAAAACCTGAAATAAATATATCCCGTTTGTAAGTGTGGCCGTTATGAACAATTTACTATCAGTACTATCCCCACTACATTTTTACTTACTACAAATACACCTATGTAAGTCAGAAAATTTCGATGTCATGTTACAATCTTCTCATAACTTATACAAAAAACAAAAGAACAAAACTATAGATGTGCTTATGACTAATCTGTGGGCAGAATTTATTTCCGAATCTAAACCAGGGCTCTTTTTTAAGTGAAATGGACTATAAAAATGTTTTATATATCGATTATGCAAAATAAAACAAATATTGACGGGATGTGCAAATTTACAAAACAACGTCAAAAATGCCAACATGACATTTCGACATCGATTTCAAACTTATAAGTTGGTAGTATTGCCTGTCATATGCATAAAATTCTTAACTTTCCATCTTCTATTTATACAATGATAATGAATCATTATTAGGGTTTGGTTTTACATATTATTTCAAATAAGTCATCACAAAATTAGGTATGTTTACTAATTTGCCATTTATATAAATTAATGACAACATTTAACCTAAATGAGTAAGAGACAGTTTGCTGCAAGGAAACTGTCAAATTTTCTTTTATATTTGTAACAAAATTAACCAGTAGATCATTTCAGATTTTAAAATGAAGTCTTCAGTAGTAGAACATAAAATTTCACATTTGCTTACGAGAGAAGAAAATGAACAAATTTTTAGATTATTTGCTTCGAAATGTCAGGTATGCCATTGTCATGGGCAACAGCCCTGTTCTACTAATAAGATTTATTATTTCAGTCCCTTGCTACTGCAGTTGTACAATTATACTTATCACAAGCACCTGATCACACCCACTGGGTGAAAAAAGACACCGGGGTGCTGTGTTTCGTTAAAGATAATGGGAAAAGAAACTACTTCTTTCGATTATTCTGCTTAAACAGAAGCAAACAGATTTGGGAACAAGAACTATACAACAATTTTGAATACAAAGCACCTCAGGATTATTTCCATTTCTTTGAAATTGATGTAAGTTTGTAACAATTTAGTCCAGTAGCCTTTAAAAATTATTAACTCTAAACTACTACTACTACTACATGGCTTCTTGACCAGGAAAATAATGAACAAAATCTAATTTATTGTTCCAATAAATAGAAAAGTCTGTAATACGAAATTTTGGATTATATTTTATGTTTTCCTAGAAAATCTGCTGAAAGCTTCAAGGAAAGTACTACTTCCGGTTTATCATATATAGTCAAAATCTAATATGTTGTTCTGAATCATATGAGTTTTAAATGCCAAATTTGAGAAGTTTATCATATTTTAATATATTTTTTCACAAAAATCTGTTCAGAGCTTCAAGCAAAGTATCACTTCCGGTTTATCAATTTTAGTAAAATCTAGTATATCATTAATAAAAAAGTCTTAAATACCAAATTTGAAAAGTTTTGGATTATATTTTAAAGTTTTTTTTTACTAAAAATATATAATTTTTTGGAAGTTTGTTACAAGAGTTATAACGGACAAAAAAAAATCTTCACACACATACACACAGACAGATATCATTGTAAAATTCGCTGAAAGCTCACTATCAAATTTTTGGATCGAAAACATACTTCCCTTAAATGGGAGGTTGGCGTGAGATAATAACAGTTTGAAAAATTTACCATCAAAAAAGACAAGTATTCTAATTTGGTGTCTAATTTTATTTATATTTACAATTTAGTTTTGCTTCAAATTTTTACAAGTGTAGAGTATGATATAATATACTTTAAAACTATATATTTAGTACTTTACAAATTGGTGACCCCGACGTGATTTGAACACGTAACCTTCAAAATGAATTATTATTTTAACTTAATATTTGTAGGATTGTATAGCTGGGATAAATTTCGCCAGTGAAGACGATGCTAGAAGTATGAAACTAGTTGTACATGAAAAATTGGCTATGAAAAGACAAAGAAGAGAAGGTATAGTTGTGAAATGTGTCCAGGTAAATTATTTTAATCATTTGATTCACAGAACGAAAATCAAGGAATTCTTTGCAAAATAGAGGTACTCTTCAGCCGAATCAAGGATTAAATAAGCCATCCGCTTTCAATTCAAATATAGGATTAACAAATGATAAGTTTCAGATTAATCAAACCAACAATAGTATACCTTACAATAGCAGTGAGTATCAGCTTTTAATCTATTACTATTTTTTTATAAATGTTTGAATAATAATGTACCTACAAACATTTTTTTACGTTTGTTAAAAAAGTGCACTTTTTTCTCTAGGTTCGTAAGATATAATTACGAGTCTAAATTTATCAAGAATTCTTAGATTTTATTAAGTGTAGAAGAAATCGATATCAAAAATAGCGCATATTTACTTGGTTAGTGCATATTTACGTGGTTTCTATCACGAGTATAACACAATTTTGACAAATTGCAGTTATTGCCTGCATTAATTTGTACACATTCGTTTTTCAATGTTGTGTCAGTTTTGTTTTATGCATTTCAATTAGAACTTTTCGTTTGAGAATAAGAAAGGAATTGTAATTAATTTAGTAATGTTGAGAGATTCGGTGGTAGGCACTTGGTGAAACATATTTAAATAACGAAAAATTTGTTGAAGAAAACACTTGGTGTAAGTTTCACAAAATATTTATTTTAATACACTTAATCGATTTCGGTTTCTTAGACCATCATCAGAAGTACAATTTAATTAATTTAGGTTCATACTAAAGCGAATTAAATGATCTATCAAATATAATAAGTTTTATTTTAATCTGAGATCTAATTTCTAAAAACAGTATTCGTTATTTTAAGAGATATCTATTGTACATGTCCACCAATATTTATTAAAGTTTTCTCATTAGTAAACAACCCTATTATAATAAAAGAAATACCATAACGAACTCAACAATGTCTAATAAATTATTAGAAAAACACTCGCCATGTTTCACAAAATTTCAGCTTCTGAATCAACCTCTCGTTCATTTTTCAGATGCTGTCAGGGCCTAGTTGGTAACCACAATCGCATTCTGCTCTTATTAGAGCTCATCAGTGTGGTGTAACTGACATCTCTTTGTAGAGACAATGACTAAGGCTGTGTCCGATATTGCACTTTTACTACTCTAATATCTAAATCCTAAATTATATGCCCTAAATAATGTCATTATTTAGGATTTTAAGAATTAGATTTTAGTGTTTTGCACGAGCACACTATGTCTTGAAGTTGACGCCCACTAATTTAACAAATCATGTTCGTTGCTTTAATTTGTACAAAATGCCAAATTTATTATCTAAGAATAGCTTCTTAGCTTCTATTTTATGAAATATATTATTAACATTTAATCTGAAGCAACAAATTAAATCGAATTGTATAATTTATTTTTGTTGTTCTAAAGTGTTGCCATACAAACCAATGGATGTCATTAGTGTGCCATTTGGAGTTGTATTTATGTGAAGAAGACCTAAAATCTAAATGCCAAAATGCGACATCGGACACAGCCTAACTGAACACGCGTGTATGTTTACTAACTGGGCTCGGCCATCATCTGAAAAATGAGAGATTGATTCAAATGCAGAAATCTTGTGAAACATGGCGAGTTTATTAACCCTATTATATTTTTGGTTTCTTTTAAGATGCTCCATTAAACAAAAGTAAAAAGAAGCGCCACCTTACTAAAGATGACATTGGCACGCCAGAAAACTTTATCCACATTTCCCACGTGGGTTGGGACCCGCATAAAGGCTTCGATATAAATGTTGACGATCCCCAACTGAAACAATTCTTCAGTAAAGCTGGCGTTTCTGATCGACAGCTGCGCGATAAAGACACACGGGACTTTATTTACGACTTTATCAACACGCATGGAGGCCTAGATGCAGTTAAGTCAGAAGTGATAACTGATAAGAAGACGCCGTATCCACCTCCGCCGCCGCCGCCTTCGTCGAATCAAATTCTGCCTGCACCACCCCCCGTACCTCTCAGAACACCCGTAAATGTTAGTGATTTTTTTTAAGTGTTGTGATTTATTTTGAATATTGTGATTTATAGAGAAGTGCACCTCCGCCGCCTCCGAATAAAGTCCCAAAACCGCCGCCACCAATTGCGAGGGGACAACCGCCCCCCAGACCTGACCATATACCAAATGGTGAGAAAATATAAAAATATAAAATATCAAAGTTACGTGAATATCTTCTTCAGTTTCTGTGCCACAAACTCCTCGATCAGCGTCCGCAGCGCCACCACCACCACCACCGCCGCCTCCAATGAGCGATTTCCAGGCCCCACCGCCCCCTTCGTTACCCAGCTACCCTTCGACCCCCAGTCAGCCGCACCAAATGTCTGCTCCCGACCCGAGAGATGCATTATTGGAAAGCATTCGGGCTGGGAAAAATTTAAAAGTAGGAACAAGACCTTTTTATTTTTTACATTTTTTTTACATTTAAAGTTGAAGTGCTTACTGCACTGTCCAGACAGAGACCAATTGTCTTTAAAAAATATATATGTATAACTATACCAAACTAACAATTCCTAATGGAGGATTCCACTATTTTATGTTATAGTATTTTTAAATTCAGAAATTCCGCAATTTCTCTTTTTTTAAAAATTCGGCATTATATCGTGCTTTTTCTCTCAGCAGCCGCTGTCTTGGCTGCTGTTATCAGAGGTTCTAAACTATTTGTCAATGTTGTGAGGCTGTTAAATTTGAAAATTTCATTTTGTTCTTATTTTCTTTTACTTATCTTAAATTTAGTATATTGCAGTTATAGTTTATTTGTATTTAAGTATTTATAAAAATAATAGCGTGTAGCAGCATAACCACCATAATCGAATACTTCAGTGGAACAGTATGGCAGTCACTGGTTTGATGATGGGAACGGCTACTTATAGTGTCGGCCATTAAAAGAAAGCCGGGTTCGATAGCGTCATCAAATCCGGAAATATCTACGGGTTTTGAAAGTGTGTAATATATTTTAGCATTTATAAAAAAGTGAAAATATATAGAAAAGAAATTTGCGTCAATAATACAGTTATATAGGAAGAAATAGTTATGTATATAATTCATATAAAAATTCGATATGAGTGGAGTCCCCTATTGGTAGACAGTGTTTCATGGGTAGATTCGAGAAGTGGTCGCTAGGTTCCATCTGGTCCATTTCTGCGCATGTGAGACAGTTCACTAATTTGTTTTTGCGGTTCTGTCTGAACAGTGCCTTTAAAGTTTCGTAATTTACAATTTCTTTGAGTTTATGTAGATACAACAAAATATATATTTATTTCCAGCCTGTTGAAAACGTTGAACGAAAACCTTCAGTAGGAGATTCAAGAGGAGATTTGCTCAGTGAAATCCGTAAAGGAATTGAGCTGAAACCAGTAACAGTAAGTGCTATTTTATATTTCGTACAATTCCACAGAGTACATTTCAAAAAACGAAAATATTTTATGTGATCTCTTATTTGACGATATTATTAATGATCCTTGAACAGGTCTACATACTATTCTGCCTTGCGGCTCTCTCTTCAGCCTCTTATAATTCTGTTCGTCCTTAATTTCAGTTAACATTCCAAATTTTCTTCGTCCTCTTCCCTTTCACACATGTATTTTGGTTTAAAAATAAAGTATAAAATAAATAGTTTATATCTTCATATAATTTAAAAATGCAATAAAACACGTTTAGGAAAATGTTTTCATTCATAATTTGATATTAGAAAATTGAAATTCTTTGTTGCTCATTTCAAATTAAATACTATGTATGTATATGCCGTTAGAAGCACAGATAAGGCATAAAAGCGCCATGATAAAAAATTGAATTTCGACTATTTTTTTTAAATAAATTCATGTGTCACTTGATACACATTTTTTCTTACTCAAAATTATACAGAGTGATCAAAAATATTGATTCATTTGGCGATACTTGAAAAATACTTGAAATTGTTAAGATTGATATATAAATTTATTTCCTGTTTTTGACAGTGTTGCTGTTGACAGTGACATTTGAAAATTTAAATTTGGGTATATTTTCAATTTTTTATTAAAATGGTTCTTGTTTCCCTTACGCACGTACTTTTATTTTTTACATTACCCATAGAGCAATAATCTAAAGCATGTCAATCAGTGAAAATCCTATTAGCTGTCAGGCCTCTGCTCTGACATAACCTTTTTGTATTTAGTGTCAAACTGACATGTCAAATAGTATTTCCTCCTTCACCTAGTGTTATGCAAACTGTGGAATAAAAAGATCCTCAGAATTGTATGGGGTATTCCACTCAATTTTTTTTATTATTTTAAATAAAACTTTATTCAGTTTTGAAGCAATTCATAGTATTAAAAAATCTTAATTGTTCGTAGTTTAACAGTATTTTATTTTCGAGAAATCAGTGTAACGTCACATTTCCCCTATACTTGTCTTTCTCACACACACTGCTGTGAGTACGGTGCAAGAGAAAGATAACAATTATATGACGTCAATTTTTCTTTTTAGCAAATGTGAAATATCTCGTAAAGTAATTATTTAAAAAATGTTTTCATTGTTTTAACTATTATTTATTGAGCCATACTTTATGTTAAATTGAATTTTTTTAAATTTTTTTGTTATGGTGGAATACCCCATTGCCAACTGCGTCATTTCTTTTTGATAACTCTGTATATTCATGGTCCTACTGGACCGAACTAATGAAAAAAAAAAAACCGGAATATCTTATTAAAAACTGTTTGATAATAGAGGGGGGTGCTTGTGATGATAACTTCTGAAACTCTACGCTCATTCGCAAAAGACTTGTAGGCGGTCCTTCACTCGCCAATCAAAATACATATTCCTATTCGTGACGTCACACCATAACAAAAAAACTCCATTATTTCCAAAATAATTTAATTATATAATTTTATTTCTTTATTAATACTCATTATTAAGCATATACATACATTGCTATTTTTAGTAATTTATTGCATTTTGATTGTCGTGTTTTTCGTTAAAGGTTCAAAATAACCAAAGGCCATCGTCGGGTCCCAGTTCAGAAAACAGCCTCGCAGAAGCTTTATCGAACGCTTTAAAAGCACGAGCTTTCGCTATTCAACCAGACTCAGAATCAGATTCTGGAAACAGTTCCGATGACGAAGACGAATGGGAAGGAGAAGATTAATTCTGTATTATCTTTTTATTTTAATATTTAATATACTTTTTTATTAATCTTTGACTTGTGGGATAGAGGCTTTAATTTTGTAAGTATTTGATTGTATTATTACTTACTATAAAACTAATATTTTAACACAGATGGGGCATAATTATTTAATGTACACAAGATTAATAATAAAGAGTATTGTTAAAATTACAATAGTTAAATAGTAACTATTATTTTTATAATCATTTTTCCTAAAAATGGAAAATGTATGCCTAACTATGACATTTATTTCAACAAAGACAATCGTTTTTCAAATAGAAAAATATAAGCCCGAACTAATAATAAATCGGCCGGTTTACATTTTCAACAAATTATAAAATTTACACAAATGGTTAGAAATTTCTACAAAATTATTTACATCTTAAAACATTAAAAGACTGTGGGCCAAATGATTGGTGATAATAATAGTACATAGTAGATTTTTTATTTTTGGCATAATCAAAAACAACTTCGTAAAAAATCCAGTGCGTACAATAAAACAATTGCAAAACATAATGGGACAATGCTCACAGAAAAATTTGCAGGGGTTAAGGATACAATAACATACTCAATTTTTGTAAATTTAAAATCTATATTTTGTCAAAAATAAATAAATGTTTTACCATTTGCGTATGTTTTTATAATTTGTTTGTTGAAAATGTAAACCGGCCGAACTATTATGAGTTTGGGTTTGTTGTAGGTAGTGTGTTAAAAAAAAATCCTAATTCGGAGTTGGCTCTGAACAAAAAACGTATGTCAATTTGAAAGTATTTAATTCTTAATTAAATGCCAATTTGACACGAGATATTGTCAAAAATGTTATCTAAAGAAATCTTCTTGAATCCCTATTTTAGAAATAAATTAAAAACGATGAATAGTAATATTCTGTATCCTTTATTATCTTTTCTCCTTAAAATTACATTTCAGGATTAGTTTTGACAACTTGACTTTTGAATTAAATAATAATCACACATACGTTTCTGTGTTCATAGCCTACTCCGAATTAGGTTTTTTTTTTCTGAACCACTGTATATTAGCTTGATGCAATAAAATATAAATTTTCATAATTGTTGCTACGATAGCTGTTCGCATATTAAAAATAATTATATAATAAATACAAAATACGTTGAAAAAACACCTATAAATAAAAATAACGAATGATAACAAAGTTTAAATTATTTTTATCCCATTGTCTTTGTTGAATTTTACAAATAAATAATCAAAAATAAATGCAATATATTGTGAAATAATTAGAAATATTGTTTAATTATATTGTTCTGAATAAGTGCATGATTAAAATATTTTATCTTAAGCTATTTGTTTATTTTCCAACCAACAAGTTTATTCCTGTCTGCGCATGATGTCCTTAGCGTGCATAAAATTAACGTTTGTATCGTAGTTTCGTAGTTAGTTATAGAAAGAAAATCCAATGAAGGCCATGGCTTTACCTCCGCGGGAATCAGCGAAATTAATCGCAGAATTATCGGAAAATGTGAAAATCTTACCAGAAGGCATTGAAAGATTAGGAAAAAAGGTAAGATATAAATTCACATAACCTATCTTTTACATTCAATTGTTTTCACAGTTGTTGTACGAATTGGAGGCTGGCCAAATGACTGTGGAAAGCTTCTCTCAAAATGTATATCATTCAGATTCAAGTGATCCAAAGGCAATTGATTGGATCTTTGTAGTTGATACTTTAAATTTTTGCTTTTGGAAACATGATGATACTGAGGGATGGATTGTTCAGAGGAGAACAGGATATTTTGCGCTGTGTGCAGCTATTAATAGGGCACAAAAGGTACTTAAATATACACTCAAGTGCAAAAATACGGGCCTTTTTTTTTTAATAGTCCCAACAACTATAAGAAATACGAGGTCGGTTAATTGGACAAAAGTTGTCCTATATTTAGGATGCCATTTTAGCAATATTTTGTTTATTCAGAAGTAATGCATAGGTCACTAGATACAAACAAATATGTAAATTTTATACTTTTTGAAAAATAATGCCGCAATTCTGACCAAATCTGTAACTCTTACAGATCTGTAAATCTGTAAAAAACTGACAATAACGCATCTATTTTTGTTGATAAATATAAAGTTATACATAAGAGTTGCAGCTTTCGTTGCGATTTTGTTCATTTTTTACAGATTTACAAATCTGTAAGACTTACAGATTTGTTCAGAATTGCGGCATAAGTATGAAATAATTCCAGATTTTGATTTGCACTTAAGACTTTTTTAAGCTCTTTTGAATGGCGATACTCTTTTTTCTACTGGATTTCAAGTTAAATACCAATGTTACCTTACAATTTTATTTTGAAATTTAATAATTTTGGCCTTGAAGTTCCTCAATGTTTATTCTTGTATAATAATGTCATAAATATGACGTTTCGGGCTGTATCCGCCCATCATCGGCCTTTTAAGTTACAGTTCAAGTAGTGATAAATTAAATAAAATACATATTATTTTAAGTCGATAAATATTTCGAATTTTAAATGGCACAAAAGTGACCCCTGTATTGCACTCTCAATGCCAGGAATGAGTGCTCGTGAGGTGACGCGTGGTAAACGCCCGCACGATACAAATATATCATCATCATTGCCGAAATCTGTGTTCAACACAGATTGGCATACTCAGAAATGGGTAGTATGCCGCGATGATATATTTATATATTTATTTATTTAAAGTTTACATGTACTCTGCCAGCCTTTGTGAGGCTCTCTATTTTTCATGACATTTAAAGTCGTAGATTTTAAATAATATGTACTGTATTTAATTTATTAAATTTCAAAATATAATTTACAAGGTTCCCAAAATTCAATGATTATCTTATAATTTCATGTTTGATAATTATTATTGTCCATTAAATAAACTGATAAGTATCATGTGTTACTTTTTTGTACACTGTAATAGCTAAAAGTTTTATTCAAAATGTTTCAAGAATAAAACTGTTAAAAAAATAAAATAAAAAGTGACCCGTTTTTTCGCACCTGATTGTATTTTTTAGTAATGATTTTTACTAATATAACTTGTTATAGGACGGAATAGATATCACCAACCCTGAATTTTATTCTAAAATAACAGACGAACAACTCGAAAACATCCTCCGAGGTGATACCGATTCTTCAGCTCCATTATTAAAACAAAGAATTAAATGTTTGCATGAAGTAGGGACTATTTTACTGGAAAAGTATAATGGATCATTTAAAACTTGTGTTGAATTATGCAATAATTCAGCCGTAAAACTATTGGAATTAATCGTTGATAATTTTCCATGTTTTCGCGACGAAGCTACTTACAAGGGCCATAAAGTAGGCATTTACAAACGGGCACAAATTCTAGTAGCAGATATTTGGTCCTGCTTTAAAGATAAAGGTTTAGGACATTTTCCTGATATTGATCAAATGACTATGTTTGCTGATTATCGTATACCGCAAGTTCTAATTTACTTTGGCGTTTTAAAATATTCTGATGATCTTTTCAATATTGTGGAGGCTAATATGCTTTTGGAAAGTGGATCCGAAATGGAAGTTGAAATTCGAGGAGTTTCAATTCATGCCGTGGAATTAGTTAAAGATTGGGTTGTTGAAAACTATAAAGGAGAAAATAAAATAAATTCTGTTTTAATTGATCATTACTTATGGGATTTTAGACGAGGCTATCAAGAAGATATACTTAAACTGAGAATTCCATTTCATAAAACTTTAGGTATATATTATTAAACATTTTATGTATTTTTATTATTATGGAATGAAAATAAGTTTTATAAACAAAGGAAGTTTTGTTACTATTTTTTAAATACAATAAAGATATAAATGTAATATTTCATGTTTTTATTTCGGTGTTCTTATAAGCCTATAAAAGCACTATTATTAACCAGTCGTTAAGTTCTATAAGCACACTGTTTGATATAATGATTAACGTATACTCACAGACACAATACACAAACTGTCAAAATATGAAATTTCATACCAAAAAGAAAAAAAGTATTGATTTTTTTTAATAAATGAAAAATGTACCTAATATTATGTTATATTCATCAAAAATATTCAATATTATTATACTGTTCATTTATGATTTTCTTTATAAATATTCTGAGTCTAATGCTGTGACGTCATTTGAAAACTTTAAAAAATTATTTCTGTAAAACTAGAAACTTATGCGACAAAATATACATTTATTTATGTAAGTAGTTTTAAGGGTACGTTTAGAAAAAAAAATGGAAAATGTGTATGACTCCATTGTTAGCGGGAAGTGCTGTCAACCAACATACTAGCTGTCAAATAAATATGGACTGATGCTCAACTTGTTCCCTTCTCCCTTGCCATGCGGTGTTGCCCCTTCAGTATTTTCAACATGACCAACGGAATTGGCAATAGTGTAGAAATCTCCAGTCCATATTTATTTGACGGCACGTATAACAAAAAAAAACACCAAGTCATATTTTTGAGAAGTCGCATATTTTAAAACATTGTAAAATTACCTCAATAGAAAAAATAGTATAAAAAACATGTTTCATAGGGCCTATTAACGCACTCGTCCTTTGTAAAACTCGTCTTGCGGCTCGTTTTCCAAACTTGGACTCGTACGTTAACAGATTGCCTTATGATACTTGTTTTTTTAAAATATTAGTTTGCTGTTTTACCTTCAGATAAAAACAAATGTCGAGTCGTACGTGGACGAAATATGTCCACATATAAAAACTTCATATATATTTAGTAAAAAATATATAATATAAATGTTAAGGTATATTAATCATCTAAACAAATACAATATTTATTAGTTACATATTTTTAAATAGTATTTCACTTCATTGCTTTTAGGTTAGGAATTATAAATAATACATCCCCTCATAATGGACGATAAAAGCAAATTAACAATTTGTAGGAGGCATCTAATATATTTTGCACTTTCTACTCGACTAGCAATCATAACAATACAATTTATATCAAATACTTTAATCAGTGACCACAATCCCGATGTGTTCACGTCACCAAGAGAAAAGACAAATTCATCGTTGATTGCTAAAATAACAACCACATTTTTGGGTGGTTTGTTGAACTGGGATGGACAGTATTTTTACCATATTGCCAGATATGGATATACGTATGAGAACACTTTGGCATTCTTTCCGTTATATCCATTACTTGCAAAATTTATTACAATTCCGTTATCGTATATATTTCCGTTCATTGAATTAGATGCTTTAGTATTAATTGTTTTCATAGCTTTAAACGTTTATTTCTTTGTAAAATCCGCCCTAGCTTTATTTGATTTAACTACAATTATTTTAAATCGAAAACTTGCGTACAGAACGACATTTCTGTTTTGCATAAATCCGGCGTCTATATTTTTTGTAGCTCCGTATACTGAATCTATATATTCTTACTTCACATTTACAGCAATGTTGAACTGTGCCGAAAATTATTATAAAAATACCAAAGGGTTTGCAAGTTTTACAAATTTATTAAGTATTAGTGTTCCTATATCTATGTCAATATTTACAAGATCGAATGGTATTTTGAATATTGGCTTTCTACTGTATTATTGGCTGTTCTTCTTCCGAAAAACTTACTGGCCACATAATATTGCTACTTTAATACATCTTATAAAATGTGGTCTTATATTAGGTATTAATGTTCTTATTTGTTTTATACCATTTATTGCCTTCCAAATTTATGCTTATCAAAATTTTTGTACAAATTTTGAATATAATGCACCAAAAATTATTATACAACATGCCGAAGCAAATTTATTTGTCTTACCAGGGTCTTTTTCTAAACACAATCAAACATGGTGTTCTAACATTTTACCTCTCGCGTATTCCTATGTTCAAGACCATTATTGGAATGTAGGATTTTTAAGGTATTACGAATTAAAACAAATACCAAATTTTTTACTTGCAGCGCCATTAGCGTATATAATAATCAAAAAATGTATATCGTATCCTAAACAACATTGTTTTAATGCAGAAATAAAAGAATTTGCAACTGTACCACACGGCACATCGGCTAAAGAATCTAAAGATGATGTTAGCCGTTATTTGTACGATGATAAAATGTATGTTTTTGTCTTACATGCATTGGCGTTAACAATATTTTGTATTTTATGTATTCATGTCCAAGTGACAACTAGAATGTTGTGTTCAGCTAGCCCGGTGTTGTACTGGTTTTGTGCATATGCATTTGAAAACATATGTTCAGTAGATTTTGATTTGTTTTCGTCGTGGAAAGGGTTTTTATTTACAAATGAGTTAAACCAGGAACAAAAATTTATGAAATATTACTTTTTAAGTTATTTTGTAATTGGTACTGTATTGTTTAGTAACGATTTTCCATGGACTTAATAAATTTGTGATTAAAAACCAAAGACTTATAATTAATTATTGTGATTTCTGTAAGATTTTTATTGTTTAAAATATGTACCTAATTTA
This sequence comes from Ophonus ardosiacus, assembly GCA_943142095.1. Lineage (NCBI taxonomy): Eukaryota > Metazoa > Arthropoda > Insecta > Coleoptera > Carabidae > Ophonus > Ophonus ardosiacus. Next base: position 36,967,630 of record OW964832.1, on the reverse strand, counting down.
AATTTATTGTATCCAATAAAATATTTTAAATTTCAAATTGTAATTTGCAATTTTAATTTGCTTTTCAGAAATACATCAATGACATGAAAGATATTTAAATTTTGTGCGCACTGACACATAATCTGCATATACAGGAAGTTAATGTAAAAGCGGGCCTTAGGTGTTTAACACGGAAAAACAGTTTTTCCTTGCGCAAAAGTGGCATTAATTTCTACAATATTTTTCATATAAATGTGATGAACTAATAAATTCTGCGTATAATTCAATAATCACATTACATTTTACTTTTTTCGTAACCAAAGCCAATTGAATTTAAAATTTTATAAAAGTGACTTCTTTATAGTGTTAATAATGACATTTTACCTGCCAATAAAAATGTCACAATGTGACGTTTCTGACTCTGTATTTGATTTATCATTATTGAAAATTGATAATTAATCACACAAAGAAATGTAATAAATTATTCAGTATTATTTTGCTGTAAATTATATTTTATAGTTTTTTAACAGGTGAAATGTCATAATATTTGTTTGTGATTTTATTATATATAGCTGTCACTATAAAGAAGTCACTTTTATAAAAAAAAAAAATTTTTCTAGATTAAGAAACGAGCAATATAAAATGTGATTATTGAATTTGTTGCAGAAATTAATTTTCTAGAACATTTATTTGAAGCATTATGGTCTAAAAGTAATAGATACTTTAGCGCAAGGAAAAACTGTTTTTACATGTTAAATGTCTATGGCCCGCTTTTTACTTAACATTCTGTATACCGGGTGTAATTAGTTTAACATGGATAATCAGTTTTTCCTTGCGCAAAACCTCCCATTTAATTTTAGACAAAAATGTTTCAAATGAAAATTGCAGATAATTAAATTCTACATCTAAATCAATAAACTGGTTTTATTTTACAAGTGTAGTAACTTATAAAATTGAATTTTAAATTTTATAAATATTGCTCACTTGCAGTGATAGCCATGGAATTAAAACAAAATTACAAAGAAATGCATATCGTTCTTTGAACGGTCAAAAATTCGATTTTCAAATCAAAATTACATATAATTAAATTCTGCATCTAACTTACTATACACTTTGAAATTTTGTTTTGATTCCATGGCTATCATTACAAAGACAAATTTTTATTTTTTAATGGGATACTCTTGCGAAAGGAAAAACTGATTCCCCATGTTAAACCCCTATGACCCACTTTTTAATTAACATCCTGTATATGACTGTGCGCACTAAAACTCCGTCCCCACTTATATTTTTTTATGACCTTGTTATACTTGTGTTTGATTCGTATTGGTATTTTTGTTGTCATGTGGTTTTTTGTGAGTCTTCTGTTAGTACAGACCAGGGGGCTGACAGCTAAATGGAATTATTGTGATAGAAGTTGAATGGACCAAGTGAGGCAAAGAGCGAGGGGAAAAACAGCTTTTTCCCCGACGCTAGATTGCGCTAAAAGCAGTATAGTGCGAAATAGTTTTAACGATGGCGGGTAAGATGGCAGCACATATAAATTTCAAATTTAACGGCTAAGTTCAAACAAAATGAATGACACTTATCACCGACCAGAAATCTCATGTTTTCGTTTTCGAAGTGTCAGCATCGGCTTTTCATCTTGTGTACTCCTGTTTCGTTGTTTATTAAGTTATTTTTGTTGTTTCGTTGTTTGTTATTTTTGTCACTTGGTTGTGTTTGATCAACGAAGTTGTGTATACCGAGTGAGGTAAACTTTTTTACTTTGTACTTGTGATTATATTTGCCAGGTAAGTTTCTATATATGTGTATACATATATAATATTGTACATAATTTATTATAGAAATATAATCTCGCTAACTTACATACTCTTATAATATGAATGAAATTTGTGATAATAACCTCAATTGTTCAGATTTTATATTACTAATTAAATTTCAAATAAGAAAAGTACGAGAAAATTTAGCATGAATATAATATTAATTTCCTGTTCCAGACGATGAAAACGGTTTATTGTGTAGTTCCTGATTGCAAGAGCAACAGTAAGGGACAAGCAGAGCTTGCTTTTTTCTATTTACCAAGGAATAATGATCGTTTGAAGCAGTGGACAACGTACATGAATATACCTCAATATATGAATAGAAAAGTGGATTGTCGAAGTCATATTAAAGTGTGTGCATTACACTTTGAAACAACCAAATTTTGCACATCTGATCGGAATAAATTAAATATTGGAGCTGTTCCTACAATATTACGTGTTGAGGACTGTGGTAAATAAGAAGTATATTTCATGTACATGGTTTTATACGAGTAAACGACGAACAATAGTTTCAAATTTTAATAACAAAATAGTTCTTTGTTTAATTAATACAAAAAATGCAAGATTCGCGGAGTTCGGCAATCTTTTTGTATGAATTAAACAATTTTTTTTTTTAATATTTGAGTAGAAATTATGTTCTGTTTTAAAAAGATATTTCATTAAATTTGATGTTATTTATTATTATTGTAACTATAAAACTTCACTAACTGTCTAACTTTTTGGATATTGTCATTTTTATGTTTATTTTTTGACAAAATAAACTCGTGTCAATTATGTTTAATTTTTTTTTCAAGTTTTACAATACTTTTCTGTAAATTTTAGTGCCAAAGAAATCATGAACTTATGATAACAGTCGATTTATTTCAATTGCAGCTATTATAACTACTGAAATACTTTCCGAGAAGACAATAGCGGATCCAAGTACATCAAGCGAATCCAAAACGTTATCTGCAACATCTACTTTAAAGAATCTTGACTAAAAAGTTACAGCAGAACTGCTAGAAATGCAAATTACGCCTTCCGAGTATCTTGGAGAACTCATGCCTGGCCCTTTTATAGAAATGCTAACTACGTCTTCTGAGAATCTTGGGGAACCCATGCCTGGCCCTTCGACAAATTTGACTGTTCTGCCTAACTTGGACAACCGACACCTGTACCATCTGAGATTATAATATTTTCAAATAATCCAGGTGAACCCACATTTGGACATTACATGAATGTAAAATTTCACCCAATCTTGGACATCTCACGTTTGGATCTTCCAGGAATGTAGCTGCGTTACTCCGAGTACGAGTTCTCGTTACAGACGCAAAGGTAAACATTTTTTGATAGCTTACATTACAAATTATTATTTAATATATTTTTGACACAAATATTTGTGTTCCTTTTGTCAATATATCATCTACTTTGTTGAAATTAGGTATCTTATTTTTATTTTTGTTTCTCTAGGAAAAACGGCTCCATACAGCGCCCTACAAATGATGGGTGCAACCCATGTGTCCAACTTGACGCCTAGGGAATATTTGGATGCCAGTTGAAGTTCAGTTCATTAAATATAAGAAATTTTAATGTAAATTAAATACTTTGTATTATTTCATTAATATTATTTTACAATGTTACAAATGTGTGATTACAATTAATTTTGAGTAAAATATTTAATTTGCAATTTATTATTATTTTCAAATATTGCAAATATAACTTAATGAGTTCATTTTGACAATCAGTAAACAGTAAAAATAAATATAATTTTGAAAATAAAAATTCTAATTTTCATGCCAACCGCAAAGCTGTGATGCGGGCAGTATGCTACCTCAACCAAGTAGCATACTGCCCGCATTACAGCTTTCAGCTTGTTCCCCGACGCCAGTTGTCGCTGTGATCGTCTCCCTACCCTTACCCCCACTTCTACCTTTCCAAATAACACATAGCTGTCGCGTCTTTCTTTAGATTTCTGGTCGGTGGTACAGACTAAAAGTGAAGTTGGACTTAACATATAGTACACATTCATTCATAATAACTGGTTATTCAAATAATTAATAATTTTAATTGTCATTTAGTACACGTCCTATGAAGATACTTTTAGTTTTATCCCCACTTACAAAATGATTCTTGTTAGACAAGTTGCCTAACAAAAAATATATATATCTACTTTGTAAATTAAATTCAAAATGAATGTTAAAAATAAATTGTTCTCTTATTACCGAAAATCAAATAAAGTTTTTATTTCAAAAAAGTTTAGCGATGATTGTTATTTAAAAAAATTCCATGAAATACCAGGGCCAATATCCTTGCCTTTAGTAGGAACATTATACCAATATTTACCAATAATTGGTAAGTACATACATAATATTTGAATAAAAATACTCAAAAACATTATTGTTCTTTCAGGGCTTTACCATTTCGACCGTTTACATCGAAATGGTTTTAAGAAATTACACAAATTCGGTCCGGTAGTACGAGAAAACATTGTACCAGATGTTAGTATAGTTTGGATATTTAAACCAGAAGATATACAAATTATGCATGAATGCGAGGGAAAATATCCACAAAGAAGAAGTCATTTAGCTTTAGAAAAATACCGTATGGATAAACCGGACCTTTATAACACTGGTGGTTTATTGCCAACGTTAGTTTAGTGGATACTACGTAAGTTTTCAACCAAAAATATAAATAATAGTGGGATACTAGGAATTCTCTTACATTTCTATAAACTTATAGATCTATAACTTATAAAAAACCTATAAATCAATAATCAATGTCTACTACTTTAACTTACTCTGGTAACTGTCTCTGTTATCAATCTATCAATCGCTGCAAACCTTAGTCCATATTTTTTAATTCGATATAATAAAAAAAAAAATACTTAGCTACCTTACTGTTAAAGATTTCTGGAAGTAAATTTAACTCAAGATCATATTTAAATATTTGAAAATTATTTACTGGGTGTTAAGTATAAAAAAATTATTCAAATTAATCTAATCAATATCAAATATTTTTATGTAAAACTATATTCTAAATCAACATGTCAAATTTCAATTCTTAATTATTAATAGAATCTGAGATCTAACACTACTTTTTCAATTGTTATGAACAAAATACATAAATCTGAAAATTTTATTTTTTCAATAAGGTCTGAAAGTATATACCGGGTGTCTACTTGAAATCCGTAATATAGGAATACAATGTTATTTTTTTTTGCTATAGTTTCTGACCTATTAATTTTAGAGAAAAGTTGTGAATAAAAAAGTTGTACAGAATTAAAAACTACAGAATATGGGTGTAAAATTAATCACAATTTCTTTTTATTTCACGAAAAAAAACGCAAATTAAAATTCGCAATTTACAGCATATTTCAAAGTGCCATGCAATTACTGTTTTATTCGTTTTTATTTGACATTTAACTTTTGAGAGTATTATTAGAATGTTATAATAATATACTATTCTTGAATAATTCTGTACTTTCTTTTGTGTTTAATTACGCTTTTAAAAATTATATAAAATTATTTATGCATTTATCATAATTTGACAATTATACACCAAATTCTTTGACATTATAATATATATATATATATAATATAATATAATATAAAACAATTTAAACAGGCAACATGAAAAGTTTTTATTACAAATCGAAAATTTTTATATTCTTTAATGGAAAATGAAAATTAATTTTGTGATATTTATATGGAAAGCACGGAGATACACAAAATAAAACTCAAATGACATAACTAATAAACAAACAATAAACTGTTGTTCTCCGCTTTCATAGCAACACTAGATACTGGATGTACGAGGACAAATTCTTTTCGATACAATTTTTCTAACAATCATAATTTGAAAATTTTCGTCCGTGCATAAAGTTTTGTATGTACTACGAGCGTAACTTGCTTTTATGGCCTTTGACGTGTTTTTATCCCTCGGCTTACGCCTCGGGCTCAAAATCCCGCCGCAGGCCATAAAAGCCTCCTTACGCTCTTAATACATAAATAACTATTATTGACAAGAGTAGAATTATGAGATCTGTTAAATAAAAAAAAAAGATAAACATCAGTAATCCAATGGCACTCTGAAATTTGCTGTAAATTGCAAATTTTAATAAAATGAATTTGTGATTAATTTTAGTCTCATATTGTGTAGTTTTCAATTTTGATCAACCTTTTAATTTACAACTTTTCTCTAAATTTAATAGGTCAGTAATTATAGCAAAATAAAAAAAATAACATTGTATTCCCCATATCACGGATTTCAAGTAGATACATGGTAGAAATATAATATATCATACAGAAATGTCTAGAATCCCATCGTAAATCTTCTCTTTCTTTGAAGGAAATAATATATAATTTAAATTTTTGGTTGAAAAATATTCACTTTCAAATATAAATAGTAAAATATGTTAAAAATGTAACATGTACTTATTGCAGAAACGGTCCAGAATGGTTTAGACTTCGCAGTGTTTTTCAAAGAGGACTTAGCAATTTAAATTCCGTCCGGAATTTTTTAAAAGTCTCTGAAGAAATTATTCAAGAATGGATTGAATATGTGAACACCATTTGCTCGACAAAAGATTTAGATTACTTACCAATATATTCCAGATTGTATCTTGAACGTAAATATATTTATATTTGTTCATTTTCTCACATATTAATTGTACTTTTTTATAGTTACATGCATGGCTGCTTTAGATATGCGTTTACATAGTTTCTCAGAAAAAGAATTAAAACCTAGATCTCGGTCGTCAAAATTAATGCGTGCGGCATTAACTACAAATAGTTGCATCCTTCGCACAGATAACGGCCCTCAATTTTGGCGTAAATTTGACACTCCTTTGTACAAAAAACTAAAAAAATCACAAGAATATATGGAGGAGTAAGTTATTTTTTATATATATATATATATATATATATATATATATATATATATATATATATATATATATATATATATATATATTTTAACGTTATTTTGCATGTTTTCATTTTGTGTAGTGTTGCTGTCGAATTATTATCACAAAAGATGACTTTTTATGACGAGTCAGATAAAGCGAACCGTTCTGTTTCTTTACTTGAAAGTTATTTGTCTTCCCCAGAACTTGATTTAAAAGATATTGTAGGGATGGCTGCTGATTTTTTACTTGCCGGAATAGATACGGTATTTTTGTTTGTCTTTAAAAATATTTGTATTTATTTTAATCTTTTAATTTATTTTAGACTACTTACGCTTCAAGTTATTTGTTTTACAATATAGCTAAAAATCCAAAGGCACAAGAAACTTTATTTCAAGAAGTTAAAGAATTGTTACCAAATAAAAATTCATGTGTAACTAAAAATACTCTTCAGAATTGTCCATATGCTCGAGCAGTATTAAAGGAATCTTTAAGATTAAATCCAATTTCGGTTGGAATTGGAAGAATACTAGATACTGATGCAGTTTTTTCGGGATATGAAGTGCCTAGAGGGGTGGGTATATTTATAAAAATAATATTTATTTAAATTTCAATTGAATTTTTCACAATATTTTTGTATTGTGAGGATATAAACTGATTATATGGTTGAATTCAGTAAAAAATACTCTATCGAATGAGCTTAAAAAATATATGTTATCCCATTTTAAAAAATCGGATGTGGCTAGCACATTACTTTACTTTCCCTCTATTCTATGTATTTTGCACAAATTCCTTACCGGAAGTTCCTTGAAAAAGATTCTATATAACCAGTAAAATTGGATTACGAACATAACTATTTTCTACAAATACCATACCGAAAATTCCTTGGAAAAGATTGTATATAACCAATAAAATTATAACACGAACATATGCTATGTAAACTACACTTGACACTGACATCTGTCAATTAAAATATTTGAATATATCACCAGTTTCCATGGTTATAGCATAACTGGCTGATTTATGAAAGTTAATCTCTTTAAAATTCTTTAACTGTATATCTATTGAATATGAAGAAAAATGTGTGATCAAGCCGTATAGACAATCAAATGTTCTTTCATATTTATAATAACAGGAAATTTTAAAAATTATATTTAAACGCGTTTTTTTTTTTTAATAAAAACTGTTAAGAACTTCAAATAAAGGTACTTCCGGTTATTCAATTATAACCAAAATCTAATCAGCTCTTCATATGGATGTAAAGAAGAGAAATATGAAAGAAATATAATTTTTAGAACTGTAGTGTTCAAGTTATCGTCGGTGAAAATTTTGTCACACACACACACACACACACACACACACATAAATACATACATACAGACATCATCGTAAAACTAGTAAAATCGTATTCTAAAGACCCTAAAACGTGCTTATTCATTAAAGCTCATCACTGATTTTTTTAACCAGACAATACCTTCCTTACCTAAAGGTGACGGAAGATAAAAATATAACTTTATGTTTAAGAACTATTGGTTCAAAAATTATTTTTTTTAATAAGTGAATACTTTTTCAGTAATAAAGAAAATAATTGGGTTGTCTCGTATCTGTGAAACACCGTGTATACTTGGAATAGAATCACGACATATCAAATTTTATAATGGGGTTATTTCAAAAAAAATAATTGTCAATTTTTTTTATAAAATCATGAAATCCATCTCATTTAATAAATATAGTAATAGAAAATAATTTGAAATATGCGACTTTTCATTCATAAATTTGCTAATAAACTTTCGCGCTTTTAAACACGGACTAAATTTGTGACGACACAAATTCATACTCACACATAGACAATTCTCTCTATCACTCACACGCTTCACAACATGAAATAGTAACCTAACCTAAAAGTGTGACAGCTGACAGCAAAATATACAATAGAGAAGATTATTATTACTTTCTATTTCTTTAAAAGTACTAGTCCTGTATAAGGTATGTAAATAAACCATTTATTTAAATAAATACCAAACCAAATAATCATAGTTCTAAATTAAACCGGTAGAGCTCAACTGTCGTATCCGTGAATATGTGTCGTCAGCCGTTGAAATATTTGAAATTAAACGCAACTTTTAAAAAATCATATCTCTGATTCTAAAGACTTGTAAGATGTAAAACATATACATACATGTTTAATTTGACCTATTTTTTCAAGAAAAAAATAAATCAGAAAATGTGAAATGACCCCATAAATTAAAATCTTCTATCTATAAAAAATATTTATACATGGCGATAAAATTTAATTATCTACTCGTGAAAATAATTCACTCGCAGTCGATAAAATATAATTTTATCGTCTTGTATAAAAAACTATTAATTTTTAAATAATTAATTTTAAAAATTATCTTTTAGACAGTGGTAGTAAGCCAGAATCAAATATCCTGTCGTCTAGAACATTATTTTGATTCCCCAAATACATTCCGTCCAGAACGATGGTTAAAAACCCATGAAAACTATAAACCAATTCATCCATTTTTGGTGCTACCATTTGGGCATGGACCACGCTCTTGTATTGCCCGAAGACTTGCAGAACAAAATATGTTAACACTATTATTAAAAATATCACGCAACTTTGAATTAAGTTGGCAAGGTGCTGATTTAGATTCCAGATCATTATTGATCAACAAACCTGATAAACCTGTAACTTTAATTTTTAAATCTAGAAAAGATTAATTAAAAAAATATGCTGGATATACTCATAAATAAATTTCAATATTTTATTTGAACATATTTTGTAACAACTGTATTTTTACAATCTATTTTTAATAAAATATATAAACAATTATATATTTTATATTAAATTATGATGCTGCTGGGTATGGGTATCCTGCAGGTGGGTAGGGTGCCGCTGGTGGATAGGGCGCCAATGTTTTGGGCGCAGGCGTAGATACAGGTACTGGTGCGGGGTACGGTGCGGGGTATGGTGCAGGGTACGGGTGCACTTTGGGAGCAGCAGGCAGTAATTCCGGAAGATGAATTTCCGGTTTTCCTAAGTCAGTTCCAGCTGGTCCATGGCTAGGTGGCAGCGCATGAGGTTCCGGTGCAGGTAAATCTTTAGTAGATGGCGGTCCATAAACCAAAGCTGGTACAATTGGTGAAGGTGTTGGTGCTACAGGTTTCGGGGTAATATAACTGATCTTAGGAATTACTGGAGAAGGTGTAGGAGGGCCATAAACTACTGCAGGTACAACGGGCTTGACTGTTGTTGTAGGTACAACTTTGATTGGTGGACCGTAAACTACGGCGGGAACGACAGGTTTGGCCGTTGTAGGCTTTGGAGTCACATAAGTGATTTTGGGAATAATTGGAGGACCGTAAACAATTGCAGGTTTGACAGGTTTAGCTGTTGTAGTAGGTACAAATTTGGGTTCAGCGGGAGGATAGGGATAATTGATTTTAATGGTTGGTACTGGGGCGGCCGTACTTGGTGGTCCATAAACAACAGCTGGAACAACAGGTTTAGCGGTTGTAGGTGCAGGTACATATTTAGGAGTTATATATGTGATTTTGGGAACCACTGGTGCTTTTGTAACAGCGGGTGGGTAAGGATATGCAATTTTGACAGTTGGTGTAGGTGCGGGGGTACTGGGTGGTCCATAAACAATTGCGGGTTTGACAGGTTTAGCTGTAGTAGTAGGTACAATTTTTGGTTCAGCTGGAGGATAGGGATAATTGATTTTAATGGTTGGTACAGGAGCGGCCGTACTTGGTGGTCCATATACAACAGCTGGAACAACAGGTTTAGCGGTTGTAGGTACAGGTACGTATTTAGGAGTTATGTATGTGATTTTCGGAACCACTGGTGCTTTTGTAACAGCGGGTGGGTAAGGATATGCAATTTTGACAGTTGGTGTAGGCGCGGGTGTACTGGGTGGTCCATAAACAACAGCAGGTACTACAGGGGCGGGATAAGGATATCCTGCACCACCTTCAGGTTGCTGTGGATGTCCTCCGTGTCCAGGTTGAGCAACAATTCCCACTAAATGGCTGCCTGCGGGTGGAACAAAACCTTCTGTTCCTGGCTTGACAATAATTTCTACTCGCTTGCTAGGGGGTAGCAAATCAGGAGCGTTGGCCCTGGGATTGTTAAAGCCCTTGGTTCCAGCAGGGAAGTATTTTTCACCAGAAGCAGCTGGGAGTTGAACCAAAGTGGTGAGTTTAGTGACACTTGGCTTGCTGCCTGCTGATCCGCCATCTTTTGGTGCTGGAACAACGAGAATGCCATCTGGGCCTGACGGGGGGCCGTAAACGGTAAACGGAACTGGGGGTTCCGCCAGGGTTGCCACTACAAGTGACAGGAAAATACAAAAAGATTTCTGAAACAAAATTAAATATAAAATTATTGGTAAATATTTTCTTAATAATTAAGTTATCGTCTTCAACTTACCATCGTTGTAGCTAATGATTGTTTGCTGTATTTGGGAAAAAACATAAGCTTTTATACAATTTGGGTAAACGCCTTAGGAAAATGATAAATACTTGAAATATCTCACCAATAAACAGTATTTATTTTAATATAGGATCTAAAATAGTGAAAGTATACAGTATTATTTCCTAATGATTTGTTTTTGGTTTAATTTATCGTATTTTAATTACATCTTCGAAATATATTTTTAAATAATATGTAAGAAAATTAAAAATTAACAATTATTTATATAAAATATGTTTAACGTTTTGTATTGTAAAAATATTATTTAAACAAAAAGGAGATTATTTACAAAATCGTCTAAAATATATTTTTAGATGGACATCTGCTGTTTTTCACGTATACGAGTATTTACCTGAAAATAAACAAATAAAATGAAATTTACGAATATAAAGTGAAGTAATTTATATAGTATCAACTAATCTGTAAAATATCAAGTACCTATTTTTGTATTAGGTACTGAAAATACCCCGCGAAAAATGAATACGTTCTACCTTTATCCCAGTCAAGTTACAGCTTTCAAAACCCAAATACACCCATTTTTCCAAAACCTTCAAAATTTTCGAATTTATACATTTATACAACTCAACATGCTGATTCTAAATTTTATGACCCACAAATCGGTAGAGATACTAGCCTAGCGACATTCGATTCCACGGCCAACATTAAATAAGTATACCAATTTTAATAAAATTTGTCCCATTGTTTAGTTTGGAGAGCTAAAATACTGAAATCCTTGAAAACGGCAAAAATCGCAAGGGGGTACATGTTTATTAATTTATTTTCACACTTTTGACTATACAAAGTTGGCAAATTATGATAATATTAATAGTATACATACATAAAATGTTATGCTTAAAAAAGTCAAGATGGTGAGCATCCCCAATGCGATATATTTTTGCGATTTTTGGCCATTTTTATTTTGCTCTAGATCCCACGTTCAAAAAATTTGAAAATTCGTATATTTATATAATTTTGCCTGTAGAAGCGAAATGCAATATTGCCATACATGTCTACCGATTTTTGTTCAAGTTTTAACGCAAATAGCTCTAGAACTAAAAGAAATATTAATTTACGGTTTGAAAATTTGAAATCAGCACATACCTGTCTAAAAGCATAAAAATATATTTTTGAAAATTTTACTCAAAAGTGGATGGTTATAAGTTTTGGGTAGTATAACTCAAAAATAGGTAGAGATACAGAGTTGTCGGTATCAGTAATTTATTTCATGGAAAGGGACTCCAATACTATAAAAAAAATTGAAATTCAAAGCTCTATTCAGATCTTACTATTGAACCATTAAAATAAATTTAAACTGTGTAAATATAATTAAATAAGTATAATTTGTGCAATACTTATAAAAACTATTTCTTATAAAATAAATATTAATATAGAGTTATTGAGGAATACTACTCGTATTAAAAGTATGTAAAGTTATTGCTTTTTAAAAGAAAATAAAATTCATGCTTGTTATTTTTCATGGTCAAGGAACAATTTTAAATTATAATTGTTAGCACACACATACATATTGCGTGTCAACTTGATTGATAATCACGACAAGCTATAATTTTTTAATTCAACATAAGTAGTAGAATCTTTTTCTGAAAATTTATGTAAGTATAACATTTTTTTCGGTGAAAGAGGGAATTTTTTATCTTTTAAAATAAGAAGAAGTCTCAATTATTGTAGGTTTCAGAAAAAGTCCCTCCAAACTGAGTAATAAATTCCAGGAATTATGATTTTCCTTTTTTGTGTTAACATCATGATGACGATGACCTCATCAACAGGAGAGGTCATTGAAATGAGACAGTCACATATTCATAAAGAAATTAAAACATGTCAAATATTTTCAACTTTTGTTGGTATATACGGTAATAATATATGTAATTTAATATAATAATATCATACAACAATCATGTGACATGTAATGTAATACAAACTAAAACAAGCTAAGCGTGAAGTTGTAATTCAGATATTGGAATTTGCAAAAAAAAAAACTAATATAATATTTCGTCCTCGAATTTGACCTGCGGGGGCTGCAGAAACTTTTCGTTTTTGAGTCAATGAATAATAATTTCTTTGTTTGATCAATTCATATTTTTTGTAATTAGATTTGCGTGGAATGGGAAACCCCACAATTTGAAATTGTCAGTCAAGCGTTCTATTACATGCGGCAATGAAAGTTTCGCGCGAGGTACGCAAAAATAACCCGATTAGCTCTTTATAATAAAGTCGAATGAAGTATTCTTAGCTAAAGCCTTGAGTTGTAGTAGATTTCGCAGTTTTCCCGAAGTCTGTTTTTGTCTCGTGTGATTCAAACAGAACGTTGGGTGTTTGCCAGACGTCCGCGGGAAATCAACGAGGAAACTTCGTCAAAAATAAAATATTTAAATGTTAGTGTAAAACAATTTTTTTGTTATTTCATCTCACGGAAGAGTAAAGTGAATATCAAGTTGTGATCTAAATAAATGTGTTGAACAAATCATTAATCATCAGCATTTCATTGAAGTGACGACATATCTTTAAATAAATTGATTGTTGCCATCAAACAATTATCGAAATGAGTTTTTCGCCTCCGGCAACAAGAAGGAATGTGTACCCGCGTTATCCTGTAAGCAGAAACGCTTTTACTCCACCCAGAAGAGATTTAAGCCCAAATGGAAATCGTAATTCAACCCCTGTTCCCGACTATAGTTATTATCATAATAATCAACCAAGTTCTCCACCAAATTCCAGACCAAAAAGGGATACAAATAACTATAACAACACTGAAGTATTAAAACCATTATTGGAACCAGATGCAACCAACCCTCAACCACCTTTAGCTGGTCCAGAAATTGACGACCTCGATCCCGACGACAGAGAAATTGTCCTCAACAATCAACCTGGAGTCGACGATGGATTTTTTTCTGGAAATGGAGATAAAGGAATAGAAGACAATAACCCAGATGCAGAACCTCTTCCGGAAAAACCAAAAGAACCCGAACCAATTCTTCCACCGGAAGCTCCGGATGATTTTCCAGACGACATAGATATTGGCACGAGGGTTGGATCTCCAATTCCAAGATATCCAGAGTTTCCCTACGCGCCTGGATATGGACCAGGGATCATTAATATTCCAGATTATGCCCCAACTGAAATTGGTGGTGAAACTAACCCGGATGTAAATTTTTATCAACATAAAAAGACTTTAGCGCAAGGGATGATGGATTTGGCGCTTTTTTCAGCGAATGCAAATCAGTTGAGATATGTTTTGGAAAGCTATAATAGACATCCATATTATTACTCCAGTGTTGTTTTAATTTCACTCAGTATAGCATTCCAAGTAAGTTGAATATATTAATATATTACCACACCTTTACCTTATACGGTTGACGCATTAAGTTTTTGCTAATAAAAGTATAAATGGGGTCTTGTACTAATTTGTCGATTTATTTTTTCCTGAAATATTAAAAATGTGACCAACATAATACCTCCCGCTATTTAATTTTTATTGATTTAAATACATATATACTTACCTACATATTTACTAATGCTGCAAACTAGTTCCTTTGCATATAAGTATTGCCTTATTTACTATTTTCTTTTTAAAATGTTACTATTGGCTATTATTAATGTATCTGTCAGTTACATACATTTTAAATATGAACTGTGTAACAAAGGAATTGTGTTTATCTTTAAAACCTAGGCTCCGGGATTTATAAAAAATATTTTTTAAATTTATCTGTAAATATATCCTGTAGAAAATTCAATAATCTTTAATTTTCATAATGATATAAAAAGCGAAAAATAACATTTAATAGTATTTTTTGATGAAAAACCATTATGAGCTTCAAGTAAAATGCCATTTCCGGTTATCCGATTTACACGAAAATCTAATGGTTTCTTTCTATATTAGAATAGGGTCGAAATACAATGTTTCAGTTAGAGCGTTGACAAAATCCATACACATATATACATCATTGTGAAAATGTTAAAATCGAATTCTAGGAACCTGAAAACGTGGTCATTTACTAAAATCTTGATATGCGATTTTTAGCACGTACCCTATACCGCTCTTACCAAGGGTAGCGGGAGGTAAAAAGGGGCAGTTTAGCATTTATTGTATTTTCCATTAATGTATAATTATTAAAATATTTTTTTTTTTAAATATTTCACAAATTGTTATGTGACGTCAGTAACATGTGCGTTTCTTAGTAAATAATAAATCAAGGACTAATTTTGTTTACACCTGTCAGCACTCTTATCTAACCACATGTTAGCAGGTGAAATTTTGAGTAAAATAAAATTATAATTTTTATAGTAGATTTTAAAATGACCTTCCGGCTTGGGTACCGTACTAATTCCGAATTTTTAATGACGTCATAGAATAATATGTCGTTGCTCCAGCTGACTCGTCCACCATATTGGAGCCAAAATAAACGTTTAAATTATTAAATAAAAGTTGGATTTTAAAAGTATTTTTTCATAATTAAAAACAACTTCCATATTTTGTCATATTCTTCAATTAAAATAATTATAAATCAATAAAGAAGAACGCTGTAATAAAGGTCGATTATATAATTCAAGCTTCGGAAGATTTAGCTGTTGAAGTTATGAGTCATCTTGTTATAGCGCGTATAGTTTTTGGTAAAATCACGAATGAAAAGTTTTATATTTTAATAAAATTGAAGCATAAATTCAATTAAAAGTAATCATATTTTATAATTTGACAAAATATACAACTTATTTTCAGTACAGGACCCAATTTTTCAAATCAAATTTAGTTATTTTAAAAAATTCTTGACATTCTAAAACATAATATTAGATAAACTAATGACGAAAATAATTAAATGTTCTGGTATCTCTGAATATTAAAAGTTCCGTCCTCGTGACCTAGTATAATCGGCGCCTTAAAGTCGCGCAAACTATTGATTTATGAATATAACTCGCAGATTTCTTAACAAAAATTTTTATTTTTCAGGTAGCTGTTGGGGTAGGACTAATATGGAATGCAAGATACAATGTGAAAGACAAAAAAGAAATGTGTATAGCAAATAAAATTAATAATTTTACCGTAATAGGAATATTTTTAGTAACAATTATAAATGTTTTTATATCGGCCTTTGGAGTTGCCAACGTCAGTCCATCCTAATGATTTGACCTTGATTGTAAATAACATTTTTCCATGATAAGACTAATTATAAGTACAAATAATGAACAGCTGTATGAGGTTTTTATTATTCGTAGAATTGTGATGATATATTTTAATACTCATGTTTTTACTAACATTTCATATATTTATTATTATACAAATAAAATAAAATCATTTTTTATAAAAAAGTACTTTATTTCCTTATTGTAGAAACTTAAATACAATATAAGAATATTGTAAATCATAATACATAATATGTAGTGTGTTAAAAAAACTAACACGGAGTTAAGATGTTAAAAATGTTGTCTAAAGAAATCAAAACTTTTCTTCTAGAATAAATTAAAAAACGGCGAAAGGCAATATTCTGTTATTCACAATCATTATAGTAATATACCGATTCCTAACGTTTTGGAGGTTGGGAAATACGTCATTCCTAACTTCAATGACAATCTCTTGGGTTGGAAATAACAGATTTCACTTCCATCTTTTGGATTGGAAATGTTTATGTAGAGGTTGCATAGCAACATTCTCACAGTTCCTTATAATAAAATACGCTAAAACAAATTTTAAGAGCTGTCAAAAATATTAATAAAATTAAAGGTTATGACTCATTGATTTATTTTGAAAATTATTGATTTAACATGAGGATGATTGTGAATAAAATAGTATACATCTCAGTGGGAGTTTCATCACAGCCTCGCGTTTTATTTCTATATATATTATTTATATACATACGCCCTCGGCTGTAATGAAACATCTCCCACCTCGGATGTAATATACTATATTACGCCTGTTACAGTAGTGAATTTTAGAAAAATTACATTTCAAGATCAATTTTACAAATTTGACATTTGATGTGAACAATGATCAGACATGCCTTTCTCTGATCATAGTCTACTCCGATTTTTTTTTTAACACACTATATTTAATTTGTATAAAATTTGTTTAATCCAAATTTTGTTCATCTACCACATAAATGGCGCGCGCTCTCTTAAAACCTTCAGCCCAATTTTTTCCCATTCTGTGTTAAGAATCCAAAGTTCTTGTGCAGATTCTAAACAAGACATTATCGCAGCACCTTTCCATGCTGTCATAGCTGGATCCATTTCTTTTGGTTGTGTTATAATATCCAATTGTTCTGCTCTATACATATACGGAATTTGTAATGAGATTCTGTTTTGGAGCCAAGTTCCTATTCCTTGGAATTTCATTCCTCCTCCAACGACTAAAATGCAGCCGTACATTTTTCGTTTTAAATCTTCGTTAGCTATTCAAAACAAAGCAAAAAAAGTTAATTAATTGTAGAGTGATAATGACATAACATGTGGCACGTTTGGACGAAGTTGTAAATATTTGGAATCAGAGGAATCAGTTTGTGTTTTGTTTTGACGTTAACAGTTGTTTTTTTTAAATTGTGTAACCTTCAAACTAGTGTTTGTTTATGGAAATCTAATGTTTTATTTGAAAAAAACAAGGTAATTTCTTCATTTGTTGATTTTATTTTTTGTTTTAACTAATATTGATGCAGTGATGTAATATAAAGTCTACGTACGACAATAGTTTAAATATATTTTAGAAAATGTTTTAATTCAAAATGAAAAGCTTTATTTTACACAGTGTTAATACTAAGTCGTTACACCCGACATTGGTAGTCAGAACTCATTAAAACAAACAACTTTTTTTAGTTCCAATTTTTGATTTGGTGCTCCGGTTCGTAGTTATTTGAGTTCATTTGTTTTTTCGAAAAATCGTCATAACTCCCTTATTTTAAGGAATATTGAAATTAAAAAAAAAATGCCATTGGGCTCTCCAGAACATTTGACATTTATAATTATTATTTATTTTTTCAAATGACAAAATGGCGATCGATCAAAAATTTCAAAACAAGATTTTTGATAACCACTCCATCGATTTTCGAAAGTAAAACATTTATATAATCCTTAAACTATCTACTGCAACATTTGTCCTAAACATTTTTTTCAATCTTTCCAAAAAAAGTCATTATTCATTTACTTGACGTACAGATAAGTAAACACTAAAAAAATAAATTTAAAACGAACTAGCTTCTGCCACTGAACAATGAAAATAGAGAAGATTAATTTAATATATACGGATCAGATAGCAAGCTTGAGAAAACCTAATAAATAATTAAAAGAGGATTATTTAACAGAAACAGAAAATAGATTGAAATTATTGTCGTACCGGGACTTTTTGTATCTCTGCAAATATTTTCGTCTTGTCTAAATTCTTAGAAACTTTTATAAACAAGGAAACAACGGAACCGATTTAAGCAATATATTTCTTTTTGATATCAAAATCATTCCTTAGATAAAAAGTTTTAATAGATAAATCCTAACAAAAATTTTGATTACTTACGACATCGATCGATGCTTTGCAAAACAGCTTGATCTAAACCTAAAAGTTGTCCAGGATTTAACACAAATTCTTTATCTTGCGATCCTGGAACTGCTGTATCAATTGCATCAACGACAATATCATCATCATTAGCATTTACATTTGATTGATTTCCACCTTGGTCGTCATTTCCTCCTAATAAATCAGAGGAAGATGGTTCCATTGATTCTTTTATTCCTCTTCTCTGCAATGAGTACCATTTATTCAAAAACATTTTTAATTTAGATCATAAAAAAATTGTGTGCTTAGACCACACAGATGAAATGAAACTTCTTCCTGAATAATTTAATGAAATTCGTCTTGTTTTTATTTAATCTACAAATATTCGTAACGTGATTTTTTAATTTACACCCCCCGTAAAGAAGTTTCACTTCAAAAAAATTTAAAGCAGGTACTTACACTTGTTTCCCGTAAATAATTTTCATCGTGTGGATCCTCTGGATCACCACTAGATCGTTTTTGTGTGTGAACTAATTTTAGACCAGTAACTCCAAATAATTCTGGTGAAAATAAGCTTAATGGAGCAACTATACATTCGTCTCCAACTTGGAGCGTATATTGAACAATGGCTTTTTTTGGATGATTAACAACGAATGACTTTTCTTGAGATCCACAAATATCCTAAAATTTAGGACCTAATCAATCAATTAAATATAAATAATAAATACATAATTTTCTTATAAACTTACAAGATTGACGTGACAAAAATCTTCTTTTAATTTGTGTAATAGCATGGTATCTAATTTGTTACTTTCTGAACAATCTTTGTATGGAAATGCACATTTTTGAAGCAACCAATAAAATGTTTGCGTTATGTCGCCGCCGCCATATTCCATACGTACCTAAAAAATAATGAGAATAAATTAAATGCTATATTAAAAATATAAATGTTAAAAAGACATACTAAATAAAAATAAATCGATATGCTATATAGAAAAATAAACTCTGTATAGAAAACACAACAGATGCAATTTCCTGCTCTCCTGTTAATTTTATGGCAAGAACTAAGTGTAAAGTTGTTTGGAATTAAAAGTTGAACACAATAGTTATTTATGTAACAAGTGTGTAAAGTAGTGCTTTATTTTGAAGATTTGTGGAACATGAAAAACTGTGAATATAAATACATACTCTTGTATTTGAGTGAGAAAGTCCATCTTCAACACAAGATACTGATGTTTTTTGGTCCCCCACGTCAACAACACATGCATAGCCTAGTCCAGCGCCGAAAGTTGCTGCTACATGATCCTAGTTATTAAAAATAATAAAATACAAAATTTAAGCATTAGCACAAACAAATATATTATTACTTGTACAAGGAAACAGCTTCCAAATCCCATTTTCAATAAAAGTAAAGTCATAAGTTCCTTTAAATATCCTCGATTGTAAATATCTGGAATAACTAAAACAGCTTTATAAAATTTCAGATCGAATTTTTTTATATGAAGTTGATTTTCCAAAACATGAATCCAAATTGTTTCTAAATTTGCTAAAACTGCAGTTATGGATCCTCCAGGACCTGTATGGATATTTAAATCTCCTCTTTGATAAGGAAAATGAATATTGAAGTCTTCTATAGGATTTAATCTGAGTATCTGTAAACATTTAAGTTCAAACGAATAAATATGGATAAATTTTGCAACTGAGGTATACAGTACTACTCGAACTCTCAGTGGTCATACAGCATACAGAGGGTAACAGAAATAAGTACATTTTTATTTAAACCTTCTGGATATTGTGTTAAAAATCTTAAGTTTTGTAAAAAAATCACACCTGCCTAAAAATAATAAAAAAATTGAGAATTCAAAAAAAAATGTTACTAAGAAATATTGTTGCTCTAGAAGAGTTTTGTCTATGTCATTTACTTTTTTCTGTTTCACCAGAATATGCCTCGAAATTGGAAATATTTTTTTCCAAAAAATAAATTGCGATTTCAAAAAAAGTTACTAAGAAATATTATTGTTCTTGCCGAGTTCTATCACTGGTTTCTTATTTCTGTTACACTCTGTATATTCTTATAAAACTGAAGTTTCAATAATGGGTATGATATTCATAAACATAAATTCATATACACATAAATACATTCGTTTAAACATTCAATTTAAATTTTGTATACTTTTTATATTTTCACGACATTGTTAAATATCATGTTTAACATAATTAATTTTATTACATAAATATAAACTATTTCCATGTCTAAATATATTAAAAGCATAAATATTATGTACATTTTTTCTGTAATTGATTTTTTCAATTGTTTCTTAATAAATTTTATTTTTTCAACCAAAAAAATTAAAATTCATGGTTTCTTCATGTTTAAAATAAAAAAATGTATACTTGTTATACTTCATTGAAAAGCTTATAAAACAAGGAAAAAGATGAAACTATTTTCAACATAATTATGTTCCCATTTAAAAAATATTATGTTTGTGTTATATTTCGAGAACTATTAAGTTAAAAAAAATCTAATTACATTATGTTATTCTATGTAAAAAACAATACCAAAATAAATTGAAAATTTTTTCTTTATCTTTTATAATAATAGAGATATGAGGTATTCTCAAAATAAGTGAAAATCAAGTTTTAGCCTGTAGCTCAAAAAACGATCGAAAATTCTTATGGTGCCTATTAAAGTTGTCTCATAAAGACCTACATCAATTTTTTGTAGCGTGCTTAATAAGAAAGTTTTTCGTATAAGGAACTTGAATTTGTTCCATCCTGTACAAGAATTTATGTTTACGAATTTGTAAGATCTTACCCTGATTAACAGCCTTATTCTGGTGACCATGGTATTGAATACAATATTGTATAAAATACCATTATTGTTTTCAATACAATAATTTTCCGAAATGGTATTCCGGTAACCATTGGTTTCAATACAATGTTGTTTCCAATACAATAATTATATTCTATACGATATGGTATGAAATTAGTATTCAGGTGACCATTTATTATTAAAACGTCATTGTATACGAAGCAATTATCGTATAGATTCATGGTTTTGGTAAAGTCAAATTTCAGTTCGCGTTATGAACATTGTATAGCAGAAAAGTTCTACTATTTCCTGAAATTTACTCGGTAACAGTATTTTTTTTGAAAGTTTAGTGAAAAAATAATAACTAATAAAGAAATGATAATAATAAAAATGGATAATAATGGTTCTATTTTAATTTTTGACATGCTCGAAAATGAAAGAAATCGGTAAGTTATTAATTAATAAAAATGTAATTTGTTATAAAAAATATTTTTATTTAGACATGATTTACATATAAATAGAAGAGTTTTGCGTGATGCTAGTGATCCCTTAACTCTTTCACAGAATGTGTTCAATAGCATCTTCAGGCTAACGCGTCAGTTTCTGATTTTATTATAGAATTGGATCCATTCTTTCCTACTTCGGAGCGTGAAGAAATTGCGAGTCCTACAAATATAAAGATACTAAAAGCTTTACAATTTTATGGTCAAGGAATCTACCATCAGTTGGCCAAGATTTTTAAATTTCTATGAGTCAGGCGTCCGTCAGTCGCAACATAAAAGAAGTGACACAAATTATTGTCGAACATCTGAGTTTTGTAGTACGTTTTCAGGCATCCCTGGGGTTAACTGTTATTTTCGTAATAATATAAATAAATTTCTACTTGGCTAGTAGATGCAGAATTTGTAGATACTGATTAAATACCCGTATTCAGGACCGCGACGATTACGCTTCTGCACGGCCCATTTCAAAGTACATTTTAATCTTGACAACTGTCAATTTCATCTTCAAATTGTTTTCCAAAATTTTATCTTCACATATTTGTATATATTTCTTGTATTTCTTTCTTTCGCTTTTGATATTACTTTTATACTCGTTTATACTACTTGTAATTGTTGGATACGATAAATAAATTTGAAGTTGTCTTTTAGAAACCTTCTTTTTAGATGAACTCCTAATTAGATTATTACACACAAATTTCTCTTTGTAGATGTTTCACTTGATTACACTTGATAAACACTTTTGTCATTCGCTAACGTCAAAATGTAAGCAAATGCTAGGTTAGGTGTCAGTCACTGTTACCAATTGTCGCATGAAATTCATCATATTTATTTAATAAAATTTATCAATATACAAATTAATATTTGCGTTATTTTACTTCATATATAAATCCTGCGAATGCAAATGTACTAACATTGTAAAATTTATTTATTTAAATAAAATAATATTAAGATTTTATTACAATTTTCTATAGAGTGACATCACTGCAAACAGGTGAATACAATATTGTATTCATTACAATACCATTTTCATACGATTACAATGTGGTCACCAGAATACCAAATCTATACGATGTCTTATAGAACATTGAAATCATTATTGTATAGATTACAATATTGCTTCGGATACAATGGTCACCAGAATAAGGCCGTATGTTATAAGTGTATACCAAAGCATCAGTTTTGTAACAATAAATGTTGTATGACTAAGATTTCGATTATTAAACACCTAAAACGAATAAATATTACATCATTTCCAACGACAATATCTTTCTCTGGTTTGACCCATTCTCCTCCGCTAGACCCTAGTTCTTCTGGTTGTGATCTCCTATTAAACGCGGCAATTTGTTGTGGAGGTGTCGCATATCTTCTACGACCATCTGATTGTAAACATGATTGAAGAGTATGTGAAATTTGTAAACGTGCATCTTCAATTTCTTGTAGCTGGTCTTTAGACTAAAATATGCGTTGTAGATTACAGAATACGATCTAATGTATACATAAATAAATCGGGCCAAAGCTCAAGATCGAAAAGATCCCTTCACGCGGCCTTTTAATTAAATATGAAGTATGAGCACTGAACATTTGCGACTAGAAGATAAATCTATTTATAATGTTGTATAAATATTATTTTAAATTTGAGGAGTAATATGAAACTGGATACTTTGATTTTGCTTTGCTCGTCTAAATGAAAATATTTTGTAAATGTTATGTTTGATGGGGGCATAAACTGAACATGCAGATTTCAGAAGTACAATCATACCAAGTCAGCTTTAGGAGGTAAAAACGGATCTTTATGTTCTAAACCTCCAATTAATCGTCTTCTAGCTACAGCATGTAAAATGGTACATGGGTTTACATCAGATGCTCTTCCAATTCGTAAATACAGAGAGCCGGGGTGTATAACAATTATAGTTTTTGTATGAAAATGCTAAAATTAAGACAATGTATAACTTAACATATCTTTTATTTTATATGAGAGGTACTTCCTACCTCAGGAGGCGTTTCTGGAAAAATTGGCATGATCGGCATGATTACTTTTAAAACATAACCAAATTTCCAAATTTTTACGTTCGACAGTAAACAGTAAACGTCAAATTGAATGACGTTTGTTAGTTTGAAAATACGCTACCGGTGACATGACAATCGATTGTAGCTGTCATTGAAGAAAATCTAGTCATTTTTAGTAAAATATTTCGAGAATCAATATTTTAAATGTTACCTAGAATATTTAGAACCGAATCCGAGATTCGCAAGAGACAAATTAATACTTTAAAAATATTTAATGATAAGTAAGTACTAATATAACCTCTTTTGATTTCGGGTTATTACACCTTGTTTTTATACAGTGTGATAGAAGTAGTGGAAGGAACAGAATACTGCATTGCTTTTGAGTCAGGAAAAAATGAACTTGCGTTGCAAGTTTTATTATCAAACGAATTTCCAAACGAGAAACCGACTTTGAAAATATCTCCTTGCGTTTCACACCCCTGGGTGAATACAGATGGAGAAATCGTGTCTGCTCCAGGTTTATTGAATGTATGATATATAAATATTACTAAATAATATAATAATTTTAATAATAGTTTACAGTTCATTCTGATTTGGGACGAGTTGTACAAGCAATAATAAGAGAATTTGAAAGAAATCCACCGCCATTAACAGTGAATCATAGTCACGTGAATACCAGCTCGCCTGTTCCAATTCAATTTTCTTATTCCAATCCAATTAACGTGTCAAGTCCCAATTATAGTTATTCTAATCTTAATTCTTATTCGCAAGCCTTAGTTCCTTCAACTTCCTCTGTAAATCAATCTTTAGTTTTTCCTGAATTAAGTACTTTAACCTTAGAAGAATTACAGTTATTGAATGAAAATGTAGATAAACAAGACGAATTTTTGGAAAATATGCCGCAGATTCGAGAAATGAATAAAACATTAGACGATCTTTTAATTCAAATCGAGGAATTAGCAGGTACAAAACAATAATCATAGCTGTTCCAATATTAATTTTGAAATCTTGTCTCCACTTATTATTTTTCAACAAACTAAAGGAAAAATTCTGCATCTAATGACACCCAAATTTATTTTTTTATATTGCTCGGAACTGAAAAATTGAAGAAATTTAATTTAATATTAATAGAATCAGTGGTGCTATAGAATAAGAAACAAATGCACACTTTGCCCATGGCACTATTGATTTGATTAATATTTAGTTAAATTTCCTCAATTTTCAGCTGGAGTGCCATGGAATAATAATAAAAATGTCTGCTTCTAATGTTTCTTAATTTATAATTTTCTATTATCCAAAACAGGAAAAATCGAAGAAATTTAACTTAATATTAATCAGATCAGTCGTGCCATGGAAAAATAAAACAAATGCATACATGGTCCATGGCACCATTGATTTGATTAATATTAAGTTATTTTTTTTGTTTCTTCATGCCATGATATAATAAGAAAATCTGCATCTAATGTTTCTTAGAGCCGTTTTCATAATAAACTTCACTTTAACATTTTAAATTTATATGAAAATTATTTTCTTTTTTATAATATAACTTTAGCACTGTAACATTACTTTAACATAAAGATAAAGTCTGTGAGGGTTATTCTTAACTGGAATAGTAATTATGCCTTTATCAGGAGCTGGATAAAAACTTATTGTTTTAACTTTTGACGGCCATTATAATGTGTTTTTTATTACATTTATACTCATTGAATTGTAAATGGTTTTGTACCAAATTTGTTAATTTTTCACGTAAGTTTTATCTTGTTAAATATTATACAGTTGTTAATGTTGTACATTTCATCCAGCTCCTGATGAAGGCCTAAATGGTGTCGAAACCGGTCGAGGTCGAAAATAAATAAAATTTTGACAGCATATTCAGGATTTTTTCAATGAGGTGCGGGAGGCCACGTGACTTTGACAAGTGCTTGTGGGGCCCAAACATGGTTGCCAAGAATACGGCTTGTGTACGTTGCCTGTGTTGTCAAATAAATTTGAGTGTAAAATTAATAAAATTGTAAAGCTAGTTATTATTAACGAATATCATGTTGTTTTACTTTCTAACGCATGAACTTATTTTTAAAATATATTTTTTTTAAATTATGCAACTTGTGCTGCCATCTACGATACAAAGATTTCTTGGCGCGCTAAATTTAAGGAAATCCATCAGATGAATGTTGAACGTCTTGTATATTTTAAAAATTAAGTTTATATGTTAGAAAGTAAAAAAAAACATGATATTCATTAATAATAACTAGCTTTACAATTTTATTTATTAATTTTACACTCAAATTTATTTGGCAACACAGGCAACGTACACAAGCCGTATTCTTGGCAACCATGTTTGGGCCCCACAAGCACTTGTCAAAGTCACGTGGTCTCCCGCACCTCATCCTCATAAAGATAAAATCACCCACGGTTTTATAAAGAGCAGAATAAATTTTATTTACTTTGAAAGTAAATTTATGTCCTTTGTAAATCCGGCCATTAAAGTAATTTAAATTAAAGTCTTAAAGTGAGTCTGATTATGAAAACGGCCCTTAATTCATATTTTTTGTATTATTCGGAACAGGAAAAATTGAAAGAATATAACTTAATCAAATCAGTGATGCCTTGGACAGTGTGCGCATTTGTTTCTTATTCCATAGCACCTTTGATTTGATTAATATTAAATTAAACATCTTCGATTTTTCCTGTTCGGATAATAGAAAATTATTAATTTTGGTGAAAAATAATTAACGGAGACAATATTTGAACATTTCAAAATTAACTTTAAAATTGCACCACCCTTTTTTAAAGTTTTTATGTACATATTTTTTAATGTATATATTATAGACACAAATTTGTCCAAAAGAAATCAGCTGGAGAAGTTATATGAAGAGAGAAAGACTAGGATAGAAACTGTAGATAAATTATTACAAAGTAATGAAGTACTAAATGAAAATTATCAATTATTGTCAGATAGGTATAAACCATCTAATATTAAGGTAAATAATTATTAATATTTTGTTTACAAATTATTTATGATAAATTTTTTGAAGGAATCATTGAGAGAGGCAGCAGTAAAGGCAGACGAACAAAGTGAAAGCATAGCTGAAAGTTTCTTAAACGGAGACTTGGATGTAGATCATTTTGTTAGTTCCTACATAAAATCGCGAATTGTTAGTCACACAAGAAAGGCAAAAGAAGAAAAATTAGCGCATCAGCTAAGTGAACTCGAACGCGCGGGCTTTTGAAGCACTGAACTTGCATTTTTTTTACACATTCCATCGGTTGAATGGATAAAAACAAGAGAAAATGCCTGTACTTACCGTATATTGTACCCAGTATCTGCCAGTTGACGGCCAAAATAATCGTATCCTGAAATTGTAAATTTGGTACAGGAAGTTGGTGTATACAGTATTGTGATCTATTTTATTAATGTTTAATAATTTTAATTACTTCTTTTATTTATTTACTAAGTAGAGAAACTGTACAGCGACAGAAATAAACGAATAAATGCATTATTTACATTGTATATTTATTTGTCTTACAAGTGATGTCATATAAGAAATAACAATAGTTTTAAGTAAATATCAAATATAATACTATAAATAAATCAACTATTTCTAAAATATAATTTAAAAGCAATATATGTCAGCAAAATCTAAAATCATAACTATTTCAATGTTAATATTGAAATATTTATGTCTCCCCTAATTAATTTTGAACAAGATAATTAATAGTTTTTTTGCATTTAATCTTAATTCATAATTTTCTATTATTTGAAACAGGAAAAATCGAACAAATGAGTTTTAATAAAATCAGTGGTGCTATGGAATAAGAAACAAATGAACACACTGTCCACGGCACTTTTGATCTGATTAATATTAGCTTAAATTTTGAATCAAAAGTGCAATGAAATAATAAAAAAAAACTATCTTATATCTTAATTCATATTTTTTTTTTAATATTCGGAACAGGAAAAAACGAAGATATTTAATATTAATCAAATCATATTTCTTCGATTTTTCCTGTTCCGAATATTAGAAAATTATGAATTAAAATATTATTACATGCAAAAATTAGTTTGCTGAAGTAAGTATTGGAGACAATATTTGAATATTTAAAAATTAACACTGAAATCGCTATGGTTTTCTAAAAAAATATAAAATTAAAAATCAGCATCTGTGGTAAAAACACTGTCAAGTCTATCAGCCATTACTCCGCATTTTTGGTACTCCCCAACTTTCTTCTCAAAGAAATTAGTCTTTCCTTCCAACGAAATCATTTCCATAAAACTGAAAGGGTTTCGCGTTCCATAAATCTTTGGACAATTCAATTCGACCAAAAGTCTATCAGCTACAAATTCGATGTACTGCGACATCAATTCGCAATTCATACCCAGTAAACTAACAGGTAAAGCGTCAGTCAGAAATTCTTGCTCAATTTTTACAGCATCTCGGATGATTGCAATAACACTTTCTTCGGATGGTTTCTGTACAAGATGTTTGAACATCAAACAGGCAAAATCGCAATGTAGCCCTTCATCGCGGGAAATTAATTCGTTGCTGAAGGTTAATCCTGGCATTAACCCGCGCTTTTTTAGCCAGAAAATGGAGGCGAAACTTCCGGAGAAGAAAATTCCTTCTACTGCAGCAAAAGCGATGATTCGTTCTCCAAATGAGGCAGATTGACTGGAAATCCAGTTTAAAGCCCAGTCGGCCTTCTTTTTCACACAAGGAAGTGTTTCGATGGCATTGAATAGAAATTCTTTCTCATGGGGATCTTGAATATATGTTTCAATCAGCATGCTGTACATTTCAGAATGCACATTTTCTATAGCGATTTGGAAGCCATAAAAGCAACGAGCTTCTGTAACCTGGACTTCTTGGCTGAATCTCTCCACAAGGTTTTCGTTTACAATGCCATCTGAAGCAGCGAAAAACGCCAAAACGTGCGAAACAAAATGACGTTCATCTTTGGTTAATTTATGTTGCCAATCTTCTATGTCTTTGGATAAATCGACTTCCTCTACTGTCCAGAAAGAAGCTTCGGCTTTCTTGTACATAGCCCAAATGTCTGGATATTCAATGGGGAATATCACGAAACGTTTTGGATTTTCACGAAGGAGAGGCTCTATCTCGGGATCAAAATTGGTAACTTTCTTTTCGGTCTTCGGTTCAGATTTCTCGCCATTGATTGAGAGTTTGTTGAGAGATATTTCAGCTAATACCTTACTTTTCGGTGAGGTTACCTTGTTTTCCTTGCTGTGGGAAGAGATATTTTCTTTGTCAAACACTACTGGAGGCATTTTCACAGATGTTTTAATTCAATAAATATAGAAATATCAAAATATATACGGTAAAACTTCTAACACTTTGTACAGCGACTATGGCGTAGTTAGGTATATGGTGTATATTGCGCCAATTTCTGTTTATATACGTAAATGTTTCCCGGTGCTTTCGCGCCTAATGGATTTTGTATGAGTTCAGACAAACATTTCCCTTTTGTAAGACTTTATACAATAAATTTTTAGTGTTATCATTCATTTAAATTACTGTTTATGTCCAAAATATTTATGTACCATATGCGCAAAGTATTAACATATTTTTTTTTGCACAAAAAAGAGTTAAATTTAAAGTTTAAAATAATGTTTTGGTAACTTTCAACGTGTTCTCTGGACGTTCTCTTTTCCCACCACGATAAAAAGGGGCGAAAGGGGAGTGCACCATTGCGAACACATGGCACAAAGTTCCCGCCAACTGTTTTCCTACTCAGCTGTTGGTAAATCCGATAATTCGCTGTGTAAAGGATAGAAAGAGAGCATAACACGTATATTTAAAATTAGATAAAGAAACAAACGAACATGTCCAAACAAGCAGATTCTACGTCACAAAATTATTAACCGTAACGATTTTTTTTGCACATCACATATTTATACAATGATTATTATTACTCATTTTTCTTTGAAATGGCGTAATATGGCTTCAATGATTGCATAAAATTTAAATTTATGTATACGCAATATGTCATTAAGATTTATTGTAGTGTCAGTAAAGTTTATTATTTTTCTCTTGACTTTAAAAATAAACTTCTTTAGAAAATATACTCACTTTATACAATTTGTTTGTAATTGATGAATCAAATATTCTTTTAGTTAATTCTTGATTGTTTCAGTTGTTTCCTGCCGTTCATGTCTTTTGTTTCTGAAACAATAAGATTTTAATATAAATTGACCAAATAATGGCTAATTTATAAATATATTTACTTTATATTGATATTATTTGTATTTACTGATAACAGCATATTTTTATTATCTTTTTAATTAAGTTTGATTAAAATTGGCGGTTTACTCATATCCTTAACCTTATTCAACACTTTTAGCAGTTTGTTTTGCAAAATGAATAAATCCATTCAAATAGATAAAAAAATATTGATCATAAAAAATTAATTGGTATTTAGTAGTTTCTCAGAAAAACCAATTAGGAAAAAAATCTCATTTCTCTGTACAATTAAATAAGATAAAACATCTACAGAAAGACATAAAGTAAATAAAACTAATGCTGGCCTTTTATTTTTCATTTGCGCCGGTTGGTTGGCGAATTTAGTAAATAAACTATTCTTTATTATTATATATCTAACTGGTTTGTTGACCTTGACGGGGCAAAACTACCCCGTGTGACTTGTGAGATGGGAGTAGGTGGTGAATAACGTGAGAATGTTAAAAAAAATGTATTTAAAAAAAACCTAAACTATTCTGTACTTCACCTGTGGAATTAATGTTTCATTGTGTCAGATTCCCAAAAGATATATAAGATATCAAAACACTAAAATGTATTGTGAAAAGCAATCGTTTGTTTTTGCATGAAAAATGCATAGCTAGATATAAGCAAAAGAATTGTAATTTTTTCAGATTTTTATAATTTCAAATAACTTCCAATAATGGGATCCTTTACTATTTAAAGAGAAAAATAAAATTATGATCTGTAGTTCAGAGTTCTAAATAGGCTTATTTGATAAGCTGCAATAACTTTTTTATTTTGTGACGTAGATGTTAAGCGAATTTTGTTCTTAAGCAGTGGAGTTCGCTGATAATGGGGTTCACAGCTCAATCACATCAATAGAAATTAGTAAAAAATAGTGAAAGTAAATGCTTAATAATGAATATTAACTAAGAAATAAAATGATATATGTAATTGAAACACCTCGAAAATAAGTTCTTTTTTTGTTATAGCGACTCGTCATGCATATGAATTCATTGAATATTATTTTGATTGGCGACTGAAGGGTCGCCTATTAATATATAACGAATACCAAGTCCGTACTACCAATGGAAATACAGAAATTCAAATAGCGGAGGCGTGGCTATCAGTCCAGCACTGCAATTCTCAAGCAATTTTTATTTGAAAATAAATAATGTCTTGCATTAAACTTAATAATTTAACTACACTTGCAATTATAAAGTATGTAGACTTCTACAATGTTTATAATATTCATTTAATTTTTATAAATATAATATAAAAATAACATTATATTTCAAGAACATTTGGGGGGCCACAAGTCGGTTATTAATGGGAAAATTTTCACCGGATTTTCACCAGTGGTTACTTATACTTTTAAATTAAACTATAAAAATAATTGTAGCGTAAATTGATTTTTTGAAAACGTAAAAATGTATAAATATTTTTAAAATAGCTTTCATAATAATCAATTTAATAAAAAAAACAATGTAGGTAGATAAATGTATTATAATACAATACTTTTATATAAATGTATAATATGCTTTCTATATCTGGCGTGGCATCATGAATTTAAACAATTATTATTTGATTTACTTTCGTTGTTTTCTTATTTTGTGCATTCTTTTATTTCAAAATGGATTCCGGATTTCAAAAGAGCGATAGCAGAAGTTTTGAATTTAGTAAAAATTTGGAATAAATGAGACGTGTGACGCATTGAAAACACGAATAATTTAAAAACTAATAACTTTTTTAAGCTGCGTATAGACCCTATCCGTATTAAACAGTTTTAAGGTCTACCTACTCTAGATTTTAGAATTTAGGAAATACAATCAAATAAAAGAAATAAATGTATCTCACGGCTTATTACCCATTTCTGGGTGTACCAAGTGGCAACTTGTTTATTAAATAAATAATATAAATAAATATACTCATATTGTTCTAAGTTTGTAATGACAGAATGATAGAAGTTCATTAAATGTTCATTATCTTATGAAGGTTAACATACATACCTACCTAAAATTCCTCATCTCAAAACTAGTTTTTGCCAACCCTTAAATTCCAAATTCCAACTCAACCTACGTCACTGTCTGTCTCAATTATGATATCCATGGAAACGAAGACATAAATTACTTGGAGTCGTAAACGGTCTCCCATTTGGCAATTCCAAGTTCGATCTCGGATCTCGATATTTCGAGTTGCCAGTCGTAAACGCTGGAGCTAGCTAGCTAAACGCTGAAGGACTCCGACAATGTAGGAATAAAACAGGGTTGTAATCTGATAGTAATCCAGGAGATTTACTGGCGAAAATCGTGGAGTTATGCACATAATTTATGTTTATGTTTATTTTTATTACCCTCGAGGGATGGATCTATTTGAAGGAAGGGAATTTTAATTTTGTTTAATTATGAAATTATGTTATTACATTGTTGCTAAGTTGAGAATCGATTTTAGGGTGAGTTTAATGGCCTATATTCCAGGATATATTCATTAGGAAGTAATAACTTTACGTATTAAGATAATTAACATAGTAAATCATTATTCCGTCGTTAATAAAATATTTTTGGCATTAGATATTTTTAAAATATTGCTTCGAACCGAAAATATTAAGGATTCAACGAATTTTAATAGTTATTTAAGTATTAAGAGCAGTGATATTTTTTGCACGATCGGACAATTTGGGTGATAATACGAGCGTGGTTCTAATACTGGTGTCAACTAGAACCATGTCAACGACTTGGCATATACTTAAGGGTTATTAACAAAAAACAAAATTAGTGTTGTCAATATTAAGCCGAAAATGTACTGACAGCAATATTCAATAAATTTGACTTCATTAGTAACAAAATCATGATCAGTAAGTAAGGTTTGGAATTGGTATTTAATTAATAATTCAATAAGAAATATTAAAAGTACTTCTCAGAAAAAGCTTTCAGTAATGCCAGTAAAACTGTTGATTTTTGACACTGTCATTTATATGTCAATTGCAAACATTTGAATTTGATAACTGGTTTCCTTGGTGTAGTTTGGACTGTACGATTTATTACAAAAGATCTCTGAATTTATAGAAGATATAATAAAATAAATAAATTTTAAGTGTATTAGATGGAGAATTTTATGTTCTTCTATATTTGTAATAATAAAAATTTTCAAAAAATATTTAGAACATTTTTTTAAGAAACTACTACTTCCGGTTGTGCATTTGTTACCAAAACCTTTTCAACTCTTTTCATTAATATCAGATTGAGTAATATGTAGTTAAACAGGTCTTAAGTATTATAGTTTTTGCGGAATCGTCCTTCCAACATCCAGACACACACATAAAAAAAACACACACACACACACACACACACACACACACACCAAAGACATCATCATAAAAATGTTATAATCTGATTCTAGGGACCTTAAAATGTGCTTATTCACTAAAACCTGGATATGTGATTTTTAGCATAAATCCAATAGCTCTCTTCCGAACGTGCAAAAAATTATATATAGCAAATTATGGAAATTGTAATATGATCGTTACAATAATGTATAGTGTGTACTATTTCTAAAACTGCCGCCGTATTCATACATTTACATATATAAATTGAATATTTATTGATCTAGTTAGTCATCAAATTTTATTTTATTAATTTTTAGGTTAAATGATTTTATATTATGCAATCAAATAGAACGAAATATTTTTTTGTTATTTATGTATTTCTAATGTACCTACTTATTTTAAAGTATTTTCTTTGTATATAAGTAATATTGTAAAATACTTGTAAATATGTAAAATATTACCTGTAAATATTCTTAGAAGTGCATTCCAAGTAGAGAAGTCATATGTTTCAATTACGTATTGTTTTATGCACTATTGTGATGTCTGTGTAGTAATGATGTATGCATTGATAGTTGCATTTTTATTGCTTCAGAACGCAAAACAATATGCGACTGTGATGTGTAGGTTGCAGTCCTAGTGGGGCTGAAGTACTCGTATTTGCAAAAATTAAGAACTATTAGTAATTTCAATAATTAATCACCCTTATTAACACCCTCGATAGTTAAATAATTATAATGGCTCTCGTTAATTTTATTTAATGCAATTGAAATTTTATTTTAATAATTGCTTTAATTAATAGATGAAAGGGCTTTACACATTTTAATATAAATGATGTATTATTGAACGGCAATACATACTTTTTGTTTTAATGATGACAACATAATATGGTATAATTTAGGATAGTCTCTCTGTACAAACGCATTTAATTGCACATATTAATTTGCTGAGGTTTTAATCAAATTTGTTATACATTATTAACTCAATTTAAAATTAAAGCTGAACTATATGGTACAGTATTAATTTTCTCGTTCAATATATTCTGATTTCAGAAAATAATATGCACCTGGTCATTAAAGTTTCTCTTGTTACCTCTCGCTAAGAGAGGTATTGGATTCATGCTAAAATTCGCATATCCAGATTTCATTGAATAAGCACGATTTAAGGTCCCTAGAATCCGATTATAACATTTTAAAAATGATATCTGTGTGTGTGTGTGTGTGTGTATGTGGATGTGTGTATGTGTGTGTGTATGTCTGGATGTTGTAGATACGATTCCTCATAAACTATAAGACTTAAAAAATATTTAACTGCAGTTTCGTCAACGACATTCCTGGGAAGAGCTGAAAAGGTTTTGGTAACAATTGAACAACCGGGAGTAGTAGTTTCTTAGAAAAAATCTTCTAAATATAATTTTTTGGGAGTTTTTTTTTTATTAAATATTGAAGAACATAAAATTCTCCATCTAATACACTTAAAATTTTTATTATATTGTGAAGAAACTAAAAATATACTAAAACATATAAAAACAGTTTTATATGCAACTGTTTTAC
Source organism: Ophonus ardosiacus (assembly GCA_943142095.1). Taxonomy (NCBI): domain Eukaryota; kingdom Metazoa; phylum Arthropoda; class Insecta; order Coleoptera; family Carabidae; genus Ophonus; species Ophonus ardosiacus. Next base: position 36,932,568 of record OW964832.1, on the reverse strand, counting down.
CATAAAACAAGCAGGAGAGTAGGAAATAATAAAACAACTAAAATCCCAAGTAGTCATTCGGTCGAGACGAGAAATTCATTGTCTCGTCTCGTCTCGTTTCAAATTTATAAAACTATGTCTCGTCTCGTAATTTTTCTCGTCTCGTTTAATAGAGTCTCGTCTCGGCCGAGATTCTCGCCGAGATTTCTCGACGAAATTTAATATGTATATTTTAGTCCCATAAACTAATTTTTAATTTATACAATTTTATATTAATAATAATTTGAATAAAAAGATAAATATTTGTCATTTTATCTGTCAAAAAAGAAGCCTATTCATTTGTCTCTCTCATGTCATTATGCGAGAGAAATCTTTTCAAGTTGAAAAGAAAAACTTCATCATGTAATGCACGCTTAACAAATTCTTACCGACAAAATGTCAAATACGTTATTATCTTTTTGTTCAAAAATGCCATAGCTAGAGATAGATATCACTAATAATATTTTAAATTTCACACGTTTGCATAATATTGCTCATGAGAAAAATAATAACCGAGAAATCTCGATACAGTTTTCGAGAATCGAGATCTCGGCAAATATGTCTCGTCTCGTAAAATATTTATTACATTTCTGTCTCGTCTCGTCGAGACGAGAAATCTCGAGTACGAGACGAGACGAGAATCGAGAAATATCTCGTCTCGACAGAATCACTATCCCAAGTTAAATCCCGATGGTCACCCTTACAGCGGAGACAAACGACGACTGCTAATGATGATTAAACACTAATTCTTAATTTAACATCTCGTATATCATATGTAAATAATATTAATGAGCATCAAAACATAATTTTAATTGTAATGATTATTAAGGTATTTTGATAATTAAAAATTAAGGTAAATTACTAATTATCCTAAAGATCATAAATATTTGTCGCCTGTCTCGGCTATTATTCGCCACCACCCTGTATACATTATTAACGCACCTATTGGTCATTAGTGCGTTAATATTAATAATATAGTATCCTAGGATAATCGTACAAAATTTTATCTATCACTATCATCATGTAACATATCGCACTCATTTTAAATATGTGATTAATAGCCATGTTTTGAAGCTTTTGTTTGTATTTTTATGTATTTTTTTCGAAAACAACTTGTTATATTTATCTCAGAAATCATTTACTGCCAACTGACTTTTCGATACTTTGACACTTGAGTTTGTTGATAAAAACGCTGACATCACAGCGTTCTCGTTGCCCGGAAGTGATTGTGAGTCTCCCTCGATGCTACTTCCGGTTTGCCGGAATTGCGATTCTGGTCTTAGTGGCCTCTGACGGTGTTGGTGGTGAAGGCGATCCGACGTTGCTTTGTTTTGTATTGACACGCCAGCTTCCAACTGAATTTATTTACAAGTTTTGAAGTTACGTTTGTTTATAAGAAGAGACAGAGATAAGTGGTTAGGTTATAATAGAAGGGAATTTATTTGAAAGGAAAGATAAGCAAAAAGTAGTGTCGGTTTCATATATTTGAGGACATTCATGAAATAAAAAAAAATCAATAAAAAAAATATATCATCACGGCATATTACCTAATGCTGGATGTGTCAATCTACTTTGTAAGCAGATATCGGTAATGATGATGACATGTTAGTACCGTGGGCAACAGTTCATGGGCACTCATTGCTGGCGTGGAGAGAGCATCACAGGAGTCACTGTTGTGCTAATTTTAGACTTAAAGTAAGTTACGGGTTTAGTTTTTGTTTGAAGAAGAGATTCTTGCTGCAATTAGTGCAATTCATAATAATTTTAAAAGCATTAGCATTCAAAATGAACATTGGGAGCATTTAAGAAGTGGAAAGAAAGAATTGTCAAGACGACAGAACTACGTTCAACATAACTAGTTTTCAATATTTTTACGTGATCCCCGGGTTTGTTTTCACGGAGCGAACAAAAATGAGAAACTATTAAAATAAATAATTTTTTCTACTCCCAAGCGTGCAGTGAGTACTTCACGTATCAATTTTTATGTGTGAAGTTTGATTTTTTGCACACTATGCGTGAAGTAACACTTCACGCACCGTTCATTATTTTAAATATTACAAAATTAATTGTATTTTAATAAAACAAAACTGTTAAATAACCGTATAGTTGGTAACCATGGTTACACAAGTCGGTAATACAGAGGCTTGACGTTAAAAGAATGACAATGTGAAGAAAAAATATATTTTATTGCAAGGTCGTAGAAAAAGTATAGTATGTAACACGTGTGTGAAGCCTATTTTACATTCATGTAAAAATTTAAGCTTCACACATTTGCCATATAATATACTATTTCATACACCCGTGCGTAAAAGTACATACTTTACGCACTCTTTGCAATGTTTCAAACTATAGTGCGTAAAAAGTACTTTTTCCGACGACCACTACGAAAAGTACATAAATTCACACGCTAAACTATTACTGAAAGTTGGTCATTGCATATCACTAGCAATACTGTGTGATATAAAAGCTCGTTAGCCAATCTGTGATATGATTTTATCACATTCTGCGATAACTGAGCGAACGAACCTAAAAATTTGTATTTAAAATTTTGACAGTTGCAGATAATTTGCTGAATTTAGACGGATTAAGAAAGTTGGCAATGATGTTAACATAATCTGTTATAATATTTTTATATGTATATAAAATTATGTCAATTCAACAAATTGTAGTTATGGAAAAGTATCGTGTACAACACCTGCTGAAAGGGTATATCATACTCGTGTGAAATATCCAACTTTCAGCACTAGTTATACAATATGCTATTCAAGCACTAGTACGTGAAAAGTAAATACGTTTCTAGGTAACGGTTAATTTACTTATCAACGAACACTAACAATATTTGAAGATGCCCGTACACTCATGTGTATAAAATAAACGATATTCGTATTTTATTTACTTTACGCATTACTTTACTTAAATTTAGTTTTCTTTCTGAACATTCATGTTGGTAATAACTAGAATTGCAGTATACAACTTCAGGAGGCCTATTCTATAACTTTTACCAATATTGATACGCGAGCACTCTTGGTATATTTTCCAGCGGATATAGTCGAACACCGGCGGTCATAACCGATATGCGAGACATGACGTCACATCCAACGGAGAATTCGAAACGGGATTCCAAGACCGCATAGGATCTTGGAATAAAGTTATCAAGATCGAAGCTGTCAGTTGTTTCAGCGCCATTGTTGAATCGTTCGACTTTCAACTTTTTTGTATTGAATTTAAGTGGTTTTTAATTTTAATTTCTTAATGTGAGTTGAAGCTATACTACTATTATTTTATTTTAACATTTAACATGAATTTGTTTATACTTATAGAATATAAATACCTAATATTTGAAATTTATTACTGAAGAAATTATTAAATTCAATTAGCACATATGTATGTACAATTTTAATATATTTGAATCAGTTTTATAATCGTCTAAATTTAAAAAATATACAAATTCAATTCAAATAAATCTTCTTGTGCCAATGACATTCTATTCAATTCTGGTAGAAAATCGCGTTGCATTCATTCATCATTAAATATACTATGATGGATGTTTAAAAATCCTACCTATATTATATTTTATTGTTGGAAATAATATTTACCGTTACTGTTTTTCAGATAAAATGGCATTACTATATGCTGCTTTAGAAATTTTAGAGGAGGAAGAGTTGGAGCTAGTGCTGGACGATGAGGAATTGGAAGAGCAAGATAGATTGTTTCGAAGGCACATTCGAGATATGCAGGATCCATTCAGCGTGTCCGATGTTGAATTTCTATCAAATTTTAGATTAAATAAGGATACCTGCTGCCATTCTCCACAGGCCAATTGCCACAGCTACTCAGCTACAACATATGCCACAGCCACAAAAGGTGGAGCTACACCCAGTACCAGTAGTAAGTACAAATTTTACGAGTCAATTTCGTTTGCAAATTCATTTTAAATCATCAAAGATATAAACAGATGTCAAAATAGATAAATACAAAGAGAATGTACATAAATATTAGGTATACATTAATTTTGTTTTGTGTGTTATAGGATGATCAAGAAATATGCTACGCCGTGCAGTGGATTTCAAAGAAGTCGGGATGGGAACTGTGCAAGCTGCGCACGAATTGCGAGGTGAATTGGCGAAAACAAATGAATTTTTGGAATGTATAGCTGTCGCCATGGAAACCATTTCTAAAAAATAAAGAATACATTTATATAATTTGTTTTTCTTTTATTTTCTTACATTCTCTTTTCACTATTTCAAAGCAAACGATAAATACATACAATAGTTGTACATTATTATTATTATTATTATTATTATTATTATTATTATTATTATTACTATTATTATTATTATTATTATTATTATTAATTATGCAAGAACGCAATTATGTGTATAGCTGAATCATTAATTAGATTCATTAGAAATCAAATATAGTCATCACATTCTGATTGAAATTGAAAAAAAATCACTTAATAAAAATCCTTTTTTATTCATATTGTACCCAATGTATATGTTTACTTTAAATGATATTATTTAATATGAATAATATATTACTGATACATTGAAATCTTTGTTTATTATCTCATCATAACAACTTATATAAGATTAATTGGTATTTGTCAGATTTGATTTAAATGTATTACCAATCCATTCTCAAAACACCAACAATATGGGGACACTAAAATTACTAGTATAACTCACAAATCTATCGTTAGAGAGGGGGAAAATCAAACGATGACGTATACCAAGATCAAGATCTTGGTAAAGTTGAAAAAGTTATAGAATAGGTACCCAGATCTGTTATCTGGCAAATATGAACTCCGTATTTGGTGTATTCATATTGTTGTCTGTTAAATTTCTAATTTGTTTCTGGAATGTTATTTAAGGTCGTATAAAAAATCTTGTATGTAACTCAAGTGTAAACAAGCTTTAAGCTTGGTGACATTCGGTCAATAATTGACCTCTTGTCATAAAGCTTGTATGTTGCATAAATAACTATTATTTATTTGTATGTTTATGTTTACATATTATTAAAAAAACAAAAGCCTTTTAGTATAAATTTTTTATGTTGTTATTTGTTCATTATAAATTTTGAAAGCTTTTTGACTGTTTTAATTGGTTTGGTATTATTTTATGTTTACGTTAGATTATAGGATTCTATGTACTTTTTGTATAAATTAAAAATGTTGATATTTTTTTTTTTAAATAATGGAGGATCCAATTATATTGGTTCTTATGATCCAGTGTTTCACATAAGTACACAGTGACCTCTATATACAAATTGGACCGGCGGCTTGAATAACTTGCGTGTATCCACCGAGAATACCACCCGCCTGACTGGTGGGGTGTCTATCTCTCTCTAACTTTCGTGTATAGTTGGACCAAGCAGATATGCGAAAATGTATTTAACGATGAACATGAAGAAGAAACTTCATGTTCATCGTTAATTCGTCGTACTGGTACTAGCTGACGCATGCGTACTTCTCACTGTTAGAAAGAGATAGCCACCCTACCATGACAGTTGAGTGGATACAGCTCGCGCCGTTGTAAAGAGATAGGAGTCGCCGGTCCATTTTGTACATAGAGGTCACTGTTAGTACACGTCATTTTCTAAAAAAAAAAAAAAAAAACTAACTACTATCTACTGTGTTATATGAGTGATTTCAGTAGTCGCAAGTGGAACATGAACCTAAAGTTCAGTATTTTTAATCATACAGAAACCAAAATTTGTTAATGAAAATATTTTTCGTAAATATTGTAAATATCATTCTACCTCTAGTCCGTCCACAACATATTTGTTTCGGTCTTGCATTCCGGGAACTGCTGCCGTTTACAAGACATTCAAACACTAAACAAAGAACGAATGCGAAAAATTTAATATATCTGGTCGTACAGCCATCTTCCGTCACGCCCAACAGCAATTTCATTTAAATATATCCGAGTTTTAGAGTCCGAAAACCTTGGCTAAACAAGCATAAAGAATGCCGTTAAATCGCTTAAATTTTCATGGAAGATTCCACCGACTAAGATAGATTTAATGTTGAATAATATTGAATTAAAGTTCTATGGATTATTTTGAAGGAAAGTACTTCAAATAAAATGTACGTACAATGGTGACAGATTCGGCACAAGGATAATAGATATTTACACACCAAATGAGCTAAGGTAATGTTTATCCACGAGAAGAAGGTTAAAAATAATGTCGCTGAATTTCGTCTGTTGCAATAGTTTTAGGGCCGGTCTTATAAAACTATTTAATCAACAGTTAAAATTTAGTTAGCTACTAAACTAATTTAACTGAAGATTCGAGTATTATAAAAGTTTAATGACAAGTAAATCGACCTATTAAAGTAACTGCGGAATTTCATGCTATTAGATTTAAATCAGTTGTTAAAGAAACGTCAAACTGTATTTTTTTTGTTATGTTTATTTTAAAACAATTGAAATAGGGAACTATTTACTTTTTAAATATTTTTATAAGAAATGTATGTGTCGAGTATGTCATCTTTAGAGTCTGTATCATCAGTGTCCTCGGATTCATAAACAGATAATGAAGATGCATTTATATTTGCACGAGGTAGGCTACCAAAATTGTTCCGAAACAGGACAAATCCATATGAAATATATGATGACAAAGGCTCGTACCACGATCACGGTTTTAACTAACACTGTTTTAAGAAATGTCAAATGATGCTAATAAATACTATGAAATTTATCAAAATATGATTTAAAAGCAGAACATAGTTTGTATTCAAACAAATATTTTTAAATAAATTGTTCTTCTAACATAAGGGTGAAATTACATTTTGAAATTTGAATTTGACATTTCTTAAAACAGCGTTTTTGTTAAAACCATGATCGTGGTACGAGCCATGAGTTTAAAAAGATATTTCGATTGTCAAAACAATGTGTGTTACACGTATTGGGACAGATTGGAAGGAAATATAAGACTACTAACATTAAGAAATATGTCAATTTCCGCAATGAATCAGCTAGTAATAACTTTACGATTTTACGCAACCGGGTCGTTGCAAATTATATGAAAATAATTTTCAACAATATCTAATAGGTTATATTTTTCAATATTAATATGATTCTTTCCACGATCACGTTTCTTTTCCAACTGTCAAATCAACTAATTTACCTTTATAACGAATGTGAATATAGAAACTTTTCACAAAACCACAAACACACTACTAAAATTTAATTAAATCCCCCGTTAGTTATTTGATAGTGAGATTTGTTTTATAATATCCATTTCTTTTTTAATGGTCCATTTAATTTACTTGTGCAGTAACTAACTAAGGATTAATTTATTGTTTATAAGACCGGACCTTAGTCTATTATTGTTTTAATTTGTATTTACTGTGGTCCCGGTTTTCTGTAGACCTCTCCAACCATCGTTTGAGTTGTATTATCGAATGATCTTCAATATCATTAAACAAAAAAGCTGCCCTAGGCATATCTTCCTGTTTTAAACGCATATTTAATCATCAAAACGAATCAGAGTAAAGTATTAAGAATTAGGTTATAACGTTGAATGATAGATACAAACAGAATGACAGGAGTAGTACTAAGACTAAGTACAGGGACGTAAGATACAGAGGGGAAAGTTTGTTTGTATAAAAATCTTCTATCTCTCTCTTGTGACGTCAATTCTGTAAGTGCCTATTCTTTATCACAGCCAGCTTCGCGATGATTGATTTCGGGTTGAGTGGTGATGAGATAATGAAATTCTCCTGTGATGTTCAGTTGTTCATCACGTGACACTGACATCCCTGTCGAACGCAGATAGCCAGACGCAGAGTGTAAGCTTCGGAGATGACAAATCGTCTTAGAATTCCACACTCCAATACTTAAGAATGAGGAAAGAATATTGTTACAAGAGAATGTGTGACTGATGGGTTTTAAATATTTGGAATTGTTGGACTTTGGTTCACTAAAGAAGAAAAGTTGCACAAGATGTACTTTAATAATTTATTTAAAAAGGAAAATAGTTATTTATTATACAAGCGTTTAAATGAGTGTTTAATGAGCGTAAGTTTAAGCGCACGAGCACGAATCTGTGAGCGCCTTAATATCGCGAGTTACATATTTATTTTAACCGCGAGTATAATACAACTGTTTATTTAATTTTGCCCAGATAAACGTCTGCAATTTGAGTGAAGATTTTTATAAATGAAATCAGAAGTAAATATGAAATTAATCGGACATCTTATAAAAATTAAACTGTGTTAGAGATGCATTCGGGCCGGGTCGGACCGGGTTTTGAGGTTGGATCGACTCGGCCCGAAAATAAAAATTGCCGGCCCGATTCGAAGATCGACTCGATAAAAAATTAGCTGGCCCGGCTCGAAAATTGACCCGAAATCGGGCCGGGCTAAGCTCGAAATTGAGTGCATCCGGCATTCCTAATTTTGATTTTTATGTGAGGCGAAAGGTTTAACTTTTTTCGTGTCAAACTTGAAAAAAAACCTCTACATCCTTATAACGTTTCACATTAGTTAACTGAAGTAATTAAAAAAAGACACTTCTAGTGTAAGTTTGTTATAAAAATTACAGACCTATCCGTATTTGACACTTTATTTACCAAAGGCGTTCGAAAATTGAAACAACTTTTCCACAAATCTTATACAAAAAATATCATTTACATAATGATTTTTTATCTAACTTTGTTTGTGCTCAAAAATAAGACAAGAAATCATTATAATAGGAACAAAAATCACTTTTATTTAAGTTTACGAATAGTAACAATAGTAATAATAACATCACAATAGCATTATTATGCTTTAGTGAATAACCTTGAATTGTTGAAGTATTATAACATTTTTATGGTTTAAGTTGTGAAGTATGATGTTATTAAATCATTTTGACCCTTTTTAACTCCATACATTTTCATTAAAATATTAAGGAAACTGTGCATTTGATTGAACAATACGATGTTTCGGGCCGGTTCGAAAAGCTCGAATTTTCGGGCCGGGCCAAAATCAAAAGTCCGACTCGCCTCATCTTTTGCAAATGATTAGCCCGATTCGGCCCGATAAAAAAATCTTCGGCCCGGCTCGATGATCGACTCGAAATCGAGGCGGGCTTCTGGCTGGGCCGGGCCAAAGCTCGAAATCGAGTGCATCACTAGTGTTAGTTATTTACAACTGTAGCCTCTATTATGGGACAAAATAAAATACATAAATTATAGGAACAAACGTAGTTCTTATTTCAAAGAAATATCAAATTTTGTTCTTTTCTATTCCGCTAGGAATACAAAACCAAGTTTTTGGCTAGTCATAGAATATTTATATTCAGCTAGATGCATAGCACTCTCACTCTGGATGCCTAGCCTAGATATATAGAACAATACTCTGTAGTTGCACTAGCTCGGATGTTTCGCATAATATGACTTTCCACAAAGCTTCCAGATATTCGATAGAATATTAAATACTTGAAATTTTGGAACAAGTTTAATAAGTTCCCATAACTTTAGCAGAGAATGAAGAAGAAATTTAACTTAGTTAACAATTTTGAGAGATTTTATTACCATTTTTTTTAAATGAGTTCTCTCTTGACAGTCTTGACCTATGTCAATAATAAAGTGTATCTGGACATTCAGAGATATGTTGTAAAACTAGACAGAACAGATGCACAAAATAGTAGGCATATTAGAAGGAAGAGAAATGCATATTTTTTTTCAGAGGCACAACAACTATTTTTGTCTTTTTCTCACGCGTCCTGAAATTGACCGTACAAGCTGGAGCGAGTGCGCCAAATGGACAAGTGAGAAAAAGACATGCTCACGTGTGTTCTAAACATGATTTTTTCCACAATCTTATTATTATAGGCTTGTGTATTTTGCTCACTTGTGAAGAAAGTTATTTACTTTATTCACTTGTGATTCAACATGCTACTTTCCTCCCTATTTTAAATTGAAATAATAATGAATTTTTCTAACGATTGCGGAAAAAATAAAATCCTCAATTTTAATTTGTTTGTCAATTCTAGTTGCCACTTTTACAAGATGTTTTTCAACTTCGGGCAAAAACTGTAAGGGCGCATAGTATACAGGGTGGTTGATTTTTCATTGTCCAGCTTATATATTCTAAAATATTAAAGATACAAAAAAAAGTTATATAGAAAAGTTGTTTAATACAACTTGATCTATAATTTAGCAAAAACAATTTTTTTCCAAGGCCTACCAATTTTTTGGAAAAATGTTTAACTTTAATTTTTTAAATGGAACATTCTATATATTTTGAAAGAATAAGATTCTTAATAAATTTCTCTTTACAATGATGTGTAACAAGTAAGGATTTACCTTTAAATTATGTCCTATAAAGCAAATAGAATATGATAAAAGTATTCTATTGTTTATACCTGTAACTTCTATCACACATGAACATTGGCTACGTAGGGGTTTTCCTTTGAATAAAATTATGTCTAATAAAGCAAGTAATAGAATTGATGATTTACAGAATTATTAATACTTTTATTTAAATATCAAGTAGCAATCTGTGACATATGTTACTGGTGTAAACAATAGAATATCACAGCCTACTTTTATCGTATTTCTATTTGCTTTGTTAGACATAATTTAAAGGTAAACCCTTACTTGTTACACATCATTGTAAAGAGAAATTTATTTAGAATTTTATTTCGTAAAAATATACAGGGTGTTCCATTTAAAAATTAAAGTTAAATATTATTTTGGAAAATTGGTAGGCCTTGGAAAAAAATTGTTTATACTAAATTATAGACCAGGTTGTATCAAATAACTTTTCTATATAACTTTTTCTTGTATCTTTAATATTTCAGAAGATATAAGCTGGACAATGAAAAATCAACCACCCTGTACAATATTAAACAAAATGAATAAAAAAAGCTTAATCAACAAAGGTCTGATCTTCAACTTTTTCCGAGAAAAAGGCCAGTTTGTATTAGATAGTCTCTAAAAATACGATAAACTTTTATAAAAAACATTTTCTCAATTTCTCATAGTTGAGAAGTTATTTGAAAATTAAATATTTGTCAAGGTTGCCACAACATTTTACTTAAGCCTGGTTTTTCCATCTCTGGATATAGTGTCAGTTAACTTAACTGCCAGATAAGAGAAAAATATCGCTGCATATAAATGACATATGAGTATAATTTTGTCAATTGTTATATTGATGCGACATTTTTATTTTATCTGGCACTTAAATTAACTGACTTTATCCAGAGGTGGGAAAACCGAGCCGCAGTACAATTATTTGATTTTCTTAGAAATAAAGGTACATCTAAGATAAACTCTCAAAGGGTAAACAAAAAGTTTCATTTATCGAAGTCGTAACTATTATAGTTTTCGAGATAGATAAACCCCGTAAAAACTCAATTTTCACTGCCTTATATCTCGAATACTTTTGAAGATCAGACCTATGTTTTTTTACTCATACTGGTCAGTACTAAATACCGTTAAAGTTTTTACCCTAAGTAGTAAAGCACCCTGTATATTTGAAACTTTTGAAACGTCAGATATATTCCAAATGTATTTTATTTATTTTGAAATGACAACTTCTTCAACAATGAGTCGGTTCATCGTCCTTCCATTTGAAGCAGAGCAACAAGTCGAGTCATGAACCTGCAACTAACTCAATAACATCCTTCGCAAACAACTTTTTAACTTTACGTCGCCTTTCGGAGATGTCTTTCTTCTCTTCACCAAAATACCCGTAAATCTCAGATTTTTAAAACTCCGTTTCAAATTAGCAGCGACCGAACGTAGCCGTAAAACTTGCTGTAAAAGTGGACGAGATTATCTACAATAGACTCGTAAGTCTAGATGTCAATTATCTGAACAAGACGGAGATCTGACTGATAGAGACTTGAAATAACCAATGAAGTTGATGCTGACAGAGTATAAAGTTTCCTTTTTTCTTTTCTATACCATGCGATCGAAACTGCAACTGTTTCAACTTAAAATACATTTTTCCTGTAAACAATTCAACCCATGGCGAGCACAGATCACTATGGTAACGCATGAATAAAATTTACACACTGTAAGCATTTGCGAGGCATGTCTTTCAAAAATTTATATTGATTCGACTATTCTACTGAATTAGAAATAGCATTTGAAAACGATGCTCGTTGTTGACAATATTTTCGCTGTAACGTATGTATTTCCACCCTATTCTAATATGAAAAGAAACCATTAGATTTTGGTGTAAATCGGATAAACGAAAATGGCACTTTACTTGAAGCTCATAATGGTTTTTCTTCAAAAAATACTATTAAATGCCATTTTTTCGCATTTTATGTCATTATGAAATTTAAAGATTAATGAATTTTCTACAGATATTCATTAAAACTTTTTCTATATATTTTACAGATAAATTTAAAAATAATTTTTTTTTATAAATCTCGAAACCTAAGATAAACACGATTCCTTTGTTACACAGTTCATATTTCAGATGAATGTAACTTATACGTAAATGTCACTGTCAAGAAATTAATCACTTCAAATTAATAATAGTGACATTTTAAAAAGAAAATAGTAAATAAAGCAATAGTTATATGCAACTGAACATAATGTAGATTGCAGAATTAGTAAATACGGAGGTATGTATTTAAATTAATAAAAATTAAATAGCGGGAGGTTTTGTGTTGACCACATCAGATTTTTTACATATTTGTTTTCACATTAGCTATAACTTATTTATTTTTGAATGTTGAATGCTTTTATTGAAACATTTTTTTAATAACAAAATAACAGTCTTACATAAAAACTAAGTTAATGACACTACTGAATAGACCTTTCCAATTTAACAGTTATCTCTCTCTATCTCTGCACATATTAAGAAAAATGACGCCTGCAATAGTCATATGGGTCAACCGAAACGTCAAAAATATTGCAGATACTAAAATACTTCTATTCGCGGTACAAATTTGCATTGTTTGACATTTTAGCTTTAATAAAAGCTTTTGTAACATCGCATTTTACATCTAAATTTTGAAGAAAAAACTATGTGTAGACCCAATACGCATATTTTTGAAGTGAAAATTTCTATAGGTGCACCTTGCATACTTTTTCTTGGGCAGTGAACAAGGCTGATCAGTCACGCGTTACGCGTCAGGTCATTCGGGTAAACTCGGGGAGAGCCGAACGTGACGTCACCTTAATTCGGGTCATAGCCTACGTTATTAATACAAGGCCGGAAAACATCACAATATCTGTCCAAATATAACTTACATTTGTATTTGTTGTAAATTTTATTTGTTTATAATTTTGAAAAACCGTATTAACAGTGTTACAACGTGATAATTGTGAAAATATTACTAAAGTGTGATTCAGTCATTGTGTTTAGGTATGTAAGGAATAATGTAGGTAAATAATTTATATTATGTTTAAAAGAATATAAAAAAAATATATCATCACGGCATATTACCCATTTCTGGGTGTGCCAGTATCTACAACACATGTAGACATCGGTAATGATGACGATATATTTTACCGTGCGGGCGCTTACCAGGCGTCACCTCACGGGCACTTATAGCTGGTGTGGAGAGTGCACCACAGGGGTCACTTTTGTGCCATTTAAAAGAATATAAAATCAAAATCAAAGCAAGCAATTTTTATAGTAATTAAAATATCAAGTACACATGAAACAAGATAGTTTTTATGAAGTTTATGAACTGTCATTAATATGAAATATTACAATAAAATAAAAGTTTTCACTTCGGACATAAGGTTTTAAGCACACACAATATTTTTTAATCACAATCATTATAGTAATATACCGATTCCTAACCTTTTGGAGGTTGGGAAATATGTCATTCCTAACTTTAATTATAATCTCTTGTGTTGAAAATAACAGATTTCACTTCCATCTCTTAGGTTGGAAATAGTTATGTAGAGGTTGCCTAGCAACATTGTCATGGATCCTTATAATAAAGTAGGCTAAAACAAATTTTAAGAGAGCTGTCAAAAATATTAATAAAATTAAAGGTTATAACTCATTGATTTATTTTGAAAATTATTGATTTAAAATGTGGATGATTGTGAATAAAATAGTATACATAACCTCGGTGGGAGATTCATCACTGTCTCGCGCTTTATCTCACCTCGAAACTTCGCCTCTCGGTAATATACATAAGCCCTCTGCTGTAATGAAACATCTCCCACTTCTGATGTAATATACTATTTATCTCTTTGAATTGAAAAGGCCTATTTGACAAAATGGGCGGAACTAAAATCTTAACTCATACTATTCGGATATGACCTTGTATTCCATTGTTTAAATGAGGTATAGAGTTGGTAATTTAAATTCGAAATTAATTAACATCATATATTTATCCCGCAAGAGTAAACCACAAAGTAATGCATCTTCATTTATTTCCATTACACTTCTCCACGGTTTTAATCACCTAAACTTTACCGATATATTAGCTATTTCCTTGAGTCTCTGTTACCCTTGGCCTTGAGGGCTTTTGCTGCAGCCTTCAGGGAACTATTCTACCCTTTCCCGTGCAATGAGTCCCGTGGGAAACGCTCCATTCTCATTGCAAGCAGAGACAGGAATGTTGGTGAAGTTCGCATCGATTCCAATACAATTTCATGGTGATTAAATTATTCTCCAGTTGACGATAGTCTAATAGGAGATCTATTGATGTTAGAATTGATATTAATTTATCACAATACGTTAATAAATATGTGCATTATATTTGTTAAAGATTTACTTAAATAATTAAGTTAAACAAATAGATCAACAGCTTCTTATTCATTGGTGGGTGTGAAGTGTGAAAAAAATAATCATTCGTCATGGAAGAATATTTTTCCTAAATATATTTTTGGGGAAAATAATAATAAATAACTCGTATGTTCCTCCGCTTACTTATATCTCAATATTAAAAAAAATTACAACGAACAAATGTTTTATTATAATAAAGAAAATTTAAATAAAATAAATAGGTATATCATCACGGCATATTTCCCATTTCTGAGTGTGCCACAATCTGTTTATTGCGCTTACCAGGAGTCACCTCACGGGCACTAATTTCTGGCGTGGAGAGTGCACTACAGGAGTCACTTTTATGTCATTTAAAATTCGAAATATTTGGCACGCGTCAAAAAATCTAAAATAAACTCTGATTTATTAGTATTTTTACAAATTTGGAAGCATATTTTATTAAATCTGACAATGTTTCAATATTTTGCAAAAAAAACTCGGACATCCATTGCTCCTTTTTATCGCACAATTGTCAGTTCCAAATGTCTTTCCATGTAATTTATTGACAGCGTTGAAAGTAATTTGAATAAAGGTTGATTACGATGATCAACTGATTTCAGAATGTAAAAATGGAAAATAATCAGACATGCAGTCGTTTGTAAATTATTTATTTCCTGGTCGACGTTTCGACTTTAACAAAAGTCTTCTTCAGGGCTAGAAATAGTCAAAATTGTAAAGTAGCAAGTGGATCCCCTATACGACCCATTGGTGATACACGTTTTTATTTTACAATTTTTCAAAAGTTTTTTTGATTTTACATATTTCATGTGTTCAGGACGCTCCAGCTTAATTTATTTTTAAAAATTGACCAGACACAACATATTTATTTATTTATTTATTTTACTATTTTCACCTGGACTTTCCAATGGGTCGTATAGGGGATCCACTTGCTACTTTACAATTTTGACTATTTCTAGCCCTGAAGAAGACTTTTGTTAAAGTCGAAACGTCGGCCAGGAAATAAATAATTTACAAACGACTGCATGTCTGATTATTTTCCATTTTTACAATTTGAATAAACTATTTTTGAGTTACTAAACACTAATATTGTGTATGATGTTATGAAGCAAAACGAATTTGATACATTAAATTTTGCTGCCAATAATCCATATAATATTCAGTTACAAAATAAGGCTGTATTAGGAGAGTTTAGAGATGAACTGGTAGTTAAAATCATAACAGAATTTCTTGGTTTACGCTCTAAATTGAATTCAATACAAACCCAAGAAACCGAAATTAAGAAAACAAAATGTATTAAAACACATACCGAAAAACGAAATTACTCACGATCGTTACAAAAATTGTTTATAAACTAAACATTGAACAAAAAACTTTTAAGTTAATTAAACATACATAATATGGTTTACACAGTCAATCAGAGTAAACTATATTTATCCGCTAACGATGATAAACGCTTTATAACGGATAATGGTATTAATAATTTAGCTTGGGATCATCATAAAATAATTAATAATTAATGTTCTTATCTTTAATATTTAGTAAAAAATGTGAAAATTTATATTCTTATATATGTTATCTAGTATTACATAAATAAAATATTTATATTGTACTTCAATTTTTCTTATTATATAAACCCATTCAAAAATGATGTTTTCTAATAAATAATAATAAAATAACACCATAAATATCTGCATGTTATCATTATATCTATGAACAAAACAAATTGACACATCCAGCAATGGGTTATATGCCGTAATATGTTTATTTACAATAAATATTATATAAAATTAATATTTCATAAGTATAATGTTCCAATATTAATCAAAAGTCAATTTTAAATCAAAAATGTAAAATGTAAAAGTCATTTAAACTGATAATTTTGCGCTAAATAATCCAATCAACAATTGTTAATGTTGCAGAACCGGCGATTTATTTATAAAATTATTTAGTATTTAATAAATAATATGTATTTTTTTAATATTATAAATATGCGTTTACTTACCTCCTAATTTTGAAAGATGTTTTTCTTTCTTGGTAGAAATAAATAATTTTTATCTTCTGGACCATTACTTGAATACTTGAATACATGAATAAAAATTGCGAATACATTAACATTATTATACATTTATTCAATAAAAATTTGTACATAAAACAGTAAAAAGTTTGATTTAACAAATATTTTTATATAAAATAAATAATTACATCTAGAGATTAAAAACATTCGGATACTTGAATATCTCGAAGCGTGTTTCAGTTGTTACAACATTAGGGGTTTATGTTTAGAGACTGCGAGATCTACCTGGTCGTAAGGGGTCGGGTTCTAATCAATACATTGTCGTATCTTATAAGTGTAGTTTATTGTTTAGTTTATAACCCTGGAGGATCCTATTTCGTTAAAAAAAAGCTATCAAGGAATAGAATTTTTAACAAATTTCAATAGGAAATTTATAAGAAAATTTATGATAATTCAATAAGAAATTAATGCTGGGTTTATACAGGCAACTAAATTAAAAAATGAAATTGTAAAACTAAATTAAACAAGTAGAAACCATTGTTATCAATGACAACGTTTATGCAACTGGACTGAAGAATTAAACTAATGAAACTAAATTAAGAAGTTGGCTATTTTCAACTTTTAGTTTAATTTTATAATTTCTTAGTTTTGCGCCTGCGCCATTCGAGCACTTATGACAGATTTTCACACCTAACCTATGAAAATGTACGATGATAAAGTTTCTGCAGAAAAAAGCGACGAAATACTAATTGGACTTATTCAACAAATTGTTTACCAATATTTTTGTATCCTATATAAATATAATGTATCTCAATTTCACCTATAAAAGTTAGATTATACGAAATGTCAAACAAAAAATTCTTAATTTTAATTTACTGACGTTATTTTAATTTAGTTTTTCAATTAGGTGGCTTAATTTAATTTCATAATTTACGTGCTGCATAAACCCAGCATAAAATGAAAGGTATGCATTTTTGTAATTATTTTTACTTTGTCGTTTATACCAAGAAACACTAATTTAGAATAGATATAAAAGTACATTCACGCCGACATATTAAATGATATGAAATACGGAAAGTGCAAATCAGAATACTGTTGAAAGTTTTGATGATTTTTACAGTGACATGACATGAGATCGATCGTTATTATTCTTCACCTGATATTATAATCTTAATGTATTTGTCAGATATTTACAGTCATTTTGAATGTAACACGACTAATTTATTAATTTATTCCTTCGTCTCAAAATTTTTTACGTAGTACCATTGATGTTATACACCTTTTGACGTCATAAAGCGTAATAAGGTACGTAATTTATGAAAATGAAATCTGCAATGAAAATAATAATGGTGATAATATAGTTCGCTTCGTTTTGATTCGGTCTGTGTAATGACGCCGTAGAATGACGACAGCATTTGACATTACTATGATGAAATGCCGCTAGATGGCCGAAGTTGTAGGTGCAAACCAATATTTTGCACGGGAAGTATTCATTTTAAACACATACAGCTCGATTCACAAAAAAGTTTAAGCTAATCCTCATTTTTGGATTAGTGAATTCTATTTTATTCCGGTATTTAAAATTTAATTTTCATGATATTATCAATAAAGGTAGATACTAGGAATAGATTAGACTATATTTTAAAATATAAACTGTCAAAATTAGAGTAGAATTCGCTAATCCAAAAATGAGGATTAGCTTAAACTTTTTTGTGAATCGGGCTGATAGTGTACAAGTGGACAAAAATCTAAAAAAAAATGATATCGTTTTTATTTGTATTAAATATGCTGTTAATTTTTTAATCATCCTTTAAAATCTATATCTATTGCAGAAACTAAAGCCGTGAAACGAAATGAATTAAAACAGATAAAATTACTTCTTAACGTTTCTTTGAATAATTGAAATCTTTAATTGCATTTCATTGAAGCTCTGTGCTCTGTAAAGAAACTCTACAGTAAATTCTTCTAGATCCTAAGTGGTGATTTATCTAATGAAATCTCTTTA
Source organism: Ophonus ardosiacus (assembly GCA_943142095.1). Taxonomy (NCBI): domain Eukaryota; kingdom Metazoa; phylum Arthropoda; class Insecta; order Coleoptera; family Carabidae; genus Ophonus; species Ophonus ardosiacus. The sequence continues at coordinate 36,913,830 of OW964832.1, read as the reverse complement.
TTTCATCTAATTTAAAATAAATGATATTTTTTTTTATTGTAATCGTATTTTTTTTTTTGTTTATTGTTTCGGTGTAATCAAAAATATATTTTTAAAATAAACTAAAAGCGTATAATTAGCGCGATATTATCTTTCCTAATTTGAACAGTAATAGTTATTTACATAATCAGGTATGAAAAGAGTGATATTGTTTGATGAACATAATATTTTCTAAAACGAGCGAAGCGAGTTTTGTAAATTATGTGAGTAAAACAATATCACGTTTTCATAACGTATTATGTACAAAATTTCATCTAATTTAAAATAATTTAAAAATTCACAAAATTCTAGATGACAGGTCAATATACATATTTCAAATTCAATATACCAAAGTGTTGCCATGAAAATAAATGAATTTAATTTTTACCTCTCGCTAAGAGTGGTATTGAATTCATGCTAAAATTCGCATATCCAGATTTTATTGAATAAGCACGATTTAAGGTCCCTAGAATCCGATTATAACATTTTTAAAATGATGTCTGTGTGTATGTATGGATGTTGGACGGACGATTCCTCAAAAACTATAAGACTTAAAAAATATTTAACTGCAGTTTCCTCAATCTGATATTCCTGGGAAGAGCTGAAAAGGTTTTGGTAACAATTGAACAACCGGAAGTAGTAGTTTCTTAGAAATTTTTTTCTAAATATAATTTTTTCGGAGATTTTTTTTATTAAATATTGAAGAATATAAAATTCTCCATCTAATACACTTAAATTTTTTATTATATCTTGTATAGATTTAGAGATAAAGACACTATAATTTATAGAGTAAACTAATCGCAGAGGCTATGGCACTAATGCCCATTTGCACCAACATGGCTTAAATTTTAAGCTAGGCTTAAGTAAAAAAATGCAAATCGAAATTTTGACAGCAATATATTATATTTCATTTGACATTTCATTTCGATGCAGTTGACAAATTCCAATGTTTATAACATAGTTTGTAAATGACACATGCCAGTGTCAAAACTCAACAGTTTTAGTGACATTCTGATAGTTTTTTCTGGGAAGTATATTTAATCTTTCTTATTGTTTTATTAATTAAATATTTGAAATTATAGGTAAAATTGTGGTAAAATTAAAAGAAATACCGCCAATTTGGTTAATGAATTGGAAGAATCTCTGACATTTAGAAACTTCCTCATAGAATGAAAAATAGATATAATTATAATTACAGATTTTTTAAATTAATACTTATGTCAGTGCATTTGTATTATCATTGAAATTAAACTTTGAATGTGTTCTGAAACCGATGTATGTCTTCCTTCTGATGTGGAGTAATTGGTATTAAAGATATCATTATTGATATATTCTTGTTTCTTTTTGTAACAATTGTTAGTTGTGTAATATTTTTTATATATCATTTATGTAAAGATTTTTACAAAACAAATTTTGTAATAATTATTTAAAAAGTGATATTTCAAAACATCATAAGGTTAGGTAAAATTCAACTTTTTAAAACGGAATTATTCGTATTGTGAAAATTTGAAAATGACTCTAAGTATCTGACCGCTATGATGACAACGATGACAATGCATGACACCTACATAGTGTTCTAGATAGAAGAATAATGTTGGGATGTTGACGAAGACCGGGGATTATACTACGGAGATGTTGACTTTACAATGTCTAGAATTTGCGGCCGCATTGTTGGTCTGCACTCGGATTGTGTGCGTCGTTGCAGTTGTTGACCTCCTGCACACAGAATCTGGTTAACTTCTTCAAAGAACAATTATAAAAGTGCTAGTAGTCAAACAAATAGTACATATCCCTAGATTTCATCTCGGGATACAATGGGGTATGCAGAGGCGGCGACAAAGGGTCGACTGCGCCCAAGGTGCATTTGCGTTGGGTGCACCGTACCCATGACCAAGACGAAGTATTCCGTTCTTCAAACTTAAGTAAAAAGGCAATAACATATCAGAGACAAAGAATACATACGGATTCTACTGTATAATAAGAGATTTTTTAAAAGCACACCAGTCGAGCTATAATATCGGCGTAGAGCAAAAATTGACAAATCAAGAATATTTTTTGTAATTTTTAAATAGTTTCTAAAAAATAATTAATATACTCGTATATATTTTTTTACAAATCAAATATTCCTTTAAAAAACCAAATAAATGTGTTTATTTTATCAAAATATTGTCATGATGTTTTTTATTCACTAAAAAATTTGTACCCAAAAGTAAAATTAAAACTCGTCGTCTCTATATCCCTTTTCCAAAACATTAAATTGCTAATAGCAATATTATTACAAATGTTTTTAATGAAAGAAATGGGCCTTAAGGATCATGGGGAAATTAAGGCCCATTTCTTTCATTAAAAACTTCAGGTAGGATCACAAATAATTTATTTAAACTAATGTTTATTTTTTATCATTATAATAAGAAGCTATAGTGGTTATTTTTTTTATATTTTCTGACATATATTGAAATTCTAATATGGTCATATCTTCTCAATCTTGGCATATAGTACGCTGTGATCACACTGAACAATCAATATCGATCGAGCAAGATCGTGTACAGTCAATTTGTTTGATATATTGTTTGATTTACGTACGGCACTCGATGTTGCTCGATGGAAGGAAACATGCGCAGTGCTCCTTGAGAGAATATTCTGACAGATTCTAACATGTTGAGTTGTAGACTGTCAACGAGATTAATCAATTAATAAATTTTAAAAGTGAAATTTCACCCACTCGACGCAGCAGTGCGACCACTTACAAGAAAAAACGGTTGATTGTAGTCGACGCGCTTGGATTGATGGATGTTGAATAAAGCAGTGTGACCTTTACCTAATATACTTTGCTGTGTTCATATAGCAGTCACTAGATACAAAAATTGCTGTTTACCAACTTTAATAATTATTTTGTTTTGAAAACTATGGCGGCAAAGAAAATTTTTTAAGATGGTTAGAGGGGCGCGACCAGTAAAGCCCCGTTCAGATAGAGCTTAGTGCAGTTGCAGTGCAGTGTTGGTAATGCATTTGTACTGTGCGTGAAAGTATCGTTCACATAGAAAATTGGTGCAGTTGTATTTGCAATACAGGGTAGACACGCCTACTGAATTTGTATTATAACCTATATTCAATACGTCAAATAACAATGTTTCTTGCGCCAATATGACTTATTTAGTAGCATGTATAGCAGTACTATTATTGAAGAAAAGAAAAACAAGAGAAGTTCTTTGTATATACAAGAATGTCATTAATTTATTAGCAATGGTAGGCCCAACAATTAAAAAGAAATCACATAGTTTATAATGACATTTCGGATTTCTACATTACCTACAGATTCAAATAATATGCCGCCTTTTGATTGGTCGTTGCATCGCAGTGTTGTGACTACTACGAAAGTCTGTATGTGAACGCTTGCGTTTACTGTCCCTATACAATCTTTCTGCACTACAATACAACTACGCTACAACTGCACTAAGCTCTATCTGAATGGGGCTTAAAAGATTAAGAACCACTGTTATTATGTATATTATTCTGGCCTACCTGAGCGTCCTGCAGGTCCTGGTGGAAAACAGACAATAAATGAGTGGATTGGCAGCGGAGTTGAGCGGCGCCAGCGACTGTATGAGAGTGGCGACAGCCGTGGACGTCTGCGTCCGGGGAATATGCCCGTACACTTGCAGCAGGTCGAACACAATGTACGGGCTCCAACACAGCACGAACACAAAAACAATCACGAAGGTCATCTTCACAGTTTTGATCTTCGCCTTAGGGATTATCCCTCTACTGCTCGCACGACGGGTGTCGTGGTCTTCTAATCGGTGCTGCTGGTGGGAAACGCGAGAACCTGAAAAAAAAAAATCCCATGAAGATGATGTCGTATGCTTCTTTATTAAAATTTTAAAGATTGAAACAATATTTAAAATATATATCATTACAACTTATTACCCAATTCTGAACTTATTTCATTAAATAATACTTAATAATAAATAAAATCGAATACAATAACATATATAATAAAATTGTCAGTAAATGAATAATAATACAAAGGCCATTTATAAATATAAACAGCTTAATTTTTTTTTATGAAACTTTGTACATTAATGGAAACTCGACATGAAAATTAAATTTTTGCGATGAGTTTGAGTTTAAAACGTCACCGATAGCAGACTAGTGGAATCACTGAAATAATATTTTTCATGCGAGTTCCACCATCTTTACTCACAAATGAGAATGGACAATGGATAATCTGTGGGCGGGGGGCTGTGGAATTATAGGCGGGATTCTTAGCTTTCATATTTCAGCACGCGTGACGGTCATAAAATGTTTTTCTACAGTCTACGTACAAAGTAGGCATTTGCGCTCGCTTTTGTCAACGCAAAAGGTCACTTTACCGCTCATGCGCGACAAATTAGATAAAACGCTCGCTGTCCGAATTTCTAACTAAAATGTTGAGAAAAGTTACTTGTCTACATTCTTAATGGGAACGTTTAGTTAGGAACTAATGTTGCTGTAGTTATACATTTATCACCTCCACAAGTCATTCTGACATATATGACTGCTCTATCAGTACATTACAAATCAAACAAAATGCTATACTTTTCTGTAAAGGAATACAATACAAAAGGCTTAGATTAGATTGACATCTATTGAGTTGTATTGTAAGTACAAAGCGTGCATTTTATTATTTTTTGTTATGGTGGAGGACCCCATTGTGGTGACTAGAAAAAAATCTTGTGTGAGTTTCGAACGTTAATGGACATTGTCGATTTTGAGAGAAACCTTTAAATCGACAATATTCCATTTTGCGCTTTTTATTATTTTTATATAATTTTATTGTTTATAGGTTTATTACAATGAAAAACCATTTCAGTATTGAAAAATATAATTCATTTTAATTTATCATAACAAATTAGCAAAGTTGTTTGTCTGCGCTTGAAAACAAATGAAATTGTTTATAATTAAAAAATTATATCGGAATTAAACGAATTATAAAAACAAATTTATTCCATACCTTTTATCGTTTTAACTCATCATAAATTCAACAAAAAAAAACATCCCCTAATTCCATTTGGCTAATTTGGCAAGTTTTCCCTGGAGAGAAAAAATATTCGCTATTTAATTTTATTAAAATGACTCTCCTCTGTTGAGAACGTTTTCGCCAGAATTGAAAACATAAATTGAAATGATTTATTTTCGTCGACCACTTGATCTGCATACATACATGAAATTAAAGTTGAATGCCGAGTTGTGTGTGAGATGTAGAGTAAACGTTCAGTTCAGTTAGAGATACAAGCGAAATGTGGTTGCAGAGTATTTACTTACGGAGAAGGAACGATTTTCCAAATCCTTCCTTCGCGTATACAACGTAAACCAGAGTTTGCTGTAAGTGGCAAATATAAAAATATGTAGGAGGAAACGTTTAGAATACAGTAGCGCCGAAAGGATAAAGGTGCTGATGAAAAATGATTGAAGATGTAAAGGGATTTAATGTAATTTTTATGTTAAAATATGTAGTTCTGGGACTCAATCTTTGTGTTCTTTTGCCCAAAAAAATCAGGCTTGTTTTTGTTATTGTGTGAGAAGAGACTTTTCTATAACCTAGATGAAAAATTACCAATTTGGATTGTTTCAAGAAGATTCATTTTAGAATCCATATCTCAGTTTTTTTTTTCATACTTCTCAGGAAATAGTTATTTACATTTAAGTGCGTGTAAGTTGTATTTTACAGCGCGACAGCTTTGTTTAAAGCACGAGCCCTTAAGGCGAGTGCCTTATTAGCTGGAGCGCTGTAAAATACTTCACGCACGAGAATTGTATCAAATTTTTTGGCCGACGATAATGAAAATCACTTTTTTTAATGAGATAGGTTGTACTTCTGAAAAGGGTTAGTTTAAAATACTGGGGTTAAGTCAATTTCCAAATTAGATTTTACTTACCTTCATTAGAGTACTTCTAGCGAAAATTTATCTGTAATAATAGCTGTTCTTTATGACTGATAATATATTATTATCTTTAAAGATCAGTTTAGCAATCATATGTACACATTTGACAGACAAATCTGGGATAGAAATTCGACGTTCTTCTATATATAATAAGTGCCCGTAGAGCACGGTTATCCCTTCTCCTAATCATAGAAAAACGTCCAGTTTTACGTTTGCCTCAATATTTCCGATATTTTTAAACTGCAAAATTAGGTCTCTCGTTGTTCCTTGAGGAACATTTTTTGCTAATTTGTGCCCAGAGAGCTGTTGCTAGAATTTCTATATATACATATATGTCTTTTCAGTTCTAAATTTTAAACGATATTGTTCTTTAAAGAGCCTCAAATTTGAAATTATCACGAAGTAACCATTAGATTTTTAAAATTTAATATTAAAATTTGTGTAATATTATGAAAAAGTCACGTGATCTGAAAGAGAACTTGTGACAAACTATCGCCTACTTTTATTTAAATAAATAATGTAAACTGTTTTTCTGTTGGCTATGAATGACGTGCTGTATGTACTCCGACGTCATGTTGGGGGGTTGTTTTTCATGACTATTTCTGACACCAATCTTTTGATTTAATTATTTACGAAAATAATAACAAATTATTATATTAATTACTATGAAAAATATTGCATAATTGCTATCCAATAATATAACAACGATAATTTTATTTTATTAAAAAATAAAATATTACATTTTTTATGTATTTATGTATGTATTATCTAAAATGCATGGCAAAAAAATCATGCAAACATACATAATTAATAAATTATTTGTTATTTATTGTAAAATTGCATGTAATGTTTTGTATCCACAATGCTGGATATTGGATTATCGAATTTAATTTTACAGTAGGATTGATTGTGTTACATAATCGGATCAGTTTATATCATGTAAAGTAGGTAGTTGTTTTTTTTTATTCATATTGTTGTTTATTAGTTATAATCAAATACGTTTCAAGTGGCAATCAAAATTTGGACTGTAACGTACCTACATGATTTTTTATTGAACATTTCATTAAATTGCTTGTTATCCACGCAAATTTCCATTTATGGACCCCAAATTTTAGTGTAAATATATTTATGTTTTTATAAGTAATGAAAAATACCAATTTCTGTGACTCCACTGTTTAAGAACAAAATAAACCTAATATCTACATCACCGTCACAGAAAATTAAAAAATAGTTATTTATGTATCAAGGGTACTGAATTTTACTTTTCTGTCTACCTATACGAAAAGTGAAATTTTACGTACTTATTTTCGGACGAAAAATGACACTTTTCTGAACCTTATCACTTTTCGTCCGCAAACCTTTTTCGTACGCTAAGCCTACTACGATTTTATGATTATTGCAATTGTGTGTACCACCGGAGTTGTAAATAACAAATATCAAACGAGCAAATAAAAATATTATTTTAATGATAAATTTAATTTAAATATGTGCGCAATTAATAATGAAATTAACTATACTAAAAATTATTAATTTTGACATGACTAATTGTTAATCTATGATGCCGCTGGATAAAGTTGTTTTCGAGGTTATTTTGTTGGATTTGTTTATTTTCACCTGTCAAATAGTGTTGATGTGTCTGTGAGTGTAGTGTGTCTTCCTTCAAACTAAAACAGAGCTAAGAATTAAAATTTTGTGAAAATGGCAGAAGATATATATTATCCAATCATTATTCATATAAAAAATAATAAGATTTTACGAATTTAAAAAAACGTTTATTTATTTCTAGATCTATTACGTAAAGTAAGGTAGACAGAAAAATGTAATATGTACCTCGGCAAAAAATGCATATTATAGACTCGCTTGTTTGCTTTACCTCGGCTTCGCCTCGGATAGCAAACTCAAGCTCTGCTGTAATATGCAATTTTTTGTCCTAGGTACATAAATAACTATTTCATCACGAGTATGGAATTTAGTTGCCGAAACCGTTAGGTCGAGGAAAATAAACTATATGAGTGATAAAATGGAACTTCAGTGCTGATGCCGAGTTGCATATTAAATTTTATTTGAAATCAAAAATTTGTGAAAATGAAAGAAATATTTTATTTTTATAGCTTAAGTTTATGTAACTGTCAATTTGACACTCAATGTTGCTAACCTCCGAACATTGAGGTTATCGTAAAGAACACTCAAAATTATGTTTTATTTCAATATTCTTCATCGGAATTGTTTGATTCGTTGTTCTTTCCGATTTCAAATAAAACATATTACAGCTTAACGAATAACAATAACTAATAAATGTTTATCGTCTGGTCTGTTATGGATATTTTTATTTTCTTTATGGTTAATTTAAGGGCATTTACCCCATTTTCATCTTCATATCTACCTCACTGGTCTCTTCAAGCGCAGTCACGTACAAATATTAAAATTTCATTTTCATGTGCCGTACGCGATTCCGTTTAACATAGTGGGCTGTGGTGAGCAGCATATTTAACCCGTGGGTAATTTTTCTGTTGTTTGGAGTGTTAGCGAGTTTTTGCGACGTTTCGCTTGCCACTTGTTTAGGGTTAATTTAATTTAAGGCTGATTACACCGCGGTTTCATGCTTTCAAAAGTTCATGAACTGCAAAAGTTAACTAAGGGAAATTAATCATTTTGAATTTCAGTGTTTCAAGTATTGACTTCAAGTTGAGATTATTTTCTAAAGGGTGAAAATTATTAATTGATATATTATGCTAAGTTTTTGTACTTTAATTAACTGTGTATTTACTTCAAATATTTAACATCTATTCACAAGATAAGTAATAATAATAATAATAATAATGGTGTTTAACAATAGGTACAGGATGTAAATCGAAAAGTGAGACATAGGAGTTTGACAGAAGAATTTAGTTTTTCTTTGCGCAAACGTTATTTAATTATTTCGAGCAAAAATACTTCAAATAAAAGATTAAGGTATTTAAATTTTGCATCTAAATCATATGAACCGATTATTCTAGTTCTTCTTATAAACGTAAAATTTAATCATAAAGTTACAGTTTTTATGAGCTTTTAGTCTAGGCAGCCATCGATTTATGACAAAAAATAAACAAATGCGTTTTTGGATTAGAGCAGTAAATTAAAAAATGTTTTAGTTCTAATTGACAGATAAATATAATGCATTTGTTTATTTTTTGTCATAAATCCATGGCTGCTTTTTAAATTTCTATAACTTTTATTTGAAGCATTTTTGCATAACGTTTGGCAAAGAAAAACTGAATTATCATTTTAAACGCCTATGTCTTACTTTTCCTGTACATTTGCTTCCTCTCTGTATAAAAGAATTTGTCAAAATTACTTTTGGATATGGCGGTGAAATTAGCAGACGATTCGGTCAGTAGACGATTCTCGAGAACATTTATTTATAACTTTGTTAAAAGAAGATATCCTTCAGATTTTATTATACATTTATATTCCCCATGCATTTGTTATCCTCTCTGTATGAAAGATTTAATTGTACATTATATGGAAATTTATGAAACACTTATCATTTTTATTAAAATAAAACACGTTTATTAAAAATCTTTACAACAAAAGAATTTGTCTTTGACAAAGTGCAACTACAATAGTTATATAGTCTCAATTGACAGTTAATCACCTTGACATTAATTTTTGGTAGTTTATTTGAATATGTTCACTCAAAAGCATCTTCCATATTTTATAAATTATAAAATTATCAAAAAAAAACACACACACACTGTAAACAAAATCTCTCATACAATGACAACTCACACTGTTAATACATGAATGAATGACAACTGACAGATGTAATTAAAGATCTGACGTTACATACAAATTTCTTCTGCTTCTTCTTTTCCTTATACCCAAGATGGGTGTCGGATTTTGAAATTTGTTTAGGTCCCTACGTAATCCTTTCGGTGACCGATAGTACTAAAGCAGTTAGTGTACTTAAACCGTGCTATACCCAAATCATTCAAGCAGCCAATGCACGTCATTAATAAAAATTGAATAAAAGTAACTAGATGTGTGACGTCATGTACTTGTACGTTTGCAGAGGTTTTAGAATCTTTATGAAAAGAGTTATACAGATTGCAATCTGTATTATCGACATGGTCATGAACTGTCACATCTACAAAATAAATACTATATTTTCGTCACTGTCCATTTCTATTTAAATTATTTTATAATACTAACCTTATTTATACCTATGTATGCCATATAAAGGCAATAAATAAAAGTGAGCCGAATTTCAAAGAAATATACCGAATTCTTCTGATTAATTGGAAATGCTACCTTTGGCAGATTCACAGATTTTGTGTTTGCCTTAACGGTCACGTTGCGTCGTTGTGTTGCGTTTAACATTACTTTATTATAAATAGGCCTTTACAACGCACAAAAATGTTTCAAACACGATACAAACATTTTTCAAATAATAACTTTGACAGTTTGAACATACAAATTATCAATGTTGCCAACTATAGCAACAATTAAACGAATAATATGACATCGATGTACATTATTTATATATTATTCATGTCATATACGATAAGTAATGAACTCTACTATTCATCTTAACAATAATTATATAAGGCTATACACCTTTTGACGGTTAAAAATAATTAAAATTTTATTTCATTTTTCACTATTAGTGATTTTAATGCATTAAGGTTTTTACACTAAGTGATGACGTGCATTGGCTGCTTGAATGATTTGGGTATACAACCATTGATTGCTATGCAATCAGTGCGGCAGCGGCACACTTAGCACCATCTATGTTTAACATGATAGTCGCATGCGAGTACGATTAATGCTTGATATGGTGGCATTTAAATGAATATACGCTTAGCCGGCAGGTAGATTCGAACCGAGGAACCTCAGATTTGATCAGAATATGTAGAGACATAGCGCCTTAATGCGCACGGCCTCTACACCGGTACATACAAATAAAAAAATCATTAAATAATAAAAAAAAAATTATCGTTTATTCAATCTTTCAGAAAAAAAAAAATAAATTGAAAAAAGAGTACCGGGCCTCATTATTTTTTCTACGGCCTATCTAATTTTTTTCTTATTCTAAATCATTTTAGTAACTGAGTTATTGAAGTCTCAAATGTCAACCATTCTAGAGATTCATTGCTCGTGCAACTTTGGAAAAATATTTAGAAAATTAGAGAAAAGATTACTTACAACTCTGCCTCCGTCGAGTGTGGTGGTTGTACTCGATGTTGGCATGAGCAAGTGGCAGGGGTACGGGAAGCGGTGGCGGCACCATGAGCTTGCTTTTGGACCAGATGGTCCTTACGATGACAGTGTAGCAGGCGGAGATGATTAGGGCTGGCGCCACCAGCAGCGCCACCGTAATCAGCGTCATGTACACTCGCCATTGCCATGGCTGAAGCTCGATCCAGCACTGCAGCTGACCTGGAGCACAACACCATAGAGGGGACTTAACATTGGGTTATATGTAGTGGAAAGAATGAAAAATGTAATGTATCAGGAGATCATAAATGTTTTTCTATACAGCAGGAATTATTTTCAAATCTTATTTTATACGTATGTTAATCTTGATGAAATCAAGAAGTCCTTGTGACGTCATAAACTTTTATCACCCTAATACCAAAATCCTAAATTTGTATATACACAGAAAAAAAAAACATCTAAATTGTAGTGAAATTAACAAAACAAATCTTTAATTTTCAGCATACTAATATGTTTTATTAAATTATCTAAGTTGATTTAGTTAAATTTTCTAACGGCTGAATTCACCATTCCTTGATCTGAGTTGACCCACAGATCAACGCTGATTCTGAATCAATCAAATTCACCATTAAAAATCAAGCTAATCTACTAATCAAAATCAATGATCAACTGATTCGTCCTATTCCATGAATCAAGCTTTAATCAGATCTTTGAATTCAAATTTTCACATTTATAACTATGTCAGAATTCTGGCTTGTTGTATACCTCGTCCAGATTTCATTTGAACAAATGCCTTTTAAATCCTCTGTGTTAATCCTAATCTTTGCTACTGTGAATATTTTTACGTTTCACGCAAATATAGTTTCTTCTCAAAGTACATTATATGTCTATGAAAGTTGAAAATTGCTTGTAACTATTTAAAAGGGGAAAAGTTTTATTGGGGTTTTAGAGAATCATAGTTGACCTGTAAAATTCTTATCCAAGATGTTATGCTTGCTTTAACAATGAACGCTCATTACTGAATTGAGCAACTGTACCTTGGGCATTTTTACATTTTGGCACTACCAGTTGCTCAATTCAGTAATGAGCGTTCATTGTTAAAGCAAGCATAACATCTTGGATAAGAATTTTACAGGTCAACTCTGGAACCCCAATAAAACTTTTCCCCTTTTAATTAGTTACAAGCAATTTTCAACTTTCATAGACATATAATGTACTTTGAGAAGAAACTATATTTGCGTGAAACGTAAAAATATTCACAGTAGCAAAGATTAGGATTAACACAGAGGATTTAAAAGTCATTTGTTCAAATGAAATCTGGACGAGGTATACTTATATGTAGCTTTGCCTCACGCTTCTTCTTTATCTTTATTTAAAACCTCAAAGGTTTCATTATTTTTAAATATATTTTTATTTCTTTCATTTTCACTATATTTAAGAACATTCCTTTATTAGAATCTGTGTAAATTTTTACCTATATCAAAATAAATATAATATTATTGTAGAAAAATTATAAAATATATTTCACAAATCAATTAGAAACTTACATATTAATACTTTTTAATGGAAAGTACAATTACCTCGAATAAAATTATATGACAGGTACATTAATTGTCAAAAACCAAAACAAAACTGTGAATCCGTTGTTCATGATTACTTTGTACAGAAATCAAGTTGGTGAATTAAAACAAACGTTGGTTTACGAATCAGCTTGAATGATCAGTTGACTATTAATCAACGGAATAATGGTGAATTCGGCCGTAAATGTATAAAAATAAATTAAAGTAAAATTTGATACAAAATTAGACTAAATGACTACATTTAGTATTGAATTAAACATAAATAAAGACATTAACTAAATATATATTTAAATTTTCTATTTACTTACCTAATTCATTAGATAAATTACCGAAAATTGTAGGACATAAAAAATGAAGCCAAAATATATTAAAACAAAATAACCATATGCATATTTAAATTACGATTTTTTTTACAAAATATTGATTATTTATTTCAGATTAGTTAAAATAGGCAGTTTGCGAACCTTAGTTACGTATAACGTAACGTGACATACAACTCAGAAAATGTCGTTTCTGCGTTACATAATCTACATTTCAATGGTACGGTTCTACCATTTATTTAAGTTTCGACTTGAAACACAATAAATTTCGCAAGTTATTTCTAACGTAACGTGAGAATATCCATCTTTATTCCACGTTACGTTATACGTAACTAAGGTTCGCAAACTGCCTAATGCTAAATTAAGATTTGTAAATTATACTAAATTATTAGACATATTGACTAATAAAATAATATCTAATTATAATTAGACAAAATATTAATTTTTTTTTGTACTAAATGACGTCATTACGATATGTGTGTTAAATAGAAAATTTGTCAAAGAAAAACATCTTGGCTTCTATCGGTCGAATTCACCATTCTTTGATCATAAGTTGATTCACAGATCAACTCTGATTCTGAATGAATTCAACTCACCATTAAAAATCAAGCTAATCAATGATCAATCACATCTTTGAATCCTAATTTTGACATTTATAGCCAGGTCAGGATTCTGGGTGTTGTACTCATTTGTATCTTTGCCTCATGCTTCTTCGTTAACTTCATTAAAAGCGCATTAGTTTTATTATTTTCAAATATACTTTATATCTTTCATTTTCACATTATTTAAAAACACTCTTTTATTGGAATCAGTTTAAATTTAGCCAATATCAAAATAATATCTGTAATATTACTGTACGAAAATTATGAAATATATTTTATAAATAAATTAAAAATTTGCATAGGCATTAATACATTTTAACAGACAGTACAATTGTCACGAATAAAATTACATGACAATTACATTAACTGTAAAAAACCAAAACAAAACTGTGAATCTGTTGATCATAATTCTTTGATTCAGAAATCAAGTTGGTGAATTACAACATACGTTGATCTACGGGTTAGCTTGAATCCTTAATCAGCTGATTATTAATCAACGGGATAATGGTGAATTCAGCCGTAAGTATTTGAAAACATATAAGATTAACATTTAATTTTACTCTTCCAATTGAATCGATTTTTTAATGTATTTCTGTTGTCTTATAATGTTTTCACATTCACCCAAAATAATCAGCGAGATATAATGATAATGGCTCATATTAAGAACGCACTTTAACAAAAATGCTCTGCAAAAGTAGGTCAAAGCCAAAGCCTTGCGGAGAAATAAAGAAAACAGTAGACTTTTAATATTTAATTAAGTTTGCTAAATTTTAAAAGCTTTGGTTTGCGAAAAAAATTCTAAAGTAAATATAATCAGAGGGTAATTGATATTTTAAGTCCCGCGGCTTTTCCATCTTTGGATAAAGTGTCCATTAATTTAACTACCAGATAAAATGAAAATATTGCATCAATATTAAAGTGCAAATTGACAAAATTATACACATGTCAAATATATGATGCGATTTTTCTTTTATTAAGTTATATAGTTATAGTGTGTTTCAAGATATTTGCAAATGTACCTGTTTTCGTAATGACGCGGTAGACCGCATAACAGCAGGGAATTTATGTTCCTATATATCAGGAGAGAATTATCAAAATTTGTGAAAACGATGTTTAATAAAAAACTAAAAAGTATTTGTTTATTTTTTGTATTATTTCTTCCACATAATTTATAAATAAAACTTTACTAAGATAGTTATATTAAAAGTGTAATAATTTGAATTTGTACCTACATAAAAAACAGTTTTAAACACATATTTAAGAATCTTAAGAAAAATCTGATGTGGCCAGCACATTACTTTCAGTCAATTCTATGTATTTTGTACAAATCCTATACCAAAAATTCATTGGAAAAGATGCTATATATTCAGTAAAATTGTAACACGAACATATACTATTTTCTATAAATTTCATACCGAAAGTTCATTGGAAAAGATTCTATAAACCCAATAAAATTATAACATGAACATGCATGTAAATTGCACTGACATCTGTCAATTACAATTATTTGAATATATTAGCTGTTTCTATGATTATAACAAAGCTGACTGATTTATGAAAGTTAATCTCTTTATAATTCTTTAACTCTATGTCTTGAATAAGAAGGAAAATATATAATCAAACCGAATAGACAATATGATATTCTTTCATATTGATAATCACTAATGTCAAAAAATGATATTTAACTGCGTTTTTTCAAGAAAAATTGTTATGAACTTCAAATAAGGGAACTTCCCGTTGACCAATTACAACCAAAATCTAATAAACTTTTCATATGAATATAAAGAAGAGGAATACGAAAGAATTATAATTTCTAGAATTGTAGTATTGGAGGCAGAGAAATTTTTGTCACTCACACACAAACACACACACACATACGCACACAGATACACACACATCATAAATCTAATAAAGTCGTGTTCTAGGGACCCTAAAACGTGCTTATTCATTAAAAACTCAACACCGATTTTTTTGGTCAAAGATAATACCTTCCTTATCTAAATGTGACGAAAGGTGAAAAGTACGAAAAGACAAAACAAATTGTAAAAACTTTTATAACTCAAAACTGTTTAGTTTATGTTGTTACGATCTCCTTGTTTAACACGACAGGAAAATATAAAATAGGTTTTAAGATTTTAAAATTTGTAAAACTCCTTACCTTCTATAGGCCGTTCTTCGAATAAAAACAGCTCGGGAATAGAAAATATAATACTGATTAGCCAGGCTGAAATCACCAGTGCTCGTGCTCTTCGCCCTGAAAATAAATCTTACTTTAAATATTACTTTCTTCAGTGCGGGAAAAGACTCACGCGCAATTGTTTAAAATAATTGAATTACGTTCCAAGGCAAGGGTAGATTTATTCGCCAAAGGAAGTAAAGGGACTCCTTTAACATTCCTTCTTGGATAATTAATAAAGTTTTCAGCATAGAAAGAATATGTGTATATTGAAAAGATTTAATTATAAAAAGAGTAGGTAAATCTATGAACGGGTAGTAAATTTTAAATGTTTTCATATTGTAAGGCGAGTTTCTTTATTCATCGATGAGTAGTGCGCATGAATCGTAAATTCATCACACCGTTTCTTTATTCACTGGTGTACTGCAGATGAAATTCATCATACCGTTTCTAATTACCGCGCACTATCCATCGTAAATTCATCGCATGCATCGGCTTTGACTACCGATGGATTTTACGATTTCCGATGGATTGGTAGTGGGGGGGTCTAACGAAATGTCATTTTTGACATTTGCGTTTGTTTCATGGTTGCAAGTGTAAGAATATGGGAAGAAGAAATGCATGATTCAAATAATAATAATAAAAAAACATATCTCGTTCACAACAGAAAGTAGATGGTTATAAATGTAGATAATTTTTATTATAATTATGAATTCCATATCACTGTTGCTATTGCTGTCATCAGATTCTTCCTTGTTAGATGAATCTGATGATTGCAATACAGCGACGGTTCTTTTAACCACACTTTTAACTATAAAACTTTCCATATCTGGCGTGGTGGTTAATTGTCAGTAGACATTTAAGGTTAGGAGATTCATCGCAATTTTCAGCAACCCGTTTCTTTATTCGGTCGCAGCGGCTATTCATCGGATCCATCAGCTATTCATCGTGACGTCATTTTCAATTGCTGATGGAATTCAGCGCATTAATTGCTGCTGAATAAAGAAACTCGCCCTAAAGTTGTACATCCGATAGCTATACTATAGTTTATCCAACATTTGTAAAAGTGAGCCTAAATAAAAATTTTAAATAGCTCGAGGAATAAATATTTTATTTAATTGTTTATTAAACAACTGCTATAATGGTCTGATTCAAGTAAATAAACATGGATTTATAAGGCAAAATTGAATAAAAATAAATAAGTCGGACAACAATACCAAGTCTCACAATTTTGTGAGATGAAAAACAATTTTATTTTGATATATTTATAATGACGTAAACACTCAGTTTTCTGGATTTATTTACCCGTTTTTCGCTTGTTTTGATATTACTGTATTTTTCTTCCTTGAACTAATTATTAATTCACCTATAATTGACTGCATTTCCTCCATTCAGTATATGAATTCTTTCTGATTAATTCATTACTCCATCTGTTGCAATAATTTCCTCATCATTGATGTAACATTTTCGCTAGGTTGAACTTAACCTTCAATTAGGTATTGAATGTTAGTCTCGCATAACACGGTTTTGCATTGCACGAAATTTTCCAGCCCTGTGGCGTATTTATGAAACAATTTAATTTACCTGTTTTAATAATTGTTATTTATAATGTATAATGAGTCCCTTCCCTTACCTCTAGTTAAAAGACGGGAACAAAGATATGCAATACGCGCAGAATAAACATAACCTGCCTAAGGTCTTAGCATCGTAAAGAAGGGTTAAAGGATTTTGGGTTTGTGCTTTGCGCTACACAAACACGCGGTTCCTAATGATAATGATGCAGAGCAAAACGTTTCGGGTGGATATTATTTAAATATACTAGAGGCAAATATAAACCAAACATATTAAACAGGTGTCTTGTTGGTAAATTTCATAACTAAGAGAATTTTTTTTATAAAACACTTGTGATAAGGTGAGGGCAGTACAATAACAAGCAAATTACTTTATTACAAACTCTTCTAAATTATAGTTCCAATATCAATATTTCATGAGGTAATAAAAATTTCTGGATTGCAGTCACAATTTTTTTTTATTTAAATTCTCGGGTCGACCGGTTTCGAGCTCCACATGAGCCTTCCTCAGGAGCTGAACAGTATTTACAAAACATTACAATTTAATAATCAGAAATAACAAAAATTATAAATTACTTACATGAGAATTAAGAAAATTTTAGATACATGGCAAAAAAATGAAAACGTAAGTGTAACATAAAGCACATGGATTTCGGCAAAAGATAAAAAAATAAATTATATAAAACTTTTATAAAAAACTAAGAACAAATGTTATACGTGAACCACACTCATGGAACTACTTAAGTAAAGTATTAGCATGTTAAGACACTTACTAAAGTCAAGGTTTTTTATTGTTTAATTAAGTAAAATATTTTAAATTTATTTTAGTACAATTTGTTTTTTTTAATAAAAAAAAAAATATTTTTAACGATGAGAAAAATGTATTTTATGATTAAGTTTTATCCTTATTTTTTAAGCTATGTTTTAAGACGTTGGTGTATATTTTACTAATGTACATAGTATCAGTCCTGAAATTAACATTATTTTTATCCTGCTGTACGTGTAGCATTTCTAGTGTCAACCGTTTATTAAGATTTTTTTCCCTGTCAAGTATTTTTGTTTCATTAAATTTAAACTCGTGATTATTTTTTATAGCATGGTCTACCAGAGCGCATTTCCCCGTTACTTGTTTTGTTCTTTGCGAAAAACAATTTCTCCTGTGCTCATCTAGTCTAGTTTTTAGATAACATTTTGTTTGTCCCGTATATTGGGCCACACAATCCTTACAAGGTATTTTGTAGACCACGCCAGATTGATATTCATCACTATATCCAGTCAAGGAACTATTTCTATCATCAATATTTCAACTTTGTCAAAATTCTGATTACAACTAATTATTATTTTACCCATAACTATATCTGTTTAGTCTGGATGTCAGCCGCTTAGAAATTTAGTGTGTTGACAAATAAGTCTGTACGTTATTGCAATCCTACGCGTAGGGTTGATAGTTGGCTATGGATGCCGTATACTACCCTACACCCTTCATGCTCTCCTGATAACGTCTGTTAGTTTTTAGTTAGCTGAAAAGTCGAATTTAGATACCCATAATATTTTTATAACAAATATACACCGGTTAGTTAATTTAGTTCAAAATTTGGTTGGTAAAATGTAGGGTTAATTTATGCCTAAGTATAAATTTATATCTAAACTGACATTTTATCCTTACTTTTTGGAGGAAACGGCCCTTAATCAATGGGCCCATAAACCAATTTTTAAAAATATTTTTGAATGAAAGTTCGTTTAATTTTGAAGCAATTCGTGGTATCAAAAAGTCATAATTGTTTTTTGTATAACTGCATTTGATTTTTAAAGAAACCTATAGCTATCTTTCTCATACCAGTTTCTGTAGTAGGCTGCGCGAGAAAGATACCAATAGTGTGACGTCATCTGTGGTCCTGGAAATAAATTCAAATATCTCGCAAAGTAATTATTAAAAAAATGATTTTTTTTATCTTAATCGTTATTTATTGAGTCGTACTTTAAGGATAAAGTGTACATTTTATTATTTTTTGTTATGGTTCGTACTAACGGTTTATGTATTTGTTTTTTGTAAGCACACATGTAAATTTGACTTAGATAGTTGTGTCTATATTCGATTAAAGAAAAAATATATGTAATGCTTACACAGAGTCGTTTCAAGCACTTCTTGCATAAAAAATCTAAACGAAATAGGAGTAAAAAGTTTGAAACATGAGCAGTACAATTAAATAATAAGTTATTTTTACTACAAAAGTAAAAAGTGCTATATTATTTACATGAAGAAAAATTTTATACAAGCCATAAGTGGATATATAATTTCTTAGGAGTTGAAATATTATATTTTCTATTTGCGTTGTATACAAAAAATATTTCGACCTTTGTAATAAAAACAATATGAAAAAATTACTAGCAAATATTGGAATTTTATAATTTGATTTGAAAATATATGAAAAATGAACAAAATGAAGAAAATGAAAACAATGTAGGTACACCAAAAATTGCGGTAAGGATGCATGAGTACAACAAAAATTTGAGAAAACATTCCACAATTAAAAATAACAGTAATAGAAAAATTAATTGTATGCAACTTTTATTCATCAAAATAATCCATAAATTTTTGACAGAGACAAAACTAGCTTCTTGTACCGTGGATAAAACAGACCCAATCTGTGACAATGTGATGACAGAACATATATAAACTCTTCTAAATTATATATTTGACAATATTTCCACTCTGTTATCTCTGTAAGTTAAAGTTCTGTTTAGAAATAATTATCATTTTTCCCATAACTCTCTCTTTTAGTATGCATGTCAGCCGCTTAGACATTTAGTGTATTGATAATTAAGTCTATAAGTTATTGCCAGTCTAAGTGTAGGGTTGATGTTTAGCCATGGATGCTGTATGATATCCTTTCACCTCGCACACCTCAGATATGCTATCCTGAAGATTATAACCGTTTGATTTTAGTTAGTCTACCTATATTAAAGATTCATGTTGGAAGGACATGCAGTCGATGGTTGAGTCTTGACAGAGATAATAAAACTGCTCGCTAATCACACTTAATCAATTGTTCATACTATCGGTCAATGTCTTTAATGTGATAAAATGACTCCAAGCCATTACTGGCTAAAACAAAAAAGTCAATTTTTTCGTATCTTACTGAATTAGAAAATTAAATTCCTCTTCGTAACTACTTCACACAGTCCCTAAACTGTTTCCAAATAAATTAGAATCGACCCTCATAAAAATATCTCTAAAATATATAAGCTATGGAGACGACATCCAAATGCCATACTTACAGCTACCGGTGAAGTTCATCGGGTGTGTTATGGCATCATATCGATCTATGGAGAGGGCCACCAGGACATACGTGCTGGAGTATGTAACAGTGGCTTGCAAGAAGCGGATGACCTTGCAAGCGACGTTTCCCGCGTACCACGCCACTGTCATTCGCCAGATGATGTCTGTCAGCACGCTGATCAATCCTACTGTCAAGTCTGGAACGGAAGAATAATGGTAATATGGTAATTTGCGGACTGTAATGTGGTGAATTTAATCGCGCAAATGAAGTGTGGTCATTTGTATCGCTCACTCACAGAGTGATCACATAGAGTGAGAATACTAATCACGCTGAATTTATAATCTACATCAACGAGCTATAAGTAAATATAGAGTGGCGGATGAGCGCTGCTGGCCGTATACACTTGGACGCCATGTCTACTATAAGCTGCCAGGCAGGTTGCAGCCTACCAGTAATATTTCTGAATTATTTTTAACGAAATAATTTACCTTTTATGTTAGAATTATAAATATAAATAATGCAATTTGTGGCGAAAAGTTTTATTCTGACATATATCATATTTCGAAATAAATAAATAAATAAATTAATACATATTTAGTTTCACAGATATATAATATGGATGATGTGAAACTATTGATAAATTAATATAATTTAAGAATTTTTAATGTAAATCCTTATTTTGTTATAATATTTTACGATAATAAATAACAATTAATATGAAAAATGTAACTGAATTAATACAATATATTGAAAAAGTAGCAAGGTAGGTAGATAGATAGATACATAAAAACGAAAATAGTGAAAATTAAATTATATATTTTATTATGACAATAATAACGTATATAAAAAATATAACATATAA
This sequence comes from Ophonus ardosiacus, assembly GCA_943142095.1. Lineage (NCBI taxonomy): Eukaryota > Metazoa > Arthropoda > Insecta > Coleoptera > Carabidae > Ophonus > Ophonus ardosiacus. The sequence goes on along the minus strand of OW964832.1, from coordinate 36,892,300 downwards.
AATACAATAACAAAAACATATTCTTTAAATAAAATAAACAAAATTGTGAAAATAATCACTACATATATGAAATAGAAAATAATGTTTTTATTGACCTTTAAATATGATTTTTTTGGTCAAAAATTGTCGAATGGTAGTTCCTTGAATATCTGTAGAAACAGTCCTACTCTTTACACAAAAAATTGATTACCTATAATAATTGTTCTTGTATTTATTTTAATTACAACAGAAATTTTTGTTTCAATAAAGAAAATTTGATTGTAATAATAAATATCAGTAATTACATAAAAATAAATTGATTATATTCGTTGTTCGATTTAGGCGAGAAACTATTATCAGACTACAGGCGGTAAAATCGTAAATCCCTCGCTAATTAAAACTTTGAGTTAAAATTTTTGAATATAAAATTTACCTGTGAAACGACTTGCAACTATTTCTAATTTGTCTGTTTCCACACTGAGGAACAACACGCTTTGCGGGCATTTTTAATAAATAGTGTAATAAGCGCTGAGAAAAACATCGTATAGCGTCTGAACTGAGCGCTCAGTTATAGTAATGGTCGCCGACCTAAGCATTCAACTGTGTACGGGTAAAGTACGCGTTCAGCATGCGATGCGCCACTCTATATTTACTTATAGCTCGTTGATCTACATAAAAATGTACTCCTATTAACATGGACTGTACTAGTACTACATAGTTAATAGATGACACTTGGATATTCTTTAGTTTGGGTACATTTACTGTATGTTGCACTATCGTCTTATCCACTAAAATCTGGATACGCGATTTTTAGCATGATTCCAATACCTCTCTTAGCGAGAGGTAACAATTACATGGTTGAATTCAGAAAAAAGACTCTATTAGATGGGTCACAAAATAAATATATACCATCCCATTTACAAAAATATAACATTATAATGTAACATGAGAACCGCTGGTTAAAAAAAAAATATTTTTTTCTCTATTCGAATGACCCCCTTGGTTTTCTATAAAATTTTCTTATACTATTTTAATTATCTTTGATAATATACAAATTATTTGAGGTATATGTATACTGCAATCATTACCACTTATAAAATAACAACTATTCATTGTTAAATATTAAGCACATTTTGCTGTTTATTCACTTGAACAAATGCTTTTAGAAACAAAAGTCACACAACACACATAATACGACGGTAACATAAAACAAACGCTGCTACTGCATATGACAGCTAGAGGACTCATTTGTTCATGTAAAGAGCACTTAATCGTTAAATTTAATTTAACAGGTTGTGTTATGTTAAGCGTATAAATACATGCATACGAGAATACATAACAATTAACGGACGTAGACGTTCAACATGGGAATATATTTTTTCCAAATATTGTCTGTCTTATAAATCTTTATTAGGTGCTTTATAATCTTTTTTATATAGAATTTTAGAGTATAAAATTTCCACTGCCTAAAACGAAAAATATGCTCTTACTGTAATTTGTACATACCACAAAACGTTCTTATTACTTATTTAAAAACTTACAATCGAAATTTTTGATCCCGATCAACGCCAAATATTTCAAATTTTAAATGGCACAAAAGTGACCCCTGTGGTGCATTCTCCACGCCAGCAATGAGTGCCCGTGAGGCGAGGTCTGGTAAGCTTCTGAACGGTACAAATATGTCATCATCATTACCGATATCTGTGAAAACAGACTGGCACACCCAGAAATGGGTAATATGCAGTGATGATATATTAATTAATTAATTAATTTATTTATATTAAAGAAGTTACACCTCTTGTTATTGTTTCGTGGTAAACACTTTTTACCTCCCGCTATCCTTGGTAAGGGAGGTATAGGGATCGTGTTAAAAATCGCATGTCTAGATGATGTCTGTATGTGTGTAAGTGCGTGTGTATATGGAATTTGTCAACGGTCAACGCTCTAACTCAAATACTTTCATTCAGAAAATTCTAAAACCATTAGATTTTAGTGTAAATCGGATAACCGGAAATGGCCCTTTACTTGAAGGTCATAGTGGTTTTTCGCTAAAAAATAGCATTAAATGCAGGGCATCGAACCCGCCAAAAACTGGGTTCGGTTTAGGTTCAGGTTAATTTGTTTTTTAAAAGATGGGTTCGGGTGCGGTTCTGGTTCAAGCATTAATAAAATTTGCGGTTTTGTTCGCGGTTCAGGTTCGAAATAATGTAAAATGAGAGCCGGAATTTACGCAAAACGCAACAAGAAACGAACACAATTTTCACGAAAAGTCAGCCCAGACAACAACGCAGACGCCTAAGACGTCGATTATCGGCTGTAGTTACTTTTCGAACTAAAAATTAACCTGAACCGGAGTTGAACCCCGAACCTGAATTTTAATACTCGGTTCGGTTTCGACACAGGTTCAATTAAAAATGTATCTGAGGTTCGGTTCTCGGTTTGGGTTCCCTAAAATGTTACGGTTTGGTTCCGGTTTGGGTTCGGTTCAGGTTCGCGTTCGATACCCTGATTAAATGTCAATTTTTCGCACTTTGTCATCATGAAAATGAAAGATTATTGAATTTTTTACAGATAAATTTACAAAATAATCTTTTTTATAAATCTAGAAACCTAAGATAAACACAATTCCTTTGATACGCAGTTCATATTTGAAATGTGACAGATAAATATCACTCACAAAGAACCTATCATTTCAAATTGCTAATGGTGACATTTTAAAAAGAAAATAGTGGATAAAGTAATATTTATATGCAAAGAAACTTATTATAGTTTGCAGCATTAGTAAATATGTAGGTATGCATTTAAATTAATAAAAATTAAATAGCAGGAGATATTGTGTTGGCCACATCAAATTTTTATTAAAAATCTTTAAACATAAAATTGGCACTTAGATCTTGCTGAACTTAAAAATAAAATACGTTATTAAAAACATCGTGTTGACAAGAGTGACAAGATATATGTCATTTTTCAAAACCTTACACTAACTACATAAATAGCCTACATCAAATAAATCATTTCCAGCAATTTGTACCTCATAATTTGTCACGTGAAAATTGAGGAAACAGACGAGAATGTTTTTATTTATTTACTTTCTATTTATACTTAGTGTCATCCACCTTCTCATAGGAAAAACGTCCCAGTTAATAAAGTCTCACGCCTATTTGGCGGCTTTTGCGGAAAACAGCGCAATTCTTGTCGTAATACGAAACCGATATCTCTCCCACACGTATCTGTAAACGCCGTAAATGCGGGGAAGCAGAAACTTTACGAAGTTTTCATATCAATATTGGCGAAGAGTAAGGGGAGGAATGTACGATGTGTTGCTCTAATATATGAGACAAAGTGGCGGTTCTCGAAAGGACAAAGTTTCTCTTCACAATGGCAAAATAATAAATTATTGGCAATTTTGATAGCGCTTTTATTTTTTACAATTTTGTGAGAACTGAATCTTTGACCCCAATATTTTAAAGAGGTTTATTGTCTTTGAAAGATTGTAAAATATTTTATGTTTCATAAGATTCATTTTTGGTTTACAGGTAAACAAGTAGTAAATATGATATATTTGTGGCATATTGCGAGAACAACCAATGTTAATACATAAATAAGAAGGATTGCAATCAATTAAAAAAATTGATACCTCCCGGCATTTAATTTTCATAAATTCAACTATATACCTACATATCTATTAGTGCAAACTACATATATTTATATTACTTTGCACTTTATTTTTAAAATGTCACCATTATTCATTCGGTTACTGCAGAACTTCTTTGCCTAATTATAAATAAAAAATATTGAGAAAATTCAATTGAAATTTAAATAAATTTGATTTTTATAATTATTTTTCAGTAGGCTATGTAGGAAAAACATTATTGAGCTTAAATTCAAACGAAACATAAATATTTGTTAATAGCTTTATAAATAGTTTTATTTCTCTTCTAAAAAAATCAATTTGCCAAAAAGCGGTTTTTGTTTTTCATTTATAGCTTTCTGAAAAATAATTTTAAAAATCTAATTTAGTTAAATTTCAATTGAATAGTTCTCAACATTTTTATGTAAAGATATGATATGATTACATGTTTGAATTTAGACAAAAATATTCTATCGAATGCGTGTAGGTAATATACAGGGTGTCTCAGGACGAGCTTACGCTATCTATATTTTAAATACTATTTAATATAATTTAACGAAATTTGGTATCTAGGGGTTATCCAACATGCCCGTTTTAACTAAAATATTTTCAAAGCAGTAGCACTTCCGGTTTGACCGGAATTTGACCTCAACTTTCTTATTTTAAATGGAATACGCTATATTTTATTTTACCATTGAATGTAGCGGAAAAATTTACATACGAAGCAATATAAACATTTTACTCATTATCAACTACTTCCGGCGTTATTCAACTTTTTTGATTTTTTGTCTGAAATCCGGCACATTTTCAAAACTCTGTATATCGGGAACGAGATCGAATTTTTATAATCTGAAAAAAGCCTTTTATAAAGGAGACTTTAAGCTACATTATCCTCGATTATTTATAAAAATGTGACGGGTACGTTACACCAAAATTACAGTTGACAAACTTCAAAAAAGACAAGTTTTTTAAATGGAACCCCCCCTTTTTTATTACATAAATGTGTTCTACGGCAAAAAATAAGGGTACTTTATGTAACATGTCCTATGTTGAAAGTTGATAGAATTTCAGTAAATTAGAAAAACATGTAATTTGGGTATAATTATTTTATTAATACGGATAAGTAAGCCATGGAAAAACAATGTTTTACAAACTCATCTACTTGATTTCTTAGATAATTTACCGTTGGATCAAAGGAATTTAATATGGTACCAGCATGATGGCGCTCCACCCCACAATAGCCATAGAATAAATACTTTTATAATTATACCCAGATTACATGTTTTTCTAATTTACTGAAATTTTGTCAACTTTCAACATAGGACATGTTACATAAAGTACCCTTATTTTTTGCCGTAGAACACATTTATGTAATAAAAAAGGGGGGGTTCCATTTAAAAAAATTGTCTTTTTTGAAGTTTGTCAACTGTAATTTTGGTGTAACGTACCCGTCACATTTTTATAAATAATCGAGGATTCTTCTATGGATAATGTAGCTTAAAGTTTCCTTTATATAAGGCTTTTTTCAGATTATAAAAATTCGATCTCGTTCCCGATATACAGAGTTTTGAAAATGTGCCGGATTTCAAACAAAAAATCAAAAAAAGTTGAATAACGCCGGAAGTAGTTGATCATGAGTAAAATGTTTTTATTGCTTCATATGTAAAATTTTCCGCTGCATTCAATGGTAAAATAAAATATAGCGTATTCCATTTAAAATAAGAAAGTTGAGGTCAATTTCCGGTCAAACCGGAAGTGCTACTGCTTTGAAAATATTTTAGTTAAAACGGGCATGTTGGATAACCCCTAGATACCAAATTTCGTTAAATTATATTAAATAGTATTTAAAATATAGATAGCGTAAGCTCGTCCTGAGACACCCTGTATATGTACACATGGTAGGTGGTCACTTGATATACGGGAACTAGCTGAATGTTGTAACTTCATATGCAGGCTGTTTTAAAGAAAGTGTAAAAAATTTTTAGAGCATATAATACTGACAAACATGAGTAAAAAATCTAATGTGGCCAACACAAAACCTCCCGCTATTTAATTTTTATTAATTTAAATACATACCTACGTATTTACTAACGCTGAAACGCTGCAAACTGTTCCATTGCATAAAACTATTGCTTTATGTACTATTTTCATATCGTTCGAACTGTCAGAAATTTAATTTTATAGGTTACAGAATGTGACAAAATAATAATAATAATAATAATAATAATAATAATAATAATAATAATAATAATAAAAGTTATTTAAATGTTAGATTTTAAAAATAATACCTGTGTAGTGATTTAGGTGCAGAATTGGATTATCTGTAACTTTTAATTATTTAAAACTGAATTTCTGACAGTTCAAACGATAGGCATTTCTTTGTAACTTTATTTCAATTTCGTGGGTATCGCTAGAAATGAGCAATATTTTTATACAATATCAAATTAGATTTTACAAGTTACCAAACGTGGAAAATTAAAACTGTTTACTGATTTAGGCGTAGAATATAATTATCTGCAACACCTATTTGAAACATTTTTTCTAAAATTAATTGGGGACTTTTTGAAAAACTGTTTTCCTATGTTAAACGCCTTGGCCAGATTTTTAATTAACATACTGTATATATATGTTAAGACAACCCCACCACTATAAATTCCTACGAGCCGCCACTGTGTTACAGACTGTATGAAACTGTTATTATATTCTTACCTGCAATGGCGAGCTGTTTGATGAAAAAGTTCATCCTAGACTTTCTGCTTTTGTTGAGCGTAAGGGTAACTAACACTGCCGAGTTTCCAATCACTATCATCACAAAAAGGATCCACAGAATTGTGAATTGTTCAGTCTGGAACAAATATACCAATCTGTTAATATCACTCTGTTTAAAAATACATTTAAATTAAACAGATGAGATTTTTTTATGAAAAGATAAACAAAACTCAATATTTGTACGCAAATATGAATGAAAGGGATTTTAATAATTTCAAATAATCAAATAAACTGGATTTTATTTTACCTCTAAAATTATATGAGAATTATCAAATGGCTATGTTCAATGTTGAAAATTTTATATAAGGGTAGGAAATATATTCTTCGTTACATCCGTGAACTTCATCGTTATAAAAGAGAGATAAACATACGAAAATGTCCTGAATTCAAAATTTATGCGTCTTTTTAAAAAACAGATTTCTACATTTTTATTTACATAAAAAATGTATTACAACTATTACTAATTATTCTGTGCTGTACTTTACTCTTTTATTCCAAGAAAGTTTGTCCTTTTTGCGGGTAACGTTTTGTAATATTTCTTTTCAGTTATAAGTTCGCAAAACACTTTTAACGTTTTATTCCTTTATTATAATACTCTTATAAGGTTTTTCTGCATTGTTCGTTAGAAATACATTTTGTTGTTTTTTTTTACTTCCTTTGTTAAAGGAGGCATAGGGATCGTGCTTAAAATCGCATGTCGAGATTTTGGTAAATGACCACGTTTTCAGGTCCCCAGAATTAGATTTTAACATTTCCACGATGATGTCTGTATGTGCGTATGTGTGTAAGTGTGTGTGTGTACGGATTTTGTCAACGGTTAACGCTCTAACTTAAATACTATCATTCTGAAAATTCTGAAACCTTATATTTCTATCTTATTCTAATATTAATTATTATTATTTATTAAATGTATTATTTTCGCGATTTATGTTTTTATAAAAAAGAGATTAAAGATTATTAAATTTTCTTTAGGTATGCATTCATAATTTTTCTATATATTTTAGAGATAAATTTATAAAATAATTTATTTTATAAATCCTGGAGCCTGTGTTCTGACAGATAAATGTCACTGTCAAAAAAACCTATCATTTGAAATTATTAATGGTAACGTTTTAAAAATTATAGTTATATTATACGAGAATGCAAAGGAACATAATATACTTTCCAAGATCAGTAAATATGTATAGGTATTTATTTAAATTAATAAAAGTTAAAAGAATAATAATAACAACACTCGGTTTAGTTTCACAAGAAAAGTATATATTTCATCATCATCAGAAGTACTGACGGGAAGTATAGTGCTGACAGATTTTTACCTTCCGTCACCTTTAGGTAAGGAAGGTATTGTCTTTGGTCAAAAAAATCGTTGGTGGGTTTTTAATGATTAAGCACGTTTGATAGTCCCTAGAATACGAATTTACTATTTTTTAGATGGTATGTATGTATGTTTGTATGTATGTGTGTGTGTGTGTGTATGTATGTGTGTCCGTGTGTGACAAATTTTTCTACGACGATAACTCGAATACTACAATTCTAAAAAAATACATTCTTATGAAGAGCTGATTAAATTCTGGTTATAATTGATCCACCGGAAGTACCCTTATTTGAAGTTTTTAACAGTTTTTCTTAAAAAAGCGCAGTTAAATATTATTTTTTGACATTTTTTGTCTTATAAATTTTAAAGAAAATATTCTTTTCTATACGGTTTGATTATAAATTTTCCTCCATATTCAATAGATATATAGAGTCAAAGCATTATAAAGAGACTAATTTTCAAAAATCAGTTATCTTTTTATATCAATTATCCATTTTATTTCAATATTTTTATTTCTAAAAATTCACACAGTTGTTCAAATACAAATGCGTACACTTACGTAACATTCTCTTTACTATCAAGTTTATATCTCTATCCATTTTTGAATTTTTGCCCTAAAGTCAATATACCCCACATTTAGATAATAACTTCAAAATTTTAAAAAATCTACGTATCTAGATACTCCTCAATACGCTGATTCCAAATTTTGAAACCGCAAGTCGATATCAACCGGTTCATTTTTTATGAATAAAAGCTTGAAAACCCCTGAAAATGGCCAAAATCTGAAAAAATCATAAGGGGTACACCTTAGATTTTTGCGATTTTTGGCCATTTTCAGTTATTTTGCTTTAGAGATTGTATGCGGTGTTCAAAAATTCTGAAAATTGGTGTACTTATGTAATTTTGCCCGTAGAATCAAATGGTGATGTCGCCATATTCATATCTAGGCCCATTTTTGGATTAATACCCAAAAATGGGTATTTTTGAGCAAAACTTTGATTCTAAATATCTCGAGAATGAAAAGAGATATTGACCTGCGATTTCAAAATTTGGAATCAGCGCATTGAGAAGTATCTAGATATATTTCTAAAAATTTTGAAGTTTTTATCTAAATATGGGGTATATTAACTTTTGGGGAATAATTCAAAAATGGGTAGTGATATAAACTTGGTAGTAATATTATTTGATTGTAAAGAGAATGTTATGTAAGTGTACGCATTTTCAGAGTATTTATATATGAGTATACATAATATATATTCATGTGATAATTTTATTGGATTTATAGAATATTTTCCAAAGAACTTTCTGTATGGAATTTGCAAAAAATTGTATTATGTTCGTGTTACAATTTTACTGGATATATAGAATCTTTTCCAATGAACTTTAGGTAGGGGTTTTGTACAACAGATTTTTTAAATATTATTACAGATACTAAAAATACAATATTTATTTTTATTTGTTGTATTTTCCTGCCAACTGAGATTCAATACTACTCATTAAAATTTATAATACTCGAGAAAATATGATAAAGTTTTTGAAAAGCGCTCTTGATGTCATCTACATACACCTTCTAGAGAGAGATATTATTTGTTTGCTGCGAAATAGAACTATGATTGACCAACAAAGCGAATATAGCATAGGGAGAACCGTATAATTCACATAGAACCTTTCATCACTGACCAAGTGTTTTTGTTTGTTTTGCATTAATTTAAAATGTAAATCAAAGAGCTGTTTATTAATATCAGGTAACTCAATTATTTGTAATTTGATCCAATATGGCGTCTATATAAAACAGTGATACAAAAATTTGAGCGCCGTCGTTCGAAAGGAAATAAAAAAAGTGTCCTAAAGATGTGCAAACCAAAATTCCACATTATTTTATATTTAGACGTTATTTGTAAAAATAAAAATCTGTTGTGGCCAGCACAAGACCTCTCGCCATTTTCATATTAGGCTATATAAGTATTGTATTGCACTTCGCTTTCGAACCGTCGTTTTATAACAAAATATTACAGAACTTTACCCAAATATTGTTTTTTATTGTATTTAACATGTCTTCTGCACACATATAATTCTAATTATATCTGTTTTTCATTGTATGAGGAAGTTTCTAAATGCCAGAGATTGTTCCAATTCATTAACCAGATTGGCGGTATTTCTGATGGATATATGCATTTTACCACAATTTTACCTATAATTTCAAATATTTAATTAATAAAACAATAAGAAAGATTAAATATACTTCCCAGAAAAAGCTATCACAATGTCACTAAAACTATTAATTTTTGACACTGACATGTGTCATTTACAAACTATATTGTAAACATTGGAATTTGTCAACTGGTTTCCTTAGTGCCTTAGCCTCTGCGATTAGATTACTCTATAAATTTATAGTGTCTTTATCTCTAAATCTATACAAGATATAATAAAAATTTTAAGTGTATTAGATGGAGAATTTTATGTTCTTCAATATTTTTCTAAGAAACTACTACTTCCGGTTGTTCAATTTAAATATTTTTTAAGTCTTATAGTTTTTGAGGAATCGTGTCTACAACATCCAGACATACACACATCCACACACACACACAGACATCATTTTAAAAATGTTATAATCGGAATCTAGGAACCTTCAATCGTGCTTATTCAATAAAATCTGGATATGCGAATTTTAGCATGAATCCAATACCTCTCTTAGCGAGAGGTAAAAATCAGCAAAATTTGAATTTTTGCATTTATTTATCTATGAATTTTTAGGGAAAAACAAATGCAAATCAAAATGGTCTACTAATGGGGCAATTTGCCCTAACTGAACAACAAATCTCTTATAGTTTCCGAGATCCAAATGGTAAACCTGGAAAAATGGACACCTGCATGTGCGACAACTATCTGATACATTAATGTCCATTTGCACCGGTTCTAGTTAAATTCGTAACTACAGGTTAACGAAAAAAGCGCATATCGAAATTCGACAGTAATGTCTAATAACCCATTTGACATTTTAATTCGATACGATATTGTCAATTGAACCAACAGTTAAAATTTAACAAGAGGTGCAAATGGGTATAATTCAATAAGTTTGTAAACTGTAGGTTTTTAAATAAATAAATCAGTTTGATAGTACAAAAATCCCAACTCGGAGTAGGCTATGAACAAAAATACGAAAGCCAATTTAAAAGTATTTAATGAAATATTAATTTGAGACTAGATATTGTCAAAAATGTTGTCTAACGAAAGCAAAGCTTTTCTTCTTGAATTATTATTTTGGAAAATAAATATATTAAAAAACGGTCTCCTTCTTTATTATCTTTTCTCAAAATTACAATCAATTACGATCAATTTTGACAACTTGAGTTTTGAATTGAATAATGATCAGACATATGTTTCTGGGTTCATAGCCTACTTAGGGTTTTTTCTGAACACACTGCATTATAAAAATGAAATAAAATTATCCGTTGATGTTTTTATAGTTTTCTAGTAGTATACCACATAATAAAATTCAAATTTGAAGCGTGTGGAAGCAATAAAACTATTTTAATATCCTGGTAGCAAAATGAATCTGTCAGTTGAACAAATGATATTTATTATAAAGCCATCATCGCTAGACCTCCGCGCCAGACCGGTGGGACGAATGAATTTATTGCTCAATAACATTTAATTACATCTATATTAGATCAGTGTATGAAAATTAATTTAGCTCTCTGGTGGGGCTCAATCAATCTTGGAAAACAATTAATTTTAAATCGTTAATAACCATTTTAATTACACTTTAAACCGCGCGGCGAGTTGTGAATTCCATAAATTTATTTAATTATCTAACGCCTGCTGTGAACTTGGCAGTAAACACTCATAACTACCGGAATGATGCTGAGGATCGGATTATAATCTCCTGATTGAGGAGAGAGAAGAGAAGATAGATTATGTGAGTTCTAACAATATAGTAATGGGATTGTTTATATTTTTAACCAATTAGAATTGTGGTTTTAGGTTGCAATTTTATTTTCATAGCCATGAATTTGTTAGACGCTACTGAACAAGATGATTTTTTAATAATATAGGGAATGTTTTTTACTACAAAAAAATAAAACAAACAAATTTAGAAACATTTATTTCTACGTATAGCCGAATTCAGCATTAATCCGTTGAATAATAATTAGCTGATTAAAGAATCAAGCTGATCCGTAGATCAACGTATGTTCTAAGGGACGGTTTTTCAATATCTGGTTAAAATTTTAACTAAGAGTTAAATAAACAAAACTGAAACGCAATGAAGTGTCAAATGACAAAACGATGCAATATTGTTTACTTAACTAGAAGTTAAATTTTTAACCAGAGATTGAAAAACCAACCCTAATTCACTAACTTGATTCCAAATCAAGGAATCAATAGAATCCTGACATTCACAAAAAAAAAATAATTGAAATTTTGTATTAAATTATAATTAGATATTATTTTATTAGGCAATATGTCTAATAATTTAGTATAATTTACAAATCTTACTTTAGTATTTTAACTAATCCGAAATAGATAATAATATTCTGTAATTTAAATATGCAAATGGTTACTTTAATTACTTATTTTATTTAATTTTACTATATTTTGGCTTAATTATTTTTGTCCTACAATTTTCGGTAATTTATCTAATGAATTAGGTAATTAAATAGAAAATTTAAGTACACATTTAGTTAATTTCTTTATTTATATTTAGTTCATACTTATTACGATATAAATGTAATCATTTCATCTAATTTTGTATTTAATTTTACTATAATTTGTTATTACAAATTTAGAAAATTTAACTAAATCAACTTAGATATTTTAATGAAACATATTAGTGGGCTGAAAAATAAAGAATTTATTTAGCTAATTTAACTACAATTTAAATGGTTTTTTACCTCCCGCTACCCTTGGTAAGGGAGGTATAGGGATCGTGCTAAAAATCTAATATCGAGATTTTAGTAAATGACCACGTTTTAAGGTCCCTAGAATCCATTTTTAACATTTTCACGATGATGTCTGTATGTGTGTATGTGTACGAATTTTGTTTGCACTCTAACTCAAATACTATCATTCAGAAAATTCTGAAACCTTGTATTTTTACCCTATTCTAATAGAAATAGAAGCTATTAGATTTTGGTGTAGATCGGATAAACGGAAATGGTACTTTACTTGAAGCTCATAATGGTTTTTCTTCAAAAAATACCATTAAATGCCATTTTTTCGAATTTTATGTCTTATAAGAATTAAAGATTATTGAATTTTCTACAGGAATACATTAATACTTTTTCTATATATTTTACAGATAAATTTAAAAATATTTTTTTTATTAGTCGCGAAGCCTAAGTTAAAAAATATTCCTTTGTTACACAGTTCATTTCAGTAAATGTCACTGTCAGAAAACTTATCACTTCAAATTAATAATAGTGACATTTTAAAAAGAAAATAGTAAATAAGGCAATAGTGTTCTGCAATGGAACAGTTTGCAGCGTTAGTAAATACGTAGGTAGGTATGTATTTAAATTAATAAAAATTAAATAGCGGGAGGTTTTGTGTTGGCCACATCAGATTTTTTTTTTCTGTGTAGCTATAAAATCAAAATTAGGATTCAAAGATGTGACCAGAGCTTGATTCATGGAATATGATGAATCAGTTGTTTATTGATGTTGAAATAGATTAGCTTGGTTTTTACTGGTAAATTTGATTGATTCAGAATCATCGTTGATCTAAGGATCAACTCATGATTAAGGAATGGTGATAGCTCCTATATAATAAAACGAATATACCTTTTTGCATAGTGGTAAACGCAAATGAACGATACGAAAAATCACATTATTGTTTCCAATTGTTCTATCTGTTCTAAAACAGTTAGTTGAATTGGTTAATAGTTTTAGTAGTTCTCGTTCACAAATGAATAACCTATAGTTCTAGTTACTGTAAGTCCCTCTGTCCAAGTGGGTTAATGGAGCGAAACCTGGATTAGGAAACGGCAAGTAGTAGCGAATTGCTACTTCCGGTGCTTGCCGGAACTTGCTGTTCGCTCCCGCAGTTTGTTACTGGTTCACGCCGATTTGGAAATCGCGTCGATTGAAGCAACGTCACGACACAGGTTGCGAAGTAAGGTCACTAACCGATACGAATGTTAGTGATATTGCCAAGAACTTTACTTTTCGTAATTTGTTATAACTCAACTGAAGAAATTTATTATTTTAATGTAACGAGGGATACAAAGGAATAAATGCATACACTCATACGAGTATACTTGAAGAATTGTTCGTGATCTTGTTATTTCCCTTTCGCAAACAAACTAGGATACTACCCGCTGACAAATCAATGTGTTCATAGGTCTTATCACGGCCTAACCATCTATGTTTTTACCTCTCGCTGAGAGAGGTATTGGATTCATGCTAAAAATCACATATCGAGATTTAAGTGAATAAGCACGATTTAAGGTCCATATAAACAGATTTTAACATTTTTACGATGATGTCTGTGTGTGTGTGTGGATGTGTGTATGTGTGTATGTATGTGTGTATGTGTGGATGTTAGAGGGACGATTACTCAAAAACTATAAGACATAAGACATGTTTAACTATGAATTCCTCAATCTGACATTCCTGGGAAGAGCTGAAAAGGCTTTGGTAACAATTGAACAACCGGAAGTAGTAGTTTTTTTTAAAAAATCTGCTAAATATTATTTTTTGAAAATTTTTGATATTACGCATTTTGAAGAACAAAATTCTACATTTGATACATTTAAATTTTTTATTATATCTTATATAAATTTAGAGATAAAGACGCTATAATATATAGAATATCGGGATATAATAAGTCGAGTAGGCGAAACTACACTAAGGAAACCAGTTGACAAATTCAAATGTTTATAACATAATTTGTAAATGACAGATATCAGTGTCAAAAATCAAAAGTTTTAGTTATATTCTGAAAGCTTTTTCTGGGAAGTACATTTAATCTTCCTCATGGTTTTATTAATTAAATATTTAAAATTATAGGTAACCTGCATATATCCATTAGAAATACTGCCAATCTTGTTAATGAATTGGAAGAATCTCTGACATAGGAATTTCCTCATACAATGAAAAATAGATATAATTAGAATTGTATGTGTGCAGAAGACATGTTAAATAAATCAAATACAATATTTGAGTAAAGAAAGTTATGTAATTTTTTTGTTACAAAACGACGGTTCGATAGTGAAGTGCAATACATTACTTATATAACATAAAATGGAAATGGCGAGAGGTCTTGTGCTGGCCACAACAGATTTTTTATGTTTGTGTTTGTTTTATTTCTTTATTATACAAATCAACAATAGTAAAAAACAATCCCGATATTATTAAAAAATCATCTTGTTCATTAGCGTCTAACAAATTCATGGCTATGAACATAAAATTGTAACCTAAATCTGAACTGAGAACTGGTCAAATGACAATCAGTGACAAGTCACGTGACACTGATTGGTCGGATTTTAAAATCGAACATAAACCAAAGAAAAAATTGTGAATTTTAAATCAAAATTTCTAAATGTAAATTTATAAATTAAATTCATCATAAACCAGCCCTAAATGTGGACTGGAGATTTCTGCACTGTTGCCATTGCAGAGGTCATGTTGAAAATGTTAAGTTATGGAGAAGCGGCAACTCCGCAAAGTAAGGGTAGGTTACGAAGAAGAAAAAGTTCACAAAATAGAACGTTTGTCTCTTACATTCTTGCAATTTATTTCTCTTGAAATTTCTATTTTTGTCTTGAGTATGCTGACTGTTATGTCAAGAACACTTATTTACGAATGAAAGTGAGTAGGCAATATGTGTATAAAGAGAACTCTTCTATATTATGGAGCGAGTAGATACTTATAACACATCACATGGAGTATTGGTAGTAGAATATGTTCGTGAGGTACAAATTCAAAGCTCGTCTATTTTGACGTCAATAGCACTCGTATATGTATATTTATAAAACCATATTCTACATAAAAACCAGATGTGCTACAAAAATGTTCACTTTTAACCAAATATCTTATCTTCAGATATTACTACTTTCACGCCTTCTGCTATTGCTTTTTTAAATCCAGAGTCCATTTTCAAGTAAATGAATTCAGAAAATAATGAAACAATGAAAGTAAAACCAAATAACACTTATTTCAATTTAATTGTTACTCAATTAATACCAAAGAATTATAATTTTTAGAAATGTAGTATTGGAATTATCGTCGGAGAAATTTTTGTCACACACACGGACACACAAACGTCATCGTAAAACTAGTAAAATCGTATTCTAAAGACCGTAAATCGTGCTTATTCATTAAAAACTTACCACCGAATTTTTTGAACAAAGACAATGGGCCGAATTCAGCACTCTTCTTTAATTAATGAACCTTATCTAAAAATAACAAAATAAAGAGACTTATGTAATAATACATTAATAAGAAACGGATACGAGCTATTTCCATGGTTACTAGAGATGGTCACTAAGCTAAAGAAGGGTGCTGAATTCGGCCCAGTACCTTCCTTACCAAAAGTGACAGTAGGTAAATATACGAGTCACATGCCCCATTAAAACTTTTCAGAACTAGAAAACGTTTTCAATTTAAATAAAATTCTATAAAAAGAAAAATAAATAAAGAAGTAGTGGAGTATGCTATTGTAATAAAAAATAATATATTTCTTTCTTAAAATTCAATATTCATTTTACTTTTTGTAGTAGGTTTAGAATTCAGCTGACGTACAGAATTTACTTAAATTCATTTATATTTTTTGTAGCAATATATAGAAAAGGACCTTTTGTGTATTGTAGCCGAATTCAAGAAAATATCGTGACAATTTTTCATAAAAAGTTTCTAAATTACTTGTAATACCTCACAGGATAAAATCGTTAAATTTTGGAGAAACTAAAGGAAAGCTTTCTTCATCTTAGAAATGAATATCTAGTACCTTTCGCATCCTATTAATTTTCACATTCAATCAACAAGAAACTTTTATCTGAAACTCCAATTAATTATAAGTTAAAATATGTTTGTTGGAAAAGCTCCATTTTCAAGGTTATTTTGACTACTTTCCCTATTCGCGAGTGAAGAAGAGAAGCTTAGCGCGTGACGTAACAATATGGCCGGTTTAAGGTAGATGCTTCGTTTCCCGCAACTATATTCTTATACACTGCGGCGTTTGAAATATAAAGCAATATTAATATTATAGTTAATATTAAATAAAAATAATGTTTCTAGTATAAATAACATTTTTAATTTTGCGAACTAGTCCGTTTCATATAAAAATTATGTTCAGCATTCTCTCGAATTTTGAATTTACATGATTCTAGTCTTTGTTTTCTTGAATCTACATAGTATTATTTTATTGTCATCTTTGTGCAAGCAGGTCTACAAGTTTAGATTTCATTACGAAGTATTTTAATAAAGACACTAAGTAATTACATATTATCTTCCGGCAAAATATAATCTTGCTTTACAAAATGCAAGGAGCACGCATATTTTTACTCGGTTCCTTTCCCATTTTTAAAAGATGAATGCATAACTTTCGTCTACCTCTATTTGAAATTGGCAAATTTCTCTAATAATTTTTACCTCTCGCTAAGAGAGGTATTGGATTCATGCTAAAATTCGCATACCCAGATTTTAGTGAATAAGCATGATTTAAGGTCCCTGTAATCTGTTTTTAACATTTTTAAAATGATGTCTGTGTGTGTGTGTGTGTGGATGTGTGTATGTGTGTATGTGTGTATGTGTGTATGTGTGTATGTGTGTATGTGTGTATGTCTGGATGTTGTAGCCACGATTCCTCAAAAACTATAAGACTTAAGAACTGTTTAACTATGGATTCCTCAATCTAACATTCCTGGGAAGAGCTGAAAAGGTTTTGGTAACAATTGAACAACCGGAAGTAGTAGTTTTTAAAAGAAATTCTTCCAAATATTACTTTTTGAAAATTTTTGATATTACTAATTTTGAAGATCAAAATTCTACACCTGATACATTTAAAATTTTTATTATATCTTCTATAAAATTAGAGATAAAGATGCTATAATATATAGAATATCGGGATATAACAAGTCGAGTAGGCGAAACTACACTAAGGAAACCAGTTGACAAAATCAAATGTTTCAAATATAATTTGTAAATGACAGATTTCAGTGTCAAAAATCTACAGTTTTAGTGACATTTTGATAGCATTTTCTGGGAAGTACATTTAATCTTTCTTATTGTTTTATTAATTAAATATTTGAAATTATAGGTAATATGCATATATCCATCAGAAATACCGCCAATCTGGTTAACGAATTGGAAGAATTTGTGACATTTAGAAACTCCCTCATACAATGAAAAATAGATATAATTAGAATTATATGTGTGCAGAAGACATGTTAAATACAATAAAAAAACAATATTTGGGTAAAGTCCTGTAATATTTTGTTATAAAACGACGGTTCGATAGCAAAGTGCAATACAATACTTATATAGTCTAATATGGAAATGGCGAGAGGTCTTGTGCTGGCCACAACAGATTTTTTCTATAGAATTTGGGTTCTTGTTTTCGGGAAATTATGGAAATTAATTATTTCTGGATTATACGCAACAAAAACGTGTTGAAGTTTTAGATTTTGTTATTATACTTTATTTCACGTAAGAATAGCGTTGGTTTAGTAGTAGTAGTAGTACCGTAGGTTTCAGAATACAAACCTATTTCACAGAAACCAAACAAATATCACCTGTCAGTCGTCAAATAAAATCTACAGAATTAAGTGATGTTTAACCATATTTTGTTGCAATTTTACATTTTGACATTTTTACAGATAAATATATTTATTATTGACAAAGCTTGGTTTCACAAATTTAAATTATTTATTTAATGCAGGTAAAAACGGTCGGCTCTTAAGAGCAATCTACTATTTTCTTACGTAAAATGAAGCATAGCCTACAAATTTCACTCCACTCGTGATTTATTTGTTAAATAAGTGACAGAAACGATGCGTTCGCCGTTACCTCGGCTAGGACTTACTACCATGCACTAGTTCATAATTTTGCCGCTAGACGTCATATTGCTCTATTTCACTAGCGAATAGATCGGAAAAAATGAATTAGATGCAAAAGATTTTATTCAACTTTGAAGGGAGTGCAGCTGTATACAATTTCACAGATATGTTCTGTAGCATACAAAGTTTAAATATTGCAATTTTATTTTCTTGGTGTAAAAAAATATCAATGTATTGAATGCAAAACGCAAGGGACAAGTTTTGTTTGAATACATTTATTTTTTGCTATAGTTTTGTAAAGAAATGTATGAAAGAGTGTACATACACGTACATGTAAGCTTTAAGTGGATAAGTACTTATACAATTTATACGCAAATATTGTGAAGTAATACACCAATAAAATATAGTAGATGAAAATTGTATGTACTTTGTGTTTGCATGGTACATTTAAATCAAATTTTGAGAAATTTTCATATTCACATAAAAATAGTCGTATATACATGTATCTATGAATGTATGAAACTCTTTTCGTGTAAAGCGATATTAAATTTTTATACACCGTGAAATACATTTTTAAAAATGGCTTTAAAGTACACATTCAGTTCACATATTTATATAGTTATAACACAAATGCAGAGGCTGAAAGAAAATTATTAGACGACACTTATTCTATAACTAGTGGTTAATTTTTAACATCTGGTTAAATATTTTACCCAATAGATATAGTTGTTAAAATATAACCACTACAGAATAGGCCCGTTATAGTACATAGAAATCGACTACTTCGCAATTTTGATTTTTTTTTTTTATAAACTAGACCTCAGATTAAAATAAAACTTATGCTTATGAGCCTAAATTTAACAAGAGTGCTTATTTTTTATGCAGTGTAGAAATCGATATCAAAACAGCGCATATTTACGTGGTTGCAATATCACGACTATACAATAGGGCTGTTGCAAGAAATTTTATCTGACTTCTAAGTATTAAATTTAAAAAAAATCTGATGTGGCCAACACAAAACCTCCCGCTATTTAATTTTTATTAATTTAAATACATACCTACGTATTTATTAACGCTGCACTATTCCATTGCATAAAACTATTGCTTTATTTACTATTTTCTTTTTAAAATGTCACTATTATTAATTTGAAGTGATTAGTTTTTTGACAGTGACAGTTACTGTCAGTTACATTCATTTGAAATATGAACTGTGTAACAATGGAATTGTGTTTTTCTTAGGCTTCGGGACTTGTAAAAAAAAATAAAATTTATATTTATCTGTAAAGTATATAGAAAAAGTATTAATGTATTCCTGTAGAAAACTCAATAAACTTTAATTTTCATAACGACAAAATTCAAAAAAATGGTATTTAATGGTATTTTTTGAAGAAAAACCAGGGCATCGAACCCGCCAAAAACTGGGTTCGGTTTAGGTTCAAGTTAATTTGTTTTTTGAGAAATGGGTTCGGGTGCGGTCTGGTTCAAGCATTAATAAAATTTGCGGTTTTGTTTGGGGTTCAGATTCGGTTCGACTTAATGAAAATTGAATTAAATAAAAATAATTTAAAATGAAAAATATTTTTAATATTTTTTTACATATTCAAACATTTAAATTTTCCGCGATAAAAACAGTTCAATATAGTTATTTTATTTAAATATTAATTCTGTCTGTTGTCGTTCATTCATTTGTTTCTCTGGTTTATTCTTGCATTAATGTTCGCGTGGCAGCATCAGTCCTCAGTTCCCAATGTTTTTGTGACGTGAAATGAGTGTTTTGTTGCTATTTACGAACAATTTGAACGTTTTATTTATTATTATAAACTTTATCAAGTGTTTTATGTGTTATTTATACTATATTTGTTTATTTAATAGTGAAATGTGGTTATGATCCGTGATCCGTAGCTTGCAGTGTAAGGAGAGAAGCAAAGGCGGACTTCGTAAAGGTTAGATATTGTATTTTGTTTTAAAATTTGTTTATTATAAATGTTTTCATAAAAATAACAATATTTCCATAGCTTATTTCATTTAAAACTATATATTTTTAATGTAACAAAAGGTTAGGTTACATTGACACAAAAATACGAAGCAGTAGGTATACGATAATAGTTCAATGAATGTTTGGAGAGTCTAAAATTTAATATATTTTGTTTTAATTCAGAATTAAAGGCATTATTTGGTATACCTATTATACATAAAAAAACATACAATTATTTTATTTACTTGTAGAGTAATTATTGAAAGTATTCATAATTTTAATGACAAACAAATAAAAATAATTTAAAATGAAAGCCGCAATTTTCGAATTTTCATATCCGGTTCGGTTCCAACTCGGGTTCAATTGAATAATATATATGAGGTTCGGTTCTCTGTTTGGGTTCGGTAAAATGTTACGGTTAGGTTCCGGTTTAGGTTCGGTTCAGGTTCGGGTTCGATGCCCTGAGAAAAACCATTATGAGCATCAGGTAAAGTGCCATTTCCGGTTATCCCATTTACACTAAAATCTAATGGCTTCTTTTCATATTAGAATAGGGTATATAAATACAGGGTTTCAGAATTTTCTGAATGATAGTATTTGAGTTAGAGCGAAGACAAAATCCCTACACATACACACACACACATACATACACACACATACATATACACACACATACACACATACAGACATCATCGTAAAAATGTTAAATTTGGATTCTAGGGACCTTAAAACGTGGTCATTTACTAAAATCTCGATAAGTGATTTTTAGCACGATCCCCATACCTCCCTTACCAAGGGTAGCGGGAGGTATAATGGGTGGTAGCATGAACAAGTGAGTAAGGGTGATTAGCTAGGAGATGACTAGCAGGGTTTTAGCGCTGTCAATCGTTTATGGATTATTTTAAAGAAAAATACTTCAAATAGCAGTTATAGAAAATTTAATTTTACGCAACTTTTATTTGAAGTATCTCTAAAATAATCCATAAACGATTGACAGCGCAACAGCGCTAAAACACTACTAGTCATCTCCTCCTTAGTCATCTCCTAATCACCATTCATGCTACCACCCATTGTTCTTTAAAGCAGGGCATCGAACCCGCCAAAAACTGGGTTCGGTTTAGGTTCAGGTTAATTTGTTTTTTGAAAGATGGGTTCGGGTGCGGTTCTGGTTCAAGCATTAATAAAATTTGCGGTTTTGTTCGCGGTTCAGGTTCGAAATAATGTAAAATGAGAGCCGGAATTTTACGCAAAACGCAACAAGAAACGAACACAATTTTCACGAAAAGTCAGCCCAGACAGCAACGCAAACGCCTAAGACGTCGATTATCGGCTGTATTTACTTTTCGAACTTAAAATTAACCTGAACCGGTGTTGAACCCCGAACCTGAATTTTAATACTCGGTTCGGTTTCGACTCAGGTTCAATTAAAAATATATCTGAGGTTCGGTTCTCGGTTTGGGTTCCCTAAAACGTTACGGTTTGGTTCCGGTTTTGGTTCGGTTCAGGTTTGGGTTCGATGCCCTGCTTTAAAGAGCCTCAAATTTGAAAATATCACGAAATATCCATTAGGTATTTTACAATTAAATACTGAAATTTGGGTAATATTTTGAAAAAGTCGCGTGATGTGAAACAGAATGTGACGTTAGAGTACATACAGTTTAACATGTGACAAACTATCGCCTGCTTTTATTTACAAATATCATAAACTGTTGGCTGTGAATGACGTGTTGTACGTACTCCGACGTCACATATCACATAAGTGGGGGGTTGTTTCTCATGACTTTCTGGAGCCAATCTCTTTATTTAATTATTTATGAAAATAACAATAAATTACTATCATTTTTGTTATATTGCATAAAGTTTCATTTAAATTACTCTTTAAAAATTGTGAAACCATCGGGAAATAGACCAATCAGATAGTTCAATTTTTTCTTAGTTACGCTTGGCGTATTTCGATCTCAAACAAGTGAGTCATATAAATAATCATATCATCCATGGAAATAAATAAAGTAGTAATATTTTTGACATATCGTAAAAATTAGTTGGTTGACTCGTTGTATAGTCTTAACAACTCCAGCTTCGAAAATAATCTAAATATACAGTTTGCGGACTAGATATGTTACCTGAAAACAGATCTCGTCCCCTCTATTGTATATTCAATTATTTCAAACCTCGAGTATAACACAGTTTTGACAGATTGCAGTTATTGTCTGCATTAATTTGCACATAATTCATTTTGCAGTATTGTGTCAGTTTCGAAGTGTAAGTGTGAATTTGTATCATGCATTTCATTTTAGAGTTGTTGTTTGAGAACACGAAAGGAATTCTAATTAATTTAGGCTTTAAAGCATATTAAATACTCTTTCAAACAGCAAAGTTTTGTTTTAATCTGAGGTAAAGTTTCTAGAAACAAATAAAAAATAATTTTCAAAACTGCAAAGTAGTCGATTTCTATGCACGTAAGTGTATTTTAATTTTGTTTTGGTCACAGTAACTGTAATTGTACTTAATTGTATTTTAATTAATTAATTTTCCAAACTGTGGCCACAATAATTTTTGTTGGTTGAGAACTAGAAAAATAGGTATATTTTTAACAGATCAAGATATGAAAAAAATCTGATGTGGACAACACAAATCTCCCCCTATTTAATTTTTATTAATTTAAATACATACCTACGTACCATTTACTAATGCTGCAATAGTTATTTACGTATAGAGGGCCGAAAGAAAGGGTTTACGCCTGCGGACGAAATTTGAAGCCCGACGCGAAGCGGAGGGCTTTTATTCGTCCAAGGGCGTAAATCTCCTTCGGCCTGAGGTACGTACAACGTTTTACGCACAACTGAAACCAAATGAAACGTAATTTTTAATTGCATGACTAAAAGCTTGTTGCAATGTAAAAAATATTAGATGGCCAGATGGCTATGCCAAGAAACATTTAGGCGATGCGTTGTATTGGTAACCATTTGTTTTGTGTAAACAAATAATTAAAAATGTCAAGCATGGAGCTTCAACCTGAATATGATACTGAAATTTCTGAAAAATTTTTGCTAGAAGCTAATGAAGCTTTAGCGGATTTATGTCCTGGTAAGTCAAAGGACCGATATCAAAACGAATACGATGTGTTGCAAGCCTGGTTGACAGAAAAAAATGTGACAATTTTGAACGAAACTGTTGTTGCTCGCATATTTCAATGAAAAGGTATGGTGATATATATTAAAATTACTCGTATATATTGTTATTCTATAGATTGTGTCTACTTTTCAGTCTAAAAAATAAAACAGCTCGACTAATTATTGGTACTAAAGACCATGATAAACCTGGTCTGTAATCTGACATTTCTGCAACTGAAAAAGACAGAAATCAGTTGAATCTCCAGTTAAAGAAATCTTCAGAGACAATTCATTTGGAGGGAATTTCGTTGAATAATATATCCAACTGTATTATAAATATCCACAAATAAAATATTATTTACCGTTATTTGTTTTTTTTTTGTCATATTTTTTACCGCCCGGCGGGCTTTTGCTTTACACTTTACCGCCTGCAGGGTGTAATCTTTCATTTTCCGCCATGGTAACTAAAATGTAAACAAACAATTACAATACAGTTGTGCGTAAACTATATTAAGTTCCTTTGCATATAACTATTCCTTTATTTACTATTTTCGTTTTAAATTGTTACCATTATTAATTTGAAGTGGTCAATTTTTTGACAGTGACATTTAGGTATCAGACAGTTACATACATTTGATATATGAACTGTGTAACAAAGAAATTGTGTTTATCTTAGTCTTCGGGATTTATAAAAAAGATTGTTTTTTAAATTTACTTGTAAAATACATAGAAAAAGTATTAATGTAGACCTGTATAAAATTCAATAATCTTTAATTTTTATAATGACATAACATGCGAAAAAATGGCATTTATGTTAAATATCCAATTTAAATAGTTATCCATGAATTTTTTATAATTGCTAGGATATTGTGCTGTACAGTCTGTTATAAAGTAATTCAATTATTATTGTTATAAAAATACTGTTAAGTGTCAACTTGGAAAATATATTTAAATAAAATATTGTTCTTCCGCATCTATTTATTTCTACAATTTAATGGTATTTTTTGAAGAAAATGTTAGCGGGAGGTTCTAAATATCGTGGAAATTTGTCCACTGTGAAGTTTCTCGTTTGAATGAGATACAGTGGGAGACAATTTTGTTTACTACAAAGTTGCCTGCCTTGCTACCAAGTTGGGCAATGTTCTGATGTTCACTTCTCACATCAGAATTGTTTTTGTAATCGCCCGTCAGATCTAGACGGCTATTGTAATGCTCCGTGGACTTATCTTGGATTACTGAAATGGACTGCGATCTGTTTTTGTTGAAGAATGAATATATTATATATATATAGTCCAGAAGAATGAATATTATATATATATATATATATATATATATACAGGGTGTCCCATTTAAGTTACGAATGCATTAGTATCTCGAGAACCGTAAGAGCTACTAGGTTAGTTAAATTAGACAAAAATTGCCCCATTAGGAGCCTATTTTAATGGTGTTTTGCTATTTGCGAAAAAATGCATAGGTCACTAGATACAGGTGAAAATGTAAATTTCGCGATTTTCTTTTTCTGCTTATAACTTTGTTATATAAAATAGTACGAGATTCTGGTTTGCACTTCCTTAAGGCACTTTTGTATGGTGAATTTGCAGAAGTACTCAATTTTTTCATATTAAGCTATGACATTTTTAAATAGAGATTTTTTTTAGCTTTACAATGATATAAAACAATAATAATTTATTTTTATAATTTATATAAAAGAAAAATTAATAAAAATTGTTATTTATACTAAAATTAAATTGAAAAAAGTAAATCGAAGGCTGCTATGAAAACAACAAACAACAAAAAAGTGCAACAATTGAATTTTTGAATTTCACTTGACAATAGTAGATTATTACGAGTAATAAAAATGATTTTTTCTCGTTGGGAAAAATATGATATGTTGAGTTGTTACATTCGTTGTCAAAGTTCGTTTTTTACTCGTAATAATCTACTATTGTCAAGTAAAATTCAGAAATTCAATTGTTGCACTTTTTCGTTGTTCGTTGTTTCCATAGCAGCTTTCGATTTACTTTTTTAAATTTAATTTTAGCATAAATAACAATTTTTATTAATTTTTCTGTTAATTATAAAAATAAATTATTATTGTTTTACATCATTGTAAAGCTAAAAAAAATCTCTATTTAAAAATGCCATAGCTTAATATGACCTCCATATGAAAAATAAAAGTTGCTATCAGTAACTCATATAACAAAGTTATAAGCAAAAAAACAAAATCGCGAAATTTACATTTTCACCTGTTTCTAGTGCCCTATGCATTTTTTCGCAAATAACAAAACACCATTAAAATAGCCTCCTAATGGGGCAACTTTTGGCTAACTTAACCAACCTCGTAGCTCTTACGGTCCTCGAGATACCAATGCATTCGTACCTTAAATGGGACACCCCGTATATATATATATATATATATATATATATATATATATATATATATATATATATAATATTTATACTTTTATATTTTAGTAGTTATCAGGTACATATATTTTTGTTCCAAATAAAATATTGGTGCAACCGACCATAAATGCACTCCACCCGTATATCATTCTATAATAGAAACCGTATACCTATAGGATTATAATAGTAGAAAGTAACTATAGAGGTAATTAATAATAATATGTTTTATTAAATTATTTTTCCGATAATAGGTTATATTAATGTATAGAAAATCATTCATGACCCCTACTAATGCATGATTTTCATTAATAAACCATAGATACCACATACTATAGTGACTGTATATACATAGTGTGGCCAATAGGGGGATCGATTTTGATTGGTCGGCGCGAATTTGCGTAAATATGGCGGATATTATGCCGACAAAGTGACATTTTCAGATTTGTTACGTGAATTATACGTGAATTGAAGGTAATTATATTATATTTATATTTTAGATAGTGTAAATAATTAAATTACACGTGTATTTGTATATTTATAACTCAAAGTAATATATACATATTTTTAACATCACATCTTTTTTAGGTTAACTGTCAAAATTACTAAAAATGTCTAATATTAAGGTTTGTATTTTAGATGCCTGGTTGCGTGGCGGTTGGTTGTGAAAACAGTTCTTCAAAAGGATTTAAAATGAAAATAAATATTGTTTGCATTTAGTATGCTCTTTCATTAATTGTTTATCGAATTTTGTTTAGTTATCACATCATATGAATTCAAATTTCCCGCGCATTTTGCCTAAATATGGCGGCGGTTGTCCACCTCATGTATATACAGCCACTATACCACATACCATTGCTTAACACTTGTCAAAATTTATGTGACAATCGTTATTAACCTAAAAAAATTTAACATGGAATAAAATTAGATTTTCTAGTTCAGTAAGATACAATCAATGGAAAAATGTTGTAACTAACACGTGTATTAATTGGCGATTAATAATTTCAATAATTAACCACCCTTATTAACACACTTGATAGTTAAATAACTATAATTGAGTTACGTGAAGATAATAACAATCGAAGATTTTTCTTCATAATTTATTTTTTAATTCAAAATGTACATTTTTAACTGCCAACCAGTCAACATCAGTTGTACAAAAACATAATAATTGAAATGTATATTTTGAATTAAAAATATATTGTGAAGAAAAGTTTTCTATTGTTGTTATTTAGTAACATATTTTCTTTATTTTTACTATTTCTCTGTTTGTCTGGTATCGGCAAACAACATTTGTTGATGTGGATATTTTTTTTTCGGTTTTTGTGAAGTAATTAATTTAGTGTTTTCAATAGTTCATGTTTGCAAATACGGACCGAGCAGCTAATTACAGCATTTGAATGAGATCAATTCAATTTCCCTAGCATGAAAAAACGAAACAAGCAGTACCTAATAAATTTACCGCTCTTTTTTTACAAAACACATACGTACTGATCAAATTACAAATTTACATTTGACGTAAACAAAAATCTGTTTTTCCTTTTGTGAAAATTCGTTTCAAAATGTTATATTGTTATACATAAGCTGCAGTTGTTCTCGTTAATGTTCTTTTCATATAAAAATGTTCGTTTGTCGGGCGCCAGAGATAATAAAAGACCTAAAGCCGAATTCGCCATTAATCCATTGATTAATAATCAGCTGATTCTGATTTCTGAATCTAGGAATTATGATCAACAGATTCACAGTTTTGTTTGGTTTCTGGTTTCTGACAATGAATGTAACTGTTATGTAATTTTATTCGTGGTAGTTGTACGTTCCGTTAAAAAAGTATTAATATGTAAATTTTTAATTTATTTGTAAAACATATTTTACAATTTTCCTGTAATCATTTTTATTTTAATATAGGTAGAAATTACACTAATTCAATGTATATTTGAAAATAATAAAACCAATGCGGCTTTAAATAAAGATAAAAAAGAAGCATGAGGCAAAGTTACAAATGAGTACAACAGCAAGAATCCTGACTTAGCTATAAATGTCAAAATTAGGATTCAAATTTAAAACCAAAGCACATTCAAAGGTGTGATCAGTGCTTGATTCATTGAATATGACGAATCAGTTGATTATTGGGCGCTTTCAGCAGACCTACCGGCCACCGAACAAGGAGGTCTCTGCAGGAGGTTTAAACGTCAAATAATCGTAACGTTAATAGCTTTGTTCAATGACATGTACTAGGCCGCCCTAGTGTTAACTTTCTTACACTAACATGTTTTATGAGAAACGGGCAGCTTCTGGCAGGCTGTTCGATGACAAAAATTTTAAGAACTAGTGCTCACGTTTCTGACCTGACTCGCGAGGTGGTGTAGAAAGTGCAGAGTAGGAGTGGGAGTAACTAAATGTTGTTCGGTAGACATTTTAATTCTATCCTATCTACACATCTGTTTATTAACCTAAAATTTTACACATTGAGAAAATAAAATAATGGATTCAGATATAGTATATTCTCTTTGTTTTGTTATATAAAGAATTAATTAATATATCCGTCTCTGAATCTGATGAAGAATCAAGTGTTGATTGATCTTCGTCAGAATCGTTTATTAGTTTAAACATTATGCTCTTTAAAACAGACATTTCTGCAGTCACTCCTTTGCAGCTTTATGATATGACTGTGTTTATAAACAACCTAACCTTTTACATCTTTGGCTACGCCTGGCTTGATTACTCACTACTGAGCAAACTTGCCCAAATATACACTAGTGTGTTTTATGAAACCACAAGAATTAGACTGAACTAGTGTACACTACACTGCACTGCACTATTCTGCTCTGCACTTCAAGCACTTCTCATCGAACAGAGCTAATTTTATAATAACTTTTATGTTATTTGTTAAACAAATTAAAAAATTGTAATGTATGAAAAATTTTAATAATTTGACAATAAGTTGTAGTTATTTAGCTTATCAATCTATGTACTTATTGATATATGCATAATATATGACAACAAATAATTTATTTTCGCTGCTTTAGATGTAAATAAATGTTATTTTGTTTTACTGCACAGATAATGAATGACATTAGATTATTTGTACTAGCAGAAGAAAATCCAGTGAACTTAAATATTATGTATAACATGTGACCGTATTTTTTTTACGGTGAGCTGGTAGGTGACCAGTCAGTGAACGGTCTCTAGTGAATAATGCATTCCGCAGAAAAATTGTGAACACGTTCAGCGACAGATGAATGCGCCCATTTCTATTGGGTAGTAGATTATCTTGATTTTTAATGGTGTATTGGACTGATTCAAAATCAACCTCGATTTATGGATAAAGAATGATTAAGATTAAGAAATGGTGAATTTTGCTGCTAGACGTTTCATAAAATGCGGCCTTCGTTGATTAAGCGATGCTTTACAATTTTATTAATTTACTTTATCATGTATTTATTTATCTTTTGAGACTTTTTAAGAAACATTTAAGCATAAAATCGTTTTTATCTAAAATAAAACCAAATGATTTGCAAAAATAACTGTTCGGCATGCTCAAAGCATTCCCTGACTGAAACAGTATAAAATCTCTTCTAATTACGATAAGTCGAAGCGATGTTGATGGTTTTGTGTATATCCTCTCTATGTATACGCAAACTGCGGCAGAATTCTTCAACTGAGAGCAGCAATAATTAATGATAATTACACTGAGTGCAAAATAAGCCAGATAGCGTAATATAATTAATTTTAGCATGTTTGTTGCAGGTGGCATCGGTGAACTAAAGGACGAAGGTAAGATTAAAACAGATATAATTTTTAAGTAACTGTTTCAATGACTCTGTAACACTTCCCCAGCTGGTTTACCCTAACCGACGATGACTTCATGACCACTTCATTGAGGATGAACACATACACTAACACTTAAAAGATGATGAACACTTTTCTGGAGACGGACACATATTTATTTACAACTTATTATTAATGACTACACTAAATAAATAACTAAATAAATATTGTTATTTTCGTAACAAGTTATGAAATATACCAAATATCATGCGAGTGTAAATTGACGCACGACGCGTAGCGGAGTGCAAGTCAATACACACGAGCTAAGATATTTGAATTTCATACAAGTTATGAACATTATTTTTTAGACGAGCATAAATAAATTTAACTTTTTTTTCAAAACTGATATTTAGGTTCAAACGTACTGACAGCTGACAAATGAATAATGACATAGTAACCTAGCAACCGTGTCAACTATTACGATATGAAATATATCGTAACACTAATGTGATAAGTTCAACTTTCAGTGTTAGGATACTACGATGATATGTCATACTTATTACAATGGTCGTCTAAAAAATATATTATCACGGCATATTACCCATTACATGTAGATATCGGTAATGATGACGATATATTTTATCGTGTGGGCGCTTACCAGGCGTCACTTCACGGACACTCACAGCTGGTGAGAGTGCACCACGGGGATCACTTTTGTGCGATTAAAAATCTGCACTGGCCGGGATCGAATCCGGGTCACCAAATTGGCAACAAGACATTATACACACGGCCACACGACCTCATACGACTACACTAACAGTAACTAAACATAACGTTAGGCAGAATGAGAGCCAAAACTAAAATTCTACACGTCGCTTGGACATGAGAGACTCACATGGACTTTGGGGCCTATTCAGAACTCAATATTTGCATAGTTGTTATGGTCTCTGTGGTTGTTATGTACTGTAAAGATTGTTAAAATCAAAATTGGTATTCTCAGTACTGAAGGTGGTTACCGTCAACAATTGGTACGTGTTTTGACAGTCTTTATCATAACGGCTACTAAAACTATGTATTTATGGTTGTTATTTCTAATATTTGACATGTGACAGATTATTACATCAATCATATGTTATTAATAATGCCCTTTCTCCTAAATATTAGCAGGATGCAGTTGATTATTCGCATGGATCCTGCTTCGACTTAAATAATGATAATAAGAACGATAAAAACCGTCGTGGACGAAAGTTACTTTTGACGTAAATACATATTTCTTTGAAAATATTATATTCTGTGGTAGGTATTCGTGAAAACCTATTTATTTATTTTGGTGCTAATGTGTGCTTTTTCTTCAATCAAAATAAAAAAAAAATCTTTCCATAAACTTTTCAGTCACGTTGGGATTAGTGGTAGGAATTAACATACCCGTTCTAAATAATTTAGAAGTTTTCAAATATGACACAAATGTCATATTCTTCTTTAGTTGTTTTGGCAGAATGTTTGCATTTTAAATATAATTGGCAACACATTATTAAAAGAATAAAGCGTTGACATATAAGGTTAGGTTAAATAAATAAAAATAAATATATCATCACGGCATATTACCCATTTCTGGGTGTGCCAGTATCTACAACACCTGTAGACATCGGTAATGATGACGATATATTTTACCGTGTGGGCGCTTACCAGGCGTCAGCTCACGGGCACTCATAGCTGGTGTGGAGAGTGCACCACAGGGGTCACTTTTGTGCCATTTAAAATTCGAAATATTGGGCGTCTGCAGGGATCGAACCCGGTTCCCCCAGGTTCGCGACCAGACACTCAGGTACGCGGCCAGGTTAGGTTAAGTTCATATATGCATAATGAAGTTAGCTATTGCCAAATAATCTGGTTCAGTCACAAGTATTATTTTGTAAAGATTGCCAATAATACCGACGTAGGTTCTGAATTGACAAATTCATATAGATTGTTACAAATGTCTTTATGATAACAATCTTTATATCCGTAACAACCTTTATGACTGTATTTCTCTGAATAGGCCACTTTGTCTTTCCAGTATGAATCTCTAAACTGGACTACTAAAAACAGATATAATTTTCAGAAAAACCTATCTCAGGGGTGCAGGTCTAAAGGTTATTATACAGAAACCATAGCTAAATATCAACCCTACACGACGGCTGGCAATAACTTACAGACTTAATTATCAAAATACTAAACAAAGAGAGATGTGAATTTTGACTTACAACGATAACAAAGTTGAAATATTGATACTGAAACTATAATTTGGAAGAGTGTATAATAAAGTTATAAGCTTGTTATTGCTATGCACTTCTTGAAAATTTATTAAACCAACGTTTCGTGATATTTGTTATTTACAATTGTAACCCAACCTAGATCATACTTGCAAGTCATTTATTTTTGCCGACACATATTTTTAAAATACCCCATTCCTTTTGAACTGTGCACCGCACGAGTATAAGTAGAATAGAAATATATTTATAGAGGTATCACAATAATCTTCCAAGTACATACATAAACAAGCGTCTCCATGGCAATGACATTGTTTGAACTTTGGAAGAAAGTTCAAGTACGATCAACAAAAAATAGATTAAAAAACTTTTACAACGAATCAAACATTTGTTTAGACGTTTAGACAAAGACTTCGTTTCCACGGACGCCGACATGTCAAGCTATGGAGACAGCGATTAAATATGATATGGTTGCACACAGAAAATATCGTCGTTGTCAAGTCAAGTCAAAATGAAATGAAAGTAGTATTCTTTAGTATTACGGGCCTGGTAAATGCTATTAAGTTGGATGGATAGAAGTTAGGTATAACTAAAAAAGAAAAATCCCCTAACCTTAAAAATAATGTTCTTAGACTTCTTGACTGGAAATGTGATGGGTAAAAGAAAACTGCTGGGATTCAGTCAATGGTTGAAATAGTTATTTACGTATAGAGGGTCGAAAGAAAAGGTTTACGCCTGCGGACGAAATTTGAAGCCCGACGCGTAGCGGAGGGCTTTTATTCGTCCAAGGGTGTAAACTTCTTTCGGCCCAAGGTATGTACAACGTTTTACGCACAACTACAATCAAATGAAATGTTTTTAAATACATTTAAAGCTTGTTGCTATATAAAAATATTACGTGGCCAGGTGGCCATGTCACAAAACAATAAGGCGATGCGTTGCATTGCTAACTATTTGGTTATATGAATATTTTTTAAATGTCAAACTTGATTTGAGACAATTTCTGAAGTAATTCCTTAAGCAATTCTAATAAAATCTAGTGAAAATTTAGCGAAACTAATATAATTTTTTAAAAATAAGAGTCTTGATAACATTTCCAATTGTATTTTTGATGTTTTGTTTACCAGTAAGCGGGCTCTTTCTGTAATTTACTACCCGCATATGCTACTTTACCGCCCGCAGGGTGTAATCTTCCAGTTTCCGGCATGGTAACTACGATGTAAACAAACAATTTTAATGCAGATGTGCGTAAAATATATTTTCGGCCTCTACTACTTTCGGCACCACATGTGCCTTCTTCAGGAGCTACAAAGATTTTGACAATGATGTTATGGACAAATTTGATAAAAAAAAAACAGGTTTTAACTTAGGTACGTGAATTTTTTTAACATGATTGTAACATATAAAAAGGTATAATAAATAACATGAAAAAACAAATACAATGGTTGTCATATAATAAAATTGATGTGTAAATATCATTCTAATACGAATGTCGTCTGATTTTTAAAGAAATTTATAAAATATTTTTAAATTTCACGTTTTTTTCTTTTACATCCTATGAAAATAATTTTTAAAAAACCCTATACGTATTTCGAAAACTACGTTCTCATCATCAATAGAAACTATAAATAATAAGACAGAGAAGTTAACATTACAGAGCATGTAAACCATGCCAGAGGTCAAAACAGCTCTGAGGAATAAGGGAGAGAACTCGGATTATGTAGGGAGAGGAGTCATAGATGAGTAGATACCTAAATGTGTAACTAAGATTAAACAAAATAACTGTCTTATATTAACTTATATAATTTAGAATTTGGGATGGGACCTAGGTCCGCGTTTATCAATTTATCTTTAAAGTTATGTATTATGCGTCTAAATATCTATTATTATCAACATATTTTAAGAATTGTATATTAGAATTGTCAATTTTATGATTGTTAATAAACATGTATTGTGCTACTATTGTTAAGGTTAAGGGATTTTCTTGTTTAGTTATAATCGGGGGCCTGAAACTGAACCGAAAACCAGAATTAACTCGAATTTTTGATGAACATGCATTTGAACCGAACCTCTATTTGTCAAAGATAATAAATCAGAATTGAATTCAAACCATTTTAAATTCAAATTCGGTTTAGATTTGTTAAATATTTAATTTAAAATCGTAAAAAATTAAATTATTAATATGATTTTAAGTCCACTAATATCACCATCTTTTAGTGCTTGTATTCATTTTGCTCTCTAAATTGAAATTCGAACCTGAACCCAAAACTGATGAACCGTTATAATTTTCATTTTCTTGAACCGAAACTAAACCTGAACCGATATTTATTTCTTGAACCTGAACCGAAACTGTACCATGAAAACAGTCCCTGGTTATAATTTAACCTTAAGACTCCATTTTAATTTTTAATTAAGAAGAGAGTTACAGCTAAATGCTACACTGCGTGTATGTTACTAATAAAGTAATAGATTTCCCGGTTTTAACACAATTCGTATCTGTCAGCACATTGGCACATCGCTATTAGCTAGTGTAATCTAATTCTTTCTCTTGCGGAGTCCAGTGCCATAATCAACGTACTTTCGAGGTTGGTTACTGCAAATAACCAGTGTTCAACTACGGTGTTGGAGTGGATTGACCACATTCACAAGAAATTAACTTGCTCGAAGACTTCACGTGCTGCATCGATTTCCTCTTTTTCGAACACTTTTCTAGCTAATTTACTTCTCCACTTCTAGTAATTATCCGCTAGATGGCTATCTAGAACGCTCAACACTTGTAGGTAAGTGATGGATGGAGTAGGGATAGTTGAATGAAAAAGTCACACAAATGTAATTCTTCTTTTATAAATTAATGGAAGAGATACTGGGTACTGATTAGAAATAATTATTAAACTATCAGGTGTGTTAATAAAGGTACCTAATTAATAATCGCGACATGGTTGAGATTATTAATCGCTAATTAACATGAATTAACAGAAATTTTGAAATTTATTTTTAAAATCTGATGTGGCCAACACAATACCTTCCGCGTCATGCCATCTAATTTTTATAAATTTAAATATGTACATACCTATATATTTACAAATGCTGCAAACCAAATTAAGGGCTTTTGAATATGATAACTATTGCTCTATTTACTATTTTCTTTTTAAAATGTCACTATTACTAATTTGAAATGATTAGTTATTTGAAAGTGATATTTATCTGTCAGTTTCATACATTTGAAATATGAACTATATAACTAAGGAATTCTATTTGTCTTTAAAACATAGGCTACGGGATTTATAAAAAGATTATTTTTTAAATTTATCTGTAGAATATTCAATAGTCTTTAATTTTTATAAAAACATAAATTGCAAAAAATAACATTTAATGGTATTTATTGAAGAAAAACCATTTTGAGCTTTAAGTAAAGTGCTATTTCCGATAATCCCATTTGCAGGGGTCTTAGCAACAAATTTAATAATTTATTTAGGAATTTAGGACATTTTATCAACAAAAATTATGGCAAATTTATGACTTTTATGTTTATTAAACAAAATAAAAAATACCCTTACATAATAGATATTTACACATCAAGTGAGCTAAGGTAATGTTTATTCATGAGAAGAAAGTTTAGCTTACGAGCACGTAAGGGCGAGTGAGTTAATTTCTTCGAGTGAATAAACATTCTTAGCTCACGTGGTTTGTACAATATTTTATTCAATTTTGACGAAATAGTAATAACAACCATTATAATATTTAATTTTGACAAAAAAAAAATTAGTAGACTGTGCATGACAATCGTCGATGATAGATGTTAAGTCGTCTATTTAAAAAGCTTTATTGTCTGACATATGTGCTGTGAAAAATAATGAAAATGGCTGATAATATCTAATAAATACTATGGTAAGTATTAATTTCGTTCCTGATGTTATTTTAAATGCATTATTTGTTGCAGAGTGAATTAAAAAATGTGAGAGTGATTTAATAGTAATTTACGTAACAAGACCTGAAAGTGATACTTTACTGGGTGAGCAAGCATATTCCAGAGCGAGCCGTAGGCGAGCTTTGAAAGCTTGTGAGCCCAGTATAGACACTTTCAGGTCATGTTGGGTACAATATTTTTTTTGCGATCCTGAAAAAAGAATAAAAAAGTATTATTTTATTTTTTACTGCGAGCAAATAAGATATAAATAAACAACTGATCTCCATGGAAACATTTAGCTTTACCGGTCCCGGGATCGGTAAAGTACTTTCCGATCCCTTATAGACAACTTTCCGAGCTAGCTCAGCAAAGAAGGACTTTCCGGTCTAAATAGTGATCAGAAAGAGCTCATTTTCTGGGCGATCACGAAAAAAAAATTTAATTCACTTGTGAAAAAAGTGTTAGTTAAAGTTGTTGCTATGGAGTTAATAATGATAGTTTAAAGCGTCAAAATTGAATAAAATATATAAAATTATTCGTACATATAAGATGTCGATTTGCATTAGTTATTCGAATTTGTTAGTAGAATTTATGATTTTTTATGACATACTTTTTAATTTATGACAATTTTAGGATTTTTGGGTAAATTTATGAATTTTTAGGAATTTATGACAACTAAGACCCCTGCATTTGCATCAAAATTTAATGGCTTTTTTTCATGTTAGAGTAGGGTCGAAATACAAGGTTTCCAAATTGATGGTATTTGAGTTTGAGCGTTAACAAATCCGTATAACACACACACACGCCCATACATACACACATACTCATACACTCACACACACACACACAGACACACACACACACACACACACAAAGATTTTTATGTTTTTTTCTCTTGTTTAACAAATTAATATTTAGATTGGATTTTAATATTTCATGTAGGTATGTATTCGTCTGCGCAATGAAAATCAAATATTTAATATATAAATAACAAACTTTTCCATGAAATTTATTTATAGGTATTTAATAACTTTACCTAATTAATTTCTGTATAATGAAACAAAATAAAAAAAATCTTTTAAAACTAAATTTGCAAAAGGTTTAAAACCAAATTAAATCTAGTAGGGTTCTTAAATTTAGCAAAATAAATTATTTCGCTATAAAACAAGTTTTTATTACTGGAATATTACAAGAAAATTTTAATTTTATTCATCATAAACTCAACGTCGTGAGCAAAATGGTTATTTAAATTAAGGCAAGCAAAGTGGCAAAATAGCAAAATGGCGTCCTTGCCTTGACTGCAATGTGGGTAGACGACGATGCTCGCTTGTTCATTTTGGCGGAACGCGTAAGCAGCGAGACAATTGCACATCGCTTCAGGGGGTTAGGCATTGCACAATATACCAGATGTTATTTTATATCACAACAAAAACAAAAATTGATACAATTTTGTTGTAGTTGAAACTATAACTTCAAATTCTATAAAGATTTGAGAAAGGATTTTACAGGAAAGAAAAGAAATAAGAAACAATTCGTATATTGGTTAGCGGGAACCGTTGAATGGAAGTAAATTTGTATAATGTTTTAATGCTTAATGTATAATGATTAGTATATAAGGCTTAATGCATTATGACAATTTACTAGGATACCATTTACAGTTAATTTGTTTAGTAACTAATTCGACAGAAATGTCCAATTTTTTCCATTATTATTTGTTGTCTAGCAGACTGCCATTTCAGCAGCCTTTTTTAAAATATTTTATATATATAATTTTCTGTATCTATATCCATGTCGAAAAATTAAAAATTAAATAATTATAAATACAATTTGAAATTATTTGTTCTTACACATTGCTCTTAGCTCTTAAGCATTAAGCCTTATGCAAAGCTGGAAATGGTAGTAAATACTGATAAACATTTTTACGTATTGCGCTTAGTTATTAATTATAGATCTTACGCATTAGACAATAGATGGAAATGAGGCTTTACTTTTGTAGATTTCTTAATTTATTTACCCTAGTTTTCTACATAATAGTTAGACATTTTTAGAAACCCCCAAAACGTTAAAATATGCTCTATGAGCACCCTAATAAAATATTTAGTTTGACAATTCTATGAAATAGGAATATTTTTTTTGCCCTCCTGAAGTGTAATGGGAACTTTACAATTGTATACACAGCAAGTGTAACCTACATTTTACACTTACTGTGTTGTAACTTGTCTAACTATGCGGTAAAATAATTAAAATACACTGGACGCTTATGGGCATTTAGAAAAGAAATCATCTTTACTATAATAAAGTTCATGTAAAAAAAGTACTACCTACTTAAGTTATTTTTGTCAAATATCGACACCTACCTATTATTTATTACGAAGAAAACATGAGCAAATAAATATATTAAAGAAATCATCTTTACTATAATAAAGTTCATGTAAAAAAGTACTACCTACTTAAGTTATTTTTGTCAAATATCGACACCTACCTATTATTTATTACGAAGAAAACATGAGCAAATAAATATTATTATATTATTAAAAAAGTGATTTTCATTATCGTCGGCCAAAAAATTTGATACAATTCTCGTGCGTGAAGTATTTTACAGCGCTCTAGTTAAACAAAGCTGTCGCGCTGTAAAATACAACTTACACGCACTCGAATGTAAATAACTATTACGACTCGAGACGAACAAATCATATTTCGCGGTATAAAATTTTTTAAATCCCTGAAACTATGATAATGCCTGCTAGTATTTCAGTGGCATTGAGTACAATTCTAGTCTCTACTAATCCACTAACGGAAATACATAAAAGTCAAACTCAAATCATAAGACAAAGTTATGAAAAGGTACCACATCTCAACTTTCAATCGCTAGTCTATACTATAACTCTATAACAGATTCCAAGAGTCGATGCTCAAAAGTGTTAGAAGCAAATAGACTAGACCTTTTATTCATTTAAACACTTATTAAAAAGGAAACCTCGTTATAAAAGTTTTAAAAATAAATGAACTAATGAAATGTAACGCAGATAAAAGTTAATTGCCACTTAAATCTACTTACTCTATTTAAACTTTCAATAAAATTAAATTACGCATTTAAAAGCTCCATTACACAAATTAAATCTCTAACAATTACTTCTCCAATAAAATGAAAATCAAAACCCCTTGAATTATTTTCTCTCTCTTTTCATTCGAACCTGAAAGTTGATACGAGTACAATAAGTACACTTTTTGTTTATTTTTATTTTATCATGTTTTGGTTTATTTAATATCTGTTAGTCCCGTGTTACTTAGTCAACCTGCAGAAGAACAATTTAGTGTTTGCGTGACTGCAAGTGCAATCCATGCACATCTATAAACCCGTTTGCTTCTGCACAACAAAACAAGAATGAGACAAATGCACCCCGTTGTAAATTTACTTTGTTTTACTATTTCTTCGTCGTAGATTAATTCTCTCCACATATAAATTACAAACTGTGACTTGGATTTCTCTTACTTGAATTACAAAGGATAACACTATCAAACATTTGTTTCTGTCTAGTTTACAAACATTACCTATTGTAGAACTTCTAGATTCAGCTGTAGGCACTTGGAGAAACATTATAACAATAATAATTAATGAAACATTTGAAGTAAGTTTCACAAATAGATTTTATTACACACTTTGTCGATTTCGGTTTATTAGGCCTTCTTCAGATGTACAAGATTAAACTAAATACACGAATTGTTACGTGTTCTTAAATACTATATTAACATCTGGTGACCAAAAACAGGGTTACTTAGAAAACTTAAGACATTCGAATGAAATAAATCTATCTGGTTATTTAAGATCCAATACCTCTCTTAGTGAGAGATAAAAATAGGATAACGTGGTTTCAAAATATGAATTCGGCATGAAATTCCACAGGGTGTTAAAAAAGTGTTCGGAATTTTTAATCCTCAAGCGGGTGCGCTGGCGCGCTGGCGCACTGAGTGCGCCACGTTAAACAAAAATGTCATAAAATTGTTATTGGGCGAAGGGACGTTTTGTCACAT
Source organism: Ophonus ardosiacus (assembly GCA_943142095.1). Taxonomy (NCBI): domain Eukaryota; kingdom Metazoa; phylum Arthropoda; class Insecta; order Coleoptera; family Carabidae; genus Ophonus; species Ophonus ardosiacus. The sequence continues at coordinate 36,852,163 of OW964832.1, read as the reverse complement.
ACGCTATTCCTTCTTTGGACCTTTGGTCACAATATGTTACCATTGTTTTTAGTTTCATTATAGTTGCAGTAATACAAATGACAATTTATTCGTCGGAGTTGGAGGCAAACACATAGTATTTTATAAATATGTATAGTTGTTTGAATATTTTTATTTCTATCTAAATTTTTATTTTGTTCATTTTTATAACAGTTTATTTGCAAATCACACACAATCAGCAACATTTTATGTCACAATTGCGAAGTGCAATCAGAGGACGAATAAAATCGATCAATTATATTTGTGTTTATTTTTTATTATTTCTTATTTTTCTACGCTATTTCTTCAACAAAAAAAATTGAATATAATTTAATAATGTGTACTGCTTTAACTTCCAATGTGTAAAGAAATACATTGCATTATATCTCCAAACTACGAATTACGTTTGTCTATGATATATTTTCTAATACCATTTCTGGATTCATGAAATATTTACTATTATGCTTCTTGCAATAATTAATAATTTTTGTTTAATATTCGGTACAATTTTTTAACTTTCTATTTTTATATTGTTATTCTCCTACTCGCACGACAATTCGTGTGTAATTGGGATTTTATCCTGTAAAGTGCATTTACAATAGGCAAATAAAAATAAAATTAGCAACCAATTCCTTGTAACAAAACCAGCAACTCGATAACATTTCTTTTGGGAGAAATAACCTGAAAAAGTCCTCGGTTGTTCCCGCAAAGCTTGGGCATTACAAGCGTCGTTCGAGCCGCTATTATCTGATGATAATCCTAGAGATTTACTAGCAGGACGTTACACAAGCCCGGAGGCAGGACGAAGTAGGAACTCCCACGCTTGAAAGCTCCGCTGCAGGAAGAAATGAACCTAATTTGTATTTATCGTGTTGGGGAGCGAGGGACCCACGTGGAGAGATGTTGATGCACTGATTGCAGTTTCTTTTCTCCGGGAAATTTATTGCAAGCGAGTAAATAGAAAGATTACGGTCAATGTTTGTTACGCGGGAATGAGCATAAATAAGATGAGTGGGAGGAACTGGAATTATTTGATTAATAATAATTTACCGTAACTCCTACGTATCTACGTGTACCAAAAGCCAGATTGGGCGATACCAATTCTGACACTTTTTAGTGGGAAAATCACTTTTAATTAACTTTGTACAAAGAAAATTTTGACCCGAGACACGTCTGGTTCAGATTTTAGGTCAGCTATCATACCAAAGGAAAACTACAGAATTAAAAACCCAGATATGGATAATCCGAGTGCATATTAAGAAGCCTAACATAAAAACAAGTATTTTTGGGTCAAATTCAGTTTTATGTTTTATCATAGTCTCCTTCTAAATCAATGCTCATTTTCCATCGATAGGTACTCCAACATCTTTAGCCCATCCAAAAAGTAATTGGTGTCTCTACAAAATATTCTTCTTCGGAACAAATTTTTACATTCGAAATCCAATGTTCTGATTGTTTCTTCATCTCAAAAAGTATCATCATAATCACAAGCTTTGGAAATGTTCGATCGACTGTATTTTTTGGTTCAAAGCACGGTGTACAAATATAGGTGTGACAACTCCTCAATTTTTGTTACATATTGGTATTGGCGATTAGTAAGCCGCGATTCTAACCTTACACGCAGCGCCTCTACCACATAACATTCTGGAACATGACAAATTAACTGTCAATCGTGCTGTCAATGTGAAATCCGGGTCTATGTAATTGCCTCAAAATTAAAACTAATTTAGAGAATATATGTATTATATCTCTGATGATATCCCTTCTAAAATTTAAAATAATTTACAATTTTCAATTAGCACAAAAGTGACCCCCTGTGGTACATTCTCCACTACATCTTTCAGAGCTTAGTAAATGCAAAAGCTGATTAGATTTTGGTTATAATTGGACAACCAAAATTTCCTTTATTTGAAGTTCTTAGCAATTTTTCTTGGAAAAAAAGCACTTAAATATCAATTTTTGATATTTTATGTGATTACCAATATGAAGGAAGAAAGAATATTTTATTGTCTATACGGTTTGATTATATACCTATTTTCCTTCATATTCAAGAGATACAGAGTTAAAGAATTATAAAAAGATTAACTTTCAATAATTTGTTGTAATCATGGAAACAGCTGATATTTTAGGTGATATTTGAAGATAGCGTCCAGTAATTATATGGAAAGAGTAGTAGTCGAATTTTGGACAGGGAATTTGAATAAAAACTATTTTTCAATTCCTCAACGTTTCGGTTTAAACCATTTTCAAGAGCGTTGGGTTGAAATTATTTTTATAAAATGATAAAATTTAAACATTTGGTTAATAAACGTGGATTTAAAAAAAAATTGATATAAAGTTGCAATTTTTTTTAAATTCGCGTCGACAGTCTGAGGAACAAACAAAGATTGGCGCTGAAACGACACGCATTTCTTTGCAATTTTGTTTCAATTCCATGGCTATCGCCACAAATGAGCGATATTTATATAATTTCAAATTCTATTTTACAAGTTGCCAAACGTGCAATTTTTTTTAAGTAACACCCTGTAGAATCTTTTCCAAGGAAATTTTGGAATAGGAATTGTAAAAATATATAGAATTGACGGAAGTAATGTGTTGGCCACATCTGATTTTTATAAAAACACTGAATTCGACTGACACAAATGACTCTCAAACAATAAATAAGTGACCAAAATGGCTAAAATTTTCAGAGGTATATATCAAAGCTTCAGCAAATGTAGTACCAGAATAATTTGGTGATTAACGACATCTATTCTATTTCTTGACACTTTTAACAATTATATGAATATTTCTGTCAGTGTATTGCTCTATTTTGACATTGATGTCCTTGGCTACGAGCTTTAACACATATCCCTTCATATCCATGACAAAAGGAACCTTTGCAGTGAATGTTAAATTGAATTCCCTATCGCCATGGCGATGCTGCCAGCACAATCTGATGGAATTATTCTCTCTGTAATTATGTTACGGTTTCTCGAACCTCGGACCAAGCAAACCCGCCAGACACATGTGTTGAGCCGTTGAACATAACATAGTTACTATTGAATAGATTTTTTGTTTGTTTGTCACTTGTAAAGAGTTTTTGGAGAAAGCGACAGTGCTGAAACTGAAGATGCGATCTGTCTGACAAGGGCTGATAGAAAATAAATTAGATTATTCGTGAAATTGGTTTCGTGCAGTAAGATATCGTTAGGTTTAATTCAAAGACGAAAATAAGATTGACACTAACGGGATTAATCGATTAATGAATTAAGTAGGGAGCGCGTAATAACATCAGGACTTTTAAGGTTTGCAAATAATAAAATTGTAAGAAAACTGAATCTAATAAATAATCAAATAAAACGCGTTTATCATTTTATAAGCTTTTATTTATATTTTTACCTCTTGATAACAGAGGTGTTGGAATAATGCTAAAATTCGCATATTCAGATTTTAGTGGATAAGCACGTTTTAAGGTGCCTATAATCCGATTATAACATTTTTAAAATGATGTGTTTGTGTGTGTATGTGTGTGTGGATGTGTGTATGTGTGTATGTATGGCTGGATGTTGGAGGGACGATTCCATAAAAACTATAAGACTTAAGACCTGTTTAACTATGAATTCCTCAATCTGACATTCCTGGGATGAGCTGAAAAGGTCTTGGTAACAATTGGACAACCGAAAGTAGTAGATCCTTAGAAAAATTCTTCTAAATATAATTTTTTGGAAATTTTTGTTACCACAAATATCAAAGAAAATAAAATTCGTCATCTAATACACTAAAAATTTTTATTATATCTTGTATAGATTTAGAGATAAAGACACTATAATATAGAGCATAATTTAATCGCAAAGGCTAAGGCACTAAGAAAACCACTTGACAAATTCAAATGTTTATAAGATAGCTTGTAAATGATAGATGTCAGTGTCACAAATCAACAGTTTTAGTGACATTTTGATAGCTTTTTCTGGGTAGTACATTTAATTTTTCTTGTTTTATTAATTAAATATTTGAAATTATAGGTAAAATACATATATCCATCAGAAATACCGCCAATCTGGTTAATGAATTGGAAGAATCTCTGACATTTAGGAACTTACTCATACAATGAAAAATAGATATAATTAGAATTATATGTGTGTAGAATACATGTTAAATACAACAAAAAACAATATTTGGGTAAAGTTCTGTATTTTTTTTTTGTTATAAAACGACGGTGCAATACAACACTTATATAGCCTAATATGGAAATGGCGTGAGGTCTTGTGCTGGCCACAACAATTTTTTTTAATTGTGTCAGCTACTACGTGGTGAAACATAAATAATTTTTAATACAGTAAAACATTTATTAACATGTTGACATATCTCATTTATATTTATTATTTTTATCTATACATGTTTTAAAGTTTGTTAGATCTGATGATGCTAATGGTATAGCGAAATTAGTATTCTTATAAAATATATATTTGTGAAACTAAAAACTCTGTATATTAATATTTGAAAATAAAACCTATTTTATTTAAATGTTTATTTATGTAAATATTTAAATGTCCCTTTCAGTACGAATATTAGTTATTTATGCAATAAGAGTAAAAAGTATACTCTTATTTTAACAAATAGGAAAGTTTGACTTGTATCAAGACACTGAAGTTTTATTTTTTATCGCAAATATGGAATTTAGTTGCCGAGAACGTTGGGCCGCGGAAAATAAGCCATATGAATGATAAAAAGGAACTTCAGTGCCGAGGTGCATATTAAATTTTATTTGAAATCGAAAAATTTTGAAAATGAATGGAATATTTATTTTATAGTGTACGTTTAATTATAATCTGAATCTGTCAGTCTGACATTCAATACTGCCAATCTTGGACATTGAAGTTATCGTAAAGAACACTGTATGTGTTTTATCTCAAACTTATTCATCGGAATTATTTAGTACGTTATTTTTACACATAATTTTGTCATTTTACGTATAAATTTACTATTGTACATTGTCCACCTGTCCAAATTATCTTACATATAGAGAAATTATCATAAAGATTGCTTCTAAGCTTTTAATGACGATTTTTGTACACTTTAGTGACGATTTCAAATAAAATGTTCTTGTTTTTACATCTACGAGATTAAACTCATTAGTTCGGGTGGTTTACACTTTCAACAAACAAGTTATGGAACCTACGCAAATGGTGAGAAATTTCTAAAAATTTCTTTCAACTACCTAGTTTAAACTATATATTTTAACCTTAACAAAAACTGAATATGTTATTCAAGTATTCCACCATTTAATCGCCTTTAATAGCAATACCAGCTTTAATTCTATTAGGCATCGCATCCCTAAGCCCTGTACATTTTTCTGTGAGTATTGTCCCCTATGTAGTTGTTTTTTATTGCATCAAAAGTAAAAGGTTTTGTTAGAAGTTAAATCTGGACTAGAAAATAACCCCTAAAATACCGAACGAAATATTACCAGAAGTCAATTGCCCCACAGTTTTTTAAAGTTTTAAATATATGTTTAAAGTAGCCGAAAGAATTTTGTAGAAATTTATAACCATTTATGTAGATTTTACAGTTTGTTGAAATTGCAAACCGGCTGAATTATTATGACTTTGGACTCGTACAATAAAATTAGGTTTCCATTATTTTTCGAATAACCCTGGTACGTTTAAAACATAAAATAATTTTTTAAGAGATACTTTTACAGTCTTCCTTGGCCGATGTTTATTTTTATTTCTGTTTATAACCCCAATACCTCTCATCCTAGGAAAACAAAACAAAGCTGTTAGGATAGCCCTAGCCCTACGTTCATGTATAAAACAAGACAACACTAGGCCGAAGCCTACTGCGAAGGGAACGGATGAAAGCTGTAGATTTATTCCAACATAAATTTGGAAAATCCTCCACCATCGCGTTCTGCAGGGCTTCTCTTGCAAGACAGTTGAATGCGGAGTCAGCCATTCTGTCCAGCATAGAGTGCACTGTGTGATATATAATCCAGAAATCCAGATATTGCAGTTCCTACTAGGAAAGTGACTAACTGTAAAAATGAATGGGTGGTTGGAATGTTCAGATGGTATTAAATATTGAATTATGTTCTTAATATGACAATATTACGATTTTAAAGCTTTAGCATGCACTCGAACACATATTTATGATAAAAGAGATAGATACGAACATCAAAATTCGTATGGACGAACTCATGCATAAATCGAATGTGCTCTTTCAGAAGTTATACGTAAAAGTTGTAATTTCGTTTCAGCATCTGTCATAAATTTTATATTAAATCAGTTTCAGAAACTTTTGACACTAAAGTTATATCATGAAACTAATGCAAAAAGATTTTTTTCTCCCAATAACGTAAGTAGATTATTAGGACTTTGTTTGTAGGGATGTAAGTATTGTCCTTACATCCCTTCACAGCAACCTTATCTCCCTCTTTGTGAAATACCAACTGTTAATTATTTACTATTTTTATAATTTGGGATTTTGAATTTAAATTCTGTAAATCAGTGGTTAATTTTTAACAATTGGTTAATAATTTTATCCAATAGATATTAATTTGACAACTATAAATACAATTTATATATATACAGGGTGTAAATTTTAAAACGGGTCATAGGGCTATAACATAGAAAAACAGTTTTTTAGACGCCAAAAGTTTCTATATTAATTTATTGAAAAAAGAATTAGGGCATATTATAAAGAAAAAAATTACGAATTTTTTGACATCAAACACATTACATCTTTGTTTCATATAAAGCCAGAAAATAAATTTAAAAATTTGCACAATTAAGAAAAAATATTATTAGCCTTGAAACTGACAGAAACAAAACAAAACTATTTTTGACAAGACTGTTATTGGTAAACTTTTTTTGGACATTATTTGTTAAATTATTATTATTTTCGTTTTATTAACAAGAAATCATGGATAATTTGTCCCATGAAGAAAAAATACAAATTATTTTTCCCTTGTTGTTTGCAGTTTTTCTTGTTTCTTATAACTTATTTCTTATTACATATAGATCATCTTTAATTTGTAAATACCTATTACAATAAATATAATTGTTTCTTAAATAAATATCCCAGTGTTTTCTTTATTTTATGTTATTTTATATTAATTTATAAATTAATAACTTTAATCTTTAATTGTCCCCTATCATGTTGACAATGTTTTGTTACTGTCAGTTTCATGGCTATTGTTATTTTTTCTTAATTGTACAAATTTTTAAATTTATTTTCTGGTTTGATATGAAACAGAAATGTAATGTGTTTGGTATTGAAAAAAACGTAATTTTTTACTTTATAATATGCACTAATTATTTTTTCAATAAATTAATATAGAAACTTTTGGCGTCGAAAAAACTGTTTTTCTATGTTATAGCCCTGACTCGTTTTAAAATTTACATCCTGATATATATATATCAACATAGTTGATTGGTTAAATTTCTTATTAGTTGTTAAAAATTAAGCACTGAGTTACAGAATAAGCCCGAATATCTTTCAAATTACATACAGAAATACCAAGCTCTCAGTCTAAGACACAAAGTCAGAGAACTGAAGAGCAAAAATACAATAAGACTACAAGGAGTCACAGTCAAAACTCTGTCTCCAAGGAGGGAAGAAACTTTTTTTAACATTCGACTGTTCGAAACATATTTTACTAGCTGTCACATAAATACTCCAACCTAAAGAAAACTACAATTTAAAAGAAATATTTGAAAACAACAATTACTTAATAGTCACACTAATATTTATTTATTATTTTATTTTTTATAATGTAAAAATAATGTTCCACTTTATGCGATACCAACCTTTGAAGATTAATTGAACCGCTTTAAATAAAACAACCAAAAAACCATCTTAATTTCCATTCCTTCTTGGCTAGAAGATCCGTTCATTTTCCTGTATTTTTCCGCTGTGTCCTGTTCGTGGCATCTATAGAAAGCTGTCGAGCACTAGCTCCACGCGAATTAACTTCGGTGGAAAGGGGAACTAAACGAGAGAATAATTTGATCAGGTGGAACGGGCACATTTGCTTTCAATGTGTTATACAAGTCAAGATGAAAATGGCAGTGCGATTGATTGAACAGTGCATGGAAATTGGATTAAGGAAAAGTGGGAATTTGCTTCTTCGAGAATGGAATATAAATATATTATCACGGATTCTTTTATACTTAGGGAAAATATGAGGGTGAGTTTATGTAATCTTGCTCGCCTTGAAAGTAACAAATGACAGTCGCAATTTTTTATAGTTTGAATTGGAATCATCGACCTTTAAACTAATAGACGCAGCGTACAAGCAAAACGCCTGTCCCGCCATAACGGTGCAGACACAGTATCTATATCCTTCAACATTACGGAAGTTAAGAAAACGCAGCAAAATAAAAAAATTTATTTGTCCCTAACTTGTTGTACTTGGTGCATAATCGCTAAGAGTATAGATTTAATTTAGTGCATAATTAGATTCATTATGTATTTTTAATACAATATATTACATAAATATTATATTATAGGGGACAAGTAATAATTAATAAGAACTTACATATAAAATGACACAGCTGGACCGCGTACGTACTGTTGACTGCACGAAATACACCGTTTCCCCATTATTTTGTCACATACACACCTCACAACACATACACGTATATATTGACAGAAATAATTGTAAATATTCTCAAAAAAGCAAATAATACACAAACAGTTACGAAACGTCAAATGTAGATTTTGACAATTATTTAGTGATAGAGAGCGATGTATAGAGGTTTACATATGACTGAAAAAGATGTACAATGAGTACGAACGCATGCGCAGTATACTTTAACTGAGAACTTCCGTACTGTTGAAGGACAGAATATATATTTCTATCCTTCTATGTTGAAACAGTATTCTAACAATAAAGGAATAGGTGACACTTGGTCCATTAGTTTAAAGGTCGATGATTGGAATATTGAATTGTCCAATTTTATTTATTTTCCTTTTTAAAAGTATTTGTTAGTCATTTTCGTTATTGTAATCAATTTAACTTATATTTTACCTGTCAGAAACGCTCTGTTTTGGACATCATTATTAAAAATGAAGAATTATAAAATAATATTATTTATTATAGCTGTGTTCAAAGAACGATTTGCAAACAATTGGAATTTGAGAACCAATTCGTATGCCCGGTTACAAACTAGTTGCAAATCAAACGGAATTTTTCTGTGAATACATAATAAAAACCAGTGTGCATTTATCTATAAGCATCTAGATTGCAGTTTTTTCCAAATTGATGATGGAAATACTATGAAACTGTAAATCTTACTACAATATCATTTGCAATTTGTTTGCTGACACGAAGTGTTCAACAAAAACTTCAGAATACTTGGATATTGTTACTTCAAAATAATTCCCATTTTTTTTTTAATAGCCGTTATTTCAAGATAGTCACCTTCACTTGAAGAATCTTTTAAAAAGTTAAAATTTCAACTTGACATGCCTCCGTCATCTATAATTAAATGAATTTTAATATTATAGGTATCTTATTTTTTTGCAATAATACACTCACATTAAAATAATAAATATAAATTTATTTTTAAAGAATCAAACTGCAAGTTCACATATAACCTAATTTTCTGCAAACGAAACAAACTAGAAAATGTGGAAATGTCAAAACTTGGAATTGGAAATTATTTTGACCGTAGCCATTTAATCCCTAACCAGTCAGAAAACTTCTGTGAACATCCAACTAAGTCAGAGTTTGAAATTTGTGACTTTGTGAACTCTTTTATGTAATTGCGCATGTCACTGACTGTTGCTGACGGTTTCAAACCGTTCTATGAACAAAGCTTATTCTTAATTTTGCAATGTTTGACAGGTAAATGGTTATTACATTTGTTTGTTATACAGTGCCGCTCCGTGGATACAAGGCGCTTTTGTGCAAAGTTATATTTCAGCGTTAAGTTAATATATCTGAATTAATAAATAAATTTACGTTACAGCGTTAGTATTTTCAACAACGAGCAACGTTTTAAAAAAGCATTTTGTAACTTTTTGAAAGACAAGCGTGTATTCGCACATGCTTCTTAAGATTGCAAATGAGAGAGACAAATGTATGTCAATACAGATGACTTTGATTGGACTTCTTTAGAAATTAAATTGAATCCGGTGATGTAATATCGTAATTGCAAAAGTTTTATTCACCTCCATCTCCATTATATTCTATTTACTTGTGTTAAATCCGTCGCTCGAATTTTTTTTACATAACTTCAAAATATATATTTGGCATTTGATCACAATACTTTTAAGTTTTACATTTTATTCAATATTTCCAGTATATTCTAAAATCTTAATAGAATAAAACTTTAAATATAAATTTTACGATTTTCAATCCCTAATCCGAAAAGTTCATGACAGAACATGAGTTTAATTATTGAGAAGAATAAATATTTTCAATTGATCGCATGTAGTAAACATATTAACCTACATTCAAGACGAGAAAATATTTATTTAATAAAAAAATGTAATTACATACATTGTTCAAACAAAGTATTAAATGAAAAACAAACAAAATACGAGTAATGCTGGCAAGCTGTGGATGTTTTGTGGTTAATAGCGCAGTTCCTGTTTAAAAGTTAGCACAACAGAACTTCTGAAGTTTAGTTCAAGTCTTTCAACCAACATCTCATAATTGCCAAAATACCCTGAACACTTCTGTAACAGGCAATCTTAGTTTAGAACTTAAAATGATCATTATGACGTAAATGCTTATTTGTTATGAAGTTTAATTCATGTTTTCGTCAGTTATAGTTGTCTACCAAACTTATTTATAGACTTGCAACCAATAAGTTGCTCCTAATTTAAACTATCGTAAAACGGGATTACACCTAAGTGATCATATAGAAGGACGAGGCAACAATGTTTCCAAAAAGAAGCAAATGGTAAAAGTCGTGTTGAGTGACAACGCATAAATAGTATTTAATAACTACCATTTGTAATTGATTTAATATAAGTATAATAAATTTAAGAACAATAACCTCAAACGTCATTTACTGACAAATGACACTAATGACAGTACCAAATACCAAGTGCTTCTGTTTGGAAACATTTCTATGATGTCATGCTTAGGTAGTCCATTTCTGGATGACTGATGATTAAGAGCAAGACTCTAACTTGTTTTCATGACATTACTATAGTGTCATCTATCGGTAGAAATCGCAGTGAGAGTAACAAGGTTAAATAGAGTATAAGTTGACGGGAAATATATTTTTTATAGTCTGTTCGCTCCTAGCTGAAACAAGCCGATATTTTATTACCCCAATAGATATTACCACAAACAAATAGAAAATCCTCAGCTAGTGTGGAACAGGGACGTATTCGAAATCTGCATATGTAAGAGAAAATGTCATTATTACAAGTATATAGTTATACTCGTCATAAAATAATCAAATAATGGCAACTTTCTTTCACACTTTTTACAGGCTTAGGACTGTCAATGATAATACCTAGCTGTAAGTATATTTCAAAATAATTTCAAAAAATTCTCTTAAAAATTTACAAACGCATATATCAAAATGAACTGAATACAATCCTTGTTCAACACTCCATTTACAACTGACCGCCGTTTGATGAACAAATGCTCAAGAAAGTGGTTTATGGTTTGTGGTAATAACTATTGGGGTAATAAATTATCGGCTTGTTTCAGCTAGGAGCGAACAGACTTTACCTCTCGCTAAGAGAGGTATTGGATTCATGCTAAAATTCGCATATCCAGATTTTATTGAATAAGCACGATTTAAGGTTCCTAGAATCCGATTATAACATTTTTAAAATGATGTATGTGTGTGTGTGTGTGTGTGTGTGTGGATGTGTGTATGGATGTGTGAATGTGTATCTGGATGTTGGAGGGACGATTCCTCAAAAACTATATGACTTAAAAAATATTTAACTGCAGTTTCCTCAATCTCACATTCCTGGGAAGAGTTGAAAAGATTTTGGTAACAATTGGACAACCGGAAGTAGTAGTTTCTTAGAAAAATTCTTCTAAATATATTTTTTTGGAAATTTTTGTTATGACAAATATTGAAGATCAAAATTCTCCATCTAATACACTTAAAATTTTTATTATATCTTGTATAGATTTAGAGATAAAGATATTATAATATTCTAATCGCAGAGGCTAAGGCACTAAGGAAACCACTTGACAAATTTAAATGTTTATAACGTAGTTTGTAAATGACATATGTCAGTGTTAAAAATCAACAGTTTTAGTGACATTCTGATAGTTTTTTCTGAAAAGTATATTTAATCTTTCTTATTGTTTTAATAATTAAATATTTGAATTATAGGTAAAATGCTTATATCCTTCAGAAATACCGCCAATCTGATTAATGAATTGGAAGAATCTCGGAAATTTAAGAATTTCCTCATTCAATGAAAAATAGATATACATAATTAAAATTATATATGTGTGCAGAAGACATGTTAAATATAATCAAAAACAATATTTGGGTAAAGTTCTGTGATATTTTGTTATAAAACGACGGTTCGATAGCGAAGTGCAATACAATACTTCTATAGCGTAATATGGAAATGGCGAGAGGTCTTGTGCTGGCCACAACAGATTTTTTTCTATAGGAGGTGTTAAACTGTGCTTTTATCTACTCAAAATAGTAGATAAAGTAGCACTTTAACAGCAAGGGTAGATAAAATACTTTAATTCTTATTTATTTACGTACAAAATCCATAACAACCACACACACACTGTGATTTTAAAATTGTGTTCAATTAATAATAACATATAATTGGTATTTTTTATTCTTTTCTTTAACATCTGCTATAGAAAAAATAGAATTTTATACACGACGATAAAATTAAATTATCCACTCGCGAAAAACTTTCCTCTCGTCGATAAAATATAATTTTATCGTCTTGTATAAAAAATAACTATTATTCACAATCGATAAGTAATATGACGATTTCCGATTTTTAAAAAGTTGGGAAGGTAGTTATTGTTAACCTCATTTTCCAAGAGGTCGGAAAGTCTAGCGTGATTACAGTTGAGGTTGAAAAGTTGACACTTTCCAACAACAGCTATACTCACGCTAAACTTTCCAACCTGTCACATCCCAACTTCTGGGCTATTTTCCATTCCCACACTCAGAGATCCGTGACTTATAAACAAAGCTTTTTTACATTTTATATGTAAAGAAGACGAATTAAATTGTAAATAATATAAATAAGTGTAGATATATGAGAATTCAAAATTGAAGGTTAGATATCAAACTGAACTGACAGTTCATGTAACAAATGAACAAGCTCAGACCATAGATCAATCCAGAACAATCAAAATCAAAATTCTCGATATATATCATAAGATATATAATTAAATAATTTTTAAAAATATTCTAAAGTGAGGTTAAAATCACTCCAGTGAGGGGCAAATGGTCTATTCGTTTATTTATATCAGGTTATTATTGTTATTTAAATATCAATTACTCATTATTAATTTCCGATTGTAAATAAAATAGTCTACTAACCCCGGTGAAAAGTTTCATTATGTCTCAGGCTATAGCAAACTTCAGCGCTTCGCGCCTTGGTTAGCTATTTTCGCCCTCGACAACAATGAAACACTTTCCACCTCGGTTAGTAATGTACTATTACACCTTGTATAAATAAATAATTAAAACATCGAAGGGTTGGTTTCAACGTGCACGATGCACGACAAAAATAAGTCGAGCAGTCAGAAAATTAATAGTGACAAAACTATTTATAATTACCTTTGCAAGAAATTATGAAGTTCCACGAAGTTATATTACACCTAAAATTTCCGCTTCAGTATTAATATTAAATTAATAATTAACTGGGAAGGCTATTATTGTTAAATTACAGTGTGGAACAAATTTGAGTTCCGTGTATGAAAAACTACCTACTACCGAAAATTGATGTAGGTAGGTCTTTATGGGCCAATTTTTTGAGACAACTTGAATATTTCTCGAGATATAACACAAACAAAATATTTTTTAAATGGGAACATATGTTGAAAATAGTCTCATCTTTTTCCCTATTTTATATGCTTTTCAACGATGTAAAACAAGTCTACATTCTTTTGTTTTAAACATGAACAAAACATGAATTATTAATTTTTTGGGGTGAAAAATGAAATTTATTAAGAAATTATTGAATAAAATCAATTACAGATCAACATTTGTTTAGTTTGATTCTATATCTATTAATTAAATTCTCAAATTTCTTTTCAGTCAATGATTTTCGGGTTAGAAAATTAATTTTTTATCGGTGTTGTAGTTGGCTTTTGACACAATTCGAAATATGTAGTATAATAAATAAATTAGGAAAGAGTGAAAAGATAATGTCAGCCACCGGGATTTGAGCCCAGACCACTGTCTTGCCGGGACAACGCTCTACCAATTGAGCTATAGCGGACTCTTCCCGTTGGCTCACATTATCTTCCACAAATGTTAGACTGAACGATTCTCATTTGAGAATACTCAGCGGCATAAATAGGCTGCACACTCTACGTTCATTTCAATATTTGTGTCGATAGGCGCATGAGTAAATTATGACAAGTCACTGATGTTTAAATGTAGTGGTTAGTTGTAACCCCACATCAATACGTGCCGCTGAGTATTCTCAAATGAGAATCTTTCAGTCTAACATTTGTGGAAGATAATGTGAGCCAACGGGAAGAGTCCGCTATAGCTCAATTGGTAGAGCGTTGTCCCGGCAAGACAGTGGTCTGGGTTCAAATCCCGGTGGCTGACATTATCTTTTCACTCTTTCCTAATTTATTTATAATAAATAGGCTGCACACTCTACGTTCATTTCAATGTAGTATAATATTCTTTTTAAAGTTTATATATTATATAAAAATTAATACAAATACTGAAAATAACATTAAAAATAAACAAATGATCTGTAATTAATTTTTTCAATTGTTTCTTAATTAGTGTTTCACAAGAGTCTTGCATTTTTCTTGTTCTTGTCTTGTTCTTGCATAAAATGCAAGACAAGAACAAGACAAGAGTTATATAGTTCGTTGCAAGACAAGACAAGAATCTGCCCTGCAAGAAAAGTGCAAGAATAGCAAGATTTTTTAGTATTTTCTTGCATTCTTGCACTCTTGCAATATTATATTATAATTCAATACATTTTATTATAGGTTTTACCTCTAGCTAAGCTGACATTAATCGGAAAAGCTAAAAAGGTTTTGGTAACAATTGACAACCGGAAGTAGTAGTTTCTTAAAAAATCTTCTAAATATTATATTTTGAAAATTTATAGTACAAAAAATAATAAAGAGCATTAAGTACTCAATCTGATTTATATTTTCTTATTATATCTTCTATAGATTTAGAGATAAAAAATCTGATATGGCCAGCACATGACCTCCCGCTAATTCGATGTTTAAAATTGCAATGAGCTTGGAGTTAAATATCACTTTATCGTTTGTAAACAAAATCTAATTTGTTGTTCCTATAAATAAAACAGTCTTTAATAAGAAATTTTGTATTATATTTTATCAAGTTTTTTTTTTTGAAAATCTGTAGAGCTCTTAGTTAAGAAGCACGTCCGACTTATCATATATACTCAAAATCTAATGTTGTTTTCAATCATATACGAGTTTTAAAACCAAATTTGAGAAGTTTTTTTTTATCATATTTTAATATATTTTTTCAAGGAAATCAGTTCAGAGCTTCAAGTAAAGTGCCACTTTAGGTTTACTAATATTAACAAGAATCTAATATGTCGGTCTCATTAATATAAAAGTGTTAAATACAAGATTTGAAAAGTTTTCAATTATAGCATAATACATTTTTTCACGAAAATCTCTTCACAGCTTCAAGTAAAATATCACTTCCGATTTAAATATGTTGTTCCTATTGATATGAAATTGCAAGACAAGAAATATGCAAGAGTCTTGCAAGCAAGACAAGATTTTTGCTTGCAAGAGTAACACAAGACAAGAGTTATTTAAATTTCTTGTCTTGTTTTGCAAGGCAAGACAAGAAATAGCCTAGCAAGACAAGAAATCTTGTCTTGTGAAACACTATTCTTAATAAATTTCATTTTTCACCCCAAAAAATTAATAATTTATGTTTTATTCATGTTTGAAACAAAAGAATGTAGACTTGTTATACATCGTTGAAAATCTTATAAAATAATATTATGTGTCTGTTTTATCTCGAGAATAATTAAGTTTTGCGGGCGCTTACCATGCGTCACCTCACGGGCACTCATTGCTGGCGTGGAGAGTGCACCACAGAGATCACTTTTGTGCTATTCAAAATTCGAAATATTTGGCGTCGGTCGGTATCGAACCCGGAACAAAAGACGATCGAAAATTTCTATAGTGCCTATTAAACTTGTCTCAAATAGTTGGTCATAAATCAATTTTCGGTAGCGTGTTTAATAAGAAAGTTTTCCAAATACGGAACTCGAATTTGTTCCATCCTGAACATCTTTGTACCGTAAAATACGAAACCAGCATGCTCAAATTTATACAAATGAGTGATTTCCTTACCTTATAAAAATAAAACGAGTTAATCTCATCCGCCGGTTCAACTGACGGATCAGCTGATCCCAGGACGAACCTGGTGACGTTCCCCTCCAGGTCCTCTAAGACACTCAGGTCAGTGGACGCCGTCATCACGGAGGTCCCCAGGTCATGGAGCTCGCTGGCGTTGTTGTCCACGCCCAATAAGGCGTCCGTTGCAGACGGGTCGTTCATGATGAAGATGCCAGATGGTCACATTGTGAGGAGTGGAGGGGGGCGGTGTAATGGTTTGTGAGAACAGAGAGATCTGAAAGAAGAAAATGGTAATGAATGAAAAAAGACATCGACAAGTAATATGACATAGGCATTTAACATGGGAAAACAGCTTTTTGTAAATAAAAAATAAAGCCATGAAATTGCACCTGATTATAGTACATTACCAATTATACATTATTTTATTTTAATTAATTTATTATTGTTGCAAAAATTGGCCAAAATTAAAAAAAATATATAAATAAATAATTGTTTCAGTCTATTATTGTTTAATATGATATTTTCAAATGACAGCATGGTAAAATGGTTAGCACGACTGCCTTTGAATTTGCAAATTGGGGTCGGTTCTCAACCGAGTTAATTTTAATGATTGAACTTCATAAAATATATCTTCTTTTTCTTATTACAATCATTTAGAAATAATAGTAACATTGTAATAAGTAAAGAGAAAATAATGGACAATAATTGATTACAATAATGAAAACATTGATATAGTTACAATGCGTTATATTTTCTTTTAATATTAATAAAAAAATCTGTTTTGGCCAGCACAAGACCTTCCGTCAATTCCATGTATTTTGTACAAATCCCATACCAAAAGGTACTTGGAACAGATTCTATATAATATCATGTAAAAACACATAATATTTTTTACAAATTCCATACCAAAAGTTCATTTAAAAAGGTTCTATAAATCCAATAAAATTATAACATAAACTACACTAAGTAATGTCCTTCCATCTTCTCCTTGGCCTTTCTCTGCGTGTCACTTGCGAGCAACACTATGGCATACCAATTTTAGATCCTATACTTTTTTCCATATTTGGTTTTGCACTTGCAACTGACATCTGTTAATTAAATTTTTTTGAATAATTATGTCAGCTGTTTCCATGATAAATAACAAAGCTGACTAATTTTTGAAAATTAATTTCTTTATAATGCTTTAAATTTACATCTGTTGAATATGAAGGAAAATGTATAATCAAACTGTATAGAGAAGAGTATTTTCTTTAATATTATATAATAACAAAATGTCAAAAAATAATATTTAACTGCGTTTTATTAAGAAAAACTGTTAAAAACTTCAAATAAGGGTACTTCCGGTGGATCAATTATAACCAAAATCTAATCAACTCTTCATATGGATGTACAGAAGAGGAATACGAAAGAATTATAATTTTTAGAATTGTAGTATTGGAGTTATCGTCGGAGAAAAATTTGTCACACACGGACACACACACACACGGACACACACACACACACACGGACACACACACACACACACGTACACACACACACACACACGTACACACACACACACACGCACACACATACAGACATCATCTTAAAAATGGTATATTCGTATTGTAGGGACCCTAAAACGTGCTTATTCATTAAAAACTCACCACCGAATTTTTTGACCAAAGACAATACCTTCCTTACCTAAAGGTGACGGAAGGTAAAAATAACTGAGATATAATGAATACTTGTAGGTGATATGTTTTTACTGTATTTAAAAAAAAATATTTCATATTATATTAAAAGAAAATATAATGCATTATTATTATCAATGTTTTGATTATTGTAATCAAATAGACCGGTGTATTTACTCTTAAACAGGGGTGATTAAGCGTTGACTAAAGTAATAAATTCGGTTGTTATTTAATCACCCCAATGTAATTCTAAATGGTAGTCATGGTAATTAGTTAGTTAGGGTGACTAAAATTTTGAGTAAATACTACCGGTCATAAACTTTAATAATTTTTGTGGAAAAAATAAAAATTAACGTGGTGCAGCCAGATTTATAGTAAAGTTAAACAACATAATTCAATGATTTATTACCATGATTCGTACTTCCTACATACACTTTATAATCAGCTTATAGCTGAGAGCTGATATATTACATAAATGTTAATGTGAATATTAATAGTAAATACTGCGACAAGTTCCTCTGTCGTGAATCGCGATACTAAGTTTAACTAAAACGTTATATCATCTGCAAACAGTTCCGATGATGGTAGAATCTGTGACTTTCGGTCAGTTGGCAAATACTACTACATATCCGATGGCACTGATGGCAGAATTGAATAACGTATGTAACAAAAGTTTTGAGAAAAAAGTTAGACCCCTGCATCAAGAGAAAGAATTTTTTTGAAACGTTGATATAAGGGATTGTTCCTATAATCTAAGAACATATGAAATCTAATTTTACAACACTGATCTTCAATGCGACGCAGTTTTTTAACACCTTGTCTCACTTCTCTCTGGACTATGTTATGTTCGTATCATACAAACGGGTTATGAAGCGGTTGGTGGGTGCGGATGCGGGTGACTCCTCGACCAATACCCGAGCCCGATACTGTCACGCTGTCACGCATATACCTATTAACTAATATATTGCGGATCCTATGCTTTTCTTGAAGGAAACACTGTGAAATGGAAATATCATTTCTGCATAAGTCTATCTCACACGAACACCCAACCGCGAATTATGCGAATGCTTGGTAACCAGTGCTGTAGTCGTAAAATTAGCAGAGGGTATACGCTGAAAATATATTTGTAAACATAGGGTATACGCAAAGGGGGGGGGGGGGGGGGCAATAATTAAAAAGAAAAAAATATGCAGCGGGGGAGTAATAAGTAAAAAAAAATAGCGCCGCAGGCGAAATTTTTTTTCATTCAAGGTCAAATGCCTTATAATTGAAAATTACATTTTTTTCAAGGGATGTAAAGTTACCAGATCACAGAACATTTTACAAAAGAGTATATTTATCTGGATAAACTGTCTAAAATCGAAACACAACAACACAACATGCGCGCGACTATTATACATTGTGACTTAATACGAAGTTAATGTCATCTTTTAAATTTTCAACTAAAATTCAAAATACAAAAACTATAAATACAAAGAAAAAATAAAAGAATTAAATACTGCCTTACGTATCAAAGTCGCAAACCTGCCTACTACGAATCGTACATTTTGCGAAAACTAAAAACGGTATACGGCTTCTATATAACAAAAATCAAAATTAAAATTTCAATAATAGATGGCGACGCCAATCAAATAAAGTACATTTTATAAACATAAAGATATTTTCATTATAATTTCTAAAAAAATTATATTAATTATGGGATAAAATTTTCATTAGTTTATTTAATTTTTATAATTTTTGTCTCAAATATTTAAAAGCAGAGGGTACACGCTCGGGCACCTAAAAAATCCAGAGGGTATACGGCGTATACCCGCGTATACCCTCGACTACACCCCTGTTGGTAACCTGGACTACTATTGGCTAACGAGGAAATCATGATCACTTTTTGCCACGCTTTTTGCGAATCACAGAGTTCTGTTTATTAACGGCTAGCGCGAGAAATTTTAAATTTAAATTTGAGAAATTAAACAATGTACCTACTATTTATTTTGTATGTAAATTCTTGAATATAAATATTAATAATAATAATAAAAAACATTGACATATTCTTAGTGCTAAATTTGAATTAAATAATTTACTTTGTTGTACTGTAAAAATAATAGGAATACAATCTGGTCAGGATTAATTTATTTAGGTGACAATAAATTACTGTATGAAACACAAAACTACTTATAATTACAACATTAATGTCAAGCCCGTAATAAAAGCGCTTTTGTGGAGCACTCTCCTCAATATAATGTGAAAGTACGCTCCATAAAATCGCTTTTATTATAAAAGTATGCTCGTAATACACGCCAACGTATTTACTTATGTTTATTTTCAACCAAAAGCATGTTTTCTTCCTCAAGAAGGCAAATTACTTATATGTAGAGAATCGTGAGCATCTACGTTTTAAAATATTGTGGAGTAATTTTTATATCCTCCTCGTTAGTAGAGTAAGTAGAACATCACTTTGGAGTAAATTCTGGCTGTTTTGGAACAGGTTGAGTAAACTCTGAGAGTAAGGTTATTAGTTTTGAAACGACTTTTCGTACTCTAAGAGTATGATTTTGGAACGCAGCCCAGCCAGCGACGCTGTCAGCGTTAGCCAATAGTAGTCAAGATTTCCGAGCATGCGCATAATTGCCTGTTGGGTGTTTGTGAGAGATAGACTTATGCAGAAATGATATTTCCATTTTACAGTGTTTCCTTCACCTACTCTTCTGGGAAAGATACGAGCATTAGCAATATATTAGTTAATAGGTATATGCTGTCACGTGACTGCCTTGGTTTGACAGGTGCTACAGATTTTGTCTGTGCCGGTGTCATTTTGAATTTGTTGAAGTGAAGCGAGAATGTTGTTTACAAAACAAGATAAAAATCTGTTTTCTTTAGAAAAGGAATTTTTAGTCCTAGATTTAACAGAGAGGCGGCCCATATTATACAGCTAATTTACATCTCCTCTGTCTTTGCAAAACTCATAACTTATCCATTGTTTTTCTCGAGTTCACCACCGTCTCGAACTGTTCTCGTTTTCGATAAAACGTCAAAATGAATAAACAGTGGTGGTGTGGCGGAGCGGGAGTGTTAACCGTACCGCACAGTATGATTACAAGAACCGCCACCTGTATCCGTACCCGCACCCGTCAACTGCTTCGAAACGAAAGCCACTAATGTGTTACGGGCTTTAAATCTATTTCTCGAATCGTCGAATGACAACGGACACCATATGCAAGATGTTGTCTACTACACTTTATTTTGCCAAATGCTTTGTCATTATGAATCCAGATCTGTCAATAATTTTTTTCTAAAGCAAAAAATATCAATTTTGTTACGTTCAAAAAAACTTATTTAGTAATAAAATTTGGACCGTAAACTTTTTCTAAAAGCTTTGTTACATACATTATGACATGTACATGTACAGTCAACTATCTCTAAATCAAACTCTCTCTTATTCGAATTTTTTTCTAAATCGAATTATTTTTTTGACAAGTATAATGCTATATACTTTTATAAATCGAATTTAGAGTTAGATAACTGAAATAATTTTGTTTGGGATACGCGGTATAATGTTTCAATTTGTATATTTACTAGGTATGTACCTACATCTCAAGTATCTAAAAAATAAAAATGTATATTTTTTTGTTATATTAACTGTATAAACGTTGTTTTCCATTGCATATACACACTCTTTGTATAAATTATACAAATGCTCATTTAATTTTCTTTACTCTATCTAGTTCGAATTCTCTCTAAATCGAACAAATTCAAATTCCCCTTGCGAATTCGATTTAAAGAGAGTCGACTGTAACATCGATACTATTCCATAAAGAGATAGCTATACATATAACATACAACGTAGATATTTCTGTTATGTAAATAGGTACAGAAATTTCAATTTTTACCTCCCGCTACCCTAAGTAAGGGAGGTACAGGGATCGTGCTAAAAATCAGATATAGAGATTTTAGTGAATAAGCACGTTTTGATGTCCCCAGAATCCGATTTTAACTATTTTTACAATGATGTCTGTAGGTATGTATGTGTGTGTGTGTCTGTGTGTGTGTGTGTGTGTGTGTGTGTGTCTGTGTGTGTGTGTGTGTGTGTTTGTGTGTGTCTGTGTATGTGTGTCTGTGTGTGTGTGTGTCTCTGTGTGTGTGTGTGTGTGTGTGTGTGTCTGTGTGTGTGTGTGTGTCTCTGTGTGTGTGTGTGTGTGTGTCTCTCTGTGTGTGTGTGTATGTGTGTGTGTGTGTGTGTGTGTCTGTGTGTGTGGACACGATTACTCAAATACCATCAATCAGAAAAATTTGAAATTTCGTAAACCCATTCTATACTAATGTGGGAATAGCTCATTAGTTTTTAGTGTATATCGCACGGTTCCTTTGGCTCCTGCTACGTGGTAAGGTCGATGCACCTTTCCTTCTGTCGCATGTCCAATTCCATGTTCCACGACAGGCGTCCAGGTTCCCAAGGACGTTTCAACTTCCTACCTCTCGATCTGATGTGTTACAGCGTTCCCCCATTACCATCATATGCCGAAATGCAAACTTTATATATGAAGATATATTTCTGTAATTTCTGTATCATTATTATCACTATTATCTTTTTACAACAATTATCTTAAATATTAATTTCTGTGTTATGTATCCTATTAGTATTATTATTAATATTTGTTCTTTTGTATTGTCCTGTAAATGGTTCAACTGTTGGGCAATAAATATTATTATTATTATTATTATTATTATTATTATTATTATTATTATAACCGGAAGTATCATTTATACAAGCTTTTAACAGATTTTCTTGTAAAAAATTCCTTGAATATAATTTTTTAGTAACTTTTACTAATTAAATTTGAATATAATTGTATAATCTTCAATTCTACGATAATAACATTTAGTAAATAACTCTAAATAACTTTAAATATGAATATATAATATAATTTATTTTCATATATCGTCTTGCCTATGCGTTAAACAAATTAATTTGTTAATAACAATTTAACATATTGAAACAAATGTCACTGTCAGGATGCATTTATATTAAAATTAATAATGAAACCGTGTTAAGGGGAATATAATGGTAAAATATTTAATTCTAATGAAATTAAGGTTTGTAAAAATAATATATTTTCCATCATACATAAATAGTAGATGTACAGGATGATCTGATTTAATTTTTTTCTATTTTTGCAGCACTATAAATTAATATTAATTTACAACTACACATTTACGAAATGGATCATGTACGACGAAGAATTTACAAAGATTGCGTTTTAGAACACCTAGAAGTTGATGCTGATTTTTATAAGAATGTGTGTGTGACGATTTTCCCTTAAAGTCTATTAAAATATGATTCAAAACTTTTCAAATTTGGTATTTAAAACTCATATAAAATTTGAAACAACGTATCAGATTTTAAACATATGTTATAAATAGGATGTGGTACTTAATTTGGAGCTCTAACAGATTTTTGAGGAAAAACAATAAAACAATCCTAAATTTCATATTACAGACTTTTCTATTTATTGGACAACAAATTAGATTTTATTTACAACCGATCAACCGGAAGTGATACTTTACGTAAAGCTCACTGCTACTTTAAAGATGGAATTGGCGGGAGGTCATGTGCTGGCCACATCAGATTTTTTTTAAATGTAGTAAAGACCTATTGATTTTGCAAATATAATTCTAAATTATCTGTAATACACGATTAAGCAATATCCGATGAACTGGAAGATATTAGATTTGGGCATTTTAAGATGTTAGAACAACGAATACGGGTAGTTTAATCCGTAAATAAGATCTCTTTGGTTTAATCGGCTTTATGTATTTTATAAAAATTGAAAATGATTTAATTTATATTCCTCTTATACGTCTTTAGCTATAGTTAATGGAATCACTTGTCCTTTACTGCCTCTATTTAATTTAGTGAGTATTTGGGGCTGTGAGTATAACATCATTATCCTTTCATCTCAAAATTCATGTAGAAGCTAGATATGGCCATTTATCAAATGGGATAGTAGGATAATTAATAATTGGAATCTTGTTAAACTTACTTTGTCGTTCATTCTAATTCTCTCCATTTATTCTACTGTCAGTACACGATGATATTTATTGTATGACATCAAACACGAATAATTAGTTTGGTATATTTAATTTTCATTTACATAAATTCTGTATTTACAAATTTGCGGTTAAAATTAACAAATTGGGGAAGTTCAGCGCGATTTAATTTACATATAAGCAGTGGAAAATACGAGTGGTTAAGTTGTTTTGGTAAAAAATGAGTTATTTTCGTACGATATCAATTTTTTACCAGAATAAGTTATTAACAGACCAATAGAGAGGGTAAAGGTACATGAGTATATAAATTTTTAAAAATTTTGAACAATGGATACAATTTTTAGAACAAAATAACTAAAAATGGTCAAAAATCGCAGAAACTGCGATTTTTTGTAAAACTAAATTAGTGGAACAAATTTTATGAAAATTGGTACATTTATGTATTTTTTCCGTAGAATTGAATGGCGACAAAGTTTTAAATGTAAAATTTAGAGAACAAAAAGAGATATCGACATGTGGCTTGAAAATGTGGAAGAAAATAGGTGAATTTAGGGCTTGAAAACTATAATCTGCTGCACAAAGACTGAACTCATTTATAATAGAAAGCATGATGGGGATCTTTCTATTCCACAGTTTACACAACTCCAGGTGAAAGCGGAAATACTATTTCACATGTCATTTTGACAATAAATACAAATAGGTTATGTCAGAGGTGGAGCCTGACAGCTAATAGGATTTTGAGAGATTGAAATGCTTTAGATTATTGCTTATGGGTAATGTAAAAAATAAAAGTACGTGGTTAAGGGAAACAGCAACCATTTTAATAAAAAACTGTAAATATTCCCAAATTTAAATTTTCAAATGTCACTGTCAATAACAGGTAATAATTTTTACCTCTCGCTAAGAGAGGTATTGGATTCATGCTAAAATTCGCATGTTCAGATTTTATTGAATAAGCACGATTTAAGGTTCCTAGAATCCGATTATAACATTTTTAAAATGATGTTTGTGTGTGTGTGTGGATGTGTCTATGTGTGTATGTGTGTATGTGTGTATGTATGTCTGGATGTTGTAGACACGATTCCTCAAAAACTATAAGACTTTAAAAATATTTAACTGCAGTTTCCTCAATCTGATATTCCTGGGAAGAGCTGAAAAGGTTTTGGTAACAATTGAACAACCGGAAGAAGTAGTTTCTTAGAAAATTTCTTCTAAATATAATTTTTTGGAAATTTTTGTTATTACAAATATTGAAGAACAAAATTCTCCATCTAATACACTTAAAATTTTTATTATATCTTGTATAGATTTAGAGATAAAGACACTATAATATATAGCAGATTCTAATCGCAGAGGCTAAGGCACTAAGGAAACGACTTGACAAATTCAAATGTTTATAACATAATTTGAAAATGACATATGTCAGTGTTAAAAATCAACAGTTTTAGTGGCTTTCTGATAGCTTTTTCTGGGAAGTATATTTCATCTTTCTTATTATTTTATTAATGAAATATTTGAAATTATAGGTAAAATGCATAATATCCATCAGAAATACCGCCAATGTGGTTAATGAATTGGGAGACATATAGGAACTTCCTCATACAATGAAAAATAGATATAATTAGAATTATATGTGTACAGAAGACATGTTAAATACAATAAAAAACAATATTTGAGTAAAGTTCTGTAATTTTTTGTTATAAAACGGCGGTTCGAAAGCGAAGTGCAATACATTACTTATATAGCCTAATATGGAAACGGCGAGAGGTCTTGTGCTGGCCACAACAGATTTTTTGTATCAGTATTCCCAATTTCAAATAATTTTTTATTATTGCTAACTGACTCAGTTGTTTTTTTTTTATCATTCTATACATTTATTGTTCACTGAGTTTCTTCAACAATTGTCCGGGACATATATGACCCCTTTGAAACTCAAAGGGTTAAATTTAATAATATGAAAAAAACCTTCTGAAAGTGCAAACATGCAACGGTTCTGTCGCTTTTCATTAATAAATGAACTGCATCTCGTATGTAGTTCACAAAGTGACAATCAATTAAAATTCTCTTAACCGTTAATTATAATTGATATTGTGTAATTAAATTTTATC
Source organism: Ophonus ardosiacus (assembly GCA_943142095.1). NCBI lineage: Eukaryota > Metazoa > Arthropoda > Insecta > Coleoptera > Carabidae > Ophonus > Ophonus ardosiacus. The sequence continues at coordinate 36,825,821 of OW964832.1, read as the reverse complement.
CATCTCCATAAATATTCATTGGTGCACTTCCATTACTAAAATTCACAAACAAAATCTTCTCCAAACATTAGGAGCTTATTTTTCTTTCGCGAGTTGTAAATACTCGCATTGTTGTAAGTTTCTCAATTTAAAACCTGTATATTATTTATTGATCAAGTTCTGCTTAAACTTTCCTCGTAAATATGTTTTTCGGGTGTATTTTGAATCAAATATTTTATGCGTGTTGGGCAACTTTTTAGTTGATTGAGTTATTAATAATTCGAACAATAAAAGAAACTTTATGTAAGATCTTTCTTGAGTTGCAATTATCTACGAACTATGAACTATAACTTTAAAACTATGAAATTAGAAATTGCTTTATTGCTTCATATAAAATTATTGTATTATTGAAATAAATCTCTACTGGTCAATGCCTTTATGATTTATTATACATTGATTATTAATAACAAATATTTGATGTGGCCAGCACATTACCTTTCGTCAATTCTATATAATTTGTATAAATCCTATATCAAATGTTCCTTGGAAAAGATTCTATATATTCAATAAAATTATAACCTGAACATACACTATGTAAATTGCACTTGACATTGACATCTGCCAGAATTATTTGAATATATCAGCTGTTTCCATGATTATAGAAAAGTTGGCTGATTTATGAAAGTTAATCTCTGTATAATTCTTTAACACTATATCTATTGAATATGAAGGAAAATGTATAATCAAACAGCATAGACAATTTTATTTTGATAATCACATAAAACGCCAAAAAATAATATTTAACTGCGTTTTTTAAGAAAAACTGTTAAGAACTTCCGGTTGACCAATTATAACTAAAATCTAAGCGGCTCTTTATGTGGATATAATAAAGAATAAAGAAGAATACGAAAGAATTATAACTTTTAGAATTGTAGTACTTATTGAAGTTATCGTCGGAGAAATTTTTGTCACACACACACACACACACTCACACACACTCACACACACACACACACACACACACACACACACACACACATACAGATATCATCGTGAAACTAGTAAGATTGTATTCTAAGGACCCTAAAACGTGCTTATTCATTAAAAACACCAAACAATTTTTTGACCAAAGACAATATACCTTCCTTACTTAAAGATGACGGAAGGTAAAATAATAACCATATATAGAGAATTATACATTCTTTAATATGTATATTAACGTACAATGCCAAAAATTGATGTTTGACTGCGTTTCTTAATGAAAAACTGTTAAGAACTTCAAATGAGAATAATTCCGGTTCACCAAACTTAATCAGCTCTTCATATGAATGCAAAAAAGAGGCATATGAAAAAAAAAATATAATTATCGTTATTTTATCGTTACTTGTAGGCGATGGAAGTAAAAATCACGAATATCCAATATCACATTTAATGGCAAAAGAAATATGAAATTACAAATGTGAGTTTTCTTCAGTAAATTTTATTAAGAAAGTCTGCTGTCACAACAATTACTAAAGGGAGATATGAAAAAAGAAAATGAAAGAGAGCTAAAGAAAATAATAAGGATAACAAGGAGATCTCGCGTGATACATGTAATTTTTATTGGAATAATATTTCTTTTTGTAAAATGTATTCGATCGGTTCTCGTAGACTCTATTATTTTGTTATAATTACAAGTTTAGTATGTATTTCAGAATATCGCGACACACGTATATTTAGTGATGCCGCGAGATCTCACATTTTCGAGATCTCGTCTTGAATTTCTCAAATTTTCGAGACGAGAATAGAAATTCGAGATCTCGATTGTAATTTAATAACAAAATATTTGTCGGTATAAATAAATATTTTAATTGCCTCTTCATTTACATTCATACTTATTTTTTAATTCTAGATTTATTACGTTTTAGTAAAAAGAAAATGCAAAAAGTGACATCTATGGTATATTCATCACGCAAGCCGCAAGGACCCGCACTATACGAACATACAATCATAATTACCAATATTAGCGTACAAAGTAGATTGCTACACCCAACAACGGGTAATAAAGCCATTTTAAATACCTATTTTTTACCTGCCATTCGTATACCAGACTTAGTAAAATAATGTTTTAATCAATGGTACCCGTTTATTAAATTGCTGATTCATGTTAACTTTTTTACTATTTCTAATTATAAATTCGAGAAATTTGAGACTCTCAAGTCGAGATCGAGAGAAAGTAAGAAAAATTATGACGTATTTTCGAGGCGAGACGAGAGTGAATTGTTTCTCGCCATATCTCGTCTCACGGCATCACTACGTATTTTAAGTAGGTAGTGAAAAATAAACTACATAATTAAAGTAAATGAACGAAAAATATGTAATTTCATTTTTGCCCTCCTGAAGTGTAATGGGAACTTTACAATTGTATACACAGCAAGTGTAATCTACATTTTACGCTTACTGTGTTGTAACTTGTCTAATTATGCGGTAAAATAATCAAAATACACTGGACGTTTATAGGCATTTAGAAAAGAAATCATCTTATAATAAAGTTCATGTAAAAAAGTACTACCTACTTAAGTTATTTTTTTACTTTAACATTTCCTATATTTAAAATTAATTTATATAAACCAAAATCACGACAGCGACATCTGTAATTTTTGTAAAAATCCGCCGTTACCGACATAGTCACCGATCGATATACCTGTCAAATACGCAAGGCGAACATTGCTGAAATGTCAAATATCGACACCTACCTATTATTTATTACGAAGAAAAGCTGAGCAAATAAATATATTATCAGTCATAAACAACGTCTATAAATACAAATAAATTTTCGCTAGAAGAAGTACTCTAATGAAGGTAAGTAAAATCAAATTTGGAAATTGACAACCCCAGTATTTTAAACTAACCCTTTTCAGAAGTACAACCTATCTCATTAAAAAAAGTGATTTTCATTATCGTCGGCCAAAAAATTTGATACAATTCTCGTGCGTGAAGTATTTTACACGCACGCGAATGTAAATAACTATTTTATGGGGTCCCGTGGCCGCGTGCCTGAGTGTCTGGTCGCGAACCTGGTGGAACCGGGTTCGATCCTGACAGACGCCAAATATTTCCAATTTTAAATGGCAGAAAAATTGACCCCTGTGGTGCACTCTCCACACCAGCTATGAGTGTCCGTGAGGTGACGCCTGGTAAGCGCCTACACGGTAAAATATATTATCATCATTACCGATATCTACATGTGTTGTAGATACTGGCACACCCAGAATTTTCAGTCTGATTTTTCATGTTAATTCTGTAATATTTTGCGGCACACACTTTGAGAAACACTGGCTTACGGTATTTACCAAGAAATTACAACTTACGTAGCACTCAGGCATGACAGAATTACTTGGTAAATAGTAGATATTGAATTCCGTGACTATTTACTGCATTCGGTATTTGTGATCTGAATTAATACATACGGTATGTTTATTGTACAACGGTAATATTTAATATGCGGATAATTGTGCGCATCAGCCCTCTATTGGTAAAGTGAGGTGTTTGCACACCCCAGTGTCTATATTTTTGCTACTATTTGCACACTGATGCTTGTAGGTTCTTGTCGTTTTAGGAAATGCACGTTTTTGTGAAACAGTTGCTGATTGACTGCATGAGACTAATTTTTGAGTTTGGGGTGTGTAAACGCCCCACCGTACCACTTGTGTTAGTGCTTTTCAAGTGATTTTTTTTTTTTAAATGAGTCTCTATCTATCACAAAAAGAACTGAAGGAAATAGTTACGAACTTAAGTGACTTTACTGGTGTAAAATATCAAAAAATTAAGATTTGGAAGTGGACGATGACCTGAATGATGCATCAAGTACACATAAGCCACCATGTAAAAGACAGATCTACGTCAATTTTTTTGTGAAGTTCTAAAATGTAGTTTATACGAGTATTATAAAGTGTAATTCTGAACTTTACGCTACGTTATGCAAAATTAAAAAAAAATCTCTTGTGGCCAGCACAAGACCTTCCGTTAATTTGATGTATTTTGTACAAACCCCATACCAAAAGTTTATTAAAAAAAGATTCTATATATCCAGTAAAATTGTAACACGAACATAATACAATTTTTTACAAATTCCATACCTTGGAAAATATTCTATAAATCCAATAAAATTATCACATGAACATACATTATGTATACTCATATAGGTATAAATACTCTAAAAATGCGTACACTTACGTAACATACTCTTTACTATCAAATAATATTACTACCAAGTTTATATCTCTATATATTTTTGAATTATTGCCCCAAAAGTCAATATACCCCACATTTAGATAAAAACTTCAAAATTTTCAAAAATCTAATTTTTATGCATCTAGATACTTGAGTTTTGAGCAAAACTTTGAATCTAACTATCTCAAGAACGAAAAAGGATATCGATCTGCGGTTTCAAAATTTGGAATCAGCGCATTGAAAAGTATCTAGATTTGAAGTTTTTATCTAAATGTGGGGTATATTGACTTTTAGGGCAATAATTCAAAAATGAGTATAGATACAAACTTGGTAGAAATATTATTTGATTGTAAAGAGAATGTTGCGTAGGTGTACGCATTTTTAGTCTATTTGAACAATTATGTGAATTTTTAGAAATAAAAGTATTGAAATAAAAATGGATAAATGCTATACAAAAGTTCCTTGGAAAAGATTCTATATATCCAGTAAAATTATAACACGAACACACACTATTTTTTACCAATTCCATACCAAAAGTTCCTTTGAAAAGATTCTATAAATCCAATAAAATTATAACAAGAACATACACTATATAAATTGCACTTGACAATTCCTTCTTTCTTCTTCAGCTTTCTCCAATTTTATTAGGGGTCACTGTTTCTTACTCTTCTCTTTCACTCATTCCTGTCCAACGCATCTTCTTCACACAGTTCTTTCTTTCTCAGGTCTTCTGCGATACAGTTCTTCCATCTTCTCTTTCGCCTTCCTCGTACTCCCGACATTCTGATCTTATACTTGCCATATTTGATTTTGCACTTGGCACTGACATCTGTCAATGTCGAGATTTTGGTGAATGACCAGGTTTTAAGGTCCCTAGAATCCGATTTTAACATTTTCACGATGATGTCTGTATGTGTGTATGTATATTCTATCATTCGGAAAATTCTGAAACCTTGTATTTCTACCTTAATCCAATATGGAAAGAAGCCATTTTATTTTGGCTTCAAATAGTTTTAAAATACCTTTAAATGTAATATTTTCGGGATTTATGTTATTATAAGAATTATAAATAAATAAATAAATAAATATATAATCACGGCATATTGCCCATTACTGGGTGTGCCAGTATGTATATAACACATGTAGACATCGGTAATGAGGACGATATATTTTACCGTGTGAGCACTTACCAGGCGTCACCTTACGGGCACTCATAGCTGTTGTGGAGAGTGCTCCACGGGGGTCACTTTTGTGCCATTTAAAATTGGAAATATTCGGCGTCTGTCGGGATCGAACCCGATTCCCCAGGTTCGCCACCAGACACTCAGGCACGTGGTTCTACAGGTATGCAATCATACTCTTTTTTTTTATAAATAAATATATAAAATAATTTATTTTATAAATTTCGGAGTCTATATTTTAATAGATATTTACACACCAAGTGAGCTAAGGTAATGTTTATTCATGAGAAGAAAGTTTAGCTTTTAGTTAATTTCTTCGAGTGAATTCTTAGCTCACGTGGTTTGTACAATATTTTATTAAATTTTGATGAAATAGTAATAAAAACCATTATAATATTTAATTTTGACAAAATAAAAAACTGATCAGTTAGTAGGCTGAGCATGACAATCGTCGCTGATAGACGTCAAGTCATGTATTTAAAATGCTTTATTGTCTGTCATTTGTGCCGTGAAAAATAATGAAAATGGCTGATAATGTCTTATAAATATTATGGTGAGTGTTATTTTCTTGCCTGATGTTATTTTAAATGCACTATTTGTTGCAGAATTTAATTCACAAGTGAAAAAATCTGTTGTGGCCAGCACAAGACCTCCCGCCATTTCCATATTAGACTATATAAGTATTGTATTGCACTTTGCTATCGAACCGTCGTTTTATAACAAAATATTACAGGACTTTACCCAAATATTGTTTTTTTATTGTATTTAACATGTCTTCTGCACACATATAATTCTAATTATATCTATTTTTCATTGTATGAGGGAGTTTCTAAATGTCACAAATTCTTCCAATTCGTTAACCAGATTGGCGGTATTTCTGATGGATATATGCATATTACCTATAATTTCAAATATTTAATTAATAAAACAATAAGAAAGATTAAATGTACTTCCCAGAAAATGCTATCAAAATGTCACTAAAACTGTAGCTTTTTGACACTGAAATCTGTCATTTACAAATTATATTTGAAACATTTGATTTTGTCAACTGGTTTCCTTAGTGTAGTTTCGCCTACTCGACTTGTTATATCCCGATATTCTATATATTATAGCATCTTTATCTCTAATTTTATAGAAGATATAATAAAAATTTTAAATGTATCAGGTGTAGAATTTTGATCTTCAAAATTAGTAATATCAAAAATTTTCAAAAAGTAATATTTGGAAGAATTTCTTTTAAAAACTACTACTTCCGGTTGTTCAATTGTTACCAAAACCTTTTCAGCTCTTCCCAGGAATGTCAGATTGAGGAATCCATAGTTAAACAGTTCTTAAGTCTTATAGTTTTTGAGGAATCGTGGCTACAACATCCAGACATACACACATACACACATACACACATACACACATACACACATACACACATCCACACACACACACACACAGACATCATTTTAAAAATGTTAAAAACAGATTACAGGGACCTTAAATCATGCTTATTCACTAAAATCTGGGTATGCGAATTTTAGCATGAATCCAATACCTCTCTTAGCGAGAGGTAAAAAGTGTTACTTATAGTTGTTGCTATGGAGTTAATAATGACAGTTTAAAACGTCAAAATTGAATAAAAATAAATTTAATTCCTTAGTTACACACTTCACATTTCAAATGTATGTAAATGACAGATAAATATGTCACTGTCAAAAAACCTATTATTTCAGATTATTAATGGTAACGTTTTAAAAAGAAAATTATAATATTAAATAAAACAATTATACGAATGCAAAGGAACATAATATAGGTTCCAGCATCAATAATTATGTAAGTAAGTTTCATACGAAACGTATATTTTTACTTTAATATACAATTTCGCCAGTTGCAGCATCATCAGATGCTCCTGGCGGGAGGTATTGTTAAATTTATTAAAAAGATTTTTACAATAATACAAGTATTTCCAAATTGTTTCAAAATTTTTAGATTGTTTAGTTTACATATTGCCATTACATATTTCTCAAAAGTGACGTCATTGATGTTCGTTAGATGTCGTACGCATTAAAGACTTGATGATGAATTTTTTAATACAAAAACATATCTTTATGTCATCTGAAGAATTTAATAATCGGTGGAAATTCTATATTCCTAAATGTAATTTTGTTGAAGAAAATCCTTCTTTCTCATTGGATTCAGTCCTTTAGTATCACGCTGACAAGATATTCAATTTCTGTCATTCTGTCCCCCTGATCTCATTTCGTGAACGGTTTCTTTGCTCGTTATTCTGAATTCTAACTTAATCCAACTCTGCTGATCATAACAGCAAAGAAACTGTATGAAGACTTGGAAAGAAAAGTGTAAATAAATTATTACTAACAGCAGCGCTATTGAAACTTGCAGGGCATCAGAAAATTAGTACAACTTTGATGCTTTTTGTAAAGCTTTTACGGAGAAAAATATTATGCACGTGCTATTCCTTGGATACCTGTTCAAATGCAAATTGTTTTCACTTTAGCGTTTCTGCCTCCATATACTTTTTTAAATACTTGATATCATGAGTCTTTAGAAGTGCAAAAAAGTTGCAGATATATATTCTAACGATAAGAGTATTTGCCCTATTGCCTTTGCATGTTTCAATATGTATTTCCTTTTTTTTTGGATGAATCTATTACTCTCATAAATTTTTATGTATGCATATTGAATGAATAAGGTAATTCTATCTCTTTTTATTTTCTTTTACCACGAGATATGCAGATTTTTTCTGTTTTTTATCTTCCGCTTATAAATAAAGCATTGTTAATTTACGTTATAATAAAAAACCATTTCAATATTTATCTATTTCATTTACATTCTTCGTTGTACATATAACAAAGAATCATAGGTCATCTCAATCATAATGACTAAAAACTTATCTTGGCATATTTGATTTTTGCCCTAGAAATTATGCCTTTTTACTTTCGGTCACCTTTAAGCGTGGATTACACGATGAAGTTTTTATTTTCAAGTGTCTTGAAAAGTGTCTTCTTTATAAGTAACATTACAAGTTTATTTACACGATACAGTTTTGAATTAAAATATCCAAGTGTCAAAATTTAAGTCATACCTACATTAAATTGTCATTGAATTTTCATCACTTCAATTTATAGCCATCAAGATTTCAATTATTTCTCTATACCCAAAGCATTCAAGCAGCCAATGCACGTCATCACTTATTGTAAAAACCTTAATGCATTAAAATCACTAATAGTGAAAAATGAAATAAAATTTTAATCATTTTTAACCGTCAAAAAGTGTATAGCCTTATATATAATTATTATTAAGATTAATAGTAGAGTTCATTATTTATCGTATATGACATGAATAATATATAAATAATATACATCAACGTCATATTATTCGTTTAATTGTTGCTATAGTTGGCAACATTGATAATTTGTATGTTCATACTGTCAAAGTTATTATTTGAAAAATATTTGTGTTTCAAACATTTTTGTGTGTTGTAAAGGCCTATTTATATTAAAGTAATGTTAAACGCAACGCAACGACGCAACGTGACCGTAAACGCAAACACAAAATCTGTGCATCTGCCAAAGATAGCACTTCTAATCAATCAGAAGAATTCTGTATATTTATTTGAAATTCGCCTCACTTTTATTTATTGCCTTTATATGGCATACATAAGTATAAATAAGGTTAGTATTATAAAATAATTTAAATAGAAATGGACAGTGACGAAAATATAGTATTTATTTTGTAGATGTGACAGTTCATGACCATGTCGATAATATAGATTGCAATCTGTATAACTCTTTTCATAAAGATTCTAAAACCTCTGCAAACGTACCAGTACATGACGTCACACATCTAGTTACTAAAATTCAATTTTTATTAATGACGTGCATTGGCTGCTTGAATGATTTGGGTATACCTCATTTTGTCAATTTTCAGTTTAATATTGGTCACTTATAACATTAAGGCTCATTCACAGCTACGAAAATAAGAAATATAAATAAAATTATAAATAAGACTTTATAGTTGGTGTTCACAGTTTCGAAAATAAAACGTAAATTAACATCAACTGTCATTGAATACATTCATAATTTACAAGTAATAATAACAACGTCATACCTTTTAAAACATTGTACGCAACCACATATGCGAACTATTGTCTTAAGACTGCATTTTAAAATTATATATAAATTGAAATCCTTTTGTCAGAATGTGAATTGACAGCTCAAATGACAGTTGTTATGTCTGTACTTATGCTTATGTAAAATATTTGTCATTTGCAAATCCTTGTGCTTATGTCTTATGTTTAATTTTATTTTCGAGAGCTGTGAACTCTTTCATAAGAATCTATTGTTTATATCGTTATTTTTATTTTTATATAATTTTATTTTTATTTTTGGAGCTGTGAATGAGGCTTTAGTTGAATAAATCAAAAATATAAATACAAATGACATTTGACATTTACTTGGCAGTCAAACTTATTGGGACTTGTAAGAAAAAGTAGCGTATGTTCCAGTTTTTCTTCAAAAGTTTTTCGTGAAAAGTCTATTCATTTGTCTCTCTTGCACTCATGTTATTGTGCAAGAGAGAAAACTTTTCAAGTCACTTGAAAAGAAAAACTGCATCAAAAAATTCTGTGGTGTTTTTAATGAATAAGCGCGTTTTAGGGACCCTAGAATACGATTTCACTAGTTTTACGATAGTATCTGTATGTGCGTGTGTGTATGTTAAAAAAAATCGCAGATAAATATAAATAAATTTTATTAATGCTTGAACCAGAAGCGCATACGAACCCATCTCCCAAAAAAAACAAACTAACCCGAACTTAAATCGAACCCAGTTTTCAGCGGGTTCGATGCTCTGAGACGACTAGCATAAAAACATGTATAGGTATTCATTTATTCCATTTATAGGGTCTTATTTTAGTCATAGTATGTATATAAATAAGTAAGACTGAAGTTTTTATTGCCTTACAAAATGTAATCAATTATATTTTTCCATTCATGATTCATGACTGATTATTCGCGAACACGTTCTTTAGCTAATAAATTAGCGAATCTCTTTTTGCGTGTTAAATAAATTGCCTGCAGTGCTGCTGATGACTTACGAGATATTTATTTCATATGTAAACAAGCTTTATAATGCAAATCAGAATCAGAGGGATCATAAATGATGGAAAATTTCAAGACATTTTTTATTTCTCATCCCCTAAAACAAAACTTTGCAGCAAGAACCTAAGTGTACCAATGGTCCAACAGATAAGGATAACAGATTGTGAACTAACTAACTTTTGGGGAGATCAATACGAAATTGAAAGGTATCCCAAATGTTATCATTGCTTCTTGTATTGGAAACCTAGATTCGAATTCACTATATTGGCATAGTTTACGTTTACGCATAGAGTACCGAATATTTGTGGTGCTTTTATCAGTTCATCTTCAACAACAACAACAGTTAACTTACATCATACAAAATACGAAGTGTCTATACAGTGTTCCACACTCTATGTTCAGTATAGGGTCTTATGGAGTACCATGTTGCCATGTTTACCTGCTATAAATCTGCAAGATAGAAAGAGCAAAATAGATGCCCAAAAAGAGATGATATATTCTGGGTACTTCATTGAATGTATTTATGACTGGTGTACTTTCAGTGTATCTAAACAGGTGGGTGAAAAGAAAAACAATTAAATTAAATAATGAACTGGTCAGTTTAATAATTTACAAAAAATATAAAATAATACAAATACAAAATGTAAGTAGGATTTAAAATCATAACAAGCGTAGGTAAATGAAATGAATTAACATATAAACTAGTCAATTTAAAGTAAATAATATAAAACATTTTTGTACTTAATTGGACATTTTACAATCGTCGTCAACAATATAAATTCCCTATGTTACATATTTCCATTCTACGAAAAGATATAAAATTAATACATATACGAGTACAATATATAGATGTAAAATAGCATAGGTGCGAAGAAAAAAAAAATTGTTGGTCAGTTTAATAATACATATTTTTTATTTAATTTATAACTTCTTATTTGACAATTTACTAATATTTAAGCTTGATAGAAATACTGCATATATTTTACATAGTTCATAAGTCTTTATTATTTCTTTGTAATCTCTAATTTGAGTTTATAATATTTTAAAATTCTAATTTCTAATGCATTTAATCAAGATTAGTATGCTGGGCGGTTTTAAAATATTGTATTGAAATATTACTTATTACAGGTACAAATACCCGTGTAGGTATATAAAACTATTTAGACAAATATTGGGCGAATACAATAAGCCCTTGGGTAAATCAGAGACCCTCATAAAACTTAAATTGTACAGTGTTAACTAATTTTGGTATAGCAATGAAAATTTATGAATGTTTCAATATTACATTACATTGAAAAATTGGCAACATGGTACAGAAAACCTCCATAAGAATAACACTGGCTATCTCAGCCACACTGAAGATAGAGTGTGGGACACTGTATAGATCTAGAACCATGCTACCGATATGACGTCAACAGCCTACGTTATTAATACAAGAAAATTCAAATTCTTTCTTGAAAGTTTCGTTAGAATTTAGTTAGAATGTTCACAACATTTTGACATCTTATAAAAAAAATATGAATGTAAGCCCAGCACACTTAAACATTTAAGTGAAAAATATTATTGAAGAGTGATTCAGTCATTGTGTTTCTGGTATGTAGGCAATGTTGAATAATTTATATTGTGTTTAAAAGAATATAAAACCAAAATCAAAGGAAGCAATTTTTATAGTAATTAAAAAAAATATGAGATAGATGTATATGAGCTGAAATATTACAACAAGAAGTTTTCACTTCGGACGTGAGGTCCTAAGTACAAACAATTTTTTTCTCTAGTTCATATAAATCAAAATTTTGTCATATACACCAATGCAGGCATTTCGTTGTACAAAGTGTAGTCTACATACATATATGTATCTATAACTGTACTCTAGTAATTCTGTAAAATTGTGATGTAAATAAAATCTGAAATGAACTTGTCAAACAATATCCATCTCAATTAAAATGCCGCCAAAGTAAAAATACCCAACTTTGTAAACATAGCTAAAAACAAATTTGCACTTTGTAAAAAAGCCAATAAGCCTTAAATAAACACAGCAAATAACTAACTTCGTGCAACACATACTAATTGTGTTTACCAGTGCAGCAAAAAACATCCTCTTCATTGAAAATAAACTTAATCCCGCTCTGCCCATCCAACACTGGATCAAATCTCACGCATAATGCTCAGATGAAGAGCAAACAACGTTGCGTTGGACTAAATATCTCACAAATTTAAAAAATAATAAAAACTGGCGACTGCTCTGACAGGGTGATGAATGTGCGAAATTTTTCCTGCTATTTATATTGTGGCAATTCTGCGGATATAGCAGTGTTTTCAGAATAGCCTATAAATACGAGACGATAGATATTCTGAATCAAGGTTTTTATGTAGGAGCGTGAAAAGTACATTAATTAATTATATTAAGCAGAGTTTATTCTAAGGATTTTTTTTCCACTGCATATAAAGGAAATAAATCGATGTTGGAAGGGGGGGGGGGAAAGGTTGAGGGTAAAAATGCGCCGCAGGCGATTTTTTGAAAATTTGCAAGGTCAAACAAGTTTAAATGCAAAGTACGGTAATATAGAGTTCTTTACAAAGAAGCAATTTAACAAATTCATAAAAAAATCAAATAAATATTTTGACGAAAACGCGTATATATGCGCTCCAAAAGCGTACAGCTGGGCCGTCTTAATACGCTATCGGCTATTCGTGCTTGCTTGTTTACTGTTTATGATGCGGGATGCGAGCGCGAGCATAAGCAATAACTACAGAAAAAATCTGATGTGGCCAACACAAAACCTCCCGCTATTTAATTTTTACATACATACATAAAATCACGCGTTTCCCACTTAGTGGGTTAGCAAAAACCCGGAAACAATAGTAACAATAAGAAAAGGGATAATAGTAAGAGCTCAGCTAACTCACTTCACTCTTTAACAACATTCTTCTTTCGCCTTGTCCACAATCATAGCATTCATACATAAGAACATATTAAAGTGACTGTTTTTCGGTAGCGAATAACCGCATCTGGACCACAATAATAGTTACGCAACAATCATCCTTCCACACACATCCCTATCCATTTTTATTAATTTAAATACATACTTACGTATTTACTAACGCTGCAAACTGTTCCACTGCATAAAACTATTGATTTATTTACTATTTTCTTTTTAAAATGTCACTATTATTAATTTGAAGTGATTAGTTTTTTGACAGTGACATTTACTGTCAGTTACATTCATTCAAATATGAACTGTGTAACAAAGGAATTATTGTGTTTATCTTAGGCTTCGCGACTAATAAAAAAAAATATTTTTAAATTTATCTGTAAAATATATAGAAAAAGTATTAATGCATTCCTGTAGAAAATTCAATAATCTTTAATTTTCATGAGACATAAAATGCGAAAAAATGGCATTTAATGATATTTTTTGAAGAAAAACCATTATGAGCTTCAGGTAAAGTGCCATTTCCGGTTATCCGATTTACACCAAAATCTAATGGCTTCTTTTCATATTAGAATAGGATAGAAATACAAGGTTTCAGAATTTTCTGAATGATAGTATTTGAGTTAAAGCGAAGACAAAATCCCTACACATACACACATACATACATACATACACACACATACATACACACACATACATACACACATAGACACACACACACACACACACACATACACACATACAGACATCATCGTGAAAATGTTAAAATTGGATTCTAGGGACCTTAAAACTTTGTCATTTACTAAAATCTCGATATGTGATTTTTAGCACGATCCCTATACCTCCCTTACCAAGTGTAGCGGGAGGTAAAAATACAATGTTGCATTAAATTAAAATATTATATTACTGAGTGAGTAGCAGTACAATTATTATATTGAACTGCTGAAAATTAATTTTAATGTTTAACTATAAAAAAATCTGATGTGGCCAACACAAAACCTCCCGCTATTTAATTTTTATTAATTTAAATACATACCTACGTATTTACTAAAATTTTCTTTTTAAAATGTCACTATTATTAATTAGAAATGATTAGTTTTTTGACAGTGACATTTACTGTCAGTTACATTCATTTGAAATATGAACTGTGTAACAAAGGAATTGTGTTTATCTTGGGCTTCGCGACTAATAAAAAAAAATATTTTTAAATTTATCTGTAAAATATATAGAAAAAGTATTAATGTATTCCTGTAGAAAATTCAATAATCTTTAATTTTCATAAGACATAAAATGCGAAAAAATGGCATTTAATTATATTTTTTGAAGAAAAACCATTATGAGCTTCAGGTAAAGTCCGATTTATACCAAAATCTAATGGCTTCTTTTCATATTAGAATAGGGGATAAATACAAGGTTTCAGAATTTTCTGAATGATGGTATTTGAGTTAGAGCGAAGACAAAATCCATACACATACACACACACACATACATACATACATACACACACACATACATACACACACACATACACACATACAGACATCATCGTGAAAATGTTAAATTTGGATTCTAGGGACCTTAAAACGTGGTCATTTACTAAAATCTCGATAAGTGATTTTTAGCATGATCCCTATACCTCCCTGACCAAGGGTAGCGGGAGGTAAAAATCATATATTATTTATTATTTTGAGTTTGTTTTTTTTGTTAATTTTATCTAGTTTGTACATTCGTAATAAATGAAAAAAAAAAAATAACTGCACAGATTTTAATTTCCCACTGCACAATTTGCTTTTCCCACTGCACATTTTGTGTCCACCTGCACGTTAGAATAACCTCTGATATTAAGCTCTAGTTTATAATGTTTTTAAATTTATATTCAGAGGGTTCAGGATACCGTCTAATATTTGGATCCGGAAAATTATAAGAGATACAATGTCGGTTAACTTATTCTACGTTTATATGCAATTTTGAAAATGGTTTTAGTTTTTAGCCAAATTTTCTACGTGAAACTGTTTACATGCAATTTTCCAAACAAGTCTTATACCCGAGACACACTACAAAAATTAATGATCATTAACGGTTAGTTATAGTATGCGCACGTAAAGTTGACGCTCATGCCAGATGTCAAAATTGCGTCTATTAACAAACCAGAAAGAGAAAGTATTTTACTGTACTCGTACAGTACAAAACCATAAGTATAACGTGTTTACAGTCAATACTTTCTCTTTCTGTTTGTTAATAGAAGCAATTTTGACACTAATCGTTAATGATCATTAATTTTTGTAGTGTGTCTTGGGTATTAGCGTTGGTTTATGGATGAACTTAATTTACGAAGCATGAAAAAAGAAAATATTCGGAACTGCAGTCTGGAAGATTTTATTGATTTCAAACCAACGTTTCGATCATAACTATGATCCTCTTCAGGGTTAAATCAAGTCAGAAAAGTAATGAAATATTTGTAACAAAACTTTAATAAACATCGATGATCTATATGTGAAAAACACAAAGTTATAATAAATGTAAAAAGACTTTTTTTAAATAATATAACGAAATAGAATGAATGAACAATTTTTATAAAACTGAGTTACAGTTTATGAACGATTTATAAATTTGAAATTTAGATTCGGAATTTAACTATATTTTATATTTCCAAATGCAAATTTCAAATTCAACCAATCACAAGTGCGAACATGGCGGTAAGATATAACTTTATCACCAGCTGTCTTTATTGTATGTGGTGTGAGTCTGTGAGTTTTGAAGAAGGATTCACAAGAACAAATTGATATTTTTTTTAATAAACAGTATTCGCGAGCATCGTAATTTGCACGACAAAGCGAATGAATTGTACAAAAATAAAAACGTTTCAATGCACCGAGGGATAGCAAGGAATTAAATACATGCACACACAACAAACTATGATACTGCAACTGCCCGTTGACAAATAATCTTAATGTGTTCCAAATGTGTTCATAGGCCTAACAACAGCCTAACAGACCATCTACGTTTTTTATGTATGTGTTTATTTTTTTCTTTATCATCCAAATCAACGATACTAAAAAAATATTCCTGATATGTATTATTAAAAAATCATCTTGTTAATTAGTGTCTAACAAATAGATGGCTAAGAAAATAAAATTGTTATCTAAAATCTGAGCTGGTAACTGGTTGAACGTCAAAATAACAAGTAGTAACAAGTCCCGCAATAGATACTAATTGGTCAGATTCAGAATTTGAAAATCGAACATAAACCAGACAAAAAATTGTAAAATTTTAAATAAAAATTTCAAAATGTAGATTTATAAATTAAATTCATCATAAACTAGACCTTACAGGCTAATTTGAAAACTGTTTTAGAACATGCGCATTTGACTGATATAACTGATAGACGATCTTCACTCAGTATTAGATAAATGTTGCCCCATGAGGAGGCCATTTGAGCAGTGTATTTTTTATAGTTACTTAATACACTATTGATCACATGAAAATTCTGCAATACGATACGGCGGCGTTTTCATGAAAATTTTCGTCGTGCGAATTAATGTATTATGTGGAGGATTGATGATTTACGAATCTCATCCATTTTAATTAATATCCTCCTACACAAACAACAAAATATATTAAATTAATTAAACTATAGAGCCGATAATTTTATTAATATTTATTATTATTTGTTGATTTCGAATCTGTATAAATTTGCATATTACTATTTATACAAATTATAATCCATTTTCCATTGATCGTTTATTAATAGGTTTTATGTTTTTTATATAATGTATAATCTGTAACCCTTGTTGTACCTTTTTGTGGAAGGGTGCCGGGCGCACCGAGCCCCAGTGTGATAAATTTTTGTTGCTGAGCGTTCACCCATCCAACATATCACTGCTGTGTAGCCTGCTCGGACTTGCCGATCACAAAGCTGACACTCTAACCACACTGGCTTTCTTAATAAAGAGAAAATAGTTTATTAATAACATTTATTACTAGATGATTTTGGTTTTCTAATAAGATATTTATTAATGGCGATTTACAAAAATTAGTATAACAGAATGATATCATAAATTCATAATAGTTATTTACATAATCAGTTATGAAAAGAGTGATATTGATTGCGTTTACAAATTATGTGAGTTAAACAATATCACGTTTTCATAATATGTACAAAATTTTATCTATATCGTTAAAATAATTTTAAAATACACAAAATTCTTGGTTTTTCTATGACGGTTTATATACGTATTTCAAATTCATAATTGAAAATGAGCTGTGAATGAGTTTTGAAACCGATGTAGATCTTCCTTCTGATGTAGAGGAATTGGATGTCAGTCAATAATTCATAAATTAATATTAAAGAAATATTATTATTTTGTATGAATTGTCAGTTGTTTAATATCCTTTACGTAACTCAATTATGTAAAGATTTTTCCGCCCAACTGTATCAATATTATTTGTTTACATCTTAGTTACCATGGCAGAAACTGAAAGATTACACCGTGCGGGCGGTAAAGTAGCATATGCGGGGGGCAAAATACAGCAAAAGCCCGCCTACTGGTAAACAAAACGTCAAAAATACAATTGGAAATATAATCAAGACTCTTATTTTTAAAAAATGATATCAGTTCCGCTAAATTTTCACTAGATTTTATTAGAATTATTTAAGAAATTACTTCAGAAATTGTCTCAGATCTCCAAGTTTGACATTTAAAAAAATATTCATATAACCAAATAGTTAGCAATGCAACGCATCGCCTTATTGTTTTGTGACATGGCCACCTGGCCACGTAATATTTTTATAAAGCAACAAGGTTTAAATGTATTTAAAAAATAATTTAAAAACATTTCATTTGATTCCAGTTGTGCGTAAAACGTTGTACATACCTCGGGCCGAAAGAAGTTTACACCCTTGGACGAATAAAAGCCCTCCGCTACGCGTCGGGCTTCAAATTTCATCCGCAGGCGTAAACCTTTTCTTTCGACCCTCTATATGTAAATAACTATTACAAAACTCATTTTGCAACAATTATGTAAAAAGTGACATTTCAAAACGTCATAAGGTTAGGTAAAATTTAACTTTTTAAAACGGAGTTAGATAAAAAATCTTAACTCGTAGGTGTTTAATTAATGATTAGTATCTTAGGATAGGCATTATTAATTATAAATGATTTGCTTTAATATAGTTTGCGGTAATGTCAAAGAAATGAAGTTTGTTTGAAATTTCAATTAATGTTTCTTAGTATTGTTTTACGGATTAGAAAAAATTTCATAGTTCATTCACATTAGACTAACATATAATTATGACATTAACATGTGATTAGTAACACGTGCTCTTTAACTAATTAACTTAAATAGAGATAAAAACAGAAGGAGTTTCATGTTTTTTTGCAAGAGTAAAGTTCATATCTTCATTAAGAATTTTATAATAACAATATAATGATAATAATCAAATTCAATTAAAATTGTAATGGAACGTGAAAGTGAAAACGTCACTTTGATTTACATTTTAACCACAGGAATTTTCTGTCGTCTTTTGTTTTTGAGCTACAGGCTGAAAATTGTTTTTCGCTTATTTTGAAAATACCTCATATCACGCTTTTTATGAGAGATACAGAAAAAATGTATAGATAATTTTTATACAATTTTTTAGACAGAAGTACGTGGTGTAATTAGATTTTTTCAAAATTTAATAATTCTCGAGATACAAACATCATATTTTTTTAAATGGGAACATATATTTACAACGATGTATAACATGTTTTTATCATTTTGTTTTAAACATTTTTTTAATCATGCCAAAGCCAACTACAAAGCCGATAAAAATAAATTAACTAATCCGAAAATAATTGACTAAAGAGAATTTTTAGTATACAATTATTAGATATATAATCAAAATAAACTAATTGATGAATGGTATTGATTTTTTCATTTGTTTCTTAATAAATCACCCCAAAAAATTAATAATTCAAGTTTTATCCATGTTTATATAAAAAGAATGTAGACTTGTTATATATAGTTGAAAAGCTTATAAAATAAGTAAAAATATGAGACTATATTCAACATGTCCCCATTTAAAAAATATTATGTTTGTACCACATATTTTCTGTATCTCTCATAAAAATCGTGATATTTTCAAAATAAGCGAAAAACAAGTTTTAGCCTGTAACTCAAAAACAAAAGACGATTGAAAATTCTTGTGGTACCTATTAAAGTTGTCTCAAAATGTTGGCCCATAAATATCTACATTTGCGTGTTTTTAACTAAAACAGTACTTTGTCAAAAATATTTTGGCAACTATGCAATACCTGTCAGAAAAAAGTGAGAGACCAAAGAATCAAATAAACAAAAAAATATTATTAAGTAAATTAAGTAAGAAAGCCATACAATTACGATAAAAAAGGACAAATGTCAAAACTGATCAAAACGGGACTTGAGATATTTTAAAATTCATTAACATTAATACATACCTTAATACAACCCACTGAATTCCACCCAGTACTATTAAATTTTGCATATTATTAATTGTATCCCAGATCATCATTCACTAATTAATCGTATTTGGCATCCTGAATCATCACCATGTAGCTTGTTAACTGCGTCGAATTCCATTCGATTTCCCCACCTCGTTAATCTTCTATAAATTCCTGATCTGATCAGTTGCTCAACCCCAAAACAAATGTGAAATTCAACGAAACAAATTTAAAACAATCTGTTCACATGACGTACAAGAGAGCTAACCTGCTGCCGGAAATGGAGGAAAAACTGAGGAAAAACTTCGCACCGGCAAGCGAAAGCGACACAAATTTCCGTCTAAACTTTAAGGTTAGAGTGAAGGGTTGAAAGTGATAGATTACTACTGAACAACTCCCTTATAATTCAGCAATTTTTTGTTTCAATATATCGAATCAGCAAGAAGGATTTTTGTCTTTATTTGACTCCTTCAGCAAGCTATTATAAATAACCGGATAGCTGGCTATTCGCGATGCAAGTTTAGACTTCAGCGCCACTAGTGAATTTGTTTGGAGGGTATTGACATCTGTCAATCTCTTGTGTACTTTGTAATATTTTTGCGAAATTTCTCATATTTGTGTTATTATACAAATTTAAGTGCTTGTATATACAATTA
The DNA here is from genome assembly GCA_943142095.1 of Ophonus ardosiacus. NCBI lineage: Eukaryota > Metazoa > Arthropoda > Insecta > Coleoptera > Carabidae > Ophonus > Ophonus ardosiacus. Next base: position 36,805,288 of record OW964832.1, on the reverse strand, counting down.
CTTTTGTATATAAGCATCGTTTTCATCTATCTAGTATTGATATTGGAACTTTTTATGGTAGATATTTACTTACAAGGTTATGTAATGATTTAATTGTGATATTTTTATATCATTTCAGTTCCAATGAATATTCAATAACGTCGTAGTTGTTATTATGTTATTATTATAAACCTATGTTTATATAAAAATTAAAAAATAAAGCGAAATTACACAAAAATATGAAAAAGTAAACACGAGATTGACAGATGTCAATACCCTCCAAGCAAGTGCACTTGTGGCGCTGACGTCTAAACTTACATCGCGAATTATGATAATATTCGGATGAGCTGCTAACTATTAATCGGCTATTTTCTGCAGTTATTTTACACCACTAAAACTTAATTTACCTTAAAAGAAATGTAGGCAAAAATAAAATTGTTATGCGTGATTTTGGTTCATTCGCTTATTCAGTTCAATGATGCATGTAATAAAAATAACTTTTAACAATAAATTCAGTGTAATTGATTTCGGCTGAAGAATATGGAAAACTTTTTACCTTCCGTCGCCTTTGGTAAGGAAGGTATTGTTTTTGATCAAAAAATTCGGCAGTGAGTATTTAATAAGCACATTTCATGGTTCCTAGAATAAGATTTTACTAGTTATACGATGATGTCTTTATGTGTGCCTGTATGTGTGTGTGTGTGTGTGTGTGTGTGTGTGTGTGTGTGTGTGTGTGTGTGTGTGTGTGTGTGAGGGTGCGTGACAAATTTCTCCGATGATAACTCCAATACTACAATTACAAAAATTATGATTCTTTCGAATTCCTCTTCTTTACATCCATATGAAGAGCTGACTAGATTTTGAAATTTTATGTGATTATCAATACGAAAGAATATTTTATTTTTTTAAACGGTTTGATTATACATTTTCCTTCATATTCGTATTCAATAGAAAAGAGTTAAAGAATTATAAATAGATTGACTTTTATATATCAGCTAGTTTGCTATAATCATGGAAACAATTGATATATTCGAATAATTCTAATTGACAAATGTCAGGATCAAGTGTAATTTACATAGTGCATGTTCGTGATATAATTTTATTGCATTTCTAGAATCTTTTCCAAGGAACTTTTAGTATGGAATTTGTAGAAAATTGTATACATTGGTGCTACATTTTTACTGGATATGTATAATATCTTTTCCAAGGAAATAAATGGAATTTGTACAAAATATGTACATAGAATTGACGGAAGGTAACGTGCTGGTCACATCATATTTTTATTATTAATCTGACATATTATGAAACCTTTTATTTAGAATTTAAATTTAAGCTTAAATTTAAAAAACTGGCAAAGTATGGACTCTGGTTGTAAATATTAAAATGTCCTTTTTGATGTAAATATTTATATTGCTCGACGTATTCAATTTTTATGTACACCTTTTATTTACCGAGGCAAATGGCTTAAGATTTTTTTCTTGTGCATCAAAAGCTTGTTTTAATCTTTCGAAAGCGTGAAATATATTTACATAATTTTTTTTAGGTATAACAAATAATTAACTAAGTTAAATAAAAGTTACAAGCTTTTATTAAACAAAAATATGTAAAAAAAACTTGAATGTAGAATGTAGATGCTGATAGAAACTTTGTATGCCACTCAAGAATAAGACATTTTATCAACTCGCAGAAATTAGCATTTAGCAAAAGACAGTGTTTTGATTAAAAAACTTACTAAACAATTACTTTTTATATTATTTTTATTATTATTATTGCATTTGACCAGTCAAAGATTTTTCGGTCACTTGACGGACTAATTGACGGTCAATTAACCGTCAATTGACCAAAGAAGCATTTATTAAAAATTACAATTAAAAATTAAAATTGTCATTCATTTATATAGTACCAAATGTTTATTACATTCAATATTACTAAAAATGAAAAACAAGCAACAATTAATGAACAAACCCACTAAAAAATCAAAAAAGGGGAAAGTAAAGTAAAAGGCGCAATGAAAGATGTATTTATTGTATTAAATCATAGGAAAATAACATCACAGTTCACAGTTATCTTCAAACTAGGTATATTCATGTTATAACTGTAACTAGTACATAGCTACTTTTATTTAACAACAGATGTCGTGGTAGTTTCATTTAGATTATTTGACTAGACCGTCAAATATTGTTGTGTCAATTGACCAGTCAATTGACCGGTCAATTGTCCACGGCACAACCCTAATAATACTGTTAGTTTATATTTGTAGGCATAAAATATGACACTATGGCTGTTAGCACAAGCGTGGTTCTAACACCTGTGTTAACTAGAACCATGTGAACGACTTGACACATACTTCAGGTTTGTTAAGAAAACAAGTGTTGCCAATATATTGATCAAGTTGAAAATTTACTGACAGCCATATTCAATAAATCTGCCAATACTATTTAAAATTATTTAATATGATATGTTTTTTAACTTGTATCTAGTTAATTCAGTATATTGGCAACTCTTATTTTGTTAACAACCCAAGTGCCAAGTCATGAACACGGTTCTAGTTAATACCGGTGTTAGAACCAGGCTTATGCTACCAGCCTATATGTTATGCAGACAAATTTATAAAACCACCTTTTTATATTTACAATTTGCTGGATAACTTGAAAAACGAATATGTTTCAAGTGCTCCAGTCCTTGACAGTTTCATTGTTTCATATTTGACTGAATAAATTGCCCCACTCATAAATTCATCTCACTTTACAGCAGAAATTCTCAGAAAAAAAAATAAAAAATAATAATAATAAGAAACTCCAAACTGTAGTGTGTCTATATATTTGTGTCAGAAAGTCATTGCACCCTATGATATCGAATAAAACGAAAAACCAAACCTTACATTGGATCAAGTAGCAAATCAAGAAATACTGTAGTCTCTGCGCGTCGTAAGCGAGCAATAAGAAATATGATTAGAACAAATGTCTGATTAAAAGCTGTTGAAGCTGACAAATCCCTGCGATCATATCGCTAGCGTCGGCCTCGTAAATATTGCGACGGGTCCACGGGTCGGTGGAGCTTCCTTATATTCTACATAAATTTTCTCCGGCGAAGAAAAATTGACTATGTTATGGTAATCAATTTCTAAGATATTTTTATGTAAATATTAGCTTGAAACATGTAAATATATTGCTTTAGCTACAGTACTAAATTACTAGAATTCATAAACATTTTAAGATAAATAAATTAGCTAGAGATATACAGAGTTATAAAAAAATCTGTTGTGGCCAGCACAAGACCTCTCGCCATTTACATATTAGGCTATATAAGTATTGTATTGCAGTTCGTTTTCGAACCGTCGTTTTATAACAAAATATTACAGAACTTTACCCAAATATTGTTTTTTATTGTATTTAACATGTCTTCTGCAGACATATAATTCTAATTATATCTATTTTTCATTGTATGAGGATGTTTTTAATGTCAGAGATTCTTCCAATTAATTAACTAGATTGGCGGTATTTCTGATGGATATACGCATTTTAGCACAATTTTACCTATAATTTCAAATATTTAATTAATAAAACAATAAGAAAGATTAAATATACTTCCCAGAAAAAGCTATCAGAATGTCACTAAAACTGTTGATTTTTGACACTGACATGTTTCATTTACAAACTATGTTATAAACATTGGAATTTGTCAACTGGTTTCCTTAGTGCCTTAGCCTCTGCGATTAGTTTACTCTATAAATTATAGTGCCTTTATCTCTAAATCTATACAAGATATAATAAAAATTTTAAGTGTATTAGATGGAGAATTTTATGTTCTTTAATATTTAATAAAGAAGAATTTTTCTAAGAAACTACTACTTCCGGTTGTTCAATTGTTACCAAAACCTTTTCAGCTCTTCCCAGGAATATCAGATTGAGGAAACTGCAGTTAAATATTTTTTAAATCTTATAGTTTTTGAGGAATCGTCCCTCCAACATCCATACATACACACACACACACACACATATATACACGCATCCACACACACACACACACACACACACACACACACAGACATCATTTTAAAAATGTTATAATCGGATTCTAGGGACCTTAAATCGTGCTTATTCAATAAAATCTGGATATGCGAATTTTAGCATGAATCCAATACCTCTCTTAGCGAGAGGTAAAAAACTGATTCAGTTGGTAATAACAAAAAATTACTTGAAATTGGTAACACTGATACAAAAATTTATTTTTTGTTGTTGACAGTGACATTTGAAAATTTAAATTTGGGTAAATTTATTTTTTATTAAAATAATTGTTGTTTCCCTTACCCACGTACTTTTATTTCTTATATTACCCATAAGCAATAATCTAAAGCATTTCAGTCACTCAAAATCTTATTAGTTGTCAGGTCACTGCTCTGACATAACCTATTTGTATTTATTGTCAAAATAACATATCAAATAGTATTTCCGCTTTCATCTGGTGTTGTGTAAACTGTGGATAAAAAGATCCCAAAAATTGTATTGCCAACTACATCATTTCTTTTTGATCACTCTGTATGATCCAGTTTCGAAATCAAAATCACAAAACGATATTGTATTATTCATACTTCATATGGGGGCCGTGAGGTGACGCTTGGTAAGCGCCCACACGGTAAAATATATCATCATTACCGATGTCTACATGTAGATACTGGCACATCCAGTAATGGGCAATGTGCCCTGACGATATATTTATTTTTCTACAGTCACTATAGAAAGTAGCCATTTGCGCTCTCTTTTGTCAACGCAAAATGTCACTTTGGTATTTAACATAACCTAACAAAATGCCACACTGCTGTGAAAATGAAATAGGACATTCATTTACAAAAACGAAAGTATAAAATGCTTAGATTAGATTGAATAAAAACTCAAGAAGAATGGAAAATTACGATAAAATAATTAAATATAAAATAAATTGTGTGAACAGTTATGTTTAGTAATAGGAATGATTGTACACAGATGGCGGTAGGATAGTTGCGAGTCGTACTGACATCTGATCTCTAGTTAACTATTTATTTTGATTACAATAAAGTTATTAGTTATTTCGTTACTTAAATAATTGCGAGAAGTCAGTCAATGCACATACATGTCTATATAATCACAAATTCCTTGAAATATTTGTTAATTTTTTCAGTGTGTCAGGCGTGACAACTAACCACACATTTTGCTACAAAAACTCATCAAATCATCACAAATCCTTGCTTCCACGCTCTAATTTTAGTTTTTTTTTTTTTTTCTGGAATAGATGGCTAATGTAACAATATAATCATTTAAAAGCCTTTTTAAGTTTAAACCGTATCTTTTGTATTAGCCAATCGTTATTTATTGAGCAGTACTGTAAGTATAAAGTGTACATTTTATTATTTTTTGTTATGGTAGAGGACCCCATTGTGGCGACTGTAGAAAAAATCTTGTGTGTGTTTCGAGCGTAAATGGACATTGTCGATTGAGAGGTTGTTCTCTCGAAATCAATGTCGCATTTTGCGCTCTTAATACACAAATAGCTATTATACTTCATACATAAATTATTAATGCAATACTAACAATCCTACTATTTATAATTAATGTTATCTCGGGGAAGATATATTTAGCTAACACCTTACAAGTAGTTTCAATTCATAATGGTATAAATTACATCATACATATGTAACACAGTGAATTTGTACAAATGCCATGTGTTAATTTACTGACCATTGTTTCAAATTTATTGATATCGTATGAACATAAATTATATACATATTTTCTGGTTTAATTCATTTATTATTATAATTATATCGTTCTAGAATGCACAATTTAGATACAATCTGTCTCTTGTAACATGAGCAAAATGACTATCAAATATTTGTACAGTATGTTTCAAGATATTTTAGACTGACGTGACTTTAGTAGGTAGGTTTCGATTCAGCTTTCAAATTATGAGTCGAAAATGCTTTCTCGTTATTTCCATATTTCGACTCAAAACTGTAATTTAAAAAATGATTAACTAAGTATTATCGTTGGTATTACATAACTTTTGCAACTTAATTTCAAATAAGAAATAAAAATGTAAAAAGGTTTTATTATTCATTAACCCCAGAGAGCTAACCTTGTTTCGAAAAGCATAAAGACTAATCTCTCGTAATTTTTACAATTCTAAGGCTGTGTCAGATGTCGCATTTTGACATTTAGATTTTAGGATTTAGGTATTCTTTACATGTAGTTATTTTCATAACGAGTTATGAAAAATATCAAATATCATGCGAGTTTAAATTGACGCGTAGCGGAGTGCAAGTCAATACACACGAGCTAAGATATTTGTATTTCATACAAGTTACGAATATTATTCTTTCGACGAGCATAAATAAATTTTTATTCTTTTGATTTTTGATTGTCATTTTCTTTGCTAAATGAAATACGTTTAAGCACTAGTGCTTAAAAATGACAGTTTAATGCCAGTTTAATGCGTAAAAGTGATAATTTAATGCGTAACATGTTACTTTTAAGCTCTTGTGCTTAAAAGTATTTAGCAACGAGTAGATGAACCTGACGTCTGCCTATTTTTTAATTTAGAAAAATTCAAAATGTTGATATTTGAGAATAAATGATCTGTTTTAAAACTATTATAGAAATATCTTGTCTGTAATACATTGCGAAATGAGTGTTTTAGGCACTTGACGTGTTGTACCATTTGCTTACGCTCGTGCGTACAAATTTCACGTCGAGTGCCTAAAACACTATCATTTCTCAACTTACTATAAATAGCTATTTACTCTTTTTACGAAAATGAAATTTAGGTTCAAATGTACAGACCGCTGACAAATGAATAATGTATACATTATAGCTAGAAAATAATGACAGAGTAACCCAGCAACCGTGTCAACTATTACAATATGAAATATATCGTAACACTAATGTAATAATTTCAACTTTCAGTGTTAGGATACTACGTTGATTTGACATCACAATGGTCGTCTAAAAATATATTTCAGAATGGCACTCTAACATCCATTGGTTTGTATAGCAACACTTTAGAATAACAAAAATGAATTATATAATTCGATTTAATTTGATGCTTCAGATTAAATATTAATATTATATTTCATAAAATAGAAGCTAAGAAGCTATTCTTTGACAGTAAATTTCACGTTTTTTACAAATGAAAGCAACGAACATGATTTGTTTAAATCTGCGTCAACTTCAAGACATAATGTGCTCCTGCAAAACCCTAAAATCTAATTCCTAATAAAATTATTTAGGGCATATAAATTTAAGATTTAGATATTAGGGCGATAAAAGTGCAACATCGGACACAGCCTAAATTAAAAATGTTGTAAATTTAAATATTTTTAAATGTAATATGTAATATTTTTAAAAATCATCCTTTCTGTCATAACAGCAAAAGTGTTAATGTGAGACATTACATCTCATGCCAGTAACAAGTTTCTCAAATTCTGGATTCATATTTGATATTGAAGTTTTTAATATGTTTTCTAAATGTTCGTCAGTTAAACAAGAACGAAATTTGCTCTTATTAAAGTTCATGATTGAAAATGTTTGTTCGCATATATATGTGCTGCCATACATGCTAAATGCTTTTAATGCTGCGTCTCTTAGGTTGTCAAATTTATTTTTATCCAAACTTTTATAAAAACCGAGAAGATCACTTTCATTTTTCAAATATCGTACCGCGGGCCATACTGAGAGTCGGAACGGGCCGCATGCGGCCCGCGGGCCGTATTAAAGTCAATCTCTTATATCCAGAAACAGATTATTCATGATATTCAAATATTCAAAACATGTGAATACAAATTTCCCGCCAACCACAATGAATTTTAATTGAACATGTTATTACAATGAATGCAAACTATCTCTAAAACTATGCATATAATATGGATAGCTGCTTAATTTTATAATGTAGAATTTTAGATAGTTACAGCTCTGAATACATTATCTCAGAGCGATGACACATTTTTAACGGAATGAGATCAGGTTTAAGGCAAGTTGGAATTTATTAAATTCAATTACACTATCTCCGAATTTAATTATAAAAGGAGAGTTTTCTTGGCATTTTGATTAATTAGAATGGAATGTTAAGAAAACGAAAGAATTTTAAAGTTTGTTTATTGGTTTTCCATTAAAAATGTATTTCAGTTTAAAGTTCGACAATTTATCAAATTAAATTTTAATGATATTCACAAATATTGAAAGTGGCAAAGAATTTGAAATTACATTTCAAAATTTGAATGCGTTATATTTGCAAAATTTGACAACATGCCTATAGAAGTAATACCAATGACAGTTAAAGAGTACTAAATCAAAGGCACGTGTATTTGGCGACAGTGCTGCCACCAATGGTCGTGTTAGTTGTCAATAGTCGAAATGTGGGCGTGAATAAATTTAATTTTTGACTGCAGGTCAAAGTAATTGTTTTTCTTCCCGCTGATGTATTCCAAAATAAATAATGCTTTTAAATAAATTTTTCAGGCGACTGCATTTGCAAATTAGCAATTATTCGAACATAGTGTATATGCAAATAACCTAATCCATTTATTAATCTAATAAATTTAATTAACTGTTAATTTTAATAGATATTCGCGCAGTATTTCACTGAAATATAAACCGGAAAGATTAATGCATGAATTATAATGTTTAATTAATTGCGTTAAATTTTGATGCAAGCCAGTGCCATCTATTGAGTTAAACAATGTATTATGTTACTATCTGTTTACAAACAGGTATATTGTTTGTGTTTGTTTTGTTGATTGCTCAGTCACAGTCATAGTTGACACATCTTTGTGAATGATGTACTCCTGTTTCGTTAGAATCCTGATTATCCGAGTAGGCGTGGTCTAGAATCCCTATGGTACACCATCTCGGATAATCAGAAAAGGAAAAATAATTAAAAGTTTGACAGTTTACAACACATTTCGGAATACATATTATAACATTATAAAATAAATGGACTAAATATATATATATATATATATATATATATATATATATATATATATATAAATATGTTGTGAGCAGCACAATACCTCTTGCCATTTACGTTTTGTTTCATAAGTATCGAACTTAACATTTCATGTACACACAAATAATTCAAATTGTATCTATTTTTTCGTTCTATAAGGAATCTTGACCTACTCTTCTAAAATGTTCAAGACGGTTCCAATCCATTGACGAGATTTGCGGTGTTTCTTATATATGTACTATTGCTACTAATATACATACCTACCTACAATTTTAAATTTAATTAGTAATTCAATAAGAAATATTAAATGTGCTTTTCAGAATCTCAGAAAAAGCTTTCAGTAATGTCAGTAAAACTGTTGATTTTTGACATTGACATTTATTTGTCATTTACAAACATTTGAATTTGACATTTGACAAGTGGTTTCCTTGGTGTAGTCTGGATTGTGTAATTTATTGCAATAGATTATTCGATATATTATATTTTCTTTATCTCTAAATCTATAGAAGACATAATAAATATTTAAGTGTATTAGATGGAGAATTTTATGTTCTTTAATATATTTTGTAATAACAAAAATTTTCGAATAATAATATACGTAGTTAAACAAGTCCTTCCAACATCCAGATTACACACACACACACACACACACACACACACACACACACACACAATGTCATAATCGGATTCTAGAGTCTTAGGTACCTCGTTAATTCGAAACTTGAATAACTTAATAGTTAATAAATAGATAAAAGTAATTATAAAAAATGAAAAATAATTCGTAATAATTAGAAACGGTCGGATTTGAATTTGAGTTGCTAGAATTACAACTCTATCACTTAGTACTTATTCTAACATGTTCATTATAAATCTCTGAATTTTTCTGGAACAAAGCATTATAGATTCATAGTTAATATCTTCATTTTGTATCAAGTTGTTTTAGAAAATGTACAATAGAAAATAACAAGTTTTGTATTATTGTTGGAGAATTGTAAAAAGACTTTGACTTTGTGTGAGAATATCAAACAAAATGAAAGGAAAAGTGAAGTAAATAAGAATGAAGTTATTTTTAAACGAGAATACATATCGTTTTTAACATTTCAACTTTAACATAATTATCTTTTATTTTGATATTATCTTATGTTAATCATTTTTGTTTCCTATAAATTTCCAATTTTCAAAAAGTACGAAAATGGCCCCTGTACCTGTGGTGCCCTCTCTGCGACAGCTTTTATTGCCCGTGAGATCATGCCTGGTATTTTATCTACAAACACTATTTCTCCATTTAAATTTGTATTTATATTTTTTTGACATGTCAAAAATTGTCGATGTGTTGTTCCATTCGTCACAGTGAAGGTAATTAATTCATTTTAACAGTGGTGAGTATTGTTATATATATATATATATATATATATATATATATATATATATATATAATTTATACGTGACTGCGTGTCTGATTATTTTCAATTTTTCCAAAATTTTTTATGTTTTTAGCTATGAGTGCCCGTGAGGGGACACCTGGTAAGCGCCCACATTGTAAAATATATTGTCATCATTACCGGTGTCTACTTGTGTTGTAGATACTGGCACACCCAATAATGGGTAATATGCCGTGATGATATATGTATTTATTTAATTTTTTCAAAAAATAAATAATGCTTAGGACATCAGATAATTTTTAATGGAAATATCTACATTTAACTAGTTTGACAACCACATCAGCGGAGCAGCTTAGATTTTGAATTTATCCCTGCAGGGTATTATAAATTTATTGGCGAAGGTGGCAAATTTAAATTGTTAATCCATAAGTTAATAGTTTTCTTCTATTTGGAGGCTTGAGTTTCTTTGAGGTTAATAATAAATTATTATTGACTTAGGTTACCATGGTTACCAGACAAGTAGCAATGAAAAACAATTTCTCATGTCAAATGAAGATAAATAATGGTGGGTTACTAGGCTAGTAGTGAAAAACTATTTATATACTTCTGCCTGTATTAATTAAATAACTATATATAAATTTAAATAAATATAAGTATATCATTAATGCTTATTATTTCTGGGTAACTGGATATGTTAATCTGCTTTTATTGTATTTTTTATATTATATCTGTACCGTTCAGTACTTTTACTAGGCGTTACCTCTCATGGGGTCCCGTGGCCGCGTGCCTGCGTGTCTGGTCGCGAACCTGGGAAACCGGGTTCGATTCCGACCGACGCCAAATATTTCCAATTTTAAATGACACAAAAGTGACCCCTGTGGTGCACTTTCCACGCCAACAATGAGTGCCCGTGAGGTGACGCCTGGTAAACGCCCGCACGGTAAAATATATCGTCATCATTACCGACGTCTACATGTGCTGTAGATACTGGCACACTCAGTAATGGGTAATATGCCGTGATGATATATATATATATATATATATATATATATATATATATATATATATATATATATTATACCTCTCAGGGGTCACTTTTGTGCTATTTAAAAATTGTAAATAATTTCAAAGTTGACTTCAAGCGGGTTCGAATATGGGCCATCAGAATCGCAACTATACCCTTAACCACTTCTTGTCAGATTTGAATTAAAGAAAATATATTTCTAATTCTTTTCATTAAAATTAGTTGTTAATATGAAATGAAAACTCTGATGTGGCCAGCAAATTACCTTCCGTCAATTTTATGTATTTTGCACAAATCCCTTACCGAAAGTTTCTTGGAAAAGATTCTATATATCCAGCAAATTTGTAACACGAATATAACATAAATTTCATACAAAAAATTCCTTGGAAAAGATTCTATATATCCAATAAAATTATAACTCAAACATATACTATGTAAATTGCACTTGACACTGATATCTGTCAATTAAAATATTTGAATATATAACCAGTTTCTATGGTTATAGCATAGCTGGCTGATTTATGAAAGTTAATCTTTTTAAAATTCTTTAAATCTATATTTAATGAATATGAAGTAATCAATCCGTATAGACAATAAGATATTCTTTTATATTGAAATTCACATAAAATGTGAAAAAAATATATTTAACTGTGTGAAAAACTTTTATCTATTGAATATGAACGAAACTGTGTAATCAAACCATATAGACAATCAAATGTTCTTTCATATATATATATAATAACAAAATGCAAAATGTTATTTAACTGCGTGTTTTTAAGAAAAACTGTTAAGAACTTCAAATAAAGGTACTTCCTAATCAGTTCTTCATAGGGATGTTAAGAAGAGGAATACGAAAGAATTATAATTTTTAGAATTGTAGTATTGGAGTTCTCATCGGAGAATTTTTTGTCATCCACACATACACAGACACTCACACACACCACATACATACATACACCACACACACAAACACACATACACACATACACACACACACATACACCACACACACAAACACACATACACACACACACACACACATACTCACACAGACATACAACTATCATCGTAAAACTAGTAAAATCGTATTCTAGGGACCCTAAAACGTGCTTATTCATTAAAAATTCGCCGCCGAAATTTTTGACCTAAAGGTGACTGAAGATAAAAATAATAAATAATTCGTTCTTGTCAGATTTGAATTAAAAAATATATATTTCAAATTAATTTTATTAAAATTAGTTGTTCACATGAAATAAAAAACCTACAAACAATTAAAATGAAAAATTAATATCTTCCTTACATAATATTCACATCTTCCCAACTTTGGTCCACTTTCCAGCACTTTCTTGCACTTTCCACCACTTATCAGCACTATAATCCTTTTCAGTATCACACACTATCACAGTCACAGTTACTCTCACGGATGCCCTATGTCACCCCGTATGCACTTTCTGGACTTTGCTCTATATTCTTGTCACTGCTCGGGGTCGGATTCGTATTCGGAACGATGTTGGCGCCACTGTCACTGCACCGTCCCGACGGTTCGAACGCTAGCCACTAACTGAACGCCGCGACGAGAAGATGCGAGATGCGGTGAATGCGCTCTCATGAATGTGGCAGAATGAAGGATGGTCATGGTCCAACAGAAAATTTTGGTTAAGAGCAGTAATTTGGATGAAGCAGTAAAGTTTGGCCTTTTTTGTAGATTTTGGACATTCCTGATCGATTTTTACCTTCCGTCACCTTTAGGTAAGGAAGGTATTGTCTTTGATCAAAAAATTCGGTGGTGAGTTTTTAATGAATAAGCACGTTTTAGGGTCCCTACAATACGAATTTACTATTTTTAAGATGATGTCTATATGTATGTGTGTGTGTGTCCGTGTGTGTGTGTGTGTGTGTGTGTGTGTGTGTGTGTGTGTGTGTGTGTATGTATGTCCGTGTGTGACAAATTTTTCTCCGACGATAACTCCAATACAACAATTCTAAAAATTATAATTCTTTCGTATTCCTCTTCTTTACATCCATATGAAGAGTTGATTAGATTTTGGTTATAATCGATCCACCGGAAGTACCCTTTTTTGAAGTTTTTAACAGTTTTTCTTAAAAAAACGCAGTTAAATATTATTTTTTGACATTTTGTTATTATATATATTAAAGAAAATACTCTTCTCTATACGGTTTAATTATACATTTTCCTTCATATTCAATAGATGTAAATTTAAAGCATTATAAAGAAATTAATTTTCAAAAATTAGTCAGCTTTGCAATTTATCATGGAAACAGCTGACATAATTATTCAAAATAAATTAATTGACAGATGTCAGTTGCAAGTGCAAAACCAAATATGGAAAGTATAGGATCTAAAATTGGTATATCATATTGTTACTCGCAAAGTGACATGGAGAGAAAGGCCAAAGAGAAGATGAAAGGACATTACTTAGTGTAGTTTAATGTTATAATTTTATTGGATTTAAAGATCCTTTTCAAATGAACTTTTAGTATGGAATTTTAAAAAAAAATAGTATGTGTTCGTGTTCGATTTTACATGATATTATATAGAATCTGTTCCAAGAACCTTTTGGTATGGGATTTGTACAAAATACATCGAATTGGCGGAAGGTCTTGTGCTGGCCACAACAGATTTTTTTTGTAGATTTTGGAGATTCCTGATCGATTTTTAACATTAGTACTTACAGTGATATCGTATTATTCGATACTTTATCAAATCTTTTATGTTACACGGCCGCCCAGGCTTCCAACGGGAGCAAATTTGAATTTACCGCTTAAAGTTTTTTACCTCCCGCTACCCTAGGTAAGGGAGGTAAAGGGATCGTGCTAGAAATCGCATATAGAGATTTTAGTGAATAAGCACGTTTTGATGTCCCCAGTATCCGATTTTAATATTTTTACAATGATGTCTGTAGGTATGTGTGTGTGTGTGTGTGTGTGTGTGTCTGTGTCTCTCTCTGTGTGTATGTGTGTGTGTGTGTGTGTGTGTGTGTGTGTGGATCGTGTGTACACGAATACTCAAATACTATCAATTAGAAATTCAAGTAAAGTGCCATTTCCGGTTACCTTATTTATATCAAAATATAATGGCTTCTTTCTACAGGGTGTCCCAGATTTAAACGGCATAACTTGAACCATGGATTCAACACGTAAAAATAAGGTGACAAGTTTATTTGAGCAAATGTCCGTAAATGATTTGTTTCAGAGATATTTATGTTTTCTTATTGGAGCAGCGCTACCTTAGAAATCAACTTTATAACGACATATATATAAAATATTAGCTCTGTTCGATGAGAAGTGTTTGAAGTGCAGAGTAGAATAGTGCAGTGCAGTGTAGTGTACACTAGTACAGTCTAATTCTTGTGGTATCATAAAACACACTAGTGTATATTTGGGCAAGTTTTGCTCAGCTGTGAGTAATCAAGCCAAGCGTAGCCAAAGGTGCAAAAGGTTAGGTTGTTTATAAACACAGTCATATCATAAAGTTGCAAAGAAGTGACTGCAGAAATGTCTGTTTTAAAGAGCATAATAAACGATTCTGACGGACATCAATCATCACTTGATTTTTCATCAGATTCAGAGACAGATATATTAATTAATTCTTTATATAACAATACAAAGAGAATATACTATATCTGAATCCATTATTTTAATTTCTCAATGTGTAAAATTTTAGGTTAATAAACAGATATGTAGATAGGATAGAATTAAAATGTCTACCGAAAAACATTTAGCTACCCCCACTCCTAGTCTGCACTTTCTACATCATCTCGCGAGTCAGGTCAGAAACGTGAGCACTAGTTCTTAAAATTTTTGTCATCGAACAGCCTGCCAGAAGCTGCCCGTTTCTCATAAAACATGTTAGTGTAAGAAAGTTAACACTAGGGCGGCCTAGTACATGTCATCGAACAAAGCTATTATCTTATTAAGTTATGACATAACAATTAAATGAATTATAGGTAAATGATTTGGCTATTACCTAATTTCGATACAAAATTTAGTTTGCTTGCCTAAGGTCAGAGCAAAAATGAAAATTATCGATGAATTCAAACAAATTTATTATTTATGTACATGTTCATCATAAACTCTGTCTTTTATGGCACCCCAAGCAAAGAAATCTAAAGGTGTTAGATCGGATGAACGGGCTGACCATGGTACAGGTCCTCTGCGACCAATCCATCGTTGTGGATAGTGTAAATTTAACCACTCTCTTGGTTGTCTCCCATAATGTGCAGGGCAGCCATCTAACTGTAACCAAGAGTTTCTTCTTATTGCTAATGTAACATGTCCATTAAATCATTCAAATCATTATTTAGAAAATTGTAGAACCTCTCTGAATTTAAACGATGTGGCAAAAAGAAAGGGTCTATTAAAGTATTTTCAATAATACCTAGCCAAATGTTACATTGAAATTCATAGTGGAATTTTATCTCTTTAATTGCATGAGAATTTTCATGTAATCAAAGATGAGAATTTCTTCGATTCAAAAGTCAAAACCATATCTCCCGAGCAATGTCACGCAGCGACCAGTGCAGTGGCAGATCGTTGTCGTGGCTGTTTGCTTGCTGCAGGTGAACATTTTGAACAAATGTTATAAAAAATTGTACATAAATAATAAATTTGTTTGAATTCATCGATAATTTTCTTTTTTTTCCTGACCTCGGTGCAAGCAAACTAAATTTTGTATTGAAATTAGGCAATAGCCAAATCATTTAATTGTAATTAATTTAATTATTGTCACAACTTAGTAAGTTAATATTTGATATCTCGTTATAAAGTTGATTTTTTAAAGTAGCGCTGCTCCAATAAGAAAAACATGAATATCTCTGAAACGAAGCATTTACGGACATTTGCTCATATGAACTTGTCACCTTATTTTTACTTGTTTAATCCATGGTTCAAGTTATGCCGTTTAAATCTAGGACACCCTGTATATTAGAATGAGGTAGAAATACAAAGTTTCACAATAGTATTTAAGTTAGAGCGTTGACAAAATAAATACACACACACACACACACACACACACACACACACACACACACATACACACATGCAGACATCACCATGAAAATGTTAAAATCGGATTCTGGGAACTTTAAAACATGGTCATTTACCAAAATCTTGACATGCAATTTTTAACACGATCACTATACCTCCCTTGCCTAGGGTAGCGGGAGGTAAAAATAGAATAACGCAGTTTCATAATATGAATTCGGCATGACATTCTCTTTCATTAGCGAATAAGTTGTTCACGAATAAAATATACCAACTACAGTTCCAAATAAATTTCTGTAATATACTGAACTTCTTCAAATCTATGGACCTTTCATTAGAAAAAATCTGCACAAAATGTGATACGAAAAAAACCGCGTTGTAATGTTTTTAATGGCGTAGGAGTACAGGATGGAAAATGTGCCGATATGAAAATGTTCAAAATATTGGGGTCGCGTGGCTGTGTGCGTATAGTGTCTGATTGCCAATTTGGTGACCCGGGTTCAATCTCGGCCAGTGCAGACTTTTAAACCAAAATGATCCCTGTGGCGCGCTCTCCACACCAGCTATGAGTGCCCGTGAGGTGACGCCTGGTAAGCGCCCACACAGTAAATATCGTAATCACACCGATGTCTACATATATTGTAGATACTGGCACACCCAGTAATGGGTAATATGCCGTTATTATTATTATTATTATTATTATTATTTATTTGGAATAGGGGATTACACCATTTTTTTTTATAATTTCATCTGAAAATATTAGGAAAACTAAGACTATTGATGAAAATCCGGTGAAAAAATTCCTATTAATAAGCGAGTTATGGTCTCCCGAATTTTGAAAAGATTGGCGTGACGTCACATTTATGTTTTCATCATGGACCTATATGTTCTTGAAATATATGCTATTTTAAGTTATATTTACATAAAAATAAATGAATATTATAACACTGTGTAAGTATACATAGGTACTTTATAATTACAGGTGTATTTAAATTATTAAGTTTAATGCAAGAAATTTATGTTAAAATAAAAACTGTTTGGAAACTGTAGTACAGGAATGTTAGCCCCTCCTTTCGAATTTGAATTTCTTAACTTCCATTGGTAGTAATCCCAGCTCCTAACACGCTATTTGTAATGCATGTATAGACGGTTTCTCGGTCGCCAATCAAAATATTTTCATATTAGTGTCGAAGCGTTATAACAAAAAACCCTTTATTTCCGAAATATCTCAATTATACCATTTCATTTTTTATTACTATTCGTTATTCAGCATATACATTCGTATGTTTTTACTATTTTCCTTTAATTCGATTGAGCCGTAATCCCCCATTGCACTGTTATTTTCGTGAACTACTCATCGACTAAAATTGTGTAATTTTCGTTCCATCATTTGTTATCATAATCGCGCATTGTGAGGTAGGTACTTGCAGTAGCTGAATGTTAATGCATGTTCTCATAATTGCATGATGTCAAATAGTACAATTTAGACTACACCAACGCTTTTTTCAATTTTCACAAAAAATATCAAACTTTAAAAAACCCTACTGTCAACTGATAACGAACTACTTGTACCTGTCAACACAAATGAAAATTGAAGTGGACAACAGAAGGGTGATTTGTAAAACCGCTCATGGCTATATTTGGATCAATTTCAAATAAAAAGAATCTGTTGAGGTCACCATGAGACCTCTCGCCATTTCCATATTAGGCTTTATAAGTACATGTAGTATTTAATATTTTTGGTACACACATAAAAATTCTAATTACATCTATTATATTTATATTTTTAAATTCATTCTATAAATAAGTTTCCTCCTACTCTTCTAAATGTTCGAGATTCTTCAAATTTATTGGCGAGATTGACGGTATTTCTGATGGGTATACGTAATATAAATGTATCTATAATACTTAATTAATAAAAAAAATAAGAAATAATAAATGTACTTCACAAAAAAACCTTCAGTAATGTATCAGTAATGGACTTTTGACATTGACATTTTTCTGTAATTTACAAACATTTTGTTATTTGGGCTATTACAGCGGGTTATTTTATATATTTATAATTCTCTATCTATAAATGTATAGAAGATTTAATAAAAGAATAGGAAATTTAATAAAAATGGTCAATGTTTCGAATAGAAAATTTTACATTCTTTAATATTTGTAATAACATAAATTTCCAAAAAAATTATATTTAGAAGATTTTTTTTAAGAAACTACTACTTCCGTTTGTCCAATTGTTACTAAAACCTATTCAGCTTTTCTCATTAATGTCAGATTACGGAATACGTAGTTAAATTAAACTTTAGTCTTATAGAATTTGAGAAACCGTCCCTCCAACATATACATATACGCGCACACACACATACACACATCCACACACACGGACACACACAAAAATGTTAAAATTGGATTCTATTGACCTTAAAACTTGCTTATTCACTAAAATCTGGATTTGCGATTTTTAGCATGAACTCACTACTTCTTTTAGCGAGAGGTGAAAATAGAATTTGTTATCTTTTTCTTTTATATCATCAACTAAATAAATGATTTCTTAAATATGGTTTTTAAGTTAATGACGGAAACTTCTTCCTTCTGACTTACAGCCATCATTCCACGCTTATTGAATTATAGATAATTGTTTTGTACTGTATTGTATGATTACAAATATTCCTTCCAAGCTTTTATAATTTGGTGCGCAGAAAAAAAATATTTGTAATTCAAATAAAAAGTACATTATTTCAACTTGCAGGAATTGATATACCCGCCCACGACTCTTGTCTTGAACTTTTTTATACGTGAAATAATACACCACTTTTTATTTTGTTGAATAAATAACTGTTATATGACGTAAAATGTATTGAATTCATAGTCTCGCCTGGATTGTGTTTTAAAATTAAATTAGCTTTTACTCTGTCAAATATTTTATAATTTTGGTAGTTCAAAATGGTGAATAGAACATGTAACATAATAATTAAGGCATTTTAGTTTTTTTTTTCAAATACAATAACAATAGCTGTAATTTATGTTATTTGAAATCGTCACTAAAGTCCAAAAAAATCATCACTAAAATTTTAATACATTTCAATAAATTCATTATACGATAATTGCAATTAAATGCATTGTAGCCAACTCTATGATAATTATTGTAGGTACATATAATATAATTTGGGTACATATACGATGTACCAGTACAATAATAAATTTGTAAGTACAATGACAAAAAAATATGTATAAGAACAACGAATTACAAAATTCCGATGAAAAAGTTTGAAATAACACACATAATTTTCAGTGTTCATTACGAAAACTTCAATATCCGGAGGTTCGCAACACTGAACAAAAGTTCGTTTGTTTGACTGACAGATATGTCAAAATAACCTATAAAATTAAATATTCCCTTCATTTTCACAAATTTTCAAATAAAATTTAAATATGCGTCTCGACACTGAAATTCCTTTTTATCACTCATATTGATTATTTTCCTCAATCCTACGGCCACGGCAACTAAATTCCTCATTCGTGATAAAAAGTAGAACTTCAGTACTTAGATACCTAAATAACTATTTTCTGAACTCTTTGGCGAAGAACTGTGTTCTCTATCCAAGGCATAAATTATTTCGAGAGCTCAATTAGAGATGCACTCGATTTAGAGCTTTGGCCCGGGCCGGCCCGAAGCCCGCCTCGATTTCGAGTCGATCATCGAGCCGGGCCGAAGATATTTTTAATCGGGCCGAATCGGGCTAATCATTTTCAAAAATCGAGGAGAGTCGGACTTTCGATTTTGGCCCGGCCCGAAAATTCGAGCTTTTATAGTTCAATCAAATGCACAGTTTCCTTAAGATTTTAATGAAAATGGATTAATAAATAAAAATGTTTTATTTTACTTCAAGAATTCAAGGTTATTCATTAAAGCATAATAATTATATTGTGATGTTGCTATTATTATTATTGTTATTACTCGTATACTTAAATAAAAGTGATTTTTGTTCCTACCATAATGATTTCTTGTCCTATTTTTGAGCAGAAACAAAGTTAGATAAAAATCCTTATGTAAATTAAATTTTTTTATATAAGATTTGTGAAAAAGTTGTTTAAATTTTCGAACGGCTTTGGCCCGGCCCGAATGCATCTCTAAGCTCAATTAACTCTCATCTTTAGCAATTTACAATTTTTTAAGAAGGCTAAATAAAAAAATCGGTAACTGCTGATTGAATTGTAAGATATCTAAAGTATATAATATAATATATAAAACCAAACACGAATTTGTGGTGCAGAGAATTTCACCTCCATACTTGGTTTGTGAGGCAATAAATTGTGCACCTGATGCACTTGTATATAAAACTTTAAAACTTTCAAAACAGTACTGTAATTTTGGAAATTATTATTTTAGTTCATAATTGCGTCTTGAAGGGGTTAGCTTGTACAGTTCAACACTATTAAGAAAAATCTAATGTGATCTGTACATTACTTTCCGTCAATTCAATGTATTTTGTACAAACCCCATACCAAAAGATCACTGGAAAATATTCTATATATCCAGTAAAACTGTAACACGAACATATACTTTATTCTATAAATTCCATACCGAAAGTTCATTAGAAAAAATCTATAAATTCCATAAAATTATAACACGAGTATAAATACTATATAAATTGCACTTGATACGACATCTGTCATTTAGAATATTTGAATATATAAGCTTTTTCTATAGTTATAGCAAAGGTGGCTGATTAATGAAAGTTAGTCTCTGCATACTTCTTTAACTCTATATCTATTGAATATGAAGGAAAATATTTATATTCAAACCTATACAATAAAATATTCTTGCATATTGAGAATCACAAAAAATGTCAAAAAATGATATTTAACTGCGTTTTGTCAAGAGGAACTGTTAAAACCATCAAATAAAGGAACTTCTGGTTGACCAATTATAACCAAAATCTAATCAGCTCTTATAATTTTTAGAATTGTATAATTCTAGTTATCGACGGAGAATTCACACATAGACACACACACACACTCCTACCCACACACACGCACGCACACACACACACACACACACATACATACGGAATTCATCGAAAAACTAGTAAAATCGTATTGTATAGGGACCCTAATATGTGCTTATTCATTAAAAACTCACCACCGAATTTAATGACCTTCCTCACCAAAAGGTGACGGAAGGTAAAATTTATTTCACTTTTTAATAAAGTATTGTATAATTAAACAATATTTTAGATTTGCAGTCTAATATAAATAAATAAATAATTATATCATCACGGCATATTGCCCATTTCTGAGCGTGCCAATGCTTTATCACAGAAATTGGTAATGATGATTACATATTTGTACCGTGCGGCCGCTTATCAGGCGTCACCTCACTAGCACTCATTGCTGGCGTGGAGAGTGCACTACAGGGGTCACTTTTGTGCCATTTAAAATTCGAAATATTTGGCGTCGGTCGGGATCGAATTCGGTTCACCACATCGCGACCAGACACACAGACACGCGGCCACGGCACCCCAGTCTAAAACTGTTAAACAAAATGTGATGCACATTTTTCATACAGTGGGCCTTTATGAAAATTTGTATATTCCTTTCTTTTTTACCATTTACGTCCGTCCGTGTGAATTAAAATTTTCATTATAGTAGATACAGTGCATTTGCATTTAGTTTATTACAATTGAAAATTCCTTTTTAAATGTTGAAAACTAGGTGTTCTTCAATTGATTAAAATTGTACTCGACTCGTAGTGTACGCTTTAATTTCCAACCAGTTTGTGGGCGTATAACTGTGAAAAACAAGCAAAAATACTCAAGAAAAAAGTGAAACACCTGTGACCAGGCCACGTAGAGAATTTAATTATCATTCTTTTTTGTTCGTCTGTTCTTTTCACAGTTTCAGTTGCAATTTAATGGCGTTAGTCGGTTGTCAATCCACAGGTTGAAATATGTTAATTAGTGTTACTGATTTAACTAGGGCCTGATGGCTAAATGTCAAGAAGATGACGAATTATAGATCAGATAATTAAATGTAATAGATTATGGACAGCTAGAATAGAATATTAAGTGTTGGTGTCGATTCTAGTGGGCTTTGGAAAACTGACATTAATTCGTTAAGTCTTTCTCAGGGCGTTGGTAAATGAAAGACAAAAGATGCGTACAATTAATTTCTTTATAACTGTCATTTGAAGCATTTTGCTCTAAAATAATGCTAGTCAACTGTTCTATAATCGCTCATAATCAGATGTTCAGTAATGGTCACTGAATTTTGCAAATTTTTATAGTTTTATATTATAATACAAAATTGCTTGCAATTCTAGTTTGATATAGCAAAAAAATTAACTGTCGGGTAGAGCAATAAAACTATAACTATCGTAATTATGACGAAGCGGCATTTCGCTCACTTCTTGTATTATAACATTGCATGTCAATGGGCTATTATTTGCGCTGCTCTGTTGAAATGAAGACATTCTCTGTATAGTAAAATAATCTTAGTGTTCTTTTAACATAAATGCTATTTTTGTTTCAAATAATTTCTTATGAGAATAAAAATTGTAGTTTCACGTATTATTTCAATGAAAAATAGCATTTATGTTGAAAGAACAGAGCAGGTAGAAATAGCAGGCGATGCATGCCTTCCTTCCAATAGAGCGGCGCAAATAATGGCCTGTTGGTAAGCAAATAATGAGCGATATGCCGCTTTGCCATAATTACGATATTTGTAGTCAATTTTTCTGACTATAATAGTGCTGTTGCAAGAATTTTTATATCTTCTAAGTACTACATTTTAAAAACTATTAAAATAGTTTCAATTTTGAAAATATCACTAAATATACATTAGAAATTTTACAATTAATTATTAAATTTTTGTACTATTCTGAAAATGTTATTTGATTAAGACTCTTGTTAACATTGCCTTTTCTTGCATTATTCCACACACTGTAATTTATTTGATAAACTTTTCTGAAATTATATCTTGTAGCTAATATACGCTTAACTCTTTCGAGAATATATTTTAATTTCGGCTGTGTAAACCAGGCTTGTAACCTGTCCCCGCTGCTATTCAAATTAGTAATGCAATTTTTTAAATTCTTTTTGAAGGCAACATTTTTTTGGTTATCAGTCGTTTAATCGGTGTACACCATGCGTGATGATGAGAAGAAAAAATAATGTGCCTGCATTTACTGTGGATTTTTCATTCATGACATTTCGGTGTGATTGTATTTGATGAATCTATTTCAATTAATCTTCGAACATGAATCGGAGAAAATGATAATACGTTTGAATCTATGTTGTTATTAAATTCAATAACTGTGAACAAAAATGGCATTGTCATTGAATGATTTGATAGTTTTGGAAGACATTCAAGAATCATTCAAAATTCTTAGTTTTTAATTAGGAATTGTTTTACAGGGTTGCAAACAATTTTTTCAATATTGCTGTGTCAATTTGGACGACTTTCGTCGCAAATAGCTTCTTTCAGTTCTTATAATGTGTGGGGTTTGTGTTCGTATGTACGTTTCTGGAGGTGACCCTACAAGAAATAAAATCTATTGTCGCCGGCACAAGACCTCTCGCCATTTTCATATTAAGCTATGTAAGTATTGCACATATTTGACATTTCTGATACACACAAAAACACATATCTTCTTTATATATTTTTATATTTTTTAATTCATTCTATTCACTCTTATTCTTCTATTGTTCGAGATTCTTCCAATTCATAGATGAGATTGGCGGTACTTCTAAAGGGTATATGTAATGTATGTATCTATAATTATAAATATCAAATTAACAATAAAATAAGAAATATTAAATGTACTTCCCATAAAAAGTCTTCAGTAATATCTCTGGCTTTTTGACACATTTTTTTGTCAATTACAAACATTTTAATTTTTCCACTTCTTTTCCATGGGCTGCGAGATTAATTTATAACTTATTATCTTATATATTTGTCTCTGTCTTTAACTCCATAGAAGATATAATAAAAATTATAAATGTATCGGATAGAGATTTTTATATTCTTTAATATTAGTAAAAACAGAAATTTTTAAAAAATAATATTTAGAAGATTTTTTAAAGAAACTGTTACCTCCGGTTGTCTAGTTGTTACCAAAATCTAATTAGCTCATCCTAGGAATGTCAGATTGTGGAAACTGCAGTTAAATCTTTTTTAAGTCTTATGGTATTTGAGTAACCGTGGTTCCAATATCCACATATCCATACATCTACACTTCCACACACACACACACACACACACACACACACACACACACACACACACACACACGCGGACATCATCGTAAAAATGTTATAATAGGATTATAGGGACCTTACAACGTGCTTATCCACTAAAATCTGGATATGCGATTTTTAATATGATTCCAATACCTCTCTTAGCGAGAGGTAAAAAATCGTATATGGACAAATCAAGGGACCGAGGTGGCCAATGAATTTCTGCAAATCTGGAAATGAGGCGATCGGTAAAGAGAGGGCGAATAACGTCCTTGATGCTTGGCAGTATGGGCTGTTGCCCCATCTTGCTGGAACCACACAAGTCGTATAGAAACTCGGTTTCTTGGTAATTCAGGCAAAAAGAAATTGTGTATCATCTTGATATAGCGCTACATTGTAAAAAATAATAGCGATTTTGTCGAAAAGTTATAGTAATTTTTTACTATAGTATATATGCAATAACAAATTTTACATAAACTATGTAGACTTACATTTACATAGCAAATAATTCTATAAATTTGCTAATTCACCCTTACAAATATAAAAAAATTACTAGAACTGCTATGTAATATTCATATTACAATAAATATATGAAATTTTACAGTGATATGTTAATATTTCTATAACAATTTTGTCAAATTTTGTAAGAACTATGTAAAAACTCAATTCTTTTTATTTTAGTTTCTATTTTTACAGGAGCTATGGACAAATTCTAAATTTATTATAGTAAATTTAAAATACTATATGTATTTATTACAAGTTTAGAGATAATTACTACAAATATTTGAGTTTTTACAATGATATATTTATATTTCTATGACAATTTTGCCAAATTTTATAAGTGTTGGAAATACGATCCAGTCGTCATCTCCATAACACGTAACCATGAAAGTGGTTGTTGTCACAGTTGTCAATTAAATTTTATCAATGTCATGTAATTTCTATTTTTCATTTTGTATGTTATATTTTATTATTAAACTGTTGTCTATACGTATTCTTGTTTCTGCATTCTTTTACACGCTCTGCTAACAATAAGTACTATGTAAGGACTCAATGTTTTTATTCTAGTATGTATTTTTACATGAAATAGGAGTAAATTCTAAATTTTTTACAGTAAATTTAAAATACTGTATATTATTTATTACAAATGTAGAGTTAATTACTAATATTATAGATTTACATGATTTTAGGTAGGCTTAGCGGGATTGGACTTGGGCAGAGTAGAAAATTAGGCTCTAGGCCCAGGGAAAATAAAACATGCACATGATCTATTACTACGTGAAATTTATTTAAAATATAATGAAAAATATTTACTTTTACTATATTATGTTTTAAAAAAAATTATGTATATTTTTAATATGTAAATTTACTTAAAGCATGTATCAAAATTTTTATGGAATTTACGTTTATGTAATTTTAAAAATGGTAGACAAAATTACATTTAAGTGTAAATTTACTATAATTCACTTGGGCAATTTGGACGCCAATAACAATTATAGTAATTTAACAGAGAATTTTTTTACAGTGTACGAGTAGAACGTTTCCAAAAATGTATTAATGATAACGGATTCCACATACAAAATGTTGTTATTCACATTTGATTTTGTCAAATGCTATGTCATTACGAACTCAAATCCGTCAATAATTTTTTTAAGCAAAAAGTATAAATTTTGTGACGTTTTAAAAAACGTCCGTCTTTTCTGCCCTACCATGTATATGAATAACACTGGCACCTACAGTATTTTTAAACTGTAAATATTATTAATTGTAAGTAAAATATAAATCATATTCCCCAGTGCTGGTTGTTAGCCGATATCGAACGCGGGTCTGCAGATTCGTAACCAGACACTCAGGCATAAGAATAAAATGGGGATGAGCTGATATCGATGACTGGATGATTTTATAAAATCATATCTCATCTAATGGCTTTGTTGTCACTCAAGTGTTGTTGCTTTATGACAGACTTGAACTGACTTTGCCTAAAAAGTAGAACTAAGGACAAGCAAGAAGAAGAATCCATCATTTAGTCCATTAGGTCTTTTGAAATTCACTTTAAAAGGTTTTACAATTTCTAATGGAAAGGAATTTGAAAAAGCGTGTATATCATTTAGTTGAATTTGATTCCCATCCATATTCATTTATTTAAACGGAGCTTCTTTCTCGTTTTTCTATTTTAAATAAATCTTATCTAAAATCATAAATTATTCATGTCAAGTGCACTTCGTTGCTCTTCTCACGTTACAAAAAATTCTTTCCACTTTTTTCAACATATGATTTATTTTCGACAGCGGTTATCAGCCTAATATATTTAAGATAATAAATTGTAATATTAATAGCAGAGGACAGAATGTTTGTCAATATACTTTACTTATAAAATAAGAAAAATATTTTGTACTCAAATAAAAACTCGCCAAAGGACCAAAAAAGGAATAGAATATTTTTTGATGTAGTACCTACCTACTATAACGATGATAAAAGTTTATCGTTCAGCAAAATTTGATGCATACTTTTCCATTACAGATATTTACTTATTTATACTGAATAATAAATAATTTAGAATTAAGTCTAAAAGATAAATCCGTACGAAATAAATACATATTCAGATAAGAAAGTTAAATATTCTTTTTAAAGTTTAATACAAACAGGAATTTATATCAGCTTTGATTAGATCCTGTTAAGCATTTAAAAGAGAATCTGGAAAAACATTTTTTTAAAATCTGTTAGCGTTGTCTTTTGTTTTGAATCAAGTACGTATATTACTATATCAGATTTAAATATACATAAATATTTTTTATTTGAAATCGTCACTAATGTCAACGCTAATGTGCACAAAAATCGTCGTTAAAAACGAAATAGTAAAGTAATCCATTATACGACGAATTCGAGCAAATGCAGTGTTGCGAACCTTATAATTATTGTACATATAAGATGTACGATATATAATAGTAAATTTGTGCTTAAAATGCCAAAAAAATACGTGCAAGAAGAACGAACTAAACAGTTCCGATGAACAAGATTGAAATAAAACATAGTTTGAGTGTTCTTTACGATAACCTCGATCTTCGGAGATTAGCAACATTGAGTGTCAAACTGACAAATAAACATAACCTATAAAAATAAAATATTCCTTTCATTTTCACAAATTTTCAATTTCAAAAAAAATTTAATATTTAACTCGGCACTGAAGTTCCATCACTCATATGGTTTATTTTCCTTGACTTTATAGCCTCGGCAACTAAATTTGATACATAAATAACTAATTTATATTTGTGTACTACTACACAGTTTCATCAATTTAAAATTTCATCAATTTTTAAAAAGTATTTTGTCTACGATAGTGCGTAAAATTTAGGTTTAGTTATTAGTTTTAAGTTTGTAAAACGGTTGTATACTAACAAGGTTTTATTGACTGAAATATATACTAACTGGAACTCGCATACTCTACCCATGGTGCAAATATACAAGGTGATTTACTGCGCATAATGTCCGCCGCTACCAATAAGAAATGCCCCTAAATGTTCGCGCTAAATTCAAATCAAGTATGATAATTATTTTTACCTCCCGTCATACCGAAGGTAAGAGAGGTAATGTTTTCAATGGACATAAGCATAAGAGCTACATAACATAAAAATTACGTACTGCTTACGTGTGTTCACAATGAACATAACATAAAAATTATGTTTTTCGAAGTAAATTGGTAATAAAGTGTCATTATTTTATTAATTAGTGAGCGAAGTAATTGATATTAACATCAACAGGTTGAATGATTTATTTTGTTAATATTTTCATATAAGGGCCGTGATTTCCATATTTTCTTTACTTAACATATCTCTGTAATATCTACTTATTCTTATCATACAAATTTTCATACATTTTAATTAAATTAACCTGTAATTTATAATGAAAAGATATATAAATATAACCTACAACTTCGGATGTTATTATTTCATTTCACACTAGTTGACAATTACAATGCAGACATGCGCAGTTCACATTCTACATGAGAAAAACAAAGTTGGAATGATTTCAACTTTACCTATGTATTTCTTACGGGACTGTTATGTAGCTACATAAGCATAAGAAATACGTAACAGCATTGTGAACACGCCCATTGAAAACCTATACTTCAACTTTATGCCTATGCTTACGTAATTCTTATACTTATGTCCATTGTGAGTAATTAGGGCTTATATTTTAAAAATGCAACAATAATCTTTAATATGATGTGTTCCAATAATATTTACTTAGCACTTTTAATATTTATATTTTTTTCCACAAGCATCCAACCATAATTTCATCAAATTTTCGTCCTTTGGAAAGTAAAAATATTTCATTTTTCTTTTAAATAAGGCGTTTGTTCTATTAGAACACTTGTGTACTGCACACGATGGCATATTTAATGAAGAACGAACGAACACGCTGACACAGCTGACACAACTAACGCCATTTTCAACTAAACATTTAGGGGCGCACGTGATTGGTCAACACTGCGCATACATGGGAATAAATCACCTTGTATATTTGCACCATGACTCTACCTATCAGCGTATGCTGCACTGAAGCCTCATTGAACAATAATGGCTGGTCATGTTCGCGCACGTTCGTGCCGAACCGAACCTAACCGAATATCATAGCTGATCGCTTTATTTTCATGTTATGCTTCATTTATTTAAACCTGCGCCACACGAAATAATTTCCGTCTACTCACGAACTGCCTCGATGTTTGCCGACTACTCCAGCAGCAGGCTTTCAATATGCTTTCACAGTCATGGTTCGTACGCGCATTCCAGTTAGTATATATTTCAGTGGTTTTATTAGTCTCGGGTTACCAAACAACGAGTGATTAGAATTTTTATACAAGTTAAATTTGCAAAAACTATTCATAAGCTTTACGTACTTGTATCGTAAATAACTATTAAATGATAGTTTATGAAATATTTTTCATAAATAAAACATAATAATTATGATTTGATGATATTTTCGTAAATAATTAAATAAAAAGATTAGCGCTAGAAATAGTGATGAAAAACATTCAAGTAAGTAGGATTATTTTAACAGCTGATTTGTTCAGCTGTTAACGTTATTCGAGGTTGGTTAAATCGAAATTGACAAATTTAATCTGCACAATAAAATATTTAACCATGTTGGCAAAAACAACTCACAGTTGTTAAAAATAAAGTTTTTATATATATGTGAACTTTCTCATGCAAAAATTTAAATGTTTTTAATTACCACAACATGAACAAACAATTAGAGAATACGCAAAACTAGACTCCATAACATTACAAAGCTCAGTAGCCGTATTTCATAAAGTTTGAATCCATAGCGACTTACCAAGTTGGCAAGTCTAATTCGCAATTACACCCGTAGTAGTAGCAAAGTAAAAGTTCGTAAGTAGCGTTACCATTCTCGCTTTTGTAATTATTAAGCGAAACTACTAACATAACTTCTACTCTGTAAACACATATTTTGTCGTAATTCGAGAAATGTGTTGTCGAAAGGCAAGACACCTACGAGTGAATACAAATAATTTAATGGTTGAATACGATTATCGACTGGTTACAGAATGGAAAATAATCGGACATCGGACAAGCAGTCAAGCAACAATTATGTAATCCTGGCCTTCGTTTCGTCTGTACTACAATCTTCTTCAGGGCTAGAAGAAGACTGTACACTGTAAAAAATAATAGCGATTTTGTCGAAAAGTTATAGTAATTTTTTACTATAATATGTATGCAATAACAAATTTTACATAAACTATGTAGACTTACATTTACATAGCAAATAATTCTATAAATTTGCTAATTCACCCTTACAAATATAAAAAAATTACTAGAACTACTATGTAATATTCATATTACAATAAATATATGAAATTTTACATTGAAATGTTAATATTTCTATTACAATTTTGTCAAATTTTATAAGAACTATGTAAAAACACAATTCTTTTTATTATAGTTTCTATTTTTACAGGAGCTATGGACAAATTCTAAATTTATTATAGAAAATTTAAAATACTATTTGTATTTATTACAAGTTTAGAGGTAATTACTACAAATATTTGTGTTTTTACAATGATATATTTATATTTGTATTACAATTTTGTCAAATTTTATAAGTATTATGTAAAAACTCAATGTTTTTATTCTAGTATATATTTTTATATGAAATAGGAGTAAATTCTAAATTTATTATAGTAAATTTAAAATACTGTATGTTATTTATTATAAATTTAGAGTTAATTACTAATATTATAGAATTTACATGATTTTAGGTAGGCTTAGCGGGATTGGACTTGGGCAGAGTAGAAAATTAGGCTCTAGGCCCGGGGAATATAAAACATAAACATAATCTATTACTACGTGAAATTTATTTAAAATATAATGAAAAATATGTACTTTTACTAAATTATGTTTTAAAAAGATTATGTATATTATTAATATGTAAATTTACTTAAAGTATGTATCAAAATTTTTATGGAATTTATGTTTATGTAATTTTAAAAATGGTAGACAAAATTACATTTAACTGTAAATTTACTATAATTCACTTAGGCAATTTGGATGCCAATAACAATTATAGTAATTTTACAGAGGAATTTTTTACAGTGTAGTACAGACGAAACGTAGATCAGGAAATAAATCCGGGAGAGCCACATCCTAGAGACGGCAGCACTAATGACCAACTGATAGGGAAAGCATTATATTTTACGTTTGTGCTAGTTGTATTTTGATGCTTTGTTTTGAGGATATTTTGTTATTTTTAATTGACATTAAATATGTTTATCACAATGTCAGATATATATCTACATTTATTTAAATGGTGCTGTGCGGCCTATGGTCGAAGGAGAAGCAATATAAAGGTAAAATAAGATTCAAAATTGAAGTTATTTGCATGTTAATTATTTACTACTTATTTAATTATTTTTAGCTGGACATACTTGTGAGAATATAAGACAGACAAACAGAATAATATAGAAATAAATGGACCGTGTGTCTAAATATCTATTTTGAAAGGGGCTCCTCATTCAATCGTAATAACATTAAATATAAATGTACATCAAGTTCTTTGTTTTGTATGTCTTTCTCTTGCTATTGCTCAACTTCTGGTATTTTTATAGTTTCTTCTTCTTCTCTATCTTTCCTATAAACAATTTAAAATAAATATATAATATTAAAGAATAATAGTTACTACTTACAGGTAACGTCTCTCTATTTTTCTTCTCTGTACAGGGGTTTTGTCGAATGAGCCTGTTTCACATTTTTCAAAAACTATTTTAAATGAAAGTTTATGGAATGATTTTCTTAGTAATAATTTTTATTTTAATAATTTGTTGTTATTTGTGGAAATAATTAAATAAAAAGATTGGCGTCCTGAAAAACTACCCCCCACTCCTGTGACGTAGAAGCACATACATTACATCATTAATAGTCAATAGGAAAATTGTTTTTCCATCACCTACGTTTATTCATATTATTTATATAAATAAACGTAGGCTAAAGTAGGTCACATGTTAATAACAAAATCTTTTAATTTGACATTTGACACTGACATTGCTCATTGTAAATGAATAATAAAGTAATAATGGCTAATTCAAATTACACTCAAGCTAAATCGGACAATTAACCGAAGGTCGATAGCTGGATGATGGCTGAATTTATATCAGAACGATTGTTTTACTGCTACCGAAATAAGGGGTGTTAAAGAGTTGAGGTAAAATAAAATATAAAAACTGAATTTATTATATAAATTAATAATATATTTTACTTTAAAGTTCTGGTCGTGATTCTTATTTGACACTTGTTTGACAACTTTGACAATACACTTGACACCTTAGAACCGCTGAAGATGTATGTACTCTGACGTCACATTCTGTTTCTGATCACGTGACTTATTCAAAATTTTATAAAAATTTCAAAAATTAATTGTAAAATATCTAAAGGATATTTCGTGATATTTTCAAATTTAAGGCTCCTTAAAGAACAATATCTTTTCAAATTTAATACTTAGAAGTCATATAAAAATTCTTGCAACAGCCCTATTTTCTTTGGGTAATTTTTGGCTTAGTATAGCATTTCTTTTTAATATTTTTCTTTTAATAACTACCAAAACAATCTAATAATGTTCTGAAGCATAAATATTTATAAATACTTACATGGAATAAAATCGCTTAGCTTAGGTAAAAAATGTTGTGAACAAACGTTCATGAACGGTGATATGTCCTTTCTGATTTTTAACGCGATTTTCCACTTATTTTTTAATATTTCTCTTTTTGGGAAATAATGAACGGATATGTCAGCACTTGCATAATTATTGCATTGCGGTACAGAACAATATTTCTTCGATTTGCTGGTCATTTTTGGTTGCTGTTTACTTATAACCCTATGTGATAGCACAACGTTTTCCCTACGACTTATATGTTTTATTTTGCCACCATATGTCAGACACTTTGTTGGCTCTTGCCAATAATTTTTGCTTTCCTGCGTGTCCGATTATTTTCCATTCTGCCACAACTAATTTAGTTTGCTGAAAATACGGATTTTATTTGAACACGAGAATGTTTCTAAATATAAAAATGCTTTGCTGTCATTTTCATACTACAAAAGTTGAAAAGTCTACTTAAAATTCTGTGACTGTACTTTATTATTTGTTTG
This sequence comes from Ophonus ardosiacus, assembly GCA_943142095.1. Lineage (NCBI taxonomy): Eukaryota > Metazoa > Arthropoda > Insecta > Coleoptera > Carabidae > Ophonus > Ophonus ardosiacus. Next base: position 36,772,026 of record OW964832.1, on the reverse strand, counting down.
AATTTATATAACGGTCATTTTAATATATTTTATATTATGCTGACTTATATTTCTTTGTCAATATTGCAAATTTGTAAATAAATATATAAATAAAGTGTGCCAATCTGCTTTGCACAAAGATATTGGTAGTAATGATGACATATTTGCACCGTGCGGGCGTTTACAAGAAGTCACCTCACGGGCACTCATTGCTGGTGGTCCGGATCGTTTCAGCGTCCTCAGATTTGCTATCAGACACGCAGGCACACACATTTATAAAATGTACAAAATCTATTAAATTTACTAGAACTGTACTAATCAATCGTTGAGAATGAAAAATTGAATTAACCAGAGAGCATAGGCAGATTCAATACTTCAAATTTTGGCGAAAAATGTAATACTCGTAGAACACCCATCTGATTTAGAAAGTTTTCTTCTGAAGAAGAAATTGATGCTGCAATAGTCCATTTCGTGATTATTACAATAGGAGATTGGTTAGGAGCTTCCAAGAAATGTGAAGTATATTTACAACAAATTTGGAAAATGTTTATATTTAACTTTTCCAACTGAATATTGTATGGGCTTCAAATATCAAATATCATTTATTCATTTGCATTTACTTTGACGAAAAAATACAATCTTCACATTTGACATTTAATATACACAGCAGGGATATTCTGCTACTATATTTAATATTGTTTCGGCAATTATTATTGTAAATTTAATATTTTTTACTTATTAAAACTGATGGCAAAAATAATGGAAACAGCAAACTTTGTAAACAATATTTAAATACAATATATTAAAAAAAAAATCTTTTGTGGCCAGCACAAGACCTCTCGCCATTTTCATATTGGGCTATATAAGTATTGTATTGCACTTTGCTATCCAACCGTCGTTTTATAACAAAAAAATTACAGAACTTTACCCAAATTTGTTTTTTATTGAATTTAACATGTCTTGTGCATACTTACAGTTCTATTAGGTAGGTATATCTATTTTTTCATATTATGAGGAAGGTCCTAAATATCAGAGATTCTTCCAATTCATTAATAAGATTGGCGGTAATTCTTATGGATATATGTATTTTATCTGTAATTTTAAATATTTAATTAATAAAACATTAAGAAAGATTAAATATGCTGAGGTAATAAAAAATTTTGTCACAATATTTTATTTAAATTCTCGGGTCGACCGGTTTCTAGTTCCACGTGAGCCTTCCTCAGGAGATGAGAATTAAGAAAATTTTAGATACATGGCAAAACAATGAAAACGTAAGTGCAACATAAAGCACATGGATTTCGTCAAAAGATAAAAAATAAATAAATTAAATTATATAAAACTTTTATAAAAAACTAAGAACAAATGTTCTATGTGAACCACACCCATGGAACTGTTTATCTCCTGAGGAAGGCTCATGTGGAGCTCGAAACCGGTCGACCCGAGAATTTAAATAAAATTTTGTGACTACAATCCAGAAATTTTTATTACCTCATCAATATATACAGTCAAGGAACTTTTTCTATCATTAAAATGCTTCCCAGAAAAAGCGTTGAAAATGTCACTAAAACTGTTGATTTTTGACACTCACATTTATTTGTCATTTACAAACCATGTTACAAACATTTGAATTTGTGAACTGGTGAACTAGTTTACCGGGTACGATTTATTACATCCGATTATTTAATTTATTATCGTGTCTTTATTTACGTAGAATTCTGTTCTTCAATATTAGTAATAATACAAATGTTCAAAAAATAATATTTAGAAGATTTTTTTAATAAACTACTACTTCCGGTTGTCCAATTGTTACCACAACGTTTTCAGCTCTTCACATGAATGTCGATTGAGGAATTAATAGTTACACACACGTACAAATAAAATAATTATTCAAATTCACCAAGCAAGAATACAATAAAAGTTATCTGAAAAATTTGTATTTTCCAATAAATTGCACATGAACAATTTTTGTAGATCTGTTAAGAGCTTCACTAAAAGCATCTTTTCCGATTGGTCAATTATAACCGAAAAACTAATCACAACTTCACTCGAGGTGGAAACTGTAATTATTAAATATTGGAATTTTTTAAATTACTGAAGTGGAATTATTGTACTAAAAAAATCGATTGTGGCCAGCACAATACCTCTCGCCATTCCCATTTTATGTTATATAAGTAATGTATTTCACTTCGCTATCGAACCGTCGTTTTATAAAAAACATTATAGAACTTTACCTAAATATTGTTTTTATTGTGTTTAACATGTCTTCTGCACACATATATCTATTTTTCATTGTATGAGGAAGTTTCTAAATGTCAGAGATTCTTAATTAATAAAACAATAAGAAAGATTAAATGTACTTCCCAGACTGACATCTATCATTTACAAACTATGTTATGAACATTTGAATATGTCAACTGGTTTCCTTTGTACCTTGGCCTCTGCGATTAGATTATTCTATATATTACAGTGCCTTTATCTCTAAATCTATACAAGATATAACACAATTTTTAAATGTATTAGATGTAGAATTTTATGTTCTTTAATAATAGTAATAACAGAAATTTTCAAAAAATAACATTTAGAAGTTTTTTTTAAAGAAACTATTACTTCCGGTTGTCCAGTTGTTATCAAAATCTAATCAGCTCTTCCCAGGATTGTCAGATTGAGGAAACTGCAGTTTAATATTTTTTAAGTCTTATATTCCAATACCTCTCTTAGCGAGAGGTAAAAATATCATACATAGTAAAATTCTTTACTAAGGACACTAACTAAAATACTATCAGGGAAATAAGATAAGCTGTACCAATCTGCTTTTATTTGCATATTTAGCGAACGACTATATCTGTGCCATTAAGAGCTTTTAAAGCTATCGTATTTTAAAGTAATTCAAAAGAATATTTTATATTAAAACAAATTTATTCGTATGTGTGATGTACTTGTATAAATTAAATCAAGCCGAAGTGATGGATGCTATTAACTTTTTGTAAAAGCGAGATAATAATATCCCATTGTTGATAATTTATTCAATGGAAATCAATTAATAAGTTGGCAAACTCACTGATTGAATCTGATCGAGGTCAGTAATCCATGTAAGCAATTGAAAAGCGACTATATTCCGATGCGAGATTGTTTGTTTTAATTGAACATCAAATTTGGTCGTTTTCTGTGGTATGTATCGATCATTCACCCCATTCACACAAATCAGTACCTCATACACATGTCCAATTTCACTAAATGAATAGGGTTGTGTTTTTTCTTTATTGCCTTCCATTCTTTTTGTGGACGTGATATTACGAGTAGATATGAAAGAGGAAAATAAAAATGTACAGAAATAAAAGCAAATAAATTGCTGGTAACAATTACCTGTTTTTGAAATATACCTCCCAAAACCCGAATACATATATATATATATATATATATTTGGCGAATATTTTCAAATAGGGCTGTTGCAAGTTGCAAGAATTTTTATATGGCTTCTACGTACTAATTTTTAAAAGATATTGTTCCTTAAAGAGCCTCAAATTTGAAAATATCACGAAATATTTATTAGATAGTTTACAATTAAATATTAAATTTGTGTAATATTTTGAAAAAAATTACGTGATCTGAAACAGAATGTGACAGTAGACTACATACAGTTTAACATGTGACAAACTATTGCCTACTTTTATTTGTATAAATAACGTAAACTGTTTTTCTATTGGTCACAAATAACGTCTTGTATGTACTGTGACATCACAGAAGTGAATGGTTGTTTTCCATAACTGTTTCTGGCGCCAATCTTTTTATATAATTATTTAAGAATAACAATAAAATATTACTTTTGTTATCATTGTGATAAATATTACATAAACTTTCATTTAAAATACTTTTTGAAAATGTGAAACCGGTTCATTTTCAAAAATCTATGTATTATACTTTTAGATAGCTTTCAACGCATGCACTGATTCTAAATTTTCAAACCGCAAATTAATATATTTTTATGTATGCAATTTTGGGCAATAACCCAATAGATTCTCCGGACAAAATTACAAAAGAATATAAAGTTTCAAAATTATTGAACAATGGGTACAATTTCTGCAGTAAAATACTGAAAATAGCCAAAAGTCACAAAAATCAAAGGATAAGATTTAAATTCACCCCCAACTTTTTTATTCACCCTGTACATGCAAGTTCTATATCTTTACTTTCCGAACAATCTTTGTAGATATATGGCCCGATTCTGAACAAAACTGTAAGCCTTACAGATCTGTAAATCTGTAAATAATGAACAAAATCCAACGAAACCAGCCACACTTATGTATAATTTTATATTAATCAACAAAACTACTGTAAAATTTTTGAAAGAAGTCTGATCAAGGCCATCTACGAATTGCATCTATGAATTAAGATTTTATGCTGTCAAATTTAGTAGTGTCGTTTACATAGTTTTTATGAGGTACACAAGATATTATGTACCCTCATAAAAACTAAGTAAAAGACACTACTAAATTTGACAGCACAAAATCTTAATTCATAGATACAATTCGTAGATGGCCTTGATCGGACTTCTTTCAAAAATTTTACTGTAGATGTTTTTTTGTCAGTTTTATATAGATTTACAGATCTGTAAGACTTACAGATTTGTTCAGAATTGGTCTAATAAATTAATTTGAAGGTATCGAAAATATTTCATAAATTATAAATCTCGCTAAAACTTTTGTAATCTGACACAAGAATTGGAAATGTCATCTTCTAACTTGAAACTTATTTAATACCATCGATTTTTAATAAATTAAATTGTTTTGAACAAAGAGAATTAATTAAATTTACTTTAGAGCAAGTTTTTATTGTTAACTTTATAGTTCAGTCTAAAGTAAACAATTCTTGCATTGTAATTTCAAATACTGTAATGAAACAAAAATATTATTAAACACAACAAAATATGCATAAGAAAATGTTGTGGAAATACATAGTTACTTTGCGGAACCTACCGTCGTCTCGATATTGCAAACTGTTTTAAAATGGCTAATTTATTAGACCCGAATTAATACCTATTATTTCATATTATGGCTATCATACGGGCCTATTCTGTAACTCAGTGGCTAATTTTTAACAACTGGTTAAAAATTTAACCCAATAGATATTGATTTGACAACTAAAAATCCAATTTTTTGTTACATATCGACATACTTGATTGGTTAAATTTTTTAACCACTGCGTTACAAAATAGGCCCGATAATTCCTGTTAATTTTCCTGCCAAAACGTTTCTGTTTCACCTAACTCTTGAGTTTATGTAGTTTAATTTGAATCGCTTGTGACAGGAGATAATGTCACGTTAATACCTTATGTTTTGTTTGGGATCAAATTGTCTCCTCCATTTATTTCATGCAAACTTTAAAAGATGTTAATTATGAACCAGCTCTACGCTCATAAAAATCTACGCTTAACGACCACGTGGGATTTTTTATGTTTCAGTTTGTAAACGTTGGGATCATGGTAATGAAGATGTTTTTAAGCTTTATTGCTAAAAGAATTTTAGGAAAATTATAGTGGAATACATTTTAGAGTTTAAATTCTGGCATACTTAAATTATAGCGTATGAGTCACAAAATATTTACTGGGCCATTATAGATAAAATTGTAGTTTAAGTTTAAAAAATATTGATTTCTTTCCTTATTTATCTTCTTTACATGCGAGATATTTCAAAGTTATTTCTTTACAAAGAAACTAAACTGGGATATCAGAATTTACATCACTTCTTTATAAAAATGTTAGGAATGCTCGATTTAGTGGATTCATTACGTCATGTGTCAAAACTTTGTAAAAAATTGTTCTGTTTCCGCGAAAAGTTGAAAACAAGTTAAAATATAATGCTAGGATGAATTCTCAAGCATTCTTTTCTCAGTTTTTTTTTTTTATGGGGAGCTATATTAATAACGAATTAGTGTCAAATTTAATAACAATACAGTATTATTTATTATTCTTCCAAAATATTTTCAAATTAAAGAACTTTTTCTATTATAAAAATGTTGAAAATATATTACGGACCTTGAGACATTCGAGATGCCAAATTATCTCTCATAAATAAATATAAATGTATCAATTACCCATTACTGGATGTGCCAGTCTGCTTTGTACACAGATAACAGTAATGATGTAGAGAAATAAAAAATACGATTTTGTGAAATCTTTATCAAAGGTATCGATTAGGTAATTTTTACCCTATAATTAATTTACCCAACTATCAAACTAAAGAACATGAACGTCTTATAATAAAAAATCAATCCAATAATCTTAAATAAAAGACGCAAACCAACTTTCTTTTCTCATTGCTTGTATATTAATTGGCTCGGTCGTTAATACCAATTAGTTGATCAGTTTTCTCGTAATTAGTCCTGTTACATTTTCCATCGAGTATTATGAATGGGTCTCTGGACGCTAATAAGGACTGAAGTGACAGAAATGGCTTATATTTTAGCGACTTTATGCGCGATATTGACTATAAACAGCTCGTAAACTGTGTTCTTGATAGCTGGCGATCGCACCAAGATATAATAATATTTTAATTGAAGTAGATGTGTGATTTTTACACTACCAACGATGGGAAAGGATTTGCCAATTTGTTTTACGCGATTTTATGGGAGATGCTAATTTTATTAACAGAGAAAACCTATTCGGTGTAAATGAACTACGAAGATTGTTTAATAGGAACACATATGAACTGAGCAGCTGCGACTCCAACAACATGACAACGTAATTCAATTGTTTATATTGATTGAGTGACGTGTTTGTTTAAAATATTTGCAGTTTGGTTCTTTCTCGGCGTTGCGATTAAGTTGGAAAATTGCATTTGTGGCAGAAAATCCGCGAAATGGATAAAATTCTATATATATATATATATATATATATATATATATATATATATATATTATTTTTTTTCCTATATATATATATATATATATATATATACAGGAAAAAAAATAATTTCACGTTATCGGCATGGCCATTAAAAAGTTATGGTCTAATCAATGTTGGGACACCTACGTTTCATACACTAGTGGTTCACTAATAATAACAAGTATCATCTTAAAAGATGACTTATAACCATATAAACTGTCATACTAAATTTCATCCAAATCGAATAAAGCGTCCGGTTATTATATTTTTCGAAGAACTTTGAAGCAGAATTCTGGCTAAATGGTACACTTTCTGGTAGAAGCAAGTTTGGTTAAATCGTCTTATTTTAGCCTCAGGAATATGTGGTTAAGCCATGCCCCCCTATTTAAGAGACACCCTGTATATATATATATATATATATATATATATATATATATATATATATATATATATATATATACAGGGTGTAAATTTTTAAACGGGTCATAGGGCTATAACATAGAAAAAAGTTTCCATATTAATTTATTGAAAAAAGAATTAGGGCATATTACAAAGAAAAAAATTACGAATTTTTTGATATCAAACACATTACATTTTTGTTTCATATAAAGCCAGAAAATAAATTTAAAAATTTGCACAATTAAGAAAAAAATATTATTAGCCTTGAAACTGACAGAAACAAAACAAAACTATTTTTGACAAGACTGTCATTGATAAACTTTTTTTGGACATTATTTGTTAAATTATTATTTTCGTTTTACGAATATTAATAAGAAATCATGGATAATTTGTCCCATGAAGAAAAAATACAAATTATTTTTCCCTTGTAGTTTGCAGTTTTTCTCGTTTCTTATAACTTATTTCTTATTACATGTAGATCATCTTTAATTTTTAAATACCTATTACAATAAATATAATTGTTTCTTAAATAAATATCCCAGTGTTTTCTTTATTTTATGTTATTTTATATTAGTTTATAAATTAATAACTTTAATATTTAATAGTCCCCTATCATGTTATTAAAAGATGACAATGTTTTGTTACTGTCAGTTTCATGGCTATTGTTATTTTTTCTTAATTGTACAAATTTTTAAATTTATTTTCTGGTTTGATATGAAACAGAAATGTAATGTGTTTGGTATTAAAATAATCGTAATTTTTTTCGTTATAATATGCACTAATTATTTTTTCCATAAATTAATATAGAAACTTTTGGCTGTTTTTCTATGTTATAGCCCTATGACCCGTTTTAAAATTTACACCCTGTATATGTGTGTGTGTGTGTGTCTGGATGTTGGCAGGACGTTTCCTCAAAAGCTATAATATTTAAGACCTGTTTAACTACGTATTCTTCAATTTGACATTAATGGGAAGAGCTGAAAAGGTTTTGATAACAATTCGACAACCGATAGCAGTAGTTTCTTGAAAAAATTCTTCTAAATATTATTTTTTGAAAATTACAAATATTGAAGAACATAAAATTCTCCATCTAAATCACTTAAACATTTAAAATTGTAGGTAGGTATGTATATTAATAGTAATAGTACATCTGAACCACCCTGAACTTTTTAGAAGAGTAGGACAAAATATCTTATAGAATGAAAGAAGAATTATTTGTGTGTACAAGAAATGTTAAATTCGATACTTATGTAACAAAACGGAAATAGCGAGAGGTATTGTGCTGGCCACAACAGATTTTTTAAAATAGTTTTGCAACTATATACAACCATTAAATAAAATTCATGAGTGATTCTAGACTTTAGCTTAATAAATATTCGAGTATTACAGATACACAATAAATCTTTTTTAATATATTCAATATATCATTATTATTCACAAATTATTGACTAAATTATATATTAATCTTTCAAATTACTTAATTTAGCCATACTGAAAAACATATAGCATATAATAATATATTTCATCTTTGTGCTATCTTCGAAATGCAGAAAAACTAAAACCACTAATTTATTATTATTATTAGCATCTTTGAAATACTAAATAGGAGTTAACTTAAACTTGCCATTTGTTATACCACATGATAAATGATGTATTCATGTTTAGAAACCCGCCCAAATTTCTAAAAATTATAGTGCAGGTTATAATTTATGTTAGGAGCGTCAAAATGGTCAGTTTTATTTTTTATTGCAGTGACATTTAGACATTTGAATTAAATTTACTGTTACCTAGACACTAACGCAATATTGCTAACGGTAAGAGAAAAAATGTTTTTATGTGTACATTGTTGAATTGTAGAAAAACAGTTACTTTTATGTTTTTGTGAATTATGAATTTTGTTTTATTTTAATGTTCACAATTACATTTCGTTAAAGTAACAAGTTCTTCTTCCTATTTAGAATTTATTAATTAATAAATTATAATTACGAAATCATAAAAGATTTATATACCTTTATAAAGTAAATGTTTTTGTTGAAGTTAATAATGTGATTTTACAGAACAAAATAACTACGGTTTTTTATGAACGAGTATAATATAACAAAACTTTCAATTTTTAATTAAAAAATAGCTATTTACGTGTCCAGTTACAAAATGGTTGATTTTTTGCACTAGACTTGAAGAATGCCGAATGAATTAAAGTGCAAATATTACAATTAAATACAAGGTTTTTTGTATGTTCTTTTAGTTTAAATATTTTAAGAAAAAATCTGATGTGGCCAGGCCATTACCTTCCGTCATTTCTATGTACTTGGCACAAATCCCTTACCGAAAGTTACTTGGAAAAGATTCTATATATCCAATAAAATTATAGCACAAACATTTACTACGTAAATTGCACTTACAATTAAAATTATTATATCAGCTGTTTCCATGATTTTAGCAAAGCTGGCTGAATTATGAAAGTTAATCTCTTTATAATTCTTTAACTCTATATCTATTGCATATGAAGGAAAATGTATAATCAAATATAGACAATACATTATTCTTTTATATTAATAATAACAAAAAATGTAAAAAAATAATTTTCAACTCCGGTTTTTCAAGGAAAACTTCAAATAAGGATACTTCCGTTTAACCAATTATAATTAAAATCGAACCAGCTCTTCATATGGCTGTAAAGAAGAGGAATATGAAAGAATTATAATTTTTAAAATTGTAGTGTTGGAGTTATCGTCGGAGAAATTTTTGTCACACACACACACACAAACACACACACACACATACAAACATAATCGTAAAACTAGTAAAATCGTATTCTAGGGATCTTAAAACGTGCTTATTTCTAAAAATTCACACCTTCCTTACCTAAAGGTGATGGAAGGTAAAAAGAATAAATTATTATCATTGAGATTTGCTAACAATTTTTTAACAATCAAAATGACCAATAAAATGTGGTTATTATGAAATGAAACTACGGAAAAAAATTAAATATATTTAATTAAATTTTGCTAGTCTCGTTAGAATTCCGTATTTAGATAATATTTTTCAAAAAAGTTGAATAATTTCTCATGCCTCTCAATTTTGTCAAACAATATTGTAATAAGAAAAAATAAAATAAGAAAGCCATATTAAAATTACGTCTTGCCCTGGAGCCATCACTAAATATATATCACATCCAACTAATAACTGGGTTCAGTTCAACTGTCACCTCGATCTATGAAGTCTAAGTTTAAATTATGATGTGAGAGACTACAGATTTCTAATCGATATAATTTGAATTATTGATCGATGATTATAGATGTATAGGTTTGATCTTTGATTTCAGAACTGATTGGGAAAAAGATTGCAAGTGAGACTGCAATAAAGAATAAATTTATGATCTTTTTTGTAGTTTTAGATATTTATTCGCATATCTAGATGCACTTTGACCTATAAATTGTTCATTCCACAGGTGGTAAAGTTAAATGCACATAAATGCATCAGGTACCTGTTTGCGCAATGAATTGAATCTATTCATTAAATTGATTCTGTTATTCATTTGTTGAAAATTATACTACTAATTAGTTTAATACAAATTCCGTTTCCAATAATTATCAGAATTTCTTTAACAGCATTTATAATTATAAATTGTGCGTATTACAAATGTAATTATATTTAGTAGTATACCCAAATCATTCAAGCAGCCAATGCACGTCATTACTTAGTGTAAAACCTTAACCGTCAAAAAGTATATAGCCTTACATAATTATTACTAAGGTGAATAGTACAGTTCATTACTTATCGTATATTACATGAATAATATATAAATAATGTACATCAACGTCATATTATTCGTTTAATTGTTGCTCTAGTTGGCAACATTGATAATTTGTGTGTTCATACTGTCAAAGTTATTATTTGAAAATTATTTGTATCGTGTTTGAAACATTTTTGTGCGTTGTAAAGGCCTATTTATAATAAAGTAATGTTAAACGCAACGCAACGACGCAACGTGACTGTTAACGCAAACACAAAATCTGTGAATCTGTCAAAGGTAGCATTTCTAATCAATCAGAAGAAGTCGGTATATTTCTTTGAAATTCGGCTCACTTTTATTTATTGCCTTTATATGGCATACATAAGTATAAATAAGGTTAGTATTATAAATAATTTAAATAGAAATGGACAATGACGAAAATATAGTATTTATTTTGTAGATGTGACAGTTCATGACCATGTCGATAATACAGATTGCAACCTATATAACTCTTTTCATAAAGATTCGAAAACTTCTGCAAACGTACCAGTACATGACGTCACACATCTAGTTACTTTTATTCAATTTTTATTAATGACGTGCATTGGCTGCTTGAATGATTTGGGTATATAGTCGTATGTATGAAGCCCTGAAAAAACTGAAAGTACGAAGAAAATTAATACTTGTTAAGCCGTCCGTAGGTGATACGAGGAACACAGTCACAGAATGTACATGACTAACGACAACAGACGCGACACTGTTGTATGTATTGCCGTCCGTGTGCGCACGGTTCTGTGCGCGTGAACTTAGACCAGGGAGGGGTAACACAAGGAGAATGGGCGTACGCCAGTGCGCCCGTCTGTGCCAGTGACGGAGAGACGGCGTTCGTGTGTAGGACAGTTCAGCGCAAGAATATTACAACTACCAGACTAGACTATTAGACATAATAGATAGATAGATAGATACATTTATTGTCACGAGCAAATACTCATACAATTCATTGCACAAGTTGGTAACACACTGTAAACCTTCCAGGTATAAATGCAAAACAATCTTATAAATTAACACATAATATATTAATAATAAAAAAGGGACTAATTATTAACTAAATATAACTAAGTAGAAGTCTATACTAAGGACATGTACAAAAAGATTATTAAATATTACAAAAATATAAGTTTAAACCAATATTTATAGTGTATTATACCTAAGTTAGATTAAGTTAAGGGAGATATTATTTGTTTTATTCGTTTATGATAAAACTTCTTAATTTTAACGAACTGATCGTGTAAAAAAACTATTAGACATAATGCCGGATGCTATATATTGTTGCGTAAAAGGCTTTAAAGGTTTAAGTTTTATAGTATTAACATTGATATCACTATAAATAATCTTTCTTCCTTGACACTTAGGCAGATATCTTACGTACGCCGTAGCTAGCACGCAAAGGTTGCGTAAAGCTAGCCTGTCGAAGGTCACCAGACTCAAATACACACGTACACGGTAGTATCGTACCAGTGACAGAGTAGCAGTAGAGGAAGATCTATCTAACGTATTCCAGGTTAGAAAAGGATTGAAACAAGGAGACCCATTATCAACAGTGCTTTTTAATTGCGTATGATAGAAGGTGGAATAGAAAGAAATTGGATTATATACTACAAGAAAAATCAGTGCCTAGCCTATACGGACGATACAGCCTTGGTAACAAGATTAAGACAAGAGCTGCACAAAGTTACTAAAAAATTAGCAGAGAGTGCAAGGAAATACATAAACAAACCTAATAGTAAAAATATATGGCAAAGAACAGAATACAATATTTGAAATGGAAGATAAAGTATACTGCTTTGAAAAAGTAAACTAGTTTGAATATTTGGGAGTGATAATCAATAACTTTAATGATGAAGATGAAGAGATAAACAAGAGAATAGCTAGAGGAAGTAAAGCTTATGGAATGCTTTTGAGAACAATATATTCCAAAAACGTATCAACAGCTACTAAAATAAGAATACATAATTTTTTAAGAAGTTCATTCTACTTTAAATATATGAATTAATGTGTATTGAGAGGAATTTTTGGAGGGGTTAAAGAAGAAGACGGAACATGAAGAAGAAGGTCCAACCGGGAAATAAAAGCAATGTACGATTTCTCATTTATCAGTCACTCGATTAGAACAAGAAGAGCGAAAGGACTAGGGCATGTTGCACCTATACCGGAGAGTAGAAATATTATACGACCAGTATTAGGGGCTGAAGGAGGAGAGAAAATCAGAGGAAGACCGAAGAAAAATGGATAAATGCTACAAAAAAAAAAAAAAAAAAAACGAGAACAAAACGTGACGAACTGAACAGAGACAGCAAAAGACAGGAAGAAATGTAAAAAACTTGTGAAGAAAATAGAAGCCCATGGCATCAAAAGCCTGTAGCGCTAAGATATATATTTATTTGCTGAAAATTATAGTACTAATTAGTTTAATGCGAATTCCGTTTTCAAATGATTATCAGAATTCCATTAATAGCATTTATAATTATAAATTGTGGGTATTACAAATGTTTCCATGTTTAGTATAATTTACACTGTACAGTCAATGAAAGAAAACCGATTTGACAAGGGAGAGTATTTCACTTAATTGTGATTGTTTAATAAACCATGGGTTCGATGCAATCTACCACTCCTGGTTGGTGCGGTTCACGTATTACGTATAACTAGTCAAAGTAAAATATTTCTAATCATAGTGCCGCTTTATAAAAATCCTGCTAACCCTTTACATTCCTCAGACCATTTTTTGTAATTTGAGTGGTGCAAAGGTCAGTATTAATGTTGCGCATTATTCCAAATTCATATGTCATTCTTTTTTGCTGCAAAATGGTAAACAATGTAAAGTATTAAATAATGTAATTCATAAAAATATTACATTCTTTATAGTAATTTTATTAAAGATACTTCATTCAACACTATGAACGGTGCTATCCTGCTATCGTGTTCCTGCATGAAACAAGTCAAAAATCGCAAGGTGCTTGGTTTGTAGTAGTTGGCTGTGAGTAGCGCGTATATTTCAGTGTATTAAATGAAGAAGTACAAACAAACATTAAAGTGAAATATGAAATTTTTTGTAAATGTTTCTTAAACTAAGCCATCAGGAAGGAATATTTCCATTACCCGGTAAGCACAATTTCATCATTTAATCTTTGTAAAATGTGTTCTATAAATGAGAGAAACGTTACCTAATTATTTTATGCAACAATATTTCAAATAATAGTTATAGATATTTAAATTCTGCATCCAAAGCATGTAACTATTTCTAATCATAGTGCCGCTTTATAGCTCATCATATAAAAGTAAAAATTAATTATAAAATTATGGTTTTTATGAGCGTTATTTTTAACTGTCATTTATAACTAAATTTGGATTAACGCAGTAAATTAACACAAAACACAAAAAAATCTGTTGTGGCCAGCACAAGACCTCTCGCCATTTCGAACCGTCGTTTTATAACAAAATATTACAGAACTATACCCAAATATTGTTTTTTATTGTATTTAACATGTCTTCTGCACACATTTAATTCTAATTATATCTACTTTTCATTGTATGAGGAAGTTTCTAAATGTCAGAGATTCTTCCAATTCCAAATATTTAATTAATAAAACAATAAAAAAGATGAAATATACTTCCCAGAAAAAGCTATCAGAATGTCACTAAAACTGTTGATATATGACAATGACATGTGTCATTTACAAACTATATTATAAACATTGGAATTGGAATTTGTCAACTGGTTTCCTTAGTGCCTTAGCCTCTGCGATTAGTTTACTCTATAAATTATAGTGTCTTTATCTCTAAATCTATACAAGATATAATAAAATTTTTAAGTGTATTAGATGGAGAATTTTATGTTCTTCAATATTTAATAAAAAAAATCCCAAAAAATTATATTTAAAAGAATTTTTCTAAGAAACTACTACTTCCGGTTGTTCAATTGTTACCAAAACCTTTTCAGCTCTTCCCAGGAATGTCAGATTGAAGAAACTGCAGTTAAATATTTTTTAAGTCTTATAGTTTTTGAGGAATCGTCCTTCCAACATCCATACATACACACACACACACACACACATACACACATCCACACACACACACACACACATCATTTGAAAAATTTTATAATCGGATTCTAGGGACCTTAAATCGTGCTTATTCAATAAAATCTGGATATGCGAATTTTAGCATGAATCCAATACCTCTCTTAGCGAGAGGTAAAAAGTAAAATGTTCTAGTTCTGACAGTTCAAAACAATGCATTTGTTTATTTTTTGTCAAATCCATGGCTGCTTAGACTAATAGGTCATAAAAACTGTAAATTTATAATTCATTTTTACATTTATATGAAGAGCTAAAATAATCGTTTTACATAATTTAGGTGTAAAATTTAAATATCTATAACTTTTATTTGAAGTATTTTTGCATAAAATAATTAGGTAACGTTTGCGTAAAAAAAACTGAATTTCCATTTTAAACGCCTACATCTCACTTTCGATTTACATACTCTACATTGTAAAAATACATTAGTTGGTTCTATGTTATGAAAATATGCGTAGGTGTTCAATTTTGAATCAGTTCAACGCAAACGTTTATATCAAATTTGTAAATGTTTAAAATTACATAAAATCGTGTTTTATGTGGCCTTTTAAAAACAAATTTTATTGTATATTTTTCACAGAATATCTTAAAGTGTAAGTGGAACACGTGAAGATATTTTACATTATTATTATTATTAAATATGTCGAAAATATCAATGAATATATGATTTTTTTCTTTCTATTTTATTGTATTACGAATTGAATAGGTCCTTTTCATTAAAATGTTTCCAGCATATTAAGTTGGTATTGTTTCATACAATTGAATTTCAATTTGAAAACGCGTTAACATGTATAGCACGTATTTATTTAATAAGCACTTTATTTGTTTCACGCCTACAATATTTAGTAATATGCATTCGGAATATTTTAGAATCTTAAATACTATTAAAACGTTTAAAGATTATAATGGATTCGCCTTAAATGTTAACTACTTAAATAATACCTTGCACGTTGGTTATCAAGATTTTTATCTGGTGCAAAGATTTTATCAGACGTTTTAAGATTTTATCAAATATCTTAAGATGGTTATAAAAATAACGTGACTATTTTTTTTTCTTTAATTTGATTCATAGGTACCAGGTGTCTACTTGAAATCTGTTGTAGGAAATACAATGTTATTTGATTTGTATTTTTTTATATTGCCGTAGTTACCTATTGATTGTACTAGAATATTATAAATATGAAATTAAAAATCGTCGTGGTGAAAACTACGTCGGTTTTTATTCATCATTCCTACTAAGATTATCAATAAATTCTGGATGTAAAATATTCAAGCAATATGTATAAATATATTTATCATTGAATTTTGTAAAAGAAAAAATCTCTTCAATTTGCCCGAAACATTCGATTTGGACTATTTTAAATAAACTAATGGATCATTAAGGCCTAAAAATCATTCGACATCGTATCCTATGAAGGTTCTCAAAGAATATTACAAATAAAATTAAAAACTGCGCAATATGGAATTAAAATCAATCATATTTTTTATTTTACGAAAAAAATGCAGAACAAAATTTGCAATTTGCAGCATATTTCAGAGTGCTATGGAACTAATGAAGTGATATACTTTTTGTGTTTTTTTTTTTATAAAATAAAAAAAAATTGATTGGTTTTAGCCTCATATTAGGCAGGTTAAATTCTGAACGAGTTTTATATGTGCAAATTTCCTCTATAATTCATAGATAACTACAGCAAAATAAAAAAATAACATCATATTTCTTTTATAATAATTTTCAAGTATATATTGAGTCCATTTTTACCTCCCGCTACCCTTGGTAAGGGAGGTATAGGGATCTTGTTAAAAATCTCATATCAAGATTTTAGTAAATGACCACGTTTTAAGGTCCCTAGAATCCAATTTTAATATTTTCACGATGATGTCTGTATGTGTGTATGTATGTATGTATGTGTATGTATGTGTGTGTGTATGTATGTATGTGTGTATGTATGTATGTATGTGTGTATGTTTGCAGCGTTAGTAAATCCGTAGGTATGTATTTAAATTAATAAAAATTAAGTAGCGGGAGGTTTTGTGTTGTCCACATCAGATTTTTCTAACTAATTACTAGTTAAATTTAAATTGTGTTTGTACAATACAATTTAAAATATTTTACCAAATATATACAGTCAAAAATTTCAGTCAGGTTTTGCTGTAATTCGGCCCATAAAATAAGGATTACACCTCATTTTTCGGAGTTAAAAGAACATTTTCTCTTATATCTATCCGAAAATATGAGTGTAATAAAATTTGCATGATCTTGTCCTTATCCTAGAAGGCTTTGAAAAAATTTGAAATCGTTATCACTTACAGTTGGACAACTTTTGTTACGGAAGTAAAAAAAAAAACTTTTGATAAAGTTATTTTTACCCTGCGTGTCAAATACAAAAGACATATATTGTCGGTTGATCTATTTCTAATGCATTCCGCAACAGTGAAAGAAATATTTTTTTACTTTTACGTTGTCAAATATTCTATTATGTTTTGACAACTGGAAAACACATTTTTCAAAGAAATTTTGTAATATGTTTTGATGAAATATTGGTTGTATTCCTTTTGATCGAGATATCAGCACAACTCAGCAAAATGTCAAAATAGGTTTTTATTCAAATCATCAAATCGTCGGTCCTTAAAGATGGATATAGCACTATGTTAAATTGAGAAATTTTATTGTGTTTAGACAAATACTTCTATCTAAAAATTGAAAATTAAAGATATTAATTACAAATTTTTAAAAGATTTTTAGAGGAAACATTTTGTAAATCCTTTTTCTAATCTACAGATCTACACACTACACTATATGTATAATTTACTTCATGTCGACTAATATATTCTAGATTTACAAATGTATATAGGTAAGGTGGAACAAATTCGAGTTCCTTATATGAAAAAGCTTTCTTATTATGCACGCTAGAAAAAAATTGTCGTAGATCTTTATGGGCCAAC
Organism: Ophonus ardosiacus; assembly: GCA_943142095.1. Taxonomy (NCBI): domain Eukaryota; kingdom Metazoa; phylum Arthropoda; class Insecta; order Coleoptera; family Carabidae; genus Ophonus; species Ophonus ardosiacus. The sequence goes on along the minus strand of OW964832.1, from coordinate 36,753,953 downwards.
TTTTTGAGACAACTTTAACAGGCACCACAGGAATTTCCCATTGTTTTTTTGTTTTTGAGCTACAAGCTAAAATTTGTTTTTCGCTTATTTTGAAAAATAACTCATATCTCACTTATTACGAGTGATACCTACCTATATCACAAACGTAACATCAAGTAATTAATAATTCAAGTTTTATCCATGTTTAAAACAAAAGAGTGTAGACTTGTTACAGATCATTGAAGAACTTGTAAAATATGGAATAAGATGAGACTATTTTTCAATATATGTTCCCATGTAAAAAATATTATGTTCGTGTTATATATATATAGATTTATTAAGTTTTGAAAAAATCTAATGGGGTCCTATTTTAACTATCTTAAATAAGAAGACGAAAATATACATAAATTAATGAGTATTAGTGAAAAAAAAATCTTTAAATATTGACTAGGCCGCAAACTACAAGCGATTGAAGCTGATTACTAATTGGGTATTTGATTAGTCGCCTAATTTCAAAAAGGAGATTCGCGCGTCTGCAGCGGTCACCTGTAAGAGAATATGAAATGTCATGTTGTTCTATAACCTAACAAAACATTTAACAATTTTGTGTTTGATGAATTTGTTTAATTATAACATCTAGTAATATTAACAATAATAATATATTTATAATTAAATCATTTTGTAATATTAATTAAATTAATATTGAAACTTCAAAACACGCAAACGCTAGCGCCATCCGTCGTCATACTTTGTGTAATAATATTGTCAAACTGTTTCAATGTTCTATAATATATTAGGAAAAAAAAATGCTTATTATTTATGTTATTTATACTTAATAATAATTTCTATGAATATATCGTCTAAGTTTTTATAGAAAAACATTTCAGCTATGCAAACATGAAAAAAATTGTTCCCTCTATAACTAACAGTTTGTCCCATTGTTTGTCAATCACTGGTTAGTACCTGTTACGTCACGCACCAAATTCTTAAATTTTAAAAATTCATATCTCGCTTATTACGTAAAATTTTTAAGTCGCGTTTGCACTAAAATTCTTATTTTATCCTGTTCTTACACCAGGTTATTCTACATAAAAAATAGTATCTAGACACGTTTACTTTATCTATCATTATAAGGTATTTTCAAAATAAGCGGGAAACAAGTTGTAGCCTGCAGCTCAAAAACAAAATACGATAGAAAAATCCATGTGGTGCTTATTAAAGTTGTCTCAAAAAGTTGGCCCATAAAGAAAGACCTACATTAATTTTCTGTACTGTGCATAATAAGAAAGTTTTTCATATAAGGAACTCGATTTTGTTCCACCCTGTACATTGTAAAAATAGTCAGACATTTATCGACTATTTAGACAAACACAATAATATTAAAGTTAGGGATGACGTTTTCGAATTCATGCTGAAGTTTTAGTAGGTTAGTATTTAAAAAGTTGCGGAATATTATTTTAGAAATCTTGTGCATTTTTTTATAGTCTATATCTATATTGTGCACCTGCATATTTTCTACGTGCATTATCGAAATATAAAATTATGCTTTACACGTAGACGTGCAAGACTGTCAACATGATCCTGATGTACTCGTATTATCTAGTGAGCCATGCGATCGTGATCGTATATTATGTATATGCAACTGTCATACTCATATGAGGTTCTTGTCATTCAAGTTCGTACATATTCTCATATATACGAGTAATAAATATTATTACACTATTTTCATAAAATTCTTATTTAAATTGATAAAGCAAAAGAAGAACTTCATTTATAAATATTAAGGTATAGTCTGTTTTTAAACTATAGAGAGTGTTTTAAAAGTTTGGCGCTGAAATCAACGCTTGTGAATGACTGTTCCGCAAATGGTTTTACATGGTTAAACGAAGGTTGTAATCGAAATTTCGTTGTACTTACACAGACACTTTTAACAACTCAAAATATATTAATTTGACAGACTGCTCTAGTAAGGGCTGGTTAATGTGTTTAATTTATAAATTTAGATTTAGAAATCAGTGTCTATCACGTCACTTGTTACTGCTTGTCATTTGACGTTTCGCCAGTTCTCAGTTTAGATTTTAGGCAACAATTTTATTTTCGTAGCAATGAATTTGTTGGACGCTAATGAACAAGATGATTTTTTTCATTAATATCGGGAATGTTTTTTACTATTGTTGATTTGTATAATAAAGAAATAAAACATACACAAATTTATAAAACATAGATAGATTTGTCAACGGGCAATATCATAGTTTGTTTCTGAAAGTGAAATAACAAGATCGTGAAGAATTCTTTAAATATATTCGTATGAGTGTGCATGTATATAATTCCTTGCTAATCCTCGTTGCATTGAAATTAAAAATGTTTTTATTTTTATACAATTAATTTGTTTTGTCGAACAAATTACGATGTTCGCGAATACTGCATATTAACAAAAAACAGAATAACAATTTGTTCATGTGAATCCATCTTCAAAATGTCAACAACTCACAAACAGAAAAGACTGCTGACGGATGAAGCAAAGCGTTGCCAACTTCTAGATGTGTAATATCCCCAGGCGGCCAAGAAAATTTCCCTAGATTGATTGTTTTTTCCCTAAATCTCTCAACAGCGTTAATATATTCTTTTTTGGAAGGAAACAACAAAAAATAGGTTTAAAAAATACAATTTCTTTTTTAAGTACAGGCATTTATAAGAACAAGTGCACTTTGAAAAATAAAATAAAAAAACAAAAATAATTTACGTATGCTGATTCTGGCTACAATTAATCGCTATCACTAAATTCTTTTTATGGAGATGTTTGTATTCATGTTGTTTATCATCTCAGAAGTAATTTTAAAATTAAAACAAGATGCATTTTCAAAAAGTCGTTTAGTAGGTAATAATCCCACAAGTGTATTTTAAGGTACAAAAAATTGCCTTGGAATTGATCTAATTTTAAGATAAATATTTATTTAAAATTTCCTAGAATGACGAAAAATTCCCTATGTCCCTATGTGGGTTTAAAATTCCCTAAAATAGGGCAATTTCCCTAAAGTTGGCAACATTTAAGCAAGTTTGTCTTTTAAAATAAAAATTATAAATTGTAAATTCGTAAATTAAATTCATCATAAACCAGCCGTAAGACCTGACAATGAGGAAGTTTAGCGACTTTTTTTTATTTTTTTATTCCATGGGAAATGACTGGAAAAATGATGTAACATGTTTTATTTTTTCAAAAATGCCCCGATTTTCCGGAAAAGCCAATTTTAAGCTGTGATGACGTCGGTAGAGGCTTGGCGCGTCGTATGTCGACTTAATACACTGACGCACGCGGTTGCGGTTACCAGTCACTTGAGACTGAGGTGTTGTTACGACCTACGTTCAAATGGTTCGATTTCACCGTTCTGTCTGAGTTTGCGCATAACTGACTTGTGACGTACTTAGAGTTTACCCAAAAAATATTAATTGTAAATAAATGGAGCAATAATTTTAATTTTTAATTTCAATTTCAGCAGTCATTTGTGTTATATTTGTGAGAAAATAGTAAGTTATGTAGAAATTTTACCATGCTAAACTTCCCCATTATTATAGTAAGTGCAAGAAAGTGTGCACTCAGTAAAGTTCAGTTCACTTGAAATGTATAAATGAAACATACAAAACTCAGCTATTGCGCACTAAATACATAAATGGAAAACGCTATAAATGATATAATCCCGATTTAAAAAATTATATTTAGGAAAAATTTTGAACACAAATTATATCAAACTTGGGTCGTCAGAACCACAACCGTTCATCTAATATACACACCCATACGACTCCAAATTCATTAGGTCAGTTAATATTCGAGCCACTTTAGTTGTTGAATTTTTCGATCAGAAAATAAAAATATTGAATATTTTTCTTTTATCATAGATATCCCATGCTGATCACGTGAGTAAATTCGATCAAGTAGGCTTTGCCGCTGTCACTGCTTTGTTTTAAACATGAGACGGCGCTGCCAACGTCTTATACCAAGCCGGGAGATGAACATCTCTGGCATAGCGGCTAAGATGTGGCGATTATGCCTAATAGGCTGCTGATCTTTCGGTTACTCACGCGAGCATTTAATTTCTCCGGTTTTCAATGCCTTATTTGGACCGGTAGATCTTGGAAGGTGATTAACGGATATATGAAATGCAAGTCTCAAGAGGTTGATTAACAATCAATATGTTAAGACAACATTACAGTGCGGATTCTTGGTAATTTCCCTAGGGAAGATTGTTTACTGGTTTCATATCTGTTAACAAAAAAATATTTTTTGCATGATTGGCTTTTACCTTCCGTCACCTTTAGGCAAGCATGGTACAGTGCAACCTCGTTAATCTGAATTAATAAAAACACACCCAATCCGGAATAACGAAATATCCGGATTACCGCGATTTTTCTTGTTTTGATACTAAATTCAGTTTAGTGAGCAGTTTTTAATGCTTTATTTAAATACATAGGTATATAAATCCTGGCCCAGAATCACAGTTGGAAATAAATCTGCATAGATAAAAAGTATATAACCATGTAGCACAATTAGAAAATTATCAATTACTCTTGAATATGTTTTTTTGTCCGAAATGGTAGAAGAACCCACTCCATATCGTGCCGCCATTTTTTAATTGTTCAAGAATCTCATTTTTTGTTTGTAAAGACAACTAATGTGTTTTCGCGGACCCATAGTGCAATAATCAGGAACACTTCGACTACTAATAGTACGTGAGTAGGGTGGTCTGCTGCAGCCAACTGCCTATCAGGTTTCAAACGAATTTACAACTTAGGTACGCATCCGTATTACCGAAACTGTCCGGAATCCGGACTACAGAGTACATAGTAAAAGTAAACAGGACTCCGAACTACCGAAGAATCCGAATTACAAAGATCCGGATTATTGAGGCTGTACTGTATTGACTTTGATCAAAAAATTCGGTGGTGGGTTTTTAATGAATAAGCACGTTTTAGGGTCCCTAGAATACGATTTTACTGGTTTTACGATGATGTCTGTATGGGTTTGTGTGTCCCTGTGTGTATGTGTGTGTGACACAAATTTCTCCGACGATAACTCCAACACTCAATTTAAAAAATTGTAATCCTTTCGTATTCCTCTTCTTTACATTCATATGAAGATTTTGGTTTTAATTGGACAACCAAAAGTAGCTATCCTTATTTGATGTCTTTGACAGTTTTTCTTAAAAAATGCAGTTAAATATCGTTGTTTGACATTTTATATTATTACAAAAATGAAAGAATATCTTATTGTCTATACGGTTTGATTACAAATTTTCCTACATATTCAATAGATATGGAGTTAAAGAATTATACAGAGATTAACTTTCATAAATTAGCCAGTTATGCAATAACCATGAAAACTGGATATATAGAATATTTTCCAAGGAACTTTTGGAACTTCTGGACTTGTTTTACCATAGCCTTCTAGTTTCTAATTTTTCCCAATCCTGCTTTAATTATGAGTAGACGTGACCTACCTAATTATTAGTTGCTTGAGTCTATATCTTGAAACATACTACCCAAACCAAACTGCATTAGTGCCTCTAGTTAAATTTGCAAACGTTTTAGGTTTGCTATTAGCAGAAGATACCAGTATAAGTTAATTATCTCCTTTATGGATTATAGGGTATTTATTTTATAATCAATATAAGTGATGCATGTTATCAGTCCACATCTTCATGAGGTACAAGATGCCAGTAAATACATGGTCGATATTACTTAACTTATGCCCGGTTTCATATACGATTGTTAAATCTCGTGTTAGTTAACAACTTTTCAAAATTAACAAATGTTCAATTTTTATGATGTTTCATGAAATTAACAAATCAATTTTAAACTGTTGTTAGTCAACATGCATGTTAAAATTTGTTTAGGGAATTATTGTATTTTTTAGTAATATAAACACCAATTTCATAGTTTAATAATAAATGTCATTATTGACAGACTGGAAAGTACCAGTTGCATAGAACCAATGTTAATAATAACTGATTGATTGCATCAATTGGATGATTTCTTTCAGTGTATGATGTCAAATTTTCATATATATGATCAAAAATTAACAGAACGGTGCCCTTAGATAGCCGATATCTCATTTTAAATTTTACATAATCAAAAAATTCAAAAGGATTTCCTCGATCTCTGAATACTCTTTCTCTTCGCAGAAATCGAATATCAATTTCAAAAAATTCTTCTTCAGACTCATCAGATTCCGAAAACATAGTTGAATAATATTTCCTATGACATTAATGTAATGAATATATTTTTATTTTAAATTACACAGCTAATGCAACTTGTACTTACTAATTTTCTTGTTGCAAATTAATTTATGACGGAAAGGGCAAAATAAATATTTTGTTCTGATTACACATATGTGACAGATGTCGTAAATAGCAACTTGTTAGAAATTTAACAAGACCCGAGACTGTTGTTAAAATAGCAAACCATTTAACCATAGTTTAAATCTAGCATTTGTTGATGAAACAATAGTTCCTACTTAATCAGTTGCTAAATTATTTAACAAATTGTTAAGATTTAACAAGCGGATATGAAACTGGGCATTAGGGTCTTTTTCATAATCAGGCTCACTTTAAAATTTTAATTAAAATTATTTTAAGAGTTTATCTTTAAATTAAGGTAATGCTGCAGTGCTTGCTAAAGTGCTAAAGTTACATTATAAAAAGGAAAACAAATTTAATTTTAATTTAAAGTGTTAAAGTGAAGATAAAGTTTATTAGGAAAAAGGCTCTTTGCACCGCTGACATCAAATATATATGTCACAGAGGCTTTGAAATATTTTTTCCCGAATTTCATGAATATTTAACGAATATTATTTTGAGGTATAAAATTAGATGCATATATATTTTTTAAATATGATTACACCCTACTGATTGATGCAAATTATTTTAAGCTTTCCTTCTACAACACCAGCAATTTTATATTCAGACGTAGTTTCCATATTCATAAAAATGTAATTACCTACATTTTACATTGAGAAAAGCAATGCATGATTAAACACAGTGTTATGTTGTCATATAATAAAAGCAATATGTGTTCCTAGTTAAACTGACACATTATTTTCATAATGGTGACCTACAGGCAGTATATTTCGCAAAAGCAATTACCAGCGTAAATTACCGGATAAAATACGAAATAAATTACAGCAATTTTTTATTTCTTATACATTCATATATTTATATTCATATCGTTCAATATTAAATACTTAACGACGAAAATAACGCAAGAGAAAAAAATCTGTTGTGGCCAGCACTATACCTCCTTCCATTACAACTAAACCGAGCGTTATTATTTTTTAACTTTTATTAATGTATCTAAATTACCTTCATATTTATTGATACTGAAAACTACGTTATGTTCCTTTATTTTCTTTTTAAAACGTTGCCATTAATAATTTAAAATGATAGTTTTTTTGACACATAGGCTCCGGGTTTTATAAAATAGATTATTTTATATATTTATTTATAAAATATATAGAAAAAGTATGAATGCGTAGCTGTTGGAAATTTAATAATCTTTAATAGGGTAGTTGCGAAAAAAATAAATGTTGTTTTTTTTCCTATTAATTATAAAATATAAACTAATTCTAAACATATTAATGTACAAATTATTCGAAAATATAAAACTTTTCATTCATTATTTCCATAAACAAAGTTCGCGGTGGAATTCTTGTGACGTAGAGTATTAATTTATATAGTTCGACCAAGTCTATATGACTCATATAAGCTTGTTATAATACCACGACAAGGCGAACAAGTTGAATTATGTTTTTAATTGTTTACAGTATAATTCTAAAAGTAAAATAACAGATACAAAAGTATTATTTAACAGTACGTTTATTTTATAATTATTTACTTGAATACCAGATATTTTCAAGATTTTTAATTCTTATATAGATAAACTTCATAATTTTGCCAGAAGGTGGCCACACACTCAGGGAACGTACATGTCATTTTTAGTGACTTTTAACCTATGTTTTACGTGTAGGACGCAGTTGGACGACTGTTTCGTGTTAAAATCACATTTTATTTTTCTTTTCTGTATCAGCAAATTTAAGACAAGGTAATGAAACTAATGAATTTGTGTGAAAATATAAATCTTTTTAGATAGTATTGCGTACAGAGTGTACTTGTGTAGGTACTACCGAGAGTGTACCGCTAGGGCAAGAAAGACTGTGATTGGTATTAAAAATACACGTCACACACGGGAAATTTGAAATAAGAATCTTTTTTAAAAAAATTATATTTTGAAAAATATACACTTGCCAGATGTAAAACATGTATTAAAGTGAATAACTTGAACAATTCTTTCAGAAAATAAATAAATTGGAAAATGCGCAACTACCCTATTCTAATGGGGTCCCGTGGCCGGGTTAGATCTCGACTGACGCCAAATAATTCCAATTTTAAATGACACAAAAGTGACCCCTGTGGTGCACTCTCCACGCCAGCTATGAGTGCCCGTGAGGTGACGCCTGGTAAGCGCCCACACGGTAAAATATATTGTCATCATTACCGATGTGTTGCAGATACTGGCATACCCAGAAATGGGTAATATGCCGTGATGATATATTTATTTATTTATTTATATAATTCTTATAAGAACATAAATCGCGAAAAGATTGCATTTAAAGATATTTTTCGAAGAAAAACTATTTTGAGCTTCAAGTAAAGTACCATTTCCGGTCATATGATTTACACCAAAATCTAACGGCTTTTTTCCATATTAGAATAAGGTAGAAACACAAGGTTTCAGAATCTTCTGAATGATAGTATTTGAGTTAGAATGTCGACAGTCGACAACATACACACACACACACACACACACACACACACACATACAGATATCATCGTGAAAATGTCAAAATCGGTTTCTAGGGATCTTAAAACGTGATCATTCACCAAAATCTCGACATGCGATTTTTAGCACGATCCCTATACTTCCCTTACCAAGGTTAACGGGAGGAAAATTTCTCGTTCGATCATCATGTATAACTCAGTTTCACAGATATCATATCTGACATTCAGAAAAATAAAGGATCGACCATGTAATAATTCTGGAATTTAACCAAATTTATAGACTTTTTTCTACTATCCAATACTCCGTGGGTTTATTTATAGCTCTAAATTGAGCTACATCTATACTGCCGGCGATACAGCCGCTATCTCAGCAATATCTGTCACGGCTTCTTCATAGTGCCTCTCTATCTTGTCTTTTGATAACTTGTAGCAACCCGATGCAATCTGCGAAGCTATTCATTGATTTTCAATATGAAGTATAGTAATTTTATAGGTTATTTTCTCTTTACATCGCTTTGATATCCTAAAATAGGTCAACAAGCATTTTTATGAAGTGTATCAAAGAAATGTATATGGAGATGGTAGTAGGTACATATTTTCTGGCACCATTAGGGTTATTAAAAATGATCTTCCATTCATGATATTTGATCTTTATTTCTAAAACTTATATGTTGGATCATTAGTTAATGGTTAGCTCACTTGATTCCGGAAAAAGAAATGAAAACATTAATATAGTTTCTTTAAAGGGACTTTTAATTTCTTATAATATGGCACTGGAATGAATATTTATAAAATATCTGTCAAGAGCTAGTTTATGAATTTAATTTACGCATTTGCTATTTATAGTTTAGATTTTAAAATATGAACTCACTTAAAACGCTTTTTTATGAACAATTTAGAAATTTAGATTTGGAATATAACCATATTTTATATTTCCAAAAGAAAATTACAAATTCGACCAATCGCAAGAGAGAAATATTAAACATGGTGGAAAGGTATACGTTTGCTTCATCCGTCAGCTGTATTTTCTGTTTGTAAGTTCTTGACATTTTGAAGATGGATTCACAGAAACAAACGATATTTTGTTTTTTTATAATAAAAACGTTTGCGTAATTTCAATGCAACGAGGGATAGCAAGGAATTAAATGCATGCACACTTATACGAGTATATTTGAAGAATTGTTCATGATCTTGTTATTTCACTTTCAGAAACAAACTATGATATTGACAAATAAATGAGTTTATAGGCCTAACCACGGCCTAACAGACCATCTACGTTTTTACCTCCCGCTACCCTAGGTAAGGGAGGTATAGGGATCGTGCTAAAAATCACATATGGAGATTTTAGTGAATAAGCACGTTCTGTGGGTATGTATGTATGTGTGTGTGTGTGTGTGTGTGTGTGTGTGTGTGTGTGTGTGTGTGTGTGTGTGTGTTTGTGTGTGTGGATGTGTGGATGTGTGGATCTGGTGGACACGATTACTCATATATTATCAATCAGAAAATTTTTAAATTTTGTATATCCATTCTACACTAATGTGGGAAGAGCTGATTAGTTTTCAGTGTATATCGGATAACCGGAAGTATCACTTGTACAAGTTTTTAACAGTTTTTCTTGAAAAAAATTCATTGAATATAATTTTTCAGCAACTTTTACGAATAATAATGAAATATAATGGTACAATCTTCAATTCTACGATAATAACATTTAGGAAATAACTCTAAATAACTTTAAATATAAATTTATAATATAATTTATTTTCATATATCATTTTGCCTATGCCTCAAACAAAAACAACATTTTAATAACAATTTTGACATATTTAAACAAATGTCACTGTCAGGTTGCAATTACATTAAAATTAATAGTGAAACCGTGTTAAGGAGAATGTAATAATAATATATGTATTTGAATCTAATAAAATTAAGGTTAGTAAAAATAATATATTTTCAATCGTACATGAATATTAGAATTACTATTGATTTGCTTCATTGGCTTCCAGAATACGGGTTTGACAAGACTTTGTGTCAAGATGCGAGTACTATTTTGATTTTTGTTAAGTGTTTCTATTATTTTTGTCAATATTTGTGAAATTTATTTTGTGTATGATATATTTGTTAAATGTAAAATAAAAATTGTTATGAGTGAATGTAAAAATATTTGAACATAATGGTTGCTTTATTTATACTGCATGGTTAAATACCCAGCGGGAGGTTATGGGCTGGCCACATCAGATATTTTAAGTTTGTTTTTGTTTTATTTCTTTATTATACAAATCAACAATAGTAAAAACATTTCTGATATTATTAAAAAATAATCTTGTTCATTAGCGTCTAACAAATTTATTACTATTAAAATAAAATTGTAACCTAAAATCTAAACTGATAACTGGTGAAACATCAATTGACAAGCCGTGACAAGTCACGTGATAGATATTGATTGGTCAGATCCACGATTTGAAAATCGAACATAAATCAGAGAGAAAATTGTAAGTTTTAAATCAAAATTTCTAAATTTAAATCTACAAATTGAATTCATCATAAACCAGCCCTAAGGCAGTGTTTCTCAATTTTTTTTAAAGAAATCGTTTATCATATTATTAATTTTAGCCAGAATTTAAGAAAAACGTGTTGACTTCATTTATGTCTTAAAAGGAAGACAAAATGTCCGCTAAGATATGCAGTTCATCTGTTTCTCTATTTCATCATCTTTTACGACTTGTGTAATAAAGAAATATTTTCATGTCTGTAAAATCAAGAATTTTATTCTTCATTTATTCTTTATGAGCTGTTCTCAACAGGTTTTATAATTTTCTTTGTAATATGCAGAGAAAAGAAATGAAATGAAAAATTGATTTAATGCGAACAATACGAGGACCACAAAGAGAAGACTCTAGATGTTGGAGAACAATTCAAATGGAATGACATTTTATTCTTAATATTAGGAAATAAGATAAAATATTAAATCTTGAATTCATGCTTGACTATTGATGTAATAAAGAAATCCGTATCAGGGAAAGATTTAAAGTTTAACAAAATCTGTGACTAAAAAGATTAAGTGAGTTTTTCTTTCTGTTTATGTCCGTAGAACTTGAGACATCAATAACTTGATAACGAATTATAATAATTAGCCCACTCAAAAGCAAGGGCATCACTTTTAAAACACCCATATTAATGGAAAAGAATATATTTCGTGATACTTTTGTTGAATAACTTTAAAATTTGAATTTATTAGCTATAATTAGAAAGAATAGAATGAAAAATTTAAAATTGAGTAAAGAAAATAAAATAAATATATTCTGTTATTAAAATTTCGTCGTTACTGTCCTTTTGATCATCAATGTCATTATCTTTTGTTTGTGAAAAATTTTAAAAGCATTTCCCTAACAATTATTTTTTGCGATACTTTTCATTCACAAATTTTGTAAAACAAAAACCATCATTAAAAATAAAATGTCTGGTGAAATGTTTTGTTATTTTTCAACACTGAATTTTATTAAGTTTTCAATATTTTTATCTTGCTTTCATAATGTAAAAATACCTTTGAAAGTTTTGGTTTTATATTTCATGCAAATTATTAAAATTCAAACTACGTAAAACAGTACCTATAAAAAAATATTGAAATATAAAATTTGTACCGAGGAATATAAATATATAAATCATTTTCTAAACATGATCCTAGGTTAAATTAAATTCCAGAAATAAATAATGTAAGGAACCTAGAAAGTTATTTCTTTGATTACGTTAAATTAAAAAAAAAAATTGTTTTCGCCAAAAACTATTCAATTAATTTATTATGTATAATGACATATGATATTTATGTTTCATTTTTGTATCAACGCAAATTTTGTTGACTGTGGATATTACATAAGTCTTTAGTGAAATAAATAGTTGTCAATCCTGACTAAAATGGTGGTTTAGAAATTTCAATAGAAAAAATTGTTACCTAAATCTAGTCAGCTCTTCCCAGGAATGTCAGATTGAGGAAATATTTTTTAACACACACACACACACACACACACACATACACATATACACACACACACACACCGACATCATCGTAAAAATGTTATAATCGGATTTTAGGGACCTTAAAACGTTTTTATCCACTAAAATCTGAATATGCGAATTTTAGCATGATTCAAATACGTCTCTCAGCGAGAGGCCAACATAAGACACACACAGAATGTTCGAAATTCTTCAAATTCATTGCCGAGATTGGCGGTATTTCTGAAGGGTTTATGTAATATATGTATCTATAATGGGGAAGTTTAGCGATTTTTTTTATTCTTTTATTCCATGGGAAATGACTTGAAAAATGATGTAACATGTTTTATTTTTTTCAAAAATACCCAGATTTTCCGGAAAAGCCGATTTTAAGCTGTGATGACGTCGGTAGAGGCTTGGTACAACGTATGTCCCTTATACATTGACGCACGCGGTTGCGGTTACCAGTCACTTGAGACTGAGTTGTTGTTCGAGTGGTTCGCTTTCACCGTCCTGTCTGAGTTTGCGCATAACTGACTTGTGACGTACTTAGAGTTTACCCAAAAAATATTAATTATAAATAAATGGAGCTATAATTTTCATTTTTAATTTCAATTTCTGCAGTCATTTGTGTTATATTTGTGAGAAAATAATATGTTGTGTAGAATTTTTACCATGCTAAACTTCCCCATTATCTATATTTAATTATTAATAATAAAATGAGAAATATTAAATGTACTTCTCAGAAAAATCCTTCAGTAATATATTTGGATTTTTGACACTGACATTTTTCTGTCAATTACAAATATTTTAATTTTTTATCTTATATTATAAAAACGTTCATTGTATTGGATAGAGAATTTTATTTCTTTTTGTTTCTTTTTTATGATTAATATCAGATTGAGTAATACGTAGTAAAATTGGTCATTAGTCATAGAATTTGAGAAATCGTCCCTCCAACATCCACACATACATACATCCACACACGCACACACACACACACACACACACACACACACATACACACACACAGGAATCATTGTAAAAATGTTAAAATCGGATTCTAGCGACCTTAAAACGTGCTTATTTACTAAAACCTGGATATGCGATTTTTAGGATGAATCCAATACCTCTCTTAGCAAGAGATAAAACTGTTAAATACTTTGTATAACCATTGAATTCATACATACATTTCCATCTCAAATGTCTATTCTTACTATTCTTAGTGCTTTTTGTACATTGTCATTTCTGTTTCTTTCGTTATCGTATGTTGCTACATTGCTCATCAGAGATAAATGAGTTGGAAACTTTTCTTCTATACCCTCAGGCTGACATTTTTTTCTCATTTCGGAATAATTCGCAGATCTGGGATTTTATTGAGCGTTATAGGAACTTGATTAATACTCCGAGGACCTTTTCGAACTTATTACATGACGTAGGATAGGAACGATTGCCACGCTATCATTCTATTTATAGCCGAATGTTCTATTCTTGTCTTCGGTTTTTTAGCAAGGGAATTGTTTTATTGTTTATTGGATTGCAATGAATGAACATGCGTAAACAAGGAAGATCAGTAAGGGAGTTTATGGAAGATCATAACAGTTTTGTTGAATTTTTGAAATTGATGTAATCTTTAAGAGAAATTTAATACCTAAGATTTAAACAGCTTAATATCTTTTTAAATAAATATTTAAATAAATAATAAACTGTTAAAAATATCAGGCACATTGTAGGTAGCAATCGTATTATTAAAAGTACACTGTACAAAACATAGATGCGTTGGTTTTATATCTTTTTGTTGTAAATCACGTGTTCGTAGACCTACCGCAGAAGTGCTGCCTTCCTTCAGCGTCATGGGCTTCTTCGATTGGCAAGCTCAAATATTTGAAGCTTCATTCAAACAAAAGTCGGTTATTTAACTTATTGGTGGTTTATTAAAATTGCGACTATAGTTCATTCTAGCCTATAACAACTAACTTCGACTACATGACAACGACTAACTAACATATTCTACTCTGGCTCTGGCTTTACACATATTTTTATTTATTAAGATGTGAAGTATGTTGTTATTAAATCATTTTGACCCTTTTGAACTCCATCCATTTGCATTAAAATATTAAGGAAACTGTGCATTTGATTGAACTATAAGATTTTTCGGGTCGGCCCGAAAAGCTCGAATTTTCGAGTCGGGCCAAAATCAAAAGTCCGACTCGCCTCAACTTTTGCAAATGATTAGCCCGATTCGGCCCGATAAAAAAATATCCGCCTTGATTTCGAGTCGATCATCGAGCCGGGCCGGGCCGGGCCAAAGCTCAAGATCGAGTGCATCCCTACGGCTGGCTGGATACCACAAGTGCGCCGAGTCAAAATTTTCTAAATACTCGCAGATATATGAAAATTTGAATATAAATGTATCTTTAATTATTTTGTTAATTTTTACATTAAGTAACTGATTACTTATATAATTTATAAGTTAATTGGATATTTCTTACATTGAAAAGTACTAATTGAAAAAGTAGCATTAGAAATTGTAAAATGCAATTAATTTATCGAATAATTAAAAAATTCTTTTTGATTTGTAATCAGTATATTTTTTCCTGGATAATTGAAACACATTACATATCTACGTACAAAATTAGCTTTATTTATATTTTGAGGCAAAACAGTTACAAGTTTATTTATAATGTAACAACAATTCCCGAGAAAAATTCAAAAAATTAATACTGTTATTTCTGATGATGCTGTTTCTTGAGATCGTATCAGTTTTTGCTAAAAACTATACGAAAACTCTTTTTAAAAAAAGCGAATTCAAATTTTCCAAAAATAAAAAATTCTAAAAATGGAAATGACAAATTTGTCATTTGGTTTCAGTTTTATTTATTTAACTATCAATTAAATTTTTAACCGCCCTGCAGTTTAAGTTTTAAGATAGTTTATTTAATTTTTAATCACTCGCTGAAGTGCGAGCGTATTTCATTTGCTACACGGTTACTTTATAATGGAGATATGAATAACTATGTAATTAAATTATGTGACATCAGCATGTCTCATCAACACTTTAAAGGGAGAATGTAACAGCTCAAAGCGAAGCCTAAAGTGCAGTAATTATAATAGTTAAATTGTTACAAGTAAGGTAGTATATAATATCACTAAAGATCTTTATAATACAATATTGTAAGTTATACAAAAGAACATATTTTTCAAGAAACGTAAATGAAAAATTTCAACCAAACTAGCACAGTGAAAATATAACCGCGTCGTATATTAAATGTTCTTGATTCGAATTCCATCTAGAATATAGATGTTTGTTTGGTTTTTATAATTCCATCTCCATCAACAATAGAACTACGATTACAGAAAAAATATATCATCTTTATTTATGACTATAGTGACTGGATAAGCATTTGATACTTTGCATCTTTGCAAAGTGCTAGTATTTAAATATTGTCGGATATTGTAATCAATATTCTTGAGCTATAAGAAAAATATTTTTTGTTGTAATCAGCACCTTAAGTTATTATTTCAATACAACGGGACTTTTGGACTTATAACTATTATACTTTACCTGTTCGTTGTTTAGCATAGACAAACATATTAATACAAATTGTATTATATTAACTCATTTAATCTATCTAAACACTTCTGAGTTTATTTACAAATACACATATAATTTGATTATTTACATAATTCGAAATATAAATATGGTACAATAGGCTATTCCACCGTAATCGAAAAGAGTAAAAGTTTATCAAAAATATGAAAGATAACAATTAAACGACAAGAAAAATACTATTTTTTATTTAATTATTCCCTCTAAAAAATACGGGGAGTTTTACTTTTGATGTAATACATATACGCACGGGTTTTTAAGCAAATAGGATTCAAGTTTGAACACCGACTCCGCTTTCACTTCGCTTCAACTAAGAATATAATTATTCGGGTGTGTCGGATATGTTCGGATGCTGTTCGGGTGATTTTCTTGTCTTTGCATGTTTGTTGATCTATCTGCTGCACTCTTTTGAAATTTATTTAAAATCGTCACCAACCATGCGCTGTGCGCTACCAACTTCGAGAATGTCAAAATGTTTTTGTAAAATAAGAAACAAAGTAAAATAAATTAATTGCAATAATATATTTTCTTTCCCTAATATAAAATATAATATTACAATTCAAATATACATTATTTTGTAATTTACTCAACATTTTTTCTTAAGTCTGTGAACCACTATTTGTTTACTTCTGGTATATCCACATTACCTACGTCACAAATGAAACTTAAAATTCATAACTTAATATCTCGCTTATTTGGAGGAATTTTAAACTCAGATTTTCACATATTGTTTACATACTTAGGTAGATAAAAAAAAAATATATCGTGGAATAGCCTATTATATACTTTAAATTGACGTATACATAATTCACAAACAATATGTTAAAATATCACTTTTCTGAACTTTATGTATGTAAACAACGTTCGAAGTTGGCATAATATGCGCCATTTTCTGCCAAACTAGCACCGACCAATCAGAATCGAGCCCTCTACTGGCCATACTATGTATATTCAGTCACCAAAGTTTCAACTAGCTACGTAGGAACGTAAAATCTGGTAATTTGTAGGAGATAAATGTAACTTTTTACGAGAACATTTAGTGCAGTTATTAAAATTAATAAAAAGATTACTAGACCAACATAATTTTTATGACAACTCATAAACATAGAAAATGGCCTCATAAAATTTTAATATACTAGCGAGACATGTTATCGTTTATTCTTCCAGATTTTCTTAAGCATCTTTTTTATAGAACAAAAACTAATGTTTTAAGCAAGTAATTTAAGCTTTATCTAATTTCTACTCTCAAAAACTTTGGCAAATGAAAATAAAATATTACAAAACAGGACAAAGAAATCTGTAGTGGTACCACGCACTTTAGAAGTCTATCAAATGAGGCATTTGTTTTCGCATTTCGCCACGAAGCGAAAATTTGGTAGCATGCGTGTCTGAAAATATTCGCCTGCAAGCGTACGACTTGAAGCGAAAGTGTCAAAGTAACGTCATTATTTTGCCAGAGTTCTATTCAAAGGCATTTTATATATAATTTATACATTTATTATATGCAACTGTCATAATATTTCTTATTTTAATAGTATAAAATCCAATAATTACCGAATCAAAAAGTGAATATAGAATTCTAAAGTGCGTGCTACCAAGATTCGTAAAAATAAAATCGTATTCGCCTGCTTTCTATGATAGAATTCTAAAGTGCGTGCTACCACTACTGTTGTGGCTAGCACAATACCTCGCGTCAATTCTTTTTTGTTACATAAGTATCGAATTTAATATTTTTATATCTATTCTTTCATTTTATAAGGAATCTTGTCATACTCTTCAAAAATGTTCCAGATGGCCCCAGTTCATTAACGGGATTGGAGGTATTTCTTAAGGATATATGCACTATTACTATTAATATACTTACCTACCTAATGTCAGTAAAACTGTTGATTTGTGACACTGACATTTATTTGTCAATTATAAACATTTGAGTTTGACACCTGGTTTCTTTGGTGTTGTCTGGAAAATATAATAAAAATTTTAAGTGTATTAGATGGAGAGTTTAATGTTCTTCAATATTTGTAATTGTAAAAATTTTCAAAAAATAATATTTTGAAGATTTTTTTAAGAACTACCTACTCCTTTCGGTTGTCCAATTGTTATCAAAACCTTTTGTGCTATTCCCATTAATGTCAGATTGAGGAATTCGTAGTTAAATAGGACTTAAGTATTATAGCTTTTGAGAAATCGTCCTTCCAACTTCCAGACCTACATCCACACTCACTCACACTCACATACACACAAATCATCGTAAAATGTTATATTCGGATTCTAGAGACCTTTAACACGTTCACTGCCGATCATCTGCCCTGTTACTGCCTGTTATGCCGGGTGTTAGTTGTGGAAACTAACTATATCACTATTATTTTTACTATGCCATATGACAGAACACTTGTGTCATTACATTTTTGGTAATGGGACTCTAGAAATTAGTGATGTAAGATGTATTACGAGTTTTTTTTATACCAACTCATGATTTACCTTTCACTGGCATGTCAGCATTTAGTCCTGGCAATTTACTCCCGACATATACTGATTATATTATATTATCGCTTTTGGTTTTCTAATACTTCTCCAAATTTTTTGTTCTGTAATTCTGCATCTGATAGAAGCTTTTTGTCACGACAGAACGTACTTTCTTTTGCACCGATGGTCCCGGCAATTGATTGTCCATTGTAGAACTCAGAGTGCCCAAAACCCAAAACCAACTATGTACCTGTATAAAGTGTACCTGAGGTGCCTATAAGAGCGCAACTGTAAGTTCCTAATGCCTGTGAGATACTGAAGCATAGAATAAAGTATATAATGATGGCACACACGTTGTGTCATCGGCGTAGCACGCAAAATACCAGATGACACAACGTATGTGTCATAGACAGTGGACATGTTAATCGTGCTTATTCACTAAAATCTGGATATGCGATTTTTAGCATAAATCCAATACCTCTATCAAGGATCAAAATTGCTGGAAAAAATATAGAATCTTATCTAATATATGAAAAAAGAACTGTAAATAACTATTATCGTTCACCCCAATATAATAAAACTTTCATAATTTTATATTATAAAAGTTTGGAATATACATTAAATAAAAGTAGAGCAACAAACAAACAATCATTCTACCAAACATATTAAACAATAAAAAGAATATAAAACTTGAAGTATTTCCCTTAAATCATGAGTAAGTCGTAAGTGAAAATAAAATTTCTATTTGGGAGAAAACATTAAATTTTCCAAGAAGTCAACATCAGCCACAATAAAAGAAAACACTCAAACAGATGTCGGAATTCGCAGATTAGATGCAGAGAGAGACAGCATCATATCCTCTCCCTGTCTCTTCCTACGAGAGGAGAGGATAAATCCTGATCCAGCCACACAATATATCGAAATAAAGGATAAGAGCGAAAGGCTATAGTGTGAGCAAAGGCTGGGATACGGGTACAATTGAAGGCGCGAGCGAATAATGCTCTTTTCTGATGACGACATCGTACGTTTTTCGAGGTTATAACTCTATACTAACGGCTGAAGAGCTGGTTTATTTTATTCTTTATGGGCAAGCCTATCCTACTTCACATAACGGTGACGCCAAATGAAAAATACTCGAACGGGTTAATTGAGCGAATGGAGAAGATAACAGATTTCTTGTACTGGAAGGGTATAATTGATTATGCGATTATATTAATTATAATTTAGGTTCAAGCAGTAATCTAATTTTAATACTGACGTTGCAATCCAAAATAAAATCTACAATAAAGTATTATTTCCATAACTAATTTGTAAATTTGAAGTAATTATATCATATTTATTTTTCCAGTAGTGTAAATAATTAAATTATATGTGTGTTTGTAAATTTGTAACTCAAAAGTGATTGGTTAGGTTAAATGCGTTAATGTAAAGTTGTTATTAACACAATTAATATGTTTTTCTATACTAAACAACGCACAGTTAAAGCACAGTATAAGAAACTGTGGTTAAAGTATAGTAGTGGTAAGTCGAAATGGATATTTTTTAGTCTTGTCATAATGAAATAATAACTGTGAAGGTGTTGATTACAACAAAGAATATTTTTCTTACATTTCAAGAATATTGATTACAAGAAGGAATCCGACAATATTTAAATACCAGCACTTTGCAAAGATGCAAAGGATCAAATGCTTACGATTTACAATTCTGAAATCTTAGTGAGATAATTTTATTAATTTTTTTCTGCTGGTATTGAATTTCCCGGATTTACTATTAAAATTTAATATAAATAAAGTAAAACAAATATCCCGCCAAAAGGATAATTTTCTGGAATTGTTATCTTGCAAATTATAACTGTAAAATTGTTGATTACAACAAAGGATTTTGATTATAACATTTATAATATTGATTACAAGAATGAATATAACAAAGGAAATTTCTTCAATATTTTAAAACTAGCATTTTTCGAATAATCAAAAGTATAGTTTAAACTTTAAAGCGTGTGTTATGTGTATGTACCGTGAGTATTTTTTAACGTGAAACATTGGGTTTGCCATATCCATGGCTACGACTCGACATTTGATTGACAGCAATTTATTTGCCCGTTCCATTTAAAATGAAACATTGGGAATGAGTTTGACGGAAGTATTATATTTAAATATTGTAAGAAATTTAGCCGAGTCAGAAAACCACTCGAAAGCACTAAACATATTTTGGGCACAAGGTGCACACAATATTTTTTCTAGAACTAAGTTTAATTTTTAGAAAACAGTTAATCAAAATTAACCTCTAATGACATCTTGTCAATATGACAGATAACCGTTGAATTTTCCTATAAGTTATGACTTGTCATTTGCTTGAAAGTAATGTGTTTGCCTGTTTAATTTAAAATGAAACATAGGGATTGAATTTGACAGAAGTATTGTATATAAATATTGTAAGAAATACAGCCACGTCAGAAAATCACTCTGGCACAAGGTGCACACTATATTTTTTCTACAACTAATTTTAATTTAGAAAGCAGGTATAATTATTTAAACAAAATTAACCTTTATTGACGTCTTGTCATATGTCAAATTCGTTCCCTATGTTTCATTTTAAATGGGACAGGCAAATACAGTGGTCGCGTTCAGCCGCACCTAGCAGCTATCTAGCTGCTAGCTAGCGCTAAATAGCAGCGATCGTGGTAATTCGACCGGTCCATAATGCTAGTACTGCCATCTATATACATCTGTCAAATTTAACCTACAAATTATTTTTTCGCGGATAGGACGTTGCCATTTGTGTGAAATAATAACAAAATGAATAATAACAATTTGATAAATATGGTGATTGAGGAAAATGAAGAAAATTTAGATCTGAATGCTATTGGTGTCATGAATTAGTAAACAGAAGATTAATTGCTAATCATGAACCAAGGATTCAACCTATTCGCAATAGAAATTATTACGAAGAAGTAGTAATTCGGTATAATCCGGATGATTTTCTGAAGTATTATTTTTTAATTTTTCAAAATATGATGCGGCGAAATTAACATCTAAAAATAAAACTTATTCTCACCTCATAATAAAATTTTATATAATATAATATGTAAAAGTTTACCAGATTGAATATGTTTGTGAATTTCTCTGCTTTCATTTACCAAATATTATGACATATTTTCATATTCATATTGTATTATTTCATCTGAATTTGAATTTAATAGCGCCATATTTCCTATTTTTGACAGTTATAGCAGTACGCTAGGTCATCTAGCACGTTTTGTTTTCGCTAGCCCGCTAGACTAGCAGCTAGAATCTAGCGGTCAGTCAGCGGACCGTTCAAAGATGTTCGCTAGGTTAGCGAGCTAGCAGCTAGGTGCGGCTGAACGCGACCATTGCTGTCAATCAAATGTCAAGTAACCATGGATTTGACAAATCCAATGTTTCACGTTAAAAATTACTCACGGTATATATTTATTAATTGTTTATCAAATTTTGTTTAGTTTTCACATATGAATTTAAATTTCCCGCGTCATCATTTGGCACACTTTTTTCTTATAGATTATATTTCCCCTTGTATTTTTTTCTTACGAATTTTCCCAATTTTCTGCCGTAATTCATGTTATGTTGTGGATGAAAGCATTGCGACGTTTCATTTTCCCCGAAGCTTCCTTCCGTTCTTTGCCAAGGTCATGACGTCCGCCCACCCACCGACGCCCTAGGCCCAATGGCGAAACATCAAGGGACACTTTAGTGCCAAGCGCATTACAAGGGAAATGACCCGGCATCGAATCCATCGCCAGAAGGGCATGGTTCGTTTCGAGCAGGAAACTAAAACATCTTCTAATTTACCATAGGCTGGATCTTTTTCGGGTTTCTCGGCCATGGTCTTCTAGGTAGAACACCTATGCCGGCCATGATAGTCTTAGTAATTATTTATATTCTAATTTGTACATTCAAGAAATGCAAAGATGGATTCAAATATTAAAATTAGAATTTCATATGTTTATGTTTTAGTTCTTTTGATATTGAATTAATGTACGCAAATGCGGCTGTTCATTCTGACCATTATAGAAGACCTAGGCCCGATATTTTTATCTCTGGTTAAACTGGAGGTTAAGTTAAATAGACAAATGTGATTTTTTTTCAATTTTGGTTATAATATCGATGCTGTATTTTTCTTTTAACTGTCAGTTAAATTAACAGGCTGTTTAATCGGAGATGAAAACATCAGGCCCTAGTCAAAATAAGGAATATGAGATAGGGATTTTGACAATTAATGTAGGACGAGATAGGATTCACATGCAACTGGTACTGGTAGACCGAAATTATATCATTTCATCTGACGCGAACTTTTTTGTAGCTAACACCGGATTTTTCGAAATATATATATATATATATATATATATATATATATATATATATATATATATATATATATAGTGTGTTAATTAAAAATCTGGCCATAGGCGTTTAACATGGGAAAACAGTTTTTCTTTGCGCAAAAGTCCCCAATTAATTTTAGACAAAATGTTTCAAATACATGTTGTAAGATAATTATATTATACTCCTAAATCAGTAAACAGTTTTAATTTTGCCCATTTGGTAACTTGTAAAATCCAATTTGAAATTGTATAAAAATATTGCTCATTTCTAGCGGTGCCCATGAAATTGAAACAAAGTTACAAAGAAATGCGTATCGTTTGAACTGTCAGAAATTCAGTTTTCAATTAAAAGTTGCAGATAATTCAATTCTGCACCTAAGTCACTACACACTCTGTAATCTATAAAATTAAATTTCTGACAGTTCAAACGATATGAATTTCTTTGTAATTTTGTTTCAATTTCATGGGTATCGCTACAAATGTGCAATATTTCTCCAATTTCAAATTAGATTTTACAAGTTACTAAACGTGCAAAATTAAATTTTAATATCTACAACATTTATTTGAAACATTTTTGTCTAAAATTAATTGGGGACTTTTGCGCAAAGAAAAACTGTTTTCCCATGTTAAACGCCTATGGCCAGGTTTTTAATTAACACACTGTATATATATAAAATTGACGTCACAAGCAAAAGAGAGACAGAACATCTCGACACAAAGAAACCCCCTCCCGTTGTCTTTGTACCGTGAATTTATTTATTTATTTATTTATTTATTTGTTAATATTCACTGTTCAACAGGATGACGCCCAACTATAGAATAGAAAAATACATACATAGTACAATATAAAACAAATTGAATAATGTAATCATGTAAGTATGTGTAAATAAAAATATGAAAGTGCAAGCAAGTAAATCATATTCTAGGTCTATTCATTTGCTAAATTAAGTTCAGATACAAATTTATTATGAAAAATGTCTACTGAGGGATGAAGATTGTTATACAAAGAATACATAATGTCAATAGGAGATTTTTAAATATATTAGTAGTAGCAGGAAGAAAGGAATAAGGTTTCTGGTATTAAAAGATTGTACTTTGAAATACAATTGAGAAAGAGAATGACAATAGTCAATTATCCCATGTATTAAATTATACAAATGAATGAAAAGTTTTTTGTGTCTACGAACTTGCAGAGAATCAAAATTAAATACTGTAGTAATACATTATATGGAAAACTACGATATGGGTAATAATTATTCATTGTTTTGTAATATAAATACTTCAAAAATCTTTTCCGAATACTTTCAATGGAAGTGATTTGATTTTCCTAAAAAGGTTATCAATAATAATAATCCAAATTAGAAAAAGAACAAAAGAAAAATATAATGTCAAAATAGGTTTGGGGAAATCTCGTGTACTTCTCACAACGAATCCTAAAGACCGGAAACATGCATAGCGAAGTTCTGCAACGTGAAAATTAAATTTTAATTTTGTAACCAAGCAACCATTATTTCTAAGCAGTGCCGCTACATACACTATAAGCAAATTGCACTTGTATAAGTATATATTATTACACTTATGTAATTTTGTCCGTAGAACTGAATGGCCAAGTCGCCGGAGTCGTATTGGGTTATCAGAACTGGGTAAAATTTTAAGTAATCTCAAGAATGAAAAAAGATATCGACCTGGAATCAGCGCTTTAAAATGTATCTAAGTACATACAAAATCATCGATCTTTAAACTAATAGATGCAGCGTACGAGCAAAACGCTTGTCCCGCCATAACGGTGCAGACACAGTATCTCTATCCTTCAACAGTACGGAAGTTAAGAAAAACGCGGCAAAATAAAAAATTTGATTTGTCCCTAACTTGTTATATTTGGTGCATAATCGCTAAGAGTATAGGTTTAATTTTTTTGTGCATAATTCGTTTTATTATATATTTTTAATACAAAATATTATATACAAATTATATTATAGGGGACAAGTAATAATTAATAAGAACTTACATATGAAATGACACAGCTGAACCGCGTACGTACTGTTGACTGCACGAAATACACCGTTTCCCCATTATTTTGTCGCATACACACCTCACAACACATATACGTATATATTGTCAAAAATAATTGTAAATGTTCTCCAAAAAAAGTAAATATTACACAAACAGTCACGAAACGACAAATGTAGCTTTTGACAACTAATTAGTGATCAGTGATAGAGAGCGATGTATAGAGGTTTACATATGACTGAAAAAGATGTACAATGAGTACGAACGCATGCGCAGTATACTTTAACTGAGAATTTCCGTACTGTTGAAGGACAGAATATATATCTCTATCCTTTTATGTTGGAGCAATATTCTAACAATAAATGAATAGGAGGCACTTGATCCATTAGTTTAAAGGTCGATGTACAAAATGGAGTTTTGAAATTTTTGAAGTTTTCGGAGAAAATGGGAGTATTGGGTTTTACATAGTTAATACTAGTCCGGCACATATACGACCCTTTGGGATTTAATGTGTTACGGTCATATTATAATTCAAACTATACATAAATCAAGTTTCTTTCGCCCCAAAATTGGAAGAGGCGAAATGATCCTCCCCCAAATAGTAAGATTATGATACAGAAGTGAAAAAATATTAAGGGAGCGTCATCCCCCGTGTCCCGTTGGCAGTGTGTAGGTAGCACAAAGAACCCATTTTAATATAAAAATATGTTAGCATAAAGACAGCGGATCATGCTACAGTTTTGGTTTTCTGCTCCATTAAAATGCTAATGTCAGCGTGTTTTATCAAAGAACAAATGCCCCATCACTGACGCTATGACATGAGCAAATAAGCGACAATTGTTTGGGGAGATACCAACGCGCAAGTTTTGTTCAAATAGATGAAAAAAAAATATCACCAGTTATCGTGTGAAATGGGAAAACGTTTTCCTCTACATATTTTTTGAATGGGGTCCTCCATCACATTCACAAACAAATTGGAACAAGAATAATAAAAATCTATGAAGGGGAAAATTTTGAATGTCCGTTACTAGGAAAACAATACGCTGATGGTCTTTGTTGACCGTTACTATCAGCGAACGTTCGGGTTGTGCTTGCAAATTTGTTCTCGTGCGATATGGGCATCATATCCACTCTTGTTATGGGGTCCCGTGGCCGCGTGTCTGGTCGCGAACCCGGGGGAACCGGGTTCGATCCCGACAAGCGCCAAATATTTCCAATTTTAAATGGCACAAAAGTGACTCCTGTGGTGCATTCTCTACACCAGCTATGAGTGCCCGTGAGGTGAGGCCTGGTAAGCGCCCACACGGTAAAATATATCGTCATCATTACCGATGTCTACATGTGTTGTAGATACTGGCACACGCAGAAATGGGTAATATGCCGTGATCTTCGAGCATATACTGACTAGAGAAGTAATTCCCTATACCAATGTACATGATGAAGTGATCGGAAGACATGTAGGCGGGGGGCCGGAAGTCATAGTGAATTGCGGGCAGTGTTTTGTTGTGTTATATGTCACTGCTTGTCATTGTACTACAACCAAACCTTGTTTTTTGCGTGTAGTTTGTGAGTATATCTCGGAGTATATCAACTTGTAATGAAAAATACAAAGAAAGTAAGGATATTTCGTTTCATGTGTAAGTAACTGGAATTTTTTGTACAAATAATATATTAAACAAAGCGTAACTTTTAGGTTTCCTACTAATAATGACGTAAGAGTAACGAGACTGAAATTTATTGGAAATAAAGGTGATTTACATATTTCAAAAGCAGCAATTAGTCATTACTTTGTAAAAAAGGTAGTACAAATATTAAGATAATACGCAGTCCGCAATACACCACGGCTTCAATAAGCAGCTCGCAATACACCATGGCTTCCGTATGTGTTCCGATCAAAACAAACACCGTAAGGCGGCCTCTAGTCAGTATATGCTCGAAGGCCGTGATGATATATTTATTTATTTATCCACTCTTGTTGTTCAAACTACTATTCTGAAATTCTCTCATTAATGATAAACAGAACAATTATTTTGACAATAATGTCAATATGGCAAATATTCCAATAATTTGCTTTATTTCTCTCTATTATTTTAAAATAAAGTAAACCGTGTAAGAACGATACACATACGTTATTTGTATGTTATTTGTATGTTAGTTACCAGCCTGCTTTTGTATATTACTTAATTTATTATATTATTAAATTATAAAACGTTTCCTCATTTTTCTAATTTTGATCGATATCCTGTGTACATTTTCTCTTTACTTTGTTAGTTTGTCGTAGGTGTACAGTTCTAGTTTACATCAAAAGCAAATCCTCTGGCTAGCAAATTACGAACAAATTACCATACTAAATTTGTTTTAAACTTCGTTTTACTAATCCTAGTAATGAACAAAGTAAAAACAAGTTATTCGGAATTAAAAATTACCTTGAAATTATTAAAACGTTAAAATTTCAAGTCATTTTAATTTAAAATTGTCAGCATTGTTTAACAATAATAACAACTCGTTTTAGGGTTCTATTCTAAAGTTTTGAGAAAAAAGTTAGACCTCTTCACCAATTAGAAAGATTTTTTTTTATTGAAATGTTAACATATGTGGTTGTTGCTATAAAATATGGAGTTGCGAAATATAATTTACATTACTGATAGGGGATCATTATTTTCAATGCGACGCAGTCTGTCCCATTTGTCTCTGGAAGATGTTATTAAATTTACTTCCCGGATCGTCAGAAATATTCTTGTCTGTAACTGTTGTTTGTTTTGGTATTCCTAGCCATTATTGTATATTTTTTGGCTAAGAAATAGTCGAAAGTCTTCAATCAGTCCAACATGAGAAATATTTGAGGGGATTACACGGTCTCTCTCTCTTTTCTATAAAATATTGGGACGTAGTCTATTTGGTTACATTATTTCTCTTTCGAAATTTCAAATCATTTCTGACCAAAGTTCTGCTAACAGTCATTTTTAAATTTCTAAATTGTCTAGTTAATTTGTTCAATGACGTTCTAATTTTGTCTTGAGAATTTTGAAAGAGTCTGCTGATTCAATTTGGGGGCAAAAGTTCGGGTCGCCCACTTTTTGGTAAATTAATACATACTACACCTTCTTCAAATGCCCGTACAGTTCGGAATAGTCGCCTGTTCAATATTTTGATCCCCAAAATCGTTAACAATTTCGCATTTCGGCTATATGTCTAACTAATCTATAGGAAAATTTGCGTATTTAAAGTTAGTATAACATATTTCAATATATGTTATATTAATATTTTTTCTACAGTATATACAAAGTAGGCGCTTGCGCTCGCTTTTGTCAACGCAAAATGTCACTTTGACGTTCATGCGTGACAAAGTAAAAAAATCTGTTGTGGCCAGCACAAGACCTCTTGCCATTTCCATATTAGGCTATATAAGTATTGTACTGCACTTCGCTTTCGAACCGTCGTTTTATAACAAAATATTACAGAACTTTACCCAAATATTGTTTTTTATTGTATTTAACATGTCTTCTGCACACATATAATTCTAATTATATATATTTTTCATTGTATGAGGAAGTTTCTAAATGTCAGAGATTGTTCCAATTCATTAACCAGATTGGCGGTATTTCTAATGGATATATGCATTTTACCACAATGTTACCTAAAATTTCAAATATTTAATTAATAAAACAATAAGAAAAATTAAATATACTTCCCAGAAAAAGCTATCAGAATGTTACTAAAACTGTTGATATTTGACAATGACATGTGTCATCTTATAAACATTGGAATTTATCAACTGGTTTCCTTAGTGCCTTAGCCTCTGCGATTAGTGTACTCTATAAATTATAGTGTCTTTATCTCTAAATCTATGAAAGATGTAATAAAAATTTTAAGTGCATTAGATGGAGAATTTTATGTTCTTCAATATTTAATAAAAAAACTCCCAAAAAATTATATTTAGTTAAATTTTTCTAAGAAACTACTACTTCCGGTTGTTCAATTGTTACCAAAACCTTTTCAGCTCTTCCCAGGAATGTAAGATTGAGGAAACTGCAGTTAAATATTTTTTAAGTCTTATAGTTTTTGAGGTATCGTGTCTACAACATCCAGACATTCACACACACATACACACATAAACACATACACACATCCACACACACACACACACACACACACACACACATACATCATTTTAAAAATGTTATAATCGGATTTTAGGGACCATAAATCGTGCTTATTCAATAAAATCTGGATATGCCAATTTTAGCATTAATCCAATACCTCTCTTAGCGAGAGGTAAAAAACGGCCGTTGTCCGAATTTCTAACTATAAAATGTTAAGACAAGTCATTTGTTTATATTTTTAATGGGAACGTTTAGTTGGGAACTAATGACGATGTAGATATGACTTCCCTGTCGATATATTACATAACCAAACAAAATGTCGTATCGCTGTGTAAAGGAATACAGAAATAAACTAGGGCATTCATTTACAAAAACGAAAGTAAAAAATGCTTAGCTTATACTGAAGCAATAGCTCAAGAATAATGGAAAATAACAATAAATTAAAATTTAAAAATATAATCGTTATTTATTGAGTAGTAGTGTAAGTAGGTACAAAGTGTACATTTTATTATTTTTTGTTATGGTGGAGGACTCCATGGCGAGTGGAAAAAATCTTGTGTGTGTTTCTTCGAGTGCAAATGGATATTGTCGATTTTGCGCTCTAAATACACAAATAGCTATTAATCTACTTCAAATTTATTTCTTTTTAATTTACAAAAGTAGAAAACTATTTCTTCGAAAACTATCATTGACCTTTTTTTCAAAATAAACCAATCAGTTGTACTCGTTCATTGTTTTGAGATTTGGATCTTAAAAAAATTCAATAAACCCATCTATTTGTTGACCTTGCAAGTGAATCTTAAAGTCTGATATGTGATCAGACGATCACGAATCTCAAATCACGATCCACGATCCAATAAACCTTCTCTGCAGGAACGCCGTTCAATCTCACAACGTTTACGTTATGTCTGCGTCTGCCTGCTGCCTGCTGAGTGGAGTGGCTAGTTGAACATTTGCTAGCGGCATGCGTTTCTCGCTTGTTCCTTTACTGTTTGCTCTCAACCCAATATTTGTGTTTGAAGAACATCGGATATTCAATACACTGCTTTTCTTTTTTTTCAAAGCTGCACCCGAAAGATAAATTTGAAATGAAATGATTTAGCTGCTTTAGACATATTAGCAGTGAAGAATTTTTATTTTTAGTTAAGAAGATAAAAGACTAACAGGAAGTATATGAAAAGAGAAATGGGTGAAATTACAAATCAATAAGATTTGACTATACAACTCATCGGAAAATGGACGAATCAGATATCTCAATTCTTTTTATTACGCTGTATAATATCGGATATTTGTATTACTAAGTTGTGTTTCGCGAAAGACAACGCTTGGCGTAGTTTGGTCAAAGATAAATGAATCGAATGTAATCATCACCCATGAAATAAAAATCAAGTAATATTTTTGACAATTCGTAAAAATTGGTTGATTGCAGGCGGCTGACACCTCAATAGTTTTCTAATTGCAAAGTAGTAGTTCCACACTGCGTCACCAGTCCGCAGGATAGCGCTAGTAACCAAATTAATTTTTTGCCCTCCTGAAGTGTAATGGGAACTTTACAATTGTATACACAGCAAGTGTAACCTACATTTTACGCTTACTGTGTTGTAACTTGTCTAACTATGCGGTAAAATAATCAAAATACACTGGACGTTTATGGGCATTTAGAAAAGAAATCATCTTTACTATAATAAAGTTCATGTAAAAAAGTACTACCTACTTAAGTAATTTTTTTACTTTATCATTTCCTATATTTAAAATTAATTTATATAAACCAAACTCACGGTAGCGACATCTGTCATTATTGTAAAAATCCGCCGTTACCGACATAGTCACCGATCGATATACCTGTCAAATACGCGAGCATTGCTGAAATGTCAAATATCGACACCTACCTATTATTTATTACGAAGAAAACATGAGCAAATAAATATATTATCAGTCATAAACAACGTCTATTATTACAGATATTTTTTTGCTAGAAGAAGTACTCTAATGAAGGTAAGTAAAATCAAATTTGGAAATTGACTTAACCCCAGTATTTTAAACTAACCCTTTTCAGAGGTACAACCTATCTCATTGAAAAAAGTGATTTTCATTATCGTCGGCCAAAAGATTTGATACAATTCTCGTGCGTGAAGTATTTTACAGTGCTCCAGCTAATAAGGCAGTCGCCTTAAGGGCTCGTGCCTTAAACAAAGCTGTCGCGCTGTAAAATACAACTTACACGCACTCGAATGTAAATAACTACTTCGGAAAGTCCGTTGTTTGAGTTTGAAAGTTTACATGTAGTTGAAAAAAAGTCGAAAAAAAGTGAATATAAAATAATAACAGAAAATTTGACATATTAAATTTTAAAGAACATAAATACCGTGAGTATTTTTTAACGTGAAACATTGGGTTTGTCATATCCATGGTTACGACTTGACATTTGATTGACAGCAATGTATTTGCCCGTTCCATTTAAAATGAAACATAGGGAACGAATTTGACATTTAATAAGACGTCAATAGAGGTTAATTTTGTTTAAATAATTGTACCTGTTTTCTAAATTAAAATTAGGTTTAGAAAAAATATGGTGTGCACCTTGTGCCCGAGTGGTTTTATGACTCGGCTAAATTTCTTACAATATTTAAATATAATACTTCTGTCAAATTCATTCCCCATGTGTCAAATCGTAACTTATAGGAAAATTTAACGGTTATCTGTCATATTGACAAGATGTCATTAGAGGTTAATTTTGTTTAAATAATTACACCTGTTTTCTAAAAATTAAATTTAGATGTAAAAAAAAATACTGTGTGCACTTTGTGCCCGAAATATGTTTAGTTCTCTCGAGTTGTTTTCTGACTCCGCTAAATTTGCAAAATTAATTATCCAGAAATCAAGATTTCTTGACAAGAAATCTTGATGATACTTGTCTTGTCTTGGGAAATAAAAAATACTTCTTGTCTTTGTCTTGTCTTGCTTTCAAGACAAGATCAAGAGTATATCTTGATATTTGTGAAGCACTACAGAGGACTGACGGAATACTTTTCAATGTTATTGAAAATAAAATGGCAACCGGTGAATTGGTCAAACAGAAATATTACTACGGAAAGATGAATAAAAGCGCTAATTTTTAAAATTATAAACAAAATTGTTTAGGTGTGTTAAGTTATTTCTGAAATCAGTGTGATGTTTATGTTGATGTGACATGTTTCTCAACTGAAATGACCGATAGAGGCGCTGCAAGCACTTTCAATATGGCGGATGCATGACGGTAGGTGTACAATCTGTCACTTGTCATATGATACAATTTTGCTTGTGTTTCTTCAAAATGAAGCTAAGTATTGTTCAGATATTTGACTTTCTAAATGCTACTCATCATTCTAGGATTATTGTTGAAGGTATGATTGTATATAATGTTCATTTATTACTTTATTTAAAATATTAATCTTGTAAACAGGCAAAGAAGTTCTGAATGCGAATCACATTATATTATGCGGAATTACCGATAGTTATCGAGAAATTATAAATGTAACATCACTCTGTCTTCAAAAAAGTGCTCTGTAGTCACAAAGATGGTACAGCACTTTTTTTAATTTTCCGTTGAGAAGGAATTTCTAAAAATTTAAATAATCATAAATATGTTTCAAATATAATTATTAATAATATTACCTGGAAGAATAAAGTCACTGTCTTATCGAACATACTCTCATATACTTGGAAATTTGTTTTCCAGAACGTGAAACATACTTCCAAACTCCAATGTTTGTTGAATACCTGCATTTGTGGTTATACTCACTTTATTTTTACCTATTTTTGGAAAAATGTGGAAACTTAAATGAGTTTCCCTACTCATAAGCGAATGACAGCCGTATACACAACATATAATATTGCTTTTACCGTGTTTTACAACATTCATTTTCGTATAAAAGAAATACTTTTAAAAAATGCATGCTAACATTATGCTGTATTTGATCGCACCTACCGTCATGCACTAGTTCAAAATTTAGTCACCAGATGTCATATCGATGCTCTACAGTTGTCAATAAATAAGTATAACTAAGATAGTACCATCTTGAAAATTAAATTTATGACGTGTTAGACAGTGATGTTTAATATAACGCACTATATTCTGTGTTACGATTGCTTCCAAGATATTGATGTTGGTGTATTCTTTTTTTTAGGGGTTGTGTTGTCTTACCAACGTAAGTTTCTTCGCAATTTGACAATAAAAATATTTAGTTGTTATTTTTAAAATAAGCTTTGATCGTTTATTCTTATTTACTTACCGCCTTGCCTCCTGATTGGTAAATAATCATAATCATTTACCGATCAGTAATTTGTAAACATAACATACCGGTTTTGAAACCAATTCGGTAAACATTAAAAAAGAAAGATCATGCAAAAAATACTCTAATGGCACAGAATTAATTTATTTTACGTTCCTTCGTACAAAAAGAGATAATTTTATATTCAACATTCCTTTCAAAATTATACTAACTTTTGCACTAATTTGGGAACAGTTGCAGCATAATTTACATAAAAACATTTTAATCTCTAAAAACAAATCCCAACTTTTAGGACGTGTTCGACACAAACAATTATTCTCTTCCGGCTTAAAATATAAAATATGCATATTCATTTAGAATACATTATCTCTTTTTCAAATAATACACGCGCTCACGCGCACCACACAGAGTGTAAAAACCCACGCAATGCGACTTGTGACCCCACTGAGGTCAGAGACAGAGACAAAGTTCTCTAAAACTAAAACCAAAGTTTGACTTTTATAAACTTAGTATTAAATCAATGTTAACAAGAGCGAATAAGTTGATGCTGAAGGTCGGAATCCTCCGAAGGCCGGGGGCTTTATTGTCTTGTTATTCGATCCATCAACATCAAAGAGGAAAACAAACAACTAATTTGGCGAACAAGAAAAAGGTGACAATAAATTCTGTATTGGAAATCGATGATAATTTTGTTTTGTAATTTGGAAACGTATAGACAAGCTCAACAAATCATATTCATATGTATTTTTTTTTCCTTTGTATTTTTCACCATTTTTAATATTTAATTGTTTTCTTGTGTTCCAATTTGTAGTAGGGAACTCGTGCGTTACTAATATTTTCATTCTCATTATTGTAATCAAATTGGGTGAGATTCAGTGGGTTGTATTAGCGTGTTTTAAGCTAAAACAGTTCTTTGTCAAAAATATTTTGGCAACTTTGTAATACCTGTCAGAAAAAAGTGAGAGACCAAAGGATCAAATAAAGAAAAAAATATTATTAATAGAAGTAAGAAAGCCATATAATTACGATAAAAAAAGTACAAATATTAAAACTGATCAAAACGGGGATTGAGATATTTTAAAATTCATTAACATTCAGGTATGAAATTTGACACATAAAATTTGACATATTTCTAACCTAATGTTGCTATTTTTTTTTGCAAGTTTCCTTTTACACCTTCCATTTACAATTATACTTCTTCATTTGAATAAAGGATATCTGTATTACTTTTCCCTGCGGTAAAATTTCTATATCACAATTGAATCTCATTGATAGATTTGGGAAAT
Source organism: Ophonus ardosiacus (assembly GCA_943142095.1). Taxonomy (NCBI): domain Eukaryota; kingdom Metazoa; phylum Arthropoda; class Insecta; order Coleoptera; family Carabidae; genus Ophonus; species Ophonus ardosiacus. Next base: position 36,719,050 of record OW964832.1, on the reverse strand, counting down.
ATTACAATGTTGCCATATACTTAATACAAGCTTTAATACAGACTTTAATACAACCCACTGAATTCCACCCATTATCTTTATTGTAATAGGACAATTTTTGTAGTAATCAAAATTCTTAAAAAAAATCTGATGTGGCCAACTTAGTATCTCCCGCTATTTAATTTTTATTAATTTAAATACATACCTACATATTTACTAATTCTGCAGACTATATAAGTTCCTTTGTATATAATTATTGTTTTATTTACTATTTTCTTTTTAAAATGTCACCATAATTAATTTGAAATGATTAGTATTTTGACAGTGACATTTATTTGTCAGTTACATACATTTGAAATATGAATTGTTTAACAAAGAAATTGATAAATAGGTCTTTGGACTTATAAATTAGATTATTTTATAAATTTTTATATAAAATAAAATTTAATAATCTTTAATTTTTATAATAACATAAATTGGGAAAGAATAACATGTATTTTTCGAAGGTTTCAAAATTTTTGATTGATAGTATTAGAGTTAGAGCACACATGCACACACATACACACACACACATACACACACGTACACGCATATACATGGATATCATCGTGAAAATGTTAAAATTGAATTCTAGGGATCTTAAAACCTGGTCATATAAGAGATATAATCATATAATCAGCATATTAATTGCAGTCTTGAAAGAACGTGCATTGTTATTATACAGAATGATTAAAAATGGCTGAAACGTACCGCTCCATACGTATCTGCCATTTTTTTGCCACTTACTTAGTGTGACAGTATTATTATTACTGGCTGTCACAAGGATAATCTCAAAAACCATTTACTTTACGTTCACCTGAACGAAAATATGCTTCAAGAAGAAATTTATGTTCATTACGTAAAAGCCATAATGAAATGAGATTAAATATTTTTCACGAAGGTATGCGAAACAAATATGAATTAAATCGATGTACGGCAATGATATTAATCAATTGTCATACACCTGTCATCATCTGTCATATGTGGAATACAGTTTTGATGAATTATGGCAAATTGAAATAAATTTTTGACATTTTAAAACAGACGTAGTCAAGTAACCTTTATTCTTTTTTCGTAATACCATACTGTTATTATGACATAACAGTACAAATAATTACGACAATTCGCCAATAAACAGAATGATCAATGATGTCAACGTTCAATCACCCTAGATTCATAAATATTGATCTATTTCATAGCTCATTACACCTATTTAAAAACAATGTAACAACTATTTTAAAAGAACTGTAAAAACCAACTATATTCATATTGGCTGGTAGTGCGAGCTCGGTTTTAACTAAAATGCTGTTTTAAGAAATGTCAAATTTCATTATTTAATAATAAAAATAAATAATATGAAATTTATCATAATATGATTTTTAAGCAGAACATAGTTTGTATTCAAACAAATATTTTTTAAAAAATCGTTCTTTAAACATAAAGGTGAAATTAAATATTGATATTTGAATTTGACTTTTCTAAAAACAGTGTTTTAGTTAAAACCGAGCTCGCACTACCAGCCAATATGTATATAAAATTACAAATTATCATAAGCACTTATATACTGTAAAAATTTATCTGCGAGAAACTGTAATTGGTATATATGTACTGTTGTTTCTCTTACACAATAAATAAATAAATAAATATATAAAACAAAAATGAAAATATGGAAATAACGGCCTAGGCCGTTATTTTTATAACAGTCGCCTACAATTAAGGATCAGGGGTTCCTAGAAAAATAACAGCATATTGATGGACTGTTGTCTAGGAGAATTTATAAATTAACCAAAAAGATGTTCAGTATGACAGATATAGAAAAATTTTATTATTCCTAAATGTTTAAATTTTATGTTATTACGAAAAATCTTGAACGCCACACGGCCGATATGCAAATAACGAACTCGACTGATTATAAACCTCAGTCAAGTCCGTTATTTGCCTCATATCGGCCTATTGACTTTAATAACTATTTTTTCACTCTGTGTTATAAATCTAAATCAATAAATAGATATTCTTTAAATATTGATCCACAAAATTGCTTTTGGATATGCTTTGGTTTTTGGCAAAGAGAGAATGTAAAACCTTTATGACCACCATTTTCGACATTTTAATATCGGTTGATATATCTGCGAATTTTGTTTATACCATAATTCTTTTTTATTGCACATAAAAGGCGATATATTTTATTTCATTTGAGGGTCGTGGTTAAACGTCATAGCACGAAGCAACGCATTTTAGTACAACAACATTTGCTTTTCTGCCAACGAATATATAGCGTTTAGATTTTCAGGATTGAAAAACGGTTCGCTGAATCCAAGTCAAGTGGTTGTAATTTTTTATATGGCCATAAATACTTTTATTTCTTGTCAGCTAGTTTGATATTAAGAGGAAATTCAGTTTTTGAATGACGCAAATAAGAAGCTTTTGTTATGAGCGTATACAGAGTGTTAATTAAAAAGCGGACCAAAGGCGTTTAACATGGGAAATCAGTTTTCCTTCCGATTTAATATTACTCAAAAATGTTTCAAATAAATGCTATGGTATAGAGAATTAAATTCTATACGTAAATCACTAATCAGATTTTATTTTACAAATTTGATATTTTATAAATATTGCTAATTTGTAGTAAAGTCTGTTCGCTCCTAGCTGAAACAAGCCGATATTTTATTACCACAAACAAATAGAAAATCCTCAGGTAGTGTGGAACAGGGACGTATTCGAAATCTGCATAAGTAAGGGAAAATGTCAGTATTACAAGTATACAGTTATACTCGTCAAAAAATAATCAAATAATGGCAACTTTCCTTCACACTTTTTACAGGCTTAGGACTGTCAGGGAAATATATACAAACAAAACATGTAAACTGAGTTAAGACGGAAGAAAACCGGGATTATAAAGGAACGAAATTCAATCAAGGGTGACTTAAATGAATAGTAGATTAAATAATTCCTAGAAATTATGATGATGGCCAAACCCGAAAACAATATCATTAGCCGAAAACGTCTTTCCAGGTAATTGTTAATTATACCTATTCAATGATAATACCTAGCTGTAAATACATTTCAAAATAATTTCAAAAAATTCTCTTAAAAATTTACAAACGCATATATCAAAACGAACTGAATACAATCCTTGTTCAACACTCCATTTACAACTGACCGCCGTTTGATGAACAAAGGCTCAAGAAAGTGATTTATGGTTTGTGATAATAACTACTGGGGTAATAAATTATCGGCTTGTTTCAGCTAGGAGCGAACAGACTATAATTGCCATGGAATTTAAACAAAATGACAAAGAAATGCATATCGTTTGGATTCTCAGAATTTTGATTTTGCAGGTTATAAAATAAAAATAAATGAAATCTGTGCAATGATTTAGATGTAAATTAGGAACACAAAATATTTTCACGGACTTAGGTGTAGAATATAATTATCTGTAATTTTTATTTAAAAATCGAATATCTGACAGTTCAAGCGGTATGCATTTCTTTGTAATTTTATTCCATGGTTATCACTACAAATCAGCTATGCATAATAAAATCTGATTAGTGATTTAGGTGTAGAATTTATTTCTTTACAATATTTATTTGAAACATTTTTATCTTAAATTAAATATGAAGTTTTGCACAATTAAGTAAGACTGAATTCGTGATGCATAGTCCAAAAAAAATGCCCAGATTTAGTTTTGAACACATAATAATTATTTATAACAGCTTGTATTTTCCGGGACATCAAATTAAGGAAATTATCGATGTTTTTGTGGCTTATAGATAATTGTTTGGAATTATTAATATTAGTCTTGTAGAAAGAAGGGACAGTTGTAAATCGGCGGAATTCCCGCTAGTATAAAATGATTTAATTCAATATCTTTGTTAATTATTTACAAATTAATTATATATTCTACACTTAACTTTTAAAAACTTAATTATTTGTGTTTAATATTCATCATTTTTTTTTTTCGGGTTCGATCCCGACTGACGCCAAATATTTCCAATTTTAAATGGCAGAAAAGTGACCCCTGTGGTGCACTCTCCACGCCAGCTATGAGTGCCCGTGAGGTGACGCCTGGTAAGCGCCCACACGGTAAAATATATCGTCATCATTACCGATGTCTACATGTGTTGTAGATACTGGCACACCCAGAAATGGGTAATATGCCGTGATGATATATTTATTTTATTTTATTTATTTTTTATGTTTTCAATATGGTCAGTAAATTGAAATCTCTGTTTAATGAATAAGTAAATATTTTTAGTTTTATTTAAGTGTTACTGATTAATATACTTATGAATAAAAAATAAATAGGTTTAGAAAAAAGTATCAATTTTTGAGGACCAGCCTATGATTAACATATTAACAACCAACAATCTATAATGCCTTTAGACAACATTCTAAATCATCCCTGTATATTGTACAGTGTAATGTAAAACAAGCTTTATACTTACCGAAGTACAAGAAAATGGTTCCATTCATTATTAATGGAATTGTCAGACGCAGAGCATCTAATAAATAATTTCAAAAACATTTTGCCTTCAGGTTTATTTTTAAGTAATATATTAATAGCATCCATAAAATTCTTTCTTTTCATCTAGCTAAACTTTTTCGCCCAAAACAAAACAAAATAATAAAAATAAAAACACCGCGTGAACATCTGTAAAAACAAAATCTGTTTACACAATGAAATTATTCGTTCAATTACAGCGTATTATTTATTTTCTCGCTTCATTCGTTTACCATTATTAGGCTTTTAAATGAGATGTATGGTGAGTGTTAAACATTTTTCATTGGAAAAGTTATAAAAAGAGCAAAAGTACCGTCAGACCTTTTTAATTTGCCAATCAAAAGTTTGCGAAAATGAACTTCATTAGAACAAGATAGACATGGAAATATGCATTTAAGCACTATTTTTTCTTTTATTTGTCAGATAATGTTAAATATCCACTTACTGACTAAAATGAAATGATTTGAAAAAAAATCTGTTGTGGTCAGCACAAAACCTTCCGTCAATTTGATGTATTTTGTACATATCCTATACCAAAAGTTCCTTGAAAAAGATTCTATATATCCTGTATCATTGTAACAAGAACACACTATTTTTTACATAACCATACTGAAAGTTCCTTTGAAAAGATTCTAAAATCTAATAAAATTTTAAAACGAATACGAACGTACATTATGTATTGCACTTAACACTTCCTCCTACTTCAACTTTTCCCTATTTTATTAGAAGTCGCTGTTTCTTACTCTTCTTTTCTACTCATTCCTGTCCAAAGCACCTTCGTGACATAGGTCTTTCTCTCTCAAATCTTCTGCTATACAGTCCTTCCATCTTGTCTTTTGCCTTTCTCGTACTTCTGGCATTATAAGTTCCTATCTTGAGGCGAGGCCGCAAATGCAAGTCACTGGCGAGGGACACTCTGTCACTTACATCACTTTCAGGTCATATACTTTCCACTTTGGTTTTGCACTTGATACTGACATCTGTCAATTAGAATTTTTTGAATATACATATCTGCTGTTTCCATATTTTTTTCAAAGCAGACTGATTTTTGAAAGTTAACCTCTGTTAATCTCTCTATAACTTTATATTTATTGAATATGAAGGAAAATGTATAATCAAATCTTACAGAGAATAAAATTTTCTTTCATATTAATGATCATAAAATGTTGAAAAATGATATTTAACTGGGTTTTTTCCAGAAAAACTGTTAAGATCTTCAAATAAGGGTACTTCCGGTTGACCAATTATAACCAAAATCTAATCAGCTCTTCATATGGTTGTAAAGAAGAGGAATACGAAAGAATCATAATTTTTAGAATTGTAGTTTTGGAGTTATCGTCGGAGAAAAATTTGTCACACACACACACACGGACACACAGACACACACACAGACAGACACACACACAGACACACACACACACATACAGACATCAATGTAAAATTAGTAAAATCGTATTCTAAGGATCTTAAAACGTGCTTATTCATTGAAAACTCACAACCGAATTTTTTGACCAAAAACAATACCTTCCTTTTGACGGAAGGTAAAAATGTTATGTGGCCAGCACACTTAACAGTGAAATTTTTTCTCTATTGGCAATATTTAAATATAAATAAATATATCTTCACGGTATATTACCCATTGCTGGATGTGCCAAACTACTTTAATATATCGTACCCCCGCGAGAATAGTGACACAAGTCAAAATTTAGAAATTCTAAGTTCATCAGATAAAATTGGTCAAAAATATGCTTCTAATAATCAGGAATAGTGACATAAATCAAGATTATATTTTTCGAGAGATGGAGCTAATGTCATTTCGTTTCGAGCTAATGTAAGTAACTTTACATTCGAGAACTGTCTTCTTTAATTTAAGTTTTACGCAAAACTATTTTTTGGACTTGTGTCACTCTTCTCGCCGGGGTGCGATATGCAGATATCGGTAATGATGACATATTCGTACCGTGCGGGCGTTTACCAGGCGTCACCACACGGGCACTCAGTGCTGGCGTGAAGAATGCACCACAGAGGTCACTTTTGCGCCATTTATACCCGTCTGCACCGCTTGTAATTAAATTCTTAAAATTTTAACAGTAAGATTTAACAACTCATTTGACATTTTATTTCGATACGATATTGTCAATTTAAACATCAGTTAAAATTTAACTAGAAGCGGTGCAAACGGGCAATGAAATTCGAAATAATTTTGGTATTGGTTGGGATCGAACGCGGATTCCCAGATTCGCGACTAGACACTCACGCACACGGCTACGTTATGTCAATATTTAAAATATTTTGAATTTTGAATAGCAAACAATTTCCTTATATTTTTTTATCTCTAAACTTGAAAACAAATTTGCAATCAAATTTGTAGAGAATGAAATTTTTATTAACATTTATAATAAATATAAAATGTCAAAAATCGATGTATAAACGAGGAATAAAAAAATCTGTTGTGGCCAGCACAAGACCTCTCGCCATTTCCATATTAGGCTATATGTACTGTATTGCACTTCGCTTTCGAACAGTCGTTTCGTTTTATAACAAAATATTACAGAACTTTACCCAAATATTGTTTTTTATTGTATTTAACATGTCTTCTGCACACATATAATTCTAATTATATCTATTTTATATCATTTTCATGTCAAATATTGTTCCAATTTATTAACCAGATTAACGGTATTTCTGATGGATATATGCATTTTACCACAATGTTACCTATAATTCCAAATATTTAATTAATAAAACAATAAGAAAAATTAAATATACTTCCCAGAAAAAGCTTTCACAATGTCACTAAAAATGTTGATATTTGACAATGACATGAGTCATGTTATAAACATTGGAATCTGTCAACTGGTTTCCTTAATGCCTTGGCCTCTGCGATTAGTTCACTCTATAAATTATAGTGTCTTTATCTCTAAATCTATACTAGATATAATAAAATTTTTAAGTGTATTAGATGGAGAATTTTATGTTCTTCAATATTTAATAAAAAAAATTCCCAAAAAATTATATTTAGAAGAATTTTTCTAAGAAACTACTACTTCCGGTTGTTCAATTGTTACCAAAACCTTTTCAGCTCTTCCCATGAATGTCAGATTGAGGAAACTGCAGTTAAATATTTTTTAAGTCTTATAGTTTTTGAGGAATCGTGACTACAACATCCAGACATACATACATACACACACACATACACACATTCACACACACACACACATACAGACATCATTTTAAAAATGTTATAATCGGATTCTAGGGACCTTAAATCGTGCTTATTCAATAAAATCTGAATATGCGAATATTAGCATGAATCCAATACCTGTCTTAGCGAGAGGTAAAAAATGGGTTTTCTCTATATATGTATATTGGATTCAAGTTAAAAATCGCATATCCAGATTTTAGTGAATAAGCACGTTTTAACGTCCCTATATTTCGATTATAACACTTTTACGATAATGTCCGTGTGCGTGCGTGTATGTGTAAAACAAAATTCTCCATCTAAAACACGTAAAATTTTTATAATATCTTCTATAGATTTAGAGATAAAGAAAGTATAATATGTAGAATAATTTGTTCAGATTACGAAAACGAAACCAGTTGTCCTATTCAAATGTTTGTAATTGAGAGATAAATTTCAGTGTCAAAAATTATCAGTTTTACTGACATTACTGAAAGCTTTTTCGGGGAAGTACATTTAATATTTCTTATTTAATTATTAAATAAATGTATGGGGTCAAGTGGCCGTGTGCCTGAGTGTCTGGTCGCGAACCCGGGGGAACCGGTTTCGATCTCGACAGACGCCAAATATTTCCAATTTTAAATGACACAAAAGTGACCCCTGTGGTGTACTCTCCACACCAGCTATGAGTGCCCGTGCGGTAACGCCTGGTAAGCGTCCACAGGGTAAAATATATCGTCATCATTACCGATGTCTACATGTGTTGTAGATACTGGCACACCCAGAAATGGGTAATATGCCGTGATGATATATTTATTTATTTTATATTAAAAATTGTAGGTAGGTATGCATATTAATAATATATAAATATGTATATCCTTAAAGAATATAGCCAATGAATTGAAACCATCTTAAACATTTTAGAAGAGTAAGACAAGTTTCCTTATAGAATGAAAGAAAAGATATAATTAGAATTATTTGTGTGTACAAGAAATGTTAACAAAGCGGAAATGGCGAGAGGTATTGTGCTGACCACAACAGATTTTTTTTTTTGAATTGACTATAATGGGTTCTTAACCATTTATTCATCTATCTATTTGGTATTTAATATTTCAATACTTACTATGACAGCAGTTTCACTTTTTCTGAAAATATTTTGAAAATATATCTTAGAGGTTGACATTTATTAGATATTCATATATACACAATACATCTCTGAATACATCTGAAAGATTTAGAAATTTTCACATATACGTACATTATGATAAATATTTCATATTTAATGTGAATCAATAAATACTATTCCATATAAAAATTAAATCCACAAACACACTGTATAAAATTAGCCTTCCGCATATTCATCATTTCTCCATACTAAAATAATTTGACTATAATTTTTATGTAGTTATAACAGTAAGTATACGTGTTATTATCTCGTTACAGATTTAAATTAAACACATGCCATACTTATAAATAAGTTTTGGTCCATACACTAAAGAAAAGTAAAACTTGCCGTTAATACGTAAAAAGTAAAAGTGTAATCAGTCTAATAAAAAATATGTATCCATTTTCATCTAGACATTATTATTTATGTATATAAGATGTTTTATAAACTCATGCTCCAAACATAATTACAGTCGATGACACGAAAGAAAATTGATTTTGTAAGGCAGAGTATTCCACGTATTACGTATAAGACCGTAGTCACACTGAACAATCAATATCGACCGAGCACGATGAGTAAAAGACAAACCTGTGTTTAACAATGCACATGGTTACAGTGCGTGCATTGATGACAAATGAGCAAGATCGTGTGCCGTCGACTTGTTTGATATATCAAATTTGTCTGATTTTCGTGCGGCGCTCGATGTTGCTCAATGGAAACAGACATGCGCAGTGCTCTTTGAGGGAATATTCTGGCAGATTCTAACCTGTTGAGTTGATTGTTTTCATTGTACAAAGGGAAAATGATCGAAAAGTAGACTGTCAATGAGATTAATCAATTAATAAATTTTAAAAGTGGTATTTCACTTTTTTCGACGCAGAAGTGTGACCACTTAAAAGAAAACGGTTGATTGTAGTCGATGCGCGTGGATTGATGGATGTTGATGGATGCAGTGTGACAAATCAAAGTAAAATATTTCTAATCATAGTGCCGTTTTACAGAAATTCTACTAATCCTTAACTTTCCTCAGACCGTTTTTCTTTCATGTCATCAATTGTAGATACTCGTATAATGGCCCGAATTATAAGCGCATTATTGTAATAAAAGCGCTTTTATGGAGTACTCTCTTCATTGGAATATGTAATAGTGCACTCCATAAAAGCGGTTTTATTATAAAAAAAAGCGCTAGTAAACGAGCCAATGATTCTATTACATTTCAAAATAAATTATTTATTTGAAGTAATCATTTTTTGTATCACTGGATTCCTATATTTCTATTATAGAAACGTAACTATTATAACTAAATAAACTACAGATTACGTGCTGTTAATTAAAATATTGGATTTTTAGTGAGAAATAGAGAAGTAAAAATTAAACTACTGAACCAGTGGTACAAAAATGTTCACTTTAAATAAAATGGATTTATTGTTGCGAAATTCGAGAAAAAAACTTAGTGTAATAGAATTACATTAACTTATATTATGATTTATAAATACATTATATTTTCAGAGTGTAACATATTCAGAATGTCCCCGGATTGAGTTTACAAGAGGAAAAAAATATATATTTTTGATTTTACGAAAAAATGCCAAGGGAAGAAAATTTTTGCTTGAATTAAAATGTATGTTTCAGTTATTAAAACTTTTAATTAATGTAAGGTTCTTTTATTATAACGTTTTTTCGTATTTTGTCCTCCTAATAATACAGTTATTACATTGAATCTAACATGATTTTAGTTAGCTTTGAAATATTGACAAATGATTATTAATTCTAATTTCAGATAAAAAGAGTTAATTAAATAAACTACAAGTATTTTGATTTCCGCCGTTTTTTTATTTTTCTGAAATTAGAATTAATGATCATTTGTCAATATTTCAAAGCTAACTAAAATCATGTTAGATACAATGTAATAACTGTATTAATAGGAGGACAAAATACGAAAAAACGGTATAGTAAAAGAACCTTACATTAATTAAAATTTTTAATAACTGAAACATGCGTTTTAATTCAAGCAAAAATTTTTCTTCCCTTGGCATTTTTTCGTAAAATCAAAACTAAAAAATTTTTTTCTCTTGTAAACTCAATCCGGGGATATACTGTTTATGAAAAAAAAAAAAAAATTAAAATGTTATTAGGTATTATAAGTACTACAGTATATTTATGTTATAATGCAAATACAGTGGGTCTAATTCTGCACTTTTCTTCAACTAAAGATTTTTCTCTAAAAATAACAAAATAAAGAGAGACACATGCATTGATCCATTAATACGAGAAAGATGCAAGCTGTTTCCATAGTAACTAGAGACGATCACTACACTTGTGAAGAGTACGGACCAGAAAAAAATTGATCCTGAAATGTATTTTCTCTGAAATTCAGGCAGTAAAATAATATTGCCATTCGCCGTTTTCTAATTTATTTCCATTTCTAAAATAAAATTCAAGAAAAAAAGCTTTAATTTTTTAGACAACATTTTTGATAATATCTCGTGCTAAATTGACATTTAAATACTTTTAAATTAAGATATATCTTTCTCTGTCCATAGTTTACTCCGAGTTAGGTTTTTCGAACAAACTACATTACAATATAAGCACTAAAAAAATTTAGCTATACATTTCAATAATTGATAATAAATGATAATGAAAAAAAAAAAATATTGAAATATTGAATATTATAATTATATATTTAATTGGAATGATTTACACAAATGCAGATAATCTCCACCTACATAATTCCATGGAAATAATAACATGATTTCACTAATTTATAAAGGGGGGCTTACAATGTAATTGGCTTCCTCTCACGCTTTTGACAAAATCTGATTAAATAATTGGTTTTATGAGATTTGTATAAAAATATATTTAGCATTATAACATAAACTGTCTGTATTATACTTTACAAATCGATTTTACGGATAAATAAATAAAAAAAATAATTCCGTTTTTCTTTCCAAAATCAGATATCACATTTACAATGTCTAGACAAATCTTTAAACTTTAAACCTTTAATGCTGTCTCAATGACATTTCTTTACAACAAAACTAGAAACAACAAAACAAAATATCCAATGGCCACTTGATATCACTTCCCAAATAAATAAAAAAGATTCACACTACGGACATAGCAACTTTGCAGTTTCTTGTATTTGTGGCTGCATTTGTGCCTTGGATACGGATTGTAGTGGCTGAAGTTGACCTCCTTGAGGAGTTTTGGGTTAGAGACGTGGTGACCGTTCTCGAAGAGGTGTCACTGCCTCCTAAGCAATGGGAAGAGCCGGATTCAAAGCCCGGACAGCCGCTCAACCACCGCAGGGGGAAGAGTTTCCTAAAAAAAGAATGTCAAAATTTGAATCCTATTTTTAGCAACAAAAATAAAATTGTACATATCAATTTTTTATTTCGTTTTTGTTAAAACTGTTACATGGCTCCATTCTTTAAACCTTATGACCAGTTACTTTAGGTAAGAAAGAAGTTTCAACTGAAATGATGAAACATATTAACATATTCATCTTTTATTTCTTAAAAAAAAGACCAGCCGTTGAGTTGAGTTACCAAATTTGCATGAAAAATCGTGCATAGTGTATATAAAAATGTAAAGTAGCAGAACGTCGAATTTCAGTGAAATTGTGATTTGATATTTCATCAATGACTGCAGTCGAGCACATTCATAACTTCCGTCACCTTTAGGTAAGGTATTGTCTTTGGTCAAAAAAATCGGTGGTGAGTTTTTAATAAATAAGCACGGTTTAGAGTCCCTAGATTTTACTAGTTTACGATGATGTCTGTATGTGTGTGTGCCTCTCTCTCTCTCTCTCTCTCTCTCTCTCTTTGTGTGTGTGTGTGTGTGTGTGTGTGTGTGTGTGTGTGTGTGTATGTGTGTGTGTATGTGTGTGTGTGTGTGTGTGACAAAAATTTCTTAATTAATTAATACATATAATGATTTAGTATTGAGAAATAAATAAAACACAAAACAGAACATTTTATTTAAATAATTTTAATTTTTCACGCTATTGAATTTGCAAAATCATCAATGACAGAATCAAAATCCACTTCACAAATACATTATATTTCATAGAAAGTAAACTTTGAGCCGGTTTTTCAATCTCTGGTTTAAATTTTACTTTTTAGGCCCCGATAGTTAACTTAACCGGCAGTTTAGATGAACATATCGGGCCTTAGTTAAGTAAACAATATTGCATCGTTTTGTTGACAGCAATGATAAATCTGTCATTTGGCAGTTCATTTTGTTTCAGTTTTGTTTATTTAACTCTTAGTTAAAATCATATGGTTTGTCCCTTCCTTACTTCAGACATCAGACTCGATCTTAAACTCTGCCCCATGCTAACTTCACACTGTATAGTATAACGCAGTACGTATGCGTCAATTTGAATAGTTTCACATTTCTTTCTAGCGGTAAATATAAAAATACAAAATGGCAACAAATTCGATGCAACCCGCAAACCCATTCCTTAAAATTCATAATAAAGTGCGTATATGCGTCACTTTGAATAGCTGTCACATTTCATATTTACCACCAGAAATGTGACAGCTATTCAAACTGATGCATGCGTATTGCGTTATAAAATACAGTCTGAAGTTAGCATGGGATGGGGAACTACGTTTAGTACAGTCGATATAGAAAGTATGACATGTAATTCAAAATTCTATCACAATATCAATCGCAATTTAATCATTTTTGCGCCTTTCCAAAAAGGCGCCTATGGCCGCGGCCATATCGGCCATAGGCTATTTACGCCTCTGACCGGAAGTACCCTTATTTGATGTTCTTAACAGTTTTTCTTGAAAAAGTGTAGTTAAATATCATAAATATCATTTTTTGATTATACATTTTCCTTTATTTTCCATAGATATAGAGTTAAAGAATTATAAAGAGATTAACTTTCATAAATCAACCAGTTTTGCTATAATCAAGGAAACAACTGCTATGTTCAAATAATTCTAATTGATAGTTGTCAGTGTCAAGTGAAATTTATATTGTGTATGCTCGTGTTATAATTTTATTGGATTTATAGAATCTTTTCCAAGGAACTTTCGGTATGGAATTTGTTGTAAATAATGTTCGTAATCATATTACAATTTTACTGGATAATACATACATAGAACCTTTCTTTTTCCAAGGAGCTTTTGGTATGGAATTTGTACAAAATACATAGAATTGACGGAAGGTAATGTGCTGGCCACATTAAATTTTTTATATTGATTCAAAAAATCAAATTCATTCTTAATTCATAAATGATTTTCTATATAGTAAGAGTAATAAAACTCATTAATAAATGGTCAATCAAAATAACATTCATTATTTTCTTGACATATGCTATTGTATGCAAGCATATTCCACACTAATTATATTTTAGACATAAACGTATTTAGCTGGCTGAAAGTGTTTTAATTTGATTTTATGCTTGATAAATTGAAAATAGAATTATAAAACGCCTGGGCGCCTGCTCCAATTAATATTAGTTTTGTTAAAGTTTTAGTGGTTGTACAATTATTTTAATTTAGGTCACTAAATTTACTGTTTTATAACTTCACAAATCAATATTTATATTTAAACGTTTGAATGGAAAATGGAAATACTGGAAAAATATTTCATTCATATTATTTTAATAATGATTTGGTAATTAATCATAATATTTTTGTTTTTCTTTTGCCTATAAAATCTGCAATTAAAATTTTAAGCGTCATTTCTCTTACTATTCTATTGATTTCATTCATAAAATTATTACAGGACTACATTTCAGTTTTGGCTTATTTAAATTCACACAGTTGTTCAAATACTCTAGAAATGTGTACACTTACGTAACTTTCTCTTTACAATCAAATAATATTATTACCAAGTTTATATCTTTACTCATTTTTGAATTATTACCCCACATTTAGATAAAAACTTCAAAATTTTCAAAAATCGAATTTTTATGTTTCTAGATACTTCTCAATGCGCTGATTCCAAATTTTGAAACAGCAGGTCGATATCTCGTTTCGTTCTCGAGATATTTATATTTAACATTTTTCTAAAAACTGCCCATTTTTGGGTATTAACCCAAAAATTGGTCGAGATATGAATTTGGCGACATCACCATTCGATTCTACGGACAAAAATACATAAGTATAGCAAGTTTCATAATTTTTGTCCAACCAGCTCATTTTTTATGAATAAAAAATTGAAACCCCTGAAAATGGCCAAAATCCTAAAAAATCGTAAGGGGTACACCTTAGATTTTTGCGATTTTTGGTCATTTTCAGTTATTTTGCTTTAGAGATTGTTTGTAGTGTTCAAAATTTCTGAAAATTGGTGAACTTATGTAATTTTGCCCGTAGAATCGAATGGTGTTGTCGCCAAATTCATATCTCGACCCATTTTTGAGTTATTACCCAAAAATGGACAATTTTGAGCAAAACTTTGAATCTAAATATCTCGAAAACGAAAAGTGATATCGACCTGCGGTTTCAAAATTTGGAATCAGCGCATTAATAAGTATCTAGATACATAAAAATTAGATTTTTTTTAAATTTTGAAGTTTTTATCTAAATGTGGTATATTGACTCTTCTTCAAAAAATGGGTAGAGATATAAACTTGGTAGTATTATTATTATTTGATTGTAAAGATAATGTTACGTAAGTATACGCATTTTTAGAGTATTTATATATGAGTATACATAATGTATATTTATGTGATAATTTTATTGGATTTATAGAATATTTTCCAAGGAACTTTCTGTATGGAATTTGTAAAAAAATGTATTATGTTCGTATTACAATTTTACTGGATATGTAGAATCTTTGCCATTGAACTTTTGGTATGGGATTTGTACAAAATACATCAAATTAACGGAAGGTCTGTGCTGACCACAACAGATTTTTTCTTAAATATAACGCTTAATTTTTTGTCAGTGCTGAATTTATTAAAATACCTTCTACAAAAAACTGTTGGTATTTTTTTGCATAATTTTACGCAAATGTGTTATATTTGCAAAAATTCACAACATGCCTGCAGAAGTAATAACAATGTCAGTGAAAGAATACTATATTTTCATAATTCTCATCTCGAGGAAGGCTCATGTGGAGCTTGAAACCGGTCGACCCGAGAATTTAGCAAATAAAATTTTGTGACTGCAATCCAGAAATTTTTATTACCTCATCAATACATCCAGTCAAGGAACCTTTTCTATCACTATATGAAACGCCCGTGTATTTGTGCGACGGTGCTACCACCAACGGTCGTGTCAGTGGTCAATAATCAAGGACAGATCCCAAAGGGCAAAAGACAAAGAAGAAAAAGAACTTTTCTATTACAATATCAATTTTTCCTACCTGAGCGTCCTGCAGGTCCTGGTGGAGAACAGACAATAAATGAGTGGATTGGCAGCGGAGTTGAGTGGCGCCAGCGACTGTATAAGAGTGGCGACAGCCGTGGACGTCTGCGTCCGGGGAATATGCCCGTACACCTGCAGCAGGTCGAACACAATGTACGGGCTCCAGCACAGCACGAACACAAAAACAATCACGAACGTCATCTTCACCGTCTTGATCTTTGCTTTGGGGATTATCCCTCTACTACTCGCACGACGAGTGTCGTGGTCTTCCAATCGGTGGACTACTGAACGTTGGGAAGAAGCGAAGCGGATGAAACTGGCTGCAAAAGAAACGTTTAGAAGATTGTTTTATCTTAGAACACTTTTGGTGATTTGATTCATCATATGAATAAAAATTTCTGACGTTTAATCGTTAGCAATGGATGTTATTGTAAGACAAAATAATATTTTCATTTTTTTTTTATCTTCCTTCAAAAGGAAGGTATTGTCTTTGGTCAAAAAATTCGGTGGTGAGTTTTTAATGAATAAGCACGTTTTAAGATCCCTAGATTACGATTTTACTAATTTTACATTGATGTCTGTATGTATGTATGTATGTATGTATGTATGTATGTATGTATGTATGTATGTATGTGTGTGTGTGTGTGTGTGTGTGTCTGTGTGTGTGTGTGTGTTTGTGTGTGTGTGTCTGTGTGTGTGTCCGTGTGTCCGTGGGTGTGTGTGTGTGACAAATTTTTCTCCGACGATAACTCCAAAACTACAATTCTAAAAATTATGATTCTTTCGTATTCCTTTTCTTTACAACCATATAAAGAGCTGATTAGATTTTGGTTATAATTGGTCAACCGGAAGTACCCTTATTTGAAGTTCTTAACAGTTTTTCTGGAAAAAACTCAGTTAAATATCATTTTTCGACATTTTATGATCATTAATATGAAAGAAAAACTTATTCTCTATACGATTTGATTATACATTTTCCTTCATATTCAATAGATATAGAGGTATAGAGAGATTAAGAGAGGTTAACTTACAAAAATCAGTCAGCTTTGCAAAAAATATGGAAACAGCAGATATATGCTTTATAACGGCAGAAATTAGGTATGAAAAATGAAAATGTCGAAAATCAGCTTAGAAATAACGATGTAAATAATTAACAAATGTCTAATTTTAGTTTCAGTTCCATTACTTTGCTTCAGATGTAGAATTTTAAGTGCTTTGCAAGTTTTCTCGGAAGAATTTTTGTCGGGTGCAAATCTACACTTTTGTACCCAACAAAATAATTTATCGGGTGCACTTGACCCCGTGCACCCTACAAGTCGGCGCCTATAGATAGCATGATGTCGAGGGATGGACGAATTGATCAAGAAATTGCAATGTGAATGAATGTTTTCTAGAAATGACAACAAAAATAGAAAAATGCGGTAGCTTTTTATACTAGCAAAATTGTCAATTTTTCAGACATAGTCGTAAAAACTACTACAAAATCACTACTTCTAATCGAACAATGTCTTTCATTATGGCAGCAATAAAATTCAAATTTCCAAAGCAATAAAGATGAAATTATGAAATAACTCATTTCAGTTTTTGTTTTTGTTGCTAATGAATCGGTAAAATTAAAGGTTGGCATTGGCGCGTTGCCAACCGATCAGTATCAAAATTCCCAGCTTTCATCGCTGATGTTCAACTGTCTGTAGAGTGCAACGATTTCTGTCTAGCGGTGTCATCAACTTGGTGATTAAGGTTTCATTTTGCCAATAATCGTTAAAAATTATGCTCTATATTCCAGCCCATAACGATCCGAGATAATTAGACATATTGCCGCGGTGGTTTATCAACGATAACAGTAAGAGTTTATAGATAATAAATGCATTTTATATGCTGTAGTTATCTAGACACGAGTTTATTTACCAGAAGTTATGCTAAGAATTTACAGGAGAAGGTGTATGTACTACGATTTTTACGATTAAATTTGATTATGTATTAAATTTGTACCGTAGGTTTAATGATAAAGTTAATAAAGTGAATGTTAAAATGTGCTGAATTGATATATTTTAAAGACCCCAAATTTATTGAGCTATTAATTCCGAACATGCATCTATGTATGTATGTATTTTTGTTAAGATTGCCAATAACAAACAAAATAACCGAGTACCCGGTGTATAGATGAAATTAACGACAAATTTCGAATATACCAAAGTCTGGAAACGAGCTATTAACGAGTTTTAAAACTTATAAACTACAAATTATAATTAACAACAAACTTAAATATACTCGTAGTTAGATGAAATGTTCAAAGTGCTATCTGTAGCAATAATGCAAGTTTCAGTGCACCTTTGCAGATACCAGGAAATTTCTATATAATGCCAAACAAATGTATAATTCTTCTAGAATCTAGAAGTTCATCAATATGTGTTAGCATATAAAAATAGACATAATAATTTAGAAACTGGCTTCATTTAAATGTTTGCGCTTTTGCACCTTTTTTACTTTTTTCATTCTTAATTTTTTTAAAACATATCTCGCAAGTTACGAACTGTTTGACAATAGTTCTCCAACTTCTTCTTTTACAATTTATTTCAGTTTTCTTCGCTTTTCAGTTTTACCTTCGTCATAAAATTTAAAAAATTTAAACTCTATCACTCACTTTTTTGCGTAATGCTTCATCTAACTAAGATTTTTACTTTAGTGTACGTCTTTTTTCATTTTATATTTGACGTTAAGAATTTTTTTCCCTTTTTTACATAAAAAAAAATTAAGCAAACGTTTTCTTTTTCCTATTTTCATCTTTATATATTTTTTATATTTCAAACATAATATTTTGTATATTTTTTGTTTTTAAAGTGTTAATTATACGACGAAGCTTTTCAAGTGGCTTGAAAAGTTTTCATCTCTCGCACAATGACATGAGTAAAAAAGAGACAAATGAATAGACTTTTCACGAAAAACTTTTAAAGAAAAACTGGAACATGCGCTAGTTTTACTTAATAGTCCCTATAAAGTTGACTGTCAAGTAACTGTGAAATGTCATTTGTGTTTATATTTTTGATGTATTCAAGTAGTGTTATCTATAAGTGATCGATATTAAACTGAAAAATGGCAAACTGGGGTAGAGAGGTAATTGAAATCATGATGGCTATATACAAAAAATTCAATGAGAATTGGCGGCTCTTTAGGGGAGGCAAGGGAGGCTAAGCCTCCTCTTAACTTATCAGGTTAAAAACTTTTTCTAAACGATTACTTTCGCGTTTATTCTTCTTTTTATTTTCATTAATTTTGTATTGTTTTTCATGTGTAAAATGGTCTTAAGGCATAATTTTTCTGTATTAATCATGCTACGCCTATTTTTTAGATCGCTGTGCATACAACGGAGGCTAAGCTCCTCTGCACTTTAAACGCATAGTTCTTATAGGCACACCCCACACTCCTGCGGGCCTGTGTTGCATACACGATACGTGAATCAAGCCGCATTTATACCAGCGTATAAGTTAGTATAGGAGGCTAGCCTCCAATGCTCTTCGTCAATGCTCGGCTTAGTTCGTGACCGCTGTCGCTCGCTAAAGATAACTGCAGGCACGGCGGTGGCCACGGCGTAGTACAGTGTACGTTAGTAGGTTATTTTTATTTTCAATTGGGTGCAATTCAACAATACAAATGCAATAAACAATAGACAAAAATGGACAGATTAGATGAAATTAAGCGTTGTGACGGTGTGGTCGACTGATTGGTGAGAAACTTGTTTAGTTTATTAAACATCGAAGAGAAGTCGTACATTGTTAAAACCTTAGGAAAGTCTCGCCCGAATTTAATAAAATTAAAATCTTCTGACAATCGGCAAAATCGGGGTTTTAATACGACTTGGTACGATAAATGCGAGTGGTTGACAGGCTCTAGTAAACGGGAAAAATTATTTTGCTGGCCTTGTTTGTTGTTTTCTACACAAACTGAATACACTTCGAGGTGTAAATTTGGCTTCGTTGATTTAAAAAAATTACCCTGATCTGTTGAACGGCATTCAAAATCTAAAGAGCATATTGCAACGTCTTGTAAACTTAAACTTAATTTTTATTTAGTAGTAGTAGTACATTAATCATCCCCCCCCCCCCCCCCCCCCAATAAGTGAGCCACCCTTCCGACAAATGTCTCGAGCCGCCACTGAATTTGATGTAGGTATAATTTCAATTTTGACACTTGGATATTTTAATTCACACAAAACTTGATAATGTAAGTAAACTTGTAAGGTTTAAGACACTTTTCAAGTCACTTGAAAATAAAAACTTCATCTAGCAATCCACGCTTTAAAGGGCTGATGACGGACCATTTTTCCGAAACCGGTACCCAATTACTGAATAAATAAAAACTTTTACTGAAATCGTTCTCCTACACTTTTATTCCCATTTTGCTGTAACATGAACGCTTTTATTAATCACTATTTTTAGGACACCTACACATAGTGTAGATAGACCGCTAATATAAAGTAGATGAACTTTTTCCATTGCGACTTATTCCTTCTTCATTCCTCTCGGATTATTACATGAGCCCTGATTTATTTTATTTGTCGCTGTACTGATTTGTTCATAGAATGCCATAAGCGGAGCCGTTCGGGTCAGTAGTTTGTTCTGGTTCTCGTAATATTTTATTTCGCGTTTCTGCCAGCGGGTTGCAATTCCATTTGGCTTAAACTCACTATTTACAGCTTCATGTCGCTTATCTACGTACATATATACGAGATACTTTATCCTTATTCCTTGAAAATAAAATATCAACATGGATTTTTGTTACTAGACGACTATGCCAAGAGAGTAGATTGTTTTTCCTTTGATATTTATCTTTTGAAACAGAAGATTATAGAAACTTGTAAGCAAGGATGAAATTTGATACAAGTAGTTTTTAAATTAACATCAAAGAAAACTTTTGCGATTAGAAATCTTAAGACGCGTTATCCTACTCCCGATATTTTAACTATAAGTTACAAGCACGTTGTTTGTAGAGACGTATGTTTATTTACCGGTTTCAGGATATTAAGCCTTTGTTTACATAAACAAAAGTAGGTTGGTAATTAAGTAATAACTGTATCTATATGGAAATATTATCACCATACTGAAAGTATAATACATATAGAAAACTTTAGTGTCGTACTAACACGGTTTAATTAATTCTAAAATAATAAACGTGAGGAATAAATCATATAATTTGAATATTTGTCATATTGACATATGTTAAAATAATTTTTCTGTTTATCATAGTATTTTGAAAGTATACCCAAATCATTCAAGCAGCCAATGCACGTCATCACTTAGTGTAAAAACCTTAATGCATTAAAATTACTAATAGTGAAAAATGAAATAAAATTTCAATCATTTTTAACAGTCAAAAAGTATATGGCCTTATATAATTATTATTAAGATGAATAGTAGAGTTCATTACTTATCGTATATGACATGAATAATATATAAATAATGTACATCAACGTCATATTATTCGTTTAATTGTTGCTATAGTTGGCAACATTGATAATTTGTATGTTCATAATGTCAAAGTTATTATTTGAAAAATGTTTGTATCGTGTTTGAAACATTTTTGTGCGTTGTAAAGGCCTATTTATAATAAAGTAATATTAAACGCAACGCAACGACGCAACGTGACCATTAACGCAAACACAAAATCTGTGAATCTGCCAAACGTAGCACTTCTAATCAATCAGAAGAATTCGGTATATTTCTTTGAAATTCGGCTCACTTTTATTTATTGCCTTTATATGGCATACATAAGTATAAATAAGGTTAGTATTATAAAATAATTTAAATAGAAATGGACAATGACGAAAATATAGTATTTATTTTGTAGATGTGATAGTTCATGACCACGTCGATAATACAGATTGCAATCTGTATAACTCTTTTCATAAAGATTCTAAAACCTCTGCAAACATACCAGTACATGACGTCACACATCTAGTTACTTTTATTCAATTTTTATTAATGACGTGCATTGGCTGCTTGAATGATTTGGGTATAGCACTAATGACTGAATTAAATATATACTTTTATTATTATTTATTGTTTATATTTTTGACAGACACTTATTTTTATGAGAAATGTAAATCTGACAGTGCTTCTTGACAGCAGTGTTGACAGATAGAGCTACATTGCGCAAGCGCAGTTGAGTATTTTACGTTTTTGACGTTTTACGTTTTACATAAATTACAATTTTTTACACCAATTTTGTATAAAATTATATAAATTCGTAGGAAACATAACTCTGAGAATGACAGAAAAATGCTGCACCGGCACAGACGAAAACTATAGCACATCAAAACAAGGCAGTCACGTGACAATATCAGGCTCTGTCATTGGCTGCGGGTGCGGTTAGCGGGTGAAAAAATAGCTTGTCGGCTATTCCATTACCTGCAACCGCAGCCGCTAGCCGTCACGGTCCTATTAGTCGAGAAGTCATCCGAATCCGCACCCGCAAACCGCTTCAAAACTCGCTAGTGTGAGTCGTACGTATCGTGTGAACCAGGGGCGTAGCGAGGGGGGGGCAAGGGGGTCTATCATGCCTCGGGCGCCACTCGCAGAGGGGCGCCAGGCCGAGGCTTTAAATAATATTAAACTACTACTAATAATAAAAAAATATAATTAACCGTATGTCCGATTTTTCCTCTGACACAAACACATTTCCGAATCTAGATTTTTTAAGCCTATACTTGCCGTCAAATAATTATGGACTGGAGATTTCTACCCTGATGCCAAATTTTTTAAGTGTCTACCTGTACTACTTGCGTGCGCTTTTTATTCCCAATCCTATAAATTGCATGATATTTAGACTTTTGAAAAGAAAATCAGTGAAACTCATGAATTAAATAGTTCTGGTTCTTATAAAAAACGTTTAGGAAAACAAGATTTAAATGGGCAGGCAAAAACAATTATTGCCAATGTACACAATGTTTTCAAAAAATTGGCGTTACATCCTAAAAAAAAATATAATTTATTAAATAACAAGAAATCTTTGGATTTTACTGCAGAAGCATGTTGTGTTGACAGATCTACTGTTCACCTAATACGTAATCAATTATTCTTACCTTTTATTTATTTTTACTTTGGTCAAAATATAAATATAAATTTTCCACAAAGACAATTTTTATATTTTATATTACGTATTACTGTCTTACCTTACTTATTTGTTATTATATTTTCTTCATTTATAATGTATTAAAATATTAAAATAGTTTAAAATGTATTATATGACATTTGTGTTCATTCCTGGTCATGTCAAGTTACAAGCGTCAACACCGCTGGACAAGGGACAGTGTGCGGAAAGGGATAAAAGTTGAACATCAGTCCATAAATCATTTTGTAGAAGCGTAATTAGATAGAGACTATTCGTAATATATTTAGAGTATTTTAAGGTAGGTATTGTATTTTATTATTATTTGATGGGGGGGGGGGGGGGGGGTGTGGTCAAAATGGTTTTGTGCTCCGGGCGCCAGTTATGCTCGCTACGCCACTGGTGTGAACACAGCCATAAACAGCTGTGGTAATTTCTATGTACAGCACCGTGCCGGGTGCGATGCACGGCGAAAAGCCGGATCGTGTGAAGCGGCCTAAACTTGGAAAAAGTTACATAAATTCAAAGAAAACATCTTCCATACTCACAGCTTCGCCTCCTGTCTTGATTATTATTGGTAAGTGGCTGGGTACTGGGCATGGTTGGCGTGACCATCAGCTTGCTCTTGGACCAGATAGTCCTTACGATGACTGTGTAGCAAGCGGAAATGATTACAGCCGGCGCTACAAGCAACGCCACTGTGATCAGCGTCATGTACACGCGCCACTGCCATGGTTGCAGCTCGATCCAGCACTGCAGCTGACCTGGGACACATCACCATATAAGGAAATTAATATTGTAACATTACCAATGAAGGAATAGTTATTTTTGTAACAAAAGGGGGAAATTAGAGATTTTGAAACAAATCCAGTTTTTTTCAAACAAGCGTCGAGTTTTGAAATCACGTTTTCCGCATGTGTAGTAAACTATGTTTTTTACCTTCCGTCACTTTTTGGTCGAAAATTAGATAATGAGTTTTTAACGATTAATCACGTTTTAGAGTCCACAGAATACAATTTTCACATTTTCACGATGATGTCTGTATGCGTGTATGTATGTGTGTGTGTATGTGTAGGGATTTTGTCTTCGCTCTAACTCAAATACTATCATTCAGAAAATTCTGAAACCTTGTATTTATACCCTATTCTAATATGAAAAGAAGCCATTAGATTTTGGTGTAAATCGGATAACCGGAAATGGCACTTTACCTGAAGCTCATAATTGTTTTTCTTCAAAAAATACCATTAAATGCCATTTTTCACATTTTATGTCATTATGAGAATATAGATTATTAAATTTTTTACAGGAATACGTTAATACTTTTTCTATATATTTTACAGATAAATTTAAAAATATTTTTTTTTATAAGTCCTGAAGCCAAAGACACACACAATTTCTTTGTTACACAGTTCATATTTCAAACGAATGTAACTGACAGTAAATGTCACTGTCAAAAAACTAATCACTTCAAATTAATAATAGTGACATTTTGAAAAGAAAATTGTAAATAAAGCAATAGTTTTATGCAATGGAACAGTTTGCAGCGTTAGTAAATACGTAAGTATGTATTTAAATTAATAAAAATTAAATAGCGGGAGGTTTTGTGTTGGCCACATCAGATTTTTTATCTTTGTATTTGTATAATTTACTTGTCTTGGGTTGAATACCGGTTGAAATAAATTTATTATTATTATTATTAACTATTCTGTAATTGTCTGAAATTAAGAAAAATTACGACATATTTGAGGTCCATAGAATCCGTTTTTAACATTTTCCAAATAATACGAGACTAGAAATATCAATTTAGAAACAATATCATTCGACCGTTTTTTTGGTGAAAATTTACAGTGAATTTCGATTTACAATGAAACATGTTTATTTTATTTTCCTTGAAATTAAATTTGAAATAGGAATGCTACATTTCAATTTAGTTGAAAGCCCTGTCAAATACATTAATTAATTTTGTTCTGAATTTATTGCCGCTTTAGACAAATTTTAGTAGAGTTTTAATTATTATATGTATATAAATTTATAATAGTTGGTTTCACGAATAATAAAACAATAAATGACTTTGAACTCTTTGCAGCAAATACATTTTTTGTAGACATTATTTTAATTAATAAATAATTAAATAATGATTAAATAGCATTTTAGTATGGATAAAATAAGTATTCAGGTGTTCATTTTAATATAACAATCATTTTTATTGTTCAAAATTTTGGGCTTTTCCAGTAACCATTTAAAAAATAATTTACTTTATTATCACAAATAGTAACACTTTAAATTCAAAATTAGAAGACATTTCTCCTGATGCAGGGTTGCTGTGTTTAAATGGGTTATAAAATTTCATTTGAGAGTTTAGCGTCGAATTTGTTCTTGGCCATGAACCCTCTTTCAGGGCGTCATTGTCATACCAGCCACGAAAATGTATTCTTAAAAGAGTATTACATTTCAGAAATACCATTTACGTACAAAGTGTATCGTAAAAGAAGCGATCAACACTCTCAAACTTTTAAGCACGGAAATAAAGCAATCTTAATATTTTCAATCTTAATACCTGACAACTTTATAGTTGAAATTTATGTGTGGGGTTAAGATGTAATGTTGTTTTTATAGCAGGAGTAAATGATAGGGTCGCTTTCATTTTTGACTTTTATACGAGACGAAATAAAGTTTAAATAACATTCTGGAATAAATATGACAAATACATATATTGTTTAAATGTATAAATGAAATACTTTGAAATAAATAAATAAATATATTATCACGGCATAGGTATTAGCCATTTCTGAGTGTGCCACAATCTGCTTTATCGCAGATATCGGTAATGATGATGACATATTTGTACCGTGCGAGCGATTACCAGGCGTCACCTCACGGGCACTCATTGCTGGCGTGGAGTGCACCACAGGGGTCACTTTTGTGCCATTTAAAATTCGAAATATTTGGCGTCGGTCGGGATCGAACCCGGTTCGTGACCAGACACTCTGGCACGCGGCCACGGGACCCCATTTTGAAAGAAATATAAATATATTATGTATCTTAGATATTAAAATTAAATTTATAATATGACTTTTTACTTCTCACAAAGAGAGGTATTGGATTAATGCGAAAAATCGCATATCCAGATGAATCCAGTGAATGAGCACGGTTTAAGGTCACTAGAATCCGATTTTAACATTTTTGCAATGATGTCTGATGGGAATATGTGTATGAGTGAGTGTGTGAATGTGTGTAGAGGGACGGTTTCTCAAGACCAGTGTAACAACGTATTCCTTAATCTGACAATGGAAACAGCTGAAAAGGTTTTGGTAACAAATGGAAAGCCGGAAGTAGTAGTTTCTTAAAAGCTTCTTCTAAATATTTTTAAAAATTATAAAAAATATAAATATTAAAGTGTATAAAATATTCTATACGATACCTACATTTAAAGTTTTTATTATATCTTCTATGGATTTAAGGTTAAAGAAATATAAATATACAAAATATTCTGTTGTAATCTCACAGCCCAAACAATTCCATAGAAACCAGTTGAAAAAATTAAATGTTTGTAATTGACGGATAAACGTTAGTGTAAAAAATGCAAAGATATTTCTGAAGTCTTTTTCTGGGAATGGCATTAAATATATTTTATTTTACTATGAATTAAATATTTAAAATTATAGTTTATAAATACCGCCAATGTCGTCAATGAATTGAAAGAAACTGGACATTTAGAACAGTAAGAGAAAAAGAATAGATGTAATTACAATTTTTTGAGAGTACTAGATATGTTAAATACAATACATATGTAGCATAATATGGATATGCTGACCACAACATATTTTTTTATTTATATGGAACATGATATAGATAAATAAAATTCTAATTTATTGTGAAACACTGTATGTATACGTATTCGTATTTAAAATATAATAATAATTGAATATCTGGAAGTAACGCTAGTTAACCAGTTGAAACAAATACTCAACTCAACCGTTTGTTTTTGTCAGTTGTTTCGTGGTCCTTGCAGTGAACGTATGTTATTTCATATTAAAAATTATATTTGTTAAAATATAAATAAAGCTTTTAGTAGTGAAAATTGTGTGTTATATTTTCATTGTGAAAAGTACACTTATGCAAGCAGTAGTGAATGAAGTAATAGATATTTCAGCGTATCCCAAACAGGTACTTCATGCATTATTATTATTACAATGTAAAATACTCGTAAGTTTGTAGTCGAAATGAAAGACAAATATCGTCATTGTAAGGTCAAATACTCGTAGGTATATCTATTCTCTAATTCAGCATCAAATGAAAAACCCTGAATCAAGTTTTGACAAAAAAAAAAAAAATGCACAAGCGTATCGAGTAGGTATTCGTGAAAATGATTCGAAATCTTGGGTGAAAATCTCATATCTTATGTTTACTGCTTATTAAACTCAACTACACTCTTCATCATTGGTTCATTTTAATTTTGTTACCATTCTATAAAATATTAACGACCAAAGGGCGTTGACAAAAATTATTTTAAAAATCATCGACAATTTACTTCTTTTCACTCCACTACGAAATAAACTGTTATAAATAATAAAATCTATTAGACTAAGTATCAAAAACTTAATATTGTGTATATTTTGAGTGATTTAATTTATTTGTTTTCATAATTTGTTGCTCTGATTACCTAATTTTGAACATAACTCTTTTGAAGTTCATCCTATTAGACTAAGTATCAAAAATTTAATATTGTGTATATTTTGAGTGATTTAATTTTTTTTTTTTCATAATTTGTTGCTCTGGCCTAATTTTGAACATAACTCTTTTGAAGTTCATCCTAGGTAAAAAAATTCAAAAACCCTTTTTGTGTAAAAAGTTACGGGCTTTAATTTTGTATTCTTGTAAAATTTTGATACGGGCTACTGTTTTCGAGATAATAGCAAAAATCTCATTTTTTGCACCTTTGATCCAAGATGGCGGCTCACGCCGAGCCTCCCAAGGTCACAAATTTAAATTTTTCATCCCCGTCTCGACCCAAACAATATACGTTAAAATCGTTTTTTCCCCACATTTTTAGGGTAAAAACCTCTATTGACTGGACTATATACATATGTATATACAGTATGTCCACGGATCGAGTTCCAAAGAGGAAAAACTTTTTTATTTTTTATTTTACAAAAAAATGTATTCTTGATAAAAGTTGTTGGATGTCCCGAAACGGCCAATTTCAAATTTTCTTTTAGTTTCAGATAAAAATCGAAAATTGGTCGTTTTAGTTGAAAATTAAAAGTCCCAAAAAATAAGTTTGCGTTGTCATGGTAATTGCTGTTATTTATTTATTTTCATTAACTGTCAGTTATAAAAATCGGGAAACTTTTGTTTAAATTCTTCGACAACTCGACTGATCGCTTTATTACCTTTGCCATAGCATTGAATTAGATAAATTCGTTCGTCTTTTGACAACATTTTCAACGATTATGGTTGATTTTTATAACTGACAGTTAATGAAAATAAATAAATAACTGCAATTACCATGACAACGCAAACTTATTTTTTGGGACTTGGAATAATTTTCAACTAAAACGACCAATTTTCGATTTTTATATGAAACTGAAAGAAAATTTGAAAATGTTAAAACTGAATTGGCCGTTTCGGGACATCCAAAAACTTTTATCTCAAATACATTTTTTTGTAAAATAAAAAATAAAAAAGTTTTTCCTCTTTGGAACACGATTCGTGGACATACGGTATATGTTATTTATAACTAATTTATATTTCTTTACTATGAGAATAATAAGAATATTATCACCATTCCATAAAATAAATTGTTCTTAACTAGAGGTCTGTATGTCTACTTATTTTTGAGTTACGCCCCCAAAACTCATCTTCAACACTTGTCCGGGACATACTAATATAATCCATTAAGGCCCAAAGGGTTAATACTTTAATTCAAATTGTTATGTACGGGTACAAATTCTTAAGACAATATGCAAATCTTTAATTAAAAATGTCACACCTAATCCGCTGAGACGATAAAGTCCCACAAAATTCATGTATAAATCTCCCCAATCTTAATTTCCATTTCATTTCCACTCCATTATCAACCAATTACTCCCTCTTCCTCTTCCATTTTGTAACTTTGCATGTTGCGGTAGGGCATAACTCCTCTCTTGCCCTTGGGGTTCAATTCACGGCCTTTTGCCCTTGGAGGGCTCGCGGCCCGCCCTTCAGTGTCATGTTCAAGGGTGGCTCTGGGTCGATATACAGGGTGCAATGTTGCTGACTTAGGCCTAGGACACGGATGACGGTTGGAGCAAGCAGAAAAGTTTCAAAGATTCAGTTTAAAGGTTATTTAATGTGACACTAATGTTTAAAATTGCGAACGCGAGCTTGGAAGTTTCTTGGTAATATGTGGATTTGTTTGGAAATTCTAGTGACATATTAATGCAAACACATATATTGTCATTTTATTCGACTGTTTGTTGAGCAACGAATCTACTGTAAGTTTATTTGTTGTCGTTGGGAGGGCTATATTGAACAGCTCAACTTACATCATTACATTATTCTATAGCATCCATTGACGTAACAACGAAAGGTTCGAAAATAAAGGCTACAATTTATTGCTAATATAAAATATTGTAACGAAAAAGGAATTCTATTTAGTATCAAAACAGAGAAAGCTGTCCGAAAAGAATATTACTTGTTACGAAAATAATCGGAAATTAACTGAAAATTGGATCCTCAGCTATTAATAGATTTATTAACAATCACTTACATTACAAAAATATTAGTCGTATCGTGCCACATCACATGTCAAAAAATATGTTGTGGCCAGCAGAATACCTCTCGCCATTCCCATATTAAGCTATAAGTATTGTAAAAATTCTAATCACATCTATTCTTTAGATATTTTTATATTGAATGTGTAACATATGTATCTATAATTCAAAATATTTATTTAATACAAAAAAATAAGAAATATTAATTGTACTTCCCAGAAAAAGCCTTCAGTAATGTCTATGGATTTTTGACATTTACCTATCTGTCAATGACAAAAATTAATTTTTCAATTAGTTTCCGCTTGCCTGAGTGTCTGGTCGCGAACCTGGGGGAACCGGGTTCGATCCCGATTCCAATATTAAATGGCACAAAAGTGACCGCTGTGGTGCACTCTCCACACCAGCTATGAGTGCCCGTGAGGTGACGTCTGGTAAGCGCCCACACGGTGAAATATATCGTCATCATTACATGTGTTGTAGATACTGGCACACCCAGAAATAGGTAATATGCCGTGATGATATATTTATTTATTTATAGTTAGTTTCCATGGAGATTTTTGGCCTTTGACATTCGTTCTATATTTCTCTATCTCTAAATCTATAAAAGATATAATATTTTTTTTTTAAATGTATCGGATAGAAAATTTTATATTCTTTAATATTTGTAACTGCTGTTTCCGGTTGTCCAATTGTAACCAAAACCTAATCAGCTCTTCCCATTAATGTCCATTTGAGGAATCCGTAGTTAAACAGCTCTTTCTTTAGTCTTATAGAATTTGAGATATCGTTTGTCCAACATCCAAACATAGAGACATCATCGTAAAAATGTTAAACTCGGATTGTAGGGGCCTAAACGTGCATATTTAATAAAATCTCTGTATGAGATTTTTAGCATGAATCCAATACTCTCTTAGCGAGAGGTAAAAATGATATTTAACTGTGTTTTTTCAAGAAAAACTGTTAAAAGTAGTAAATGAGGGTTCCTCCGGTTGACCAGTTAAACCCAAAATATAATTATCTCTTCGATTGGGTATGAACTGGGTATATGAAAAAAGTATAATTTTTAGAATTGTGGTATTGAAGTTATGCGATTCGAAATGATCGTCACACATATACACACATACATACAGACATATTGTAAAGTCTTATTCTAGGGAACCTAAAACGTGCTTTTTCATAATAAATCCACCTTAGTCCAAAGCCAATACTTTCGTTACCTATAGGTGACGGAGGAATCTAAAAAGTTTTTTAGTTTTTGTCGTAAAATTGACAGGAAAACAGGAAATTGTATAAAACTAATATCCCATATTAAATCCCTATACGGGTGTTCATTTTAATTGGTACACCATTGCTATCTCGAGAACTATAAGAACTACGAGGTCGGTTAAATTAGCAAACAATTTCTATTTTATAAGACTACTTTAATGAGCGAAACAAGAATTTTTTTAGACCAGTGGTTTTCAAAATACGGGGTACAACTTTCTTATTTTAAATGGCAACCTATTTTTTTTATTTGCTTATTCGATTCAGAATTTTTTTCTGAATTCAGCGATATATTAGTTTCATACCCTTGCATAACAAAAAAATCGAGAAACATGCAAAATTAAATATGCGTAATTTTTATTGAAGTATGGCTATACAAAGAGTGCTAAACAAATAAATCAGATGTAGAAATAATTGCAAAAACTTTAATAACTTTTATTTTTATTTAAGTTGTGAATAAATATTTAATAAACAATAAACATATGAAGACACAAATCATTTATTTATCTATAAAAATTGTTCAAAATTGTCACCATTAACATGAATACAAAGTTCTAATCTTTTTAATAAACTATTTCTCACTAATCGCAATGTTCTTCCGTCAATATTAGAACAAATTCAATATTATTCTTTAATTCATTTAAATTATTGTGCACGCTGCCATACTTAAATAAAAATTACGCATATTTAATTTTGCATTTTTCTCGACTTTTTGTTATGCAAGGGTATGAAACTAATATATCGTTGAATTCAGAAAAAAATACTGAATCGAATAAGCAAATAAAAAAATAGGTTGCCATTTAAAATAAGAAAGTTGCACCCCGTATTTTGAGAACCACTGGTCTAAAAAAATTCTTGTTTTGCTCATTAAAGTAGTCTTATAAAATAGAAATTTATCCGACCTCGTAGCTCTTACAGTTCTCGAGATAGCAATAGTGTACCAGTTAAAATGAACACCCTGTATATCTGCCCTAATCGCCACCCCCCAATGATAATATAGGTATAATTAAATATTTGAAAATTGTTATTAGTTATCAAATAATTTAGGGATTTTGATTATACAGGGTGTAAGAGAAATAAATACATTAAATTTAGTGATAGAACTCGTTCAGAACTACAATATTTCCTAGTAATTTTTTTTTTTTTGTAAACCTTTTAGATAATGTGTTAAAAATCTTCAAAATGTAAAAAAAATCATTACCTGCCTAAAAATAGTAAAAAATTAAGAAAAAAAAATGTTACTAAGAAATATTGTTGCTCTCGACGAATTCTATCAATGATCGCGTTCAGCTCCTCTCATCGCTGGCATCGCTGACCTCCGAAGTTTGACGAACACAATGAATAGACGAATGTAATTGGTCCAGCAGTTGCATTCTGCAATCATCGGCACGCAGCGGTGCTCATCGC
Source organism: Ophonus ardosiacus (assembly GCA_943142095.1). Taxonomy (NCBI): domain Eukaryota; kingdom Metazoa; phylum Arthropoda; class Insecta; order Coleoptera; family Carabidae; genus Ophonus; species Ophonus ardosiacus. Next base: position 36,686,325 of record OW964832.1, on the reverse strand, counting down.
TGCCAGCGCTGCCGGGGTGCTGAACGTGCCCAATGTCACTTACTTTCTCTGTTTTACCAGTATATGTCTCGAATGTGGAATAGTGGGATAGCATATTACATCCGAGGTAGAAAATGTTTCATTACAACCGAAGGCTTATGTATATTACCGAGAGGCGAAGCCTCGAGGTGAGATAACGCGCGAGCCTGTGATGAAACTCCCACCGAGGTTATGTACAGTTGTTCAAAAAGAAAAACCCAATTCGGAGTAGGTTAAGAACAAAAAAGCGTATGTCAATTTGAAAGTATTTAATTGAATGCCAAAAATGTTATCTTTATTTTAGAAATAGAAATATATTAGAAAACGCTGAATGGCACTATTCTGTATCCTTCTTTATTATCTTTTCTTCTTAAAATTACTTTTCACGATCAATTTTGACAACTTGACTTTTGAATTGAATAACGATCAGACATACGTTTCTCTGTTCATGGCCTACTCCGAAATAGGTTTTTTTTGAGCACGCTGTAAGTATACTATTTTATTCACAATCATCCTCATTTTAAATCAGTAATTTTCAAAATAAACCTTTAAATTTAGTATAATTTTTGACAGCTCTCTTAAAATTTGTTTTAGCCTACTTTATTACATTATACATAAACATTTGCAACCCAAAAGAGGAAAGTGAAATTTGTTATTTCCAATCCAAGAAATTGTCAATAAAGTTAGGAATGACTTATTTCTCAACCTTCAAAATATTAGGAATGGGTATATTACTATAATGATTGTGAATAAATATTTTTTCCAAAAAATAAATTGTTATTACGAAAGAAAGTTACTAAGAAATATTGTTGCTCTTGCCGAAATCTATCACTGGTTAAATTTAATATACTTATTTCTGTTACATCCTGTATTTAACGAAGCACTTAGTTCAAAGAAAGTCTTCAAATCTTGAGACCATTAAATTGCAACAGCTTTGTACCATGACTTATTCTACGTCAGTTTTCTAAGAAATATTAGAAATACTTTTATTTCTTCCGCGAATTTTCCAATAATTGGAATTTTTATTTTTCTACATTTCTTGATTCGTTTCCAACTAAATAACCTATATTACGTCGGCTGAAATGAGAGGAACAAATAGGTCACACAGGGTGTCAAACGGCGAAGTTTCTGGCCAACATTCTGTCGTATGTATGACGCAAAAAGTTCCTATATGGCGAAGAAACTTGAGTGCTGTGTAATTGGAGTGAAACAGATAATTACTTCTGCCTTCTGAGATTGCCTGCACGCCTGCAGTCTTTCGACGACGCGTTACCTGGAGATTTTTCACGTATGAACTAAGAAGAAGGATTAATGAATAAAAATATGTAATTATGTTATTTCCTGGTAAGGGATGACCCACTTATTTTTCGTTTTGCGCACTAAACAATATTTCAGAAAATAATATGATAATAGTTATTTATGGAATAAGAAATTAAAGAAAAAGGATTTAATGCCTAATCAAAACAATGCAAATCGTAATTTTGGCAACAATCGCTTATAACACTACTTGTATACATCAAAAATATAAACACAAATGACTTTTGACAGTTACTTGACAGTTAAAATTTGTCGGGACTTTTAAGAAAAAGTAGCGCATGTATGCATGTTCCAGTTTTTCTTTAAAAGTTTGTCGTTAGAAGCCTATTCATTTGTCTCTCTTGCACTCATGTCATTGTGCGAGAGAAAACTTTTCAAGTTGAAAAGAAAAACTTCATCATGTAATGCACGCTTAACAAATTCTTACAGATAAAATGTCAAATACGTTATTATCTTTTTGTTCAAAAATGCCATAGCTAAATAGAGACATATCACTAAAAATATTTTAAATTTCACACGTTTGCATATATTACTCATGAGAAAAATAATAACCGAGAAATCTGGATACAGTTTTCGAGAATCGAGATCTCGGCAAATATGTCTCGTCTCGTAAAATATTTTTTACATTTCTGTCTCGTCTCGTCGAGACGAGACGAGAATCGAGAAATATCTCGTCTCGACCGAATCACTAATCATATATGCGAATCTTTGTCTTAAGACAGCTTTTTTAAATTGTATTTTAATTGAAATTCTTTTCCCAAATCGTAAATGACTGTTCAAATGACAGTTGTTATGTATGTGCTTATTTTTGTGTAAAATATTTGACATTCTTATGTTTAATTTTATTTTCGAGAGCTGTGAACACTTTCATAAAAATCTATTGTTTATATCATTATTTTTATTTGTGTGCATAGTTTTATTTTCAATTTCGGAGCTGAGAATGAGGCTTAACTAATAATATACACACCGATTTTTCACACTTGACCGTTACGTCATAGTTGATGTTCGTATATTAGATATATGTACGTATCGAAGACAAAATGTAGGAAACCATAAGTAAGACAGAGATAAACATACGATACGTATATCTAATATACGAACATCAAACTATGACGTAACGGTCAAGTGTGAAAAATCGGTGTGTAGCATAAAAAGTTAACATAAATACAAAAAACAAATCACCTGTCAACCTGTCAATAACTGTCGAAAATAATTTATTATTCATGCAATTTCGCATGTCTGATCAAAATAGTTCTCAAATGGATGATATTCAAGATATTCCACTTCCAAATGATGTTTCTGAATGCTTCAATAATTGTAATATTATTATTTTATCGAAATAAAACTTAGATTCATATTTAACCTAAAAATTTTGCTTCGTAAACCGCTCTTGTCAAGCTCCGCCCACCACTGCAATCTTAAACCAGACAGAGTATATAATAGTTTGATTATTAAAATGCGCGCAGTTAATTAGTTATTGCATGAAGGTAAACTTTTAAAAAAAGTTTTCATTAGCCAATGGAATCTTTGAAACTTGTTTTATTTCCGTGCTATCCGCTACATGAATTTTTTAGATGTGACTTTTTCAACTAATCATATAATTACTCCAGAACAAGAGTTTAATTAATTTACATGCGAACAGCGATAATTACATTACTGAGAGATATTTATCAGGTAAATTATATCAACTCTTCGTCGTGTACTCATTTACGCCGTCAAATGTTTATTAATCATTCTGTAATTATAGGTTAAATATCAACAATATTTAATTAACACCTGAAACAAAATTGCCAAAATTAATTGTTAGTTGTTGGTAAACAATTTCGATCGATAAATATTATGATATATGTATATCTGCAGTGTATCTGAAATGAACGGATGATTAAAATAAAGAAAAAACATCAGTCTGAATTCTGAATTACAAATGAGGAATATTGTAAAATATGTAGTTTTATTTGTATGCGGAAAAATCTGCAATAAATGAAAATATGTTCAACTCTCATACTCTCAAAGAATTCTGCAAAACAGTCTACAGTCTTCTTCGTAATTGGAACACAGCATATTGCCAAGCAATGTGGAAAATAAAATTTCATGTGCTTTGCATGTCTTGTCATTTGCAGTAAAATAAGAACTTTCAGTTTGTCCTTATTTGCAACAAGTTTATATTTTGACGGTTTTGATTTTGTAGTAAATAATCAGAAAAATAATGGCCTATGAACAAGTGAATAAGGGTGATTAGCGAGCTTTTTATCTCTTGTAAATCGTGGATTGTTTTAGAAAAATATAGTTCAAATAAAAGTTATATTAAAATTAATTGCACAAATCTATTATTTAAAGCATATTTCTCTAAAATAATCCATAAATGAGAGAGAGAGATAAAACAATGCTAATTAAATTAACTGATCGCAATTTTTCTGTACACATCTCTAATAAATATGGGGAAACCACATCGTCTGATTTGCAGTATCTGGGTTCTGGTGTCCCTCAAGGATCAATCTTAGGGCCATTATTCTTCTTGATTTTTATAGCTGACATGCCTAATACGGTTGCTCACAGTTCGATGCATTCATATGCAGACGATACTCAAATTTTAACATCTTTCTCAAAGGAAAATGAACAATATATAAAAGCTCTACTCAATGAAGATTTGAGTAATGTCTCTACCTGGGTTAGGGATAATGGTCTTAAGATAAATGCTGAAAAGTCTACTATGCTAGTAGTAGGCAATTATAGTTTCAATACACCGATTCTACTTGATGGCGTCCCATTGCAATGTACTGAGGTCATTAAAGGTTTGGGAATGAATATCGATAAAGACTTAAATTTCAGGCATCGTTTAAATAAAAAACTCCTTGCAGCAAGATTGACACTGAAACATTTATATCAGTTTAAAAATACTCTATCTTCTGTTACCAAACTTAAAATCGTTCAATCTCTAATCTATCCTTTGTTTGATTATTGCGGCTGCGTATATGTCCCTAATTTGTTTAAAAGAGACAAACACCGTATTACACTTTTCCAGAACTCCTGTCTCCGTTTCATTTTTGGTGTGCGCAAATATGAACATGTGTCTAATTTTCGACACAAAGCTAATATGCCCTACATTGATGATCGAATTAAATATTTATACCTATGCCTAATTCATAAAATTATTAAATGTGATACACCGTGTTACTTGTCTGCTAAGCTAACGGAAAAGCGTTCTTATTATACTTTACGCAGCTCGTCGTTTCTTAATATCCCTTCCTTCAAAAAAAGTAAGTTTAAGGGTTCATTTTCGTATTTAGGGCCTACATTGTACAATAATATTAATATGGATTTGAAAAAGCTTTCTTTAAGCGCTTTCAAGATAAAATTAAAAAGTATTTTTCTTGTTTAAACTTAATTTGAATTGAAAACATATTAGTACTAGTACTCTTTGTATTCAATATTCTATGCTTGTGTACTAATGTCTATATTAATTAATTTTCTTTTGTTGTTGTTAAACTGGGTTAGGTGGATGATCAGCATTGTAGCTGAACCTCGCCCTTAATGGTGTATTTTTTTATAACCATTAATAAAAATTATTATTATTATTATTATTATTATTATTATTATTATTATTATTATTATAAATGCTCGCTAATTACCCTTAACCAGTTGTTCATACTAACTTTCATTATTATCACTTATTTATTAGCTATATTCTTTTTGGACAAAATCGCATTTCATCTCAGGTCACTTCAGTTAAACTCGGTGTAATTGTTACACTTTTTATCTTTCGTCACCTTTAGGTACGGAACGTATTGTCTTTGGTCAAAAAATTCGGTATTGTTTTTAATGGATAAACACATTTTAGGGTCCCTAGAATACTAGTTTTTCGATGTTGTCTGTATGTATGCGTGTGACTGTGTGTTTCATTGTAAAAAAATTCTCAGACGATGACTCCAATACTACAATTCTAAAAATTATAATTCATTCATATTCTTCTCTACATCCACATGAAGAGCTGATTAGATTTTGGTTATAATTGGTCAACCGGAAGTTCTCTTATTTGAAGTTCTTAACAGTTTTTCTTGAAAAAACGTAGTTAAATATCATTTTTTGACATTTCATGTGACTATCAGTATGAAAGAATATCTTATTGTCTATACGATTTGATATACAATTTCTTTTAAATTCCATAGATATAGAGTTAAAGAATTATGAAGAGATTAACTTTCATAAATCTGCCAGTTTTCCCATAATCATGAAAACAGCTGATATATTCAAATAATTCTAATTGATAGATTTTAATGTCAAGTGCAATTTACATAGTGTATGTTTGTGTTGTAATATGATTGGATTTATAGAATCTTCTCCAAGGAACTTTCGAAATGGAATTTGTAGAAAATAGTATATGTTCGTTTTAGAATTTTACTAGATATATAGAATTTTTTTCCAAGGAACTTTTGGTACCTATATATGATTTGTACAAAATACATAGAACTGACGGAAGGTAATGTGCTGGCACATCAGATTTTTAATTGTTGATATTTATAAAATTTGATTCATTGTACTTTGTAACCAAAATGATCTCAAGAATACGCTTTGATTTAGTCCTGATAAAGCCTGTATCAAATTTGAACTGTCGGTTAACTAACAGTAAAACAAAAAATATAGCATCGATATTATACCATAAGTTGTAAAAATTACTCGTGTGTTAACTTTTCGATGCGACATTTTTGATTTTAACTAACGGTTAAGTCAACAAACAGTTTCACCATAGATGAAAATACTGGGACTAAATATTTATGCGATACCGAAGCTGCATCACCCGTGAAATTAACTCAAAATGCAGAAAGGGTAATGTTATGAGAAAAAATGTCAATTTGTAGGTTATAAATGTATTATGAAAGTTGAGTCTGCGTGGTTGAAAACAAAAATGTCTTATACGGTAATTAGAGTAAAAATAATTACTATTCATCAAATTTTGGTTTTCATTTTCCTTACCTTCAATGGGTCGTTCTTCGAAAAGAAATATTTCAGGAATAGAAAATAACACACTGATCAGCCACGCTGAAATCACAAGAACACGTGCGCGACGCCCTGAAACCAAACAATTACGCTATCAAAATAAAATTACGTGTTCCAGTTAATTATATCATTTTACGGAAAAGTTTCACAAAATGCAAAACTACTCGTAACTTTAATTAATGTGTGGCATTATTCCTAACTTTATTGGTTATTAATTACCTACTGAATAATATTTAATCGTAAATATAGTCTAAATTTGATTTCGTTTTAATTAAATTTCAAATAATTATAAACATAATCGTACTACAGTACTATGTATTTTAATTAAATTAATGAAGTAAAATTTATATGAACTTAAAAAAGAACTATTTATCTACTTATATACGGCTTTTGCCGCTTACTCTTTTCCAACTAGACTCACCGAGTAGCAGTGCTTTTACCACTGCTGTACTGCCGGCTAGATTTCAGTCATGTATTATGTATTTATACTAAAAAATTTTAGGCAGAGTAGTCACGTCATCATTTCATTACAAAAAAAAAACACTGTAGTATTGTATATGTTTAGGAAAACGAAGAAAATAAATACTGTTTTTTGCGTACTATAAGTAAAGTACATTTTAATTAAATTTACAATTATTTTAAAGTCGAACATAATGTTTTTAATGAATTTTAATTTATTTAAAATAATTGTAGTTCATTTTTTCACCACATGTTGGTACTATTGGATTTCAATATTTAAACGTTTACATGACATGTTTCTCCCGGAATTGTCAAGCGTCTGCTGTCATTAGTTCGTTACTTTGAGATTGATCTTGAGCTTTTCTGTTTTTAGTTTGTGTTAATTTCAATAATTGTAAATTGTATTATTGGAGTATTTTCAATCAAATATAATATATTTTTTAAATGTTATTTTAATTATATTTTCAATAAATCGAATTTATAGTGATACTCTTTACTTTTCTATAACACTACAGAATTGTAAATCTAAATAAAATCAAATCAATTTTTTTAAAAATATATTCAATGTCATTTAACATTAATTTTCTTATTTTTCATCAAGTGCTTCGTTCACTCCCCGTATTCCTTCTGAAACCCAACTCGGTGTGCCCCACACCGAATTTTCAATACCATACATTGGAAATATATTACATTTTACAATAATATTCAATTATTATTCGACTATTAAATAAATTAATTTGATCACATAAATTAGCATCGCAGGTAAATACAATTATTTTCTAAAATTAAATTAGTGTACCATGTAAACCTACTAATTTCGTGACGTCATTATCTAGTTACAAACTTTGATGACGTGACTACTCTGCCTAAATTTTTTTACTATAATAGCGTTCTCGTTTCAACTGCTCTTGTGCAGTACAAATGACGTCATTGCGTTACACGTGTGTCGTGCTTCGTTGTCTCAGTGCAAATTTAGTGCACATTGAATCGAACGTACTGAGTGCTTATTGGTGCATGTTACAGACTTTTTTGACCTTTTGTACATACATTGTTTTAAAAGTCAGAAGTGTAATAAACAAAAATAACCATCAGAATATTCTCTAAAATGAAAATATATTCGCTTCTGGCAACCCGTATGTATTTACTGATAGAACAGAATTTTGTTGGTTATGTTTACATAAATAAAAGTTTTTAACTAGGTAAAACGGTAACAATTTATCTGAATTTAGACCAAACTATTTTATTAACAGAACAGGAGAAAACAATAAACAAAAAAAATGTTCTATATGTACTACAGTATTTTTTCAGCGAACCTGTAATGTAAATATTTACGAATATTACTGTATTAGCATATTATCAACAATATTCATATAATTTTTACTTTTAAAAAGTTAGAATTTGTACCATCGCAGAAATTTATTCCTTTCCACCAATATTTTGTTTTTTAATTTGGAGAATTTTTAAACAATTTTAATTTTATTTTGCCGTGGGCTGTAATTTTCTTTAAACTGTAAATAATGTAATGTGGGTGTGTAATATTTAATAATTTTCCTTGTGCTTAAAAACTACATTTTTCTTCAAAAAATTTTATTTTATACTACCAGTGCACCCCTTACACTACCGTCCTGAGTCAGTGCAGAAAAACGGCACTCAGTGCGCACTAAGTTGCACGGTGCAGTTCGAATCGAACACGTATTCTGTTGCACGCGTGCGATGCAACAGAGCAATCGAACACAACATTTGCACTCAGTGCGCAATGAGTACGCACTAGTGCATTGAATCTAATAGCGTTTTCCGCTTACACATTCAGTGCGCACTGAGTGCAAATTTAGCTGCACTGAATGTGAGTGACGTTTTCCACTTACCTTTTCAGTGCGCACTGTTCCGGATTTTTATTTTTCACTTACTACGAAATCGCACTCAGGTCATCATCAACTCGCACTCAGTGCGCATTTCGTTGCACCGACTACTATAGCAAGTGCGACAATTTGAGTGCAAATATGACGGCAAAAGATTTAAAAAATGCCGTAGTGGTATCTATTAAAGGACTTTTATCTTCATCTTCGTCATCTGATAACATAACAGAAACGGCTCTAGACTATTTAAATAAACCAGACCGACCCAAAATAATTATTTTCATATTTAGTGTAGTACATAAATATTCTGACAAACAGATAATAATTTCATATATTGTTTTGCACAATTAAAAAACTTAAATTTTATAAATGCATAGTATTTTGGTGTTTTAAAATTTCACCTGTTAGTTTCAAATAAAGTTTATTGTCAGGTGCTTCAAATGTGGTTATTACAGAATTTATTATAAATGATACCGTCGTCATATTTTATATTTATTGTCAATTATGTCAATAAAACTTTCAAACCCCAAATTTAACCTTAACTTTTGCACAAACAAATGTGAACTGAAATAGGAACGTATTTTCCACTTGTCACTGGATTGATGCGCACCGTTCACAAAACCAAAACAGTGCATGACGTCATACATTGCACTGAGTGCGTTCCAGTGCGCACTAAATTTTGGTAAGAGGAAAACGCTATAAAATGCTGTAAGATATGTAAGCGGCCAGCTTATATCGTCAGAGTGTGATATAGTAGCTCTATTTTTATTTTTACGACAAATCAGACTTACAGCTACCGGTGAAATTCATAGGATGTGTGATGGCATCATAACGATCTATGGAGAGGGCCACCAGGACATATGTGCTGGAGTATGTGACGGTGGCTTGTAGGAAACGGATGATCTTGCAGGCAACGTTCCCTGCATACCATTCGACTGTCATTCTCCAGATGATGTCTGTTAGTACGCTTATTAGACCTACTGTTAAGTCTGAAACGCAAATGTTTTAAATACACTATTAGTTTAATTGATATCTGTACTACAGCATATTTTACGCATTAAGACGATTCTATATGTATAGACTGTGTCCGATGTTGCACTTTTATCACCCTAAGTGATTCTGTCGAGACGAGATATTTCTCGATTCTCGTCTCGTCTCGTACTCGAGATTTCTCGTCTCGGCGAGACGAGACAAAAATGTAAAAAATATTTTACGAGACGAGATATATTTGCCGAGATTTCGATTCTCAGAAACTGTATCGAGATTTCTCGGTTATTATTTTTTCATGAGTTATATTTGCAAACATGTGAAATTTAACATATTTTTAGTGATATCTGACTCTATTTAGCTATTTTTGAACAAAAAGATAATAAAGTATTTGACATTTTATCTGTCAGAATTTGTTAAGCGTGCATTACACGATGAAGTTTTTCGTTTCAAGTGACTTGAAAAGGTTTCTCTCTCGCACAAGAACATGAGTGAAAAAGAGACAAATGAATAGACGAAAAACTTTTAAAGAAAAACTAGAACATGCTCTACTTTTCTTAAAAGTTCCTATGAATTTTAACTGTCAAGTAACTGTCAACTATCATTTGTGTTTATATCTTTGATGTATACAAGTAGTGTTATAAGTGATCGATATTAAACTGAAAAATGGCAAAATGGGATAGAGAAGTAATTGAAATCTTAATGTAAGTATAACTTGAATTTTGACACTTGGATATTTTAATTCACGCAAAACTTGATCGTGTAAATATACCTACTTGTAAAGTCACTTATAAAGACACTTTTCAAGCACTTAAAAATAAAAAACTTCATCGTGGTTTTAGCTAAGATTTTTAGCGTTATTTCCTTTTTAATGTTTTATAACAGATTAGAAACTGCTAGATAAATATTAAATTAATAAAATTATAACAATAAAATTTGCACAAGTTTTAGGTTATATCAAATTTTGACAGATAAATCGACAAATATTTATCTTTTTGTTCAAATTACTATTAATACAAAATTGTATAAATTTAATAATTAGTTTATTGGGCCGAAATATACATATTAAATTTCCGTCGAGAAATCTCGGCGAGAATCTTAGCCGAGACGAGACTCTATTAAACGGGACGAGAAAAATTTCGAGACGAGACAAATTTTATGAATTTGAAACGAGACGAGACAAGACAATGAATTTCTCGTCTCGTCTCGTCTCGACCGAATCACTAAGTATCTATATCTTAAATTTATATGCCCCAATGCCCCGTTTCATTGCTTATTTCTAAGTTCCACAAGTTGAAGAAAACGGAGATTTATATGGTTATGTGTTACATGTTAGTTGTCATATCGGTAAGTCGCAGTAAATTTGTTTCGTTTTGGGCTGTTACGGCGTGAAAATTTAATGATATGAAGAAGAAACGAATAAATTATAGCAAAGAAGAAAAAATTGCTTTGTGAGATTGTAGAAACAAAGATTTAAAAAGAATATTGAAAATAAAAAATCAATGCGATGTCCATGTCTAATATTTAAAAGGATAAGACCTGGAAATTAATTGCAAGCCTATGTAAAATGAGATGCAAGGAAGACATCAAAAAAAGGCTTCCGGCGGTGATGCACATAAAAATATTAAAAATAAATAATGTATTTGGAACAAACCGATTCTGTTATTTAAATCATTTTCGACAAAATTAACTTCCTTCATAGTATCCACGACGTTAACATCATCAAAACCAGGGAAATCCGGTAAATCTATAATATCGAATATTCTTGAACTAATACATACATACCCCGATAAACACAATGACATATTTGACGTTCGACAGCCGGTATTTTATTTTGAATCGCTAAATTTAAAATTGACCAATCATAGAGCAGCATTACCCTGTTGCCAATGTAATTTGTGACATAAGGCCTACTTACAATTAAGTAGCACTTTAATAATCAACAACTTAAGTTGCTGTGGAGAAACCGAGCATAAATATTGTCATTATTTAGGATTAGGAATTAGATTTTAGAGTTTTGCAGGAGCACACTATGCCTTGAAATTGACGTGCACTAATTACTCACATGTTCGTTGCTATAATTCAATGCAAAACGTCAAATTTACTGCCAAAGAATAAGTTCTTAGCTTATATTTTATGAAATATATTATTAATATTTAATTTGAAGTATCAAATTAAATCGAATTGCATAATTAATTTTTGCTATTCTAAAGTGTTGCCATACAAACAAATGGATATCATTAGTGTACCATTCGGAGTTGTATTTAAGTGAAGAAAACCTAAATCCTAAAAACTAAATGCCAAAATGCGATATTGGAGACAGACATAGACCAAGCAATTCCTGCGCAAGTCTCCTGTTGTATAGCTGAGATAGGGAAGCATACCGAAGTGAAGACGGCGCCTAGCTAAGAATGTATCACTGAGCTGTGAGAGCAAATTTATATGAATTCTAGAAAATAGTGTTTATTGAGCGAAACTCCTCATCATCTATTTCTAGAAATTTGAGTATTAATTTTTAGTATGTTATTAACTTAAAACCAATGAACAATATGTCCCAAACGAAATATTGTAATTCTGCAAAGGACTGATGATAACAGCTATCAAAAATAGCTGTTTTTCAAGTAATCATAACTTGGCCCCTAAAAAAAATTTCAAAAAGTGTAAGGTTAATTTATAGAACATATCTGCCTCTATCATAATTTGTATAGTTTGTAATAAATAGTTCAATAGAGCGGGCTGAAGCGTTTCGCGCAAATCTCATGTTTTACTTCATTTTGAGGACTGCTATAGGATAGTCTTAATATTTAATTATAATTTGCTTCTCATTTATTAAGGACAAGTTTATAAAAAGAATGATACTGTAATTATTTTATTTACTTTTTTAAATCAAAGGAATTCTTGAAAGCTCGTTTTCTAATGAAGTATTTCAATATGGTTATTCTTTATTCAGACTCAATATTAAAATTCCAGAAATTTCTCCTTTAAATATATTCATATAAAAAAAAATGTTTTTCTCAAACGGTACCAGTTTTTGTCTTAAACGACGATAACAATAATAATATATTTTGCTTCATGTCTGCAAATGTAGAAATTTATTCAAAGCTTCATTTGAAATACTAGAGTACAGAGAGAACTTATTATTTACATTGGCTTCTTTTTCTTCTCATTTATTAAACGGCTCATTTATCGAAAATGAGTACAAATTTAATAAAGATAATTTGAAATGTTTTATATCACCTTTAAGTTGCACAGAGGGGTAATGAAATATTTTAGTTATTCATAAAGCAATTTATTTTTAAAGTTTGTAATTAGCCTAACGAGCTTGAAATAAATTTAAGTTAATTACCACTATGCAAATGTTTCTTTTATTAAAACTAAGGGATGTAAATGAATTTACTTTATTTAGATTCATGTTAATTGTGCAATAACGGTTAATTCCTTGTTTTCCTCTTTTTTAATCCCCCTTTAAAGTTTCCATTCAAAGTTTCTGCCTTTTATGTGATGTGCTACATTGTAAATTACGCTTTTTTGTAATTCTTTTTTGCGAAACAGTGTGCCAATTACTATCATTGAGTAGCTGAAACCAAGTCTCACTTTTATTTTATTTTTTTAAGTTTTTATTTCATACAGCAATTATAATACACTCGTTCGAGCTTTTATGGATTTTTATTTACACAAAATTTAACTCATTTTTTTTCTATATAGATATACCCTATTTTAAATTAAGTATGTGACAGAATTTAGATTTTTATATGAATAATGGATAAAAAATAGAATACCAGTAGGTATTTTTTAATTTTATTTATTTGCGATAACAATGTTGCTAAGAGTCAATAACTTTGTGACAGAATTGGGGTTAATATGTTTAATTTTTATTATTATATTATTTAGTTGACATATTGATGTTGGCGGATAGCAAGCCGAGATTCTAACCTTACATGCAGCGTTCTACAATATGCCGTACGACATAACATTCTGGAACTATAATAACAAATGACAAGTTAACTACCAATCGTGGTTTCAATGTATAATCCGGGGCTATATACATAATAGCATCAAAATTACAACTAATTTAGAAAATATATTATATCTCTGATGGTATCCCTTCTGAAATTACAAAATAATTTACAATTTTCAAATAGCACAAAAGTGACCTATATGGTACACTCTCAACGACAGCTTTCAGAGCCCGTGAGGAACGCTTAGTAAATATTCTCAACTTAATGTCATTTGAAATCTACGAAAAGAAGCAGATTGATAGATCCAGAAATGGGTAATTAGCCATGAATTGTTTCAAATATCTACATATATATCCCCAGATTCTCATTCTCATAAAATATCTTCATCTTTAATTTTTTTTTTTTTTTCAAATACCATCTTTAGTTCCAATGATTTTATTACCTGCAGAAGGTACAACTTTCCACCAGGCATGTACTATTTTTCGCGAATGATGGTAAATCGGAATTTTTGCTTTATTGAAAGTTCTTCCCAATGTACGACCCTCAAAGACGTAGTATTTTCGATATTTATACATGTTCAATGGGCTACTTGCGTACCTTTTTACCTTCCGTCACATTTAGGTAAGGAAGGTATTGTCTTTGGTCAAAAAATTCGGTGGTGAGTTTTTAATGAATAAGCACGTTTTAGGGTCCCTACAATACGAATTTACTATTTTTAAGATGATGTCTGTATGTATATATATGTGTGTGTGTGTGTGTGTGTGTGTGTGTGTGTATGTATGTGTGTCCGTGTGTGACAAATTTTTCTCCGACGATAACTCCAATACTATAATTCTAAAAATTATAATTCTTTCGTATTCCTCTTCTGTACATCCATATGAAGAGTTGATTAGATTTTGGTTATAACTGATCCACTGGAAGTACCCTTATTTGAAGTTTTTAACAGTTTTTCTTAAAAAAACGCAGTTAAATATTATTTTTTGACATTTTCTTATTATATTTATTAAAGATAATACCCGACTGACGCCAAATATTTCCAATTTTAAATGGTACAAAAGTGACCCCTGTGGTGCACTCTCCACGCCAGCTATGTGTGCCCGTGAGGTAACGCCTGGTAAACGCCCACACGGTAAAATATATCGTCATCATTACCGATGTCTACATGTGTTGTAGATACTGGCACACCCAGAAATGGGTAATATGCCGTGATGATATATTTATTTTTATTTATTTAAAGAAAATACCCTTCTCTATATGGTTTGATTATTCATTTTCCTTCATATTTAATAGATGTAGAGTTAAAGCATTATAAAGAAATAAATTTTCAAAAATAAGTCAGCTTTGCTATTTATCATGAAAACAGCTGATACATTCAAAATTCTAATTGACAGATGTGTGTTGCAAGTGCAAAACCAATTATGGAAAGTATGGGATGAAAAATTAGTATTTCATAGTGGTCCTCTCAAGTGACATGCAGTGAAAGGCTAAAAAGAAGATGGAAGGACTGTATCGCAGAAGACTTGAGAAAGGAAGGACTGTGTGAAGAAGATGCGTTAGACAGGAATGAGTGGAAGAGAAGAGGAAACAGCGACCCCTAATAAAATAGGGGAAAGCAGAAGCAGAAAGTAAAATGTTTCAAGTGCATTTTTCTTAGTGTATGTTTACGTCATAATTTTATTGGATTTATACAACCTTTTCAAATGAACTTTTGGTATGAAATTTGTAAAAAATAGTATGTGTTCGTGTTCGATTTTACATGATATTATATAGAAACTGTTCCACGGTCCTTTTGGTATGGGATTTGTGCAAAATACATCGAATTGACGGAAGGTCTTGTGCTGGCTACAACAGAATTTTTATTTAACATTTTTGAAGAGAAAGTAAAAACTTGCGAGTGCGACCCATATTTTTTCTTTTGACAAAGTTTTTATCAATTAGTCAGAATGTCAGAAAAACAATAATGAAATTTGATTATTTGAATTACCGCCATGTATGATGTAGAATTACGCCACACCAATGCCGTAAAGCTGTAGCGTGGTACCGCCCCATAGTATCGTTATGTTTCGAGGTTAGTATTTTAGTTAGTCTTTTTGGTATCGATATTGTAAATTACAAGTATCTAGCTATGTGTTTATTTATGAAGTAATTAATGTATTTGAGAGACCAGAGAAAGAGAAAAATGAAATAATGCCAAATTCAAATTTAAACTTTCTCGCACGCCATGCCATCTACAGATTACATTCTTAAACATGCTTCCCTTCTCCAGTTCAATATAAAGGCGTCACAGAAAATTTTCTTTCTTAATTTAATAGAAAACAAATATTTTTTTTAAATAAAATTTATATTTTTATACATGTTTTCAACATAACATTGCGTATACATAGTGATAGAAATCGGATTTTCAGCTCTGAAAGCTGTGGTTAAGTTTTATATTTCATGAGCCATATATTGAAATAGAACAACTGCATACAAATTAATAAAAAACAATTACCTGCAATAGCCAACTGTTTGATGAAAAAATTCATTCTTGATTTTCTTCTCTTATTGATACTTAACGTAAAAAGCACCGCTGAATTTCCAAGAACTATCATGACGAATAAGATCCATAATATTGTAAATTGTTCAGTCTGAAAAAGAAAAAGAAACCAATTATATTAATTATTCAAAAGAACTTTATTAAATAAATATTTAAGCGAAAATCATGGGCCCCTACGCCAATCGTACTTTTATAATAAAAGCGGTAAATAAAAACGTATTAGAAATTACATTATTCTTATGAAGTTGTATTACACTTAATAAATAGCGTTCAGCATTATATGATGTTTAGAGAAACCACTCCAACCTAGCAAATTTCATATGTATTTTACTAATGAATTTCTTTTTGTTACTGTTTTGCATCTTGATATAGTAACAAAAAAGTCATAGTTATAACTATAAATCTGATAAGAAACTATTAGACATCAGACATTAGGCGCTCATCTATTGAACAATAACAAACAGATCAAGTGAGCGTATCGAAAACAATCAAGACGTCTGATGATCGCCTTTTCCATTTTCTCATCGTTTCTATTCGAATCCGACTTTCTCGTCACGCGAAAAAACAAGCATTCAATAAAAAATACTACGAACTTTGACTTTTCCACATGTATTCTTTATTTAGATGAACATGTTTGTTATTCGACTGTCTGCTGAAATATCCATTATTACATGAATTCGCGACATTTCCTTCTAAAGTAGGAACTAGGGAATGAATTTACAAAATTTGATTATTTCTTACATAAATATTTAATTTATCGAACTACGAGGACTGTTCTCAAAATTTTAAGTAGTAGGCTTTGGATTACAGTGACTGTCGAAAAAATGGTATATTTTTAAATGTTCTTCTTTTGAGATTTTTTAGTAACAGTTTTATCAAGATCTAATTACTACAATTTTTTTTATCTTATATAAGTATTGTAATTACACTTCGCTGTCGATATAAAATATTAATAATAATAAAAAATTACAGAACTTTACTCAAATATTGTTTTTTATTTTATTTAACAAGTCTTGTGCACACATAAAATTCTAATTATATCTATTTTTCATTGTATGAGGAAATTCCTAAATGTTATATATTCTTCCAAGATCGGCGGCATTTCTTACAGATATATGTATTTTAGCTATAATTTTATATATTTAATTAATAAAACAATAAGAAAGATTAAATGTACTTCCCAAAAAAGCCTTCAGTAATGTCTCTGTAATAGTTTAGCCTGTGCTATTTCTTAAATCCGATTATTCTACATATTACAGTGTCGTTATCATTAAATTTAAAGAAGATATAATAAAAAAATTAAAAGTGTCAGATGTAGAATTTTATGTTCTTCAATATTAGTAATAAAACAAATTTTTAAAACATAATATTTAGAAGATATTTTTAAAGAAACTACTACTTCCGGATGTCCAATTGTTACCAAAACCTTTTCAGCTCTTCCCATGTATGTAAGATTGAGGAATTCATAGTCAAACAGGTTTTAAGTCTTATAGTTTTTGAGGAATCATTCCTTTGCCTTTAGCATCCACACATACACACACGCACACACATACACATCCCACATCCCACACAAACACATACACATCATCGTAAAAATGTTGAAATCGGTTTGTAGGGACCTTAAATTGTGCTTATTCACTAAAATCTGGATATGCGATTTTTAGCATGAATCCAATACCTGTCTTAGCGAAAAATAAAAATAGCAATTATTTGTTATTACAACAAAAGTAAACGAGGATCAGAATGGAAGTTCACCGAATAACATTTCGTGCCATGATTTTGACCAGAAAAAAAACATGAAAATCCTCAAAAAGTTTTAGTTTTTTTTTACCAAAAATTTTCGGAACTCATAATAATAAAACAACCTTTTAGTTTATGTTATGTTTAATTTAATTGAAACCCACGGTTCGGTAGCATATACTGCTGCATTCTTCGGGGTAAAAACATATATAAATAAACAAAAACAAACAAACAAGCTAAGTTCTAAACCGTCAAAATGATTGAGATTATTATTCTTGGTTTTATAAATTTCAGTCCCTTCCCTAATTAATAAACAGAACATAAGCTAAGAAATAAGTAATGAATGAAAAATTCTAACATTTTTAAAAATTTTTCAGGAGGCCATGGAAAACAATTGCTACTGGACTACTAGTATAAGGTAGGCGTTTTTTTCAACATCAAAGTAACACATGAACCAAAGATAAAACACACCATTTAAATTATTTTTTTACTCCAGTATAAAATACGAAATTTATAGCTTTTTAACTGACAATTATATCTGTGTGTGCTCGTAAATTGGCATTGTGACTACCACATATGGGAGCGGCACATGCATGGGACTGCTATTCCCCGTATTTTGAATTTATAGTACAATTAACCATGGTTTACATAGCACTTAAATTTGTTCTCGCATCGTTCATCACATTGTGATATTATTTTTGAAGAGCGTGTTTATTCTCTCAAAATGAATTTAAAAGCGGAAGATAGATAAAGTTTTATTTATGATCTGTCGTTACCCATTTAGTATCCTGAACTGATTGTGAGGCTTGAATTATGATATAAATGATAAATATTTAAACGAAGTTTACGGGATTTTTTTCAAAGATATGTGAATGTGTTTTGTAATAGAATACATACGAGTAACATTATGGGCTAAAAATATCTTGCACTAAAAGGGAATGGTATAAAAGAGAATAAAATATGTAGATTATAATATAGGTATATTATATACAGGGTGTTTATATTAAATCGTTACACCCAAAAATGGTAGATAGAACTCATTGAAAACAAACAACTTTTCTTAGTTCCAATTTATGATTTGGTGTCCCGGTTCGTAGTTATTGAAGTTCTTTTGTTTTTTGGATTATCGAAAAAAAGAAAATCAAAATCGTCTTTCGGCTCTCTAAACAATTTGCATTTACAATTATTTTTTACTTGTTCAAATAAAATTACAAAATGGTGATCGATCATAAATTTCAAAACAAGATTTTTGGATAACCACTCCATCGATTTTCGAAAGTAAAACATTTATAACTATCTACTACAACATTTATCCTAAACATGTTTTCAATCTATCCAAAAAAAGTCTTTATTCATTTACTTGAAATACAGATAAGTATTAAACAAACTAAAAAAAATATTTAAAACTAAGTAGCTTTCTGCCATTGGACAATGAAACAAAAGAGGATTAGATTTGACACTATTTATAATACATGATACATGTTCAAAATGGCCACCATTCAGAGGCGTCGCAAGTATGGGTCAGAGGGGGCGGATCGGCCCCCTTAACTTAAAACAGGGTGGGCATCGCCCCCTCTCCCTCAACTATTCTCCTTTTCCCTTTACGGGACCAGGTTAACCTTATTTTGTCGTTATATTTTGAATAATTAAAAAATGTCTAAAATTTGTATAATTAAATAAAAGTTAGTATCATTACCGGGCGTTTTGGCTTTTTTACAGTCCGGTGGACAGTAAAACTAGAAAAAATTTTCTAGAAATTGTAAGCTATTTAAAATATCCTTTAACACAAGTTTCATGTTTTGAAACTTTTTCAATAGCGTAAAATTCATTAAATCAATGACAGATTGACAGCTCGTACAGTGTTATGATGTCATAAACACTGATATATAATGGCGGGAAAATTTAATTTGAATCGCCAATATACTAAACCCCCCTCCCCCCACCAATTCTCCTTATTTATTTACATCACGATTTACAAAAAAAAAAAAATCATCTTTTTCACCTCCCCTAAGCGAACACACTTCCGACGTCTCTGCCACCATTCGCATCAACTAGTAAAATCTAATCTTCTTTTGTTTCATTGTTCAATGGCAGGAACACGCTTCCGAGCTAAATTTAATGTTAATAAAGTTTTCCAGATTTTCATTTTATAAATTTCTTGTAGTACTCGAATTTTGTTACTGTAACACTATTAAAAACATCAGCATTACTCTGAACTTCAACTCATATATTAAACTGAAAACAACTGCAATAATTTCTCAACAAAATAAAACCCCTTGGCATGTTTTGTTTTGTTGATTAATTACAAATTACGGCGCCACATGAAATTATGCAATGCACAGATTGTTTGAAACATGTTATCAAATCAGGGCTTCAACAACTCGAATAGTAAGTAAACTGTAAACTTGTCTTGTGTTTGCATTAACACTGAAAACTTGTGTCGAACACATCTGTGACCTATGCTCAACATGAAAAAGAAAAAAAAACTGGTCAGGGAATTAAAGTTTGTGGAAATATAATATAAAAGTTCTAAAATGTTTTGTGTACAGTGTCTGTCAATAATTCTAAAAATAGAGTTTGTTCTTTATAAAAAGTTCTCCAGGTTTCAGTTTCAGAATTTTAGAAACATAAATAAAAGTTTCAGTTTTAATTTTATTATATTTTCCTTTTGTTATGTAATATCTCAAATTGTAATATAATATACCTAAAGTATTCGTGTTTTCTTTAAATTTATTAAATAACGTTACAAATACAATCGACTATGATAAATGTTTTTTCGTAGATTTAAAATTAATGCCCGAGGCACACGCACAATACAAAAACTAATGATCATTAACGGTTAGGTACAGTATGCGCAAGTGAAGTTGAGACTGATGACAGATGTCTATAAACAAACCAGAAAATACTGAATATAGTAAGCACGTGCTACTTAGAGATGCATTCGAGCCGGGCCGGGCCGGGCTTTGAGGTTTGGATCGACTCGGCCCGAAAATAAAAATTACCGGCCCGACTCGAAAATTGACTCGAAATCGGGCCGGGCCGGGCCAAAGCTCGAAATTGGGTGCATCCGGCATTCCTAATGTTGATAATTATGTTAAGGCGAAATGTTTTGTCGTGTCAAACTTATAAAAAACCTCTACATTCTCATAAATTTCAACATTAGATAACATAAGTAATTAAAAAAGTGACCCTTCTAGTGTAAGTTTGTTATAAAAATTAAAGACCTACGAGTATTTAACACTTTGTTTACCAAAGAATTTAACAACTTTTTCACAAATCTTATATAAAAAAATATAATTTTAATTTACATAAGGATTTTTTATTTAACTTTGTTTCTGCTCAAAAATGAGACAAGAAATCATTATGGTAGGAACAAAATTCACTTTTATTTAAGTATACGAGTAATAACAATAATAATAGCAACATCACAATATAATTATTATACTTTAATGAATAACCTTGAATTCTTGAAGTAAAATAATACATTTTTATTTATTAATATGTGAAGTGTGTTGTTATTAAATCATTTTGATTCTTTTTAACTGCATACATTTTCATTAAAATATTAAGGAAACTGTGCATTTGATTGAACTACAACATTTTTCGGGCCGGTCCGAAAAGCTCGAATTTTCGGGCCGGGCCAAAATCAAAAGTCCGACTCGCCTCGATTTTTGAAAATGATTAGCCCGATTCGGCCCGATAAAAAAGCCAAAGCTCGAAATCGAGTGCATCTCTAGTGCTACTTATTGTATTGTACTCGTACAGTACAAAACAATGAGTAGCACGTGCTTACTATAGTCAATATTTTCTAGTTTGTTAATTGACGCGATTTTGATATCTGTCATCAGTCTCAACTTCACGTGCGCATACTATAACTAACCGTTAATGATCATTAATTTTGCAGCGAGTCTCGGATATAAAAGTCTCAATAAGATCATTAATAAATATTAACTATTATGGGTTCTTAATTCTTATGGACTGCGTACTCTAGATTACGAAATTAATCGTCGTTCCAAAACTAATAACCTTACTCTCAGAGTTTACTCTTGCCTATTTCAAAACAGCCAAAGTATACTCCAAAGGGGATACTCTACTTACCCTACTATCGTAGAGGGTACAAATATTACTCCACAATGTTTTCAAACATGGATGCTTACGATTTTCAACATAAGAAAGTAATTTGCCTACTTAAAGAAGAAAACATACTTTTGGTTGAAAATAAATACAGGGTGTTTCTATACCTCTGCACGAAACTTTAATGACATATATAATTTGATATACTGATTATAGAACAAAAAGAATTTTTTGGAAATTCGCAAAAGTAAGGGTAGTTCATTCCTAGCGAAGATTTTTAGTGACACTGGTTTAACAATATACTCGTATTTAATTATTTTAATTTTGTTACTAATGAAATAGAAGTATAAACACTGCTTACAAATAATCATTTATTAATTAAGTATTGTGTCTAATACCTTATTGCGTAATGATTTTTAAACAATTTTTTTTTTTATTTGAGTACCTAGTTTGATTCGTATAAGGTATTGAGAAGGTAAGGTGTTGTGGGAGAGATTTGAGAAAAATGTATAGCAACAGTGATGTAGTGGATGTTATTAGTTTATGAAGAAGCGGCACAACAAAATTCATTGCATCGGGCGTATGTGTGTGAGTTTGATACACTATGCTGCATTTTGTATGGTTGCAGGAGGAAATAATTTTGAACAATTTTTGTAACAATGACTTGTTGCAGTTTATTCTGATGTGAAATTAAAAAATTGATATCCTCAATTTTATTTTTTCCTTGATCTACCAAAACAATCAAAACATTCACTTGTTCCTGAAAATTATGTAATACCTTTAATTTGATTAGTTTCAAACCAGTGGCACTAAAAATGTTCGCAACGAATACACTGCCCTTATTTTTTCGAATTAAAAAAAAAATCTTTTTGTTCTAATCAGTATATCAAATTATATATGTCATTGAAGTTTGGTGCAGAGGTATAGAAACACCCTGTATACGTATACAGCTGTCTCAAAAAAAGTGTAAAAAAAATTAAGGGCATATGGTACTGACAAATGAGTAAAAAAAGCTTAATCAACATAGGTCTGATCTTCAACTGTTTCCGAGATAAATGAAAAATCGAAGAAAAATTGACAATAATAGTGATCGAACAAAATTTTGCCTATGTCAGTTAATAAACTATAGAAAAACAATAAAATTTTATATGAAACATTTTTCTCAATTTCTAATAGTTACGAAGTTATATGAAAATTAAATATTGGCCAAGGTCGCCACAACATTTAACTAAGCATATCTAAGATGACATCTGAAAGGTAAACAAAAAGTCTTATTTAATTAAAGTCGTAACTCTTATAGTTTTCAAGATAGCAGAAGTAAACCCCGTAAAAACTCATTTTTCACTACCTCATATCTCAGAAACTATTGAAGATCGGACCCATGTGAATTAGGCTTTTTTTTTACTCAATTTGGTCAGTACTATATGCCCCTAAATTTTTTTACACTTATGTTGAAACACTCTGTATACACATAGGCCTGTATTACGAGCACACTTTTATAATAAAAGCGCTTTTATGGAGCGTACTTTCACAATATATTATGAGGAGAGTGCTCCATAAAAGCGCTTTTATTATAAAAGTGAGCTTGTAATACGGGCTTGACATTAATGTTGTAATTGTAAGTAATTTTGTAACTGTGTACAAAGCAGATTGGGTGCACCCAGCACCCAGCAATGGATAATATGCCACGATGATGCACCCTGCCTCCCCAGAAAATTCTTTTCAATAATCAATTAACCTAACCTAACCTCTCAAACTTTGTCATGTCAAACTTGTATGATCTAAGTATACACTGGCTGTCTACCGCAGATCTACTCGTAGTGTACATAGAAGCAACAGTTCCATGTTTGTCATTATTGTATAGGGCTGAAGTTAAACGCTCCTACGGGATTTATAATTAAAAGCATCTACATCCAGTCGTAATCCAACAAAGGACATTCCGAGTTGAGGTGCCTAGCGGGATACAAGCTTGGGATAGGCAAGAGATAGAGAATAGAGAATAAGGATTCCTGGAATGACATGGAGATGGAACGAAATGAAAGTGAATTCGTATAAAGGAACATTTTTTAGAATGGTAAAGAAGTAATGAATCTTATTAAGGGTACAATTTGTTTGCACCTTAAAAGAAGAACATTGACAATAAAATAAAGCCTCATTACCAGCTAATGCAGAATGGATAGCGAGTTGTACATAAACGCAAGCAGAGGCGTAACTAGCAATTAAGGCGCCTATGGCCAGCCACCAAAAATGCGGCTTTTATAAGTACACGCGTGTAAAATAATAAGATCTATATATAATAGTATTCAAGCATGGCAAAAAAAACCTTACATTTATAAAACATATAAACATATTCGCAAGTAACTCGTATATTAAAGAATTAATTAATACGCCATCAATGAATGCCCATAAGGTACAAATGTCATCATCTTTATCGATATGTGATAAAGCAGATTGGCACACCCAGAAATGAGTAATATGCCGTGATGATATATTATTATTATTAATTAATTAATTAACTTAGACTACTAAGGGCCGGTTTTTCAATCTCTGGTTAAAATTTTTTTTTTTAGGTTAACTTAACCGGCAGTAACCAGAGATGAAAATATCGGGCCTGAGTTAGGTAAACAATATTGCATATTGACAGCAATGATAAATTTGTCATTTGACAGTTCATTTCGTTTCAGTTTTGTTTTTATAACTCTTAGTTAAAATCATATGTTTTGCCCCTTACTTACTTCAGACCCTTCAGACTATCTTATCTTAAGCTCTGTCCCATGCTAGCTTCACACTGTATTGTACAACGCAGTCCGCATGCGTCAGTTTGAATAGTTGTCACATTTTTTTCTAGCGGTAAATACAAAATGGCAACAAATTCGACGCAACCCGCAAACCCAATCTTAAATTTCATAATACAGTGCGCATGCGCTAGTTTGAATAGCTGTCACATTTCGTATTTACCGCTAGAAATGTGACAGCTATTCAAAATGACGCATGCGTATTTGTTATAAAATACAGTCTAAAGTTAGCATGGGACGTAGTTCATTCGGGGAACTATGTTGAGTACCGTCGATATAGAAAGTATGACATGCAATTCAAAATTCTATCACAATATCAATCGTCGTAATTTAATCATTTTCGCCTCTGAACGCAAGTGTAATTTCTAGTGCTTAGTAGGAAGTTTTTAGACCATTCCCAGCAAATGTATAAATTCATAAATCGACAGTAGCGACATCTGACTGATATCAATAATGTAATGTCAAAAAATTCCTAGAATATTGATTGTAATTTGTTTGTAAATTTAGCGACACGTGTAGTACTGGGACGAAATGAACTATTCTTTTTAATTCTGTCGTCGGCCGTTATTTTTATCTTTTCACTTTCATCTTCTTAGTCCTGTTATATGGTAGAACAGTATGGTATTACAAAAAAAAAATCGACTGTCACTACTACCTACTGCTAAAAACCTTTAGAACAGCCCCTAAAGGTTTCAGGGGTTTCAGGTTAACAGCCCTCGTAGAAAAGAAGAGAAAATCATAATGTGTATATACTATTTTTCCATGACCGGGAGGTGGAAAACGTTATTTTTATAAACATAAAGAATTTAGAAATTTTATTATCTCATTTAGTATCCTTTGAGTTGTTGCAAAAGACAATAGAAATTTGTTGACAGGCAAAATATAAAATGAAAAGTTTTAACTCATCATATGAAAGAAATTCATTGCATTATGCATTGTGTTATTACTTTGAACTTGAATCAAATGAAAATACCTGATGGAAAGTTAAAGGTTTGAAGAACATAAAAGAGAAAAAACATTCACACTGCATACAAAACCACAATTGCACAATTGTAGAAAGGAAATATCATTATTGTCAACCACCAACCACTGTTGCATCGTGGGAGAGAATTTTATTAAATCGAAATCCTTTGTGAGTTTAGTTCGTTCAAAGGCTGTGATATCCGATAATAAACGTAGGATTTGCCAGAAAAAATCCTTTTATAGTTTTATTTATTGTGTTGGAGCCGAGAGTAAAGAATTCTTTCGGGTGTGGATTATACTTTACGATATAGCTTTGGCTTTTTACTGCTGATTTACGACCTACACTACTTTTATTTCTTTTTTATTAAATTTGACGTGAACTTGAAATGGAAGGAACATTTCGCTTATTTTTATTTTTTATTTTCACCAAGATTAAGTAAAGAAAACCGGAAGGTAAAAACTGTAGAAGCACAGTACTGACCAAAATGAGTAAACAAATCTTAATCAATTTAAGTCTGATCTTCAACTGTTTCTGAGAAAGAGAGAAAGAGGCTATTTTGTATTAGAATTGAAGAAAAACTAAGAAACATAGTGATCGAACAAAATTTTGTGTATGCCAGTAAATAGATTATAAAAATACAACAAAATTTAATACCTATGAAATATTTTTCACAGTTTCTAATAGTTATTTGAAAGTTAAATATTGGTCAAGGTCCCATAACATTTTACTTAGTACAATAGGCTATTACAACGTAACCAAAAACAGTAAAAGTTTATTGAAAATATGAATGATAATAGTTAAAGGATAAGGAAAATTCCATTTTTACCTCCCGCTACCCTAGGTAAGGGAGGTATAGGGATCATGCTAAAAATCACCTGTAGAGATTTTAGTGAATAAGCACGTTTTGAAGTCCCCAGAACCCGATTTTAACATTTTTACAATGATGTCTGTGGGTATGTATGTGTGTGTGTGTGTGTGTGTGTGTGTGTGTGTGTGTGTGTGTGCGTGTGCGTGTGTGTGTGTGTGTGTGTGTGTGTGTGGATCTGGTGGACACGATTACTCAAATACTATCAATCAGAAAATTTTGAAATTTTGTATACCCATTCTACACTAAAATGGGAAGAGCTCATTAGTTTTCAGTGTATATCGGATGACCGGAAGTATCACTTATACAAGTTTTTAACAGTTTTTCTTGAAAAAAAATACATTGAATATAATTTTTCAGCAACTTTTACTAATAATAATGAAATATAATGGTACAATCTTCAATTCTACGATAATAGCATTCAGTAAATAACTCTAAATAACTTTAAATATAAATTTATAATATAATTTATTTTCGTATATCATTTTGCCTATGCCTCAAACAAAAACAATATTTCAATAACAATTTTGACATATTTAAACAAATGTCACTGTCAGGTTGAAATAAAATTAAAATTAATAATGAAACCGTGTTAAGAAGAATGTAGTAATAATATATGTATTTGAATCTAATAAAATTAAGGTTAGTAAAAATAATATATTTTCAATCGTACATAAATATATTAGAATTACTATTGATTTGCTTCATTGGCTTCCAGAATACGGGTTTGAAAAGACTTTGTGTCAAGATGCGAGTACTATTTTGATATTTGTTCAATGACTCTATTAGTTTTGTCAATATTTGTGAAATTTATTTTGTGTATGATATATTTGTTAAATGTAAAATAAAAATTGTTATGAGCGAATGTAAAAATATTTGACCTTAATGATTGCTTTATTTATACTGCATGGTTAAATACCCAGCGGGAGGTTATGGGCTGGCCACATCAGATTTTTTTAATATAACTTATTTCATCTAAAAAACATGACGACGCAGGACTTGTACACACGTGTTGGAGCAAACAGGATCCAAATATGAACTTCGACTTTGAGAAGCTCTGCATTTTCTTCGCCAACTATATAGGAATATACTTCTTCAGGTGTGTCGGATCAGTTCGAATGCTGTTCAAGTAACGTTCAAATTTCTTTGTTTTTGTAAAATAATAATAAATGTGAAATAAATTAAGTATAATAATTTATTTTATGTCTCTAATAAGAATTATAATATTACAATTTAAATATGCATTATTTTGTAATTTGCTCAACACTCAACCACTGTTTGTTTATTTTTGGTATAACCACATTACCTAAAGTAAATTTTAAATTCGGACCTTAATATCTTGCTTATTTAGAAGAACTTTTTTTATATACTTCAAGAAAAAAATTAAATAATGTAGTGGAATATTATATGATTTGTTTTAAAACAAAAACACATCTAAGATGACCTCTCAAAGGCAAACAAAAAGTGTCATATAATCGAAGTTGCAGGATATAGTTTTCGAGATAGCAGAGTTAAACCCCGTACAAATTAATTTTTTACTGCCTTATATGTATGTATTTCGGAAACCATAAACCATAACAAAAAATAATAAAACCTACTACAAAACTGGTGCGAGAAAGATAGCTATAGGTTTCTTTAAAAATCAAATGCAGTTATACAAAAAACAATTATGACTTTTTGATACCACGAATTACTTCAAAATTAAACGAAGTTTTATTAAAAAATTTAAAAAAGGGTTTATGGGCCCATTAAGCTTTCTTTACTTATTTTTGTCAGTACTATATGCCCTTAAAGTTTTCATCCAAGTTGAAAAGCATCCTGTATATTTATTAATAATTTATACATAAAAATGAGAAAGAAATGTAAAATGAGACAAAACTCTTGAATTATTTTACGATTAGTAAGTAAAAAGTTAATAAAGATCATTTCAAGATGCTTTTCATTCTAAAATGTTGAACTGTTTGAATGGAAATTTAATAATTGTGTTTGTGTAAATTCTTGTCAAACTCAAATTCATTGAATGTAAATCAGAAAAATTTAATAAAACTGGCTCATGATGAAGAAGAATTTAATTGCGTTTTTATTGCAAAGAAAATTGTGGAAAAATGATGATGTAATGAAGAATAACTGGCAGTTTTTCTTTTTTCTTCCGTCGAGGAAAGAGAAAAGTCTTTTGAATTCTTGAAAGAAATGGAATTGATTTTACCTAACGTTCTGTTTTGACATTTCCACAAAAATAAGAATTGAAAACTAATTTCGCAAATTGAAGAAGTTTTGCCATTTAATTTAATGGATTTTGTCGAACACAAATTGTTTACCTATCGAAAAGTATTAACAATAATAATAATAATAATAATAATAATAATAATTCGATATTTACAGTCAATATACTTTAATGTGTTAATCAGTTTTAAAATATTGTTTAATACCAAATTTCCTATATAGTTTCATATTAACTTCTATAGTTACCTACGAGTAAAAAAGTCGAATCAACATAGATCTAATTCTGATGGCAAATTCTTATCCGGTTTAACCAGAAGTAGTTTAATTTTAATTTTTATTTAGTTTATTGTAGGTACTATCTAGTTTCTAAATATAAAATATAAATATTTGTTAAAAAAAAAATTGGGGCATTCGATTTGTGCATTTTTACCTCCCGCTACCCTAGCTAAGGGAGGTATAGGGATCGTGCTAAAAATCGCATATAGAGATTTTAGTGAATAAGCACGTTTTGATGTCCCCAGAATCCGATTTTAACATTTTTACAATGATGTCTGTGGGTATGTATGTGTGTGTGTATGTGTGTGTGGATCCTGTGGACACGATTACTCAAATACTATCAATCAGAAAATTTTGAAATTTTGTATACCCATTCTATACTAATGTGGAAAGAGTTGATTAGTTTTTAGTATCAGATAACCGGAAGTATCACTTAAACAAGCTTTTACCAGTTTTTCTTGAAAAAATTGCATTGAATATAATTTTTCAGCAACTTTTACTATTAAAAATATAATATAATGGCACAATCTTCAATTCTACGATAATATAACTTTAAAAAACTTTAAATATAAATTTATAAAATAATTTATTTTTGTACATCATCTGACCCATGCGTCAAACAAAAACATAATACTTTAATAAAATATTGACGTATTTAAATAAATGTCACTGTCACATTTACATTAATAATGAAACCGTGTTAAGAAGAATTTAGTAGAAATATATTTGATTTGTAAATATAATTCTGTCAGTACAAGTACGTATTTTCAAAATGTCAAATATTGGTTTACAACTACACATTTACGACATGGATCATGTACAGCAAACAATTTACACAGATTGCGTTTTTAGAGCATTTGGAAGTTGATGATGATTTTTCGAGGATTATCTTTTTCTTTGGTGAGGCACATTTTCTCCTCTCTGGGTATGTTAATAAGCAAAATTGCCAGATATGAGCAGAGGAAAATCTTCATGTGATTTACGAAGTACCATTTCATGTCCAAATGAGACTGTTTGGTGCGCACTATGGTCAGGTGGCGTCATTGGAGCTTACTTTATCGAAAATGATGAAGGTCGAACTGTTATAGTTGATGGTGAGCGCTATAGGCCCATGATATTCGATTATTTTTGGCACGAAATTAATTTCGTATTACAGACTTCTATTTATTAAAACAACAAATTAGATTTGTTTACAAACGATCAACCGGAACGGAAAAAGATACTTTACTTAAAGCTCATTACTATTTTAAACATGGAATTTGCGGGAGGTCATGTGCTGGCCACATCAGATTTTTTTACATACAATTATAGATTTTTTATTGAATGTTTAAGGCCAATGTTACAACCTCTGGTTAAAAGTTTAACTACCATTTAAATAAATAAACTGTCAAATGACGAATTTATAATTACAATAAATAATACTATTTAATATTCTTTATTTAAATGACAGTTAAAATTTAAATTTAAAATTTATAATTGTAGTCAATTATCCGATTTAATAACTGGCAGTTAAAATTTTAACCAGAGATTACAAGATTGAGCCTAAATGTAATACCCTCAAAAATACTTATTAAAGTAAGATACTATATTTATTGTAATTAAAAATAACTTATTATTATTATTTTAACTAATAGCTAAAAATGCCGACAACTGATTCAACGGCATTTACAGTTTCAGTTGGATAAAAGTACCTACGTACTTTGCCTTTTTTGTCACGATTCCAGTTTCCCGTGAAAGAGGAAAAAAATTTCTAAAAATAGCAAAATCAGACGTGGATATGGATATATCTTCCTTTCTGGCAAATTCTCGGCTATTAATCATCTGGAGAACAACAGCTTACGTCTCTAAATTACGCTCCTAATGAATTAAAAGATTTCACTAAACTACCGCATCGCAAAAAACCTAATTTATTATTCCAGAAAGACCAATACGCATAGACGAAAATAAATTAGTTTATAGTTTCATTAAAGTCTTGTTTAGTTATTAATTAGCACTAAATTCAATTTGGATTTTAATTTACTAGTTTAATTAATTAATAGTTCGTTTTAAATGGACATGAAAAGTTTAATCTAATTACAGCAGATGACTGCAGGAGATTAAATATCTCGATTTAAAGTTTTTATATTTTTAATAATAAAATAATATTTTAAAACGCATTTGTGATCAATGCTTTAATACCCTTGGGGGTTGGGGATTATACAGATTAAATTTCTAGTTTACCATTTTTAAAATTACATAAACATAAAAACCATAAAAATTTTGATACATACTTTAAGTAAATTTACATATTAATAATATACATAATTTAAATTTAAATAATTTAAATTTACTATAATAAATTTAGAATTTGTCCATAACTCTTGTAAAAATAGAAACTAAAATAAAAAAAATTGAGTTTTTACATAGTTCTTATAAAATTTGACAAAATTGATATAGAAATATTAACATATCACTGTAAAATTTCATATATTTATTGTAATATGAATATTACATAGTAGTTCTAGTAATTTTTTTTATATTTGTAAGGGTAAATCAGCAAATTTATAGATTTAGTTGCTATGTTAACGTAAGTCTACATTGTTTATGTAATATTTGTTAATGCATACATATTATAGTAAAAAATTACTATAACTTTTCGACAAAATCGCTATTATTTTTTACAGTGTATAGTGATTCCGTCTGATTCGTAATTTGATTCCACGATCTTTCGTTTATAATGATGCTTAATAAAATCTAAAAAATAATGTGGCATAACGGCTGAGAATTCAAATTTTGTGGAGATTAAATTAAAATATTTGCATAAATTGTAGAAGACATAAAAATTATGTTGTTTGAAGGAACGCAAATTTAAATTCTTGGGTCTGTAATTTTCCCGACATTTTCATTACGGTTTTCCATGCATATTTTCTTAAATTCCGTTCTGAATTTAGTTGTTACTCGTATATCATGCGAAAAATATGTTAATTCGCCCTATCTCTTTTTACTTTATAAAGAAAATTATATATTTCTTTAGAAATATCGCCTAAATGATAAAGTCCCTGTACTTACATTTAAAATTATCTCATTCAGAATAAAAAGATATAATTAAAATTTCTTTTAACAATATAAATTATAGTAGGGGTAAATTTATCAACTGTAGGGTAGATTAGGTGTTATTAATTACTTGAAACCTTAAACATTCAGCATTTTTTTACAAAACTGACGTGGTAATGACAACTGACAAGACCGTTGGTAGCAGCACCGTCGCCAAATACACGTGCATTTCATTTAATTTGTCATCTTCCCTCCATCCACTGTTAAAATTTCAAGATAATTAGGCAAACCGTTCGGCAGTAGCCTTTGATTGAAGTTAACTACTTTCTCATGCTCCGCCGGAATTATGCTAGTGTCAAATAAAATTCTGTGTGAAACAAAAAATCCGCTACAGAAATGTACGAATTGTTGAAGAATGTTTATGATGATGAGGGTCTATCTATACTCTGTCCCACACTCTATGTTCAGTACAGGGTCTTATGGAGTACCATGTTGTCAAATATACTTGCTGTTAGTCTACAAGATAGAAAGAGCAAAATATATGCCCAAAAAGAGATGAAATATTCTGGGTACTTCATTGAATGTATTTATGAATGGTGTACTTTCAGTGTTTCTAAACAGGTGGGTAAAAAGAAAAAAAAAATAAATAATAAACTGGCCAGTTTAACAATTTACAAAATAATACAAACACAACATATAAGTAGGGTATAAAAATATAACAAGCGTAGGTAAATGAAAACAATTAACATATAAACTGTAGTCAATTTAAATAAATAATATAAAACATTTTTGTACTTAATTGGACATTTTACAATCTTCGTCAATAGTATAAATTCCCCATGTTACATATTTCCATTCTATGAAAAGATAGAGCTACATGAAATAATTAACACTATATTTTCTACAGCACATTTTTGTAACACTATACTTGCCGGTTGGAGCAGATAGATATATGATGAATTGAAATCTCTAATTTTTTGTGTTCCTCCTACGATATGATTTTTTTATGTTTTACGCTATTTATGTCGACATATTATATGATGAACTCATAAAGAGTTAAAATTATTAAGCATTATTTTTTTTTTATTTATTTTATATCTTCTTATTTGATAATTTACTAATATTTAGGCATGATAAAAATACTGCATATAGTTCAAGTTTCTATTCTTTCTTTATAATCTTCCATTTGAATTTATAATATTTTAATCTCTAATTCATTTGATCAAGATTAGTATGCCGGGCGGTTTTAAAATATTGTATTGAAATATTACTTATTACAGGTACAAATAGCTTCAGCATTACACCCCGGTTCCAACGCAACTTTTCGGGTCCCTGTAAATAAAACTATTTAGAACTGCAGACAAATTTCGTGTGAATACAATAAGCCCTTGGGTAAATAAGAGACCCTCATAAAACTTAAATTGTACAGTGTTAACTAATTCTGATATAGCAATGAAAATTTATGAATGTTTCAATATTACATTACAATGAAAAACTGGCAACATGGTACAGAAAACCCCCGGAAGAATAACATTGGCTATCTTCGCTACACTAAAGATAGAGTGTGGGACACTGTATAGTACTATAGTATTATAGTAGTTTTCGAGCAGTTTAGATGATTTAAAGAAGGAAGAAAAGAGGTCGGAGACGATTAGCGCCTCGGCCGTGCACTGACATTGTTTTTTTTTTCGAAATGCGAGTAATTGTTCACATGGATTGGGTCCCTGAGGGGCATTTCGTTAACCAAGCATATTATAAGAAGGTTTTGATAACCCTTCATGCACGGGTGGGAAGAAAAAGGGCTGAAATGTGAAAAAACGTCTCATGGATTCTCCCTGAAAACAACGCACTGGAACAAAACGCCCTGTCGGGCAAGACATTTTTGACGAAATACAAAATCATCGTGTTGGTACATCAACCGTACTCACTTGACCTAGTGCCATGTGACTTGCTTTTATTCCCAAATTGTAATTCTCCGTTAAAAGGCACCAATTTCGGGGCCGAGATGTAGTTATAGAAAAGCGGCAAGAACTCATGAACAACCTAACAAAAAAAACCTGCAGGCATTGATTCCAACAATGAAATATTCGCATCGGGCGGTGTAGGGTTCGGGGAGGAGAGTACATTGAGGATGGCAATATTTGTTTTGTGTAATTTTATACATTGCCAATGTTCTAATATCAATCTTGTTATTTAATTGTCACAGCTCGTATGTGCAAGAAGAACGAATAAAATAATTCCGATGAATAAGTTTGAAATAACACACATAATTTTGTGTTCATTGCGATAACTTCAATGTCCGGAGGTTCGCAACGGCAACACTGATAAGTTCGTTTGTTTGACTGACAGTAATTAACAGATGCCAACATATCCTATAAAAATAAATGATTCTTTCATTTTCACAATTTTCCGATTTCAAATAAAATTTAAAAATTTAATATGCACCTCGGCATTAAAGTTCCTTTTTGTCACTCATATGATTTATTTTCTTCGGCCGTACGGTCTCGGCAACTAAATTCCGCATAGAGATGCACTCGGCCCGAAGCCCGCCTCGATTTCGAGTCAATCATCGAGCCGGGCCGAAGATATTTTTATCGGGCCGAATCGGGCTAATTTTTCAAAAATCGAGGCGAGTCGGTCTTTTGATTTTGACCCGGCCCGAAAATTCGAGCTTATCGGACCGGCCCGAAAAATCTTGTAGTTCAATCAAATGCACAGTTTCCTTAATACAGTTAAAAAGGATCAAAATGATTTAATAACACACTTCACATATTAATAAATAAAAATGTATTATTTTACTTCAAGAATTAAAGGTTATTCATTAAAGCATAATAATTATATTGTGATGTTGCTATTATTATTGTTATTACTCGTATACTTAAATAAAAGTGATTTTTGTTCCTACCATAATGATTTCTTGTCCCATTTTTGAGCAGCATATTTTTTTATATAAGATTCGTGAAAAAGTTGTTAAATTCTTTGGTAAACAAAGTGTTAAATACTCGTAGGTCTGTAATTTTTATAACAAACTTACACTAGAAGGGTCACTTTTTTAATTACTTATGTTATCTAATGTTGAAATTTATAAGAATGTAGAGGTTTTTTATAAGTTTGACACGAAAAAAGTTAAACATTTCGCCTTAACATAAAAATCAACATTAGGAATGCCGGATGCACCCAATTTCGAGCTTTGGCCCAGCCCGGCCCGATTTCGAGTCAATCTTCGAGTCGGGCCGGTAATTTTTATTTTCGGGCCGAGTCGATCCAAACCTCAAAGCCCGGCCCGGCCCGGCTCGAATGCATCTCTTTCCGCATTCGCGATAAAGAGTAGAACTTCAATATCAAAACCTTGATAAATAGCTATTATTTGCCAATATGTATGTATCAACTTCTGTATAAATTTCTTTTGTATGTTCTAAAAATAAAACAGGATATTGACAGGAACAATTTGCCCACAAATATATATCGTACAGAAACACAGGTCATATTTATTTTCAAATGCAAATACGATCTCACTCCTACACATTAAAATAAATAAATCCTCATCAGTTTGCTTTCAACCCTATAACAAAATTCAAATATTGACGCGAACATCCTGGGAATAAAAAAAGAATGACGGAATAATTTGATTTAAAACGTAACAAACAAACGTGGAGATACTGATCAAGTTATCTGGGATTCTGGGATGTCAATATCAAGGCCTGCTTGATGTCTGTTTGAAATTCCCGCCAGAAGCCAAAACGGAAGAAGAATGAGTTGAAGATTTTTCTCTTCTTGTCTCTTACTTGCCCTAATGAACCATGTGATTTAGTATTCTGGCTGATTTAACTTGTTTGTTGTACGGTCGTACCGTCGTACGTCATGAAGAGGACTATCGGCTTTCACAATTTTGCTAACTTTGGTGACAATATTGTAGTTATCACTAGTAAAATTAGTACAAAATTAAGTCTTAACGGCCGCAATTAGGATTTGTATTTCGAATTAAAATATCAACAAAATATATAAAATAAAGTTTTTATTGCATTTCTTAGTGAATGAAAATCTCAATTTCATCAGAAACCGATTTTAGTGCATCAATTTGTAAACAAGGTAAATATATGAAAGAAAAAAATCTTGATTCTCCCATAAATCACACAGTTAATATG
The DNA here is from genome assembly GCA_943142095.1 of Ophonus ardosiacus. Classification (NCBI taxonomy): domain Eukaryota; kingdom Metazoa; phylum Arthropoda; class Insecta; order Coleoptera; family Carabidae; genus Ophonus; species Ophonus ardosiacus. The sequence continues at coordinate 36,650,083 of OW964832.1, read as the reverse complement.
TTGTGTTTTTATTAATTAAATTAATTAAAAAGTATACATAGACGCATATTTAGTAATGTTCAATTTATTAACGTACTTTCTATAAAACATCTTGAGGTCGGATAAATCTAAACTTGGCAGTACTTATCCTCATTTTCTCTTAAATATAACATAACGCTTTATTTTTTTGTCAGTGCTGAATTTATTAAAATATCTTCTACAAAAGATTAACTAGTTGGTTCTTTGTATAATAATTTTACGCAAAAGTGGTATATGCAAAATTTCATAACCTGCCTACAGAAGTAAAGTAATACCAATGACAGTTAAAGAGTATTAATATGACATAGTCTGCAATGTTGCCAAATTTACAGGGAAACCGAAAAAAATAAATCTCGTTATTTAATTGCCACACCTCGTATTTTTTATCATTTTACATACAAATTTACTAATGTACATCGTACAGCTACCCAAATTATAAATACAATAATTAGTGATGCCGCGAGACGAGAAAGGACGAGAAACAGTCCACTCTCGTCTCGTCATATTTTTTCTTGCCTTCTCTTGATCTCGACTCGAGAGTCTCGAATTTCTCGAATTAATAATTAGCAATTATAAATATATTAATATTACAAGCAACATATAGGTAAAAAAATACTCAATAATATCATGGCTTATCACTTGTTGCGACAATCTGCTTTATTCCCAAATATTGGTAAAAATGATTATATATTCGTATAGAAAGCGTAGGCTTTGAGCGTGGAGAGTATACCATAGAACTCACTTTTGTGCATTTTCTTTTACTAAAACCCAATAAAACTAAAATAATAAAATAAATATGAATGTAAATGAAGAGTCACTTAAAATATTTATTTTTACCGATTAATATTCTACATATTTTTATTAGATATATTTATATAATATAAACAAATTTTACAATCGAGATCTCGAAACTCTACTCTCGTCTCGAGCAAATCTCGAGGGCATTACTCTTGTCTCGTCTCGAAATATCGAGACGAGAATAAGGTTAATCTCGTCTCGAAAATTCGAGAATTTCGAGACGAGATCTCGAAAATGCGAGATCTCGCGGTATCACTAACAGTAATTATCATAAGGTTGGCCACACTATATTTGCATGAAGTCGTCGTTTAATGGATTTTTTTAGTGCCAATTTCTGAACATTTATTGACGATTTTGTGCACTTTAGTGACGATTTCAAATGAAATTATGAAATATAGGTTTGTTGTATACAACAGTCATTTTGTCTGAAATCAGAGACATCAACGGAATGAACTCAATTATTTATCAGACAACAATTCTTTTGAAATAGGTACGTTCTAAAATGAAATGTCTTTTCGTAGAAAAATAAAAAAATAAACAACAGAAATAATTATATCTATTACTTTCACGTAGCTACTCAAAGAAATGAGATATGAATTTGAAATGTGGAGAAAGAAATAATTTATTACAGTGCTAGAGGGTTCATTTTGCGTGGCTCTACTTTAATAATATTAGAAAATTTCCAAGAATACGAAAGCATTTATTTACTTTAGCAAAAAAACAAAGTTAAAGAAAAAGTGTATTCGGACACTTTATTTCCTCTCCATAACGTAATATTGCTTTAAAAGTCTCTCAGTAAAATGAATTTTTTGTAAGAATATAACAACTTCTCAGAATTTCTTTCACTTCAGTAGAACTTTTTATTTAACTATGAATATAGAGAATACTACAATTTTCTCCCATTCTTAAAGATGTGACAAGGTGAGATCAGAACAACAACAGGTAAATAATTTATTATAACTAAATTATAGTTTCAATATCAATATTTCAACTTTGTTACCTTTGTAAGTCAAAATTCTGTTTAGAAATTATTATCGTTTTTCCCATATCTCTCTCTACTTAGTCTAGATGTCAGCTACTTAGACATTTGTGTCTTGACAATTAAGTATGTAAGTTATTGCCAGCTTACGTGCATAGTTGATATTTGGCTATAGATTCTGCATGATGACCTTTTACCCCGCATCCCTCAGATATGCTCTACTGAAGATGATATCAGTTTGTGTTAGTTAGTCGAGTGTTGAGATTCATATCGAGAAGATATGTAGAGGCTCGAATTTTGCGTAACGTGAGTATTTTGGCCTAGGGATGCATCGGCATCTTTAGAATTTAGTTGTTTAGTTTTGTTTATGTTTATTTTTATGGGTAACAAGAAGATCGTTTAATTGTAAATATGTGTAAATAAAAATTACTATAAAGATGGGTAGAGCTTGAAATTCTATATCAGAATCAATAAACAAAATTAATTTAACACACTTTGTAACGGCAGCAATTTCCTACGAAAATGTTGAAAATAACTTTTTTTGCAATTTTAGAATAAAATTAATTTATTGATTATTTTTGATATCCAGTTTTGTAGGTTCTCGCCATCAAATTATGTTGCTATCTGTTTGTTGAACGGTTGCTATGTAAATAGCAGCAACAGGCAGTAAAAATATTTTTTTACGTAGGCATTAAAAATGCAATTTTGACAGCTAACAGTTAATAAAATGTAACTTTTACTGCCTATTACATAGCAACCGCATAGCAAGCGTTCAACAAACGCAGAGCAAGCATTCAACAAACGCATAGCTACATAATTTGATGGAGATAACTTGCAAAATAGGTATTAAAAATATTCAAAATTAATATTAATTCTAAAATCGACAAAATGAATAATTTGTTCAGCACAGCACCAAACACAGATTTACAGCTGGTATTTTATTGGAGTAGGATTTTAATCCTATATTTTTTTTTAAAAGATTTTTGTTGAACCGTTGTTGAGAAACGAGGTTTTTGTAGATGTCACTTAAAAGACGTTCAAAACTAAGAAATGTATATACGATAATTCCCACAAAACACAAAATACTAAATTAATTTTTCAAGGAACACAGCCTTCCTATTTGAAAAAACTTTGAAACTCCATTTTTCCATTTAAAGTTTTCCGACAAATATGTATTCTATAAAGTAAAAACTCTTCAGTATGCATAAATATTGAAACAAGTTCAAGTTTCTGTCACTACGCGCCACATATTTGCAAAGTCTATAGAAACAGATGCATTTTGATGACTGGGCTGGAATATGAAAGAACCAGAGTCCTTGTACGTATCAACGGCGTCCTCAGGGTATTTTCAAATTACTTTGACCCAGAAAAACTATGCTATTTCCTATTTGAATTTCAAAGCTGATATTGCACCCTCTCAGCATTTCGGTTTTCAATTTGTATCGAAATAAAAATGCAACATGTTGCGGATTTTATTATCAAAAGTATTCGCGATTCAAGTTAAGCAAACTCTATCTGGTGGACAAAGATTGAACTAAACATATGCCCATAATATATTATTTCCTCCCCTTCACTGAAATTTTCTAGAGATTGCAGGCTATTTAAAACATCCTTTAACACAAATTTCATGTTTTTAAACTTTTTCAAAAAGCGTATAATTCATTACATCAGTGACAGATTGAGAGCTCGTACAGTTCTGTGAGTGTAATGGCGGGAAAATTTAATTTGAATCGCCAGAATCGGGTCAAAAATAATAGTCAATTTTAATATTTTATTCATATAACATACAAACCACATATCCATAGAAATGTCAGCTAAAAATATCCAATTCATCTTCCTACTACACGTGCACCTGTTGAATACATTTCCATAGCAACGTAACAACACATCCCTCAGGTGTCTGGATCTTATAACCTATACAAATAGAGGGAAGGCACCGCGCATGCTTAAAACTTCTGACCCCTCCTGCCAATACTGATGTGAGTTATTCGTAACGCGTGCGCATTCCCTTGACGGTAACATATCATAGCGCGACAACTAGTGACATCTGTATGCGATCGGTGGAATTACACACTTCAAACTAGGTTTTTATACGGAGAAACTGGAAGCGTGTAATATTGGTTTTTACTTTTTAGGTTTTTGTATGTAGTAGATTGACATGTTAACATGAATGCAAAAAATTAATAATATTTGGGTTTTTGTTAAATGGAAATAAATAATAATTGAATATTGAGAGTATTTCAATAAATTATCACTAGTTTTTTAATTATATTAGTTTAGAAATCTTAACAAAGTAAAATAAATAAAATAAATATATCATCACGGCATATTACCCATTTCTGGGTGTGCCAGTATCTACAACACATGTAGACATCGGTAATGATGACGATATATTTTACCGTGTGGGCGCTTACCAGGCAAAGTGCAAACCATAATTCATAAAACAACTCTCTATACTTGAAAAACTCAAAAAAATCCATTTTAATTTTTTCCAAAATTTTTCAAAAATCTAATGATTATATATATATGCTAGATTTATACAGCGTAAGCCGTAACGTAACGTACAGTGCTTTGGCATATTGTAACATATCGTAACGTGTGATTTTTTAAAGCTATTTTATACAGACCTTTTACGATAATTTGTCGTAAAAAGTATGCTCATGCTCAGTCGATATAATTGTACGACATAATTGTATTTAATAAGTTAGTTTATTGGTAATGCACTATATTTCGTATATATTTCCATTTAAAATATTAATTTAAACTTTGACACATGACACGTCACACATGGCAGTCACTGTCCACAAGAAAAACCTATTAGTAATGCAGTATTTTTTATATTTATTTCCATTTAATGTATTAAGGTAAACTTTAACATACATTAGCCACATAAAAACAAACTGTAGCACAGGGAAGTAATAATTTTCGTAATAACACAACGTATCGTAACGTACCGTAACGTAGAAAGATAAAAGTTGGCGATCTTTGGGATTTTAATACGTTAGACCACGATACGTCACGTTACGGGTTACGGCTGTATAAATTATCACATTTGTTTGCATTGTTTTATTTTTTACGTTACGTTAGAGTACGGTACGTTACGTTACGGCTTACGCTGTATAAATTCAGCATTTCACATCTCGACGCCAAGGTTTTCTGATCCATTCGTGACTAAAGATTAACTTTACGTACTTGTATCGTTAATAACTACTTAGAAATAAGTTTACCCAAATTATTAAGAGTATTTGTAGTCGGTTCTTAGTGAAACATATTTTACAAATAATAATAGAAAAATGAAAAGAAAATTTGTAGAAAATTAAGTACATATTCTTTTTATTTTTCTATTATTATTTTACCCAAAGTTGGCTGTATATGAAGTTTGGGAGGCCTCACTCAAAAATAGGTAGAGATGCAGACTTCTGAGTATCAGGAATTTATTTTATGGAAGTTCTGAAGTACATATTCATATTAGTGTCCGATATATACACGTCTTTGGTTAAACTTAACTGTCAGTTTAATAAGGAAATATTGCATTGAAAAATTGACACCAGTAACTTTTGCTATATGATGAATGAGCCTGTTTCACATTTTTACCTTCCGTCACCTTCAGGTAAGGAAGGTATTGTCTTTGGTCAAAAATTTCGTTGGTGAGTTTTTAATGAATAAGCACGTTTTAGGGTCCCTAGAATACGAATTTCCGTGTGTGACAAATTTTTCTCCGACGATAACTCCAATACTACAATTCTAAAAATTATAATTCTTTCGTATTCCTCTTCTTTACATCTATATGAAGAGCTGATTAAATTTTGGTTATAATTGATCCACCGGAAGTACCCTTATTTGAAATTTTTAACAGTTTTTCTTGAAAAAACGCAGTTAAATATCATTTTTCGACATTTTGTGATTATCAATATGAAAGAAAATCTTATTCTCTATACGGTTTGATTATAAATTTTCCTTCATATTCAATAGATTTAGAGTTATAGAGACATTAAGAGAGATTGACTTTCAAAAATTAGTCAGTTTTGCTAAAATTATGGAAACAGCAGAAATATTAAAAAAAAAAATAATTGACAGATGTCAGTGTCAAATGCAAAATCAAAGTTGAAAGTAGGGTCAGAAAGTTATATGTGAATGTGATAGAGTGTCTCTCGCAAGTGACTTGCAGTTGCATCCTCGCCTCAAGATTGGAATTTTCAATACCGGAAGTACGAGAAAGGCCAAAGAGAAGATGGAAGGACTGTGTAGCAGAAGACTTGAGAGAGGAAGAATTGTGTGAAGAAGATGCGTTGGACAGGAATGAGTAAAAGAGAAGAGTAAGAAACAGCGACCCGTAATAAAATAGGGAAAGGAACTTTCGGTATAGAATTTGTAAAAAATAGTGTGTTCGTGTTACAATTTTACAGGATATACAGAATCTTTTTCAAGGAGTTTTTGGTATTGGATATGTACAAAATACATCGAATTGACGGAAGGTTTTGTGCTGGTCACAACAGATTTTTTTAAAAAATATTTTAAATAAGTTTATGCGATATTTTTATAATATATATATATTATAAATAATAATAATAATTTATTGTTATTCTCGTTAGCCAATAAGAAAACAGTTTACGTTGTTTATATAAATAAAAGTAAGCGATAGCTGTATGTACCCTGACGTCACATTCTGTTTCAGATCACGTGACTTTTTCAAAATATACAAATTTCAATATTTAACTGCAAAATATCTAATGGATATTTCGTGATATTTTCAAATTTGAAGATCTTTAAAGAACAATATCTTTTAAAATTAGTACTTGGAAGTCATAAAAAAATTCTTGTAACAGCCCTATACCCGGTTCTCAAAAAATTAAGTCTCAAAAAATGGAAAACCCTAATCCCAATAAAACTGAAACGACCTGTACACATTTTGATCTCTACGACTATCTTGCACACACACCAATCCATTCAAATTACATTGAATGAACCCCGAATAGTTCCGATAGTGTGCTCTGTAATTATATTAGTAATTGAAGTCGCATATTCTACTGCCTTGTGATGTGAAACAAATGTTGATTGGAAATTGGAAGTCAACGTTTAGCCTGTATATGTGGTCTTTAACTCCTAACTCCTGAATTGCGAAATGCGAATGCATTGTACCCAAGCGGAATGAACTGCCCTCTACCGAAATGTCCGCAATCAAAGCCTCTAGAGCCGAGTTGAATTGGGGAATGGTATTGTTACATTTGAATTCACCATTAACGATGTGGATATGATTGTTTTAGCAAAAGAGGTTATCATAATTGTAAAATGTCAAATCACGAAGTACAACAGGGTTAGTGAGCTGTTAACATTAGATTTTAGAAAATGATAGAATTTTATCGACAAATTTTATTATGTCTCGAAATATGAAAAAAAAAAAATTAGTTTTTCGAGAAGAAACCCTTTGGATCAAAGTATCCCCATACATCTGTTATCCTCGCTGTATAAAAGATTTTGTCAGAATCACTTTTGGATATGACTGCGAATAGAAGACCAAGACAGTGTTCCTAAATTTTTGCCACCAATTTTAAGAGTAGGTATATAAACAAAATGAGTAAAAAAATCAAATATTGTTTTTTATTGTATTTAACATGTCTTCTGCACACATACAATTCTAATTATATCTATTTTTCATTGTATGAGGAAGTTTCTAAATGTCAGAGATTGTTCCAATTCATTAACCAGATTGGCGGTATTTCTGATGGATATATGCATTTTACCACAATTTTACCTATAATTTCAAATAATTAGTTAATAAAACAATAAGAAATATTAAATATACTTCCCAGTAAAAGCTATCAGAATGTCACTAAAACTGTTGATATTTGACAATGACATGTGTCATGTTATAAACATTGGAATTTGTCAACTGGTTTCCTTAGGCCTTAGCCTCTGCGATTAGTGTACTCTATAAATTATAGTGTCTTTATCTCTAAATCTATACAAGATATAATAAAATTTTTAAGTGTATTGGATGGAGAATTTTATGTTCTTCAATATTTAATAAAAAAACTCCCAAAAATTATATTTAGAAGATTTTTTCTAAGAAACTACTACTTCCGGCTGTTCAATTGTTATCAAAACCTTTTCAGCTCTTCCCAGGAATGTCAGATTGAGGAAACTGTAGTTAAATATTTTTTAAGTCTTTTAGTTTTTGAGGAATCGTGTATACAACATTCAGACATACATACACACGCACACACATACACGCATCCACACACACACACACACACACACACACAGACATCATTTTGAAAATGTTATAATCGGATTCTAGGGACCTTAAATCGTGCTTAATCAATAAAATCTGGATATGCGAATTTTAGCATGAATCAGCTGTCTATTATCTTATATCGCCTTAAAAATTGTAACACAAGTTTAGAAACAGCCTGTATATGCATGTGTTGGTAACAAGTAAGTAAACTATTAACATAATTAGCTAAATTGCTAAACGATCTACATATGACAACTCAATTTACTATTCTTTTACTACGCTATTCAAAGAACTGAATTTTTCAGTTCATAATAATAAATTAGCGAAATCTAAAAATACAAAAGAATTCCGTAAATTTAGTAAGTGTCAAATTAACAAAAATACGCAATAAATTAACCTGGGAAAGAAACGTCCGATTGTAAAAAGAGTGGGAAAGAGAGAGACAAAATAGAATTTGATGACGTCTACAGTGGATTGGAGCGGTGCCACTTCCACTAGCGAAGACACCAGAGGCAAAAACAAGGTTAATATTTTTAGCGTAAACAAATTTTTTCCGATAAATTTTTCATCAAGTTTCATAGCTACTCGCGCAAACTGCATCGAAAGTTTTTCTAGACACATTCAACAGTCTATCTCGGGTTTTTGACCCAAAATAAGTAGTAGATCTTTCAGCAGAACAGAAATTCTACATGCAAGAAAGAAAAAACTTTGCAAATTACACCGCATTCCTCTCATTGGTTGTAGATTTTTTGATCATCGTCGAACTGTGTTAAGATGCGTTGGACACGAATGAATGAAAGTGAGGATTAAGAAACCGTGACCCCTAATAAAATTGTTCATGTTATAATTTTATTGGATTTATAGAATCTTTTCAAAGGAACTTTTGGTATGGAGTTTGTAAAAAATAGTATGTGTTCGTGTTATAATTTTATTGGATATATAGAATCTTTTCCAAGGAACTTTTTTATAGCATTTATCCATTTTTATTTCAATACTTTTATTTCTAAAAATTCTAAGGTGTACCCCTTACGATTTTTAAAGATTTTGGCCATTTTCAGGGGTTTTCAAGCTTTTATTCATAAAAAATGAACCGGTTGGACAAAAATTATGAAAATTGGTATACTTATGTATTTTTGTCCGTAGAATCGAATGGTGATGTCGCCAAATTCATATCTCGACCCATTTTTGGGATAATACCCAAAAATGGTCAGTTTTAAGAAAAATTTCAAATTTAAATATCTCGAGAACTTCAAAATTTTCAAAAATCTAATTTTTATATATCTAGAAAATTCTCAATGCACTGATTCCAAATTTTGAAACCGCAGGTCCATATCTCTATTCGTTCTCGAGATATTTAGATTTAAAATTTTGCTGAAGACTGCCCATTTTTGGGTATTAACCCAAAAATGGGTTGAGATATGAATTTCGCGACATCGTCTTTCGATTCTACGGACAAAAATACATAAGTATAGCAAATTTCATAATTTTTGTCCAACCGGTTTATTTTTTATGAATAAAAGCATGAAAACCTCTGAAAATGGCCAAAAAACCTGAGATTTTAGCGATTTTTGGCTATTTTCTGTTATTTTGCTTTAGAGATTGTATGCGGTGTTCAAAAATTCTGAAAATTGGTGTACTTATGTAATTTTGCTCGTAGAATCGAATGGTGTTGTCGCCAGATTCATATCTCGACCCATCAGTGCATTGAGAAGTATCTAGATACATAAAAATTAGATATTTGAAAATAAAAGTCTTCATCTAAATATGGGGTAGGTATATTAACTTTTGGGGCAATAATTAAAAAATGGGTACAGATATAAACTTGGTAGTAATATTATTTGATTGTAAAGAGAACGTTACGTAAGTGTACGCATTTTTAGAGTATTAAATTTTAAAAAAGCATTTCGTAACTTAGTCGTAGCAATATAAATTTTTGAAAGATAAGCGTGTTGTATTCATCCTTATTGCACACTCTTCTTGTTATTGCATGTGAGACAGATAAGTGTACGCCAAATTGTTAATTCGGACAAAGACGAGTTTTACAACATGTCTAAAATATTGTATGTATATCAAAGAATACCAGTAAAATTTGTATTGATAACTATAAAAATGAAATATAACTGTCAAACATTATAAATAAATGTTCTAGACTTTTCGCGTTTTGGATAAAATAGGCCTTTATGTACTTGTACCATAAATAACTATTATTTTCATATCTAATATGAACCACTTTATTTATTCGGGTTTATTATGCGAAAAAGCAAGAAACATAATCTATGCGCCAACGTTTAGTAGGCAAATAAAGAGTATAAACGCTATATTAAAAGATCTCCATCATCTTTACAATTCTTCCACATAATTTACCCCATGAACGTTTCCCAAAAAACAAAACCAGAATCACCCCATTCATCTGTCCCCCATTCTGCGGTGGGGTGCATTCAGCAACCCCTGGGCATCCTACATTTAGGTTTAGGTTCCGTTCTAGCAAGATGGGTCCACCGAGTGTGCGTTCAGATCACTGGACGCAAGGGAATGACCTTATTATGTCACAGGAATGTGCGAGAAGGAAAAGTTGTTTGAAGAAATGTGAACTGATGGTGTTCGTTCCTTCTACGGTATTGATTTTGTTCAGGATTGTTTATAGTTTTTATTTCTTGGAAAAAGAACCGGATGGTCTTGATAACAAGATGTCAACATTAAATAAGAATAGCTATTGTTTACTATACTACTGCGTGTGTTAAAATCACGGATTGAGATTTGGTCATATTAGACAATGATGTTTTTTTAAAAATTTGAAATATATGTTCATGTATACAGATTTAAGTACATGTGAATAAAAAAATCCGTTGTGGTCAGCATTATACCTCCCGCCAGTACTTCTCATATTGCCGCAACTGGTGAAATTGTGCAATAAAGTAAAAAACATAATTCTCTTGTGAAACTAAACAGAGTGTTATTTTTTAAAACTTTTATTAATTTAAATATATACCTACATATTTACTGATGCTGGAATAGTATATTAAAGAACAAGTTTTATAAGACATGTTTTTCGCACACGTCAAAATTTAGAAAACTCGCCAAGGCTCGTTTTCTAATTGACAAGTGCGAAAAAAGTCTTATAAAATGAGTTCTTTATACTATTTTGTATATTTTGCGCCTTCTATATACTACAATATTTAAAAAAACTGCTAATATTAAACCAAGTTAATTTAAGGAAATTTGTAAGTGAAATGTTGTAGTTGGTAACACTGAATTGAGCATATTCAATTTTTATTTAAAGGTTAATGTCATTTCATATTTACAAACAAATTTAAGTGAATTGAAAATTAAAAAATTTAAAAATTGAAAAATTAAAAAAATTTGTAGAAAATTTAAGTGAATTTAATTTAACCATGGAAGATGAAATCAATTGCACTTCGCCTAAGCTACGTAATATAGCTCAGATCACTGTAAATAATCTACTTCCTAAAATATCAATGAACTAAAAATAAATTACGTAAAAAGGGTTAAGTAAATGTCATCTAGTACCAACCTTCTAAAACAAAAAATTGCGTATCGAAATGAAGGCTATGACGATACTCGATTGCGTATCGTAATGACTTCATTATGAACGCAAAATTTAAATTGTTTCTTTGCATACGTATAATATAGCAATTGTTTTATTTACCATTACAATTTTCTTTTTGAAACGTTACCATTAATTATTTGAAATGATAGGTTCTTTGACAGTGACATTTATCTGTCAGTTACATACATTTGAAAACTGAACTGTGTAACTAAAAAATTGTGTTTATCTTTAAAACAGACTCCGGGATTTTTAAATAGATTATATGTAAGTATGAATGCATATCTGTAGAACATTTATTAATCTGTAATTCGTATAATAACATAAATCGCAAAAAAATATTTTTATAGGTATTTTTCGAGAAAAAAAAAAACTATTTTGACTTTCAAGTAAAGTGCCATTTCCAATTTAGATTTACACCACAATCTCTATTTCGAAGTATGCTATGAACAAAATGTCACATTAAAATATTTTATTAAATATCAATTTGCAACGAGATCTTAGCAAAAATGTTATCTAAAGAAATCGAAGTTTTTCTTGTTGAATCCTTATTTTAGAAATTGAAACAAATTAGAAAACCGTGAATGGCAATATTCGGTATCTTTCTTTACCATCTTTTCTTCTTAAGCCGCGTACAGACCAAGTTCGCGAATAGCTCGCAAACAGCTCGCGAACCTCTACAGAAGTCGGTGTGTACCAGAGATCGCGAGTAGTTCGTGTTCGGGTTCGAGTTCGGCCAAAGTTCGCTACATGAGCGGTAACTTCAAAGAAAGTGTTAGCAAACAGAAATTCTAGTATGGACGTTCAAGGGTGATGATCGATCTTAAAAGTGTAGTTAGCTCTTTTAACAATGGAGTGGAGTGAAGAGAAAATTATTAATTTAATCGAACAATATGAATCATTCAGTAAGTCAGTAGCACTGTATTTCACACGGTTTGCAAATAAACTTTTTCTCCACCACCTTCTTTTACGGGTTTTTTCTGCTTTCTTCTTTTTCAATGCTGTTATAAATAAGATACTTGCACAAGCAACAATATTTTCTTCCTCGCTTGACGACGTGGACATTGTTTCTATATATTTTAAAATAATGAAAATGAAGGGCGCGTAGCTTTATAGCGAACTTCTGACGAACTGCCTTCAAACTAAATGACGAACTGAGTCTCGATTCGAAAACAGTGGTGTGGACATTGAGCTCTCGAACAGTTCGCGAGCTGCTCGCGAACTGTTCGTGAAAGCTGATTTTCGTCTGTACGCGGCTTTAAATTTAAATATCACGATCAATTTTGATAACTTGGCTTTTGACTTTTGAAATGAATAATGATCACACATATGTTTCTACGTTCATAGCCTACTCCAAATTAGTTTTTTTTTACCATATTGTAGATGTCGAATCAAAGTTGGAGAGATAGCAAAAGTTGTGGGCATATCGAAGGAACGTGTTTTACTTGTTTCTTTGATAGGCTAAAAACTTATCAATACGCCCTCGTAACTAATGTGTATCTTCATCTACATAATAATGAACAATGGTAACTTTGATGCGAAAACTTGCTAACTTTCATTAGACCGAAGTTAATTATTTTAATACGTTCATCTAAATGCTTTCTAAAATACAATAATAATTAAATATTACTGAGGAAATTAGAATTTATATTAATACATAATTTCATAGAATATTCGTAGCTTTCTTAGTATTATTATCAGAAATATTATCTTTATCCAGCGTCATAGCTTCTCATCTTGTATGTAATTATATCTCAAACCCTATTAGCAATTGCAAACATCTTGGAATTCTTCTATAAATAACCATTTTCTTAAGAAAATAACATTTAATTTTAATTTCATACCATCTTCGCTTCAACTACATTTTTGTTGTTTTGAAAAAGAAACACATCCATGTTAAGCATGATGCTAATTACATAGTAAATTTGCATATAATAATCGTGAAATGTCAGTTCTCGGTAGGACGTTAATTAATAGAATTTGAAATTACCATCCACTTGAAAAATCATATCTACATGAATTGTAAATCAAGTGTGCTTATTCCGGACTGTCATCTGTCTTGTTGAAGTTATTGAAGCGTATCCAATACAATGTTCGATAGCATTTGTCATCCGTCGACATTTGAACATCAGATTCCATAGATAATATGATGAGAAATATTTGAAGTAAATGTAGATATATTGCTTTGATCTATTGCGTAGGGGCATTTTAATTAAAACTTGCTTATTTCTGTTAATTATAGACAGAATAGTGGAAATGCTTTGCGCAGGTCAAATGTCAATTACCTGGCTATTTTTAGAATTAAACGTTTTGCTCTCCTTTTTTCGCAGAATGAAAGACGTTACTCGTTTATTTCCGGATGCATTTCTTTAAATAGACGATCACATGCAACTTGTTGCTGCTGCGTAGCACAATTTATAAGGAAATGATCAATTATATCAATAACGCACTTTAATTAGACAAATAAACAATACTTTAAAATAAGTAATAAAACAATTAAGTATTATAACAAATTTGGCGTCTCGTGACCGTGTGCCTTAGTGTCAGTAATGACTGTACGCCCTTTAGACTTCTATCACAGAAAACAGGAGAATACGATTTTACTTTTACGAAACTTGGAAGCATGAAGCATGCACTTTGGAATTGTATATACGCTTTTTGTTTCGGGAATTTTCGGTTTTTATGCCATTAAAATAAAAAATATTGTGACAGTTGAATATAATAAATAAATAAATCGGCTTTGAATTGAATTGTGACAAAATAATGACGTTAGTTTGATACTTTCGCCTCGAGTCGTACGATTGCAGGCGAATATTTTGAGACACGCATGCTACCAACTTTCCGCTTCGAGGTGAAGCGGAAAAAAATGCCTTATTTGATAAAATTCTAAAGTGCGTGCCGCCATTACGACCGCGTCAGACAAAATCATAATACTTTAGTAATAATTTTGACATATTTAAACAAATGTCACTGTCAGGAAGCAATTACATTAAAATTAATAATGAAACCGTGTTAAGGAGAATATAGTAGTAATATATCATACATAAATATTATATGTATTTTGGATTTGCTTTATTCTCTTCCAAGGTACGGCTCTGAAAAGACTTTGTGTAAAGATAAGACTACTAATTTGAATTTTTGGTAAGTTTTTCTGTTAGTTTTGTCATTATTTGTGAAATTTATTTTGTGTATGATATATTTGTTAAATGTAAAATAAAGATTGTTATGAGTGAATGTAAAAATATTTGAACATAATTATTGCTTTATATATACTGCGTAGTTAAATACCAAGCGGGAGGTTATGTGCTGGCCACATCAGATTTTATTTTATAATAATGTTGCGATTACGACCAGGGATGGTAACCATAAAAAATATCTGTTTGGGTTACGGTTTCGGTCATCGTGAAAATAAAAATTCGGTTTTGATTTGGGTTTCGGTTTTTATACAGCATTCGGTTTTGGTATACCGGTTTTACTAAAAGGGTTTCGGATTTGTAATAGTAATTTACGAGAATAATAATATTATTAATTTTGAACAGTTAATTATTATAATGATACAAAAGTGTCCACAAAGTTTTATAACAATCAGTTCTAATGGGAAGCAAATATTCAAAATATTCTAATTTCCCATGTTAAATGCCTATGTAAATATAACATGTAACGGATTTCGAGAGCCACCCGATTGAGGTACTACGTTGAAAATTGAAATACTTTTCGACAAAAAAAAAAAAACAAATAGAAAATAAATTTATGTTTATACTTTTTTATACGCAAGTATTATAATAATAAAAATTTACAATATTCAACAATTAACAAGAGACCTGTATATAATGCGGTTAACCGATAAAGAAAAAAGGGTTTTGCTTTCGGTTCCGGTTTTGTATCTGTTTCGAATTTCGGTACAGGTTTCGGTTTCGGTTCTCATTTTTTTCGGTATTTTTCGGATAATGGTTTCGGTTCCGGTTTTGGTTACCATCCCTGATTACGACACTTACTTGTAAGTATCTTGTATAATTGTATATCATATTTTCTTGTGACAATTTGAATTCATCTATTCTCTCTTCAAATTTACAAACATTTCTAATCCTGGTGTGTATCTCGTGTATTGCTAAGTGAAACATCAGTTAGCGTGTAAGCATTTACTCGTGTAATTGACAGAGTGAGTTACATTGGTATTGTAAGCGCATTGCATTGCGTGTATACTGCAGACGCGTGTAATATACTCCGCAGACATCTAAATATACGAACACTCGCTCGTAGGACAACCGTAGATGCTAATTTGTTATACAAGACAGCTGAATATGCAACTAGAGAACCCAGCAGGATATATTTCATCTCTTGATTTATTTTGATAACGCAAATAGAATAAATAAATAAAAAAAAATGTGAAGGAAAACTATGAGTATATATTCGTAATTAAAGATTATTGACAATGTATATAAATATTTCATTGAATGTATAAAATAAAATCTTTATTTATTGAAAGAATCTTATCTAAAAAAAGAATTTCAAATATTTATGTTATAGTTTCATGAGCTGAAACAAATTTCATAGTTTTATAAACTTCCTACATAATTTTGAAGTTAACATTGTATACAGTAGCGTAACTAAGGGGGGGGGGGGGGGGTTAGGTGGGTGCGCTCACCCCCCTGTGTAGATTTTCAAGATATAGGCGCCTTTTTCAATAATGTAATTAAAACGATTAATATTTTTTTTTAATTTGAATTTATAAATAAAAAAAATTATTAATACAATCTGAAATCATTTTCATCCTAATATTTTTAATATTTGAATATACCTATTAATTTTAACATAAATAATTAAATAATAAGTTTAATTAGTTTTATTTGTTGAATACTATTTTCTTTTTCACATCGCCACATCAACAAGACACAAGTTGCAAATGCAGGTGTCTGGCGTGTTTTTTATGCTACTGTCTACTGTGTATTATCTTCTATGCTGTTTTATTAAGTTCAAAATATCATTTTAATATTGAGTTCAATTAAGAAAAAGATGTCCAAATGGCAGAGAAAAAAAGCAAATGCATTAAAAGAGAGTACAAAAGGTGTTCTTAAAATAAATACTGTTTTTACCAGTAATAATTCAGACAATTCGAAAGTTTGTAAAAAGAGTAACTCGTAACTCGTAGGTTAAACTTTTAATTATATTATACCATAAAAAATATATATTTTCATTACTAAGGTTATAAAACTGATGTTAATTTTTTTTATATTTTTTTTTAAATAAATTGCGAATTTATTATGGCGCCTTTTTACTGAGAAAAAACCCGCCTGTGGATTTTCCTAGTTACGCCACTGATTGTATATGTAACTAGGATACTATAGTCAGAAAAATCGACTCTGTCGGGTACAGCAATAAAACTATAAATATCGTAATTATGACAAAGCGGCATTTAGTGTTTGCTTTATAATATAGGATACAAAACAGGCCATTATTTGCGCCGCTCTATTGAAATGAAGACATGCATCGCCTGGTACTTTTACCGCTTCTACTGTCTTGAGTAGCGATGCCGCGAGACGAGACGAGATATGGCGAGAAATAATCCACTCTCATCTCGTCTCGAATTTTCGAGACGAGATTTCTCTGCATCTCGTCTCGCCATATTTTTCCTTACTTTCTCTCGATCTCGACTCGAGAGTCTCGAATTTCTCGAATTTATAACTAGAAATAGTAAATAAATTAACATAACAAGCAACATGATTAAAACATTATTATACTAAGTCAGGTGTTTGAATGGTACGAAAAACTAGGTAGTCTACAGTATCATGGCTTTATTACCAATTGTTGGGTGTAACGATCTGCTTTATACACTAATATTGGTAAATATGATTATATATTCGTATAATGCGAGCACTTGAAGCTGGCGTGAAGAGTATACCATAGATGTCACTTTTATGCATTTTCTTTTTATTAAAACCCAATAAATCTAAAATTAATAAATAAATGTGAATGTAAATGAAGAGGTAATTAAAATATTTAATTAAACCGACAAATATTTTGTTATTTTTACCTTCCGTCACCTTTAGGTAAGGAAGATATTGTCTTTGGTCAAAAATTTCGTTGGTAAGTTTTTAATGAATAAGCACGTTTTAGGGCCCCTAGAATACGAATTTACTATTTTTAAGATGATGTCTGTATGTGTGTGTGTGCGTGTGTGTGTCCGAGTGTGAGAAATTTTTCTCCGACGACAACTCCAATACTACAATTCTAAAAATTATAATTCTTTCGTATTCCTCTTCTTTACATCCATATGAAAAGCTGATTAGATTTTGGTTATAATTGATCCACCGGAAGTACCCTTATTTGAAGTTTTTAACAGTTTTTCTTGAAAAAACGCAGTTAAATATTATTTTTCGACATTTTGTGATTATCAATATGAAAGAATATCTTATTCTCTATATGGTTTGATTATACAGTTTCGTTCATATTCAATAGATATAGAGTTATAGAGACATTAAGAGAGATTAACTTTCAAAAATTAGTCAGCTTTGTTAAAATTATGGAAACAACAGATATATTCAGAAAAATTTAATTGACAGATGTCAGTGTCAAATGCAAAACCAAAGTTGAAAGTATAGGGTCAGAAAGTTATGTGTGAATGTGATAGAGTGTCCCTCCAAAGAGAAGAAGATGGAAGGACTGTGTAGCAGAAGATTTGAGAGAGGAAGAATTGTGTGAAGAAGATTCGTTGGACAGAAATGATTAAAAGAGAAGAGTAAGAAACAGCGACCCCTAATAAAATAGGGAAAGGAACTTTCGGTATAGAATTTGTAAAAAATAGTGTGTCCGTGTTACAATTTTATAGGATATACAGAACCTTTTTCAAGGAACTTTTGGAATAGGATATATACAAAATACATCGAATTGACGGAAGGTTTTGTGCTGGCCACAACAGATTTTTTATATTTTAATTAGAAATATTTACGTAATATAAAAAAATCGTACAATCGAGATTTAGAATTTCTACTCTCGTCTCGAGCAAATCTCGAGGGCATTACTCCCGTCTCGTCTCGAAATATCGAGACGAGAATAAGATTAATCTCATTTCGAAAATTCGAGACGAGATCACCAGTCCTGACCTGAGTGCTCTGATTTCAAGATACAGGCCACTCTGTATTGATAAATATTTGTAATATAAATTTATATAAATAATATTAATCATAATATTCTGTCACATTGTCATTTTAGAAGTCAAAATAGTAATAAAATCTCAAAATCTTAAAAGCTTAAAATAAATCTTGTCTTTATGGAAAACATTGAATATAAAACGTCATGTGTAAGTTAAGAAGACATTAAAGTGCTCAAAACACAATTTCATAAGACAGAAACATGTTCAGTTCACGTAAATGTTTATGCAAATAATTCTGCTCATACACACAGTAACCTCGTAAAAGTTTGTTTTCTCAAAGTTGCCAAACAATACGGCGGAATGCTCAGCGGAAGCGAGTAATAAAAGAGAACAGGTGTAAACTGAGCGTGAAATTATTTTTGACGTAAATTCAACAGCGAATATTGCTACCGGAATTTGATCTTGCGGGTGGTGCACACGATATCTTATTTCAGAGACGAACTTAGGAATTTTATGACAGGTGAACATTTTTTGAAATATTTCTATTACATTTTACGAACAAATAGAAATGTTTATACAGGTACTCTACAGAGCAAAACACTGATAGCTTTCTATAAGAAAATAATGTAGCGCCTTCTACGCAGACATTGGCCCGTATTACGAGCGCACTTTTATAATAAAAACGCTTTTATTGTAACACGGGGAAGGGGGGCGTGTCTGCTGTTTAGCTTTAACAACGATGATTTTATCTGACTGGTGGACGCTTGCTGGCTCGATTAACACTTTATTGAGGAGGAACACACACTAACACTTAAATGATTAATGAACATATTTTTATGGACACGGGCACACTTAGATATTTTTATACTACTAATTTCATTTTATTTACACATTTACATTATACTATCTTATTATTAATTATTAAACTGAATATAACTAAATTTAACCAAACATACGAGGTGTGGCAAATAACAAGATTGATCTTAGAACATTGTCAATGTAAAAAATTACACAAAACAAATATTGCCACCTTTAATGTACTCGTCTCCCCGAACCCTACACCGCCCGATGCGAATATTCCATTGTTGGAAGCAATGCCTGCAGGTCTTTTTTAAGCTCTGTCTCTTTTCCATAACTACATCTCAGCAGTGGCGTACGGTGCATTCTGTGTTGGGTGTGCAGATTTTTTTTTAAATAAGTATTGTGTTGGTAGAATCTCAAGTTAACAATTCAGAATTATTTTATTCTTTTATACTATGTCCCTTCTAGAAAATGGTTTTTCAGTAAATCCGCAATTAGTAATTCACTTAAGTTAAATAAATAATATATAAATTATATACCAAATACCTAAAATTAATAATTAATTGTTTGTCTGAACTTGTTTATGCTTGTGAATACTACCAAAAGTAATTTTACGGCGATACGTGCACAAAATATGCTGCACGCTGGAAAGTGCGATGGGGCGATACGTATTTCTAATATTTTATCCTTGTCTGCTGAAATACACTGTTCCTATACCCTCCCTGTGTAAAAACATGCACACCGAGTGCAGTGCGGAGACCTGCACTTGCCCGGCAATTCACACATTCGCTGATAGGCAACCAAACACGCTACTGTTCGTTATTGTCCCATAATTATATTAATATTTTTATATTTTGTATATCATATATTAAGATCAAATCATTTAAATAATTTACATTTTAATGCAATAAATTTTGAAATTATTCGCAGGGTGTGCAGTGCACACCTTGCACATAGGTCAAGTGAGTACGGTTGATGTACCAACACGGTGATTTTGTATTTCGTCAAAAATGTCTTGTCGGACAGGGCGTTTTGTTCCGGTGCGTTGTCTTCTTGAAGAATCCATGAGCCGTTTTCTCACATTTCAGCCCTTATTCTTCTCATCCGTGTATGAAGGATTGTCAAAACCTTCTTGTAATAAGCTTGGTTAACAAAATGCTCCTTAGGCACCCAATCCATGTGAACAATCACTCGCATTTCGAAAAAAAAAAAACAATGTCAGTGCACGGCCGAGGCGCTAATCGTCTCCGATCTCTTTTCTTCATTCTTTAAATCTTACCTCATCACCATAAACATTGTTCAACAATTCGTACACTTAGTGTAAAAACCTTAATGCATCAAAATCACTAATAGTGAAAAATGAAATAAAATTTTAATCATTTTTAACCGTCGAAAAGTGTACAGCCTTATATAATTATTACTAAGATGAATAGTAGAGTTCATTACTTATCGTATAAGACATGAATAATATATAAATAATTTACATCAACGTCATATTATTCGTTTAATTGTTGCTATAGTTGGCAACATTGATAATTTGTATGTTCATACTGTCAAAGTTATTATTTGAAAAATATTTGTATCGTGTTTGAAACATTTTTGTGCGTTGTAAAGGCCTATTTATAATAAAGTAATGTTAAACGCAACGCAACGACGCAACGTGACCGTTAACGAAAACACAAAATCTGTGAATCTGCCAAAGGTAGCATTTCTAATCAATCAGAAGAATTCGGTATATTTCTTTGAAATTCGGCTCACTTTTATTTATTGCCTTTAAGTATAGGACATACATAAGTATAAATAAGGTTAGTATTATAAAATAATTTAAATAGAAATGGACAGTGACGAAAATATAGTATTTATTTTGTAGATGTGACAGTTCATGACTGTGTCGATAATACCGATTGCAATCTGCATAACTCTTTTCATAAAGATTCTAAAACCTCTGCAAACGTACCAGTACATGACGTCACACATGTAGTTACTTTTATTCAATTTTTATTAATGACGTGCATTGGCTGCTTGAATGATTTGGGTATAACTGATAATTATTTCGAAACAGAATTTTGACTTAGAAAGATAACAAAGTTGAAATATTGATATTGAAACTATAATTTAGAAGTGTTTATAATAAAATAATTAACTTCTTGAATGAATATAATAATGTTGCCTTGTAACGGGCGGGTTGTGTAGAAATTCTTTATTTAAATACACTAGCTTTACAATAAAATGTCAATCAATTACACACTTGACAGCTAACAACAACAAACTGTCGAACATCTGACTTCGTCTACGCCTACGCATCGTTACAGCCTAGATTTTTAGTGTATTTATTGCAGTTATGCTATTCTTAAATAACAAAATATCACCAAAAATCGTTATTTATAGTTCCTTCCGTCAATATGCGTGGTAGAATGTGACATTACTTTCATTTAATGTTGTTATTATTACCTTATAGAAGTAGAACGAATTAATCTCCTCCGTAGCATTCCCCAACTCTGTGACACCGCTCCCCAAGTCTCCGTCGGTGACGTCATCCACTGAGTCGTTCCCGAAGCCGTATACCGCGAACACCGATAAGCTATGCTCCAAGTCGGAGATCACCACCGAGTCCGTCGGCATCCTGGTTGTAGCGATACCTGGAGGTCGGTTACATGGTTATGACTTAGGGTTGGTTACATTGTTATGTAGATCTGAAAAAGAATATAAGAATTAAAAAAATAATTGCTTGACAATTAAAATGTGTTAGCGTGCTTCGCATATCGAGATTTTGGTAAATGACTACTTTTAAGGTCCCTAGAATCCGATTTTAACATTTTTTTCACTATGAAGTTTGTATGTGTGTGTATGGATTTTGTCAACGCTCTAACTCAAATACTCAATATTTAGAAAATGCTGAAATCTTGTATTATTTCTACCTTATTCTAATATGGAAAGAAGCTATTAGATTTTGGTGTAAATCAAGTAACCGGAAATGGCATTTTACTTGAAGCTCAAAATAGTGTTTCTTCGAAAAATATCTTTACTAGTATTTTTTTGCGATTTGTTATTATAAAAATCGAAGATTATTAAATTTTCTACGTGTTTGCATACTTCATACTTTTTCTATATATTTTACTTTTATAATACATAATAATCTATTTTACAAATCCTAGAACCATTAAAGATAACTACAATTGCTTAAATACACAGTTCAGATTTCAAATGTATGAAACTGACAACAAAATTTCAGTGTCAAAAAAACTATCATTGTATCATTTCTAATTAATAATGGTAACGTTTTAAAGAGAATAATGGTAATAGCAAATAAAACTATAGGTATATTATACGAATGCCAAGGAGTATAATATGTATTTAAATTAATAAAAGTTAAAAAATAATAATAACACTCGATTTAGTTTTACAAGAAAAATATGTGTTTACTTTATTGACAATTTCGCCAGTTACAACAACATTAATAGTACTGGTGGCAGGTATTGGGCTTCCAAATTATCAAGAGATGGCGCTGACGTCAAACGTCATAATTCAAACGAATGGTACATTTTTCGCTGGCTTCCATAGTGCTTCCATAAGAGTACAATTGGTGTGAGACTAATTTTCGTAGTTTTTAATTTAATTTCGGATTTAGTATAGTGTTTTTTTTTTTTTGTTAATTTCGGTAGAATTTAGTTTGATCTTTCTTGTAGTAACAATTTAGTGATAGTTTTAATAATATTTTAGTTAATAGGGTTAATTTTAGTAAGTATTTGTAGGTTAAGAGTATTTTAGTCATATTTTAATTAACAGTATATTAGTGTTTTTAATAAAAAAACATTTGATTTCCTTTATTTAGATTGTATTTCATTGCCGTAGTTGTACATATATTAATTTCTATCTACATAGCTTTACTTTTATTTAATTGTTTTTCTTTCATAATGAACAATTTTCTTTGCTTAGATTTAGATACTATTTGTAGATTTGGGAATTGTAGTGTATCATCTAGAAATATGGTGGAAAGCCAGCAAGTAATAAATAGTGGCCACATAATATTACGTGGTAAATATTTTCGGAGAAAACTCCATCGTAACTTTAACCTATAAATTGCATATCTCATAATTTGTTCATTAATTTTTTAAAAAACAAAAACTTACCTGTTATATTAGCAGTAATTCAGACCCTACTAAAAATAAAACAATAATAGCCGAAAATAAAAGCGTATTAAAATTCGTATACAAGTAAATACAATCCCGGAATAAAACAATCACCTTTGTACATGTACACTTCACTCAGTTCAGAAATGTGCCACCAGTGGCGCATTTTAATTTTGGAAGCCCAGTAGTGCTGGCCACAACAATGTTTTTTATAATTCGATGAAAAAACGAAAAACGGAAAAGCTAGCGATGTTTTGTTTGTAATTAGATAAGTGAAACAAACAGAAGAGAACATCAATAGTTCCATGTAACTATGAAATTGAAATACGTTGTAAATAGCCAATTTTATTTTGCGTTTTTTTTTTTTTTTTTTTTTTTTTTTAATAAAGAACTGATTGTCTGCACAAAAATCACGCTTGGGCAACCGCCGAGTTTTGTTTGTTAGGTTAGGTTATTGTTATTATATTTAGGGAAATAACATATGTAAAAAAAGTTAGTAAATATATGATATAGTTGTTTCATAATATACCATATTAAAATTGCTAGAAAAAGTTTTGAAAGATATACATAATAAACTTGAAATACGCAAATCTATCTATAGGTTAGTTGGACAGATAGCCGAAACGTGAAATTGTTAACGTCTTAGGGATCAAAATATTGGACTAACGACTATTTACCGAACTGTACGGGAATGTGAAGAAATGTATGGATTAATTTACCGAAAAGAGGGCGACCCGAACTTTGCTCCCAAAGTGCTCAAGAGCAAATGTTGCAGAGCATTAAAGAGCCAACATTTAAAGAAAATAGAGAGAGAGACAGAGAGAGAGAAAGAGAGAGAGAGTATAGCCCCCCAAGTGTTTGTCAGACGCGACAGTGAAGACTTTTAGGCATTTCTTAGCGAAATATAATAACGGCAAGGAACACCGAAACGAACAACAGTTAAAAAATATTTCTGACGATCCGGGAAATGGATTTATCATCTTCCAGAGACAAATAAGACAAGGTAAAAAAAAAACTGCATCGCATTGAAGATACTGGCCTCCAATCAGGTTGTAAAATTAGATTTCTTATCTCCTTAGTTTATAGGAACAGTTCATCACGCCAACGTTTCAATAAAAAAAGAAGAGTTATACCAATTATGTCGTCAAAAATAAAAATAAGACTTAACTGAATTCGGGACCAGACTACGGTCCCTTTATCGAGACACTAGGCACAGCCTTAAAATTATTCATTTTATTTCTGCTGTAAGTATATTATTAATTCATCACATGCATAGTAATTAAACTTTTTGTACTCGTAACCATTAAAATGATATTTCCTGTATGCAACATTCTACCGGGAATGTCAAATGAAACAAATATTTCTAGTAAAACAAATAGTTATTACCTACTTATTTTTATGATCGCTTTAAAATAAAGATTTTGAAATAATTATGTATTTTCTTTATATGCCAGTGCTCGTACAAAAAATATTGTACAAACCACTTGTTTGAAGAAGTCTTCCACGCATTCACGCAATAATTGAAAGCACCCGCTCTTTGAGTCGCTCGTGCTTCAAAAATGTCCTCATGCGGGAACATTGTCGTCCCCCATCTTGTGCGTAAATAACTATTTATACTTGAACTTTTCAACAAAACAAGAATATTAATTAGAAATTAAACAACAATTACTATAATCTCGCCGTATACGAAAGTCATATATGAAATCCATTCTAGTCACACACGAAAATCTTCGCTAATCCTTATTAACAGCAAAGTAGCGAACTGGGATCGTGCGTTTAGCACAACGTGAATATTTAATAATCACAGACTGCCATGTACTACTTCCTCGCATGCAAATGTTTTTATCATCCAACACACTTAACGATTCGGGTGGCGTTACGATCGTCGCTTGTTTCCTGACACTATATCTGATCGGAATGAGATGTTCGTTTGTTTTTATATGATGGGATTATCGCTTTATAATGTGAGAGAGATGTTATCAAAGCTAATTAAGTATTTACACAGATAATGCGGCCACAATTAAAATAAAAAAAATCTGTTGTGGCCAGCACAAGACCTCTCGCCATTTCCATATTAGGCTATATAAGTATTGTATTGCACTTCGCTATCGAACCGTCGTTTCATAACAAAAAATTACAGTACCAAATATTGTTTTTTATTGTATTTAACATGTCTTCTGCACACATATAATTCTAATTATATTTATTTTCATTGTATGAGGAAGTTCCTAAATCTCAGAGATTTTTCCAATTCATTAACCAGATTGGCGGTATTTCTGATGGTTATATGCATTTTACCTATAATTTCAAATATTTAATTAATAATACAATTATGCGATTAGAATATTATATATATTATAGTATCTTTATCTCTAAATCTATGCAAGACATAATAAAAATTTTAAGTGTATTAGATAAAGAATTTTGTTCTTCAATATTTGTAATAACAAAAATTTCCAAAAAATTATATTTAGAAGAATTTTTATAAGAAAGTACTACTTCCGGTTGTTCGATTGTTACCAAAACCTTTTCAGCTCTTCCCAGGAATGTCAGATTGAGGAATTCATAGTTAAACTGGTCTTAAGTCTTATAGTTTTTGAGGAATCGTCCTTCCAACATCCAGACACACACACACACACACACACACACACACACACATACACACATACACACATACACACATACACACATCCACACATACACACATCCACACATCCACACACACACACACATCATTTTAAAAATGTTATAATCGGATTCTAGGAACCTTAAATCGTGCTTATTCAATAAAATCTGGAAATGCGAATTTAAGCATGAATCCAATACCTCTCTTAGCGAGAGGTAAAAATGATGGCATGTAATAATATATAATTAGTTTTTCCATGACCAAAAATATAAATCTGTTGTGGGCATTACAATACCTCTCGCCATATCCATATTAGGCTATATACATATTTTTAAATTTTTTAATTCATTCTATGAACAAGTTTCCTCTTACTTTTCTAATTTTGATAAAACACATACACACACACACATCGTAATCGGATTCTAAGCACCTTAAAACGTGCTTATTCGGTAAAATCTGGATTTGCGATTTTAGCATGAATCCAATACCTCTCTTAGCAAGAGGTAAAAAATCTATTTATATGGTATCAAAGATGAAAAAGAGAAGTTTACTATTTTGACTTCAAAGACGAAATGGAGACATTATTTACATTTATTACGTAGTTTTCATTATTTTGACAAGTAATGACATGATGTAATACTTTAACATCCAATTCTCTGGATTGCGGGGTGAAAAAGATTAAAATTGCCGCACCGGTAGCATCAACTGTTTCTTGCAGTTCCTTAAAAATAAATTACAATAATTATTGACAGCAATCTGTACGACAAAATTATTTCGAATTTTAAATGGCACAGAAATAACCCCTGTGGTGCACTCTTCTCGTTAGCAATGAGTCTCCTTGAGGTAACACCTGGTGAACGCCTACATGGTACGAAGAGGTAATCATCATTACCGATATCTGTGTACAAAGCAGATTGCCACATCCAGCAATTGATAATATGCCGTAATGATATATTTAATATACTTATATTTTATGTTTAACGATTCAACAGGCAATAAATTTATTTACTACGCAAAATCATAAACAATTTAGTTTTTATTGTACAGAAAAACAATCTTTTTCCAAGAAATTCAGACATTTTTACCTTCCGTCAAAAGGAAGGTATTGTTTTTGGTCAAAAAATTCGGTGGTGAGTTTTTAATGAATAAGTACGTTTTAGGGTCCCTACAATACGAATGTACTATTTTTAAGATGATGTCTGTATGTGTGTATGTGTGTCCGTGTGTGTGTCTGCGTGTGTGTCTGTGTGTGTGTCTGTGTGTGTCTGTGTGTGTGTCTGTGTGTGTGTCTGTGTGTCCGTGTGTGTGTGTGTGTGTATGACAAATTTTTCTCCGACGATAACTCCAAAACTACAATTCTAAAAATTATGATTCTTTCATATTCCTCTTCTTTACAACCATATGAAGAGCTGATTAGATTTTGGTTATAATTGGTCAACCGGAAGTACCCTTATTTGAAGTTCTTAACAGTTTTTCTTGAAAAATCGCAGTTAAATATCATTTTCGACATTTTATGTGATTATCAATAGAAAGAATAGCTTATTCTCTATACGGTTCGATTATACATTTTCCTTCATATTCAATAGATATATAGTTATAAAGAGATTAAGAGAGATTAACTTTCGAAAATCAGTCAGCATTGCAAAAATTATGAAAACAATAGATATATTCTAAAAAATCTAATTGACAGATGTCAGTGGTAAGTGTAAAACCAAAGTGGAAAGTATATGATCTGAAAGTGTTATAAGTGACAGAGTGTCCCTCGCCAGTGACTTGCATTTGCGGCCTCGCCTCAAGATAGGAACTTATAATGCCAGAAGTACGAGAAAGGCAAAAGAGAAGATGAAAGGACTGTATAGCAAAAGATTTGAGAGAGGAAGAACTGTGTCACGAAGGTGCTTTGGACAGGAATGAGTAGAAGAGAAGAGTAAGAAACAGCGACTTCTAATAAAATAGGGCAAAGTTGAAGCAGGAGGAAGTGTTAAGTGCAATACATAATGTACGTTCGTATTCGTATTAAAATTTTATTAGATTTTAGAATGTTTTCAAAGGAACTTTCAGTATGGATATGTAAAAAATAGTGTGTTCTTGTTACAATTATACAGAATATATAGAATCTTTTTTAAGGAACTTTTGGTATAGGATATGTGCAAAATACATCGAATTGACGGAAGGTTTTGTGCTGGCCACAACAGATTTTTAATATGTATATTTAATATAATGATTTCTTCTTACTGTAGATTGTGTAACAGAGCGAGCTAAAGGCAATATTTATTTTTTTTAATGAGCTCTTTATATATTTCCTAGAATTACGGTACAATTTCAAAGCAAATATGCCATTATAAGGGAGTTCATATTAAACATCGGTGTAATAAAAATGAATACGTTGCTTGCCTAGAAAATGGTTGTTTTATTGATAAAGTTTATGTTTCTAGTAGGATATTGATTTTTAATGTCATTATAATGAGATGTAAACAAATATTTCTACTGTTCAGTTTATAAAGGAAAAAATGGAGGTATTTCTATGTTAGAGTCTAAGAAGGATTTTCAAAGGAACTTTTATAAATAAAATTGTCGGAACAGATAATTTGCAAATGATATCTTTGTAAAATTTATTACATTTCCATTTATTGAGGAACAAGTTATAAAAATCTGATATAGCCAATACAATATCTCCCGCTGTTTAATTTTTATTAATTTAAATACATACCTACATATTTACTAATGCTACAAACTGTAATAAGTTCCTTTGCATATAACTACTGCTTTATTTACTATTTTTTTTTTAAATGTCACCATTATTTATTTGAAATGATTAATTTTTTAACAGTGACATTTATCAGTTTTTTATTTGAAATACGAACCGTGTATAACAAAAGAATTGTGATTATATTTGATACATAGGCTCTTGGACTTATAAATTAGATTATTTTATAAATTTATTATTTATATTACACCTACTAAATTGCGAAAAAAAAATACATCTAAATGTATCGCACAATTTGTAACTCCATCAAAATTTATGACTCCTGACATAATAATAATAATAATAATAATAATAATAATAATAATTTTATTCCAAAAAAGTTGTACAGAAACAACGTAGGTATGTGGAATCCAACAATATTTTTTTTTCAATAATTGATAACAGTTGTTAATAACTAATTTAAATATTTACAAAGAGCAAATTTACAAACTTATCTAATTTATGAATTATATTATTATTAATTAATTAATATTACAATAACAATAACAAAACTAGATTTTAACCTTAATTACAATAGACACTTACGCAATTGCAATTTGCAATAGCGCATCTAGCGGGAAATCATAGAACTAAAGGTTGCTATGGTTACCACGCCCAAACAAAGACCTGTCATCAGCCATAAACCTCTACACTCTAGCCATCGTTTTAGTTGAATAATCGAGTAATCTTCAATATTATCAAACAAAAAAAGTTACCCCACGCACATCTTGTGGTTTTAAACTCATTTTATTGAACACAACGAACAAATCACATAGGATTAGGTTAACACTGAATAACGGATGCAAACAGAATGACAGATAGAATCTGGGAGCGGGACGTAAGACAACGAGGGAAGGTTTGTTTGGAAGCATGATCTTCTATATCTCTTTTTATTGCTTATGACGTCAATTCTGTAAGTGTCTATTAACAGAAGGTATTATTTTTACAATCATTAAAATAATCGTTACAGTTATAGCATTCCTTTTGTATGAGAATTTGTTTATTTTAAGACAGTGATCTTTTTACCTTTAATTTCTTGTAACATTGCGGTAACGCATTGTAACATATTATTATAGGCTTGTGTATTTGTATTTTGCTTACTTGTGAAGAAAGTTATTTACTTTGATTCAACATG
The DNA here is from genome assembly GCA_943142095.1 of Ophonus ardosiacus. NCBI lineage: Eukaryota > Metazoa > Arthropoda > Insecta > Coleoptera > Carabidae > Ophonus > Ophonus ardosiacus. Next base: position 36,619,960 of record OW964832.1, on the reverse strand, counting down.
CTACTTTGCTCACTATTTTAAGTTGGTTAATAATGAATTTTGCTAACGATTTGTTAAATGAAAAAAAACCTTTTTGTATTTAAGTATCAATTTACCAGTTTGCTGAATTTTAAACGGAAAATTTTCACCACAAATTTATCCCTTCATATCAAATGCAGTCATTCATTAGAGCTATAAATACACGTTTATATTCCCTAGCCAGTCTGGTTGAGATAAATCAAAAGGCCATAACTTGTTTTAATTGCTATTTGATATAAATTCATTACCCGATGCATCGCGGAGGCTGTGAGCGCTGCTCCATTTTTCTTAACGATCCACGACTGGCAATTATTTGAATTTATGACCAGTTATGAAAGAGGGACAATTTCATATTGTATGAACATTTGCGCCTATAAGACCAGATTTGCCTGTTGGGAGATGATTATTTTTTATTTGGTGCATAAATTCTGGATAAATCAAATGATACGTCGGTAATTATGATGTGTAGAGAAAAGATGCTCAATAATAAAAATAGACCATCAAACACATATTAGAAACAAGTTTGTGTAGTCACAAGTGATATTATAGGAATGATGGAATGAATCAGTTACTATTCACTTTCGTTTTTCGACCTGTAATAAAAAAAATCTTTGTGGCCAGCACAATACCTCCCGCCATTTCCGTTTCGCTACATAAGTATCGAATGGACCCATAAACCAATTTTTTTTATATATTTTTAGATGAAAGTTCGTTTAATTTTGAAGCAATTCGTGGTATCAAAAAGTCATAATTGTTTTTTGTATAACTGCATTTGATTTTTAAAGAAATCTATAGCTATCTTTCTCACACCAGTTTCTGTAGTAGGCTGCGCAAGAAAGATACCAATAGTGTGACGTCACCTGTGGCCTGGAAATAAATTTAAATATCTCGCAATGTAATTATTAAAAGAATTTTTTATCTTAATCGTTATTTATTGAGTAGTACTTTAGGGATAAAGTGTACATTTTATTATATTTTGTTATGGTTTATGGGCCTATTTAACATTTATTTATTGTGCACACAAATAATTCTAATATATACAGGTTGTTATGTAAGTAAGTAATCAACGCTTAACCCGTGGTAGATCTGACCCCAAAGATAGTAAATCTGGCAATAATTTTTGTGAAACATACTTTCTACAAGAACTAGACGCCTTTAAAACTAACGAATCACGTCATAAATCGAAACTTAAAAAAAAAGTATAAATCAATGTGTTCTCTGGAAAAAAATGTGATACCTGTCACAAATGACGTATAAAATCATTGACGTCTATTTGGAAATAACTCTCTGTACCGTCTTACAGCAGTACGACTATTTTGTAATGTCTCGCCATAAACCATATGCATGTCTGCATATTTTTAGTTGGTGAAGGTAAATGGCATTTTGAGAATATCAAAAAAAAACAGAATATAAATTGTACGTCTGTGCAAAAAAACATTTAACGTCAGATTGACAATTGACAAAATTATTGCCAGATTCACTATCTTTGGGGTCAGTTCAACATTGAACACTTACTTACATAACACCCTGTATAATATTGCAATAATGAAATTAATTAATAACCTAAAAATTGATGACAAATATTGTTGTAAATTATTCTACGAAGTTCTACTTTACTAAAGTTTTAAGCTGCAAACCGCCATTGTCTATTAACTTTCAGCTACCTAGTATTCATGTATGTATATCTTGATTTATTCCATGTCGCTTACAATTATGAATTATTAAAACTGAGTAGGTATACAATGTCTGCATATATTGTCCATAATCTTTAATCAATAAAAATTTTGCTCTATGTGCAAACCGAAAACTTGCAATTTGCAATACCTTCACCTGATTACCACACAAAAGATTTAACAAGCTGCCTGTAATGTCCACATAAAAGGTAAATGCTGATACGACAACATATTGTTTTAGGAATTTACCATAATTATAAATAGACGAACATGTTAACACGAAACTGTGCTAATCTTGAAGATAGGCAATCTAAGTTATTTATTATAAAGACATTTGAAACTGCAAATGTCAACAAGGAAACAAAAATAATAAAATATGGTCCTTTACCGTAAAAACAAATTAGAATATAGGGTATTTATATTTAAACTAGAAAAAAATCTGATATGACCAACTCAAAATACCCCCCACTATTTAATTTTTATTAATTTAAATACATTCCTAAATATTTACTATTTTTTTTTTTCTAAATTCGGACCTTAATATCTCGCTTATTTGGAGGAATTTTTAAATACATTATAATATTGCAATTTAAATATACGAGTACATTATTTTGTAATTTGTTTAAACAATTTTTCATGGTTTGTGAATCACTGTTTGTTTACTTCTGCTATATCCACATTACCTACGTCACAAAGCAGATTTAAAATTCGAACCTTAATATCTAGATTATTTGGAGGAATTTTTAACTCAGACTTTCACATGTGGTCTTATATTTTTATGTATTTCAAGAAAACAAATTAAAAAAAAAATGTCGTGGAATTGCCTATTACGGTACAATTTCAAAGCAAATATGTCATTATAAGGGAGTTCATATTAATCATCAGTTTAATGAAAATGAATACCTAGCTTGCCTAGAAAATGGTTGTGTTAATGATAAAGTTTATGTTTCTAGTATGATATTGATTTTAAATGTCATTATAATGAGATGTAAACATATATTTCTACTGTTCAGTTTATAAAGGAAAAAATGGAGGTATTTCTATGTTGGAGTCTAAAAAGGATTTTCAAAGAAACTTTTATAAATAAAATTGTCGGAACAGATAATTTGCAAATGATATCTTTGTAAAATTTATTACATTTCCATTTATTGAGGAACAAGTTACAAAATTCTGATATAGTCAATACAATATCTCCCGCTGTATGTATTTAAAATAATTTTTATTATTTTAAATACATACCAACATATTTACTAGGAATGACGAATTCCGATAATTTTGGGAACCGAGTACCCGAAACAACTACCCGGATAGTACCCTATACTCGTTAATTACCCGATACCCTTTAATTACCCGTTATCCTTTAAGTATACATATACATAATTCTTTAATTGGTTATAATTACCAGTAATCATTATATTAGCAGTTTACTTTTTAATAAAATTCATTATTATTGTTTACATATATTTATTAAAAAAGTAATACAAATAAATAATATACCTACTGCATCTTTATAAAAAACTTAACATAAATGATATTAATTACGGTATGATAATAAAAAAACTTATCTTTTAGATACAATTTTTCCGGCAGCTGAAAACTCTTCGGGTAATTAACGGGCAGCGGGTATATTTCGGGTAATCGGGTAACAAATTTTATACCTGGGTACATTATTATCGGGTAGGTTCCGAGTACCCGGGTACCCATCGTCATTCCTAATATTTACTAATGCTGTAAACTGTAATAAGTTCCTTTCCATATAACTATTGCTTTATTTACTATTTTCTTTTTAAAATGTCACCATTATTAATTTGAAATTATTAGTTTTTTGACAGTGACATTTATCTGTCAGTTACATAACATACATTTGAAATATGAACTACATAACGAAGGAATTTTGTTTATCTTTGATAGTTTGATACATGGGCTCCTGGACTTATAAATTAGATTATTTTATGAAGTTATATATAAAATATGTAGATGTATGAATGCATATCTGCAGAAAATTTAATAAACTTTAATAAATTTAAATACATTTTTCGAAGAAACAACCATTTTGAGCTTCAAGCAAAGTGCCATTTCCGGTTATCCGATTTACACCAAAATGTAATGGTTTCTTACCATATTAGAATAGGGTATTAAAGTAAGAGCATTAAGAGGATCCAAACATACACACACACACAAACACACACACACACACACACACACACACACACACACACACACACACGGGCATCATCGTGAAAATGTTAAAATTGGATACTAGGGACCTTAAACGTGGTCTCGATATGCGATTTTTAGCACGATCCCTATACCTCCCTTACCAAGGGTAGCGGGAGGTAAATATATTAATTTTTAAAATATTCGAGTGTGTAATATCCTTAACATCTACGTCACATATGTACTCTATTCTAAATTATTATTTTCAGGCCTTCTGCTATCTATATTTAAACTATAAACAAGTAATTTCTATCTGTTTTTGTAAATATTGATATAAAAAATATTATTTTATAGATAATGTAATTTCATAACATTGTTAAAAGCTTTTATCATTGTTACATAATAGCAATGCATTTATTGCTCCTGCGTTTATATAACACAATTATGCAAGTTTTAAACTTTACATTACAATGCATTTTATATGCAATAAAATAACACAATGCAACAGATTTCTACTTCCTACGCAAGGACAGGACCGTATTTGAATTTATTCCTCCCATGAAAACCTTAAAATAAAATATCCAAATACTTCATATAAAAGAGATTCATTGAGTAGGAATTCTATTTTTTGTAAACTTCTAAGAGGATTTAAAATTTAATTAATTAAATTTTGAAATACACGACTTTGACTTTGTTCTATATCGTCTTTCTTTTTAATAATTAATAAATCTCATTATCCATTGCGTAGGTTTCCCAATGACAAAAGTATTAAATATAGCCTGAAAAAATATTTTTTTTTTGCTTTTCAAATAATTTAAAAGATTGTAATATAATACTTTGTAAAGGTAAGTATAATAATATTCTGAATATGAAAGATTTACTAAAAATAAATAATAATGTATTTTTAAATTACAAAGTTACACAAAGTTTTCGAATTCTAGGTATATGAAGCCATATTATCTTTTGTTTAAAAAGAAAACATAAAATTATTTAATTTTCTCATTTTGTTCTCACTTTATAAATGCTCAACACATTTCTCATGTTTTTTCCTATTTTCATTTAAATGTTTTACATCTGTTATTTCTGTTTTTATCCATAATGAAACACAGCTAAACAAAAGACATGGAAAATAAACAAAAGCGTTTTTCTCTGTACAAGCAGTTAGCAAATGTTTTTGTTATATACAGTAGAGTTAAATTTTTATACATAACAGAGTTTGCTCTACTTATTGAGGACTGAGAATATTCAAATCAGGTGTAAGATGCCCTAAATTTTTAATTTCAAGTTATTCCTGCAGTTGCAATTCTGAAAATTTATATTTCGCAAATATTTAACAGTTTTTCTCTTCGTTCATATTAAGAAAAAAATATTAAAAAAAAATCTGATGTGGGCAGCACATGACCTCCCGCAAATTCCATGTTTAAAATAGTAATGAGCTTTAACTAAAGTATCTTTTTCCGTTTCGGTTGATCGTTTATAAACAAAATCTAATTTGTTGTTTTAATAAATAGAAGTCTGTAACACGAAATTAATTTCGTGCCAAAAATAATCGATTATCATGGGCCTATAGCGCTCACCATCAACTATAACAGTTCGACCTTCATCATTTTCGAAAAAGTAAGTTCCAATGACGCTACCTGACCATAGTGCGCACCAAACAGTTTCATTTGGACATGTAATGGTACCTCGTAAATCACATGAAGATTTTCCTCTGCCCATATCTGGCAATTTTGCTTATTAACATATCCAGAGAGGAGAAAATGTGCCTCACCAAAGAAAAAGATAATCCGCGAAAAATCATCATCAACTTCCAAGTGCTCTAAAAACGCAATCTGTGTAAATTCTTTACCGTACATGATCCATGTCGTAAATGTGTAGTTGTAAACCAATATTTGACATTTTGAAAACACGTACTTATACTGACAGATTTATATTAACAAATCAAATATATTTCTACTTAATTAATGTAAATGTGACAGTGACATTTGTTTAACTACGTCAAAATTTTATTAAAGTATTATGTTTTTCTTTGACGCATGGGTCAAATGATGTACAAAAATAAATTATTTTATAAATTTATATTTAAAGTTATTTAAAGTTTTTTAAAGTTATATAATCGTAGAATTGAAGATTGTACCATTATATTATATTTTTAATAGTAAAAGTTGCTGAAAAATTATATTCAATGCAATTTTTTCAACAAAAACTGGTAAAAGCTTGTATAAGTGATACTTCCGGTTATCTGATATACACTAAAAACTAATCAACGCTTCCCACATTAGTATAGAATGGGTATACAAAATTTCAAAATTTTGTGATTAATAGTATTTGAGTAATCGGGTCTACAGGATCCACACACACATACACACATACACACATACACACACACATACATACCCACAGACATCATTGTAAAAATGTTAAAATCGGATTCTGGGGACATCAAAACGTGCTTATTCACTAAAATCTCTATATGCGATTTTTAGCACGATCCCTATACCTCCCTTACCTAGGGTAGCGGGAGGTTAAAACGCACAATAGTTATCTACGGCAACGTTAATATCGGGTTGTTATATATATATATATATATATATATATATATATATATATATATATATATATATATATATTTACATCCCACTACCATTGTGGCGTCCCCTGTGTAATTTTCTACATTCAAAGTGACGTCCTTGTGCATAAGACGTCCGTATACCGGACGTCATATGCACATGGCCTTATAAATTTTTTTCTGACATCAGGGGGGCCTCTAGTATCGTATAGCAAAATTTGTTATGGACGTCAGAATGATAGCGGAATGGAAAATGTATATTTTTTGTAGTTCAAAAAAAATCCACTCTCGGTGCTAGTGTCGTCCGGCGTATATACACTGTATATACTGAAGTTTCATTCCAGCGACATTCTGAACTCCGTACACTTGGCAACAGTGGAACATTGGGTTACTACATTAGCGCGCAACTCTTCTAATCGTATTTAAAGCTACATTGTGCACACATGATAGTATTTAAATTAATATTTATGTAATCAAACTTTTGTTTTGCAAAATCCTCTTAGTAAATACAAAGTCAAAATGTATGGTTTCAATGTAATAAATTTAAAAAAGGTAGTTATTTAAATACTCGTATCATAAAGCTAAATTATTAATTACAAAATATTGTGTAAATTGTGAATAAAAGCCAAATGTAAGGGTAAGAAGATTAATGATTAAATGTATGAAATAAATATAAGAACGGTATGCTACAGTGAAATATATAAATAAAATATTTATAAAGTTTTGATCTAAAATACGAAGACCGAAATTTTAAGTGTGTCGAAAAAGAGAGTGTAGAAATAATTATTAAAAGAAAAAATGTTTTAAACATATTAATATGTACTACAAACGATTTATTACATATAGATATTTTTTACTCTAGGTACTTCTTCCTATTTCTCCTCTACTTACTGAGGTGTTTCAATAAAGTGTTTTCATTTAATTAGAAAATATTTTTATACATTTTATATAGTTCAAATACGTTAAAATATTTGCTTTTTATTACCTCCCGCTACCCTTGGTAAGGGAGGTATAGGAATCGTGCTAAAAATCACATATCGAGATTTTAGTAAATGGCCACGTTTTAAGGTCCCTAGAATTCAATTTTAACATTTTCACGATGATGTATGTATGTATGTATGTATGTATGTGTGTGTGTGTGTGTGTGTGTGTGTGTGTGTGTGTGTGGGTGTGTGTGTGTATGTGTATGGATTTTGTTAACGCTCTAACTCAATTACCTACTATCATTCAGAAAATTCTGAAACCTTGTATTTCTACTCTATTTTAATATGGAAAGACACCATTCGATTTTGGTTTGGTGTAAATCGGATAACCGGATATGGCACTTTACCTGAAGCTCATAATGGTTTTTCTTCAAAAAATATTTAAAAAAAAAAAATTCCCGAATCTAAGATAAACACATTTCCTTTGTTACATAGTTCATATTTCAAATGAATGTAACTACAGGTGAATGTCATTGTCAAAAAACTAATTACTTCAAATTAATAATAGTGACATTTTAAAAAGAAAATATTAAATAAAGAAATAGTTATATGCAATGGAACAGTTTGCAGCATTAGTAAATACGGAAATTAATAAAAATTAAATAGCGAGAGGTTTTGTGTTGGCCACATCAGATTTCTTTTATTATATTGTAATTTGAAAAATTTTATTATATTCGCTGAGATATGTAAAAATATAAATGATCAAAAGTAATGACTTAAAAACACCGTATTTTTATTGCAATCTATATATGCAAACTTAGAAAGAAACACAGATAAGTAATTTGTTTATGTGTAACAACTAAAGATTAATGAAACAAATTTGTGTTTATGAAATACTCTTTCTGGAAATAAGCAAGACTGTTCGATGTAATAATAGATATTTCATAAATTTCGCTTATTTGTTTTTACCTCCCGCTGCCCTTGGTAAGGGAGGTAGCTATAGGGATCTGGTTAAAAATCGCATCTTGAGATTTTGGTAAATGACCACGTTTTAAGATCAGATTTTAACATTTTCACGATGATGACCATATGTGTGTATGTGGATTTTGTCAACGCTCTAACTCAAATACTATCATTCAGAAAATTCTGAAGCGTGTTTTAACCCTCCCTATTCTAATATGGAAAGAAACCATTAGATGTTGGTGTAAATAGGATAACCGGAAACGGCACTTTACTTGAAGTTCATAATGATTTTTCGTCAAAAAATACTATTAGATGTCATTTTTTCGAATTTTATGCCATGAAAATTAAAGCTAATTGAATTTTCTACAGGTATACATTAAAAATTTTTCTATAAGTATATTTTACAGATAAATTTAAAAAATATTTTTTTTTATAAATCCCGAAGCCTATGTTTTAAAGATAAACTATAAAAATAAATAAAAATAAAGCAATGGTTCTATGCAATGAAAATTAATATACTTTGCAGCATATGTAGGTATTTATTTAAATTAATAAAAATGAAATAGCGTGAGGTATTGTGTTGGCCACATCAGATTTTTTCATTTTATTATGTCAGAAGGGGCTCACTAACCTCAGGGGAGATTGATAATTTCAGAACAGTTCATAAGCTAAAGCTCTAAAATTATCTTTTGCTGTGATTTATAATATTTTATCAAATATCCATAATTTCGACTATACTCCTATGTTAAATAAAAAAATCTGATGTTGCCATCATATTACCTTCCATCAGTTCTATGTATTTTGTACAAATACCACATAGAAAGTTTCTATATTTTCAGTAAAATTATAACAAAAACGTATTATGTAATTTACACTTGACACTGACATATGTCAATTAGAATTTTCTTAATATTGTAATATCCGTAAAAATTTCAATTTGTTGCAAAAATAGCCGAAGTGAATCCAAACGGCTGCTTTTCATATGTTTTCACTATTTTATCGGCATATGAAAAATAATTTGTTCAACAAATACATATTTACTTAGAATAAGCGTATTAAAATCGGAATTGAATATTAATAACAAGCTTTATTATTATAAATTTCATAAAAATTTGAATTTATTGCCCAAAAAGCCGAAGTGCATCCAAACGGTTGCTTTTCATATATTTTCACTATTTTTTTAACATGTAACAAACAATTTGTTTAACAAATACCTATTTACTTGGAATAAACATATTAAAACCGGATATTAATATTCATGCTAACCTTATTATTATAATTTTCGTACAAATAGCCGAGGTGAACCAAAATGGTTGCTTTGCAGATATTTTTCACCAATTTATTGACACGTAACAAATAATTTGTTCATCAAATAAAATTTTTACCTCCCGCTACCCTAGGTAAGGGAAATATACGGATCGTGCTAAAAACCGCATATAGAGATTTTAGTGAATAAGCACGTTTTGATGTACTCATAATCCGATTTTAACATTTTTACAATGATGTCTATAGGTACGTATGTGTGCCTGTGTGTGCGTGTGTGTGTGTGTGTGTGAACTTTGTGTAAAGATACGAATACTATTTTGAATTTTTGTTAAGTTTTTTATTTTGTGTATGATATATTTGTTAAATGTAAAATAAAGTTTGTTATGAGGGACTATGAAAAATCTGTACTTTTTAATTGTAAGATTTTGGGGCTATTTAAATAAATACATTTAAATAGTTCATTCTTGTACAGCAAGTGCAAGAACATTTCACATTTCTATCACATTTTGTACCAGCGAGTTCTTTTACTGTAAATACATTATTAAGATTTTGTTATTGTTTACTTGTATAACGGGTATCTACTTTTTTTTTGTTATATGTATGAGAAATACAATGGTAAAATTTTAATTTGGAGAAATTTTTTTCCTAATAATTTTAGAACAAAAGTATTAAGTATTAAAAATGACATTTTAAATGACAAATTAACAGTTCCATTTTCAAATTGCTTACAGATTGCCAAAAGAAATTACCATTATCAAACATTGTAGGAATCTATGATGTTTACAGCAAAGTATGCATATCGTTGTGAAAGAGTGCTTTGGTTTCTGCATCAGAATAATGTATTTAATATTGGCAACGCTGCTGGACGTCACTGTAACGGTAGTATGAATAAAAATATACAAATTGGACGTCACAAGTACTGATTATGTCTGAAGTATATACTGTGGACGTCGGATTCACTCAGAATGGAGGAGCTCATAATGTCCGTCAAATGAAAGGAAACGTATATCGTTGTAAATCGACTTTATTGAAATTTGAACCGAAATTCATAATCAGGGGGAAAAATAAGTAGATATACTTTATAAAGCCGATACCTATCTCTATTCCTTTCGGTGGTTGCCACAATGTCCTAGCCATGAAAGGACGCAGCAATGATAGCGGGATGTAAATATATATATATATATATATTATACAATTATATACTTTTTTATGAAGGTACTGATGCATATAGTAACAAATTTTATTTTATGTTTTAATTATACAGCGTCGAAAGAAACTTTCTAAGTGTCAAAACTTAATTGTAACAATTCCAGATAACACTTTATGCCCACATAAATACTATCAGTATTAGTTTCTGTATTTATCTAGTTTGTCCAAGCTTAGCAATTAGCTCACAGTGTAATGGTGTTTTAATTGGACTTGTGCATTTATCTGACTATCTGAATGTTAGTAATTAATACGTAGAGCAACACAAGTAAATCAGGATAAAGGTGAACTGAACAATATAATATGTTTATTCTTTGCCTTGTCAAACGTATAAAGATGTATATTATTAGAGCGACAACCAGATATCTTTAAAGGAATTTGTATTATTTGCAATACAGGAACGTAATGTTTGGCGTTTAATGCAAATATAGTTTCTTTTCAGTGTACATTATATTATATGTCTCTGAAAGTTGAAAATTGCTTGAAACTAGTTAAATAGGCTAAAATTTTATTGATGTTCCGAAGGACCGTAGTGGCACAGTAAAATTCTTATCCAAGATGTTATATTTACTTAAACAATGAACGCTCATTACCGAACTGCGCACCTAGTAATGCCAAAATGTTTAGAGGATTATATTGAATGGTATTTTTAAAAATTTTAAGTACTTATACAAATTTACAAATTATAATAATATTGTAGTTCAACGAGATGAAGAAAACAATATCCGACACTCTATAAAGGGTATTAAGGATCTTTTAAGAAGAAGAAATAAAAAAGGAGAATAAAAAAAGGAGGAGGAGGAGAAGAACTTCCAAGGATGCCAAACAGTTTAGTAAAACTATATCTAACAAAAAGTATTTTAGTCACAAGTTATTACATTCTAAAGTTTGAGCTTTTTTTTACGAAAACTTCCTATATTCTCAACTGAAATAACTGATAGAGGCGCTGCAAGCATTTTCAATATGGCGGATGCATGACGGTAGGTGTACAACAGTGACCTCTATATACAAAATGGACCGGCGGCTATCTCTCTCCAACTTTCGTGTATAGTTGGACCAAGCAGATATGCGAAAATGTATTTAAGCTTTCTTCTTCATGTTCATCGTTAATTCGTCGTACTGGTACTAGCTGACGCATGCGTACTTCTCACTGTTAGAAAGTGATAGCCACCCCACCATGACAGTTGAGTGGATACAGCTCGCTCCGTTGTAAAGAGATAGGAGTCGCTGGTCCATTTTGTATATAGAGGTCACTGGTGTACAATCTGTCACTGTCATATGATACAATTTTGCTTGTGTTTCTTGAAAATGAAGCTAAGTATTGTTCAGATATTTGACATTCTAAAGGCTACTAATCATTCTAGGAATATTGTTGGTATGATTGTATATAATGTTCATTTACTACTTTATTTAAAATATTAATCTTGTAAACAGGTGAAGAAGTTCTGAATGCGAATCACATTATATTATGTGAAATTACCGATAGTTATCGAGAAATTATAAATGTAATATCACTCTGTCTTCAAGCAAGTGCTCTGTCATCACAAATATGTACAACATTTTTTTTAATTTCTTCGTTGAGAAGGAATTTCTAAAAATTTTTAAAAAAATAATAATCATAAATATGTTTCAAATATAATTATTAATAATAATACCTGGAAGAATAAAGTCATTGGCTGGCGGGCACAAGCCCTGTTTTAACTAAAACGCTGTTTTAAGAAATCTCAAATTTCATTATTTAATAATAAAAATAAATAATATCAAATTATCATTTTAAAGCAGAACATAGTTTATATTCAAACAAATATTTAAAAAAAAAAATCGTTCTATACGCATAAGGGTGAAATTAAATATTGAAATTTGAATTTGACATTTTTTAAAACAGTGTTTTAGTTAAAACAAGGCTTGTGCTACCAGCCACTGCCTTTAAAATGTCTCGAACATACTCTTATATACTTGGAAATTTGTTTTCCAGACCATAAAACCTACTTCCAAGCTTGAAATCTATCCAATGTTTGTTGAATGCCGGCATTTGGAGTTATAGTCACTTTATTATTACCTATTTTTGGAAAAATATGAAAACTTAAAGAAACTAAAAACATAAGCGAATGACACCCCTATACGCAATATACTTTTATTACTTTTACCGAGTTTTGCAACATTCATTTTCGTTTAAAAGAAATACTTTTAAAAAATGTATGCTAACATGTTGTATTTGCTCGCACCTACCGTCATGCACTAGTTTAAAATTTAGTCACCAGATGTCATATCGATTCTCTACAGTTGTCAATAATCAATGTTTATTTTTCTATTTCTTACCATCTAGTCAATATTTTTCTAACATTTAAACATTATTGTGAGGTAAATTAAGTTACAGAAATATATAAAAGTAAGGAAGCTAGAAAGTTGTCTCTTTGAGTATCACAAATTCAAAAAAAAAAAATACCTAGTGCAAATAAAAGTCCCTCTCTTCAACAGTTTCACACATAAAAATAACATAACTTCTATTATATTTGAAATTTACATCATGTTTGTAATATTAATTATTAAGCCTTCTCGGGTAACCATATTCTGTAAATTAAATTCATTGTGAAATGCATACCAGTGCTTATTTACATATTCACGATTCATCAGTAAACAAGCGAAACATTTCCCCCTAACTGAAATTCCGTGTTTCTGAATGAAGTGTTAATTGATAAGAGATAAATGTAAATGATGCAAAGCAGCACGAAATTTAATCCTGTGAAACAAGTTGTAGGGGAAGTGAATTGATCACTTTAATTATTCTTGTTACACATTCACGGACTACGTAAAAACAATTAATGTATCCAACGCTCCTCTCCAGCGAATGATAATTAGACCTACTGATCAATTGAAAGGAAATGGAATGTTTATCAGCAGGATATATGTAGATAGGTACAGATTTATATGCGAATGGAAATTATTTTCATTCAAAGGAAATTACGCTTAAAGTGTAAATTAATTAATGTAGAATCCCAGTATTAATAGAATTCAATACCTACCTACATAGGTAATATGTACAATAATTTGGTTAGGTATGGAGTATTTACTATTCAGTATTGATGGAATCAGAACTTTTAATTAAATTAATAGATTATTAATTAATAAATTATAGTTTCATTACGACAACCATGTATTGGTAATGTATGTTGTTTTCCAGCACAAAACCTCTCGCATATCCATATTATGCTACATACGTATTGTATTTTTCGTAATACCATACTGTTACTATGATATAACAGGACTAAAAACAAAAGTGAAAAGATAAAAATAAGGATCAAGTGTTCCTAGAAAAATAACAGCATATTGATGGACTGTTGTCTAGGAGACTTTATAAATTAACAAAAAAAGTTGTTCAGTATGACAGAAATAGAAGAATTTTATTATTCCTAAATGTTTAAATTTTATGTTATTACGAAAAATCTTGAACGCCATACGGCCGATATGCAAATAACGAACTCGGCTGATTATAAACCTCAGCCGCGTCCGTTATTTGCCTCATATAGGCCTAATGACGTTAATAACTATAACATATCTGGTTGTCCCAAAAATATCTAATTACATCTATTCTTTTTCTCCTACTTTTCTAAGTGTACCAGTTTCTTCCAATTCACTGATGAAATTGGCGGTATTTATATATATATATATATATATATATATATATATATATATATATATATATTATGTACCTATAATTTTAAATATTTAATTTATAATAAAATAAGAAATATTTAATATACTTCCCAGAAAAAGCCGTCACAAATATCTTTGCATTTTTGACACTGACATTTATTCGTCAATTATAAACATTTATACTTTTCTACTGGTTTCTATGGAGTTGTTTGGGCTGCGAGATTTATTACAACAGAATATTTTATATATTTATATTTCTTTATCTGTAAATCTATAGAAGATATAATAAATATTTTAAATGCATCGGATAGAGAATTTTATACTTTTTAATATTTTTGTAATAATAAATTAAACTGCTTCCGGTTATCCGATTGTTACCAAAACGTAATCAGCTCTTCCCATTAATGTTAGATTGAGGAATCCGTTATTAAGCAGGTGTTAAGTCTAACATCCACACACACACACAAAAACACACACATACACACACACATACACACACACATACGAACACACACACACACACACACACACAGTCATCATCGTAAAAGTATTAAAATAGGATTGTAGGGGTCTTAAAACGTGCTTATTCTTTAAAATCTGAATATATGATTTTTAGCATGAATTCAATACCTTTCTTAGCGAGAGGAAAAAAATTTCGTACCCAAAAATTTTGAATTTTATTATCTACATCTTTATCTAGAAAGCACTACGTAATGTTTTTCAGGACAAATAATATTTGAGAAAAACTGTATGCCTATTTCACGGTTTCTAGTGTTCACACTGTAAATAAAGACTACTTGCAAATGTTATATCTTATGATAAACTTCATCATTTCTTATAACACGATACATTTTTTATTATTTTTTCTGTATTTCCTATACCTATAAAAATGATTGATTGACAACATAATAGCACAATAACAAACATAAAATAAACATGAAACATAATAACTCAAACACAAAGGTGTCATATGAAGTGTTATTTCACACAACAATTTGTAAATAATGCTTTGTTTTACATTATACTTTCTTTGCAGCTAAAAGATACTTTATTGGGCAGTGTATTATTTATTATCTGCATAAATTACTGAAACTATAGCATTCTGAAATAATTACAAGGTTAAGACTACAAGTTAAATATAAATAAGGAAAACTTTGAGGGCTAGAATGCTTCTTTGGAGTGTTGCAGTGTTTATGGTTATTCCATTAAAATTAAGTACCACAATATCTAATTTAGCAAAAAAAAAAAACAATAGGTTAAAAACTAGGAATGACGATGGGTACCCGTTAATTACCCGATACCCTTTAATTACCCGAACAGATTTCAGCTGCCGGAAAGATTGTATTTAAAAGAAGAGCTTTTTATTACCATACCATAGGTAATTAATATAATTTATGTTAAGTTTTTTATAGAAATACAGTATATTATTTATTTGTATTACTTTTTATTTTTTAAATATATGTAAACAATAATTATGAATTTTATTAAAAAGTAAACTGCTAATATAAGGGTAAATTAACAAATTAACGAATTATGTACATTTACTTAAAGGGTAATGGGTAATTAAAGGGTATCGGGTAATTAACGGGTAAAGGGTACTATCCGGGTAGTTGTTTCGGGTACTCAGGTACCAAAATTATCGGAATTCGTCATTCCTATTAAAAACCCTGATATGGCCAGCACTCAAATCTATGTATTTTATACAAATCTCATACCAAAATTTCCTTGGAAAAAATAAAATAAATAAATATAAATATATCATCACGGCATATTACTCATTTCTGGGTGTGCCAGTATCTATGATGACGATATATTTTACCGTGTGGGCGCTTACCAGGCGTCACCTCACGGGCTGGTGTGGAGAGTACACCACACGGGTCACTTTTGTGCCATTTAAAATTGGAAATATTTGGCGTCTCTCGGAATCGAACCTGGTTCCCCCAAGTTCACGACCAGACACTCATTAAAACTGTAACATGAGCATACTTTTTCTACAACTTCCATACCGATAGTTCCTTCGAAAAGTTTCTATAAATTCAATAAAATTATAACATGAACATACAATATGTAAATTGTCTCCTTCATTCAAACAAATGTAAATTACACTTGACACTAACATCTGTCAATTAGACTTATTTGAATATATCAGTTTCCATGATTATAGCAAAGCTGATTTATGAAAGTTAATCTCTTTCTAATTCTTTAACTCTATCTATTGAATATGAAGGAAAATGTATAATCAAACCGTATACACAATAAGACATTCTTTCATATTGATAATCACATATAAATGTCAAAAAATGATATTTAACTGCGCTTTTTCAAGAAAAACTGCTAAGAAATTCAAATAAAGTAACTTCCGGTTGACCAATTATAACCAAAATCTAATCAGCTCTTAATATGGATAGAAGAGAAATACGAAATAATAATTATAAGTTTTAGAAATGTAGAGAAATTTTTGTATCACACGCACACATACATACATACACACACGCACGCACACACACACACACACACATACACACACACATACATACATACATACATACATCATCGTAAAACTAGAGTAAATCGTATTCTAGGGAACATAAAACTTTCTTATTCATTAAAAACTCACCACCGAATTGTTTGACCAAAGACAATACTTTCCTTTACCTAAAGGTAAAAACAATTGAATATTGAATATTTGAATACAAACTATGTTCTGCTCGAAAATCATATTTTGATAAATTTAATATTATTTATTTTTATTATTAAATAATGAAATTTGACATTTCTTAAAACAGCGTTTTAGTTAAAACCGAGCTCGCACCACCAGCCAATATGTATAATCAAAATGTCATTCGATGCCATTTATTGATCTTACAATACTTTTAAATAAATAAGGAAATAATAAAAAAAATGTACCTACATATGTATTTGGCTGGTGGTATTATATAATAACTTAGCTAAAATAATTAAAGCTTTTGGGAAGTGTTCACAGATCTTGTATACTTTATTGTCAATGAAATTTACGAGCTTTCCGATACATCTCATTTCCCAATAACTATAAAGCATATTTCCATTTCAGATATCCAATTCAATTTCTAGTAAAGAGATTTTGTACAGCAGCCAAAATATTTGCAGATGCTGCAATATTTTAATAATATATTGAACATACGTATTTCACGTTGGCGTTATAAATTATTTCTTATTATATTGTACTTTTTATATTTCGCTTATACAAGGTTTTGATTTTACTGGCTTTTATATTTTATATCGAATGAGACTAAAAAGAAATGATTTTATAAGAATTATTAACTTTTGTCAGTAATAAAATACATGCAATATATCACACTAAAATGAAAACCATGTATTCTATGCGATTTATTAATATCAAAATATATTTTTAGTGATAATGTCATATATTACACAATATTAATCAAATTTGATAGTTTTTTTTTTTAATAAAAATTGTGATTGATGATATTTGCAAGTTTAAAACCATACATTATATACAAAAAAAAGTGATTGTGGTCTGCACAATACTTCTTACCATTTCCGTTTTGTTACATAATTATCTACTTTCACATTTATTGTCCTCACAAATAATTCTATCTAGTTTTTCATTCTGTGAGGAATCTCGTGCTACTCTTCTAAAATGTTCAAGATGGTTCCAATTCATTGACGAGATTAGCGGTATTTCTTAAGGATATGTATGTACTATTACTATTAATATACACATACCTACCTACAATTTAATATTTATTTAATAATTCAATAAGGAATATTAAATGTACTTCCCAGAAAAAGCTTTCAGTAATGTCAATAAAACTGTTGATTTTTGAGTGACATTTATATGTCAATTACAAACATTTAAATTTGACAATTGATTTCCTAGGTTTAGTCTGGACTATGCGATTTATTGCAACAAATTATTCTATATATTTTATTTTCTTTATCTCTAAATCTATAGAAGTAATAAATTTTTTTTTAACTGTATTAGATGAAGAATTTTATGCTTTTCAATATTTGAATAACAACAATTTCCAAAAAATAATATTTAGAAGAATTTTTTTAAGAAAATTCTACTTCCGGCTGTCCAATTGCTATCAAAATCTTTTCAGCTCTTCCTATTGCCAGATTGAAGAATACGTAGTTAAACATTATTAAAATATCTTTCAGAACTCATATTATTAATTGGAAAAATACTACCTTTTTTTTAGTTTAAGTTCTGTAATTTATTATTTTAATCCAACGTTTCGGCACCATAAACTGGTGCCTTCTTCAGGGGATACTATTAGGATGTGGCACTCGCACAGCTACTTTGATTAAAATTAAAAATATAAAAAACCATGGAAACAATAAAAAAAAACAAGTTGATAAGTTTGTGATGTAAAATATATATGTCAAATATAGAAAATATAATTGTTCGAATATTGTGTATTATTCTCTTCTAAAATAGAAATCCACTGCTAATATCTTAAAGGTTATGGGCCCAGACATCTACTGAAAGAATGGCAAAAACAAATTATTATATTGAACCATTAAAAAAGAATAATTTTGATACTTGGAGCGTGCAAGCTGAAGCCATTTTAATTAAAAATGATCTTTGGGGATATGTAAATGGTAGAATATCCAGACCAGAGAATGATGGAGAAGCAGAAGCCGCATATGAACAAAAAGACTTGATGGCAAGATCGGAGTTGTTGCTATTAATGAGTCCATCAGAGTTAAAGCAAGTAAAAAACTGCAAAACATCTAAGGAGGTTTGGGACACATTAAAAGCTACATATCAAAGTAAAGGTCCTGCAAGAAAGGCAACACTGCTGAAGCAGGTAATCCTAAAGAAAATGTGTGAAACTGATGATGCTAGAGATTATTTGAACGAGTTTCTAGATATCGTCGACAAATTGAAAAACATGGATGTGGAAATAAATCCACAATTATTAAGTATCATAATGTTGTACAGCCTACCACATTCATTCGAAAACTTCCGTATAGCCATCGAAACCAGGGACACGTTACCAAAGCCTGAAGATTTGAAAGTAAAAATTATAGAAGAGAGTGAGGCCAGAAGAAACAAAAATACAGCGAAAGAAAATCAAGAAAATGATGAGGAAGCGTTCTACAGCAATAAGAACAAAGAAAAAAATAATTTGAAATACAGAAAAGAAAAGTGTGAAAATACGTACGAATTTCCATATAAATGCCACAACTGTCATAAAAAAGGACATAAGTCGAAAGATTGTTGGGCAAAGAAGAGAAATTACAAAAATTTCAAGGCAGAAGAAATATGTTTGACAACACGATCAATGTCAGCATCTACAAAACAGAAATGGTGTTTAGACAGTGGTTGCACATCACATATGTGTAATGATCATGTAATGTTTGAAAACATAAATGCAAGCAACGAAAATGATATGATAAAGTTAGCTGCTGAAGATCAAACTGCAGAAGTCAAGGGAAAAGGAAAAGTAATTCTAAACGTTGAAAACACAAACATAAATTTATGGAATACTCTGTACGTGCAAAATCTATCTTCAAATTTGATGTCAGTATCAAAAATAACTGAAAAAGGTCACATTGTAATATTTGACAAAGAAAAAGCTGTAGTAAAAAGTAAACAAGGTGAAATTTTAATGAAAGCTATAAAAGAAAATGGTCTATATTATGTACATACTGAAAATGAAATAGCAAATATGACATACGAAAATGAAATGCAGAAATGGCATAAGAAGTTAGCGCATATAAATGAAACTGATTTGAAGATGGCAAATTTTAATGAAAGCTATAAAAGAAAATGGTCTATATTATGTACATACTGAAAATGAAATAGCAAATATGACATACGAAAATGAAATGCAGAAATGGCATAAGAAGTTAGCGCATATAAATGAAACTGATTTGAAGATGGCACTCAAAAATAAAGCAGTAAAAGGACTAAAATTTAATATAAATGAAAACCTAAAAGAATGTGAAGTGTGTATAAAAGGTAAAATGGCTAGATTACCATTCCCAAAAGGCAATGCTAATCGAACAACAGAAAAACTACAAATAATACATTCAGATGTATGTGGGCCAATGAAGAGTACAACACTGGGAGGTTCAAAATATTTCGTCACCTTCATAGACGAACACACACGCTACTGCAAAGTATATTTTCTGAAACAGAAAAATGAAGTACTGCAAAAATTCATAGAATACAAGAAAGAAGTAGAAAATTTCACAGGAAACAAAATTAAGTATCTTCAAACAGATAATGGTAAAGGCGAATACACAAATGAAAATTTTGAAAAATATCTCAAAGAAAATGGAATAATAAGAAGAATAACAGCACCATATACGCCAGAACAGAATGGTATGGCTGAAAGAAAAAATAGAACTCTACAAGAAAAAGCCAGATGTATGCTAATAGAATCAAGATTAGAAGAAAAGTTTTGGGCTGAAGCGATATATACAGCAAACTATTTATGTAATAGAATTCCAACGAAAACTACAAACTACAAGACACCGTTTGAAAAATGGGTTGGATACACACCATCTGTAAACCATCTACAAATATTTGGATCTAAAGCACATGTATTGTGGAAAGGAAAGAAAAAAGGAAAATTTGCTCCCAAAACAGAAGAAGGAATATTTATGGGCTACTCTGAAACTAGCAAAGCATATAGGATTTGGTTACCAAAGAAAAATAAAATAATTATCAGTAGAGATGTGAAAATAATGAATAAAATGTATTTTGAAGAAAACGACCAAACGGAAAGAGAAGACCGAGAAGAGAAAACACGAAATCGAAGAAAAGAAACAGAAAAACAAAGATGTGAAAAAATAGAAATAGAAATAACACAACAAGATGAAGAATACGAAAATAACGAAGAAATTACACAAGAAAATGAAACCGACACTGAAACTGAAAATGTAGAAAACAGAAGATCGAATAGGAAGAAAAAGTCACCTACTTGGACAATGGACTACGACATGACAACATACCTATGTGAAGAAAATGAACAGGATAAACCAGAATGGGAAGAAGCGATAAAACTTGAAATAAGAGCACATATAAAGAACAACACATGGGAAATAATTGATAATGCAGAAGGAAAAGAGAAAATAACTAGCAAAATGATTCTGAAAGAGAAATTAGGAGCAGACGGAAAGGTGGAACGAAAGAAAGCACGACTAGTAGCAAGAGGATTTACTCAAAAACCTGGAATTGACTACAACGAAACTTTTGCACCTGTATCGAAGATGAGCTCCATCAGAACATTACTTGCTGTTGCAGTAGAAAAAGACCTAAAACTAAATCAACTAGATGTGACAACTGCTTACTTGAATGGTACGATAAAAGAAAACATAATTATGGAAAAACCTAAGAATTTGGAAAAATACTTATGTGATATAATAATAGAAGAAAGTAGCAGTGAAAATAAAACTATATTAAACAGGGCGAGAGAAATGTTAAGAAAGTTAAAGAATCCTGGAAAAGAAAAAGTATGTAAATTGAATAAAGCAATCTATGGACTTAAGCAAGCAGGGCGACAATGGTATGAAAAATTAGATAATAAATTACAGGATTTAGGTTTCATTCCTTCTGTAGCAGACCCCTGCATCTACGTATTGACGAAAGGGCGAGCGGATATGATTATCGCCATATACGTAGATGACATAATTATTGCTTATTCGGATGAAAAATTGTTAAAAGAAGTGAAACAAAAACTAACCAACACTTTCGAGATGCGGGATCTAGGAATTTTAAATTATTGTTTGGGGATAAAATTTGAAACAAAAGAAGGAGAAATTAAACTATCTCAAGCAGAATACATAAGAAAAATGCTGAGAAAATTCAAAATGGAAGATTGTAAACCAGTAAACACCCCAATGGAACTAGGACTCCGTCTCGAAAAGAATTTAAAGGTCAGTGAATTACCATATCAAAATTTAATTGGTAGTCTCATGTATGCAGGTGTAGCAACGAGACCAGATATCATGTACGCAGTATCTTACCTAAGCCAGTTTAACACAGCATATGGAGAAGAACACTGGAAAGCTGCAAAAAGAATCTTACGATATCTAAAAGGCACATGGAATGCAGAATTAATATTCAAAAAGAGTGGAAAACCACTGGAAGGATTTGCCGATGCTGATTGGGCTGCATGTACGATGGATAGGAGATCGTACACAGGCTATTGCTTCAAGTATGGTGGAGGACTAATCAGCTGGGAAGCAAAGAAACAGAGAACAGTGGCACTGTCAACTGCAGAAGCCGAATACATGGCGCTCACGGACGCTGCAAAAGAAGCTCTATATCTGAAACAACTACTGAGCGACATGGGTATAAGAAATGACACCGTAAAAATATGGAATGACAACCAGGCTGCACAAAATTTGGCAAAAAATCCAATGACAAATAAAAGGTCAAAACACATTGACATAAAGCAACATTTTATCCGAGAAAATGTTAGACAGAAACAAATTGAAGTTGACTACAAAAGAAATGAAGACATGGAAGCCGATCTATTTACGAAGGCGCTGCCCGGAGTTCGTCTAAAACATTTGTTGGAAAAAATTGGTATCAGCTGTGATCGTGAGGGCGAGTATTAGGATGTGGCACTCGCACAGCTACTTTGATTAAAATTAAAAATATAAAAAACCATGGAAACAATAAAAAAAAACAAGTTGATAAGTTTGTGATGTAAAATATATATGTCAAATATAGAAAATATAATTGTTCGAATATTGTGTATTATTCTCTTCTAAAATAGAAATCCACTGCTAATATCTTAAAGATACAATGACATATTTTTTGAAATAACAAAAACAACAAGTAACCAAGGTAACAAGAAATGTTCATAAATGTTACCTTTTTTATGTATACAATTTTCTAGACAAAAATATGCATGTCCGGCAAAAACATGGACGGCGAACATGCAACTTCTCAAGAAAAAATCTCCTTTTGCCAGAGGAAAAACCGTCCCAAAAACTGGCAGAGTAGTGATCTGTATAACTCAGAGACGCTTTATCGGTAGCGAAATACCGCAGCCGTACTCTTTATTAACAGATGTTACAAAAAGTTAAAAAAAAAAAAATTATACATATTACAAATTACAACATATTTAATATTGGAAGCCATGCGCGACTAAGTTCTAATCCGTCACAATGATTGAGATTGATATTTCTTGTTTTATAAATCTCAATGGCTTCTCTAATTAATCTGTTGTTAAGTCGAGTAGGTCTTGCAATTATTTTTGTATCTTCAAATTTAATTTGGTGGAATTCTTCCAAGGCATGTTCTGCAACGGACGATTTCTCAGGCTGGTTCAATCTGATCGATCGATGATGTTCGCTCAATCTTGTAGAGACAGTTCTACCAGTCTGGCCGATGTAAACTCTACCGCAGACACATGGAATTCTGTAAATCCCTGATGATTGAAGAGGGATGAAGTCTTTCACTTGTTTCAACATATGACGAAGTTTAACATATGGTGAAAACGAAGAAGGCACCAGTTTATGGTGCCGAAACGTTGGATTAAAATAATAAATTACAGAACTTAAACTAAAAAAAAAAAGGTAGTATTTTTCCAATTAGTTAAACATATCTTAAGTATTATAGTTTTTCAGGAATTGTTCTTCCAACATCTAGACACACACACACACACATATACATCCACACACACACAGTCATCATCGTACAAATGTAATCGGATTCTAGAGACCTTAACACATGCTTATTCACCAAAATCTGGATATGCGATTTTTCGCATGAATCCAATACCTCTCTTAGCGAGAGATAAAAGTATAAACTTATAGATATCTGCAGTTTATTTTATGGATTGAGGGATCCATCAATTCGGCAATCTGGTACAAATTAAATAAATATTGGAATTAAAATCAAATGTTTCTCGTTTATTTCCGAAAGAGAATTATTTATAGGACTGAGCGTCCATCATTTTGCCTCTGAATTCGATCCTCATAAATCACGTGCTCTCATCATACATGTCATTGACTGTAATGCCCACTTAACCTTTACTAAGAGTTTGATTTTTCAGCCCGTCACTCAAACTCTTAGCTCTTCAGGATTCAATATTCACGATTGAGGTAGTCAACGTCCTTTGAAAACTTATAAGCTTTACATTATTTACATGATATTCTCTCCTCAATGAAGAATTGAAAATTCAATTATCGACGATTTCAAACTAAACGAGATGTTTGTAATTAAGTGGATTTAAAATAGAATGTTTTTCCTGTTTCATATCAATAATGTAATAGTATATTACATCCGAGGTGGGAGATGTTTCATTACAGTCGAGGGGTTATTTATATTACCGAGAGGCGAAGCCTCGAGGTGAGATAATGCGCGAGGCTGTTATGAAACTCCCACCGAGGTTATGTATACTATTTTATTCACAATCATCCTCATTTTAAATCAATAATTTTCAAAATAAATCAATGAATTATAACCTTTAATTTTATTAATATTTTGACAGCAAGCTGTCTTAAAATTTGTTTAGCTTACTTAATTATGGGGATCTACGGCAATGTTGCTAGGCAACCCATACATAAACGTTTCCAACCCAAGAGATTGAAGTGAAATCTGTTATTTCCAACCCAACAGATTGTCATTAAAGTTAGGAATGACGTATTTTCCAACCTCCAAAAGGTTAGGAATCTGTATATTACTATAATGATTGTGAATAAATGTTTTTTACCTCCTGCTACCCTTGGTAAGGGAGGTACGGATCCCTATACAGGGTGTAAATTTTAAAACTGGTCATAGGGCTATAACATAGAAAAACCGTTTTTTAGACGCCGAAAGTTTCTATATTAATTTATTGAAAAAATAATTAGTGCATATTATAAAGAAAATAATTACGAATTTTTTTGATACCAAACACATTAGATTTTTGTTTCATATGAAGCTAGAAAATAAATTTAAAAATTTTCACAATTAAGAAAAATTATTATTAGCCTTGAAACTGACAGAAACAAAACAAAACTATTTTTGACTTAAGACTATCATTGATAAACTTTTTTTGGACATTATTTGTTAAATTATTATTATTTTCGTTTTATTAACAAGAAATCATGGATAATTTGCCCCAAGAAGAAAAATTACAATTACAAAATATTTTTCCCTTGTAGTTTCCAGTTTTTCTCGTTTCTTATAACTTATTTCTTATTACATGTAGATCATCTTTAATTTGTAAATACCTATTACAATAAATATTGTTTCTTAAATAAATATCTTTTTTCAATAAATTAATATAAAAACTTTTGGCGTCTAAAAAACTGTTTTCTTATGTTATAGCCCTATGACCCGTTTTAAAATTTACACCCTGTATATGTTCTAAATGACCACGTTTTAAGGTCCCTAGAATCCAATTTTAACATTTTCACGATGATGTCTGTGTGTGTGTATGTATGTATGTATGTATGTATGTATGTGTGTGTGTGTGTGTGTGTGTGTGTGTGTGTGTGTGTGTGTGTATGTGTATGGATTTTGTTTTCGCTGTAACTCAAATACTGCCATTCAGAAAATTCTGAAACCTTGTATTTCTATTTAAATTTTAAAAAAATAAATAGCGAGCGGGAGGTTTTGTGTAGGCCACATCAGAATTTTTTCTGTCGATTATAAACCAATGAAACCAACAAATTTGAAATGTAAACTAAACTGTAATAATTTCAGTAATTGCAAACATTCCAGAGGCGTGCATGCCAAAGTGCGAGTTGGGCACGTTATTTATTCGCACGTTTACGTATAATTTACAACCGCAGTCTAATTAATGCCGCACGTCTCTGTTTAGGGCATAATCACTCATCTTGAATTTATTGTTCTGAGAAGTTGCGCTAAAGTAACCGCCATTTTCTAAAATTAATTTTAACGACCGGTAGTCCGTGCCTAAATGTTGTTATCAATTATTATGTTGATGTTTTTGTTGTCATAGAGATGAAATATTTCCAATGTTTTATTTTGTTTTTGCATGCAACCGGAGTAAATGTCTTCATCAGAATTTAGTTTATTGCATTTTAATTAGAAGTAATATAAAAGCGTTAATAAATTCAACAGAGAAAACACCAAAAGAATAATATTCGCAAATTAAATGAAAGTAAAATTTTGACGTTTTGATGAATTATAAATTTATTTGTGCAACTAATTGTAGTTCTGAGAACTTGGGTTGGAAACAGTAAAACTTAAATAGTTCTTTTAAAATTTAATGTATCATCCCACATTATGCAGTTAACTTTTTTTCTTAAAGTGTACCTACTTAAAGCTTTTTTTATAAATATACATTCATAATTATATCTCACATAAGTTTCTAAAGCGTGCATTATACGATGAAGTTTTTCTTTTCAATTGACTTGAAATGACCTCACAAATATATTTGCACGATTAAGTTTTCCGTGAATTAAAATAGGTATTAAAGTGTCAAAAGTTAAACTATACCTACATAAAATTTTTCGTATATTCCATTGAGATTTCAATTACTTCTCTATCTCATTTTTCAGTTTAATATCAATCACTTATAACACAACTTGTATATATCAAAAATATAAAGACAAATGACATTTGACAGTTACTTGACAGTACTTATAGGGTCTTTTAAGAAAAAGTAGCGCATGTTCCAGTTTTTCTTTAAAAGTTTTTTTGTTAAAAGTCTATTCATTTGTCTCTATTGCATTCAAGTCATTGTGCGAGTGAGAAAACTTTTCAAGTCAATTAAAAAGAAAAACTTCATCGTGTAATGTATGCTTAAAGTAGTTTTACAAATATATTTTTAAAAATGCGACTTGTCAAAAATATAACTTGGTCTTTTTTATCAGTTATGTTGGTAGCGCTTCCCGCAAACTTCATTGAAGAAAGTTCGTTATTGACATGTTGACTGACAGCAATTTGAGATTATATATCATTCGACTGTCAGTTTTGAAAGTAGTCGTACCACCTCTACAAAACGAAAAGAGCCAAAAATAGTGCTTTTATAGACTTTTGTAACGAAGTGTTTTCGGTGCGTTTATAGATTCATAGACATCAAAATAAAAAAAAGTATCGTATATTTTGTAACTGCAGAAATTAGATATAAATCTGTACAACATTTTTATAATGATAGAGCCAAGGAATTAAAACAAAAAGGCAAACTAATTTACCTATCACAAACGTGTCACGTTTTAACTGTCGTATATTTTGATTTATTTTTTGTGTGTTAAGGCATATAAGGCACTTTAGACTATTTTTTTATGATTCAATTGTACAATGTTCTAGATTTATAAACTGATAATCCGTAATTTAAAACCGATGTACTTCAGATAAAGATTTAAGCTTGACATACAATATATACCTCAAGAATTTAATAACTTGTTTATAATAAAAATGAGAACTTACATTTAATCTTCCTTTTGAGGTGATATTTATATTCATTGTAAACACTGAGGTATATTTAATTAAATCTTTATTTCATCTTGTTCACCCTGCCTTACTTAAATATTCAATTATCTGAATTCTGTGATTTAGTTATAGGCCTACTGTTTGAAAATAAAATTCTTTTCAAAGGTCCAAATCCGATTAAAGCAAATTGAAATCCATAAATTATCAGTCCCTTTTAAATTGAATACCTATATTTCAATTATAAATCAGGCGAAAAAAATAAGTATTCATTTATTCTTGTATGGCCTAATACAGTTTTGATCAAGCCATCATCGATTACACTTAATAAAGTAGACGAAGTGGCCTATTGGTCGGTGGACCTCCTAGATGTTAATGTGACAATTCGACAACCCATTATCACAGTGTATAAATATAGGAGGCTTGACCACTCCTCAACTTTTGTTGACAATATTGATGTTAGCGGTTAGTCCACTGAAAAAAAGGATTGAAATTTTAATTATTAAAATATCTTTCGGAACTCATATTAATAATTGGAATAATACTACCTTTTTTAGTTTAAGTTTTGTATTTATTTATTATTAAAACAAAACGTTTCGGCACCATAAACTGGTGCCTTCTTCAGGGAAAAACATTGACATAAATATGTGAAATAACAAAAACAACAAGTAACCAAGGTAACAAGAAAAATTCGTAAATGCTACCTTTTTTATGTATACAATTTTCTAGACAATATATGCATGCCCGGCAATAACTTGGACGGCGAACATGCATCTTCTCAGAAAAAAATCTCCTTTTGCCAGAGGAAAAACCGTCCCAAAAACTGGCAGAGAAGTGATCTGTATAACTCAGAGACGCTATATTTATTATCTTTTCGGGTTAGATAAAATGCTAAATTAGGATTTGTAAATTATACTAAATTATTAGGCATATTGCCCAATTAAAATTAGAGATATTTTTTATTGGCCAATATGCCTAATAATTTAGTATAATTTACAAATCCTAATTTAGCATTTTATCTAACCCGAAATAGATAATAAATATTTTGTAAAAAATCATTAATTTAAATATGTAAATTGTTATTTTAATTAGTTATTTTATTTAATTTTACTATATTTTGGCTTTATTATCTTTGTCCTATAATCTTCGGTGATTTATCTAATGAATTAGATAAGTAAATGGAAAATTTAAATATGTATTTAGTTAATTTCTTTATTTATGTTTAGTTCAATACTAAATGTAGTCATTTAACCTAATTTTGTATTTAATTTTACTATAATTTGTCATTAAAAATTTAGAAAATTTAACTAAATCAACTTAGATAATTTAATGAAAACATATTAGTAGGCTGAAAGTTACAGATTTGTTTAGGTAATTTAACTACAATTTAATTGTTTTTTTTTTCTGTGTAGGCCGAGATTCTAACTTTAAACGCGCGCCTCAACAATGTGCCGTACCAAATAACATCCTGGAACTATCATAACAAATGACAAGTTAACTGTCAATCATGCTGTCAATGTATAATTCGGGCCTATGTACATAATTACATCAAAATTACAACTAATTTAAAGAATATATTGTCTCTGAAATTCTGAAATTTGAAAATAATTTACAATTTTCATATAGCACAAAATCGACCTCTCTGGGACACTCTCCACGATAGCTTTCAGAGCCCGTGAGGTAACGCTTAGTAAATGTTCTCAAATTTACATGTATAAATATCGAAAATACTGTTTCGTTGAAGGTTGTACGTCAGGAAGAACTTTCAATGAAGATTTACCATCCTTCGCAAAACATAGTAGGTACATGCGTGGTGGAAAGTTGTATTTGCCAAAAACCTTTTAAAGATGAAGATATTTTATAAGAATGGGAACGTATTTTAAACAATCAAATATATCAAGCATGGCCTATTATTTACAAATTTCAGAAGGGACACCACCTGAGATATATTGTCTTCTCTAAATTAGTTGTAATTTTGATGTAATTATGGACATAGGCCCAGATTGTACATTGAAAGCACGATTGTCATTTATCATGTTAGTTCCAGAATGTTATGTGGTACGTCACATTGTAGAGGCGTTGCTTGTAAGGTTAGCATCTCGACCTACTAACCGCTAACATCAATATGTCAACAAAGAAGCCGAAAATCACTTGCACCAAAGTCAGTTCTGGATTATCGGAAAACTAATAGGTATGTAAAGTCTGTATAAGGTCTTTGTGACTACAAAACCTCTCGAATAGCTGACGACAAACAAAGTTAGCCCTTTAACCATTAGATTATTTTTGAAGGTGACAAAAAATCGCTAATTAAATTTGCTTGGATATTAGCGAAGACATCTTGATGTTATGTTCTTTTAAGGTCTGACTGTGAAGGGATGAAATAGGGACCTCCTTTATTAGAAATACAGGACAGAGAACAAGAAACAGTCAACTGAGACCCTTCGTGTTCAGGGCTAATTCTAGACAAGATTCATGGCAGTCGTTCAAGAGGTTATCAAGCCCCGACCTCAGCGTGATGAGTAATAGCTGATAATATTAGGACAAGACATCATTTGATATCTGTTGAAATAATGGAGGGTGATTTGGTGGACACAAACAATAGCAACATTAATTCTGTTTTTAACATTTATATTCATGTTTTCCTACTTTTCATACTCTCGTTGGTCTTTTAGAATAACGTAGGTATACAAGTAATACATACTATAATAAAAAATAAATGTTAAAATTTAAATAGATAAAGTTTGGGAATCTTATTTTTTTAAAGATAGTGCAAGATAATAAACGTAAAATTTTATTCAAATTTTATCTGACAGGGAGAACAATGTGATGAAACTATAATGTAGTTAAAAATGCATAAAATTACCTTGTTGTGGCCAGCACAAAACCTCTCGCATATCCATACTATGCTACATACAGGGTGTCTTCAATAAGCTTGCTCACTATTGGTAACTTTTTTATTTGAAGAGATACGAAGTTGGTTAAGTGAGCAAAATTGTGCCATTTTATATTAGAAAATTGGTCATGTAGACAAATTAAAAATTGTGTCAGCGGTTCTCAAAATTTGGGACAAAATATATATTTTTTAAATGGAACCATATATTTTTTATTATCTTATTGGAAAGAGTATTTTTTTTTCTTTCCAATAAGGTAATGTTATTTATATACAATTTTTTCAAATAAACGATTTATTTACGTTTAAAAATTAAAATTTTGTAAACTGTTTTATCAGTTTATTTAGCCAAGTAAGCCATAAGCAAGCCATAGAAACAGTTGATTCTTTGTTTATTTGACGTTTAATAATTTCTCTCGTAAAGTTCTCTGTGTTTAATAATGTTTATTAACTTTACAAATGAAGAAAAGTTAGATATGATCTTGCTATATGGAAAGTTATATCTAGACCCCAGTTACGTAGAACGGTCGGCTCTCTTTTCAAAAGAGCTGAAATGCGCGAAAGAAATAATGGCTTTCAATTTGAATATTTTCTTTAATTGTTTTGTTATTACTGTAAAATAAGTTAATAAAATAATAATTTTATAAAAGACAAATGTTTCCTTGGTTTATTTGACTAATTAAACTAATAAAAGATAATTTTTATCTTTAAACGTAAATATCTCGTTTTTCTGAAAAAAATGTTCATAAACATCATTACCTTACTGGAAAGAGAAAAAAATACTCTTTCTAATAAGATAATAAAAAATATATAGTTCCATTTAAAAAATATATATTCTATCCCAAATTTTGGGAACCGTTGACACAATTTTTATTTTGTCTACATGACCAATTTTCTAATATAAAATGGCACAATTTTGCTCATTTAACCAACCTCGTATCTCTTCAAATAAAAAAGTTACCAATAGTGAGCAAGCTTATTGAGACACCTGTATAAGTATTGTATTTAACATAACTGATTGTTTCAAAAAAATCTAATTACATCTATTCTTTTTCTTATACTGTTCTAAATGTTCCAGTTTCTTCCAATCCATTGACGAATTTGGAGGTTACATATTATGTATCTATAAATAAATAAATATATCATCACGGCATATTACCCATTTCTGGGTGTGCCAGTATCTACAACACATGTAGACATCGGTAATGATGACGATATATTTTACCGTGTGGGCGCTTACCAGGCGTCACCTCACGGGCACTCATAGCTGGCGTGGAGAATGCACCACAGGGGTCACTTTTGTGCCATTTAAAATTGGAAATATTTGGCGTCAGTCGGGATCGAACCCGCGGCCACGGGACCCCATATTATGTATCTATAATTTTAAATATTTAATTAATAATAAAATAAGAAATATTTAATGCAGATACAGATATGCATTCACACATTTTCTATATATTTTATATAAATATAAATTTAGAAAATAATCTAATTTAGAAGTCCATGAGACTAAAAGATAAACACAATTCCTTTGTTACACAGTTCATATTTTAAATCTCTGTAACTAACAGATAAATGTCACTGTCAAAAAACTAATCATTTCACATTAATAATGGTGACATTTTAAAAAGAATATAGTAAATAAACCAAAAAAAGGAACTTAATGTAGTTGTATTAGTAAATTAGGTATGTATTTAAATTAATAAAAGTTAAATAGCGGGAGGTATTGCATTAACCACATCAAATTTTTTATTATCATTTATACATTTAGCAATGAATCATATTTAGCAGTGAATCATTTTCTTTTCTGCTGAGTAAAAGTAAACTGAAGAAACTTTTATGCACTGAATAATTTTTTTGCTTATTGCTACATGGTTCTTTATTAGCGATTTTTATGTCTTATTTCCGAATTCTTCTAATTAAGTTTTTTATTGGCGGCGTGAGCCAACAATATCCATATAATTAATGAAGCTATAAATCTTTGAATTAACGATGTTCTTAATTGTAGGTTCAACGTATCTTGTTTTTTTCTATATCCGCTGTAACGATTAATACAATTTATCTTGTATAACTAAATCATAAGAGCAAATTTTATTGTTTTTATCTTTCAAATTGCATTCCCTGCATTGGTAGGAATAGTTTAGATTAATTAACAAGCTAATTAAAAAAATAGAGACCAAACATTACCTCTAGACATTTTAATTCTTATTTTTTACTTAAGTAAACAAATTCGTATCGATTATGACCAGGGATGGGCACGTAAAATACGTCACGTATTATACGTTATTTTTTACGCGTAAAAAATATTTTTTACATTGACAATATTTGAGAATTTTTTACGTAGATAATGTAAAATATAATTACCATGAGTATATTTTTTTTATAAAGATATTTTCTTTTATACTGTAATGAATATTCCAAAACAAGCAGTCCACGTGACATCAACATGCTTCTTTGATTCAGACAAACAATAAGGTAGTTGCGAAAAAAATAAATGTTATTTTTTCCTATTAATTGTGAAATATAAACTAAATCTAAACATATTAACGTAAAAATTATTAGAAAATATAAAACTTTTCATTCATAATTTCGCGGTGAAATTCTTGTGACGTAGACTTTTAATAATTATATAGTTCGACCAAGTCTGTATGACTCATACAAGCTTGTTAGAATACCACGACAAAGCGAAGATGTTGAATTATATTTAATTGTATCAAACAAATATTTACAGTATAATTCTAAAAGAAAAATAACAGATACAAAAGTATTATTTAATAGTACGTATATTTTATAATTATTTACTTGAATACCGGATATTTTCAAGATATTTAATTCTTATATAGACAACTTCATAATTTTGCCACTTGGTGGCTGCACACTCCAGTGAATGTACATGTCATTTTTCGTGTTAAAATCATATTTTATTTCTCTTTTCTGTATCAGCAGATTTAAAACAAGGTAATGAAACTAATGAATTTGTGTGAAAATGAATAATCTCTTTTGAAATAGTACTTCTCTCAAACATATAAATCGTTTCAAATAAAAATGGTAGTATTGTATACAGAGTGTACAACCGAGAGTGTACCGCTAAGGCAAGAAAGACTGTGATTGGTATTAATAAAACACGTCACCACGGGAAAATTTGAAATAAGATTTTTTTTTTAATTATATTTTGAAAAATATGCAGTTGTCAGACATAAAATATATATTAAAGTGAATAACTTGAACAATTTTTTCAGAAAAAAAAATAAATTGGAAAATGCGCAACTACCCTATTAGGTACCTTCAAACTATCAACAATCAGATTAGTAGGGAAATGTATTCCTGAGACATAACCTCAAACGTCAAACTTTGAACAAATACGTAAATTTAAAGCATATTATATTTTTTAAATGTTTTATATGTTTCATGTAAATTTTAGGCAGTTTTCTAAAAAAATAAAATTTGAAGACATTAAAAAATAGACGTTGAATAAAAAAGTTTATAATTCATTTTCTATTTATTAATTATTAATAACATATAGTTCCAAATAATTTGAAATAGATTTAAATCATTAGCTCCGAACTTATTAAAAATGAATTTTATACAAATTTTAAGAATTTTATGTTAATTTATTTTCAGTATGTTTTTTTTAAATATTTTACCACAATTTCAGTCTCTTATAAACATCATAGTTTTAGTCGTTTTAGAATATATTTATGATAGGATTAAGGAAAGTTACTGTAATGAAACATTTATAAACAACAAGTCATCTAGTGTCGTTTTGAATAACTAAAATTATACATTATCTACGTTTTTTTACTTATTTAACATTTTTTACGCATACTTTACACATAAACGTAAAAAATATATTTTTACGCGTAAATGCACATCCCTGATTATGAGGCAATAGAAGAGCCGTAATCAAATTAAATAATACTGGAAATAGGGTTTGACAGCGACTAGTTGACTATAGTAAAAAAAAAATGCAGAGTATTCGCAAATATCAATGATTAAAAGCAAATAAAAAATATATTCATTGCTATATATTTAGCTTTTCAATAAATTATTAATGCTGTTATTTCAAGACCGTACAAAGTATGATTGATTTAAATTTTTTATCTGAATATACATAAACTGTTGAAAAGGTATAAAAGAAAACTTTTTAAAATTCACAACTTATAAAAATTAAATTAAAGAAAAACTTTTCAAAGCTTCATGTTAAGTACCAGTTTTAGTTACGTGAATGATATCAACTGAACCGAAAATCTTAGCATTATATTTCCAGTTGAAAAACAGTTTTTTATGGAAATAATTTATGTATGAAGGCACTGAAGTTCTTTCGGCCGAGGAAAATAAACCATATGAGTGAAAAAAATCTGTTGTGGCCAGCACAAGATCTCTCGCCATTTCCATATTAGGCTATATAAGTATTGTATTGCACTTCGCTTTCGAACCGCCGTTTTATAACAAAAAATTACAGAACTTTACTCAAATATTGTTTTTTATTCTTCTGCACACAAATAATTCTAATTATATCTATTTTTCATTGTATGAGGAAGTTTCTTAATATCAGAGATTCTTCCAATTCATTAACCAGATTGGCGGTATTTCTGATGGATATATGCATTTTACCACAATTTTACCTGTAATTTCAAATATTTGATTAATAAAACAATAAGAAAGATTAAATATACTTCCCAGAAAAAGCTATCAGAATGTCACTAAAACTGTTGATATTTGACAATGACATATGTCATTTACAAACTATGTTATAAACATTGGTTTCCTTAGTGCCTTAGTCTCTGCGATTAGTTTACTCTATAAATTATAGTGGGTGAGATTCAGTGGGTTGTATTAGCGTGTTTTAAGCTAAAACAGTTCTTTGTCAAAAATATTTTGGCAACTTTGTAATACCTGTCAGAAAAAAGTGAGAGACTAAAGGATCAAATAAAGAAAAAAATATTATTAATAGAAGTAAGAAAGCCATACAATTACGATAAAAAAGGACAAATATCAAAACGGGGATTGAGATATTTTACAATTCATTAACATTCAGGTATGAAATTTGACACATAAAATTTGACATATTTCTAACCTAATGTTGCTATTTTTTGCAAGTTTCCTTTTACACCTTCCATTTACAATTATACTTCTTCATATGAATAAAGGATATCTGTATTACTTTTCCCTGCGGTAAAATTTCTATATCACAATTGAATCTCATTGATAGATTTGGGAAATATTACAATGTTGCCATATACTTAATACAAGCTTTAATACAGACTTTAATACAACCCACTGAATTCCACCCAATGTCTTTAGCTCTTACAAGATATAATAAAAATTCCCAGGAATGTCAGATTGAAGAAACTGCAGTTAAATATTTTTAAAGTCTTATAGTTTTTGAGGAATCGTGTCTACAACATCCAGACATACATAAACACATACACACATACACACATACACACATCCACACACACACACACACACACACACACACACACACACACACACAGACATTTTAAAAATGTTATAATCGGATTCTAGGAACCTTAAACCGTGCTTATTCAATAAAATCTGGACATGCGAATTTTAGCATAAATCCAATACCTGTCTTAGCGAGAGGTAAAAAGGAACTTCAGTGCCGAGGTGCTTATTAAATTTTATTTGAAACCGAAAAATTGTGAAAATAAAATGAATACTTATTTTTGTAGGATATGTTTAACTAACTATCACAGTCTGACATTCAATGTTGCTATTCTCAGACATTGAAATTATTGTGAACATTCAAAAATGATGTGTTTTGTCTCAAATTTATTAATCGGAATTATTTATTTCGTACTTCTTGCTCATATTTTTGTCATTTTAGGTACAAATTTACTATTCTACATCACAGACCTTGCCAAATTATCTTACATATATAACAATTATCATGAGGTTGGCAACACTTCAATTGCATGAAATCGTCGTATAATGGATTACTTTAGTACCGGGTTTCGAACTTTTAATGACGATTTCTGTGTACTTTAGTAAAAAAAAAAATATTAAATTCTGAATCTAAATATAAATAAATAAATATCTTTAACCAGTCTCGGAGTTCATTGTCAGCCCTCGCGTCCGTTGGATGGCAAACACGTCTTCGATTGGTAAATACTCTTTACGTCTCTTGTAGCATAAATAACTATTAGCAGTCAACTGATAAATCACAAAAAATAAAAACTAATATCGAATTTACCCTAAAAAGTATGTAAATTAAATTAATGGAAATACGTATGCAAATAATTTTTGTTTGCAAAGTTCTTTGGGGCCATTAACCCTTCACATTGTACATACAACCCTTTAATCCTAATCTTGACCTAAAACAACTGTCACAATTAACCTTCACGCTAAAAATCAATACGACTAAAATATAATAAATCTCGAACCCTGCTTTGTACTCTGAAGAAGTCTCAATTACAGGATTAGATCAAAAAAAGTTATAGGATAACGATATAATGAATCAGGCCTACTTCTAATACACTTCATACCTTCAAGATTAAGAAATAACAAGGCTTCAGTAACTTACATAATTACTTTTTCCTTCTATCTTTTGCTCTTATATTTTTCTAAGAATAGAAACACGTAGGAACATTTGCAGATATAGGTAGTTTTCTTTTATTTGATATTTATTTTAATAAATAACGGCCAATTGACATGACAGTAAATATTTCTCAATAAAAGTTAGCAAAAACTATAAAGATCAAATTACATAACATCTAAGACAAATTGTTAAGAAAACAACGGGGTTTCGATTACAGTCACATCAAATCTGACATTGACAAATCTTTTTACTGGTTTTATATTTATTTTTGTTGTCATAATAAATAATATTATAGTTATTAAGGTCGTTAGGCAGATATGAGGGAAATAACGGACGCGGTTGATGTTTATAATCAGCCAAGTTCGTTATTTGCATATCGACCGTGTGGCGTGCAAGATTTTTCGTAATAACAAAATTTAAACATTTACAGCCCGATTCACAAAAAAGTTTAAGCTAATCCTCATTTTTGGAGTAGTAATTCTACTCTAATTTTGACAGTTTATATCTTAAAATATAGTCTAATATATTCCTAGTATCGACCTTTATTGATAATATCACGAAAATTAAATTTTAAATACCGGAATAGAATAGAATTCACTAATCCAAAAATGAGGATTAGCTTAAACTTTTTTTTGAATCGGGCTGTTAGGAATAATAAAATTGTTCTCTATCTGTCATACTGAACAATTTTTATGTTGATTTATAAATTCTCCTTGACAACGGTCCATCAAGATGATGTTATTTTCCCAGGAACACTTGATTTTTAATTGTAGGAGATATAAAAAATAACGGCCGGCGTCTGTTATTTTCATCTTTTCACTTTTGTTTTTAGTTTTGTTATATCATAGTAACAGTATGGTATTACGAAAATAATAAAACATGTTAGATTACAATTATGTAGTTCGTATAGCTAAGTGTCTGGTCGCGAAATTGGAAAACCGAGCTCGATCTCGACTTAAATGATACAAAAATAATCTTTGTGGTGCACTCTCCGCGGCAGGATATGACGCCTGGTAAGCACCCGCACGGTAAGAATATGTCATTGGCACACCCAGTAATATGCCTTAATGATATTAATTAATTTATTTATTTATTTACTTATTTGAGTTATAAACGTATATATGTATTAATAAATAGCTTTATATCTACTTTCATTTTATTAACTGTTGTTAAAATGATAATACATATTACCGTTCTTGATTAAACAAAGGCTTAATATTTTGAAACCGGTAAAAGTTTTATAAACATTCGTCTACTCTTTTAATCTTCGTAGTCTTGTTCACTTACTCGCGTACCCAAGCATATAATTGAAGCTTTACTGTAAATATTATCCCAGTAACAGGTACCTTCCCTGTGTTCCTTAAAGGATAAAAGCAGATTCATTATATTATTACAAGACATAAAAGGCACAATTTAGAGGCAATCTCGTACAAACATTAGTTCCCGCACCAATTTTTAACCACGTTATGTTTAAAACATGTCTTCTGCCCTATTTCGTCACTTTAACAAGCTTCTGTTACTGATTGGTAAGTTAGGTTGTGATAATAGGTTTAAATCACATTTAGTTAACTAAAGTTGTGTTCAGATGTAATACGAGTCATGGACCTCCGAATAGGGCATTAATTCACGATCTGGCTTCGAAATCCAAGAGGCTTCGTGCGCTTGGCTTCCTCTTACGCTCGAGATGGTAGGAGGAGGTGTAGCTATTCGTGGAAGCAAAACGTGAGAGGAATTTGGAATTATTGTGAGATTGTTACCAAAGATATTGGATACTTCGTTTCAAAATAAACTGGATTAATAAATTAAATTAAAGGGAAATGAAAATATTGGAGAAAGTTGTTTGATTGTTTATTTTTCTCACAGAAAATTTTTTTAAGGTCCCTAAGGATCACCATCAGAGAGTTCCAAAAATTCTTTATGTAGAACCTCCTTAAATTGGGAAAGTTGTCTTAGCCTAGTAATAGGATATAAAAATAGTATATTACACCCGAGGTGGGAGATGTTTCATTACAGCCGAGAATAAGTGTAGATTACCGAGAGAGGAAGCCTTGAGGTCGGATACAACGCGAGATGGAAATGAAATTCTCACCAAGGTAGGTATATTATTTACAGATTAAAATATAAAAAAATCTGTTGTGGTCGGCACAAGACCTTCCGTCAATTCGATGTATTTTGTACAAATCCCATACCAAAAGTTCATTTAAAAATATTCTATAAATCCAATAAAATTATATAGGAACATACACTATGTAAATTGTACTTGTCACTTGTTTCTTCTTCGTGTTTTCCCTATTTTATTAGGGGTCGCTGTTTCTTACTCTTTTCTTCTACTCATTTCTGTCCACAGTTCACACAGTTCTTCCTCTCTCAAATTTTCTGCTACACAGTCCTTTCATCTTCACTCTGGCCTCCCTCGTACTCCCGGCATTGAAATTTCCAATCTTGAGGCGAAGCTGCAACTGCAAGTCACTTATACAACTGTCACTTATACAACTTTCTGAGCCTATACTTTCTATCTCTGGTTTTGCACTTGACACTGACATCTGTCAATTAGAATTTTTTGAATATATCAGCTGTTTCCACAATTTTAGCAAATCTGACTGATTTTTGAAAGTTAATCTCTTTATAAGTGTATAAATCTAATCTATTGAATATGAAGTAAAATGTATAATTAAACCGTATAAAGAATAAGATTTTCTTTCATTTTGATAATCACACAAAATGAAAAATGATATTTTACTGCGTTTTTTCAAGAAAAACTGTTAAGAACTTCAAATAAGGGTATTTTTGGTTGACCAATTAGAACCAAAATCTAATCAGCTCTAAATATGGAGGTAAAGAAGAGGAATACGAAAGAATAATAATTTATAGAATTGTTTTGGAGTTATCGTCGGAAAAAAATTGTCACACACACACACGAACACAGGGACACACACACACAGACACACTCGCACACACACACTCGCACACACACACTCACGCACACACACATACCGACATCAACGTAAAACTAGTAAAATCGTATTATAGGGATCTTAAAACGTGTTTATTCATTAAAAGCTCACCATCGAATTTTTGGACCAAAGGTGAAGGAAGATAAAAATAACTATTAATTTGTAATGTAGCTGAAACAGCCTATGAACATTTTTTTAATTTTAAAACGTAATATTATTCATCTGAAAATAGGAACATGTCAACACCATTTATCTCTTGAGGAAGTGCACACACACGTTTCAGCGTTCGAGAATTATGAAATCCACACTTTCTACGCCAATTACAGCCCTTGCCACGTGCTGAATGTATCCCCATCCTTGTTACACAATTAAACGACAACTGTACTACTGTATGATGAATCTAAAAACTTCTGTTTTGATGTCTCTTAAGGGTTGGTTTCAAAGGTTTTGTTGCTCGATTCTCACTTGACAATAGATCGTTACTTGTTTGGCTTCTTCACAAGGTAACTAGACACAGATACATGCACACGCTGATTTCCTCACTCTGCAGAAAATTTTTTGCATGTAGATGGTAGATCAAAAGGTATTCATGTTATTTTCATGCAATGTAATTTTAAGGAAGAATATAACAGTTTGCTTTTATAAGTTTTATAGTGGAAAATGCTTTGAATATTGAATATCTGACTCTTTAAAGAAAATACATACATTCGCAAGATATTTTTCTTTAATGCAATAAAGATGCAAAATGAAATTCAATTGATATGTTACTATTATTCTGTAATTTTCCTAAGAATCATAATGTTCAATTCAAGATCGTAATCTATTACTTAGTTTATTTGCAATTTAGAAAAGTTTTTACCTCCCGCGACCCTTGGTAAGGA
The DNA here is from genome assembly GCA_943142095.1 of Ophonus ardosiacus. Taxonomy (NCBI): domain Eukaryota; kingdom Metazoa; phylum Arthropoda; class Insecta; order Coleoptera; family Carabidae; genus Ophonus; species Ophonus ardosiacus. Next base: position 36,578,887 of record OW964832.1, on the reverse strand, counting down.
AGGTATAGGGATAGAGCTAAAAATCACATATCGAAATTTTAGTAAATGACCACGTTTTAAGGTCCCTACAATCCATTTTTAACATTTTCACGATGATGTCTGTATGTGTGTATGTGTGTGTGTGTGTATGTATGTGTGTATGTGTACGAATTTTGTTTGCACCCTAACTCAAATACTATCATTCAGAAAATTCTGAAACCTTGTATTTCTGCCCTATTCTAATAGGAATAGGTGCCATTAGATTTTGGTGTAAATCGGATAACCGAAAATGACACTATACTTGAAGCTCATAATGGTTTTTCTTCAAAAAATACCATTAAATGCCATTTTTTCGCATTTATTGACATTGTAAAATTACAGATTGTTGAATTTTGTACAGGTATACATTAATACTTTTTCTATATATTTTACAGATAAATTTAAAAATCATTTTTCTTTTTTTAATCCCGAAGCCTAAGATAAACACAATTCCTTTGTTACACAGTTTATTTTTCAAAATGTAACTGACAGGTAAACGTCATTGTCAAAAAACTAATCACTTCAAATTAATAATAGTGAGATATTAAATAATAAAGAAAATCGTAAATAAAGCAATAGTTATATGCAATGGAACATAATATAGTTTGAAGCATTACTAAATACGTAGGTATGTATTTAAATTAATAAAAATTAAATAGCGGGAGGTTTTGTGTTGGCCACATCAGATTTTTTAGTTTCGAAAACGCCATGTATACGGGGTCAAAACCGGTTTGAGATAACTCAAAACTGTTTAGTTTTGAAAACGGTTTTTAAAAATATATGTAAACTATTTTTTTCGTATTTTGTACAGTAATGTACTATTTTAATATACTCAAAATCGTACAGTAATGTGTTACTTTACAACATAGCAACCATTACTGCATAGATACGGTTTGTCATTAAAATACATTTTGACACAAGGAATTATTTATTTTTATTTTTTAATGTTTATCTTCTAAATCGTTTTCAATGTTCTTTTCATCTAGATCCATCGTTTTGCAAATCGATCTCCAAAAATTAATTTGTTTGGAGGTTATAAAGTACAAAAAACAATAACTTTGTTACTGAGAATTAGACTACTATGTTTTTTTAGATAATTTTAATTCAGTATATTATGCCGCAAAAAATATCAAATTTTAATTCTATTATAAAATACGAAAAAATATTATACGCACCGCGTCAGAAAAGTGATTTTACTGTACTCGTATGGCATTTAAGTACTCGCTATAGCTCGAACTTAAACTTGCCATACTCGTCTGATAAACTTTCACTTTTCTTAACTTGGAACGTAATTATAATAATAAATTTATTGCCCAGAGTTCATACATAAATGCAAAGACTACAATATACTAATATCATAACAATGGATCTCACACAAAATTTTCACTACTTTCAAATAAATAAATAAAAGACATTAATTCCCGGTTTCACCAACATCAAATCAACCTTCGAATAGCTTATTCGTTGAACAAATAAAAAATATCGCATCAAAATATGACAGAACAAATACCGTCATTTGTGTTGTGGTTTCGATGCAATATTTCTCTCTTATTCGACGAATAAGCTATTCGAAGATTTATTTGTTGTAAATGCAAAAATTTCATCGAAAATCACATATTATCCATCTTTACGTAGTTTTTTTTTTTTAAGAAAATCTGTTGTTATTGCAGTTCCTGATTCAATAAAAATAAATAAAGCGTTGTTGATTCATTTTTATTACTCGATAGTTATAATAAAAATGTTCATACATCAAAAGTTTTCTGTCTGAAATAAAGCACACCTTTACTATACTGTCTTGACAACCAAAACCTAAAACAAATAAATAAATCGGCACGTCGTTTTGAGCTAAAAAGAAATATTTCGCAAAAAAAACATTTTTATGGTTTTAGTTTCAAAAGAATAAAAATAAACTACACGGTTTTAAAGGTAATTTGTCAGTTTAGATGTGACAGATAATGGATGGATATTTCTAAATCAATTTCAACAAAGAAAAAGAAATAAATTAAATATTTAATAATAAATGTGCAAAGTACAATTGCAATACTGGGTCAAACTGTTTTAATAAAATTTAAAAAATCATGGTTGACACGTTTCACAAGATTCAGTTTCTGAATTAACCGGTCAGTCATATATCAGAGACTGGCCTATTCAACCAGAACCAAAGATGTGTGAGTACATTGCACTGAAGAGCTCCCATAAGAGCGAAACGCGTCTGTGGTTCTGGTTGACTGAGCCAGTCTCTAAATGACAGAGCCGTTTATTCAAAGACTGAAATCTTGTGAAACATGTTAAGCATGATCTTAAAAATTTTATTTTAATTAAATATTTACCTACCTCATACATAATAATAATAATAATAATAATAATAATAATAATAATAATAATAATAATAATAATAATAGTAACTTTATTGATACAAATCAATAGGCGAGGTTCAGCCTAGGCTGTTCTTCCACCCAACCTTACGTACATACATAAAATCACGCGTTTCCCACTTAGTGGGTTAGCAAAAACCCGAAAACAATAAGAAAAGTGATGAAAGTAAGAGCTCCACTGAATCACTTAACTCTTTAAAAACATTCTTCTTTCGCCTTGTCCAAAATCATCATAACATTCATACAAAGAACATATTAAAGTGACCGATTTTCGGTAGCGAATAACCGCATCCGGACCACAATAATTGTTACACAAAAATCATCTTTCGCTACACATTCCTGTACAAACATACTTCGTTCTTCCCGTCCACATAAAAGTTCAGCTGTCTCTCCATTCTCATAAAACATTCTTACTAACCACACATCTTCACACCACAATAATTACGAAACAATCATCCTTCGCCACACATTCCTATCCAGGCAAACTTCTTTCGCCTCAGCCACATTCATAATCGTATTCATACATGCTCTTCTTCTCTTTCCACTCGGAAACTTACGCTCCTTCAAAACACTACCAATCACATACATCCACCCAACCTTACACATAATAATAATAGATAGATAGATCCCGGAACTTTAATACAACTGAATATCTGATGCAAACTAATATTAATAATTCCAAGCAATTATTTAAAATTATAATGGCTGCAAATAAATCTATAAACCACAAAATTATTGATAATTTACTTAATTCGATGCTACGAGGAATATGCGAGAAATATACCTACAAATTAAGTACGTTGTTCGTCAGCTGCCGGGACTTTTTTGGTGAAACCTGTTGCAATTCGATCAAACAACTAATTTACCCATATCCCTGTGACATACCCCTAGGGATTTGATCAAACAACTAATTTACTTTTAGCCCTGCGACATATACATAACTTTAATTTTTAATGGGAAGATATGAAATTTGTGTGTAAGACAAACATATACATACCTAATATTAAACGTAATGGAAATATATGAAACAATTTTGAGTACAGCTAAAATTAACCCATTTACTGATATTTATTTCATTTTGAAAAAGCCATTATTAACAAAAAAAATCTGTTGTGATCAGCACAAGATCTCTCGCCATTTCCATATTGGACTATAGAAGTAAAAGTACATATTGGATCGTAGTATGATCACGGTTTTAACTAAAACACTGTTTTTAGAAATGTCAAATTAAGTTTTAAATATTCAATTCCACCCGTATATTTAAAGAACGATTTTTTAAAAAATATTTGTTTGAATACAAACTATGTTCTATTTTAAAATCATATTTTGATAAATTTCATATTATTTATTATTGTTATTAAATAATGAAATTTGGCATTTCTTAGTTAAAACCGTAATCGCACTACGAGCCATTGTATTTAACATTTCTGGTAAACACAAAATTTTTAATTATTATTAATATATTTTCATATTTTTTAATTCATTCTATAAATAAGTTTCCGCCTACTGTTCTAAATGATGCGTATGTAATATATGTATCTATAATTTTAAATATTTAATTAATAATAAAATAATAAATATCAAATGTACTTCCTAGAAAAAGCCTTCAGTAATGTAAATGGATTTTTGACACAACTCACACTTTTCTGTCAATTACAAACATGTATATATGTATCTATAATTTTAAACATTTAATTAATAATAAAATAATAAATATCAAATGTACTTCCTAGAAAAAGCCTTCAGTAATGTAAATGGATTTTTGACACAACTCACACTTTTCTGTCAATTACAAACATTTTAATTTTTCAACTAGTTTCCATGGAGTTATTTGGGCTACTAGATACATTACAACGAATTATTTTATATATTTATGATTCTCTATCTCTAAATCTATAGAAGATATAATAAAAATATTCAATGTATCGGATAGAGAATTTTATATTCTTTAATATTTGTAATAACATAAATTTCCAAAAAATATTATTTAGAAGATTTTTTTAAAGAAACTGCTACTTCCGGTTGTCCAATTATTATCAAAACCTTTTCAGCTCTTCCCATTAATGTCAGATTAAAGAATACGTAGTTAAATTTGTCTTTAGTCTCATAGAAACCGTCCTTCCAACATCCACACATAGGTACATACACACACATACACACATCCACACACACACACAGACATCATTGTAAAAATGTTAAAATCGGTTTCTAGTGACCTTAAAACGTGCTTATAATCGTAATAAAAAAATATGAACTATACGCCTTAATTTTAATAATGAGCCTGTTTCACATTTTTCAAAAACTATTTTAAATGAAAGTTTGTGGAATGATTTTCTTAGTAAAATTTTTTATTTTAATAATTTGTTGTTACTTGTGGAAATAATTAAATAAAAAGATTGGCGTCCTGAAAAACTTCTCCCCACTCCTGTGACGTAGAAGCACATACATTACATTATTAATAGCCAATAGGAAAATAGTTTTTCCATCACCTACGTTTATTCATATTATTTATATAAATAAACGCTAAAGTTTGTCACATGTTAATAACAAAATCTTTTAATTTGACATTTGACGCTACTCTGACATTGCTCATTGTAAATGAATAATAAAGTAATAATGGCTAATTCAAATTACACTCAAGCTAAATCGGACAATTAACCGAAGGTCGATAGCTGGATGATGGCTGAATTTATATAAGAATGATTGTTTTACTGCTACCGAAATAAGAGGTGTTAAAGAGTTGAGGTAAAATAAAATATAAACACTGAATTTAATATATAAAATGATAATATATTTTACTTTAAAGTTCTGGTCGTGATTCTTCTTATTTGACACTTGTTTGACAACTTTGACAATACACTTGACACCTTAGAACCGCTGAAGATGTATGTACTCTGACGTCACATTCTGTTTTAGATCACGTGACTTATTCAAAATTTTATCCAAATTTCAAAAATTAATTGTAAAATATCTAAAGGATATTTCGTGATATTTTCAAATTTGAGGCTCTTTAAAGAACAATATCTTTTCAAATTTAATACTTAGAAGTCATATAAAAATACTTGCAACAGCCCTATTCTAGCGTTACCCATGTATTAATTAGAATCCGTTACTTTCCGCTAAACGGCAAATAAAAACATTTTACAAAACAGATAAATTTCATACTTTATGCTCTCTTTACAAGAAAAACTAATTATGTACATCTCATTTATATTCCTTCTTATTTCCTGTCGCATTTGAAATCTCTACTGGCATTGCTAGGGGATATGAATCAGAATATGTATCAGAAAGCAGCACAAATATTTAAAAGTGTAGCTGAGACCGCTTATGCAAATGACTTGTAAGCAAACTGTTACATTTGATGCGTAAATTATAATCTCAGGCATGTTTAACTTACATATGATATTAGCAGTAGCTGATACTACCGGTGACACCACTACGAGCGACATTCTTGAGAAGTCTCGCCTTCACTGTTACCCTAGTGTGTAATTACCTTCAATTTATGGAAAATGAAATAGCTATTTTTAATAAAAGATGATTCCGTGCGCATTAAGGACGCTATTGGCCGATTTCACCACCGATTCCTAAAATTTAAGTAATGCTTATGTACCCGATGTGAACCATATAAGCATTACCTAGCAAAATTTCGTTTTCACCAGCCGCTAAGCATTGCCTATCTTGATTTAGGAATTACTTAGCTAGGTATCTGTTTTCCGATGCCCAAATCGCTAATGGCCGATTTCACCACCGATTCCTAAAATTTAAGTAATGCTTATGTACCCGATGTGCACCACATAGGCATTACCTAGCAAAATTTCGTTTTCACCAACCGCTAAGCATTGCCTATCTCGATTTAGGAATTACTTAGCTAGGTATCTGTTTTCCGATGCCCAAATCGCTAAGTATTTCCTAACGTTTGACAGTTGACACTTCAAAATGAAAATTGTACAATTTTATGAAATATTTTGATACTGATACAAAGAAATAAAAAGACATGTACAAGATAGAAACGAAAGAACATTGTTATGAATTCTGCAATGAAAAATGATTTTGGAAAAAATATCCTTGTCATTAGAAAACAGAATTTTATATACCCATACGAGTATATTATGATATAAAATTAGTTAGTAAATAAGTAAATATATCGTTTTTATTCTTTATTTTATATTTTGGGAAATTACATTGGGTATTAACATATAATTAAATTCATAATTTCTACCAAAATGCCATAGCTAAATATCATAAATATGCGGTTGTCATATTTTAATTTTTTTTCTTGAAATCATAGGATTCAGTTTCTGTTTTTATATTATTTATTCTGTATGTTGCCATTTATATTTTTCTCTTCTTGCTCATTTTCATCTTTGTTTCAACTATAATTTCAACTTCTGTATTACAGATTTATAAATATATATCTGTAAAGGAAATTTCTTTAAAAATTTAATTATTTTGTATACCTCAACGTAATATTAATAATATCTCCACATAATTTCCAATGTCAATGTTGACAAATACAATTGACAAATGTTATAAATTATAAAAATTATTCATTTATTTCCAGTGTGCAAATATAATATCATAAAAGTAACTAATATTTCGATGCCTACGTAAGTAATTCCTAGCTGGGCATTGCTTTGTTTGGTGAAATCCAAAATGGATAAGTATCAGTTTAGGCAGTTCTTAAATTTAGGAAATTCCTTGCTAGGCAACGGTTTAGGAATCTGTGGTGAAATCGGCCGTAAGTATTTCCTAACGTTTGACAGCTGACACTTCAAAATGAAAATTGTACAATTTTATTGAATATTTTGATAGTTATAACGAAGAAATAGAAAGACTTGTATAAGATAGAAAAGAAAGAACAAATTGTTTTGAATTCTGTGATGAAAAATAGTTTTAAAAAAAATGTCCATTTCATTAGAAAACAGAATTTTATATAACTATACGAGTTTATATAATATAAAATGAATTAGTAACTACATAGATATATCGTTTTTATTCCTTAATTTATATTTTGGGAAATTACAATGGGTATTCACATATAATTAAATTCATAATTTCTACAAAAATGCCATAGCCAAATATCATAAATATGCGTTACTGTTGTCATATTTTAAATTTTTACTTGAAATCACAGGATTCAGTTTCTGTTTTTGTATTGTGCATTTATTCTATATTTTGCCATTTACATTTTTTTCTTGTTCATTTTCATCTTTGTTTCATTTATATTTTCCCCTTGTGTAATACCTACAAATTTATAAATATATATGTAAAGAAAATTTCTTTAAAAAATAATTATTTTGCATACCTTAACGTAATATTAATAATATCTGCACATAATTTCCAATGTCAATGTTGACAAATATAATTGACAAATGTAATAAATTATAAAAATTATTCATTTATTTCCAGTGTGCAAATATAATATCACAAAAGTAACTAATAATCCGATGCCTACGTAAGTAATTCCTAGCTGGGCATTGCTTTCTTTGGTGAAATCCAAAATGGATAAGTATCAGTTTAGGCAGTTCTTAAATTTAGGAAATTCCTTGCTAGGCAACGGTTTAGGAATCGGTGGTGAAATCGGCTGTATGTCTCTGCATGATCCGATCGAATCTGAGGTTCCTCGGTTCGAATCTATCGGCCGGTAAAGTGTGTAGTCATTAAAATTCTACCATATCAGGCATTAATCGCACTCGCATGCGAAGACCTGACCAGTTGTCCATGTTAAACATAGATGGTCCTAACTGTAGAAGGAGTATTTTCGCTGTCGTACTGGTTGCACACGAATCAGTGGTTGTTGCACAGAATAAATACACTGATTACACTAGTCCTAATCAGGTCAAGAAACGAGTAACGATTTCGTAGGAACCTAAACAAATTACAAAATTCAACACCCATCTTGGGTATAAAGAAAAGAAGAAGAAGAATAAAAGATGATAAACCCTTTGGATTTATACATAATGATCCAGAATGATTGAATATCATTTGACTTGAAAAAGTTTCGATTTTGATCAAAATTATATTCCACGGAAAAAATAGCATCAATTTACCAGCAATGTCAAATTATGTTACCTATATTACCGACATTTTGGAAAAGTTAGGTATTTTGAATTTTTTGACATACAGTGGAAAAATTAAGAGAACATGGACGTAATTGTCCGTGTAATATTCAAAAGTTTCTACACAAAAAAATCTGATGTGGCCAGCACATTACCTACTGTCATACCGTCAATTCTATGTATTTTCTACAAATTTATTACCAAAAGTTCCTTGGTAAAAATTATATATATCCAATACTACGTAAATTGCATTTGACACTGAGATCTCTCAATTAGAATTATTTGAATAGATCAGCAGTTTTCATGGTTATAGCATAGCTGGCTGATTTATGAAAATTAATCTCTTTATAATTCTTTAACTCTAATTCCCGTATTCACCAACATCAAATAAATCTTCGAATAGCTTATTCATTGAATAAGAAAAAAATATCGCATCGATACCATAACACAAATGAAGGTATTTGTTCTTGATGTCATATTTTGATGCGATATTTTTCTCTTATTCAATGAATAAACTATTCTAAGATTTATTTGATGTTGGTGAATACGGGAATATATCTATTAAATATAAAGAAAAATGTATAATTAAATCGTATAGACAATATGAAATTCTTTCATTAAAAATAAATAATAAATATTTTAACTTTTAATATTGTGGTACATCATCAAGAAGATTATTAATATATATTTTTATTTAAATAAATATTTTGTAGAAAACAGTCAATTTAAATATGCTAATGGTTACTTTAATTTCTTGTTTTAATTAATTATAGTATGTTTTGGATTTACATTTTTTTCTACAATTTTTCGTAATTTATTTAATGAATTAGTTCAATTAAAGAGAAAACTTAAATATTTCTCGTTTATTTCATTCTTTCTATTTAGTTCAATACTGATTATGATATAAATGTAGTTATTTTATCCAATTTCGTATTTAATTACCTATATTATATTTTGTTATTGCAAATTTATAAAATTTACCTAAATCAACTCAGATAATTTAATGAATCATGAATCATATTAGTAGACTGAAAAATAAGGAATTTGCTTAATTAATATCAGGACTTCGAACCCGAACCTAAACCGAAACAAAACCGGAACCAAAACGTAAAAATTTTAGCGAACCCAAACCCATAATCTAACCTCAGATATATTTTTTAATTGAGTCGGAACCAAATCAGATATTAAAATTCTGGTTCAAGGTTCAGCTCCGGGTCAGGCTCATTTGTTTTTATTTTTTTAAATTTTAGGACAGCGAACCCGAACCAAAACCGAAACAAAACTGAAAATAAGCCGTAACATTTTAGCGAACCCAAACCCAGACCCCAGACCATAGATATATTTTTTAATTGAGTCGGAACCGGACCGTGTTATAAATTTGTGTTCAAGGTTCAGCTTCGGCTCAGGCTCATTTTCAGCTTCAAAATCGTAATACTTCCAGCCGATCATTGACGACTTCTGCGTCTATGTTGTTGCCGTGTTTGATTGTTCGTGGAAATTGTGTTCGTATTGTCTTGCTTTGCATTACAAATTTCTCACATATTTTAATTTATTTTTATATAAATAGTGTTATTTAAAAAAACAATATTTCAATATTCATTAGGTCGAACCAAACCTATATTGGGTATACCTGAACCCGGAACAAAACCACAAATTTCTTTAATGCTTGAATAACCAGAACCTGAACAAAATCCAGTTTTTAGCGGGTTTAATGCCCCGGTTAATTTTACTAAAATAATTTAGTTAGTATATCTAACTAATTTTATTCTGTGTAACACATCGGCTGCGGTTGAATAACTGTAGAATAATGCATACAAAGCACCCCTATGTTCCTTTATATTCTCAGTTCAAGTGCAGTAGGTATATGCCTCATTTCAATTTTTAACAAACATAATTAACAAACGTCATTTGCACAGTCAAAATCGTCAAATTGTGAATAAAAGATATTATTCTTGTTGTAATTTTATCTATTTCAGTACCTATTCTTCATCATTTTCTACTAAATATTGAAATGTAACAATAATTACGTAATTCACTAAAATAAATTATAAAACAAGGGGGGAAAGTTACATAGAGGTTAAAGTGTAAATTTATGTTAAATAATGGTTATTTGAAAATGACATAAATTTAGTTTAATTTTAGATGTACCGTAACGGTAGTATAGATAATCTGTGGTTGTGTTATATATTTTCCACTTCGTTCAACATTAGGTAGTCCAATATTTTTTTATTCTCCGTCATCTTTAGATAAGGAAAGTATTGTCTTTGGTAAAAATATTCGGTGGTAAGTTTTTAATGAATAAGCACATTTTAGTGTTCCTGGAATACGATTTTACTAGTTTTACGATAATGTTTTCTTCTTCGATAACTTCAATACTACAATTCTAAAAATTATAATTCTTTCATATTCCTCTTCTTTATATACATATGAAGAGCTGATTAGATTTTGGTGCTTATAACTGATTATCCAAAAGTTCTCTTATTTCAAGTTCTTTACAGTTTTTTTTTGTGAATAAACGCAGTTAAATATAATTTTTTGATATTTTATGTGATTATAATATGAAAAAAAAAAAATATTTTATTGTCCATGCGGTTTAATTATACATTTTCCTTCATATTATTCAATAAATATAGACGGGCCTATTCTGTAACTCAGTGGTTAATTTTTAACTGGTTAAAAAATTAACAAATCAAGTATGTTGAACAAAAAAAATATTTTTAGTTGTCAAATCAAGTATGTTGAACAAAAAAAAAATTTTTTAGTTGTCAAATCAATACCTATTGGTTAAAGTTTTTAACCAGTTGTTAAAACTTAACCACTAGGTTACAGAATAGGCCCAAGAATTATAAAGAGATCAACTTTCAGCCAGCTTGACTATAATCATAGAAACTTAGAAACAGCTGATATATTCAAATAATTCTAAGTGACAGATGTCAGTGTCACGTGCAATTTACATAGTGTATGTTAGTGTTATAATTTTATTGGATTTATAGAATATGTTCGTATTACAATTTTACTGAAAATATAAAATCTTTTCCAAGGAACTTTAGGTACCTATGCGATTTGTACAAATTACCTAGAATTAACAGAAGGTAATGTGCTGGCCACATCAGATTTTTTTTTAATCGGACTGCGAAGTCATTTCCTGCTTCCGTAATTATTTTTAAAAATTAATAGAGCTTATCATATAGTATTACGGTCTAGTTTTAATTTTAATTTGAATAACACAGGTCCCAAAATATTATCCCATTGCATATCTTTTAACATCTTCTACCTTCTTCACTTCTGTTTCTTACGTTGCATTCAGGACAGTTTTTGCTTGAATTCTGCAAAGAAACGCATAAATTTCCTTTGATGTGGGTACAGTTTTCATTACGTCAATCAGTATCGCTTAGCTCGTTTCCATCATTACCATTTAAATGTCCTCTGGCTGTCCTAACTCCTACCTAACTATCTAGCCAGCAAGCCAGCTGAGTACGTGTGCGTGCGTGAGAGAAAAAGTGCAACTGGACTTTTCATAACAGAGCCAATGACTGCATAATCGTACGCTCAACAGTTCATTAGTAGAGCAACCAGGAGCAACAGGATTTTTATTTCTATATACGTAGTGTTATTGCTATTTTATTACTAATAAAAGTATAGAAAATATTGCAAGTATATTTGCAAATACTACTTACTTAAGTAGTAATCTCTAGTCGTATTTATGCTAAACTGTAATTTACAGTAATGTCCCCTTATAACGAACTCGTATAGTATTTGGAAAGTTTTCGGTTATAGGGAAACTATAAATAGAAAACTAAGGACGTCCCCGAATAAGTCATCCCAAATGCAATACTGGATTCGAACATAAAGGCCTATTTATGATATGAACTAACGCAAGCGGTAACGCAAAACATGAGCCTATAATATTGCTACCTGCTGATTTATAATGAAAAATAATGCAATAAACGCAACGCAGAAGATGACCAACTCTCATCTGTCTACCTTACTACTGTACCGCTAGCCAATCAGAATCAGAGTTCAGTGTTTCAGTTTTCTATAAAAATCTGTATTACCGACTTGTTCGTGAACTATCAGAACAAAAAATAAATAATTTATTTTCGTGAATGTCCATTTCTATTTAAATTATCTTATTTATACCACAGATTACCTATACTACAGTAAAACATATACGGTAGTGTAGTAGAGAGTTATTGCAGCTTCAACGGAAAAATAACGTACACTTTAAAGTCACGTGACAGCCCTGCCCTAGTGCGCATGCTTACTAATAAGGTTCACGAGACACGTTATATGCAATGGAATAGCCTGGGAATAGCGAGCGTTTAATGTCACACGGTCTGTATTTTTTGAGGTTATGTTTCGTGAAAAGTGTGGATGTAACTTAGTTTGTGTTGCTTTTAGCGTGAACGTTAGCGTGAATACATTAATTAAATGCGGTAAACATTAAAATTGAAAGTCCTTTATTTTTAAAATAAAGTGTTTTCTACATAAGGTTAACGTTTACGTTCTTTCATCTTAGTAGCTGCAGTAGGGAGTTATTGCAACTTAGGGAAATAGAAAATTATAAAAACCTACGTTTGGGTGTTCGAGTCACCACCCGGTATGATGTTTTTTAAGTAAGACTATTGTTACTATCATATAATTATGTATCACCTTTCTTATGTGATGTGTGTATACAGGGTTAGTTAAAAGTATGGAGACGGCGATTTCTTGTCCTTAATATTCATTTAAGGAAATTATGTTGAATACAAAAGTTTTTTAAGAAATTTTGATCTACATTTGAGAATACTTGAATTTTTTTTTTCTTCAATTATTAATTTTACTCTACCATTCGATAGTGTTTTTTCTCTTTACAACAATATGTTTGTTTTTTTGTTTTTCAATTTATTTTAATACCATTTTTACAATTAAAAACACCGGTTCAAGTATTTACGAATAGTAGGTACATCTCAGATAGACAAAAGCGAAGCGATAAACAAACTCGAACGATGTAATTTACTTAGTTATTAATTTGTTTTTAATGATAAGTTTATGACCGGCAACTTTATTGGAAATAATTTTGTCTATCTTACATGAACCTACTATTCCTAAATACTTGAACAGGTGTTTTTCCTTGTAAAAATGTTATTAAAATAAATTGAAAAAAAAAAACAAACATACTGTTGTAAAGAGAAAAAAACACTCTATCGAATGGCAGAGTAAAATTAATAGGTTCCCATTTAAAAAAATTACGCGGATAAGCGTAACTCAAAAACAATTGAAGAAAAAAAAAATTCAAGTATTCTCAAATGTAGATCAAAATTTCTTAAAAAACTTTTGTATTGAACATAATTTCCTAAAATGAATATTAACGACAATAAATCGCCGTCTCCATACTTTTAACTAACCCTGTATATACATTTTTATGTGTTCAATAAAATAAATAGTTTATTCAAATACATATTAATTTTGTAATTCACCACATGAATTTCTCTTTCAACGAACCATTTTTGTCGATCTCTTGAGGTTCGTTATAAGTGAACATTACTGTATATTTTATTTATTTAAATACGTAAAGTTGTCAATTCCCCAATGGGGTCCTCCACAATATTTTTATTTTATAACATTTCTTTCATTTCTATACAAACGAAAGTGGTTTCTATCTGGCGTGACATTAACCAAGTATTATTTGGTTTATTTTAGTTTTGTTATTTTCTGCATTCATTTACTTGAAAATGAATTCTGAATTTCACAAAGCGATATTATGCTCAACATTACTTAACTTCACTGACCTTTTGTGGATCTACGTGTTTCCAATTTCAATACATATTTTTAAAACAAAAACGTTTAAAATTTTAAAAACATTTTGACCTTTTAAGATTGATGAAGAAAGTTATTTTATATTATAAGCTGATCTTTTATTATTATTTTATATTAATATTCCTTTTTTGTTTCAGGTACATTTTCATCATACTCTTCACCTACTTTTACAAACATATGTAAATGTAAGTACATTATCAAAAACGAATCATTAATATTAAATTAAAATCGATCATTACAAGTACATATGTCAAATACTATGTCATTGCGAACTCAAATCTGTCAATAAATTCTTCCTTAAGCAAAAAACGTCCGTCCTTTCTGCCCAGCCGTGTATAAAACAGTATTTATATGTTTTGGATAATTTGCATTCTACTATTCCTTTTTAGTCTAAATACAAATCGTTTATAATTGAATAACTGCACTACTTGATTATAGTTTATCAATTAGGTTCTAATTTACCGGTTTTTTGCAATTGCAAGTAGTTAAACGGTAATTTTATGTATTTACCATTTTAAGAAACTTGAACAATTTTCCTACATCATTACACTGTTCAAAAAAAGAGCACTTTTTTTACTCTTATTAATGTTTATATAAGACCAAGGCCATATAACGCTCTATAATAAGAGTAAAGCGAAAAGGGCACTTTATTCAGTAATAGAAATAGGGTAAAATACTGAATTATACTATTTTGAGCAAAAATGTATACATATTATAGTTCTAAAAAAGAAACTAATACGGGTAAAATTTAATACTTTAAGTATCACTATTTTTAATCAACTGAGGGTACTCTATATGCCCAATAATGAATAATAATTACACTGAAATGAGGAATAAAGTTTCATTTTAAAATTACAATCTTTTAATTATTTTAGATTATATTATAATCCTGAAAACTATACTATAGGGTGCGAGCAAACACGTGACTCAAGCGACCTTGAAGTGCTCTTAGTCAGCTGAATTGTGTCCGCGTGTCACTTTGACAAAAATAATGTCACTTTGACATTACCAATGTTTGGATTTTTAATTTTGAACTGTTAAAAATTTATTTTTAATTTCATCCATTTTATTGCCTGAAAATTGTAAAATAATAACATTCTAACAGTTCAAAATTAAAATAAGTCAAAACATTGGTATTGTCAAATTGACATTATTCTTGTCAAAGTGACACGCGCACACAAATCAGCTGACTAAAAGATCTTCAAGGTCGCTCAAGTCACGTGTCTGCTCGCACCCTTTATAATTTGGATTTCGGGTAAAAATTGTATACAAAATATAATTGGTACTAACACAATTTATTTATATTAATATTTTTTATAAAAACATATACTTAGGTACTAAATATAAATTATTGCTTGATACTCTGTCACCATGCAACTCAAATGGTTCTTTATACAATAATTTTCTTAGAGCTTTTAACTGTGTGGAAGTATTATCTTTGATTATTTCATATGTATGAAATTTTTTATTGAAATTAACTTTACTTACATGTACGATTAAATAACATTCATCTTCAATTAGAAATAAATCTTGAATTTCACCGAAAGAATTATCTATATAAATATAAAAACCAGGTTTGTAATAAAAACCTTCTTGATACCATTTTACTCTAATTATTTTTAAATTTGTAATGTCTTGAAAAAAATTTCCAAAAGTATCTGCATATTGTGAATTACTTACAATAAAATTTTCGCTTCTACCGTAGCTAATTTTTTTATTAATATTTAAATACCTCCACGTATGCCACATATAATGCTGGTGTCTAGTTGCCACCAGTTTACAAACATTATTAAAATTATGGAGTTTATTTATTGTAGTTTTAAAATAATTATGCTTACTTTCGTATCGCATACACCACTGATTAATTAATGGTCCCAGATTTTGCATTATTGTAGGGTAATGAACGAGGAAATGTAATTTAGGTATAATATTACACTTAAAAATTTGAATCATGGATTCAAGGTAGGTTTGAACAAAATTTTTCAATATATGTGCGTGATCGGGTTTAATATATGGTGCAAATATAATATCCATACAGTTTAACAAATTCAAAACAGGCGTCCAATGTTTCATGACGTCGTTATTATTTAATAGGTCAGAAAATATTAGCGGACAATATCGTATTAAGCACCACATTTGTGCAGCTCGTAAGCCTAAAGAAGTGTTTGATTTATCTAAACTTACAACGGATGGTTTATTTTTAGAATCAAGTAATCCGTAGTCAAAAGAAATTATCCGTTCATTAATATTTTGCGGAGAACAAACTTTGTTTATTACTAAATATTGAAAAAAAAACTTTAATGTGTACGCTACAGCACCTTCTAATACATCGTGCATGATATCTACACTCATATTTGATATTACTTTGTAATTGTCTAAGTTATTCAATATACAATTTCTTTTTACCCCTTTAACATGCAATACTGATGATTTTTTACCGACACTAAATTCAGAAGCATGTTTTATATACGATTCATTTGTACGCATCATTTCGATATTTTCAGTTGTTGTTAATTTTGTTTCTTCTTTACTAAATAAACAAAAACGACAAAAATGAGTACTCTGAAAAGATTCTACAAATCCGAAAATAGTATGTGCTCCCAAATTATCATGGCATACAGTAGCAAGGGTACCTTTTATTATTTTATTGCCTA
The DNA here is from genome assembly GCA_943142095.1 of Ophonus ardosiacus. Classification (NCBI taxonomy): domain Eukaryota; kingdom Metazoa; phylum Arthropoda; class Insecta; order Coleoptera; family Carabidae; genus Ophonus; species Ophonus ardosiacus. The sequence continues at coordinate 36,561,982 of OW964832.1, read as the reverse complement.
TGTTTATACCTTCTTGTTCCAAATATTGAATTTCTGCGAAAATAGGTTTTAAATATGTGTTAAAATCTGTCCCATCTTTCAAATCTTGTACAAAAAATAAACCGCATAGGTGAATATTATGTAATTCTGAATTAAGTTCGGTTGGTAAATTTAAAATAGTAAAATAAATTGCTCCGATTTTGTGAATTCCTGTTTTACTACCAAGTGGATTTACACATTCGAAATCATCGTAAAATAATTGTATTTGCAATGCATAAGCATTATTGGTGAAAATTTTTGAAAACTTATATATATTACTGTCGCTGAATTTTGATATAAACGGTAACGGTAAAGAAGCAGGATTCCTGAAATACAGTGTTTTAAATGATTCATTCGTAAAAAGAGATTTAATAGTTTGAATAATAGGAACATGAATAAAAGACGATTGTATTGTTGTCAACTCATTTCGTGAATTGATTTTATTATACCTTTTTTCTAATCTGGTTCCTGTACTAATTTCCACAGGTTTAACAAAATTACTGTCATTTTCAAAATAATGTTTTCTTTTGTAACTCGTGTCAATGTTTTTAAAAGGTGATTTATATTTATCGATTATTTCATGAACATCTTCAACATTTTTGAGATTCTTTACTGTCTCATAATTTTTTATGGTTTCTAATATAACATGTATTATATTATTTGAGTGAGAAATTATAGTATCAATCGTTGTTTCAGAAATACCCAAGGATAACATTTCAGATATCATAATGGAGCATTTATTTTCTATTTTTTTGTCATTATTTATGACTTCATCAGTATTGTTAGTTATAAATTCTATATCATCTCTTTGAAAACTACTCGCAGTTTCTTGAACGCTAATATTTTCTGAACTATTTAAATATTTTAAATGTTTACATTGTTTGATATGGCGCCTTAAACCGCTAAACGATTTAAATACATTTTTACAATTTTTTGATATAAAACATTCTAGTGACAAATCAAGACTTCTTTCATCCAATAAATGAAAAGTTTGTAAATGTTTTACAATTAAATTTGGACTATCCTTACAAACATAACAAATATTACACTGAAAACTCATTTTGAATCACAATAAAATGAAATTAGTAACTTAACAAAATGGTTATTTATTATTTAATTTGCTTTTTAATCTTAAGTAGATATCTGTAGCTCTAGTAAGTGGAACTGAGCCTCCTATTTTATAAATACATGTTTGCAAAAAATTGTAAAATGTCTTTAATTCGACATTATATTGCAAATTAAACACATAATGTGCTTTAAATAAAACATCTAGAGCATGTATAAAATTAGATGCTTCTACTGGTATTAAAGCTTTATCAAATGTAATAAAATATTTGGAAATTGCTTTCTGGTTTGCACCAACGGCAATAATATATGGTTGAACAGTATCTGCGTTATTTAATAATTCTTCACGTGTTGATGATATCTGAGTAATAACATTGTTATTAAAATACAATTAGTATAACTGATTTGGTATTTAAAAACTTTATACCTCTTTGAAGACAACGAGCTTCCTTATTCTGGTAGCTATCTCGGGTTTGGGTTTTTTAATTGGTCCTTTTGTTGGAGGTGGTAATAATAATATTAGCAAAAAGATGCTGTTGGTAATTTCATCCCAGTCTATAATAAATATATGTGAGTATGATAGTTAAAATATCAAATTTAAATGACTAACCAGCTATTACGGCGGGTGTATCTTTTCCAAAACAATCAATATACACAAGCGGAATTGCTTTTGAAATATGTGCCCATTCCCCAATCAATCTTTTCTCTTCTTCAGGAAAATCTAAAGTAAAATCAAGATTTATCTGCAATGTGATATATAAAATGTAGATAAATTATTATAATTTTCAATTAATTATATTAATTACCAATCCCGGACAATCTAAAAATCGTGGAAATTTTTTAAGTTTTTGGTCATCTGGTAATGATTTCCGAAAAATATGGGTTCTTTTATGTTTTTCTATTATCTCATCTTTTTGGAGAGCCACCACAGCATTGCACAAAAATTGTACATCATTCTCGATTTGTACTAAATTTTCTTCTGTGTATGTTTGTTCCTGATGAACTCCTTGAATTTTCCTTTTTTTATTCTTACAACCCTCTGATGTTCTATATTTTTTTTGATAGTACTTTAATCCATAATATAAATATCCGGAATTAAATTCTGGATGATAAAAAAAGGACTGTAATAAAATTCGTAATTAACAGACTACGATATAAATAAAACATATTAAAATCTCACATATGGTACACTACTGCTCTCGTTTTTATATATACTAAAAATAGTTGCACTTGCTTCCGCAAATTCAATTATTTCCTTCTTTTTTGGATATGGGCCACACTTACCGACCATACATTTAACAATATAGCGGATTACTTCTCTTCTTTCGTTGTCAGTGAGTGTTTTTTGTAGTTTATATTTATCAAAGGTTTGTGTACAATTATTTGATAAATACTTGTTTAAATCCTACAAAGTCGCAAATATAAACCAATTAATTCATTAAAAATATTTTTGTTAAATACCTCAACTGCTAAAGTAGTTGAATTATCAATTTTTGGCTTAAATGTCGTGGATTCAAGCTCTAATTCTAAATCGTCATCAGCATCGGAGAAAAAATTATTGGCTGCAGCTACTTCGAAATCAATACTCTAAAGAATTAAAACAATTTGTTATCATAATCAAAAAGTTTAATATCTCACTCACAGAATTCAGGGAAACTGTTGTATCAGTTACGCTTCCATCCGAACATAATGATATATTTTCAGCTTGCTTTTTATTTTCTTCTAAAGATACACCTGTAACAATAATTAAAACTTCCTCTTTTTAAATGAACACTGCATATGTTTTATACAATTTACCTAAATCAGTGATTGTTATTTCACCGTGAATAACTTGCACGACGAATTTGGAATCGTTTATATATTGTTGGCATATTTTGACAAAGATATTATCTTCGTAAATATTTCCGTCTGTATCCGCGAATCCAATAAAATTGTTTAAACTGAATTTCGTGACAACTGAAAAGAACATTACTTTTAATTATAAATAATCACTACAACAATACTACTGACAATCAAATGCAATAAGAAGTACTATAATAATAACTCAAATTATTTATATATTTTGTTGTAACCTAGCAAATAGTAAATTTAAACTTACCACAATGTACACAATCATCATAGGATATATTCTTATTATCCGACGGTATTATCTCAACATAATGTTTTTGAGAATTTAATAATATTGGTAACAACATTTTTAAATATAAATCAATCACTGAACACTGACAACAAAATAAAACGAAAACCTAGCACAGCGTAGTTACTACGTTTCAACTCAATCTCGTCGCAGGCGGGAATGAACATGTTTGGGCGCGAAGAATTACCCTTTTAAGGTGCACATTGTGCTCTTTTTAGTGTTTTTGATTTAATGTATACTTTTAAAAAGGTAGAAATGCATCCAAAAAGTATAAAATGTGCACTAATTTAAGTAATTTATTATATTTATAAGTATACCCGGAAAAAAATATAAATTAAAGGGTAAAATTAAATGAATTATAGAATAATAATTACTCAAAAATAAGTATTTATTAAAAATCGATAATATTTTACTCTTGCTCTTTATTGCAGAATACCTTTTCGGAAAATAGTACTTTTATAAAGTGTTTTATTGTACATTTATAAGTTTAAAAATTGTAACGCTCTTTTGAAAGAGTATCAGCAGGTACTCTAATTTCGAACAGTGTAGGAGCAAAATTTAAATAAATTCATAACTTTTTACAGAGTGAAAAACAGGTAAATAATCCTACAAATAGTGACTCGTTTTTCAAATGTCACAACGATGCTAAACTGTTAGAAACAAAATGAAAAAAAATTGAATTAATGACATTCATTTGATTAATAATCAATTTTTTTGAGTGATTACTTATTTTCATTATTGTACTTAATCAAATTTTCTTTATTGTAATCAAGCATTTCATTGTTGTAATCAAAAATTTAAAAATAAACAACAAAAGAACAGAAGCACTAAACAATATTTGATACATTTATAAAATAAATATTTATACTAACGTTTTCATTTGTTTTGTCTTTTGTTTAGAAATTCAATTTTAATGAAACAAAATCTATTTTAGTTGGCGTGTTTACTTCTCCCATAAACTTCCATTGAAAAATGTAATCTACCTATGTAATGCATATGGAAATATAAAAAACTACTTATTTTTTGTAATGTGATTAATTAAATGCTCTTAGAACATGACAGAAGATTAGGTAATTATTAAGTAAGTTTTTTTTTCTTATTCATTAGGTAATGTATACTTAAAAGAAATAGACAATTTCGTTAATAAATTAATATTTCATAGAGTATGTATATATAGTTATTTTCGTAACAAGTCATGAAAAATACCAAATATCATGCGAGTGCAAATTGACGCACGACGCAGAGTGCAAGTCAATACACACGAGCTAAGATATTTGTATTTCATACAAGTTATGAACATTATGTTTTAGACGAGCTTAAATAAATTTTACTTTTTTTACAAAACTGAAATTTAGGTTCAAACGTACGGACAGCTGACAAATGAATAATGTATACATATAGCCAGAAAATAATGACATAGTAACCTAGCAACCGTGTCAACTATTACGATATGAAATATATCGCAACACTAATGTCACAAGTTTAACTTTCAGTGATAGGATACTACGTTGATGTGTCATACTTATCACAATGGTCGTCTAAAAATATTTCTTGTAATATCTAATTACGATATTTATACATATCTTCTTCTAGTTACTTTTCTACATTAGTAGTAGTAATTAGAGTAGGTTTTCTATTTTTCAAATTAATAAGATATAAAGGTATAATTGGCAAAGATTTTTTTTTTAAGTTTTAAGATTTATTTCTACCGATTGTCCAAATGCGTAAGAGCTATAATTAATAACTAAGCGCAATGCGTAAATATGTTTTCTGTCTACCTGTACGAAAAGTGAAATTTTACGTACTTATTTTCGGACGAAAAATGATACTTTTCTGAATGCTATCATTTTTCGTCCGCAAACCTTTTTCGTACGCTAAGCCTACTACGATTTTATGATTATTGTAATTGTGTGTACTACCGGAATTGTAAATAACAAATATCAAACGAACAAATAAAAATATTATTTTAATAATAAATTTAATTTAAATATGTGCGCAATTAGTAATGAAATTAATTATACTAAAAATTATTAATTTTGACATGACTAATTGTTAATCTAAGATGCCGCTGGATAGTTGTTTTCGAGGTTATTTTGTTGGTTTTGTTTATTTTCACCTGTCCAATAGTGTTGATGATGATGAATAATTAATTTTTGTATAACATTATTCATATAATAAATAATAAAGTTTTTCGAATTTAAAAAACCGTGTATTTATTTTTAGATCTATTACGTAAGGTAAGGTAGACGAAAAAATATAATATGCACCTCGGCAAAAAATGCATATTATAGCCTCGCTTGTTTGCTTTACCTCGGCTTCGCCTCGACTCGAGCTCTGCTGTAATATGCAATTTTTTGTCCTAGGTACATAAATAACTATTATCATATGGCAACGTTTACTACCATTTCCAGCTTTGCATACGGATGAGCAATGCTTAAGAACAAAAGATTGTAAACTTCTAACCTGAACTGTCAAATGTCAATCTATTTTTTAACTATTAAATTTTTAATCTCTCGGAAATTATGTATATAACATATTAAAGAAAAAGAAGAATTACTGCTGCAATGGCAGTCTGCAAAACAACAAGTAGTACAGGAAAAAATTGTGACATTTCTGTTGAATTAGTCACTAAATAAAGTAGCTGGAAATGGTATCTAGTAAAATGTAATAATGCATTAAACCTTACGCACTAATCATAATGCAATAAGCATTAAAACATTCGGTGGAAATGTCGCTTTATACGTAAAAAAAATATACATTTATTTCGTCATGCTTGGATCAGTCTTAATAATTCTACCGTGATCCTCGTAATTTATGAATTATGAATACTTAGGATTTATATTACATAAATTTATATTCTTTGGTACTTAGGTGTCAGTAAAAAAAAATATATGAGTAAATAAATTATTTCGTAGCATGTGTTAAAAAATAAAAGAAGCCGCATTATCTCAATTGATCATGATCAAATGACATAATATCTCTTTGTAAAAGGAGAAGTAGAAAAGAAATCATTTAAGAAATCAGAAGAATTCTTAAAGTGTAAATCACAGTCTCATTCCATGTATGCGCCCAATTAATAATACTTTCATAACAAAACACGCTCAGAGAAACCAACAACAAAAACACTCGACTTCAAAACAAAAAACATCACATCTATATATGTATTTCGTTCATTTCGCGAGACAAAAGAAAAGAAATGCTAAATGGCACTACCACAAGGGCGTACATACATTACATTGTAACCAAATTTGCTAATAAGATTTTGTCATCCCATGAAACCAATTTGTTACAAAAATTTTATAATAATTTATGATTGTGCTTAAAATATTTCAAATTATTTATTATTTTTAGTAAGTATTTAGTTGAAGGCTTTAAGCACTAGTCACTTTTGTCACTGCGTCCTGTTCATCTATCGTAACAATCTTAACTGTCCCAGAATTCTCATGAAACAAGTTACTGCTCCAGGGGTCAGTTTCCCGATATCATATGCTGTGAGGTATATTTATCTAGATTCTAGATGGTTACGGCCACAACTTGACGTTCACATGTGTTTTATTAAAATTACGAAGTTCTACATTGATGTTTTGTTACTACTTTACTTCATGACTAGTTAATTCCAGCTCTTAAAAACAAATAACTACGACTAAATGACAACGACTAACTCACATATTCTACACTGGCTTCACACTTGCCTTCCCGACCTGCTTCCGTCTTACACCGCGAGCCCATCCAACCAAAGATGTGGTAGGGTTAAATTGATGATCTAGAGTTTTAAATAAAGGAATTCGCAAAGGAACAAAGAATGTTCCAGAAAGTCATTTGAAATAAATAATTTTAAGAACGGATGTAGCGAATGCAGATTGGGCATGAACTATGAACAAAGAAATATAAAGTGCTGAATTACGTCTGAAAGAACAGCGAAAAACAATTGTAAGAATTATGAAAGTCGAAAACAAGGATGATAACAAAGAAAAATTGAAATAAAATAGTATAATAAACATGGAGCAAATGAACTCTGAAATTTAGATTCATGTGAATGACAATTAATACTCAGAATTCACATTATGTTCAGCATTTTAACAAATCTTATAGCAAATAATAGTTATTTACGATTACATTACAAGTATGTAGTGATGCCGCGAGATCTCGCATTTTCGAGATCTCATCTCGAATTTCTCGAATTTTCGAGTTCGAGACGAGACGAGAGTAATGCCCTCGAGATTTGCTCGAGACGATTGTAAAATTTGTTTATATTATATAAATATATCTAATAAAAATATGTAAAATATTAATCGGTAAAAATAAATATTTTAATTGACTCTTCATTTATATTCATATTTATTTATTTATTTTAGTTTTATTGGGTTTTAAATGCACAAGAGTGAGTTCAATGGTATACTCTCCACGCTCAAAGCCTATGCTCTATTCGAATATATAATCATTATTACCAATATTTGGGAATAAAGCAGATTGTCGCAACGGGTAATAAGCCATAATATTATAAAGTATTTATTTACCAATATGTTGCTTGTAATGTTATTATATTTATAATTGCTAATTATAAATTCGAGAAATTCGAGACTCTCGAGTCGATATCGAGAGAAAGCAAGAAAAAATATTACGAGACGAGAGTGAATTGTTTCTCGTCGTTTCTCGTCTCGCGGCATCACTACAAGTACGTAAAGCTAGACTTTAGTCATGAATGGGTCAGAAGTAAAACACGAGCGTAACGAGTGTTTTAAGACCACTGAAATATATACCAACTGGAACTCGCATACTCTACCTATCAGCGTACGCTGCACTGAAGCCTCATTGAACAATAATGGCTGGTCCTGTTCGCGCACGGTCGTGCCGAACCGAACCTACCCGAATAACTCGTATCATAGCTGATCGCTTTATTTTCATGTTATGCTTAAATGCTTCATTTATTTAAACCTGCGTCACACGAAATAATTTCCAACTACTCACGAACTGCCTTGATGTTTGCCGACTACTCCAGCAGCAGGCTTTCAATATGCTTCACAGTCACGGTTCGTATGCGCATTCCAGTTAGTATATATTTCAGTGTTTAAGACCCTTGAGTGACTAAAGATGCTTTACGGATGTGTATCGTACAATATTTTATCTACGATAGAATCTAAAAATCCAAGAAATATAAAAAAATATTTTTTATTAGAATAACAATATTAAATGAAAAGTTTGCCATGATAACAAAATATTCACCTTTTTTGCAAATTTAGCACGTTTTAAAATTTTAACACTCGGCAACCCGTGACTAATGAAACTTTGTTACTAAACAACCGTTTCACTAACTTAAAACTAACAACTAATCATCAATTTTACGCACTATCATAGATAAAATATATATCTTAATATATAACTAATATGATTACATGCATTGATTATTAATTAATTAATTAATATTGATTAATCCTAATTAAAAGGATAGACTTTACGGCACTGAAGTTTCTTCGCAGAGTCGTTAGACACTGTTTTTAGCTTTCGGGTTAACCAATCTTACATAGATAGAGGATAATGTCCAATAAAGGAACATGTCATAATGGGGTATTCCGACATTTTTTAAAAATATTTTTTTACATTAGTACAGACCAGTAGGACTCTGAATATCTAACTTTGAGTAAGAAAATGTGTGCATCACATGAGATATGAATTTCAAAAAATTTCATCGCAATTCAAATTTTCTTATCATGGCGCGCTTATGACGTCAACTCGATGGTGACATCTGCAACGAACTTCAGCGCCTAAATCCACATGTTCATGACAGCCATTTGCTTGTTTACATATGATCTTAGTAGCAGTGTGTATTTCGGTGTTTGTCCTGTTTGTTTATGGTAAAAATAGGAGTAATAATTATAAAGTGGACGAAATGTCAAACAAGAAATATACCCGCGCGTGTTAACCACTGGCACCATCTGTCTTTTTAAACGAAAATATTTACTTTGAAATGAGCAATAGATTATCAACTTGACGTCACAAATTTCAAGGACGTTTCTAGAGCTGTAAAAATTCCAATTTTGTAACATTAAATTATGAATTAAAACTTTTTATTAAACATGTTATTATATTTTTCTACTATATAAAGATGGAAACTATAGAAAAAAGTTATTATTTTGCATTAATTCCATATCACCGGAATACCCCATTCTTAATTACCTCAAAAGAACAAACTGTTATGATACGATAAACCTTCATTGTCATTGTCGCATCCTACCTTTTTGCTGTGTCAAATCAAAATGAATCTGTATTTTTTGCCTACGCCACTGTGAGCGCATCAGCATCAGCAAACAAAACAAGAATGTGACACAGGCCGTTTAAGGGTAAAGGCAGAGTGCGACTTTCCCTACACAAGAAATTTTTCTACGTTTTGTCTCTGCTCTTGGCTTGAGATCACGGCAGCTGTGGAGTAATCGCCGAAAGGAATGCCATTTCGTATCGTTCCGTCCGAAGGAATGTATAGTGGCGACGCATGCGATGGAAATGGAAACTATAGGAGTTTGAACAGACATAGGTAGAAGCTTGATAGATTTTACTGGATTTTATTTGGAGGTATTTTTTACTTGGAATTCCTTTTAGAACTAAATAATGGATATTTGTCTCTTTTTATTGTATTCTAAGGTTAAATTTTTAATACAGTTTGCATATCACAGAAAATACTTTTAAGCTCTAAATAGACATTAACAACAACTCTTAATTAATTCAGTTGATTTGAAATGATAAAATAGTTGCCATATTTCTAACTCCCGCTACCCTTGGTAAGGGAGGTATAGGGATTGTGCTCGTGCATGTCGAGATTTTAGTAAATGATCCGTTTTAAGGTCCCTAGAAACCAATTTTACATTTTCACGATAATGTTTGATGTGTGTGTGTGTGTGTGTGTGTGCGTGTGTGTGTGCGCGCGTGTGTGCGTGCGTGTGTGTGTGCGTGCGTGCGTGTGTGTGTATGTGTGTGTGTGTGGATTTTGTCAACGCTCTAACTCAAATACCATCATTCAATAAATTCTGAAACCTTGTATTTCTTTTTTATTCTATTAAGGAAAGAAGCCATTAGATTTTGGTGTAAATCAGGTAACCGGAAATGGCTCTTTACTTGAAGATCAAAATAGTTTTCCTTCGAAAAATACCTTTAAATGTAATTTTTTCGCGATTTATGTTTTTATAAAAACTAAAGATTATTAAATTTTCTGCAGACATGCATTCAAACTTTTTTCATGTATTTTATAGATAAATATATAAAATAATCTGGCGACATTTTAAAAAGAAAATAGTAAATAAAGCAATAGTTATATGCAAAGGAACTAAATACAATTGGCAGCATTATAAATATGTAGGTATTTAAATTAACAAAAAAATAAATAACGGGAGATATTGTGTTGATCATATCAGATTTCTAATTATCTATTCAATCATTTACTTGTACATATTTCAACTAACGTATTATTCAAGTGAGCTCCATTGTTCTAGAAACCAAACCTACACTTACAGAGATTTTTACTCGATTTAAATACAAATGCCATTATACTTTTTCTACGACTGTAGCTTATGGAAGCAGCATTTTTTAGGTTAGTGGTTGCTAGCTTCATACCGTTTACAAAAGGTTTGGAAACAGCTTGCCAAGTGATTAACATATTGTTTAGCACCATATGTAAATTAAGTCACATTTTAACACGGGGAGTAGAAAAAATTAATGCATTTTTATATTCAAAATAAATTTAATTAGTTTTAACAATCCTAGTTTCAATATTCTGAACTTTCCATTTATGAAATTAAAGTTATTCTGCATGAATATATATGTTTAGTATTTTTTCACTATAAACTCAAACTTACTATTACATTTTTACTCTCAACATTTTAAAATATGTGAAAAGAAAAACAAACTGTCTCGTCTTCATCGCGCAACGGTTGATATTACAAAAAACAAAAGAAATTTGATGTAACCAGCATATGACTTTTCTCCATTTCATAAAATTGCTGTTTCTCTTCTACAATAATATAGGCTTCAAGATTTATATACGCATTTTACGTTTATGTCTCCAAGAAAATTTGAAGAAATTGAACTTTTCTTTTCTGTAATATCATAAATTTTATTTAAATGTGACCCTTTAGAAACGATGAAATCTTGAAGTCGAATATTACTTCCTCGGACGCCATTTTAAAAGATTGTTAGGCATATATTCTCACCTATTTTGAAGTAATAGATCTATATTTCAATGTCAAAATATGTTGATTACCTATATTTAAAGTAATCAAAGTAATTCATTGTTTTAATTTGAAATACTTATCGAATATCGAAGTACTACTTTGAAATAGAGTTACAATAGATAACAGAGAATACAGTCCTTTAATTAAAACTAAATCCCAATTTGCAGAATTTGCTGACTTGTTGAATTTAAGTAACTGAAAATGTACCTACCTACATCACGCAAGCCTTTATGCAAAATTAAAAACTAAGCAAAATAACAAGAAAACATCAACCTATCAACAATGCTTAACTCATTAATTCAAATATTTGCAATATAATACATACAGTGCCACTAAAATTAAATGAATTGACAAATGACAAAAATGTCATTCCTGTCAATAATCCGATTTAATATTGTTTATTTATATGGAGTTAAAAAATTTCGTTAGACCATACTATTACTATGATATAATATAACAGGACCAAACACAAAAGTGAGAAGATAAAAATAACAGTCGCCTACATTAAGGATCAAGTTTTCCTAGAAATATCAGAGCATCTTGATGTACCGTTGTCAAGGACAATTTATAAATCAACAAAAAAGTTGTTAGTATGACAGAAAGAAGAATTTCATTATTTTATTATTCCTAAATGTTTAAATTTTATGGTTGATTACGATGATCGACTGATTTCAGAATGTAAAAATGGAAAATAATCAGACATGCAGTCGTTTGTAAATTATTTATTTCCTGGCCGACGTTTCGACTTTAACAAAAGTCTTCTTCAGGGCTAGAAATAGTCAAAATTGTAAAGTAACAAGTGGATCCCCTATGCGACCCATTGGAAATTCCAGGTAAAAATAGTAAAATAAATAAATAAATATGTTGTGTCTGGTTAACTTTTAAATAATAAATTAAGTTGGAGCGTTCTGAACACATGAAATATGTAAAATCAAAACAACTTTTGAAAAATTGTAAAATAAAAACGTGTATCACCACGTTAAAAAAAATTTCGCACTTGTGGTGATACACGTTTTTATTTTACAATTTTTCAAAAGTTTTTTTGATTTTACATATTTCATGTGTTCAGGACGCTCCAGCTTAATTTATTTTTTAAAAATTGACCAGACACAACATATTTATTTATTTATTTATTTATTTTACTATTTTCACCTGGACTTTCCAATGAGTCGCATAGGGGATCCACTTGCTACTTTACAATTTTGACTATTTCTAGCCCTGAAGAAGACTTTTGTTAATGTAAAAACGTAGGCCAGGAAATAAATAATTTATAAACGACTGCATGTCTGATTATTTCCCATTTTTACTCTTTAAATTTTATGTTATTACGAAAAATATTGAACGCATACGGCTGATATGCAAATAAAGAACTCGGCCGATTATCTGCCGCGTCCGTTATTTGCCTCATATCTGCCTAATGACGTTATGAACCTCGCCATTGATGTCTCATCAATAAAGAAATTATTATTATTAATAACTATAAATAAGGATTGACTCTAAGTTACTGTTTATAACAGTACTCTACTTTGTTCTATAATTTCAATTATAAATTTTGTAAAAGTGGTTGTTTTTTATTGATTTTAACCATATTTTCTGGTGTACGAATAATTTGGGTGTAAAGCTATAATAAACACATATTTACAAAATAAAGGGACAATAATAAATCGTCAGTTACTTCACCGAAATTGTTATTTAATAAATACATATTTTTAAAAGATGTCTTCAAACTTTTATAAGTGCCTTGTAAACAGTTACAGATATCGTCTTCGTCTTGTATTTTGAGCATAAGGCATCCAATTCAATAAAGATTCAGTCTGAACATTTGTTTAGTTTTATTTTCTGAATTGGCCTGTCGCATTTTTTATTTATTCAAGATGATCGAATGAGTCCTGGAACATGGCTAAAATTTACATGGAGACCGCATTCGTTTCTGGAAAGATGATATATATATTTATGAATAAAAGTATGATTGGTCAAATTACAATAATATAACGAATACAAGTAAGTGTACTTCAGAGTTCCCGAAAAAATTATTATTTGCCTTATTTTTTATTTTTTCTTCAAACGTGCTCGTTGAGTTTCTCGTATATATAATGTAAAAAAATGCTCATTATTTCCTAGCAGCATTTACCATAATATATACATTTTCCATTATCGTTTGAATTAATTTTATAAGTATATAAAAAATATTTGAATAAAAAATTCTGGAAAGCCTTCCTGCTACAAAAAGAAAACTTCCAGACTAAAGTTCCGAAGCGTACCGCCATCAATACCCCGCTGAAATAATCGTTCTTTTGACTTTCATTCAACATTATAAAACAATGTTAATTAATTTACAATTTCAGTGAACTCCAAAAGTACATTAAAGTTGAACTCTTCCTCTGTTGTATATTCCCGAAACAAAAACAAGTATAAAACAAAGTAATACCATTTTACCATCGAAATAAAATTCTTATTTCTTCCTCCAAAATAGCGAATACTTCGAAATGGACCATGGATTACATTTTACAACTAAACTTACCATTAGAATCACTTTAGATATCAAATATCTATTACCAGTGTTTATGCGATATTTCGTATATTTTTAATTTATCTGTTGACTTCCTGTCAAAAACATAATACCAGTTTTATCTTGTTTTTGATAGTTAAACGTCCGTGTTGCACCATTTTCAGCGGGTGATAAAATTGTGCGAATAATAGAAATGCAGCCACGTTATAAAAAGGGAAATAAAGTGACCATTTTACTGCTAAATAGATGAAATCCTGATGGGTACTTAACCTAACTTTGTTGCTTGAGGGTGATTGTATTCCAGAATTGAAAAGGAATTCTTCATGAAATATTTGTAAATATTTAAATTACGTTTTTAAAAGTAATTTAAAATTTTATGCGTATTTCATCATCATTCTTAATTATTCTGAATTTGAAAATATATATTTCTCAGAAAGAATTCAACAAAAAAATTAAATAAAATTAAATGTGATACAGATGGTAAGGTTTATTTCAAGTAACGATTCGTTGATGTTCCCTAGATGCATTAGATTGGCTTCATCCATAAAGGCTTAAAATCAAAATAATAAAATATGACTACCAAACGTCCGGATTTGTCCGGACATGTCCGGATTTTTAGGCTCTTGTCAGAATTTCGCCCGAACTTTGAAATTATCCGGACTTCTTAATTATTTATGAAAAAAAAAAACTACCGTACAAAATGATAATTATCTAACCTAAATTAGGGGATCAATCAAATGAAAAAATAATCTTTGTCATTTTCTGTGGTACATACAAGGAACTCAAACCATTAAATTAAAAATAATCTTTGTTACTATTCTCTTTGGCAGATATATACATAATTAACTTAAATAAATCTTTATTTCAAATGTCTTTTGTAGGTACATAACTCAAACAAAAACCAATCTCTTTGTAACAGGCAAAATCCACTTAAAATACTTAACATTTTTAAAAATTGACAATTAATTAGATTTTTCATACTTTTCGTATACAGCCGCCTTATTAAGCAGATTATTTTCGTTAATGACTTTTATAAAAAATAATAAATAATACTGGAAAATTCTTTATACATTTATATACACCCATCCTTACCAAATTATTTTAAAAAATAGTTTCCCCTAGTCTGAATGGTTAGGGGATAATACACAAACCGAATTATAGATTTTTTCAAATTATGTGCTTTATTCTCAATAATTCTAGCGTAACCCTCATATAGAAAGACAAGTAAGCGTTTTCGATTCCTGCACTAGTGTGCACTCTGCGCAAAACGTATTCGATTCAAACTGCACCGTTCAACTTAGTGCGCACTGAGTGCTGTTTTTCTGCACTGACTGCAGTAGTGCAAGAGGTGCACTGGTAGTATAAAATAAAAAAAAAATAAAGAAAGATGTAGTTTTTAGTACAAGGAAAACTAAATTATTAATTTTTACACACGCACTTTACATTATTTAATTAAAATTTACAGTTTAAAGAAAATTATAGTTAACAGCAAATTAAAATTAATATTGTTTAAAAATTCTCCAAACTATAAAAACAAAATATTGGTGGACAGAAATAAATTTCTGTGATGATACAAATTCTAACTTTTTAAAAGCAAAAATTATATGAATATGGCAATATAGTAAAATTCATAAATGTGCTATTTACACGTTCGTTGAAAATACATTGTAGTACATATATAACATATTTTTGCTTATTGTTTTCTCCTGTTCTGTTAATAAAATAATTTTGGTCTAAATTCAAATAAATTGCTACAGTTTCATCTAAAAACTTTTATTTAACACATAACATAACTTACAAAATACTGTTCTATCAGAAAACTGTCGCACATGCGCAGAGCGGCCACTTCTCGAACAGAACCTAAAAACCGCTGTCTACCAATTATGAATTGTCAGTTAGGTATTGTTACAGTTTGTCTAAAACAACCAACACAATACCTAAATGACAATTCCTAATTGGTAGACAGTGGTGTTTAGGTAGATTGGTAGAATTGTCCGCCAGATTCTGTCTGGTCCAGGTGCAACAGTTCACTACTTTATTTTGTGGCTCCGTCTAGACAGTGCAGTAGACACTTCCATCAAAAATACATACAGTTTGTACTACCAGGAGCAAATATATTATCATTTTTAAGTATATTCTGATCATTGCGGATGTTTATTTTTGTTTATTAAACTTCTGACTTTTAAAATGTCAAAAAAGTTTGATGTAACTCTGTAACATGCACCAATAAGCACTCAGTATGTTCGATTCAAAGTGCACTAAATTTGCAATGAGACGCGTCGTTTGCACTGCTCGAAGGCAGATGAATCGAAAACGCTATTAGTCTCTTTATAAAAAGGTTCTCTTTATAAAAAGTGTTTACAGCATCCAATAGATATTATGCCGTACGTGCCTGGTCTTCGTACAAATATAAAAATAAAAATAAATCTATTTAAACTTGTATTTACTTAGAATGGAAGCGTTTGTGCATAATAAACAGGCAAACAATTGCCACGTGTAACTAGTGAAGCAAATTTAAATTCTTTATAAGAAAAACTAAATTTATTTCAGTTTTCATAGAAACGAAATCAGCATTATTTAATCCTAGAAAACTATCATATCCTGAAACTAATATTTCCTGAGCGGTACTTCTACGAAATTCATCTCATATCATATTTAATATTAATTTGCGGTAAGCTCTGCTAGCTTTGCTAGAAGTTTTGAGGTTTTTGCCTAGAAATTGTTCAAGCAAACCGTGTCTCCTGCTTCGAAAGATAGGAAAGTAGAGCACGAAACCACATGCATGAGTGGATCTGAATTTACATGTTATATTTGCTTAACGTGGCAGTTTTTTAATATATCAACGCCGATACCTGGAGAAATTTACAAGTAAGGACTTTAATGAAATACGCATCAAGAAAGCTTGGCTTGACAATATATTCTTGTCATGTTTTCAACTTCAAGTTAATTTATAAAAGCCGACTTGTTTGTCTTGAATCAAGATTTTTCGATTTGAATATTAACACGTTGACTGCGTTACATATCCCCGGGGTTCTGTATCAATTATTCCATACAGACGGCGGCATTTTTCATGAAATTTTCCTATTTTACAAGTCATGTAAATCCTGTAATTTTTAGAATATTTAAGTGTAACAAATAGCGTTATTAATGTCTTTAGCCAAACTTTGTTTATGTGCCGATTTTTTGGTACATATCCCCGGGGTGCTGTACCGCACTGGAGTAATGTATGATTACTCCTATGCGGTACATAACCCCGGGGTACTGTACAGAAAATGACATCGAAAGGTTTTAGATGAGTTATATTTACAAGTTATATCGTATTCGTTATATTTGAAGCAACCTTGTAGTGCCATATGAACTGTGAATGTGTGATGATTCTAGTTTATATTTTGCTCTGCATATTTTTATTATAATGTCGGAACGTAGTAAACAAATAGTTCAACTTGCTATTGAAAGTTTAAAGAAAATTAAAACAAATGATAATAAAAATGTGCCAATTGACGAAAATGAAGTAGTAATTGAACCTTCAGTAAATATCTTGGACGAAGGTGAATTCTCAGATCCTTTTAGCTCTGACGATTCATTAAATGATAAAACATACGTAGATTCTTCAGAAGTAGAATCATACTTTTGTGAAACCAGAAGGACCAGGCAGAAAGAGGAGAACATGTAAAGATTGCTATGAAAAATTACGAAAAACTTTATCAAACCGGGAAGCTGATAAAAAATAAGAAGAATAGCAAGTTATTGTGCTGACTGTAATGGTCAACCCGGCTATTGCTTGCCGTGTTCTAATGGAAAACATACCTAAAATTGTAGGTATTATAAAATATTGTAAAGAATAATATTTTATTTAGTAGTAAGTAACATGGTTATATGTGAATTAATACATTTTTTTTTTGCAATATCAATTTTTACGTTTTTCTAATGCATCCTGTAATTTCCTACGTAATAATCACGTGAAGTGAAAACGGTAAAGATGTAAATAAGTTTGTAGTATTATTAAAAGTTTTCTGTTATCAAAAGTTTTAAAAACAGTTTTTTATAAATTCCAGAAGTAACTAAAGTTAATCATGCATACATATCCCCGGGGATCTGTACCGCTGGAAGAGACAGACTTGGTACATATCCCCGGGGATATGTAACATGCTTATTTTCTAAACATGCTTTTTCGGTGCCGCAGTCAACGTGTTAACTTGTTATTTAAATCGAGTAACAGTTTGAAATATGCAACAAACTATAGTCAGAAAAATTGACTCCGTCAGGTCCAACAATAAAACTATAAATATCGCAAGTATGACAAAGACATTTTTCTGTCAATTTCAAACATTTTAATTTTTCAACTGGTGTTATTTGGGCTGTGAGTTTCATTTCAACGATATTTTACATATTTATAATAAATTTTCCTAAAATATAGAATTATGACATTGATAGAGTACATTTTGGATGTATCCTGTTATATATATATATATTTACATCCCGCTATCATTGCTGCGTCCTTTCATGGCTAGGACATTGTGGCAACCACCGAAAGGAATAGAGATAGGTATCGGCTTTATAAAGTATATCTACTTATTTTTCCCCCTGATTATGAATTTCGGTTCAAATTTCAATAAAGTCGATTTACAACGATATACGTTTCCTTTCATTTGACGGACATTATGAGCTCCTCCACTCTGAGTGAATCCGACGTCCACAGTATATACTGCAGACATAATCAGTACTTGTGACGTCCAATTTGTATATTTTTATTCATACTACCGTTACAGTGACGTCCAGCAGCGTTGCCAATATTAAATACATTATTCTGATGCAGAAACCACAGCACTCTTTCACAACAATATTCATACTTTGCTGTAAACATCATAGATTCCTACAATATTTGATAATGGTAATTTCTTTTGGCAATCTGTAAGCAACTTGAAAATGCAACTGTTAATTTGTCATTTAAAATGTCATTTTTAATACTTAATACTTTTGTTCTAAAATTATTAGGAAAAAAATTTCTCCAAATTAAAATTTTACCATTGTATTTCTCATACATATAACAAAAATAAAGTAGATACCCGTTATACAAGTAAACAATAACAAAATCTTAATAATGTATTTACAGTAAAAGAACTCGATGGTACAAAATGTGATAGAAATGTGAAATGTTCTTGCACTTAGTGTACAAGAATAACAATTCTATTTTCTCCGACGGTAAATGTAAATATGTGAAAATAAAAATTTTATTTGATACACAAAGTATTTGTTACATGTCAATAAAATAGTGAAGAAATATAATAATAAGGTTAATATGATTATTAATCTCCGATTTTAATATTTTTCTTCTATTTTACAAATTATTTGTAAAAAAGAGTGAAAATATGTGAAAAACAACAGTTTGGATGCACTTCAGCTATTTGTGCAATAAATTCAAATTTTTATGAAATTTATAATAATAAGCTTATTATTAATATTCAATTCCGATTTTAATACGCTTATTCTAAGTAAATAGCTTTTTGTTGAACAAATTATAAAATAGTAAAAATATATGAAAAGCAGCCGTTTGGGTTCGGCTATTTTTCCAATAAATTGAAATTTTTACGGAAATTACAATAATAGGCATATTATTAAGAAAATTCTAATTAACATAATAAATCAGTGTCAAGTGCAAATTACATAATATGTTTGTGTTATAATTTTACTGGAAATATAGAAATTTTCTATGTGATATTTATACAAAATACATGGAACTGCCAGAATGCAATGTAATGAAATACTGGAAATGTAGAATCTTTTGCTAGAAACTTTTTGTATGGCATTTGTATAGAACTGAGGGAAGGTAATGTGATGGCCACATCAAATTTTTTTTATTTAACATAGGAGTGTAGTCGAAATTCTGGAAATTTGATAAAATATTATAAATCACAGCAAAAGATAATTTTAGAGCTTTAGCTTGTGAACTATTCTGAAATTATCAATCTCCCCTGAGAGTTATTGAGCCCCTTCGGAGAAAATAAAATGAAAAAATCTGATGTGGCCAACACAATACCTCCCGCTATTTCATTTTTATTAATTTAAATTCATACCTAATTTTTTTTTTTACAGTGACATACATTTGAAATATAAACTGTGTAACAAAGGAATTTTGTTTATTTTTGAAACAAAGACATCGGGATTTATAAAAAAGATTATTTTTTAAATTTATCTGTAAAATACATAGAAAAATTATTAATGTATACCTGTAGAAAATTCAATTAGCTTTAATTTTCATGGCATAAAATGCGAAAAAATGACATTTAATGGTATTTTTTGACGAAAAACCATTATGAGCTTCAAGTAAAGTGCCGTTTCCGGTTATCCGATTTACACCAAAATCTAATGGTTTCTTTCCATATTAGAATAGGGTTAAAACACGCTGCAGGATTTTCTGAATGATAGTATTTGAGTTAGAGCGTTGACAAAATCCATGCACACACAGACATCATCGTGAAAATGATAAAATCGGATTCTAGTGACCCTAGAACGTGGTCATTTATCAAAATCTCAACATGCGATTTTTAGCAAGATCCCTATAACTCCCTTACCAAGGGTAGCGGGAGGTAAAAACAAATAAGTGAAATTTATGAAATATTTATTATTTCCAGAGAGAGTATTTCATAAACATTAATTTGTTTCATTAATCTTTAGTTGTTACACATAAACAAATTATTTATCCGTGTTTCTTTCTATGTTTGCATATAGATTGCAATAAAAATACGGTGTTTTTAAAAGTCATTACTTTTGATCATTTATATTTCTACATATCTCACTAACGCATATAATAAAATTTTTCAAATTACATTATAATAAAAATAAAAAGCAAATATTTTAACGTATTCAAACTATCTAAAATGTATAAAAATATTTTCTAATTAAATGAAAACACTTTAATGAAACACCTCAAGTAGAGGAGAAATAGGAAGAAGTACCCAGAATAAAAAATATCTATATTTAATAAATCGTTTGTAGTACATATTAATATGTTTTATACATTTTTTCTTCTAATAATTATTTCTACACTCTCTTTTTCGACTCTACTTAAAATTTGGGTCTTCGTATTTTAGATCAAAAGTTTAAAAATATTTTATTTATATATTTCACTGTAGCATACCGTCCTCATATTTATTCCATACATTTAATCATTAATCATCTCACCCTTACAACTGGCCTTTATTTACAATTTACTCAATATTTTGTACTTAATAATTCAGCTTTATGATACGAGTATTTATAAATAATTACCTTTTTAAATTTATTACATTTGTAAACCATTCATTTTGATTTCAAAGTTTATTGACCAGGACTGCACAATGTAGATTTAAATACGATTAAAAGAGTTGCGCGCTAATGTAGCACCCAAAGTTCCACTGTTGCCAAGTGTACGGAGTTCAGAATGTCGCTGGAATGAAACTTCAGTATATACATTGTATATACGCCGGACGACACTAGCGCCGCAAGTGGAATTTTTTTGAACTACAAAAAATATACATTTTCCATTCCGCTATCATTCTGACGTCCATAACAAATTTTGCTATACGATACTAGAGGCCCCCCTGATGTCAGAAAAAAATTTATAAGGCCATGTGCATATGACGTCCGGTATACGGACGTCTTATGCACAAGGACGTCACTTTGAATGTAGAAAATTACACAGGGGACGCCACAATGGTAGTGGGATGTAAATATATATATATATATATATATATATATATATATATATATATATATATATATATATATACAGGGTTTTTTTGTAACGCACCGGAACGGCGTTCCGGCACCTTTTTTCGACGGGTTTTCGTTTTTTTTGAAAATTATTTACTATTTTATTTATTTTGATAATTTTATTAAGTTGTGGATATAAAAATTACGCCAATGAAATATTCACACATCTGAAGCGCAGTATAAATATAAACAGTATTGCACTTCTCAGCAGTGTTTTTAATCTAGTAATTCGACAGCACATCGCCTAAGCTTCGACTCCTGATTTATATATATGCGCATAATAATGAATGACAAAAATATACGCTCTGTTAAATGTTTACACACAAGCTGTGCAGGTGGAAATTATTATGAAATTTTATTAGTGTCATAAATTAATGTCAGCATATATTTTTTTTCAATAAAAAACATACAAAATTATTTTTTTATTTATTTTTATACATGAAAGGGCATAAACATGCTGCTTCACATCCCTTGATAAAAAATTAACTTTCAATTATAAGGCATTTGACCTTGAATAAAAAAAAAATTCGCCTGCGGTGCCTTTTTTTCATGATCCCTACCCCACCAAAATTTTGCCCACTGATAAAATATACGTTCCGGCACCTTTTTTTCTACAAAAAAGCACTATATATATATATATATATATATATATATATATATATATATATATATATATATATATATATATATATATATATATATATATAGCTTGGAATCTCTGTTATTAGGAAATGTATTTTATACACTAAATGAATTTTTTGAGTCCAATCACTGTCATTTAACTGTATATTTAACTTTTGACGACCGCGATGTGAAATTATTACTCAAGCAATAAAGCGATATTATTCTTATTATTAATTTTCTATCTCTAAATCTATAGAAGATATAATAAAAATGTTAAATTTATCGGACAGAAAATTTTATATCCTTTAATCTTTGTAATATCATAAATGTCCAAAAAATGATATTTAGATTTTTTTTTAAGAAACTACTATTTTTGGTTGTCCAGTTGTTACCAAAACCTTTTCAGCTCTTCCCATTAATGGCAGATTAAGGTATACCTAGTTAAATTGGTCTTCAAGCTTATAGAATTTGAGAAACCGTCCCTCCAACACACACACACACATACACACACACACACACACACACACACACACACACACACACACACACATACATACATACATACATACATGTTAATGTTAAAATCGGAGTCTAGTAACCTTAAAACGTGCTTATTCATTAAACTCTGGATTTTTAACATGAATCCAATACCTCTCATAGCGAGAGGTAAAAATGAAGTAAAACATGAAAAATATGAGTGTATTTTTATTTCCAGAAGCAAAGTTTCTTTTTCTTACAAGTAGTTTACTCATTTTTCATTTTGATTGTATTTTTGCTACCATACTTTGCTGTAAGAGTAGCTAGTAGCCCTGATCACATAACTTTGTTGTTTGTTATTGTTATGTGATCAGGGGTAGTAGGTACCTCTTAGAATTGAGATAAAATAATATACTGATGTCGATGTCCAAACCAGATAGCCATATTTTATTGTAACAGCCCCTGTTTATGACAGATTTCAATAAAGAATAGGTGATATATTTTGCCTTAAAACAGTTACAAACCTAGACTTCAAGTCTCAAGGGTACTTCTGTATGGAAATGGAAAGTGCATCTTCCGGGAATTTTGGGGACAGGGAGCCAACCCTAAACCTAAATTATTCTATCTATAGAACCTCTTATTATGTATATCGTTTTGAATAAGATATCCCACGGGCAAAGTATAATTAAACACATTTTCTTTGTATTAATAAATGGTGGATGAAAAATTAAAAAGCAATACCTATCCAAAATTAGCATTTCCTTTCACAGTTAGATTCTTTGGTTCAAATATCAGATTAGAGATAACAGTTGAAATACAAAAAAAAATCCACTTTCGTCATTGATAGCTTAGGAAATCTATGATTACTAAATGCAATATGCACTGACATACAATTGCCATATGCATTTATATTGCAGTGTAATATCTTATGAAACTGCCAGTTACAATTATAAGCCTCAACCAAATATGGTTCATGATTTCTCTATAGATGAAATCGACTAACTAGAAAATAATGTTACCGAGAAAACTAATTATATTTATTTAACCAAACCTAATTCACTGCACGCATTATAATTTAAGAATAATTTTAAATTTTGTATGATATAGTATATTTTTACCTCTCGCTAAGAAAGGTATTGGAATCATGCTAAAAATCGCATATTCAAATTTTAGTGGATAAGCACGTTTTAAGGTCCATATAATCCGATTATAACATTTTTACGATGATGTCCATGTGTGTGGATGTGGGATGTTGGAACCACGGTTTCTCAAATACTATAACTCAAAAAATATTTAACTACAGTTTCTTCTATCTGACATTCCTGGGAAAAGCTGATTAGATTTTGGTACCAATTGGACAACCGGAAGTAATACTTCCTTTAAAAAAATCTTCTAAATATTATTTTTTGAAAAATTCTGTTATTACTAATACTAAAGAATATAAAAATCTCTATCCGACACGTTTAAAATTTTTATTATATCTTCTATAGAGTTAAAGATAGAGACATATAAATAAAATGTTTGTAATTGACAGATAAAAGTGAGTGTCAAAAAGCCAGAGACATTATTTTATTATTAATTAAATATTTATAATTATAGGTACATATATTACATATACCCTTCAGAAATACCGCCAATCTCATCAATGAATTGTAAGAATCTCGAACATTAGAAGAATAGAATGAATTAAAAAATAAAAAATCTGATGTGGCCAACACAAAACCTCCCGCTATTTAATTTTTATTAATTAAAATACATACCTACCTACGTATTTACTAACGCTGCAAACTGTTCCATTGCAGAAAACTATTGCTTTATTTACTATTTTCTTTTTAAAATGTCACTATTATTAATTTGAAGTGGTTAGTTTTTTGACAGTGACATTTACTGTCAGTTACATTCATTTGAAATATGAACTGTGTAACAAAGGAATTGCGTTTATCTTAGGCTTCGGGACTAATAAAAAAAATATTTTTAAATTTATCTGTAAAATATATAGAAAAATTATTAATGTATTCCTGTAGAAAATTAATTCATCTTTAATTTTCATAACGACAAAATCCAAAAAAATGGCATTTAATGGTATTTTTTGAAGAAAAACCATTATGAGCTTCAGGTAAAGTGCCATTTCTGGTTATCCCATTTACACCAAAATCTAATGGCTTCTTTTCATATTAGAATAGGATATAAATACAAGGTTTCAGAATTTTCTGAATGATAGTATTTAAGTTAGAGCGAAGACAAAATCCCTACACATACACACACACACATCCATACACACACACATACATACACACACATACATACACACACATACATACCCACAGACATCATCGTGAAAATGTTAAATTTGGATTCTAGGGACCTTAAAACGTGGTCATTTACTAAAATTTCGATATGTGATTTTTAGTACGATCCCTATACCTCTCTTACCAAGGGTAGCGGGAGGTAAAAAAATATATAGAGAAGATACGAGTATGAGTTTTCGTGTGTATCAGAAATGTCAAATATGTACAATACTTATACAGTCTAATATGGAAATGGAGAGAGGTATTGTGCTGGCCACAACAGATTTTTAAATTTAATACTTCAGAGTTCAGAGGCATATAAAAGTTCTTGTAACAGTCCTCGTAAAACATTTTTGTAAGCAAAATTATTTGAGGTTTGAGATGTTAAAGTTTGCTGCACTCTTTGGCTGGTAGTGCGAGCTCGGTTTTAACTAAAACGCTGTTTTAAGAAATGTCAAATTCAAATTTCAATATTTAATTTCATCCTTATGTTTAAAGAATGATTTTTTTAAAATATTTGTTTGAATACAAACTATGTTCTGCTTAAAAAAATATTTTGATAAATTTGATATTATTTATTTTTGTTATTAAATAATGAAATTTGGCATTTCTTAAAACAGCGTTTTAGTTAAAACCGTGCTCGCACTACCAGCCTTTGTATATACACCTCTTTGTCTGAAATGCTTCATCAGAATTTTTTCCATTATTTTATTACTCTCACCCTTGCAATTCATTCTCATTTTTCACTACTTTTGGCTTTTTTCTGGCATAAGGTATAACCTAAAAGTCCTCCATGAATTGCGGTTAAACCACTTCCAACTTCCAGCGATCGTTATCTAAACGACGCATTTCGCATAAATTGGACATAACCCAGTGAGTAATTCTGAGATAATTCCGCATCAATCTTCTCCATGTGATAACTGCTCATGGTGAATGTCCTCTCCACCGGAGGCGGAAGTTGCCTTGACATAGTGTCCAACGGCGAACCAACGACTTTTGTTTTGTACTTGTTTTGTTTCGAAGAAATGTTTACAAGTTATATGCTTTCAGTTGAGGATATTTATGATACGATTGTAGCACGTTGCGCGAGTGTTTGTTAAAATTGGATTTGTTGGCTAATATGGAGTTTTTATATTTTGGTGTAGGAGAGTTCTTTGAGTAATGTAATAAATATGAATATATAAATATAGAAGACATTGTTTTGCTTTTCGTATTAACAGATATTTATAAATAAATTAGTTTTATTTTAGAATAATACAAATCGTTCTCCTTCATTCATTATACACCTGCAAAATTAGGGGAACGTCAATAAAAGTTCTGTCTTTTATATTTGCCTCTTAATTCATGTTCAACAAATAACAAATGACGATTTGCACCTAAATAATAGCTTTGTTCGATGACATGTACTAGGCCGCCCTAGTATTAACTTTCTTACAGTAACATGTTTTATGAGAAACGGGCAGCTTCTGGCAGGCTGTTCGATGACAAAAATTTTAAGAACTAGTGCTCACGTTTCTGACCTGACTCGCGAGGTGGTGTAGAAAGTGCAGACTAGGAGTGGGGGTAGCAAAATGTTGTTCGGTAGACATTTTAATTCTATCCTATCTACATATCTGTTTATTAACCTAAAATTTTACACATTGAGAAATTAAAATAATGGATTCAGATATAGTATATCTCTTTGTTTTGTTATATAAAGAATTAATTAATATATGTCTCTGAATCTGATGAAGAATCAAGTGATGATTGATGTTCGTCAGAATCGTTTATTAGTTCAAACACTATGCTCTTTAAAACAAACATTTCTGCAGTCACTTCTTTGCAGCTTTATGATATGACTGTGTTTATAAATAACCTAACCTTTTACACCTTTGGCTACGATTGGCTTGATTACTCACAGCTGAGCAAACTTGCCCAAATATACACTAGTGTGTTTTATGAAACCACAAGAATTAGACTGTACTAGTGTACACTACACTGCACTGCACTTTTCTGCTCTGCACTTCAAGCACTTCTCATCGAACAGAGCTATAGTCACCTAATAATGATGATCATTTATCAAGGTGTTACATATTGCTCGGATTTTAGTTCTGTTGAATACGGGTGTTTAATTTGTGTTCACCATAGAGCAAGGGTTTACAATCATTTCAGTTTTTGTTGTTGTTTCAATAAGTACTAGTGATGTACTAACTAAAGCGTAGATTACACGATAAAGTTTTTATTTTCAAGTGACTTAAAAAGTGTAAGTATTAATAAGTAACCTTACAAATTTATTTACACGATCAAGTTTTGCTTGAATTAAAATATCCAAGTGTCAAAATTTAAGTATTTTTCGTATATAGCCATCTAGATTTCAATTACTTCTCTACCCCATTTTGCCATTTTTTAGTTTAATATTGATCACTTATAACACTACTTGAATACATCAAAAATATAAACACAAATGACATTTGATATTTACTTGACTTATAGGGACTTTTAAGAAAAAGTAGCGCAAGTTCCAGTTTTTCTTTAAAAGTTTTTCGTGAAAAGTCTCTTCAGTTGTCTCTCTTGCACTCATGTCATTGTGAGAAAGAGAAAACTTTTCAAGTCACTTGAAAAGAAAAACTTTATCGTGTAATTCACGCTTAAGGTTTTGGTCGACTAACCGATTACTAGCTATTCGGCCATTTTAGAAGTCGATTAGTCGGCCCGACCAACTAATTTCAGGCATCACTGAAATCTGTTCTTCACCGATATTCATCATAATCAGCCCTTGATTAATAAATAATGAAATAATTATATTTTAATAACATGCAATTTTTCCTATATACAATTCTTAAAAGGAAAATTCTCATCTTTTTTGTTTCGTTGTAGTTTTTTTTTTATAAATAATGGATAATTTAGCTTTTTAATTAGTCTTTGCAATGTGAACTTGCCGCTACCAAATTCAGTCAAATATTTTTTTGTGTTCCACTAATTTTGTCGGTGCGTGTGGTTTAGAAAAACTATGATTTTTAAACATTCCCCGGAAAAAGGCGGATTTTTTCAATATACGAAATTTTGTTTTGTTAACCCAGGATCAAGAATACCTGAATGATTATATGTAATCATGTCCTTAAAGACTATAATACATAATACTCTTTAACCGTTTATACAGTTACCAGTTCACATATTACACACGTTTACGTACATAAATACATATAAGATATAAACGTGTATCATTATTTATTATGGACCTACTTACATATATGAGGATAATATTCATGGATATTTCTTACTTTTTTTTCATATACATTATAATTTTAGTTGCTTTTTAATGAAAAATATTAAATACTCTGAATATAGAGTTAAAAATAACATCCGATTTTTTATAAAAGTAAAAATGTTTTGTATACTAATCAAAAAGTTTATTGTAAAAAAATAGATGTATGTTACATACATTATAATTTTAGTTGCTTTTTAATGAAAATATTAAATACTCTGAATATAGAGTTAAAAATAACATATCGGATTTTTTATAAAAGTAAAAATGTTTTGTATACTAATCAAAAAGTTTATTGTAAAAAAATAGATGTATGTTAGAGTAAATGTAGATAGTGGGATGATGCACATTGCCCGACAAATGTAAAGATTTGCTTAAAATTGTTTTCGCTTGCAATTCAATCTAAATGTAGGAACAATAACCTCAGCTATCGCACAAAACTCACCCCGAGTTTTCCAAGAGTCCAGAGGTCCTAGCAAATCTAGAGTAGTTAAAATCTTTGGCAATGGTTTACATTAGAGCAATCTTGACTACACTGTTTAACTTTTTCCAGTTTTGTACTTCTAATGATGAGAACTTTAGTTTTTATTAAAATTAATTTCAGGTTAATTCTGGATTTTTGCAGCATATAAATTATGAAATTAAATTAAGCCACTAAATTAAGAAACTAAACTAAAATAACGTCGTTTATGCAGTAAATTAAAATTCAGAATCATATGTTTGACATTTCGTATAATCTAACTTTTCTAGGTGAAATTACGATAGATTATATTTATACAGGATAACAAAATAAAGGTAAACAATTTGTTGAATAATTCCAATTAGTATTTCGTCGCTCTTTTCTGCAGAAACTTTGTTATCATCGTACATTTTCATAGGTTAGGTGCGAAAATCTGTCATACGTGCGCGAACGACGCAGGCGCAATACTAAGAAATTATAAAATTAAACTAAAAGTTGAAAATAACCAACTTCTTAATTTAGTTTCATTAGTTTAATTCTTCAGTTCAGTTGCATATATGTTGTCATTGATAACAATGCAGCATAAGTGGTAATTTTATTAGTTTCAATTAAAACATCTATTTTATTTTTAATTTAAATGATCACCAAGAAAAACCGACTGTAAATTATTTTCCAAGAAATCTTACAACGCTTCATACGATTTTTATAGTAAAATTCTTACGCCTCCAACACTTAATCACTTAGCGAAGGCGGAAAGTAAAATTCGTTATTAAAATAAATGGAATTCCACTTTCGTAGGAGTAAAATATATAAACTGGTAAATTGAAGAGGCCAAAAGTAAAAGCAAAAGGCATTGGTATAAAAATAGACTTTTCATTATGTTCCGACTTTGCTAATCTTCTTTTCTAGTCTTTGCGAACGCAACAGTTTTAATTTGATATGGTTACATTGAACTAAATCTGAAAAGCTCCTTTCTTTAAGAAAAGGATAATAAGGAAAAAGGATAAATTTAAAACAAATAAAATTGGATTAAGATTTTGTACTCCTTTGTTAATGTTATTCTTTGTGCAGTTACAAATAAAAGAAATGCTTGACGAATAAAGTTCATTATATTTTTCACTCTTTTATAAATTGCTTCTCATATAAAAATTTCCAGTAGTTTTTATTACTTTTACACAAAGATGTACAAGTAAATAGCGGCAGGTGTAAGGTTGGAAGCATGGGAGGCGTATTCTAAAGTGGTGACATTGTTCTTAACATGGTAATTTTTACCTCTCGCTAAGAGAGGTATTGGCTTCATTTTTCGGAGAATCAAAAGTATGGTTTAAACTTTAAAGCTTGTGTTAATTTGCAAATTATTTTATTGGTGGGATGGAGCGTATGTACATATTTATTATATATAATGTAAAAAAATTGCATAATTAGAGATGAATTATTAAAAAATATTATATAATACCTTTTTTGTAATTCAGTGGCGTATTTTTAAATAATAGTATATTACATCCGAGGTGGGAGATGTTTCATTACAGCCGAGGGCTTATGTATATTACCGAGAGGTGAAGCCTCGAGGTGAGATAATGCGCGAGGCTGTTATGAAACTCCCATCCTCATTTTAAATCAATAATTTTCAAAATAAATCAATGAATTATAACCTTTAATTTTATTAATATTTTGACAGCTGTCTTAAAATTTGTTTAGCCTACTTAATTATGGGGATCTACGCACGATTTAAAATATACTGGTTGTGCCACTCTGCACAAAACGAGGGTCCAAAGCGATACGTGTTTCCTCGTTTTTTCCGCTAGAGGCGCAACGTGAGAACGACCCAACTGACACCTGTCATTTGCACGTCATTTTGAAAATATTACATGTTATATCTTATAGAAAGGTAAATAAAACAGGTTTTGAAGTACATATTCGTATTACATATAATGTAATATAAATATTTTGTTGAAAGATATTGCAATTAATGCAAAATGAAAAGAAAATTAAATAGAACATGTTTCATTCCTGATGTGAAACGGGTGGTTGGGTCGTTCTCAAGTAGCGCATCTAGCGGATTATTCAAGGAAACACATATCAAGGGGACCATCAGAAACAATGAAAAACATTGCTAGGCAACCCCTACATAAACTTTTCAAACCCAAGAGATGGAAGTGAAATCTGTTATTTCCAACCCAAGAGATTGTTTTTAAAGTTAGGAATGACGTATTTTCCAACCTCCAAAAAGTTAGGAATCTGTATATTACTATAATGATTGTGAATAAATAATATTTCATTTGTGCAATTTGTATTGTCTTTCATTAATTGTTTATCAAATTTTGTTTAGTTTTCACATATGAATTCAAATTTCGCGGGCATCATTTGGCAGAATATGGCGGAGCTAGCTCTTTTGGTCACAGTATGTATATGCCATCACTATAATACTATTTATCTCTCTTTTAGCGTAAATAACTGTTAAAGAATATTTTAGAATTGTAGAATTATACCAAATTATTATTAAGTTCTGTTATTTATATTATCCTGTACAATGTACAAACGAAATATAATAATGAATTTAAGCTAAAAATAACAATGAAATTTGACAGCATACCCAATTTGAAGGACCCCTCTAACACAATTTTCTCAAACTGTATTGCATTTGCTCATTTGATATCCTCGTAAAGTAGGTATATTAATGGAAGTAAATTGAATTACCAATGAGGTCAGACTCGTTTTTAATATTTTTCTATATAATTTATCATTAATTTCAGTGCGAATTTTGCCTTTAAAAAGTGAAGTATAATAATTGAACTGCAATTGTGTTATTACTGCAGAGTACCTATAATTAATAATTAATTTTATCCCAGCAAAAACGACTGGAAACCTGCGCGAAACAATTTCTTTTTCAGGCCGTGAATGAAACGTATTAAATTTTCAATTGAAATTTAATACATACTCTAAAAATTAATTAGTGTTTCATAATATATAGACGAGTGATTTTGATCGTACGCAATAAAATATTTGTTGGACTTACTTATATCTATTGCGATTCAAACTGAGGAGTAGAAACAACCTTTGTCCATTTTTACCTCTCGCTAAGAGAGGTATTGGATTCGTGCTAAAAATCACATCTCCAGATTTAAGTGAATAAGCACGATTTAAGGTCCATATAAACCGATTTTAACATTTTTGCGATGATGTCTGTGTGTGTGTGTGTGTGTGTGTGTGTGTGTGTGTGTGTGTGTGTGTGTGTGTGGATGTGTGTATGTGTGTATGTATGTGTGGATGATGGAGGGACACGATTACTCAAAAACTATACGACATAAGACCTGTTTAACTATGAATTCCTCAATCTGACATTCCTGGGAAGAGCTGAAAAGGTTTTAGTAACAATTGAACAACCGGAAGTAGTAATTCTTCTAAATATTATTTTTTGAAAATTTTTGATATTACGCCTTTTGAAGAACAAAACTCTACATCTAATACATTTAAATTTTTTATTATATCTTCTATAAATTTAGAGATAAAGACGCTATAATATATAGAACATCGGGATATAATAAGTAGAGTTGGCGGAACTACACTAAGGAAACCAGTTGTCAAATTCAAATGTTTATAACATAATTTGTAAATGACAGATATCAGTGTCAAAAATCAAAAGTTTAGTTACATTTTGAAAGCTTTTTCTGGGAAGTAAATTTAATCTTTCTTATGGTTTTATTAATTAAATATTTAAAATTATAGGTAACCTGCATCCATTAGAAATACCGCCAATCTTGTTAATGAATTGGAAGAATCTCTGACATAAGAACTTCCTCATACAATGGAAAATAGATATAATTAGAATTGTATGTGTACAGAAGACATGTTAAATACAATAAAAAATACAATATTTGGGTAAAGTTCTGTAATTTTTTTGTTATAAAACGACGGTTCGATAGCGAAGTGCAATACATTACTTATATAACATAAAATGGAAATGGCGAGAGGTCTTGTGCTGGCCACAACAGATTTTTATTTTTTTTTGAGATAATCAGAAATCTACTTTCTAGGTTCCTTACTTACTTACGATACTTTTCACGAAAAACAGTTTTGTCCATGAAATAATATGTACAGTGGCGGACAAAACTATGGAAACTTTTAAATATTTCATTTTTCAAAATTATGTTTATAGTTCTCGCAAATCTGAATATTATTTTCTAAACTCAGTATATCAAAGAACAAATTCATAAGAAATCTTTTGATATTGGCTGTACGATTTAAGTGAAATAGCATATACTTGTTTTTTTCGGTGGACAAAAGTATGGAAACATATTAATAATATGATTTTAATTCTTTTTCTCAATTGTATTTTGTCATTTATTTAGTAAGTTGGTGTTAAGATGGGAAAAAATAAATATTTTTCGCACGACTTACAAAAAAAGGTAGTACAGGCCCGTAAAGATGGTGTGAAACAGTGCAATATTTCAAAAACTTTAAAAATCAGTAAAAGTGGCGTTATAAAGATTTTTTTTTTAAATCTTAATATGGAAGTGTTAAACTAATATAAACGTCGGTCGTCCAAAAAACCATTGCTAGAATTAACAAAAACTATTCGGCGTCTATCCGTCAGTGATCTTACTTTATCATCAAGTGAACTTTATTCAAAAATTCGGGAACAATTTGATGTTGTTTTGACTGATCGCACTGTAATACGATGGCTACGTGATGTAGGATTACTAGGAAAAATAGCCGTTAAGAAACCTCTACTATCAAAGGAAAACAGGAGGGTCAGAATTGCAGTTACTGAGGAACATTCATCGTGGACGAGTGAAAAATAGAATACTGTCCTTTAATTATACCTCTTGCCTACTGGATGTCTAACATATTGATTCTCGTCGGAATAAAATATTTTGAACTTGCTTTCATCGCTCCAAAGGACAGTATTCAATTCTTCACTTGTCCATGCCGAGTGTTTCTCAGCAAATGCAATTCGGGCCCTCCTATTTTTCTTTGATAGTAGAGGTTTCTTACTGGCTACTTTTCCTAGTAATTCTACATCACATAGCCGTCGTATCACAGTGCGATCACTAAAATTAACATCAAATTGTTCCCGTATTTTTGAACAAAGTGGTTTTTAAAGTTTTTGAAATATTGCACTGTTTCACACCATCTCTATGGAGCTGTATTATCTTTTTTTCGTAAGTCGTGCGAAAAATATTTATACTTTCCCATCTTAACATCAACTTACTAAATAAATGACAAAATACAACTGAAAAAAAGACAATTAAAATCATATTATTAATATGTTTCCATACTTTTGTCCACCGAAAAAACTAATATATGCTATTTCACTTAAATCGTACAGCCAATATCAAAAGATTTCTTGTGAATTTATTCTTCGATATACTGACTTTACAACATAAGATTCTAAATTGCGAGAACTATGAACATACTTTTGTCCACCACTGTATGTATGTAGCTATATGTAACTCATATTTACAATATTTAGACTACGGTTAATTTTGCCAAGGGCTCTTCAATTTTAAATGTACAAATCAATAAAAAATATACGTATACTTATGTCTCTAATACCTCCCTATCTCTTTTTCATTCAAATACGGATTTAAGTATGTATATTATATTTCAAATTATTAGACATGAAATTTCATTTTCTTTTGATGTATTTCAAAGGCTTTTTATGAATGAAATCGACCACAGTAATCTCTGAGATGTAAAAAATAACAAAAATACGAATATATTGGTAAAAGGTGACACTACCATGATTTAATATATTCTTAGTGGTTGTGTCACTCACCTTGAAACACGTGTTCAAAGTGATACGTGTTTCCTTGTTTTTCCACTAGAGGCGCAATGTAATACCCGTATCACACTACGGGTTTTGAAGCGGTTGGCGGGTGCAGATGCGGGTGACTCCTCGACCAATAGGAGCGCGGCGACAAACGGCTGTGGTTGCGGGTAACGTAATAAGCGACATGCTATTTTTTTTTAACAGAGCCCTATACTGCCACGTTACTGTCTTGGTTTGACATGTGCTATAGTTTTCGTCTGTGTCGGTGCAGCATTTTTCTGTTATTTTGGATTTGTTGACTTGAGGCGAAAATGACTGCTAACAAAAAAGACAAGAATTTGTTTTTTTTTTTTAGAAAAGGAAATTTTAGTCCTAGATTTAACTGAGACACGGCCCATGTAATCTCCTATGTTTTCTCTTAACATATCACTTCTTCGGAGGAACATTGACGCAAGTGTAGGTAAAAAAGATACATATTACAATTATGTCGTTGTTCCACCGGATAAAAAAGCAGTATTTTATACTGTTGTATTTATTTTAAAAAGACAAAATTTACATATGCGTCATTGTTCCTCCGGAGAAGCGATATCCATTGTTTTTTCATGAGTTTACCGCCGTCTCGAACTGTTGTCGTTTTCGATTAAACGTTAAGATAAATAAACAATGGCGGAATGAGAGCAGCATCCGCACCGCACAGTATGATTGCAAAAACTGCCACTCGCACCCGTACCCGCTCCCGCCAACCGCTTCGAAACCCGCTTGTGTGACACGGGGTTAATAACAACCCGACTGCTACTCGTTACTTGAAATAAAACTTTCACTCATCAATTTATAAACCAATCTAAATTCAGGATACTATTTAGATACCAAGTTATATTTCGACGAAAAACCAGAAAAAAAATCGCATCCTTTAAGCTAATAAGATGCTGTATTTTTACAAATGAGTTTGACTAAGAGATTTTTTTGCACTAATTTTCTTAGCAAGAGGTATTGGACTCATGCTAAAAATTTCATATCCGCAGATTTTAGTGAATAAGCTCGATTTAAGGACCCTAAAATCCGATTTTAACATTTTTACGATGATCTGCGTATATATATACAGCAATAATTTCTTGTATATTAATTATATTACTTAGAATTGAAGTTTCATTATCTTCAATAATTACTTCAGTATCGGTATTCGCCATAATTCAATAAATGATCGGATTTCTTATCCCACTTCTGATAATTGTAATACAAATAAAATTGAAAGACGTAATTCAAAATGTGTTTATTTTTCAGTAACATAATCAATTGACATATAAATATTAACTATGACTATTTAAATTCACGAAATACTATACTATAATTACATAATTCACAAACTACTACAATATATATGTGTATGTTGGAAGGACAATTCCTAAAAAACCACTTAACTAAATTTCTCAATCTGACATTCATAGGAAGAGATAAAATGGTTTTGGTAACAACGGGAAATAGCAATTTCTTAAAAACATTTTTCTAAATATTATTTAGATAGAGATAAAGAGACTAGAATAATCGGATGTAATAAATCACATAGGCTAAACTACACCAAACCAGTTGACAAATTCAAATTTTTGTAACATAGTTTGTAAATGACAAATAAATGTCAGAGTTAAAATTCAACAGTTTTACTGACATTCTTTAAACTTTTTCTGGGAAGTACATTTAATTTTTCTGATTGTTTTACTAATTCATTATTTAAAATTATAGGTAAAATGCATATATGTATCCATAAGAAATACCGCCAATCTTGTTAATAAATTGGAAGAATCTCTGACCTTTAGGAATTTCCTCATACAATGAAAAAATAGATATAATTTGAATAGTATGTATGCACAAGATATGTTAAATACAATAAAAACAATATTTGGGTAAATTTCTGTAATTTTTTTATTATAAAACGACTTTTCGACAGCGAAGTCCAATACAATACTTATATAACATAAAATGGAAATGGCGAGAGGCTTTATGCTGGCCACAACAGATTTTTATTTTGGAAATAGTCATCCGAATACCATTCATGATTAAATTTTATCCCAGCAAAATTTTCCGATTGCTTTCCTTAAGCCTGTTGCTAATTTCTGACATTGATCAGAAATCACTCGATTGACATCTCATGATTTTTTTGTCAACGCTATTCGATAAATTTTCCGGCAAAAATTTTCCGCTTATTATATATGATTAAATTGTCATTCGAAAAAGAAATCTTTGTATTTCTCTCACAGAAAGAGACTTATTCTCGGACTGAGGAGAATTTATAGTTTGGTTTCCCGAAAGAGACAAGCGACAGTGAGTGATTCGTTGCACCAGCCCGATATATCGTCTTCAGCGAGGCATATTTTCCTCGGCTGTTACAGCTACAGTTACGCACTTGCCAGTCCAGTCAGGAACTTGCTAAATTACTCCACAGACATAACTCACTCATAACCACATACGCAAGGATGACAACATTATCGTTAACATGTTTGGTTATGACACACCAAGAATTGTTACACTTATTTAAGAGGTTTATAAGTAGATTATTTTATGAAAAATAAAATAAAAATGGGACTTATTAATTAAAAAATTTGTTGTGACCAGCACAAGACCTCTCGTCATTTTAAGCTACATAAGTACCTACATATTGTATTTAAAATTTCAGGTACACACACGAAAATTGAGATTTATTTTTTTCCGGCTTCCCTGTAAATTTGGCAACATTGCAGGCTATGTCACATTAATTTCTCATCTTCCCTCCATCCACTGTTAAAACTTCAAAATAATTAGGCAAACCATTCGGCAGTAGCCTTTGATTGAAGTTAACTTCTTTTTCGTACTCCGCCGGAATTATGTCAAACTTAAAAAATCCGCTACAGAAATGTACGAATTGTTGAAGAATGTTTATGGTGATGAGGGTCTATCTAGTACTCAAGTTTTCGAGCAGTTTAAAAGATTTAAAGAAGGAAGAAAGGAGATCGAAGACGATTAGCGCCTCGGCCGTGTACTGACATTTTTACCTCTCGCTAAGAGAGGTATTGGATTCATGCTAAAATTCGCATATCCAGATTTTATTGAATAAACACGATTTAAGGTCCCTAGAATCCGATTTTATCATTTTTAAAATGATGTCTCTGTGTGTGTGGATGTGTGTGTATGTATGGATGTTGGAGGGACGATTCATCAAAAACTATAAGACTTAAATAATATTTAACTGTAGTTTCCTCAATCTGACATTCCTGAGAAGAGCTGAAAAGGTTTTGGTCACAATTGAACAACCGGAAGTAGTAGTTTCTTAGAAAAATTCTTCTAAATATAATTTTTTGGGAGTTTTTTTTATTAAATATTGAAGAACATAAAATTCTCCATCTAATACACTTAAAATTTGTATTATATCTTACATAGTTTTAGAGATAAAGACACTATAATTTATAGAGTATTCTAATCGCAGAGGCTAAGGCACTAAGGAAACCAGTTGACAAATTCCAATGTTTATAACATAGTTTGTAAATGACACATGTCATTGTCAAAAATCAACAGTTTTAGTGACATTCTGATAGCTTTTTCTGGGAAGTATATTTAATCTTTCTTATTGTTTTATTAATTAAATTTTTGAAATTATAGGTAAAATGCATATATCCATCAGAAATACCGCCAATCTGGTTAATGAATTGGAAGAATCTCTGACATTTAGAAACTGCCTCATACAATGAAAAATAGATATAATTAGTATTATATGTATGCAGAAGACATGTTAAATACAATAAAAAACAATATTTGGGTAAAGTTCTATAATATTTTGTTATAAAACGACGGTTCGAAAGCGAAGTGCAATACAATACTTATATAGCCTAATATGGATATAATAATAATAATAATAATAATAATAATAATAAATAACTTTATTGACAAACGTCAAAGGCGAGGTTCAGCCAAGGCTGTTCTGCCACCTAACCCAAAAATTACAAAAATATTCCAAAAAAATTATAAAACAAAGATTCAAATATTCATGGCGAGAGGTCTTGTGCTGGCCATAACAGATTTTTTTTTTCGAAATGCGAGTAATTCACATGGATTGGGTGCCTGAGGGGCATTTCGTTAACCAAGCATATTATAAGAAGGTTTTGATAACCCTTCATGCACAGGTGAGAAGAAAAAGGGCTGAAATGTGAGAAAACAGCTCATGGATTCTCCATGAAGACAACGCGCCGGAACAAAACGTCCAAAAATAATACTACTTCTGGTTGTCCAATTGTTACTAAAACCTTTTCAGCTCTTCCCATTAATGTCAGATTAGAAAATACATAGTTAAATTGGAATTTGAGAAACCGTCTCTACAACATCCACACATAAACACACACATCATTGCAAAAATGTTAAAATCTGATTCTAATGACCTTAAATCGTTTTTTTTTTTCATTGAAATCTGGATATGCGATTTTTAACATGAATCCAATACCTCTCGTAGTTTCACAAATTTTAGCAAGGTTTTTATTGCAATTTCGGCTGTTAGGCCATCATCAGAACCCGCGAATAATTATAAAGAAAATCATGAATGAAAAGTGTAATAATTTCAAATATTTTTATGAATATATGCATGAGATAAATATTTATTTCATAAAAAGAAAATCAATATTTTATTTTGGGATACTCCATTACCATATAAATAATAAATTCATGAGGTAGAACTATATCAAAAAATAGATACTGCTAAAAATAAAAATCTCAGTTATATGAATGGAACAGACAGCAAGCAATAAATTTTGATCGTTTTATTTTTTTAAAAGCAATATCACAGAATAATGAAAAATTAAATTACATTTGAACGTGTATTGCCAGTTGCACAATGTATCATTTTTATCCTCATTTCACAGTAAATTATCAAAGAGTTTCGTTTAATTTTTCTTTAAAGTGCGCTTGTTTATAGTTTCCAATTTACTTTTTTGTAAACATTTTAAAAATAGTTTCCAATTTTGTTTAACTTCATAATTTAATTTCTTGTTTAAATACGTTCAGCGTTCTTGTCAAATAATATTTATTTTATTTACTTTGTAAATTGCGTGAAAAATATATTTGGCACTGCTCTACAGAAGTTTGTATCTCTTTCTAAATGATCTGCAAAAAACTGGCGCGTTCATTTACACCTGTGGATTCTACGACTCGTGCCAATATTAAATTGCCGATTCCGATAAATTCATTGACTTCAAACAAGATTTACAACAAAACTAGTTTCCAAAAACCGACTGGCAGCTAGACAACAACTTGGTTCTTACTGTAATAAATAAACCGTTTCGAAAAATGCTTTAGGTGAGAGGAAAATTGTTCTACTGCGAGTATTACTATCTGTACTCTAAACATATTTGATTCTTGAATACAAAATATTAAGATGATCAGTAATTTTATTCAATTTTATTCATTTCCTCACCTAAAAATGACGGAAGGTAAGTATTGTCTTTGGTTAAAATATTCTATGGTGAGTTTTTAGGGAATAAGCACGTTTTGTTTGTATGTGCATGTGTGTGTGTGTGTGTGTGTGTGTATATATATATATATATGGCAAAAATTACTCCTTCAATATTTTCAGTACTACAATTTTAAAAATTATAATTCTTTCGCAATCATGTTCTTTACATCCATATTAAGAGCTTATTAGATTTTGTTTATAATAATTTAACCGGAAGTACCTTTATTTCAAGTTCTTACCAGTTTTTCGTGGAAAAACGTAGTGAAATGTCATTTTTTGACATTTTCTATACGGTTTGATTATACCGTGAGTATTTTTTAACGTGAAACATTGGGTTTGTCATATCCATAGTTACGATTCGACATTTGATTGACAGCAATGTAATTGCGTGTCCCATTTAAAATGAAACATAGGGAACGAATTTGACATTTGATAAGACGTCAGTAGAGGTTAATTTTGTTTAAATAATTATACCTGCTTTCCAAATTAAATTTAGTGTACCTTGTGCTAGAGTGATTTTCTAACTTGGCCAAATTTCTTACAATATTTAAATATAATACTCTGTAAAATTCATTCCCTATGTTTTCAATGAGACAGGCAAATATATTACTGTCAATCATATGTCAAGTCGAAACTTATAGGAAAATTCAGCGGTTATCTGTCATATTGACAAGACGTCATTAGAGGTTAATTTTGTTTAAATAATTATACCTTTTTTCTAAAAATTAAATTTAGTTGCAAAAAAAATATTGTGTGCCCGAAATATATTTAGTGCTCTCGAGTGGTTTTCTCACTTAGCTAAATTTCTGACTTAGCTAACATCTGTCAAATTCGTTCCCTATGTTTCATTTTAAATGGGACACGCAAATACATTGCTGTCAATCAAATGTCAAATCGTAACCATGGACATGAAAACCCAATGTTTCACGTTAAAAAATACTCACGGTATATTTTCCTTTGCTGTAACCATGGAAACTGCTCATATATTCAAATAATTCTAATTGACAGATGTCAGTGTGAAGTGAAATTTACATGATATATGTTCGTTTTATAATTTTACTGAATATATAAAAAAAAAATTCAAGGAACTTTCGGTATGTTATTTGTACAAAATAGTATATTATGTAGGTACGTGCAACTGGCACAACCATTCCGGTCCGGCACAATACAACACACGAAATTAATACGAAAATTTAGTAGTCATTAGTTACTAATTATTTACCTATTTAAAAATTAGGAATTGTCAGTTAGGTATTGTTATAGTTTGTCTTTGTCTTTAAAAAAAAAACACAACCAAAACAATACCTAACCGACAATGTTTTTTTGGATAATTAATTAGTAAATAATGAGTATTAATTTTTATGATTTTGTGTGATTAAAAAAAAACTAAAACAATACCTAACTGCTTATAATAATCGGACGTTTTATTCGATTTGGATGAAATTTGGTATGACAGTTCATATGCTTATGTCATCTTTTAAGGTGATACTTGTTTAGTGAACCACTAGTGTATGAAACTTAGGTGTCCCAACATTAATTAGACCGTAACTTTTTAATGGCAACGCCGAAAACGAAATTATTTTTCTTCAGAAAGATACATTCAATAGTAAACTTTTCTCTCTCTGCGTAATTTGTGATATCTGTTACGGTTCACACAGAAAAAAATAAAATCTGAGTGTCTGCACTGCTAAATTTTTAATGACAGTAACGAGTTGTCAATCTTCACAACTTGTTTAGGAGTAGCTGAGATATGTAATCGTCTTATTTTAGAATATTGCGAAGAAATTTTTGACAACCCGTAAATCAATTGTTACTGTCATTAGAAATTCGTTGTTTGACATTTGGATAGACTGCTAGATTAAATTTATTTTAAAAATTTAGCAGTGCAAACACTTAGATTTTATTTCTTTGTGTGTGAACCGTAACAGATATCACAAATTACACAGAGAGAGAAAAGTTTACTATTGAATCTATCTTTCTGAGGAAAAATAATTTCACGTTATCGGCGTGGCCATTAAAAAGTTACGGTCTAATCAATGTTGGGACACCTAAGTTTCATACACTAGTGGTTCACTAATAATAACAAGTATCACCTTAAAAGATGATTTATAACCATATGAACTGTCATACCAAATTTCATCCAAATCGTATAAAGCGTTCTGTTATTACAAGCAATTTTTCTTTTTCGAAGAACTTTGAAGCAGAATTCTGGCTAAATGGTACACTTTCTGGTAGAAGCAAGTTTGGTTAAATCGTCTTATTTTAGCCTCAGGAATCTGTGGTCAAGCCATGTCCCCCTATTTAAGAGACACCCTGTATATAGAATTTACAGGATGTTATGACCACATCAGATTTTTTGTTATTTATTTGTTTCACTTATCAAAAATATCTCATATTACGTATCTATCTTTTAGTATAGGTTAAAAAAATATCTCAAATTTCCGAAAAAGGTTTGCTTAAGTTTGAAAAGGACTCTATTTGCTATATTTCTTAATGTATGGTTTATTTGTCAAACAATGACAACTGTCCAAGAAAAGACCGTATGCGAAATCCATGGTTTTAGTGAAAAAGAAGAGTTTAGATTAAAGAATGACAGTTCTAAGAGTTCTGAAATCTACTGATATACATACATCATACATCACAAAAATGTCTCCGTTTGAAAAATTGGATATCCAATATTATTAATAACAACTATTATTACTACTTATCATTAGATGATGTGATAAATTAACATTATAATTTGAACCGACTTTAGTTTAAAGATAATTAGAGTCATTTATGAATATTATATTTCTGATTAATGTAATATTATATTCATAGCGAACGGAACATTCTACTACATAAATATATGCAGTAAGCCAATAGTAATTTATATCTAAATAATATATAATAATTAGAAACCTACTTTTAAAACAAAAGTATAACCGATGAAACAACAATGCAAATTAATCTGAAATTGACATTTTTTACCTTAGTATTTTTTACCTTCCGCCTTTAGGTAAGGAAGGTATTGTCTTTGGTCAAAAAATTCAGTAGAGTTTTTAATGAATAAGCCCGTTTTAGGGTACCTAGAATTTGATTTTACTAGTTTCACGATGATGTCGATATGCGTGTGTGTGTATGTGTGTGCGTGCGTATGCGACAAAAAAAATTCCGACGATAACTCTAATATACTACAATAAATTCTAAAAATTACAATTCTTTCGTATTCCTCTCCTTTACATCTTTACGGAGCAGATTAGATTTTGATTATAATTGGTCAACCGGAAGTTCCCTTATTTGAAGTTCTTTACCTGCAGATTTTCTTAAAAAAAACGCAGTTAAATATCATTTTTTGATATTTTATATCAATATCAAAGATATCTTATTGTTTATGGGGTTATGGGGTTTTTCATATTCAATAGAATAAAGAGATTAACTTTCACAAATCAGCTAGCTTTGCTATAATCATGGAAACAATTGATATATTCAAATAATTCTAATTGATAGATGTCAGTGTGAAGTGCAATTTGCATAGTGTATGTTAGTGTTATAATTTGATTAGATATATAGAATCTTTTCCAATGAACTTTCGGTATGAAATTTGTAGAAAATAGTATGTGTGTTCGTGTTACAATTTTACTGGCTATAGGTATAGAATCTTTTCGCAGGATATTTTAGTATGGGATTTATACAAAATAGATAGAATTGACAGAAGGTAATGTGCTGGCCACATCAGATTTTTTTCTAATTGTTGCTAATTATAAAATCTGATTCCTTGTAATTTTGTAAATAAATGATCTCAAGAATATTCTTTTAATTTATTCCTGATACAGCATGTACAAAAATTTAAACTGTCTGTTAACTTAACTATCAGTTAAAACGAAAAATATAGCATCTATATTATAACATAAGTTGTAAAAAAATACTCATATGTCTATTTTTCGATGCGACATTTTTCATTTTAACCAACGGTTAAGTTAGAAACAGTTTCACCATAGAACACACTGGTATAAATTTCTTTTAAATATTTATTCAAACTTTTTATTAAAAACATACCCCTTGCTCATTTACCAACTTCTATTTCATTTTGTTTTACAAGTTAATTAAAATTTACATAGTAGAAAAAGTTTATTTTAGTTCCAACATACTATGTAGGTACTTTTGTAATTCATGTAAATATATTTAAGAACATTATTAGAGCAAAAGTTCTTTAAAAAAATAATTAGAGATTGTAAAAGATTAATGCCCATATTCACCAACATCAAATAAATCTTCGAATAGCTTATTCATTAAATAAGAGAAAAATATCGCATCGATACCATAACACAAATGAAAGTATTTATTCTAGCTGTCATATTTTGATGCGATATTTTTCTCTTATTCAAATAAGCTATTCAAAGATTTATTTGATGTTGGTGAATACGGACATAAATCATTTAAATAGATATCAAAAATAATAATGTATTTAATTTAAATAAAAATTAAGTGCTTTATCTATCCTTGCGGTTAAAGTAGTATTTTAACTACCCTTGCGGTTAAGTGCTACTTGATCTACTATTTTGAGAAGAAAAAAACCATA
The DNA here is from genome assembly GCA_943142095.1 of Ophonus ardosiacus. Classification (NCBI taxonomy): domain Eukaryota; kingdom Metazoa; phylum Arthropoda; class Insecta; order Coleoptera; family Carabidae; genus Ophonus; species Ophonus ardosiacus. The sequence goes on along the minus strand of OW964832.1, from coordinate 36,517,388 downwards.
TTATCTGCTATAAAAATATATCAGTTTTCATTATGTTAAACGCTTTTCAATAACTATTTATCCTAGTCTCCAATATTTGAACTTCGAAACTTTATAAACTCCTAACTTTCGCTACCCTAATTTCTAACTTTGAAATTAAAAGCTTTGTATATAAAATACATAATACCACAAATCGACTTCTAAAAGGATGACTTTAATTTCATTAACTTTAAATAATATTTACAAAATAACCCCACGTAACAAATTTTAGTTTATATAATATTTCACTAACCTATTGAATTTCATTTAGTAATAAGTTTTGTTATCTATAAAACTTACAAAAAACTGATTTGGGTGGTAAAAATTTCTGCATTCCACTTACTCAATTTCTATGTGAATGAAACAGGAATTGTATATTGAAATTTGTAAATAAGTGCCCTTAAGAGTACTAGAATGGGATATTAACTTTTTTTCGATGATGTATATGAATGTGTAATTGGATGTTTTTATGATAACTCGCTTACCATTTACCTATCAGAAAAAAATTGAATTTTTTTCTGTTTTCGCAGAAAATTTAAATAGATTTTGCTCTTTATTTGTGATATTAAAATATATTTTTTCAATGATCGAATTTTTAGGGTTTCCAAGGCAGTAGGCTTTTTTTACAAAATACTGTTAGGTAAGTAATGTAAATCACTTATCGATCAGGAGGCGGAGGCGATAAGTAAATAAAAACAACGATCAAATCGTACTTTAAAAATGACAACTAAAAATTTTGAAATGTTAAAATAATTTTCAAATCTTATTTTTGTAAATTTTGTGCGACAGTGGTGCAAAAATTGTAATAAAATTGCGGTCAGTAAGTGGTCTTCTACCAGTATCGGATGTATTAGAGATCTCGACTACTCAACTGGTAGATAGGAAGTAGTTAACTATTTACTGCCTTTAGGGCCTTTTTCATAATCATGCTCACTTTAAAACTTTAATTCAATTTACTTTAAAATTTTATCTTTATTTTAAAATGCTCACTAAAGTGTTAAAATTATTTTATAAAAACGAAAACAACTATAATTTGAATTTAAAGTGTTAAAGTGGAGATAAAGTTTATTATGAAAACTGCCCCGAATACTTAAATAACTATAAGAATAACATAAAAATATCCTAAAAATAATTAAAATTAGTAGTTTTGGATTTTTTGGTTTGGGTTTTGCAACAAGCGTCAAAATAAAACTTTGCTTTTTTAGTACTTACTAAATGTTCACTTCACTACTATTTATACTAAATTATATGTAAGTTCAAGGGTATTTATAATTATTATATTGTAGCAGTTTTTTGTACATTGTGCCCAGCGATTTTAACATTTTTACAATGATCTGTGTGTTGAAGGTTTGCATTCGTCCATTTTAAATCGTATTAAAAGGTTTTGCAAATACAATTTTCGGCTTAAAAACATACAATTTTCCTTCCAATTTTTATTCCTAAAAAACAATTTAGTGTCCCGAGATCTGTTATAGAAAATTTTCTTGTCAATTCAGCTTTTAATTTATGGAGTTAATTTATTACCTCTCGCTAAGAGAGGTATTGGATTCATGCTGAAATTCGCATATCCAGATTTTATTGAATAAGCACGATTTAAGGTCCCTAGAATCCGATTATAACATTTTTAAAATGATGTCTGTGTGTGTGTGTGTGTGTGTGTGTGTGTGTGTGTGTGTGGATTTGTGTGTGTGTATGATGTATGTGAGATTGTTGGAGGGACGGTTTCTCAAATTTTATACTACTAAAGAATAATTTAACTACGTATTCCTTAATCTGACATTAATGGGAAGAGCTGAAAAAATTTTGGAACAAAGCCGGAAGTAGTAATTTTTTTTAAAAAATCTTCTAAATATTATTTTTTGAAAGTTTATATTATTACAAATATTAAAAAATATAAAAATCTCTATCCAATATATTCAAAATTTTTATTTTATCTTCTATAGAGTTAGAGAAATATAAATATATAAAATAATATTTTGCAATGAATCTCACAGACCATGGGAAATAAGTGGAAAAATTAAGATGTGTGTAATTGACAGATAAATGACAGTGTCAAAAAATCAGAGACATTACTGAAAACTTTTTCTGGGAAGTACATTTAATATTTCTTATTTTATTATCAATTAAATATTTAAAATTATAGATACATATATTAGAAATACCGCCAATCTCGTCAATGAATTTAAAGAATCTTGAACTTTTAAGAGTATGTGGAAACTTATTTATAGAATGAATTTAAAAAATATAAAAATATATAAATAATAGATGTAATTAGAATTTTTTGTGTGTACCAGATCAGAAATGTTAAATACAATATGTACTTTTGTACTTATATATATGGAAATGGCAAGAGGTCTTGTGCTAGCCACAACAGATTTTTCAAAATAATTTAATACGAGGATAGGACAATTTAATTTACTTTCGGACAATAATATTAAATTTGTTTTTAAAAAATGATGAACTGGCGGGAATATAAGATTATTTTCAAATATTATTATTTGAGACCTGCTTTTAAATAAACCTAAATTTAATCATGTGTTAATAAACATACCACCCCCTCAATTAGATCATACAAACATTAAACATACCTCTTTCCAAAAACAACAACAAACTTCAAAACAAAGTTCAAACAAATATTCAAAACCCAATAATTCCGCATTCACTGCTCAATTTAATTTCCTCCTTCAGCAGGAACTCTGCTCAATTCCTGCGACCACCTTTCACGTCACGCTCACGCTCACCACGCTCCGCTCACGTGCCGCTTATGCTGCTATATGCGCTCGACAGCAGCGTCAGACACGCACTGATCGCGCAACGTGGTTGGCAACGCGCGTAGAGTTCAGGAGAATCTTCGACTCTTCTGTGTCTGACTGGAGGTGCAGGAGTTAGGCCAGGAGTTGAGGTGGAAGGCGTAGGTGTAATGCAGATGAGCGATGAGAATAGTTATTGCTGTTGGAAAAGGTGGTTAGTCGTGGGTGGATTTTTGTGGATAGGAAATTTAGCTGGCAGTAATTTCTGTGGTTAACAAACTCGTATACTAAGGCTGTGTCCGATGTTGTACTTTTATCACCCTAATTTTCTTTTGACAACTTGAGTTACAATGAAATTTTATCAAAATGTAATTTAAAATCACAGAATTCAAAACAATTTGTTCTTTATTTTCTATCTTGTGCACGTATTTCTATTTCTTCGTTATAACTATCAAAATATTCAATAAAATTGTACAATTTTCAGTTTGAAGTGTCAGCTGTAAAACTTTAGGAAATGCTTAACGATTTGGGCATCGGAAAACAGATACCTATACAGTGTCCCACACTCTATCTTCAGTGTGGCAGAGATAGCCAATGTTATTTTTATGGGGGTTTTTTGTACCATGTTGCCAATTTTTCAATGTAATGTAATATTGAAACATTTATAAATTTTCATTGCTATACCAAAATTAGTTAATTAGATACACTGAAAGTACACCAGTCATAAATACATTCAATGAAGTACCCAAAATATTTCATCTCGTTTTGGGCTTCTATTTTTCTCTTTCTATCTTGTAGATTTACAGCAGGTAAATATGGCAACATGGTACTCCATAAGACTCTATACTGAACATAGAGTGTGGGACACTAAATCGAGATAGGCAATGCTTAGCGCTTGGTGAAAACGAAATTTTGCTAGGTAATACCTATGTGATACACGTCGGGTACATAAGCATTACTTAAATTTTAGGAATCTGTGGTGAAATCGGCCAATAGACATCTTTCATTTATCCTTAGCTCAGTTTAAGGGTGTATTACATACAGATACGTAATGTCTTTCATGTTTTTTTTTTGTTTTTTATGTTTTCATGTTATCTGCTATTATTTTATATGTTGTGGATTGTGTGACTATGTTATTACTTATGTTGTTGTTAATCAGTGGAAGCCTTTAATTGGGCAACTGTTGGATTCCCAAATATTTCAAATAAATAAATAAAAAATATCTAAATCCTTAATTTATATGCCCTAAATCTAGTGATTATTTAGGATTTTAGGAATTAGATTTTAGAGTTTTGCAGGAGCACACTTCGCTTTGAAGTTGACGCGCACTAATTGAACAAATCATATTCGTTGCTATAATTTATGGAAAACATCAAATTTACTAAAGAATAGCTTCTTAGCTTCTATTTTATGAAATATAATATTAACATTTACTGTCAAGCATAAAATTGAATCGAATTGTATAATTCATTTTTGTTGTTCTAAAGTGTTGCCATACAAACCAATGGATATCACTAGTGAGCCAGTCGGAGTTGTATTTATGTGAAGAAGACCTAAATACTAAATGCCAAAATGCGACATCGGACACAGCCTAAGGAAAGGGTTCGGTTCAATTCATGCTACCGACAAAGATTAACCAGACTGATGTGAGAATAAATAAATATATCATCACGGCATATTACCCATTACTGGGTGTGCCAGTATCTACAACACATGTAGACATCGGAAATGATGACGATATATTTTACCGTGTGGGCGCTTACCAAGCGTCACCTCACTGGCACTCAAAGCTGGTGTGGAGAGTGCACCACCGGGATCATTTTTGTGTGATTAAAAGTCTGAATTGGCCGGGATCGAACCCGGGTCACCAGATTGGCAACCAGACACTATTCACACACGGCCACTCGACCCCAGACTGATGTGGCTTTGATTTAATCTGCCGCCATTTAAATATACATTTTGTAAATTACAATAATGTTTGAAAATACAAGGGACACTCAGTCACTTTAGAGTTATTCTTTTAATTTAACTAACATGGTTTGCGTAACTAGTCAAAGTTATTTTAATTATATGTAAATCAGTAAAGTTTATAAACAAAAATATTTTGAAATAAAAGGTTCCTGAATGTTTCGGAATTCAACTAATTGCCATGTGATTATTACAGTTAAGACTATTTGTAAGTCAAACAAATTAATTTATGTAACTTACCTGTTTATTAAATTATGTATATTTTAGTTTTCCCTGATGAAGTTAAGATATGTATAACGAAATATTGAAAATTTAAATAAAATTAACTACTTTATGGAATAACAACTATAAATTCCTTACTATCACCACCGAGATAATACATTTCACATATCAACAAGTACGACGTTACTTCCTCCCTACATTATTGAAAAATGAAAACGATTAATGTTTTCTTTTTACCTGTCACTAAGAGATTGGATTCATCCTAAAAATCGCATATCCAGATTTTAGCGAATAAGCACGTTTTAGGGTCCATAAAATCCGATTATAACATTTCTACGATGATGTCTGTGTGTGTGAGAGTGTCTGGAAGTTGGAAGGACGATTTCTCAAAAACTATAATATTTAAGACCTGTTTAGCTAGTATTCCTCAATCCTGATATTAGTAGGAAGTGCTGAAAACGATTTTATAACAATTATACAACCGGCAGTAGTAATTCATAAATCAGCCAGCTTTGCTATATTCATAGAAACAGCTGATATATTCAAATTATTCTAATTCACAGATGCCAGTGTTAAGTGCAATTTACATAGTGTACGTTCGTGCTGTAATTTTAATAGATTTATAGAATCACATATCCAAATTTTAGCGAATAAGCACGTTTTAAAGTCCCTTGAATCTAATTATAATACGATGATGTCTGTACGTATGTGTGTATGTGTGTCTAGATGTTGGAAGGACAATTTCTCAAAAACTATAATATTTAAGACCTATTTAACTACGTATTCCTCAATCCTGATATTAATGGAACGAGCTGAAAACATGTTTGTAACAATTATATAACCGGTAGTAGTAGCTACTTAAAAAAAATCTTCTAAATATTATTTTTTGAAAATTTTTGTTATTACAAATATTGAAGAACATAAAATTCTCCATTAAACCTTCTAATAAATCGTACAGTCCAGACTACACCAAGGAAATTCAAATGTTTTTAATTGACAGATAAATAAGAGCTTTGCTATATTCATGGAAACAACTGATATATTCAAATTATTCTAATTGAGAAATGTCACTGTCAAGTCTAATTTACATAGTGTATGTTCTTGTTAAAATTTTATTAGAATTATAGAATCTTTTCCAAGGAACTTTTGTAGAAAATAGTATATGTTTGTGTTACAATGTTACTCAATATATAGAATCTTTTCCAAGGTACTTTTAGTATGGGATTTGTACGAAATACATAGAATTGCGGAAGGTAATGTACTGGTCACAGCAGATTTTTTAATAGTGCAATAACAACTATGATGGAAATTATTTAAATTTATTATTTCTTCTTGTCGTCAATTGAACATTGTAAAATGAAATATTTTCTAATAGTCTCTCAAGTAACTTGAAACTTCAGATTGTTATAATATTAGCTGGTAAAAAAAAAAAAACTAGTCATAATGAACAATTAGGTAAAGTATCATATTTTGTTTTAATTACGTGAAACATTCATCCCAACTCGAAATCAATAAATCATTTGTTTGTACAACAACTTACAACCGTAATATCGTATTGCGTTTAATATCTCCATAGCTTTGATGTCTTTCTTCAATATCTATTAATATACATACTTTGTTCTCACAAATGTCATTGCCATTATCCTTGAAACGTCAAGAAGTAATCACTTAAAATTGAAATTTATTGTCTATCAAAAATTATGGATTAATAGACCAACCGCATTCAACATTAAATTGTAAGAAAGATCTAAACACGTTAATATATACGTAAACTTAAGACCTGTTTAACTACATATTCTTCAATCTGACAGTAATGGGAAGAGCTGAAAAGGTTTTGGTAACAATTGAACAACGAGAAGTAGTAGTTTATGTAATCTGATGTAATAAATCGCACTGTCCAAACTGCACCAAAGGAATCAGTTGGTAAATTGAAATGTTTGTAATTGATAGATAAACATCTGTATCAAAAATCAACAATTTTAGTGAAATTACTGAAAGTTTTCTTTGGGAAGTATATTTGATATTTCTTATTGTTTTATTAATTAAATAATTAAAATAATAGATAATATTTTACCTATATATACATATATATATATATATTATATTTTTTTAAAATGTCTCAATATTGGAATTAGAAGAATCTCTAACATTATATACTTCCTCATAGAATGAAAGAATAGATATAATTAGATTTTTGTCTGTACAAGAAATTTTTAATACATTACTTGGGTTTACAATAAAATTGAAATGGCGAGAGGTTTTGTGCTGGCCACAATAGATTTTTGTATTCACAATGAACTTTTGGTCTTTCTATTTTTCTTGTAATTATTTCCGTTCTTAATCTAAAGAGTGAAGAATTAACAAACTAAAAGATTTTCTTTTAACTTCGTCCTAATTTTTTACATCTGTGCAGTTTCATTAAATCGTTTTGTCAAATTTAATTGAAAAGATCTTTTTCTTATTTTACTATTTAAGCTATAGTCTACATTGTATAGTTCTTTTTTAACTAATTCAAAGTTTAAATATTAATACTAGCAGTAGTAATAGTTATTTGCATTACAAAATTCATAAACTGTGGTTTACGCATTAAGTGTACGGATACAGGACATCTCGATTATTTTCTTTATTATTGGAAATAGAGGAAATCATTCAAACAAAAGTTGCAGTAGATCGAAGGGGACATTCACTTATTGAAGATTTTTTTTTTTAAATCAGTACATTCTGTTCTCAATTTTGAAAGCAAACTCCGCCTCACCAAAACCCAAAGGATCGCAATGTATAATATATTACTATTACTACTGATTTTAAAATATTGAAAACTCATTTATATACGTTTTATACGTCTTTGCTAATCTTATTTTTTCTAATTTTAATACAATGTCACGGTATGTTTCAACTAATCCATTTTTACCTTCCGTCACCTTTAGGTAAGGAAGGTATTGTCTTTGGTCAAAAAATTTGGTGGTGAGTTTTTAATGAATAAGCACGTTTTAAGATCCCTAGAATGCGATTTTACTAATTTTACATTGATGTCTGTATGTGTGTGTGTGTGTTTGTGTTGTGTGTGTGTGTGTGTGTGTGTGTGTGTGTGTGACAAATTTTTCTCCGACGATAACTCCAAAACTACAATTCTAAAAATTACTATTCTTTCGTATTCCTCTTCTTTACAACCATATGAAGAGCTGATTAGATTTTGGTTATAATTGGTCAACCGGAAGTACTCTTATTTGAAGTTCTTAACAGTTTTTCTGGAAAAAAACGCAGTTAAATATCATGTTTCGACATTTTATGATCATTAATATGAAAGAAAATCTTATTCTCTATACGATTTGATTATACATTTTCCTTCATATTCAATAGATATAGAGTTATAGAGAGATTAAGAGAGGTTAACTTTCAAAAATCAGACAGCTTTGTTAAAATTATGGAAACAGCAGACATATTCAAAAAATTCTAATTGAGAGATGTCAGTGTCAAGTGCAAAACCAAAGTAGAAAGTAAAGGATCAGAAAGTAACATAAGTGACAGAGTGTCCCTCGCAAGTGACTTGCAGTTTCAATGTCGGGAGATCGAAGAAGGCCAAAGAGAAGACGGAAGGACTGTGTAGCAGAATATTTGAGAGAGGAAGAACTATGTGAAGAAAATGCGTCGGATAGGAATGAGGAAGTGTGAAGTGCAATTTACAGAATGTACATTCGTGTTATAATTATATTGGATTTATATAATCTTTTCAAAGGAACTTGCAATATTGAATATGTAAAAAATAGTGTGTTCGTGTTACAATTTTACAGGATATATAGAATCTTTTCCAAGGAACTTTTGATATCGGATTTGTACAAAATACATCGAATTGACGGAAGGTTTTGTGCTGGCCACAACAGATTTTTTTCCTAATTTGTAACAATGGTTAAAGACGTAATTTGATTTTGCGTATCCATTAAATATTAATTTTGAAATACGAATTTAATTTTTTTTCAGTCCGACCCAAAGGAACAGGTGTGCTACGTCTACCACAGGCTTAGTAAGTCAAAGCCAGAATTCTGTATATGAGAGTCCTACTCTGCGTATTCTCAACTGAAATAACCGATAGAGGCGCTGAAAGCATTTTCAATATGGCGGATGCATGACGGTAGGTGTACAATCTATCACTGTCATATGATACAATTTTGCTTGTGTTTCTCGAAAAAGAAGCTAAGTATTGTCCAGATATTTGACTTTCTAAATACTACTCATCATTCTAGGAATATTGTTGAAGGTATGATTGTATATCATGTTCATTTACTACTTTATTTAAAATATTAATCTTGTAAACAGGCGAAGAAGTTCTGAATGCGAATCACATTATATTATGTGGAATTATAATGTAATATCACTCGGTCTTCAAGCAAGTGCTCTGTCGTCACAAATATGGTACAGCATTTTTTTTTTAATTTCTCCGTTGAGAAGGAATTTCTAAAAATTTAAATAATCATAAATATGTTTCAAATATAATTATTAATAATAATACCTGGAAGAATAAAGCCATTGGCTGGTAGCACAAGGCACAAGCCCTGTTTTAACTAAAACGCTGTTTTATAGAACGTAAAACATACTTCCAAGCTTGAAATCTATCCAATGTTTGCTGAATGCCTGCATTTGTGGTTATAGTCACTTATTTTTACCTATTTTTGGAAAAATGTGGAAACTTAAATGAGTTTCCCTACTCATAAGCGAATGACACCCGTATGCGCAACACATAATATTGGTTTTATCGCATTTTGCAACATTCATTTTCGTATAAAAGAAATACTTTTAAAAAAAGTATGCTAACATATGTTGTACTTACTCGCACCTACCGTCATGTACTAGTTTAAAATTTAGTCACCAGATGTCATATCGATTCTCTACAGTTGTCAATAGCAGTGACAGCATTCACAGCTTTATTTATGAGGGGCGGAAATGTGGGTTTCTTTGTCAAATTAAGTGAGTGGCGTTCCAAAGGTTTATTGCGATCCTTTGAGTTTCGATGAGACAGAGTATACAATATCACTATCAATATTTTTCTCCATGTAAACATTCTAGAAGTAGTCGCTAGCCTCGGCTCTCGACATGAGCTTGTTGTTTTGTACTCTGCAGAGGCGGAAAGTTGAGGTTTGCATGTAGAATAGACGTTGTACGAATAAGAGTACAGCTATTACGTGAAGCCGATGTAAGCCTCTACAAGCGATATCCGTCAAGAGGTAAAACCATGTAATATGTATGTAGGATTTTTACTGGTTTCTTGTTCTATTTGCATACAAGTTGATAAATGAGGAAGAATGAGGAAGGTTAGCAGTTAGCACCTTGAGCAATAAATAACTTAGCAGAATAAGCAATTACTCATATTTTGACTAGTGGTAGTTATGTTCTTGTTTTTTCTAGACAGGTGCTGGGTTAAAGATTCCTAGGGAGCGGTTCTAATTCATTTTGAAACAATATAACAAAGTTACTAACTCTTATCAACATTGCTATAGCAAATAAAATATGAAAATTGCAGTCTTTACATTGATTTCTATTGTTTACAAACTTTACCCCTTTCTGAATTGTCTCAAAAATGGGTGGACATTTGAATCGGGCGATTTTGACATTCGATTCTACGTGTAAAGTTGTACAAATATATAGTAGACGGAAATATATGAGCTAGGGACATGGAAGCTACTAATAGCAGTTAAGTCCAGATTTGGGGTCCTGTGGCCGCGTGTCTGAGTGTCTGGTCGCGAACCTGGGGGAACCGGGTTCGATCCCGACAGACGCCAAATATTTCCAATTTTAAATTGCACAAAAGTGACCCCTGTGGTGCACTCTCCACGCCAGCAATGAGTGCCCTTGAGGTGACGCTTGGTAAGCGCCCACATGTGTTGTAGATACTGGCACACCCAGAAATGGGTAATATGCCGTGATGATATATTTATTTATTTATTTTATTTAAGTCCAGATCTGCAGAGGGTCTTCTTACCTAAGTCCTGACCCGTAACTAATCTCGATTGGTATATCAGTTAAAAATATATTATGTGAAATTAAAATTTAACTTAAAATCTTATTTTCTTTTATTTATTATTTATATCCAAGGAAATACGATAGTAATTTTCAACAATAATAAGTTTTCTGTAAATATACAGTGATATAAAACTGAATACATCCTTGTTTTTATACCTGTGCATTGCTTGTTTATTTCTTTGGAAATTGGTTGGTTAACTTTTCGGGTTTGACTAACACCAAGCCGCACAGCATGACGTAGCTCTTATATCTTTGCCTCTACTATACTAACTCATATCAACATTGCTACAGCAAGTAAAACATGCAAATTAGTCTTTACAGTTATTTCTATTGCTTACACATTTTACCAATTTCTGGGTTGACTCAAAAATGTGTGGACATTTCAATCTGACGACTTTGGCATTAGATTCTACGTGTAAAATTTTATAAGTATACCAATTTTCACAAAATTTGTTCCATTAGCACAGCCAAAATACTAAAATCCCTGAAAATATTCAAAATTTTCGAAAATCTAATTTTTACACATTATCTCAATGCGCTGATTTCAAATCTTGAAACCGCAGGTCGTTATCTCTTCGTTCTCGAGATGTTTAAAATTTAAATTTTTACCCATTTTTGGGTCATAACCCTATAACTAGTGATTCGGTCAAGACGATACGAGACGAGAAATTCATTGTCTCGTCTCGTCTCGTTTCAAATTCATAAAATTATGTCTAGTCTCGAAATTTTTCTCGTCTCGTTGGAAATTTAATATGTATATTAGAGACAGATATCACTAAAAATATGATAAATTTCACACGTTTGCAAATATCTCATGAGAAAAATAACAACCGAGAAATCTCGAAACAATTTTCGAGAATCGAGATCTTGGCAAATATATCTCGTCTCGTAAAATATTTTTTACATTTCTGTCTCGTCTCGTCGAGACGAGAAATGTCGAGTACGAGACGAGACAAGAATCGAGAAATATCGTCTCGACAGAATCACTACCTATAACGGGTGGAGTTGCAAATTTGGTGACTTCACCATTCGATTCCAATTTTATTTAATACATTTTAATTACCAATTTTCATAAAATTTGTCGTATTAGTTCAATTTGTATAGCCAAAAAACTGAAAAAAAATCTCTCAAAATTGCAATTAGATTTTCAATTATTTTGCTCCTGTAACTGTATCCATTGTTCAAAAAAATTGAATATTAGTACACTTATGTAATTTTACCCGTAGAACCGAATGGCGGAGTCGCTGTGTATCTCGACCCATTTTTGAGTTAGTGCCCAAAAATAAGATTTTTTGGGGTTCAAATTTGAGCGCAAAAAACTCAGGAGTTAAAAGAGATATTAATGTTACAATATATCTAAAAATCATTTAAAAGTAAATTTGTGAAAATTTCACCTAAAATGGGTGTATGTGAGTTTTGGGAGGCATAGCTCAAAATAGATAAATTTATAGACTTTTATGGCCTAAAGGTCCTTTTCTCCTAATTATAGACGTTTAAATTAGTCAAATTCTAGGAATAGCACAAGCATCTTTTCTAGGAATTGATCCTGAATCACCTGGATTACTTGATGGTCCATTCAGATACTTTATATAGTTCAAATAGTTTGGAACTAACTAACAACTTATAGACAACTCCCCTGGTTCGTAGAACCTAAGAGCGATAGGAACGTTGCACTTCATCAAACGCTGTTTGAGTTTGAGATTAATGTTTATTTCTGTAATCATTTTTCTATTTATACTTTGCTGTTTATCATTGTGACAAATGAACAAAAAAGTTATGAAAGTGTCACTATTTATCTATTACATATATAATTTGTTACCTATTATAGAAAAAAAAAAACAGAAACATATTTAATGATTGCAGAAAAAACCTTTCACGAAACACTTGTGAAATAAATAAATTTTACAACAAAATCTTGAATTTTTTATATATAACAGAAATTCAGCAGTAATCAGGAAATATAATTTACATATTTCTGCGAAATTTTTCATAGTAATATTTATGGAAAATTATCAGAGTGATTATTTTAATTTGAAACTTCTTAACTAAATATATTTCATGTAGATATTATTTTAACATTCACCATAATTTGTAATGTAAATAACTATAATTAAAATACGATATAAAAGACAGTTGTAACCTAGTTCCGTGTCGTTCTAAATTATTGTCTATTATTCAGAAGCCAAAGAAAGCACTTAAAAATGACATTAACTTATAAGACAGCATCAAGTTCTCCAAATTAATATTCTTAAATCAATTGCTACCCATTTATGGATAAGGATCTACTTAAAAGTTTGAACTGAATTTGTTTTGAATTAGAAATAATATTACATTAGTTTTAATGAATTATAATAGAGAGAGACATGTATTTTTATTTTCGTTCGCAGATTTCATTAAGAGTTTCAAAAACTTACCAAACTAAAAATTCATGTATAATATATTTGACATAGGAATATATTCCATTCATGTACTACTTACGAATATCTGCCATTGATAACTAAAACATACATAAAACAAAAAAATAACGTTTTAAAAAATATTCTCTGTATGTTTTCTATTTAGTATTCTAACAAAGTGCATGCATACATTAATTTTATTAACAAAATAGTGTATATTATGGTAATATACAACACTATCTTGAACGATATATTACATTAAAGATAGAGCACATGATCAAGTACGTGAATGTTATAATTAGAGGTTGTGCGTTGTGCTACATAATAATATCAGATGATGATAATAATAATAACAATAATAATAAACGTTTATTTTAGCTAGCAAGGAACAGATATTCTTACAACACTTAATACTAAACATTTAATACATATTCCAAAAAACTATGTATATTAATGCTTAATAAAGTAATATACATACAATCAACTATCTCATTAATTATTAACAATAACTAAATAAATAATCAGTTTTTTTTTTTAAATAAGTTAGTTATCTTTCTTCTAAACGATTTTATATAATGAAAAATACTTTGTAACCCCTACCACATTAATAATTAAATTGTAATACAAAGGGAAATGTTTCTCAAAACAAAACGGATTTTATGTTATAATTCCTTATTTTTTCTCTGAGAAAATAGCAAAGAACGCGAAAAATATGATGACAGTTCTGTTTTAAAGTCCATTATAAATACCTCCTTTGTTTGTTTACAAATTTTAAGCACAGTCTTAATATAATTGCCTTGACTTTGAAAAGACGACAAAAATATTCTTGTCCCTATGAGGGCAGTTTGTTGTAATTCTTCATGAATAACTTTACATTTTGATGCGACGCACTTTAAATTCATTCAAACGTCACAATAAATTAAGTCCGAACCTGTTCAGCTGCATAGAATAATATTAAATTCCGGTTTAGGTTAAATTACACATTGCGAGACTATTGTGTTTTGTTTTTCTTGTATGTTTTGTTAATAAATAACCATGTCACCTGAATTGTGCCATAAATGCCGCTATAAACACTTTTAATATTGATTTTTTAATAGATTTCGGTTAAACGTAATTAGGTATATGTGCTAATTAATTATTAAGTATGCTTTGTTTGGTCTACTTTACATGTGCTTTTCTACGACAAACAAAACATATTAATTAAGGAATATGTTTTCTTGATAATGGGGTGATTTGTATCCTAAACCTACAATTTAAGGCCCTGTATTTTCATCTCTTAATTTAAAAGATAGTTTAGACTAAAGTGCTGGACCATAATTTTAACTTTATATATATATATATATATATATATATATATATATATATATATATATGTTTAATACTGTATACTTTTAAATATTTTATTTTTTAAAAATATATATATAGTTCACAAGAAATCTTTTGATATTGGCTGTACGATTTAAGTGAAATAGCATATACGTATGCACTTGTTTTTTCGGTGGGCAATTTTTTTAAAAATATTGCACTGTTTCATACCATCCTTATGGAGCTATACTATCTTTTCTCATAAGTTCTACAAAAAATATTTATTTTGACCCATTTTAACATCAACTCACTAAATACCTAAATGACAAAATACAACTGAAAGTAAGGCAATTAAAACTGTATTATTAATATGTTTCCATACTTTTGTCCACCAAAAAAAGAAAACAAGTATATGCTATCGTACAGCCAATATCAAAAGATTTCTTGCGAAATTATTCTTCGATATACTGACTTTAGAAAATAAGATTCAAATTTGAGAGAACTATAAACATATTTTAAAAATTGAAATATTTAAAAGGTTCCATACTTTCGCCCTCCACTGTATGTGGAAGAATTTGCTAAGAGTTCAAATTAAAGTATATAAATTACGAAGACGATATCTACTTGAAACAACCTGCAATTTTAATCAATGGAAAGAAATTTATCACCCGTCATTTTAATTAATTTTTATTTTCAATGTCTGTTATTCTTTAGCGAGTTTTAAATCTTATTTTGCGTACTTTTGGAAACTCCTGCGTCGCATAAGAAATATAGAAGAAAACGGGCCAATATAAAGAACTTTATTAAATATGAATATTAAAGTTCTGCTTATGTTAATTGTTGTAATAATACATAGATTCAATATACTTTCCTTAAACCACAATATCTTCCATTCAATTTTTTTCCGAAAACTTATGTGACACATCTTGTGCATTTGTGTCCAGGATAAAGTAAGTGAGGTTAAAATATGGTTAGGTTAGTTTAGATTAGATTAGGTTAAATTAGATTAAATTACATTTTTGTTATAAGTTAGTGATAATTTAATTCTGGTCATTTAGTTAAAAAGCTGATTGAATAAAGCATCATATGTATGTATAAATTGTCTGATATATCTAATATTATTTTCTACAATTTTTAATTCGCTAAGTGATTAACTAAAAGTGTAAAGTTTTTTCATTAAACTTGTGTAACAGGATAAATTTACGGAGTGTAAAGATAGAACATTTAAACTTTATTCATTAATTCTTTAAAAACTATGTATTCCAAATAAATCATTTTTATTGCGTGGTACATTTTCAATTCGTTTCAAAAAGATTTTATTTTACAATCATTTATTTCGTTAGACAAATCTACCAAATCAAGTTTAGTCGGAATCTTTTTCCATTTGACTTTGACAGCTTTCGATTGCCAATGTAACAAGATAGTATTGGAAAAACTCTTATCCAGGTCTTCATATTTTAAAGTCAACAAGTGGTCAGCTTGCAGCGTCAGATAAAATTAATTAGATTTCTTCTTTCATACTTATTTTCTTCTTGTTGCACTTGAGACTTGTAATCCTTAATGCTCGTGTAAAAATTTCTCGTATAATCTTCGAAGCAAAATGATTTACTTCTGTTATGATTGTGACAACCGAATTATCGATTTCTACTTCCGGTCATAAAAAATAAATGTTGTGTTATTTTGTGTTCACCGTCCATTTATCAGCTTATTTA
This sequence comes from Ophonus ardosiacus, assembly GCA_943142095.1. Lineage (NCBI taxonomy): Eukaryota > Metazoa > Arthropoda > Insecta > Coleoptera > Carabidae > Ophonus > Ophonus ardosiacus. The sequence continues at coordinate 36,501,002 of OW964832.1, read as the reverse complement.
ACTTTTTTTCATTTGTAAATGGTGAAAAACAAGAACAAATAATGACTAATATTTCGTAACTGTTACAATATCGCTAAGTGAACCCGACATACATACAGTACACGCTCATATTTCAAGAAGTCTGTCGTTTGCGTTAATAAATCTATATGTTGTCTGATAGTAAATAATTTATACCATCACAATATGAGCTGAAATATTGCTTTAATTCCTACGCCTACTATGACTCGCTCTAATTAGTGTCCTTTATCCTAATAATTAAGATAGTTACACCCACAATCAATTTTTGCACCAACGTGTTAATTTTAATTTATTCATTTTAAACATAATTAAACTTAGATTTTTACAATTTAAGTTAGTAGGAGTAAATATTTTGATTAAATTAGAATATGTTTCAAGAAAATGGACAAACATGACTACGGGATATTATTTTAATGTATACAGTTATAAAAAAAAATATGTAAATTTTCTTATAGCTAATATAATACGGCCTGTTCTATCTATTATTTTATGTAAATGTTTTACATATCTACATAGATTTTGCATTCATTTTGCAAAAAAATTTAAATTGAAATATAAGCCCAGGCTCATAAGAGGGATTATAAACCTATACGCAATTATTGAGATACATCTACAAATTCCTTTGGACTATAGTTGTCATTTTACTGTAACCTAATCTATTTTTACGTGTAGTTTGTGAGTGTATCCCGAAATAAATATACATATATATATATATATATATATATATATATATATATATATATATATATGTGTGTGTGTGTGTATGTGTGTGTGTGTGTGTATCTTTTGTCATATTGCAATATGGTTTTATACTGGGTTGAATCAAATTTCAATGAAAAATACAAGGAAAGTATGGAATTTCATTTCATGTATAAGTACTTGAGATTGTTTTACATTAATGTAATAAACAATGAATAATACAAAGAAAGTACGGAATTTCGTTTCATGTGTAAATAATTGGGATTATTTTACATTAATATAATAAACAAAGTGTAACTTTTAAGTTTCCTGCTAATAATGACGTAAGAAAAAAATCTGTTCTAGCCAGCACAATACCTTCCGTCAATTTGAAGTATTTTGTACAAATCCCATACCAAAAGATCCTTGGAACAGATTCTATATAATATCATGTAAAATCGAACAGGAACACATTTTTTACAAATTCCATACCAAAAGTTCATTTGAAAAGGTTCTATAAATCCAATAAAATTATAACATAAACATACACTAAGTAAAATGCACTTGACTCTTCCTTCATTTCTTCTTTCACTGTTTCCTCTTTTCATCCACTCATTCCTGTCCAACGCATCTTCTTCACACAGTCCTTTCTTTCTCAAGTCTTCTGCGATACAGTCCTTCCATCTTCTCTTTGGCCTTTTTCTGCATGTCACTTGCGAGGAACACTTTGACATACCAATTTCAGATCTTATACTTTCCATATTTGGTTTTACACTTGCAACTGACATCTATCAATTAAATTTTTTTGAATATATCAGCTGTTTCCATGATAAATAGCAAAGCTGACTAATTTTTGAAAATTAATTTCTTTATAATGCTTTAAATCTACATCTATTGAATATGAAGGAAAATGTATAATCAAACCGTATCATGTTTAAAGTATAGATTTTAAAATTTGTTGAAAATGTAAACCGGCCTGATTACCTATCCACTGCAAACATTTGTTGATGGAAAAAATAAAGTAAAAAATAACAGCTTTTTATATGCATCAATTGTTTCAAACTGGGATATCAAACTAACTAACAGTTGACAGTTGACAGCTGACCACGGGTCACAGTCTTTGTAAAGCCAACTAGATTAATTTGGTATGAAAGCCACACGAATGAATAGAGGTAGATAAAAGACGGCAACCAAATTCTCTTTCATTCATAGCTTGTTACATAAATTTAATTTGGCCTAGGTCAAACTAGTTTATCCTGAAATCGCGTTTGGCCAGTAACATGTATATGTAATTTGTCACCATGATTAAAGCTGACATGATCCCCTTAGACATTCATTAAGTTAAGTCCAAGAAGAGGGAAACATGCTGTGAATCTATTAACACAGGTGGTGCATTTCATTTAACAATTATATTAAGAACGTTGGGAACCCACCCTTACATTTAGCTAAATTTAGGCAATATATTTTTTGTAGGCATAGACATTACAATCTCATATAGAGATATTTTAATATAAATATTAGTTTTACGTTTCAAATTAAATGCTTATTTTATATTAAAATACTAATACCAATAACGTATCGTAACGAAATGTCAAATTAGTAATTGAATATTACTGTCTAAATTTCGATTTACATTTTTTTAATGCAAGCTTTAAATTTAAATATTAGCTCTTAATAGTAATTTACGTTACAAGTACGTAAAGCTAGTCATTAATCACGAATAGGTCAGAATTAAAAACGAGCAGTTTTACAAACTTAAAACTGGCAACTAAACGTTAATTTTACGCTCCACCCGCGCGGCAAAACTGGCAAGTCCTAATTTTCAAATTTTTAATTTTATTTGTGAACTTAATGAAAATAATGTCGACAACAATTTGGCAGCATATACAGTGTGTTATTTAAAAAACTGGCCATAGGCGTTTAACATGGGAAAACAGTTTTTCTTTGCGCAAAAGTTCCCAATTAATTTTAGACAAAATGTTTCAAATATGTGTTACAGATAATTATATTCTACGCCTAAATCAGTAAACAGTTTTAATTTTGCACGTTTGGTAACTTGTAAAATCTAATTTGAAATTGTATAAAAATATTGCTCATTTCTAGCGATATCCATGGAATTGTAACAAAATTACAGAGAAATGCGTATCGTTTGAACTGTCAGAAATTCAGTTTCCAATTAAAAGTTGCAGATAATTCAATTCTGCACCTAAATCACTACACAGGTATCATTTTTAAAATCTAACACTTAAATAACTTTTATTATTATTATTATTATTTCACATTTTATCTATAAAATTAAATTTCTGACGAAATGAATTTCTTTCTAATTTTGTTTCAATTTCATGGGTATCGCTACAAGTGAGCAATATTTATACAATTTCAAATTAGATTTTACAAGTTACTAAACGTGAAAAATTAAATCTGTTTAGTGATTTTGGTGTAGAATATTAATATCTACAACATTTATTTGAAACATTTTTGTCTAAAATTAATTGGGGACTTTTGCGCAAAGAAAAACTGTTTTCCCATGTTAAACGCCTATGGCCAGGTTCTTAATTAACACACTGTACTTCTTACGTACGGTCTAAAAGTATGTTTTTTCACTACTGGCCTATAAACATATCATTATTGTTCCGTGAATTTGTTTTTCTATATCTACAGATCAATTACTGACCAGGGTCGATAATAGTGACAAAATTATTGACTTAGGTCAATAATAATGTCAAAATTATTGACCTAGGTCAATAACAATGTTATCATTTTCATTCTATCATTTTTAACACCAGATGTCTTATTGCTTAAAGTCAGTTGCCAATATAATGATATAAATTTCGTAACTAATTCTTATAATTAGATTTGTGCTAGTAATGAAAAATAGTTATTTGTGTATCAAGAGTGTAAAGTGGATCTTTATTGCTCGCGCTCGAAAATTGAAGCAGGAGCTTAGCGAGCGCTACAATCGAGCGAGAGCAATAAAGATACTTTACGCAAGAGATGCACATATAATTTTTATCTACGACTTTACTAACCAAATTAGAAAAAAATAATAATGCCTATTTAGTAAGTTCAATTCAACCTCAACCGATTTCTATTTTATGTTGTGTGTAACCATGACGATGTGAGTATCCAAGTAAATAAATACAAAATTCTGTCAGTAATCATTGTTTATGAAAAGTTTTCACACATAATATCAAAAATTTGCTCAAAAATCTGCGAAAATAGTGAAGATAGTGATTTTTCCTGCACTCTTCCAGATATATTTGAAACGGCGCAAAATGCTTCCTTGAATTTATTATCCGCAAAATCACAAGCATTATACGAAAAGAATTATAACCTCTCCATTGAATGGTGTAAGTTTAAAAAATCAAGAATTACAGTGAAAATGTCTTACTAGCTTACTTTTTGGAAAAATCTAATGAAATCGTCTTCTCTTTGGTCCATTTATTCCATGCTAAAATCAACACTAGCAGTTAAGAACTGAAAATTCTAGTGAGAGTGTCACAGAATCTAATTTATCCTCGTCAGCTGTTTTCAAGTTCTGGAATAAATATACAAAACTGCCAAAACTGCACATTCAATTTTAACATTATCTGTCAATAATTAAATCCAATAAGTTTGTTAATTATGAAATGTGTGTTATTAAATATTTAAAGTTGTAATACAAAGTACATTCACCAGTAGAGTTGTTATTATATATTATTAAATACCTAACTATAAATTGGTAATGTAGCTAACTTTAGGTATATTGTTTGTAGCACGTTTCTAGTGTAAAAATGAACCTAACCTATATTTTAGATTTCGTAAGTATTATTTTAATAAATTAAGATTTCAGCAAAAATATGTATTTATCTAAGCGAGTAAATTGAGCACTTTACCGCGCGTCTCCTACAGCTCGTTCCTTAGTAACCATCAACTTTACGATGTCAAAGTAGAGCACAAATGTCAACTTTTCATGGTGGTCGTAGAAAAAATAATATATACACCACGGTTATGAAGAGCATTATTGTCGTCGCGAATTATAATCCCTTGCGGAAACTAACTATATCACAATTATTTTTACTATGTCATATGACAGAACACTTGTGTCATTACATTTTTGGTAATGGGACTCTAAAAATTAGTGATGTGAGATGTATTATGAGTTTTTTATACCAGCTCATGGTTTTCCTTTCACTGGCATGTCAGCATTTAGTCCTGGCAATTTACTCCCGACATATACTGATTATATTATATTATCGCTTTTGGTTTTCTAATACTTCTCCAAATTTTTTGTTCTGTAATTCTGCATTTGATATAAGCTTTTTGTCACGACAAGAACGTACTTTCTTTTGCACCGATGGTCCCGGCAATTGATTGTCCATTGTAGAACTCAGAGTGCCCAAAACCCAAAACCAACTATGTACTTGTATAAAGTGTAACTTTAAGTTCCTAATGCCTGTGAGATACTGAAGAATAGAAGAATGTATATAATGATGGCACAGACGTTGTTTCATCGGCATAGCATGCAAAATACCAGATGACACATACGTTGTGTCATCTGGTATTTTGCAGTGAACGTGTTAATAATGATACTCTTCATAACCTTGATGTATAATATACTATTTCTGTCCTAGGTCAATTTGTGCTTGTTCAATCAGTAATAGCGACATATTTGCTTGGAATAGAGAATATTGTTGTTAGTTAGTATAACAGCCACCTATATTGTATGCTAAATTTCTATAAAACTCTAAAATTGATTTTCTAAAAACTAATGATTTTGAGTTGTCACGTTTTCCGCGGTGGTGCGAATATCTGCTTTGGCATGTAATCAATCACAGAATTATATACGTAACTTATAGAATCAGTTCCTACAAAGTTGTGAACTTACTCGTACAACCTCTGCAAAGAACTTATCAGATCACCTACATTTTGTAAAGAGATCAGAACTACTTAAACATAGAAAACTTTAAATTAGTTATTTTCTTGAGCAAAATTTCCACCCACATTTTATACGAAAATTAGCATAATGTTTGATGAAAGATGAAATAGCAGTTCCGGTGGTTAAAGGTTAAAATAGCAACTTACACAAAAGAAAATAATTTCAGAGGGAAATTGCGTGAGTGTAAACAACGCATTATACATGAATAGCGTCATATTTTTAAGGAAATGAGTTTCTAAAGAAATATTTATAGTATATAGAACGTAAATAATGCTGCATAATAATTTTCTTCAATGAATAACAAGTTTATAATAAAAATTCAAATGTTTTGAACATCAAATAGGTTCAAAGGTAAAAAAAAACATTATAAATGCACAATATTATTGAATATCTAGAACTCTCCACTTAACATTTACTCGTTCTAAAAATATCGCCTCGTATTTATAAAAAATTGTGTTGACATTAGTAAAATCATATGAGCCATTAAACGAAATATAACAGTTGACAAAAATATCTCGGTTGTCAACGCCAACTTTCATTCAATGCAAGCAAAAAATTATGTTTTCCGCTAAGCAATTTAACCCGTTAATGTCATTCCATCAAACTCCGAAACAACATGGTTAATTTGTTCCTTGACAAAGTAATGCTCTAATGTCAGGACCATTTTTAGAACAAATCAAAAAGCTGAAAGATTAATATAAAATGAGAAGAGGCAACAACTAAGTATAAAAAGGATAAAATATAATCAGTATGTATTTTTTTCTTCCGTAACGTACTTATTCTCGCTTTCAGTTGGTCCACATATACTTCGTTTAATAATTTTCAAAACTTAAAATAATTGTAAATAAAAAGTGATAAAAAAACTAAATCTGTTGGCAATACAATGGACTACTTGCGTACCTTTTTTTATTTAATATTTTTGAAGAGCAGGTAAAAACTTGCTACCCATATTTTTTCTTTTGACAAATTTTTTTTAATTAGTCAGAAAAAAATAATGAAATTTGATTATTTGAATTCCCGCCATGTATGACGTAGAATTGCGCCGCACCAATGAATGGTCGTAGAGCCATAGCGTTTGTTTGTACGGGTAACGTAGATCTCCTGTTTGACGTTTCAACAATAGTTTGGAAGTTAGTATTTTAATTTGTCTGTTTGTTATCGATATTTTAAATTATAAGCAATTACCTATGTGTTTATTTGTGAAGTAATTAATGTATTGGAGAGACCAGAGGGGGAAAAATGAACTAATGTCAAATTCAAATTAAAACTTTCTCGCACACCATGCCATCTATAAGTTACATTTTTAAACATGGTTTCCTTCTCCAGCTAAATATAATGACGTCACAGAAAATTTTCTATCTTAATTTACTAAAAAACAAATATTTTTTTAAAAATAAAATTTATATTTTTATATATGTTTTCAACATAACATTACGTATATAGTGATAGAAATTGGATTTTCAGTACCACGCAAGTAGCCCATTCTGAGAATCTTTTTATCCTACATTTGCACTACGTTAGGCAAAATCGGAAATACTATTGACATTGCATGTGATCTTTAGAATAAATACAAATAGGTTATGTCAGGGGTTGCACTCCAGTTCGAAAATATGCCATTTTTATAAAAATGTCATGTTCCAATGTAAAAACCATTTTAATGAAAAATTATAAATGTATTTAAATTTTTAAATGTCACTGTCAACAACAGGAAATAAATATTTGTATCCGTGTTACCAATTTCAATTAATTTTTGTTATTGCCAACAGGCTCAGTTTTTTTTTTAATCACTCTGTATTATCACGGCATATTACCCATTTCTGGGTGTGTCAATCTGCTTTGTATACAGATTTCCCTAATAGTGATGATATATTTGTACCGTGCGGTCGTTTACCAGGCGTCACCTCATGGACACTCATTGCTTGCGTAAAGAGTGCACCACAGGGGCCACTTTCGTGCCATTTAAAATCCGAAATATTTCTTTCGTCATCGGTCGGAATCGAAATCAGTTCCCCAGATTCGCGACCAGACACTCACGCACGCAGCCGCGAGACAAAACTTGAAGCGGTTTTTTGTTAATGTAGTATTCTAGCAATTTAAAAAAAAAATCTGATAATATGCAAAATCTAAGAAAGTAGGCAAAAACAGTGTGTTAAAATTCGAATTAGTAAGCGGGATATGAATTTTTTATGTTTTACTGCACAGATAATGAGGACTTTATATTATTTCTACTAGCAGAAGAAAATCCACTGAATTTAAATAGTGTTAGCTGACCAGGAAAATTTGACCGTACTTTTTTTACGGTGAGCTGATAAGTGACCGGTCAGTGAACAGTCTCTAGAGAACAGAGTGCATTTAGCAGAAAAATGGTGAACATGTTCAGCGACCACATGTCTGCTCTGTCGAGTTCAGCAATAAAACTATAAATATGGAAATGGGGAAGTTTAGCGATTTTTTTTAATTTTTTTATTTCATGGGAAATGACTTGAAAAATGATGTAACATGTTTTATTTTTTTCAAAAATGCCCAGATTTTCCCGAGAAGCCGATTTTAAGCTGTGATGACGTCGGTAGAGGCTTGGCGCAACGTATGTCGACTGATACACTGACGTTCGCGGTTACGGTTACCAGTGAAGCGCTTTTACGCTTTGTTACGACCTACGTTCAAGTGGTTCGATTTCACCGTTCTGTCTGAGTTTGCGCATAACTGACTTGTGACGTACTTAGAGTTTACCTAAAGAATATTAATTATAAATAAATGGAGCAGTAATTTTAATAAGAATTATTTCAAACAAAAATGTTAAAGGAACAGTAAGATTATTTTACTATATTTTACTATACAAAGCATGTCTTCATTTCAACACAGTGGCGCAAATAATGACTCGTTGACACCCAATGTTATAATGCTAGCAGTGAGCGATAAGCCGTTTTGTCGTATTTGCGATATTTATACCCTAGACAGACGACAAAAATTAATGATCATTAACGGTTAGATATAGTACGCGCACGTGAACTTCAGACTATTGACAGATGTCAAAATTACGTTTATTAACAAACCAGAAAATATTGACTGTAGTAAACAAGTGTTACTTATTGTTTTTTACTGTACGAGTACAATACAATAAGTAGCACGAGCTTACTACATTCAATATTTTCTAGTTTGTTAATAGACGCAATTTTGAAATCTGTCAATAGTCTCAAGTTCACGTGCGCATACTATTAACCGTTAATGATCATTAATATTTGTCGTCTGTCTCGGCTATTATAGTTTCATTGCTGGACCCGACAGTCTATTTTTCTGATTATAACAATATTTTTTCATGAGAGTTCTGCCATCTTTCTCACCAATGGGAATGGAAAATGGATAATCTGGGATGCTGTGCATTGATAGGCGGGAATTTCAACTCTCATGTTTCTGGCCAATAGAATCAAATCAACATCCGCCACGTTATAATTTTATAATGAAAAATGCATTTTAAAATTATTTAGTTTTACTACTTATTAATCAGTAATTGGTAATTTATAAGCGTTTTAAAGTGCCAAATTATTGGGCTTCATCTTTCTACAAGTTTTTTAATTTGCCGCAGAGGCGCCATCGTTTTTTTTTTTCTTTCCTGTTGTCGTATTTCACCCCTGAGTGAAATAAATTCTAGTGAATAATTAATTATGCTCCAAGGATATTTACCGCAGGTCTTTTGAAGGGCATCTCATATAGAATTGTGAATAACAATGACTTTAGGACGTATGGGATGTTTTCGACTAGACAGAAAAAAAACTGGCTATTGGGCAATGTAGATTGATTAAGTTTTATTAAAAATTTATTGTCTTTTATGTTATCGAAATTAGAAAACTTTTCAGCAATATATAAATAATGAATATTGAAGGTATTACAAAGTGGACTAGCAATAAATAATAAATGTACAATAAAGTACAATATAATTGTGATACTTTGATGAAGAACAGTTATTGTAATTTATTGTTCATTTATTGTTAAAAAATCTGATGTGGCCAGCACAAGACATTCCGTTAATTTGATGTATTTTGTACAAATCCCATTCCAAAAGTTCATGGGAAAATATTCTATATATCCAGTAAAATTGTAACACGAACATAATACAATTTTTTACAGATTCTATTAATCCAATTAAATTATAACATGAATATACATTATGTATACCCATATACAAATACTGATTCCAAATTTTGAAACCGCATGTCGATATCTCGTTTCGTTCTCGAAATATTCCGATTTAAAGTTTTGCTCTAAATTGCCCATTTTTGGGTGTTAACCTAAAAATGGGTCGAGATATGAATTTGGTGACATCACCATTCGATTCTATACGGACAAAAATACATAGGTATACCAATTTTCATAATTTTGGTCCAATCGATTCAATTTTTATAAATAAAAGTTTGAATACCCCTGAAAATAACCAAAATCTGAAAAAATCGTAGATTTTTGCGATTTTTGGCCATTTTCAGTTATTTTGCTTTAGAGATTGTATGCGGTGTTCAAAAATTCTGAAAATTGGTGTACTTATGTAATTTTGCCCGTAGAATTGAATGGTGTTGTCGCCAAATTCATATCTCGACCCATTTTTGGGTTATTACCCAAAAATGGGCAGTTTTGAGCAAAACTTTAAATCTAAATATCTCGAATTTGAAGTTTTTATCTAAATGTGGGGTATATTGATTTTTGGGGCAATAAATTCAAAAATGGGTAGAGATATAAACTTGGTAGTAATATTATTTGATTGTAAAGAGAATGTTACGTAAGCGTACGCATTTTTAGAGTATTTGAACAACTGTGTGAATTTTTAGAAATAAAAGTATTAAAATAAAAATGAATAAATGCTATAATAATGCTATCTTTACATATAAGAATAGGGTCGAAATACAAGGTTTCAGAATTTTCTAAATGATTGTATTCTAAGGATCTTAAAACGTGGGCGATACTAAAATCTCGATATGTGATTTTTAGCACGATCCCTGTCCCTCCCTTTTCAAGGATAGTGAGAGGTAAAAATATTAGAACTAAGCATGCTAGATTTTTTAAATCCAAATTATATTGTTCTACTCTATATAATACAATGCAAAAAGCCGTGTGTATTAAAGTAGTGTTTAGATTTAAAGTACCCCGATTTAAATCTATGTCAGAAAAATTGACTTTGTTGGGTCCAGTAATAAAACTATAATTATCGTAATTATGACAGAGCGGCATATCGCTCACTCTGCTTGCATTATAACACTGGATGTCAACGAGCTATTATTCGCGCTGCTCTGTTGAAATGAAAACATGCTTTGTATAGTAAAATAATTTTACTGTTCTTTTAACAAAAATAGCATTTATGTTAAAGGAATAGTAACATTATTTTACTATACAGAGCCCTCAGAGCCTCCAATGCATGTCTTCATTCCAATAGAATGACGCAAATAATGGCCCGTTGGTATCCAACGTTATAATGCAAGCAGTGAGTGATATGCTACTTTGTCATAATTACGATATTTATAATTTTTCTGACTATAATAACGTAATCGTAAGTATGCTAAAACCAAAAGTATCCTATTTTAGTCGATCTAGCATACTTTTCCTTCGCTGACTATCTATCTAACTTATATTTCAGCATAGTTCAAATGTAGAACGCTTATTTTAATATAAGTTAAGATATATTTCACTTCTGGCAAAAACAGAGCATCGCCGTAAACAGCGTTCAAAGTTCATAAGTTATGAAAAGTTCCTCAGCGCTTTCTACCAACAAGCTGAAAGCTCAAAGCTAAATACTGAAGCGGAAAATAGGTGCTAATTACCTTATTGTTTTAATAAATATTTCTGTCTAGTAATTAGCAAAACTTCTAAATTGCATTATGTCTCGTTTTGAGATTTCTTGTCTTTGTAGAAAATTTGTACATGAAAGAATATTATTTACTGTAAATCAAAAAGAATTAAATTCTCGTTAATGTCAACGTCGTCTTTTGAGCTCCACTGTCCTTACGAGTCAGGGTAATTCTTCCTTAAAAAGTAATTCGTTTTGATGCAATCAGTCTAAGCTGTGCAATAACCTTTGGCTACTATTGTGTTCAAGAGTGCAGCATAAAAGTGTTCTAGTATTTGGATTTCATTTAAGATAAATAAGTAGTTAGAGAGTTAGACTATTGTGCTCAAGTTTGATTAAATAATTTATCAGTATGTTCGTAAATAAGTGATGATTACTAGAGCATCGTTTAAATGGATGAATTAATAATAGACTTCTCTTTCTTTTACTCAATCTAAATTGAAAGCGATCTGTAGTTCTACGAAGTTTTGATTGTTATCCATTATTTTTTTTTCAATAGAATTTTGGTAGGGAGCTCTTAAGAAGTGGAAGGAAAGAACATGTTAAACGCCTATAACCCACTTATTGTGTTACATCCGGTATGTTTATAATTTTAAACAAAACTTCAGCCGGGTTTATGCAGCAATATCATTATTGTCATTGTCGTAGTTGTAGTCTTAGTCTTAAAATACGTTTTTATAATACAGCTGATTATGCAACATCATCATAGTCATAGTCATTATCATGAACATAAGCATAATCACGGAATTGGATTAATTTTAATTTTAGGATTATGACTATGAAGACATGCAATCTGCGCATGCTTTAGAACTGTCTGAATCAAAAAACATAACCTTTATTTTAATTGTGATGTTGTTTATTATGAACAAACTAGCAATAACTATTTTTATGTACTATTTATTACCATATCTTTATTTATTTATTCGGCAGGTATAATATGAATTATAATTAAAAGTAATTGAGGTTTGGAGGTGTCATATTAATAGTCACAACTAAAATGGCTGCATGAACGGTCAACTATTTTAAGACAATTCTTTGACTATGATTGTGATAGTGACTATGTTATTACTGCATAAATCTGGTTTTCAATTTTCAATAACTATAATGCAAAAAAATATTAACTATTATAAAAGAATTCGAAATTTTGCAAACGGCAATAACAGAAAACAAACCTCTTCATATTTATTACCTTACCTCTTTATAATTATTACCTTAGATGCCAAACTTGAATCGTAAAAACGGTAAAAACAAAAAAAAAAACTATGATTAGAACAGTTAATTGCTATTGTCAATTGTTCTTTCCATTGAGATAAATTCAAACTAAAATACTAACACAAACTCACAAGCAGAAATTTAAAAACTTTGAAAATTTCACTTAAATTAATCACAATCACTTTGAATTGATGTAACTGAACTGAACTCTTATCAAGACATACAAACGAGAAATGAAAATGTGTCATAATTGAAGGAGATTCCCATTATCATAACAAATTTATTTGCAGAAACTTTCCAGAAGTTTAAGTATTTTAAAAACAAAAGTTTATATACGAAATTTAAAAAGTTATCTTTAATAAGAATTTCATTAGCAATTATGATGTTAATAATTTAATTTTTATTGATAAAGGTGTCTTCCTATTTAATTAATGAACAAAGCTTCCTTTTATAAAAAAAAGTATAAATATTTAAAAAAAATATAGGCTGAGTTTAAAAAATTAACATTTACTTTAAATTTTCGTTTTATAAACTTTTTTTAGATAACCGGGTTACTTACGGTTAAACAGGTATAACTCAACTTATAATGAAAATGAAATTGTCTTAGACTCCGCGCGCCCAGATAAAAAATCTGTTGTGGCCAGCACAAGACCTCTCGCCATTTCCATATTAGGTTATATTGTACATATTTAACATTTCTGGTACTCATAAAAACACATATTTTCTTTACATATTTTAATATTTTTTAATTCATTCTTTGAACAAGTTTCCTCTTATTCTTCTAAATGTTCTAGATTCTTCCAATTCATTAATGAGATTGGCGGTATTTCTGAAGGATATATGTAATACATGTATCTATAATTATAAATATTTAATTAATAATAAAATAAGAAATATTAAATGTACTTCCCAGAAAAAGTCTTCAGTAATGTCTCTGGTTTTTGACACTTACATTTTTCTGTTAATCTTTCAACTGGTTTCCGTGGAGTTATTTGGACTGTGAGATTTATTACAACGTATTATTTTATATATTTGTAATTCTGTATCTCCAAATCTTTGGAAGATATAATAAAAATGTTTAATGTGTCGTATAAAGAATTTTATATTCTTTACTATTTGTAATAACGTAAATTTTCAAAAAAATAATATTTTGAAGATTTTTTAAAGAATCTACTGCTTCCGGTTGCCAAATTGTAATCAAAACCTTTTCAGTTTTTTCCATTTAATGTCAAATTAAGGAATACGTAGTTAAATTGATCTTTAGTCTTATAGAATTTGAGAAACCGTCCTTCCAACATCCACACACAGACATCATTGTAAAAATGTTAAAATCGGATTCTAGTGACCTTAAAATGGGATTATTCACTAAAATCTGGATATGCGATTTTTAGCATGAATCTCTCTTATGCCCAGTTGCACCACTAACACTTATTTTTAAGCTTGGTTTTATTCAGTTAGTTAATTGAATTTTACATTATAAATAAAAAAAAATATGCAATAGGAACTAACAACAATTTATTTGGCTAACTGAATAAAGCTAAGTTTAAATTTTAAGTGTTGGTATTGCAAATGAACATTAGTGAGAGATAAAAAAATACAAAAAATATTAAACTGACTTTACATGGAGAACATCGAAAGATGTTGAGTTCATACCATTTATCTAATACCTACCTACGCTCCTATTAGTTTGAAATACTTTCACATCTATTATCCTGATTCATTCTTTGCTGAAGTATGAAAGCATGTTAGGAATCTGTGATAGCACTGTTATCTTTATGGTGTGTGATCTCAGCGGCATCTTGGCAACTCACATATTCGCCATTAAATTATCCTTCGGGGAAACGTTTCGATTCGTGCGAAGGACCTTGGAAACTCTCAGCCAACAATCGACATCCGTGATTGTACAACGGTTAACACTCAGAAAATCTAACTCACATGAGGCACATGTATATTGGGTGGCTAAAGTGAAAATGTTTTAAATGGATTCTTATGTTGATTTAGGTAGTATAAAAATCTGTTGTGGCCAGCACAATACCTCTCGCCATTTTCATTTTATGTTATATAAGTATTGTATTGCACTCCGCTATCGAACCGTCGTTTTATAACAAAAAATTACAGAACTTTACCCAAATATAAATTTTTATTGTATTTAACATATCTTCTGCACACATATAATTCTGATTATATCTATTTTGCATTGTATGAGGAAGTTCTTGTCGGAGATTCTTCCAATTCATTAGCCGTATTGGCGGTATTTCTGATGGATATGTGCATTGTACCAATAATTTTAAATATTTAATTAATAAAGCAATAAGAAAGATTAAATGTACTTCCAAGAAAAAGCTATCAGAATGTCACTAAAACTGTGGATTTTTGATACTGACATCTATCATTTACAAACTATGTTATAAACATTTGAATTTGTCAACTCTGGTTTCCTCAGTGTAGTTTAGCTTCTGCTATGTATTACATCTGATTATTCTATATATTATAGTGTATTTATCTCTAAATCTATACAAGATATAATAAAAATTTTAAATGTATTAGATGGAGAATTTTATGTTCTTCAATATTTGTAATAATAAAAATTTCTAAAAAATTATATTTAGAAGATTTTTTTTAAGAAACAACTACTTCCGGTTGTCCAATTGTCACCGTCATAGTTAAACAGGTCTTAAATCTTATAGTTTTTAAGGAATCGTCCCTCCAACATCCAGACACACACACACACATACATATATATATATATATATATATATATATATATATATATATATATATACACACATTCAGACACACACACACACAGACAGAGAGAGAGAGAGAGAGAGAGAGAGAGAGAGAGAGACGTAATTTTAATGTAAATCGGATTCTAGTGACCTTGAAACGTGCTTATTCACTAAAATCTGGATATGCGAATTTTGGCATGAATCCAATACGAGAGGTAAAAATATAAATGTACTTAACAAAAGTTAGACCCCTTCATTAAATAGAAAGAATTTTTTTTTAAACGTTGACATAAAGGGTTTGTTTCTAAACTAAGGAGACAAGAAATCTAATTTTATAACACTGATAGGAGACCATTATCTTAAATGTAATGCATTTTTTTTTTTAATACCTCGTCATTTTTCTCTGGGTAATGATAGATCGTCGAAGAAACATTTGAGTAGGTATTAATACTCTCTCTATTTTCTATAAAATGTTGCCCTGCAGCATCTAGAGTTTCGCTCGAGCTGGGCCTCTGTTGTTTTTCAATTTTTTTCTGACCAAAATTCTACTAACAATCATATTCAAAATTTTGCGCGATGACGTTCTAACTTTAAAACAATAAAACTACTACTTTCGGTTGTCCAATTGTTACCAAACCCATTCATTTTATATACTATATACTACATAGTATATAAAATCCATGCCAAAACCTTTTGAGCTCTTCCCAGGAATGTCAGATTGAGGAATTCTTAGTTAAACAGGTCTTAAGTTAAGTCTTATAGTTTTTGAGGAATCGTCTCTCCAACATCCAGATATACACACACACACATACACACACATTTTTAAAATGTTTAATCGGATTCTAGGGACCTTAAATCGTGCTTATTCATTAAAATCTGGATATGTGAAATTTAGCATGAATCCAATACCTCTCTTAGCGAGAGGTAAAAATGGCAAAATGGAATGAAGAAGTAATTGAATATATACGAAAAATTCAAGTCATGTAAAGTCAATGACAATTTTATGTAGGTATAATTTAACTATTGACACTTTAATATTTTAATTCACGGAAAATTTAATCGTGTCACTTATAAACGCCCTTTTGAAGTCAATTGTAAAGAAAAACTTCATCCTGTAATGCACCTGAACAAATTTCAAAACTTTTTCTGTCAATTTTAACATTGTATATAATAAAACAACTATTATGTATTTATTATGTCCTGTGACAATTAGATTAGACCTTATTTTGTAATAAAATTTTAGGCGTAAAATTTTTCTCAACACTGGTTGTACACGTTATAAGGAAAATATGTAGATAAAAAATATAACATTTTCTATTGGTAACTGAATATATTTAATAAAGATAATAATTTACATAAATCGTATAACAATTAACAAGCAACAAAACTATTTAAACTATAATACATATTATGGAATTATAAAATAACAAAACATGGATATGTCATGCATAAGTCTTTTAAAGCATTCATTTGAAATTATCCTATATTTGTACTTTACAATTTATCTATCTAATCAAATAGTTTATACATCAATCTTATATTCCTCGTATGCTCCTCGATTCCGGGATAACTGAACCTGGGGCTGATTCGTTGCAGCTCTTCGTAAGGCACGCTGACTACGTCTTGGAATCCCGCTCGCTCAGCCAATTTCTGTGAAGCTGACGAAGTGAAAACCGTGAATGTAGCTTTTAAACCAACTGCTTTGCCCAGTGCAGTCCTAGAACCATACAATTTAATTAAATAGTGGAGGAGTTACTCTCATTTGTACTAACTGCACTTTGTGGAAGAAAATGAACTGATTTTCGAGAAAAACTTGAGAATTTAAAAGATATTTTAGTGGAATTCTTACACTTTATCTAAAACTTTAATTTTTCATATCTCGCATTCTTAATTAATGTTAAGGGATTTATTTTAATATGTAGTTATAAAAAAATTATAATATGTTAGATTATTTTATTTAATTACATGGTATTTTAATATTTATCTTTTCCTGAAATATCTTATCTAAATAAGTTATTTATTACATTCAACGATAAAAGATAACAATTTCAAGTACAGTGGCTTAATTTTTAGAGAAACTATCATTGAATAAGAATAATAAAATATCTGAAGTAGCCAGCACATCACCTTCCGTCAATTCTGTATTATGTACAAATCCTATACAAAATTTCCTTGGAAAAGATTCTATATATTCAGTAAAATTATGACACGAACATGTACAAATTCCATGTCGAGAGATCCTTGGAAAAGATTATATAAATCCAATAAAATTATAACACGAACATACACTGTGTAAATTGCATTTGACACTGACATCTATCAATTAGAATTATTTGAAAATATCAGCTGTTTATAACTAAAGAAAAACTCCTTAACTTTAACAATAATTTTAAAAACTATATACGTATTTCGAGAACTATGTTCTCATCATCAGTAGAAACTACAAAGTAAAAACAGAGAAATTAAGATTACTCAGCATGTAAACCATGCCAGAGGTCAAACCAGCTCTGTATTAGATTTCGCAACTTCAACTAATAATAAAAATAATAATAAATATATAACATTGCCATTTGATAATGGTAAAGGTTTAACCAATTTTTTTAAAATCAAATAACACTATTAAATCATTATTAGGTAACCCTAAAGATAAAATAGATAATAATAAAAAATCCGGTGTTTATAAAATTGAATGTAAAGATTGTAACAAATTTTATATCTGGCAAATAAAAGATAAATTGATACTCGATTTAAAGAACATTTCTATCATTTAAAAAGCGGTAATCCTGATAAATCTAATGTAGCACAACATATGTTTATTAATAATCATAAAATTGACAATTCTAATATAAAATGATTGAAACAAGTTGATAATAATATAGATATTTAGACGCACATGAGAGTTTGATAATACATAAATTTAATGATAAATTGATGAACCTAGGTCCCATCCCAAATTCTAAATTATATGAGTTAATATATAAGACAGTTACTTTGTTTAATCATAGTTACCCAATTAGGTATCCACTCACCTATGACTCCTGTCTTTATATAACCCGTGTTCTCCCGCTTATTCCTCAGAGCTGTTTTGACCTCTGGCATGGTTTACATGCTGAGTAATCTTAATTTCTTTGTTTTTACTTTGTAGTTTCTATTGATGATGAGAACATAGTTCTCGAAATACGTATATTGTTTTTAAAATTATTGTTGAGGTTAAGGGGTTTTTCTTTATTTATAAAAGTTAATCTCTTTGTAATTCTTTAATTCTATATCTAATGAATATGAAGGAAAATGTATAATCAAACCATATAGACAATAACATATTCTTTCATATTGATAATCACATAAAATGACAAAAAATGATATTTAACTGTTTTTTTCAACAAAAACTGTTAAGAACTTTAAATAACGGAACTTCCGATTAAGCAGTTATTACCAAAATTGAATTAGCTCTTCATTTGGATGTAAAGATGAGGAATACGAAAGAATTATAATTTTTAAAATTTTAGTATTGTAGTTATCATCAGAGACACACGCACATACAGACATCATCGTATAACTAGTAAAATTGCATTCTAGAGTCCCTAAAACGTACTTATTCATTAAAATACCACCGAATTTTTTGACCAAAGACAATACCTTCCTTACCTAAAGGTTACTGGTATGAATGTAATAACGTTGCTTATGCAATAATATTGCTATTTATATCTGATTGCCATCTTGTGAATGAACTGAAGTGTAAACTTCATAATGTTTACCCCTTTGATAAGTTAATCAAACTTACTCACCTAGCAAGGAGTAATTGCTCTCCAATACCCTGTCCTCTGAATTCCGGTAAAACTGACATTCCAACGGCGCTAAGGTATTGATCTTCGCCAATCATTTCAAAGGTGTTTTTTCTATCGTATAATACCATCACTGAGTCTATCATGTTTTTCAACTTCTCACCTGTTAACTATCAAAGAAAATTATATTAATTACTTTATTACTACGTCAACTGAAGATCTTATCCGCTTTAAACAGAAACAATAGACCCCTTAGTTTTCATATTTTGTTATTATAATTTAAGAATTTAGCAGAAATTCCGTTTTTTACCTCTCGCTAAGAGAGGTATAGAAGTCATGATAAAAATCGCATATCCAGATTTTAGTGAATAACCACATTTTAAGAACCCTAGAATCCGATTTTAACATTTTACGAAAATGTCTGTGTGTGTGTGTGTGTATATATGTGTGTGTATGTGTGTGGATATTGGAAGGACGAATTCTCAAAAACTATAATACTTAAGACCTGTTTAACTACGTATTCTTCAATCTGACATTAATGGGAAGAACTGAAAAGGTTTTGATAACAATTGGATAACAAAAGTAGTAGTTTCTTAAAAAAATTCTTCCAAATATTATTTTTTTAAACTTTTTGTTATTACAAATATTGAAGAACATAAAATTATCCATCTAATAAACTTAAAAGATTATTATATCTTCAATAGATTTAGAGATAAAGAAAATATAATATATAGAATAATCTGTTGCAATAAATCGCACAAGTCCAGTCTACACCAAGGAAACCACTTGTCAAATTCAAATGTTTGTAATTGACTGACAAATACTGTGTCAAAAATCAACAGTTTTACTGACATTACTGAAAGCCTTTTCTGAAGTACATTTATTATTTCTTATTGAGTTATTAATGAAATATTTCAAATTGTAGGTAGATAGGTAGGTATATTAATAGTAGTAGTACAGAAACTATAATAATAAATAAATAAATATATCATCACGGCATATTACCCATATCTGGGTGTGCGTGGATCCTGTACACACGATTACTCAAATACTATCAATCAGAAAAATTGGAAATTTTGGACACCCAATCGATACTAATGTGGGAAGAGCTCATTAGATTTTAGTGTATATCGGATAACCGGAAGTATCATTTATACAAGCTTTTAACAGTTTTTCTTGTAAAACAAATCATTGAATATATTTTTTTAGCAACTTTTACTAATAAAATTGGATATATGGTACAATCTTCAATTCTACGATAATAGCATTTTGTAATTAACTTGAAATAACTTTAAATATTAAATTATAAAATAATTTATTTAGCATAATATTTTAATAGCAATTTTGACGTATTTAAACAAATGTTACTGTCAGGAAGCAATTACATTAAAATTAATAATGAAACCATGTTAAGAAGATTATATTGAGTCTAATGTAATTAAAGTTAGTAAAAATACTATATTTTCCATCATACATAAATGTTAGATGTACAGAATTATCCGATATAAATTTGATATGTTTGCAGCACTAAAAATCAAACAGCTGTGAATAAGTACGTGTTATCAAAGTGTCAAATATTAGTTTACAAGTACACATCAATGAAATGGATCATATAAAGCAATAGATATATGCAAAGGAACTTAATATAGTTTGCGCAGGATTAGTAAATTTGTAGGTATGTATTTAAATAAATAAAAATTAAAAAGCGGGAGGTATTGTATTGACTACATCAGATTTTTTTGCTGATAGAACACATGTCATTATCTAACGAACTAAGAAAATACACGTACCATATCTCCTATCTCTTTCTAACTAAAGGGGTTAAAAAAGATAAAGAAATATTACTTCATCAATATGGTGCATAGAAGCAGATGTTTTCAAATCGGTACCAATCAGATTCCAAATCAATGTGTGACGTCAACAATTTATCTTTTCCATATGAACATTCAGTGAATACGTGCATTCTGTTTGAAGAAAAATAGACTATACATCTCGGAAGACAGGGAAATACTTTATGTAAGACTGCGTGTCCGATTATTTCCTATTCTTTCAATTCTGCAAACAATCGATCATCGTAAGAAAAGCCTCCTGCTTCTTTTGTATGAAATATAATATTAACGTTTAATCAAACATCATATTGAATCAACTTTAATGGACTTTTGTTTTAAAGTATTCCCATACAAATCAACAGATGTCATTAGCGCGCCATTCGAAGTTTATGTGAAGTAGGCCAACATCCTAAATATTAAATGCCAAAATGAGACATTGAACATACTCTCAAATGTAGATGTTACTTGCCAATACCAGCAATCTCACGACATTCAAAGTTTGACAGTTGGGATCGAACCAAAGCAATCAGATGACATATTATTATTATTAATTCTGTTGATATCAGGAATATAACTCAAACCAGAAAACGGAAATTGCATTTTACCTCCCTTAACTAGGGTAACGGGATCGTGCTAAAAATCCCATAGAGATTAGATGTAGAGATTTTAGTGAATAAGCACGTTTCGGTGTCCCCAGAATCCGATTTTAACATTTTTACAATGATGTCTGTGTGTGTGTGTGTGTGTGTGTATGGACCCATGAATCTGAAACTGTGTTTTCTGGTTCTATTTAAATGTGAAAAGAGCCCATTAGATTTTGATGTAAATCAGATAACCGGATGTAGCACTTTCCTTGAAGCTCAAAACAGTTTTTTTTTTGCAAAAAATACAGTTAAATTACATTTTTTTGCAATTTATGTTATTATAAAAATTAAAGATTATTAAATTTTCTGCAGGTCTGCATTAATACTTTGTTTTATATATTTTAAATATATATAGTGTGAACACTGAAAACCGTGACATAGGCGTTTAACATGGGAAAACAATTTTTTTCAAATATTACCTGTCCCGCAAGAGTATAGTGGGAGTTTTTGATATGGTTAGAAAGATTATTTAATTTGGCATCGAAGAGTATCTAAATACTCCTAATTTAATGCCTTATTATTGAAATATTTACGAAAGTATAATCCTACTTGACAGTTATTACTTATAATTTACTAAAAACAGTAATCATGGAAACGTATTCGATAGCTGACTTGGTTAAATCAAGGCTCCATGATAATTTTTCACTGGTCCAATCCCTCCCGGTTCAAGTTAATATTTTTATTATTTTTATATTTATTTTGTACACTGTATTATTAAATAAATTACAAAATTAAAACAAATAATTTTTTGGTACATCAAGTATTTTATTGACTAAATGTACAAGAAGTGAAATAAATATGTAAATTTAAGCCAAATAAATAATTAACTTTAGTTTTATGTTCGTCATTAACGCAACCGGTTTTTTCAAATTTTAAAATGATTCGTCTAGTTTGTTCATGGGATGCAATTTATCTATCAAGATATATCCTAGCAAAAAAGTCTCGAATTTCTCGTAAACTCATCCCTTGATTGTAAAATTTAATTATACTAATTTTTTCTTCTAATGAAAAATCCATTGGATTTACAAAGTTTTCGGAAAAAATGTATCGAAAAATGACAATAAAAGTCTAACACGTCTGACAAACCTGTGTGAAGGTTTATTTATTAATGATTATTTTTTGTTTTTTGCTTAATATTATTAGCAGTGATATAACAAAGAAATAGTATAGTAAATTCAAGAAAATACTTGATGTACAAAACTATTTACGTTTTAATTTTGTAATTTATTTAATAATACATTGTACAAAATAAATATAAAAATATTAACTTGAACCGGGAGAGATTTGAACCAGTGAAAAATAATCATGGAGCCTTGATTTAACCAAGTCAGCTATCGAATACGTTTCCATGATTACTGTTTTTAGTAAATTATAAGTAATAACTATCAAGTAGGATTATACTTTCGTAAATATTTCAATAATAAGGCTTTAAATTAGGAGTATTTAGATACTATTCGATGCCAAATTAAATAATCTTTCTAACCATATCAAAAACTCCCACTATAATCTTGCGGGACAGGTAATATTTGAAAAAAACTGTTTTCCCATGTTAAACGGATATGTCACGGTTTTCAGTGTTCACACTATATATATATAGCATTTCTGAGTGTGCCAATCTGTTTTTATCTCAGATATCGATAACAATGTAAGGGGTCACTTTTGTGCCTTTTAAAATTCGAAATATTTGGCTTCGGTCGGGATCGAACTAGGTGCCCCAGATTCGCGACCAGACACTCAGGCACACGGCCACTAATAAATAATTTAGAAAATAAATCCCGGAGCCTATACTTTATATCTCTTTGGATACACCAGTTTATAGATTTCAAATGTATGTAGCTAATAGTTAAATATCAATATCAAAAAACTAATCATTTCAAAGTAATAATTATGACGTTTTAACACGAAAATAGTAAAAGGAACAATATTTAAATGGAAAGGAAATTAATAAGTTTCCAGCATTAGTAAATATGTATATATGTATGTAAATTAATAAAAATTAAATGGCGGAAGGTTATGTGCTGCCTACATCAGATTTTTATATTGTTCGATTAGTGAACTAATAATAATCATACTGATCTTTATTATTGATTAAGCTGCATAGGCATAGGAATTATAAAATAAGTTAGAAATAAAACTTACTGTTGGCATGGACTCTTCTTTAGTTTTTATACATGTCATATTAATTCCCGCGACTATTGGTTCCCCGTTAGGATCCGGGTTCTCCATAAAACATATTAGACCGAGTTTTTCTCCACCAATCATTTCCCAAACTGCGTGGCCTTCTTCTATGGAGGGCAGGTCTTCGAATAATTCTGAAAAAAATATTTAGTCTTCAATATTTAATTCCTATATTTCATTCTGAAATATCGAATTTCATTTTTTGTGCTTTATATAATATCGGATGATGGCGGTTAGGGGTGAACATACAGATTTTAGTTTTATGAAATTTTCTGTTCTCCTGTTCACTTCACGGCAGAAACTGTAGAGTGTAAAGTTGTTTAATTTAATTTTTAAAAATTCAGAACTTATTCACTGAAATCTTTTTATTTATAGTTATTTATTAACACTAATTATTTTTCCTTGAAGGGTGCACACGTGTAGGTACATAATTAATTATAAAAGTTCGTATTAAACACATTTGAAGAAGTAAATCAAATTAAGTTCTTTTTTAAATTTACGTTGAAAATAAAAAACAATATTACAACGAGCACAAAAAAAAAATCAGTCACATTTTAATTTAATAAAATTTCTCGGAAAATATAATTTTCATTTCTTTTCTAAAGAAATGAACAAATGAATTCTCATTTTTTTCTTATTACACTGAAATATGAAATATTGTTTTTAAAAAATTCTTTGTGTATTAATTTTTTTATAATGTTGCAGGTATGTGAAATTTCCATTTTTGAAGATCTTCAAAACAAAAGTAAGTGCCGTTTAAATAATATATATCAAATTTTAATGACTATTGGTTCAAATTCTATAGAATTAAATGTAATTTTAATTGTATTAATCAAATTTTAAAAATAATCTTGCAAATATGGACAATAGTGGTTATGGATTAGATTATGTGTTAACAATTACTCGAAATCTCAATCATACATTATTTTTACAAAACACAAACCGTTGTTGCAGTATATATTTATACCTTCATTAGTGTCTACGTAAACATACATATAACATTAACATGAGAAATATCATACTAATGAAATCGTACAGTTTCATAAACATAAATTCATGTACATATTTATATTCGTTTAAAAATTTAATTGTATAATGTTTATAAAACATGTTGTCATTAATAGTCAAAATTCAATTCACATCATCAGTGGAATTTGTGATGCGAACACGTTACACTTTTTACGACCGATTCATTAAAAGTATTAAAAAATCAAGAAAGTCAAATAAAATAGGTTATTTTATATATTTATCTATAAAATATATAAAAAAGTATGATTGCAAAATTTAATAATCTTTAACACATAACATTTAAAGGTATTTTGACCGCAGTGCGTTATTATCTTAATTTAATTTCTCAGTTCCAACATATGCTTCCCGTAAAGTAAACACTTTTTACAATAATATTGCCCAAACGAATTTAATGCTTAGGTCGCCCATTTTCACTTGTGATAATTACAACCAAATATGTACCTCATGTGATATATATTGTTCTACATTGTATACATTACGTTCTAATGGAATTTCTTACTTTGAAATTGTTAATTGAGTATGATTTATTACTGTTGTGAATTTATTATTTTTATTTACCTTGTAAATGGATATTTTCTGTTGGGTAATAAATTATTATTATTATTATTTTCCAAAGAAAAAATATTTTGAGCTTTAAGTAAAGTTCCATTTCCGGTTACTGGATTTACACCAAAATCTAATGGCTTTTTTCCATATTAGAATAAGGTACAAAAACAAGGTTCCAGAATTTTCTGAATGACATACAGTGTGTTAAAAAATAAGTGTCACAAATTATGAAGGCAAATAGTACTGACCAAAATGAGTAAAAAAAGTTTAATCAACATGGGTCCGATCTTCAACTGTTTTTGAGAAAGAGGTTATTTTGTATTAGAATCGAAGAAAAACTGACTAAGATGGTGGTTGAACAAAATTTTGTCTCTGCCTGTAAATAGAATATAAAAAAAACAATAACATTTTATATGAAACATTTTTTTCACTTTCTAATAGTTACGAAGTTATTTGAAAACTAAGTCAAGGGCGCCAGAACTTTTGTCTGAGTACAATTATTTGATTTTTTTGAAAAACAAAAACACATCTAAGATGACCTCTGAAAGGTAAACAAAATGTCTCATTTAATCAAAGTCGTAACTCTTACAGTTTTCGAGATAGCAGAGGTAAACACTGAAAAAACTCATTTTTCATTGCCTTATATCTCGGAAACTATTGAAGATCGGACCCAGGTTGATTAAGCTTTTTTAACTTATTTTTGTCAGTACTCTATGCCCTCATAATTTGACACTTATTTTTTTAACACCCTGTATATACACATATAGATATCTCAACATGCGATTTTTAGCCCGATCCCTATACCTCCGTTACCAAGGGTAGCGGGAGGTAAAGAATCCCTCTTACTTGAGTATTTGCAAAGGGGCTCTTCGTAGATATAATTCGTGCACATGAAGTCGGCCGCTTTTCCAAACATGTCCTCCGGAATGTCCTGAATCCAGAATCGGGGAATCCTACCATTTATTTCCTTCCTCCCCTCAAACCGGGCCCACACTTGCGGAAACGGGACAGATTCAGGTCGTTTCCAGTTGCCCGGCATAGCACTACTGAAACTGAAAACTATCACTTGGTTATAAATACTGAACACGTAAAGAAGCAAATGTCAAAAAGGTTAAAAATACAACTGGCTTGATTTAGAATACAGATGGATATTTTTAGAAGTTAGATAATATTATGTAGGTAATTCGAATTTGTGTATACTTTATGTTGTGTTTGTTTATTAAATGTAAATATGTATAAATAAATATCATTGCGGCTTATTACCCATTCCTGACGAGTGAACCAAATTTTTTGTACTTTAAAAACTAAAATGCAGCCTTAAAGTTAAATTATAACTAAAAAAGAAAAATCCCTTAACCTTAGCAATAATGTTTAAAACAGTATAATATACGTATTTTAAGAACTACGTTGTCATCATCAGTAAATACAACTAATAATGAGATTTTAAGATTAAACGAAGTAACTGTCTTATATTAACTCATATAATTTAGAATTTGCGATGGGACCTAAATTCGCGTTCATCAATTTATCTTTAAATTTATGTATTATCAAACTCTCGTGTGCGTCTAAATATAAATATATTATTATCAATATGTTTTAATAATTGTATATTAGAATTGTCAATTTTATTATTGTTAATAAAAATATGTTGTGCTACACTAGATTTATCAGGATTGCCGGTTTTTAAATGATACAAATATTCTTTAAACCGAGTATCAATTAGGTTTTTCCTGAACATCCTGTATATTATATATATATATATATATATATATTGGGCTCTAGTAAATAATTGTCACTCTTTACATCCTCAGGGTTCTAAAATATGTTTAAATTGTTACAAATAAATTACAATTTGTGATTTAACATATTTGTTTACTTACATTGTGTAAGATTAAGTATTAAAATTATATCTACGTCGTACATCGTTTTCTGGAGAAAGAATTTTGGAAAATTTTAGTTTTGTTCTTGTAACATTTTTAATAACAGAATGTAATGAATTGTCGAAATATCACAGTAAATTATGACTAAAAACTTAAATATTTATCACAGTATGTTTTATAAAAACTATTGTACATATTGCATTAATTCTACGTTGATTACGAACTTGTTTGTACTGTTTTAAACTTTAAAATTGTTTCCACATCCACATATATATATATACTAGCTGACCCGCCCCGGCTTCGCACGGGTAAAGCTAGAATAACGATTGCTACACGTGTACCAGTAATTTTTCACATTTACTTCGGAGACATGCGCTGCGTAGGGAGCCGGCAACCTGCCTCGCATCGTACATGTAACAGGCTCCGCCCACTGCCCACCCAATCGCCGCACCGCACCTAACAGTGCCCGTTTCTAAACATGTCTCGGGTACTATTACTTATGTAGGTACATATGATGTAAACTATCTCTCCGACAAATATCGAAAATGTACTAACGTTAAAACAACTATAGATACAAAGATAAAAAATAATTGAAATCACCCCCTATTGTACCGCCTTGAGGGATGATGTTTGAAAAACACTAAAACACTCTTTATTTCTTACCAAGAGCATAAAAAAGAATTTTTATATCCCTAACTTGAGAAATGACGGATTCTCCATACACACTTTCATCCCCTATTTCACCCCTTTCAAGTTTTATTTTCGTGACAAAAGGTAGCCTATGTCCTTCTCCAAGTCCATTCTATCTCTATACCAAAATTCATCAAAATTGGTTCAGCGGAAGATATGATGGGTTCTCCATACAAACTTTCATCCCCTATTTCACCTCTTCAAGTTTTATTTTCGCGACAAAAGGTAGCATATGTCCTTCTCCAAGGTCCAATCTATCTCTATACCAAAATTCATCAAAATTGGTTCAGCGGAATATATGATGGGTTCTCCATACAAACTTTCATCCCATATTTCACCCCTTCAAGTTTTACTTTCGCGGCAAAATGTAGCCTATGTCCTTTTCCAAGTTCCAATCTATCTCTATACCAAAATTCATCCAAATTGATTCAGCCGTTTAGTCGTGAAAACGTAACAGACACACAGACAGAGTTACTTTCGCATTTATTATATTACCTAGTATGGATTAATAACACTCGTACAAAACTAACAAATCGACATGTAACCTTTATTGGTTATATACTGACAGCGGCAGGGGTGAGAACACGTTGTACTTTTACTTTTCCACTATGTGGATAGATGTCGCTAAATTGGCTGCGTTCCACTATAATTAGATAGAGCATAAAATCCTTAAAAGTAGTGTACTAATTTTTTTTTTACGTAAATCGATATTTTAATAGTCATTCTGCTATTCGGGGCGGAGACGAAGCCAACAAATCAGAGATCATCAAAATCGGTCCAGCCGTTCTTGAGTTATAAATGGTGTAACTAACCCGACTTTGTTTTATATATTAAGATATATATATATATATATATATATATTATTATTATTATTATTTTTCTTATTAGTTGGCATTAGGAAATCGAATACGGATTGACGATTTTTAAATTTAAGGACTAGTTTATCAAAGGTTCTACTTTGAATTTTAATAAGAAAACTGCTGTAGAGTTTGATATTAGTATATTAAAGAACGAGTAGTAACGCATTTTTTTGCAAAACGAGCCGATATGAGTTTATTAATAAAAGTTAGTCTACTATGCATCCCATACAAATTTGTAACACGTATTCATTAACACCCTGTATATAGCTATATTTAAATTTATTGATTAAAGTATGTTCATTACTTACTTTTATATTAAATATGAATAAGAAAACCGTACTCTCTCAAATGTAGCTTATTGACTTATGAGAAGATAACTGCAAGAAACACTCATTAACTACAATTTATCTATGATATGATAATAGTTACAATTATATCTTAAAATAAAGTACAATCGCTACTGTGCAACGATCACAACTCAAATATTTAATTAGATTAAAAATTGCTTCATTTCTGAGCAGTGACTTCTTATGAAATATAAATAAGCATTTATAATGAATGTTTACAAATAATTTTATTAATAAATGTTGATTATTTATGTTAACATTTTGTAATTTATATATCTTGTTGACAATAGATACAATGTTAATTTAACGAAGCAAAACGCTTATATGTTTACAGAATAAATTAAATTATGTAAAACAAATAACTGAATCAAAATTTAATAATTTAAATATATAAAAAACAACATATTTGATTAAAAATTTGTACAAGCAAAAAATGTATTATCGTTTCAATTATTATCGTAACATTTTTTTCTACTTACTTTTTTACAATATTTATATTTGAAAGCAGTTCATTAACAAAAAAACTGATATATAGTATCAAGTTTTGTCACAAACTAAATAATAATTTTTGGTTGCTAACACAAACATTGTTAATGTTGCACGAATGGTGAAGAAATGAGCACGTAATGTATATTAACCCCTAAACACCCCCAAGTTGTGTTGTTACCATGACTTATTTAGGACTATTGATTTTCCGATATCCTGACTCATTTCACCACTAGAATATTCATTTCCATCTTATAAAATCAGACATTAGGTACATACTTTGAATTTTTTTTCAAATATTTTACAATTTTCTTATACATAAAATAATAAATTATTTCTTCATCGTAAATGCCAATATTCTTTAATCATATCAGCCGCTTTTGCAGCAATCATATATGTAGGCGCATTAGTATGTCCACTCATTGGAAATGGTATTATACTAGCATCAACAACTCTCAAATTTTCGACACCTTTCACCCTTAATTTGTGATCAACCACTGCTTCGGAGTCGCTATCTGGTCCCATCTTGCACGTTCCAGCTTGGTGGTACAACGTACTTGTCAGTTGCCGAATGTAGCACCGCAAATAGTCATCAGATAAGAACTTCTGAGGACATGCGCGTAGAGGATTTCGAAGAATAGTCACATTGAAACGTTTCATTGCTTCAGTATCACGTAGAGAGAAAAAGTATTTCAATCCTTTAACCATTGGTTCAAGATCTTCGGGATTGGAGTAGTACTTGTAATCGATCAAGGGATGATCAAAAACATTGTTTGATTTTAGTCTAACACTTCCTCTTGATTTAGGGTGGAGCAAAACTTGAAAATATAAGCCACAAGTTGATCCATATCCTTTCAATAAATCATCTTCATTTTCTTTTTTTAAGTTGAAGAGAATTTTTACTGCGTTGTTACTTATATCAAAAAATGAACTTATAAATTGTTCTATGTCAGGTACTGAACTATTTGCATCTTCTGTGTTAATGAAACCAATAGATTGTAAATTTCCAGCATTAGTTAAATAACCAAAACCTTTCAGATAATCTGGTACCATTTGTATCACTGGTTTGAAAGTTGGGTCAACATACGATGACTTAAATGGATAATATATTAGTGCATGATCGTGCATATATTTTCCAACTGGTAAATTTTTCACTACTTTGATTCCTAAAGGTCCCAATTCTTCTTCAGGTCCAATTCCAGAATGCATTAAAATTTGGGGACTAGCAATAGCTCCAGCTGACAAAATAAATTCTTTTTTACTAGTTGCAAAATACTTTTTATTTCCTATCAAAAATTCTACACAGTTAACTCTAGCTTTTTTCCTGTTGCTTTCATCTATATGTAGCTTAGTAACAAATGCTCCTGTTACTACTTTTAAATTTTTTCTGTGCGTAGCTTTGTTCAAAAAAGCTTTGTTTCCACTACATCTTCTTCCACTGATAGTATTGGATGGTACTCTGGAGAATCTGGTCTGAAGTTTTCCATTAATGTCACCTAGCTGTTTTCCTCGCTCCAGATTGGCGTCGAGGAAAGCCTGACCGAGATCTCCAAAATTTCGTACATGCTCCACATGGAGCGTCCCTTTTGTGCCGTGGTATTCAGGGTCAATGTACTCCAACAATGACGAGTTTTCTACCTTCTTGAAGTAGGGTAAGACTTCTTTATAACTCCAACCAGGGTTTCCAGCTCCTTCCCAATCGTCATAGTCCTTAGCGTTACCTCTGACGTACATCATGAAGTTAATGGTAGAGGAACCACCAAGGACTTGACATTTGTTATTTTCCATACCTGAAAAATATTTACTATACTACAAACTCTACTATATTGAACAAAAAGGTTATAGATATGGAAACAATCATATACCCGAGCGAATCCTAATATTTGCAAAAGAAATATTAGGAGTATGAACGCAACTGACAGGGACAAGTGAAAACATAACGATGATGACAAGAAATGAAAAAGTTAAAAAAGCAAAGAAATGAAAAGAATGGATTAAAAATTAATCTTTCAAAAAAGGAAATTTTCAATCAAGAACGGGTATCACAGATATGGAGAAGGAAAAGAACGCTTTATTTAAATGTTTAAGCAAATTAATAATAAAAGAGAAAATATAATAAAGTTTTTGAAAAACGCGTGTAACGTCATAAGGTCTTAATCCTAGAAATCTAAATTAAGGATTTGTTTATAAATATTTTAAACGTTAGAATTCTAAACATAAATATAATAAATATTACCTACTTTGCTATGTATTCAACAAGAGTATCAAGTATTAGTCATATTTCATGAATAGAGATGAGTTAATTAAATCCTATGAGTGAAATAAGACACTTTGTACTCAAGTTGCATACAATTTTTTTTAAAAAAAAGGTACTCTTTTCCACTCTTTTATTGTGTTAAAAAAGCCAGACTTTATAAATGTATTTTATGAATGAATCAAAGTAACAAAGTACTTTCTAACTGACGAAAAAAATTATCTTCATGTTTCTATTTAGAAACTAATGTTTCAAGGTTTTATAAGGTTAAATATTGTGTCTATTTAGATAATTTTTTCGTCAGTTAGATAGTACTTTGTTACTTTGTTTCATTTAAAATTTATTTATAAAGTCTGGCCTTTTTAACACAATAAAAGTGAAAAAAAAAAATTTATTCATCTTGAGTACAAAGTTGTCTTAAAAATAAAGAATAATTTAAAGTTATACAAAATCACACAAAATATAATTAAAAACATAACATTTCTTGTTACTAATATTTTTATATTTTAAAATTTCTCATTATTACAACTACCTAAAATTCCAAAAGACCCACAAAAATTAAGCCTTACGGACATAAACTGTTACATAAAGTGGGCAAGGCCCATCTCAGGATCCTCAGAATTTTAATTGCTAATTACGTGACACGGAGTTGTGAATATGAATATATATATATAATTGAAATATATGCCGTCGAACCCGGTTCCCCCAGGTTCGCGACCAGACACTCAGGCACGCGGCCACGGCACAAAAGTGATCCCTGTGGTGCACTCTCCACACCAGCTATGAGTGCCCGTGAGGTGACGCCTGGTAAGCGCCCACACGGTAAAATATATCGTCATCATTACCGATGTCGACATGTGTAGTAGATACTGGCACACCCAGAAATGGGTAATATGCCGTGATGATATATTTATGTTATTTTATTTTATACGTCTCCCGACTACACCACTGTATATTTTGACAAAGAGAATGAAGGAACTACACTCCATGACACGAAAGAAAAATGCTTTGAGGAATGTTAAACGTTATCAGAATTTCTGTAAAGCGGCACTACGATTAGAAATATTTTACTATGTCTTGTCATACATGAACCGTTTTATTTCACAGTGACGTTATTTTCGAGACTTCAGTTGGCCGACTATTAACTACACTATCGAGATTTTAGATTATCGAGATTTTCGACTACTGGGATTTTCGACCATCGGTTTATATACTCGTATTGGTACATTTAGGCTGTAGTCACATTGAACAGTCAATATCGATCGGACACGATCGAGTAAAAGACAAACCTTAGTTTAACAATGCACATGGTCACAGTGCGTGCATTTATGATAATCGCTCAAGATCGTGTACCGTTAATTATTTGTTATATCAATCCTGTTTGATTTTCGTAAGGCGCTCGATGTTGCTCAATAAAAATAGACATGCGCAGTGCTCTTTGAGAGAATATTCTGACAGGTTCTAATTAGATGAGTTGTTTGTTTTCATTGATAAAAGCGAAAATGACAGACAAGTAGACTGTTAACGAGATAAATCAATTAATAAATTATAAAAGTGATATTTCGCTTTTTACCACTCGACGCAGCAGTGTGACCACATACAAGAAAAAACGGTTGATTGTAGTCGATGCGCGTGGATTGATGGATGTTGATCGATGCAGTGTGACCTTTACCTTACCCTCTAAAATATACTTGCTCCCAATGTGACCCCTTACCTACCTAAACAACATGTTTCTTGCGGTATAGTTTGATACCCCCAGTTAACCTTCGATAACTGCAATGCACCAGCCATTCCTGGTATGTCGGTGTACAATGTTTCATTGTGTCCAGCTTCTAGTAATAAAACCGTACAGTTGGTAATCTCGGAGAGACTGCTTGCTAGATATGTACCAGCAGAACCTGCACCTATGATGATGAAGTCAAAGTCCCCAAATTTTCCTAAAGGCAAGAAAGAGTATTAGTCGAGTTTGCTAAATTTCACGAATTAATAAAAGTTATTCTTAAATGTCATAAAATTTGTTGCTATTATTGACGCCAAACAGAGATACAGAGAAGAATAATACAGAAATAGCAGAAATTAGATCTCTTATATCCTTGTATACCCTTTTTACCTCTGACTAATACTAAGAGAGGTAGGTATTGGAATCATGCTAAAAATCGCATATCCAGATTTTAGTAGATAAGCTCGTTTTAAGGTTCCTATAATCCGATTATTACACTTTTACGATGATGATGATGTGTGTGTGTGTGTGTGTATGTGTGTGTGTGTGTGTGTGTGTGTGTGTGTGTGTGTGGATGTGTAGATATGTGGATGTTGGAACCACGGTTTTTCAAATGCTATAAAACTTCAAAAGAAACTGCAGTTTCCTCAATCTGTCATACCTGGGAAGAGCTGTTTGCATTTTGGTAACAATTGGACAACCAGAAGTAATAGTTAAAAAAAATCTTCTAAATATTATTTTTTGAAAATTTGTGAATATAAAAATCTCTATCTGATACGTTTAAAAAAATTATTATATTTTCTATGGAGTTAAAAATAGAGACATAAATATGTAAAATAATAAGTTTTAAATTAATCTCGCAGCCCATGGAAAACAAGAGGAAAAATTAAAATATTTGTAATTGACATATAAATGTGTGTCATAAAGCTAGAGAGATTACTGAAGACTTTTTCTGGGAAGTACATTTAATATTTCTTATTTTATTATTAATTAAATATTTATAATTATATATACATATACCCTTCAGAAATTCCGCCAATCTCATCAATGAATTGGAAGAATCTCGAACATCCGAAGAATAAAAGTGAATAGTATGAATTAAAAAATATAAAAATATATAAAGAAGGTATGTGTTTTTGTGTCTATCAGAAATGTCAAATATGTACAATACTTATATAGCCTAATATGGAAATGGCGAGAGGTCTTGTGATGGCCACAACAGATTTTTTATTTCATTTGACACAAATGCAACGTAATTAATTAAAGATTCCATCCATTTCAAGCCGATATATATATTTATTACACCTGTCATTTATTATTACTAGAATATTTCTAATTCAAAAAATAGTAGGTATTGCAATGCCTTCTGTATTTAATAAAAATGTAATATTTTGATCATTCGCCATGTTATTTTGTAATACATCGGGCCTATTCCGTAACATTGTGGTTAAATTTTAACCAGTAGGTTTTGATATGACAACTTGAAATCCAATTTTTTGTTATATATCAACATACTTTATTGGTTATTGGTATTCTGTAAAGAATAGGCCCGAATATTTATTTATTGATTGCAAAGGTTTACATTTTGAACACATCGTCGCGTTCAAGGCAAAACGACACAAGCGCCATTTTCATAATAAGCCAGGAGACACAAAAAACTGTCTGCGCTTTTATACAAATATATTTTTAATGTCTTAACTGCATTAAAAGTAAGCAGATTTTTTTCTGAATTTTTGTGTGTATTTAAATGTAAATATAAATTTAAGAACTACATGGTAATTAGAAGTATGTTGTCTGATTGGCACTTATGCCAAATGTTTCGTTTATGTGGTGTTTATGCCAAATTTATATGTCGGTTAAGACAATTACATTAACGTAAGTTTTGATCGCAAATGTTGCTTGCGCGAAGATATGCCATTTTAATTTTTGATAATTAAGACGGGCAACGGCGTTTGTGACATGATCTGTAATAATTGTAATTATTAAAGAACTGTTAAAGGATTTATTTGAAATACATATTAGAATATATTTTATTTAATAAACTTTTTTTAAACATATCAGTATAAAAATATTGCACTTATATAATTATACAAACATTAAAACTCAGACAAAATTAACAAAAATAAAAAAAAAAACTATCACTGATGTTTTGTACTTTAGTTACTTTGCCGGCAGGACTGGATATGAAATAAAATGACTATTTCTAATAATCTTCCACGTCTTATCTAGTTCATCAGAAACAGAAAACACATACTTCAAACACAAGTATTCTTGATGATATCTTGATGGTATAACATTTAATTCACATAAACTTTTTAAGTATTCTACTATATGAGCATCGGAAAATAACACATTATTGTTCAGTGCTTCCATCAAATCATTATTTTCAATTGCTGATGGAAGAGAAAGAGCTAATTCAATGATTTTCTGGCCTCGGGACAATGATTAAGCGCTAATATGTTGAACGTGGAAAAACATAATAATCTGTGATTATCATTACATGAACTTTAATTAATTACCAGCATTAAAGTATAAAATATTGAAAAAAACTAAAATGTGAAAGCAACAAATAATGAATGACCTATTGTTGCCGATAGTTTGAGATATGAATTTAACATGTAGATTGTCGGTTGTACCCGGACAGATTTTTTGCAGGTCGATGGCACAAGCGACAGAATGTTTAAACAAGTTTTGTAACAAATACTGAATCTGTATTATTATAAAAATATACTATGAGAAAACTTTGATCTTTACTAAAACGAATTATAGCAAACAATGATAACAATAATTTTTAAAACACTTACTTTGACATCAATAACTCGGGCCATTTCACTCTGTATTTACCCATAAGAAACTACGTAGAAATGGAGCTTATGCCATTTTACGCCTGCGTATTAAAATTGTGATTGTCGCTTGCTCAACTTCAAAGTGAAATATCTACTTAAATAATTTTTTCGTACTTATGCCACTGTGTTTAATAGATGGAGGCTGCGCCAATCTATCGAACGGTACCAAAATCGCAAATTACGATTTTTTGCCGCTTAGGCCGTTTTGCCTTGAACGCGACTATATAAAGAAGGTATGTGTTTTTGTGTCTATCAGAAATGTCAAATATGTACAATACTTATATAGCCTAATATGGAAATGACGAGAGGTCTTGTGATGGCCACAACAGATTTTCTATTTCATTTGACACAAATGCAACGTAATTCCATCCATTTCAAGCCGATATATATATTTATTACACCTGTCATTTATTATTACTAGAATATTTCTAATTCAAAAAATAGTAGGTATTGCAATGCCTTCTGTATTTAATAAAGATGAAGAACTTTTGCCAGGACAATGACATTTCATCAAACCCAGTGCCTGCTTAATTCATATTAATAATGTAGTGTAGATACGAATAAATAAATTTAATAAAAATGTAATATTTTGATCATTCGCCATGTTATTTTGTAATACATCGGGCCTATTCCGTAACATTGTGGTTAAATTTTAACAACTGTTTAAAAAAAATTAACCAGTAGGTTTTGATATGACAACTTGAAATCCAATTTTTTGTTATATATCAACATACTTGATTGGTTAAATTATTTTAATTCGTTGTTAAAAAATAACCATTGAGTTACAGAATAGGCCCGAATATTTATTTATTGATTGCTAAGGTTTACATTTTGAACACATGCTCTAAGATTCTTTTTATTATTAAGTATTTATGAGCCAATATAAAAATGAATAAAACTAGCCTACTATTTCTTGGTTTTAATGAAACCCCCGGTATCTTTGTTAGGAAGCATTATGGCAACAATTTTTAATGGGATTTTTTTCTCGTTTTGTTATCTAGAATTCTTACTTCTAAGCCTTGAACTGTTTGTGTGTCTTACGAGCGTAAAGCGTCATTGTCGCTTTTAAAAGTTTGCCGGGCTTCGCTGAAGTATCCCTTTACACTCTTATCGTATCGAATAAGGAATTTATAATAATATTTAGACGAGTCTTCAAATACTTATTATTATTTATTATTATTATTAATTGATTAATATTATGTCAGTATCTTTTTATTATTACTAATATGAAATATGAATTTATATTATTTTACTTATATTTTATTGGTTTATAATTTTTAATATTATTTATATCTACACAAATATCATTTAATTACTCAAATATTATAAATATACCTAGTTATTTCTACCATTAATAATAATTATCATACATACCTGCAG
Organism: Ophonus ardosiacus; assembly: GCA_943142095.1. NCBI lineage: Eukaryota > Metazoa > Arthropoda > Insecta > Coleoptera > Carabidae > Ophonus > Ophonus ardosiacus. The sequence goes on along the minus strand of OW964832.1, from coordinate 36,463,146 downwards.
ATCTAAATTTACGATGATTAAATTCATTATAATTTTGCGGATGTTTATAAGTAGCTGCCTGTATCAGTAAATCCATAAGACTTAATAGCACTTCCAGAAAATTTTGAGAAGCAACTGTTGGTATTAGTAAACAAAGAAGCAGAATTTTTAGATTCATTGCTGGAAATGTAAAAATTAACAGTTAACTCCTTCACAATTATTCATAAATACTTAATACTCAGATAATCACTTCAATTTTAAATCAACTTGCTTTATCCTTCGAAATGTCAATTTATCGTTCTGCATTTAAAAAATATTTTTTAAATCCTTCCAAACTAGTTTTTGATTACTTAATTTACATACCTAGTGTTAAATACGATAGAAAAATTTATTGGTGCAAAATTAGATTGTTATCCATTTTAATGTCTTGAAACATTTCATCAAGTTTTTATTTATTTTTATTTTGTACCTCTTTATAATCGTCCTGTAATTGGGATTTTATCCTGTGTGATTGATTTTCATTAAATAAATAAATGATAATTTCAAGAAAGATCAGGGATTTAATAGTACTGTGCCATGGAGACTTATTTTTCAATCTTAATATAAAAATTAAAAACAAAAAAGGAAGAAATGGAAATCTACCAATTGGGCTGTTGCAAGAATTTTTATATCTACTAAGTATTATATTTAAAAAAATAATATTTGTTAAATAGCCCCAAATTTAAAAATATCATTTACAATTATTAAAATTTGTGTAATGTGTTGAAAAAATCACGTACTCTAAAACAGACGTGAAATTATGTTACAAACTATCGCCTGCGTTTATTGTTTATTTATATGTTCTCCTATTGGCTATGAATGATTTGTGTATGTACTCTGATGTCACGAGAGTTTGGGGTTGTTTTTCATGACTATTTCTGGCTCCAATCGTTTTATTTAATTATTTTCAGAAATAAACAATTATTATTATTTTTCATTATTATAAAAAATATTGTACAAACTTTCATTTAAAATGCTTTTTGAAAAATGTGAATTTTAAACAGTTGTCTGTCATTTAAAATAAAGTTACGAAAATTAAATTAGAATCAGTTTTTAAAGTGTTGCAAGTCAATGTATGGGATAAACCAGAAAGCATTTTCTTCGGTTTTTAGGGAAAAAAATTATAGAAATCTTGCCATACTCACCTGAATTGACAATACGCGACTATTGGCTATTCTTTAAACTTAAAATTACGGGGTAGAACGTTTTTGTCTGAAGAAGAGATTGATGTAATTTATGATTATTTGAAACCATTCAGCATTCACATAAAAATTGGTTGGGTGGGAGCTTTTAAGAAGTAAAAGTAAAGAATGTTGAAATGTATTATTGTTGATGGGAACTATTTTAAACATATTTAAAATAAAATTTTACAAAAATGAACTATGAGAAAGGCGATACATAGGAATGCAGTCAATATAGATGGCATGTTTATTTTTTGACGAATATCAACGTTTCGTAGCCTACTGCTACTTCTTCAGGATGGCTCCAAGAGATCACATATAAATACATGTTATGTACCAGGAAAGGTGTGAATGCAGTGACAATAGATGTTACTGAGATCCACGAAATCCGTTCTGAAGTGAAAAACTCGAACGTTACTAAAGTTAAATCTCTGTGATAACATTCGAATTTTACATAAAGAAAAGAACCTGTTAAAAATATTTATGTTAGAAATGTTATGCAGAACGGATATTGAGGATCTAAGTAACATCTATTGTCAATGTATTCAGATGTTTCCTGGTACATCCGCGGCACATTTGATGAATCGGCTATTATTGAACAATCTTGTAGTGAACTCAACTCCTCGTGCTGTTGATGTTTGGCATATTTCAATTAATGTTATATATACCGTGAGTTTCAGCTAAGATGCAACATTTACTATACTGTTATTAATATATTACTATGGATACTAGTTTTTATATGTACTGCATCGTTCCAGATAAAATGCAACATAGGTTGTCAAAGTTGTCAATGTCAAATAAACTTGCCATCATAATTTACTGATGTATAAATAATGTAAGAGCAGTAGCAATAAAGAATCAATATATTTCAAACACAAATTAGAACATACTCTCAAAAACTGCACCATTAACAATTAAAGAATAATTTAGACGATTATAAAAATGTTCATAGACAGAATGTAATACTTCGGGAGATATTGTTGACGAAGTCTCTCTGATTATAAATTTATGTTCTTCTTCAATTTCTCTTGTATATATTTTAGATTTTAAAAAAACCCAGTAAAGGAAGTTATTTAAACTTGGTATAATCTTATTTTGTATATCAGTTCCAAATATATTTTGCGAATTTACTTCTCCTGTTGTAAAAAAATTTGCTTCATCAGTAAACAAAATTTTGCTCTTCAAAACCAGATCGATATTAATTTTCTCAAAAAGTAGCTCATAAAAGACAATTCTCTTCTCATGGTCATTGTTTCTTAACCCTTAGTGATTTTGAAAATGGTAAAGATGAAATTTTTCGTCTTTAAATAATCTAAATACAGAAGTTTTGCTAATATATTTGCCAAAATTTTCATAGATAGCTAATTATTTTCTATTGTTCTTAGTAAATTATTTCTCTTTTCTTCAGTCCACGCAGTTTTTGTTCTTGTTCTCTTATGATACTTATACAAACATCCACCACTTAAGTTTTCAAAATATTCTCGAAACTGAACATATCACACACATTTCTTAAACTATAAACATTGTATCAAGTAACCATTCGAATCATTTCTTCTTTACTAAACGTCTTTGAAGAGTAATGATAAGGGAAGTTAATTTGACATTGACAACTTTGACAACCTATGTTGCATTTTATCTGGAACGATGCAGTACATATAATAACTAGTATCCATGGTAATACATTAATAACAGTAAAGTAAATGTTGCATCTTAGCTGAAACTCACGGTATATTGATATATCATGTAACGTCTAATTTTCATTTTAAAATTTAATTTGACTCTAAAGTTGCCGTCTTTAAACTTACTAAATATTTTAAACATGTATTTATATATTATCTCTAAATCTTGAAGAAGTAGCAAGAGGCTACGAAACGTCGATGTGCGTCAAAAAAAATATCATATATATTGAATGCATTCCTGTATATTTCCTTTCTCTTTAAGTTTACCAGTCGCTCAGTATTTTTGCAACATGAACTATGTTCCTTATCCCAATAATTCTAGCGTGACCCTCTTATTATTAATAAATATTTATATAATCTATAAAGCTCTCAACTTACCGAAACTTGTATAGTTGTACACTGAAATGCATATTCCAGGCTATTTAAAACACTAGATGAACAGGGAACTAAATATAAATGCATTTTATATGTATTTAAGTTTCATTATCTTTATTGTTACATTTTTAAAAAAGTTTTTCATATACGTCAGATTGTTTTTATCAACATAAAAAATTATGAGCCAAGAAAATGAATTTTGTTTTGTTCACAAATATAAAAACATGAAAAACTTTCGCATATGCTAGCTAAATTAATCAGTTTTCTGTCAAATTCAACAACAGAATATATCTGGTAATAATAATTAGATTTTTTTCTCTTATTGACAAATTTATTTAAAATTTTATTTCTTGCTATACTTTTTACTTATTTTTTTTTATTAAATTAAATTTGGATTAATTTTTATACAATTTTATTATACAATGCTTAAATGGGGTATTCCACCATAAAAAAAAAATTTTAAAAAAATTCAATTTAACATAAAGTATGGCTCAATAAATAAAAGTTAAAACAATGAAAACATTTTTTAAATAATTGCTTTACGAGATATTTCACATTTGCTAAAAGGGAAAATTGACGTCATACAATTGTTATCATTCTCTAGCAGCGTACCCAGAGCAGTGTGTGTGAGAAAGACAAGTATAGAGGAAATGTAACTTTACACTGATTTCTCGAAAATAAATTACTGTTAAACTAGGAACAATTAAGATTTTTTAATACTATGAATTGCTTCTTAACTGAATGAAGTTTTATTTAAAATAATAAAAAAAATTGAGTGAAATACCCCATTAATAAATTATTTTTTCATTGTGTAGGTAAACACCAATATTCTTTAATCATATCAGCCGCTTTTGCTGCAATCATATACGTAGGAGCATTATTATGTCCACTCGTTGGAAATGGTATTATACTAGCATCAACAACTCTCAAATTTTCAACACCTTTCACCCTCAATTTGTGATCAACCACTGCTTCAGGGTCGCTATCTGGTCCCATCTTGCAAGTTCCAGCTAGGTGGTATAACGTAGTTGTCATTTGCCGAAGATAGCACCGCAAATAGTCATCAGATAAGAACTCATGGGGACACGCACGTAGAGGATTTCGAAGAATAGTCACATTGAAACGTTTCATTGCTTCAGTGTCAATTAGTGAGAAAAAGTGTTTCAATCCATTAACCATTGGTTCAAGATCTTCGGGATTGGAGTAGTACTTGTAATCGATCAAGGGATGATCAAAAACATTGTTTGATTTTAGTCTAACACTTCCTCTTGATTTAGGGTGGAGCAAAACTTGAAAATAAAATCCACAAGCTGATCCATATCCTTTCAATAAATCATCTTCATTTTCTTTTTTTAAGTTAAAGAGAATTTTTACTGCGTTGTTACTTATATCAAAAAATGAACTTATAAATTGTTCTATGTCAGGTACTGAACTATTTGCATCTTCTGTGTTAATGAAACCAATAGATTGTAAATTTCCAGCATTAGTTAAATAACCAAAACCTTTCAGATAATCTGGTACCATTTGTATCACTGGTTTGAAAGTTGGGTCAACATACGATGACTTAAATGGATAATATATTAGTGCATGATCGTGCATATATTTTCCAACTGGTAAGTTTTTCACTACTTTGATTCCTAAAGGTCCCAATTCTTCTTCAGGTCCAATTCCAGAATGCATTAAAATTTGGGGACTAGCAATAGCTCCAGCTGACAAAATAAATTCTTTTTTACTAGTTGCAAAATATTTTTTATTTCCTATCAAAAATTCTACTCTGTTAACTCTAGCTTTTTTCCTGTTGCTTTCATCTATATGTAGCTTAGTAACAAATGCTCCTGTTACTACTTTTAAATTTTTTCTGTGCGTAGCTTTGTTCAAAAAAGCTTTGTTACCACTACATCTTCTTCCACTGATAGTATTGGATGGTACTTTGGAGAATCTGGTCTGAAGTTTTCCATTAATGTCACCTAGCTGTTTTCCTCGCTCCAGATTGGCGTCGAGGAAAGCCTGACCGAGATCTCCAAAATTTCGTACATGCTCCACATGGAGCGTCCCTTTTGTGCCGTGGTATTCAGGGTCAATGTACTCCAACAAGGAAGAGTTTTCTACCTTCTTGAAGTAGGGTAAGACTTCTTTATAACACCAACCAGGGTTTCCAGCACTTTCCCAATCGTCATAATCTTTAGCGTTTCCTCTGACGTACATCATGTAGTTAATGGTAGAGGAACCACCAAGGACTTTACCCCTTGGAGCATGACATTTGTTATTTTCCATACCTAAAAATATTTGCTATACTATAAAAAAGATACAGAAGGGTATCAAAAAATATTAAAATATCAATGCATTGTTGCTAATCTTGTCAATTTTATTGAGCTATCAGGATTTTAGAAAATAGAGATTTTAGATTATCTATATTTTAGATTATTGAGATTTTGGGTCATTAAAATTTTGGTCATTTAAACAGATATCTTTTACCAACCTAAACAACATGTATCTTGCGGTATAGTCTGATACCCCCAGTTAACCTTCGATGCTTGTTGCAGTGCACCAGCCATTGCCGGTATGTCTGTGTACAATGTTTCATTGTGTCCAGCTTCTAGTAATAAAACCGTACAGTTGGTAATCTCGGACAGACTGCTTGCTAGATATGTACCAGCAGAACCTGCACCTATGATGATGAAGTCAAAGTCCCCAAATTTTCCTAGAGACAAGAAAGAGTATTAGTCGAGTTTGCTAAATTTAACGTATTAATAAAAGTTACTCTTAAATGTCATACAATTTGTTGTTATAATTTTCAAATATGTGTGTATATATATACAATACAAGAAAGTAATGGCCATACTTGGTGATACTGTTTAATTTAAATTTTAAAAATCGTACTTGACACATTTCACAAGATGTCAGTCAACCTTTCTCTCATTTATCAAAGACTGACCCACTCAACGAGAACCACAGACGCGTTTCGCTCTTATTGAAGCTCTCCAGTGTGATACACTGAAGCCTCTAGGAGGCACTGACTAAGTTGATAAATCATTCAAAATAAATATGCAAGAATCATGTTACTCAACCTAGTCATTGCCTCCTAGAGATTTCAGTACACCACACTAATGAGCTCTAATAAGAGCGAAACGAGTCTGTGGTTCTGGTATCTCTAATAAATGACGGAGAGATTGATTCAGAGACTGAAACTGTTTTTTTAATTTATATTTTGTTTTTCTTATATTTTTTAATAATATTTATATCTAAATAGATATAACTTAAACATTATAATATATACTTGTATATAATTTATTTGGTCTTTTTAGTTCCTTGTTTGTCATACTTTTACATTAGTTAAATTTTTTTTTCTTTTTTAACATAAATTGAACGTTTCGGCCAAACATGCGGCCATCTTCAGCTATAATAAATAATTATTTATTATAGCTGAAGATGGCCGCATGTTTGGCCGAAACGTTCAATTTATGTTAAAAAAAAATAACTAATATAAAAGTATGACAAACAAAGAACTAAAAAGCCCAAATAAATAATTATTTATTATAGCTGAAGATGGCCGCATGTTTGGCCGAAACGTTCAATTTTTGTTAAAAAAAAAAATTAACTAATGTAAAAGTATGACAAACAAGGAACTAAAAAGCCCAAATAAATTATATACAAGAATAAACTCAGTTCCCACTTCACTTCCTATAATATTATAATATATACTTAATTATTTATACAATTATTAATAATTCTGATACATACCTCCAGAAATAAATTTAGGATGTTTAAATTCATTATAATTATGCGGATTTTTATAAGTAGCTGCCTGCGTCATTAAATCCTCAAGACTTAAAAGCACTTCTTCAACAGACTGAGAAGCGACTATTGGTATTAATAAACAAAGGAGTAAAATTTTTAGTTTCATTGCTGAAAATGTAAAATCTGAAATTAACATCTTCTCTATTATTTATAACTACTTAAACTAAATGACCTGTCACTATTTAAACTAGTTTTATTATATTAGATAAAAATGAACAATAGTATCTTAGAGACAAGATAAAAATTTAATTTAATTTTTTTGCTCTATCTCTAAATCTATAGAAGATATAATAAAAATGTATCGGACAGAGAATTTTATATTTTTTAATATTTGTATTAACATAAATTTCCAAAAAATAATATTTAGATTAAGGAATACTTAGTTAAATTGGTCTTTAGTCTCATAGTACAGTCGACTCTCTATAAATCGAATGTCCAAACGGAATTTGAACTGTTTTCAAATAAGAGAGCGTAAAAGAAAATTAAATGAACATTTGTATAAATTACATATTACAATAGTTAATATAACAAAATATTTTTTTTTTAGGAAAATGAGATGTTAGTGTGGAACAAATTCTAGATTCTTATATGAAAAACTTTCTTATTAAACATACGACAGAAAATTGGTGTAGGTCTTTATGGGCCAACTTTTTGAGACAACTTTAATAGGCTCCACTGAAATTTTCGATCCTCTTTTATTTTTGAGCTACAGGCTAAAACTTCTTTTTCGGTGATTTTGAAAATAACTCATAACTCGTTTATAATAAAAGATAAAAAGAAAACGTTTAGATACTTTTTATACTGTCTTTACGTAGAATAACGTGATGTAATTAGATTTTTATTACAGCAATTTTTTTTTTCAATAACAATATGACAAAACCACAATAGCCATTAAATGACTACTTTGTAATTTAAAATAGTAATTAACTGACATATCAGTGTCAAACGATGAACGAAAACAAAAATGATTTAAGATGTTTTAAAAAAGTATTGGATAAAATTAGCCACGTGTGACTAATATGATATATTTCCCACTCACTCATAACAAATAACTATTATCTACTTATATATAATATGTCGCCATTACCAAAATATATGTATAAAGCAGATTGGTACACTCAGCAATGGGTATTATGCCATGATGACATATTTTATATATTATATTTTACGAGTAGGTATACTTACTTATTTTCAATGTAAAATTTAAATGCCAGCACCTTCGAGGTTGGTAGAATACAGCTAAAACACAAGTGAACATAAAATCGTTCAAGATTTGTTTAAATATCATTTGTATTCTCAAGTAATAGTCCCAATTTCAAATCAACTTTATCCTCGACATTGTCATTTTGTCTTTCTGCCTTTACATAAATAACTTTTTACAAAGAAATGATTGCATGATGAAAATTGTTTCCAATTTAGTTTTTGCATGACATCTTAATTTACATAATCTTATATATGATAGAAAATTAACTAGTGCAAAAAAAACGCTTGTGTTTATAAATAATTTATTTAATGCAAAACAAATTAGAAAAAAATTGTACTCTATATCGAATTCAGTAAATAGGTAGATGATTGTTATCAGTGTTGATGTCTCGAAACATTTCACTAAAATTTTACGGTAATTTCAAGAAGGATCAAGAATTTAATAGCATTGTGCCTTAGAGTCTCAATTTTAAACCCATCAACCAACCTTGATATAAAATAAAAATCTGATGTGGTCAGCACATTACCTTCCGTCAATGGGGTCCTATACCATATTTCTTTTATTTTTATTTTTTTTCTGTAAGAACAGGATAAAATAAGAATTTTAGTGCAAACGCGACTTAAAAATTTTACGTAATAAGCGAGATATGAATTTTTAAAGTTTAAGAATTTGTGCGTGACGTAGCAGGTACTAACAAGTGATCGACAAACAATGGGACAAACTGTTAGTTATAGAGGGAACAATTTTTTTCATGTTTGCATAGCTGAAATGTTTGTAAATAAAAACTTATACGTTATATTCATGAAGAAATTATTATTAAGTATAAATAACGTAAATAATAACCTTTTTTCCTAATAAATTATAGAACCTTGAAACAGTTTGACAATATTATTACACAAAGTATGACGACGGATGGCGCCAGTGTTGGCCTGTTTTGAAGTTTCAATATTAATTTAACTAATATTATTATTAATTTAATTAATATTACAAATTGATTTAATTATAAATATATTATTATTGTTAATATTACTAGATGTTATAATTAAACAAATTCATCAAACACAAACATGTTAAATGTTTTGTTAGGTTATGGAACAAAATGACATTTCATATTCTTTTAAAGGTGACCTTACAGACGCGCGATTCTCCTTTTTAAAATCAGGCGACCAATCAAATTCTTAGTACCTAACGCGTCATACCCAATTAGTAATCATCTTCAATTGCTTATAGTTTGTGACCTAGTCAATATTTAAAGAAAATTTTTTCACTAATACTCATTAATTTATGTATATTTTCGTCTTCTTATTTAAGATAGTTAAAATATGACTATGGTATAGGACCCCATTATATGTACAGAGTGATCAAAAATGATTGATGATCACGTGACAACTTTTGTTGCAAATAATGTCTAAATTATATTTCAATTTTTCATCATTCATCAAAACTATATTCCATTTTTGACAAGTAACGTCAAATGCATAACATTTGATTCATATCATTGCCATACGTTGATCCTTTAGATATTTATTTCGCTTATCCTTTGTAAAAAATCTTTCATTTCATTATGGCTGTTAACGAAGAGCAAGATAAATTTGTTCTTTCGGGAAATGGAAATAGTAATGCTGTCAGACTAAGTGAGCGGCAAGTTTCAAATTTGTATGATGCGGCACGCTTCTATCATTTTTGATCACTCTGTATTTTGTACAAATCCTATACCAAAAGTTCCTTGGAAAAGTTTCTATAAATCCAATATAATTATAACTCGAACATACACTATGTAAATTGCACTTGGCACTGACATCTGTAATTTAGAATTATTTAAATATATCAGCTGTTTCCAAAGCTAGCTAGAAAATTAACCTCTTTATAATTTTTTAACTCTATATCCATTAAATTTGAAGGAAAATGTATAATCAACCAGTATAAACAATAAGATATTCTTTCATATTAATAATCACATAAAATGTCAAAAATGATATTTAACTGGGTTTTTTCTAAAAAAAAACTTCAAATATCCTTAAAAACTTCCGGTTGACCAATTATAACCCAAATCTAATCAGCTCTTCAAATGGATGCAAAGAAGAAGAATACGAAAGAATTATAATTTTTAGAATTGTACTACTGGAGTTATCGTCGCACAACACACAGGCACACATATATATATATATATATATATATATATATATATATATATATATATATATATATATATATATATATATACCCACACAGGACACACACACACACACATACAAACAAACAAGCACAAACAAACATAAAGACATCATCGCAAATAGAGATGCACTCGATTTCGAGCTTTGGCCCGGCCCGGCCCGAAACCCGCCTCGATTTCGAGTCGATCATCGAGCCGGGCCGAAGATATTTTTTATCGGGCCGAATCGGGCTAATCATTTTTAAAAATCGAAGCGAGTCGGACTTTTGATTTTGGCCCGGCCCGAAAATTCGAGCTTTTCGGGCCGGCCAGAAAAATCTTATAGTTCAATCAAATGCACAGTTTCCTTAATCTGGATGAAGTTAAAAAGGATCAAAATGATTTAATAACAACACACTTCACATATTAATAAATAAAAATGTATTATTTTACTTCAAGAATTCAAGGTTATTCATTAAAGCATAATAATTATATTGTGATGTTGCTATTATTATTGTTATTACTCGTATACTTAAATAAAAGTGATTTTTGTTCCAACCATAATGATTTCTTGTCCTATTTTTGAGCAGAAACAAAGTTAGATAAAAAATCCTTATGTAAATGTAAATTATATTTTTACCTCTCGCTAAGAGAGGTATTGGATTCATGCTAAAATTCGCATATCCAGATTTTATTGAATAAGCACGATTTAAGGTCCCTAGAATCCGATTATAACATTTTTAAAATGATGTCTGTGTGTGTGTGTGTGGATGTGTGTATCTGTGTGTGTATGTATGTCTGGATGTTGTAGTCACGATTCCTCAAAAACTATAAGACTTAAAAAATATTTAACTGCAGTTTCCTCAATCTGACATTCCTGGGAAGAGCTGAAAAGGTTTTCGTAACAATTGAACAACCGGAAGTAGTAGTTTCTTAGAAAAATTCTTTTAAATATAATTTTTTGGGAGATTTTTTTATTAAATATTGAAGAACATAAAATTCTCCATCTAATACACTTAAAATTTTTATTATATCTTGTATAGATTTAGAGATAAAGACACTATAATTTAATAGAGTGAACTAATCGCAGAGGCCAAGGCGCTAAGGAAACCAGTTGACAAATTCCAATGTTTATAACATGACACATGTCATTGTCAAATATCAACATTTTTAGTGACATTGTGAAAGCTATTTCTGGGAAGTATATTTAATTTTTCTTATTGTTTTATTAATTAAATATTTGAAATTATAGGTAAAATTGTGGGAAAATGCATATACCCATCAGAAATACCGCCAATCTGGTTAATAAATTAGAACAATCTCCGACATGAAAATGATATAAAATAGATATAATTAGAATTATATGTGTGCAAAAGACATGTTAAATACAATAAAAAACAATATTTGGGTAAAGTTCTGTAATATTTTGTTATAAAACGACGGTTCGAAAGCGAAGTGCAATACAATACATATATAGCCTAATATGGAAATGGCGAGAGGTCTTGTGCTGGCCACAACAGATTTTTTTATATAAGATTTGTGAAAAAGTTGTTTAAATTTTCGAACGGCTTTGGTAAACAAAGTGTTAAATACACGTAGGTCTGTAATTTTATAACAAACTTACACTAGAAGGGTCTCTTTTTTAACTACTTATGTTAACTAATGTTGAAAGTTATAAGAATGTGGAGGGTCAAAATCACCAAGATATAGAACGAAGAAATATCTTTTGCGAAGATATGATGAACAAAATTAATAGTGGGGAAATATTACGGGATCGAATTTTATTTACGGATGAAGCGACATTTTATATTAATCGGGAAGTAAATTCACAAAATTGCAGGTATTGGAGTCGTCAAAATTTTCACTTATATCTGCACCAGGTATTCCTCCAACGCCGGATAGGACGTGGTGGAGAAGTGGAGTGGCCTGCAATGCCACCAGATCTTGCACCAAACGATTTTTTTTTTCTTTGGGGCCATTTAAAAAATTGTATTTACAATGGTGACAAAATAAATATTGATCAATTAAAAAATAGGGATAAAATATAATTTATATTAATTATTTCTTGCCTTAGGCTTATGTCAGAGTATAGAATTATACCATACAATTTGAACTTTTTCTTTAACTGTATACATTTTGAAATATGACAATTTGATGACATTGACAGATATACTAAATGTCACGTCCTATGTCCAGTTTTAAAAAAAACGCGATAATACATTTTAAATGTAACTATGGTAATGACATACGCCCATGTTCACTGATAAAAAAAAAACTCTCGGTATATATATATATATATATATATATATATATATATATATATATATATATTATAGCGTCTTTACCTCTAAATTTATAGAAGGTATAATAAAAAATTTAAATGTATCAGGTGTAGAATTTTGTTCTTCAAAATTAGTAATTTCAAAAATTTTCAGAAAATAATATTTGGAAGAATTTTTTTTAAAAACTACATTTTCCGGTTGTTCAATTGTTATCAAAACCTTTTCCCAGGAATGTCATATTGAGGAATTCATAGTTAAACAGGTCTTATGTCTTATAGTTTTTGAGGAATCGTCCGTCCAACATCCAGCCATACACACACACACACACACACACACACATCCACACACATCCACACACATCTAGACACACACACACACACACACACACACACACACACATTGTAAAAATGTTAAAATCGGGTTCTAGTGACCTTGAAACGTACTTATTCATTAAAATCTGGATATGTGATTTTTATCATGATTCCAATATTTCTCTTAGCGAGAGGTAAAAATATGAATCATGTTTCTTATTCTAGTTTGACACTCTTTATTATGAGTAATAGGTAAATATTTCCTATAATCCATGATGCTCTCAACTTACCGAAACTTTGGAAAGTGTGCACTAAACTGTGTATGGCAAACAACTTAAATCATTAGTTGTGTGCTGTTTCAACATCCAGCCTCTTGTTTAATGAATTTTTATATTTTTTTTATGGTTGGTGTTGATGGTCAAGAGAGAATTCGATGATAACAAAAACAAGTTGTTTATATTTACTTTTTGATATGAATTTATATGAGTTTATTGCATGTATTTAATTAGTGAGTTTTGTATATTTTACTGGTGAAAAATATAATATCTTTAACATTAATGCCCCCGACATGATTAATACTATTTTAAATTTTCCTTTATCCAATTCTCAACGAAAGTTAAGAGAAAGGTTAGGGTTAATTTTTATCACTGTTTTATTTCAAATTGTGCAAATGTACTAAAGCCAATAAACACACTTTTAACTAATAAGCCCAATAGTTCTAAAGAAATTTCATGGTCAAAAGAAGCAATAAATGCTTTTCATCACATTAAGAACAAAGTAGCAAATAATAATGGGTGATCCAATTTGAGTTTCCTATGTTCGCAGCACTATAAACCAAATAGTTGTCAATAAGCACGTATTTTCAAAGTGTTAAATATTAATTTACAACTACACATTTACGAAATGGATTATGTACAGCGAAGAATTTAAACAGATTGCGTTTTAGATCACCAGAAATTTGATGCTAATTTTCTAAGAAAATTTTCTTTTCTGATGAGGCACATTTCCACCCATCTTGATATGTTAATAAGCAAAATTGCTGCATATGGGGTAATGAAAATCCAAATGCGATTCACGAGGCACTATTACATGCCCAAAAAGTTACTGTTTGGTGCGCAATGTGGACAGGCGACGTCCTTTGACCTTACTTTTTTAAAAACTGTAACAGTCGATGGTGAGCGCTACAGGCCCGTGTTAACCGATTATTTTGGCACTAAATCGTAGATATTGATGTGAAAGATATGTGGTTCCAACAAGACGGCGCAACTTGCCACACATCGGGTGCAACGTTGAATGTTTTGCGTGAAAAGTTCCCAGGTCGCATTATTTCACGTTTTAGTAACGTGAACTGGCCGTCAAGATCATGCGACTTAAAGCCGTTGGATTTTTTTGTGGAGTTACGCTAAGAGTCGCGTCTACGCTAACAAACTTAAAACATTGGAGCACCTAAAAGACTACATCGGGCAAGTTATAGCCAAGATACCACCCGAAATATACGAAAAAGTCTTCGAAAATTACCTCGAAAGGATCGGCTGCTGCAGAATGTTCAGAGGCCGCCATTTAATTGATCCCGTTTTCCATAATTAATGAAATACATAGCATTTTTGACTAATAAAAGAAATCCGTAGATATCTTTAAATTCATGTTTTTTTAAAAAAAGTTCGGAAACCCTATTGGATCACCCATTATGACACTTTCTTTTCCAATAATGATGATCAATCATCCATTATGGTCGATGCCTCTGACACCGGGAGTGGAGCTAGTTTACAACAATTTATAAACAACAACTGGGTACCTTTAGCATTTTACTCTAGAGCTTTATCTTCAACTGAAAAGAAATACACCACCTTTGGACGAGAATTGCTAGCAATATACTCAGCTGTCAAAAATTTTTGTGATTTCATTGACGGTAGAAATTTTACAATTTTTACAGACCACAAACCTGTAACATTCATCATATATATATACAGTGTGTCCCATTTAGAAGTGCCACCATTGGGATCTCGAGAACTATAAGAGATACAATGTCGGTTAAATGGAACTTTTTGTGCGCCTTTGAAAGGCCATCTCAGATGTGCTTTTGTTTTTCCAAAAATTCTCATAGGGCACTAGATAATGACGAAAAACTGAATATTGTTGATTTTTTCTTTCTCAAATAACTTCTAAACTATTAGAAATTGAGAAAAACGTTTCAAATATAAAAGATAGATATTTTTATTAACTAACCAGTGGCGTACAAAATAAATTTTTATATCCGTAAATTTTCGAGATATAACACAAACTTATATTTTTTTAAATGGAACCCATATCTGATTTTAGTCTCAAAAAAATCAATATTTTTTTCTCTTTTCAATGATGTAAGGGTTATTATGTTTTATATTAGTTTTCCTCCTAAAATTTAATTTTTCTCTTTATTTTCCAGAATTTTCTTATTATTTCCCAAAAAAACATTATTATTTTTATTAATTATATTGTGTTTGATCAAAATAATTTGTTTTATGCCTTTATTACTTAATATTTTCATTCTAGACTCATAATTGCAAATTACACTATGATGAGCCAAGGGCGACCTGATACAAAATATTATAAAAATTAATTTGATACGACTTTTGAGCAAAATTTTCTAACAAAATAAATTATTGAAATACAAGGAGTATTTCCAAATAGAAATCTACCAATATTTTCAAAATAATTGTAAATTTAATACAAAATAAGGAAAAAATAATAATTTTGAAGGCAAAACAAATATAAAACATAATAACCTTTATAACATTGAAAAGAGAAAAAAATATTTATTTTTTTGAGTCTAAAATCAGATATGGGTTCCATTTAAAAAAATATAAGTTTGTGTCATATCTCAAAAATTTACGGATATAAAAATTTATTCCGTACGCCACTGGTTAGTTAATAAAAATATCTATCTTTTATATTTGAAACTTTTTTCTCAATTATTAATAGTTTAGAAGTTATTTGAAAAAGAAAAAATCAACAATATTCAGTTTTTTGTCATTATCTAGTGCCCTATGAGAATTTTTGGAACAATAAAAGCACATCTGAGATGGCCTCCCAAAGGCGCATAAAAAGTTCCATTTAACCGACATCGTATCTCTTATAGTTCTCGAGATCCCAATGGTGGCACCTCTAAATGGGACACACTGTATATATATATATATATATATATATATATATATATATATATATATATATATATATATATATATATACATCAGACACATATAGATTTTATACCCACAAATGACATCAAACATATCTCAGGCAAAGACTTGTTGCTGACCGTTTATCCAGAATCCATGCTTTACATTTAAATAACAATATTAATTATACTCAGGGCCGCATTTATATCTTCAGAGGCCCGAGGCGCAGTGACCTGTTGAGGCCCCTATTTTTATATACTTTAAAATATATCCAGTGAAAAACACCTGTCTATTTTAAATTAAAGGATAAGTTATTAATGGTTATTAAATCAAAATAAATTATGGAATATTAATAATAGTAAATAATTTTATCATTAGTATCACAAAAACAAAAATAGTTCAAAAACTGTAAATAAAAATATTATCTACCTATATAGTACACACCTACATAACATTTAACGGTTATTATTGTTACCCTACAGTGATATTATCAAAATAAAATAGAAAAGAGGCATTCTCAGAGGCTGAAAGAACCTCTAACACTGGTTTCCTCCTGAATAAAATTCAACAGCAACTACTCGAGGGTTAGAATCCAGCGAGTAAAACGTGAATATAGGTACTATGGCACAAAAGTTGTCAAATGTATACGAATATCAAGAATTTGGAGTGAGATACATACATAGTCACTTTATCACTAACTGGATGGCAGTGGCAGTAACAGTAACAATAACAATTATGAATAGATTCAAAATCAAAGCTTATAATAGCAAGTGTTTTAAGTTTTAAGATTATTTTTTGTAGTTTATGAACAAAATAAAAATGTACGAAATGAACTTTTTTCTGAGTCCCCCTGGAAGATGAGGCCCCCAGCTAGCGCAACATGCGCCTCTGCTTAAATGCGACCCTGATTATGCTAATATAGCGTCTGCTCATCAATATGATACGATCTGAATATGACAAGTAGGGTTTACAATCCGGGATTCCGGGTTCCCGAAATCCCGGGATCCCGGAAGATTTTTCGTCCCGAAAATTCCGGGATTAAAAATCAGGATCCCGAAAATCTCAATTTTCTTCTCTGCTTTATTTCTTTTTTCTTTATCCGCGTGTTATTTAGCTTTACCCCGGTAATTTACGTATGTAATATGTTCACCTACCGCCGGACGGAGATTCCCCTATCGGAACATTTTAAGACAAATATAATCTTAGATTCGGACTCTGATGAAGATATGCCTCTGTCTGAAATACAAAAAAAGCCGACACAGATTTTAACCCTAAAGCAGAAACTTCAAGAGGCCATAGAGTCTGTTACTACTAAAAGTAAACCTAATTGACAAAAATTAGAAAATCCAAAAGGTTGTCTTAACACGCTTAACTTAATTAAAAAAGAAATGTCACTATATGAAAGTGGGGGATTAAGAGGCTTATATTTGCAACAGTGTTATGAATATTTACTCACAGTACCACGACCACGAGTGTGGAAGCTGAAAGAGCCTTTTCTTCAGCGGTCTCATTTGCGAACAAACTTAGATCGCGCTTAGAAGACTCGAGTCTAGACGCGTTGGTGTTTCTAAGGGCATATTTTATTTTTACCAAGCAGAACGCAGATATTTAAAAATTATTTTAATTGCACATTTGAATAAAACTTTCCTCACTGTTTATGTTTCTAGTTCCTAGTTTACTGTTGTATAACCAAAGATAATTTTTTAAAATTTTATTTGTTAAATGTAAAAAAAAAATATTTTTTATTTTTGTATTTTTTAATAAAAACGTTCTTTTGTTTGATGTATTTCTGCATTTTTGTTGCTAGTGTTAGATTTAAAAAAATATATTGAGGTTAATCCCGGGATTCCAGGATAGATTTTTTATCCCGGGACCTCGAAACGGGATCCCGATCCCGAAAATTGGAAACCCTAATGACAAGTGTTTGTCCGTGAAGATTACTCACAACATAAAGGTATACGTCTTACTTTACGTAGATGACATGATATTAGTTTCAAACAAAATAAATTAACTCCATAAATTAAAGGCTGAATTGGCAAGAAAATTTTCTATGACAGATCTCGGGACACTAAATTGTTTTTTAGGAATAAAAATTGAAAGAAAGGAAAATGGTATGTTTTTAAGCCGAAAATTGTATTTGCAAAACCTTTTAATACGATTTAAAATGGACGAATGCAAACCTTCAAATACTCTAATGGAAGCAAAAGTTAACAAAGAAGAAATCACATCAGAATACATTACTGAAAAGAAATTAAAAATTTACTTAAAATTATATTTCTTGCTATACTGTTTACTTTTTAATTCCGATTAAATTAAATTAGATTAACTTTTACACAATTTTACTATACAATGCATAAATTAATAAATTATTTCTTCATTGTAAATGCCAATATGCTTTAATCATATCAGCCGCTTTTGCTGCAATCATATATGTAGGCGCATTATTATGTCCACTCGTTGGAAATGGTATTATACTAGCATCAACAACTCTCAAATTTTCAACACCTTTCACCCTCAATTTGTGATCAACCACTGCTTCAGGGTCGCTATCTGGTCCCATCTTGCACGTTCCAGCTTGGTGGTACAACGTACTTGTCAGTTGCCGAAGATAGCACCGCAAATAGTCATCAGATAAGAACTTCTGAGGACATGCGCGTAGAGGATTTCGAAGAATAGTCATATTGAAACGTTTCATTGCTTGAGTATCACGTAGAGAGAAAAAGTATTTCAATCCTTTAACCATTGGTTCAAGATCTTCGGGATTGGAGAAGTACTTGTAATCGATCAAAGGATGATCAAAAACATTGTTCGATTTTAGTCTAACACTTCCTCTTGATTTAGGGTGGAGCAAAACTTGAAAATAAAATCCACAAGCTGATCCATATCCTTTCAATAAATCATCTTGATTTTCTTTTTTCATGTTTGTGAGAATTTTTATTGCGTTGTTACTTATATGAAAATATGGACTTATTAATTGTTCTAAATCAGGTACTGAACTATTTGCATCTTCTGTGTTAATGAAACCAATAGACTGTACATTTCCAGCAGCATTTAAATAACCAAAACCTTTCAGATAATCTGGTATCATTTGAATTATTGATTTGAAAGTTGGATCAACATACGATGATTTAAATGGAGAATATATCAGTGCATGATCGTGCATATATTTTCCAACTGGTAAATTTTTCACTACTTTTATTCCTAAAGGTTCCAATTCTTCTTCAGGTCCTATTCCAGAATGCATTAAAATTTGGGGATTAGCAATTGCTCCAGCTGACAAAATAAATTCTTTTTTGCTAGTTGCAAAATACTTTTTATTTCCTATCAAAAATTCTACACTGTTAACTCTAGCTTCCTTCCTGTTGCTTTTATCCATATGTAGTTTAGTAACAAATGCTCCTGTTACTACTTTTAAATTTTTTCTATGTGTAGCTTTGTTCAAAAAAGCTTTGTTTCCACTACATCGTCTTCCATTGATGGTATTAGATGGCAATCTGGAGAATCTGGTCTCAAGTTTTCCATTAATGTCCCCTAGCAGTTTTCCTCGCTCCACATTGGCGTCGAGGAAAGCCTGACCGAAATCTCCGAAATTTCGTACGTCCTCCACATGGAGCGTGCCTTTTGTGCCGTGATATTCAGGGTCAACGTACTCCAACAAGGAAGAGTTTTCTACCTTCTTAAAGTAGGGTAAGACTTCTTTATAACTCCAGCCAAGGTTTCCAGCTCTTTCCCAATCGTCATAGTCTTTGGCGTTGCCTCTGACGTACATCAGGAAGTTGATGGTAGAGGAACCACCAAGGACTTTGCCCCTTGGTACTTGACATTTGTTATTTTCCATACCTAAAAAAATATTTACTGTACTGTAAAAAAGATGCAGAAGGATATTAAAAGATACTAAAATATCAATACACTGGTGCTGATCTTCTCAATTTTGTTGAGGATTTTAAACTATCGTGATTTTAAATTACTGAGATTTTGCAGTCACAGGAATCAGGATTCCTAATTTTGTCAATTTTGAGCAGGACATCGAACTTGCCAAAAACTGGGTTCGATTTATATTAATTTGTTTTTGAGAGATGGGTTCGTGTGCGGTTCTGGTTCAAACATTAATAAATTCGCGGTTTCGTTCCGAGCTCGACGTAAAAAAATTGTATTAATTGTTTTTGAATAACAAAATTTATAAAAAAATAATTTTAAATGCAAACCGTAATTAATAATGCAACGCAATTTCACGAATAGTCACACAGGCAGCAATACAGATCGGCTGTATTACTAGAAAGTGGGGGAATACGATTTTACTTTTACGATTCCTAGTAGCATGCACTTTAGAATTCTGTATTCGCTCTTTGTTTCGAAAATTTGTGGATTTTATACAATTAAAAGAAATATATATCATGACAGATGTATATAATAAATATATAATGACTTTGAATAGAATTTTGGCAAAATAATGACCTTACTTTGACACTTTCGCCTTGAGTCGTACGAAGTTGAACCCTCAACCCGAATTTTAATACCCACTTCGCTAAAATGTTACGGATTGTATCTGGTTTTGGTTAGGTTCAGGTTTGGCTTCGATACCCTGATTTTGAACTATCAGAATTTTAGACTATCGAGATTTTTGATATTTTAGACTCCTGGGATTTTGGGCCATTTAAATTTTGATCATTTAAACTGATATCTTTTACCCACCTAAACAACATGTATCTTGCGGTATAGTCTGATACCCCCAGTTAACTTTCGATAACTGCAATGCACCAGCCATTCCTGGTATGTCGGTGTACAATGTTTCATTGTGTCCAGCTTCTAGTAATAAAACCGTACAGTTGGTAATCTCGGAGAGACTGCTTGCTAGATATGTACCAGCAGAACCTGCCCCTATGATGATGAAGTCAAAGTCCCCATATTTTCCTAGAGATAAGATAAAGAATTAGTCGAGTTTGTTAAATTGCATGAATTAATAAAAGTTACTCTTAAATGTCATACAATTTGTTGTTATAATTTCCAAAAACGTATCTATATGGTCAAAAGATATCTTGGTCAAATAAGCAATAGTATAAATATTAAGACAATACCTGAATAGTTATGAAAATAAACTTGTCTCTATCTTAATATTATTTAAATGCCAATTATTGTTCTCTTTATGGATTAATTGGGAGATAATACTTCAAAAAAATAATGCGTACCATTAATTTTTCTATAACTGTTATTTGAAGTATTTCTCTAAACGATTGATCCAGAAAAAACAGTTATAGGCTGTTCGCTAAACACTCTTAATCAATTGTTTATATTGACGATGATGTCTGTGTGTGTGTGTGTGTGTGTGTGTGTGTGTGTGTGTTGTGACAAAAATTTCTCCAACGATAACTCCAATACTACAATTCAAAAATTATAATTCTTTCGTATTCCTCTTTTTTATATCCATATGAAGAACTGATAGTATAGTTATAATTTGTCAACCGAAAGATCCTTTATTTGAAGTTCTCAACAGTTTTTCATGAAAAACGCAGTTAAATATCATTTTTTGACATTTTATGTAATTATCAATATGAAAGAATATCTTATTGTCTACATGGTTTGATTTTACATTGTCCTTCATAGTCAATAGAAATACAATTAAAGAATTATAAAGGGATTAACTTTCATAAATCAATCAGTAATCATGGAAACAGTTGATATATTCAAATAATTCTAATTGACAGATGTCAGTGTCAATTTACATAGTATTTGTTCGTGTTATAATTTTATTGGATTTATAGAATTTTTTCCAAGGAACTTCCGGTATGGAATTTCTAGAAAATAGTATGTGTTCGTATTACAATTATATATATAAAATCTTTAGGACCTTTTGGTATGGGATTTGTACAAAATACATAGAATTGACGGAAGGTAATGTGCTAGCCACATCGAATGTTTTTAAATTTTTATTTTGTTTTTCTTTTAGTTTTTAATAAATTTTATCTATGTATATTGATATAACTTAAACATTATAATATACACTTAATTATTTATACAATTATTAATAATTCCAATACATACCTCCAGAACTAAATTTACGATGTTTAAATTCATTATAATTTTTCGGAGTTTTATAAGTAACTGCCTGCGTCACTAAATCCGCAATACTTAATAGCACTTCCAGAAAATTTTGAGAAGCAGCTATTGGTATTATTAAACAAAGGAGTAGAATTTTTAGTTTCATTGCTGAAAAAGTAAAATCTGAAATTAACATCTTCACTATTATTTATAACTACATAAATGACCTGTCACTATTCAGTCTTAATAGATAAAAATGAACAATGGCATCTCGGGGTCAAGATAAAAATTTTATTAAATTTTTTTCTCTATAGTTGATGTAAATTACATAATAATTTTTAATGAAACCTGCGATGTGTTTTTGCGAAAAATATTAAAGAAAATTTCGTTTTAACTTACGAGTATACTAAATAATATCTAAAAAATCTGATGTGGCCAGCACATGACCTCCCGCAAATTCCATGTTTAAAATAGTAATGAGCTTTAAGTAAAGTATCTTTTTCCGTTCCGGTTGATCGTTTATAAACAAAATCTAATTTGTTGTTTTAATAAATAGAAGTCTGTAATACGAAATTAATTTCATGCCAAAAATAATCGATTATCATGGGCCTATAGCGCTCACCATCAACTATAACAGTTCGACCTTCATCATTTTCGAAAAAGTAAGTTCCAATGACGCCACCTGACCATAGTGCGCACCAAACAGTCTCATTTGGACATGTAATGGTACCTCGTAAATCACATGAAGATTTTCCTCTGCCCATATCTAGCAATTTTGCTTATTAACATGCCCAAAGAGGAGAAAATGTGCCTCACCAAAGAAAAAGATAATCCTCGAAAAATCATCATCAACTTCCAAGTGCTCTAAAAACGCAATCTGAGTAAATTCTTTGCTGTACATGATCCATGTTGTAAATGTGTAGTTGTAAACCAATATTTGACATTTTGAAAACACGTACTTATACTGACAGATTTATATTTACAAATCAAATATATTTCTACTAAATTCTTCTTAACACGATTTCATTATTAATGTGTAAATGTGACAGTGACATTTGTTTAAATACGTCAAAATTTTATTAAAGTATTATGTTTTTGTTTGACGCATGGATCAGATGATGTACAAAAATAAATTATTTTATAAATTTATATTTAAAGTTATTTAAAGTTTTTAAAAGTTATATTATCGTAGAATTGAAGATTGTACCATTATATTATATTTTTAATAGTAAAAGTTGCTGAAAAATTATATTCAATGCAATTTTTTCAAGAAAAACTGGTAAAAGCTTGTATAAGTGATACTTCCGGTTATCTGATATACACTAAAAACTAATCAACTCTTGCCACATTAGTATAGAATGGGTATACAAAATTTCAAAATTTTCTGATTGATAGTATTTGAGTAATCATGTCCACAAGATCCACACACACATACACACATACACACACACATACATACCCACAGACATCATTGTAAAAATGTTAAAATCGGATTCTGGGGACATCAAAACGTGCTTATTCACTAAAATCTCTATATGCGATTTTTAGCACGATCCCTATACCTCCCTTACCTAGGGTAGCGGGAGGTAAAAAACGTAATTTATTATTGCACCCTGTTTTCCAATATCTTATAAAATGAATATTTATATAGTTCGTCTAATCCAGAATGAAAATTGTGTATCTAAAGCGGAAATTGATATAGTTCATTTTTCATCTGGCAGACCGCACTTCATTATGGATCGAACTATGAAATAATAAGACCTACATGTATTTGCATCGTTTACAAAAATAAAAGCGTTGTCTAATCTATGCATCTCTTTCTCACAAAAGGAGTAAAAAAAGATAGAGAAAACACGTCATCAATATGACGAATCGAAGCAGATATTTTCTAATGCCTACCAATCAGATTTCAGATCTATGACTTCCAACAATATAACAAAACCATAACAGTAATATGTGATTTATATATTTTATATATTATATTTTATGAGTAGGTGTACTTACTTATTTTCAACGTAAAATTTATATGCCAGTACCTTCGAGGTTGTTAAAATACACCTAAAACACAAGTGAATATAAAGTCGTTCAACATTTCTTTAAATATCATTTGTACTCATAGGTAATAGCCTCAATTTCAAATCAAATATATCCTCAAAATTGTCATTTTATCTACAAAAATAATTTTTTACTTAGAAATGATCGCATGTTGAAAATTGTTTCTAATCTAGTTTTTGCATGACAATTTACATAATCTTAAATAGTGAAAAAAAACCTCTGGTGATTATAAATAATTAAAAAATAAATTACAAAAAAAAAATGTACTCTGTATCGAATTCAGTAAATAGGTAGATGTTATCAGTTTTGATGTCTTGAAACATTTCACTAAAATTTTCCGGTAATTTCAAGAAGGATCAAGAAACCCATCAACCAACCTTGATATAAAATAAAAATCTGATGTGGTCAGCACATAACATTCTATGTATTTTTTATAAATCCTATACCAAAAATTGGAAATCCTTGGAAAAGATTCTATATAACCAGTAATATTGTAGCACGAACATATACTATTTTCTACAAATTCCATACCGAAAATTCCTTGGAAAAGATTCTATAAATCCCATAAAATTATAACACGTAAAAATACTATGTAAATTACATTTGACATTGATTTCTGTCTGTTAGAATTATTTGAATAAAACAGCTGTTTCCATGATTATCGCAAAGCTGGCTGATTTATGAAAATTATGGGTCGATTCTGTTCACATCTGAAAGTCTTACAGATCTGTAAATCTATAAAAACCTAACAAAAACGCATCTATTTTTGTTGATTAATATAAAATTATACATAAGAGTACAAATTTCGTTGCGATTTTGTTCATCATTTACAAATTTACAGATGTGAACAGAAATCGACCCATTAATCTCTTTATAATTCTTTAACTCTATATCTATTGAACATAAAGGAAAATGTATAATCAAACCGTATAGACAATAAGATATTCTTTTATATTGATAATCACATAAAACGCCAAAAAACTGCGTTTTTTCAAGAACAACTGTTAAAAACTTCCGGTTGACCAATTATAACTAAAATCTAATCAATTCTTCATTTGGATGTAAAGAAGAGGAATATGAAAGAATTATGATTTTTAGAATTGTAGTTTTGGAGTTATCGTCAGAGAAATTTTTGTCACACACACATACATATACATCATCGTAAAACTAGTAAAATCGTATTCTAGGGACCGTAAAACGTGCTTATTTTTTAAAAACTCACCACCGAATTTTTTGACCAAAAACAATACCTTCCTTACCTAAAGGTGACTGAAAGTAAAAATGCAAGAAACGGAACGCTACCAATTACAAATAACATAATTTAACAAAAATGTCATATGAACATAAGTCCTATTCCTTTTGGTTACGGTATTACAAGGGATCACGTTCGCCCATACTTACCTGAAAAGACTGTGCGCCTATTCTTAAACTTAAAAAACTTAAAAAAGAATCTGTTGTAGTGTAAGTTTATTGTAAAAATTAGAGACCTATGAGTATTTAACACTTTGTTTACCAAAGGCGTTCGAAAATTTAAACAACTTTTTCACAAATCTTATACAAAAAATATCGTTTTCATCAGGATTTTTTATCTAACTTTGTTTCTGCTCAAAAATAAGACAAGAAATCATTATGGTAAATAATAACAATAGTAATAATAACATCTCAATAGCATTATTATGCTTTAGTGAATAACACTGAATTCTTGAAGTAAAATAACATATTTTTATATATTAAGTATGATGTTATTAAATCATTTTGATCCTTTTTAACTCCATCTATTTTCATTAAAATATTAAGGAAACTGTGCATTTGATTGAACTATAAGATTTTTCGGGCCGGCCCGAAAAGCTCGAATTTTCGGGCCGGGCCAAAATCAAAAGTCCGACTCGCCTCAACCTTTGCAAATAATTAGCTCGATTCGGCCCGATAAAAAATATCTTCGGCCCGGCTCGATGATCGACTCGAAATTGAGGCGGGCTTCAGGCAGGGCCAGGCCAAAACTCGGAATGGAGTGCATCCCTAGTTCGCGATAAGACTCGGACTGAAAATTTTGTGTTCGCGAAACACCGTGGACAAATATGATTGGTCATGTACTAATCAGATTAGTCCGAAGATTGAAGCAACTACTATAAATCACGGACATAACGTCAAACGTCAAAATGAGCATTTGTGGTAGAAAAATCTAAATCAATCTCGAATCACGCATGCGTATTTAACGGTTTATGAATTAGTACGTAATAAATTTGGGATCCGTCAGAAATTGTTACCGCAAACAAACCTATTATTTCGTATAATCTATAATGCTCTCAACTTACCGAATCTTTTGTAAAATGTACACTAAACTACATATTTCAGACTAGTTAAATTATTAGTTGTACAGGGAACTAAATATTATAAATTTAATATACAGGGTGTATCATACCTCGTGTAACAAAAAAAAATAACGTATTCCTGAGCTAATTTTGAGTAAAAAATGTCATATGAAGTTATGTCCGGAAACTTTTCGTTACAGAGTTACAGGCCTTTAAAAGTGCACCTCATCTGACATATTTTTATTAATAACTCTGGTACTAGTTGCACTAAAATTTTGAAACATGAGATGAGGATACTATTTATTAAGATGCTGAATTAAACAGTTTGCAACAGAATAAATCGGGAAATAATAATTCGGATTTTTTTTCTCTTAATGACAAATTTATTTAAAATATTATTTCTTGCTTTACATATTTATTCCGATTAAGTTAAATTAGATTAATTTTTATTCAATTTTATTATACAATGCATAAATTAATAAATTATTTCTTCATTGTAAATGCCAATATTCTTTGATCATATCAGCCGCTTTTCCTGCAATCATGTACGTAGGCGCATTAACATGTCCACTCGTTGGAAATGGTATTATACTAGCATCAACAATTCTCAAATTTTCAATACCTCTCACCCGCAATTTGTGATCAACGACTGCTTCAGGGTCGCTATCTGGTCCCATTTTACACGTTCCAGCTTGGTGGTACAACGTACTTGTCAGTTGCCGAAGATAGCACCGCAAATAGTCATCAGATAAGAACTCCTGAGGGCATGCGCGTAGATGATTTCGAAGAATAGTCACATTGAAGCGATTCATTGCTTCAGTGTCAATTAGAGAGAAAAAGTATTTCAATCCTTTAACCATTGGTTCAAGATCATCGGGATTGGAGTAGTATTTGGTATCGATCAAAGGATGATCAAAAACATTGTTTGATTTTAGTCTAACACTTCCTCTAGATTTAGGATGGAGCAAAACTTGACAATACATACCACAAGCTGATCCATATCCTTTGAATAAATCATCTTCATTTTCTTTTTTTAAGTTGAGGAAATTTTTTACGGCGTTTTTACTTACATCAAAAAATGGACTTATAAATTGTTCTAAATCAGGTACTGAACTATTTGTATCTTCTGTGTTAATAAAGCCAATAGATTGTATACTTTCAGCAGCAGTTAAATAACCAAAACCTTTCAGATAATCTGGTACCATTTGTACTATTGGTTTGAAAGTTGGATCAACATATGATGTATTAAATGGATAAATGATCACTGGATGGTCGTGTAGATTTCGTCCAACTGGTAAATTTTTCACTACTTTTATTCCCAAAGGTCCCAATTCTTCTTCAGGTCCAATTCCAGAATGCATTAAAATTTGGGGACTAGCAATAGCTCCAGCTGACAAAATAAATTCTTTTTTGCTAGTTGCAAAATACTTTTTATTTCCTATCAAAAATTCTACACTATTAACTCTGGCTTCCTTACTGTTGCTTTTATCCATATGTAGTTGAGTAACAAATGCTCCTGTTGCTACTTTCAAATTTTTTCTGTGTGTAGCTTTGTTCAAAAAGGCTTTGTTTCCACTGCATCTTCTTCCATTAATGGTATTGGTTGGCAATCTGGAGAATCTGGTCTCAAGTTTTCCATTAATGTCCCCTAGCAGTTTTCCTCGCTCCACATTGGCGTCGAGGAAAGCCTGACCGAGATCTCCGAAATTTCGTACGTCCTCCACATGAAGCGTGCCTTTTGTGCCGTGATATTCAGGGTCAACGTACTCCAACAAGGAAGAGTTTTCTACCTTCTTAAAGTAGGGTAAGACTTCTTTATAACTCCAACCAGGGTTTCCAACTATTTCCCAATCGTCGAAGTCTTTGGCGTTACCCCTGGAGTACATCATGAAATTGATGGTAGAGGAACCACCTAGGGCTTTACCCCTTGGAACTTGACATTTGTTATTTTCCATACCTAAAAAATATTTACTATACTGTAAAAAAGATCTTATCAATTTTGTTGAGCTATCAGGATTTTAAACTATCGTGATTTTAAATTTTTGATATTTTGTAGTCAGAGGATTCAGAACCGTATCAAAGAATATTAAAAAATAAATTCACTGTTCATTATTTTGTCGATTTTCTGAAAGGCATCGAACCTGTCAAAACTGGGTACGGTTTAAGTTCAGGTTAATTTGTTTTTTGAGATGTGGATTCGTTTGCGGTTCGGGTTCAAGCATTAATAAATTTGCGGTCGTTCCGGGTTCAGGTTCGGTTCGACCTAACGAAAATTGAATTAATGTTTTTGAATAATAGTCTTTATAGAGAAATAATTTAAAATGCGAGCCGGAATTGATAATGCAAGTAATTTCACGAACAGTCAACACAGGTAGCAATGCAGATCAGCTGTATTACGATTAGGCTTGCATTGCAAACTGAAAATTAACTTGAACCGGAGCTTAACCCTGGACCCGAATTTTAACACCCGGTTTGGTTTCGATTCGGGTATCTAAGGTTCGGTTTTTGGGTTTGAGTTCGCTAAAATGTTACGGATTGGTTCCGGTTTTGGTTCGGTTCAGGTCCGGGTTCGATGCTCTGATCTTGAGGTATCAAAATTTTAGACTGATATCTATTACCAACCTAAACAGCATGTATCTTGTGGTATAGTCTGATACCCCCAGTTAACCTTCGATGCTAGCAGTACACCAGCCATTGCCGGTATGTCGGTGTACAATGTTTCATTGTGTCCAGCTTCTAGTAATAAAACCGTACAGTTGGTAATCTCGGAGAGACTGCTTGCTAGATATGTACCAGCAGAACCTGCCCCTATGATGATGAAGTCAAAGTCCCCAAATTTTCCTAGAGATAAGAAAGAGTATTAGTCGAGTTTGCTAAATTGCACGAATTAATAAAAGTTACTCTTAAATGCATAAAATTTATTTTTCTTATATTTTTTAATAAGATTTATACCTATATAAATATAACTTAAACATTATAATATATACTTAATTATTTATACAATTATTAATAATTCTCATACATACCTCCAGAACTAAATTTACGATGTTTAAATTCATTATAATTTTGCGGATTTTTATAAGTAGCTGCCTGCCTCATTAAATCCTGAATACTTAAAAGCACTTCTTCAACAGATTGAGAAGCAACTATTGGTATTAGTAAACAAAGGAGCAGAATTTTTAATTTCATTGCTGAAAAAGTAAAATATGAAATTAACATCTAAATAAATATTTCCTATAATCTTTGATGCTCTCAACTTAGCGACACTTTTGTAAGTATACATTACACTGCATATTCCAGACTAGTTAGTTGCACAAGAAATTAAATATTATAAAAATAATTTATATTTACAGGGTGTCATTGAAATTCCCTTCTTCGATAGCTCTCTTGTCGTTAGAAATACAGCATAAATTTATTGACATAATTTATTGGACTACTAAAGGAGCATAACGTATAATTATTTTCACATATACAGGGTGTTGCATTACGGCTCGTCAAGAATCATTTGTCTTTTTACCTCCCGCTACCCTTGGTAAGGGAGGTATAGGGATCGTGCTAAAAATCTCATATCGAGATTTTAGTAAATGACCACGTTTTAAGTTCCCTAGAATACATTTTTAACATTTTCACGATGATGCCTGTATGTGTGTATGTGTGTGTGTATGTGTGTGTGTATGTGTGTGTGTATGTGTATGTGTAGGGATTTTGTCTTCACTCTAACTCAAATACTATCATTCAGAAAATTCTGAAACCTTGTATTTCCATCCCATTCTAATATGCATAGAAGCCATTAGATTTTGGTGTAAATCGGATAACCGGAAATGGCACTTTACCTGAAGCTCATAATGGGTTTTCTTCAAAAAATACCATTAAATGCCATTTTTTCGCATTTTATGTCTTATGAAAATTAAAGATTATTGAATTTTCTACTGGAATACATTAATACTTTTTCTATATATTTTACACAAATTTAAAAATAATTTTTTTTATTAGTCGCGAAGCCTATGATAAACACAATAATTCGTTTATTACACAGTTCATATTTCAAATGAATGTAACTGACAGTTAATGTCACTGTCAAAAAACTAATCACTTCAAATTAATAATAGTGACATTTTAAAAAGAAAATAGTAAATAAAGCAATAGTTTTCTGCAATGGAACAGTTTGCAGCGGTAGTAAATACGTAAGTATGTATTTAAATTAATAAAAATTCAATAGCGTGAGGTTTTGTGTTGGCCACATCAGATTTTTTTTAAATGGAACAGCCTATATATTTTCATACATTTTGATTAGTATTTCATTCATCTATATGCACCTAAGAGATTTGTTTTGTTTTCTGCGACATTGCCAAGTTATGAA
The DNA here is from genome assembly GCA_943142095.1 of Ophonus ardosiacus. Taxonomy (NCBI): domain Eukaryota; kingdom Metazoa; phylum Arthropoda; class Insecta; order Coleoptera; family Carabidae; genus Ophonus; species Ophonus ardosiacus. Next base: position 36,432,228 of record OW964832.1, on the reverse strand, counting down.
TGACTATAACTCATCATTTTCAATTGGAACACCCTATATTTTATTATTCAGTTGTATTTATTTTTGTATTATCTTTATTTTTTATTAAGGATATGCTATGCCTAAAACCAATAGTTTCGGAATTTTTCACCATTTTCTCTAAATTTACTCGTTTTAATTAAAAATTAAATCCAGTATACTATGTAAATTGTATAAAAGAACTTGGACATAACAGTATATTTGCGGTTAATCACTTTCTTGTATCAAGTATTGTAATCGCGAAAAATTTCGGTTTACAGATTTCATGGAAAAATCCATTTTGAGCATCCCTTAATCCATTTTTACTAGTTTCGGCGTGACGTCTCAACGTACGTAATGTATCTCGCATAACTCAAAAACTATTAGCCGTAGAATGTTAAAATTTTGTATTTTTAACTACTGGAACATCTTGTTGTGCATGTCGTATTTTCATTGCAATCGACTGGGCCAAAAGGGCACTTTACTCGAAGGGTTTCTTTGAATTTTTCGCATAATTCAACTAGCCGTAGAATGTTGAAATTTTGTATATGGGATTGCTATACCATCTAATTATTCACCTCCATTTTTGGTTCCAATCGGACCTTTCAAAAGGGCACATTACTCTTATAAGCTATAAGCGTATAAAGAAGTCATACAGTGTCCACATCAGATTTGTTATAAATATAATTTAGAAATAGCATTATTTGCAACTTTTCTCTAAAATTAATAGGTCAGTAGCTACAGCAAAATGAAAAAAATAACATTGTATTCCCTATATAACGGATTCCATGTAGACACTCGGTATAGGTATACAATAATAATAAATATTCTTTATAATCATTATTTACTTACGTTAATATAAGTAAATAATAATGTATAAAACATAGCTTCCGTTAGTTACATATATTTCAAGCATTTTATATGTATTCAAATTAAATTATCTTTATAATGTGTATGTGTAATATGCTTTTACTTATATTTTCGATTGTTTACGTCATCATGAAGAATTACTGAACCAAGAAAATGAGTTTTTGTTTTTAATATTAAAATCAAAATAAAACTTTTTTTATTTTTGTTTATGCATCAAACAAAATCATAATATTTTAATAACAATTTTGACATATTTAACAAATGTCACTGTCAGGAAGCAATTACATTAAAATTAATAATGAAACCGTGTTGAAAAGATTGTATTGAGTGTAATGAAATTAAGGTTAGTAAAAATAATATATTTTCCATCGTACATAAATATCAAAGTGTCAAATATTAGTTGCTACTACACATTAATGAAATGGATCATGTAAAGCAATATATATATATATATATATATATATATATATATATATATATATATATATATATGCAAAAGAACTTAATTTAGTTTGCAGGATTAGTAAATATGTAGGTATGTATTTACAGTGCGATTCTGTAACTTTCTATAGCACTATAGAACTGTAACTCTCAACAAAAGCGCATTATTTTTTAATGGCAAACGATAATAAATGTATTAGTAAACAAAAATTGTTGCGATTTTGTTGAGAGTTACAGTTCTATAGTGCTATAGAAGGTTACAGAATCTCACCATTAAATTAATAAAAATTGAAAAGCGGGAGGTATTAGGTGTCAACATCAGATTTTTTCTCTTAATGACAAAAATATTTAAAATATTATTTCTTGATTTACTTACTTATTCCGATTAAATTTAATTAGATTAATTTTTATACAATTTTATTATACAATGCAAATACATAAATTAATAAATTATTTCTTCATTGTAAATGCCAATATTCTTTAATCATATCAGCCGCTTTTGCTGCAATCATATACGTAGGCGCATTAGTATGTCCACTCGTTGGAAATGGTATTATACTAGCATCAACAACTCTCAAATTTTCAACACCTCTCACCCTCAATTTGTGATCAACCACTGCTTCAGGGTCGCTATCTGGTCCCATCTTGCACGTTCCAGCTATATGGTACATCGTAGTTATCATTTGCCGAAGATAGCACCGCAAATAGTTATCAGATAAGAACTTTTGTGGACATGCGCGTAGAGGATTTCGAAGAATAGTCACATTGAAGCGATTCATTGCTTTAGTGTCAATTAGAGAGAAAAAGTATTTCAATCCTTTAACCATTGGTTCAAGATCTTCGGGATTGGAGTAGAACTTGCAATCGATCAAAGGATGATCAAAAACATTGTTTGATTTTAGTCTAACACTTCCTCTTGATTTAGGGTGTAGCAAAAGTTGAAAATAAAAGCCACAAGCCGATCCATATCCTTTCAATAAATCATCTTGATTTTCTTTTTTTAAGTTGAAGAAATTTTTTACTGAGTTGTTACTTATATTAAAAAATGGATTTACAAATTGTTCTATATCAGGTACTGAACTGTTTGCATCTTCTGTATTAATGAAACCAATAGGTTGTATATTTACAGCAGCGGTTAAAAAACCAAAACCTTTAAGATAATCTGGTACCATTTCTATTATTGATTTGAAAGTTGGATCAACATACGATGATTTAAAGGGATAATATATCAGTGCATGATCGTGCATATTTTTTCCAACAGGTAAATTTTTCACTACTTTTATTCCCAAAGGTCCCAATTCTTCTTCAGGTCCAATTCCAGAATGCAATAAAATTTGGGGACTAGCAATAGCTCCAGCTGACAAAATAAATTCTTTTTTACTAGTTGCAAAATACTTTTTATTTCCTATCAAAAATTCTACACTCTTAACTCTGGCTTCCTTACTGTTGCTTTTATCCATATGTAGTTTAGTAACAAATGCTCCTGTTACTACTTTCAAATTTTTTCTGTGTGTAGCTTTGTTCAAAAAGGCTTTGTTTCCACTACATCTTCTTCCATTGATGGTATTGGATGGCAGTCTGGAGAATCTGGTCTCAAGTTTTCCATTAATGTCCCCTAGCAGTTTTCCTCGCTCCACATTGGCATCGAGGAAAGCCTGGCCGAGATCTCCGAAATTTCGTACGTCCTCCACATGGAGCGTGCCTTTTGTGCCGTGATATTCAGGGTCAACGTACTCGAACAAGGAAGAGTTTTCTACCTTCTTGAAGTAGGGTAAGACTTCTTTATAACTCCAACCAGGGTTTCCAGCTCTTTCCCAATCGTCGAAGTCTTTGGCGTTACCTCTGACGTACATCATGAAGTTGATGGTAGAGGTACCACCAAGAACTTTACCCCTTGGAGCTTTACATCGGTTATTTTCCATACCTAAAAAATATTTACTATACTACAAAAAAGATACAGAAGGGTATTAAAAGATATTAAAATAGCTATACACTGTTGCTAATCTAGTCAATTTTGTTGAGCTATTAGTATTTTAAACTATCGTGGTTTTAAATTACTGAGATTTTGTAGTCAGAGGATTCAGAACCATATCAAAGAATATTAAAAAATCAATTCACTGTTCCTAATTTTGTCGATTTTCAGCAGGGCATCGAACTCGCCAAAACTGGGTTAGGTTCAAGTTCAGGTTAATTTGTTTTTTGAGAAGTGGATTGGTGTGCGGTTCTGGTTCAAGCATTAATAAATTTGTGATTTCATTCCGGGTACAGGTTCGGTTCGACCTAATGAATATTGAATTAATGTTTTTTTGGATAACAATATTCATGTAGAAATAATTTAAAATGCGAGCCGGAAGTGATAATGCAACGGAATTCCACGAACAGTCAACACAGGTTTCGAACTGAAAATGAACCTGAACCGGAGCTTAACTCTGAACCCATATTTTAATACCCGGTTCGATTTCGACTCGGGTTCTATTGAAGAATATAACTGAGGTTCGGTTCGGGATTTGGGTTTGATGCTCTGATTTTGAGCTATTAAAATTTTATACTGTCGAGATTTCAGGTTATCTACATTTCAGACTATTGGGATTTTGGGTCATTAAAATTTTGGTCATTTAAACTGATATCTTTTACCAACCTAAACAACATGTATCTTGCGGTATAGTCTGATACCCCCAGTTAACCTTCGATAACTGCAGTGCGCCAACCATTGCCGGTATGTCGGTGTACAATGTTTCATTGTGTCCAGCTTCTAGTAATAAAACCGTACAGTTTGTAATCTCGGACAGACTGCTTGCTAGATATGTACCAGCAGAACCTGCCCCTATGATGATGAAGTCATAGTCCCCAAATTTTCCTAGAGACAAGAAAGAGTATTAGTCGACTTTGCTAAATTGCACGAATTAATAAAAGTTACTCTTAAATGTCATAAAATTTGTTGTTATAATCTCTAAATACGTGTCTTATGTAAAATATATAAATATATCATCTTAGCATATTACCCATTTCTGAGAATGCCAATCTGCGTCGTACTCAGATTTCGGTAATGAAGATGACATATTTGTACCGTGCGGACGTTTACCAGACGTCATCTCGTGGGAATTCATTCCTGGTGTGGAGAGTGTACCACAGGGGTTACTTTTGTGCTATTTAAAATTGGAAAAAAATTTGGCGTCGGCCGGTATCGTACCCGATTCCTCAGATTCGCGACCAGACACTCAGGCACGCGGCCACGGGACCCGTCTTAGGTACTATACAATAATGTATAATGGTGATACTTGGTGAAACTGTTTCATTTAAATTTAAAAAATCGTACTTGACAGATTTCACAAGATTTCAATCTCTAAGACTGGTCAACTCAACCATTACCACAGACGCGTTTCACTCTTATTGGAGCTCATCAGTGTGACGCACTGAAGACTTTATGAGGTACTAAGTTGAGTGAACGGATGATAAACCATCCAAAACCATATGCAAGCATTATATCATTTTTCAGTGATTCATCATCCGTGCACTCTAGTCAGTTCTAGAAGTTTTAGTGCACCAAACTAATGAGCTCCAATAAATAAGAGCGAAACGCCTCTGTGGTCTTGGTTCAGTAGACCAATCTCTAATAAATGACCGAAAGGTTGATTCAGAGAGTGATATCTTGTGAAACGTGTCAATTAATTTTTTGTAATTTGTATATTTTCTTATATTTTTTTAATAAGATTTATACCTATATAAATATAACTTAAACATTATAATATGTACTTAATTATTTATTTTTATGGGGTCCCGTGGCCGCGTGCCTGAGTGTCTGGTCGCGAACCTGGGGGAACCGGGTTCGATCCCGACTGACGCCAAATATTTCCAATTTTAAATGGCACAAAAGTGACCCCTGTGGTGCACTCTCCACGCCAGCTATGAGTGCCCGTGACGTGACGCCTGGTAAGCGCCCACACGGTAAAATATATCGTCATCATTACCGATGTCTACATGTGTTGTAGATACTGGCACACCCAGAAATGGGTAATATGCCGTGATGATATATTTATTTATTTATTTATTTAATTATTTATACAGTTATTAATAATTCTCATACATACCTCCAGAAATAAATTTACGATGATTAAATTCATTATAATTTTGCGGATTTTTATAAGTAGCTGCCTGTGCCGTTAAATCCTTAAAACTTAAAAGCACTTCGTCAACAGATTGAGAAGCAACTATTGGTATTAGTAAACAAAGGAGCAGAATTTTTAACTTCATTGCTGAAAAAGTAAAATCTGAAATTATCATCTTCACTAATATTTATAACTACTTAAACTAAAATGACCCGTCACTATTTAAATTTAAACTAGTTTTATTACATAAAAATGAACAATAGTATCTCAGGATCAAGACAAAAAATTATTTAATTTTTTTGCTCTATAGTTGATGTAAATATCATAATAATTTGTAACAAACCCTGCGATATGTTTTTGCGAAAAATATTAAAGAATATTTCGTTTAACTATATACTAAATAACATCTAAATAAATCGGATGTGCCCAGGACAATACAATATTCAGCAAAATTGTAACACGAACATATACTATTTTCTACAAACTCCATACCGAGAGTTCCTTGGAAAAGATTGTATAAATCCAATAAAATTATAGCACGAACATACACCATGTAAATTGCTCTTGACATTGATGTCTGTCAATTAAAATAATTTAAATATATATGAATATATGCTGTTTCCATGATTATAGCAAAGTTAGTTGAATTATGAAAGTTAGTCTCTTTATAATTCTTCAACTCTGTATTTATTGAATATGAAGGAAAATGTTTAATCAAACTGATAGACATAAGATATTCCTCCTTCCTTATTGATAATCACATAAAATGTCAAAAAAATATATTTAACTTCGTTTTTCAAGAAAAACTTTTAACAACTTCAAATAAGGAAACTTATGGTTTACCATTTATAACCAAAATCTAATCAGCTCTTTATATGGTTGTAAAGAAGAGGAATAAGAACGAATTATAATTTTTAGAATTGTGGTATTGGAGTTATCGTCGGAGCAATTTTTGTCACAACATTCACACACACACACACACACACACAAACAAACTTGTAAAATCGTATTATAGGAACCCTAAAAACTCACCACTGGTTTCTTGACCAAAGACAATACCAAAAAAATGGAAGAAACGGAACTCTACCAATTGCAATAAAACACAATTTAACAAAAAGTAGTGTCACTATACTATACAGCGTGTATCAGTACCAGTATGAATAAAACTAATAGTGTATTTCTGAGATCATTTTGAATCACATTCGCCCATACTTACCTGAAAGACTGTGTGCGCCTATTGGCTATTTCTTAAACTTAAAAAAAAAAACGGGGTAGATGATTTTGTCCAAGAAAAGATGGATGCTGCGTTTCATGATTATTTTGACTACATTCAATTCCAAATAAAAATTTATTGGCAGCTTTTAGGAGTAGAAGGAAATAATGGTGTATTGTTAAAGAGAATTACTATTAACATATTTAAAATAAAATTCTAAAAAATATGAACCATGTTTCTTATTCTAGCTTGACCCTCTTATGAGTAATAAATATTGCCTATACTCTTTGATGCTCTCAACTTACCGAAACTTTTGCAAAGTTTACACTAAACTGCATATTGTATACTACTTAGGTGTACAAGGAACTAAATATAAAAATAATTTATATATATAATAACAATATTATGGCAAAATTACTAACTGTTCGATGTGCTTTATCACAGATATCGGTAATGATAAACGTATTTATGTAACATGTACAGGGTGGAACAAATTCGAGTTCCTTATATGAAAAACTTTCTTATTATGCACGCTACCGAAAATTGATGTAGGTTTTTATGGGCCCACTTTTTGAGTCAACTTTAAAGCCGCGGACAGACCAAAATCAGCTCTCACGAACAGTTCGCGAGCTGTTCGCGAGCTGCTCGCGAACTGTTTGAGAGCTCAACATCCACACCACTGTTTTCGAATCGAGACTCGAGTTCTTTATTTAGTTTGAAGGCAGTTCGTCAAAAGTTCGCTATAAAGGTACGAGTGCTGCATTTTTATTATTTTAAAATATATAGAAACAATGTCCACGTCGTCAACCGAGGAAGAAAATATTGTTGCTTGTGCAAGTTTCTTAATTATAACAGCATTGAAAAAGAAGAAAGCAGAAAGAACCCGTAAAGGGGGTGGAGAAAAAATTTATTTGCAAACTGTGGCATATTTAGAGGCGAACTAATTTCTTTCTTCATATTCCGCTTTTTGTGATGGGGATTTTTTGGATTCCATAAAATAGGATGCACTTCATATTGTTCGATTAAATTAATAATTTTCTCTTCACTCCACTCCATTGTTAAAAGAACTAACTACACTTTTAAGATCGATAATCACCCATGAACGTCCACACTAGAACTGCTGTTTGCTAACACTTTCTTCTTTCTTTGAAGTTACCGCTCATGTAGCGAACTTTGGCAGAACTCGAACCCGAACACGAACTGCTCGCGATCTCTGGTACACACCGACTTCTGCAGAGGTTCGCGAGCTGTTCGCGAGCTATTCGCGAACTTGGTCTGTACGCGGCTTAATAAGCATTGCAGGAATTTTCTATCGTCTTTTGTTTTTGAGCCACAGGCTAAAACTTGTTTTTCACTTATTCTGAAAATACCTCATATCTCGCTTATTATGAGAGGTAAAGAAAAAAATTTTAGATACTTTTTATATTTTTTTTACGTAGAATAACATGGTGCAATTAGATTTTTTCAAATCTTAATAATTCTCAAGATATAAAAGCTTATAAAATAAGAAAAAAGATGATTTGACATTAAACTTTTGACACATTATTATTAATAATAATATTTTGAATGTTAAATAATATACCAATCTTGAATCATTTTATACTTTTTGTGTTTAATTACACTTTTAATAATAATGTAAAATTATCTTCGTACAAAAGTAAGATTATGTCAAAAAAAAAACAAATAAAACATCAGTAATCACCGTAATCACACTGAAATATGCTGTAAATTGCGAATTTTAATTTGTGATTTTTGTTCGTAAAATAAAAAGAAATTGTAATTAATTTTAGTCTTCTATTTTTGTAGTTTTTTATTCTGACTTTTTTTATTTACAACTTTTCACTAAAATTAATGGGTCAGTAACTACAGCAAAATGAAAAAAAAATAACATTGTATTCTCTATATAACTGATTTCAACATCCAAGTAGACACCCGGTATAGGTATACAATAATAATATATATTCTTTATAATTATTATTAATTCTAGTCAAACACCACTTACTTTAATATAAGTAAATAATAATATAAAGATATAGCTTCCTGTATTTATATTTCATACATTTTATATGTATTCAAGTTTCATTATCTTTATTATGTATATGTGTAATAATATACTTTTACGTATATTTCCGGTCGTTTACGTCATCATGAAAAATTACTGAACCAAGAAAATAAGTTTTTCTCTTAAATTTTAAAAACAGGATAAAACTTTAAGATATGGTGCATTAAACAAAAAAAATGAGAAAAATATTTTAGAATTAATTCAGCCGTTACTTTGTGATAACATCCTTTGGTAAAATTAGTGAACAGATTGGTAACATCTTAAGTAAGCACAATATAACTGTATCTTTCAAACCATATAAAAAACTATCAAATTTGTAATAACAAAAATTCCAAAATTATTTAGATAAATCTGGTGTATATAAATTAACTTGTAAAAACTGTGAAGGTGTGTATATTGGTAAAATGATCGCAATTTCAACATTAGGGTAAAAGAAGATATGCGCTCCTTTAAACTCCAAAATTCAGATTGGACATTTGACATTTGCTAACCATTTGTTAGAAAACAACCATTTGCCGGATACTTCAATAAAACCGATTCATTTCTCAGAAAAAGGTATAAAATTAAACTTGTTAGAAGCTTTGGAAATTTGCAAAATTGCAAATCCAAGAATAACCCAAATAATACTTTATTGAACGACCAGATCGACTTAATATACACACACCTCTTCTCTTGTTGTACTTAGCCAATCATATCGTTACTCTAATTGTTTTCTTCTTTCAATGTAATTTTTGAAATTGTACATTTGTCTGATGATGACCAAACTGGTTGAAACTACAACAAAATATGAATAAACTTGATATTAACAAAGTAACAAATATAGTTTTATTTCTTGATAAGAAAAACAGTTTGCGACATGCAAATTAAATTTTATCGTCGTGTATAATATTCTATTTTTTTTTCTACAGCATATTTTAGAACATAAAAACCAATTATAAATTAAATTACAAAAAAAATCACACTGACTGCTCAAATGTTTCCCCAAAGGCTGACGCCTGGGCAACAGATCCAGAAGGGTGTCTAATGCAGACACCTAGAGAGAGAATTTGGAACTATTTTCTGGCGATAGGCCATCACCCAATACATCCGGTTATTTTTGGATACCTCCACGTTCATCATAAATGTATAAAAATAGTTATTTGAGAACCATGTGCGCGAAATATGTGTTTAGTGCATGAGAAAGTTTTTTGAGGAGTGTTCAGCAGAGTCAAAAAATCACTCGAAAGCTTTAAATATATTTCGGGTACAAGGTGCATACAATATTTTTTCTACAATAAAATTTAATATTTAGAAAATAGGTATAACTACTTAAAAAAATAACCTCTATTAACATATTATCAATACGACAGATAACAGTTGAATATTCCATAAATTTTGACATACTTCATTCCTGAAGAAGGCACCAGTTTATGGTGCCGAAACGTTGGGCTTATTAATATAAACTACAGAACTAAAAAGGTAGTATTATTCCAATAGTAAATAACTATTTTTTAACCCTTCGAATTCCAATTTTTCTTGTTTGTCAGATTACCACTGAGACCGGGGCCTGATTTAAGGGCAATAAAAGTCTGTATCTCCACCTATTTTTGATTTATACTCCAAAACTCATACACACCCACATTTGGGTAAAAAGGTATAAAAGCTCTAGATAGATAGACAAATTTATTTCGATTACATGAAATGAATCAATTATCATATAATTGATTTAATAGTGCGTAAATAAAGAATTTATTTCTTCAATATAAAATGCCAATATTCTTTAATCATATCAGCCGCTTTTGCTGCAATCATATACGTAGGAGCATTAGGGTGTCCACTCAAAGGTTCTGGGATTATACTAGCATCAACAACTCTCAAATTTTCAACACCTTTCACCCTCAATTTGTGATCAACCACTGCTCCAGGGTCGCTATCTGGTCCCATCTTACATGTTCCTCCTACATGGAATGAAGTAGTTGACACATGACGTAAATAACACCGCAAATAGTCATCAGATAAGAACTCCTGAGGACATGCGCGTAAAGGATTTCGAAGAATAGTCACATTGAAACGTTTCATTGCTTCAGTGTCACTAAGAGAAAACAAGTATTTCAATCCCTTAACCATTGGTTCAAGATCTTCGGGATTGGAGAAGTATTTGTAATCGATCGAGGGATGATCGAAAACATTGTTCGATTTTAGTTTTACACTTCCTCTTGATTTAGGGCTGAGAGAAACTTGTAAATAAAATCCACAATTTGTTCCAAACCCATTTAATAAATCAGTATTGGTTTCGTTTTTAAAGTTGAAGAGAACTTTCAATCCATCGCCAATTAAATCAAAAAATGGACTTATAAATAGTTCTAAATCAGGTTCAGAATTAGTTGCATCTTTTGTGTTAATGAAGCCAACAGATTGTACATTGCCAGCAGCGGTTAAATAACCAAAACCTTTCAAATAATCTGGTACCATTTGTACTATTGGTTTGAAAGTTGGATCAACATAAGATGTATTAAATGGATAAATGATCACTGGATGGTCGTGTAGATTTCGTCCAACTGGTAAATTTTTCACTACTTTTATTCCCAAAGGTTCCAATTCTTCTTCAGGTCCAATTCCAGAATTCATTAAAATTTGGGGACTAGCAATAGCTCCAGCTGATAAAATAAATTCTTTTTTACTAGTTGCAAAATATTTTTTATCTCCTAATAAGAATTCTACACTTTTAACACAAGCTTTATTCGTTTTTCTTATATCGATATGTAGTTTAGTAACAAATGCTCCTGTTACAACTTCTAAATTAGGTCTTGTTACAGCCGGATTCAAAAAGGCTTTGTTTCCACTACATCTCCTCCCGTTGATTGTATTAAAAGGCATTTTGGAGAATCTGTTTCCAAGTTTTCCATTAATATCTCCTAGTAGTTTTCCTCGCTCCACATTGGCGTCGAGGAAAGCCTGACCAAGGTCTCCGAAATTTCGTACGTCCTCCACATGGAGAGAACCTTCTGTGCCGTGGTATTCAGGGTCCACGTACTCCAACAAGGAAGAGTTCTCTACCTTCTTGAAGTAGGGTAAGACTTCTTTATAACTCCAACCGGGGTTTCCAGACTTTTCCCAATCGTCGTAGTTTTTGGCGTTAGCTCGAGAGTAGAACATGTAGTTGATGGTAGAGGAACCACCTAGTGCTTTGCCTCTTGGACTTTGACATTTGTTGTTAACCATTCCTGAAATTTATATAAAGTTAAATTAAGAGAAAGTATATTTTGGTGTAGGTGTATAACTAATTTGAAAGGATTGAAAGTAGCTCTTTACAGGCCTAACAAAATTTTTCTTTTTGGATAATATTTATCCCCATTAATGCAACTAATTTCCATTTTTTCAGTACGTGTGCGTAGTTTGAAACTGGTTTCAAACTGATTGGAAATTTTTGGGTTCTGCGAACAGAATTAAAGATGATTGTTTTTTACCATCTGGGGTAAACAGAAAGGTTTTTATGTTATGTTGATTTCTGTTGGTCTTTGTCATTGTTACATAATGAAATTTATTTATTTATTACACACTTTTTCATACATTAGTATATGAGCGGCGATTTTATGGGGGTGAGATAGTATTTCCTTGTAATATTTTTTTATACTTATTCAGTTTTTACACTTTGTTGGTGGGGATGAAATTATGAAAGACAGACACACAACTTCCATGCCTTACCCGGGATTCGAACCCGGAACCTTTGGAGCATGAAGCGATAGCGCTACCACTACTCCACCTGGGTCAGCTCACATAATGAAATTATAATTTTAATTTATTGTTTAAAATTTACTTTCTGTGTTTATTTCTGGTTCTCTTAAATTTACACTCGAGAATCTACATGACAATATAGCAAATATTTAGTGGTTTGGAAGAATTTATAATAAATGTTAATATTCGCTTTCTCTTGCTTTGACTAGTACAAATATATGTAGGAAGAACAATGCTCGCTAATAGCCAGAAGTTCCAGTGCGCATGCTACAAACTAAATTTTTTTTAGAATCCGCGACTATTCTGATGATTGGAAACTGATCAGGGACTGTATTTTGCTGAACGAACAAATGGTTTTTAATCGTAGATTTAAAATTTCTGTGGTGAGAACATTTTCGAACTGATGCGAATTCTCAGAATGGTTTGTAACGGTTTCTGACTGTTGTGCGAACAAACCTTATATAAGTCGACTTTTGGCATAGTTAATATTTAGTAATCCTATTTTCCCTTTATTCTCTTCATATTTATTTATTTATTTATTTATTTATTAATACGACTACCCAATAGGCTAAGCCCAAATTAAGGGTAGGAAAATAGTACATATTACACAAAGATATTATTACATTTTGCATATAATTTTGAAAAATTTTGCAAAGTCAAAAGAGAAAATATCGACAGCAGAAAATTTCGAATTATAAAAGTGGCACATTGCGTGAATAGGAGACAACATTAAACAGTTAATTCGAGCTAAGGGCAAGTAAAATGTAAGATTACTTCTGGTACGGACAATGGGAGTATGAAAATGAAGGGAAGAGAGAGAGCGAGGATCATCAACACAATAATTAATTATTTTTGACAAGTGTAGTACAAGAGCATTTTCACGACGTTCAAAAAGACTCCTAAAATTAAACATAACCAACAACTGTTGATATGTTATTGAATATACTGGGTACCTGTTATGAACTTTGTAATAAAGATATTTTAGGAATTTCTTCTGAACAGACTCGAGTAAATCTTGATGGACTTCATATATAGGGTTCCAGATAATATGGCAGTATTCAAGTTTAGCCCGAACAAATGAATAATATAGGCTTTTAATAGCTGAAAGATTTTGGAACGATTTACTGTTTCTAATTACAAATCCCAGCATTCTCATGGCTTTATTGTACGTGTCTTCTATATGGGGAACAAACGTAAATTTATTGTCAAACTTTATCCCAAGATCTTGTACAGTTGCTGAACGTGATATGATAACATTATTGATACTATAACTATAATTAAATGGAGTCAATTTTCGTGTAAAAGATATTGTTGTACATTTGTTTAAATTAAGATATAATTTATTAATTGAACACCATTGATTAAGGCGTACCAAGTCTTCTCGGAGAAGATCGCAGTCATGCACAGAGTAAATGGGATAAAATATTTTTAGGTCATCATCAAAGAGAAGTTTATCGCAACGTATAACATCCGTGACATCATTAATAAATATTAAAAACAGTAGAGGACCTAAATTTGAACCCAGAGGTACACCCGACGTTGGAACAAAAGAGGTAGAGATACCACCTTTATAATATGATGTTGCATAAAATTTTACTACAGAAAATGAGAACATTGTTCTTGAAATAGTTTTTATTTACATATTTTAATAGGTAATTTTTAATTTTATTATCAGTTACTTACTATTAGTACTACGAGTTTTGGACTATCGGAATTTTGGTCAGTAATAACCTTTTCCCACGAAATAAATTCTAGGATATTTTTACCCACCTAAACAACATGTATCTTGTGGTATAGTCTGGTACCCCCAGTTAACCTTAGATACTTGCAGTGCACCAGCCATCCCCGGTATGTCGGTGTAAAATGTTTCATTTTGTCCAGCTTCTAGTAATAGTACCTTCCAATTGGAGATCTCTGAAAGACTGCTTGCTAGATAGGTACCTGCAGAACCTCCCCCTATAACGATGAAATCGTACTCTCCATACTTTCCTAAGGTAAAAAAAAAAATATTTAAAACATTAAAAAAATGAAAGGTTAATCAAATTATACAAGGAAATTACAGTAATGATTTTTGATTTTCGAGGCATAATTACTACAAAATTATTTGCTATCTGAGTATCCGGTAACGTATTTTTAACACAACTACTTACTTATATGATTTTTTACCTTCCGTCACCTTTAGGTAAGGAAGGTATTGTCTTTGGTCAAAAAATTCGGTGGTGAGTTTTTAATGAATAAGCACGTTTTAGGGTCCCTACAATACGAATATACCATTTTTAAGATGATGTCTGTATGTGTGTGTGTATGTTCGTGTGTGTGTGTGTGTGTGTGTGTGTGTGTGTGTGTATGTGTATCCGTGTGTGACAAATTTTTCTCCGACGATAACTCCAATACTACAATTCTAAAAATTATAATTATTTCGTATTCCTCTTCTGTACAACCATATGAAGAGTTGATTAAATTTTGGTTATAATAGTTCCACCGGAAGTACCCTTATTTGAAGTTTTTAACAGTTTTTCTTAAAAAAACGCAGTTAAATATTGTTTTTTGACATTTTGTTATTATACATATTAAAGAAAATATTCTTCTCTATACAGTTTCATTATACATTTTCCTTCATATTCAATAGATGTAGATTTAAAGCATTATAAAGAAATTAATTTTCAAAAATTAGTCAGCTTTGCTATTTATCATGGAAACAGCTGATGCTGATATATTAAAAAATTCTAATTGACAGATGTCAGTTGCAAGTGCAAAACCAAATATGGAAAGCGTAGGATCACAAAATTGATATGTCATAGTGCTCCTCGCAAGTGACACGCAGAGAAAGGCCAAAGAGAAGATGGAAGGACTGTATCGCAGAAGACTGAAAGGAATGCCTGTGTCAAGAAGATGTGTTGGACAGGAATGAGTGGAAGAAAAGAGGAAACAGCTACCTCTAATAAAATATGGGAAGCTGAAGAATAAGAAGAAGTGTCAAGTGCATTTTACTTAGTGTATGTTTATGTTATAATTTTATTGGATTTATAGAATAGAAATAGTATGTGTTCGTGTTTGATTTTACATGATATTATATAGAATCTGTTCCAAGGACCTTTTGGTATGGGATTTGTACAAAATACATCGAATTGACGGAAGGTTTTGTGCTGGCCACAACAGATTTTTTATTATTTTAAATGAAAGTTCGTTTAATTTTGAAGCAATTCGTAGTATTAAAAAGTCATAATTGTTTTTAGTTCAAATGCATTTAATTTTTAGCGAAACCATTGCTATCTTTCTCACACCAATTTCTGTAGTAGACTACGCAAGAAAAATAGCAATATTATGACGTCACTGTGACACTGAAAACAAAATCAAATATCTCCCAAAGTATTTATTAAAAAAATGTTTTTTTTTCTTAATCGTTATTTATTGGGTAGTACTTCAAGCATAAATTGTACATTTTATTATTTTTTGTTATGGTGGACGACCGTAAGTAATGGTCCTCAGTTTTCTTAAAACAGCTTAAGGCTTAAGCCTTGAATAGGAATGATCTAAATGGTAATCAAGTATTTCGGATTGCGTTTTATTTATATTTGTCACTGAATACGTAACAGTTACTATAGAAGATGATGATGATGATAATGATACTAGTATGTACCTACTTTTTAATGGATAGTATTTTTATTATTGATTTAATATACTTATCTTTACAGTTTTTATTTATTTGTTTACGATACTCTTAATTCTTTGACCTTTTTGAAGTGATATTAATTTAAACTCAAAAAATACATAGAAAAAATAAAAATTTGAATTTTCACTCATACAAAATAACAATAATTGTTTATTGTTAAGTTTCAATATTCAACTTTCATATATATTAATTTCTGAAATATGAAAATTTTATTTTAAAAAGTGACGTGCATTTTTTATTTTTTTATTCAAAATTGTGCACGTAACAAGGCCGTGCTTATTCTCAAACCGAACCGGTGCAGCCGTACTCTGCACGTACTGATTTATACTATTAATTAATATTCTTTACGTCTGTTAAAAAAGTACACTTTTTTCATTAAAATGGATTTATAAAGTATGTCTTTTTTAACACAATAAAAGTGTGAAAAAAATGCATAAATAACGATTTTGCACGATCGTTTTCTTTTTTTTTTTAATGTTTACCGATAGGGTTTCCAAGGCAGTAAGCTTTATTTACAAATTACTATTCAGTAAGTTATGTGAATCACTTACAGATCAGTAAGCGGAACAACGATCAAAGCTTACTTTAAAAATGACTACCAAAAATTTTGCAGAATGTCAAACAAATTTTCAAATCTGTGTGTGTGTGGATCCTGTGTACATGATTACTCAAATACTATTAGTCAGAAAAATTTGAAATTTTGTATACCCATTCTATGCTAATGTGGGAAGAGCTTATTAGTTTTTAGTGTATAATAACATTTAGTAAATAACTTGAAATAACTTTGAATATTAAATTATAAAATAATTTATTTTTGTATATCATCTATCGCATCGATATTAAATATTTTGACATATTTAAACAAATGTCACTGTCAGGAAGTAATTACATTAAAATTAATAATGAAACTGTGTTAAGAAGATTGTATTGAGTCTAATGAAATTAAGGTTAGTAACAATAATATATTTTCCATCAAACTTAGATGTAAAGAATTATCTGATATAAATTTGATAGGTTTGCAACACTGTGAATAAGTACGTGTTATCAAAGTGTCAAATATTAGTTTACAACTACACATTAACGAAATTGTAGGTTTGTATTCAAATTAATAAAAATTAAAAAGCAGGAGGTATTGTGTTGACCACATGAGATTTTTTTTTTAATTTTGTTCATCGATCGTGTAAAAAATCCAAAATCATCCTCAACCGGTTAGAAGGACTTACTGTCCTTAATACTTAAATACATAACTATATTCATAACTTTTTTTTGTTAAAAACCTCTTAACAGGATTAAATCCCAATTACTGAGTAGGTTCACATTCACAAACATCCATGTCTTAGTGGGATTCGAACCCAGAACCCCGAGCACACTCATGACTAAGAGGCGTTGCTCTAACCATTGAGCCACCGGAGTCGAGAATTAATGTATTTATCTATAATTTTTAGTAATACTTTATACCTTTCAAGATATATGTACTGTGATATACAATACAATTAAAAAAAAATTCATACGCACCTGCAGATTTAATGTTAGGGTGGTAAAATTCACTATAACTTTGCGGATGTTTATAAGTAGCTACTTGTCTCAATAAATCTCCAAGACTTAATAGCACTTCGTCAACAGATTGAGATGCAACAATTGGTATTAGTAAGCCAAGGAATAGAATCTTTAGTTTCATTGCTGAAAAAAATAAATTTATCTGAACTACACAGCTTCACTATTGTTGTAGTTTGTAACTGTTAATAAAATTTAGTTGTTCAATATTTAAACTCGTAGATAAAAATATGTATATGGAATAATATCTTATGATATAATCTTTTTATTTAATTTGACGTCTGTTATAGTTATGCTAGTCACTTACTTTTTCAATATTTTAAGTAGGGACCTGAACCAAAATATATTTGTGGTTCAGGTTCGGTTCAAATTCAGGAAGTTAATGTCAATTTAGGTTCAGTTTCGGTTCAAGAAAATGAAAATTATAATGGTTCATCGGTTTTGGTTTCGGATTTCGGTTTAAAGCGGTAAATTATTACAAACACAAAAATATATTGATACTAGTAGATTTAAAAGCATATTAATAATTTTGTTTGAATTTGCAGATAATTAGATGATATTTAATAAGTGTATTGAGAGCTTCTTGACTGGATGGATGTTTGAGATATTTGAATAAAAGTCCTGGATTGCAGTCAGTCTACCGGTTTTGAAATAAATTATCATTGACTGCAATCCAGGACTTTTATTCAAATATCTCAGATATTTAATAAATTTAAACCGAACCTGATTTTAAAAAGGTTTAAAATAAAAGTATAAAGTTTAAAATTCGGTTCAGGTTTATTGACTTTGACAAATAAAGCTTCTGTCTATATTCAGATTTATCAAAATTTCGGGTTAATTTGGGTTTTCGGTTCAGTTTTGGGTTCAGTTTCAGGTCCCTGATTTTAAGTTAGTAGTTAGTTATCATATAAATGAAATTAAAGTGGATGGATTTTATTTAAATTTTTATACTTACTTATTTACCTACAATTTAAAATTGCACTTGGTAACACTATCAAGGTTGTTATTGCTGCTAAAACTCAAATGAATTAAAAACCGAGTCGGATTCTTTATCCTTTATATTGTTATTCTTTTATTCTGGTTTCTAAACAGTACTTTTTTTTATAGTGCAAGGAATGCATTTCAAATTTTACTTACCTGCAAACTGGTTTTTAACTCAATTTAAATATTTTTTAAATCTTGATTAATAAAGAGTAAAAAAAATATAGTAAAAATCTGATGTAGCCAGCACGAAACCTCCCGCCATTTAATTTTTAATAATTTAAATA
Organism: Ophonus ardosiacus; assembly: GCA_943142095.1. Lineage (NCBI taxonomy): Eukaryota > Metazoa > Arthropoda > Insecta > Coleoptera > Carabidae > Ophonus > Ophonus ardosiacus. The sequence continues at coordinate 36,413,330 of OW964832.1, read as the reverse complement.
CCTACATATCTACATATTTACTAATGCTGCAAACTATATTAATTTCCTTTCCATTTAACTATTGTAACTTTTACTATTTTCTTTTTAAAAAGTCATAATTTTTACTTTGAAGTGATTAATTTTTTTAAGAGTTACATCTAATTGTCAGATATTTGAGATCTAAACTGGTGCAACCAAGGAGATATGTGTTTAAAGCACATGCATTTTATAAATTATTTTATAAATATGTACATAAAACATATACAAAAAGTATTAATACCGTGAGTATTTTTTAACGTGAAACATTGGGTTTGTCATATCCATAGTTACGATTCGACTTTTGATTGACAGCAATGTATTTGCGTGTCCCACTTAAAATGAAACATAGGGAACGAATTTGATAGATGTATTATAATTTAAATATTGTAAGAAATTTACCCAAGTCAGAAAACCACTCAAGAGCACAAAACATATTTCGGGCACAAGGTGCACACAATATTTTTTCTACAACTAAATTTAATTTTTAGAAAACAGGTATAATTATTTAAACAAAATTAACCTCTAATGACATCATGTCAATATGACAGATAACCGCTATAAGTTACGTCTTGACATTTGATTGACAGCTATGTATTTACCTGTCTCATTTATAACATAGGGAATGAATTTGACTGAAGTATTATATTTAAGTATTGTCAGAAAATCACTCGGGAACAAGGTGCACACAATATTTTTCTCCAACTAAATTTAATTTAGAAAACAGGTAGAATTATTTAAACAAAACGTCCACTGACGTCTTGTCAAATGTCAAATTCGTTCCCTATGTTTCATTTTAAATGGGACGGACAAATACATTGCTGTCAATCAAATGTCAAGTCGTAACCATGGATGACAAATCCAATGTTTCACGTTAAAAAATACTCACGGTATAGACCTATAGAAAATTTAATAATCTTTAATTTTTATGATAAATTGCGAAAAAATGTAATTTAAATGCATTTTTCGTAGAAAACCTGGTTTGAGCTTCAAGGAAAGTACTATTTTCGGTTATCCGATTTACATCAAAATCTAATGGACTTTTTCCATATTTATAAACCGCAAGTACCCTTGTTTGAAGTTTTTAACAGTTTTTCTTAAAAAAAACGCAGTTAAATATTGTTTTTTGATATTTTATGTTTTATAAATATTAAAGAAAATGCTCTTCTCTATACGGTTTGATTATACATTTTCCTTCATATTCAATAGATATAGAGTCATGGTATAATTGAGATATTTCGAAAATAAGAGGTTTTTTGTTATAGCGCTTCGACACCAATATGAAATCAATATATAATATTTTGATTGGCGACCGAAAGACCGCCTATACATGCATAGCAAATAGCGTGTTAGGAGGTGAGGGTTACTACCAATGGAAGTTAAGAAATTCAAATTCGAAAGAAGGGGCTAACATTCCTGTACTGAAGTTCTCAAACAGTTTTTATTTTAACATAAATTTCTTGCATTAAACTTAATAATTTAAATACACCTGTAATTATAAAGTATTTAGACTTATACAGTGTTATTTTTTTTATTTATTTATGGCCTTCGGTGCGGTGCCGATTGGCCAGATGCAATGCAGTTTTTTGGAGTATATAATTTAGGACATACACAAACATCCAAGCCCTTGGTGGGAATCGAACCCACGACCACGGAGCCGAGCGGTGAAGGTCGCTTGAGCGCTTGCCTCTACCCGCACGACCACCGAGGCGGCTTTATACAGTGTTATAATATTCATTTATTTTATGTAAATATAACTTAAAATAGCATATATTTGAAGAACATTTAGGTCCATGATGAAAACAGTTTCATATAAAAACACATAAGCGTGACGTCACGTCAATCGTCAATTCGGGAGACCATAACTCGCTTATTAAGAGGAATTTTTTCACCAGATTTTCATCAATAGTCTTAGTTTTCCTAATATTTTCAGATGAAATTATAAAAAAAAAAATGGTGGAATCCCCCATTATAAGAAAAAAGAACAAATATAGTTTATACTGTATGTATTTATTAATATGTTAATCAGTTTTGATATCAAAAATAGTATATTACAGATTTCAATACTTCTAATAATAATAATGAACAATACATTTTAGAATCTTACATAAATAAAATGTGTATTTTACAACACATCTGTATCTGTATGTATCATTTTATATTTATCAGATTGATTCCTAAAAAACTTATCATTAATCAATCATTTTGTACATAAATCGTATACTTTTGGTTTGTTCCGTAATTCCTGGGAACTTGAACCTGGGATTATCAGCTTCTAGTTTTTCGTACGACAGTTCTATAACATCTTTGAAGCCAGTCTTCTCAGCTACTTTCTGTGACGCAATTGCTGTGAATACAGTCAAAGTTGCTGGAAGACCTACTGCTTTGCATAAAGGAACCCTGCAAAAATAAGGACATGTATATAAAACAGGTTTATATTGAAGTACACTAAAATAGCGGTTGTAATTCGGTTTTGGATAAACTATTTTCTAATGGGCACCGGCAGTTCAAGTTTAGCAATATGAATTTGAATTTTGAATAGTAATTATAAACAACAGATTACCGTGCGTATTTTGACAAAAGCTGTATTATAAGAATGAACTAAATAGTTTAGTTCATTTCTCTTATTTTCATGCACCACTCATACACAGTTGAATATAGAATAAAGGACGATGAATGTCTAAATTCAGCATGAAATTCTCTTTTGTTTTTCACGTCACGCATAATTTTTTTACATCATCGTGTTACAGCCCTTTGAAGTTACATGATTTTTCATCGAAATTTTGTGTATTTTCAATAATATTGTTGTTTTATTAATAAAATATTTAAAACTGTAGATAAAATGCATATATCCATAAGAAATACCGTCAATCTTGCTAATGAATTGGAAGAATCTCTGACATTTAGGAACTTTCTCATACAATGAAAAATAGATATAATTAAAATAGTATGTGTGCACAAGACATGTTAAATACAATAAAAATAATATTTGGGTAAAGTTCTGTAATGTTTTTGTTATAAAACGACGGTTCGATAGCGAAGTATTACATTACTTACGAGGTGTGTTCAAAAACTATCGCGAATTTTGAATTTTCGCGGGTTATGTATATTCGAATTTCGATCTTTTTGTGGCTTTATGTTGGTACTCATGTCTCTCACTTATGTCGACAAGCTCGGCCATTTTGAATGTTCACTTAATTGTTGACAGCTGCTTTGCTTGCACGTGTTTTGGATCGTCTTCGATTTTTACCTATTCAAAAAAATGGAACAAAGAACCTGTATCAAATTTTGTGTGAAAAACGAAATTAAGTGCGCGGATGCATTCCGAATGTTGACTGTGGCATACGGAGAAGCTACCTTGGACCAAAGCAACGTTTATCGGTGGTACAAAATGTTCTCAGAAGGCCGAGAAGATGTGAACGACGAAAAGCGTGCCGGACGCCCGAGCACTTCAACAACAGACGAAAAAATTAATGAAGTGGAGAAAATGATATTGGCCAATCGTCGAATCACCGTTAGAGAAGTTGCTGAGGACCTAAACATATCGATTGGCTCGTGCCATTCGATTTTTATCAATGATTTGGGCATGAGACGGGTCGCCGCGAAATTTGTACCAAAATTGCTCAATTGCGACCAAAAACAGCATCGCATGAACATTGCTAATGAGATGTTGGACTCTGTCCGCGACGACCCAAATTTGCTCCAGAGGGTCATAACTGGTGACGAATCGTGGGTTTATGGTTATGACGTGGAAACCAAAGTTCAATCATCTCAATGGAAGCTGCCGCACGAACCAAGACCGAAAAAAGCGCGCCAAGTTCGGTCGAATGTGAAAGTTTTGCTGACAGTTTTCTTCGATTGCAGGGGCGTGGTGCATCATGAGTTCTTGCCACAGGGTAGAACGGTCAATAAGGAATATTACCTGCAAGTTATGCGCAATTTGCGCGAAGCAATCCGCCAGAAACGCCCGGATTTGTGGAAGAACAAAAATTGGCTTTTGCACCACGATAACGCCCCTGCTCACACATCGTTGCTTGTGCGCGACTTTTTAGCCAAAAACAACACACTAATGATGCCGCAGCCACCGTATTCCCCAGATCTGGCCCCCTGTGACTTTTTCTTGTTCCCTAAACTGAAGAGGCCCATGAAAGGACGACGTTACGCTACGCTTGACGAGATAAAGACGGCATCGAAGGAGGAGCTGAACAAGATAAAAAAAATGATTTTTTGAAGTGCTTTGAAGATTGGAAAAACCGTTGGCACAAGTGTATAATATCTCATGGGGATTACTTTGAAGGGGACAAAATAGATATTCATGAATAAATAAATAATTTTTGAAAAAACACAAAATTCGCGATATTTTTTGAACACACCTCGTATAACGTGAGAATTTTTTAACGTGAAACATTGGGTTTGTCATATCCATGGTTACGACTTGACATTTGATTGACAGCAATGTATTTGTCTGTCTCATTTAAAATGACACATGGGGAATGAATTTGACAGAAGTATTATATTTAAACATTGTAAGAAATTTAGCCCAGTCAGAAAACCACTCGGGCACAAGGTGCACACTATATTTTTTCTACAACTAATTTTAATTTAGAAAGCAGGTATAATTATTTAAAGAAAATTAACCTACTGACGTCTTATCAAATGTCAAATTCGTTCCCTATGTTTCATTTTAAATGGAACGGGCAAATACATTGCTGTCAATCAAATGTCAAGTCGTAACCATGGATATGACAAACCAAATGTTTCACGTTAAAAAATACTCACGGTATAACATAAAATGGAAATGGCGAGAGGTATTGTGCTGGCCACAACAGATTTTATTATTATTATTATTATTATTATTATTATTATTATTTTAGCAATACACTAGTGGTTTATATCCATTATTTATAGTTTGTAGTGGATTTCGAATATTTTGTCCACAATGATATTTTTCTAGCATACAATCTTTCAATCGCTGCTCTTAAATTGGCATCCATCATCTTATGAACTGCTCACAATCAAAGCTAAATCTAAATTAGTGTAATCATGCAATCACGCTACCGACCTGGCCTTGAGCAATTCTTCCCCTATACCTTGGCCTCTAAACTGTGGATAGACCGACAAACCCATGGCACCGAGGTAATGGTCAATTCCCAGCAGAGAGTATGGATCCTTAATATGGCATAAATAAAGGACGGAGTCTAGAACCTTCAGCCATTTCTTGCCCTTAAACTGAAGGAAAAATTCAAGATTATTAAAAAACGACGATACAATAGCGAACTCTAGGTAAAACAATAGAGAGTTATTGCAGCTTCAACGCAAAAATAACGTGCACTTTAAAGTCACGTGACAGCCGGAGTGCGCATGCGTACTAATAAGGTTCACGTTATATGAATAAGGAGACACGTTATGTCCAATAGAATAACGAGAGGTTTAACGTCACACGTTCTGAATCTTTTGAGGTTATGTTTCGATGAAAAGTGTGGATGTAACCTCGTTTGTGTTGCTTTTAGCGTTAACGTTAACGTGAATACACTAATTAAATGCGGTAAACATTGAAATTGAAAGTCCTTTATTTCTAAAATAAAGTGTTTTCTTCATAAGGTTAAGGTTTACGTTCTTTCATTTTAGAAGTTGCAATAACTCCCTATTGTCTAGTAAAGAATTAGAACACACTCGCTATATTTCACAAGATTTCAGCATCTGAATCAACATCTCGGTCATCATCAGATATCTGCCGTGCCCAGCTAATAACCTCAGACGCGTTTCGCAGCTATTACAACTCATCAGTGTGGTGTAACTGCCGCCCTTTGCAGAGACAATTCACAAATGGGCACGGCCAGCATCTGATGATGAGAGGTTGCTTCAGATGCTGAAATCTCGTGACACATGGCGAGTGTTTTCTAATTCCTCAAGATTATAATTATTGGTATTTAGAAAATATAATATAAATTAATTTTTAATATAGCAACGACAACGACCGTTGGACATGATTAAGGGAGATTAGCGAGCAGTTAACTAGCATTGTTTTATCTCTGTCAATCATATTGTAGAAGAATGACCTTTATATAAATTTCAGCAAGGTTTTTCCGGACTCAATCATTTAACAGAAGATGCACTAAATTGGATAGTTAAGATCAAAAATATTTAATTTGTTTTGTTTTATTATTTTATATATGTATGTATTAATTTATAAAATTTGTACCGTATTTCATTCGAAATAATAATAAATAATTTATGGATTAGGTAAGAGAATAATACTACAAATAAAATACATGTATAGGCCATCCAGCGAATCAAGCGGTTTACGTCATAAATACAATATCACTAAAAACAATGACGTCATATGTTAAAAAGTTTACATGAGCATGTAAAACGGATTAAAATCTGTGGGTTGCCTTCATAAACCCAAATTTTTCTTGAAAACACGTCTGGTATAATATTTTTCCAGCGAAATCCAATTTTATTTAAAATATTCTGAACGATACTGCTTACGCCGTTATAAATACTTCATTCTTGTAGTATATTCAACAAACTATCTAGTATTATGTGAGATAAAAAAATACAGAATACTGCATACCATACAATTTCTCACTGTTTCTATACATTGCGTATAGCGTTTGCGACACGCTGTACATATAGATTTAATTTTCAAATTATTACTAACAAATAGAACCAAATATTACCTCAATATTAGATTTCAGTGAAAGTAAAATCCCACCAATCTATTTTTCATTTTCAAAATAAGTCAATAAATTAACTACAAGCTCTAGAATTTGACATGACAGAGCATTTGACATTTTGACAATGAACAACGAAACCAAAAACAAAATGAAATCACAATACACGTTGAAAAGTATAATATAGACATATAATATTTAGTAATATACAATTTTTCTGTGACGTCTTTATTTTGAACTGGGGAGGGGAATCATGTTTAAGGATGTTATCAATAGATGGCATGGCTTGCGAGAAAGTTTTCATTTGAATTTGACTTTAGTTCATTTTTCTCTCTCTCTGGTCTCTCAAATACATTAATTACTTTACAAATAAACACATATTATTCATTGGTGCGGCGTAATTCTACGTCATAAATGCGGGAATTCAAATAATCAAATTTCATTATTTTTTTTCTGGCTAATTAATAAAAATTTTGTCAAAAGAAAAAATATGGGTATCAAGTTTTTACCTTCTCTTCAGAAATATTAAATAAAAAAAGGTACGCAAGTAGCCCATTATTTTATAATAAAATTTTATTAAAATATAAAACTTTTCATTCATGTTTTGAATGAGACTATTCGCACTATAACGGTGTGACGTCATATCTTGTAAGTGATTAAAATAGTATTGAACGAAAAGATTATAATTTTATATTATCCAAAATTTGACACTGCTAACATGTGATTGAAAGACAGTGCTGAAACAGTAAACAACAAACCTTAGTTCTTACTAAAAAGTGAACTCCACATATTAAAGGTCTGACATTACAGAATTTTAAATTCAGTGAAAAAGTTTAAAAAATTATATTTCAATAACAAACATTTGGAAAGTTTAACAACGTCTAAAATACAACATTTTATTCAATGTTTCAGAAAAAAATAAACCGAAAAATAAGCACGTACCGGTCATCACTATACGAAATATTTTTGATTTTAATACGTCATTTCTCTAAAACTGTAATAAGGTGAATGAATACCACATCCAATAATTTTTTTATTAGATCAACTATATTACTTAAATTTGCGAAAAGAAGTAGATTGGCACATCCAGATCCAGAAATAAATAATAAGCCATAATGATGGTTTATATTTTTATAAAATTTAATATTCAATCATTAGTTGCCCTTGAATTTGCAAACATTTGAGTGGTATTCAAACCGCAAATTAAATTGCTAATGAAATGTTTTGCAAAATGTTTTATTCGTCAAGGCCAAGGTCATGTGTATTTGTTTTCTTCTTGTCTTGTCAATGTTTTCAGAGAAAAATGATAAACAATTTTGCTAATATAATTTTTTATATGTATAAACCAAATACCTACTTCAGGCATATCATCACCTTTTGAACAAGGGTACGTAATATTCATTCCTGCAATAATGGGTTCTCCTAATGGATCATCAGGATTTTCCATAAAACAAATAAGGGCCATCCTTTCTCGGACAAGCTGCCTCCATAATTCTTCAATTTCTACTAATGATACTTCATCATCTACTAAATCTGAAAAAGAAAATGAAAATTATTTTTCTGTTCTACTAATTCTTAAAAGAAACCTTCCTCTTTTCATGACAAGTTATTGTTAGCCTAGTTGTTAAGCCCTAATAATTATTTTAAATATTTTGTGTTCATAATGAAGGCACTACGAATCCCAATTGCGTATTGAAAGGGCCTTTATTTCGATACACATTTTTTGTTTTAGAAGGTTCATACTAGATGACATTTATTTAAATTTTCAAACGTCATAAAACAGAATTAACATCAACTTTCAAATATTTGAATAAATATCAATTCAATATTACCAACTACAACATTACACATACAAATTTCCCTAAATAAAATATAGCAGTTTTTTAAATGTTTTAGTTTATAAAAGATGCAAAATATAAAAATAATATAAAGGACTCATTTTATAAGACTTTTTCGCACTTGACATTTAAAAAACTCGCTAGGGCTATTTTTCTAAATTTTTACGCGTGCGAAAAATAAAATGTCTTATAAAACTATTAATTCTGTGACGTAGGTATAGAGATAATTTTGTTGTTGTCAAAAGTTCGACTGATTTGAAGGAATAAAATTTATTTACTTTGGAAGTAAATTTATCTATCGTTTATAAAACCGGCCATACCATAAGTAAATAAGATAACTGCTAGTACTTAATTTAAGTGATACTACAATAATTTTAAGATAATAATCTTATCTTTTACCTACTTGAGTATTTGCAAAGTGGTTCATCGTAAACAAAATTCTTGCACATCATTTCAGCAGCTTCTTCAAACCTTTCTTCTGGGATATCCTGTACCCAAAATTTGGGTATCTTTCCATTGATTTCTCTTCTGCCATCAAATCTACTCCAAATTGAAGGAAAAGGAACATTCTCTGGTCGCTTCCATTTGAGAGACATACTTAAACTGCAGATTAAAATAGTTTTAACTCAACAAGTACTCTACTTATAGACTAATTTTAGAGATTTATAAATATATAGCTCAATGAACACTATAAATATTTATATTGTAATTAAGTTCACTAAACTTTCAGTTTCATACTGTTTGAAAGTATTGCGTTATTAAATATTTATATAAGATTGTGTTATCAATTTTCTAGTAAAAATTATAACAAATGATAATACACTCAGAAACACGAAAACAGCCATTTTTTATTTTTGGGAACATTTTTTTTTGTCAGTTTATTTAATGGACAATAATAATTATTATCAACATGTCATTGTAAGGTAACTTTATTATTATGACATGAAATATAATAGTGATAAAAATATGAGTATCGCCATCAAAAGAGCTGAAAAAAGTATTCTAAAGAAATCAAAATCAAAATCTTGAGTTATTTCATACATAAGAGATTTGCAAAACACACCAAAAATCAGTAAAATCTTCAGGTCACTACCTACGCATTTCTTCTGAATAAACAATACATAGCTTAAATGGCATCCTAATTAGGATAACTTTTGTCTAATTAACCGACTATTATAGTCAGTGGTGGATCTAGGCCCTTTTTACAGTGGCTCGAGCCACTGTGAAAATTCTCTGAGCCACTGTAACTTTTTTTAAATTATTATAAATGTAAATGAAATATTTCAAAAATCATTTTATTTGCATATTATTTTTTACTTATTTTTGATTGAATTAAAACAAATATATCAGATTACTAACTCGAAATAATCTGTATTACTTGGTGATTATACGTAACGTACCTGTAGTATTATAATTATTTATTTTTGTAAATAATAAAAAGCATTATCTACTCGCATACTATTTACTTTTTCATTTATTTAAAAAAGATTCCAGGAATCGACGTCTCTATATTGTATATAACTTAACATGTAGTATTAATATTAGTAATAATTTTTACTTATGCTTAATTTCACATTAATTTCATCTGTTGTTTATTGCAGATAAACTTTAATTAAATAATTCAAAACAATAGATTCATTAACTTTAATGTCCAAATACTATGAGAATAAAGTAAATATTGTAGCTTTTCATCTCAGTAAAAAATGTTGGTTACTTTCAAAAAAATTACCTACGCTTCAGTGGCGGTCTTAGGGGGTGGCCTCACGCAACAACCCGAGTAGAAAAAAGTTGATATTTAAAACTTATTTCTGTACATGAAAGGAGGAAAACATGCTTTTGCACATCCCTTGAAAAAAATGTAACTTTTAATTTTAAGGCATTTGACTAAAAAAAAATTTCCCTGCGGCGCATTTTATTATGTATACCTTACCTCACCAAAGGGCCTCGCAAAGATCTGCCTACCGCTGCCTCATTTAATGCTGAGCCACTGCAGTTAACAAAGTCTAGATCCGCCACTGATTATAGTTCTCGAGACAATTAACAAAAATTAAAAAATAGTGGCCCGTTTTTTTGCACCTGAGTGTAGTTGACTTAAATCATTTAATATTATAATGTGCAAATAATATGTGATAATTTATTACATTAGTAATTTTATTGCAATTTAGTAATTTTATCTTTATTATACCATAAACAAAGAAAATATAAATAATGTTACATAAATTAAATATTGCAAATGAATAATTATTTTTTACCATAAAAAAGCTCTAATGCACCGCTTATAGTAGTTGGTGGCGGTTAAAAGCGAACATAGGGATTTAATATTTTATTTTTAAACAATTTCCTACACTCCTTTTCATTTTACGGCAAAAACTGTAGAGTTCAAAGTTTTTCATAATTAAATGTTGCATATAAAATTGTTTTTACATATAGGCATAAGAGACTCAGCCAAGTGTTAATTATTTTACTTTATTAAAATGTTTGACCAAGTGCCAACGACGGATTCAATCAATCATGATATTTTAATGTAAAGAACTGTTTAGATGTAATTCAGCAGTGAATTTCTGTAATTTAGTTACAATGAACAGTGTTAAGTGTTCAAATTATTATTATTATTTACATAATATTTTAAGTATAAATTGTATTTTTTTGTTACGGTACATTAAAGTTTGTATCATTTTTAAACGGTCTGATAATGGCGCCACCGAATGACGTCACTATTTGACACTAGTATGTTTTTTTTTCTATGATCAAATTTCAAACTTGATCAAATTTTTGTTGAACAAAGTCACAAATTCGTGTTTTGAAAAGTTGTTAACTTCATTTGTTCATAAGTTAATAACAATTTAGAAAAAGCTCAAGTGCACTTTATTGATTTGCGATATAATTATGTTTAATACAGATTAAAATCTGGAAATTCTAACCACAACCGATTATTAATCGTTACGCACAAAATAATTTTTTAATAATTATTTAAAGTTTTAAGTTAGTGTAGACCTGAATATAAAACGTACTATCTATTATTAAATAGAGGTTATAGAGAAACTAGTAATCCAAATAAAAATAATTAGTGAAAACCAAATTATTCAACAACTTAAAAATTTAAACAAAAAAAATCTATTGAATATTTCACACTTCACACCTCTATAAGATATTGATTTATAAATATGTGTATATACTACCTTTAAACATAAACATGAACAAGTTTATTACAATTTATAAAACAAACATACAAAAAAAACAATTTATTATGTAAAAATTTTCCAATTTTTCAATAACTCAACTTAAATAATGGAAGCACTAAACATATAATTTAGATGATACATTAATATTATCTCTGGCCAAAGTTTTGGCAAAGAATGAAAAAACTTTTGCTGCCCAAATCCTTTTATACATTTGTGTAAAATCAATATTATCTTAATTATTAATCAAGAATCAAAATAACTTGTTTAAATATTCATAAATATAAAAGATTGTGATCAAAAATTTATCCGAAAAAATCTCACCCAATATTGTCAAATATTAATAATATTGCGCAACTTATTTTGCTTTTCGCAAAATTGTGAAAATCTTTTGGAAGATTTTCAAAGATGATTTGAAAATAAAATAAATACCTTTAAATTGTATATGATACTAACACTATAAAACTGATGACTAATATTTTGAAGAGTTATCATCCGCTCCAGCCGCAGAGAGATACTAAACTTTAAATCAACACATTTCCTTATCATTGCGACATCTATTCGTACGTATTTTCTATAAATTGTTGCGTAATTGATAATTCGTATTAACCTTGAATTAAGAATGATGATCTGCATGTATTGCTGCATTAGGAACAAATGAATGTAATTATCTTGTGTTTCAAACCGCAAGTTAATTACTCTTTTAGTTTCTGAGATATTTGCGTTCAAAATTAGACATCAAATATTCAGTTTTTATGCAATAACTCAAATATGGATAGATATGTGCTTGGCGAAAATTTGGATGAAGAATTAGAAATGAAAATGGGGATTCTACCATTTTTACCTTCCATCAAAAAAATTCGGTGGTGAGTTTATAATGAATAAGCACGTTTTTGGGTCCCTAGAATACGATTTTACTAGTTTACGATTATATATATATATATATATATATATGTGTGTGTGTGTGTGTGTGTGTGTGTGTGTGTGTGTGTGTGTGTTCGTGTGACATAAATTTCTCGGACGATAACTCTAACACTACAATTCTAAAAAATTATAATTCTTTTGTATTCCTCTTCTTTCCATTCATATGAAGAGCTAATTAGATTTTTAGTACAACTGGTCAACCGTAAGTACCAGTATTTGAAGTTTTTAACAGTTTTTCTTGAAAAAACGCAGTTAAATATCATTTTCGACATTTTATGTTATTATAAAAATGAAAGAATATCTTATTGTCTATACAATTTGATTATACATTTTCCTTCATATTTAATAGGTATGGAGTTAAAGAATTATAAACAGATTAACTTTCATAAATCAGCGAACTATGCAATAGCCATGGAAATTGCTGATATTATATTCAAATAATTCTAATTGACAGATGTCAGTGTCAAGTGCAATTTACATAGTTTATGTTCGTGTTATAATTTTATAGAATATATAGAATCTTTTCCAATTAACTTTCTATATGGAATTTGTAGAAAATACTAATGTTCGTCTTGCAATTTTACTGGATAATATAATTTCATCTGAATCTGAAAGAATAAGTAAAACTAAAAATAAAAATCCGGTGAAAAATTTGTATAAATTAAAATTCAAACAAAAATAGCACTTATGTTAAAGGAACAGTAAGATTATTTTACTATATTTCACTATACACAGCATGTCTTCATTTCAACAGAGCGGTGCAAATAATGACCCATTGGCATTCAATGTTTACAATGCAAACAGTGACCGATATGCCGCTTTGTCATAATTACGATATTTATAGTTTGATTGCTGGACCCGACAGACTCAATTTATCTGACCATAGTGTTGTATCTCAGGCCCGTATCCAGGATTTCATTTCGGAGGGGGTTCTGGTTATATAATTATAATATTTTTCAAGGAGATTAACATGTGCAGTTTTTTGCAGACTGTTATCCTTGTTTTAACTGGTAACATAGAGGAAAAACACATATGTGTTTTTCCTCTATGCTGCTAACCATGATTGTGGTATCAAAAGAAAGATAAAAAATTTCTGCATCAAATGACAAATTTAATAATTAATTTATGGGACTAAAATATTACATAATTTACATTTATTTGTTGTCATTTGATACAATTTTTATCTTTTTACTGATACCACAACTACTGGTGTCAGTCAAAACGGGGCGTAACAGTTTGCAAAAAAACTGATTCCCATTGTAATCTTTTATGTACACCTTTAAAAAAACACCCGATATACAATTCTCGCGGAAATAATAAAATAAAGGGAGTGTCTACTGCACTGTCCAGACAGAGCAGCAAAAAAAACTAATTAGTGAACCAAACCCAAAACAATACCTAACTGACAATGGCAATTCTTAATTGGTAGACAGTGGTTTTTAAGTAAATGCGAGAAGTGGCCGCTAGAATGGGGTCATTTCACATTTTCTGATTTATTTTTTTCTTGAAAAAATAGGTCAAATTAAACATGTATGTGTATGTTTTACATCTTACAAGTCTTTATAATCGGAGATATAATTTTTTAAAAGTTGCGTTTAATTTCAAATATTTCAACTGCTGACGACACATATTCACGGATACGACAGTCGAGCTCTACCGGTTTAATTTAGAACTATGATTATTTGGTTTGGTATTTATTTAAATAAATGGTTTATTTACATACCTTATACTGCACTAGTACTTTTAAAGAAATAGAAAGTAATAATAATCTTCTCTCTTGTATATTTTGCTGTCAGCTGTCACACTTTTAGGTTAGGTTACTGTTTCATGTTGCGAAGTGTGTGTGTGTGTGTGTGTGTATGAGAGAGAGAGAGAGAGAGAGAGAATTGTCTTTGTGTGAGTATGAATTTGTGTCGTCACAAATTTAGTCCGTGTTTAAAAGCGCGAAAGTTTATTATCAAATTTATGAATGAAAAGTCGAATATTTCAAATTATTTTCTATTACTATATTTATTAAATGAGATGGATTTCATGGTTTTATAAAAAAAATCGACATTTATTTTTTTTAAAATGACCCCATTGTCCGGTAGATTCCGTTCAGGTGCGACAGTTCACAAATTTTTATTGCGGCTCTGTCTGGACAGTACAGTAAATAATATTTTGGCCTTTACGTATATCTTTATTTAATTGTAAAAAGCAATTGGGAATGTTATACTCGCAGTTTGGGCCGCGTGCTATGATAGCGCTAACATCTTGGTTAGACTTCTTTAATTTTTTAGTATTTTATGTTACATTTTAGGGGAGGGGGGGTGGTTGAACCCCCAAATCCCCCCCTTGGATACGGCCTTGTTGTATCTTGCTTTACCGTACCTTGAACATTGTTGTCAATAATAAGAATAAAAATCTGTTATATATGCAATACAAATTTAAATAAGATAAGATATGGTAATCTTATGTATGCTATGAATACTAAATATTTTTTTATTGTAACATTCACTCAAAGATTTTATGATTAAAGTTTTTAGTTATGCTTATGCAGCAATGGATATTATAATAATTGTTTCAATTATTGTAGTAGTATTACATTTCGTGTGTTATAAATTACTCTCAATGATTGTAAATGCGGTACGTATATTTGAATCATATAATGAGTCATTTAGTTAAGTATAATCTAAATTTACATACTGAAAACACAAAACTCTTAGCGAACAATATCTAATTATTGTCGTACATTGTTATAATGACGAATAATTATTAAGCATTGAGTATTTAAAACTGTTTAGCTATTGTTAAATGTTAAAATCTCTTTAAATGTACAAATATTGCTGTGTTTTGAAACATGGCATTTTTTATGAAGATTACAGCGTGTGAATTGTGATATTATTACATTAATAATGCCAAAAATTGCAATAATATAAACATTATTTGATGCGCCTGTACTCAATCTGACCTACATTTTGAGAACTGCTGTAAAATGCTAAAATGCACTTGCATTCACGGTTTGGATTGGATCGATGTCAAAATATCCAACATGGCGCGAGTAAAACGCAATTGTCAAGTGTCATATTTACTGATTGAATGTATTTTATAATTGTACAGTGCATTAATTCTTTTTGCTCGGATCTGTAATATTAGTGTTGTAGTTTTCTTAGTTAATTTTGATGTGCAATATATCATCAGGTAAATATTAATAACAGAAAATTTTAGTTGAATGCTTTGTTCCATCATATATTTTTTTTTTTATTTGTGTAAGAATTTGATTGAATTGTGATATTATTATACAGGCTAGCTCAACAATGGAATCGCAAATTCTAGCAGAGCCAAAAACTAGATTATCTGGTAAAGTAGCACAAGACTTCAATCAAGTTCCAAAAAGTTTACCATTCGATTCGTCAAATGATATGACTTCAAGTATTTTGTCTTTAACATCTAGTCTTACATCTCCTGTTGATTCTGGGGTACAGTTACTCGATAGTGAGAGTGATGTAACATCTGTGATGTCTATGAGTGGCACCACATGTGATTTAGAATCTAGTACTTCATACGATGTTCCGAATACTATAGTTAATAATACACCAGTAAAAGATACGTATACTTCCAGTTTTATTGAAAACTCTAAATTTGAGAATGAGAAATTGAATTCTAAAGATTTTCTGGTACCAGTTGTTCCGAATGTAATGACTAAAAGTGATATTGCTAACCAAAATACTACTTTACCTTGTGATTTCGGTATTTATTCTTCTTCTGCACCTAATTTAGACTGTAAATTAAATTATCAAGGATCAACCGATTCAGAAACATTAGAAGTTGATTCTAAAATAGACATGGAATTAAAAACAAATGTAGATATTAAACCTGATATTGATGATAAATGTGAAATAATATCCGATAAACTTGAAAATCAAGAAAAATCAGACAATATAATGCATGTTAGTGTATCTGAAGAAGTAAATGAAAGTCTGAAAATTGACCAACCAATTAATCAAACTGAAATTACTAATACTCTGCCACCAGCTGATGAACAAATAGTCTTTCGTCGCCAACGCAAAAAAAAATCTTCCAAATCAGATACTCCAAAAAAACGAGTATCATTTCACGAAGATATTCTCAACAGTACCAAAATAGATGATATACACATCAACCATGGCTTTATAACTCATCAACCGGATATATCTATGAGTTTTTTTAACTGGGACTCTATTCGAAAACCCGACGTAGTAAAGGGCAGATACAGTTGGGCTGCTGAAGGGGATACACCGTACTACCACCACAAAATTCCTGAAAGGGAAGTAAAATCAGAAATATATATGAATTCAAGATATTCTTCAACGTCTTCTAGTTCTACTGGAAGTGTTGACTCCACTTCAAGCAATAGTCTTTGTGATAATGAAGATAAACCTGAAAGCACCCTTCATAATCCGACTCAAAAATTACCTAGGTCTAGTTGTTTAAAAAAACGATCTACAACGAAACATATTGATACTCAAATTATCCAAGATGATGTAGGATCTTTAAAACAAAGAAAATCTGAGAGCAATTTGTTAGATTCAAATATTTTCGGTAGTTTGAAAAATATTTTGAATTTTTCAACATCTGTCCCTCTGGCAGAAAGAGGCGTACCAGAAGGTCAAGAAGATGTTGGAGTTTATTCTTGTAATTCCAAACGAAGGTCATTTTCTTTAAGCAATGAAAGTACGATCTCAAAAAGTTTAGATAAAAATGATAAAATACCAGAAATGCCCCGAAAAGTTGGCAATTTAAATATTGAAGTAGCTAAACATGATTTGAAACTTAAACCTAGTGAAGGATTTTATCCAAATTATCCCGCCCAAAATCTTCCAGCAAATATTGTCTTTTGCGATAGTAACGTTTACGAACACAAAGGAATCAGTTATTCTTACGAATATGACAAATTTCAAAAATCTTTGGAAAATACTAAATCGCAAAAACCGAAAAGTTCAACAGTTTATCAAATGTTGTTACAAGATTTAAACTTTTTCAAGAAAAAAGAAAAAGAGAAATCTGAAAATAATTTAAAAGCTCTTGCCGAAGCTCCTCCACCTACATCTACACCAACTCACGATAAAACAAAAAAATCCCATCGTTCTTCAATAACCGACTGGTCAGACACAGAAACAGTTTCAGATTTCTCTGAAAACATGTCTAAACATTTGAGCTCACCAAAACACAAAATAAACAAAGTAAATCACTATTCAATTCAAAATTTTAACAAATCTGAAAATGATGCAGATGCAAAATTTCCTTTAAAACCTGCAACGTCCAAAACTTCTCTCATCAACCGTTTTTTACGGAATGTGACTATGAAGAAGCTTTTAGATGCGAAATTGCAAAAGAAGCTGAAAGCGCGGTCGAATAAATGCATGGGACTGTACATGAAAGGAATTAAACCAGATGAAGAAATTTGTAATGATTTGGATAGAGAATTAGAGGAGGAAATTTCGAAAGGCAACAAAGAAAAAATGTCAATTGAAGAACAGTTAGGTTCTACTATTATTTTGAGATTGAAACGGGAAGTTTTTCGGGATCCACAAGAAAGACTTGTGAATGTAAGTTAATTAAAAGGCTGTAGCAAAAGTAAAGAGACAAAATTTATTCCAGAAAATTCAGACAAGTTATTTTCCCTTAAGTTTTTGTTGCTGATGGCTTTATAGCTTTTCCGAAGTTGTTATTCGCATTTTTGATATTTTTAAAAAAACTAGATTTCTTTTTACCTCCCGCCAACCTTCATACAAAAATAAAATCGATAGTGAATAAGCACGAGTTAGAGTCCCCATAACACGTCTTACTGTTTTTACATGATGTCTGTCTGTCTGTGTGTATGTGTGTGACGATTTTTTTCGCCCACGATAACATCAAATTTTCAAAAAAATATATTTTCCTTCTATAATCTTTCTACATTCATATAAAGAGTTGATTAGATTTTGGGTAACAGTTTTTAATGAAAAACTACATTAAAATATAATCCAAAACTTTTCAAATTTGGTATTTAACATTTTTATATTAATGAGAACGACATTCGATTTTGCTAAAATTGATAAACCGGAAGTGGTAATTTACTTGAAACTCTGATATTAAAATATGATCCAAAGAAATATGATTGGAAACATGTTAGATTTTGACTAAATATGATGAATCGGATTTGGTTCTTGGAGCTCTTAACAGATTTTCGAGGAAAAAAATAAAATATAATCCAAAATTTCGTATTATAGACTGTTCTATTTATTGGTACAACAAATTAGATTTTGTTTACAAACGGTCAACCGAAAGTGATACTTTACTTAAAGCTCATTGCTATTTTAAACATAAAATTGGCGTCCTACTAAATATAGGAAGGTCTTGGGTTCAAATCTCAGTAAGGCTCACAAAAAAAATTTTTCGTTATTTAAAATTTCCTGGATCATTAAGGCCTAATTCTACGATTTAATTTTTTATGTTTATACCCTGAAGAAAAAGGTTGATTTATTTAATATTATGAATTCAAATTCAAACATTATTGAATTAAAAATGAAATTTGTCTCTTTACTTGTTTGACAAAACTCTATTTAATCATAAAATACAGAAATTAATTACTTTTTTACAGTTTTATAAAGTGCACAGTGCATACACTTCATCTGGCGATGCAAAACCTTTAGTTGTGTTTCTCACCAATTCAACTTTATACATAACTGGTTTTAAACCAAATCTATCGTTTTACAAACAGTTTGTTTTGCCATATCCAGAATTAAACACAATTATGATTGGCCCTGATTGTCATACAATTCATTTTTCAAATTCCGAAAAAGAAATGCAGTTTATAATATCTACAGGCTGCGCAGATATTACTAGCGATTTAATAGGGCAGCTAGAAATGGCTATTCGTAAAAATAGACGATACCCTATTTTACCTGCAGTAAAACATTTATCTATGAGAGAAATGGCTCAATTAAGAGATGCTGTTTGCAAGCAGACCACTGTTGATAAAGTATTAGAAATATTGACTTTTTTAGGAAAGTATTTAATTAATTGTTTTTAGGAAGAAGAATATTTTCATTACAGTATTGTAAATGTACAAGATGCTAGTCAAGAACCAGATTCTACCCCTTTAGGGCCTGTTAAAAAAGGACCCTTAATGTTCAAAACATCTAATGATATTCGCTGGGAAACTGGCTACTTCATTTTAAAGTTAGTACTTACAGTTGCGTGCAAAAGTTTTGAGCCAAACATATGATATATTGTAAAGGTGATACAAAAATGAAACAGTTATATTAATAAAGGTATGCATTTGTGCATAAAAATATTTTCATATTATAAACCAGAAACTATGTGGTAACAAAATAATTTATCGTGGTGTTCAAAAATATTGCGCCAAATATATTACATATTTCTCTCGGTATTTCTAAAAAAATCGGTTTAATCTGCAGCACACCGTCGATGCATTGATTTAATTAAAATTGTAATACTGTCTTGCGGTACATTTTGTTATTCATTTTCTAAATAGATCCATAATTCAACCTTGTTGGTGGTCAGCAAGAATTCGGACTTTTGTTGACCTAAAAATTATTTTACTACTTTGGTATGGCTTTTTTCTGGCAGGAAGTATATGCTTTATTAAAATATTAGAGAATCCATAATATTTTTTATGTCGACTACTAGACCTACATTGGCATGTGAACATGCACAACATGAAATCACATTTCTTCAGTCATGCCTAACTGTAGGTATTTGGTATCTAGAATTGTATCTTGCACTTGATCGTCGCCGAAAATACTTTGTACCATTATTAAAAAGATAATAATAATGGGGTCATGCCAAAAAAAAAATGTTGCTAATATTTTTATAAAAATAGAATCTATGACACTTATTATCCATATTGCAACATAGAACATCCCAAAATATAATAATAATAATAATAATTTCTTTATTGATGAGACATCAATGGCGAGGTTCAGCCATAGGCTGGTCTACCACCTAACCATACAAATTTTTACATAATAATGCCAATTATTAATTTATAAAAATCAAAAATAATACAAATGCATTAAATCATAAATAAACCACAAATCTTTGTATGCAAAACAATATGCCAATTAATCAAATAATAATAATAATATGTATATTACACAGATATTACCTACGCAATTATATTTTTAACATGAATTTTAAACATACTCGGGGATAAGTTTTTTAAATTACAAGGTATGTTGTTGTACAATGACGGTGCCAAATAAGAAAAAGAGCCCTTGAATTTCGATTTTCTATAAGCTGGTACTATATATAAATCTTTAATCCTGAGCTTATAATTATATTCCTTCGGTTTCAATTTGTCAAATAGATAGTGAGGAGTACCAGTTTTCAGAATTTTATGTATTAAACAGAGATACATAGCTTTTACGCGATTATTTACAGATGTCATATTGGCTAGCCTACGATATTTGGAAATATGATCATACTTGCGTGCACCATAAACGAAACGCAGACAAGAGTTCTCGACAAGTGTAATTCTATTTTTATCTGTTTCTGTAAGATTTGGAATATACGTACAAGCGCAATAATGAAATAAGGGTAGAATTAGAGTGTTAACAAGGCGTAATTTAACTGCTGAACTTAGATCTTGCCTAAATTGGTACAGGTGTCGTAAGCGAAGTCTCGAGGCTGTAAGTTTTTTATTTAGATGTTGCCTGAAAGAGAGATTTTCATCAACAAGAAGTCCTAAAATATTGACAGAAGTGCTACGTTCGACAATGGTACCGTTCAGTCTTATATCAGGTATGGAGTTGGAATTACCAACAGCAAGATATGATGACTTAGTGATATTGATTTTGAGACCGTTGTCTTCTATCCATAGAGATAATTTCTGTAAATCCCAATTAACGTTAGTAATTTGTTCATCCATATCTGATGGATCTATAGTTGCAATAATCGTTGTATCGTCTGCATATGAGTGTGCTGTGGAGTAATTTAAAACTGATGGCATATCTGCTACATATATAAGAAAAAACAATGGGCCTAATATTGAACCTTGTGGTACACCGTTCTGCAGAGCAAAATTATTTGATGTAAATGTATTTGAATTGTGCGACATGCACACCTGAAAATTTCTGCTAATCAAATAATTTTTACACCACAGAATTGCATTTTCAGAAAAATTGTAAAATTTTAGCTTGGCAAGCAGCATACTGTGATTCACCATATCAAATGCCTTTTATAATACTTTTCATTCATAATTTACTTAAAAGATATTCGCGCTACGATTTTCTGTGACGTCATGTATCGGCTACTCACACAACGACACTAGTACATGAAGGTCACAATGTCACAAACTTCAAACGCGAAATTAAACGTAAGATCAGAGTAAACTAACCAAATATTTATAAAGCTGTCAGAGGAACAGTGCGCTTTATTCAATCTTTTTTGTTTCATAAAGATTTATTTATTTCATTAAAGAAATATTATTTTTAATTGTAGGTTTGTGTGCTTGATATATAATTTAATACATAAAAGTGCAATAATTGTATATTTATAATTATAATGATAATAATGATAAAACGTGGTGAAGAAGAACTGTGCAGTTCCAACTTGTGGAAACAATTTATTAAAAAAAAAAACCCCAAAACAGCTATTTATAAACAATCTTAATTTACATTCTGTCCGCCAGAGTGAACTGGATTCGTTCAGATACATGACGTATGTGCTCACGTGACCTCATTGAGATTTGAAATTGACCCCTATTTTAAAAAAATTATATCTTCAAAACAATGCACACAAATGGTGTGAAAATATTATTTACATATACTGTGACCGGTAGACTTCCAGGAAAAAAATAAAACAGAAAATGTGGCATGACCCCATTCAACCGTAAATAGAACTTTTCGATAGACGACTACATTCCAATGTTGATATGTTTTGCAAAATTTAGTCTCGTCTTTTTATTTCTTTTACTTACTAAAGGTTTTTCAACACTATCACGTCTAATACGTCCTATTTCTTTAAGACGTGGAGACAGGCAAGGTTTTTTTATTCGAATTTCTTCCAAAATATTATCAGTAAAAATAAATAAGGTTGGCTCAAAACTTTGGTACTCAAGTGTACATATTTTAAACAATTACAATATTCGTAACCTAATTTTAAAATATTTGTAGGGGTGGTGTATTATACATTTTATCATCCCCCTCTAACCGTTTGCCCTTGCGGGCTATTCCCCTTGGTGGTGGTGCCTGTTTAGGGGCACACCGTACTCCGTATTGTCTTAGGCCCCATACATTTGAACTACTTCTTGGATCTATGGTTCTGCAACTTGCAGCACCTGACGAATATGTTGCTAGCGAATGGTTGCAGGTTTTAGTTCAAACTGCTAGTGGGGTAATTCATTTTTAACATGTATTTATGTTATAACAATTTTATAAATAATATATAGGAAGATTGGCAATCCTATACTAAATTTGTATTCCACAAAAAATATCGCCATCTATAATATAATTAATAAAAACACAACGCATATTATTGTAGTTCAAGTTTTGCTTGCTACTGGTAGGATGTTTCTGTCATTCAACATTTCTTTTACTTTCATACAAACGCAGGTGGTTTCCTATTTAGCATGGCATTAAATTGAAACATGTGTTTTTTGGTTTGCTTTTTGTGTTTCGTTTCATTTAAAAATTCATTCCGCATTTTAAAACGAATTGAAAATAGTAAGAATGGAGTAGCCGTAGACTTAAATATTAATAAAAAGTTAATAGGAAAATTATGTGGCGCCTTTCATCCATCATCATAAAGTTTTAAGGTTTTTTTTAACGTAAATGAGCTGTAGATTGTTTTATAACTTTAATATTTCTGATAAAAATACACGGGAAACGATTTAATACAAATTTTCGTTCGCCTAAATATTAAAATAATTTAAAGATGGTAAAATATCATAACCTTATAAGATTGCCAATCTATAGATATTATTTAATGAGTTTTATAACTTTACCAATATTTATTTTTTATTTAGTTGTACAATAATGAATCTAACCATACCCAGTCATGTACTCTTCTATTGACAAGCCAACATATTTTAACAATGCGGGAAAAATTTCCTTGTGATACTCCAGCTGATTTCAAAGCTCAAGCTTTAAGTTGTGCAGCGATTTCTGACTTAACAGCTTTTAGGATTCCGCTTGCTGAGCAAAGTTGGTGCATTCTTGTAAGTGAAAAAAGTTTTATTAATTATTAGGTGTTAAAAAAATAATCAAAATATGGGTCAATCAGCGTTTATATAAATTGTAAGATTATATTTCATTATTATAGAAATAAAATAAATTATTGTGCTTAATTTATTTCACTTTGTTTCTCAAAGTCACTCTAACAGATACGACATACCCGAATAAGTATAGTCTTAGTTGAGACGAGGTACTTGGATCCTATTTGCTCAAATACACGCGTACATGTCCTGCGTCATTAAAAGCAAAACACCCCGTATTTTTCAGAGGGAGTAATTTATAATTTTAAAAAATGGAATTTTACGTATCCTTTATCTTTCATATTTTCAATAAAATTTTACTATTTTTGAATATAATATTCAATTTTTATAAACAGTTACATGATATACACGTTATTCAGAAAATAAATTTGTAAATGCAAGTGGATGCAATTCTTTTGTCCGTTGAAAAATAAAAGTTACAAATGGGATTCTATACCAATTATTTTTTTCTCGAAGAACAATGAATTAAGAATTTTTGTGCAAACGCAAAAAATTCTACGTTATAAGCGAGATATGAATATTTAAAATTTATAATTTGGCGTGACGTAGAATTTCCTCACCATTAGTCGACAACTGTTAGTTCTGAGAGTATAAGCTTTTCATGTTGGTGTAGCTGAAATGTTTTTATATAATTATAAATAACATAAATAAAATGTTTTTTTTTTTCTTTTGTGAGTATAAGCCACCGTATAAGTTATGACAGCGGATGGAGCTAGTGTTTCTTCATAATTTCTCGGTGGGCGGGGCGTAAGATGCTGGACTTTCGCTTTTAAAGTCAGCCAATTAAATTGCTTAGGACATGTTACGTCAGACCAATTATTAATCAACTTCAATCACTTGTAGTTTGCGAAGTAATAAATATTTAAACAAAAATTAATTTACGTATATCAAACTGCTGTTTGACTGAGATTTCGAGTGTTTGTTAACACCTAATCTAAACCACAGTCGAGAAATGTACCCAAATTTATTATTTATATTTTAGGAATTTGCATGTAGAGAAGTTCACGAAACCAGTGGTGATTTAATCATTTATTTTGCCACTAATTCAGAATTGGAAAGATTTATTTCCACTTTAGAAATGTTGTGGACGTACAATAATTTAAAGGTTAGTAAATTTATACTTTTTTACAACTTTGTATATATTTTTAAGTACTAACAGGATAAATTATAAAAAAACATGAGAGAAAAATGTGGTGGTCCCGGGTTCAAATCCCGGCGTCAGTTTATTTTTCTCTCATATTTATAATTTAAAGGTTGGTAATAATGTTTTTGGAATATAGGGCGACTCATTTCCACTTAGTACCATTCCCGAAAATGAAGGTATCAGTAAAAGATGCGAAGACGCGTACAGAACCTTACAAGGATCCTGGGCATCTGTAAATTTAGTATTACAGTAATAATATGTGAAGTAAGTGATATCGATACTTATTTTTATATTTAAATTAGTTGACAGCTACGTTACAAAATATTTTTTATGATGTTATCTCTTATTTTCCTGTGTTCATAATTGAATCGAATTTTAATTTAATTGAACTTATTTTTATAGGACAAAAAGGATTTAGAAATTTAATCTGATTGATAAAATTGTTACACTAATGGTGTTTTTTTCTTGTATACAACGTTTTCTTGTGCCATAGTTTTATACTTCCATTAAGTACATAAATATTTTTTTATTTTTTCTGTCATTCCGTCCATTTCATTTTATTTGATAAATCAGCTTTCCTCTAACTTTCAATTGTGTTTATATGTGTAAAATTGTATCAGTCAGATTTACAAACATTGTGATAGAAATCTAGTTGGTATTATGAATGTAAATCTAATTGATTAGGACGATAATAATTTACTAACACTGTAGTATGAAGCACAGTATAGGCCGCTATATAACATAACCAAGATGTATTTGGCTTAACTATTTAAAGGACATTAAGCTTGTAAATGTCACCCATAGATTTTTACGCTCTCTAATTTGCGCTCAAGTTGTTTTATAAATTCTAATAGTAGAAACAAAGTTCAATGTAGTACTTTACCAATAATACTAATAATAATATTAATCAGTATAATCTTGGACAATTTGGTATACTCTGTATTTTGATGTTTTCACAATACTATTCGATCATTAATGATTAATATAACACGCGATAATATCCAAGAAATTGTTTACCTTTCATAATATTTGTGATATGCATGAAAATATACTAATTTAATTTGTGAATACGAGTTCATGGTGCTGCTTAGGCGAATATTAGTTCTAATAATTGTTGGGATCACATTGATATGCCTCCATTGTTGATAATTTTAGCTCTAATTATTTATTTGACATATCAAGATTTGTTAGGTACCATATGTGTTTTAAACTAATTTATTATTTATATTAATATATTTTAGCACAATTTATTTATCTGCCTTATGTGCAATAATTTTTTAATGATTGTAAATTTGTGTATTTTTTAATAGTAGATTTGCGTTGTATAATACACTTAATAAACTGTAAACTTGTATTTGACAACAAAGTATAATTTACCTTCCTTAAATTCATAGTAAAATGCAAATAAAATGCTATATAGGAAATAAAAAATGCTAAATCGTTAATTTATTTACATATGAAGGGCTGTTAAGAAGACTGATTGCCGTTTGCACCAACGTAACTTAAATATTAAACTCGGCTTAAATTGACAATATTGCATCGAAATGAAATGCCAAATGAATTATAATATATTGCTGTCAAAATTTCGATTTGCATTTTTTTGTTTAATCCTAGCTTAAAATTTAAGCCTTGTTGGTGCAAATGGGCATGAATGACAAAAGTAGCTGTTTGAAGTCCGACGACCAAAGAAGGCTTTAACTTTTTCACAGTCGTATAGCTATTAACAAAACTGGTATGTACAACGCTTTTCCTCGTACTAAATCACTTTAAAAATTACATTTTAAATTTTTAAAATGTTGAATTTTTGATTAATAGAAAATGAACTTTGCCAAAATGTTGAAGATTATTAATTTGTATTGACAAATAAAAAAAAATGTGTCCCATTTAAAAAACTTCAGTTTTTAACATTTTACGTTAAAAAATAATGAAACATTTTCAGTTTCAACAGTTTATTTATTAATAAAACTCAAATTACAAATAGTACATCATTTGTATAAAATAATTATTTTGGTACATAGTGGCCTCGAGCTTTCGGACTATTTTTACATTTTTCTATATCTACATCAGGATACTGAGCTTTTAAAGCTTCCATATCCATATTTGGGAATCGTTTTAACAGACCAATAACATGATTGGTATCTCGGCTACAAAAAAAAATCAAAAATTATATAAAAACAAATTATATAATCGAAAAACTTACTTTCTCTGTTTTCTCCTCTCGTTGAAAATTTTTTCGTTGTAAAAACTTAAGAATTTTCTAACAGCGTGTCCTCTAGGATTGAAATTATGTTTTTCTCTCCACGCTTTGTTCAATGCTTTAGGGATAAGATGTTCTGTATGTCTATACCTAAATCTTATACCTAATTGATTTGTTACTATTTCAACGGGTCTTTCACCAGTTTCTCCAGTTTCCAGAAGATGGTAAGCCTTATTTCTTTCTCTAACAACTGTTTCAATGTTATTCATTGATTCTTCTACTTTATCAATTCGTTCGGGACTAGGAAATGGTTTTGCTTTTTCGTTACATTCGTATTCCATAGTTAAAAGCATATTTTTCTCTTTTAATAAGATGTACCTATAAGATTATTTAGTTTACGTTTATTATTTGATTTATAATTAATGGTTTTTCACCAAAGTTTGTGCAAATCAGAGTTTGATTTAATTCTTAATTCGTCTAGTTTCCATGAACGTCCAGAGCGCACCTCATTTTCTCCCCAATTTTTTTTATCATCAAAAAACTCCATCAACCCATTTCTAGGTGTTGTTGAATGAAAATTACGGTATTTTAAAGCTGAAAAACTAATATTACAAAAGTGAGGTTAAATAATAAAGTATTTGGCACAAAAAACTGAATACCTGTTATTAACAGAAGTGACATATTTTGGCAAATTATTGCCAGTAATTGTCAATCCATTTAAAGATTTACATAGCGTATTTACTGATTTTTGCACATTTCGTATTTTATTTAAAGCAGCCATTATCGGTAAGTGGTGACACCTATATCTACTTTTGTCCTTATCGTTAAAATGAGCGGTAAATATGAATAATTTTTAGAACATGTGTGAAAAGCCAACAAAACTTTGTGATTGTACCGATTATATGCTTCCTAAATATGATTATTGTCATCCAGTTGTATGCCATAATATTTCCATATGCAAATTACGGAAACTTTTGGATGAACCAATGTCTGCTGAATGTTACGAACAACAAATTTTCTATTTCTATGATTACTTAAAATTCTGCAAAAATGGATTTGTATATGATTATTGATAGTACTTTACTTATATTCAAATTGTAGTTTCTTCCAGATTTGCTACATCTGTCTAGAGTTATAGAAATAGTAGCAGAAAAAGTTGAGGAACAAAAAATATATCGCCCATACTTTAAAAAATTGTTAGATCTTGCTGCCTTGCCACCACAGAAACATAATTGTGGAGAGGAATTATCAGAACTACAAAATTTAGCCGAATATTTAACTGTGTTAGGTATCTTCAAAATAAAATTGTATTTACTTCATAGTGCTGTGTAGGGTTTTTAGGAATATGGTTACATGATTTTAAACTTAAAAACCGGACTTACAACTCTCTTTTACATCTTTTAACAGCAAAAAGTAATACTGTTTGTACAACAAAAATGGAAACTAGACAGAAAGCTGTGGAACTTAGTCATCTTCCAGAAATTATTGCTCAATTATTAGATTTAGCTCCAGATGAAGAATATTGCAATATATTAAATATTGCTTTGGAATTATCGAAAATATCGTCAGAAATTTGTATGTACTCGATTTATGATATATTTTAATATTATTAACAAATCGAGAAATTTTCCCACATTTAATAATATATAGGTGTCTCTTAAATAGAGGGACATGGCTTAACCACAAATTCCTGAGGCTTAAATAAGACGATTTAACTAAACTTGCTTCTACCGGAAAGTGTACCATTTAGACAATATTCTGCTTCAAAGTTCTTCGAAAAAAAAAATTTGCTTATAATAAGAAGACGCTTTATTCGATTTGGGCGAAATTTGGTATGACAGTTCGTATAGTTATAAGCACATAAGTCATCTTTTAAGATGATACTTGTTATTATTAGTGAACCACTAGTATATGAAACTTAGATGTCCCAACACAGATTAGACCGTAACTTTTTAATGGCCACGCTGATAACGTAAAATTATTGCTTTTCATAAAGATACATTCAATAGTAAACTTTTCTCTCTCTGTTTAATTTGTGATATCTGTTACGGTTCAGACAGAAAAAAATAAAATCTGAGCGACAGCATCGAGATTTTTTTTAAATAAATTTAATCTAGCAGCTGTCCAAATGCCAAACATCTAATTTTTAATGAAAGTAACGAGTTGTCAATCTTTCAACTTGTTTAGGAGTAGGCTAACATATTTATTCGTGTTATATATAATAATGGTAGTAAAATACTATTAGGCCGAACAAACGGACGGTACTAGTTTCTGAATATTGCGAAGGAATTTTTTGACAACTCATAAACAATTGTTACTGTCATTGGAAATTAGGTGTTTGACATTTGGATAGACAGCTAGATTAAATTAATTTTTAAAAAATTCACGATGCAGTCACTCAGGTTTTATTTTTTTCTGTCTGAACCTTAACAGATATCACAAATTAAACAGAGAGAGAGAAAAGTTTACTATTGAATGTATCTTTCTGAAAAAAAATAATTTTATGTTATCGGCGTGGCCATTAAAAAGTTACGGTCTAATCAATGTTGGGACACCTAAGTTTCATACACTAGTGGTTCACTAATAATAACAAGTATCACCTTAAAAGAAGACTTATAAACATATGAACTGTCATACCAAATTTCATCCAAATTATATAAAGCGTTCTGTTATTACAAGCAAAATTAATTTTTTTTTTGAAGAACTTTGAAGCAGAATTCTGGCTAATGGTACACTTTCCGGTAGAAGCAAGTTTAGTTCAATCATCTTATTTTAGCCTCAAGAATCTGTGGTTAAGCCATGTCCCCCTATTTAAGAGACACCTGTATGTATAATGTGTTCAAAAAAATCCTGAACTGGAGTAGGCTTTGAACAAAAAAAGTGTCAATTTGAAAGTATTTAATTAAATGTTAATTTGGCACCAGATTTTGCCAAAAATGTTATGTAGAAAAATCAAAGCATATCTTCTTGACTTTTTGAAATAGAAATAAATTAGAAAATGGCGAATGGCCATATTCTGTATCCTTTTTTTATCTTTTTTCCTTAAAATTACATTTCACAATCAATTTTGACAACTTGATTTTTATAATTATCAGACATACGTTTCTGTGTTCATAGCCTACTCCGAATTAGGTTTTTTTCTGAACACACCTTATTTTTACATTAGGTGTAAAAATGGTAAAGGTAAATTCAATTGATTATTTGCTTCTACGTTTATTACCTGAACAAGATAAAGATAAAGAATGTACCGGACAAGATATTTCACAAATTACATCATATTCTGATAGTTATTTACAAATTATAAATCTTACATGCCAAATTTTAATAAATCTTGTTTCAAAAATTAAACATTTAGATGAAGAAACTTTGAAGAAAGTTACACCATGTTTGAATTCAATGTGGTACGCGATTATTTTAATGAATTTTCATAATTATTCATATAATTATTTTAAGGTCTATAAGATATATTTTTAGAGGATTACTTTATGGTAAATACAGTCAATTGCACAGAAATAATTTCATGGCGTTTATAATGCTTTGTTTGGACACGTTTCCATATGTACAGGTCGCTGAATGCCATTTACTTGACGGTAAAAATTACTATTATATAATTTAAAATATATTTTAATTATTAAAATTATTCAGACCTAGCAATGTTGAGCGTAGCAACAGAAATAAAATCTGATACATGGGTTCAAGATCTTCATTTTACAAATTCTGAGAGTGATATTTATTTCAAAAAACTTTTAGTACTTACTCTATCTTACTGCAGGCAGTACCCACTGTTTCATTTGGTTTGTACAAAAAAATAATAGTATTCAAGATATAAAAATATTATTTTCAGATATATGAATGTAGTGATGTCATACCAGGCTTATTAAAAATAATCTCCATCGAGTATATAAACGACTGGCATTCTGAGGAACAAGAAACTTTGATTCAGTATACTTTAATAAGTTTGTACTACGTTGCACCTCAACTTATAGACTGTTTTGTGAAAAATAATGGCATACAAACGTATTTATAATCTTTGTAAATTATTATTTTATTTCTTAACATCTTTTCAGTTTGCTGGTAATCATAGAAACATACATGTTTTTCATAGACGATTGCAATAAATATAAAATGATATTATCTTTAAGAATACTAGCCAAATTGGTAGATATGAAAAATTATTCTGTTATTGAATCTCTGAGAAATAATTCTGGAGTCTCAGTTTTAAACAGTAAGCAAATTCCTAATTTTTAAACCGCAGATCGATATCTCTTTTCATTCTCGAGATATTTATATATAGTCCTGCCATAAATACTGTCACATAGTTAATAGGCTGCGAAATTTTGTAAACATAATAATACATTTTGTATTGCAAGTAATTTATTGCCTCAAGTATTTACAGTAGTAAAAAAAATCTGATCAAAATGGCCGCATTTGGGGGCTTTAACGCAAAACAGTCTGGCCATTTTGTTATGCAGCACGGACCGCATCTATCGATATTTAATACGTGTCGAAATTTCAAATGAAAAAATGACACTTGAACCGATTTGCAGATGTTTCAAATTTTAGAGAAATGTCATATAAGTTGTTAATAACTCGCGAACCCGTTCGTCGGAGCAAAAATTCCAAGATGAATTACAATTGTCAAACCGCGGTATCGTATTTCTAACCGGGTCAAAGTGGTTGATGAATTTGTAGTAAAGCGTTGACAAAAATTATTTAAAAATTATCGATAATTTACTACTTTTAATGCCACGGCGAATGTAAACTGTTATATTGTTTATATTTTGAGTGATTTAATTTTCTTTCATAAATTGTTATTCTAGTTAACTATTTTTGAACATAACTCTTTGAGAGTTCATCCTAGGTAAAAAATGCAAGTACAAAATGTTACGAGCTTTAATTTTGTATTCTTGAAAAATTTTAATACGGGCCACTGTTTTCGTGAAAATAGCCAAAAACTCATTTTTTGCACCTTTGATCCAAGATGTCGCCTCACGCCGAGCCTCCCCGAGGCCACAAATTTGAATTTTTATCTTTTTGACGTAACAAACTTGTAAAAATTGTTTTTACCCCACCTTTTGTAGTGTAAAAACCACTATTGACTGGACTAAATTTGAATGGAATTATTGGTGTCTAGGTTTGAAGACAATTATCTCAGGAACTAAAAGAGACATTAATTTGCTTTGAAAAGTAGATTTATGAAAATTTAGTATTTTTCAGTGCTGGTTGGCTCAATTTTATCGGAAACTATTGTGCACTCATGTGATCAGGAAATGTTAACTTACGTGTTTCATATTTTGAGCTATCTTTATACAGAACCGATAATAAAGGATCCATCTTTATGCCACGTTGTTAAATATTTAACTCGGGTTTCAAAACCAAATTATACAGACAGTTGTATAAATCCCAGAACTGTAATATCAGCTGTGCATCTCTTGTGGAATATACTGGACACTCATGAAAGATATGTAGCACAATTTATTAATATGGAAGGGATTTATTTGTTACTCGACATTATTGATGTAAGATAAAACATCTTCATAAGAAAATAGTTTTTATATTAAGTTAATTTATAGACAAAATGTTTCCCTGTAAAAGTTATTGGATTAGGCTGTTTAGTAGACATTTGTGAAAATCGTTTTTGTGTTCCTTTTCTTCTAACTTGGCGAGGAGGTGAAGATAGAAAGAGAATCTTTTCTTCATTACTTGCTAGCATTTTTAGAGAAGAATGCAAAAAGATAAATACTCGATTAAATGATAACAATATTATTATAGGTCTGGTAAAAATTACGGTGTATAAATCTATAGGTGTGCCATCATAAATTAATAAAAAATTTTTTTATCATGTTTACGAAAGCATTCGCCAGATGTCTCAACATGTAAGAATTTACCACGGCCATCTTCATCGAATTGCGCTACGCTTATTATGGCCGTCTCAAATTTACTTTTAATAAATAGACAACACATTTTGCACATCTTAGCTTCATTGGCAGTGACAGGGACCAAGAAGGATCTGGAATACAGATACTATCCTCCTAATTGAAATAAAGATAACTAGATGTCGCCACTATCCGTACCAAATATGTAAAAAACTCGCGACAAAATTTTATATGGGAAAACAACAATTGAAACTTATGGAATTTTTATTATTGTAATCAATTTTTTTTTATTATTGAATCACGCCTGTTATCATTTTTTTTATAAACTAAAGTGATATAATAACTGGGCTACTTATCGTCGATATAAATATGCAAAAGAATTATCACACCTATAGTATTTATATACCATGATTAAAACAAAATAATAAAACATTATTGATTTTTATCTTTATTAGATATTTATTATCCCTTAATGGGTAAAGAACAATCTACACAAGTTATGAACCCAGATAAAGATTGCCACTCTTGTACTGCTATAGCTGATACATTAGGAAGTGCTAGACCAAAAATTTATGCTCTTCTTCAGTTGCTAAATACACGATATAAACAAAATGTCGAATACACCAACGAATATTATAAAATATCATACATACCTATACCTAAAAATGATAAAGTAATATACGTAAACACATTTATTACACAGATATTAATAAATCATTGCAGGTGATCTTACACCTGGCACATAATTTTTTTGCTTTAAAATTAAGCGAAGGCTGGAATGAATTGATACAAGATTTGCTTCAATCTAATCTAGAACCAACTGAAATCGATGGTCAAATGTTAACAGTTCTAACAGATAAAATGCAGAACTGGAATGAATGCATTAAAAGTCAACAAGAAGCAATTTTGAAATGCGAAATTCATAAAGTATTAATTCAATTTATATTTCAACCAAAAAATAATTCCATTATTTCAGGAAAGAAATAAAGAATTGGAGTTATATGACATGTTTAAAAAATGTAGACTGCAAGAGGCTATTGAAGCTTTAAGACAAATGAAATTAATCGCCACGACAACTGATACGATGTTTAGAATGGCTTATAAGAAAAACCAGCAGAAAGAAATTCATAAATATTTTGATGAAAATGCAGATGAGCAAATACGAACGTATAATGAAAAGTTAAATATTACTGTAAATATTATTTTATTTTATGTTAAAATTAAAGATGCAACGGATAGTGAACTGGTCGGATATCGAATACCTTGCTTTTTTCGGACAGCTGAATATCAATCGGCCGAATATTTAACGAAAAATATTAAATTTGTAAATACAAATAAGCACAAGTTTCGTGTAATACATTCTCCCTGAATTTAGCAAATATTGCTAAATGCAATCTAAGAAAAAGGTCCCAAAATATCTGGGGGACCCCCTTCAAATGGAATAAGTCATCTTAGCCCCGTATAAAAATAAGACTTTATCGTTGGGTATTTTCGGATATATTTTATATTTAAAGGGTCAATTAAAAAACGAAATATTTTCTTGTTGCTTTGAATATTGGTAATAATTTGTTTTGCATTATACCAACTGATAAGATGTTAAAAAAGACTGATTTTTTTATGACGCGCTACATATCTTTTTTATATCTTAAGAATGCATTAAACGATGAAGTTCTTCTTTTGAAATGACTTAAAAACTTTTCTCTCTCGTACAATGATGTGAGTGCAAGAAAGACAGTTGAATAGACTTTTAACGAAAAACTGGAACATGCGCTACATTTTTTGATGTGTATAAGTGTGGTATTATAAGTGATTGATATTAAACTGAAAAATGGCATAATAGGACAGAGAAGTAATTGAAATCTTGATGGCTACATATGAAAAATGTGATGAAAATTCAACAATTTAATGTAGATCTAACTTAAATTTTGACACGTGGATATTTTAATTCACGCAAAACTTGATCGTGTAAATAAACTTGTAAGGTCACTTATAAAGACACTTTTTAAATCACTTGAAAAGAAAAACTTCATCGTGTAATGCGCACTTTATTTGGGACTTTTTTGTGGTCTATAAACGTAACTTGACTATATCTGGCCGGATATCCGTTGCATCCCTAGTTAATGTCTGAAATTTTATTTTTTAGTATATTGTCCCCCAAAATATTAACACATTTCGTTCGAAGAAGGATTGTTAAACAACGATTTATTTACATACAGATTTTATTAAGTAAATTCGTTGAAACAAATATTTTATACACAGAAATGTTTTTAAAATACATATTGAAAGATAAATACATATTTTTGTTACTTTGCACCACAGAATATTGACTGGCATTTTATATTAAAACATTTTTGTTCAAAATTTTATATATAAAAATAAATACTGTTCCTCATATCTTTAAATTACTTATTGTATAAATGAAAATAAATTAAATAAATAAGTAAATACATGCATTAGGATTAAAATTAAACATTTACTTTATACATACGGGATCTGACTTAGAGTAAGCAAAGAGATCTACCAAATAATCGGGGTAGAATAGTTTTAAAGATATCTTTGGTACAAAAATATATTTGTTTGCAATAGTATGAGTAACTAGTGCACAAATGCGACTTTGTACAGTGCACGTAACATGAAATAGACAGAAAAGCTTAAACATGTTTACTATTCGACTAGTACAGAGATACATACAGCAAGAATCGAAAGTTGGAGAAAAATTACGAAGTACAATGCTCAGTCTTGCGATGCGAATACCCACGACTATATTCTCGACTTTCGTAGTTTGGGGGTCCCTGGGACTCCTTTGGCACTACGGGGAAGCAGCACCATAGTATGAAAGCGACAAACGCCACTAAAGTTCCCACGAGCAAAATGAAATCCTCCACAGTCTGAAAAGATAAATTTTTCAACACTAAATCAAAAAAACTGCAAAAATCATACCGGTTCTTCTCCTAACAATACATGATTTATCAAATAGGCAAAATCATCCAAAGGGGTCATCATTTTTGTTATTTGAGGTTATATTTACGTATTAAACATAACTATCATGTTAGTTTACCCGCGTTTAGCTAAGTCATGTGTTTTATACACATTTTGGTTCATGACTTGTTTATTTAATACAAGAAAAGTTAAAAATAAGATGCGGATTTTGACATTACATGTCAAGCGTCTATAACAGGATGCTCAAACTTTTATTTTACTTTTACTATCGGAAATCGACCATAAAACTTTTTGGGGGTGAGCGATAGACTTGGAAAAAAATACAAAATTAATATACAGAATGTCTTAAAAATGCGCTTTGCATGGGGATGTCGAGGACTATAAAATATAAATTAGACAAAATTGCCTTATTAGGGGACGATTTTAGTGGTGTTTATAAATTTTGCAGTTTGTTTTTGCGAATGCTGATGTGAAATAATTCTGCATTTTAGTTTACATCTCTTTAGGGCACTTTATTTTCTTTCAAATGGTGACGCTAATTTTTTTACCACTGTTGAATTTCGATTTATGACGTCAGTTTTAATTTTTATACGGCACATTTGAAAGTTACAACATTGAAAAAATATTTTTTTAATTTTACAACAATGTATAGTAATTTGTCTTTGTTCATTTGTTTCAAACAGTTACACTCCAACAATTATTAGATTTATAGGAACTTGAGAACATGTAAACGAGAGCAAACTAAGGCCCATATTACGCGAGCAATTTTATAATAAAAGCGTTTTTATGGAGCATATACGTCATAAAATATAGTGTAAAAGCGCGCTCCATAAAAGCACTTTTATTATAAAAGTGCCTTCGTAATATGGGCCCTATTTTGTACGTCAGAAATTAAAAATAAACTACTTTTTGTGTCGAATGTATGCAATCGACTGTTTGGGTACCCCTGGTCTATAATGTTCACAAATATACGAATAGATGACACTAGTAGTCCTCTGTCTGGATTTTGATTTAAAAATATTTAAAACTATTAAAATAATGTAATACATTTTATGTAATTATTTTACAACTTAAAGATGTTTTGTGTATATTGCATTTTTATAGATTATTTATCTTGCATATATAAAAAGTAAAATATTTATTGTGAACCTCACCGCACCTGAAGAAAATCACGGTGTTTGATCTTTCGCGTTCAAGTTTCGAGTTGAGAAGTGCCGAATTGTCAGTAAAAACAAAAATGGCGTTAGTGTATGTGCAGTGTATAATGTTATGTGCTATATATTTAATAATTTTCACGATTACGACGGTAAATTCTTCACAAGGTAATTAAAACTTTTGTTATAAATACTTTAGCTATCAGTAGCTATTTTTAAAATTAAGTTTTTATGTATAAGTTCTTCATAATTTGGTTGTTTTTGTTCAGAGAAGTTTTTATTATTTTTTTGTCAAATATCAGGTCTTGTGCACTTGTAAGTTCATTTGTAAAATATGTATAAAAATCTAATTATTATATTAAAATAATAATA
Organism: Ophonus ardosiacus; assembly: GCA_943142095.1. Classification (NCBI taxonomy): domain Eukaryota; kingdom Metazoa; phylum Arthropoda; class Insecta; order Coleoptera; family Carabidae; genus Ophonus; species Ophonus ardosiacus. The sequence continues at coordinate 36,375,775 of OW964832.1, read as the reverse complement.
TATTTCTATTTTAGATAATTTAAATTTTATATACTGAAAGTTTTTAGTATATTGTGGTGATTTTTATTTGATTACTTATTAATTGAAAAAATTATGATTAAAAATGTGCGTAGTATATTTATTAACAGTTTATTTCGGGTATAATTAAGTATGTATGGTTTTAATTTAGTATTAAAAACTAGTTTGAAAGTAATAAAAATCAAGTTCTGGACATTTCTTTCAAATTACTGAGATTTTTTACAAAGTTACTGACGCAATCTTTCGATCAGCAATAAAAAATTTTTTAATAATTCATTTTTTATTCTAAATATATTTCTTCTTAGTTATGTTAGTTACGTAAAATTAAGCAAATAGACCGTAAACAAGTAAGATGCATTTTTTTGCATACTATTTTTAATGATTCTTAGGGTATTTATAGTTTTGGCATATTAAGAAAAACGCTTTTTAAGACCGGTTATGAAAACCATACAAAACAAGTAAACAACATCATATTCGCTCTTTCAAATAATATTTTGTACATATTTTTGTTTTACAAAAATAGATTTTGTAATTAAAAGACCATATGATCGAAATTTATTTTTAGATAGAACTACTTGTTGTAAGGACGAACAAGGTTTTTAATATATGTATTGAAATATAGCATGTATGGTAATGATATAATTTATTCAAATCTTTATTTGAATAACTGCGTAGGTATAATTATTTTTAATCTTTTTTGTCACGAGAAAAATATAGTAAATTTTATAGTTGTAAATTTCATTTTCAGACCGAACTGTTATTCAAAAATAATAAAAAATTCTGTTAGAGTTTGTTGACTCTTAGTATGCCATGAAATAATCGATACAGAAACAAGTGCATAGTGACTTAGATTATAAATATCATAAAAAAGCTTTTTAAGTGATATTTTATATTTTGCAGTTAAATATTAATGTAAGAGGTCACGAATATGAGATTATCATCTGTCTTCATTCATTTGTTTAGAATTTAGACTTCCGGAATGAAGATCAAGATAAAGAAACTAAAAAACAAAAAATTCATTCAATAATTTGTTGTAATACTTATACTGATATCATATCACAGATTTTTTTAAGTTTCCTAATTATACAAATATAGTCTATTACTCCAATAAACGATAAAAAATTTCATGTTAAACTCAAACTGTCATATTTTAAAGATTTTAATTGACATATTGAAATGTTACTAATTTTTATCGATTAATTTCTAAAATCGAAAGTTTCCATCATCTAAATGCCAAGTAAATGAGTCATTTGAATAGTATTTTGCTAATTGCGGTTTTGGCAAACAGTTGACGGTTGTGACAGCAATGGTTAGAAACAGTTGAACGTCAACCATCGGGAGTTCAGTGCACAGGAAGCTCATCTCACACTCTGATGATTTTCAACTGTCACGCTAGACGGCACGTGCCATGGCTACCGTGATTTTAATCAAATTTTTATGGCGAATAACTTCATATAAAAATTACTCTAGCATAATGCGATTTAAATTATACTGAGTGGCGCCCGAAATCCGTTATATAGACATTTAACATGGGAATACAGTTTGTCCTTGCTTCAAATAATATAATGGCCTGCAGGAAAAAAGGGGCCATTGCATTTTTTAAAGTAAAGATATTTGTTTCAGATTTATATTTGAGTATTTACTGGAAAAAATATATTATTCCAGTTACTTACATTCTTACATTTGGCATTGACTAGTGTTTAACGTTTAACGTGTTCAGTTTTTTATTTTAATTTATTATAAACACAACTGCTGTGGAAAGTACCTTATGTACATATTCATTTCAACGTTTGTTACATTGAAAATATAAGTAGTTTTTTTACATCAATAATGGCAAAGCTGGTCGAAGATATACAAATGTTAGCCAGTGTTTCTGAAATATATGATTTAAATGATAGTTCATGTATGTTAAGTATAACATAGTTATGAATGATTACGTAAAAGTCTCAACTTTAAGTTGCTGTACCAAATTTTCCTGAATAAAATAAAATGCCATTTTTTTGAAATTATCAATTTTCTCCCTAATAAATTTGTACAGTGCGCCACTGTAACGAGTATATTATCAAGAGTGAAATGTCATGTAGGGGGAAGCTAAAAAAATGTATTAAAAATGGTATCGTAAAAATGATAATGTAATGGTTTCAAGCTTTTAACCTGTATAATTATTACGAACGCTTATCAATGTCATAATTGAAAATAGGGTGACAGTTGTATCAGATAACGACGACAGAGGGTAACAACCCAAGGGAAGGGCCTTCACAAATCAGGACATTAGAAAAAAAACAAATATATTCGATTTATTTTATGGGAGGCCTATTTCCTCAATACATACATCCATTTTCTCTTCAAAAACTTCGAAATTCCAATTTTTATATTCTTTGCTATTCGATTCTATGGGCAAAATTACATAAGTGTACCAATTTTCACATAATTTGTCTCAATTGTTAAATATACACAGCCAAAAAACTGCATTACACTATGAAGTTTATCTTAGAAAAGTTTTTTTATAAGTGACCTTACAAGTTTATTTACACGATCAAGTTGTGCGTGAATTAAAATATCCAAATGTTAAAATTTAAGTAAAACCTACATTAAATTGTCATTGAATATTCATCACTTGAATTTTTCGTATATAGCCATCAAGATTTCAATTACTTCTCTATCCCATTTTGCCATTTTCAGTTTAATATCAATCACTTATAACACCACGTACATAATGTAGGTACATATCAAAAATATAAAGTAACATTTGACAGTTAAAATTGGTACGCATGTTCTAGTATTTCGTTGAAAGTTTTTCTTTAAAAGATTTTTTCCCATTTTTAGTTATTTTGTTCTAGATATGGTATCATTGTTCAAAAAATTTAAAAATATGTAAAAAGCATGTATCTACACCCATTTTTGGGTTATTGCTTGAAAATAGAATTTTGGAGTCTAAGTTTGAACGCAAATATCTCTGGAATTAAGAGGGATATTAATTTGCGGTTTGAAAATTTAGAATCAGCGAATTGAAGTATATTTAAAAATATAATAGGTGGAATTTTGAAAATTCAAAAAAAAAAATACCCAAAAGTGAGTGTAAAACAATGTTGTTTCGAATGTTGTATTTGACATAACAATTGTATTTCAAGTTCATTGTCTTAAAATATCAAAAATCAAACTGATTACTTTAAAAAACCATTTTAATAAACATTTAGTTTACTTAGACGCCCGACTGCATAGTATCTGAAGTTCATACAAAAGTTGTTTGTTTATGTGATAAAAAATGTAAACATTTTTATCTTCTGTATGTTATTCCTGGCTATGCCCCCCAAGTGAAAACATCCTTCCCCGCCTATGAGAAATGACAGTAAAGATCTTGAGTACCGTTGAATCATGTGAACCGTTTGCGCATTTAAAGAAAAAGTAAGGTACCTGTTTTACATTACTGTTATTTTAAATTAGAAAAATGACTGTTAGAATGTCAGATTTTAAACAAATGACGTCTCCTGTCAGATATTGAGGTGTGTTGGATGTTTTGGGTTAAAGTTGGATAACCCATTACTGAAATTACCTCGACCATTAATAATACTTTACTAGAATTTGCAAAATGATTGATATCTTTATCTTGTTAATAAAACAAGTAAAACTTTTTTTGTAATTTGCATAATTTGATATCTTGTGTAATTATTATGTTATTCTACAATCTACACATATGTATATCATATTACTATAAAAAGTGTTCATTAGTACTTTACTAAACTAACAAACAAAAGAAGCTAATGAATGCAAAAAATATACAAACATGGAATAACATTTATGCATAATTTATAATTTACAAAAATTACTGATTCATTTACAGTTTTTTTCTTTTGGTTTTCCTCTTTTGTCAAATGTATTTCACTATTTCTCAAAACTATTTCCCACCTATGTTGCTTTGACAAATATGTAGAGATGTGAAATAGTTTTGAGAAATAGTGAAATACATTTGACAAAAGAGGGAAAACCAAAAGAAAAAAACTGAAGTGGTTTCATATGATCTAATTATTAAATAGAATTGAAGAATATAATTTAGATTTATTGTCAACATTTTTATATTCAATGGAGCATATTTTAAGACAAATCGAAAATTACATTAAATGAGGGAACAGAATTCAATGAATCGTTTAATGAATATTTTATTTTATTGGATTTTCTATAAGTAATCATTAAATAAATTATTCGTATCCAAACACACTTTTCAGATCATATAATATTTACTACAGTTTTATTTTTATTATAATGGAATTACAGGATATAACTTACAAAAACTGTGAGCCAAATGACGGGTGATAATAGTTCGACCAGTATTCAAAGAATCATCTTTTAGTCCAAATTTATTTTTACCGAAACCCTTTACGGCTGGTTTATGATGAATTTAATTTATTAATTCGCAGTTTACAATAAAGATTTAAAAATATAAACTCACTTAAAACTTGTATGATGGTTTATGAACGATGTACAAATTTAGAAATCTAAAATTTAGATTAGGAATAAATAACTATATTTCATATTTCCAAATGTGAATTTTAAATTTGACCAAACACAAGAGAGAACTATTAAATAGGAATGACGAATTCCGATAATTTTGGTACCCGAGTACCCGAATAGTACCCTTTACCCGTTAATTACACGATACCCTCTAATTACCCGTTATCCTTTAAGTACATATACACAATTCGTTAATTTGTTAATTATCAGTTACCCTTATATTAGCAGTTTAATTTTTAATAAAATTCATAATTATTGTTTACATATATTTATTAAATAAAAAGTAATACAAATAAATAATATACTGTATCTCTATAAAAAACTTAACATAAATTATATTAATTACCTATGGTATGGCAATAAAAAGCTCTTCTTTTAGATACAATCTTTCCGGCAGCTGAAAACTGTTCGGGTAATTAAAGGGTATTGGGTAATTAACGAGCAGCGGGTATATTTCGGGTAATCGGGTAAGAAAATTTATACCCGGGTACATTATTATCGGATAGGTTCCGAGTACCCGGGTACCCATCGTCATTCCTACTATTAAACATGGCGGTAAGGTATAACGTTGCTTCATCCATCAGCTGTCCTTTCTGTTTATGAGTTCTTGACATTTTGAAGATGGATTCACAGGAACAAATTGATATTTTGTTTTTTGATAATAAGCAGTATTCACGAATATCGTAATTTGTACGTCTTAGCAAACGAATTGTACAAAATAAAAACGTTTGCGTAATCCGTCAAACAGTGACAAGTCAAGTGATAGATACTTATTGGTCAGATCCGGAATGTAAATTAATAAATTAAATTCAACAGACACCAGCCATTGCTTATGGCATAATAAATAATAACTTCGTAAAAATCTTTTCTTGCATGACATGGGACAATACTCTAACAGAAGAATGTACAGGGCTTGATACAATTCCTAATAGAAATAAAGCTGTTAATGAAAGCTATGTAGCCCATTATTAAATGGCGAAATATGGAATAACATATTCAATTAGTGATTCTGTCGAGACGAGATATTTCTCGATTCCCGTCTCGTCTCGGTCTCGAGATTTCTCGTCTCGACGAGACGAGACAGAAATGTAAAAAATATTTTACGAGACGAGACATATTTGCCGAGATCTAGAGTCTCGAAAACTGTATCGAGATTTCTCGGTTATTATTTTGAAAACTTGAAAAGTTTTTTCTCGCACAATGACATGAGTGCAAGAGAGACAAATGAATAGGCTTCTAACGAAAAACTTTTAAAGAAAAGCTGGAACATGCGCACATGTGCTATTTTTTCTTAAAAATCCCGACAAATTTTAACTGTCAAATGTCATTTGTGTTTATGTTTTTGATGTATACAAGTAGTGTTATAAGCGATTGATAGTAAACTGAAAAATAGCAAAATGGGAAATTCACGCACAACTTGATCGTGTAAATATACTTGTAAGGTCAATTATAAAAAGAAACTACATCGTGTAATCCAGACTTTAGTTAAGATTTTTAGCGTTATTTTCTTTTTAATGTTTTATAACAGATTAGAAAATGCTAGATAAATATTAAATTAATAAAACTATAACATAATAAAATTTGCACAAGTTTTAGGTTATATTAAATTTTGACATATAAAACGACAAATATTTATCTTTTTGTTCAAGTTATTATTAATACAAAATTGTATAAATTAATAATTAGTTTATGGGACTAAAATATACATATTAAATTTCCGTCGAGAAATCTCGGCGAGAATCTCGGCCGAGACGAGACTCTATTAAACGAGACGAGAAAAATTTCTAGACGAGAGATAATTTTATAAATTTGAAACGAGACGAGACAATGAATTTCTCGTCTCGTCTCGACTCGACCGAATCACTATATTCAATTTTTGTAAGTTTCAAATCTATATATTTAAATTACTCGAAAAAAAATTGCAAAAATTTCAAACCATTTGCGTAGTTTATTTGTTGTTATTTGTTAAAATTGTAAACCGGCCGATTACATTATGAGCCAGGGCTCGAATATATTGTCAGGCTGATTAAATCGGGAAATCAGGTTCAGATTAAAATAAAATACAGATTTTTTCAAGATCTGGAACACCTAATTTATGAAGAATGTGTCACACATTCAAACGATTTCCGCGGGGGGCACCTTAATTATTTGTTTTCAAAAGTTGTCACGTCATTCAATCGTCTATCATTCTTATTAATAGTTTAGCCTGTCAAGTAACATTTTTGTATTATACTCCAACAATAGGCTCAATAAGATCTTATTATTAAAATGAGTATCGCTCGTTGTTCCAATGAATGAACAAGTGGCACAGAGTAATATATGTTAATGTATTAGTAAAAAATTAGTCATTACAATTGAATGTAGGTGTCCAATACACTTCTGTGCTTAATACGAAGTCATTAATAAAAATAATTAAAATAATTGTGGGAACCATAAATATTTATAAGTTCGATCAACATAATTCAACATTCAGGGAATCAATATATTCAAATATTTAAAACGATTTTTATATTCCGCCTACCAAACATAATGTACACAAGTGGTATAAGGAATATGCTTAATAATAAAACATCCTTATGGTTAAATCTAAATACTGTAAAACATAGCTTGAACCTAATACCCAAGATACACTACAAAAATTAATTACCAATAACAGTTAGTTATATTATGCGTACGTGAAGTTGAGATTGTTGACAGATGTCAAAATTGCGTCTATTAACAAATCAAAAAATATTGACTGTAATAAGCACGTGCTACTTATTGTTTTGTACAGTACAAGTATAATACAATAAGTAGCACGCACTTACTACGTTCAATATTTTCTGGTTTGTTGATAGACGCAATTTTGACATCCGTCATCAGTCTCAACTTCACGTGTGCATACTATAACTAACCGTGAATGATCACTAATTTTATCTTGGCTATAAGGGCTGGTTTATGATGAATTCCATTTATAAATTTACATTTTGAAATTTTGATTTAAAATTTATAATTTTCTGTTTGGTTTATATTCGATTTAAAAAGTCTGAATCTGATCAGTCGCAGTATCTATCACGTGACTTGTCATTTTGACGTTTCACCAGTTACCAATTTAGATTTTAGGTTACAATTTTATTTTCACAGCCATGAATTTGTTAGACGCTAATGAACAAGATGATTTCTTAGTAATATCGGGAATTTTTTTTTTACTACTGCAGTTGGGCAGTATCATAGTTTGTTTCTGAAAGTGAAATAACAAGTTCATGAAGAATTTTTCAAATATACTTGAATGAGTACCATCAGATTTTTTACTAAATCTTATTTTACATTATATATAATTAAAGTCTGAAAATGGAGTCATTTATACGAATCATTGAATGAGTGCATGTATTTAATTCCTTGCCATCCTTTGTTGCATTGAAATTACGGAAACGTATTTATTTTTACAATTCATTTGCTTTGTCGTACAAATTACGATGCTCATCTTTAAAACTCAAACTCACACCACAAACAGAAAAAACAGCTGACGGATGAAATACAGTTATACTTTCCCCCAATGTTTAATAGTTCTCTCTTGTGAATGGTCGAATTTGAAATTTACATTTGGAAATATAAAATATGTGTAGTTATATTTCAAATCTAAATTTCAAACTTCTAAATTTGTAAATCTTTCATAAAACTATCTTATGCGTTCTAAATTCGTAAATTAAATTCATTATAAATCAGCCCTAAATGTTTTCAATTTTTTTTTTTCACTTAATCAAATAATAAAACAGTTATAAAATTTTAATTATTTCACATTAATGATTCACATTTCAATACATATTTATCAAAGATTCATAACTATATTTTATATTTTCATATTTTTAAACTAGAATTCTACAGATATGATTATGAATACGTTGGTAGTGGTAGTATATATTCCCAAGCAGATTTCGATAGATCGCGGCCAACTACTTCGTTAGCTACCAAGCCAAAACCGCCCAATATCGCTCGTGGGTTGTAGAACATGTTTTTGGACACCTAAACCAGTATTTCTTCACGAGGGAAAAATTCTCCTAATTGTTTTCTTATTTACCATAAATGGTTATTAATTTTTTATACTGTATTGAGGGGAAATACGAGGTATAAAATCACATGTATATTATAAGTTTTTTCATGATTAGGCTCTATTCTATGATATTATTTTATTATCAGTATAAAACGTTATATTGGCAAATTATGGATTATGATAACCTATTTTCAAATAAATAAATAAATAAATAAATAAATAAAACAAATCTTATCATATTTATCATATTCATTCATATTTTATATTATGAATATTAATTATTGAGATAACATTTAAGTTCTCTTTTTTACATATTATAATCCTAGAGATAGATCCTAGGAACTGCAGAATTATAACATTATGCCATACTGGCATCTTGGCATTTAGTATCTACCTACTTGTATCTACTTCATATTTTTCAATTCCGAATGGTGCAGTAAGAAGAAATAACAACAAAAATGCAATAAACAAATCAATTATATTTCTGTATCCGAGGATAAAACAGTATTGAGGCTGTGTCCGATGTTGCACTTTTATCAGAAGTAATATCACAAGACCTCCTGATTTTATCGATAAATTTTTATTTTGTACGAATTTTTTTGCTTAGCAACAAACACGAAAGCAAACTGCATGGTAAATCCCGATTCCGAAGGAGGAGGGGCTTTACCTAATGTCAGTTTGCCTGAATGATTTTGCTTAAAAACAAAAAAAAAATGAGTGCTTAAAAATAAAAGTTTATTTGAGAAAATCTGAGAGGTCGTGTGGTATTTGGTGAGATAAATTCCAAAGACAACGCAAAATGAAACTTGACACATTAATTGTCACACTGACAGTTATAAACAATAACAACTGTTTATTTACTTGGTAGCGGAAAATTATCGGGGTAACGGGGTTTTATCAGTATAATACAGTTCCCATTGGTTGAATTTTCAAGTGTTTTGCATCTTGATTGGTTAAAGCTAGTCGTTGGAATTTATCACCCTAATATCTAAATGCCCTAAATCTAGTGATTATTTTAGGAATTAGATTTTAGGGTTTTGCAAGAGCACACTATGCCTTGAAGGTGACGAGCACTAATTAAACAAATATATTCGTTGGTATAATTCGTGCAAAACGTCAAATTTACTGTCAAAGAATAGTTTCTTAGCTTCTATTTTATGAAATATAATATTAATATTTAATCTGAAGCATCAAATTAAATCGAAGTACATAATTAATTTTTGTTATTCTAAAGTGTTGCCATACAAACCAACCAATGTCATTAGTGTGCCATTCGGAGTTGTATTTATGTGAAGAATACCTAAATCCCAAAATCTAAATGTCAAAATGCGACATCGGACATAGCCTAAGTCCATATTTTCGGAAAATTAGTTTTCTCCCCGACTAAATATAACCTTAAATTCTTTTTCGAATGGAATACCGTATTAAGTCCCGTTTTAAGCAGTCATTTCGTTACATATTAAAACAGTATTAAGTCAATTTAAATAATTTGCAATCTGAAACACCCAATTTTGAATAATATTTTACAAAAGAAATTAGATTTAAAAGATTATGCATTATCATAATTAAAAAAATTATAATAACACATTCATCAATTCTAAACATAAATCCATTTTAAAAATAATTTAAATTTTGTAACTTAATACACTATTATTCTGAGGTACAGATTTAAATTTTAATATTAAATATTTACTAGAAAACAAGAACTTTTTCTTGACAATAAATCCGACATTTGAAAGGCGCGTGATTTGTTAAATTAGTGTTTATCATCTTCAAGATTAAGGGCATGTTTTTTTTTATTCTGCAGATATACATCCAAGATATAATGCTGCTCAGTTTTTTACTTTCATAGTTATTATGTAGATGTATTAATAACTGTTTTTTTTTTTTATTATCTACTATGCTACGCAGATGTTTCTGCGACTTGAAAGTAGCTGCTTCTAGTATTATACATACAGCTATTGACGGCATTTTTTTTTATTTTAACAGGTTTATTTATGTGTTAAGTATTACAAAGAAATGGACCAAGAAAACTATTTTTAAAGGTTATGTTATTATTGAGCTGTCATTCAAAATGCGTTTTTTGTTCACTGTAATTCTGCGGTTAATCCTATGTAAATTTGACGTCAATGCAGCGCACATGGAAGATTTATCGCAGTTTATAGGTACAATAAAAAAACATACCCATAGTGTGCTCCTAAAAACACTGGGTGAGATTCAGTGGGTTGTATTAGCGTATTTTAAGCTAAAACAGTCCTTTGTCAAAAATATTTTGGCAACTTTGTAATACCTGTCAGAAAAAAATGAGAGACCAAAGGATCAAATAAAGAAAAAAAATATTATTAACAGAAGTAAGAAAAAAAAGACAAATGTCAAAACTGATCAAAACGGGGGTTGAGATATTTTAAAATTCATTAAAATTCAGGTATGAAATATTTGACACATAAAATTTGACATATTTCTAACCTAATTTTGCAATAATGAGTTTCCTTTTACACCTTCCATTTACAATAATACTTCCTCATTTGACTAAAGGATATCTGTATTACTTTTCCCTGTGGTAAAATTTCTAAATCACAATTGAATCTCATTGATACATGTGGAAAATATTACAATGTTGCCATATACTCAATACAAGTTTTAATACAGACCTTAATACAGCCCACTGAATTCCACCCACTAAAATCTAATACCTAATATTTTAAATAATGACGTCATTAGGGTGATAAAAATGTAACTTCAAACAGAGGCGAGGACAGGACACAGCCTATGCTCTCTTTGTCCGTTTGTACTATTTATTCCAGAATTTCGCTTTTTAAATCCCTGTTTACATTCCCTTATAATTACATGCATCTAGTATGTAATCACTGAATCACTTTCTGCAATAATTGCTCTGCTCTTGTCTTCTGAATGGCGTGATGGTTTGCGGATCGCAGGCGATTTTAAAACAGAGTAGCGAAAGTCTGAGCACAACACGTACCAAACCGGAACTGCTTAGCATCATCAGACGATGTTTTATGGTTCGGGCAATGAACACCAACACCACTGTTCAGGATTCAAGATTCGAGTGAAGTCGTAATTAAAAATCTGATGTGGCCTACACATTACCTCCCACCATTTGACTTTTATTAATTTAAATATATACCTACATATTTATTGATGCTGGAAACTATATTATGTTCCTTTGCATTTTTATAATATAACTAAACTATAGTGACTGTATATACATAGTGTGGCCAATATGGCGGATATTATACCAACCTCAAATGTTGTTTACATCAGAAAAGTGAAATTTAAGATATTGTTTGTGAATTATATCTGAATTTAAAGTAATTATACTATATTTATAATTCCAATACTGTAAATAATTAAATTATGTGTATTTGCAACTCAGAAGTGTTTGATTAAGTTAAGTGCGTTAATACAACTCGATACAAAGTTGTTATTAACACGATTTGTATTAATATGTTTCTCTGTACTAAACAATGTATAGTTAATATACATATAGTAGTTATAAGTACAAATGGATATTTCTTTTAGTCTCGTTATATTGAAATAATAATTGTGAAGGTAAGATCATTTTATTTTTCTGTTCTGCCGATATTTAATTTCGCTGATTTACTATTAAAATTTAGTATAAAAAAGAAAAAGAAATACCCTGCCAAACACATAATTTTCTGACATTGTTCTCTTGCAAATTAAAACTGTAAAATTGCTGATTACAACAAAGGATTTTGATCATAACCTAATAATACTGATTACAAGAATGAATCTAACACAGGAAATTTCATCAATATTTTAAAACTAGCATTTTTCGAAGAATCAAAAGTATAGTTTAAATTTTAAAGCGTGTGTTAATTTACAAATTAAATATTATGGGAGGCGTATGTACATATTTATTATTTGTATGTAAATATTTGTATAATTAGAAATGAATTATACAAAAAATATAATATAATACCTTTATTTGTAATTCAGTGGTGTACTTTGAAATAAATAATATTGCGTTTGCAATTTATATGATATTTCATTAATTGTTTATCGAATTTTGTTTAGTTATCGCATCATATGAATTCAAATTTCCCGCGCATTTTGCCTAAATATGGCGGCGTTTGGCCACACTGTGTATATACAGTCATTATAACTCAGGGTTGAAAAAAACCCGGGTTTTTTATAAAAAACCCAGCCCACCTGGGTTTTATTGAATAAAAGCGGGTTTTATTGGCAAACATCGAAATATAGTATGTATCATTCTTAACTTTAGTTTTATAAAGTATCTTAATACACATACACAAGTCGGCGTAATAGATAATAGATATTAATATTATTAATATTTTTTTTTTTAAGACTAATGTAATAAACAGTAAATTAACTAGAAAGTGTACATGTGTACAAGTTACGAATTAATATTAATAGTTGCAAGTCTGTGCAATGCAAGTGTGTACAAGAATAAGATCCAAGTGTCACAACTAATAGTATGTTTAATACACAACTTAAAAATAATTAAAATGCTGACACCAGGACTGAAGTTGTTCAAATATAAAAGAAACACTGTGCAAAGCACAACAATGAAGAATATATTAAAAATGATCAAACACGAAGTACACAAAATGAAATTGATTGTAAAATGTTGCCGGTGACAAAAATTTATGTACATATATGTGTGTAAGTGTACCATATAAGTATACAGGGTGTCCCATTTAAGGTACGAATGCATTGGTATCTCGAGAACCGTAAGAGCTACGAGGTTGGTTAAATTAGACAAAAGTTGCCCCATTAGGAGGCTATTTTAATGGTGTTTTGTTATTTGCGAAAAAATGCATAGGTCACTAGATACAGGTGAAAATGTAAATTTCACGATTTTCTTTTTTTGCTTATAACTTTGTTATATGAAATAATACGAGATTCTGGTTTGCACTTTCTTAAGGCACTTTTGTATGGTGAATTTGCAGAAGTACTCAAATTTTTTTTATATCTAACCATTTACGAGTTACTGATAGCAACTTTTATTTTTCATATGGATGTCATATTAAGCTATGGCATTTTTAAATAGAGATTTTTTTTTATCTTTACAATGATATAAAACAATAATAATTTATTTTTAAAATTAACAGAAAAATTAATAAAAATTGTTATTTATACTAAAATTAAATTGAAAAAAGTAAATCGAAGACTGCTATGGAAACAACAAACAACAAAAAAGTGCAACAATTGTTTTTCTGAATTTTACTTGACAATAGTAGATTATTACGAGTAATAAAAATGAATTTTTCTCGTTGGGAAAAATATGATATGTTGAGTTGTTACATACGTTGTCAAAGTTCGTTTATTACTCGTAATAATCTACTATTGTCAAGTAAAATTCAGAAATTCAATTGTTACACTTTTTTGTTGTTCGTTGTTTCCATAGCAGCCTTCGATTTACTTTTTTCAATTCAATTTTAGTATAAATAACAATTTTTGTTCATTTTTCTGTTAATTATAAAAATAAATTATTATTGTTTTATATCATTGTAAAGCTAAAAAAAATCTCTATTTAAAAATGCCACAGCTTAATATGACCTCCATATGAAAAATAAAAGTTGCTATCAGTAACTCGTAAATGGTTAGATATAAAAAAATTTTGAGTACTTCTGCAAATTCACCATATAAAAGTACCTTAAGAAAGTGCAAACCAGAATCTCGTATTATTTCATATAACAAAGTTATAAGCAAAAAAAGAAAATCGCTAAATTTACATTTTCACCTATATCTAGTGACCTATGCATTTTTTCGCAAATAACAAAATACCATTAAAATAGCCTCCTAATGGGGCAACTTTTGTCTAATTTAACCAATATCGTAGCTCTTACGGTTCTCGAGATACTAATGCATTCGTACCTTAAATGGGACACTATACCATATTTAATTAATAAAATATGATTTCATAAAAGTGGGTTTTTTATATGGGTTTTTTTAGATGGGTTTTTTTAAAAAAACCCGGGTGGGTTTTTTTGGGTGGGGCAAAATTACAACAACCCTGCTATAACTAACTATTGTTTTATTTATTACTGTTTTTTTAAAACGTTATCATTATTAATTTGAAATGATAGGTTTTTTGAAAATGACATTTATCTGTCAGTTACATAATTTGAAATAAGAATTGTGTAACAAAGGAATTGAGTTTATTTTTAAAACATAGACTCCGGGATTTATTAAATTGATTATTTTATAAATATACATATCTGTAAAATATATAGAAAAAGTATTAATGCATATCTGTAGAAAATTCAATAATCTTTAATTTTTATATTAACATAAATCGCGAAAAAGTGAAATTTAAAGGTATGTTGAAAAAATATTTTGAGCTTCAAGTAAAGTGCCATATCCGGTTATCCGATTTACACCAAAATCTAATGGCTTCTTTCCATATTAGAATAGTGCTGAAATACAAGGTTTCTAAATTTTCCAAATGATAGTATAGTTCACGTCACAAAAAATCGAGGGATAATCGTAAACAACTTAACCGCCCATCACTTAAGTTCACAAAAAAAACCTAAAATTTCTGCCCATCATAAATAATAATAATAATAAATACATATATTTGAGACACACACACATCATTGTAAAAATGTTAAAATCTGATTATAGGGCCCTTAAAACGTAGCCATTTACTAAAATCTCGATATGCGATTTTTAGCACGATCCCTACCTCCCTTATTAAGGGTAGCGGGAGGTAAAAATGATAATAAATTCAGAAAGAAGCATTCTTTATTTCCTAAGAAAAAAGAATATTCGCCCTTGCAGAAATTGTAAATATACTTCTGAATAAAATCAAAACGAAACTTCTGGTTCCATCTAGTGATCATTTCTGAATTAATATTTCCATATTACATTCATTTTAAATCAAAAATTTGTTTGAAAATTCCGCTGAATCTCGTTTCCTCATTTATTAATTCTATGAAAATATTTTCCAGACAAAATAAAGCAAATTTACCGAAACCATAACAATCAACAATCAACATTCTAAAAATAAAGTTTTGTTTTGTGCAAGTCTGCTACACCCTAATGTTAACGCGCGCTGAGAAGTAAAAATGCATGAATTTACCGATATTTAGATAATTTTATTGAATTACATGGATAAAAGAAATTGTTATACTCTAGTATTAATATAAAAAAATTATATTATGTACATATATAATCAATATTTTATTTAAAAATATAAATTTATGTTAAAATGTTAGGAATGTGGAGTAATATACATAAGTGTTGTTTTTTATATTTATGATCTTTATAGACTAGACACCAGAGCAATAAATGTAAAACATTAAAAATATTTAGTTTATCATAATGACTACATTTCTTCGACATTACTACCAGTCGTAATAATATTTACATATTTATTGCACTTTTTCATAAATTATCAATGAAAATGATGACCTCTTAATTATATAAGGTCATTGTAAATAGTATCATAAATTTAGAAATTGTAATATTACTTATTTCCTGTTTCGATATTTTCATTTCGTTTTTTAGACTAATTAAACAGAAAACATAGCATTACTGCAGTGATCGTAAACTTAATTATTTTTTAACATAGTGAATAGTAATTAAAAGAAAATATTATTACACTTAAACAATGAAATTTTAATTACTGTAACATGTTCATTGATTATAACTCGTATTCTCCACATAAAAATGTGAGTATTATTTTAATAGGCGATTTCGTTATCAAAGAATAATAAACTCGCACAAAAATAATAATTAAACAATTGTATGCTTAATGTATCTTGTTTTATTACTGGCAATCGTTTATAGGTTGAGAAAAATACTTCAATAACATAGGCTGGTACCAAAAGCCTGCTTTGAAAACGCTGTTTTGAAAAAACCAAATTTCAATATTTAATTTCACTCTTTCGTTTAAAGAACGATTTGTTTCAAAATATTATTTTAAAGCAGAGCCTCGAACAGAGCATGGTTTGTATTCAAATAAATATTTGGATAAAAATCGTTCTTTAAACATAATGGTGAAATTAAATATTGAAATTTGACATTTTCAAAATAAGACTTGGGGTATAGCTCTCATCACCAAAAAAGTCATAAACAGCTTACTGTTCCTATACTATAAAACTAGAATGGAATAGTTTAAAACGGTACGCTATAAGATATTGCTTTAGTTTCGTGTGAAAAACAATGACAGTATTCAGTCTTATTATTTACGACGGGTAGAAATTTTAGGTTTCTTTGTTAGCTTAAATTACGGGCGGTTAAGCTATTTATGACCGTCCCTTGATTTTTGGTGACGAGAACTATACCACCCTTAGTTTCTGCCTAACATGTTATCATAAATTGAAACAATATTTGGAAAATATATGGTATAGTAACTGAACAATAAAACTTTTTTTACAAACAATTTTTTATTTTGAAACAAATGTTTATTTATCATTTTGTTGTATTGAAATGTTAAATTATTGTGTTTATGATAGCTGATAAAAAATTCCAAGAATAACGTAAGTAACTTTATCGTAAACACTTTACAATTTGTCAATTCAATACATAATTAACCAGTTTTTAAAAATAATCTTATAACTAAATAAACTTCGACATTTCGTTTTTACAATAATGCGAAGCTACCAGTTTTATTAATATCAATTATTATTATTTTGTTATTAGTTAATAATTTTGTTACAAATAGAAAAGTCAAGACAATTTTTTTCTACAATTGTGAGGAAAATGATTGTTTACAAACTCAAAATTAATTCGGGAAATAGCCATTCTCGTACTAGTGCGCGAAATAATTAAAAATTCAAGATTTTGGTTTTGTTGTCATGAAAGCAGTTGTAAAAATAAAATGCATAGCTGCCCAAGTTTAATATTTATGTCAAAAATTAGAGTACGTAATATTTCATATTTTTGGACCATTGCAAAAATATTGTTAGCAACACATGAGTAAAACGTGATCTGTTTAAATATAACACTTTAGGTCTCGCTTTAGGTATACTTTCGTATTTTTAGGAAAAACAAATTATGATAAAATTTCATAATCTTGCGTCATTCAGTTCAGTTGTTTGCATTTGTATTTCTTGAGTTATGTTTACATTTGAGATATCATCGTTAAGAGTTAAAAATTTTTCTAACAAACATTGCATTTTAAAAATTTTGTTTTTCATTATAAACATACATATTGATAAATATTATTTAATTTACATTTAAACACGAATGTAAATAGTTCATAAGTAAGTGTAAATTTGTAAATTTCCTATCCTATCACTATGGAACATTTTAGCTTTGATAAGTAAATCGTTAAACAAAAATATGTTGTGTGCTGTTGTTATTTGAGGGTGACAGCTAACTACAACCGGTTTTTAATGTCCAAAAAAGAATGAAGTTTAAAATTATAGGATCAATGAAGAATGTTCGCTAGCTCTCTCTGGAGGAAAGATAAAGAAATGGTAGGAAAGTTTTTATGGGGCAGAGCAATTTGAGAAAATTCGAGTTTAAGTGACTAAACCGCTATATTTTCAGACATGCACGCACTGTTTTAATATAAATTGCGGTAAAATGAAATAAAGTTCTTCCCACAAGTCGACATTGAGAACAATGCGGCTGACTAGTGACTAGCGAATATGCTGTCTGTTACAGGATTGTACTCCAGACTTTTAAGATTAGTTTGACTACGAATGGGATCTTTACTATTTTTTAACTTTTTTTTATGATACTTTATATATCATTTATTATTTAGCTTGAAGATCTAATAGAAATGTGATATAGATATTGTATATACTATTGGCGATCCAAATTAACTTTTCCCGCCATTATGTATCAGTGTTGGGACGTCACTACACTGTACGAGCTGACAATCTGTCACTGATATAATGAATTTTACGCTTTTTGAAAAGTTTAAAAACATGAAACTTGTGTTAAAGGATGTTTTAAATAGCCTGCAATCTCTAGAAAATTTCTGTGACGGGGAGAAAATAATATACAGGATGTCTCGTAAATAGGGGGACATGGCTTAACCACAGATTCCTGAGGCTAAAATAAGACGATTTAACTAAACTCAGTGTACCATTTAGCCAGAATTCTGCTTCAAAGTTCTTCGTAAAAATATTAATTTTGCTTATAATAATAGAACGCTTTATTCGATTGGATGAAATTTGGTATGACACTTCATATGATTATAAGTCATCTTTTAAGGTGATACTTGTTATTATTAGTGAACCACTAGTGTATGAAACTTAGGTGTCCCAACATTGATTAGACAGAGAGAGAAAAGTTTACTATTGAATGTATCTTTCTGAAAAAAAAATAATTTCACGTTATCGGCGTGGCCATTAAAAGGTTATGGTCTAATCAATGTTGGGACACCTACGTTTCATACACTAGTGGTTCACTAAAAATAACAAGTATCATCTTAAAAGATGAGTTATAACCATATAAACTGTCATACCAAATTTCATCCAAATCGAATAAAGCATCCGGTTATTATAAGCAAAATTAATTTTTTTTCGAAGAACTTTGAAGCAGAATTCTGGCTAAATGGTACACTTTCCGGTAGAAGCAAGTTTGGTTAAATCGTCTTATTTTAGCCTCAGGAATCTGTGGTTAAGCCATGTCCCCCTATTTAAGAGACATCCTGTATTTTGGGTATATTTTTAGTTCAAACTTTGTCCACCAGAAAGTGTTTACTTAACTTAAATCGCGAATAATCATTCCTTTCCTTTATAGTCAGGACTATTAATGTTAAATGCATGTGAAGGATTATTTATTGTCAATATATTCACTAATTTAATATACATTTCACAATTCTTTTGACCTGTTGCATGAAGCCCTCTTCCACACACACAAACTCATCGGACTGGTCCTCTAGGACGCGTTCCCCTAAGTGATATAAAGTACACATTGTCATTCCAATCACAACAATTATCACAGGTGTACATTATCATCGAATCATAGGTTTAGACCTCTCGTAGATCTCAGCCTCTCATTTGGTGTTTCTCACACCTTTTGTTTAACCACCAGCTGTATCATAGCCACCAACACATGACCTAGACATGTTGAGCTCCCAGAGTCCGACCCCCTACAGGCCCATGAGTCCAAGTCCCATTCTAAGAGCTTAGCTTACGATCGTACGTAAGTCCCAGATCTCTCACGGAACTCAGCCGCTCATTTGGTATTTCTCCACTACGCACCTTTAGAGTACCTATACGGTTCTATGAACCCAGGGTTGTCCCAGACAATTTTTCGGATAATTAGGAAAATACTACACTTTCGCGCCCACAAACAAATAATACAAATGTATATCTCACGTATACCATGCATATCAAATATACAAATAGTATACAACATATCAATAAAGCATTGGGTGATCCACACCTGAACGCTATTCCTGTGATCTTTCCCATTCATCTATATTTACAGCAAATTATTTGTCTTTTTTATTGACACTATCACACATAAATCCGCACGACTCTGTACATCCTGAAACTAAAGGCGGATTTATGCAGCCTTTTTCATTTACATTTACTTTTTAATTTAATTTTCATTTAATTCTGATTTATAATTTTTAAATGTACCTATTCATACAAAAATATATAACAAAAATAAATGAAAATGAACGCAAGCGCACATATAAAAATACGCTGACAGATAATTAACGTTATAACCCGACTTTCATTGGAATAAAATTTATTAATAAAAATATTCAACAATAGTAACAGCGAAAAAGTTATGAGTTTAGTTTTAAACGTGTTATTGCAATAAAAAACCGTAAAAAGAAACGATATCGGAGACACATAATGACAACCAGCTGATCAACTCAAATTCTCGTCCCTGTCATGTCGTACACGCATTTATTAGATAAAAGTTGGCCATCTTTAAAAATAAATGAGAATGAGAGATAAATGAAAACGTAAATGAAAATGGTGTATGCATGGCTACACTCTAAGAAATTTTTAACCAATTTTAACACTAAAATTGGTTCCAGGAGGTCCACCAGATTAGGTGTAATTTTAACAAACTGTCTGTTTGGTTAAAAAGTACACTGGAAATTGGTTTAAAATTTAACACAAAATTTCTGGTTAAAAATAATACTGCATGTTAAAATTTACACTGAAAATAGTATTTTAACTAAATGTACGAGTTAATTATCTTATTTTTTCTACACTAAATAGTGTTACCATTTACACATATATGGGTAAATTTTAACACAATGAAGTGTTAAGTTTGGATATCAATAACACCACTCGGTGTAACCATTTACTCGTATTTAAGTAAATTTTAACAAGATATGTGTTAAATAAGGTAAATAAAATTCATTGAAATATAATTTGTATAATTTTATTATATAAAAAAAAATATTACATTTTGACTGTCAGTGCTGTACAAAAATATGTTTAGGTACAATATAATTACCATCGGAACATGAGAGGATTTCGTATGGTTCTTTGTAAAAACAGGTATTCAAAAATATTAGTTCTATTCCAGATACATTAAATTCTGCAATTTTAAATGCCTGTAGAGTTTCATCAAAATATAATGTATTGCAAGATTTTGTAACAAACATGACAGTGTTTTCTATGGTAATAATGTCTATTATTTGGTGAAATATTGGTAAAGACTCAACAATTTCTGGTACGAGGAAGTAACCTGGTTTGTACAAAAAATCATAGGAAATACATTTAGCACTATTAATTTTAATGGCATATCGATATTTAAAGTAATGATACTTTTGTAACAAATGTGGTCTGTGATGTAGGTATATCTCAAAGTTTAGTTGCACAATACACTACTGTTGCCCGTCTCGCTGCGTGTATTAAACTGGAATAAAATTGTATCTTCAGGTAAGAACGGAATAAAATATACACCATTTGGTGTTATTTTACATTTAACAAAATATAGTGTAATTCCAACACCATATTGTGCAAATATACCCTAAAGTAGAGTATAACTAACTCAAAAATTTGTTTATGATTCAAAGTAACCATATTTTTGAGTAATATGTCTCATTTACTCTATATGTGGTTACAATTTTAAAAATTATTTTAATTAACACGGACAAAATTTAACCAAACCGTATTTTTAACACGGACGAAAAATGTACTTATTTTTGTGTTAAAATTAACACCAAATTACTTAACCAACCAATTTGGTTATTTTACACGGACAATATTTCTTAGAGTGTACATTGGTTTACATACATTTATCTTTTAAATGAAAATTAAATTAAATGTAAATGAAAATGGCTGCATAAATCCGCCTTTACAGCAAATTATTTCTCTTTTTTATTGACACTATCACAAATAAATCCGCACGACTCTGTACATCCTGAAACTAACCCTCCAAGGGCCAAGGAATATTATTGTGTTTAAGAATATTTGACTGTTTTTACAGTGGATTTCTTAACGTTGATTTTATTATAATTGTTTATTTTGCAAAAGGGCTGTTGCAAGAATTCTTCTAAGTACTAAATTTTAAAAGATATTGTTCTTTAAAGAGCCTCAAATATGAAAATGTCGCGAAATATCCATTAGATACTTTACAATTAAATATTGAAATTTGTGTAATATTTTGAAAGTCAAGTGATCTGAAACAGAATGCGACGTCAGAGTACATACAATTTAACATTCGACAAACTGTCGCCTACTTTTATTTATATAAATAACGTAAACTGTTTACCTGTTGGCTATTAATGACGTGCTGTATGTACTCCGACGTCACAGGAGTGGGGGGTTGTTTTTTTTGTGATTATTTCTGGTGCCATTATTTTTATTTAATTATTTACGAAAATAATAATAAATTATTATTATTTTTATTATTACAATGAAAAATAGTGCGTGGACTTTTATTTAAAATACTTTAAAAAAAATGTGAAACAGAAAATATTGGTGCAACCGGCCGTCAGTTTATAAATATATTGTATTATTAATTTCTTTGAATACGGACCTGCGTCCGTTGTATTCTCTTAGGAACAAACAAATTTTGCAACGTGTTCTTTGCGGGCTGTTGATGTGTACATTGACTCCAATGTAAATTAGCGGTATATCAGTAGATACACAGTGCTAAAACAAAGGATTATAATTAAATGATTGTGATGTCACGCAGGTACTCCGTCACAGATATGAAGACACACAGAATACATTACGTTTTTTTCTCTGAAAATTAGATTTTTATACCTCAAATATTGCTTGTCATCATTTCTCGTAATTATTTTCCATTATTGCAAAATATTTCATAATTACAAAAATGAAATACATATATGTTTAATGTATATTTTCTAATATCACTTTATGCTGTAACCGCTAAATTTTATTTGTACATTCAACCTAAACGATATTATTGTCGTGTCATACATAATTTAGTACATATAGCTAACAATTTTCCTGTTATTGTTACCCATTTATTTCGAAATCCATAATTGCTACCTACACAAATAAAATAAATTGATATGAATTTTAACGTCGCATGCCAAAAATTTAACCTTTATTTAATATGTAAATTTAAAAACTGTCACAAATATTACATTATAAAGAAACTAACAAATGAGTAAACAACTTTATTTTGACAGCTAAAAAAAGAAAAATCCCTTAACCTTAACAATAATTTTTTAAAAACTATATACGTATTTCGAGAATTACGTTGTCGTCGTCAGTAGAAACTACAAAATAAAGACAGAGTAGTTAAGATTACCCAGCATGTAAACCATGCCAGAGGTCAAAACTGCTCTGAGGTGAGGAATAAGGGAGAAAACTCGGATTATATATAGAGAGGAGTCATAGGTGAGTAGATACCAAATTGGGTAACATTAAACGAAGTAAATGTCTTATATTAGCCTACATAATTTAGAATTTAGGATGGGACCTAGGCCCGCGTTTATCACTTCATCTTTAAAGTTACGTATTATCAAACTCTCATGTGCGTCTAAATATCTATTACTATCAACATGTTTAATAATTATTGTATATTAGAATTGTCAATTTTATGATAGTTAATAAACATATGTTGTGCTACGCTAGATTAATTTCTAAATGATAGAAATGTTCTTTAAACCGAGTATTAATTTGTCTTGTAAACTTTATTACAATCTTTACACTCAATTTTACAAACTCCGTATTTTTTATTATTATCTATTTTATCTTTAGGGTTACCTAATAATGATTTAAGAGTGTTATTTGATTTATAAGTTACCGTTATATTTGATTTTTAAATATTTTGTTTAAACTTTTGGTAGCATTATTATATGGTAATGTTATATATTTGTTATTATGTATTGTTTTTATTATTAGTTGGCGTTGTGAAATCGAATACGGATTTATAATTTATCTTTAAGACTCCATTTTAGTTTCTTTTTTTTTGACAAGATCAATAATTTAATTGTTGATACCAATCAATAATTGAATACACCATGTCACACTATAATAATAGAATTACTAATTATAGCAAAGTAAAAGTTCCAATAAAAGTGCAAAATTTCTTATTTACATATGTGAGTGACGTATGTATATACCTTGAAAAGACGTCAGTATTTAAATATAAATATACTAATTTATGATTCATAATAGTTGACAATTCTGTGAGATAATATTTTTCTCGTTAGCAACACACCTTTAACAACAACCAAAATGTAATCATTCCACAAAGTTAAAACAGTTGCCAGCCTGCTGCAGATTTGCAAACAAACAAAATTAAAACAAAACATATCTTAACAAACAATAAGCAGTGTGCGACCTTGTGCTCATATATGCTCTACTAATGTCCACTTCTTACGTTCACTTCCGGTCAAAATGAGGGTCCAGTTGGATTCCGTCACGCGAAGAAATTCAGAGAAGGAAAAAAAAATGGAACGTCATCAAAAAGAAATCTAATCATAATACAAGAATTCTTTTAAGAATATATTGTCACTTTCAGAAGTGGATATTTTATATTTACATATCATGCATATTTTACAATCAAATATTTTTCTAAACATTGAAAGGAGCTTTCAGAACGCATATTTAATAAATAAAACAATATTTTCTCTTAACCAATAGTAAAAGATAATTTCTGTATTATCAAAATTGAAAGAGAAGTACACCATTTTGGCTCTAGAGACAAAATGTAGACATTTTTTTTTCCATAGGGGAGATTTCATTATTTTGATAAGTATGATTACATTAATGCTTTATTATAGAAATCTCTGGATTTCGAGGGTACAGACTGGTTTATGATGAATTTAATTTACAATGGGGTCATTTCAAAAAAAATAATTGTCGATTTTTTTTATAAAATCATGAAATCCATCTCATTTAATAAATATAGTAATAGAAAATAATTTGAAATATGCTACTTTTCATTCATAAATTTGCTAATAAACTTTCGCGGTTTTAAACACGGACTAAATTTGTGACGACACAAATTCATACTCACACAAAGACAATTCACTCTCACACACACACGCTTCACAACATGAAACAGTAACCTAACCTAAAATGTGACAGCTGACAGCAAAATATACAAGAGAGAAGATTATTATTACTTTCTATTTCTTTAAAAGTACTAGTACAGTATAAATTATGTAAATAAACCATTTATTTAAATAAATACCAAACCAAATAATCATAGTTCTAAATTAAACCGGTAGAGCTCGACTGTCGTATCCGTGAATATGTGTCGTCAACCGTTGAAATATTTGAAATTAAACGCAACTTTTAAAAAATCATATCTCTGAATCTAAAGACTTATAAGATGAAAAACATACACATAAATGTTTAATTTGACCTATTTTTTCAAGAAAAAAATAAATCAGAAAATGTGAAATGACCCCATTTATAATTTAGATTTTAAAATATAATCTCACTTAAAACGCATACGATAGTTTATGAATGATTTACAAATTTAGAAATTTGAAATTTAGATCATAAAAGAGAACTATTATATTTGGCGGTAAGGTATTACTTTGTTTCATCCGTCAGCTGTCATTTCTGTTTGTGAATTGTTGACATTTTGAAGATGGTTTCACAGGAACAAATTGATATTTTGTTTTTTGTCAATAAGCAGTATTCGCGAACATCGTAATTTGTACGACAAAGTAAATGAATTGTACAAAAATAAAAACGTTTGCGAAATTTCAATGCAATGAGAGATGATAGCAAGGAATTAAATACATGCACACTGGTACGAGTATACTTGAAGAATTGTTCATAATCTTGTTATTTCACTTTCAGAAACAAACTATGATACTGCCTGTTGATAAAACGATGTATTTATAGGCTTAACCACGGCCTAACAGACCGCATACGTTTTTTAAATTTGTATTTGTTTTATTTCTTTATTATACAAATCAACAATAGTAAAAACATTACTGATATTAAAAAACCATCTTGTTCATAAGCGTCTAACAAAATCATTACTATGAAAATAAAATTAACTGATAACTGGTGAAACGTCAAATGACAAGCAGTGAAAATTCACACGATAGATACTGATTGTAGAGATGCACTCGATTTCGAGCTTTGGCCCGGCCCGGCCCAAAGCCCTCCTCGATTTCGAGTCGATCATCGAGCCGGGCCGAAGATATTTTTTATCGGCCCGAAAAATCTTATAGTTCAATCAAATGCACAGTTTCTTTAATCTGGATGAAGTTAAAAAGTATCAAAATGATTTAATAACAACACACTTCACATATTAATAAATAAAAATGTATTATTTTACTTCAAGAATTCAAGGTTATTCATTAAAGCATAATAATTATATTGTGATGTTGCTATTATTATTGTTATTACTCGTATACATAAATAAAAGTGATTTTTGTTCCTACCATAATGATTTCTTGTCCTATTTTTGAGCAGAAATAAAGTTAGATAAAAAATCCTTATGTAAATTAAAATTATATTTTTTTATATAAGATTTGTGAAAAAGTTGTTTAAATTTTTTGGTGTTAAATACTCGTAGGTCTGTAATTTTTACAACAAACTTACACTAGAAGGGTCTCTTTTTTAACTACTTTTCGAGCCGGGCTAGCTAATTTTTTTGTCGAGTCGATCTTCGAATCGGGCCGGTAATTTTTATTTTCAGGTCGAGTCGATCCAAACCTCAAAGCCCGGCCCGGTCCGGCCCGAATGCATCTCTGACTGATTGATCAGATTCAGAATTTCAAAATCGAACATAAACCAGAAAGAAAATTGTTAATTCTAAATCAAAATTTCTAAATTAAACTTATAAATTAAATTCATCATAAACCAGCTCTTAACAAGTTCAAATATTTCGCAGCAGCAGCATTAACTATTTCTTTATTCTTGTAAAAATGAATTCCAAATTTCATTGTATTAAAGTACTGCATTGAATGTTTATGTTTAATGATAAAAAGTGGTCTTGAATGTAGGTTTGGGATTTTCAAATTACGTTAAATCAAATTAAAAGTAATGGTTTTAATCAGTATATTACTGCAACATTCATCTTACCTCATTGAAATCAATTGGAAACAATTGCGAACAATTTACGAGTTTGCCTGACGTCCTTATACTTATTACTTATATTGACCTAAATTTTGCAGATTGTGATTTAATTACTTGATCAAATATCTTATGGTAAAACATTACAATTCTTAAAAATCGTTGTTTTCCTGTTCATTAATTTCTTTTTCTAGTCCTATATTTAAAATGTGACTTAACGTACTGGTTTCTGTTTCTATGGCGCTAAGCATCTTAATCACAATTTGACAAGCCGTGCAAATCGTAATTTTTACAGCAATTTAAGGAAACAATTCTTGGGGATGTCGGTCCAGGAATTAAATAAATTTAATTTTTCTTTTTCATCGACGTTTCGGTATTTTATTTATACCTTAATCATGTATTTTCTTTGAATCATGATTAAGGTTTAAATAAAATACCGAAACATCAATGAAAAAAAAAATTAAATTTATTTAATTCCTGGACCGACCTCTCCAAGAAATTGTTTCCGTTTTCATTACTGTTTGGTTTATTCGCAATCATATTTATTTACAACATATATAATATGTATTTTAATTTTTGAAAACTTACAGTTATCTGATGAGAGCATACAGATCAGGGTTGAAAATATACATACACAAGTCGCGTAATAGATAATAGATATTAATATTATTAATATTTTTTTTTAAGACTGTAATAAACAATAAATTAACTAGAGAGTGCACATGTGTACAAGTTACGAATTAATATTAATAGTTGCAAGTGTGTCGAATGCAAGTGTGTGCAAGAATTAGCTCCAAGTGTGCAAGTTATCTCAGTAGTTGTAATAGTTCGTTAAACAAATAGTATGTTTAATACACAACTCAACAAATAATGAAAATGACACAAGGATTGGAATTGTTCAAATATAGAAGAAACACTGTGCAAAGTTTGCATAGTAATAAAAAATATATTAAAAATGATCAAAAATGAAGTACACAAAATGAAATTGATTGTACAATAGGTGCGTTCGGTAAATCATATGGAGTTGGAGTATTTACGGAGCGGTGTTGGAATGGAGTGGGAGTAGAGCTGGAGTTGGAGTAGATCGAGGGAACAAGGTACACTCCTTTGTTTGTGATTAACCGAACGAGTAGAGTTAAAATTTTGGTGCACGAATATAATAACCTCCTTTTTTGACAATCTGATATAATGCACTGCTAAAAAAAATTAATAATGAACCATATAGAAGTTATTCAGTTTGGTATTATTCTTTAATGATTCTGAAGAAAGTATATATTAGAAATAGTACCTACAGAATTCTTACCGTTCCGACATACTGAGCCTTGTTATATTACAAAACAATATTATAAATATAAAATAATTGTATATAATAAAATATTTCAACATAAAAATACAAAATGATCTGACAGATGTCAAATAAAACAAAAAAAAACTCCATGTATGCTTGCATATCGAGGTTGGACTTATGGAGTTAACACTTTTCACTCCACTTGACTCCATTCTGCATTTGCCGAACGCTCTATTTTAAGACGCTTCTCAGTCCATGTAATTACCGAACGGTGCTAGGAGTGTACAGAGTGAAAAGAGTGAACAGAACTCATTTGCCGAACGCACCTAATGTTGCCGGTGATAAAAATTGATGTATATATATGTGTACCATATAAGTATGTACCATATTTAATTAATAAAATATGATTTCATAAAAGTGGGTTTTTAGATGGGTTTTTTTGGGTCGGGCGAAATTACAACCCTAATACAGATCATATTAGTCATGTATGACATGTCTTAAGGAAAATTTTGAATCTTTTATTAGGAAATGCATTTATCTTATTAACATGACTAATTCTTCAATTGTAACTGTATATTTAAGAAACGGTACTCTTCTAACAAAACCGTACAAATGAGAACTTTCTAAACAGTTTTATTATTTTATTGTATTGATTTCTACAGATTTCTATTTCACATTTTTCAATAGAGTAAATCCACAATATTCTTTTACGAAAATGATATGTTAAAAGTACATTATAAAAGTCTGCATTTCATTATGTTGTATGTATGTAATATTCTTGAATGTAATTGCGTATACATTTTTATCGCGAGTGTCTGAAGATTTTTTTCTGAAAATGGTGCAATAATCTCAAGCTGTTTTCATAGTTAATTATATTGACCTTGATATACGTCACGCGTGGAAAGTCTCAATGGAAGTATTTTTATTACTTGCTATTATGTAAAATATTTATTGCAAATAAAAAGTTATGAAAAGGAAATATACTACCCGGAAATATAAATGTAGCAAGATTTAAAAGGATTGTTTGCTTTATGAATCATTTCTCATTTAGCTTTCAAGGTCATGGTGTGCTACAAATCACACTCCATAAAACTATCATTTAATGAACAATGATTAAATTATATGCTACAGTTCAATACTTATCAGTATCATTAAACACGATGGCGATATGGTAAATTATAAATTTCCTGCATTATTTTTCAGCTGATTTGATATCTAATAGGTAGTTAAAATGTTTTTTATATAAAAAATATATAATAGTAAAAGAGTAATTTTATGTTTTATAATTATTGACTGCGTGTAGTATGTAGTTGTGTATTTGTGAAGTATAATTATTTGTAAAAAAAAATACAGGCATTGAAAAATCAATATCTAATTATGAAACTATTAATGGCAGTAATTTCCGTAAGCAAAAATTTATTTTCTTATGGGTAATACGAAGACTAATCTAATGTTATGATCTCAAATACGGAAAATTGCTAAAAATACTTGCAATTATAATCAGACAGTTAATTTAAAAAGCAAATATAATAAACCAATGTTTAAAATTATTTATTCAAAACTACGCAGTAGAATGTGAAAAATTTCCTGTACGCAGGTTGTCAATCTGTCAATAAATGGTTGACTTCTATACTGTATTCCAGTTAGGAATGGATTTGGTGGAGCATTGGAGCCATCACATAAAATTTATGAATTAAATTATTAAAAAAATCTGTTGTGACCAGCACTATACCTCCCGCCAGTACTACTAATAAATGTAACTGGCGAAATTTACAATAAAGTAAAAATATACTTTTCTTGTGAAACAAAATCGAATGTTATTATTTTTTTAACTTTTAACAATTGAAATACATACCTACATATTTCTTGATAATATAACTATAACTATTGTTTTATTGACTATTACTATTTTCTTTTTAAAACGTTACCATTATTAATTTGAAATGGTAGGTTTTATGACAGTGACATTTATCTGTCAGTTACATACATTTGAAATCTCAACCGTGTAACTAAGGAATTGTGTTTATCATTAATACGTAGACTCCGGGATTTATAAAATATTTATCTATAAAATATATAGAAAAAGTATGAATGCATGCCTGTAGAATATGTAATAATCTTTAATTTTTATATAACCTAAATCGCGAAAAAAATACATTTAAAGGTAGTTTTCGAAGAAAAACTATTTTGAGCTTCAAGTAAAGTGCCATTTCGGGTTACTTGATTTACACCAAAATCTAATGGTTTCTTTCCATCTTAGAATAAGGTCCATACACACACACACACACATCATCGTGAAAATGTTAAAATTAGATTCTAGGGGCCTTAAAAAGTGGTCACTTACTAAAATCTCGATTTGCGATTTTTACCAAGGATAGCAGAAGGTAAAAATCAGAACTCATAACACAACAATAATAATACATCCTTTTAGTTTATGTTCTGCATATTTATTAAAATTATAGCAACAAGTAACCAAGGTAACATATTACGACATATTAATATGGGAAGCTATGTGATTGCGATTATTATTCTTGGTTTTAAAAATCTCTATGGCTTATCTAATCTAAAGGCGTTTCTGGTTTCTTCGAATTTGATTTGGTGGAATTCCTCCAGGGCATGCAACTGATTAAAAAATTAATCCAATAGACATTCATTTGACAACTGTAAATCCAATTTTTACCTCTCGCTAAGAGAGGTATTAGATTCATGCTAAAATTCGTATGTTCAGATTTTATTGAGTAAGCACGATTTAAGGTTCCTAGAATCCGATTATAACATTTTTAAAATGATGTCTGTGTGTGTGTGTGGATGTGTGTATGTGTGTATGCGTGTTTGTATGTCTGGATGTTGTAGACACGATACCTCAAAAACTATAAGACTTAAAAAATATTTAACTGCAGTTTCCTCAATCTGATATTCCTGGGAAGATCTGAAAAGGTTTTGGTAACAATTGAACAACCGGAAGTAGTAGTTTCTTAGAAAATATCTTCTAAATATAATTTTTTGGAAATTTTTGTTATTACAAATATTGAAGACAGAACAAAATTCTTTATCTATTACACTTAAAATTTTTATTATATCTTGTATAGATTTAGAGATAAAGACACTATAATATATAGCAGATTCTAATCGCAGAGGCTAAGGCACTAAGGAAACGACTTGACAAATTCATATGTTTATAACATAGTTTGAAAATGACATATGTCAGTGTTAAAAATCAACAGTTTTAGTGGCTTTCTGATAGCTTTTTCTGGGAAGTATATTTAATCTTTCTTATTATTTTATTAATGAAATATTTGAAATTATAGGTAAAATGCATATATCCATCAGAAATACCGCCAATCTGGTTAATGAATTGACATATAGGAACTTCCTCGTACAATGAAAAATAGATATTATATATACAGGGTGTCCCATTTAAGGTACGAATGCATTGGTATCTCGAGAACCGTAAAAGCTACGATATTGGTTAAATTAGACAAAAGTTGCCCCATTAGGAGTCTATTTTAATGGTGTTTTGTTATTTGCGAAAAAATGCATAGGTCACTAGATATAGGTGAAAATGTAAATTTAGCGATTTTCTTTTTTTGCTTATAACTTTGTTATATGAAATAGTACGAGATTCTGGTTTGCACTTTCTTAAGGCACTTTTGTATGGTGAATTTGCAGAAGTACTCAAAATTTTTTTATATCTAACCATTTACGAGTTACTGGTAGCAACTTTTATTTTTCATATGGAGGTTATATTAAGCTATGGCATTTTTAAATAGAGATTTTTTTTTAGCTTTATAATGATATAAAACAATAATAATTTATTTTTATAATTAACAGAAAAATTAACAAAAATTGTAATTTATACTAAAATTAAATTGAAAAAAGTAAATCGAAGGCTGCTATGGAAACAACGAACAACGAAAAAGTGCAACAATTGAATTTCTGAATTTTACTTGACAATAGTAGATTATTACGAGTAAAAAACGAACTTTGACAACGAATGTAACAACTCAACATATCATATTTTTCCCAACGAGAAAAATTCATTTTTATTACTCGTAATAATCTACTATTGTCAAGTAAAATTCAGAAATTCAATTGTTGCACTTTTTTGTTGCTTGTTGTTTCCAAAGCAGCCTTCGATTTACTTTTTTCAATTTAATTTTAGTATAAATAACAATTTTTATTATTTTTTCTGTTAATTATAAAAATAATTTATTATTGTTTTATATCATTGTAAAGCTAAAAAGAATCTCTATTTAAAAATGCCATAGCTTAATATGACCTCCATATGAAAAATAAAAGTTGCTATCAGTAACTCGTAAATAGTTAGATATAAAAAAAATTTGAGTACTTCTGCAAATTCACCATACAAAAGTGCCTTAAGAAAGTGCAAACCAGAATCTCGTATTATTTCATATAACAAAGTTATAAGCAAAAAAAGAAAATCGCGAAATTTACATTTTCACCTGTATCTAGTGACCTATGCATTTTTTCGCAAATAACAAAACACCATTAAAATAGCCTCCTAATAGGGCAACTTTTGTCTAACTTAACCAACCTCGTAGCTTTTACGGTTCTCGAGATACCAATGCATTCGTACCTTAAATGGGACACCCTGTATATATAGAATTATATGTGTGCAGAAGACATGTTAAATATAATAAAAAACAATATTTGGTTAAAGTTCTGTAATTTTTTGTTATAAATCGACGGTTCGATAGAGAAGTACAATACAATACTTATATAGCCTTATATGGAAATGGCGAGAGGTCTTGTGCTGGCCACAACAGATTTTTTAAATATATATCAACGTACTTTATTGGTTAACTGTGTTAACCATTTGTTAAAAATTAACCACTGAATTACAGAATAGGCTAAATCCCTGATGACTGAAGAGGGATGACATCTCTTGTCTAAACATTTATGTCGAACAAAATCTTCATGATCTTCTTACGAGGAATTCTACCAATCTTGCCCGTGACTTTTTTACATAAGGAAGCGAAGCATACATTGCGTTTCTTTCATTAGCATTGTTCGTTAGTTTTATCGGTTTCAGATATCTTCCGATTGAAGAAATAGAAAATCCATTCTTCATAAAAATATTTTATTTGAATACAACGAGTAATCCATTATACAACGATTTCATGCAATTGCAGCGTTGCCAACCTCGTGATAATTGTTGTACATTAAGATAATTTTGGTGTACGATGTAGAATAGTAAATTTGTACATAAAATGACAAAAATATGTGCAAGAAGAACGAACTAAAAATTGCGATGAATAAATTTCAGATAAAACACAATTTTTGAGTGTTCTTTACAATAATTTCATTGTCTGAGAGTAGCATCATCATCGTTGAATATCAGACTGATAGTTAATTAAACATAACCTATAAAAATAAATATTCCTTTCATTTTCACAATTTTTTGATTTCAAATAAAATTTAATATGCACCTCGGCAGTTCCTTTTTATCACTCATATGGTTTATTTTCATCGGCCTTAAGGGCCTTGGCAAATAAATTCCACATTCGTGGTAAAAAAATTGTCAGAATGACAAATATCTGAAGCTCTTCTCATAAGGCATTTAATAGTGTCATATTTCTGAGAAAGATGCTGATGTGATTTGGCATTAAAATATTGATCTGTGTGCGTATTTGTTGTTCATTATATTCCTTGTTTCATAGAATGTAATTGATATTTATTTTTGTTTTTATTTTATAGAAACAATAAATCACAAATAATAATAGGTTTTACAGATAATCAACGTAATGATCTATTATTATCTATTTAATCTAATTTAAATAACAGTATCGTGTGATTCTATAATTTCCTCCGCCTACAATTGGTAATTATCTGTAATTGCGATGAAGATATGTAATATAATATGTTAATGTTACTTTTTTCCAAAGAATAGTATGAATCATTCAGTCATATGAGGACATATAGAATTTTTTTGCAATTGAATTGAATAGGTTTCAGTATCAGATTAAAAATACTAGTGACATATGAACTCATAGCCGTAACATGGAAAAAATATGTTCGGGTATTTGTTTATCAGCAGAGTTGATGTTTATTTTAGATACAGGATATAATGATTTGTTATACGATGTGGTTTTTGCGTAATTTCCCAAACATATAAGGAATTATATTTTTGGCTTTATAGTTTATATTAGCTCATACTATAAATAAGGAAAAATACAATTAAACCACAATCCACAATAATTGATAAAAAAAACCAGTGTGAGCATTAGGTATTTCAAATTAATGTTTTTTTGTATTTGTATTGGGGTAATGTAATATTATTACAGTCTTCGTAAACGTTGAAGTATTGCTTTTCAGGTTTCGATTATGTACGAGTATATTTTCAGAGAGTAATGTTTGTGAGATGGTGCTAATGCCATACTCATGGTGGGTGTGATGCCCAATTGGTTGTGAAATGGTGCTGATGCCATACCCAGAGAAGTTGTGAGGCCTTAATGTTTACGTAAGCCCCTAGGTTCAATAGACACTTACAAAATTGCAATTTCCACGAGCGCCTCTAACGGCAAAGCATAGAAATCAAGGTTGCTATGGTTAGCCATCGTTTTAGTTGAATAATCGAATGATCTTCAATATTATCAAACAAAAAAGTTGCCCCAGACACATCTTCTGGTTTTAAATTCATTTTTATTAAACACAACGTACAAATCACAATAAAGAATTAGGTTTAACACTGAATAACAGATGCGAACACAATGACAGATAGGAACATGGAACGGGACGTAAGACAACGAGAGGAGGTTTGTTTGGATGCATGATCTTCTATCTCTCTCTTGCAGTGACGTCAATTTTGTAAGTGTCTATTATCAATTTGATTTTACCTCCCGCTAACCTAGGTAAGGAAGGCATAGGGATCGTGCTAAAAATCTCATATAGAGATTTTAGTGAATAAGCACGTTTTAATGTCCCCATAATCCGATTTTAACGTTTTTACAATGATATATTTGGGTGTGTGTGTGTGTGTCTGTATGGATCGTATGGACACGATTACTCAAATTATATTAATCAGAAAATTTTATATAGGTACCCATTCTACTAACGTAGAAAGAGCTCATTTGGTTTTAGTATATATCGGATAACCGGAAGTATCACTTATACAAGCTTTTGAAAGTTTTTTTGTGAAAAATGCATTAAATAGAATTTTTCAGCAACTTTTACTAATAAAAATTGAATATAATGGTACAATCTTCAATTCTACGATTTAGTAGATAATTTTAAATAACTTTAAATATAAAATTATAAAATAATTTATTTTTGTACATCATCATGCCTATGCGTGAAACAAAAACATAATATTTTAATAACGATTTTGAAATATTTAAACAAATGTCACTGTCAGGAAGCAATTACATTGAAATTAATAATGAAACCGTGTTAAGGAGATTGTTTTGATTCTAATGAAATTAAGGTTTATAAAAATAATATATTTTCCATCATACATAAATATTAGATGTACAGGATGATCCGATTTAAGTTTGTTATGTTTGCAGCACTATAAATCAAACAGCTATCAATAAGCACATATTATCAAAGAGTTAAATATTAGTTTACAACTACACATTAACGGAATGGATCATGTAAAGCAATAGGTATATGCAAAGGAACTTAAAATAGTTTACAGGATTAGTAAACATGTGGGTTTGTATTTAAATTAATAAAAATGAAATAGCGGGAGGTATTATTTTGTCCACATCAGATTTTTTTATGTTTATTGAATTAATTACTGTCTTGAAGTGTGAGGTAACAATAATTAAAGACCACAATAATTAGTATGCAAGCAATTATTATGAATTGATCAGTATTGATTTGAACACGAAGGAGTTCAGATCATTGGTGAGTGTTTTCTGCATTGCAGAGTCGTTCGGTAACACTATGGTAAAGTGGTAAAGTACTCTTTATTATTTCGCCCTAGCCTTGTGCTTACTTAAGTAAATAGTTATTTATGTATCAAGCTACTGAAGTTCTACTTTTTATCACGAATATGGAATTTAGTTGCCGAGGCCGGAAGGCCGAGGAAAATAAACCATATGAGTGATAAAATGGGACTTTAATGCGACAATAATTATTATGAAGTTGGCAACATTGTATTTGCTTGAAATCGTCGTATAATGGTTTACTTGAGTGTCAATTTCTGAAGTTTTATTTCTTATTTTTATGCACTTTAGTGACAAATTCAAATAAAATATTTTCTTCTTCTGGAATTACGGACAAAAATGAAAACTAAGCTGATTTGCAGATGTTTCAAATTTTAGAGGAATTTAATACAAGTTTACATTGTTAATAATTCGTGAACCGCTCATCGGAGCAAAAATCGTTTAACATGGCATGGAGGAGAATTCCAATCTGAATTAAAATTTTCAAACCCCGGTATCTTTAACCGGGTCAGAGTGGTTGATAAATTTGTGGGAAAGCGTTGACAAAAATTATTTAAAATTATCGATAATTTACTTCTTTTGATGCTACGACGAATGTAAACTGTTATAAAAAACAAAATCTATTAGACTATGTATTAAAAACTTAATATTGTGTATATTTTGAGTGATTAATTTTTTTTTCATAAATTGTTCTGGTTACCTTTTTTTGAACATCTCTTTGATAGTTCATCCTAGGTAAAAAATGCAAGAACCCTTTCTGTACATAAAGTTACGACCTATAATTTTGTATTCTTGTAAAATTTTGATATGGACCACTGTTTTCGAGATAATAGCAAAAAACTCATTTTTTGCACCTTTGATCCAAGATGGCGGCTCACGCCGAGCCTCCCTGAGATCACAAATTTGAATTTTTCATCCCCGTCACGACCCAAACAAGATATGTTAAAATCGTTTTTTCCCCACCTTTTGTAAGGCAAAGGTCTTTTTTGGTCTCCATTGACTGGACTACAATAAAATGATTCATAGATATTAAATTTCATTATACAGGGCAATGATTTATAACGAAACTATATTTTAAATATGTATAGTTTGTTGGGGAGGTATTTTCATCTTTAGTTAAATTTTCCGTTAACTTAACTGTCACTTAAAACTTAAAACACGTCTCAATTTTTTTCAGGCATGATTTTTCGATATATTTACAGTTTAACTGAAATGAAAATACCAGGCGTTAGGTATAGTTCATCTAGGGATCATTTTCCGAAGACTCGTTATCGTTTTATTATGGGTGTACAATGGACCTATTAAATTTTTATGACTCTGTGACGTCATTTTAGATGTGCCATCTAGCGATTTTTTTCTGAATCGCTAGGTAGGTGACACCATGTTGCCAAATAACGAAAGATAAATCAAATAAATTTATACTTGTTAAAAATTATGAAGAAAATGACAAAAAATATATGTGTTTCAAACAGAAATATATCTAATAAAAAAAAACATATATGTTATGTAAAATGTATGTTTAATTAGAGATTATAATATCAGATCTTTAAAAAAAATCATTTGACAACTATGCTATTTACTGTCACTTTTCGATTGTTCTGGTATACGGAACAAAACAATTTTTATCATAAAAAGCAAAGCATAATAAGTTCTCAAGTTTGAAGTACAGATATGCAGGAACATATAAGAACAAGAAAATAATTTCGTAAATATTGTACAGTATGTAATACATACATCATCACAATTGTTGGCGTACCACATATTCCCTAAGGATCTGAATAAGACAAAGCATTGGGGTAACGAATTGAAAATTGATACAGAATTATTGAAAAAAACTTTATAAATATCTTATGTGGTTTTGCACATTTCTTTTGACTACGATAACAGCTGGCTTTAACGCACACAACTGTATCGCTTTCTTCTAATATTTTGATATCGTGTATATAACCTTCTTTAGCTTATATCTTCTTTTTTGATTTCCATTTGTTCTTCCTCTCTTTTTGAAGTATTCATCGCAAGTACTATACCTAAATTGAGTCAGTTTTATTAAATTTATTGTACATGTATTTGCTGCCATTTTTTAAATTCAAATGTTTTTACACTTTGTCACCCACCTGCGCTAAAATTCAACTGCGCACTATGCACATCTCACTTTTATTAATATCTCTCTCTTTTAATTTAATAGGTCCATAGCTAAAACCGCAATGCCAAAATATTTCGGTCCGTACAGTTGACCAGTTCAGTATTTGCAATGCTGGTATATTCGACTGTAGACCAAGACTCTACAACATCCCTGGTAATCGGTTTAGAAAAAAGATTTTTAAATAATAGTTAATTTTCAAATTTTATTAATTAAAAAATAAAACTTTTGTACCTTATGTTTGAAAAAAAATGTAGACATTAATTTTATTGCATAAAGACGTATGACTTATGGTGAACACTTTTCCGGGAAAAGTATGTAAATTTATCTAAAAAAAGACTAATGCAAATTAAAATTCTAATGTTTCTATTTATCATAAAATGAAAAAATAACGATATTACTTATTCCAATGTCAACTGCGCTATAAAAGAAATTATGTAGTTTTATGCTAAAAACAGATGTGTCACCATTTCAAATATTACAGTTTTACAAATTTAAAATTTGTCGATTTCAGAAAGGCTTTAGCAGAAGGCTTGATGGTATGTAGCAATAATTTGGAATAGGTACATACATATTTTAAAAAAATATTTAAATAAAAATAAATGAGTGTGTCAAACAGTGTAGTTTTTGTTTTTCGGTTTTTATTACTTTTTTGCGTTTGTATTTCATTTACGGAAAATAGAATTAGGGAATTCTAAAGCTAAACAACAATTAACACGTTAATTTTGTTCAGCACGTCAAAGACAGAAACAAATAGTAAATTATCTTCCTCACGCTAACACATTTAGCAATTTAGCACAGCTAACAATATTACGTTTGTGTGTGTGTACAGCGTGTCAGTTGAACTGAACATGCGAAACGTGTTATTTATTTATCTACTTCTGCGACTGAATGAATGTATTTTTGCCTTAGTCCGGTTTTACAACCGATAACTATAACTAGAAAATTGTTTTTCTCTCTGACATTGAATACGTTATGTAGGAGGCCGGTTCACAATAAGTTGTTTTCTGAAAAAGGGTCATTTTATCTTGTAAACAAAAAAATTATCTAAAAGTGTTAAGTGCATTTTTATCATTTAAACACAGCTCTTTCTGTTTACAACTTAAAGTAGCCTGTTATCTTCGTTAAAAGTAGGGATATACATTATTTATTATATGGAAATATTTGGATCTGAAACGTGCAATTTTATAAGATTTAAAATTATGGTTTCTTTAGTAATGAACTAAAGTGGCTTCCGTGAAATCCGTGAAATCAACGTGACTTACAAGGAAATAATATTTCTAGGTATTAAATTAATATGCTTACTAAAGCATAGTTAAATTACATGAATATTCAACAAAACATTGCATCAGAATTAGGCATAATTCACTTTTTTTGCAATTCAAAATAATTTTCAATATATAATCAATTATTATTCTTACATTTTATTTAGATTTCACCGGTTATCGTATTTTAACGCAAACGCGACCTTAGCTTGATGTGTGGAAACTTTGGTCAAAATATAAATACCGGGAGTTTATTTTATCAGTAAACATAGGGTGTATCATTGTCATAGTTACGGTATGAATGTTTGACAGCAATGTACTGAAGCGTTTATTTTATGAGTAAACATAGGCGTTTAACATAGGAAGCAGTTTTTTGTAAATACAAAGTGTCTGGCAAAAATCAAGCCATGCTATTGAACATGATAATAGTACATTACATCTTGTATTATTATATGTATATGTTATTTAATATTAATTACGTTAATAATAATGCAAAAATTGCAATAAATTACAAAAATTGTCAAATAAATAATTGTTTCAGTTTTTTATTATGCAATATGAAGAGATTTACAA
Organism: Ophonus ardosiacus; assembly: GCA_943142095.1. NCBI lineage: Eukaryota > Metazoa > Arthropoda > Insecta > Coleoptera > Carabidae > Ophonus > Ophonus ardosiacus. The sequence continues at coordinate 36,335,635 of OW964832.1, read as the reverse complement.
ATGTCTCCGTGGCGCAGTGGGCATAACAGGAGCGTCTGAAATTTTTGGTTGGGGTTCGATTCCCCATTGAGGTAATTATTTTATTTTTTTTACATATAAATTGTTGAACTTTTAAAAATCAGTTTATGTTTCCATATTAAAATCATTTAAAAATAATAATAACATTGTAATAAATAAAGAGAAAATGATTGAGAATAATTGATTACAATACTCAAAATATTGATGCAATAACAATGCATTGTTTTTCCTTTCGATATTAATAAAAATAACTAAAATATAATAAATTTGTGTAGATATTATGTCTTTACTGTATTTATCAAATAAAAGACAATGCATTGTTATTACATCAATATTTTGATTATTGTAATCAATTATTCTCAATCATTTTCTCTTTATTTGTTACAGTGTTATTATTATTTTTAAATGATTGTAATATGGAAATATAAACTGATTTTTAAAAGTTCAACAATTTTTATGTAAGAACAATAAAATAATTACCGCAATGGGGAATCGAACCCCAACCAAAAATTTCAGACGCTACTGTTATGACCACTACGCCACGGAGACTTTTGTAAATATTTTCATACTGCATAATAAAAAACTGAAACAACTATTTATTTGACAATTTTTGAAATTTATTGCAATGTTGTTAACGTAATTAATATCAAATAATGTACAAGATGTAATGTACTATTATCATGTTCGATAGCATGGCTAGATTTTTAGCCGGACACTTTGAATGTACAAAAAACTGCTTCCCATGTTTAAACGTCTATGTTTACTCATAAAATAAACGCTTCAATACATTGCTGTCAAACATTCATATCGTAACTATGGCAATGATATACCGTATACCCTATGTTTACTGATAAAATAAACTCCCGGTATAAATTTTCCACAGAGACAATTTTTATATTTTATATTACGTATTACTGTCTTACCTTACTTTTTTGTTATACTATTTTCTTCATTTACCATGTATTAAAAATTTTAATTAGTTTTAAATGTATTATATGACATTTGCGTTCACTCCTGGTCATGTCAAGTTACAAGCGGCAACATCGCTGTGCAAGGGACAGGGTGCGGAAAGGGATAAAAGTTGAACATCAGTCCATAAACATTTGACGGCGAGTATAGATATTCTGTAAACATAAATAAACATATATCACATCTGGTTTTTATTTTAAAACCTCTACAAGCATCAGTAAATAATTCGTACAACAGGATATTTGTTCGAATACTTGAATCAATATCTTATAACCAAATATATTCGCTAATCACATATAAATGACTCATAATCCATTAAGTAATATTAAGTTCATTGTGGAGGAGAGGCTAATAGCTTTTATTGAAATGAAAATAAAACTTGGCATTGACCAAAAAAGAAATACATTTTCTGTGACCAACATAACATTGCAGTATTCATATCATCATTTTGGAATCATTAAGTGCTTCTGACTGCAAAGATTTTTTTTTTTTCAAATTAAGGTTGTGTCCGATGTCGCATTCTGACGTTTACAGTGAGATTAACAAAAAAGTTTAAGCTAATCCTCATTTTTGGATTAGCAAGTTCTACTGTTTTTTTCGTAAAATATAGTCTAATCTATTGCTAGGAACTACCTTTTTTGATAATATGTATTGTAAAGATTAAATTTTAAATACCGGAATAGAATAGAATTCACTAATCCAAAAATGAGGATTAGCTTTTTTGTGAATCGGGCTATTAGATTTTAGGATTTAAATTTTCTTCACATAAATACAAGTCCGAATGGCACACCAATGAGATCCATGTGTTTGTATGGCAACACTTTAGAATAACAAAATTGAATTATTATCCAATAGGCTATTCCACAGTAATCAAAAATAGTAAAAGTTTATTGAAAATAAGAATGATAATAGTTAAAGGATAAGGAAAACCATATTTCTTTTATTATAAATTATTCCTTCTAGAAGACACGGGGAGTTTTGCTTTTGATGATGCAGGACATGTGTACGAGTGTTTGAGCAAATAGGATCCAAGTATGACCTCCGATTTTGAGAAGCCCCGCCCTAACTAAGAATATACTTCTTCGGGTGTGTCGGATTTGTTCGGTTGTTGTTCGGGTGACGTTCTAATTTCTTTATTTTTATAAAATGAGAAAAAAAGTGAAATAAATTAAGTGAAATAATTTATTTTATGTCTCTAATAATGAATTATAATATTACAATTTAAATATACATTGTTTTGTAATTTGTTTAACAACTTTTCGTGGTTTGTGAACCACTGTTTGTTTACTTCTGGTATATCCACATTACCTACGTCACAAAGCAGATTTAAAATTCGGACCTTAATATCTCGCTTATTTGGAGGAATTTTTAACTCGGACTTTCACATGTGGTCTTATATTTTTATGTATTTCAAGAAAATTTTTTTTTAAAAATGTGGACTAGCCTGTTCGATTTAATTTGGTGCTTCAGATTAAATATTAATATTATATTTCATAAAATAGAAGCTAATACCCGAGACACATTATAAAAATTAATGATCATTAACGGTTAGGTTAGGTTAGATTGTACTCCTACAGTACAAAACAATAAGTAATACGTGCTTATTACAGTTATTCTGGTTTGTTAATATATGCAATTTTGACATCTGTCATCAGTCTCAGCTTCACGTGCGCTTACTATACTATAAGTAACCTTTAATGATCAGTAATTTTTGAATTGTGTCTCGGGTAGCGGAAGCTATTTTTTGACAGTAAATTTGACGTTTTGAACAAATTATAATAATGAACATGAGTCGTTTAATTAGTGCGCGTCATCGACCTTTAAACTAAGCAGCGTACGAACAAAACGCTTGTCCCGCCATAACGGTGCAGTCACAGTATCTCTATCCTTCAACAGTACGAAAGTTAAGAAAACGCGGCAAAATGAAAAATTTGATTTGCCCTAACTTGTTATACTTGATGCATAATCGCTCAGAGTATAGATTTATTTTTTTTTGTGCATAATTAGATTCATTATATATTTTTAATACAATATATTACATATTATATTATAGGGGACAATTAATAATTAATAAGAACTTACATATGAAATGACACTGCTGGACCGCGTACGTACTGCTGACTGCACGAAATACGTTTCCCCATTATTTTGTCGCATACACACCTCACAACACATATACGTGTATATTAATAGAAATAATTGTAAATGTTCTCCAAAAAAGCAAATAATACACAAACAGTTACGAAACGTCAAATGTAGATTTTGACAACTATTTAGTGATAGAGAGCGATGTATAGAGTTTTACATATGGCTGAAAAAGATGTACAATGAGTACGAACGTATGCGCAGTATATACTTTAACTGAGAACTTCCGTACTGTTGAAGGACAGAATATATATTTCTATCCTTTTATGTTGGAGCATTATTGTAACAATAAAAGAATGGGAGACACTTGGTCCATTAGTTTAAAGGTCGATGGTGCGCGTCAATTTCAAGGAATAGTTTGCTCCTGCAAAACCTTAAAATCTAATTTCTAAAATCCTAAATAATGGTATTAGGGTAGGGCACATACATTTAGAATTTAGGTATTAGGGTGATAAAAGTGCAACATCGGACACAGCCTAAATCAAATTGTATAATTCATTTTTGTTGAATTTATGTGAAGAAGATCTAAATTCCAAATGCCAAAATGCGACATAGGACACAGTTAACTGGAAAGTGGATCATGAAAGTCTGCTTTTTTCTTGAAAAGTTAAATGTCCATTGAAGCAATTCCTGCGTGTTAAAATCTGTATAAATACACTGATACACTCCAGCTACATTTAAGAAAGTCATGATGATATATTTATTTCTTTTTTCATGTGTACATGTGAACAATAGCCCCCTGTACCTGTCAATACAAATGTAACCACTTGAGTCTTTACATGTGTGTAAACAAAGCAATAAAACCACCACTTAGCTATTCATCGCATTTCGCATTCGGTCGTTGGGTGACCTCGACTCTTCGGACGAGAACAGACGCGGACGCGAGTTGTCACCGGCCAACGCAAGTCTGTGCCTGCAGGGCCCACCAATTCCACCATCGACAACACTCAGCAAATAATGTTGGCTTGGCGCGGCGCCATCCAACTGATATTGCTGTTTGATAGAGACTTATTGTTGTGCTGGTCTTTTTTATTAATTAATGTTTTACTGCTGCGCATCTGCTAAGGCCATAGTGCAGCTGCAGTATGCGACAATAGAGGGTTATACTTTTGACGTCACACGCAAGCATAATACAAACAAACCAACGCATTTTTAAAGTTTTGTCTTCTGTCACTTGTGTTTTGATATTTGAGTTCTACATAATTCAGTTTCTTCGGATGTCTGTAGAAATTTACAGAATTACATATTTGTCATGTATTCTTTATAATTATAGCGAGAGTCACTGTTACAAAGACCTTATACGGTATACAGTACTTTATTTTTGAATGATGTCCTACTGTACTTAAAAGGTTCATTAAGTACACGTAAATGTACTTTTTTTTAGAACAATAGTTTGATCGAGTCAAACTTTACGTAATTAGCTATGTATTTGTAAATATATAGATATACATATGTTGCGTCTTACACTGGTCAGATTCGGCGTCGATCGAGTAAAGTATTTTTCGTTCTTCCTCCTTATCACTAAATATTAGTTCTAACATTAATTATTTAAGTATTTTATTCATTTCTGACTTGTTTAAAATTTTAAAGCAACAAAAAAAAAAATTGTTTTAACATGTCGGTGTCTCGACAAAAGTTTTATTTCAATCTAGAGTTCATTTTTTGTTTGGGACAAGCGCATCAAATGCTGAAATACTGAAATGTTCTATTTACTCCAGAGCAGTACTCAAATTTTAAAGGAGATTTTAAATTCCCAAAAGTACTGGTATCAAAAGACTGGTACAAACATGATGCGGAACGTAATAGGATTTTTTTTGTAACAATCAATTTTTGTATTATTTTGTTATATTTTATGAAACATTATGTTTTACTTGACTTATATGTGCTTATTATTAATTACTTTTTACATCAAAATTGAACTAAAACGAAATAAATTTCTCATTTTTATTTTCAATTCTGCCTCTAGTATTTTTTGTACTTTTTTTTTCTAAAAAAATTATGGTCACCCTACTTATACCTTCATTTTTCTTATTGAATCGTACGCTTGCAGGCGAATATTTTGAAACTCGCATGCTACCAATTTTTCGCATTTCATTTGATAGAATTCTAAAGTGCGTGCTGCCATTACTGGTCTAATTGCTGTTTATAGTAAAATAATCTTACTGTTCCTTTAACACAAATGTTATTTTTGTTTGAAATAATTTCTTATGATAATGAAAACTGTAGTTCAAAAAATTATTTCTTGTGAGAATGATAACTGTATTATTTTACTATACAGATCACTAAGGACTCATACCAGGTAGAAGTACAATGCAATGCTTGTCTTCATACCAATAGAGCGGCGCAAATAATGGCCGTTTGGCATCCAATGTTATAATGTAAGCAAAGCATGCCGCTTTGTCATAATTACGATATTTATTGTTTTATTGCTGGACCCGACAGAGTAAATTTTTCCGACTAGAAGCGAATTTTTTTTCAAAAGGAAAAATAGTGGTGCTCTAATTTTGTAACAATACCTTAATCGCAAGGCCTTAATTTATCAGTTTCACGCAATGTGCTTCAAACTGATTAATATGTTTATAAGGATTGTTATCATATAAATACATATGTACATGTAGGAACCTAAATAAAAAAAATATGTCATCACGGCATATTACCCATTACTGGATGTGCCAGTATCTACAATACATGTAGACATCGGAAATGATGACGATATATTTTTACCGTGTAGCCGCTGATCAGGCGTCACCTCACGGACACTCATAGCTGGTGTAAAGAGTGCACCACAGGGATCACTTTTGTGCTATTAAAAGTCTGCACTGGCCGAGATCGAACCTGGGTCACCAGTCTGGTAACCAGACCCTATACGCACACACGCGACTCCCAAAATAAATACATAAGTTTTATATTCAAAATTTAAATAAAGATTTCTTAAACGTAACATTATTTTTTTAAATATCACTATCTTTGGTTACCCTCATATTTCTAAAATTATTTTAAGCATGTACACAAGCAAAAATTTTTAAAATTTGAAATTTCACCTTTTAAACTTGAAATTTCAACTTTTAAACTTGAAATTTCAACTTTATCAAATTATGAGTTGCCAGTTAGGTTACGTTGCAGTTTGTATTATTTATTAATAAAAAAAATACAATGTCACGTAACTAGCAACTCATAATTTGAAAAAGGCGAAATTTCAAGTTTTAAAAAGTTGAAATTTCTAGTTTTAAAAAATTTTGCTTATGGGCTATACGCTTCCGTAACACTACGCATTATGTTGGACAAAATGCTAGTTTATTTTTTTTAATTACTGTTGGATTTCGAGTTGTGATGTCAAAGTTGTAATTTTATATGGACGGCATTGTTTATTATAGGAAGTTACACCATTGAAATTTCCTTTTCTCAAGGTTAGTTTTTAATCTATTCCTTCCACTTTGTCATTTTCTTTCTTTTTTACTAAGAAAATTTTAAAATCACTTTTCCTATTTTAAAAACGAACTACATTTAACAGTTGTTAGGTGAAGCCACCAACTCTCATTCACTGATTCACTATACAAACTCGCTAAGTGCTAACCCTTATGTTTTTTTGTCCAATTGAAAGCTTCTTCGTGTTAAATAGATCTTAGGATGCAAAGTTTTTATATAACGTTCGAGGCAAATGCATTAGTGTTGTATGATCAAGAGTAAACATAATGTTTACTAAACAAATTTCTATTTCAAATCTTCTCAATACTGTTGTATCGTTTTGATGACCCACAATGTAGTTTGCCAAGTTTTATATAAAATAAATATTTACAAGCTTGTAATATCAAATATTTACACATTCAACCAAAAATATCTGAAACTAGCAAAACAAAATGCTGGAAAAAACATCACTCAATTTTTGTGCTATTTGAAAATTTATAAATAATTATTTCGCGCTACTTGTATTGTAAGTATGTATTGCAACCACAGTTACTACGTATGTAAGTTACCTTTTATATTTGTTTATAATTTTTCCTTGACGACGGACCTTAATAAATTTACTTACATTCCTAGGAAAATAATCACAGGTAACTTGAATTGAAAATTGTAGTAAAAAAAAAGAATAATGTTGATGACAGATGTCAACCAGATTATATTTTTGAATATTTAAGTATAATCTTTTAGTAGCGCGAAAAATATAATAAGTATAAGTAACACGGAATGTACATACAAGTTACTAGGACCTCGGCGTACGCCTCAGTCTAGTACAACTTCCTCGGATATAAAGATGTACTTACATTCCTTGTTACTTAAATAACTATTATTACAAATACTAGAAATCTTAGTCATACAGTATTTATTCTTATAAAATCGACGTTTCAGTATACATACATTCTTACCTTGTTCAGGGTAAGTAAGATCTTACAGATTTTTACACATAAGTACCAGGGACGTAGCGAGGATATTTTTGTGTGTTGGGCCAGCGGCGGACCAAAAAATGTTTAGGTTGGCCACTAATCAGAAAGTTTTGTACTGATACCTTTTCATGAGAACACAAATAACCAAAATTTCATATTTAGTCATACAATTAATTTGAAAGATTAAGCCTATTAACACTTTAAAATCCGAATTTTGGTATACAAAAATTTGAAATTGACAATTGGTTTCCTTGGTGTAGTCTGCACTGCTGCACTATGCGATTTATTGCAGCAGATTATTCTATATATTATATTTTCTTTATCTCTAAATCTATAGAAGATATATTAATTTTAATTGTATAGATGGAGAATTTTATGTTCTTCCATATTTCTAAAATGGAACCGAGTGGCCGTGTGCGTATAGTGTCTGGATGCCAGTTTGGTGACCCGGGTTCGATCCCGGCCAGTGCAGACTTTTAATCGCACAAAAGTGATCCCTGTAGTGCACCCTCTACACCAGCTATGAGTGCCCGTGAGGTAACGCCTGGTAAGGGCCCACACTATAAAATATATCATCATCATTACCTATGTCTACATGTGTTGTATACAGGCTGGTTGATTTTTCATTGTCCAGCTTATATCTTCTGAAATATTAAAGATACAAAAAAAAGTTAAATACAAAAGTTGTTTAATACAACCTGATCTATAATTTAGCATAAACAATTTTTTTTCAAGGCCTACCAATTTTTTGGAAAAATGTTTAACTTTAATTTTTTAAAAGGAACACCCTGTATATTTTGACAGAATAAGATGCTTAATAAATTTCTCTTTACAATGATGTGTAACAAGTAAGAATTTACCTTTAAATTATGTCCTATAAAGCAAATAGAAATATGATAAAAGTAACCTATGATATTCTATTGTTTATACCTGTAACTTCTGTCACACATGAACATTGGCTACGTAGGGGTTCTCGTTTGAATAAAATTATGTCTAATAAAGGAAGTAATAGAATTACTAGCATTGATGATTTACAAAATTATTAATACTTTTATTTATGACAGATGTTACTGGCATAAACAATAGAATATCAAAGCCTACTTTTATCGTATTTCTGTTTGCTTTATTAGACATAATTTAAAGGTAAACCCGTATTTGTTATACATCATTTTAAAGAGAAATTTATTTAGAATTTTATTCCGGAAAAATATACAGGTGTTCCATTTAAAAAATCAAAGTTAAATATTTTTCTGGAAAATTGGTAGGCCTTGGAAACAAATTGTTTATTCTAAAATATAGACCAGGTTGTATCAAATAACTTTTCTATATATCTTTTTCTTGTATCTTTAATATTTCAGAAGATATAAGCTGGACAATGAAAAATCAACCACCCTGTATACTAGCACACCCAGTATTTTATTCAATATATGAAATAACATAATTTTTCAAAAAATAATATTTAAAAGTTTTTTTAAAAAACCTACTACTTCCTGTTGTCCAATTGTTATCAAAACCTTTTCAGCTCTTCCCATTAATGTCAGATTGAGGAGTACGTAGTTAAACAGGTCTTAAGTATTATAATTTTTGAGGAATGGAGGAATCGTCCTTCCAATATCCAGATAACACATCCACAGACTTCATCATAAAAATGTTAAAATCGGATTGTAGGAAACTTAAAACATTCTTATTCATTAAAATTTGGATATGCGTTTTTAGCATGAATTCAATACCTATTTTAGCGAGAGGTAAAAATAGAAACTATGTATAAAAAAACTCTTATCTTTGTATTCATAGACAATATAATGCAAAAGTATGTTGATAATTTAATCACCGATACGATTTCACTACATAAAGTCTTCTCTGTATGATAAATAATGACAGTGCATGCAAAATGCACATGTAACTTGCTTACTGATACAGATACAGTAACCGATGCCCCACATAGTAATTAGGTATGTAATGTACTACGTAGCAGACTCGCTCCACTCGCAATTGTCAATTTGATGTTTGTCGTTTGTTTCTCATCATTAATAATCTTCTCGGACGGCAATACGCCACTGTCAATTGTTTTGAAAACGGGAACACAAGAATTTCTTTACACATAAAACAGTTGAATTGGGAGAGTGTAATAATCATATCGTTTGTCAATTTAAATGAGGTTCATTTGAATAGATCGTTTTTCATTGTCACTTTGAGATGTGAAAAAAATTTGTATAACCAGAAACGATAGTCGAATGATATCCAATTCTTTATAATTTTACTACCGTTCTATATAAATTAGAGAACAGTAAACCTAGTATCATACTTTAACATGTAACAAATTATAATAATTAACTTCTGGTGTCATCTAGTGATCATTTCTAAACTTAATAATACATTTAATTTATATCCAAAAATTATTTGAAATTTCCTCTAAATCTTTTTTTGTATATTATGTGGCAAGTGTGTGAAGCTGAAATTTTTACATGAGAGTGGAGATTGCGACACGAGCCGAAAGCGAGTGTTGCAAACCACCCGAATGTAAAATAGTCTTCACACACGTGTTACATACTATACGTTTTCTACGACCTTGCAATAAAATACAATTTTTCTTCACATTGTCATTCTTTTAACGTAAAGCCTCTGTATTATCGACTTGTGTAACCATGGTTACCAACATTACGGGTGTTTAACAGCTTTGTTTTATTAAAATACAATTCAGTTTGTAATATTTAAAATAATGAACGGTGCGTGAAGTGCTACTTCACGCACAGTGTGCAAAAAATCAAACTTCATACATAAAAATTGATACGTGAAGTACTCACTTCACGCATGGGACTAGAAAATAGTATATTATGTGGCAAGTGTGTGAAGCTGGCATTTTTACATGAGGGTGGAGATTGCGACACGAGCCGAAGGCGAGTGTTGCAAACCACCCGAATGTAAAATAGGCTTCACACACGTGTTACATACTATACTTTTTCTACGACCTTGCAATAAAATATATTTTTTCTTCACATTGTCAGTCTTTAAACGTAAAGCCTCTGTATTATCGACTTGTGTAACCATGGTTACGAACGTTACGGGTGTTTAACAGCTTTGTTTTATTAAAATACAATTCAGTTTGTAATATTTAAAATAATGAACGGTGCGTGAAATGTCACTTCACGCACACTGTGCGTGAAGTAGCACTTCACGCACCGTGTGCAAAAACTCAAACTTCACACATAAAAATTGATACGTGAAGTACTCACTTCACGCATGGGAGTAGAAAAAAATATTTTCCAGGCCAAATAAATTAAATTTGCTGCGATTTGAAACAACAAGAAACATTCTAAAAATAGAACTTTGATTTGTGCAAGTTTGTTATAATGTTAACCTGCACTGAACAGCACAAAAATGCATGACTTTACCTACTGACATTTAATTTTGTTGAATTTTATTTATAAAATTTATGCGGAATGAGAACGGTGATGCACTGTACCGACAAAAAAAAAACTATACATTTTCTATAAATGTAAATAAAACAGATTGTAAGAAGTATATATTATTTAATTACATAATAATTAAGTGTAAGATGAAAAAATAGAGCGAATATAATTATATTTGAAACAGGGTTGAAAAAACCCAGCCCATCTGGGTATTTTAATAAAACCCGGGTTTTATTAAATAAAAGCGGGTTTTATTTACAAACATTGAATTATGGAATGTAACATTTTTAACTTTAGTTTTATAAAGTATCTTAATACACATACACAAGCCGGCGTAATAGATAATAGACATCAATATTATTAATATTTTTTTTTAAGACTAATGTAATAAACAATAAATTAACTAGAGAGTGTACATGCGTACAAGTTACGAATTAATTTAATAGTTGCAAGTCTGTGCAATGCAAGTGTGTACAAGAATTAGATCCAAGTGTGACAACTAATAGTATGTTTAATACCCAACTCAAAAAATAATGAAAATGCTGACACAAGGATTGGAGTTGTTCAAATATAAAAGAAACACTGTTCAAAGTTCGCACAGCAATGAATATATATTAAAAATGATCAAACACGAAGTACACAAAATGAAATTGATTCTAAAATGTTGCCGGTGACAATTTTTTTTGTTTGTACCATATAAGTATGTACCATATTTAATTAATGAAATATGATTTCATAAAAGTGGGTTTTTAGATGGGTTTTTTTGGGTCGGGCAAAATTACAACAACCCTGATTTGAAATCGTTTCTAAAGTGCACAAATATTGTCATTAAAAAATCAGAAATCGGCACTAAAGTAATCCATTATACGACGATTTCATGCAATTGCAGTGTTGCCAACCTTATGATAATTGCTGTGCACATATAAGATAATTTGGCCAATAGTAAATTAGTACGTAAAATGACAAAAATATGTGCAAGAAGAAGAAACTAAACAATTCCGATAAAGATTGAAATAAAACATACAAAACATAACATAAAATAAATATTGATTTCATTTTCACAAATTTTAGATTTCAAATAAAATATAATATGCATGAAGTTCCTTTTTATCACTCTTATGGTTTATTTTCCTCGGCAACTAAATTTCATATTCTTGGTAAAAATTAGAAGTTCAATATATTAATACATACATAAATATCTATTATTTGAAAAATAAAATGTGTACAAAATATCTTCTTTGCTAAATACATGTGTATTTATCCACTGTGAATCTATAACGGTAAATTGATATTCATTTTAAACAATGACACAAACTCCTAAGTACATATTCCTATTGAAATGAGTTTAATTTAAATGACGACAATCGGAAACGATTGGAAATATTTGAATTTCAAATGAACTTCCTTAGTTATCTCGGTATGAATGTTGTGTACTTGCAGTTTTATGTTCTGTCATAAAGATAGCAGAGTAAAAAGACATCAGATAATCGAAATTAGACCAGAGGGAAAGTCTCAGCTTCTTGCTTCTTGGGAACAGTGAAACTTGAAACTTGACTACGTGCAACAACTCAAATGCTGACATGTGGAGATTTTAGTTTTGTGTCAAAGAAATAATTTGCTATTTGATAAGATAATAATAATTTAATATGTAGATTATTTTATAAATATTTACATGTATTATAAATTAAAAATCATAGTAATATGGTATGATAAATTTATCAAAAATGATTTAATGCTAAATACACAACGAATTACTTATTCATTTATTTATTTAAATGATAATATACTTTTTTTTACATAATTTAGAACAATTTATGTCCAAGGATATACAGTGTACAGGCTTGGGCAGAAAGTTCGGATTTTTTTTTTAAAAACGTCACAAAATTAATACTTTTTGCTCAAAAAAAAAAATACTGACAGATTTGAGTTCATAATGACATAGCATTTGACAAAATCAAGTGTGGAAAGCATCTTGCATATGGTGTCCGTTATCATTAATCCATTTCTGGAGGCGTTCTGTGAAGTTTGCAAACACTCTTTCCAATATTGCTCTGTCAATTTGGGCGACTTCTACGTGGATAACTTCTTTCAGTTCTAATTATTTAACTCTATATCTATTGTATATAAAGAAAAATGTATAATCAAACCCTATGCACAATAAGATATTCTTTCTTAATGATAATCAAATAAAATGTCAAAAAATGATATTTAACTGCGTTTTTTTGCAAGAAAAACTGTTAAGAACTTCAAATAAGAGAAAACTTCCTGTTGACCAATTATAAACAAAATCTAATCAGCTTTTCATATGGATGTAAAGAAGAGGAATGCGAAAGAATTATAAATTTTAGAATTGTAGTACCTTTATATACGAGGTGTGTTCAAAAAATATCGCGAATTTTGTGTTTTTTCAAAAATTATTTATTTATTCATGAATATCTATTTTGTCCCCTTCAAAGTAATCCCCATGAGATATTATACACTTGTGCCAACGGTTTTTCCAATCTTCAAAGCACTTCAAAAAATCATTTTTTTTTATCTTGTTCAGCTCCTCCTTCGATGCCGTCTTTATCTCGTCAAGCGTAGCGTAACGTCGTCCTTTCATGGGCCTCTTCAGTTTAGGGAACAAGAAAAAGTCACAGGGGGCCAGATCTGGGGAATACGGTGGCTGCGGCATCATTAGTATGTTGTTTTTGGCTAAAAAGTCGCGCACAAGCAACGATGTGTGAGCAGGGGCGTTATCGTGGTGCAAAAGCCAATTTTTGTTCTTCCACAAATCCGGGCGTTTCTGGCGGATTGCTTCGCGCAAATTGCGCATAACTTGCAGGTAATATTCCTTATTGACCGTGTGGCAAGAACTCATGATGCACCACGCCCCTGCAATCGAAGAAAACTGTCAGCAAAACTTTCACATTCGACCGAACTTGGCGCGCTTTTTTCGGTCTTGGTTCGTGCGGCAGCTTCCATTGAGATGATTGAACTTTGGTTTCCACGTCATAACCATAAACCCACGATTCGTCACCAGTTATGACCCTCTGGAGCAAATTTGGGTCGTCGCGGACAGAGTCCAACATCTCATTAGCAATGTTCATGCGATGCTGTTTTTGGTCGCAATTGAGCAATTTTGGTACAAATTTCGCGGCGACCCGTCTCATGCCCAAATCATTGATAAAAATCGAATGGCACGAGCCAATCGATATGTTTAGGTCCTCAGCAACTTCTCTAACGGTGATTCGACGATTGGCCAATATCATTTTCTCCACTTCATTAATTTTTTCGTCTGTTGTTGAAGTGCTCGGGCGTCCGGCACGCTTTTCGTCGTTCACATCTTCTCGGCCTTCTGAGAACATTTTGTACCACCGATAAACGTTGCTTTGGTCCAAGGTAGCTTCTCCGTATGCCACAGTCAACATTCGGAATGCATCCGCGCACTTAATTTCGTTTTTCACACAAAATTTGATACAGGTTCTTTGTTCCATTTTTTTGAATAGGTAAAAATCGAAGACGATCCAAAACACGTGCAAGCAAAGCAGCTGTCAACAATTAAGTGAACATTCAAAATGGCCGAGCTTGTCGACATAAGTGAGAGACATGAGTACCAACATAAAGCCACAAAAAGATCGAAATTCGAATATACGTAACCCGCGAAAATTCAAAATTCGCGATAGTTTTTGAACACACCTCGTATATACATACAGTGTGTTAATTAAAAACCTGGCCATAGGCGTTTAACATGGGAAAACAGTTTTTCTTTGCGCAAAATTTTTATTTTTATATATTACAGAATGTGGAAAACTAATAATATTAAAAGTAATTTAAGTGTTAGATTTTAAAAATAATACCTGTGTAGTAATTTAGGTGCAGAATTGAATTATCTGCAACTTTTAATTGAAAATTGAATTTCTGACAGTTAAAACGATACGCATTTCTTTCTAACTTTGTTTCATTTCAAATTAGATTTTAAAAGTTACCAAACGTGCAAAATTAAAACTGTTTACTGATTTAGGTGTAGAATATAATTATCTACAACATTTATTTGCAACATTTTGTCTAAAATTAATTGGGGACTTTTGCGCAAAGAAAAACTGTTTTCCCATGTTAAACGCCTATGGCCAGGTTTTTAATTAACACACTGTATATATAAATCTATATACAGGCATATAGACACCATACTAAAACTAGTAAAACCGTATTCTAGGGATCCTAAAACGTGCTTATTAATTAAAAACTCACCACCGAATTTTTGACCAGACAGTACCTTCCTTACCTAAAGGTGATGAAAAGTAAAAAAAAATGATGTGGCCAATACAATATCTTCCGCCAATTCTATATATTTTGTACAAATACCATACTAAAAGTTCCTTGGGAAAGATTCTATATATCCAGTAAAATTGTAACACGAACATATACTATTTTCTACAAATTCCATACCGAGAGTTGACTGTGAAACAAATATTTATCTTCAGACCATCCGTTCTGTTAATTATAAATTCGAGACTCTCGAGTCTATCTAGGTCGAGAAAAGACGAGAAAGAATATGACGAGAAGAGATATCTCAAAAAAGTATTTATTATGGGGTCCCGTGGCCGCGTGCCTGAGAGTCTAGTCGCGAACCTGGGGAAACCGGGTTTGATTCCGACCGACGCCAATTATTTCGAATTTTAAATCGCACAAAAGTGACCCCTGTGGTGCATTCTTCACGCCAGCAATGAGTGCCCGTGAGGTGACGCCTAGTAAGAGTCCGCACGGTACAAATATGTCATCATCATTACCGATATCTGCGATAAAGCAGATTGTGGCACACTCAGAAATGGGTAATATGACGTGATGATATATTTTATTTATTTATATATTTATTATTTTTTTAAAAACTGTACAATATTTTTGTTACGCTTTCAGTATGGTTGTGAATATTAGCTGTTACACTATTATACAAAATATTTCACAACATTTCGAACATAGAACAATCAGAAAATGATATAGTATTATGATTATTAAAATTCTCTTTCTGTTAATATTTCACAGACAATTTTACTGTCATTCCTGATTATAAATAACATTTTTATCACGATTTGCATAAAATCTAACATTACAGTTTTTCATATTCATTTTTATTATTATTACATTCCCACGATGTTGTACAACATATTAACATATGTCCGATTAAATCCGTGTCAACCACACTTGAACTAAACAGGAAGTCAAACTTACTAACACTTCCATCCGATGAAATTCGACTTTGACGTTGACGTGACGATGACGACGACGTGTAAGACAGTAGACCACAGCACCCTTCCTAAAGCGGCAAATTGTCATGCTAAGTATTCACTACGACGAAGAAATTACATCCGGTATTAAGTATTTATCCCTTCCTGTATACGTGAATCGGAAATTGGACTCCTTCGCAAAAGATGTCGCTATCTTTCTCTTCTTGAATGGTATAGTGTGTTTCAAGGTACTGTAAAGCTCTGCTAATCCGGATCAATTGAAATTGGATCAATCCGGATTAATGAAAAATCCGGATTACTGGAGTAATATTAAAGAAATTAAGTAAATGCGTAATAAATGCTAAAACATTCAAATTTGATGTAAGTTCAGTGTACATTTGCATTTTGAATAAATGTAAAAAAATATTTATCAAAGCGCACTGTGTTTTAAATAAAATTTATTAAGAGATCTATCTTTGTGATAATCGATTTCGGCGAACGGATGACCGTCATCAGATCATCAAGTAGTTAAGAAAATGTCAATAAAAAAATAAATAAATAATTGTTTCACTTTTTACTTCTCGCTAAGAGAGGTATTGGATTCATGCTAAAATTCGCATATCCAGATTTTATTGAATAAGCACGATTTAAAGTCCCTAGAATCCGATTATAACATGTTTAAAATGATGTCTGTGTGTGTGTGTGTGTGTGTGTGTGTGTGTGTGTGTGTGTGTGTGTGTGTGTGTATGTCTGGATTTTGTAGACACGATTCCTCAAAAACTATAAGACTTAAAAAATATTTAACTGCAGTTTCCTCAATCTGACATTCCTGGGAAGAGCTGAAAAGGTTTTAGTAGCAATTGAACAACCGGAAGTAGTAGTTTCTTAGAAAAATTCTTCTAAATATAAATTTTTGGGAGTTTTTTTTATTAAATATTGAAGAACATAAAATTCTCCACCTAATACACTTAAAATTTTTATTATATCTTGTATAGATTTAGAGATAAAGACACTATAATTTGTAGAGTAATCTAATCACAGAGGCTAAGGCACTAAGGAAACCAGTTGACAAATTCCAATGTTTATAACATAGTTTGTAAATGACACGTCAGTGTCAAAAATCAACAGCAAGGAATACCTGATCAACAGTTTTAGTGACATTCTGATAGCTTTTTCTGAGAAGTATAATTAATCTTTCTTATTGTTTTATTAATTAAATATTTGAAACTATAGGTAAAATTGTGGTAAAATGCATATATCCATCAGAAATACCGCCAATCTGGTTAATGAATTGGAATAATCTCTGACATTTAGAAACTTCTTCATACAATGAAAAATAGATATAATTAGAATTATATGTGTGCAGAAGACATGTTAAATACAATAAAAAAACAATATTTGGGTAAAGTTCTGTAATTTTTTTGTTATAAAAGGACGGTTCGATAGCGAAGTACAATACAATAATTATATAACGTAAAATGGAAGTAGCGAGAGGTCTTGTGCTGGCCACAACAGATTTTTTATTATGCAATATGAAAAGATTTTCAAATGTCAGCGTAGCGCATTAGTTAGCACAGCTGCTTTTGTTATTTTTTAGATTGGGGTTCGATTCCCCTTTACATAAAAATTGTTGAACTTTTAAAAATCTGTTATATTTCGTATTACAGTCATTTAAAAATAATAATAATAACATTGTAATAAATAAAGAGATAATAATTGACAATAATAGATTACAATAATCAAAACATTGATATAGAAAATACAATGCATTGTTATTATATCAATATTTTGACTATTGTCAATTATTTTCTCTTTATGTTATTATTATTTTTAAATGACTACTATTTTCTTGGGACACTGGCCATTTAGAATACAATACTTTAAAAAAATTCTATCACGTAGTTGTTAATCTCGTTTGTGGGTTTGTGATTATGTCATTCAACATATCTTTCATTTTCATACAAACGCACGTGGTTTCTATCTGACATAACATCATAATGCATAAATTCAAACAAGTATTATTTAGTATTTAGTTTACGTTCGTTGTTTCGTTATTTTCTGTACTCATTTATTGGAAAATGAATTCTGGATTTTAAAAAGGCGATAGGTAGTTATTTTTTTCAAGTAATTTTATTTATCAAATCGAAAAAGAATTTCATTTATAAAATTAGTACAAACGTTTATATTTATTACTATCAAGAAATACGTATAAAAGATATTTATGGTTCAATGTCAGTGTAGCGAGATCTAATCTGAGCAATTACAGTTACAATTATCATGTATAGTAATTTATAATTATAATAACAATAGAATTTGCAATAATTATGACTCAATACTACAATTCATTGTATTTATAACAGTACTATGATCGAATCAACAACCTACACATAAAACAATTGCTGCAACAATTTATCATGAAACATTATAAATGAAAGGATGAAACATCACTTTTATCAGTATCAATACATCTCATACTTCTTTGACGGATGATGATGATATAGTATATTTTTCACGATACAGTAGAGTTACTTTAAATGACTCTCATGGTAGGTGATTTATAAGTGAAGATTACGGCTTGGGACAGAACCGTACTTGAATAGGGGAGTATCACAATTAATATACAAGAAAAAAATCTGATGTGGCCAACACAATACCTACATATTTACTAATGCTGCAAACATATTAAGTACCTTTGCATATAACTATTGCTTTATTTACTATTTTCTTTTTAAAATGTCACCGTTACTAAATTCAAATGATTAGTTTTTTGCAGTGACGTCAGTTACATACACTGGAAATGAAATATGAACTGTTTAATAAAGGAATAGGCTATTCCACAGTAATCAAAAATAGTAAAAGTTTATTGAAAATAAGAATGATAATAGTTAAAGGATAAGGAAAACCATATTTCTTTTATTATAAATATTCCTTCTAGAAGACACGGGAAGTTTTGCTTTTGATGATGCAGGACATGTGCACGAGTTTTTCAGCAAATAGGATCCAAGTACGACCTCCGATTTTGAGAAGCCCCGCCCTAACTAAGAATATACTTCTTCGGGTGTGTCGGATCTGTTCGGTTGCTGTTCGGGTGACGTTCTATTTCTTTATTTTTATAAAATGAGAAAAAAGTGAAATAAATTAAGTGAAATAATTTATTTTGTCTCTAATAATGAATTATAATATTACAATTTAAATATACATTATTTTAATTTGTTTAACAATTTTCCGTGGTTTGTGAACCACTGTTTGTTTACTTCTGGTATATCCACATTACCTACGTCACAAAGCAGATTTAAAATTCGGACCTTAATATGTCGCTTATTTGAAGGAATTTTTAACTCGGACTTTCACATGTGGTCTTAAATTTTTATGTATTTCAAGAAAAAAAAATGTCGTGGAATAGCCTATTGTGTGTATGTTAAAAAATATAGGCTTTGGGATTTATAAAAAAGATTAATTTCTAAATTTATCTGTAAAATATTTTGAAAATGTATTAATGTATAGCTGTAGAAAACTCAATAATCCTCAATTTTCATAATGACATAAAATGCGAAAAAATTACATTTAATGGTATTTTTTGATGAAAAGCCATTATGAGCTTCAACCAAAGTGACATTTCCAGTTATCCAATTTACACCAAAATCTAATGGTTTCTTTCCATATTAGAATAGGGTCGTAATACAAGGTTTCAGAATTTTCTGAATGATAGTATTTGAGGTAGAGCGTTGACAAAATCCATACATATACACAGCCATACAGACATCGTGAAAATATTAAAATCGGATTCTTGTGAACTTAAACACTTAAAGCGTGGTCATTTACCAAAATCTCGACATGCGATTTTTAGCACAATTCAAGGGTAGCGGGAGGTAAAAATTAAATTCATTTAATTTCACGACAAAGCTTTGTAAATTGATTTTGAAATACGTATATTGAGCTGTCATACAAAAAACTAGAATTTTGTGTTTTTTAAATAATTTTATCGAAATTAGATAAAATTTTGTTCATAATACGTTACATATGAAAACGTGATAGGTATATAAAAACCTAGAATTTTGAGTCTTTTAAAATTATTTTATGCACGGACGTATCATAATTTGACAATTATACACGAATTTCTTTGACATAAATGTCATTTTATAGCCCGCGGGCCTCTTTATAGCCCGCCGGGCTATAATGCAACGTCAAACCAAATTATGACCTACAATACAAACAATTTAAACGGGCAACATGAAAAGCTTTTATTACAAATCGAAAATTTTTATATTCTTTAATGAAAAATGAAAATTAATTTTGTGATATTTATATGGAAAGCACGGAGATACACAAAATAAAACTCAAATGACAGAACTAATAAACAAACAATAAACTGTTGTTTTCCGCTTTCATAGCAACACTAGATACTGGATGTACGAGGACAAATTCTTTTCGATACAATTTTTCTAACACTCATAATTCGAAAATTTTCGTTCGTGCATAAAGTTTTTTATGCGCGGACGTATCATAATTTGACAATTATACACGAATTTCTTTGACATAAACGTAATTTTATAGCCCGCGGGCATTATTATAGCCCGCCGGGCTATAATGAGACGTCAAGCCAAATTATGACCTACAATATAAACAATTTAAACAGGCAACATGAAAAGCTTTTACAAATCGAAAATTTTTATATTCTTTAATGAAAAATGAAAATTAATTTTGGGATATTTATATGGAAAGCACGGAGATACACAAAATAAAACTCAAATGACAGACCTAATAAACAAACAATAAACTGTTGTTTTCCGCTTTCATTGCAACACTATATACTGGATGTACGAGGACAAATTCTTTTCGATACAATTTTTCTAACACTCATAATTTGAAAATTTTCGTCCGTACATAAAGTTTTGTACCACGAGCATAACTTGCTTTTATGGCCTTTGACGTGTTTTTATCCCTCGGCTCACGCCTCAGGGTCAAAATCTCGCCGCAGGCCATAAAAGCCTCCTTACGCTCTTAATACATAAATAACTATCATCGGAATTTGATAAAATTTTGTTCATAATATGTTACCTACGAAAACGTAATATTGTTTGACTCACATAATTTGCAATACTCGTGTCTCTCGTTTTGGCAAATATTATGTTCATCAAACAGTATCACTCTTTTCATAACTGATTATGTAAATAACTATTACACTTTTAACAGTTTTTTAACGTGAGTCTACAACACCTACGTCGATGTTGTCATTTTCAACAAAAATATTGACGGATTAACGTTTTAAATGATCCAGCCGAATTTTCTTTGGTCGGATTCTCTATCAAAACTGGATTTTCTCAACAAACGAAAACTTTTACATTGACTTTTCCAAATCATGATATGCATTTCTCGACTCCGCAAATCTAGCCCTTGAAATTGGCGCGTGTGGAAATGCTCAAATCTTGACTTATGCACCGTTAGACAAGATGGCTGACAAGTACACTCCGGAGTACAGTTTTTTTTAAAAAATACTACCAATAACGTAACCTAATTCTAATTCATTTTATACTCCATAGTGTACTAGTCAGCCATCTTGTCGAACGGTGCATGTTTCAGGGTTGAAAAAAACCCGGGTTTTATTAAATATAAGCGGGTTTTATTGACAAACATCGAAATATAGTATCTATGTATCATTTTTAACTTTAGTTTTATAAAGTATCTTAATACACATACACAAGTCGGCGTAAAAGATAATAGATATTAATATTATTAATATTTTTTTTAAGACTATGTAATAAACAATAAATTAACTAGAGAGTGTACATGCGTACAAGTTACGAATTAATATTAATAGTTGCAAGTCTGTGCAATGCAATGCAACTGTGTACAAGAATAAGATCCAAGTGCCGCAACTAATTCTAATAGTATATTTAATACACAACTCAAAAAATAATGAAAATGCTGACACCAGGATTGGAGTTGTTCAAATATAAAAGAAACACTGTGCAAAGTTCGGACTGCAATGAAAAATATATTAAAAATGATCAAACACGAAGTACACAACATGAAATTGATTGCAAAATGTTGCCGGTGACAAAAATTGATGTATATATGTGGGTACCATATTTAATTAATAAAATATGATTTCATAAAACTGGGTTTTTTTTAAATTGGTTTTTTGGGTTTTTTTAAAAAAACCCTTGTGGGTTTTTTTGGGTCTGGCAAAATTACAACAACCCTGGCATGTTTGTGTCGAGATTTGAGCATTTCGGTACGCGCTAACTTCATGGGCTAGATTTGCGGAGTCGAGAAATGCATAAGTCGTGATTTGAAGAAGGCTATGTAAAAGTTTTCGTGGGTACCATATAAGTATGTACCATATTTAATTAATAAAATATGATTTCGTAAAAGTGGGTTTTTTAGATTGATTTTTTTGTGTTTTTTTAACAAAACCCGGGTGGGTGGGCTAGATTTGCGGAGTCGAGAAATGCATAAGTCGTGATTTGAAGAAGGCTACGTAAAAGTTTTCCTGTGTGTCATGCAATCCCATTAATTTTTATCATTTGTAATGTTCAAAACCTGTAGGTATTTTATATGTTTTATTAACTTTTCCTTTTCTTTCAGATATATATTTCGAATCACATTCCGCACCTGGTAAAACCATCCACTACTACCACTACAACACCGATCATTCTATTCATAAACGAGATGCACCCAGTTTGCCTAGTGACACAGGTGGAAACAAATCAGTCCCTTCTTCAGATCCCAGCACATCTGAAGCTCCTGCAACAACGAATGCCACCTCCACGGTGACTGTGACTGAAACTTTAAATGATTCGAAAATCCCTATGAACAAAAACTTAGGAGTCAATGGAACAGGAAGACGTAAGAACATGACTAAAGAGGTAGCGGTGGGTACTTTACAACTGAATCTAACGACTGTTGTACCGACACAAATGCCAAATGTGTCTGAAAATGCATCTGCTACTGATAAGGATTTCGATGCAGATGATGAATTGTACCCACCGAATTTTTTTGATGACACGATGTACAACAAGACTATGACGGAGAATAATATCACAAAGTCTATAACCGTGAGTAATATTTAGCATATTGCATGGTTCTAGATCATAATTTTCTTTATTTGTCCAAACCATCTCGACTGAAAGAAATAAAAAGAAAACTATATTATTCAAAATTATACTTTTTTCTATTTTTGTTTGAACGCAGCAATTCTATTGATAGACTCACATATTTCAATGGATGAATGGATGATACATTTTAATTTTAATATGACATTTTACGAATGTTCTTGTCTAATTTATAATATAAACAGTACACGTACATCAAAAGAATTTTGAAAGCAGTTATTTTACGATCTTCACAAGTGATATTTAAATTATGTGGCCAATAAACTTATACTTTTCTATTCATGTCACAACCATAAAAATACATCCCTACATATTTACTAATGCTGCAAACTATATAAGTTCCTTTGCATATTACTATTGCTTTTACTATTTTCTTTTTAAAATGTCACCATTATTAATTTTAAATGATTAATTTTTTGACAGTAACAATTATTTGTCAGTTACATACATTAGAAATATGAACTGTGTAACAAAGGAATTGTAACTAAAGAAAAAACCCCTTAACCTTAACAATAAATTTAAAAACTATATACGTATTTCAAGAACTAAGTTCTCATCATCAGTAGAAACTACAAAGTAAAAACAGAGAAGTTAAGATTACTCAGCATGTAAACCATGCCAGAGGTCAAAACAGCTCTGAGGAATAAGGGAGAGAACACGGGATATATAGGGACAGGAGTCATAGGTGAATGGATACCTAATTGGGTAACTAAGATTAAACAGATTAACTGTCTTATATTAACTCATATAATTTAGAATTTGGGATGGGACCTAGGTCCGCGTTCATCAATTTATCTTTAAATTTATGTATTATCAAACTCTCATGTGCGTCTAAATATCTATTATTATCAACTTGTTTCAATAATTTTATATTAGAATTGTCAATTTTATGATTATTAATAAACATATGTTGTGCTACGCTAGATTTATCAGGATTACCGCTTTTTAAATGATAGAAATGTTCTTTAAACCGAGTATCAATTTGTCTTTTAGTTTGCCCGATATAAACTTTATTACAATCTTTACAGTAAATTTTATAAACACCGGATTTTTTATTATTATCTATTTTATCTTTAGGGTTACCTAATAATGATTTAATGGTGTTATTTGATTTATAAGTTACCGTTAAATTTTGATTTTTAAAAATTTTGTTTAAACCTTTGGTGGCATTTTCAAATGGTAATGTTATATATTTATTATTTTTATTATTAGTTGGCGTTAAAGTTGTGAAATCTAATACGGATTGACGATTTTTAAATTTATGGACTAGTTTATCTATAATTTTAACCTGGAATCCATTATATTTAGCTATTTCTTTAATATATTTCAATTCATTTTCAAAACGTGTTTTGTTTAACGGAAATTTGGTCAGTCTATTAATTAAAAAGTTAAACGCTGCTAATTTATGTTGCCAAAAATGATTCGAGTCAGCTGTTATAAATCGATTAGTATTCGTAGGTTTCCTATATATGTCAAATTCTAATTCAGTTTTGTTTCTAATAACCAGTGTGTCCAAAAATGGTAATTGTTTATTGGTTTCTTTTTCAATCGTAAATTTAATTGATGGAAAAACTGAATTTAATCTGGCTAAAAAGTTATCTAAATCGCAAGTTTCGGTATTAATAATAGCAAAAATATCATCAACATATCGAATCCAAACTCTAGGAAAATCTTTATTATTTTTCTTAAATTTTAGTTTTATAATTAAAAGGAATTGTGTTTATCTTTGATGTATAGGCTCCTGGACCTAAAATAATTATTTTATAAATTTATATATAGAAAATGTATGAATGCATATCTGTAGAAAATTTAAAAATCTTTAATTTTTATAACATAATTTGTGAAAAAATGACATGTAAATGTATTTTCTTCAAGTAAAGTGCCATTTCCAGTCATCCGATTTACGTCAAAATCTAATAGTTTCTTTCCATATTTGAATAGGGTCGAAAGATTTGAAAATTTTTCGATTGAAGTATTAGAGGTCGAGCGTTAAGAGGATCTACATACACACACGCACACATACACATGGCCATCATTGTGAAAATGTTAAAATTGGATTCTCTGGACCTTACAAAGTGCTCATTTACTAAAATGTCGATAGGCGATTTTTAGCACGATCCTTGTACCTCCTTTGCCAAGGGTAGCGGAAGGTAAAAAGAAATAAAAAAAAGTTTAACCACTCTCATAAATAAGAGCGGTTAGGACCTCTGGCATAGTTGACATATTGAGTAATTAAATTTCTCTAAACCCCTTAATACAGTTTCCTGTAAAAATTACTACCTACTGTAAACGAAAACATTGTTTTTGAAATACGTATTTAGTTTTATTTTTAGGGGTAATTTAAATTTTATTATCAATGTTTATTTTTCAATAGGATACACATCAATTCTACAACAGTACAACATCAACGGATTCAACGACAGGTCACAGTTATTGGGTCAATATGAGTAACGCAAAAATTAGTGATTTATTATCCCAGTCTCACAGAAGAGCAGCTGTATGTCTGCAATTATTTATTCCTCGAAAACAAACTAATTTAGTATGTTTACAGACTGTGAGATTATCATTTGAGTTTCCATTTTATGGACACCTCATCAGAAATATAACAATAGCTACAGGCGGATTTTTGTACACAGGGGACTATGTGCATTCTTGGCTAGCAGCTACGCAGTATATAGCGCCTCTTATGGCAAACTTTGATACTAGTTTATCCAACGACAGCTTTATCAAATTCCAAGACAATGGTAAGCAATAATTAACAACTGACACCACGCGTCGTGACATCTGACAGGATAATTTGTAACTATTTGGTTTAGTACTCTGGCTAATTTGACATTAGAACTCTTATAGTAAAAATGAATGTAAATAAAGGTAAAAGCAAAACTTATTGTTTGTTGTACAGTTGTACGTCATGAAAAGGTCTATCGATTTTAATAATTATCCTAACTTTGGTGACAATATTGTAGTTATCACTAGTAAAATTAGTACAAAATTAACCTAGACACGCAATAACGGAATTGTATTTCGAATTAAAATGTCAATAAAATATATAAAATAAAGTTTTTAATATATTATATTTGTGGATAACAATCTCAATTTCATCAGAAACCGATTCTAGCGTACCATTTTGTAAACAGCGTACCTATATAATAGAAAAAATCTTGATTCTTCCATAAATCGCACAGTTGTGTTGTGCATTTGTTACGTTCTCACCCAATGGGGTCATATCAAAAAATATATATATTGATTTTTTTTATATAATTAAAAAAAAATACATAATTTTATACAAATATACATGAAAAATATTTAATATTCTTATACTTTTCATTCATGATTTTCTTTCTAAACATTTTGAGTCTTATTTTGTGACGTCATGGGTTTGTACACACATGCAATGATAGTCAGCGCAGACCTGTCACATTTTTCGAACATAACCAACATTTTCAAAGTAAATATCTTTGCAACAAGTTGTTTTTGTTTAAATGTAAGTACAAATAACGAAATGTTCTAATAAATATAAATAAATACAAATTATGTGTGATTTAGATATTACCATGGTTGTATAATATTGCTCTGTGCCGTCTTGCGAGAACATCTCGTTGAGAAGCAGTTTTTGTTCGTATTATTAAACCTCGAGATATAAGGGAAAGATGGTATAATGCAATAAATACTCCAAAAATTTTTAAGGGTAGTCTTGCTTATGTTTGTGAAGATCATTTCAACGTAAGTAGAACTTAATAAAAAAACAATTTTCGTTGATATACATTTGTTTATTTTATTCAATAGCTTGAAGAAGATGCCGAAAATTAATTTTCTGCAAATTATTTGAATTCGCTTCTTCAAAATTAATTTCCATAATCAAATTATTTAATATACAATAAAAACAAAAGCACGAGTACAAAATAACTTGCTGTCACGTTTGCTTTCAAGTCAAATAACATAAACGTCAAACGTAGTTCCATTTTTATTCGATAGAAGGGACTACGGTCACGGTCGCAAACCCGTGACGTCATTTGAAATTTAATATAAACTTTAAAAAATTATTTCTGTAAAACTAGAAACTTATGTGACATAAAATATATATTTCTATAAGTGGTTTTAAGTATATTTTCAGAAAAAAAATAAATTGGAAAATGTGGTATGACCCAATTAAAAAATATACATAGTCACATATTTAGTAATGTTCAATTTATTAACGCATCTTCTATAAAACTTCTTTAGGTCGGATTTGCATGTAGAAATCGAAACTAGGCAGTAGTTACCCTCATTTTCGCATAAATATAACGTTTTATTTTTCTATCAGTACTGAATTTATTAATATACCTTCTACAAAAGATTAATCCATTGGTTTTTTGTATAATAATTGTACGCAAATGTGTTATATTTGCAAAATTTCACAATATGCGTGTAGAAGTAATACCATTGACAGTTAAGAGTATTAAATCATACGCACGTGTATTTGGCGACTGTGCTGCTACCAACGATCGTGTCAGTTGTCAATAGTACGAGAGCCTACGACCAAAATTTTGTCGTACGACCAAAACCGTATAAAATCGATAGATTCTATCTTGAAACCAAAAATGGTAATTTAAGTAACTTCGCGCGTGTCGTCTAACCTGAGCGCAGTTTCAAAAATGTCAACAAGTTTTACCAAACTGTATTATAGCATTCCGTCTGATTTCCGGACTGCAGTTAAATGATAGTCTTGAGATCCCGAGAACACGTTTTTCAGACGCCGATAGCGAAGCGCTTAAGCAAGAGACCGTTTTCAAAAAGAAAAAAAATGAGACAAAAAAATTATAGAATATCGTCTTTTATAAGTAAATTTGGGTTAGTTGATGCGAAAAGATCAATTTTCAGAAACAATCTGAGCGCTTTACATTTTGAGAGCATTTTCAAAATCTTAACAAATTTTGCCGATCGGTAACGTAGTCTGGTGAAAACTGTTGCACATGATAAAAAATGTCTGAAAACAAAAATTTTAGTAAAGGGCTATTCACAGCTCGAAATTCATTGAACTTCCATGAAATTTGTAAAGTTTGTCATATGGCAATCCGTAGTTGCGTTCATAGCGGCGAAATTTGAAATCATCAAATTTCATTTCGGTAGAAAAGTTTGCAGTCTCCAAGTTCCCAACGTAATTTAGGGTACGTCCTAATAATTGTGTAGAAAATGTTCATATATTTGAATGAAACCCTTTTTACATTTCGTTATAATTAAGTTATTTTAGTTATATTTATTTCTTAATTATTCTGAGGTAAATATCCTACGTTCCATAAACCAAAGAAGATATAAACAAGAGAGACTACTAAAATCTCATTAGGGAAATGAAATTGTGGAATATCGGCATGTCTTTTAAATACACGAGAATATAGAACAATTTGATATTTTATTATCAATTGCTGAAAAAAAAAACAGTCACTTTTTTGATAAACAAAAAATAAACCACAAAAATACAAATTTAACCTATCAAACAAATATAAACAACTAAACAGGCAATAAAAGTTTCATGTTTTGGTATAGGGATGAACTAGCATATAAATTTGAAGTTGTGAACACTAAAAGTTCAGAGGACTAAATTTCGTAGTTCAAATTTCATCAAATTTCAGGCTGTGAATCGACCTTAATAAAATAACAGAATCTATGTATGTACATTTTTAATATCAAACGAAGGTGAAAATACTGCCCGCCAATTTTTTTGACATAGCAGCACCTAGTTGGGTTGATTTTATACTGTTTTGGTCGTAAAAAATGAGACATGCATGGTTTTGGTCGTGGGCTCTCGTTCTATAAGTCCCTACAGTGTAGGCAGCCAGTGAGACGGAAATGTTTTCAGGAACTGCTTTCACTGTCCAGTGGGAGATGGTAGCTCTCCAGGACAAACCGGACGGTGGAAATTTCACATTCCAGACCACCCTCTTCAAAAACGGCGATATTGTTTTCGTTTATGAAAATATTCCGTTCTCGATAGAATATATTCAAGATGATCATCACCCAGTTAAAGTTGGATTGTCAGACGCTTATATCAGTGATAAAACGATATTCTTTGTGAGAAGAAAAACCATTTATGAATATCATAGAGTTATGTTTAATCATGGTGATATCAAGAATTGGACTTCCATTTACCTGACTGCCTTACCAACGTGCCTATCGAATAAGGATTGTGTTTCGTGTGTTACCAAACCACCCGGCGACTTCAAAGTAAGTAAAATTTATCTTCTTCGCATCTGCAAATTTAAGGGAAAATATATTTCTACCTAATTTAAAAAAGTGATAGTGACGAATTTAATTTTCAACTATACTTTTAGATTACATTAAATATATGTGTTCTAATTTTCATTTAGAAATTATCGTAAATTAGTTATTAAAGTTTTCTATGTTTGAGAAATTATTCAAATAAATTTACAAGTCTAGTTAAGTTGAATCTAGTAGATTATGAACAAAGAAACCCTTATTTTATGCAATCTCTAATATAGCGCCCCTTTTTTAAACAAAATTATTTTTTTAACAAATCTCACAATTCGTATTTCGAAGAGATTTATTAAAAATAATGAATACTTTGAATACTAAACATTTATTGCACAAAAGTGATGCATACATGTATACAAATTAACAAAATAAACCTTGTATCTTCATTTGTATAATTACATCTTAACTCGGTTTGCCTTAAAATGGATTGGCAGCGGTTTGAAGATTTAAAATATGAATTATAAAAAGATATTTAAAATGGGTTAAGATCACTTTAAGTAACTTTTAATTTTCTGAACTTTTCCATAAAATTTTATTGGGTGTTTTTACATCATAAAATTCTGAATTGTCTCACACCAAATTATTTTAATTTAAAACTTAATTTAAAGTCACATTAAATTTACGGTGTGATTCTGTAATTTTTCTATACCACTATAGAACTGTAACTCTCAACAAAAGCGCATCATATTTTAATGTCAAAAGATAATAAATGTATTAGTAAACAAAAATTGTTGCGATTTTGTTCACTTATACATTTTTATAGCGTTATAGAAAATTACAGAATCGCACCATTAGTTTACGATTATTTAAAAAAAAATTAACATCGAATTAATTATCAAACCGAACACCATTTCTGTTTGGTGCCAGATAAACAACGTTCATTTTTTTATTTTTACCGTGACTTTAAATTAAATTTATTGGAATGCCAAAGAAGTAGTTTAAATATTTTTGACATTATTCTATGAATAAAAAACCTCATAAAATTTTGCAGGGCAGATAATATTAGAAATAAACTTTTCCCATATTAAATTGCTGACAAAGAGTAATTGGGATATCTGGTATATCCATTCCTAAATTTGATACTTCTAATATATAGAAATTTTCTAACATAGTTTTGCATTTTATTGCAAATGTCACAACTCCGCATTGTTGCCATTAAGGAAAATAGGTAGAAGAAAAAACAATTATAAAATAAAATGGAACCAATTGTTCTTTGGGGCTTTTTAAAGTGTGAAACTGAATTTGGACATACGAGAATTGATACAACATAATTAAAAATTATCTAATTTCATTTAAAAAATCATAATATTTATTAATTTTTTGCAAAGGTATTTTAGTAGTATACAGGGTGTCTCAATAAGCTTGCTCACTATTGGTAACTTTTTTATTTGAAAAGATACAAGGTTGGTTAAATTAGCAAAATTGTGCCATTTTATATTAGAAAATTGATCATGTAGACAAAATAAAAATTGTGTCAGCGGTTCCCAAAATTTGGGACAGAATATATATTTTTTAAATAGAACTATATATTTTTTATTATCTTATTGGAAAGAGTATTTTTTTCTCTTTCCAATAAGGTAATGTTGTTTATGTACAATTTTTTCAAATAAACGAGTTATTTACGTTTAAAAATAAAAATTATCTTTTATTAGTTTAGGTCAAGTAAGCTATGGAAACAATTGTCTTTTATAAAATTATTATTTTATTAATTTATTTTACAGTAATAACAAAACAAAGAAAATATTCAAATTGAAAGCCATTATTTCTTTCGCACATTTAAACTCTTTTGAACAGAGAGCCGATCGTTCTACGTAACTGGTGTCTAGATATAACTTTCCATATAGCACGATCATATCTAACTTTTCTTCATTTGTAAAGTTATTAAACATTATTAAACACAGAGAACTTTACGGGAGAAATTATTAAACGTCAAACAAACAAAGAATCAATTATTTCCATGGCTTACTTGACTAAAAAACTAATAAAATAGTTTACAAAATTTAAATTTTTAACCGTAAATAACTCGTTTATTTGAAAAATTTGTACATAAACAACATTACCTTATCGGAAAGAGAAAAAAATACTCAAAATATATGGTTCCATTTAAAAAATATATATATTGTCCCAAATTTTGAGAACCGCTGACACAAATTTTATTTTGTCTGCATGACCAATTTTCTAATATAAAATGGCACAATTTTGCTCATTTAACCAACCTCGTATCTCTTCAAATAAAAAAGTTACCAATAGTGAGCAAGCTTATTGAGACACTGTATATTCGGGGGTGCCGAAATAAATAAAATGTTATAAATTAAGTAAATTATAGAAAACACTTGTAATTCGTGAAATATACATGTATAAAGAACAATAAGAGATATGAATTCGGTTAATTAGACAAAAGCTGCCCTCAGGAGACCATTTTAATGAATTATTTTTCGTAATTACGTACCTACATAATACATTTTTTATTTTTGCAAATAACTTCCAAGTGTAAATGTACTTTGGTCTGCACATCTTACGTGTTTTTTTTTAATTTATGTAATTTTATTATAATTTTTCGGCGCCCCCACATATTGGCGCCCTTCTACCACGCTTACCGTACAGCACCGGCCCTGATCTTAACTTAATTAACTTAATTCTCAGTAATTTTTTTTTATTGTTCCTATTTGTGGCTTCAATTCTTTTTCTTTTTTCTTAGTGCATGTGGTGTCCGGGCACCAACCGTTGTTCAAATGGCATGGACCGCAACCGACAAGGGTGGCTCTCCCGCGGTTGCGAACGCAAAAAAATCCAAGACGAGGCACTTTGTGCCACAGCATCCGACACTGACCTAGAACCGGGGGTGGATATCAACAACAACACTCTGGACGGGTCCTTGCCGCACTACAACACCGCGGATCACACAGACTCCCCAGTGGACCAGCCGGTTCAGCAACCCAGGACAACGTCTGAGAAGCCGGTGTCCATGGGAGTCAGTAGTATAGTGACGATTCTGTTTTTGATTTCGTTAGTAGTGGGAATGGGAGTTTGGGTGCTCTATGCGTATAGGAATCCGCATAGTACTAGCGGGCAGATTCTTATCAGGGTGAGTTGATATTATTTTTTTATTTAATCGGATCGACTCTGAGGTTCCTCGGTTCGAATCTACCGGCCGGCTAAGTGTGTAGTTAAAATGCCAGCATATCAGGCATTAATCGCACTCGCATGCGACGACCTGACCAGTTGTCCATGTTAAACATAGATGGTGCTAGCTGTAGAATGAGTATTTCCGCTGCCGCACTGGTTGCATTTGAATCAGTGGCTGTCGCACGGAATAAGTACACTAACTGCACTAGTACTAATCAGGTCACGAAACGAGGAAGAATTCCATAGGAACCTAAACAATTTTCAAAATCCGACACCCATCATGGGAAGAAGAAGAATTAGTAAATAACTGTGTGACCTAATTTTTCTATGCACCAAATGTGCATCGACTTAATACATAATGAAGTATTATTGTTTTTGGAACATATAGAATTTCTTTTCCACGCTCTATATAAAAATTTTATTGGAATAATATTATCATAAATTTCGATAACTTTATTAACTTCATAATAATATTTTTTTTAATTTATCAAATAATTAAATATTTGCTTGCGCCGAAGAACATGATTAATTTTTTGGGTTGGAAGCACAAGTCTTGTTTGAACTAAAACGTTTTTTTTTTTTTTAATGTTAAATTCAAATTTCAATACTTAATTTCGACCTTATGTTTAAAGAACGATTTACTTACAAATATTATGTTCTGCTTTAAGATCATTTTTTTATGAATTTGTATTATTTATTAAATAATGAGATTTGACATTTTTTAAAACAGCGTTTTAGTTAAAACAAGGCTTGTGCTATCAGCCATGATGTTTATCTTTTACTTATATTTATGTCAATTATCAATGCAGCATAGCAGGAGGTTGTCTTTATCAAAGGTTTGCAGAATATATGTAGAAAGTAGAAGCTTTATGTTGTAACTGTTGAGCATATTCACAATGGGCCGAATTCAGCACTCTTGAAGTTAGTGATCGTCTCTAGTAACCATGGAAACAGCTTGCATCTTTTTCTTATTAACGCATCATTGTATTATATCTCTCTTTATTTTGTTATTTTTAGATAAGCTTCTTTAGTTCTTAAAGGGCCGGTTGTGCAATATTTGGTTAAAATTTAAACTAAGATTTAAATAAACAAAATGAACCGTCAAATGACAGATTTATCATTGATGTCAACAAACGATGTAATATTGTTTACTTAACTAGAAATTAAAATTTTAACCAGAGAAGGAAAAACCGGCCCTAAAAATGGTTCGTAAGTTTAACGTTGTTCTTTTACTGCAAACTTTAAAATGCATTAAAATAGAAAAATCTCTAAATTTCTCCAATTCACAACAGTACAGTACCTATATATGTAAAGAAAGATAAGAAAGAATTCGTTTTATACATCTTTCGCTAGCAACATTCAAAATTAAATTTAAACATTTTTATTTTTTTAAAATGATACTCTCAATATAACTATAATTATTGCGCCCACTTTGAAATTTGAATAACTTGTAATAGTAATAATAATTTGATTTTGCAATAATATTTCGTAATATTTTCAGTACCGGCCCAGTCAGTGGAGCTGGAAACGAGGCGAAGCCCGTTACACTGCCGCCACCATCCACATGTGACCGAGCCACTCAAACTCACCTTCGTCTAGTCCCGTCCATACTTTGGCTTGAAATGACAACCTAACATTTCACCTTTGCATTTTAACATCACAAAACCATCAATCAAAATTTCGGTGCCTAAATTCAATCCGCACTTGATATTTATATTGCACTTCTGTCATCCAAAAGTGCCTGACGATAATCTCTTTTAAATACGTATTACAGCATATTGACAGGTTTTTAATGTTTGCTGTTCTGTGATAATGAGATCGATTAACGATTCTAAATCTCATTTTAATATTTTATTTACTGGTTCTACGACAAGTGCACTTAACAAGGTAAGGGTTTTCTTTGACAGTTTTACTTTTTAATAGCTACAAAGTGGCAATAAAATCGTGTTGTGATCAATTTTTAGTATACCGTCCAACTATGAGCACCTTTATCAATTCTTTTCTTGATATTTTATTGTTAAACAGTACAGCAATCCATAGTAAGAAATAATACTTTTTTAATTACGAGCCCAAACTCATAATTCGTCCGGTTTACATTTTCAACAAATTATAAAAATATAAAAATGTTTGGAAATTCTGCAAAATTATTTCGGCTGCTTTAAATATACATACAATACTTTTAAAAACTCTGGTCCAAATGACTGGTGATAATAGTTAGATCGATATTTTAAGGGTCATCTTCTAGGCCAAATTTAGCTACTACTGAGACCTTATTTTTGGCCAGGACATCGAACCAGCTAAGAACTGGGTTCGGTTCAGGTTAATTTGTTTTTTGAGAGATGGGTTCGTGTGCGGTTTTGGTTCAAGCATTAATAAAATTTGCGGATTCGTTCCGGGTTCAGCTTCGGTTAGCCTAATGAAAATCTTTATAAAGGAAACATTTAAAATGCTAGCCGGAATTAATAATGTAACACAATTTCACGAGCAGTCAACACAGGCAGCAATGCAGATCGGCTGATTGCGCTTGAGTTTCGAACTAAAAATGTAAAAATGGACCTAACCGGAATTGAACCGCGATTTTTAATACATGTTTCGGTTCCGACTTGGGTTTGGGTCTGCTAAAATGTTACGATTTGGTTCCGGTTCGATTCCCTGCTTTTGTCACAATAAAAAACAAATTCGTAAAAATTCATTGTCTACAGAAAAACATAACTTGCAAGACAAATGGAACAATACTCACATAAAAATGTGCAGGATTTAGGGTTACAATGCCTAATAGAATTAAAGCTGGTATTACTAATAAAGGCAATGTAGCCCAATATTAAATGGCGGAATAACATATTCAGGTATTGTAAGTTTCAAATCTATGTTTTAAACTATTCGAAATAAATTTGTAGAAATTTCTCGCCATCTGCGTAGGTTTTATAATTTGTTTGTTGAAAATGTTAACCGGCCGAACTAACATGAATTTGGACTCGTGTTTACCATTTGGTGCTTTTAAGCAAATTCTAAAACGTGCCTTGTTCATTTCATTTTTTATGTATAAAGTATAAATAATGCATATCAGATAATAGTAATAAGTTCAATTATTATTCACGAAAATTTTGACTGAAATGATTTAACGAATTTTTGCTTTATTATTTTGTGGTTATTTTAAAATTAAATTTTATATTCATTAATTACATTCATATTTCTTTTTATCATGTATAAATTGTTTCGTTATTCCTATTTGCTTATAATGTATATCTAGTGTTATTTAATATTCAATATAGTACATAATAGTTAATATTAATTGTTGTTTCCAATATTCTAATACGTATCTAGTACGAAGAAAATTGGCTCATAAACCATCAGAAAATTAATAGTTAAATTATATAAAAGGAGTATTCTACTATTTATAGAATTTTGGATAAATAACCGAATAAAATTTTAAGAGTAAAGCCTCATTTCCAGGTACTTCACTAATGTGTAATAGATAGTGAGTTGTTTTGCATAAACGAAAGCGAAATTCATAATGCTTAGCAGGAAGTTTTTAGGCCATTCCAAGTAAATGTTTCAATTTGTAAATCGACAGTAGCGACATCTGACTAATATCAATCGCAATGTAAAATAAATCCTATAATATCGATTGTAATTTGTTTGTAAATTTAGCGACACTAATATTGGGACAAAATTAACTATTCTTTTTAATGCAAAATACTCAATAGTTATTTTTGCACAATCGGGTTTTTTAAATGTTTACCGGTAGGGTTTCCAAAGTTGTGGGTTTTATTTAATGGTAAAGATTTGGTTGATAAAATAATAAAGGCAGTAAATCGTTCAAAAAGCCCACGGGCGGTAAGTGAATAAATAATTTGTATATCATCTTAGCAACAGCATTGAATAAATACAAATTTTAGTAAAATAACTATTTTGGCAAAAAAAAATATTGCGTTTTGCTGTTTTGAAATTTATTTCCATTTCTAAAATTAAAATTCAAGAGAATAACTTTGATTTCTTTAGATAACATTTTTAACAATATCGTGTCAAATTGGCATTTAATTAAATACTCTTTAACGCAGATCTGCAAAAAGCTCTGGTCTATACCAACATTTTTAGTAAATTAGTCAATTAACATTCAACATTCAATATATTATATTGAACCTGACATTTTATTAATATGTATTTTTCAAAAAAGAAAACTCGGACATCAATCTCATTTAAAAAATTAATATTTATGATTCAAGACCATGAAAAACAGGTAGTAGAATACTCCATTCTGCGGTGTCTTTTATTTAAAATACTGAAGATTCATGAAAAATAAATAAAAAGAATGGTTTATGAACCCATTATGGTATTTTAGTTCCATATATAGAATAATGTGCATTTGGATATTATTCATAAATGCGCAATTTTGTAAATGTATATTATTTTTATTGTTTTAGCATAATATAATTTTAATAAAATAAAAATTCCATTTTAATAACATGTAGAATAGAAACAAAAATGTACATACACAAATCACACGACAAATATTTAGTAATTACCAATTTATTTTGGTACGAAACAGCGTTTTCTATTGTATATCATGCATAAATAAATACAATAAATATGTGTACAATTTGTCGTACAAGACTAGAAAATATCATAGGAATAACTGTGGAATTGATCTGAAGACTAGAATTACGAATTACAATTATGGCAGGTTAACAATTTATAAATCCAGGTCCAAATCTTGGTCGAATCTAAAACAAAATTTATTCATTTCTAGATCTGTAAATAAATATCACAAATTTACCTGTTCATGGTATACTCGTCAAGAATATCCGGACTGTCGCGGTCAATTGAACATTTATCCATTTCTTTTATATCTGAAAATTAAAAATTTTAATATATTCCAAACAACAAACTGTGAACAAAATCTTACCAGAAATGTTTGGTACGGAATGTGTAGCCAAAAATTCAGCGTTCATATATGGCGGGAGTTCTTCGACATCATCTTCGAAATCAGCTTCATCTGCAGCGTGAGATTCAACCATTTGTAGCCACTGGGCGTTATGGTGTCGGAACTTTTCGATTTGAATTCGTCGTGCCCAGTCAACGTTGTTAGCTGCGATTATGTCCAGGCAAGTATCGCAAATTTTTACAACTACTTTGTTTGTATCTTGCGCTAAATCTATTAGATATCCAGGGATATCTAAAAGAAATACTTATATTATATGGTTTTCCTTTTACCATTTGGAATAGCTTCTATTATAATTTAAGAATTTTTAATTTGTCGTTTTCACGTGATATACGAGCCCTAATCCATATTAGTTGGCCTATTTGTTAAATTCATTTACCGTGACTTAATAGTTATTTATGTATTAAGAGCGTAAGGAGGCTTTTATGGCCTGCGGCGGGATTTTGAGCCCGAGGCGTAAGCCGAGGGATAAAAACACGTCAAAGGCCATAAAAGCAAGTTACGCTCGTGGTACATACAAAACTTTATGTACGGACGAAAATTTTCAAATTATGAGTGTTAGAAAAATTGTAGCGAAAAGAATTTGTCTTCGAACATCCAGTATCTAGTGTTGCTATGAAAGCGGAAAACAACAGTTTATTGTTCGGTTATTAGTTATGTCATTTGAGTTTTATTTTGTGTATCTCCGTGCTTTCCATATAAATATCACAAAATTAATTTTCATTTTTCATTAAAGAATATAAAAAATTTCGATTTGCAATAAAAACTTTTCATGTTGCCTGTTTAAATTGTTTATATTGTAGGTTATAGTTTGGTTTGACGTTTCATTATAGCCCGCGGACTATAAAATAACGTTTATGTCAAAGAAATTCGTGTATAATTGTCAAATTATGATATGTCCGTGCATAAACAGTATTATTTCATAAAAATGGAGGAAGTTTTTACTTTTTATTTAAAGTAAAAATATTTTCACATTATAACGTAACTTTAAATTATATTTCTAGCTAAACATAAACATTTAACAGTATAATAATAACTCATATTTATTAGTAAATTTCTATTATTTATCAAGATTGGATAATTCGCCGATTATTCTTAAAAATTGTCGTAATTTTTTATGATTTATTTCTAAACTGACAAACAAATGATGACAATTCTTTTCAAACTTTATTTGTTTTTCTTGTATGTTACTAAAACTATGAATTATTTCGTTTGACATTAAAAAAACAAAATATTTCAGAAAATATATTTTGCTATGTAAATAATAATTACGTTAATTATTTGAATTATATATGCGCTACATAAAATAAAACTTTAGTGACTAGGCCAACTAATATGCATCAGGGCTCGTATGTAAATGAAAACGAAAATCCAATACCTGAGTTTAACCTCGGTGACCCCATCGCAACATAAGAAAACAGATTTTTCTTTTTAAATATTAACTGCCCCGTAAAACATTATTCATGGATTTTAAGAGAATAAAATACTAATTTTTTTGGGGTCAGAGTTTTGGAAATACATTTTTGTTGATCGAGTAAACTTAATGTAGAGAACAAGTAAAATACAAGTAGTATACTTATATGAACGTCAGAAAATTTTATTAATTTGGTCGTGTTGTATTTGATTATTCTCGTGATTATAGAAGTTAAATAAAATTTAATAGTAACTGGTAAATAAATATAAAATAGGGGTTTCCAAGTCTACGGCTTTTAAAAAAAATACTTCTTGGATATCAATGTTAATCATAAGTAATATTAAGATGAATATTACTTTATTATCAAAATAAATTAAACTTTAATTCATTTAAATCGAGTGATGAAAATTAGCCATGTTAGTCGCATAGAAAATTACAGAATCGTACCATTATTTTTTTTTTGTCATTAATTATAAAATTCCATTTATATTTGTCAGTAGTATTTCTTTTACAAATAAAGTTTGTAGTTATTACTTAGTACTCATTTTCATTGTGTATAATAAAATATTGAAATTATTATAATAAGGATTTGTATTGTACTACAGAAAAATAGTTGAAGAAAATAGCTTAATTTAACTTACCCGTGTCCATAATAACGTGATTTCTAGCCTCCTCGTGCTGTAAAACTTGCAGAAAAACATAAATAATTTGATAAACAATTTCATCATCTTCTTGATGAATTTTCAATAACTCTATAAGTTGCTGCATTAAGCGAGAACTGCACAGCAATAGTGCACATTCTTTATCAGCTGCCGCAGTCCCTAAGAATATCACAACATCTAACATAAAATCATCTTCAGTTGCCTTCGGTTTTAAAATATTGCGAAACCATGGCACTAATTTAAAGTGCAAGAATATTTCTGAATAATCTAAATCTGGGAGCCAGATATTTCCAAGAACTCCTAAACATTCTTGAATAAATTCGTCCTTTTTTGATTCTGTCAAAGCGCGAGATAGATCTCCAACGAATTCGAGGAATTGTGGTTGGATTGATCTGTGTTCAGCAATGTTGCGAATCATTTTCATCAGCAAGCAATTTTGATATTTAAAAGCTCTTGTCATTAAGTTGTGTAGTCTGGTATTTTCAACCATTTGTTGCGCGTTATTTTGATTAGTTGCTAAATTTATTCCCAAAGCAATCATTTCTTTATCACAAGAATCATCTTTACAAAGTAATATCATGTCTGTTATTAAAGTAACACAGTCTGTGTAAGAAAACATTGCTTTTACTTTGTCATCTTTACTTAAATGGTATAATAGTTTAATTATAATTAATTGGTGTCTGTCATCGCTTAGTAAACTGACAAATTTTGGTAAGAATCCTCTTTTCACCATTTGATTTCTCAAGGGAATATCAAAAGATAAATTAAACATTAATTTTAAAGTTAAATGTACGAGATCAGGATTTTCACTTTGTAACTGTTTTGGTAACTTTTCAATAATATCTAACTCAGCCATCATATCCTTATTTATTTCAAATACTGATAATTTCTTCAAGAAAGTTACGACTAGAATCAATAAATCTTCATTTTCTCTCTCCAAAGTTTTTACCAACATGCCCACAATATTTTTCTTCACCATCTTCTCTTCAACGCCCTCATCTTCGCTAATATTTAACAGTAAATAAAAAGCAACTCTCAATAGTTGTTCTTGTTTCTTGATTAACGTGCGATATCTTTTCGCTTTTTCTGTATCAGTTAGCTGCTTCCGTTCTTCAATATTGTCGGTCGAATTGGAGAGATCTTCATAAGTGCTGCCGTTCATAAGTTTAGAATTAAAAGATTCTGTCCAATTTCCAGATCTAGGGCGAACTGGTTCTGGAATTTTGCTTTTTGGGATTTCGCTCATTGAAGCACTATTAGGGCATGTTTTTCTAGGGGTTTTATTTTGACCAGATTCTGTTTCGAGTAGTTCTTCTCGCCATTCATCGTATCTTGTCAACTCGAAATCAATTATATCCATGCATAAAGATCCGATCTATAATATATATTTTTATTATTTATCTATCTAGGGCTTGTATAAAGTGTTGCCGAATACTCTTCAACCGGACTCACCGAGCCGCAATGTTTTATCACTGCCGTACTGCCGGTTGTATTTCAGCTATTTTTATTAAATTTTTAGACACCCTGAATGGTTTAGTAGAAAATTCGAAGAAAAATTTATGATTCTAAACATTTTCAGCTCTATATACTCGTAGATAGTCAGAAAAATTAACTCTGTTGGGCCCAGCAATAAAACTATTAATATCGTAAATGACAAAGCGGCATATCGATTACTGTTTGTTTTATAATATTGTATACTAAACAGGCCATTATTTGCGCCGCTCTATTGGAATGAAGACACGCATCGCCTTTTACTTCTATCTGCCCTGAATGCCCTAGCGTATAGCAAAATAATCTTAACATAAATGCTATTTTTGTTTGAAATAATTTTTAGAATTACAATTTTCATTCTTATATGAAATTATTCTTCAGGAACAGTAAGACTATTTTACTATACAGAGCATGTCTTCATTTCAACAGAGCGGCGCAATTAATAGCTTGACATCATCCAGTGTTATAATGGAAGCAATGAGCGATATGCCACTTTCTCATAATTGCGATATTTACGGTTTTATTGCTGGACACGAGTGAGTCAATTTTTCTGACTATATTGCTAATACGAAGGCTGCTGGAAAAGTTTCTGCAAACGATATAAATAATTCTATAAATGGCTTTATTGTTTTTCAAAATATTCTCGACCCAATTTTGGAAGTAGTTTCTCCTCTTTATATCTGGTACTTGGTACCTGAGTATCCTACGATTGCAAAGCTTCCATACGTTCAGATGATTATGCAAAATTGTATGTATAGCTTCCAAGGATGTCTAAATTTCACGGTATGTCAGATGCCAATCTACAGAAATGAATATACGACCATCGCGAAACTCGTCACATCGTCACAGAAAATGGTGCTTCATCCCCAAAAGCCAAATTAAGTAAATGATAGACTGTTTCGGCCAAAGATTATATTTGAAATCATAAAAAATTATGGCACGAAAATTTTCACGTGAAATTTTCATATTTTCTCAAAACGACTATTTTAAAATGCCATCCAAGCAAAATGAATTAATATAACTACGAATTGATATCTGAATCGTAAGTAAAAAATGTCATTTTATGAATATGACAAGTAGAGTAGAAAATCGCTGTCACTATTAGAACCACAAGATTCATTGCATACACTTTTCCAACAGCTGTCGTAATAATCGTACCATTTTTCTAAATAAAATTATTGGTATCGATTGCTGCATGTATCTAATTTTTATTTGAAAAAAAATACACATTTACTACTGAGCCCCTGAGTTATTTCAAAGCTTTTGTAAATAATAAATTTTTGTTAATACCGCAATTATTTTTGGCCTACTTGCAAAATTTTTCTGCTGGTTCATTGTTACAATTTAGTTTTGAAACATGTTTATTATACATGAGATCATTTCGCAAATAAGTGGTCATATTGATTTCACAAAAACATAACATACATTGACCAATGACTAATGCTGCGCATTTTGAAATACAATATTATGCTTACTCTGGCCAAGGTTGAATATTAATTCTGTATAATGCGACAAAATTTACCTTGTATTGAAGAATAATTGGATGAAAATCAACATACGTTGAAAAGCAGAAGAATGTATAAATTAAATTTGTACTTAAAACAATACTTTTCTTCCAATCTTCTCGCAATACTCTTGATAACGCACTAAGTACTGCCTCTGAAATTTAATATGAATCAGTTAAATAAAAATGAAATACAGAATGTTAAAAAACAAAGGTAACAAATTTTGAAGACATATAGTACTGACCAAAATATGTAAAAAAGCTAAGATGCCATTTTGTATTAGAATTGAAGAAAACCTAATAAAGATAGTGCTCGAACAAAATTTTGTCCATATCAGTGACAGCACATTATCTTCCGTCAATTCTATGTATTTTGTACAAATTCCATACCAAAAGTTTCTTGGGAAAGATTCTATATCCAGTAAAATTATAACACGAACATATACTATTTTCTACAAATTTCATACCGAAAGTCCCTTGGAAAAGATTCTATAAATCCAATACAATTATAACACGAACATACACTATGTAAATTACACTTGATACTGACATCTGTCAGTTAGAATTATTTGAATATATCAACTGTTTCCATGATTATAGCAAAGCTGGTTGATTCATGAAAGTTAATCTCTTTATAATTCTTTGATTCTATATCT
Source organism: Ophonus ardosiacus (assembly GCA_943142095.1). NCBI lineage: Eukaryota > Metazoa > Arthropoda > Insecta > Coleoptera > Carabidae > Ophonus > Ophonus ardosiacus. Next base: position 36,292,348 of record OW964832.1, on the reverse strand, counting down.
ATTGAATATGAAGGAAAATGTATAATCTAACCGTATAGACAATAATAAGATATTCTTTTATATTGATAATCACATAAAATGTCAAAAATTTAACTGCGTTTTTTTGTAAGAAAACTGTTAAGAACTTCAAATAAGGGAACTTCCGGTTGACCAATTATAACCAAAATCTAATCAGCTTTCCATATGGATGGAAAGAAGAGGAAAACGAAAGAGTTATAATTTTTGAATTGCAGTATCGGAGTTTCGCCGGAGAAATTTTTGTCTCACACACACATACAGATATCGTAATACTAGTAAAATCTTATTCTAAGGACCCTACAATGTGCTTATTGATTAAAAACTCACTCCCGATTTTTTTGACCTAAGACAATACCTTCCTTACCTAAAGGTGACGAAAGAAAAAACAATAAAATTTGTAATAGTTACAAAGTTATTTGAAAATTAAATATTGGCCAAGTTCGTCACAACATTTGCATTAGTACAATTATTTGATTTTTTTTTTATTTCGTAGAACAAAAGCACATCTAAGGAACTCATAGTTTTTGAGATAGCAAAGGTAGACCCTGTAAAAACTTATTTTTCACTGCCTTATATCTCGGAAACTATTGAAGAACGAACCTATGTCAATTAATAAGCTTGTTTTACTTATTTTGGTCAGTACTTTATGTCCTCAAAATTTGTTACCCTTGTTTTTTAACATTCTGTATAAAGTATAATATACCATTTTTAGATAAAGCCTCTAAGTTTTCCGGCTCTCTGGCTAGCTGTAAAATAAGTGCAGAGCCTTTAATTTTTTCTGCAATATCTTCATATAATAATTCGATGTACTCATCAACGTTAATAATACTGGCATTGTCTGGTTTTGTATCTGAATTAGTACTTTTAACCGAAGCTGCAGAACCCGTACGAGATATGTTCGAATCTGTAATTATTTAATTGTATTTCGGAATATTAATAGTAATATATATTTTTACCAGTTCGGTTGGAATGTTTTCGGTTTTTTAAATAATAAATTAATTGTTCAATTTCAGCAAGTTTGGACGGATGTATTAATTCACATTTTTCAATTATTGCTTTACCTAAAGCACTGCAATCTGTTTTGGAATTTAACGTAGGCAAAGCAATAAGTTTTTCAAGGTCCTAAACAATAAATTATTATTGGCACATAGTAATGTATCTACAACCCTAAACTCATAATAATTCGACCCGTTTATCAACAAATTATAAAATCTACACAAATCGTTAGAAATATATACAAAATTCTTTCGGCTACTTTAAATATAGACAATTTTAAAAACTGTAGGCCAAATGAGTGGTGATAATAGTTCGACCGAGATTTTTAAGGGTCATCTTCTAGTCCAGATTTAGTTTCTACCGAGACCCTTTACTTTTGGCACAATGAAAAATAACTTCGTAAAAATCCATAGCGTACCATGCAAGACATATGGGATAATACACACAGAAAAATATGCAGGGTTAAGGGATATACAATGTCTAATAGAATTAAAGCTGGTATTACTAATAAAGGGGATGTAACTCAATATTAAACCGGAATACTTGAATAACAATTATTAATTTTTTGATAAGATATATAGGATAATATATATATATAAGATAATATATTTTAAACTAGAAAGAAATTTCTCATCATTTGCGTACGTTTTATAATTTGTTGAAAATGTAAACCGGCCGAACTATTATGAGTTTGGACTCGTATATGTTTTACCTTTTTTTCTTTGAATACTTCATTCCCCTTGTCCCCCAAAATTTGATATTCCAATTCATAGTTGAGAACAAGTGCCTTTTCTGTAGGATGTACATCGATAGCTCCCGATTTCACTTTTCTAAAACAAAAGAATTTCAACTCGATTGTCAATTTTTAACAAATGAAGTAAACCTTTTCAAAAATTTTGCATCTTGAGGCTGCATCTCATTTATGTAACTTTGGTAATTAATATAACTAAACAATAACACGAAGATAATAAAAATAGTTAGCACCAAAAATATATTTATAACAACATCTATCATGCACTGCGAGTGGAAATACTGTGATAAATCTACATTATGTTTCGGATCTTTGACAAGTTGACAGAGTTTCAACAATACTCTAGCGCTCAAGCGCAGGTGGTAGGGAAAAAATTATTCACAACGATACACACGTGTTGTTCAATTCTTTTTATTGTGTTTTCATGGCGAATATTTATTCATTACATATTTTAACTGTAAATATTACACATAAAATATATTGTTGCACAATAAATATGCATAATATTTGGGTTCGTAGTTAAAAAAAAAGTATGCACATTTAGTATAATGTGAACCAACCTTACATCGAGTTTGACGGTCCGTTCCGTATTAATCAATATTTTTCAATTTCATTAACGCATCTGCTACAAAATTAATGAATAATTAATTAACGAGGTCATTATAATATGCGCTTAAGCACAATGTTTTAAATGTCTAAAAAAAATATTATTTATGGTTGGAGGATTTTCCTAGAAATGCTAATATTTACGGGTCATTTTTTCCAAAAAGATTATTTATGATCACAGGTTTTTCAGAGAACTGCAAATATTTAAACACGGTCTATCTTTCCAAGAAAATCTTTAGGTTGGGTTTTTGGAATTTTAGCTTTTATTTTAAAGTACCGTTAAGGTTTATACCTGTTCTATGAACAGTAGAAGGTATAAATTACTTAGAATAACTTTGAGAAAAATATCTGTTAATTTTAATAATTTATTAGACAAAATAGTAATCAGTACGTAAAAACCTTCAATTAGTTAATTGAACATTTAAGGTCAATTGGTATAATACGTAACAAAATATTATGTATTTGTAATCTTCAGTTAAACAAAGATTTAAAAACTTTATCTGAACTTTGATATATTATTTAATTCGCTATCAGGAACAAAACATTATCATTTCTTGTTTTAAAACATGGCTAAACGAGTAATTGTCGATATTGATGCGGGTACTGATGATGCTTTTGCTTTAATTTTACTTTTAGAACAAAATGTTGAAATTAAAATTGAGGCAATTACTTGTGTTAACGGCAATACACGAGTGCAAAATGTTTATAATAATGTACAAAGAATTTTAAAACTGTGCAAACGGACGGAAGTAAGTACAAATGATAAAAATATCTTTAAAAACTTTAAATTAAATATTTCTAGATTCCTGTTTATTTGGGCGCAGCAGAACCACTTTTAGGTGGTGCCGAAGATAATAAAAATTACTATCATGGAAAAGATGGTTTTGGTGATTTAGAATATGATGATAATAATAAAAATAAAATAGAAGTTCCTGGTGGTGGTGGTCATGTAGCTATAGAGGTGATGAACAAAATAGTTTCAGAAAATCCAGGACAAATTTCTTTAATTTGTTTGGGGCCGTTAACTAATGTTGCTTTAGCAAATAAAGTCTATTCGGGTTTTGCAAAAAATGTTAAAGATATTTTTATTATGGGCGGGAATTATAAAGGTATATAAATATTTATTTTATAAGCAAAGATTATGTCATGAAAATTACAGGAATAGGAAATGTAACTTCAGCAGCTGAATTTAACTTTTATGTTGATCCAGAAGCTGCTTACATTGTTTTACATTATTCTAAGTGCCCTATTACTATTTTACCCTGGGAACCTTGTCGAAAAAGCACTATAACTATGGTGAGTCTTATTTTAAACTTTAATTTTTATTTACCCGTGTTCAATATTTTATATTTAAGGATTGGAGGTATAATGTTTTGGGTAAAACTAATCATCCAACTATCAATTTATTGAATGCGGCGGAAAAGAGCATTTATTCAGAAACCGAAAAAAACTGGATGCCTTGTGATGCATATTTGGTCGCATTGATGCTATTTCCAGAAATAATCAAGAAAAGTTTTAAATGTAAGACTAGTGTTGAATTACAAGGAGTTCAAACAAGAGCTCAAATGGTGATATTACATGTTGAAAAGGATGTGAAACCAAATGCGTCAATTATAACAGAAATAGATATGGATTTATTTAAATCTATACTACTAAAGAATTTTAATAAATAAATTTAGATACAATATCGTTTGAATTGTATTACATGCTAACTATATTATTTTTTCTAGAATAAAATAGTTTTGATGCCTAAACATGTATATAGTTTTCTGTAATACAAAATAAACGTAACAACAAATACAGGAATGTAATTTACATACTTTACAATTTCTTATTTACTCATTTCTATATCATCTTGTCCTTCAGTTTGGCACTGCTGAAGTTGCATCCGAATTTCTCTATTTTCCTTTAACAATGACGTAAGTTCAGCCAAAATATTTTCATTTTTTTGTTCCAAAGAATCTAATACTGAATTTAACATATCTAGTTGGCTATCAATCTCTTTAAACTCTAAAAAAGAAATTGTAAACAATCTTAAAAATGTAAGGATGAGTTCTCATTAACCTTCTGATTCTGGATAATCATCATCCTCTTCTTCATTCACATTATCTTCGCCCATTTCTACATCATTTTCTTCTTCGTTTTTATTGTGTTGAAATGGTCCGTTTGGATTTTCGACCATTTTTAAGTTAATTTTTGATAAATTCGCTGCAAAACAGCTGACCGAGATTGTCACGAGATTTTCAAGTACTTTGTACTGGACAGTTGATTTCAAATGTAGTCCTTATTTCCTTAGCAACTAAGGATCAAGTAGTCAGATGGTTGTAACTATGGAAAACAAAATCTCATTAGTGTAGTGATCTGTGCACATTTGTTCTTATATCTTTCAAAATATATTATTGTTTCACTTGGTTTCAATAATTATAAGTATTAAATAATACGTTTTTATTGATATACATATCTAAATAATAATTTTAAAGTGTAGTAAGTTAAAATGCGCATGCGTTAACATAAACGGAAGCTACCTTTTAACGGTTTTCTCAACAGACGCTCATTTTCGTTTCGGCCATTAAGCAGTGTGGTTCTGCGTGGGTTCTACAGACTACTACAAGCTACAATGTAAGTTTTATTTGTTATCATCCAACTATTTACTAACATTTATAAAGTTTTCTATATGTAAATCAATTTATTTTCACTAAAACTATCTTATTCCGTATATATTTTTTGATATTTTGCCTTAATAATAAAAGAAATGTTTGCGTTCATGTGTGGGAATGCCGCATCATGGCGGAAAGCTATGCGTATTGATTTTATGTTTTACCGGGAAGACGTTAAATTAAGTTTGCATTTTTATTGATTATAGTAAATATGGCTGATAATGACGATCTTTTGGATTATGAAGATGAAGAACAACCAGAACAAGTAGTCGCAGACGGAAATGTCGATGGAAGTCTGAAAAAAGAAGTTAAGGGTACTTACGTATCCATTCACAGCTCGGGTTTCAGAGATTTCTTACTGAAGCCAGAAATTTTAAGAGCTATTGTTGACTGCGGATTTGAACATCCTTCGGAAGGTATATTACTTATACCATATTTTTTAAAAGCAAAACTAACTCATTTTTTTTTTTGTTTAGTTCAACATGAGTGCATTCCCCAAGCAGTGCTCGGCATGGACATTCTATGCCAAGCCAAATCCGGTATGGGAAAAACAGCAGTATTCGTTCTTGCCACGCTACAACAGTTAGAGCCCTCCGAAAACCAAGTATATGTTCTTGTTATGTGCCATACTCGTGAGCTGGCTTTCCAAATCAGCAAAGAGTATGAACGTTTCTCCAAATACATGCCGCAAATTAAGGTTGGCGTGTTTTTCGGAGGCCTGCCCATTCAAAAGGACGAAGAAGTGCTGAAGAATAACTGCCCACACATCGTTGTTGGGACGCCGGGAAGAATATTAGCTTTGGTTCGATCGAAGAAACTAAATCTCAAACATTTGAAACATTTCATCCTAGACGAGTGCGACAAAATGCTTGAACTCTTAGGTATGTTGTTTTACTTTATTTAAATGAAGCATTTAAATTTAAACAGATCAAAGTGCCATTTTTTATCTATGTTACTGTATCTTGTTTTACGTGGATAAGATTACTCATAAGCAACTCACGTTTTGAAATTTGATTCAGGACATTGACAAAATCATGTTGAAAATTAAGAGTAGAAAATTTTCCATGTCCTTCGTTTTGTAAAGTTATTGATAAAAAACAACCCAACAGTTTAATATTAACATTTATTATTGAAGACAAGATATTTTACGATACGCGGGAAAAGGTATTCTCTTCACTTAAAATCAGGCAGGAAATAGACATTTCCGCCTTAGCGCGGGAAATATTTAAAACATGAGATTTTTCTTTTGTTGCCCTAAAAATGTTATCATGATTACTTAAAGATAGCATGTATAGCTCCCAAGAAGTAGACGGTATGCAAAAATTTAATATATTTATATAATAGTATTTTTTCTAATTTTTGTGGACGATTGCAGAAAATAGTGATACAAGTTCCAAACAAGCATTTTTTGTATGAATGGGGTATTTCAATGTAGTAAAAAATCAAAATTTAATTTTTGTGACATTTTTTTTTTGTTTATTTTGGCGCTAAAAAAACATGTCTATGACGCACTAGTGACACGACTTTTATAACAAATTTTGTTCACAAAACTACACCATTAATCAGAAACATTTTTTCTACCATTGGCGCGTTGTCATCTGTCTTATATGTGTTAGTTTTATGTTGTTACAATATTTCTGAATGGCCCCCCTTCGTCACATTTGGTAAAATTCAAATTACAAATATGTGAAAGTTTGAGAAAATAAAATAAAAAATTATTAAAATACCCAATTATACATCATGGTCATTATTATGAACAAGTGATACGGATTAGCGAGTAGTTTTATCCAAAATATTTATGAATTATAGAAGAATAACTGAAATAAAAGATGCGTGTATTTAATTTTTAACTGTTACTTGAAGGATTTTTCTGTAAAATATTCCATAAATAATTCACAGATAAAACCTGTTTATATTTGCCAATTTTTTTCGTACTGAAATATCAAGTCATATCAGCACCTCTCATCTCTGACCTCCGAAGTTTGACGAACACAATGAATGGACGAATGTAATTGGTCCAGCAATTGCATTCGGCAATCATCGGCACGCAGCGGTGCTGAACGCGCCCATTGACTTGTAACAGTTATATACGAGACCTAATCCTCCATAGTAGTTGTCCTAGTCGCTAAAATTTAATTTTATTTAGCATATATAATACAAATAATAACTAATGCAATTATCGGTGTTTTTTTATATTATAGATATTTTGTGGTTCTTGTGCTAACATAGCAAGATATATTTTTTGAAATATTTTGTTGTATTAATGTCAAACAAAGAAAAACGAAGTTTGAAAAGACTTGACGTCATTGTTTGTCAGTGTTTAGAAATAAGACTATAAAAATTACGATAATTTTCAAGAATAATCTGCGATTTATCCAATCTTGATAACTAATAGATATTTACTAATAAATTTGAGTTATTATTACTGTTAAAATATAAATAACGAAGACAGATTTGTGATTTATAATATTTATACAATTTAATTTGAACACAACACATGTTCATTGTATCTAAGTACAGAAATTCATTGTTGAAATTCATCTAAATAGTTTCGTATACAGTTATGTTTAGTTAGAAAATATAATTTAAAGTTACATTATGATGTGGAAATATCTTTAAATAAAAATAAAAGCTTTTTCAATTATTCTTAGAAATAATACTATTTGTCAAGATAAATGAATTTAACAAATAGGCTAACTAATATGGATTAGGGCTCGTAATTAAATTAACATATTGTTGTGTTGTTAAAATTACTAGATAGCTCTAAAAAATTGAAGGAAAAATTGAACATAGGCACTTTTCCAGCTTATTCAGCGACTTAAAATTGCCGCAAATATTGACAAGTGTGATTCAAGTGTTTTAGCTTCAATTTCTAGAACTTTTTCAAGTTCTTAAAATTGACAAATGCAAAACAGGCTTAAGGATTTATATTTTTTCGCCGACCGCATAATTAGAAAATTCCACTAACTGTTAAAAATGGAACAGAATAATTTAAAACTAATTTTATCTGCACATATTTAATAATTATATTTCATGTCAGTTGACATATCCTCATATTACACAATAATAATTAAACTGTGAAGAACAAGAGAAGATAACAATTTGTTTTTATTAACAAGTACAAGCGTCACTTTTAAAACATCTGTAGAAATATTACATGTTTGTTTTGGCACTTTGTTCTATTTAAACTAAATGCCTTGATGTTACAATTTTCATGATGAATATTTTAATTCTTTCGCGGTTTCTACCGGAGAGCTTTGCTCGTTGATGGCCCAAGAATTACTGATTAAATATTTCATTTTAAAAAATGTATTTCAATGTAAAACAATGTTTAATTATAATTTCTTGTTGTTGCAGATATGAGAAGAGACGTGCAAGAAATCTATCGAAACACTCCGCACGGCAAACAAGTCATGATGTTCTCGGCTACTCTCAGCAAAGATATTCGTCCCGTCTGCAAGAAGTTTATGCAAGATGTAAATTCAAAACTATTATCTTTTCTTGATCGCGAAATATCCGTTCACTGACGCGCAGTTAGACTTGGGGAACAAATTTTTGTTTGATTGCAAATAATAAATCGGTTAGCGCACTGTAGCCCTACGAGCAGGTCAGGGTGGGCGACGAAGATTTCAAGAAAGAAGATTCAAGAATGAAGACGAAGAGGGGTGGTACGCGATTACTAGTAGTTAGTTTCGGCCGAGCTACAGTGCGGGAAAATTATCTATACTACATCTACACTTCTGCGTTGATTTTGGAAGCAGTCCTCATCTCGTACGCTCAACTTTTCAAGGGATCCTCTCACTTTGATTTGGTGTTCAACCGTATGTAATCTACAGAGCTTCCGACATCAAGACTACGCGATTCTTTCATTTTTGTAAATTATTTTCTTTTTTGGTCCCTCTTTTCAATTTTAATAATCTTTTAAATGATGATACCAAAACATTTCTTTCGTGGTTTCTACCAAAAGGTTGACTGCCTGATGATGGCCTTAAGATATCTGATCAATTATGATGCGAAATATTCCGAAATGTTTTGGTATTCAGTGTTTTTCATGTCTTTTTCATTTGTTCAGCCCATGGAAGTTTACGTGGACGATGAAGCCAAGCTTACCTTACATGGATTGCAGCAACATTACGTCAAACTCAAAGAAAACGAAAAGAACAAAAAATTATTTGAGTTACTTGATGTACTTGAATTTAACCAGGTAATTTAAAGTTCAATTATTATAGTACGACTAGCGAATGAAAGTTGACGTTTATAGTATATTAAAATCCATGTTTCAAGACATTGAAAAATATTCGTTATTTATGATTATTTATTAGGAATATTTAATTTTTTATTTGATTGTTGGTAACGGTGATTGACATTTACTTATATTTTTACTTCATTTCAATAGTCATTTCAATAGATCTTCTAGAAATAATATTTACTTGATTAGGTTTGAGTTTTTTAAAGAAGTACTTCCAAATGAGTTTCATATAGTACGTATTAAACAACCAAAGTAGAAAAATTATTTTGTAGATGTGGTTTCTTTTCATAACTTTGCCCTACTGAGAATTTTTGCAATGACCCATTTAAATATTGGACTAGATACATTTTGCTGAAAATAAATGGATGACTACGGTACCTGCTTAAAAGTATAATAACAACAGTATTTTACACATTTTTCGTTTATTTTGATTATAATAAAATATTTTGACTTTTAAACTATTGAAAATTCTACGAAATAGTTTAGTTTCATTTAACAGTATTTCCGACTCAAAATTTGCGATATTAAAATTTTTCAATACATCCCTGAATCCTGTACCAATTTAAATGCCTTCTAATATTCTAGTGGTATTAAGTACAATTCTAATCTTCTCTAACGGAATACATAACGATCAGTTTTCTTTCAAAGCATCAGGACCAAGGGCATCGAACCCGTAATATTTACCTAACCTCATATATTTTTCAATTGAACGCGAGTGCGAACCGAACCGGGTATTAAAATTCGGGTTCAGGGTTCAACTCCGGTTCAGGTTCATTTTTAGTTCGAATAGGAAGCGTAATAGTAATATAGCCGATAATCTGCTGTGTGTTGACTTTTCGTGTAAATTGTGTTTGTTTCATTTCACGTAAATTCCGGCTCACGTTTTAAATTATTTCTATTATAAAGATTGTTATTCAAAAAACATTAATTCAATTTTTATTAAGTCGAACCGAACCTGAAACCCAATACCTAAACCCGAAACAAAACCGCAAATTTTATTAATGTTTAAACCAAACCGCACACGAACCCATCTCTTAAAAAACAAATTAATATAAACCGAACCCAGTTTTTGATGTGTTCGATGCCTTGATTAAGACAAAAGTTATGAAAATAAACCACAAACTTTCATTCGCTTGTTGTACATACTAATATCGATTTTTTTCATGATGATAAAAACAGTGCTGATGTTCATGATGACATCCGTTTATTACTCTTGAACTCTCTTTCTGATGATATTTTTATAAAAAAATATTGTTTTATTTGCATGGGAACATTTTTTAGTCATTTAATTTTATATTACAGGTTGTAATCTTTGTCAAATCAGTGCAAAGATGTATGGCGCTTGCTCAGTTGTTAACCGAACAGAATTTCCCTGCTATTGGAATCCATCGTGGTATGAGCCAGGAGGAAAGGTTATCCAGATATCAACAGTTCAAAGATTTCCAAAAGGTAAGAGATCATATTTTTGGTACATTCTACAATACTCGATTTGGGATATAAGGGAAAAGAATAATTACAATTTTATTTTCCAATATCTAAAAACTTATTTATTTTATAAAATTCATCAAGGAAAATGTTCATAGTAGATAAAAAAAAGTTGTGGACGTTGCATTGTAATTACACGAAATAAATAATTATTTAAATAAATCATAATTACTTTTAGATTTTTAAGGACCGGTATTTTCATTTCGTGTTAAACTGTCTGTTAAAAATTACGCAAAGACTGATACCCATATTCATAAACATTCGTAGAGTTTCAAAACGGCTCATTATAATATTTGACAAATAGAATCACACTTGACAAATAAAATTTCGATTTTTCTTTCAATGTCGACTGTTTTTATTGGATAAAAATTATAACGAACCGTTTAAAATTTTACGAATGTTTATGAATACGGGCATGAGGCCTGGGACTTGCTTTTATTTTTGTGTGAGAAGATACCAAACATAGAAGTATATGACGTTATTACTTTGGTAATATTATTTGATGACGTGAGTCTTCTGCTTAATGATTTCTACCATGTGATTTATTGAAAAAATGACTGTCAATAGTATGTCCGTCTTTACCTGACGCAGTGCGGATTGTGGAATAATAAGATCCCCAGAATTGTATTATCAACTGAATAATTTATTTTTGATCACTTTGTATTATAATATAAAAAAATTATTTATTTTTGATCACTTTGTATTATAATATAAAAAATGTACAAATATATCTTTTATTCTGAAATGTTGGTAATGCATCATTCATAACAGTCCCTTGAAAGGCATTTATTAATAATTGTTACTTTATGGTTATTGTGTAGAGAGCATAATATTTAAAAAATTGAAACATCAATAATGATTTAAAACACCTGATTTAGTAGATATTGTTTATATCTCTCTCATTACTTGATATTTTACATGATGATTTGTAGATAGGGACATCAGAATAATAATGATCGATTTTAAATCTACACTGATTTTTCAAATTTTATTTATCTCAATCTTATTGTCTTTCGATCATTTCTTACTTTTATTTTCTTTGTCAGAGAATCCTCGTTGCTACAAATCTTTTCGGCCGTGGTATGGACATCGAACGTGTTAACATCGTATTCAACTACGACATGCCAGAAGATTCAGACACCTACTTACACAGAGTGGCCAGAGCGGGTCGTTTCGGTACAAAAGGCTTAGCTATCACACTCGTCAGTGAAGAAGGAGATGCGAAGATCTTGAACGAGGTTCAGGATCGCTTCGATGTAAATATTACCGAATTGCCCGATGAAATAGATCTCTCATCTTATAGTAAGTAGTAAAAAAATATGTTGTATTGTAAAAATATTGATGAATTCTGTTTTGTTTCAGTTGAGGGGAGATAAAAGACTTAAACCATGTGATGAAATACAGTTTGATCTAGATATAAGGTGTACTTATAATTAATTTCAAGTATTCTTCAAATATTTCCAGAATATTTTTTTTTATTAAATGTACAAGGCGACAGCCGAATTTAAATATATTTGTCCTAATCGGTACAAGTAAATGATTATTGTGTAATAAATTTTTTATATCATGTTTTGCATTTTTATAGAATAGTAATAATTATAATTCTATAATTATAACATAGTATTTGATTTAACTTCGAAAGTACAATTTTATTTTCGTTTTTAAAGTATGAAGATGATTTAGGATATTATTTAGCTAATGAAAGAAAACAATTAAAATTTTATACTTCGTTTTGTAAAACAAATTGTCAACCTTTTTTGTTTTCCATAGTTCTTGCTTCCACAGATCTGCACTTTGGTTCAATCAATCCATTCAAGGTTTGTTCAACTGGTATAGTATTCACATAAAATGAAATTAAGTTTTTTATAATAATTATGTTGATTGTCTTGAAGATGGTTATACTTAAATTTACTAAAAATATAAATTTTAATACAATGACCTATTTTAATAAGGCTCTTCTACAAAATGTCTGGTATTTTTGAATGTTTTATACTTTGAAGTGTTAATAAAATTCCAAGTTATCGACTAGAGGTGATAAACTATATCGATAGTGGCTGCCATCGATAGTACGATAGTAATTTATAGAAAATATCGATAGTATAAATTTATAAAAAACTATCGCAAATTATCAATAGTATTACGTACATTTAATAAAAATAAAGCGAAATTTCAATTATAAAAAAAAATCAGAATATTTATTTCCAAAATAAGTACATTTTGCAAAGATAAAAATTATAAATTTGATGTACGACAACGGAAGGCGCAAGGCCATTACAGGTAACAGCTTCAAAATAAATCACTAGAATGCATGTGCGTTGCTTGGTGGTTTGTGGTTCCGTTCGAATAGTGTGCTTTCTTTATAATGTTTTTCAAATTTACATAAAAATTAAAGGCAATTTAAATCGATTAATAACTGCTTTTTCGATAATAACTATCGATAGTACGATAGTGTCTCTACCATCGATATATCGATAGTTTATCACCTCTATTATCGACCTTGGTGCACTTCCGGAAGTATCGCCGTCTTGAAAAAATGATACTAATAATAATTTTAAAAAATCGCAGCATTACATCAAAATATCAAATTATTATACTCGCCGTCAAATAAGTATGGACTGATGTTCAACTTTTTCCCTTCTCCGCACTCTATCCATTGCCCTGCGGTGTTGCCACTTCTTCATAACTTGGCATTTTCAACATTGCCCCTGAATTGGCAACAGTTGTGAAAAACTCCAGTCCATATTTATTTGACGGTAAGTATAGCTTTGTAGAAGACGAAATTTCCTATATTTTTTTTATAATCAATAGCAATTGATAGCAAGCATATTTTTTTATAATACCCGAATTTGGGTATGGAGTGTAACATTCATTTCAAACTATTATTTGATTAAATTGAAATATAATTATTTAATCAAACATTAAATTTTGAAGTCTTGCAATTCAGACATTAATTTGTAATATTTTATTTTTGAGAATCTGTCAATTTTATTACGTAATTCTTAAATATAATTAAATAATTTCGTCATTTTTTTTAGTGGTATTCTAGACTAGAGTATTGGACGTGTGTGTGGTGTGCTCGTGGAATTCCAGGACAACTTTTTAGTGCTTGAAGAGGACTTTTACAGATCTACAGGACTTGGCGTATCTAGAGAAATCATATTTCTTTCATTGCAAGTTCTAATTTCTAACTTGCGTCAATTTAAAAATTATTAACCGATAACTGCGTTTAGAGGTGATTTTATTCCTTTTATAAAAAATACGTAGTGCGATAACATTTAATGCAATTCCTATTTCCATTTTTTAATTTCCTTCTCTTTAGGCCACCATAACTTAGAAAACGACTCAATTTTAGAAAATGGTACGAAATCATTACATAACAACAAATTATAAATAAAACTGTGTCATACACAGGAAATAATTCCAAAAATCCTCTACATTTTTAGATATATTTTCAAACCGCAAATTAATATCTCTTAGTTCTTCAGATATTTGCGCTCAAACTTGGTTTCCAACAATTCAATTTTTGGGCAGTAACCCTAAAATGGGTGGATACTAAAAATTGAAGGTGCTCTCCTTACATTTTTAACCATTTACTAGGATTTTAGTTTTTTAGCTGTGTAAACTAAAACTAATGCGACGATTATGGGCAAAATTATGTAATTGTCTGTTCGATCAAATCTCCACTCAGTTTTGGGCCGTAACCCAGAAATGAGTTAATCTGTAAATGTAAATATCTCTAGAAGATATCGACCTGCGGTTTAAAATCTGTAATTAGCGCTTAGATATAAACATTGGAATTAAAATATTTATATTCTTCATGTAACTGAATTTCCATTTGTTTCATAGTTCAGTATTATTTTCGTAGTTAAAGCATTTAAATTTAAAAGAATGTATGTGCCAAAAAAATTCTATAAGTTTTTTTTACATAAAACATTTCTGTTCTGTTCAGTAATAAAAATAAGCTAATTTTGTTTAAATATTTAATTGTTCCAGAACCCTACACCAGAGAAATAAGCTGTCGTTTTGCAGAAAATCAGGATAAGCTGTAAAAGGACCAGAAAGAGTTGCAGAAGTATCTGCAGTATCGGGTTTCTAGGACATGGATAAGATTTCCTAGGAGATATTACTCCCTGGCCATCCTCCAATATATATTTTAAGATTCCCATTAATAAATAAATAAACAAATCCTCCCCAAACATGTATCATTTATTTAATTTCTGAATTATATTTTCCATTATTATGAAAACATTCACAATACAGTACGCACTTACATAAGTACAGCACAGGACGTATACAAACATTTATTACAACAAAAAAAAATAGACCTTTTTAATTTGACAAAAATAAATAATTCTTATGCTACATTTTAATAAAATATAAGACTGTTTATGATGATTTCAATACAGTTTTCATATTTAATAACAAATGATCTAATTTACGATTTATTTTTGAAAATAATTATATTTCAAATATCGCCTAACTTTTTTAGTTCGGAATAACTACACATGCGCACAAGCGGCTACGATGGTGCTTGTTAGTTGTTCTCAAAATGGCTGAAGTGTGTAGACATTTGTTTACTGTGTGGTATTTGTTTTGTGATTATTAGTGCATTTAATAGTTGTATTTACTTTGCAATGTATTTTAAACAAATTTAAATGACAACGAAGAAATAGAACTAAAAGCCGAGCTGATTTATAAGGTAAATTACTTATTTTTACACTATCGTTATTTTAGAACGTGATGATGTAATGTCTGATTCGTATCGTACAGGTGAAAATAGTTTTGTTGAACTTTTAAATCAAAATACAAAATAAAAACTAATATTTATATAAAAATTTTAAATTATAGATCTTTAAATTCTATCATAAACAAAAACAAGCCTCTATTAATAAAATTACCTAACCCTACATCGTATTATTACAATTTATCTATAAAGTACACAAATGAGAACGAGGTACTAGGATATTCTTTAATTCCTTGTGAAGTAGCTAAAATAAAGTACTTTTCCTTGAAAATAATAATGCTGTTCTTCCCGATATAATGGTTTCAAAGATTTCCTGGTATTTTAATTCAGCATTTTTCGATTGAAAACAATACATACAATTACCGCTTAATTTATAAATCGTTGAAACACATTTTGAAGTAGTTAGTAGAGATATTTGACAAACAAAATTAATTTTAAGTAGTGAAAAAAACTAATAAACATTTTTGGCTTTGAATCATGTGTTGGCGAATTTATTGTTATATTATTCTTCTTTAATGAAGTTTATAAACGTTAATATATTATTATTATTCACTCATTTTGCTGTTAAAATTCTCAATTAATATTTTAAATAATCTCATGAAACTCAGAAACTATGGTATCACGATTTAAAACGCTTGAAAATTATCTTCGAAGTGTTTAGGTTACATATAAAATATTTGTATCGCGAAAAGACAGCCAATAAATCAAAATTGATAATAAATCAGAAATCCATGTTTTCCACGAAAAAATAGTTCCAAAGTTTTTTAGGTCTCTACAAATTACGTATGCATATGCTATCTTTAACCAATTGTAAAATGCAACTTAATATGGGGAACACACGCATCGTCCTAATGTTCATCATCAACATATCAATATGTTCAATTCTCACTTCGTTCAGTTTCATAACGTTCAAATCTACAAAACGTTTATCCATGAAGTTGGCGCGTATCAAAATGTTTATTTCTCGCGCGCTTCCAAATTTAAACAGTACATTCTAAAGAACAAATTGCAAAGAAAAATGTTTTACTCAGTACAAATAGGGAACACACGTACATAGTTTCATAATGTACATAGATCGCCCTGTAAAACCTTGTCTTGTACATTTTCGTAACGTACAAATATTGTCTTGAACATTTCTTGTCTTATACAAATTCTTAATGCACAGAGATCGCCCTGTACTTCACTGTCTACCTAAATTCGGGAGTGCGTTTAGGTTGTTTGTTTAAGATTATTTTTATAAAAGTTACACGACCAGATAAATAAAATAAACGTTTTGATACGAGCTAACTTCATGGATGAACGTTTTGTATATTTAAACGTTATGAAACTGAACGAAGTGAAAATTGAACATGTTGATGAATGAACATTAGGACATATGAATTATAGAGAAGGTATAATACGTATATAATAAATGACATTTAAAGAAATGTTTATGTATTTCATTTGTGTTCTAACTAAATCCACTTCATACATGAACCGCTAAAATTTGTATAGAAAACTTCTGTCTCTGGATGTACTCGTAATGAGAGACCCACGATTTAAAATATACTGGTTGTGCCACTCTGCACAAAACGAGGGCCCAAAGCGATACGTGTTTCCTCGTTTTTTCCGCTAGGGGCGCAACGTGAGTACGACCCAACTGACACCTGTCATTTACATGTCATTTTGAAAATATTACATGTTATATCTTATAGAAAGGTAAATAAAACAGGTTTTGAAGTACATATTCGTATTATATGTAATGCAATATAAATATTTTGTTGAAAGATATTGCAATTAATGCAAAATGAAAAGAAAATTAAATTAAAAATGTTTCATTCCTGAATGTGAAACCGGTTACAAGAAATCCACTGAAAAAGAAACTCTGTTTGCTGCTCCACTTGATATATCACTTTTTTTAAAATGGCAATGTACAATTAGTAGAGATGATCGCGAATTAAGATTGAATGATGTTTGTCGAAAACATTTTCGGGAAGAAGATATTATTACCGAATGGAAATCTGGAAGCGTACGGTTCTATCAATTTATTTAGTTTTTCGAATTTTAAATTCTAACAATGTATTGATTTAGGTTTCCATTAAATATATAAATTTATATTAAAAATAAATTCATTATGCATTTCATTTTTTATATATTTTTAATTGCACCTGAGTCGAAACTGAACCGAGTATTAAAATTCAGGTTCGGAGTTCAACTCCGGTTCAGGTTAATTTTTAGTTCGAAAAGTAAATACAGCCGATAGTCGACGTTTTAGGCGTCTGCGTTACTGTCTGGGCTGACTTTTCGTGAAAATTGTGTTCGTTTCTTGTTGCGTTTTGCGTAAATTCCGGCTCATTTTACATTATTTCGAACCTGAACCGCGAACAAAACCGCAAAATTTATTAATGCTTGAACCAGAACCGCACCCATACCCATCTTTCAAAAAACAAATTAACTTGAACCTAAACCGAACCCATTTTTTGGCGGGTTCGATGCCCTGGTTTACACGAGCTATGAAAAATACTGTTTTCAAAATTTTTTTTACACAAAACCTGTTATAATAAAAAACTTTTCATGAAGAATAACATAAAATAATTGAAAATTAGTGGAAACCCCTATTCTACTGACAAAATTACATGAAGTTACTAATTTTCCTCGTAATTTTCATAAAATTTGTCCCAATAGTTCGGCTTGCACAGCCTAAAAATTGAAAATGGTCAAAATCACCATAGATTTTATGCAATTTTTGGGCATTTTCAGTTTTGTTCTAAATATTGTAGCCATTGTACTACATTTTTAATAATTTGTATATTTATGTAATTTTGCTCGTACAAGGTATGTATCTCCATCCATTTTTGGGTTATTGCCTATTTAAAGTTATAGAACAAAAAGTATTTGCATGAGACATTAACGATCGGTGCAACTTTTATTAATATTTTTACCCTTGCCTTAGAATATTGATCTGAAAATATTCATTGAAGCATTTAAATTAAAAAGGATATAAGTGCTATTTTTACGTTTTAAAATTATTCAATAAAAAGCTATATGCCCGAAACAATAACGATACGATATTTGTTCTTGTTCATTAACCCACAGATGTAAATGGTGTAATTAGGTGAATAAAACAACTTAATATGTAATAGTGCACATATCAGATGTATTAATTTATAATTAATCCTGTATTGTAATACACTTGCTCTACTTTATTTCCTATCGAAATGTAACAGTTTTTTTTTTTTCTAAGACTTATAATCGCACTATGACATGATATATTTAAAAATACTGATCTATTTTTAATTGTATTCCTGTATATAAATCCTTGCTTAACTATTATTTATTACATATTCATATGAAAAATATATAACTACTCTGTCTTAGGGGAAAAAGTATAATATATATTTTCAAAAACTACAATTATTTATTTCTAAGTCTTTATAAAATAAGATCATTATATTATGTAACACAAATAAAATGTATTGAATGTCCAATAAACAGAGTAAAATGAATACAATTTCTCTATTAAGTAACCTAGTTTTCCATCCTCAAAATTTGTATTCCAGCAACCAGCAATTCACCAAAATCCATACTAGATCATCAAAATTAGATCAGCAGAATATGAACGATTTACTAAAGGTAAGCAACAAGCAAAATTCGATCCGAGAGCACCGCAAATCGATTCATGGCACGATCGCCGATCTGCAACCTGCACGATTATTGCGCCAGAATTCCTACCTAGTGCACAGCAGATTACATAAGCATGTAGCCTACTACAAAATTTTGAGCTAGCAAAATTCGAGCCGCGAGCAAGGCTTCTTGTCAACAAAATTTAAAAATCGTGTAAAATCGACGCTTTAGACCTGTAGCGGCCGAAAAGTAGCACTTTGCTGCCGCTATGAGCATTTTTGAGCTCTCAGATGGATTTTCAGCCGATCCCAAGGCATATACTCGACGAAATTAAAATTTACTGGCTCTAGCAAGACTTCTGATCATCAAATTTTTAAATACTTAGAATCGAAAGGCTACCAGTAAGACATTCTCCCACAAAATTTCAAAATTCAATCGCCTGGTGGTGGATTCATGAATTATAGCATTCCCACCACAAATTTCCGCCTTATATGCAGCTGTTTGATGAATTTACAGCCATTCGGCGTGAGAGGTGGTGCTGAACCGGACGCCCTGCTCGGCAAAGTTACGTAATAACGGCTATAACCAGCTATATACTCATTTTCTAGAGGATATCTGGTTGGCCAGCCACCAGGCCCCATAGCCTAGACCGTAGGCTAGGCTATAGGATGGTGGGCGGTTGGGGCTCGTGGGTGCTCGGCGGGTTGCTGGATGCTAGCTAGTAATCGGGAATCGAATTTGGATCTTTGCTTTGCAGGATTTTGTAGGCCGTTTGGTGGGTTGCTGGATGCTCGCTAGTAATCGGGAATTGAACCTGGATTTTTGGTTTGCAGGATTTTGTAGGTCGCCGTTCTGGTTGCAGATTGACGGCCTACAAAATGTTTGCTAGCAAGCAGGATGTGAACCTAGATCTTTGGAATGCGAATTGGAATGAAATAGTTTGTTATTTACAACAAGGATTTATTTGTCAGAGATGTGTTACATAGTAAATGATATTGCAATACATAATACATGAAATACATTATTTTAATAATGAATAAATAATTTTTTATGTGTGCATTTGTGATACATTATAAGATGTTCGCAGTTTCACAAATACAGGGATGATGATATGTGCTCTAATTACATCAAATTTGATTTTGAAAATGATACTATACCTAATTGTTCATCTCAGATAATAATGAATAACAATAACAAGAATATGTAGTCCAATTTTTAATAGAAATAACTTTTGTTGTGACGTTTACATAACATATTAAGATATACATTTTAATGATAGTTTTGCGATATTTATATACGTAACTAGATATGTGTAGACAGTAATATGGGAAGTATATGTAACCAGAAAGATATAGAAATATGTAAAATATATCATATATATATTTAATTTGTCTGCAATAATACAATATCAACAATGCAATTACGAATACAAACACATGTATTTTTGTAAATGATTTTTATTATCGTATATGCAAGATATATTTATACCATCATATCATGTAATATATCAAATATATTTTTAATATGTCTGCAACAATAATATAATGCAGTTACGAATACAAACACATGATCTTACAATCGTATATGAAAGAACATATTTTTTTTCTGTTAAGTATGTAAATATGAGTGATTTTTTACAGCTTAAAGTCTGTAGAATAAATAATATAAACTATACATTTATTATGTGTTTGTATTCAATATAATGATGGGGTATTCCACCATAACAAAAAAAATTAAAAAAATTCAATTTAACATAAAGTATGGCTCAATAAATAATAGTTAAAACAATGAAAACATTTTTTTAAATAATTACTTTACGAGATATTTCACATTTGCTAAAAGGGAAAATTGACGTCATTCAATTGTTATCTTTCTCTCGCAGCGTACTCAGAACAGTGTGTGTGAGAAAGACAAGTATAGGGGAAATGTGACGTTACACTGATTTCTCGAAAATAAAATACTGTTAAACTAGAAACATTTAAGATTTTTTAATACTATAAATTGCTTCAAAACTGAATGAAGTTTTATTTAAAATAATAAAAAAAAAAAATTGAGTGGAAAACCCCATTGTAAAGTAGTAGTATGACACTTACGAGTTTTTCTGTAATATTTTATTAAGGTATATTATTCTATATAAGTATAACAGAGTAAAAGTAGGTGATTTTTTACATATGTCTAAGAAAATACGAATTTTTAAAAGATGAAAATATGTATATGAATAATTTAATTAAGTGTATAAAGTGTACTAATGACAAATAGTGTGAGTGTGTATATATACGTATGTTTTTAACGATAACATACGATTTTCTTTCTGTGTGAAACTATAATTTTTTCTACGTCCATTTTGAAAGTAGGCTTTTCAAACCGTCATTTTAGGGTCTAGAGCAAAAAACTGATAATTGAAGTTGACAGAAAACTTAGTTTTTTTTTGTTTAAAAGCGGAAAGAAATTTTGTAGCAGGTATAAATGAACAATGAAATTATTTAAAGTAAGATTTGAAACGAAAGCATTTTGATCAACTTATTCAACAGACGTAGAAAAAAGAATGTGTGTGTCATGAGCGTAAAGTATCATTTTCCGCTCTGGATGCAGAAATTACTATTTTGCAAAGTGCGAATGTATTATAAAATGTTTTTCAACTGATGCATAAAGAGGGTTAAATGTGTTATTTATAAATATAATAGAAATAAATCGGTTTTTTCCTTAACTATATTTTATTTAAAGTATAAGATTTCAAGTGTGTAGTGTAGAAGATGCAAAGGATGATGCAGAAAAATAGAAATAAATCGGTTTTTTCCTTAACTATGTTTTATTTAAAGTATTAGATTCAAGTGTGTAGTGTAGGAGATGCAAATGATGATACAGAAAAATAGAGCTAAGTCCGAATTACTCGTATAGTTTAGAGATACTGAATTATTAAATCTTGTCAATGAATTGGAAGAATCTCAGACATTTAGGAACACATAGAATAAAAGAATTAGAATTTTGTGTGCACAAGAAATGTAATTTTTTTATTATAAACTACGTTTTAACAGCGGAGTGCAATCCAATACTTATATAGCATAAAATTAAATTGGCGAGAGGTATTGTGCTGGCAACAA
Organism: Ophonus ardosiacus; assembly: GCA_943142095.1. Lineage (NCBI taxonomy): Eukaryota > Metazoa > Arthropoda > Insecta > Coleoptera > Carabidae > Ophonus > Ophonus ardosiacus. The sequence continues at coordinate 36,270,138 of OW964832.1, read as the reverse complement.
CACATTTTTTTTTATTAATGTTTATTTCAAGATATGGCTATGTTTATTGAAAATATTAATTTCAAAAATGAATAACATGAAAACTAAGTGAAATAGCGACCTATACTTTTCAAATTTGGATATTGGTAATAATTTCTTGTATGTATACTTAATTTCAAAAGGTTTAAATATCTAAAATAATCAATAATGTATTTCAAGACGTGTATTTCTCTGTTTAAAATAGAAACTTTGAAAATGAATATCACCAAAAATAATAGAAATAGCGACTCATATTTTTCAAATTTAGATGTTGGGTGTAATTTTATAGAATCTAAATTGCTGAAAATAATTAAGTAATTTATATTTCAAGACGTGTACAGATTTATTGAAAATAGTAACTTAATTTTAAAATGTATGAATATCTGAAAAAGTTTTCAGTAATGCTAGTTTCAAAACGTGTACATCTCTATTGAAAATAGCAAGTAATTTTATCTCGTAAACTAGAAAAATATAAAATTTTTACTTTTTAATTTAGGATTTGGTTATCTTGTATATGTATACTTATTTTCAGAATGTATGAATCGATAAAAAAAAATCAGTAATGTTTGGACTTAGCTCTTTTGTTTCTTGTACCCTTCAAATAATATGCAAGTAATATGTGTTTGTGATGTATGTGATATGTGAACCTAACGTAATACGCTTTGAGATGTTGAAATATAATTATGAAGATGAAAATATGTGAATTGTATAATGACATGATTTTATTCTTTTATTTAAATATGCTTATATGTATGTATGTCTTCGACATAAGTTCATAAAGTTTTTATTAGTAGAGTAGATGATTTTTCACTTTAAAATGGTTATATCATATAAGTAGGTATAAGTGTATAGGTGTGAGGTGGTTTTATTTATTTACATAAATTTTATAAATAATGACTTGAGGGGTACAAAATCCATGTCGGGGTTGTTTTGAGATGCGATGCTTTGGAACAGGGTGACCATCTCCAATGCGGAAATCAGGATTCATGAACTGCAAGTCACTCGGATATTTCTGCAGCACCGACTGTCTAAGCGTACAGCTTCTATTTCTGCAACAATAGGAAATATACTCGAAAGCAACAAATTAGTGGTTAATAGTCATAGAAAATAATGATATATTTGAAAATCATTAAGGATTTTTTCAATTACAAATTTAAGATTAATATATATGTTAATATTAATGTTATATAAAGTGCGAGATATTCAACATTAAAAAGAATATAAATATTCCAATCAATTAATTTGGGTACGATATTAAAGTATTTTAATAATGAAGTATAAATTACAATTACATAATTTCAACAATCAAAAAATGATATTATTTGTCGTAATATCGTATACATTCATAATTATGTATATATGAAGAAAAAAAAATATGTAGTAAAATATATGGAATATATAGTGATAGATGAAATAATATACAGGTGAACACGAGAATTCGTACAGACATTTAACATAAGAAAACAATTTTTTTTTTCAAATATTATCGGTATCGTAAAATTGTATTGAATCATTATGAATTAATGCAAACTATTTACGATATAATACGAACAATTATTTAATTATAGCTTATATACAGTGTGTCTCATTTAGAGGTGCCACCATTGAGATCTCGAGAACTATAAGAGATACGATGTCGGTTATATGGAACTTTTTGTGCGCCTTTGAGAGGCCATATCCGATGTGCTTTTGTTTTTTCAAAAATTCTCATAGAGCACTAGATAATGAGGAAAAACTGAATATTGTTGATTTTTTCTTTTTCAAATAACTTCAATACTATTATTTAGATAATACATAATAACCCTTATATCATTGAAAAGAGAAAAAAATAATGATTTTTTTGAGACTAAAATCATATATGGGTTCCATTTAAAAAATATAAGTTTGTGTTAAATCTCGAAAATTTACGGATATAAAAATTTATTTCGTACGCCACTGGTTAGTGAATAAAAATATCTATCTTTTGTATTTGAAACGTTTTTCTTAATTAATAATAGTATAGAAGTTATTTGAAAAAGAAAAAAATCAACAATATTCAGTTTTTCCTCATTATCTAGTGCCCTATGAGAATTTTTGAAAAAACAAAAGCACATCTGAGATGGCCTCCCAAAGGCGCACAAAAAGTTCTATTTAACCGACATCGTATCTCTTATAGTTCTCGAGATCCCAATGGTGGCACCTTTAAATGGGACACATTGTATATACTAGAATAATCCTTCAGAATTAATGATAAATATATAGAATAAAGAACACAACTATAAAATAATATAAAAATAAAAAAAACTCACTTTGAATAAATGATATGTATGCATAACTCCAAGTCCTGCATGGATCCTAACGTCCTCTCCATGCACCAGGATATCGTCCTCGTGGCCATAGTATACCAGCACACTACACACACGTCTTTACACTAGCACTGAAACAAACAAACTGAAAGAATTAATCCATGTAATAGTCAGGGTGTTAGGTAATTTACCCCCTAGAAATAAATAGCCAACAATTAAATAATAATGCGTTATTATACATAATAATTGTACCTATTTATTAGGTAATTTATTTAGAGTGATTTGAAATTACGAATGTAGAAATAGAAACACAAGGGTTGCAAATAAAATAGTATTTACGGTATAAAATAATTTCAACTGAGTGCAATTTTTATTTCAAGTCTAATTTAAATAAATTAAAAAGTAAGAGAGATAATGATTGATTATTTTCAATTTTTTTTGGATTCAGGGAGATATTTTCTATATGTATACATTTCAAAATTTTCGAATCACTGTAAAACTTTCAACAATGCTTGTTTCACGACAAGTGTATAATAGTAAATTTAATATTAAATGAGATAGTGATAGTAACATAGGGCCCAATTCTCAATTTTCGCCATTGTGATATGAAATGATAAATTTATATCATATCGCTTATCAATGTTATATTATTTTCAATTTTCATCAAACACATGCACCAAATTCGTATTTTCTAATTATGCGGAACCAATATTGTCAACTTACGGAAAATGTATACAATATCACACTTTCTCATTGATTTATATCACATCACTTTTCAATTGAGAATAGCTCCAAGTGATAAAGTGAAATATTTTCACTGCATATCACTTCGGTGAAAATTGAGAATTGGGCCCATATTTTCTAAATTTATATTTATGGGATTATTTTCTATATGGATATTAAGTTTCAGGACTTATAGATTGCTGACAAAAGGTCATTAACTCTTGTTTCAAGATGTGTAGCTGTACCTGACAAATTTTGATTTAGGCGTTTATTTTCTGTATGAATACTTATTTCAGAATATTTGAAAAAATTTCAATCATGTTTGTTTCATGACAGGTATAACTCTATTATTAGAGCGACTTTAAATTAAATATTTCAAAAATTGATTGATAGCAACTATTTTTTTTTGCACTTAGTGGTTTATTTTTTATATTTCAGAATTATGCATTTAATAACTGACACATTTTTTTAGTATGTTTATTTTAATATAAATATATGTATGCCTGTTGAATGCAGCAACTTTAAATTACTATTTCGTAAACTAAAAATAAAAGATCTGTACTTTTCAAATTTGGCTTCAGAGGTTCAAATGTGTTACGTACGTTCGTGGCATATGAAAATATCTGAAGAATATATAAATATGAAAATAAACATGTTATAATTATTTATTTATTTACAAAAATCATATCATATAAATAAAAACACGATGTGAACCAATACATGTTCGGGTAGTTTTGGGGTTCGATGCTATGCCAAAATGCGACCATTTCCATCACTAAAATCAGGATTCATGATCTGCAACTTGCTCAGGGCTTCTGCAATACGTCCAAGTCCATAACTTTTCTCTCCCTGTTACAGGACTTTAAAGCCTCATTTCCACCGATTGTCCTAATGCGTAAGAGCAATAATTAATAACTAAGCGCAATGCGTAAAAATGTTTATCATATGACAACGTTTACTACCATTTCCAGCTTTGCATAAGGCTTAATGCTTAAGAACTAAGAGCAATGCGTAAAAACAAATGATTGAAAAATTCTAACCTGAACTGTCAACTCTCAGTCTATTTTATAATTATAAACTTTTAATTAATTTTTCAGTATCTATATAAATACAGAAAATTGTGTATGGGTATAACATATTAAAAAAAAAGAAGTACTGCTGCAATGGCAGTCTACTAAAAAACAAGTAATTCGGAAAAAAAGATATGACATTTCTGTTGAATTGACACTAAACAAAATAGCTGGAAATGGTATCCTAGTAAATTGTTATAATTCATTAAGCCTTATGTATTAAGCATTAAGACATTGGGTGGAAATGAGGCTTAACAATATAATAATCGAAAGTAATAAATATGAATTAGTGGAAAAGGTCATAAAAAATAATGGGCCGAATTCAGAACTCTTCATTAGCTAAAGAAGTTTCTCTAAGGGCCGGTATTATAAACGTTTAGTTAAATTTAGTTCCAAAGTAAATATAATAAAGTGAATAAATTCTGATCAATTTCTATGTTCTTATGACATTTAAGGTATTGCTATAAAAAATTCGCGTAATTTTGATACAGGATAGCAGCCCGACGTTTATTATATTTTGATCTGTGAAAACAGCAAAGCGTATCAACTTTTTCACTATTACTGTAACCGACGTTCATTTTTCTTAATTAAATAAGAATCTTAACACCTTTCTCACTATTATAATCTGTATTATTAAATCTGTGACAGATGTTACTGGTATAAACAATAGAATATCACAGCCCAGTTTTATCGTATTTCTATTTGCTTTATTAGACATAATTTAAAGAGAAATTTATTTAGAATTTTATTCCGTAAAAATATACAGGTATTCCATTTAAAAAATCAAAGTTAAATATTTTTCTGGAAGTTGGTAGGCCTTGGAAAAAAATTGTTTATGCTAAATTATAGACCAGGTTGTATCAAATAACTTTTCTATATAACTTTTTCTTGTATCTTTAATATTTCAGAAGATATAAGCTGGACAATGAAAAATCAACCACCTTGTATAAGTATTGTTTTGCACTTCGCTTTCGAACCGTCATTTTATAACAAAAAATTACAGAACTTTACCCAAATATTGTTTTTTATTGTATTTAACATGTCTTCTGCACACATATAATTCTAATTTTATCTAGTTTTCAGTGTATGAGGAAGTTCCTAAATGTGAGAAATTCTTCCAATTCATTAACCAGATTGGGCGGTATTTCTGATGGATATATGCATTTTACCTATAATTTCAAATATTTAATGAATAAAACAATAAGAAAGATTAAATATACTTCCCAGCTATCAGAATGTCACTAAAACTGTTGATTTTTGACACTGACATGTGTCATTTACAAACTATGTTATAAACATTGGAATTTGTCAACTGGTTTCCTTAGTGCCGTAGCCTCTGCGATTAGATTACTCTATATATTATAGTGTCTTTATCTCTAAATCTGTACAAGATATAATAAAAATTTTAGGTGTATTAGATGAAGAATTTTATGTTCTTCAATATTTAATAACAAAAATTTCCAAACAATTATATTTAGAAGAATTTTTCTAAGAAACTACTACTTCCGGTTGTTCAGTTGTTACCAAAACCTTTTCAGCTCTTCCCAGGAATGTCAGATTGAGGAATCCATAGTTAAACAGTTCTTAAGTTTTATAGTATTTGAGGAATCGTCCCTACAACATCCAGACATACACACACACACACACACAATCCACACACACACAATCCACACACACATACACACACACACACACAATCCACACACACACACACACACACACACACACACACACACACACACAGACAGATATTTTTAAAATGTTATAATCGGATTGTAGGGACCTTAAATCGTGCTTATTCACTAAAATCTGAATATGCGAATTGGTAAAAAAAGATACAATATGTTTCCATGGTTACTAGAGACGATTTATAAGTTAATGACGAGTGCTGAATTCGACCCAATGTGATCTTATTTGCAAATCATTGAAATATGTATCAATTATTCATAATTTGTAAAATGTGAAAAAAGTGCGAGAAATTCAATAATGAAAAAATATATATCAATCAGTTTCTGAATTGCTGATTGCATTGCAGAATGTGTACAATATTTAAGTATATATTTGGAGGTACAAGGTACATACATATGGTACGAAAAACAAAATAAAATAATTGAATACTCAAAGCCTAATAGTAAAGGAACATTTACAACCTATTTTCAAACCAATATAATTTTAATTTTAAGTTAGAATAAATAAGCGTAATTACAAGTAGGCTACAATTTTTTTATTATAATATTTTATTAATTATGTCTCTTCTTTTCAGATGCAGCTGACTGATTAATCGACATCTTGGTATTGTAGACTTTGTAACCTGAAGCACTCAACAATGGTGAGTTAATTGTAGTATACATTTCGTGAAAATTCGACAATGGGGACAATCTTCGTTTTGATGAAAAACAGTGGATAAAGCGAAAAGGCCTTGGTGATCCAGAATTTCTTTATTAACAACTTTCGGATGGTTCATCCTCAGCACTGTACAATTATATTATACAAAAATTTTGATTAAAATTTTTGAAAAATTATAAAAAATATTCTAAAAATAATTGTAATCACTCACCAATTTACAAAAAAATTATTTATATATATAAATGTAATAGATGTGAATAACATCTTGACAAGATCTAGCCCACTAAAAATTCGACTACCCAGTATTTAAATGAAAAGTATCATTTTCCCTTAATTCGGACACGCTGATTACTGAAAAAATAATGAAAAAATTCTCTAGACCGTAATTTCCAAAATATTTTTATTTTGATTACAAATATCACAAGCTATTTAACATTGACGGCTTATAAGTAATGAACGGTAAAAAGTACGCCATTCGATTTTATAGACTTTTCTACATATTTTTACAAATTTTCATTAGTCGTGTTGTGCTAGTATAGTAAGAACAAGCAAAAATAAAAAGGAACTTCAAACCCTCAGTAGACTACTAATAATCCGGCCACCCTGTATTTAAATGAAAAGTATCATTTTCCCTTAATTCGGACACGCTGATCACGGGAAAAATAAATTTGAATTCAGGGGTTGTTTTTTGTATGTATACTACGTTTCAGGAATCTGAATTGCTGAAAAAATCCTCTGATGTAATTTCAAAATAGCTAAATGACTTTTAGTGTATATCATGATAAAAATAATAGATATTTACACACCAAGTGAGCTAAGGTAATGTTTATTCATGAGAAGAAAGTTTAGCTCACGAGCTCATAAGGGCGAGTGAGTTAATTTCTTCGAGTGAATAAACATTCTTAGCTCACGTGGTTTGTACAATATTTTATTCAATTTTGACGAAATAGTAATAAAAACCATTATAATATTTAATTTTGACAAAACAAAAAACTAGTTAGTTAGTAGACTGTGCATGACAATTGTCGATGATAGATGTCAAATCATCTATTTAAAAAGATTTATTGTCTGTCATTTGTGCCCTGAAAAATAATGAAAATGGCTGATAATGTCTGATAAATACTATGGTAAGTATTAATTTCGTGTCTGATGTTATTTTGAATGCATTATTTGTTGCAGGGTGAATTAAAAAAAAGTGAGAGTGATTTAAAAAAATTTAATTCACTTGTGAAAAAATGTTACTTATAAAATTGTTGCTCTGGAGTTAATAATGACAGTTTAAAACGTCAAAATTGAATAAAATAATTTTAAAATTAAGTGAGATAGTGACGCGGTTTTCAAATTTAGATTTAGAGGTTGTTTTCTGTATGTACACTAAGTTTTAGGAATTCGAATTGCTGAAAAAAAATAATTCAGTTTTATTTGTTTCAAGATAGGCAAATGTCTTTTGTGTATACCATGATAAAAATAAAATAATTTAAAAACTAAGTGAGATAGCGTCATGCAGTTTTCAAATTTGAATTCACGGGGTTGCTTTTTGTAAGTATACGAAGTTTCAGGAATCCGAATTGGAAATTTCAGCTATAGGGCTTAAAATTTCGGAAACCAAGTAAGATAGGAACTTGTATGTTTCAAATATGATTTGCCCATGCATCTGTATACATAAGCAAAGTTTTATAATTGTTGGAATGTTGACAAATACTTTTCTTTAGGAAATTTTGAATTTTAGATATTATTATAAAAGAAGCGGTGTTAATAATACAGATAAACACAAATTGCAGATACAATAAATAAGTTGTTACATTTACAATTTAATAACAAATCATTTCTTTTGCAGATGAGCACGTTTTCAACGTTCCAGTGGTAAGAGACGCAGACATCGCGACTTGGAGAACCCGTTCGTGTGTCTACAGTATCCTGGGGCATCTCTCAGGACCTGGTGGACATGATTTCGTTGTCTGGATCAGGAAACCATCTCCTGCGATATCGTGAAGTCGTGTACCGGTTCGCCTGATCTTCAGATTTCAAATTCTATGAAATATAAATGTGAGTTAAACTATACATTCCACTAAAATGCCTTGCGTTGTTATTTCACATTTTCACTTGCGCAATGAAAATTTGGAATTTACATAAAATTCTCTGTAAGATACGTCGGATTATATTTTTTTAACTTGGATTGGTTTAGGAGTTACAGGGTAATTTAGTCAAATTTTCTCTGTACACTTGTTTCATATTTTCATTCATTGTTACTACAAGAATAAAGATAGTAAATAGGGAAGTAAAAATTTATATTTTACATAAAATTTACTATTGGTAGACATTTGTTTTACGTTCAACAATTTAGAAAAAATATATAAATAAATAAATATATCATCAGGGCATATTACCCATTACTGGGTGTGCCAGTTTCTACAACACCGTGTGGGCGCTTACCAGGCGTCACCTCACGGGCACTCATAGCTGATAGAAGAAATGTAAATGTAATATCAAAGGTTCATACTTACCTACGGCGAATTTTCATAATATATCATTCGCTGTTATATCATCAGCGTAATATATCATCATCGGTGATTTTCGCAGATAAGAATACACTTTGTAGTAAATATTACGTAACATTCACACCAATTAGAATTACTTGTGTAACATTTAGTATTAGTAAAACAATATAACACACTTTTATGGGCAATTATACATATATTAATAATAGGAAAGACTTTTTTTTAAAAAAAAAAAACCGTATAGTAAAGTAACTCACGACACAATATAATTTTGATTAAGGATTAAATAATGAAAACTAACGGGAGGACGTAGACTTATGCAACATTTTAAATAATATCTAAAATTGTAATTAGCAGAAATACGTTGTATAAGTTAAAAATGAATTTTGAATATTTAGATTTTATTGTAAATAATAATGCACATATGAACATTTAAATTTAGTGCACCATTAACTTATTAAATTTAGATTTTTTTTACAAAGTTTAAACAAATTGAAAATTATTTAAAGTTATTTAAATATTTAAAAAAAAAATAAAAGGGTAAATCTTAACATTTTCAAAATATATAGCGAACTATAAGATGTAGATAGAGAACGATTGCAATAAAAATTTCAAAGTTTTTCGTTTGCTATGTACACTACACGATTATTTACAGGTACACGATGTTCACTTTACCAAAGACCGAAAGGAACTAAAGTCTTTATTCTAAAAACATAATATTAATATTAATACGTAATACCCCCACTCTAATTTAGTGTTTATTTATTATATCTTTTGTACTTTTCCGCTCAAAATATACAATATTTATGTTTGTTTACAGGTTCTGCGAAGGGCATACTATACCCAGCAACGGGATACGGTAACTACAACACTGGCTGATGATAATATATGACTTTTTATAAGAATAAATAAATAAAAGGATAGTTTTTTTTTACCTTTCCTATGTAATAACAAAAGGGACAGGGAAATATCCTAATATTTAAGGATTTTTTAGAATTTTTTTATGCTATCTTTTAGTATTAAGTTCTCTAGGTACGAAAATAACCATCCGATACGAGTCCGCCCTTTTATAAAGGGCAAAGGGCTTATTTGAGCCCTTGGGGAAAATTTGACCACGGATTTCATTTATGCAGATTTTCTAGCTCTTTTAGTTCAGGAATTGGCGCAGGCCCTTCTCCACAAACTTGAAGGGCAAATACATTATAAACCAAAGAGTTTTCGTCAACTCTGTGCAAGCGAATGGAAAGCGCGGGTTCGAATCCTTCCGATTCACTATTTTCCGACCCTTTAGCCGTATAAATTAACGAATTTTAAGTGTTATTCCCTTTACAAAACTTTAAGGGCCCATATCTCTGAAACGGCTGGGTTTTCAGCGTTTACCGTAAAACGCCGTTCCTTAATGGAATTCGAATGAGTAATATAGGGTCAAATTACATCATATCAAAGTTTGAAGGGTGTAGGGCAAAATTTTTCTAAGGGTTTTTGAAAATTTTCGAACATTTATTTAATTTATTTTTGTTTGCACCATAATTTTATACTTTGTTTTTAAACATTATAAACAAAAAAAAAAAATAACCATCCCAAGAACTCTTTCTCATTCTTGTTCCCGGAATCTATGAAAAATTTTCGACTCAAAATGCAACACTTTTTAATTGAGAAATGCATTATATCTCCTGAACTACAAAAGGTTGAAGGACCGGACAAGGTTGTTTAGAGTAAATACGACCCGTAGAATACGAATCCGGTGTCACATTTAAAATATGAGAACTCTTCTTATTCCTGTTATCCTGATACCATCAAAAATTTTCGACTTAAAACCTGGGTAAAATTAGGTTAAGAAAAAAATGTTATAGTTCCAAAACTATAAAATCTAGAAGGGCCGGACAAGTTTTATTAGACTAATTACAACTCGTAGAATACGAATCCGGTGTCACATTTAAAATATGAGAACTCTTCTCATTCCTGTTATCCTGATACCATCAAAAATTTTCGACTAAAAACTTTAGTAAAGTTAGGTTTAAGAAAATGATAATTGAAAAATTGTTGCTTTTTTCAAGGATTAGAAGGGCTGGAAAATAACCCTTTCGAACAGTGTTCACAGAATTGCAGTATACCCTTTGGTTCACAAGATATTTAACCCTAAACTTCGTATTGTTGATGTGGTCAATGACCTCAGGAAATGTAATAAAAGCCTGTAGGGTAAATCTGAGGGTTAAACAAAAAGGATATAATAGGATTTAAAAGATAAACTTAAATTTTGATATATTCTGTTCTTTTATTATAATATAAACATAGTAGTCCAGTAAACGGACGCTAAAAAAGGGGGGAATCCTACAAAAGGTCGGGTAGTTCTGAATTTTTGATATGTTGTATAGGATGGTTGGTTAGCGAAAAATCCAAATTTCCACAATCCCCCCTCCACGGCTTCCTCCGCCATCTTGTAAAAACCACCGAAAATCGGCACTTTTTTCAGTTTATTGCCTATAATTTCTTTCTGGTGCATTTTAGCAAAACAAAAGTTATTTGCCGATTTGTAGAGGACAAAATTTCCTGAAAAATAGTTTTGTGAAGTTATTTTGTACGATTAATAGTAACGGAGTTATGATGCTGACAAAAAAGGTTAAAATTGCGTACTTAGCAAAATTTTGAGTTTCTTTCCACTTTACATCGCAATAGCTCCGTAACACATCATTTTAGCGTAAAAGTCCTCATAGTCAATCTTCTAGAGAATTTAATTACCTACATAATACAATTATTTTTTTACGATCAATGCAGCGGAGTGGGGGGCCAATTTGCAAAAAACGATAAAAATATTTTTTTCTAGTTTAGTGCAGCAACACTTTTTGGTTTATTATTTCTAATTATAAAAGTATTATTCAAACAAAATAATCTGTATAGATGTAAAATGAACGTAATTATGTGTTGGCAAACGTCAATGAGTGTCATGGGACTATTAAAATTTTTTTTAAAAAAAAACAGCTCTTCCTTCTTTTATTTGTCTGCGACTTCTTTCTACTGCTCTTCAGCTCAGAATTATGTTCGTGGAATCTGTATTATCTTAATTCCGTATCATGAAAACAAGTATAGTGACAAAAATTGGAGGGACAACGGTGCTGCACTTAACTTGAGAAAAATCACTTTTTCGTATTTTTTTTATAAAGTTACCTCCACTATGTTACATTGGTCATAAAAAAAATTGATACATGTATTTTGCAGGCAAGTGAGCTCTCAAGATTTATCATAAGTACTTTTATGCTAAAATGAAGTGTTACGGAGTTATTGCGAAATGTAAATTGGAAAGAAACTCAAAATTTAACTAAGTACTCAATTTTGTCCTTTTTTGGAGCTTTGTAGCTCCGTTGTCATTATTCCTACAGAACACTTCGTGGATCAAATATACAGGAAATTTTATGCTCTACAAGTCGTCAAATAACTTTTTTTGCGTTAAAATGTAACAGAAAGAAGTTATAAGCAAAAAATTGAAAAATTGCCGATTTTCGGTAATTAAAATGTTAATAAAGCAATTTTTTAAAATGGATGTTTCGCGGTAATCCGTGTATTCTATATTTTATCCATTTCGTATCTGTAGGAGCTGGGTACAACATCTAAAAGAATATAATGAAATTTGTTGATAATTATTTACTTATAGCTAGGAAAAGTTATAAAAAACTCAATATTTTTCTAAGATCGCTACTTTCATCATGTTGGGAGCGGCTTGGCTCCACCGCTATTGGTTTCACAAAAGACATAATACGCCAAAGTCTTAGAAAATTGAGTCTTAGAATATATACAATACTTGGCAAATAACTCATTCTGAGTTGAAGAGCAGTAGAAAGAAGTCGCAGACAATTAAAAGAAGGAAGTGCTGTTAAAAAAAAAAAAAATTCTAATAGTCCCATGAGACTCATTGACGTTTGCCAACACATAATTACGGTCATTTTGTATCTATACAGATTATTTTGGTTGAATAATACTTTTATAATTAGAAATAATAAACCAAAAAGTGTTGCTGCACTAAACCAGAAAAAAATATTTTTATCGTTTTTTGCAAATTGACCCCCACTCCGCTGCATTGATCGTAAAAAAATAATTGTATTATGTAGGTAATTAAATTCTCTAGAAGATTGACTATGAGGACTTTTACGCTAAAATGATGTGTTACGGAGCTTTTGCGATGTAAAGTGGAAAGAAACTCAAAATTTTGCTAAGTACGCAATTTTAACCTTTTTTGTCAGCATCATAACTCCGTTACTATTAATCGTACAAAATAACTTCACATAACTATTTTGCAGGAAATTTTGTCCTCTACAAATCGGCAAATAACTTTTGTTTTGCTAAAATGCACCAGAAAGAAGTTATAGGCAATAAACTAAAAACAGTGCCGATTTTATGTGGTTTTTACAAGATGGCGGAGGAAGCGGTGGAGGGAGGATTGTGGAAATTTTGATTTTTCACTAACCAACCATCCTATACAACATATCAAAAATTCAGAACTACCCGACCTTTTGTAGGGTAAAATGCTTCATTCACTGGACTATAGTATACATTATTATATCACTATAAATATGTTATAAAATACATTTTATTCACAGTTTCTATAGCTATATCCTGGGATGTCCTTGGTCCTTAAGGCCCTTTGTTGAACCTGTAATCATAAAGAAAAACATTATTAAACACAGTTCATTGACGTTACAATAATGTTATACGCTTCTAATTATTTCGAAAAAGAAAAGTCGGAAAAGAAAATGTTTCAAATAAATGTTGTTTACAATTTAATTTGTATCAAAAAATCCTAATAAAACTTTCCCCTAAAGTCTATAGGTTTCCCATTATTTCCAATAACCCACTTTAGACTTGAAAAACTCCCCTAATATCAACCCCTATGGGCGCATATTTCGCTATTCATTAGACCTTTGTCCCTACTATACGTATACCAAATTTGAAACAAATCGGAGTCAAAAAGTTTTTTTTGCCAAAAAAACCCCAAGGCTTTAGTCCATGGTTTTCACTTTCGATCGGGGAAAAAAATTTTGAGTTAGACATGGCATCCCCCTAATTCGACCCCAAGAATTACGAATCCGGCGTCCAAACTGTGAAATTACGAATAGATCTTACGTAATTCAATGACATATCATGAAATGTAACAATGAATCTCATATAACAAACGGCCGTATGGCAAATCTGACATCGGATTCGTGATCTACGGGTCGTAATTAGTTTAATAAAAGTTGTACGGCCTTGCTACCCCTCATAGTTTCAGAGATATTTAACCCTAAACTTGGTATAGTTGATAAGCTCAATGACATCTTGAAATATAACAATGAAGCACGTAATAAACGCCCGAAGGGTAAATCTGACATCGAATTCGTGTTCTACGGGTTGTAATTAGTGTAATAAAACTTGTCCGGCCTTTCTACCCCTCATAGTTTAAAAAAGCAACAATTTTTAATTAATTTATTACTGATAGTCTATATAAATTTTACTTGTATTTGTAATTCACATTGTTGTATTTCATGTAACTACCCTTAATGTACTTTGTAAATAAATAATATACTTACCCTTGTCCTGAAAAATTAGAAATATGGATGTTCAAATAATAGTTTGTATAATTTTCACTTGTATTTATTGTTTATTTGTATTTTACACTGTTGTATTTAATGTAACTACCCTTAATGTACTTTGTAAATAAATAATATACTTACCCTTGTCCTGAAAAATTAGAAATAGGGATGTTTAAATAATAGTTTGTATAAATTTCACTTGCATTTATTGTTTATTTGTATTTTACACTGTTGTATTTCATGTAACTACCCTTAATGTACTTTGTAAATAAATAATATACTTACCCTTGTCCTGAAAAATTAGAAATAGGGATGTTTAAATAATAGTTTGTACAAATTTCACTTGTATTTATTGTTTATTTGTATTTTACACTGTTGTATTTCATGTAACTACCCTTAATGTACAATATATTACACAATAAAATATAAGTTAAGTTGTAAAGTGTTTATTTTTTAATCCTTTAATACACGTATAGTTTTTAAAACGGTCTCCAGAGGGCAGCACCTATTAGAAAGGGGTTTGCGCCTAAAATATAGGCAACCAGAAATACTACTCCACCTTGAACAAACATACGTACATACACCCTAATGGGAATATAACCCAGTTAGTGAAAATGGGACGAAAAGGCTCTATAAAAAAGATGTTTAAATACTGGGTTTAAATTCCCATTAGCTATACGTCTCATTTTAAGGCATTTAATTCAAAATTGATGTACGTTTCATATTTAGGGTGTTAAATTTGCCATTAGGTATTCCCAAAATGATGTATGTACGTACTCTAAGTTGGCACGTTTTTCGACAGGCGCTGCCCCCTGGTGGCCGTTTTAAAAACTACATACATGTAGGGACTTATAAAAAAAATCAATTTTTAACTATACAAATATATTTTCTATTATTAGAAATTACACAAGACTCTCTCTTAAAAATTAAAATTTATTGCTATTACAAAAGACTGTTTAACATTATAATAAATTTTTATTAGATTTGTTGACAATCTTTTAACGTTGCCAAACAGGCTTAGTTGTAAAATAGAAATGATTGTTACCAAGTAAAATTATCATTATTTTGATTGTAAATATTATAAACTAGTTTGCATCTTTATTTTGTAATAAAAGTAACTTCCACTACAAAATAAAGATGCAAAGTTAGTAACATTCATAATCAAAATAAGGATTATTTTACTTAACATTTCACTTTTACAACTAAAGCCTGTTTGGCAACGTTAAAAGATTGTCACTAAATTTATTAACAAACTTAGTAAGAAATAATTATGAACAGAATTTTTAAACACAAATATCTTTTTCGTTTCATTTGTGTTATAATTCTGTTCACAATTGTTACTAAATTTGTCAACAAATCTAATAACAATTTATGACAGTATCAAACATGATTTAGTTATAAAACTAAAACGTTTGTTACCGAATATAATTATCATTATTATAGTTGTATTATTTGTTGTTAATTACTTTGCATCTTTATTCTGTGACTGAATAAAGATGCAGTAGAATTTAACACAAATAATATAACCATCATTTTATTTGGTAACAAACATTTCAGTTTTATAACTAATACGAAACTCTACATTTATATTATTGAAGTATTGAGGTACAATAATACTATATATTAAGCAGAGTTTCGTTTACAATACTAATTTATTGCTATTACAAAAGACTGTTTAACATTATAATAAATTTTTATTAGATTTGTTGACAAATTTAGTAACAATTGTGAACAGAATTATAGTACAAAAGAAACGTAAAAAACATTTGTGTTTAAAAATTCAGTTCATAATTATTTCTCACATAGTTTGTTAACAAATTTGGTGACAATCTTTTAACGTTGCCAAACAGGCTTAGTTGTAAAATAGAAATGATTGTTACCAAGTAAAATTAACATTATTTTGATTGTAAACATTATAAACTAGTTTGCATCTTTATTTTGTAATAAAAGTAACTTCCATTGCAAAATAAAGATGCAAAATTAATAATATTCACAATCAAAATAAGGATTATTTTACTAAACATTTCACTTTTACAACTAAAGCCTGTTTGGCAACGTTAAAATATTGTCACCAAATTTGTTAACTAACTTAGTAAGAAATAATTATGAACAGAATTTTTAAACACAAATATCCTTTACGTTTCATGTGTGTTTATAATTCTGTTCACAATTATTACTAAATTTGTCAACAAATCTAATAACAATTTATTATAATGTTAAACATGGTTTAGTTATAAAACTAAAACGTTTGTTGCCGAATAAAATTATCATATTAATAGTTGTATTATTTGTTGTTCATTATTTTGCATCTTTATTCTGTGACTGAATAAAGATGCACTAGAATTGAACACAAATAATATAACCATAATTTTATTTGGTAACAAACATTTCAGTTTTAGAACTAATACGAAACTCTACCTTTATATCATTTAAGTTTTAAGGTAAAATAATACAATATTAAGTAGAGTTTCGTTTACAATACTAATTTAACAAATTAAATCTTGGTGGTCCCTAAATAAGATTCCTTGTTCCCATTTTTAAAGGTACAAAGATTTTTTATTCAGTTGAAGACCATTTCAGAAACTTTATATTATATTATATATTTTGTTACCACCCAAACCTCCCACTTACCAAAATATATAATATTTATTAATACAAAGCTTCGTTTACAATAATTAAGATCTAACTTTGCCCTGACCGCGTCTAAATACTTAATAATAATTACAATTTTTACTAAAACTACCTACTTTAAAACTAAAAGAACATGGCATTAAATTAAAATAAACGCAATAAAAGTTTGTTTTATTGTTGTACATACATTTTAAACAAATCAAGAAGAAGCCATGGTCTGCGTCTCCAATCGGCACTGCAATCTTGACGATAGTGGCGGTGGGAAGTTCTTTTTAACTTTAAAACTATCTTAGAACTAAAAACGAAACTTGTACTTAATAATTAGTATATATAAGGGAAACACCGCCCTCAAATGCCAAACCCACGTTCCCTTATATATACCATTTATTAAATACAGTTCTGTGTACAATAATACTTATAATCTAACTTAAATTATTGTAGTTCCCCTCCCAAATTAAGTTAGTGAAGTGCGCAAAAAGCCTATCTTACGTTAAGATCTATTTCAATGAAAAACAAGTCTAAAAAAGCCTATCTTACGTTAATAACGATTTCAAAGAAAAGCAAGTCTAAAAATGTGAAGTTAAGTTAATTTTCTCTCTCTCTCGAAAAGCAAAAACAACCCTTCCTACTTATATCTAAGCTATCTTATGTCTACGCGAACTATCTTATATCTAGATTAAACTAAGCTAAAGGCGTGTGAGAGAGAAAGAGTACGAGCTAAGCAAATGGTGAGAACGCCGTGGCGTCGAACGCCGTTGTTGGTTCTCACGGAAGTTTACGAGGGGGTTAAGCCGACCCCACGCGATGCAGAGCATTTACGGCCTAATACACGAACTAGGTAGAGAGTACGGTAGCAGTTACATGTAACTACCTAGGGTACACGCCAACCTACCTAGCTACTCCCGGAGACATTCGCCCGCGCCTCTCGCGGATACCCTACACCGAACGCGGTTATTAACCCGTGTGCTCAACAAAGTTAAATCAAACAAAAACTTTACCTTGTCTTTAATTATTCGTTGCCATAACTATTAAATGATGATTACATTACGTTGCCTCCGGATGAGGAGAGCACATAAGGCCATAAGAAAGCTTTCTGTGTCAACTATGGATTAATGTCCCTAGAAACATTCACACAAGTGTGAAGCGATCCACCATAACAACAGGATTCACATGACGGTGCGTTGTACATATCAGTCCACTCAATTATGGCTATCGCGCACGAAACCTACCTACCCAGCCCCTCTGACCGTGTGAAGTTAATTGAATAAGGAACCCGAACACCCACATCAAAGTTTCGATCTGTTACCTCCTTCCTGACTTACTCATCCATCCACCTGCAAGCATGCCCCGATACGTCCGTATTTTCTTTTCCCAAGCACTCTCCCTAGCTACCGTCTGGGTAAGCCACGCGTACGGTTACCGCTGCAACCGTAGACGCACGATTTTAGGATGATCGCCACGGTATGCACTTCAAATTAATCAATTTATTTTTAATTTTTAAAGAAAACGCGTGTTTGCTCGACGGCGCGATGAGCCAAAGTTTAATTAAAACCTGAAAATACATTTCCAAGAACTTAAAACTATAGTATTCCTCACGTACGAATAACATTGCACAAGATCAAGTCGCTTTATAATTTGTGCTGAAATGAAACTCTTTTCCTGCATCAAGAGTCGCACAAGCAACCAACATTGATACATCACGTAAATTAATCCGAGACACAAAAATGTTAAAACACACGTCAATGGTTACGAACTATGTTGACAGTTTCAAATTATTTCCTAAATAGAGTTACAAACATATGCTGCCTTATGAACAAATTTTATAAACTGTGTGACAAAAAAAACTACTTCAAATACGTATCTTTAACAAGTATACACTTTATTGCGCGCAATGCCATTCTTACGTAAATAATACTAGAACTTATAAAGCTACTATTATTTAAGTCTTCTAGATGTCCGATTCCTGAAAGAAATATGCTAATCATTTGTTCCCAGATATTGATTTTATTGATAAATAGTCGATATTTCAATTTTAAATTGTTTAGATATTTAGATAAGGGCATTTATTAAAGTTACATTTCTCTCAATGTAGTACTCAAAAACAGGATATCACACAAAATGCAGTTTATATATCCATGCGCTCGGGAGACAGTGGTTCGAACGTGCGTCTTATATGACGTCATATGTACATTCAGTGATATAAGGGTTTGACATTGCATATGGATATTTATGGAAGTTATATTTAGTTTTCTATAGTACTCAAAACTGAATGAGTTCAAGATAATATTTAGGCATATAGTCATATTCCTGTGACTATAAATTCTCATGGTTGAGTATGAGAACAAAATAATAATTATGTATAGTCATATGCCCTAGACTATAAGTTCTCATGGCTGAGTATGAGAACAAGATAATAATTTATAAGTTATAATGATGAAAAAAAAAAAAGTTTCCTACCAGTTCATCCCTCGATGACCGTCTATGACGTAGAAGATTTGTCTGGTGCAGTGTCGAAAACCACACCCAAATTCTCCAAGTTTTTTGATGCATCAGACCAACCAAAGGTCTGCCTATTAAATAATAATTGTTAGTTTGTGGTACTCTTTGAACCAATTAAGAAACTGTTGGATAAAATTTTGTATGGCAAAAATGTATTAGTTACACAAAACACTTAAGAATCCGTACAGCTTTTCTCACGTGATTTCAATAATAAACAGAAATGTCCTATGCGATATTTTGTCCAACAGTTTTTAAATGGTTTCTTAATTATTCGAAATTGTTTTTATCTCAAGAAATGTCAGAGAAACATTCATATATTAACATTATAGAATCTGTGCATGACTTACTCTTTTATCAAATGTACTTTTAGAATATCAAATTAAAACAAATATATTTTTTAAACCATTTATATAAAATTTGCATATAATCGCTTATTTTGCATCACTCTTGTCCGTCACCTGGTTATATAAAAATTCAATAGACACTTACAAAATTGCAATTTGCACTAGCGCCTCTAACGGCAAAGCATAGAAATCAAGGTTGCTATGGTTACCCCGTCCAAACAAAGACCTGTCATCAGCCGTAGACTTTACACTCTAGCCATCGTTTTAGTTGAATAATCGAATGATCTTCAATATTATCAAACAAAAAGTTGCCCCAAACACATCTGGTTTTAAACTCATATTTATTAAACTCAACGTACAAATCACAATAAAGAATTAGGTTTAACACTGAATAACAGATGCGAACACAATGACAGATAGGAACAGGGAACGGGACGTAAGACACCGAGGGGAGGTTTGTTTGGATGCATGATCTTCTATCTCTCTCTTGCTGTGACGTCAATTTTGTAAGTGTCTATTGAAAAGTGGACCATTACTCAATTGCTTAGTTACTAGAGTGAAAATGTTTCACAGCACTATACAGATAGAATTGTTTCAGAAAGTCCTTCAACTTTAATAATATTGGTTAGTAACTAGATTTGAACTAGTTAATTTTTGTTCTACGATTCTACTCGCAGATTGTAAAGTATTGTTGTATTATATTAGTGGTTCCAACCAAATAAATAAATACATTTAATAATGATAAAAAGAATAAAAGTTGAACCACACTATCCCTATTTACTATCTTTGATCCCCAGTAACACCACTTTTGCGGAGAGGTCTTTCATATTAATCTAAACTAAAGAATCAGCAACATTGAGGTATAAACTAATTAAGAAATAATATAATACTTTCCTATTTAAAATGTCATTTTAATTTGTTTGGACATTTTCTAGTACAGTACTTGATAGTAGTACTTTTGTTTCAACACTGAGGAGAATATAATTCATTGTAAGTACTTAAATACACAATAAAATTTAATTCAAAGCATGACTAACTAAACTGGTATATTAAACAATCATAAATTAATACAATCCTACGAACACAAAGGTCAATTCACTCTGGACTTGAAGTGAAAACTTGGACCTTGCAAGGTTTAAGCCGATGTTCTATTCTCCGGGTCAAAATTTTCGTTCTAAATGTCTACATGAATATGCCTCTGCTTAGCTGAAGTTGTGGTGGGGTCAAAGTTGAAACTGAATTACTTGTATAAATACCCGACGGACAGAGTGGTGCGAAATATGCGGTTATATGCAATAGATTTATTTAAATGGTTTCTGAATAAATTTAAGAACATTGGGAATAATTTAAATAATTTTTTATACTAGCGTTTTATAACAACTTTATGATTGTCAATTTCGTTGCTAAATGAAATACTTTTAAGCACTAGTGCTTAAAAGTAACATTTTTAAGCACTAGTGCTTAAAATGAAAGTTTAGTGCGTAAAAGTGACATTTTAATGAGTAAAATGTTACTTTTAAGCACTAGTGCATCAAAGCATTTCATTTAGCAACGAATAGATAAACCTGACGTCTGCTTACTTTTTAACTTAGATAAATTCAAAATGTTGATATTTGAGAATAAATGATCTGTTTTAAAACGCTATTATAAAAAATCTTGTATGTAATACATTGCGAAATGAGTGTTTTAGGCACTTGACGTGTTGTATCACTCGCTTACTCTCGTACGTACAAATGTCACGTGCCTAGAACATTATCATTTCGCAACTTATTACATAAATAGCAATTAGGCTATTCTGAATGATTTTAAAACAATTAAGGAGTATTTTGTTTCCCATATTTAAAACGAAATTCAAACAGTTTTAGACAATTCCAAATAACTAGAGAATTACATAGTAGTAAATGTATAATTTAATCGTCCATTGGACCATTTTTTAAAAACCCAAGCTTTTATTTCAACTCATATTTGGATTCAGTGCACCGTACCCAAAATTGGGTACACATACGTAGTCAACACCGCGATTTTTGCAATCTACGGATTCAGTTGGGCATATACCTAAAATTTGGTTACGAAAACTATAAAGTTTTTGGAATTGGATCGAACATAAAAGAACACTATTTATTACGAATACCAACGTTTATTTTGTAAGAGAATTACAAAGTTAACAAAATACATAATAATAATAAATATGACAGAATGTTACAATTGTTTTCCATGGATCTTAGATTACAAGCTGTCACTTTTTGTGATACCTAGAGGGCTTTGAGTAGTCAGTTTCAATGTATATTTTCTCAACATTCAGCTCATCAAACTGTAATGCGAAGTTATTTTTAATTCTTCTGATTCATATGATCTAATGTCTTCAAGTAATTCCAATATCTGTTCTTTGATAATCCCTTTGTAAGAACTTGCATATCTTCTGTGACTAAGTAGTTCAGTTGAATGTCATCATTTTTGAGACCCTCTCGAACAAAATAATATTAATTTTTTCTCTCATTTTTTCGATCACCTCTTCTGTCATTCCTTTTATCATCTCTTGTGTTATCCCTTTTAACATTCGTTATCGTCTCGTTTACCCCTACACCGCCCCATGCGAATATTCCATTGTTGGAAGCAATGCCTGCACGTTTATTTTTTGTTAGGTTGTCCATAAGATCTGTTGGTTTTTCTATTAGTGTATCTCAAACTCAATTTAGATTCTTTTCAATGCAGATTTATATTTTGGGAATAAATGAAAGTCAAATCGTACTAGGTAAGGTGGGTACGGTTGATGTGTTTCGTCAAAAATGTTTTCACAGACAAGGCGTTGTGTTCCGGCGTGTTGTCTTCAAGAATCCATGAATCGTTTTTTTCACGTTTCAAAACTTTTTCTTCTCATCCTTGTAGTATGTCCTCCAGGCACTTAATCCACTTGAACAATTATTTAGATTTCGACAAAAACGATGTCCGTACACGGCCGAGGCGCTTTTTTATCTCTCTTTAAACTTTCTAATCTGCTCTAAAACTTTCGTCAAAAATATTTTCACAGACCGGGCGTTGTGTTCCGGCGTGTTATCTTCAAGAATCCATGAATCGTTTTTTTCACGTTTCAAAACTTTTTCTTCTCATCCTTGTAGTATGTCCTCCAGGCACTTAATCCACTTGAACAATTATTTAGATTTCGACAAAAACGATGTCCGTACACGGCCGAGGCGCTTTTTTATCTCTCTTTAAACTTTCTAATCTGCTCTAAAACTTTCGTCAAAAATATTTTCACAGACCGGGCGTTGTGTTCCGGCGTGTTATCTTCAAGAATCCATGAATCGTTTTTTCACGTTTCAAAACTTTTTCTTCTCATCCTTGTAGTATGTCCTCCAGGCACTTAATCCACTTGAATAATTATTTAGATTTCGACAAAAACGATGTCCGTGCACGGCCGAGGCGCTTTTTTTATCTCTCTTTAAACTTTCTAATCCTTGTAGTATGTCCTCTAGGCACAATCCACTTGACAATTATTTAGATTTCGACAAAAACGATGTCCGTGCACGGCCGAGGCGCTTTTTTATCTCTCTTTAAACTTTCTAATCCTTGTAGTATGTCCTCCAGGCACAATCCACTTGACAATTATTTAGATTTCGACAAAAACGATGTCCGTGCACGGCCGAGGCGCTTTTTTTTATCTCTCTTTCAACTTTCTAATCCTTGTAGTATGTCCTCTAGGCACAATCCACTTGACAATTATTTAGATTTCGACAAAAACGATGTCCGTGCACGGCCGAGGCGCTTTTTTATCTCTCTTTAAACTTTCTAATCCTTGTAGTATGTCCTCTAGGCACAATCCACTTGACAATTATTTACATTTCGACAAAAACGATGTCCGTGCACGGCCGAGGCGCTTTTTTATCTCTCTTTAAACTTTCTAATCCTTGTAGTATGTCCTCCAGGCACAATCCACTTGACAATTATTTACATTTCGACAAAAACGATGTCCTTGTACGGCCGAGGCGCTTTTTTTATCTCTCTTTAAACTTTGTAATCTGCTCTAAAACTTTCGTCAAAAATATTTTCACAGACCGGGCGTTGTGTTCCGGCGTGTTATCTTCAAGAATCCATGAATCGTTTTTTTCACGTTTCAACCACTTTTTTTTCTCATCCTCGGAGTATGTCCTCCAGGCACCCAATCCACTTGAACAATTATTTATATTTCGACAAAAACGATGTTCGTGCACGGCCGAGGCGCTTTTTTCATCCTTGTTTAAACCTAATCTGCTCGAAAACTTGAATACTAGATAGACACATATCACTATAAATTTTCTGCAGCAAATCGTAGGTTTTTGTTCCGCATTTGTCAAGTGTCACAGAAATTCATAATAACGCTAACATGATTGGATGGAAGGCAGATGACAAATTAATTTTGACACTGCAGTGTTGTCAAATTTAGAGGGAAGCAAAAAAATCTCGTAAAATGGCCTCGGTCGGGAAAGCATTTTCACATTCCGGTATATATTTCGGCACCTGCCAAAATATGATATGTAATACAAGACTAATGGTTTTGTTACAGGTTGTTTTCTTTATAAAATATTAATTAGCCAATCATTTTTGGCGGGTTCCGAAATATATACCGGAATATTTAAATGCGTCCGTGCAACCACCACCAAATTGGTCTCGATCTGCGTTGAAGATTTTACACTATCTTTCCCACCAATTTCCGTCGAAGAAAAATTTGCCAAATATATTTTTTTTGAAAACACTGGCTCGACGCGCGTACAACTGTTTTTATACTATAATTTATTTCACGTAAGAAAATAGCAGATAACGGTTGAGAGCCGACCGTTTTTACATACATTAAATAATTTAAATTCGTGAAACCAAACTTTGTTAATACTAAATATTTTTATCTGTAAAAATGTATAATATGTAAACACTAAACTCGAAAACAAAAACTTGTCAAACGTTACTAACCTAATTTTTTTTATCATGAAATAAAATTAGATTTTCCAATACTGTAAGATACGGTCAACGAAAAATAGTTTATCTAACACATGTGTTAATTGGCCGTTAATTATCTCAATAATTAACGCGTGAGAAAGCAAGCGCAATCATTATTTGCCTTCATTAAAATACTTGATAGTTAATAGATATTTATACACCAAGTGAGCTAAGATAATGTTTATTGATAAGAAGAAAGTTTAGCCCACGAGCCCGCGTGGGCGAGTGAGTTAATTTCTTCGAGTGAATAAACATTCCTAGCTCACGTGGTTTATACAATGTTTTATTCAATTTTGACGAAATAATAATAAAAACCATTATAATATTTAATTTTGACAAAATAAAAAACTAATCAGTTAGTAGGTTGTGCATGACAATCGTTGATGATAGACGTCAAGTCATCTATTTAAAAAGCTTTATTGTCTGTCATTTGTGTCGTGAAAAATAATGAAAATGGCTGATAAATACTGTGGTGAATGTTTTTTTCGTGCCTGATGTTATTTTAAATGCATTATTTGTTGCAGAGTGAGTTAAAATTTTGTGAGAGTGATTTAAAAAAATTTAATTCACTTGTGAATAAAATGTTACTTATAGTTCTTGCTATGGAGTTAATAATTAATTAAAAACGTCAAAACTGAATAAATAACTATTAATTTTGGTTGAAATTTTCTGAAGCTGTGATTAATATAGTGATAAAGATTCTTGGATAAAAAAAATCTTCTAAACGATGAGTAATTGTTAATTGTTTATTGAAACAAAAAAAAAAAAAAAGTTTCGGTCATGGTTACGACCATTTTCAGCTATAATATCCCGAAGACATTGATAATTACGAAATAATTTTATGACAGTTACCGAAAGCGCGTTGCTTGGTAACAGCCCGACGCCGAAGGCGGAGGTGGTGTTACCTAAAAGCAACGTGCTTGAGGAAGTGTGATAAAATTATAAGTATTTATCGAGGGGTATTCGGTGAGAAAATTTTTGCAGTTTTAACATTCAATTTGCCTAAAATTTGTATTTGACAGAATTTTTGTATCTAACATAGTCCAGTAGATGTCACTAGTAGCAATGAACGTGAAAGTGGCTATGAATATGTTCAGTGTGAAGTGTGCAATGAGAATGAGACCTCTTTGAGTGAGACCGAAGAGAAGAAGATAAGACATACAAAAGTACATAAATATTATCCACATTTAGTTTTTTATTTAATACAGTATTTTTTTATGTGTTTTCTTCTATAATTTTGTTGATTAAATCATCATTTTCATTGACAGCGTGAATATGACATTTTAAAATTAAAACAATTAATCTTTAATTATATGTCAAAAACTGTTTGTTACTTAGCAACTTAGTGACATAAGTGATAATTGTCTTAGGATAATTATCAGTGTAAGTTTGTTTTGATTGGTTACTTTCGTACACGTGGTCAGCAATAAAGGGATTCAATTGGATAATTTTTTAACCAAAAAATTTTCAAGTCAATATTACTTTTTTTATTTTAACTATTAATTTTGTCAATTAACTACAGCCGACAGGTGATATTTTTCGCTTTCTATGTATTCTGATCAGTCAGATAGCAGAGCTTTTTTCTTACGTAAAATGAAGTATAGCGTATTAAGGGTGTGATTACAAAAAAATCTGCACAAAATTTATAACCGCAACATATTAAAACAAGTTTACCCTAATATAAATTACAGTTAAATAACATACCTGCATGAAAATTCGCCGCTAATATCATTTATTTTTGAAAGTCCAGTTAATATTCTTCAAACATTCTCATTTTTGAAGTGGCGAAGTTTATTTTTAATTCTTTGTATGAAATTTCGTATGTCAATTAAATTTATATGGTAGGACCATGAATGCCTTGTTTATAAAAATAACTTTTATTTCCTTCACAATCACTACCATCTTACGTGAAATAGAATTCGGTATCGGTAATTATAAAATTCTTATTCCAAGGCTTGAGATACAGTTCACATATCAAGTTTTTGTATTAACGCTTGCATTTTACTATACTTTGTACAGATTTTCTGTGTCTTATTATATTTCTTTCTTATAATGTATATTTATTTGTTTTTGTAAACAGCTGAAAGAAAAATTATATGTTTGGTATATAGTCTGCGCGCCCAGAGAATAAATAAAAAACTAATCAGTTAGTAGACTGTGCATGACAATCGTCGATGATAGACGTCAAGTCATCTATTAAAAAAGCTTTATTGTCTGTCATTTATGTCGTAAAAAATAATGAAATTGGCTGATAATGTCTGATAAATAATGCGGTGAGTGTTATTTTCGTTCTTTATTTTTAAATGTAGTTTTTGTTGCAGAGTGGTTAAAATTTTGTGAGAATGATTTAAAAATTTTTAATTCACTTGTCAATAAAATGTTACTTGTAGTTGTTGCTACGGAGTTAATGACAGTTTAAAACGTCAAAATTGAATAAAATAAGTTTATTATGTGATTAGTCATTTTCATTATTGTACTATTTCATAGATTTTTTTTATAAGCATACAAATGCAACCGGTTGATTTTTCACGTCCTTCTTCAAAGATTTATTTTATATAGGATCAGGGTTGGCCTGATTTAAATCATTTGATTTAAATCATTTGATTTAAATCCTGATTTAAATCTACTGATTTTTTAAAAAAAATCACTGATTTTTATCAAAAATGAAAAAAAGATTCAAATTGTAATAAATATGTATTTATTTACTACAAAAGTATAAATAATAATAAAAATATGGACTGTATTCGAATTCTAACAGATTACTGATTACATGTTTTGACCTATTTTATTTAGGTATGTATTGTTTAAAAAGAGCCGGTGTAGTGGCCGTGTGCATTAAAGCGCTATGTCTCTACATGTTCAGATCGAATCTGAGGTTCCTCGGTTCGAATCTACCGGCCGGCTAAGTGCGTAGTCGTTAAAATGCCACAATATCAGGCATTAATCGCACTCGCATGCGATGACCCGACCAGTTGTCCATGTTAAAACATAGGTGGTGCTAGCTGTAGAAGGAGTATCTCCGCTGCCGCACTGGTTGCATAGCAATCAGTGGTCGTCGCACGGATTAAGTACACCGACTGCTCTAGTACTACGGTCACGAAACGAGTACCTATGGTACTTGAGGCCTTGGCCCTACAAGGGCTGTTGTGCCAAAGATGATGATGATTGTTTAAAAAGAAGCGCGCGCGTGGGTACGTTATATACTTCAAATTCTAATGCATCTTTTGGGGTTTATTACAGATTTCGTTTTCGTTTATGAAATAAAATATTTATATTGCTTTTAAACCAATTAAAAAAGTACAATAACACCACTACATCTTTAAAAATAAAAAAAATCAAAAAATCATGATTTATTTGACTTTTTTAAAAAAATCAATGATTTTTGATTTTTTTAAATAAATCATGATTTTTTTCAACCCTGTATAGGATATTATAAAAATAATAACTTTCAAATATTATTCATTTAAATGTTTTTTGAACGGTCAACATTTATAGGTTGGGTAGTACAACTTCTACTGCGTCGATTTGTGTTTTCTCTAAGCGCGCGGACTCTATTAGATTAATAAATTATACAAAATATTGTGGCTCCACATATTATTTTTTAAATAGTATTAATAAATTAAACTTTGTGCAGATTTTTTGTTAACACACCTTTATATAGTAAAAATTTTTAGGCAGAGTAGTTACGTCATCATTTCATTACAAAATGAAAAAACACTGTAGTATTGTATATGTTTAGGAAAGCGAAGAAAATAAATACTATTTTTTGCATACTATAAGTAAAGTACATTTTAATTAAATTTACAATTATTTCAAAGGCGAACATAATGTTTTCAATGAATTTTAATTTATTTAAAATAATTGTAGTTCATTTTTCCACCACATGTTGGTACTATTGGATTTCAATATTTAAACGTTTACATGACATGTTTCTCCCGGAATTGTCAAGCGTCTGCTGTCATTAGTTCGTTACTTTTCTGTTTTTAGTTTGTGTTAATTTCAATAATTGTAAATTGTATTATTGGAGTATTTTCAATCAAATATATTTTTAAATATTTTCAATAAATCGAATTTATAGTGCTACTCTTTACTTTTCTATAACACTACAGAATTGTAAATCTAAATAAAATCAAATCAATTGTTTTAAAAATATATTCAATGTCATTTAACATTAATTTTCTTATTTTTCATCAAGTGCTTCATTCACTCCCCGTATTCCTTCTGAAACCCGACTCGGTGTGCCCTACACCGAATTTTCAATACCATAAATTGGAAATATATTACATTTTACAATAATATTCAATTATTATTCGACTATTAAATAAATTAACTTGATTACATAAATTTAGCATCGCAGGCAAATACAATTATTTTCTAAAATTAAATTAGTGTACCATGTAAACCTACTAATTTCGTGACGTCATTATCTAGTTACAAACTTTGATGACGTGACTACTCTGCCTAAAAATTTTTACTTTAACAACTTTTTGAATGTCATTCTCGTTGTTTAATGACATACTTGTACGCATTAGTGTTTAAAAATGTAACTTTCAAGAACTAAATAAAAATAATAAAAATTATGAAATTCTTTATTCATTATAAATATTTACAATATAATTACTTAAATTACCAAATTGAAAATAAGATGTCGTTTCCAGTTCTTCTTCTTAATCAACTTCAATACAGGCAGAAACTGAATTAGATATACTGCTGGTTTCTGATGCTTTGTCGACCATTATTATTTCTCTTTCTTTTTCCCCCAAAATTCTTCTAGATTTTTTTTCTTATTATCCGAAGAATTTTCAACGTACTCTTCAGCAACAGAACTTGAACGCCACCTTCCATCTTTCTATTGATATCACTAACTGTTGTTGTCAATTGAAACAGTCTGCGAAAAACGTTTTTCCCGTGTTGGTTTTAAAGTATTCACCTGTATAGAAGTAGAATTGATAAAAGATCAACAACAACTTCCATATCCCTCAATTGTCGACGGCGTTGAAAAAATTTCTTAGGTGGTCTCTAACATCGTCGTCTTCACGCATTCATTGAAGTAACGACCTGCTTTCTGTCCTTGAACAGGTATCAACGGAAATGTTCTCTCCAAACTAATCTGTCATGTGCCTCCCTCTTCAGCATCTCGTAATAAAGGTTTATACGAGATATATTTTCGTGCTGCCATCTATTAATATTTTCATTGAACTACACTCGTAACTAAGTTCACTCCATTGCTATTGCTACATTACAAACAAATCAGTCATGGTAACATTTGCAAGATAGTGGCAAATACGAAGTGAATGTATGATCTTTTCAACAGTGACTCCCGCTATAACTATAAAGAATACATAACAAATGTGAAATTCTTTAAGCTTTCACGGCCTTCCGAAGACAATGAATGGGCTACTTGCGTACCTTTTCTTACCTCCCGCTACCCTAGGTAAGGGAGGTATAGGGATCGTGCTAAAAATAGCATATAGAGATTTTATATAATAAGCACGTTTTGATGTCCCCAGAATCCGATTTTAACATTTTTACAATGATGTCTGTAGGTATGTATGTGTGTGTGTCTGTGTGTGTGTGTGTGGATCTTGTGGACACGATTACTCAAATACTATCAATCAGAAAAATTTTGTATACCCATTCTATACTAATATGGGAAGTGCTCATTAGTTTTTAGTGCATATCGGATAACCGGAAGTATCATTTATACAAGCTTTAAACAGTTTTTCTTGTAAAAAATTAATTGAATATAATTTTTTAGCAACTTTTACTAATTAAAATGGAATATAATGGTTTAATCTTCAATTCTACGAAAATAACATGTAGTAAATAACTCTAAATAACTTAAAATATGAATATATAATATAATTTATTTCCATGTATCACCTAGCCTTTGCGTCAAACAAAATCATAATTTTAATGACAGGTTTGACATATTTAAACAAATGTCACTGACAGGCAGCAATTATATTAAAATTAATAATGGAACCGTGTTAATGAGAATATAATAGTAAAATATTTTATTAAGGTTTGTAAAAATAATATAATTTCCATCATACATAAATGTTAGATGTACGGGATGATCTGATTTAAATTTGCTAATTGGTATTTTTGCAGCATTATAAAATAAAATAAATTTACAACTACACATTTACGAAATGGATTATGTACGGCGAAGAATTTACAAAGATTGCGTTTTAGAGCACCTAGAATATGATGCTGATTTTTATAAGAATGTACGTGTGTGACGATTTTTCCTTAAAGCCTATTAAAATATGATCCAAAACTTCTGAAATTTGGTATTTAAAACTCATATATAATTTGAAACAACATATTAGATTTTAACCATATATGATAAATCGGATGTAGTACTTAATTTGGAGCTCTAACAAATTTTTGAGGAAAAACAATAAAACAATCCAAAATTTCGTATTACAGACTTTTCTATTTATTGGTCAACAAATTAGATTTTATTTACAAACGATTAACCGGAAATGATACTTTACTTAAAGCTCACTGCTATTTTAAACATGGAATTGGCGGGAGGTCATGTGTTGGCCACATCAGATTTTTTATTTAATATTTTTGAAGAGAAGGTAAAAACTTGCTACCCATATTTTTATTTTGACAAAATTTTTATTAATTAGCCAGAAAAAAATAATGAAATTTGATTATTTGAATTCCCGCCATGTATGACGTAGAATTACGCCGCACCAATGAATAGTCGTAAAGTCACAGCGTGGTGCCGTCCCATAGTAATGGTATGTTTGTGCGGGTAATGTAGATCACCTGTTTGACGTTTCAATAGTAGTTTGGAGGTTAGTATTTTAGTTTATTTTTTTGGTATCGATATTTTAAATTACAAGTAACTACCTATGTGTTTATTTATTAAGTAATTAATGTATTTGAGAGACCAGAGAGAGAGAAAAATGAACTAATGTCAAATTCAAATTAAAACTTTCTCGCACGCCATGCCATCTATTGAAAACATTCTTAAACATGCTTCCCCTCCCCCAGTTTAATATAAAGACGTCACAGAAAATTTTCTTTCTTAATTTAGTAAAAAACTAATAATTATTTTAAAATAAAATTTATATTTTTATATATGTTTTCAATATAACATTACGTATATAGTGACAGAAATCGGATTTTCAGTACCACGCAAGTAGCCCATTATGTAAAACTCAAATTTCAAAACACAAGTGACAGAAAGCACTTTAAAAATGGTGATGGTTTATTTGTAATCAGATCTTCCATCTCAACTTCTATATCGTCGTACTCCTTCTTGCGTGTGACGTCAAGATCATAACCCTCCATTTTGTTCGTCCTTAATTTCAGTTAATATTCCAAATTTTTTCGTCCTCTTCCCCTTCTTCGATGTATTTTCCCTTTGATTATAATTTTCTGTACACCACTCCTTGAAATATGTCTAATCCAGATAGCTTTCCTCTCTCTTATTCCTTTCAAAATTCTTCTTTCTTCTCTTATTCTTCACACCTCCAGTTCCTGACTTTCTCCTTTCACCCAATCTTCTCCAACCGTCGCCACAACCACATCTCAACTTTCTAAGTAATTTTTGTCCTTCTTCTGCAAGGTCCACGTTTCGAAGCTATACAGTATATACTCCATACAAAACATTTTGCAAAACTTTTTTTTAGTTCATTAATTTACATTTAGAGTTGAGAAACATTGTATTTTATGTTGTGCAATCTTTAATTTGCTTTAATTCTGACGGATGTATTGCTAAATATTGTCCGATATAGTTTTATTGTCACGATCCTTCCAATTCGCGAGATCCGTTACGTTCTTTTCACCTGACATGGTTTCACCTTTACCGTATGTACGTACTTCCAGCCATCGTTCGCGCATGTAAAGTTTGGTTCTCGAAAGATGACAATGGGGTCCTCCACCATAATAGCTATTTATGTAATAAGTTGCGAAACGATAGTGTTTTAGGCACGCGACTTGTAATTTGTACGCTCGAGCGTAAGCGAGTAGTACATGTCAAGTGCCTAAAACACTCATTTTGTAATGTATTACATACGAGATTTTTTATAATAGCATTTTAAAACAGATCATTTATTCCCAAATATCAGCATTTTGAATTTTTCAAAATTAAAAAGTACGCAGACGTCAGGTTCATCTATTCGTTGCTAAATGAAATACTTTTAAGCAACTTTGTTGCTATAAAACGCTAGCATAAACAAATTACACTTTATGCTTAAAGTATTACTCAATAAATAACGATTAAAGAAAAAAAAATTAATAAATACTTTGGGAGATATTTGATTTTGTTTTCAATGTCACAGTATTGCTATCATTCTCGCGCAGCCTACTATAGAAATTGGTGTGAGAAAGATAGCAATGGTTTCGCTAAAAATCAAATGCAGTTAAACTTAAAACAATTATGACTTTTGAATACTACGAATTGGTTCAAAATTAAACGAACTTTCATTTAAAATAATAAAAAAATAAGAGTGGAGGACCCCATTCAAGGTAATTTGTTCGAAAAAAGAAGACATAGCCCTTCATATAGCAATAGCTTAGACGTGTTTCTATTTAATTAATGGTGTATGACAGACATACGTAAATAGTGATATTATATACTTTCTAACACACCAAAAGTAATAGTGACGTATGTCTTAGATTTACATATATTTAGTTATCCACACTACACTGTCCTCTGTGCTAATATTTATCCAGTGGTGTTGACATTTAAATAAAATTATTATTACTTTGTTAACATTAAGTCTATATTTTTATTTCATACAAAAACAGCAGAACAAGATAAAACTTCGGGAAAAGCATAATTTATAAAAAATATTTTCATATAATTTATTTTTTCAGTTAAATATATCCACGAATATTAAATGTTTGTACGCCTATGAATACGAAATGCGGTGCAGTTATTTGCAAGTAATAATGCACCAGACGGCCTATAAATTACCTCGAATAGTCATCTTTCGTGAACCAAACTAAATTGTATAGCGATAACAAATGCCTTTTTTGGCGTTGAACCAGTTTCGTTATGTTTTTAAAACTATTTAAAACATGACGTATCGCTAAAATACTGTATTTTGAATTAATGACGTATACATTTCAAACTGTCAAATGTAAATTGGACGCTTGAGTAAGTTTAAAATTGTTCAATACACTGTGATTAAAATAAACTGGTTGATTAGCTGCATTCAATTATTATTTTCTAACAGGTAAAAATCTATATTTTTATATTTTAACATTTATTTTTACGTACAAACGTTTTATTTTTTCAAATAATAATGGAGCATCCAGAACTATAATGTTTGTATTTATATGTAATAATTTAAAAGCGAAATTGTTTCAAACCAGCCCAGCGGATCGGCTTGAAAACATACGAAACTGTTCCAACCAATTTAGTTTCTGACGTCACCGTTGCGTCGCCAAAACATAATGGTTTGAAACACTACGAACTAGTTTTAAACCAATATATCGAAAAAAATTACACCTCAAGTATATACGTATCGTCGCACTCGAAGTCATTTTTCGCACTTTTTTTGACGCAGAAACGTTCTAAAATCTAAAAATAACGAGCTCTTATTCACTAACTATTTTGTCCGTATGTTTTTTCACGCCGAGTTTAAATTTTCCACGCACATTATTGAATCATCAACCGAGTTCGAGTGACAAATGAAATACCATATCGTAAAAAGTATACGACAAATGATTATGTTTTTCTATAACTCTGGTATAGATTTTTAAGTAGATTTCATATTTTTAGCATATAAATAACAGCGCGCAACAAAATTATTAATACAGAAATTATATCAAGGGCAATCATATCATACCGTAAGGGTGTTAATCAAAATAGCTCGCATAATGTCAATATTAAAACTATAGCTCTTTAGGTTTGGACCAACTGTGGAGTATGGTTCAAAACAGTTTGAATACTGTTCGTATATAACGTCATTGTTTGCCCTATAGTCTATTCTAAGAGACCTTTCATTAAAGAGACACAAATAAAAATTTTGTTGATTCTTAACAATTTATTTGTAAAATTAAAATGTCAGTATAAGATTACTTATTAATTCAAAATCTTCATTTTTTTATTAGAAAGTGAAAAAGCAGCATTGTATTTAATTTTTTATTAATAACAGTGCAAGAAATGGTGGTGGAATAGGCTATTCCACCGTAATCAAAAATAGTAAAAGTTTATTGAAAATATGAATGATAATAGTTAAAGGATAAAGAAAATTATGTTTATTTTATTATAAATGATTCATTCTCGAAAACACGGGCAGTTTTGCTTTTGATGATGCAGGACACGTACACGAGTGTTTGAGCAAATAGGATCCAAGTATGACCACCGACTTTGAGAAGCCACGCCCTAACTTCTCCTTAACTAAGAATATACTTCTTCGGGTGTGTCAGATCTGTTCGGTTGCTGTTCGGGTGACATTCTAATTTCTCTGATTTATAT
The DNA here is from genome assembly GCA_943142095.1 of Ophonus ardosiacus. NCBI lineage: Eukaryota > Metazoa > Arthropoda > Insecta > Coleoptera > Carabidae > Ophonus > Ophonus ardosiacus. The sequence goes on along the minus strand of OW964832.1, from coordinate 36,234,742 downwards.
AAAATGACAAAAAAAGTGAAATAAATTAAGTATAATAATTTATTTTATGTCTCTAATAATGAATTATAATATTACAATTTAAATATACATTATTTTGTAATTTGTTTAACATTTTTTCGTGGCTTGTGAACCACTATTTGTTTACTTCTGGTATATCCACATTACCTACGTCACAAAGCTAATTTAAAATTCGGACCTTAATATCTCGCTTATTTGGAGAAATTTTTAACTCGGGCTTTCATATGTGGTCTTATATTTTTATGTACTTCAAGAAATTTTTTTTTTTTAAAATATCGTGGAATAGCCTATTATAGGTGCAAGTGTAAATTATTTCAAGACTCCCAGCGTGTATCGTCGAATGTACAGTAGGTTCTCAATAGCAGAACTTTATTCGTGCCTTTAATGAAAGGTCTCGTGGAATAGAATATATAGTTACTATAGTCTGGACGGCGAACAGATTCGGTAATTAAATTAATGTGCAGGGCCTAACTAGCGCAGTACAGTGCACGCAGAAGTCAGCTTTACACGTTACAAATTAAGAAATATGAAACCATTCTGTTTTTATTTGAATTGAAGTTAATGTACAAATTAAATTATGGGAAGGCAGACTATTTATTCACAAAATTCAGAGATTTCACAGAGATAGGTTAGAACGCAAATACCAAACCAAACGTAATGGCGCACTTAGTACCAATTCCGCTATTACCGATCTCAGTATCTCAGTAGTCGTATTCATGCAGCTGTGTAAAAACGGGTTACCAATAGCAATGTTCCATTTTAATTTAGCGCTCGTTAGTGGGAGGAGTTTCTTCCGAATCTGTTCGCCGTCCAGACTATAGATAAATTACAGCTGACTCATCTGCCATTTTGGTTATAAAGTTTACAAGCAAATATTTTATTATTCATGCAATACATATATTTTTTCTTTAACTTTTTTCTTCTGTATGTATTCACAAAATTTGTTTTAGCTGCCGCACGTTAAGTTGAAACTGACGTTGAGCATACTAGCAAATCTGAAAATATCAACTACAATTTCTTTGGCTTGTAAATGAATCTCCTTCCCGTTAAATGATATTTTAGCGCCAAAACAAATTACAAAAAAAAAACAACTCATATTAGAAAACATAATTCTTTTTTAATTATTCGTTTATTTCTAACGTAATCCACATTTTTTACCTTAAATTTTACTGCATTAAAAATAACCCATTATTAAAATGGCGCTTATTCTTTATGATTTCATTGCCCTTGATATTATTATCATTACTGATATCAAAGAGAAAAATGAATTTATTTAGCATTACTTACATTAGAAGATCTCAGCTACCAGGCATCTGTGCAAATACGAACTCAACTGCTCGGCATCTCTGCAAACTCGTACTCAATTACTCGGGAATTCGGCAATTTCTATCCACCTGCAAATTGACAAAAAGAAAAATTAAATTATTGTTTGCTACTAAATGTGTTTCAATCGATTTCCAATAAAAAAAATACTTAAAAACATGTATTAATATTTAAATTTTCCTTTGTTACCAATATTTTTGCTTTGGAATATTTAATAAATATAAAACTGTACTTAAAGCTTGACTATTATTATGAAACATTTTATTCTATACGATAAAAACACATTATCAACTTACATAACCATTAATAGGGTTGAGGTATTACTTAAACTTATTAATTTGCAAAAATAGTTCACAATATTTTACTATTAAAACAATAATATATTAACAATAAATGCATTTTTCACAGCAAAATCAAACGCATATTTCCTTGAAGACGGCTGGTCGACGAGTGCGATTGAGAACATGAGAACCTTGCAGACCAATACAAACGAGTTTAATTTGGAATGCCGGCTGACTCTACGTAATGCTATCACCGCAATTATGCTTGATTTTATTAATTCAATGCAGATAAAAATTTATTTAAAAAAATAAAAATAAAACAAAATAAGGGATGAACTTTAAAATGCAATTATTCATGAATATCCGAATGTAAAATTTTATACCAATAAAAATGATACCAAATTTAGTTGTCGAAATATCTATGAATTTTTAATTTATATTACAAATACACAAAGTTCATAATACGACACTAGTAAATCAAATATAATAATAAACCTTTCTTCACAAATTATTTTTTATTATCAAAATGTACATTTCGATAATAAAAAATAATTTGTGAAGAAAGGTTTATTATTATATTTGATTTAATTTATATCTTCACGTATACTCAAATAATTATAATTTACGACACTAGTATGTTAAACAGAAATATAAAGAAAAAATGATAAATATCTACTCACATTTTGATTATTTTTTGCTGCCCGAAACCTGCTGAGATTTCTGTACCATGCTCTTTTAGATGTCTAGCTTCATTCCGCACACTGAAAAGAAAATAATTCATTGTAATACACAATACAATTACATATTCTTCTGAAAGATATTTGTTTCTATGAGATAAAATATTGATAGATAAAATTGCAAAAATAGATATAATTAGAATTGTATGTGTGCAGAAGACATGTTAAATACAACGAAAACAATATTAGGGGAAAGTTCTGTATTTTTTTGTTATAAAACGACGGTTCGATAGCGAAGTGCAATACAATACTTATATAGCCTAATATGGAAATGGCGAGAGGTCTTGTGCTGGCCAGAAGAGATTTTTTTCATTAATACTCATACAAGAATAACGCAATAACAATTTTCTTTTAAGACTTTAATTTCTAGAAATTCACTCAGTTCTTCAAATGCTCTAAATATAAATATGCGTACACATACGTAACATTGTCTTTACAATCAAATAATATTCTCGAGATATTTAGATTCAAAGTTTTGCATAAAACTGCCCATTCTTGGGAAATAACCCAAAAATGGGTCGAGATATGAATTCGGTAATATCATCAGTCGATTCTACGGGCAAAATTACATAAGTGTACCAATTTTCATAATTTTTCAACACCGCATACAGTGTCTAAAGATAAATAACTGAAAATGGCCAAAAATCGCAAAAATCTAAGGTGTTACCCCTTGCGATATTTTCAGATTTTGCCAGTTTTTTGGGGTTTTCAAACTTTTATTCATAAAAAATGAACCAGTTTGTCAAAAATTATGAAAATTGGTATACTTATATATTTTTATCCGTAAAATCGAATAGTGGTATCGTCAAATTCGTATCGTGGCCCATTTTTGGGTTATTACCCAAAAATAGGTAGTTTTATGCAAAACTTTGAATCTAAATATCTCGAGAACGAAAAGAGGTATCGATCTGCAGTTTCAAAATTTAATAAAACGATCTTGGATTCGGGACTGTCCATTTTTAATTCGGGTGATCTAGTGTATGCCTCAACAGAAAGAGTCATAAAGAATATTTTCAGAATGTAAGAGCATGTTTTATTATATCAGGCTCCGTCTAAAATTAAGAGAATAGCCCTCGTGTTTTTTTACCTCTCGCTAAAAGATGTATTGGATTATAGTGCAATACTATATTTATATAACATAAAATGGAAATGACGAGAGGTGTTGTGCTGGCTAGCACAGATACAATCCAAAGATTAACAATCTTTTGTACAAAATTAAATGAGTGATTCGCCCCTCGTTTTAAAGTTATAATTAAAGCTTGGCCTTGTGAAAAAATTAACCACCTAATTTTTATAAGAAAAAACATATTTCCAACAAAAATAACTATTAATATAGTTGAAACATTGTTTAAACTTACGATTGTTATAAATTTGCAACAATACTCAACTATATTTCACTAGTAAATCAATAAAAATGCGATATCGGTCAAACACAAAATGGCCATCACAATCACTTGTTGAATAACAAACGGCAATTAAGAATGCTTGATACAAGAACAAACAAATTATACATGATTCTTAATATTTAAAACTATGAAAAATGTGTACTAAACTACAGATAATAAGAAAATAAGTACACTTACATATCACAAACACGCCACAAAAATTTGGTTGTTTTCTTGCACTAAACAATCGATACCCACAAAATTATTATCACAAACGTTAAATGAATATTTTTTTTCGCTTTTTTGCGTATATTTTCTCAGCTTTTATTACTTTTTCCTACACAAAATCATATATTTGTAGCATCAAAAGCATGTTGGCCACTTGCTTTCTCTCTGAACACATGGTAATGAATGAAGATGCCGGAAGTGGGATTGTGGGAGTTTTATAGTGACGCACGCGCACTGCGCACTGCTCTGTTGCCAACTAAATGTTCGAAAAATGCTGAAATAAATAGAAATATTGTTAAAATTAAAATATTCTCTGAATTGTTATAATAGTTTTCGTAAAATACAATATAGTTTATAATAATATAGCTGTAGCATTGTTTAACCTTATTATTATTATTATAATTAATGTGCAACAATATAAAGCCCCAATTATTTGTATTTTAAATGAATAAAATTGCACTTACAAATCAAGTACATCTTTTGTTCGTTTTAACCTTGAAAGTATGATCTAAATTTAGTTGAAAATACGGATAGACACACCACTATTACTAATCAATTATTCATAAAAAGATAAACAAATTCACAAATTTTCGGAATAATTACTGAAGTAATTCAACTTTTATGGATCAAAGATCAAAGTGCGTAGACGAAACGAAAACAAAACACACAACTGCACAAATCTGTAGTGGTAGCACGCACTTTAGAATTCTATTTTAACATAGAAAACAGGCGAATGCGATTTTACTTTTACAAATCTTGGTAGCATGCACTTTAGAATTTTATATTCGCTTTCAGTTTCGAAAATTTTCGGTTCTTATATTATTAAAATAGAAAATATTAAGACGGTTGTATATAATAAATATATAAATTATATATAAATTGACGTTGAATTAAATATTGATACGGCGAATATTTTTAGACGCGCATGTTACCAAATTTTCGCTTCGTGGCGAAAAGCGAAAACAAATGCCTTATTTGATAGAATCTAAAGTGCGTGCTGTCACTACTGAAGCTTTGAGTTACTTCCTAATTTAATTTAAACGAGATATGAAAATATGTAAATAATGCTTGAATTTTGAATTTACTGGATGTGTCGTAGAAGGGTAAAAGGAACTGATGACATTTAAGAAATACATAGAAATAGAAAAGTCGAGAACGCACAAAATGTAATAAAACTGACACGAACAAGATAAGTTCTAAGTTGACAACGCGTCATTAGTAAAAAATCTACTTCCTGTTACAGTTATGCATATGCACAGTACAAAATTTGTTTTAGTTGCAGCATGAAATTGAGACTGCTGAGCATACTACCTACTGTATTTTGTATCTTTAACCGGGTCCGAGTGACAGCTGAAAATATGAGAAATGAACCGATTTGAAAGTTAACAAGAAATCTCCAAGAAATTTTGTGACTTTATAATATATATAACTCAGGGGGCCTTAATCATAAAAAAAATGTGTGACACAAGAAATGATAATTTCATACTGCATTCAAATTTTCCACCCTCGTTATTGTATCTTTAACCATGTCAGAGTGGCAGATGAAAAATTGCAAAATGAACCGATTTGACAGTTGACAAGAAATATCCAAGAAACTTTATGTGACTTTTTGCTGTCATAACTCGGGGGCCCTATAAAAAATTGTGTGACACAAGAAATAAAGAGAATTTCAAGAGAGTTTAAATTTTCCACACCCATTTTGTATCTTTAACATGGTCCGAGTGGTAGATAAAAATATTTGAAATTAGCCAATTTGAAATTTAACAAGAAACTTTGTGATTTTATTTCATATTTTCCATACTTGTCTGTTTAACCGAGTGTTATGAACGACACATGATTCTATTTCTCTATAACTCTAAAGGCCTATTTATAATGAAGTAACGTAAAACGCAACGCAACGACGCAACGTAATCAGTAACGCAAACACAAAATATGTGATTTATAATAACCGCCGAAGATAGCACTTCTAACCAATCAAAATAATTCTGTATATATTGTTGAAATTCAACTCGCTTTTATTTATAGTCTTTATGACACATGACATATAAATAAGTGTATAAAATAATTTGAATAGAAATGGACAGTGACGACGATATAACTGCGGCAATACTGTTTCTGTCTCGGTGATTTTCGATTAATTCGATTAATTTTCTATCATCCATAATTATTCTTCGTATAGCTTTGAAAATCTAACCGGTCTAACCATAAAATGTAGAATTTATTATGTAATTTTGACAGTACACGAACATATCGATAATACAGATTTTTATAGTAAAACTGAAACACTGAATTCTGATTGGCTAGAGGTACAAAAGTAAGGTAGAAAGATGAAAGTTGGTTAGCTTTGGCGTTGCGTTGCGTTACGTTACTTCTGCGGCTCTGCGTTGCGTTTCATTATAAAACGGTATATGCTGTACCGTACATTTATCTTTTGCGTTACCTTACTGCAACTGCGTTACCGCTTGCGTTACTTCATTATAAATAGGCCTTTATAGAGAATTTTATGCAGATTTTTTAAAGTTTTATCGTATAAATAACACCCGAGACAGACGACAAAAATTAATTATCATTAACGGTTAGATATAGTATGCACACGTGAACTACGAGACTATTGACAGAAGTCAAAATTGCGTCTATTAACAAACCAGAAAATATTGACTGTAGTAAGTACGTGTTACTTATTGTTTTGTACTGTATGAGTACAAAGCAATAAGTAGCACGAGCTTAGTACTTTCACTATTTTCTAGTTTGTTAATAGACGCAATTTTGACATATGTCAAAAGTCTCAAGTTCACGTGCGCATACTATATCTAACCGTTAATGATCATTAATTTTTGTCGTCTGTGTCGGCTTTAAGAGTAAAGTTTTCATAATGTCAATATTAAAAACATTACATTATGGTTTGCTTTGTCAATAAAATTATGACCGTGTAAAACGGGTTTAAGATAGATATTTTAAAAACACACTGTCATAAATGAATATAGGTACACCTTAAAATTTAACAATTTAACAATATATACAGAATGTTTCACAAATACGGGACACCCCGATTATTTTCTTTATTATTAGGAATAGAAGAAAATCATTCAAATAAAGGTTGCAGTAGATAAAGGTGGACATTCACTTATTGAAGAAAAAAAAAAATAAACTAGTGGTTCTCAAGTTACAAACCAAAGTTATATATTTTTAAATGGGATATTATACATTTTTTAGGCTCATTTGACAGAGTATTTTTTTCTGAATTCAACCATATAAATATTTTATGTTCTTGCATAAGAAAAATATTGAGAAAAATTCATTTGAAAATGAAATAAATTTTATTTAACATAACACAAAACAGTAGGCCATGCTCAATAACAAAACAATTAACTTGAATTTAACTTCACAAATAATTTTGAAAATTGTTTCCATTATAAATTATTATAAATAATGATATTTTGATGTAACAATAGCAGTTTAGTTCAATTGAATTAAAAACAATTAAGATTTTTTAATACTACAAATTGTTTCAAAATAAATTACATTTAACCATTAAAAAAATAATAGTGGAGAACTCCAATGGCAAAATGGCGCTTACGATTTTACGATATTATTGCCTTCGGTATTTATAAAGAATAAAATGAATTTATTTAGCATGACTTACATTAGAAGATCTCAGCTACTCGGCATTTCTGCAAACTCGAACTCAACTGCTCGACATCTCGGGAACTCGGCAATATCCATTTCAAGTTAGCGGAAGGCTTTATACTGCTCTCTAAGTATGGTTGTAAAACCTGCAAATGAAGAAATATGCAAAAAATTAATTATTGTTTGCTATTAAATGCATGGCGTTTGAATCGATTTTTAATAAATGAACTATTTAAAAAGATTTGTTATTGTTTATATTTGTATTTGTTATTAATATATTCACTACGAAATGTTTAATAAAAATATTTTTTAAAATTTTACTCAAAGCTTGACTATCTGCATGATACATTTTATTCTAATATGAAAAAACTAACACGCTTCCACTTAAATAACCATTAATATAGTTGGGACGTTATTTAAACTTACGATTGTTATTAATTTGCAAGAATACTTAACAATTTTTTACTATTAAAACAATAATATATTAAATATATACACTTTTAAATGCATTTTTCGCAGCAAAACCAAATTTATGTTTGCTTGAAGGCAGCTGTTATACTAGTGAGGACTTGCAGACCAATAAAAACGAGTTAAGTTTGGAATGCATCGCTGCCTATGACGTAATGCTATCAACGAAATATGTTTAATTTTATGAAATAAAATACAAATAAAAATTTTATTAAAAAAAAATAAGAGACTAACTTTACAGAAAATTAAAATGCAATTATTTATGCATATTCGAATGTAAAATTTTATACCAATTAAAATGAGATCAAATTTAGTTCTCGAAATATGAGTTTTTAATTTAGATTACAAATTCATATTTTGAAACCACGTTATCCTATTTTTAACAGTGTATAGATTTAGAGATAGATAATTATAAATAATAAAATAATCCGTTGTAATGAATCTCACAGCCCTGTTTGTAATTGAGTAATTGACAGAAAAATGCCAGTGTCAAAAATCCAGATACGTTAATGAAAGTTTTTCTGGAAAGTATATTTAAAATTTCTTATTTTATTATTAAGTAAATATTTAAAATTATAGATACATATATTACATATAGGCTTCAGAAATATCGCCAATATCGTCAATGAATTTGAAGAACTTCGAACATTTAGAAGAGTAGGAGGAAACTTATTTACCTATAGAATGAATAATAGATATTTACACATCAAGTGATCTAAGATAATTTTTAACATTCTTAGCTCACGTGGTTTGTACAATATTTTATTCAATTTTGACGAAATAGTAATAAAAACCATTATAATATTTAATTTTGATAAAACAAAAAACTAATCAGTAGACTGTGCATGATAATCATTGATGATAGATGTCAAATCATCTATTTAAAAAGCTTTATTGTCTGTCATTTGTGCCGTGAAAATGGCTGATATTGTCTGATAAATACTATTGTAAGTGTTAATTTCGTGCCTGATGTTATTATGCAGTATTTGTTACAGAGTGAATTAAAAAAAAATGAGAGTGATTTAAAAAATATTAATTCACTTGTGAAAAAAGTGTTATTTATAAAAAAAAATATAAAACTATAGATATGACTATTACAGGTAATTAGAATTTTTTGTGTGTACCAGAAATGTTAAATACAATATATATGTACTAATATAGCCCAAAATGGAAATGGCGAGAGGTCTTGTGATGGCCACAACAGATTTTTTTTGTACATTCAGTTCTCCTATATAATAGTTTTTATTCAATTTTGACGTTTTAAACTGTCATTATTAACTCCATAGCAACAACTATACTATAAGTAACACTTTTTTCACATGTGAATTAAAAAAAAATTAAATCACTCTCACAAAATTTTAACTCACTCTGCAACAAATAATGCATTTAAAATAACATCAGGTACGAAAATAACACTTACCATAATATTTATCAGACATTATTAGCCATTTTCAATATTTTTCACGGCACAAATAACAGACAATAAAGCATTTTAAATAGATGACTTGGTTGGTCTATCAGCGACAATTGTCATGCTCAGCCTACTAACTGATCAGTTTTTTATTTTGTCAAAATTAAATATTATAATGGTTTTTATTAATATTTCGTCAAAATTAAATAAAATATTATACAAACCACGTGAGCTAAGAATGTTTATTCACTCGAAGAAATTAACTCATTCGCCCTTACGGGCTCGTGAGCTAAATTTTCTTCTCATGAATAAACATTAACTTAGCTCACTTGGTGTTTAAATATCTATTAAAATCTGGCAACCCTAATCTAGGAAAACGGACAGATTGAAAACAAAAATCACTGTTAGCTACCTAACTATCATGTCAAAAATTTCCCTTAATGAAATTTGTTCACTATTTTTATAAAGAAATAATGTAAATGAATGAAAGTCTCAACAGAGAAAATAGTATAGAACACTCGTTACAGAAGACAATGGGGAAGTTTAGCATGGTAAAAATTCTACATAACATACTATTTTCTCACAAATATAACTGCTGAAATATGACTGCTGAAATTGAAATTAAAAATTAAAATTATTGCTCCATTTATTTATAATTAATATTTTTTGGGTAAACTCTAAGTACGTCACAAGTCAGTTTTGCGCAAACTCAGACAGAACGGTGAAAGCGAACCACTTGAACATAGGTCGAACAACACCTCAGTCTCAAGTGACTGGTAACTGCAACCGCGTGCGTCAGTGTATAAGCGACATACGTTGTACCAAGCCTCTACCGACGTCATCACAGCTTAAAATCGGCTTTTCCGGAAAATCTGGGCATTTTTGAAAAAAATAAAACATGTTACATCATTTTTCAATTCATTTCCCATGGAATAAAAGGATAAAAAAAAAATCGCTAAACTTCTCCATTCAAGTACTCGTTCATTCTTCCACTCACCGCTACACACTCGTAAGCGAATTGGAAACGCTTGTTTTGTTATTTCCAATCCGAGATTGTCATTACAGTTAGGAATGACCTATTTCTCAACTTCTGAAAGCTTAGGAATCAACATACAGGGTGTCTCTTAAATAGGGGGACATGGCTTAACCACAGATTCCTGAGGCTAAAATAAGACGATTTAACCAAACTTGCTTCTACCGGAAAGTGTACCATTTAGCCAGAATTCTGCTTCAAAGTTCTTCGAAAAAAAAATAATTTTGCTTATAACAATCGGACGCTTTACTCGATTTGGATGAAATTTGGTATGACAGTTTATATGGTTATAAGTCATCTTTTAAGGTGATATTTGTTATTATTAGTGAACCACTAGTGTATGAAACTTAGGTCTCTCAACATTAATTAGACCGTAACTTTTTAAAGACAATGCCGAAAACGTGAAAATATTTTTCTTCAGAAAGTTACATTCAATAGTAAACTTTTGTCTCTCTGTGTAATTTGTGATATCTGTTACGGTTAACACAGAAAAAAATAAAATCTGAGTGTCTGCACAGCTAAATTTTTAAAATAAATTTAATCTAGCAGTCTATCCAAATGTCAAACAAGTAATTTTTAATGACAGTAACGAGTTGTCAATCTTCACAACTTGTTTAGCAGTAAGCTAAGATATGTAATCGTCTTATTTATAATAATGGTAGTAAAATACTATTAGGCCGAACAAACGGATGTTACTAATTTTAGAATATTGCGAAGAAAATTTTTGACAACCCGTAAAACAATTGCTACTGTCATTAAAAATTACTTGTTTGACATTTGGAAAGACTGCTAGATTAAATTTATTTTTAAAATTTAGCAGTGCAGACACTCAGATTTTATTTTTTTCTGCGTGAACCGCAACATATATCACAAATTACACAGAGAGACAAAAGTTTACTATTGAATGTATCTTTCTGAAGAAATATAATTTCACGTTTTCGGCATTGCCATTAAAAAGTTACGGTCTAATTAATGTTGGGAGACCTAAGTTTCATACACTAGTGGTTCATTAATAATAACAAGTATCACCTTAAAAGATGACCTATAACCATATAAACTGTCATACCAAATTTCATCCAAATCGTATAAAGCGTCTTGTTATTATAAGCAAAACTAATTTTTTTCGAAGAACTTTGAAGCAGAATTCTGGCTAAATGGTAAACTTTTCGGTAGAAGCAAGTTTGGTCAAATCGTCTTATTTTAACCTCAGGAATCTGTGGTTAAGCCATGTCCCCCTATTTAAGAGACACCCTGTATATTACTAAAATAATGCTTTTTTTTAAACATAGCGATTAGATTAGATGAGAAAAAGGCGCTGAAGCCGTGAAGCTGAGGCACCGGATTTTAAAACCTGACGGGTCTATCACGAAGAAATTAGTTAAGTAGAAATTGGCATTAATTAGCTAGCAATTAGAGAAATTCACTAGGAATTGAAGGAATTACCCAGGAAATAACAAGAACTTTAGGGGAGTCCACTAAAATTTGAATAATTATTTTCACATAATTCAGCACCCTTCACTAGTGTAGTGATCGTCTCTAGTAACCATGGAAACAGCTTGCATCTTTTTCTTATTAATGCATCATTGTATATGTCTTTCTTTATTTTTTTATTTTTAGTTAAGCTTCTTTAGTTAAAGAAGAGTGCTGAATTCGGCCCACTGACTTTACTTAACAATAAATTATAGATATGTATAATAAGAACGTCTATTGTAAGTGATTAGATTTTATTTTACATAATTTTGAAATTACTAAGAAGAAAAGCATTAAAGTTTTCTGTAACGGAAAATTACTTGGGGACTAATAAAAGTTATAATTGGATAGGAATTAGTGGAATAACCGGAATTATTTGGAAATTAGTGGAATTATTTGGGAATTTTCGGACCTACTTGCGAATTAGTAGAATTACCTAGGAATTAGAATTACCTAAATTATTTGGGGATTACTAGAATTACCTAGGAATTAGCGGAATTACCTGGGAATTTCCGGAATTACTTGGGAATTAGTAGAATTACCGGAATTACTTGGGAAATACAGGAATTACTTGGGAATTACTAGAATTACCTAGGAATTACGAGAATTACTTGGGAATTACTGGAATTACTTAGGAATTACCGGAATTACTTGAGAATTACTGGAATTACTTAGGAATTACTGGAATTACTTAGGAATTTCCGGAATTACTTGGGAATTACTAGAATTACCTAGGAATTACTAAAATTACCTAGGAATTGCCGGAATTACTTGGAATTACTTGGGAATTACTGGAATTACCTAGGAATTAGCGGAATTACCTGAAAATTACTGGAATTACCTAGGAATTAGCAGAATTACCTGGGAATTGTCGGAATTACCTAGGAATTAGCGGAATTACCTGGGAATTACCAGAATTACTTGAGAATTAGTGGAATTATTAGGGAATTTCCTGAGGATTAGCGGAATTACCGGAATTGAAAATTAGTGGAATTACCAGGAAATTAATGGAATTACCTGAGAATTAGTGGAATTGGGTAAGAATTAGTTAAATTGGTCTGTAGAATTTGTGAAATTATTCCTCCAACATCCAGACACATACAAACACATCCACATACACAGACACCATCGTAAAAATGTTAAAATCGAATTGTAGGGCCCTCCAAACGTGTTTATTCATTAAAATCTGGATATGTGATTTTTAGCATGACTCCAATACCGGTCTTAGGCTTCACTTTAACACTTTAATTTAAAATTAAAGTTGTTTTCGTTTTCATAATATAACTTTAGCACTTTAGTGAGTATTGTAGAATTACTTTAAAATAAAGATAAAGTCTTAGAGTAGTTTAAATTAAAGTCTTACAGTGAGCATGATTATGAAAACGGCCCGGTGTGAGGAAAAAATTAAATCCCCATAAGGGGTGATTAAAAACTATTTCCCCAAATACACTTCAACATTAGTATTGCCTAATGCACAAAACTTACATTTGGAAAACTCGGCCCGGTTTTCTTGTTATTACATGCTTTTATGTAGGCTGTATAGTGCTCGCCAGCTAAGAAAAAGCCATTTACGTCATCAGCGCAGAAACCAATTTTTGTCATTGCCCTTGGTTGTCATAGCAACGGGATAGCTTGTTCATGTGTACGCCAGTGTCGTTCGTGTTATGTTCTGACGTTTAAACTAAAAATAATTTTACTTGTTTTTCTATTCTTTTTCGTCAATGCCACTGCTATCACTCGTTATTTTGTACTTTGTGTTTTAACCGTGTTCTATCGTTTTGAAAAGTGCTAAACTGAATTTAACAATGGATATTACCGTCCCGTCTCAGAATTGTATAAATACATCTTTGCGTTAATCGCCAGTAGTTCTTTTAAAAAATAGTAATAACAAATCAATTTAATGTTCTGTCTGATGATTATTGTTCCAATAAATTGTAAATTTCTAAAATATTTATTCAAATTATTTCCAAATTTACAGGAGTAGAAACAGTTTAGTATTATATTCGAATCTATGGTCATTATTTACTCGGATGATTTGCATCACTGGCATATGACTCGGGAAGCAAACGTCATCTTCGTGAATAATGAGTATCATCCTTCATATAATAAAATATTATTTTTATAATAAGAGTATAATATGAAAGTAAGTATTTGTATTATTATGGAATTCCGTCGTGTGATGGCCTAATGCGCTTCCTAAATGAAAATCAATGCAGACGCAATGAATAGGTATTTAAAAATGTCTCTTTAGCAAATTTACATGTCATTTATCAATAATTTGTGATAATGAACTAAAATAAATAGAAAAAATAACAACTGAAGTGCGCTTTCACTGTTTGGTAAAAAATAAGTTGGCACGCCACTGCCTACAACATGTGTGAGGCTACGTCATCACTACGTCATTGCTTCGCGCATCTATTGATGACGCAAATGGCTTTTTCTTAGCTGGCGAGCACTCTACAGCAACGGTCCCGCGTTCGGATTTTCATAGTCGTCAATATCTAATAATTTTACCTGTCAAAATGTAAATGCAAATTTTTTAAAAAGTTTACCATCCGTAATTTTAGGTATATGAAACCAAAATAGACCGAAAATACATTCGCATTATAGGACTAGTGTCTCACAAGGTCGGTTTTTTCGTAGTAACTCATAATAAACGACATATTTGTACAAAAAACTACTTAAGGGGGGGTTTCGAAAAAGCGACACGAAGTAATATCGGCCAAGCCATGAACTATTTCACGTTTGCTTATAATATTAGCCTAGAGAGGGCGATAGAATGGTTCGGGTCTCTACTTAGGTTTGTGCCTTAGATAAAAGGTTGAATGTAAACAAGAAGATACAGATTCTTTAGGTTAAATTTTACCCAAGGCCTGGGGTTTTATGACTAGCAAATAAAAGCTTTTATAACCAGTGACAAAGCAACAGCAAACCATGCATTTTTGTAGCATTTCACTTTCAACGAATGATTTCTAGTTATGTACGACAATTTTCCTTTTTAGATTTGTGTATAGGCATGATTACTGCCCAGTTTCATAAATTTCTAAGTATTTAATTAATGATAAAATAAGTAATATTAAATGTACTTCTCAGAAAAAGCCTTCAGAAATGTCTCTGGATTTTTAACGCTGACATTTATGTCAATTACAAACATTTTAATTTTTCAACTGGTTTTCATGAGTTGTTTAATACAGTGGATTATTTCATAAATTTAGAATTTTCTATCTGTAAATCTATAGGAGAAATAATAAAAGTGTTCAATGTATTGGATAGAGAATTTTATATTCTTTAACATTTGTAATTACATAAATTTCCAAAAAATAATATTTAGAAGATTTTTTTAAGAAACAACTACTTCAGTTTGTCCAATTGTTACCAAAACTTTTTCAGGTCTTGCCATTAATGTCAGATTAAGGAACACGTAGTTAAATTGGTGTTAAGTATTAGAGTTTTTGAGAAATCATCCCTGAAACATCCACAGATACACACACACACACACACACACATCCACACGCACACACAGACATTGTACTTCGTATAATATAAAATGAATTTGTATAATCCCTAAAATTTTAACTGCCAGTTATTAAGTATTATCATACACATTTCCATTTGTTTCTTTATATTAAAATAGTAAATATAACATATTAATTATAAAAGCATTATATTGTAGATTACTAGTAAATACTTATTGCCCGCACATTAAAATAATGAATAAAGTAATTAAAATTGAAAACTCAAATGGAACATATGAACTACAACAGTAAATATTTGTTGGCGATGGTGACAAAAAAATATATAGACATTATAGATTATAAAATGACATAATTGTGTTAATAAAATATAACACTGACAAACGTTGAAAATAGAATATACGGATAATATTGATAATCTATTAGAATAAAATTTGTACAATAATATAAATTGCTACTATGATAGATCTGAGACAGTTTATTTTTACTTCCCGCCATACGGTAAGGGAGGTAATGTTTTTGGTCCAAAAATTCGATAGAATAAGCACGAATTAGTGTCGCCAGAAAACGTTTTTGCTATTTTTACAATGATGTGTGTGTGTGCGACTATATTTTCATCCACGATAACTCTTATATCAAACTTTAAATAATTTCTATTTTCCGTATTTAAGCTTTCTGCAGTAATATAAACTATATTAATTATTAACTGAGTGTTGTGTTGAGTAATTAATCAGAGTTCTCCCTATATATTCAAAAAAGCAGAGCGGGATAGTTTTAAAAAACCAGTGTAGCAGAGAACTAAACTTTATAAATGCAAAAAAATTATGATTTAATACCATTTCTCCTTAATATTGTTTATTGCAAATATTCGTAACGGGTACAGATGGTTAATGATAAATTTGTAATTTGACAGTTCATTTCGATTCGATTTTGTCTATTTTCCCGGCAGTTAAACTTTTTTCGTAATACCATACTGTTATTATGACATAACAGGATTAAAACAAAAATGAAAAGATAGAAATAACGACCTAGGCCGTTATTTTTTATAACAGTCGAGTACAATTAAGGATCAGGTGTTCCTACAAAAATAACAGCATATTGATGGACTGTTGTCTATGAGAGTTTATAAATTAACCGAAGCAGATGTTCAATATGAGAAATAGAACAATTTTATTATTCCTAAATGTTTAAATTTTAAGTTATTTCGAGAAATCTCGAACGCCATACGGCTGATATGCAAATAACGAACTCGACTGATTATAAACCTCTACTGGGGATTATACAACTAGACCTAAGAAGATAAACACTGTATTTGCTAAATATTGGCTTTCGCAAGTAACAATAATTTATAATCCCTGGATAATTAGGGGAAAAATCAATAAATCAGTAATCTGCGGCTAATGTTGTAGCTAAAATTCTTTTCTTATCTACCACAGAACCATAATGAGCTTTACAAGGATTACAAAATGCCCATGTAATGTTTTCAATATAGGTGTGCGGATGCCTGAGTTATGCTGTTTATGTGCGGAAACTCCTAACTTTTTGTTGATTATATAGTATACAAAGTGATAGTAGGGCTTTCTAGTATAAATCCATATTCATATTCTAGAAAAATATTTATGAATATCTTCTTTCAAAGCAATACTACTTCATATTACATGTGTAATGAGTACACATATATAAAAATGTAGCTTTTAATCAAATAAACATTTTTTATGATAGAACATATTTCGTTTGCCAGTCATTTAACTATATGCCCATATTTTTTCTCATAAGTTGAGGAACGCACCTATTTGATTAATAAAATAAATGCAGCTTAGATGTGCGCAGTGGACTGAGCTATCTTCAATTTAGTTGTACAGTGGTTGTACGATGAAAATAAAGAATTATAGTTGAAAACTTTATTTATTTGTTGACAAACCTAAAGAACTTGCACTTTCAGTAGAAATTAAAACTGTTTTACATAATGACGCGATAGATTTATGAATAATTACAAAAATCATACCGAGACTTGTTCAAGATTTACGAGTCTATTCTGTAACTCAGTCGTTAATTTATAGTGACTGTATAATCTTTAACCAATCATGTAAGTTGATATATAACAAAAAATTGGATTTTTAGTTGTCAAATCAATATCTATTAGATAATTTTTTTAACCAGTTGTTTAAATTAACGACTGAGTTACAGTCGAGATTATTTGTAAATAGTTTCAATTATTTAATATTATTGTATTATTATTAATTATTGTTATTATTCTTATTAATTATTATTATTCCATCTTTATTTGTTTCAGTATTTTCCTTAAATGTATTCGTGATTATAAGTAAGTTTTTAAGTTTATATGGTTATATTAATATTATTTATTTAAATTGCATATTGCCAGAAATTCTTTTGGGGAATAGAGATAAATTTTTTTTTTAAAAATGTAAAGACCCGGAATACATTGTGGAAGCTAAAACTTTGGGGGACAAAAATAATTTTTCTATAATTAATAATTTTACCTTTTGATTACATATCATTTACTGAGTGAAAAACTAATTAACTTTAAACTTTTTTTGTAAATAATTTCAATTATTTAATATTATTAATTATTATTATTATTATTATTTCATATTTATTATTATTATTTAAATTTATTCGTAATTATAAGTAAGTTTTTAAGTTTATATTGTTATATTAATATTGATCTGATGATGCTGTTTCATTATTGCATATTGCCGGAAATTGTTTTGGGGAATAGATTAAAAAAAAAAAATTAATAAAAAATGTAAAGACCCGGAATACATTTTGGAAGCTAAAACTTTGAGGGACAAAAAATAATTATTCTATAATCAATAATTTTACCTTTTGATTACATATCATTTACTGAGTGAAAAACTACTTAACTTCAAAGTTTTTTTTGTAAATAATTTGAATTATTTAATATTATTGTATTATTATGAATATTATTTCATATTTAATTATTGCATAATCAAAAATTTTACCATTTTGAAAAAACATTCACAATGATGATGGTTAATTGATTACATATCAATTACTAACTGAGTGAAAATCTGCTTAACTTTAAACTTTATTTATGTTGATGTTACTGTGGTCGCGAAACTGTAGTCATCGTGATATAAATATTTTTCTAAAACTAAAAACACTGAGTTTTTATTTAAAATACAAATTCAAGAATGAAGTTTCACCATGTTAGAGCTGATACCATAAAAGAAATTTCAATTGCCTTAAAATATATTGTTTCTTGTTATTACTTTATTTCTTGTATTTAGTGAAACAATACTTTTACTAAAAATCACTAATAGTTAATAATATATGTTTTGATTTGTTCACAATAGAATATTTCGAGACAAATTTCTCTTACATTTTTAGCTTAGATTTATTTTCTCTAAGAAACCATTCATGCAAATAGCCGCAGTAATAAAAGATTGTAAATCAAATTACAAAAATGTCATGGTTAGTCAGGTAGAGCTTCAATGTTTACTTTCCGAACTGCATTACCGACATTTCTAGTGCTGACATCTGTAAGGTAATGCCCAGGGCCGTAACTAGGGTGGGGCGAGCGGGGCACTTGCCCCGGGCGCAGATGTTGCTAGGGCGCAGATATAAATTCTTCATTTGTTAATTCTCAAAAAAAATAATAATAAATAAATAAATATATAAATCAAGCACACACTTAGATTTCTTAATGTACACTTTGCGAATTAATATTGTATTTCTATGCACTGTATTGCATTGATTTTCAAAATTCGCGCGTAAGGCTCCCCACCGCTTGACAGTACGATTCTTTGACCATATTACTATAAACACGTAATACAGGCATTTGTTGTGAAGCGAATGGCTTGTGTTCCGGGGAAAGGGAATTGTGGACTTATAAGTTATGTAGGTTGCAAAAATACGGTAAAATTGCAAGATACGACGAGTCCTCAACCATTTTGTTTATGTCATTTAAGAACAGTTCTGTGTATTTAATTGTAAATTTGTGTTTTGGACTATTTTAGTGTTTGTTTATAGATATTTAATAGTTTTCATAATCTTCAATATTATTTATTTGTGCTTTTTGACTATTTTATAGTTTTTTAATTTATTATAAAAACAATTATAATAACGAAAATAAAAATCATTGTTCGCTCGTGGGCTCGTATGTAGCTTCTCCGGAAAGAGTTAAAAAAGGAATCATCTATTACTTTTCATTTGTAAATCATAAAATATTTTTACCATACATATATACCTACTTTTTCGAAATTTCTGTTACAGAACTGTACTTTTACATAATCCATTTTAAACTACTAATAATTTTCTCATATTTCGCTAAAAAATTGTTTATCTACTTAATGATTAATTATAAATATTGTCATTACATTAGATCTGATCAGAATTAATTTAAAAAATTTTTTTACTATTAAAAACTATAGCCGTTAGTATAAACATGTGATTAAGAGTGATTAGCGAGAATATGATTAGCATTGTTATACCTCTTTTAATCGTTTATGCATTATTTTTATTTTAGAAAAAAATACTTCGAATAAAAATTAGAGAAAAATTAATTGCACGCGTTTTTCATTTGAAGCATTTTTCTGTAAAATAATCTATAAACGACTGAAAAAGATAAAACAATGCTAATCAAATGCTCGCTAATCACACTTAATCATCGTTCATACTAACGGTCTTTATTTTTTGTTATTATTTATTAAATAGTTTATCAAAAATACAATAAAACTAGTAACAACATAAATTTCATTTTTAAATGAATTGTAATTGAATAATATTTACATGTTTCAAATAAATATTTTGTATTAGGCAACAACATTACTACCTATAGGGGCACAGTCCCGTTTAGATACATGTATAAATAAATGTCATATTTAATATATGGTTAATAAAAAAACATTTTATTTAATTAAGTTTTTAATAATAATTTCCAAAAAAATGGGGGGGGGCGCAATTTTATATTCCGCCCCAGGCGCAAGAATAGCTAGTTACGGCCCTGGTAATGCCCAAACTATTTTTCAGTGCCGCGGCAGTCAAATGAGTCTGTTTTGGTAAAATTTTCGTTCGTGTCGTTTTAAAAACCTGTTGCATACACTTTTATAAAATTTATATATTTGTTTATCGTTTTTAATAAATTGTGTCCTGAATATAATTTGGTCTACGTATTTTAAGTTATAAACCGGAAATGAATTATTTTTTTTCATATCCGCTGTATTTTTTCAACCAAAATGGTTTTAGGACACAAACATAATCATATAATTTACAAAATTTTAATAAATATTTACTTTTTTTTATTACAATCGCGAGGGGACACGAACAAAAAATGATTTTTTTGCTTATGCAACCCTCTTCATTCAAACCCCCCCTTAACGATAGTTCAAGTGGCAGTTTATACATGAGCAAAAAGAACGTCCGGTTACCAGCTATTTTTACAGTAACTCTCTTCCAAAGCTGGAAAAAATGTGGTTTTCGATGGAATTTTCGCACAAATATTAAAGAATATAAAAATCTCTATCTGATACATTTAAATTTTTTATTATATCTTCTATAGAGTTAAAGATATAGGAATATAAATATAAAAAATAATATGTTTTAAATGAATCTTGCATCCCATGTAAAACAAGTGGAAAAATTAAAATGTTTGTAATTGACAGATAAATGTGTGTCAAAAAACCAGAGATATTACTGTAGACTTTTTCTGGGAAGTACATTTAAAATTTCTTATTTTATTATTAATTAAATAATTATAATTATAGATACATATTATATAACATATACCCTTCAAAAATACCGCCAATCTCATCAATGAATTGGAAGAATCTCGAAGAATAGAATAATAAGAGTGAATAGATTGAATTAAAAAAATATAAAAATATATAAAGAAGATATGTGTTTTTGTGTGTACCAGAAATGTTAAATATGTACAATACTTATATAGCCTAATATGGAAATGGCGAGAGGTCTTGTGCTGGCCACAACAGATTTTTACCTCCCGCTACCCTTGGTAAGGGAGGTATAGGGATCGTGCTAAAAATCACTTATCGAGATTTTAGTAAATGAGCATGTTTTAAGGTCCCTAGAATCCAAATTTAACATTTTCACGATGATGTCTGTATGTGTGTATGTGTGTGTGTGTATGTGTGTGTGTATGGATGTGTGTGTGTATGTGTAGGGATTTTGTCTTCGCTCTAACTCAAATACTATCATTCAAAAAATTATGAAACCTTGTATTTATACCCTATTCTAATATGAAAAGAAGCCATTAGATTTTGGTGTAAATCGGATAACCGGAAATGGCACTTTACCTGAAGCTCATAATGGTTTTTCTTCAAAAAATACCATTAAATGCCATTTTTTCGCATTTTATGTCTTATGAAAATTAAAGATTATTGAATTTTCTACAGGAATGCATTAATACTTTTTCTATATATTTTACAGATAAATTTAAAAATAATTTTTTTTATTAGTTGCGAAGCCTAAGATAAACACAATAATTCCTTTGTTCCACAGTTCATATTTCAAATGAATGTAACTGACAGTAAATGTCACTGTCAAAAAACTAATCACTTCAAATTAATAATAGTGACATTTTAAAAAGAAAATAGTAAATAAATCAATAGTTTTATGCAGTGGAACAGTTAGCAGCGTTAGTAAATACGTAAGTATGTATTTAAATTAATAAAAATGGATAGGGATATGTGTGGAAGGATGATTGTTGCGTAACTATTATTGTGGTCCAGATGCGGTTATTCGCTACCGAAAATCAGTCACTTTAATATGTTCGTATGTATGAATGCTATGATGATTGTGGACAAGGCGAAAGAAGAATGTTGTTAAAGAGTGAAGTGAGTTAGCTGAGCTCTTACTCTTATCCCTTTTCTTATTGTTACTATTGTTTCCGGGTTTTTGCTAACCCACTAAGTGGGAAACGCGTGATTTTATGTATGTACGTAAAAATTAAATAGCGGGAGGTTTTGTGTTGGCCACATCAGATTTTTTATTATGTTTTTGGTTTCTTCGCAATTTTAAAAATAAATTTCAAAATTTCTGTTTATTTGTTACAATAGCCATGGAATTTATTTTCTCTTCTTTTCTTTTCATAAATTATTTATAAACGTCAAACGTCAATTTGACTTATGGAAAATAAATTCCGTATTCTTTTGTAACTATTTCCATCACAATATTTCTTTGTTTATAATACACACGATTCTCATTCGACTAAATATTCATTATTTAATTTATATCTTTTCAAATTGACGTTTGACGTCTATAAATAATTTATGAAAACCAGAAAAAGAAAACAACAGTTTAAATCCCATGTTAAATCACTATGTTCACCCTTAACCGCCACCACCCTGTATAACATAAAATGGAAATGGCGAGAGGTATTGTGCTGGCCACAATAGATTTTTAGAATTGTAGTATTGGAGTTATCAGCGGATAAATTTTTGTCACACACACACACTGATCCTGACTAATCCTGTATGTGACTGTAGACAATGATCATAAGACGTCATTTTTTAGAACTATTTATCTTACAGCCCTTTATGATGTACATATTTTAATATGTTTGTTTTGTATTATTGCTTAATAATTAAAATAAATAAGCCGTATACATTAAGCACAAAAACATTGTGACTGAAAACAATTACATTTCTGTTTCTAAATAACATGTGTGTAAATTTCGTAGATAAGATTAAATATAATATTGATTATATTTCCATGTAAAAATATTTCTTTTTTCCTTTAAGAGATAAGATAATAAACTACTAGCAAATTAATTGTTAAAAGAAAGACGCGCACGTAATTTTAATTCTAATTATTAATAAATGAAAATATTTTTATTTCTCACGATTTTAAAACAGGTTTCTCACATTTTGATTTGCAGGTTGTCTCAAAAGAGAAGCCATCTTTTTGAGATTTGATTTAACTGAATATTAAGAGTGGAAAATTTTTAATTTTCCTTTGTTATCAAATTATTGATAAAAAATAAATAAAAATTAACATTTAAAATTTAACGAAAAGCAGCAATGTTAGAAACAAGTTATTTTCCACGTCCGTTGTTGTCACAATATGTGTTTAAATAAAAATGTCGACATTCGACAAGTGTATCAGGGAAGCATGAACGCTGTGTAGCATTTTTTCGTCCACTAATTCAACCTGTCAAGAAAATTTATGTAGATTCAGGGCATTTTTCATTTGTATTCCATAATATGTCAGTGCACCATCTTGTTGGAACCAGAAACCAACAATTTAATCTAGCTGCTACTGGAAGTTCTTTACAGTAGTCACGTCATTAAAGTTTGTAACTAGGTAAAGACGTCACAGAATTAATAGGTTTACATGATATACTAAATTAATTTTAATGAAGCACAACTAGAAAAACAGTTAATTTTTGTATTGAAAAATACAAATTTGATACGCAACAAGGCAACAGTGATGAAATCTAAGAAAAAGCAACGAACAACGGAAACAAATGTTATCATACGAAAAGATAAAAACAAATGAAAGGACACCAAATATCGGTCGACAAGATACATGGCATATAAACGTATAAATTTTGAAATCCAATTGTGCCAACATGTGGTGAAAAAATGAACTACAATTATTTGAAATAAATTAAAAATATTATGTTCGACTTTCAAATAATCGTAAATTTAATTAAAATGTACTTTTCTTAAAGTATGCAAAATATAATACTTATTTTCTTCGTTTTTCTAAACATAAACACCACTCGGTCATTACTACAATTTTTTTACCTCTCGCTAAGAGAGGTATTGGATTCATGCTAAAATTCGTATATCCAGATTTTATTGAATAAGCACGATTTAAGGTCCCTAGAATCCGATTATAACATTTTTAAAATGATGCCTGTGTGTGTGTGTGGATGTGTGTATGTGTGTATGTCTGGATGTTGTAGACACGATTCCTCAAAAACTATAAGACTTAAAAAATATTTAACTGCAGTTTCCTCAATCTGACATTCCTGGGAAGAGCTGAAAAGGTTTTGGTAACAATTGAACAACCGGAAGTAGTAGTTTCTTAGAAAAATTCTTTTAAATATAATTTTTGGGAGTTTTTTTTATTAAATATTGAAGAACATAAAATTCTCCATCTAATACAATTAAAATTTTTATTATATCTTGCATACATTTAGAGATAAAGACATTATAATTTATAGAGTACACTAATCGCAGAGGCTAAGGCACTAAGGAAACCAGTTGACAAATTCCAATGTTTATAACATGACACATGTCATTGTCAAATATCAACAGTTTTAGTGACATTCTGTTAGCTTTTTCTGGAAAGTATATTTAATTTTTCTTATTGTTTTATTAATTAAATATTTGAAGTTATAGGTAAAATTGTGGTAAAATGCATATATCCATCAGAAATACCGCCAATCTGGTTAATGAATTGCAACAATCTCTGACACTTAGAAACTTCCTCATACAATAAAAATATATATAATTAGAATTATATGTGTGCAGAAGACATGTTAAATACAAAAAAAAACTATATTTGGGTAAAGTTCTGTAATATTTTGTTATAAAACGACGGTTCGAAAGCGAAGTGCAGTACAATACTTATATAGCCTAATATGGAAATGGCGAGAGGTCTTGTGCTGGCCACAACAGATTTTTTTATATTGTAATGTTTTTATGACGAAACTCCTCTACATAAAAAAAATTAATATAGCGACGCCTTTAAAACTTATTATACAGGATTCAGGATTGCGATATTCAAAAATTTATATCTCGCTTACTATTTCGAATTTTAACATCGCGTACATCAATACCTCTAGATTTTTATACGTTATCAGAAAAAATATACGGTAGAATACCTCTTGTCAAAATGGCTCTTGCGCCTTTTCGATATCTTTGCCCCCGATATTATTAAGAGAAAAATGCATTTATTTAGCATGACTTACATTAGAAGACCTCAGTTACTCCGGCGTCTCAGCAGACTCGTACTCAGTTACTAGGAAACTCAGCAATCCCTCTTTTCCATCAGTTTGCACTTCGCAGGAGGTTCAATACCCCAAAATATGATTGTGTCACCTGCAAATGGAAAAATATGTATAAATTAAATTATTATTATTTACTATTGAATGCATTTGAACGATTTCTAATAAATACATTACTTAAAACATTTGTTATAGTTTAATTTTTTGTTTGTTACCAATTTGTTTGCTACAGAAAGATTAATAAAACTAATTCATAGAATTATACTTTAAGCTTGATATTACTACGTAATTCCTATACGAAAAAACTCATTTATCAACCTAAATTATCGTCAATGTTATTTAAACTTACGATTGTTATTAATTTGCAACAATAGTTAACAATATTTCACTATTAAAATAATAATATGTTAACAACTAATAAATAAATACACTTTTAAATGCAATTTTCACAGCAAAACCAAATGCTTGTTCGTTTGACGACGGCAGCTATAGGAGTGAAGTGCTGAAATGAGAAATAACTTTACAGACCAATACAAACGAGTCGAGTTTGGAATGCCATGTCGATGTTTGATTTAATTTAAAAAATACAAATAAATTTTTTATTTAAATATAAAAATAATGTACGGGATGAACTTTAAAGTTAATTAAAATGCAATTATTCATGAATATTCGAACGTAAAATTTTACACCAATAAAAATGATACCAAATTTACTTCTAGAAAGACGAGTTTTTAATTTACGTTACTAATACCCAAGAATTACAGCCGTTAAATAAAATATTTGTAAGATTTATTAGCAAAAATTTATTGTATAAACATTGTTTCATATATTTCCAATAACAAGTTTGTCTTAATTGTTATGAAAATAAGATAATTTATTTCTAAATGTCATTGCAAAATCAAAAGATTCCAATGTTTTGTACGTACCATTAAAATGACGTATAATTGCATAATGACAGTTTCAGGCTATTATATGTAAATAACTCTTATTGATTTTTGTATAAATATAATTTTAAAGTAAAACATTCTTCAAAAATTATATTTTTGTCTCTGAATCTGATGAAAAATCAAGTAATGATTGATCTTCGTCAGAATCGTTTATTAGTTCAAACACTATGCTCTTTAAAATAGACATTTCTGCAGTCACTTCTTTGCAGCTTTATGATATGACTGTGTTTATATACAACCTAACCTTTTACACCTTTGGCTACGCTTGGCTTGATTACTCACAGCTGAGCAAACTTGCCCAAATATACACTAGTGTGTTTTATGAAACCACAAGAATTAGACTGTACTAGTGTACACTACACTGCACTTCTCATCAACAGAGCTAATTACATTCAAAATATTGTTTGGGACATGTATACATAATAATTTTTTTTCTGAATCTTTAGCTTTAGAATTTAAAAATCTGAATATCTGATAGTGAAGTAATAAAGTCATTCATTATGTAGGGTATTATATAGGTAAATAATTATCTAATAAAAATGTACTGTTGAATTGACGATAATTGTAAATACATTTATAACCAAAGACTTAAGTTATAATAAATTTTAACAATGTTAAAATGAATAATTTATAATTATATCAGCGATTAATTTAAATACAAATCAATTGTCTGTCTACTCGTATCTATATTAAATTAATTAATTTATTTACAGTGATATTATTACAAAGTAAACAATAATGCAAGAAATAAAAATTATTTTTTTCTTCAAAACAATAACTTCTTTCCCAATAAATGATAATATATTTAACTACTATTATTTTTATTAAGAAATAACTATTTTATCTTAAGAATAGTTCGTCTACAAACAATTTTTATAAGATAAAACAGGGTATATAAAGCAATAAATTCTAAATAGGAAATAATGTCAATATGAATTTCTCAGTTGCTTCTGTTTTATTAGCAATTTGCCTGGTTGCTCAGGTAAAAATATAAAAATTATGGTTTTTAAAATATATATTATTCATTAACATCATTATTATTATTCACAGGCCAAAAGTATTAATAAGTCCACTTTACTGGATTATTATAAACAAAACAGTAAGTTTCAAATAACGTAGATTTTTTCAAAAATAAATATCTATTTTTAATTTTTTTTTCAGATGAAGAGAGTAGAATTATAAGCGGTCAACTTGCGAAGAGTGGTCAATTCCCATATCAGGTTGCTATTTGGTGTGAAAGTATTCAAGGTAGAGATGCTTTCTGTGGTGGAACCCTTATTAGTTCCAGATGGGTTCTTACTGCTGCTCATTGCGTTAAAAGGTAAGAGTTAAGGTGGATTTATGCAGCCTAATTTTTATTTTACCTTTTATTTTTCTTTTATTTTATAAAAGTTAAAGGTGTGTTAATAAATGTACTGCTTTATGTGCATACTTTTAATTTTACTTTAAGTACTAAAGTTGACCAACTTTCAACTTAAGAACGTTAAAGTAAAAGAATTTCACAACTGCGCATGCGCATCACTTCTCGTAACAAGCGTCAGTGTGTGGTGTATTTATTTGTTTTTGTGTAGGTTAGATTGTAAAAATTAGAAAATGTGTAAAGCTGCAAGTAATACTGCATATGTACAAAATATTTGTGTCCATTTTGACAGATTATAATTATCTGTTTACATTTATGACTACTGATATGCCAGAAAAATCACATCTGCGTATGTGTACTGAAGGCTTTAAAGTAACTGCATAAAGTACCAAACTTAAAGTAAAAGTAAAAGCGAAAAAGAAAAGAAAAAGTAAAATAAAAAGTAAGCTGCATAAATCCACCTTTACTCTACACAATATCAATTTTAAAGTAGTATAATGAATTACTCTAATGCCGACTTTTGAACTTTTAATGACGATTTTTGAGCACTTTAGTGACGATTTCAAATAAAAGCATTTTCCTACGACCACTGTTAAAAGTAGTCTTTTTAACGGTTGCTTAGCGAGTTAACAATAACAGTTTATAACACAGTGAATACTTTTAAATCGTTGTCATTGACAACGGATTAAAAGTAAAAAACAAATTTACTTTTAACACTAGGGTTAAAAAAGAACTAAATCTAGTTACATTTAGTGTTAAAAATATAACTAAATCTAGTTACATTTAGTGTTCATAAGTAAATGTAGTTTCATTTTATATTTATTTTTGTACTGAAATTATTTATATAGGTATTTTATTAGAAGTACATATTATTTTGGAACGTTTATTGTTATAGTACAATTATTACAATTGTTTATAGTAATTCCTTACAAGGCGCTTGAAGAATTGGAATTTAAAACAGTATTGTTGGAAGTAGAGGTTAGAATTTTGTTGGAAATAGAGGTTAGAATATCATGACCTGTCATAAATGTCATTCTATATTTTTTAGTTTTTACTAATACATAACTAGGGTCGTAGGAAAAATAGTGTATGATATTCGTGTTAAAAGTGATTTTATTTCGTCCGTGGAGTTTGTTTTACTCGGCTTCGCCTCGTTTCACAAACTTCCCCACTCACTCATAAAATGTCACTTTTAACACTTACATATATCATAAATAACTATTATAATATAATTTCGTTTTTTTCTAGTTATAATTCTTGGGATATCAAACTAGGAGGACTCCTTTTCGACAAAAATGAAACTGATTCTTTATTATTGCGCAGTAAGAATGTTATTATTCATCCTGGTTACGGTATATTCACCAACAACGACTTAGCTTTGATTCAACTACCACAAGAAGTTAATTTGACTGGTATTAATGTCTAATTTACAAGTATAAATAATTCTACACTAAAATTAATTTCTAGATACAATGCAACCTGTCCGTCTGCCCGCAAAATCAGATCCTAGAGTTGGTGCTGGTGTTAAAGCAAGAGTTAGCGGATGGGGAAAGATAACTGATTGTAAGTTTTAACTTTAAAGGAAAAAATCTGATGTGGCTAACACAAAACCTTCCACTATTTAATTTTTATTAATTTAAATACATACCTACGTATTTAGTAATGCTTCAAACTATATTATGTTCCATTGCATATAACTATTGCTTTATTTACGATTTTCTTTATTATTTAATATGTCACTATTATTAATTCGAAGTGATTAGTTTTTTGACAATGACGGTTACCTGTCAGTTACATTAATTTGAAAAATAAACTGTGTAACAAAGGAATTGTGTTTATCTTAGGTTTCGGGATTAAAAAAAGAAAAATTATTTTTAAATTTATCTGTAAAATATATAGAAAAAGTATTAATGTATACCTGTACAAAATTCAATAATCTATAATTTTCCAATGACATTAAATGCGAAAAAATGGCATTTAATGGTATTTTTTGAAGAAAAACCATTATGAGCTTCAAGTAAAGTACCATTTCCGCTCATCCGATTTACACCAAAATCTAATGGCTTCTATTCCTATTAGAATAGGGTAGAAATACAAGGTTTCAGAATTTTCTGAATGATAGTATTTGAGTTAGAGTGCAAACAAAATTCGTACACATACACACATACACACACACACACATACAGACATCATCGTGAAAATGTTAAAATTGGATTCTAGGGACCTTGAAACGTGCACATTTACTAAAATCTCTATGTGTTTTTAGCACGATCCCTATACCTCCCTTACCAAGGGTAGCAGGAGGTAAAAAGGGGGTCCTTCCTCCCCCCCAAAAACAAAAAATAATAAAATGCACACTTTATACTTAAAGTACTTCTCAGTAAATAACGATTACGATAAAAAACATTTTTTTAATAATTTAAGAGATATTTGATATTTGTTGTCAGTGTCACTGTGACGTCACACTATTGCTATCTTTCTTTCGCAGCCTACGTTAGAGTCTGGTGCGGAGCGAGAGAAAGATAGAAGTGTCGCCGTGACGTCATATTGACTTTAAAAATCAAATGCAAATAAAGTGAAAACAATTAAGAATTTTTAAAACTATGAAATGCTTCAAAATTAAACGAACTTTCACTTAAATAAAAAATTAGATTGGAGGACCCCATTGTTGAAAATAATTTGTGTTTGTTTCAGCTCCTGAAGTAGCTAGTCCTAATTTAACTTATGCAGATGTCGATACTATTTCAAATACTCAATGTGCGCTAGTTTATGGACCATTGACAGTTATCCGCAGTACTCTGTGTGCGGAAGGACAAAGCCCATGTGGTGTAAGTTATACGGGTTTACGCTAATGGAGGGCTATACTTTTGACGTCACACACAAAAAAGAGTTGAAGTAAAAGTTGAGATGGAAGATCGTAATATAAACAAACCATCGCCATTTTTAAAGTTCTGCCTTCCATTACTCGTGTTTTGATATTTGAGTTCTTCATAATTCATTGTCTTCGGATAGCAGTGGAAACAAAGAATTTCACCGTTGCAAACACCTTACACTCACTTCATTTTTATGACAGCGATTTGTTAGTACCTTCAATGAAAATATCAAAAGATGGCAGCACGAAAGATGTCTCTGTATAACCCTCCATTATACCTAGTAATTATTTTAAAACTAGTCGTCTCCAGAGCGTCAATAACACGGTTCCTAGTCATGAGTGCGCTCGGGGTTGTGGGTTCGAATTCCACTAAGGCATGAATGTGTATGTAAACCTACTCAGTAATTGGAATCCTGTTAAGAAGTTTTAAAAAAATTACTTTTTTAAGCCAAAATTGAAAAAATGCTCTGGTTAATTACACATTTTTACTCGCAACGATACTATAAAAAACTGATTAACTAATTTTTAACAAACTTAACTTTCACAACTTAATTTCAAATTACAGTTAAATAACTGTTATAATAGCTATGGTGCAAATTTTGTTTTTCAAGGCTTATCTAATTTTCTTATTATTAATAATAGGGCTGTTGCAAGAATTTTTATATGACTTCTAAGTATTAAATTTGAAAAGATATTGTTCTTTAAAGAGCCTCAAATTTGAAAATATCACGAAATATCCTTTAGATATTTTACAATTAATTTTTGAAATTTGGACAAAATTTTGAATATGTCACATGATCTGAAACAGAATGTGACGTCAGAGTACATACATCTTCAGCGGTTCTAAAGTGTCAAGTGTATTGTCAAAGTTGTCAAACAAGTGTCAAATAAGAATCACGACCAGAACTTTAAAGTAAAATATATTATCAATTTATATAATAAATTCAGTTTTTAAATTTTATTTTACCTCAACTCTTTAACACCCCTTATTTCGGTAGCAGTAAAACAATCGTTCTGATATAAATTCAGCCATCATCCAGCTATCGACCTTCGGTTAATTGTCCGATTTAGCTTGAGTGTAATTTGAATTAGCCATTATTACTTTATTATTCATTTACAATGAGCAATGTCAGCGTCAAATGTCAAATTAAAAGATTTTGTTATTAACATGTGACAAACTTTAGCCTACGTTTATTTATATAAATAATATGAATAAACGTAGGTGATGGAAAAACTATTTTCCTATTGGCTATTAATGATGTAATGTATGTGCTTCTACGTCATAGGAGTGGGGGGTAGTTTTTCAGGACGCCAATCTTTTTATTTAATTATTTCCACAAATAACAACAAATTATTAAAATAAAAATTATTACTAAGAAAATCATTGCATAAACTTTCATTTAAAATAGATTTTGAAAAATGTGAAACAGGCTCATTGTACCGTGACCTTGGTTTTATTAATTATTGTTATTGATACTGAATATTTTCTGCTGCATAAGATTAATATTACTAATCTAATCGCATTTCTGTGTTCCTGTTTGTAGGGTGATAGCGGTGGTCCTCTCACTGTTACAGAATCAGATGGCTTACCAACTCTTATAGGAACTGTGAGTTTTTTCCGCGGCGCTGATTGTGCCGGTGGACATCCGTCCGGATATGCTCGCATTGCCAGTTTCTTGGATTGGATCAGTAAGAATACTGGGATTCCAATCAGATCATAACATTTTTAATATTAATTATGTCATGAATTATTTTTGTATATTAATATGTTAAATAAAATTGTTTTAATATTTAGTACATTATTTCTTTTTATTATCTTTGATAAATATTGTGCTACAGAAATAAGTCAATACTTATCTTGATGCATTTTACATATTTTGATAAGATTTTGCTTCATGTTATTGCTTAATAAGTAAAATAAATAAACTGTATACATTACACAATATATACCTGTGAAAATAATAATTATAAAATTTCTATTTCTAAATAATATGCCTGCAAACTTTCTAGATAAGATTAAATATGATATTGATTGTATAGAGTTATCAACAACTGATTCAGTTGGCAATATTTGAAATTGGTAACACTGATACAAAAATTTATTTCCTATTGTTGATAGTGACATTCGAAAATTTAATTTTGGGTATATTTACAATTTTTTATTAAAATAGTTGTTGTTTCCCTTGCGTATTTTTAATTCTTACAATACCCATAAGTAATAATCTAAACATCTAAAGCATATCGATCACTTAAAATCCTATTAGCTGTCAGATCCCATCTCTGACATAACCAATTTGTATTTATTGTCAAAATGACAAGTCTCAGCTAAAATAAGATAAATAAACTCAGGTCACCCCATTTTATTCTCTAATGTCTTGTATATCTTTTATTGAATAAATACTTAAATAATAATAAATTCCTCCCCAGTAATTAAATAGTAATTCAGTAAATTTAAAATAAAAAAATCTTTATGATTGTACGGTAACCTTCGAAACAGCTAATCTGATTGCCTCTGTACGACAGCTAATTGCATTTGAAAATAAATACCTTTATTAATGTATATTTTAAAAATATAATACTTATTTAGAATAAAAATAATATGAAAAAGTAATTTGTGGGCTACTATTTATAGCTCTGTTCGATGAGAAGTGCTTGAAGTGTAGAGCAGAATAGTGCAGTGCAGTGTAGTGTACACTAGTACAGTCTAATTCTTGTGGTTTCATAAAACATACTAGTGTATATTTGGGCAAGTTTGCTCAGCTGTGAGTAATCAAGCCAAGCATAGCCAAAGGTGTAAAAGGTTAGGTTGTTTATAAACACAGTCATATCATAAAGCTGCAAAAAAGTGACTGTAGAAATGTCTGTTTTAAAGAGCATAGTGAACTAATAAACGATTCTGACGAAGATCAATCATCACTTGATTCTTCATCAGATTCAGAGACAGATATATTAATTAATTCTTTATATAGCAAAACAAAATTTTAGGTTAAATAAACAGATGTGTAGATAGGATAGAATTAAAATGTCTACCGAACAACATTTAGCTACCCCCACTCCTAGTCTGCACTTTCTACACTACCTAGCGAGTCAGGTCAGAAAAGTGAGCACTAGTTCTTAAAAAATTTGTCATCGAACAGCCTGCCAGAAGCTGCCCGTTTCTCATAAAACATGTTAGTGCAAGAAAGTTAACACTAGGGCGGCCTAGTACATGTCATCGAACAAAGCTTATAATTCTACACAAATTTTGCAAGTTATAGGTCAATGACCCCTAATCAACCCTGGAAGTTTATTTCATTACTCGTTCAATTACATGAGATAAAATATTGTATTTTGTAATATTTCACTTCGTTTGAATAATAAATTACTCCCCTATCTTTTAATTCATACTTTTCATTCAAATATCTTCATCGTCAACCGTACGCAGTATAAGAAAAGTAGATTACCTACCTATGTTTCTACCATTCTGGCTTTATCTGTAGCAGATTTTACACTAGACACTAGACTTGTTTTAAACTCGTCAAAGGTTATATTTTTAAATATTTAAGACGATTTTTAAGTATCAAAAATGAATTAAATATGCTTTTTAACAAGTGGTAACCAAGTTGAAAAACACGTCACGTCATCGAGTATTATATTTTTTAGACATCTAGCGGTAAAAAAATAAACAAACATGTTGTTTAAACGGTATAAGGAAATTACAATTGCAAAAATGTGTAAATAATTATTAGTTTTTTGAAAAATTGTATACTTATGTAACTTTTTCCACAGAATCAAATAGTGATGTTTCCAGGCATGTATTTCTGTTCATTTTTAGGTTATTTCCCAAAAACATATTTTTTTGACTACAAGTTTCAATGCAAATAGCCTAGAAACAAAGAGATATTACTTTACGGTTTGAAAATTTAGAATCTGTGTATACAAATTACTAAGTTTTCATGCAGCTTTCAAAACGGTTTCAGTTTTCAGGCAAAATTACGAAACTGTTTGCATGAAATTTTCAAAACAAGTCTACAGATTGGTTTGAAAACATTTTGAGCGCAATTGGCTGATGTAAGTGACAGATTCTCTTCACTCCAAATATTTCCTATTGCTATTATTTCAATTTTTTTTTTACTTCGTACCACTATACACTAAAACTACATCACTGTCAATTTATTTGTAGGTTAGTAACACACCAACAGACAGCTGAAAACGGTTTCAAAATTGCATGTAAACTCAGTGAATGTATATAAAAGTATAGAAAGCAGATTTTTGAAAATTTTACTCAAAGATGATAAGTTATGGCCTCATGCCCGAAAATTTGGTCGCGAATCTGAGGAACCGGGTTCGATCCCGGCTGACGCCAAGTATTTAGAATTTTAAATGGCAAAAATTGACCCTTGTGGTGCACTCTGCACGTCAGCAATGAGTACCAGTGAGGTAACACCTGGTAAGCGCCTGCACTGTACAAATTTGTCATCATCAATACTGATATCTGCGATAAAGCAGATTGGCACATCCAGAAATGGGTAACATGCCGTGACGATATATTTATATTATTTATTTATAACCCATTATATAGGTTATAGGCAGAGATACAGAGTTGTGGTGTGTGCAATTTATTTCATGGAACGGGGCTTCATTTTACCCTGATAACAAAAAAAATAATCTGTTGTGGCCAGCACAGCACAATACCTCTCGTTTAGTTTTGTTACGTAAGTAACGAATTTAAGATTTCTTGTACACACAAATAATTCTGATTATATCTATTCTGTTATTCTATAAGGAATCTTGCTCTACTATTCTAAAATGTTCAAGATGGTTCCAATTCATTGACGGAATTGGCGGTATTTCTTAAGGATATACGTTCTACTACTATTAATATTATATACCTACCTATAATTTTAAATATTTTATTAATAATTCAATAAGAAATATAAAATGTACTTTCAGTAGTGTCACTAAAACTATTGATTTTTGACACTAACTTCTATCAATTGCAAACATTTGTATTTGACAACTGGTTTTTTGTTGTAGTCTGGACTGTGAAATTTATTGCAACAGATGATTCTATATATTATATTTTTTATAAATCTTTAGAAGATATAATAAAAATTTTAAATGTATTATATGGAGAATTTTGTTCTTCAATATTTGTAATAGCAAAATTTTCAAAAAATAATATTTAGATGTTTTTTTTTAAGAATCTACTACTTGTGGTTGTTCAACTGTTATCAAAACCTTTTCAGCCCTTCCCATAAATGTTAGATTAAGAAATACGTGGCTAAATTGGTCTTTAGTCTTATAGAATTTGAGAAACTGTGCCTCCAACATACATACATACATACATACATACATACATACATACATACATACATACATAAATACATACATACATACATACATACATACATACACACACATACACACACACACACACACGCACACACACACACACACACAGAGGCATGCATCCAGTACTTCACTTAGCGTGAAGTAAAAAGAAACCTGAGGGTTAAATCGGATAAATACTTTTATAAAAACGTTACTATATTGTTCATGGCAGTATATACAACATTAAATAATCTAACAACAATTTCTATGGCGGCGGTCGGTGTCCAATTATCTTAATGGGGAATATGAGCTCCTTCAGGTCTGAAGCCATCTTCATCGGCAACAAAGTTGAGGGTGTATTGCTGACCATCGGCTCCCACCCAGGAGATTGATCCTCGGACAACCAGGGCTTCGTTTTCAGTACCTGCGTTTTTCAGTTCAGCCTCTTCTGAGCGAGAAACTCCATCAGAGGTTTCGTATCTTGAGATATAAGAGGAAGATTAATTCGGTGCTCTGAAGAGCAGTTAATGACATGGATTAAATATTGTGGAGTCTTTGCTAATATTATTGATAATAAAATTAAAAATTAATCTAATCTTAAAATTAAGTGAAATAAAAACTATATCGGATATAAATAGAGCGACTCTGCATGCAGTAAACAATGATAAATACGAGTACTTTCCCATATTTTAAATATTCAATATATTTTTAAATTTTTTATGTAATGTAAATGTGACATATTTATAATCTTTATGGACGTTTAATGAGTAATTCAAATGATCATACATTTCACAAGTATGTGTACAGCGCGCCGAAGCAAACAATTGGGCTTATTCACGTGTACATTGCTATTAAACAAGAAATTGTTACTTAGCAAGAATTGATAACAATATTGTTAAAATTTCGTATTCACGTGTCTCGTTGTTAAATGAGCTATAACAATTATTGTTTAGTAACAATCTTGTTATCATTTAACATGAAGTTGTATCCAGTACAGCTGTCATTATTTAAAATTGCAGTGTTACAACTATTAGGATATTAAAATTAAAAAAATTCTTATTTAAAATAATGATTTTTTAAATTCATTTAGGTTATTAATGATACGTTTATTATAGTATAATATTCAAAACTGACAAAAATATTTTTTTACTAATAAATATCTACTTATAAAAATTATTAATATTCGCGTTGGTATTGTAAGGGTGGTAGAAATGTTTTAAGATTTGTTTACTATGTTTATGAATGTCAAGTATGACAAGCAGAGTAGTTTAAAAATTTACGTCTAATTTTCTTCAAATTCACAGTAAACATGGCGAAAAGAACAGCAAATACCAGCCAGAAATATGAAAAAAAATGCAGCTTGAAACTAAAAGTATTTTTTATGATAAGTACTTTAAAATTAATAGGGAATACCATCTGTGCGTTGTCTAATCCTAAGGATTGGTGTTACTTCAGTAATTGTACTTTATGACGTTACGAGATATTCCGCAAAATCATTTCAGATAAAAAAGCGGATCACTTCCATATACCTTAATTGCGGCATATTTATTCTTAATTCATGCCTAAAGGGGTAGACAATAAATTAGCTAAAAATTATCCATCTAATTCATATATTACGTATATCACTCATCTGAAATAGAAATTATTCGACATGTCAGTCTGCCATTTAAAGACACGACTACACACTAATATCAAATAAAGAAATGATACGAATTATATATTTGTGTGTGGAATTTAGTTTAAATATAATAAATTTACATTTGATGAAATTTTCCAACGCATTTATGAGCATTTGCCATTTTAATTTACGCTTAACAATAATTGTTAAAATAACGACAGCTTGTTGACACGTGAATACGAATTTTAACAATTATCTTTAAAATAGCAATAAGTCGTTACGTAGCAATATAGATCACGTAACAAGGTACAAGTGAATAAGCCCGAATGGCCGCGTTCAGCACGTCACAGCGCTGACCGCCGAAGTTTGCCGAACGCAATGAATGGATTGGTCCAGCAATAGTATTCGGCAAACTTCGGTCCTCAGCGCTGCCAGCGCTGTGTCGTACTGAACGCGGCCATTGTCCCTACAGGGGGGTAACCTGAGCTCGCTACACACACTCGTATGTTTCTACGGTACACTAAGAGTAAAAAGTAGTTTTGAGGTTATGCATTATAAAGTCAGTCAACTTTTTATAAAGAAAATAACTACATACCGTTTTTTTAAAAAACGTTGGCCAAAGTAGTATTGACCAAGACTGTTTTTACAAAACTGACTTAATAATTCAAAAATCACGTAGTCCAGTCACCGTAAATCATTTTGACAGTGTTTGTACATTCACAATCACAATTCTGTTGTCCTGATTGGTTATATATTTTCCGCTACAAATTTAGTTCGAATTTTTCCCGGGCCAAATGTTTGAATACCGATGTCAGATGCGATAGAATAACAATTTATAAAAGAAACTTAAATTAGACAAGAAATAAACAATGTTACATATTTAATACTTTAATGTTCAACCAGTATATTATTGTTATCATAATAACCACGATTTCACGGTAATAAATAATTCCCGAGAGCAGTATGAGTTGTTGCTATGGTAATGTTGTCAAGAAATTGATATTGACACTAGAATGAAGCCTAAAAAACAAATACGCAGGCATTCATAGAATACCTAACCTACTTCGTAAATTTTATTAAAACTTTTTGATCTGTAATCCGTAGAATATTTTAAAAGTAAGACATTAACAGCCCGATTCACAAAAAAGTTTAGGCTAATCCTCATTTTTGGATTAGTGAATTCTATTCTATTCCGGTATTTAAAATTTAATTTTCATGATATTATCAATAAAAGTAGATACTAGGAATAGATTAGACTATATTTTAAGATATAAACACTCAAAATTGGAGTAGAATTCGCTAATCCAAAAATGAGGATTAGCTTAAACTTTTTTGTGAATCAAGCTGTAAATGTTGAAGGCACCACGGGAGTTAAAAGAACAATAATGCAACATGCAACATACATTTTTGAGTTATGGCCAAAATATGAGAAAAGTCCTAAATGTAAATGTGTCGAGAACGAAATTTTTTTGAAATTTTTTAATTTTGAATAGACATGAAAATGTCGCTTCCAATCCAAGGACATTATTTAATTGTAAATCCTCCTTCACGATAATACATTATCCCACTGAACCTCCGGTTTTAATTTAAATCATCTGTCCATATCATGTTACATAACAAAAATATAAAGTTTATTTTCTTCGAGAACCGGTACTAGGACAGTCAGTCATTAACCAGTATTTATTTATAAACAAGCGTAGAAAGGGAAACGAGCACGACATCGTAAACAAGAGTTCATATCCTCCGGTATACGGTTATGTTTTCACTGCTCACGCCTAGTGAACGCGTTATGAGACAACGAAGGAAAGTCTAGTCAAGGTTGCAGCCTTGAGACTTGAGACTCACTTTCAGTTTCATGAACAGAAATTCCAAACAAGGAAAATTGTATTGGTGGCTAGTAAAGTTGAAAATGAGTACAAACAAGAGTTGTTTTAAAGAATTTCTATAGACACAGTTTAATTTTTAAAGTCCGATTAAGGTTAGGACATTCCATTTTAAAACGATGCTCGTTGTTGACAATAGTTTCGCTATAACGTAAATTCATTTATGAATTCAGATTATACAGTGTGATCAAAAATAACTGATTCAGTTGGCAATACTTGAAAAATATTTGAAATTGGCAAGATTGATACATAAATTTATTTCTAGTTTTTAGAGTATTGATAGTGACATTTAAAAATTTTAATTTGGGCATATTTACAATTTTTTTATTAAAATGGTTGTTGTTTCCCTTACCCACGTATATTATCCATAAAACAATAATCTGAAGCATTTTATTCACTCGAAATTCTGTTAGCTGTCAGGCCCTTGCTCTGACATAACTTTTTTGTATTTATCATCAAAATGACATGTTAAATAGTATATCCGCCTTCACCTGGTGTTGTGCAAACTGTGGAATAAAAAGATCCCCAGAATTGTATCACATTTGCTAATAACCATACTATACTTGCCGTCAAATAAATATGGACAGGAGATTTTTACACTGTTGCCAATTTCATTGGTCATGTTGAAAAAGTTATTAAGAACGACAGCAGGGCAGGGTACAAGGCGGGGAGAAGGGAAAAAATGAGCATCAGTCCATATTTATTTGATGGCGAGTATAGTTGACTTATTGTTGAATTTTGAATATTTTTAATATAACATATATTTTATAAACAGTAGTATGTACCCTAATAAAAACCAAGTTAATGATACTACAGAATAGGCGAAGCTAAAACCTTAATTCGTAAAGATCGCTTTCAATTTAAATAAAGTAAAATTTATTTTCTTGTGGGGTAGGTATGATAAAAGTTTTTTAGTCACTGGTTAACTCTCTCTACTTCCATCTAATGGAATCTGCAGCATCTTCTTTAAGAAGTAGTAAACAATACATCGTGCAGATGTCAGTAGGTATATAATTTTACTATCAGATTCAGCAACTTGTGATAAATTATTAATATATTCTTCGATTGCGTAAGCGAGGAGAAGCCACATATGTTATGAAATACTGAATCTTAAATGGTGGAGTCTTAAGAAATTTTATGACAAAATTGGAAATCTCTGAGGTTAACAGTGATGTAACAAGGATGAAAATAGAAATGCCAGAGAAAACTATAGTGATTTATCAATGAAGTATTATATTTTTCTGGGACATAATTTGGCATTTTCCTTGACCTGAGACTGAACTTTTTTCTAAATTACTCAATAAATTTCATGTCAACAAATTTGTTATTTTCTTGATCTAGCATTGAAATCTTCAACAAATGTTACGATAAATCTTATTACATCTGACAAAAAACAACGGTTTCACAATTTTCTTATCTGTGTTAACGTTTTAAAATATTTATAGGCATTCCTTTAATTAGTTAATGTATACATTTGACATAATTCTTGATATATATGTAGATCACATATACCTAATTATTTAAGTTTTAGAATCAAAATAAATTTTTAATACAGTGTGTTCAAAAAAAAAAAACCTAACTCGAAGTAGGCTATGAACAGAGAAACGTATGTTTGATCATAATTCACTACAAAAATCAAGTCAAAAATTGATCTTGAAATGTAATTGAAAGGAGAAAAGATGAAATAAAAAAGGCAACTGAATATTGCCATGCGCCATTTTCTAATTTATTTCTATTTCTAAATTAAATTCAAGAAGAAGTTCTTTGATTTTTTCAAATAACATTTTGACAATATCTGCTGTCAAATTGACATCTAAGTAAATTCTATTAAATTGATGTACTTTTCTTTGTTCATAGCCCACTACGAGTTAGATTTTTTATTGAACACACTTTATATAGAGGAGTGTCATGACAACATTAAAATTTCTGAAATATTTGTTTTCCATTTCAATTCTACTTAAATGAAGTAATTTGCTTTGTAATATGTTGATTTATTATGAAATATTATATATCTCATGAAACTGTTTTTTGAATTTGTTTTTCTACTTTATATGTATATTATTCTACTTGTTGTATTAATGTGAAATGCGATTACAAATTTTGTTTTTTAATATTGATTTTGCTCTATAAGAGGAGTATTATTTGATTCATATTGATAAATTTTAGCCACTAGTTTTTAACCAAAAATGATGCAAAGCACTTGAAAATTCAAACAATGGGAACAGTATTATACCGATAAAATTCCGTTACCCCGATAAAATTCCGCTACCAAGTAAATAAACAGTTGTTATTGTTTATAACTGTCAGTGTGACATGCAGTTAATTAATATTTCAAGTTTAAAAATAATTTTAATATTAATTTGTTTCATTTTGCGTTGTCTTTTGATTTTAAGCACTTATTATTTTTTGCTTTTAAGCAAAATCACTCAAGCAAACTGACATTAGGTAAAATTTCTCCTCCTTCGTGGTACTGGTAAGGATTTACCATGCAGTTTTCTTTCGTGTTTGTTGCTAAGCAAAAAACTCGTGCAAAATAAAAGTTTATCGATAAAATCAGGAGGTCTTGTAATATTATTTCCTGTAAATATTCATTCTATTTTATACCCTTTTATCCAGATTTAATTCAAAGAGTTTATAAGAGAGAAATATGATAAAAATATATATGAAATTATAAAAAATATAACAATCCTTACGCGAATCTGTATCCATCAACTCCAATGTTGTCACTTTCGTATTTAAGGATCACAGCATCTCTGGAATTTTGGGGAGGGGCAGCCATAACGGCAGCTACGAGGGCGGCTAAAACGATGACCTGCAAAAGGATAATACAATTTAATATTTTACCAATTTGGAACATTTAGTTTTTTGATGTGTTTCGAAATTTGTTTGGAAAAGATTTCTACCTTTCTTAATATTTGCTTGTATTTTGATGTTATTGGTTACCAACTTACACACTCTGCCCACCCTTGAAGTTTAAAAAGTTTGTATCTATCCTCACTTTTAAAGTGTCATTTTATAAATAAGTGTTAGAAAATAACTATTAGTTCAATACGAAAGGCTGTGTTCGATGTTGCACTTTTATCACCATAATATCAAAATCCTAAATTTATGCCCTAAATAACGTCATTATTTAGAATTTTAGGAACCAGATTTTTGAGTTTTGTAGTAGCACACTATACCATGAAGTTGATGCGCACTAATTAAACAAGTTATGCTCGTTGCTATAATTTGTGCAAAATGACAAATTTACTATGAAAGAATAGGTTCTGAAGCTCTATTTTATGAAATATAATATTAAGATTTAATCTGAAGCATCAAATTATATCGAATTATTTTATAATTCATTTTTGTTGTTTTAAAGTGTTGCCATACAAATCAATGGATGTCATTAATGTGCTAGTCGGAGTTGTATTTATGCCAAGAAGACCTAAGGCTGTGTGCGATGTCGCATTTTGGCATTTTGTATTTAGGATTTAGATATTCTTCACATAAATACAACCCCGAATGGCACACTAGTGATATCCATTGGTTTGTAAGGCAACAGTATAGAAAAACAAAAATGAATTATACAATTCGATTCATTTTGATGCTTGAGAGTAAATGTTAATACTATATTTCATAAAATAGAAGCTAAGAAGCTATTCTTTTACAGTAAATTTGACGTTTTGTATAAATTATAGCAAAGTACATGATTTGTTTAATTAGAGCGTGTCAACTTCAATGCATAGTGTGCAAAACCCTAAAATCTAATTCCTAAAATCCTAAATAATTACTAGATTTAGGGTATATAAATGTAGGATTTAGATATTTGAGTGACAAAAGTGCAACATTGGACACAGCCTAA
The DNA here is from genome assembly GCA_943142095.1 of Ophonus ardosiacus. NCBI lineage: Eukaryota > Metazoa > Arthropoda > Insecta > Coleoptera > Carabidae > Ophonus > Ophonus ardosiacus. The sequence goes on along the minus strand of OW964832.1, from coordinate 36,191,493 downwards.
ATCCTAAATACTAAATGCCAAAATGTGACATCGGACGCAGCCTAAGAAAAAGTAATATTTTTGGTCGAGCTGGTCTGTAAAGTTTCTACTTTGTAGTGTAGACCTTTGTACCTGTAGAACTTTGATCTGTAATTATTTACGTTCTGTACGTTTTTTGTAGAACATACAATAGTTATTTATGCAACAAGTGCAAAAAGTATAGTCTTATTTCACGAATAGGAAAGTTTGACCGAACGAGCCGCAGGCGTGAAATAAGACACTTTTTACTTAAGTTGCATACATTTTTTTTACGTCTGCAATAAGAGTGTGAAAAAAGTGTCATAACATTTCATTATTTCACTTCGTAGCGTTAAAAAAATGCACTTTTTTCACACTTTTATTGTGTTAAAAAAATACACACTTTATAAATCCATTTTAATGAAAAAAGTGTACCTACTTGTTTTAACAGACGTAAAAAAAAAACTTTTCCTAACGAATATGAATTTTGAAATGAAGGACTTTTTTAAACGGCAGTAGGTTTTTTTTTTTGAAAATATGAATACCTACCTATGGTAATTAGTATGAGTAAAGAAATAAAATAGATTATGCAGGTATGTAATTGAACAATATAATAAAATTTAATTACGGATTTATAACAAGTGTATAAAATTAATATAAGCACTTAGTGCAAATTGCGAAACTAGCTATTTAATTTAATAGAATGAGAAATAATAAATAATTCCACATGCTAATTAGTACAACCATAACAATTTTAAACATTCTTAAGTGTACAGACTTCTTGCGCATTAAAGTTAGTTAATTAGACATGATACCTTAGATCCTATTCAGTAACAATTTACTTTAACAATTAATAGTTAGTTATCATATTGTTTTTATTATTAATTTCAAAATACATAATAATAAAACGTAATGTTTCTTTTACATTTACAAGCAAAAGTAGAATCTCATTAATATAATAATTAGTAGTTTTAAATAATTATCACTTTCATTTAACACTTGTTGATTACATGCTTGCTGGTGTCGCGACTCTTATCGATTATCGATGTTGTAGATCATTAAATCATTAAACAACTTTGTAATTATGTAATTAATTTCTGATTGATTCAATCATGTAGGTATTTTTTCAATTGGTTTATCTTAATATAATGTAATTGTTTTTATATGATTGATTTTGCAATGAAATCTGTACGAATAGGTTATGTAAGTATAAGAAAGCTTTTGTGTATGATGAGAAAATACTTTGATTTACAGAATACATCAATTTCAATTTGTGATGACATTTACATATGGTAGATATGTAATTAGAGAAAGAATGTAAGTGAAATAAATTGTAATTTTTATGTAACTAAATTTCTAGCGTGACTCAAAGAAGATATGTTCTAAAAAATTTACCTATATTTTTTGAAAAAGATAAATATTGATAGATTTATTTCACATCCTGATATAGTTGAAATAAATTGTGAAAAGATCATGTCAGCCACCGGAATTCGAACCCAATTATAGTTATTTATGTTACAAGTGTAAAAAATATATATTTAATGCATGGATCTCATAAGTAGCAGCCAGAAACTTAATAGAGTACGTCACGAATTTTTAAAAATATATTTTATAAAACTAAAAAAAATTAGAGTATTTTTGTTTTGCCAAATACAAATAATAACCGTTTTGTTTTCATAGAAACTTGTATTATTTTAGGTAGTGTCTACAGTCCCGAACGCGGAAAAGTTTAAAAAATTCCCGATGAGTTGTGGTTTATGCAATCTAAATCCATCTCAATATTACCTACCGTAACGCACAAAACTCACGTTTGGAAAACGAGTTTTGTGCGTTAGGTGAGGGCATTGTTGTTATATTTAAGGACATATAATCTTCACGCAAGAATTGGATTGTCCAATAATGTTTCGTTTATATGAGTAGTTCAATTCGCTCTATAATTTTTGCTGACTCCTACTAGGAAAGTAGGAAACTATCTTTTTCTGCATCAAAAAACGCACATGAGGGCATGATTATTCAAGGCCTTCTCCGATAGTTTTTTTTTTGACATTCACCCCTATTCTGTAACGCAATTGATAATTTTTATCGATCGATGATAAATTGTAGCTAATAATAATTATAACAAATGATACTGACAGAAGATATATTTGTTTCTATTTTCAAAAATTATTATCGATTGAATTACACAATAGGGGCGATTATTGATAACTAACGTAAATCATCACGAAACACAAAAATGCCAAAATACACGCCAATGTGCGAATTATGTTGACAATTCCAAATTATTTCCTGAACAGAGTCACGACATACGTCGCCTTATATAACCTGTAGTGGCAGCGCGCACTTCAGAATTCTATCATAGAAAACAGGCGAATACGAATTTACTTTTACGAATCTTGGCAGCATGTACTTTAGAATTCTATATTCATTTTTTATTTCGGGAATTTTCCGATTTTATGAAATTAGAATAAAAATATTGTGACAGATGTATATAATAAATATATAAATTATATATAAATTGGCTTTGAATTGAATTGTGACAAAATAATGGCATAATACTTTCGTCCCGAGCCGTACGCTTGCAGGCGAATATTTTGAAACAGGCATGATAACAAATTTTCACTTCATGGCGAAAAGCGAAAACAAATTCCTCATTTGATAGAATTCTGACGCGGTGCGTATACTATTTTTTCGTATTTTACATTAGTGTTAAAATTTTAACTTTTTGCGGCATAATATTCTGAATTAAAAACATCTAAAAAAAACATAGTCTGATTTTCATTAACAAAGTAACTTGACAGTTATTTTTTTTGTACCTTACAACCTCCAAACACATTAATTTTTGGAGATCGATTTGCAAAACGATTGATCTTGATGATGCAAAGAACATGGAAAACGATTTAGAAGATAAAGAATAAAAAATAAAAATACCTAAACAATTCCTTGTGTCAAATTGTATTTTAATGACAAAACCATTGCTATGCAATAACGGTTGTTATGTTTGAAAGTAACCCATTACTATACGATTTTGAGTATATTAAAATAGTACATTACTGTATAAAATACGAAAAAAGTTAATTAAGCTGATCCCGCATCATTGGGATTTAATTTTTTATATGATCCCGCGTTCAGGACTTTTATACAATATTTTATCATTTAATACAGTTCCACTTTTTATTCCAAAAACGCAAATATGAACTATGTATAATAAAATAATAAAATTTACATAAATCAATTCGTTATGAAATATAAATTACACAACATAACTTTCGAACCATCCAAAAATCTAGTTGACAGATTCACAAATTTTGACTACCATATCCGAAATTGTTCTTCCTACTCACCACTTTCATTTTGAGAACGATTGCGATGTCTTGTTGCGACTGCTATGTGTGGTATCGCGACTGTTAACTTTTATACTCCTGGTCGGGTGCTCATCTGCTTTGTCGACTTCAACGCGGATTCAGGTGACATTTGATTGCCCCCTTACTTCGCAAACATTGCCGTGTGTGAGTGTGGAGCAGCCATAATATGCGTGTTAATTTGTATGAATTTTGGAAACAAGAATCTAAGGATATTGCTAAACTTACGTAGTTTTTGTTGTGATACCGTTTTGTCATATTATTTTGAGCAGTTATGAGTGCGTAATACAGGTTTAGTAGAAAGGACGGACGTTTTTTAAAACGTCACAAAATTGATACATTTTGCTTAAGAAAAAATTATTCACAGGTTTGAGTTCGTAATGAAATAGCATTTGACAAAATTAAGAGTGGAAAACAACATATTGCATGCGGTGTCCGTTATCATTAATGTTTTTTTGGAGGCGTTCTACGAAGTTTGCAAACGCTCGTTCCAACATTGCTCTGTCAATTTGGGCGACTTCTATGAGAATAGCTTCTTTCAGTTCTTCCAATGTGAGGAGTTTGTGTTCGTATGTAAGCATTAATAATAACGGACACCACATGCAAGATATTAGGGAGTTATTGCAATTTCTAAAATGATAGAACGTAAACGTTAACCTTATGTGGAAAACACTTTATTTTAGAAACTAATTTCAATGTTTACTGCATTTAATTAGCGTATTCATTTAACGTTAACGTTAAAAGCATCACAAACGAGGTTACATCCACACTTTTCACCAAAACATAACTTCAAAAGATACAGAACGTGTGACGTTAAACACTCGCTATTCCATTGCACATAACGTGTCTCCTTATACATATAACGTGAACTTTATTAGTACTCATGCGCACTCGGGCTGCTTTAAAGTGCACGTTATTTTTGCGTTGAAGCTGCAATAACTCTCTATTGTTTTCCACGCTTGATTTTGTCAAATGCTATGTCATTATGAACTCAAGCCTGTCAATAATTTTTTAAAAGAAAAAGTATTACTTTTGTGGCGTTTAAAAAACGTCCGTTCTTTCTACACAACTCTGTATATCATAATTTTTTCACAATAAGTGATACTTTATTGAAAAAATATACAATAAGTGTCTGTTATTGTTTTCAGATTAATATATGTATAAATAAAAAAAAAAAAATGTAATACTCATCTCTTTAATAGAAGTTAGTATCATTACCGGGCGTTTAATTTTTTTAAGCACCACTGCATAAAATTGTTAGTTACCCGGGCGGAAAGTTGAATAATACGCCTGCCAGGTTTTTTGCCAGTTTTACCGCCCGCCGGGCTTTAAAAAAGCCAAAACACCCGGTAAAGATACTATCCTTTATTTAGTTATAAGAATTTTAGAAGTATTTTTGTAATTATTTGTAACATAACAAAAAAATAACGTTAACTTGGCCACGTAATATTTTTACAAAGCAACAAGCTTTGCATATATTTAAAAAATAATTTTAAAACATTTATTTTGATTGCAGTAGTGCGTAAAACGTTCTACATACCTCAGGTCGAAGGAACTTACAACCCTGGACGAATAAAAGCCCTCCGCTTTCGTCCGCAGGTGTAAACATTTTCTTTCGGCCCTCTATACGTAAATAACCATTACAACCCGGTGGGCTGTAAAACTTAAAAGAAAAACCGGTGGACGTAATATTCAACTTTCCGCCATGGTAACTAAGATGTAAACAAACAATAATGAACAGTTGTTCGTATAAAATATTTTATTTTTAAAATGGAAAGTGACTAACATCATTTCTTAAATTGAGTCGTTTCATTCATTCATATTATTTAATTATTGTGTTATTTAATGCTGTTATAAATATGTATATTATAAAAAAGTTGTCATGTTGAACCTAAGGAAAGCGCAATAAACCATATTCTAAACTACAAACATAATTTACAACTTTTGCACCGTAACAATTCGTAAACTTTCAATTTCTCCTATTATAGTACCTATAGCACACCACAATGAAATTAAATTCGTAACTTATGGCTTGTACTATAACCTATCTAGAAATTTCTATTTAAATTTGTCTGTTCAAATGTCAAAGTCATATGTAAACATCTACACAAAATGTACGAGAAATATGTCTAGTTGTTTTCCTTTACGTTATTTGCTGTTGCGAAATAAGATGAAATTTCGTTTTCAGACTGCATAAAATCGGTATTAAATTCCTTATTATTGAAGTTTATTGAGTATATTCCAGTTGGTTTCATAATAAGACTACTTCTTTTTCTTATTCGTGGAATCCGGATGAGTAAGGTAAGACCTTTCCTTAATTTAAAACTAAAAAAACCCAATATATCTCTGCTCACACTTTGGATTTGACAGGATCTTGTCGTACGATCTTCTAAATTATTACCGCAAAAACGTTGATGTTTTTATTGAAATGTTAATTACCTCCTTAAAATAAACACTGCAATAAAATTCTATTTATAGTATCTTCAAATATTGTAAGTGTTTTATTGTACCTGGTAAAGATATGTACCTACCCTACAGTTTGTGCTATTTTGTATTTTAAGCAAAGATTATACTTGTTTGTTTTTTGTTAAGGTTTGAAACAGAACCGCACACGAACCCATCTCTTAAAAAAAAATTTACCTGGCAGGTTCGATACCCTGACATCAATTCTGAACGGATCTGTAAATCCTACAGATCTTTAAATCTGAAAAAAAAACTGACAAAAACGCATTTGTTTTTGTTAATTAATATTAAATTATACATAAGGGTGTCGCTTTTGTTCATTATTTACAGGATTTGCCTACAGATTTGTTCAGAATAGAGCTATAAGTCATTCTGTTTTTGTTGTTATTGATATTTTGTTCATATTACATATTGTTAATTTATAACAGTAACAAATAAAATAACTATTATAACCTAATTCACTGTTTTTATTATTATTCTTCTTCTTCTTTGTTTTTAATTACTTTGACATCTCGAAAATGTGACAAACAAAACATTCAAACTTATAAATAAATTCAATGCTACTGAATAGATAATTAGTTGAAACTAAAAATAAAATCTAAAACTAATGGGTATAAAAAAGACGATATTTTGAAACTTTTAATTTATTTGCTTAACATTTCAAAATCCTGACCTTCCTTCCAAAAATATGTGACTAGTTTTGTTGCAACAAAATGGTCAATAAATAAAGGTTTGTGTCTTCATTCGGTCACCTGTTTTATATACAAAAAAAAAAACATTTTTATCAGTTTACATTTCAGTTTTTTGTCTGTAATAATTATTTCCGCCAGAATTAAGAAATATTTAATTTATAGAAAATCAAATTTATTTCGCATATATGGTTAATTAATCTTTTAATGTATCGTACTGAGTGAAAATATGTAATTAACCAGAGAGAATTTTTGAAGCATGAATTTGAAAACTTTGAAAGTTTTTAAGTCAGCTTGAAATAAATTTGTCAATTTTTAAGTCTCCTAATTTGACAACTTTAGAAGTTTGTACCTTAAAAGAAATTTTTTGGGCAACTTCGGCAATTATTTTGTTTCCCAGATATTTATTTGAAAGCATTACAAAATAAAATTGGTTGGTAGCTTTTAAGAAATGGAAGAAAAGAATGAAAATATTTAAAATAAAATTCTAAAAATATAAACCATGTAGCTTATTCTAAATAAATCTATTGAGAATAAATGGGGATCTAAATTCGAACCTTGAGGTACACATGAAGTTGTAGTACCTTTAATTTTACAACCTTGAACAATTAATTATAAGTAAAGTTTTTACTGAAAAAGTAAAAATCAACAACTATGAACTAAGAATTGTTAATATATGACAAAGAAAATAAGTACTTGTACTTATTATGAAATTAGCATTCCTTATGCATTTAAGGAAGCATTCAAATTCATCTTATAAAATCTAAAAAATCTCGTTTTATTACGCATTTTACTGCACATAATTGCACGTAAGGTTATCTGCGTATCATGTTTAATGCAATAACGGAAGTAACTTTGTCAAATTTATAAATTACAATGATGTTTGTAACTTTCGATCAAGTTTTTTCACTTTCAATTATTAGCATAAATAGAAGTTCCCTACCTAGCATGTATGATTGCAAATGATAAATAATTTATTAGCATATTTATTTATTAACTAACTTATGAATTCCTACTTGTAACAGGTTTTTGAGGAATGAATAATTTACTGATTATCAATATTTTGATTAAAACATATAAAAATGATTTTTTTTTATACTAACAACCTACAAAATGACATTTCTTGCATGCAACACTCGACCAGGAACAACTGCTTCCCGATCGACTTAAATGTAACAATTGCAAAAACTCTGGCCCTTTGGGACATTCTAAAATAAATCGGTCTTGATAATGATAAAATCTAGTCTATAAAATACAACTTACATGGATTTTGCTTTATTAAAATTTAAACAAATAGGAGTAAATTAATAAAATTCTTTCAATAAATACAAATGTCAAATGAAACAAATATTTCTATTAAAACAAATGGTCATTGTCTACTTATTTTTATGTTCTCTTTAAAATAAAGATTTTGAATTAATGATGGATTTTTTCGAGCAATTGAAGGCACTCGCTCCTTGCAGACTCTCGCGCTTCAAAAATACTCTCATGCTATGCGAGAACATTGTCTTCCCGCACTAAGTTCGTAAATAACTATATTGACACTGTATATTATTTTAATTTTATACAGAATGTAACAGAAATAAGTATATTAAATTTAACAAGTGACAGAAAGCAGGACTCGTCGAGACCAACATTTCTTATAGCGTTTTGCATTTATATATTTACGAGTAGTTTGAACTTTTTTGCACTGAGCACATAATTCGTTTTCCATTTATATAATCAGTGCGCACTAGCTGAATTTTACGTGTTTCTTTTATACATTATTTACTGAGCGCGCACTTTCTTGCACTTACTACAACTGGTGCAGTCGGCGAAATTAATATATTTTGAGTTGTAAAAAGTACCTGTATAAGTACAATACAAAAAAAAAAATATTTGCGCAGCCCGAATCTTGTGCAGTGATATCCATTACTACGCGATCTCTCTATATGAATGTGACAGCCAACAAACTTGCACTGGACTTTTGAACATGTTTGATTTACATGCATGTGTAGTAACAGTTAGTGCCGGGCTCTAGCTAAGCTACACTAAGTTTTTGTTAAACTGCCAGTTAAGTTAAGTGTCAGTTAAAAGAACGATGTGACATCGAAAAATTGGCATGTGTAATTTTTACAACTTATGCTATAATATCGAACCTACGTTTTTCAGTTAAATTAACAAGCTGTTTAACCAGAGATGAAAATACCGGGCGTATCACACTAGCTGGTTTCGAAGCGGTTGGCGGGTGCAGGTAGGGGTTCTTGCAATCATACTGTGCGGTGCGGTTGCCTCTCCCGCTCTTCCACACCATCACTGTTTATTCATCTTTACGTTTTATTGAACGCGAGAACAGTTCGAGACGGTGGTGTATTCGTGAAAAAATAATTATATGGACCGTATCTCTGTTAAAAAACTAAAAATTGCTTTTCTAAAGAAAACAGATTCTTGTCTTATTTTTGTAAGCAGTCATTCTCGCCTCAAGTTAACAAATCCAAAATGACACTGCACCTCAAAATAAGGCAGTTACGTGACAGCATCGGGTTCTGTAATAAACACTTACAAAATTGCAATTTGCACGAGCGCCTCTAACGGCAAAGCATAGAAATCAAGGTTGCTATGGTTACCCCGTCCAAACAAAGTCCTGTCATCATTACGTTAGTAAGTGTTTTCTATGCCTGTCATCAGTCGTAGACTCTACACTCTAGCCATCGTTTTAGTGGAATAATCGAATGATCTTCAATATCATTAAACAAAAAAGTTGCCCCAGACACATCTTCTGGTTTTAAACTCATTTTTATTAAACACAACGTACAAATCACAATAAAGAATTAGGTTTAATACTGAATAACAGATGCGAACATAATGACAGTTAGGAACTTGGAACGGGACGCAAGACAACGAGGGGAGGCTTGTTTGGATGCATGATCCTCTATCTCTCTCTTGCAGTGACGTCAATTTTGTAAGTGTCTATTGGCTGCGGGTGCGGTTGACGGGCGAAAAAAATAGCCTGTCGGCTATTCCTTCACCCGCAACCTATTGATCAAGGAGTCACCCGCACCCGCCAACCGCTTCAAAATGCGCTAGTGTGATACGGGCATCAGTATTTTAATTTAGAGGAAATACCAATTTAGAAATAAAACCATCTACTCGGAAAGTAAAATTTAAATGATTGGTTAATAGATTACAATTTATCCAGTTTTAATATAAATCGTATAAATTATCGTATATGGAATAACGGATCTTGCGTCATATTAAACGAATAACTTAAACATACAAAACATGTGTAATTTGATTTATTACATATTAATATACATGAACCTGTTCTATCTTATATCTACTGTGTGTATAAAAGCGTAGGCTCAAAATGGGAAAGATGAGCTGTCATCTATAATTACAGACTATGACCACAGAATAGACATTCATACAGAAGCGACAGTCAGAGAGAGAAACGAAAATTAGAGAGAGAAAGAGTATGCCAACAAATTTAAAGGGCTAATCAGGTAAACTCGGATTATTTCGGCATATCTTTGTATCTTACGATTCTTTGTTCTTTTCATTATCTCGACGAAAAAATTTTCTGTTAGGGGTCAATAATAAAAGTATATTGAGAAACACAAATTGATTTCTAATAAGAACAAATATGTTATTTTTTCAACAAACGATAGGAAAAATCGTTATCATAAAGAAAATCATTTTATTTCACATATTCTGGAGGAATTGTTATCTCAGCTTGTCACGCTCATGTATTTTAGGGTTATGGCTAATTCAAGCAAAACAAACACGTCTTCTCACTTTTGACATATGTCATTTTGTGAACCGTCTGTGAATTTTAGAAGTGGTGTTAGTTTCTAATAAAATGGAAAAAACGAAGAAGGTAGAATCGGGAGGGCTTGTTTGTTCATATAAAAACTGTATAAGGAGATTTAAAAAATGGAGAAAGAAAAATGTAAGTTTTTTTCGTTTCCGAAAGATCCATAAATGTAAGTAATGCAAAACGACTGCCATATCATGCAAAATGTATATTTACTTAATAAATATGGGTATAAAATGTGGCTCAAGACCTGAGGAAGAGAAGATTTGATGGAGAAGGATATTTGGGACATATTCATTGAATCTGACGTTTGTGTTTCCCACGTCAAAGATATAGAAAATTCTGCATTGTATTGAATTTGTAAAATTTACGTATTTGTTCAATAAAACATAATTATGGGTTTATTTTAAGATTTCTTCTTAATTCGTTCATAAAATTAAAATTTTAGTTGTTTTGTGTTCTAATTTTTCTTTTACCATTTAAAACAATTTAAATTTCGCGCGTAAATTTGCCAACAAATTTAAAGTTCAAGGTCATAAACATCAAATCGCAACAACAATGGTATAGACAAGGAGTGTCGCTTCTGTATGAATGTCTATTCTGTGCTATGACTATGAACCCTACAAAATTTAACAATAGCGTGTTTCAACAAATGTTTTGAAAATAATATATGTTCTCCTTGATATTTGAAAAAAAAAGAAATCATTATGCATATCTATTTTGGGTTAAATTTTACATATAATTACACCATAAATTAACTCATATAAAAAAGATGCAAAAATTATTTCACTCATTGTAATTTATATATGACAGTTATTGTAGGTCATGACCTTCAATAAACAATCAATGAGTATATTATATTCTGTCTTACGGCCATGTTACTTTGTAAGTAAAATAAGTACATGATAATACTTCATGTAGGTAAGTAATATCAGGGCGGTGGAACGATGTAATTTGCAATTTTTTTGGGTAAAAGAACACACAAATTGTTTTTTTGTGAAAAGAAACTTTTTCATCGTTCAGATGAAAAAATTATCAGTTTAGATTGATTCAAATGATTCATTTTACCTTATAGATCACATAACATCTCAGTTTTTTTTTATCCTTCTCAGGCAAAATTTCTTTAAAGATCTGTCTATAATATTTCTCATGCGACAGACAAATCTGGGATAGAAATTCAGCGATCTTCTATAATAAGTGCACTTAGAGCACGAACATCCCTTGCCTTAATAATCGAAAAATATTCAGTTTTAACGTTTGTCGCAATATTTCCGGTTTTTTAAATTACAAAATTATGTCTCGTCGGTTCTTGAGGAATACTAAAGTTTTTTTCTTTTTTCTATATTTAAAAGCCATACATTTTCATTTTCTTTAGGGGGGTGGGAGTGTAATTACCCCCTTAATCCTCCCTATAGATCCGACACTGAGTAATAGCTTGTATTACTACAAAATGTCATAAACCATTTGTATAACAAGTAATATTTCTGTTCATGGTCTTTATAATAAAAAACAGAGAACATCTTGTTATTTGTAAGGATACTATTTATTTTTTGGTGATTATGAATTTTGATAATGACTTTTCACAAGTTGATTTATTATCTTAATTTCGATTAAAGTATCTTTACATTAAAGGTCTTGATAAAAGCATATAAAGTTGTAGTTAATCGATCATAATTATTTTTATATGTTAAACGTTTTTCTGTCATTTAAATATCAAACAGTATTGCGAAAGGAAAGAATGGTGTTACATGTTACCTACTGATGAATTAGATATTATATTATGTTCTGCGATAACGACATTTGGATTATTTACCCATTTTTAATTTTCATTATCTATTTGACAACTTAACGACATAAGTAGACATATTCAATAATTTATAGCAAAAATCTTGTTAAGTTACAAATTGAATAAACAGCGTTTTAAATCTTTAATTTATTATGAAAGATGTTATATTTATTACTAATAAGATATATATTTAATCTTTTTGTTTTGTGAAGTAGTGACTTTATGTTTTCAAACTTTAAAATATACCGAGAGTATTTTTTAACGTGAAACATTGGGTTTGTCGTATCCATGGGTACAACTTGACATTTGATTGACAGCAATGTATTTGCCTGTCCCATTTATAATGAAACATAGGGAACGAATTTGACATTTGTCAAGACGTTATTAGAGGTTAATTTTGTTTAAATAATTGTACCTGCTTTCTAAATTAAATTTAGTTATAGAAAAAAATATTGTGTGCACCTTGTGCACTAGTGATTTTCTGACTTGGCTAAATTTCTTACAATATTTAACTATCATACTTCTGCCAAATTCATTTCTTATGTTTTATTTTAAATGAGACAGGCAAATACATTGCTGTCAATCAAACGTCACATTGACAAGATATCATTTGAGGTTAATTTTGTTTAAATATTTATACATGTTTTCTAAAAATTAAATTTAGTTGTAGAAAAAATATTGTGTGTACCTTATGCCCGAAATATGTTTAGTGCGCTCGAGTGGTTTTCTAACTAGGCTAAATTTCTTACAATATTTAAATATAATACTTCTGTCAAATTCGTTCCCTATGTTTCATATTAAATGGGACACGCTAATGCATTGCTGTCAATCAAATGTCGTAACCATGGATATGACACCCCCAATGTTTCACGTTAAAAAAATACTCGGTATAATAATCTGTTATACGACGATTTCGTGCAATTGCAGTGTTGCCAATCTTATGATAATTGCTGTCCGTGTAAGATAATTTGGGCAGGTGTACAATGTACAACAGTAAATTTGTACATAAAATGATAAAAATATGAACAAGAAAAATGAACTAAATAATTACGATGAATAAGTTTTAGATAAAACATATAATTTTGAGTGTTCTTTACGATAATTTCAATATTCGAGGTTAGCAACATTGAATGCCAGACTGACAGATTATATTTAAACATAACCTATAATATTTGAGTTACGTGAAGATATTTATCTAAATAACAACAATAGAAAACTTTTCTTCACAATATATTTTTTAATTTAAAATATACATTTCAACTGCCACGCAGTCATCATCAGTTGTACCTACATTTTCACAATTTCTCGACTTCAAATAAAATTTAATATGCACCTCGGCGATGTATTTCCATTTATCACTTACAGTAAAATTTTTGAAAGAAGTCCGATCAAGGCCATCTACGAATTGCATCTATGAATTGAGATTTTATGCTGTCAAATTTAGTAGTGTCGTTTACATAGTTTTTATGAGGTACACAAGATATTATCTTAATTCATAGATACAATTCGTAGATAGCCTTGATCGGACTTCTTTCAAAAATTTTACTGTATATGGTTTATTTTTCTCGGCAAATAAATTCCACATTCGTTATAAAAAATAGAACTTCAGTGCCTTGATACATAAATAACTATTATTCATTCTACTTAATTAATTTATTAACCGGTTTATTTCCACAAATAAGATTTATATATTTGGTTCATATTACAAGTGAACAATAACTCATTAATGACAACTAATAAATTAAACTCATAGAAGCATTATTATCTCTCATCGGTCTAGGTATATTTTCCTATTTCATCACCTGTTCTGCTCATCTCTGTAAAGTGCTTATTATCTACTGAAGAAGCATGAGTAGCGTTTTATTTGTCTTTAACGCAACCTTGATATAAATTAGTGATCTTCTGGAGGAAATGAACACATAATTGACTTTCACTTTTAGGAAAATTTGATGACAAATAAGATTGGTTAATACATGTGTGGTATTAAAGATTTAAAACCGTGCTTGTTAACATAAACAAGCTATGAAATTAAGTCAGTTTTTTTTTTGTGTAGAAACTGGTATCGAAATAAAATTTAATAATATAATAAAAAGGCGGTTTAGTTTACGGTTAATGGAGTATTTAACTATTGCAAAGAAGTATTAATAAACTAAGAATTTTAATAAATGAAAATGATGAAATATTACTTCGTTGTAATAAAAATGCTTAATTAATGTGAACACTTCACTGGTCCGAATCAATTATTATCGTAAAATTTCGGATGAATTAGGTCAATCTAGACCTGTTATTCGTTGTTTCTCTTTGAGTTTAAATGAAGAACTATATCAATACCATTGACATACGTAATGTAACAAGTAATATGTTTATCATGGATGATATTTTCGAGTGAAACCAAATTGCAGATTCCACGAGTCCGAAGGACTAGTGAAATATGCTGTTTCGGTTTCATGAGCAATATCTTCGATTATTAATTACGAGCTTATATTTAATGAGAGAATATAAAGAATTTTTGATAAAATTAACTGTCAATGTTGTAAAAATCCCTTAGTAACAAAACGAATATAAATAAGGTGATAATTTCTTTTTTTTATCATCGCTGTGATAGACATGTAAAACTATAAAAAAGATTAAATGTACTTCTCATAAAAAGGTTTCAGTAATGTCACTATAAAACTGTTGAATTTTAATATGGACATTTATTTGTCAATTACAAACATGTTACAAACTTTTGAATTTGTCAGTTGGTTTCCTTGTTGTAGTTTGGACTCTGTGATTTCTTACATCAGATTGATCCTCTTTATCCCAATAAATAATATAATATAATTGTTTTTATCTGATATTCCTATTATTTCTATTAAAAATCCGGAAAACGTTTATGTTTGAAATGACTTTTTTTTTTTTTTTACAAAAAATTGTTTTATTTGCTTAATAGCTCTGAAAATTGGTATAATTACGTAGTTATATTCATAGAATCGATTGAAGATTTTTCCAAGTTGGTATCTCGACCCATTTTTAAATTAGAGTCCTAAAAAGGCTTATTCTAATCTTTCATTCTATGAGGATGTTCCTATATGCCAGAGATTCTTCCATTTCAATGACAAGATTGGCGGTATTTCTTATGGATACATGCATTTTGCCTATAATTTTAAATATTTAATTAATAAAATAATTAAAAAATTGAATGTATTTTCTAGAAAAATCTTTCAGTAATGACACTGATTTTTGACAATGATATTTATCTGCCAATTAACTATGTTACAAACATTTGAATTTGTCAAATGGTTTCCTTGATGTAGTTGACTGTGTGATTTATTACATCAGTTCAGTAGTAGTATTGGAAATATCGATGGAGAAATTTTTGTCACACCCAGGCACGCACAGATACACACATCATCGTAAAACTAGTAAAATTGTATTCTAGGGGCCCTAAAACGTGCTTATTCATTAAAAACTCACCGTCGAATATTTTGACCAAAGACAATACCTTTTTCGCCTAAAGGTGACGGAAGGTAAAAAGAATAGGAATATAAACCTTTACATTACAACATTTTATTATAAACTATTTATTAAATCACACAATATCCTGTACTTATTTATCTACTATGGCACAAATAAAATAATATTTGTTTTACTTTCTGGGGATGTGAGCACCTTGAGGTCTGAACCCGTTCTCATCGGCGACGTACTGTACGGTAAACTGTTGTCCTTCCGGGGAAAAATAAGAATAGGAACCCTGAACAGCAAGTGCTTCGTTTTGTAAACCTTCGTTTTTCAGTTGGCCTTGCTCTTGGTGGGCGATGCCGTTGCTGGTCTCGAAACTACAATAAAAAATAAGGAATGAATGATGGAATAAATGACTGTTGTTGGTAGGATAAAATAGTAAGTAGGACTGCAGTCAGGAATTTTATTATTAAAGGCTCATTCACGGCTCCGAAAATAAAAATAAAATTATGTCTGGTCGCGAACCTGGGGGAACCGGGTTCGATCCCGACAGAAGCCAAATATTTCCAATTTTAAATGGCACAAAAGTGACCCCTGTGGTGCACTCCCCACGCCAGCTATGAGTGTCCGTGAGGTGACGCCTGGTAAGCGCCCACACGGTAAAATATATCGTCATCATTACCGATGTCTACATGTGTTGTAGATACTGGCACACCCAGAAATGGGTAATATGCCGTGATGATATATTTATTTATTTATTTATTTATTTTATTCTTATGAAAGTGTTCACAGCCCTCGAAAATAAAATTAAACATAAGATATAAACACAAGGATTTGCAAAAGTTAAATATTTTACACAAAAATAAGCATATACATAACAAATGTCATTTGATCTGTCAATTTACAGTCTGGCAAAAGTATTTCAATTTATATATAATTTTAAAAAGCTGTCTTAAGACAAAGATTCGCCTGTATGATTGCGTACTGTGCTTTGAAATGTATGAAGTAGTTATTATAGCTTGTTAATTATGAATATATTAAATGACAATAAGAAGAAGAATTTAACGAACTCGCCCTTACGGGCTTGTGAGCTAAACTTTCTTCTCATAGATAAACATTATCTTAGCTCACTTGGTGTATAAATATCTATCATCCTTCTGCTGGATCTGTTCTATCACATCACAACTACAGTTCTGCTTACAGTTTTCTCCCAAAAATGAAGTATATCATATAAGATAAAAGAAATAATCTTTTTTGTAATGACGTATGAAGCAATACTATTTTCCAATATCATATTACTTAATTTCTATAAACCACACAATACGTGAATTTTTTTATCAAAATTATTTAATATATTTTTTATTGAGTTCCGCCCATGTTTTTACATATTAACATATTTATTACAAAATAATTAACTGCTCTCAAAAATTTGCTTTGATGCTATCATTGGAATTTATAAACAATTTTATAGTGTTCAAACATTGCTCAATGTTCAATTTATTAGTAATAAAATTCTCTATTCTTTTTTGGATAAAGATATTACTTTCTATAAGTAACATATTAGATTATGGGAAAAAGTAACTGCCATATATATATTAACGAAGGCTACGGTAATTAAATAAGTATCTTGTAAAAAAATCTCACGGTACATTAGTAAAGTATCCACATGAGCGTATCAAGTAATAATTATCAGTAGGTAATAATTATTTACCATAAATTAAAGCGCAAACTTTATTAAATTATATAATAATTGTGACTTGCACTGTGTGACATATAAAAATGAATGTTAAATTGAATAGATTTAAATAATATATTTACGTAAATGTCACTAGATTTAATAACTCTTTTATCATATTAGTGTTTTTAATTTTTTTTTCTACCCCCCTGGCCTTCGGTACGGTGCTGATTAGCCAATGACAATTTTTCGAAGTTATAATTTAGGACATACACAAACATCCAAGCCCCTGGTGGGAATCGAACTCACGACCCGAAGAGCCGAGCGGTGAAGGTCGCTTGAGCGCTACCTGTAACCGCTCGACCACCGAGGCGGCTAGTGTTTTATTAGAATTCGTATAAAAATATGAAGATGTGCATTTTTTTTCACAACATATGCAATTTCTTTAACTATGGCTTTGTAAACTCATTGCCTGAATATATTCATATACATTTGGTAAAATATAATACTCTATTATTATCTGACATTTTATTTAACTTTAATACTACAACTATTAATGCTGGTACAGTAACAAACTTTTGTTAAGTTAGAAAATAAACTAAACACACTTACTTCGATTAACCAATAAAAAAATTTGCTACATTTACTAAATTTTGCTACATTATGGAATTTACTACATGATTTTAGCGACATATTTCCATCCCTGATAATAAAAATATCATATTTGTTTCTAAAAGATAATAAAAACTAACATTCGAACACGCTTGTTTTGGATTTTGCAGCACAAAAAACAGTAAGCGAGAAACTTTTCGTCCTTACGAGATAGACCCTAATATACAGCGACAAACTTTTAATAATGAATTGAAGAATTTTTTTATTGTATTTTTTCCAAAATTTTCACCGGTTTCGAAAAAAAAAAATGAACACAAGAAGTCTTGGCGCTCACGCCGGACGTGATGCAGTCAATGGGGTGACCGCCAAGTTACATTTTACGTTCGAAACTGGTGAAGATTTTGAAAAAAATAATATGGTAAAGTAATAATTAATAATTTATTTATTGTGCTCCTTTTACTGTAATGAAGTGTCATGGGAAAGAAAGTTCTGAGTAGGTGTGAGATTAGAATGAATTGCTAATCATTTGTATTAATAAGTTAACATGCAACATTTATGATATATGAAAAGAATAATACATGTGTTCCACAAATTATACATGTTATTAATGTTACATAACAACTAATATATTTTATGTTTCACCTCCTATAGATTGACATTTAATATTGTAATTAAATTGATATTTCGACTCTTCTTCAGGTTTGGAAATGCTTACTATGTTATTTGAAAGTAAACGTTGTATATATTAATTCTCCCACATTTTAGCGAACATTTTCGTCGCCTTTGCACAAAGAAATTTCTCAAAAATCGGCGCGATATGAAAGCATTGTTTCATATTTCTAGGTTATGTAAGCCACTTGGATAGAGATGTGAAATGTGGATTGCTACTTACGCATAGTTATAGCTTCCTAGACCCAAGTTGTCGTTCACTAGACGGGTGATGACAGCTTCACGATCATGCTGCGGGTAAGCTAGAGATGCGCCGATTATAGCTACAAAGATAGCAATCTAGAAATAAGAGAGAAATTCAATTTCAAATTACACAATTTGTATTTTTATTGAAGAATCTTTAATTAAATCATATGAATAATGTGTTTCTCTATGAATTTGATTGCTTTTTAAAGTACATACTTTGTCATAGCATATTTATAGACTTATTATTAGCATAATTAACTATGTTTTATATGGGGTCTCGTGGCCACGACCTGAGTGTCTGGCCGCGAATCTTAGGACTCGGGTTCGAAGTCAAAATATCGAGCAATGAGTGCCTGGTAAACGCCCACAAGGTACAAATAATTCATTGTCATTACCGATATCTCCGTGTGTATGTATAGTGTACAAAGCAGAATGGCACACCCAGTACTGGGTAATTTGCCGTTGTGATATATTTATTTATTTAAAACTACTTATAAATAATAGAAAAATAAGTAATTATATAGTATTTTTTACGCCAGTTAAAAAAGTACACTTTTTTCATTAAAATGAATTTTTAAAATATGTCCTTTTTAGCACAATAAAGTGTGTAAAAAAGTGAACTTTTTTAAAGCAAACGCGTAAAATAAGAAACTTTACGGCACTTTTTTTCCCACTTTTATTGCAGACGTAAAAAAAATTGTATGCAACTCGAGTAAAAAGTGTCTTATTTCACTCATAGGATTTGACGAAGTTGCCTGCGGCTCGTTCGGTCAAACTTTCCTATTCGTGAAATAAGACTATACTTTTTACTCTTGTTGTATAAATAACTATTTCTTTATTGAAAAGAGAAGCTTAATAATATTTTTATATTTTGCGTTCATGTTAAAGTCATTACGGAACCCATTTTTTGTTTTAGAAGGTTGGTACTCGTACTAGCACACATTTACTTAAATTTTCAAACGTCATAAATGAGAAATGACATGAATTTTCAAATAATTGAATAAATGTTAATCAGTTGTTCGGGGTAATATCCAATCAAAAAAAAGATCAAACTGCTCCTGTATTCTCACCACTCCATTTTTATCTAAACTGCGTGTAATATTTTATAAATAGTATAAAGGACTCATTTTATAAGATTTTTTTACACGTGTCATTTAAAAAAGTCGAAAGTATCGTTTTCTAAATTTTGTATCGTGCGAAAAAAAGTCTTATAAAACTCGTTCTTAAATGTACTACTTATTACCAATGTGTGGTACAATTAATCTTTTACTTCATTTGTTATCTACTAGACTGAAATAACGATACCTTTAATATTGCAAGTTCCATTTATTATAAATTTTAAATATACAATGGACTTAGCAAATATTATCTCACCATCAGCAAAGGTAGTAATAAATAAAAAAAATGTTATTACAATTATTTAGTTTTACATTGTTGTTTAAATTTAATTCAAATATTTATTATTTATTGATAATTGCTGTAAAAAATAGTCAATAATGTAAGTTAACCTGATGTAATAATGACGTAGATATAAGCAATATTACTGGTAGTACCACTAGATGTCAACCGAGTAGTAAATTCGACTTACAGTTTTCATGTTGAATGTGAGATACACTTTTAGCACTGTATTCCGAGAACCACAAAACATTTCTGCTTTCCCATGAAGAATCGTCTCTTTTTATTTCCAAATTTTGTCGAAAATCTACCCCACTAATCCACTATTATGTCATTCTGATTTAAGGCGAATATTTATTCGCTGTGGAACATTTGCATATTACGTGATACGACGAATTCTCTAATATTCAAATGTGCAGTTTGATCTTCTGAAGATTTCTTCGAACTTTATTGAGCTAGAAGGTTTCACTTGTGTTCTCTTTTAGAAGTAAATGGTGATTTATTTAAATTTTATTCTATGCCGGGTTCTTTTGACACGTAAACGCAGAGTACAGGAAGTGGATAATGAATTTAGTTATATTTGTGAAATTGTTTGATAATTGGTAATGACGTATTGTTGAAAGCCATAAATAGGGGTGTTCAATAAAGGCACACTTCAGCGTCATTTTCACCGAATATTTTAATGCTTAATGCATAATGATTAGTGCATAAAGCTTAATGCATTATGATGATTTACTAAGATACCATTTCCAGCTACTTTGTTTAGTGACTAATTTAAAAGAAATGTCACAATTTTTTCTCTTATTACTTGTTGTTTAACAGGCTGTCCTTGCAGCATAATTCTTCTTTTTACCTTCCGTCACCTTTAGGTAAGGAAGGTATTGTCTTTGGTCAAAAAATTCGGTGGTGAGTTTTTAATGAATAAGCACGTTTTAGGGTTCCTATAATACGAATGTACTATTTTTAAGATGATGTCTGTTTGTATGTGTGTGTGTGTGTGTGTATATATATGTGTGTGTGTGTCCGTGTGTGTATGTCCGTGTGTGTGTGACCATGTGTGTGTGTATGTGTGTCCGTGTGTGATAAATTTTTCTCCGACGATAACTCCAATACTACAATTCTAAAAATTATAATTCTTTCGTATTCCTCTTCTGTACATCCATATGAAGAGTTGATTAGATTTTGGTTATAATTGATCCACCGGAAGTACTCTTATTTGAAGTTTTTAACAGTTTTTCTTAAAAAAACGCAGTTATATATTATTTTTTGATATTTTGTTATACGGTTTGATTATACATTTTCCTTCATATTCAATAGATGTAGAGTTAAAGCATTATAAAGAAATTAATTTTCAGAAATTAGTCAGCTTTGCTATTTATCATGGAAACAGCTGAAAATATGGAAAGTATAGAATCAAAAATTGGTATGTCATAGTGTTCCTCGCAAGTGACATGCAGTGAAAGGCCAAAGAGAAGATGGAAGGGAAGAACTGTATCTCAGAAGACTTGAGAAAGAAAGGACTGTATGAAAAAGATGCTTTGGACAGGAATGAGTGGAAGAGAAGAGGAAACAGCGACCTCTAATAAAATAGGGGAAAGCTGAAGCAGAAAGAAGGAAGTGCCAAGTGTATTTTACTTAGTGTATGTTTATGTTATAATTTTATTGGAGTTATAGAACTTTTTCAAATGAACTTTTGGTATAGAATTTGTAAAAAATAGTATGTGTTCGCGCTCGATTTTACATGATATTATATAGAAACTGTTCCAAGGTCCTTTTGGTATGGGATTTGTACAAAATACATCGAACTGACGGAAGGTCTTGTGCTGGCCACAACAGATTTTTTTAATATGTTGTGTACATAATTTTCTGCATCTGTATCCATACCGAAAAATTAAAAATTTATTGTTATAAAATAGATTGACAGTTGACAGTTCAGATTAGAAGTTTGCAATCTTTGTTTTTACGCATTGCTCTTAGTTCTTAAGCTTTAATTCTTATGCAAAGCTGGAAATGGTTGTAAACGTTGCCATATGAGAAACATTTTTAAGCATTGCGTTTAGTTATTAATTATAGCTCTTTACGCATTATGACAATCGCTGGAAATGAGACTTTAGACTAAAGATGGATTTATGCAGCTTATTTTTTATTTTACTTTTTTTTTCTTTTTCGCTTTTACTTTTACTTTTAGTTTGGTACTTTATGCAGCTACTTCGGTACACATGCGCAGATGTGATTTTTCTGGCATATCAGTTGTTATAACCTGTAAAAATGGACACAAATGTAATAATTGTGCATCTGCTATATTACTTGTAGCTTTACCCATTTTCTAACTTTTGCAATCTTATCTACGCAAAAACAAATAAATACAGCACACGCTGACGTTTGTCACGTGAAGTGGTGCACATGCGCAGTTGTGAAATTCTTTTACTTTAACACTCTTAAGTTGAAAGTTGGTAAACTTTAGTTCTTAAAGTAAAATTAAAAGTGTGCACATAAAGTAGTACATTTATTAACACACCTTTAACTTTCGTAAAGTAAAATAAAAAGAAAAGGTAAAATAAAAAGTAGGCTGCATAAATCCACCTTAAAAAACATATGAACCTACCTATTTTTATTAATAACCAAAAACTGGGTAGAGATACATGCCTGGCGATTTTGTCAAATGATTCTGCAAACAAAATTACGTAAGTATGCAATTTTTTATTTTTGAACGTAAGTGGATACAATTTCTAGAGCAAAATAACTGAAAATGGCCAAAAGACGCAAAAATTTAAGGTGTACTCCTTGCAATTTTTGGTAGTAGGTGATGAACTAACGGTACAAATTTTGTGAAGTCGCGAAGCTCGTATCTTTATCTATTTTAGGGTTAACCCAAAAATGGGTGAAATTTTATATGTAAATATTTCGAGAATGAAAAGTGATGTCAACATGAGGTTTGAAAATTTGGAATCAGCGGATTTAAATAATTTCTTTGTCCTTCATTTTGACAAGACATAAACTGAGTAAAGTATTTATTCTCATGATATTGTTTATAGTCGATTGCAAAATTAACATAAATTTTATAGTTTAAATAAAATTATTTTGTAAGCAGTTTCACAATCTAGTTACCTAAAAAAGAATAGATACTCATAAACAACTACCGAATTTCGAAAATTATTCTTATTTATCACTATGATTAAACAAACCAATTTAAAATTTATGGATTGTTTGTAACATATTTTCACACGATCTTTAGTAACAATATGCCAGAAAGTTATTGACATTTGGATTGAATGCTTTATTTAATAATTGGTTAACAAGTTTATTTGTACTATAAACAAGCTCTTAATAAATGCCCTGCGAACCTATAAACTATAATTTTAAGGTGAGGATGAAATTTCATCTTCGATAGAAGATAGCGTACTGTGATTGTTGTAATTCTTGGATTCCATACCTCTCCTCTTGCCTACACATTCTGCAATATAGTTCATATTTGTTATAAAATAAATTCTCCTTTTTACCTTCTATCACCTTTAGGTGTCTTTGGTCAGAAAATTCGGTGGTGAATTTTTAACAAATAAATAATAAGTATGATTTTACTAGTTATCTGTATGTGTGTGTGTGTCTGTGACAAAAATTTCTTACACGATAACTCCAATTCTAAAAATTATAATTCTTTTTTGGTTATAATTGGTAGTGATGCAGCGAGACGAGAAATGGCGAGAAACAATCCACTCTCGTCTCGTCTCGAATTTTCGAGACGAGATTTCTCTGCATCTCGTCTCTTCATATTTTTTCTTACTTCCTCTCGATCTCGACTCGAGAGTCTCGAATTTATCATTAGAAATAGTAAATAAATTAAAATTACAAGCAACATGAAATTAATAAACTGGTACCACTGATTAAAACATAATTTGCTCTGGTGTTTGGATGGTAGGTTAAAAATAGGTACTCTATATTACCCGTTGTTGGGTATAGCAATCTGTTTTGTACGTTAATATTGGTAGCGTGAAAAGTATATCATAGATGTCATTTGTGAGCATTTTCTTTTTACTAAAACGCAATAAATCAAAAATTAATAAATAAATATGAATATAAATGAAGAGGCAATTAAAATATTTATTTATACCAACAAATATTTTGCAATTTTGTATATTTTAATTAGAAATATTTACGTAATATAAAAAAAAGTACAATCGAGATCTCGAATTTCTACTCTCGTCTCGAGCAAATCTCGAGGGCATTACTCTCGTCTCGTCTCGATATTTCGAGACGAGAATAAGGTTAATCTCGTCTCGAAAATTCGAGAAATTCGAGACGAGATCTCGAAACTGCGAGATCTCGCGGCATCACTAATAATTGATCAACCAGAAGTTCTCTTAATTCAAGTTCTTAACAGTTTTTGTTGAAAAAACGCAGTTAAATATTATATTTGACATTTATGTGGTCAATATGAAAGAATATCTTATTGTCGATACGGTTTGATTATACATTTTCCTTCATGTTCAACAGATATAGTTAAAGAATTATAAAGAGATTAACTTTCATAAGTCTGCCCAATTTTGCTATAATCATGGAAACAGCTGATATATTCAAATAATTTTAATTGACAGATGTCAGTGTCAAGTGTAATCACGATTTAAAATATACTGGTTACGCCACTTGTCATGTTTTTCATTGTTTCTGATGGTCCGCTTGATACGTGTTTGCTTGAATAATCCGCTAGATGCGCTACGTGAGAACGATCCTACCACAGCAAACTATTTTTACATAAAATTTAAAAAATGAAATGCATAATGAATTTATTTTTAATATAAATTTATATATTTAATGGAAACCTGAATCAATACATTGTTAGAATTTAATTGGAAAAACTGAATAAATTGATAGAACCGCACGCTTCCAGATTTCCATTCGGTAATAATATCTTCTGCCCGAAAATGTTTTCGACAAACATCATTCAATCTTATTTTCCGATCATCTCTACTAATTGCACATTACCTTTTTTAAAAATTGATATATCGAGTGGAGCAGCAAACAGAGATTCTTTTTCAGTGGATTTCTTGTAACCGGTTTCACATCCAGGAATGAAACATTTTCTATTTAATTTTCTTTTCATTTTGCATTAATTGCAATATCTTTCAACAAAATATTTATATTACATTACATATAATACGAATATGTACTTCAAAACCTGTTTTATTTACCTTCCTATAAGATATAACATGTAATATTTTCAAAATTACGTGCAAATGACAGGTGTCAGTTGGGTCGTTCTCACGTTGCGCCTCTAGCGGAAAAAACGAGGAAACACGTATCGCTTTGAACACTCGTTTTGTGCAGAGTGGCACAACCAGTATATTTTAAATCGTGAATGTAATTTACATAGTGTATATTCATTGGATTTATAGAATCTTTTCCAGGGAACTTTCAGAATGGAATTTGTTTAAGTAGGAACTTGAATAGGTTTAGAAATTAATCTTTTACCACTTATTCATATGTTTGTGTTATATTTTACTGGATATATAGAAACTTTTCCAAGGAACTTTTGGTATGGAATTTGTACAAAATAGATAGAATTGACGGAAGGTAATGTGCCGGCCACATCAGATTTTTTAATTTAGAATCTATTTAATAAAATGAATGAATGGCATAGCCCGGCAGTCATACTTTCGTTGAAGCTATGTTTTATAGTCAACAAACGAACAACTTACGGCCACAATATATGTAATATGAATATTTGGATATTTTCGCCTGAAATTTCTCTGAATACGCATAACCCAAATTAACGCCCAAAATTCACGCTTAGAAAATTCGGGTCGAGTTTATAATATTATTCATAAGACTCAAATTTTTTGTTATTAGTCCTTTTCGGTGTTACCTATGAGGTTTTAATTCATTTATTATTAATAAGTTTATAAGCCTAAAGTGCGCGTTGATATTCTAAACAGCACAATGGAATTAAGTTTCATAAGTACCTTTGTCAGTTACGGAACGCACCACGTTAAAAAAAAAAAAAAACTACAACATGCGGCATTAAATCACACTTAGCCATTCTAAGCTTATCACACATGCTTTCTTTATATAATGTAGTAAGTTTAAGCACATGAGGAATATCACGAATGCTTCTTTTGGTATATCGGGAATCAGAGCTATACCATGGATAAAATTCTAACTTCTGACGGAGGCATGATAAACCGATTATATTCGTAGAAGTAGTAGGTATATTATAGTTATCACGTTATTTATAATGATGTCAGTTTCTATTTGTTCTTTTTGAGTTTTAGATTTGTGGGCGTTTATGTTCGTAATTTTTTTTTAAATACATGACAAACATTATTGTGTAACTTTCTACTGGAATAAAATGTATATACATAAATACATTTCATTTTTATTAGAATTAGAAACAATTTATGATAGGGGCTATCAAAAAAGTTTTGTAAATTGTAAAAATAAAATTAAAAATAGTGGCGGATTTTATTAAACTGCGTTACGGTACAAATAGTATCATGCACGATAGTTTTTCTTTTATGGAATTATTGATAAATCATGTAAATCAATACAAGACACAAACATGCTGAAATACACGCTAATGTATACCAATTATGTTGACAGTTCCAAATTATTTCCTGAATAGAGTTACGTCATGCGTCTCTTTGTGAACAGATTCTACCTTATAACCTGTATGGCTAAAGTAAACTACATACTTCAATTACATAGGCCTTCAAGAATAATACACTTTTCAAAGTTAAAACTTCTTTGGGCGCATCTTGCACACTATTTCCTGGTCAGTGAACAAGGCTTCGTGTAAACTCGGGAAAAGCCCAACGTGACGTCACGTTAATTCGGGTCATATGCTACGTTACGTTGTACATACAAGTTCGGGAAACATAACAATATCTGTCAAAAACAAACTCTAGTTCCAAACTCGCCGTTTTGGAATGATTTATTCCTGTTGTCACTACTGTCATTACCGATACATGTGTACAAAGTAGATAGACACACCCAATACCCAACAATGGGTAATATGCCGTGATATATTTATTTAATTATTTATATACAAGTTAAATAAAATATTATTTACCTATATTTGTATTTGTTATAATATTTATTTGTTTATAATTTTGAAAAACTGTATAAACAGCGTTACAACGTGGTTACAACCGCTAAATTGATATTTTGAAAGTCTAAAAATGACATTTAAATGACAACAGGAATAAATGGCGCACTCATTACCGGTTTTAAAACTGGGTTTTTGGCCAGATTTTAAAATAAAATTTGAGTTGTTTCTCAATTTTCTCCCAAGAAAATTAAAATTCTTTTTTGAATACTCACAGGATTTTGACATTTTATAAAAAATATGAATGTAAGCCCAGCACACTTAATCATTTAAGTTTATAAAGCTTTCGGAAGCAGTCAAGAGAT
This sequence comes from Ophonus ardosiacus, assembly GCA_943142095.1. NCBI lineage: Eukaryota > Metazoa > Arthropoda > Insecta > Coleoptera > Carabidae > Ophonus > Ophonus ardosiacus. The sequence continues at coordinate 36,163,964 of OW964832.1, read as the reverse complement.
GGCATTGCTGTTTGCTGTATGATCCAAATGTCAACCATTTAAGTTTTCATTTCGGACGTGCGGTCTTAAAACACACACAATTTCATATTGCGCAATGCCATTCTTACGTGAAGAATAAGAATTCTATAACTTGTATTGAACTATAAAAGTATAAAAGGTGTGAAAAATTTGAGTAGATCGTATTTTGTGAATACATTTATTATGAATACATTACTTTACTCCTGTCAATAATGACATTTATCTTTGATCTTTCCATTCACGTCAAAAATCAAAACAAAGCGCTATAAAATCTCAATCACTCATCTATTATGTTACAAAAATCATGTTACACAACCGGTCGTAATCGTCGTATTACGCGTGACAAAAGAAAGTCACCTGGGCGTGAGGTCTCACGCTCTCACGTTGTCACGCAGCACCACCGCCTACTTAGATGCGAATACGTTGACTCAGACTAACAAAACACGATCAGACATAGGCGACTAGAATGATCTACGATTTTGCAACGGTGAAATAAATGATGAGGACGATAATTGAAGAGATTCGACTGTAATTAGATTAGAAAACTGGTTAAAAACAGGCAGTAGGAAGATACTAGTTACTTAATATTTTTGAAGATTCGTTATTTATTGGTAATTGACATAAAAATTTTAAAATGTAACTTCCTTAAAAGAAAAATTAATAAATCATATTTCCTTGTTCAAAGGCTGTGTATCTGGTAAGGATATTAGTAAATTACATTTTAATCATGGCACAGTTAATTCGCAGAAGTACAGAGATATTCTTGAAGAACGTTTTTATCCTCGATTTTCTAGTCCAAATTTATCTCTACAATATGAAAAAATCTGATGTGGCTTGCATATGTATTTTGCACAAATTCCATGCACAAAGTTTCTTGCAAAATATTTGGGCGTAATTTTTTGACCAAAGACAATACCTTCCTTAAGGTGACGGAAGGTAAAAACAATGTCGTTACAATCCACTGTACACAGTACTTCAATTAAAAGGTACTATATATACTCTGTCTCCTCGAAACCCAAGGAATCGGAATAAACAGCTGAAACACTCGTATATATTATAAAAATAGAAAGGAACAGTTTAGTGCGGTGTACCGCAAATTGCCTTTGGTTTGTCACAATACTTGCAATTTCCAAGTTTGGATTAAAGGAAAAATTTAAATATCTTATTAGACAATACACTTACGTAATTTATAATCAAAGGCGCAAAGATACTTATTACAAAAATAAGAATTTATATATAAAAAAAAATATATCATCACGGCATATTACCCATTTCTGGGTGTGCCAGTATCTACAACACATGTAGACATCGGTAATGATGACGATATATTTTACCGTGTGGGCGCTTACCAGGCGTCACCGCGCGGGCACTCATTGCTGGTGTGGAGAGTGCACCACAGGGGTCACTTTTGTGCCATTTAAAATTGTAAATATTTGGCGTCGGTCGGAATCGAATCCGGTTCCCCCAGGATCGCGACCAGACACTCAGGCACGCGGCCACGGGATCCCAAGAATTTATTATTGGTGTATTACTATAGTCTCAAATATACTAACGTCATATTATAATTTCCATATATTTGAGACTCTGGTAAAGTTTCCAAAGTAAATTAGCAACTAACTCAGATTAAATTTTCCCTACTATATTATACTTACCCTATATATAGGTAAAATACATTATAAGAAAAACTTGTTTTGATACTTCTCTAGTAGTACAATTCACTGTTTTTTTTACCTTCCGTCACCTTTAGGTAAGGAAGGTATTGTCTTTGGTAAAAAAAATTTGTGGTAAGTTTTTAATGAATAAGCACGTTTTAGGGTCCCTACAATACGAATATACAATTTTTAAGATGATGTCTGTATGTATGGGTGTGTGTGTGTCCGTGTGTGTACCGTGTGTGACAAATTTTTCTCCGACGATAACTCCAATACTACAATTCTAAAAATTATAATTCTTTCGTATTCCTCTTCTGTACAACCATATGAAGAGTTGATTAGATTTTGGTTATAATAGATCCACCGGAAGTACCCTTATTTGAAGTTTTTAACAGTTAAATATTATTTTTTTCTTAGAAAAACTCAGTTAAATATTATTTTTTGACATTTTGTTATTATACCTATTAAAGAAATACTCCTCTCTATACGGTTTGATTATACTTTTTCCTTCATATTCAATAGATGTAGATTTAAAGCGTTATAAAGGAATTAATTTTCAAAAATTAGTCAGCTTTGCTATTTATCATGTAAACAGCTGATAGGTATATGCAAAAAATTTTAATTGACAGATGTCAGTTGCAAGTGCAAAACCAAATATAGAAAGTATAGGATCTAAAATTGGTATGTCATAGTGTTCCTCGCAAGTGACATACAGAGAAAGGCCAAAGAGAAGATGGAAAGACTGTATCGCAGAAGAATTGAGAAAGAAAGGACTGTGTGAAGAAGATGCGTTGGACAGGAATGAGTGGAAGAGAAGAGGAAACAGCGACCCCTAATAAAATAGGGGAAAGCTGAAGAAGAAATGAAGGAAGTGTCAAGTGCATTTTACTTAGTGTGTGTTTATGTTATAATTTTATTGGATTTGTAGAACCTTTTCAGATGAACTTTTGGTATGGAATTTGTAAAAAATAGTATGTGTTCGTATTCGATTTTACATGATATTATATAGAATCTGTTCCAAGGACATTTTAGTATGGGATTTGTACAAAATACATCGAATTCACGGAAGGTCTTGTGCTGGCCACAACAGATTTTTTTTAAATCATGCAGGTTTCAAATGATATCTGGTGCAAGTGATAATGTTAATGAACTGGACGTTTCGGTGAGAAAATTTAATGTTCGAAACTGAACCAAAGAAGATATGACTGAAGTGGGACATCACAATGAAGGCGTTGAAATTATTTTGAATAAAATTTATTTACACAAACATGCGCAGCTGTATATAACCTTCATAATCTTATTTATGGGGGGTGGAAATTTTGGTTTCTTTGTTAACTTACGTGAGAGGCGTTTTATGGCGATCCTTTGGGATTCGATGAGAATATAGGACATATGGGAGAATATTGTACCAGAAGAGTTTGCGAGGCTTTTAGATAGAATGGCTAGTAGAATTAAAGCAGTTGTTATTACTAATAGAAACGAATTAAGCAAATATTATTATTAATAATAACAATAACAACAATAATACAAAATATATAATAAAATGTACTGCTAATATAAAGAATATAAATAAATAAATAAATCATAACGGCATATTACACATTCCAGGGTATGCAAATTGCTTATATGCAAATCTCGGTAGTGATAATGACATATTTGTCTGTACTGGCGTTTACCAGGCGTCACTACATGGGTACGCAATGCTGGCGTGGAGAGTGCATCACAGGAGTCACTTTTGTGCCATTTAAAATAAATAATAAAGGCACAAAAATTAATAATCGTCAAAACGGCGCTTCAGGTCTTATTGCCAAAATCGAAAATAATTTAATTAATTTTTATCACGTAAATTTACAATAAGGTAATTAGTTTCACCGGAACTAATTTACATATGATTTTTATTAAAAATAAGAAAATAGACGTACATATAATCATGTAAATTATGTAACTTTACATGTAAACAATTTTTTTGCACAAGTGAACACTGATTAATCGTGAAATTTAATTTGAAACATCAAATTATCAAAACAATATGGGAATCACGATTTAATTTTATTAAATAGTTACGGATATTACAAAAAAGATAAGTTTCAAGTTTAATTAAGTTTCAATTATACTATCTTTTCATCTGTGAACTATTGTTTCTAGTTTTATCTAATATATTATATCGTATGCCTACATTTCTTAATTAACAAGATGTTGGCTTTTATATGTCAAAGATTTCTCAAGATTAGTAAATCAAAAGTTTTACACCGCGACATTTTAATATTAATTCAATACAAAGATGTGAGCATCCTTGTAGCTGCTATTAAATAAATAATCTTGTTAATTTCATGCAAATTTTAATTATACGAGAATAAATATGGTGATTAAATCTTACTCTCATGTGTGAATGCGAATTTAATGTTATAAATGTTTAGATATTTCCGTGAAACAATTTCGTATTTTGGAAATGAAATAAATTTGATAATTCCTGAAATATAAGAAAAAAATGTAGAATTTGGAATAGTTGTAAAGTAATATAGAAACTAGTCTTATTTAATGATGTAGTAATAATAGCACAAAATGATCTTATCGTCGATTGGAATGTGTCGCAATTATGTCTGAGCAAAAACGTGCGAGAGATGATATTCAAGAAATAAATATTACGATCTTGAACTATAGAAACCCTTCTAGAATGTCAGTAGGCTGTGAGAATAATAAAAGACTGAAACATCTGCATTTCATATCAAGGCTACCATAATTAAAATATCCATATTTGTTTTATTTTTATTGTATTGTAAAAACAGCATTTGTACAATTATATACAAACATAAATATATTCACTAGCGTTACAATTTTATAAAAATTGTTACAATCCGAACGGCACCTAGATATCATCTCCGAAGTGGACACCATCTCCATAAAATACCCTCCTCCAGGTATTGCATTGCTGTACACATCTCCTACATATTCCAAATCTCAAATTTCATGGACGCCGTCTTCAAAGAGGTTTCATCCAGGTGCCGTTCGGAGGCAATAAGGCACGAGGGGAGCAGGGGTCGGTTTAAAGAGGTTTAAGCATGGGGGATGTGGGCGCCCTGAGGTTGGAAGCCGTTTTCGTCAGCGATGTAAGTGACAGTGTAGGTGACTCCATCAGCACCTACGAAAGAGTATTGACCACGCACGGCGATGGCTTCGTTGTCGGTGCCTTGGTTGCGGAGTTCGCCTTGCTCGGAAGCGGAAGTTCCGTCACTAGTCTCGTATCTAGAAAGAGAATTTGTTAAAAAGATTTTTTTTTGCCGATTGACATTAAAAGTGCGTTTTTTTTGAGAGCTAACTGACGAAAATACTTTTACTGTCTGTTGTTGATATTTATATAGTAACCGTTCAACAAACGCATAGCAAACGTTCAATAAGCGCACATCAACATTTGATGGCGATAACCTTCAAAATAGGTAATAAAAATAATGACTAAATTAATAATAATTTTAAAATCGGCAAAAAATAATATGGGCACTAAACTCAGATTTACAGCTTCGACAGCATGAAACAGTTACCTTTGCTGTAAATATGGTATTTTTAATATTACTATTATGTCAGCTGTATGTTTGAAAATTGTAAGCACGATTATTTTAATAATAAAATTATAAAATTTGACTGTTATTTAATTTCTTTGACTTTCCCGATGAGTAAATTACATTAGTTAAAAACTGATCAGTAAAAAAGCAATATTTTATATGATACTTTTAGTAGTTGTAGTTAAATAAATCAATAAATAGTTAATTTAACAAAACGACTTTTAAATATTGTTTTTTTAATAAACTTTGCTTTAGCAGTTATTAAAGAGATTGTATGTTTTATTATGTTTTTTTGGTGTTACTATAATTTCTTTAGAGATATTAAAATTTAAAAAGCAGGGTTAAAAAAGGGTAAAAATTTTGAGCGCATATAGTTTTGACCAAAATGAGACAAAAAGTTTGATCAACATGGGTCCGATCTTCAATAGTTTCCGAGATATGAGGAAGTGAAAAATGAGTTGTTACGGGGTTTTACCTCTGCTATCTTGAAAAATGAGACTTTTTGTTTACCTTTCAGAAATCATCTTAGATGTGCTTTTTTTCAATAAATCAAATAATTGTACTAAGTAAAATATAGAGACTTTGGCAAATATTTAATTTACAAATAACTTTGTAGTTATTAGAAAAAAAATACTGACAGACAAAATTTTGTTCGATCACTGTGTTTGACTGTTTTTCTTCGCTTCTAATACAAAATGGACTCTTTCTCGGAAACAGTTGAAGATCAGACCCATGTTGATTAAGTTTTATTTACATATTTTGGCAAGTAATATATGTCCTCAAATTTTTTTGCCCTTATTTTCTAACACCCTGTGTATTTGTCGAGTTAATGTACTGCACTCATCAGAATTTTATTACTAAATATATGTAATTAAAATATCATAAAGAAAATGTTATTGCATTGGCATATATTTACATGTAAAAATGTAAAAGAAAATTCATTGACGAAGAGAAAGATATTAAATAATACTTCTACCTTCCACAGAGAAATTTACTGAGGCAGGTAAGTGTGCTTTGGAAATGCATTTACGTTACAATAAAGCTGTGACATAATAATAAAATTTTATAAAAATACCAACAGAAGGAAGTTATTATCATGCATATATGTTTGTAAAGTAATCTACAAATGTAAAAGTTTCTAAACATTTAAACAAATAAGACATTTTTTAGAAAGTGATTTTCTTTACAATCATGCATTAGTTTAGTAGAGAAAAGTTATTGAGTAAATTATTTACATTTCAGTGACACTTGAAATATACTCTGCATAATGTTTTGCATTGAGCATTAATGAGTGTTAGATTCGCATAGATTATGTAAAAATGGTGGGTTCGCCGCTGGACGCATCGTTGATATTTTTTTAATGTTTAGTTGTTTATTTTGAAAAGAAAGATAATTAAAATGATAAAAAGACGAAAAGATCATAAAGATTTTAATAAATATTTGTTGAAAATCCAAGAATTTAAATTGAGTCTTTAAATATTCCAAATCATCCACCAACTACAAATTCTCTTTCAACAGTTAGTTTGTTATTGTTAGTAACTTACAAATAATTGTATCCATCAATTCCAATGTTGTTGTTTTCGTATCTGGTGATAACTGCGTCTCTTCCATGCTGAGGACGGGCCACAGCAATAGCGACAAGAGCAGCTAGGACAATGATCTAAAAAAAAAAAAAATGTTTATGACTGTTTGTATGATGAAATGGCTACAGATGATTTACCAAGAAGTTCATTAGCATTGTTTTTCTTTGTCAGTCGTTTATGGATTATTTTAGAGGAAAATACTTTAAATAACAATTGAAAAATTAATTGTATGTATCTCTATCTTGTATTCCATGGCCGCGTGCCTGAGTGTCTAGTCGCGAACCTGGGAGAACTGGATTCGATCCCGATAGACGCCAAATATTTCCAATTTTACCACACGGTAAAATATATCGTCATCATTACCGATGTCTAAATGTGTTGTAGATACTGGCACACCAAGAAATGGGTAATATGCCGTGATGATATATTTATTTTTATTATTTATTTATTTTATTTGAAGCATTTTTCTCCAAAATAATCCATAAACGATTGGCAGAGAAAAAACAGTATGTTCATATTATCGGTCATTTTTTTTTACAATAATAATGTTGTCTGCAGTAATAAGTAATGTGAAACTAATGCAGTTTTGGTTTTGATTAATAACATTTATCTAGCATTATGTTTTAAAAAAGTTAAAAAATTATTGATAAATTTGCATATAAAATTAAATTGCAATTGGCTAAATTGTTCCACGATATGTTGATAATATTCCGTTTATTTCAAATTATTTTTAAAAAACTAAGCTAATGTTGTTTTAATTTTTAAATGTAATTTTACCATACATTAATTTATATAAAAAAAATGTTATATGTATGGGACTACAAACATTATTATTATATTGTTATAAAATTTAAATATAGCAAAATATAATAAACTAAAATTTTTTAAATTAAGCAAAAAATTATTACAACTCTAAATTTGAAAAATTTATTGGATAATCCTTTATTTTAAAGCCCGCTTGTTACGATCATAAATTATTGTCAAATTTTTTAACAAATTTGGTAACAAATTTCGTAACAAATTGTTACTTTGGAAACGAAAGTTATGACAAATTCGACGTTTTATCCCACAAATTATTATACTTACCTACATAAATCTGTTGTAACCCCTCCACTAAATTTATTAACAAAATTTTGTTTTGTACTGTAGAACAATTTATTGGCCAATTTATTACCAAACTTGTTAACAAATTTGTAAATAAAATTATGACCGTGTTACACGATGACAATTTATTGGTTTCAAAGTAATAAATTTCAAAATAAGTTTCATAATAATAATAAGAGAAATTTTCCATAAAAACTCGTTGGTCTTGTAGGTGATTCATAGTTCAAATTTATAAAAAAAGTAATTATGTATTCAGTGACATAAATCATCAATATAACTATTATTATTATTATTTTTTTTGATGTAATAAACTTATAAGAAAATTATATGGAAATTTATATTATTGCAAGAACCAAGGAAGTAACAATAATGATAAACATTTAAAAAATATTTATCAAAAATTATTTTGGATTTCTACCAAACAAAACTACTATCCAAAGATGACTAATAAATCTTCTTCTTCCTACTGCACTGCGGCTTTCGGCTTACCAGTTTCATGTTGAGACGGTGTGTTAGTTAGCACAGAACGAACTATGCCACAGAGATGCTCCGGCAGACTTTTATACTCCCTGTTGGTGCATCTTCGTTCACCTGACATTTACACGTACTGTACCCCCACCATAAGCGAACCAGCGCCCACCCCGATCTTAGAATCGGTGGATGGAATTTGATTCACCGGTGTGAATTGATGGTGACCGTGAATTTGCGATTTTGGATAAAGATGATTGGATTTTACAGTTTACAGAAGAAATATATATTTTTTGGCCATTGTATTTGACTTGTTATTCTCACATAATTGTTACCAATTTTTATGCACACCGTTTATTATTAAAATAATAATTCTGTGCAACTTTCTGGGTAATAAAATAAAAATTGAACTTACCTGAATAAGTAAAACAACAAAACTAGTTATTTAAATAAATAAAAATATTCTAGCGTAGTTTTAATTAACAACTGTATTAAACTGCAGAATAATAAAAAGGTTACATATAACGAAAGTGAGATTTCCAAATAAAATACGATTATACAATGAAAAACAGTTAAAATATTTATAATAATTCATTTTCGTACGGCTTCTTCGAAGGCACGAAACAAACAATTTTTAATATTCCAATAGTCCAAATAGGGTATCGGTTATTTGATAGTCGAATAAAACAAAAAATATAAATAATCAAAATGGTTATTTATTACCTTTCGTCGCCTTTAGGTAAGGAAAATATTGGGTCGAATTCTGCTCTCTTCTTTAACTAATGAAGCTTATCTAAAAATAACAAAATAAAGAGAGACATATGCATTGATACATTAATAAGAAAAAGATGCAAGCTGTTTCCATAGCTACTAGAGACGATCACTACACTAGTGAAGAGTGCTGAATTCGGCCCATTGTCTTTGGTTAAAAAATTTGGTGGTGTTTTTAATGAATAAGCACGTTTTAGGGTCCCTAGAATACGATTTTACTAGTTTTACGATGATGACTCTGTGTGTATGTATCCGTGTGTGACAAATTTTTCTCCGACGGTAACTCCAATACTATATACATACGTCCATAAAATCACGCGTATCCCATCTTGTGAAGAGCTGATTATGATTACATTTTGGATATAATTAGTCAACCGGAAGTTCCCTTATTTCAAGTTTTTAACAGTTGTTCTTCAAAAAACGCCGTTAAATATCATTTTTGACATGTTCGTGTTTTACTGGATATAGAATCTTTTCCAAGGAATATTTTGTATGAGATTTACACAAAATACATCGAATTGACGGAAGATAATGTGCTGTCCACATCAGATATTTTTTTAAAATAAAGTCACTGAATTGGAAAATTATTTAGCATAGATAATGTTGTCCAGAAGTAGATTGTTGCGCTGCTGGCATTCCTCTAATTTGGAACAAAGTTTGGCAATGGCAATTACGTGTCTCTACCGGACATTGCAGCGCAAACAATGACCTCTGGACTACGGAAAGGTCGCTGGTTCTTTCTTTTAGGAATCTCCAATGACCAGTAGCCAGGCATTATCACATTAGAGATGAAGTCATTGTGTCAATGCGTAATTGTCAATTTTCATTTGAGATTGGAGAAATGCCAGCGCCAGCAGCGCAACAGTCAATATTTGGACAACATTATCTTTGCTAAATAATTTTCTAATTTAGTGAATCTATTAAAACAAAAAATCAACCACTTTGAATAGACGCCCGTAATGCCTTAGTTTTTACTAATTTCTATGAGGATAGAGGAGATAAGGGATAAGAGAAGAAGTATAGATGCGATTGGCTAGCGCGAGACATATATTTGCGATTATCACCCAGACTCTCGGGTTGCGTGTAAAATTACAAAAGTGGACAGTCACACATGGTAAGCTGATCTCTCGGAAACATAAACTTTGATAACGGCCGAAACTTGAGTGAGAAACCAGTCGCAACTATATTTTCCTTTTAGAATTTCAACATTTTACAAAAATACATAATCCAGTAATTTTAAAATGTTACTTGAAAAATTTCCAAAATAAATAATTATATTAACCGTGTCGTTTACCTATTAATAAGTGTTTAATTGCATTTGCTCGTTTCATTAAGTGTTACAATACATATAGGTCCAGTCATTATTTTGTAAAATAAATGGCCAAATTTTGATTTATTACTTTAGCCAATTTTAAAACAAAATAAACTTTTTCGTTAAAGATTTTCAGTCGATATAATTAAATAAAAGTGTGAAAAATACAGGAAATAATTTAATTTAATAGCAAGATTATATTGATTATATTGTACAAATATTGTCTATTTAAGAGCATTCTGAAAGTTATAATTATTATTCTTATTGAAAATATAGGTTGATGTAATTATATATGTATATATTTTACATTAAACAGGCTGGTATTTACAAAGCTTTATTAACAGAATGATTACTTGACATATTGCAATGCACATTAGAAGCAACTAGCCTAAATTTCACGAATATCATAAAATGTTAGTAGAGAGTTATTGGTTATTATGATAAGAAACAATGTTGATCGTTATTCCATTTAGGTCAACACATTAACATATTACAAATTATAGATAGATCCTAGATAAGCAAAACATTTCATGTTTTCAAAGATGTGTTAACAAGAACACAAAATCTCAGAAATTATATTTTATTTATCAGTAAATATTAAAAATAAAAGCCGGTCGTGCAGAAAGAAATTGACATAAAATTATTTTTCCCACAACTGTGCGTAAAGTACATACTTTACACACTCTTTACAGTGTGTAAATTGTCACTTTTCAAGCACTAATGCGTGAAAAGTAAATAGGCGTTGCTAGGCAACGTACACATTCGGTTAATTTACCTAATTAGGTACTAAATAATTATGAAAGTAGTAAAATTCATTATGAAACATTATTGTACAGTGATATTAAAACAAGACGAGGTAATTATTTTTATTAACAGATGGAGTCTAAAACTAAATCTTAAGAACAGTAATATTTTTTTGTCGTAATGAGTTCTAACATAACCTACATACATACATAAAATCACGCGTATCCCACCTTGTGGGTTAGCAAAAACCCGAAATCAATAGTAACAACAATAAGAAAATGGACAAGAATAAGAGTAAGAGCTCAGCTGACTCACTTCACTTTTGAACAACATTCTTCTTTCGCCTCGTCCACAATCATCATCGCATTCATACAGTGGAACATATTAAAGTGTCCGATTTTTGGTAGCGAATAACCGCATCCGGACCACAATAATAGTTACACAACAATCATCCTTCGCCACACATTTCTGTCTAAACATAACCTAATTTTTAATATTATTAGTAAATGTAGAATTTGTTTATTGAATACTAATCCACCTGTATCTGAGATTCTTTCGAATGTGATATTTAAATTTTGTAGAGTATTATGAGCAATGACACTAACAATATTTGAAGAATGTAAAAAAGTATTTAATAGTATTTTTTATCTTGTGCTAATTTTCGCATTCTGCTGCTTTATGAGTGCAGTTTATACAATACAAATTACAATTACGATTCAAAAATGTGATCGTTTTAGTGCAGTATACTCAACAGTATTCAATGCTTGTCCACGAATAATTATTGTAAATTGACACACCGAGCAATGGGTAATAAGATATGATGGCTTATTAAATTTTTTACGATTATTATTATTATTATTATTATTATTATTATTGTTATTATTATTGATGATTTGTTTGCATATGATTGAAATGTGAAGGCAATAAATAAATGAAAAAATATGATGTTAATGTAGTTGCAAAACATGTTTATTTTTCACACATAAAAGAAAAAGTAAGAAAATAAATTACACATCTTTTTAAAAGTAATAAAACTAGACTATTAAAAATCTTTAAAACAGCTTGACAACAAGAAAATTAGTAAGTAAAGGTTTTATTTTCTATCTGCTCATCTTCTCATATCTATAATGTAATTATTACCATCGTTTCTGATACGTGAACATCTTTTGTTTCTCTGTCAATAACATACGAAAAACAATTGCAATTTTGCAATCGACCATTCATGCATAAATTGAATAGTTATTGAGCGAATCTTTTTATCTACGCAACTAGAACGACAAAGGTATTTGAACGTAGGACGTTCATTGTTACTTTGTTACCAACAGAAGAATCCCAAAATCCCTGATAGAGAGATAATGATTAATTGGTTATTGTATTCGAGTATTTTAGTGAGGTTTACATTTGTTGACCCTGATATTGTGCGAATACAATAGTCAAGAATTTTGTTCATCAAAAACGCAAATCATTAAAACAAATATTGTTAGAAAGAAGGATTTATTGTCTTTGAATTTATGTTACATAATTGCCAAGAAAATAAAAAAGACCGAGAATTGCGCCAATTTTTAATAATGCTTTAAATTCTACTTCAATAAATGGGATCTCAATTGCATTTTTTTTAAAATAACATATGCATGTTTCCAGTATTGTTTGATTCAGGTTGATAGTGGGGAAGTCATGTCTCATCGAAAGTAACAAATCTTTCCATAAATATATCAGGATTAGTTTCATAATTGAGTCGTTTGTTGGTTGTCACTTGTCGTAAGTCGTTTGACATTACTTTCTACAATAGTCGCAAGAATCGTAAGGTGTAGCGAACTGTTCTTTTAAGTCAGGTTATGAATTTTATACTTCTTCCAATTTATTTTAATTTAATTGAAATATGGAGTCAAATAATAAAACTACGACGGCTAATGCAAAAGTGAAGACAAAATCATACAAGACTATTGTTGGTAAAACTGTATATTACGTTGATGTCAGGCCAAATTTCTTTTTTAAGGTCCCTAGAATCCAATTATAACATTTTTACGATGACGTTCGTGTGTGTGTATGTGTGTATATGTGTGTATATGTGTGTGTATGTGTGTGTGTGAGTGTGTGTGTGTGTGTGTGTGTGTGTGTGGATGTATGTATGAATGTTGGAACCACGGTTTCTCAAATAGTATAAGATTTTAAAAATATTTAACTGCAGTTTCCTTAATCTGATATTCCTGGGAAGAGCTGATTAGACTATGGTAACAATTGGACAATCAGAAGAAATAGTTTCTTTACAAAAATCTTCTAAATATTATTTTTTGAACATTTCTGTTATTACTGTTAAATAAATGGGTATAAATTAAGGGAGATCTTTGGGAGATAAAATAACTTCACTTCAAATAGAAAAACGTTTATTTTAATATCATATTTCTGAATTCACATCTGACATAAATCTATATAACAACAATACTTTTTAATACAATACGTTTTCATAGTTACATGTCAACACAGCCTACCTAAGTAAGTAATACAAATTTATTACTAATTTCACAATTACTAATATTAGAGAATATAAAAATTTCTATCCGATACATTTAAATTTTTTATTATATCTTCTATGGAGTTAAAGATAGAGACATATAATTATATAAAATAATAAGTTGTAAATGATCTCGCAGCCCATGGAAAACAAGTGGAAAAATTAAAATGTTTGTAATTGACAGATAAATGTGAGTGTCAAAAAGTCGGAGACATTACTGAAGACTTTTTCTGGGAAGTATATTTAATATTACTAATTTTATTATTAATTAATAATTATAATTATAGATACATATATTACATAAACTCTTCAGAAATACAGCGAATCTCATCTATGAATTGGAAGAATCTCGAACATTGGAAGAATAAGAGTGAATAGATCAATTAAAAAGTATAAAAATATATAAAGAAGATGTGTTTTTGTGTGTATCAGAAATGTGAAATGTACATATATAAACTTATACAGGGTGTATCAAGATAATGGAACAGTGCATTTTATTCGTGTATGTGAAAAGATACAGAAAAAAGTGATTAAGATATTTTGTAAGGCATAGAGGGGGACACATTTTAGCATAAACTTTATTATCTTAAATCCAGTGGTACTCAAACTATAGGGCAATATTATATTTTTTTAAATGGCATTATATATATTTTATTAACTCATTAAATAGAGGATTTTGTTCTGAATTCAACGATGCAATAATATCATACCCTTACATTGCGAAAAATTTGATAAAAATTAATTCAAAGTTAATATTTCATTTCTACTTTATCTAAGTAATCTGAGCAAACATTCAATCAATAAAACAAAATAAAATTTATTTTAGTTTTATTACATGCAAGTAAGCTACGAATTTGGCAATAAATTCTACTTTTAAAATAATTTTTTTGTTTTATTGCTTGAATGTTTGCTCAGATTACTTAGATACAGTAGAAATGAAATACTAACTTTGAATTAATTTTTATAAAATTTTTCGCAATGTAAGGGTATGATATTATTACATCGTTGAATTCAGAACAAAATCCTCTATTTAATGAGTTAATAAAATATATATAATGCCATTTAAAAAAATATAATATTGCCCTATAGTTTGAGTACCACTGGATTTATGATAATAAAGTTTATGTTAAAATGTGTCCCCCTCTATCCCTTACAAAATATCCTAATCACTTTTTTCTGTATCTTTTCACATACACGAATAAACGGCACTGTTCCATTATCTTGATACACCCTGTATAACCTAATATGAAAATGGCGAGAGGTCTTGTGCTGACCACAACAGATTTTTTTAAATTTTTGTATCTGTGTATTTTGTTTTTTTTTATCATATACACTACTACTATCTTGTTCTACATAAGGTATAATTATTTCTTCTATTTTTAGCAATACAAAGAATACATAATTAATGTGAAAATAATGTAAAGTGCTTAAAACCAATTTATAAATGTTACTTTTTTGCAATCTTTTGTGCGGTACTTATATTTATAATGATGTTTTCTATTTACAATTTTTTGTGCGTAAAGGTATGGTTTCATGACCTATGCTCTTATAACAATAGAAGTATAATTTTTTTATAATTGAAATATTTCAATTATTTGATTCATCTTCCTTGAGATCCAAGGCCAAGATGAGCCTAAACGAGAATAGTTATATCGTGATGAGATGATAAGTGCCTTGAGACTTTAAGGGTGTGTATACTTGAGTAATTATATATTTTAGAATAGAAATTATCATACCAGCATTAAAGAAATGTATGAGAAATATTTAAATGTATTTGAGAAACATATAAATTTTTGATTGTCAATTGTTTGAGTGATAACGGCTTATTTCAAGGATTACTTAGAAATGTAAATAGTAAATTAAAAACGTTTTTTATGAACGTAATATATTTTTACTACACATTATAAAATAAATTACATATTAACTTAACTTTGTAAATGCCAATTTATAAAAATATGTTATGGGCAGTACAAGACCTCCCGCCAATTGAATGGAAATTTGGTACCAGCGCGTTTAGATATACTGGTACGTAATATACAGGTTGTCCGTCTATAAATTAGCCAGCAATTATCTCGCTTATTATTACATTCAGCTGTTTTAACTATATAACTTACAGTATTTAAAATCCTCTATATAATAGCAGAAGTAGGTCAACATTGTTACTTCCGGTTTTCGAGTAATTGATAGCAAATTTTAATTTTCATATGGAATACCCTATTTATTTATTCAAATTTAGTACATAAAATTTGCTATCTAACAGTATAATAGATATTTACACACCAAGTGAGCTAAGGTAATGTTTATTCATGAGAAGAAAGTTTAGCTCATGAGCCCGTAAGGGCGAGTGAGTTAATTTCTTCGAATGAATAAACATTCTTAGCTCACATGGTTTGTACAATATTTTATTCCATTTTGACGAAATACTAATAAAAACCATTATAATATTTAATATTGACAAAATAAAAAACTGGTCAGTTAGTAGGTTGAGCATGACAATCGTCGCTGATAGACGTCAAGTCGTATTTAAAATGCTTTATTGTCTGACATTTGTCACTTGTGCCGTGAAAAATAATGAAAATGGCTAATAATATCTAATAAATATTATGGTGAGTGTTATTTTCGTACCTGATGTTATTTTAAATCCATTATTTGTTGCAGAGGGAGTCAAAATTTTGTGAGAGTGATTTAAAAAAATTTTTAATTCACATGTGAAAAAAAGTGTTACTTATAGTTGTTGCTATGGAGTTAATAATGACAGTTTAAAACGTCCAAATTGAATAAAAACAATTATATGTCATAATATAAAAAAATAAAATGGTGAATGATTAAAATATTCTTCTTCTATATAGCGCTACAACCCTTGGTGGGTTTTGGCTTCCTCAATGACTTAAATGATTAAAATATTACATTTTTATAAATGTGGTAGGTACTTTCTTTTTAAAAAAGTGAATTTCAATGCCAACAACATTTAATAAAAATGTAATATTTTAATCATTCGCCATTGCATTTTTTAATAATATGACAAATAATTGTTTATATATAGTTGGATGGCAAATTTCATGTACTTTTTAAATTTGAATAAATATATAGAGTGTTCCACTTAAAAATTAAAAGTTGCGATTAATTACCGGAAGTAACAATGTTGACCTATAGAGGAGTTTAAATACTGTAATTTATGTTACAAATATGTCATCATCATTACCGATATCTGTGATAAGCAGATTGGCACACCCAGAAATAGGTAATATGATGTGATGATATATTTATTTATTTTATGTTATATAGTTAAAACAGGTAAATGTAATAATAAGCTAGATAATTGCTGGCTAATATATAGCCGGACATTCTGTATAAAATTTGAAATTTCGAAAATTTTAAAGATTTTGGAGAAAATTGGTGTTTTTGATTTTGAAGGCTTTAACCTGACTCTGACTATTATTATATTCAATATATTTATTTTTGAAAAATCAATATTCGACTGTGTTACGATGGCGGTAGATACAGGAAAGTAAGAATTCTTCGGACTTGCAGCCAATTAATAAAATTTATTCACGCCGACGTTTCGACTATACAATAGTCTTCTTCAGGGCTAGAATGGTCTAGTCGAAAAACGGAAACCACATGTGGATAACAGAACATACAACACGGACAATTAAAAAAATAAATAAATAAATATGAATAAATAAATAAATAGTTAAAACCAACATATGACAGAGAGAAAATCGTCAAAAAATGAAAAACTTGTCTTGGATGAGTACAATACATATGGAACTACAAATAACTATAGTAACGTGTAAAAATTTATGAAATTTTATTAATTGACTGCAAGTCCGAAGAATTCTTACTTTCCTGTATCTACCTCCATATTAATTTTTACCTCCCTCTACCCCTGCAAGGGAGGTATAGGGATCGTGCTAAAAATTGCATGTCGAGATGTTCAAATTTCAAATGTATGAAGACAGATAAATGTAACTATCAAAAAACCTATCATTTCATATTAATAATGCTAACGTTTTAAAAAGAAAATACTAATAGCAAATAAAACAATAGTTATAGTTATATTTTTACTTTATTATACAATTGCGCCAGTTACGGCATCATCAGAAGTACTGGCGGGTAAATATAGTGCTGGCCTCAACAGATTTTTTATTAGGCATCTTGTTAAAGACATAAGAGTCATGGAACTCAAAGGGTTAAAACCTATGTTCATGTTTTTAATGAACAGCTTGTAGTGTACATATAAAAACTTCATTTAAATATTCTATTACCTAAGTGAAAATTACTCCTGCATTTATATTCAGCAAACATAATCACAAATCATTAATAAAACTTGCAATATCAGTTTCAATCTCACATTTCTGATAATAAATAATATAATTATCATAATATTCGGAAGTATTTTCATGACGTCGGTATGTTAGGTCGCGACCCTAATTAGCATGTTGTTTCCTGCTTACTTTCTTGCTGCGATAACTTTTGTTTTGGTATGCATTTGTCTTTATCTTGGTTGTAAATTAAAACAAATGATACATGATGATCGATTGTAAATTTAATCATGTTATTATAAAATTTTATGGCTATACAGACATGATTATTTTATAGTATAGTTGTAGTGAAATGTTTAGTATATTTAGTAACATTTCTTTAAGTAGGTAACAGCTTTATGATAGGTTTACTTAATGCATGGAGTACATAATTCTTTATTTTTATTTTATTTTATAACTGGTTACACCTCTAGAATCTTACCTTTAACATGATTCTATTAATGATTAATTATTTTTCGGAAATAATAATTGTAGAATCTAGCATTTATTAGGTATATTCAATATTAGACATATAGAATTATAATTTTAATTATTATTTATTTAGAATATTTCGTATGATACTTATACGGGGTTACAATAATTAGGTTTATTTGAAGTCGTCATTAAAGGGCACAAAAATGGTCCATTATACGAGAATTTCATGCAGTTGCATTGTTGCCAACCTTATGATAATTGTAGATACAGGAAAGTAAGAATTCTTCGAACTTGCAGTCAATTAATAAAATTTATTCACGCCGACGTTTCGACTATACAATAGTCTTTTTCAGGGCTAGAATGGTCTAGTCGAAAAAAGGAAACCACATGTGGATAACAGAACATACAGCACGGACAATTAAAAAAATAAATAAATAAATATGAATAAATAAATAAATAGTTAAAACCAACATATCACAGAGAGAAAATCGTCAAAAAATGTAAAACTTGTCTTGGATGAGTACAATACATATGGAACTACAAATAACTATCTATGATAATTGCTGTACATGTAAAATATTTTGTGCAGGTGTACAATGTATAACAGTAAATTTGTACGTAAAATGATAAAAATATGTAGAAGAAGAATGAACTAAATAATTCCGAATGAATAAAACATAATTTTGAGTATTCTTTGCAATAACTTCAGTGTCTGAGGTTAGCAACATTGAATATCAGAATGCCATTTTATATTTAAATATAAACTAAGAAATAAATATTCCTTTCATTTTCACAATTTTTTGATTTCAAATAAAATTTAATATGCACCTCGGTACTATAGTTCTTTTTTATCACTCATATGGTTTATTTTCCTCGGCCCTAGCATCTCGGCAAATAAATTCCACATTAGTGATAAGAAATAAAACTTCAGTGCCTTTATACAAAAATAATTATTTTTGAAAAGAACTCAAGTATTAATTTTCTGCAACATGGCATTTCCTAGCAATTTTGGATTCTTTTTTTGGTGGTCAATGTCTACTATCTCAAATCTTTTTCATATACATACTCAATCATATAAATTTGAGTACATTGACGTAGCATTTAGTACAGAGTAATCTATGTAAGGATCATTTCTCATGCGTGAGATGAAGATCCACAATTACATTTGGCATTCATTAAAAGAATTTATACATTTAATAATCATAATAGCCTCGCGTAATACCATTCTCACACTTTAGATAAAATTATCTCTAGGTTATTACTCTCAATTTCTTTGCAAATAACTTCAAAATGGCACATGAGCAAAAACTTTCTTGTATTTAAATGAAATATTACTATTTAGAATTTAATTCATAATTTGATAATAATTTGTACAAAAAATCACTTGATTACAATAAAGAAAATTTGATTACAACAATAATTATAATGACTATACTCGCCGTCAAATGGTTATGAACTGATGTTTAACTTTTATCCCTTTCCACACCCTGTCCCTTGCCCAGAGGTGTTGCCGCTTGTAACTTGACATGACTAGGAATGAACGCAAATGTCATATAATTTATATAAAACTAATTAATTTTTTTAATACATCGTAAATGAAGAAAATATTATAACAAATAAGTAAGGTAAGACAGTAATATAATATAAAAATTGTCTCTGTGGAAAATTTATATTTTGACCAAAGTTTCCACAATCAAGCTAAGGTCGCATTTGCGTTAAAATACGATAACCGGTAAAATCTAAATAAAAGGTAAAAATAATTGATTATTAGGTGAACAGTAGATCTGCCAACACAACATGCTTCTGTCCAAAGTTTTCTTGTTATTTAATAAATTATATTTTTTTTCAGGATGTAACGCCAATTTTTTGAAAAAATTGCGTACATTGGCAATAATTGTTCTTGCCTACCCATTTATATTTTGTTTTTTCGCGATCGCCCAGAAAATGAGCTCTTTCTGATCACTATTTAGACCGGAAAGTCCTTCTTTGCTGAGCTAGCTCGGAAAGTTGTCTATAAGGGATCGGAAAGTACTTTACCGATCCCGGGACCCCGGTAAAGCTAAATGTTTCCATGGAGATCAGTTGTTTATTTATTTCTTATTTGCTCGCAGTAAAAAATAAAATAATACTTTTTTATTCTTTTTTCAGGATCGCAAAAGAAAATATTGTACCCAACATGACCTGAAAGTGTCTATACTGGGCTCACTTTTAGGTCTTGTTACGTAAATTACTATTTCCTAAACGTTTTTCATAAGAACCAATACTATTAAATTCATGATTCTCACTCATTTTCTTTTCAAAAGTCTAAATATAATGCAATTTATAGGATTGGGAATAAAAAGCGCACGCAAGTACTAACAAAAATAACAGATTATAAAATGACATTGACAGATTACAGATATTTGTACAGGTAGACACTTAAAAAAATTTGGCATCAGTGTAGAAATTTCCAGTCCATAATTATTTGACGGCAAGTATAACTAATGATCCAACCTTTCAATTCCTTTATAAATTTGTCTGCTTTTATTTCATTTCTGTTTACTCATATTTATTTGCTTAGTGTAGACTTGTCAAGATTAAATTTCTGTAATTTTTCTGTAACGTATTCCTTCATTACAATTGTATATAAATGGAAATAATGTAGTAATGTATATAATATTCATTCCTTACCGTTACACGAGGAATTTATGAAAATCACACTTCTTTAGTAAAAGTTCAAGTCGTAATTTTATTGCTCATCCTATGAAGAACAAGGTCGAGAATGACAAAAAAATAGAATGCAAATAAAGAAGATGGTATAGAAAAACCTGATCTGAAAAGAATTAACTATGATACAGGTAATAATGCAAAATCAAAGCGGATGTAAAATGCACGATTTATTTTTTGTTTATTTTTTTTTAAATATCATTTACTGGAAACTCTTTCCTGATCATTCATAAAAAATATGGTTCTAAATATAAGTTGTAACAGTGTACTAGTTCAAATGTCAACATATTTTTAAATATAATTATAGTTCAGTTATTATGAACACGAACTTAGACAAAGATATTTCTATAGTTAGCAAACGTGCTTTTCATGTAAAACTTCTTAGGCATACCTTGCACACTTTTTTCTGGGCAGTGAACAAAGTTGATCCCTTACGGTTATTCGGATAAATTTGGGGAGAGCCGACCGTTACGTCACTTTAATTAACAGCATTATAACGTGGTTACATTACAACTGCTAAATTCATTTTTCTAAAGTCTAAAAATGACATTTAAATGACAACTGGAATAAATCGCGCTCTCATCGCCCTTTTTAAAACTAGAATTGCCTATCTCGATTTAGGAATTACTTAGCTAGGTATCTGTTTTCCGATGCCCAAATCGCTAAGTATTTCCTAACGTTTAACAACTGACACTTCAAAATGAAAATTGTACAATTTTATTGAATATTTTGATAGTTATAACGAAGAAATAGAAAGATATGCACAAGATAAAAAAGAAAGAATAAATTGCTTTGAATTCTGTGATGAAAAATGGTTTTGGAAAAATGTCCTTTTCATTAGAAAACATAATTTTTATATACCTATATGAGTATATATGGTATAAAATTAATTAACAAATACGTATATATCGTTTTATTCTTTATTTTATATTTTAGGAAATTACATTGGGTATTCACATATAATTAAATTTATATTTTCTACAAAAATGCCACAGCCAAATATCATAAATATGCGCTCCGGTTATCATATTTTAAATTTTTTCTTGAAATCATAGATTCAGTTTCTGTTTTTGTATTATTTATTCTATATTTTGCCATTTATATATTTTTCTTTTTCTTCATTTTCATCTTTGTTTCATTTATATTTTCCATTTCTGTAATACAAATTTTAAAATATATTTATAGTAAAATATATTTCATTAAAAATTTAATTATTTCGTATACCTCAACGTGATATTAATAATATCTGCACATAATTTCCAATGTCAATGTTGACAAATACAATTGACAAATGTCATAAATTATAAAAATTATTCATTTATTTCCAGTGTGCGAATATAATACCACAAAAGTAACTAATAATCCGATGCCTACGTAAGTAATTCCTAACTGGGCATTGCTTTGTTTTGTGAAATCCAAAATGCATAAGTATCAGTTTAGGCAGTTCTTAAATTTAGGAAATTCCTTGCTAGGCAACGGTTTAGGAATCGGTGGTGAAATCGGCCATTAGAATGCTCACAGGATTTTGACATCATAAAAAAATATGAATGTAAGCCCAGCACACCTAAACATTGCTGTACAATCCAAATGTCAACTGTTTAATAGTTGATTACGATGATCGACTGATTGCAGAATGGAAAAATTGGAAAATAATTAGACACGCAGTCACTTATAAATTATTTGTTTTCTGGCCGACGTTTCGACTGTAACAACAGTCTTCTTCTTATTTGACTATTTCTAGCCCTGAAGAAGATTGTTGTTACAGTCGAAACGTCGGCCAGGAAATAAATAATTTATAAGTGACTGCGTGTCTGATTATTTTCCAATTTTTCAACTATTTAAGTTTTCACTTCGGACGAGCGGTCTTAAGCACACACAATTTGTGGATTTCTTATTGGCTGTGGACTGAATCTCAATAAAGGGACCGTGACCGTACTCTGGTGCCAACTTGAGTTATGACATTGTATTTGTGTAAATATACTATCTTTATTATTTACAAAAATTCTACCGGTAAATACTGCACCTACCGACTGCGTTCGAAAGCACAAGTGGTTAATAGTTATCGTGTTCGAAAATTGTACCAAATCTACCAGATCCATCTACCGGATTCATGATTTGTGGATCGAGTAATTCTGTCGGTAAATGCGGTAAATGAAGAATCTAACCTCAAAAAAGGCAGAGATACCAAGCAAAGTTGGAATCAGAAGTTAATTATGTTAATGCAGAAGACGATAAGAGATATCGTTTAATTACGTCAAATTTCAAATCTGTTTAATCTTTCAACTGCTTTTTATAGGTTATAAATATACCCTGTTTGAGGTAATAAAAATTTCTGGATTGCAGTCACAAAATTTTATTTAAATTCTCGGGTCGACCGGTTTCAAGCTCCACATGAACCTTCCTCAGGAGCTGTACAGTATTTACAAAACATTACAATTTAATAATCAGAAATAACAAAAATTATAAATTACTTACATGAGAATTAAGAAAATTTTAGATACATGGCAAAAAAATGAAAACGTAAGTGCAACATAAAGCACATGGATTTCGACAAAAGATAAAAAAATAAATAAAATAAATTATATAAAACTTTTATAAAAAACTAATACCCTGTTTATCACTTGCATTCTTAAAGTATCTATCCCGGTAGTTGTAACCTGATGAACAGCTGTTTACCGGTATATACCGGTAACAGTTCACCGGTAGAATTTTGGTAAATGTCTAATAACTTAACTTAAATAAATTTTGTTAAGTTAGGTTGTTGTTGTTCTACTAACCTCCGGTTTTATAAAGGGCAGAATAAATTTGCTTCCATAGTAAATTTATTTAAATTAACAAATTCGAATCAATTTCACTTATGACATTTATAACATTACTGTCAAAAATTCGACTGTCATTTGAAGGAATAAATTTTATTTACTTTGGAATTAAATTTATATGGCCGTTTGTATTACGTAATCGTGATTAGAGAAATATAGTACGTAGATTCAATTTCGTCTTTAATGATTCATGAATTATAATTTAATTAAAATTAATTGACTAGTTTCATGCATCTTTGATTTGATGAATATAGATTAAATTATAATGGTACAAATTAAATTATTGGAGTCTGATGAAATTTCTCCCATTGTTTTGAATTTGCGCATAATATTATGCAAATCATAATGAACGTTTTCACATCATAGTATATGATTACATAAAAAATTAGTGAATGACAGTTATATAACAGGTTGCTTGATAGATAATAAATTCTTAAGATTTTTTCTCATTTCGCACTTAATATAAAATTATTATAATACCATCTACTCTAACCTATAATTAAGAGAAGTATGAGTGGGTGGAACATGTATTTCACATTAGAAAGACATGTTTTTATTTTCTTTCTAAAAATGATGGTTAAATATTTATTTAGGATAAGAATTTTCGCTGTTTACTTAAAATTGGTGTCGTTAGTTTGTTGTAATTTGCAATTACCTATTTGATAATATTGAGTAATTTTGTTATAAATGATTAAAAGACGATAATGTTGCTTGTCATTATTGCAAATAATAATTGCATCTTTGATTATCACAAATATAGGCTCGAGTTGTTTTGACATAAGCGTCATTTTCTTGACGATAATGTTGCAAATACATGATTGAGTACCTATATTTTTACTATTTAATTGCTAATATTTGGTTACATTGTACATATTGTATAGACATATGTATACTTTGCGGAAAAGGTTATCTGGAATATTTTCTTTAATCAAAATAATAAAAATAATTTTGTAAGAAGTTCATTTTACTTTAAATATCTGAAATATTGTGTATTGAGAGCAATTTTCAGGAGGAGTTAAAGAAGAAGACGGAACATGGAGAAGAAATTCCGACCGGAAATGCAAGAAATGTGCTGTTTTCCATTTATCAGTCACTAGATTAGAGCAAAAAGAGCGAGATGGCTAGGGCATGTTGCACGGATGCCGAAATGTAGAAATACTAGGCGAGCAGTATTATGGGCTGAAGGAGGAAATAAAAGAAGAGGGAGACCGAAAAAAAAACTGATAAATGCTATAAAAAAAGATCTACGGGAATAAAACGTGACGAACTGGACAGAGACAGCTGAAGACAAAAATGGAAAAAAAGTTATGAAGAAAACAGAAGCCCAGGACCTCGAAGGCCTGTAGCGCATATATATACAGGCTGTATCAGGACTAGTGCAAAAAAAATTAATAGCATATTCCTGACATCATTTTGAGAAAAAAATGTCATATGAAGGTATGTCCGGAAACTTTTCGTTACAGAGTTACAGGCCTTTAAAAGTGTACCTCAGCAAGCACATTTTTATTAATAACTCTGATACTAGTTGCACTAAAATTTTGAAACTTGATACGAGGATACTACTTATTGAGATGCATATTTAAACTTTCTTTTGTTTCTGTATCTCAACCAGAGGCGTCTCAAATGGGGAAGTAATGAAGGTTTTTTAAGTTATTTTTTGATCTCTTAACATTTTTTCAACTTTACCTATAAAATATTACATATGCAAAAAAATTAGGTGACAATTAAGAAACAATGAAATTCACACAAATTCATTCTTTGATGTCCACGTAGATATTCTCTGGACTACGACAACCATTACTTATACAATATCTATAAATGAACACCATATTTACATATTCACCAACACTAATATTTTACACTTTTTTTAATTTGCAAAAAATACTAATATTGAATATAAGGTAATTAAACAAAAGTTATAAACAGATTTTGTGTCGCTTTTCTATTTTGTTCTATTTTCTATGGTAAATTGATTGATTTTTAATTGTTAACTAACTATTTTCGACACGTGATATTTTCTAAAAGTTAAAATATCTCAAAAACTACCGCGTTTATCAATTTTTATCAAAAGTACATTTTTGTGTATTTTTAAATTGTTTGTAATACTTTATATTTAAAAATGAAAAAATGTTAGTAGGTAAAAAAAAATAAGGATAAAAACCTTCATGACTTTCCCATATGAGACGCCTTTGGTTAAGATACAAAAACAAAAGAAAGTTTAAATATGCATCTCAATAAGTAGTATCCTCGTATCAAATTTCAAAATTTTAGTGCAACTAGTATCAGAGTTATTAATAAAAATATGTCAGATGAGGTGCACTTTTAAAGGCCTGTAACTCTGTAACGAAAAGTTTCTGGACATACCTTCATATGACATTGTTTGCTCAAAATTAGCGCAAGAATATGCTATTAATTTTTTTTGCACTAGTCCTGATACACCCTATATATATATATATATATATATATATATATATATATATATATATATATATATATACAGGGTGTCTCAGGACGAGCTTACGCTATCTATATTTTAAATACTATTTAATATAATTTAACGAAATTTGGTATCTAGGGGTTATCCAATATGCCCGTTTTAACTAAAATATTTTCAAAGCAGTAGCACTTCCGGTTTGACCGGAAATTGACCTCAACTTTCTTATTTTAAATGGAATATGCTATATTTTATTTTACCATTGAATTCAGCGGAAAATTTTACATATGAAGCAATAAAAATATTTTACTCATGATCAACTACTTCCGGCGTTATTCATCTTTTTTTGATTTTTTGTCTGAAATCCGGCACATTTTCAAAACTCTGTATATCGGGAACGAGATCGAATTTTTGTAATCTGAAAAAAGCCTTTTATCAAGGAGATTTTAAGCTACATTATCCATAGAAGAATCCTCGATTATTTATAAAAATGTGACGGGTACGTTACACCAAAATTACAGTTGACAAACTTCAAAAAAGACAATTTTTTTAAATGGAACCCCCCCTTTTTTATTACATAAATGTGTACTACGATA
Source organism: Ophonus ardosiacus (assembly GCA_943142095.1). Taxonomy (NCBI): domain Eukaryota; kingdom Metazoa; phylum Arthropoda; class Insecta; order Coleoptera; family Carabidae; genus Ophonus; species Ophonus ardosiacus. The sequence continues at coordinate 36,136,949 of OW964832.1, read as the reverse complement.
AAAAATAAGGGTACTTTATGTAACATATCCTATGTTGAAAGTTGATAGAATTTCAGTAAATTAGAAAAACATGTAATCTGGATATAATTATTTTATTAATTGACGATAGACGACGTTTTTAATGTAACCCCAAACAAAAAAATCAAGTGGAGTTAAATCGGGTGAACGAGGAGGCCACCTACGTGGTCCATTATTTGCCAGCCACCTATCTTCAAAAATTGTTTCCAAAAAAGTATTTATTCTATGGCTATTGTGGGGTGCAGCGCCATCATGCTGGTACCATATTAAATTTCTTTGATCTAACGGTAAATTATCTACGAAATCAAGTAGATGAGTTTGTAAAAACATACATTGTTTTTCATTGGCTTACTTATCCGTATTAATAAAATAATTATACCCATATTACATGTTTTTCTAATTTACTGAAATTCTATCAACTTTCAACATAGGACATGTTACATAAAGTACCCTTATTTTTTGCCGTAGTACACATTTATGTAATGAAAAAGGGGGGGTTCCATTTAAAAAAATTGTCTTTTTTGAAGTTAGTCAACTGTAATTTTGGTGCAACGTATCCGTCACATTTTTATAAATAATCGAGGATTCTTCTATGGATAATGTAGCTTAAAGTCTCCTTTATAAAAGGCTTTTTTCAGATTATAAAAATTCGATCTCGTTCCCGATATACAGAGTTTTGAAAATGTGCCGGATTTCAGACAAAAAATCAAAAAAAGATGAATAACGCCGGAAGTAGTTGATCATGAGTAAAATATTTTTATTGCTTCATATGTAAAATTTTCCGCTGAATTCAATGGTAAAATAAAATATAGCGTATTCCATTTAAAATAAGAAAGTTGAGGTCAATTTCCGGTCAAACCGGAAGTGCTACTGCTTTGAAAATATTTTAGTTAAAACGGGTATATTGGATAACCCCTAGATACTAAATTTCGTTAAATTATATTAAATAGTATTTAAAATATAGATAGCGTAAGCTCGTCCTGAGACACCCTGTATATATATATATATATATATATATATATATATATATATATATATATAATTGTGTTTTGTACGAGAATTTAAATAAGTCACGTGTAACATGACACCACAAGAAATAAATTAAGCATATCTCCATTTAACAATCCACATTCCTTAGTCTAATTCATCTTTTACCTTTCATATCTGACATTTTCCTAGCATTTACCGGCGTACTCTTCATTGTTACGTTTACTTACTGTATGCAAATGATAGTAATTATCATTCAAGTAAAAGAATCAGTCGAGATCGTCTCCAGGAGCTAAACATTTGAAAGTCTCCGCAATACGGAACTCAAACATCTGAACATCACCCAGCAATTCGATTACGTAAATGAGATCACAGCTGAAGAAGAAGATCGTGAATCAACACACACTAGATGGGAGCGTGGAATTATTTGTCAAATTTAACATGACTTTTATAGTGAATTAATAATACAGTTTTAACTATTGCGTTATTTGTGAATGGGATGTGACATTTGGCACTCAAGATGTCATTTGTTGCAAAATTGATTAAATTATAGCTGTCTGCTTAGTCTGCGCTTATGACGAATTATTTAATTTATTGAAATCTTTTACATAAGATTCCGTGGTTGCAAGATTTATGAAACAGAAATAGTTTATTATATATGAGCCCAGATTCATAATATCTACAAAATTCTTTCGAATACTGTAAATATAGACTTAAAATTAAAGAAAAATCAAATCTTCTATCAAGACCTTTTAATATTGGGACAATAAACTTCATAAAAATCCAGGGTTCAATCCAGGCCAGTGCAGACTTTTAATAGCACAAAAGTGATCCCTGTAGTGCACTCTCCACACCAGCTTTGAGTGCCCGTGAGGTGACGCCTGGTAAGCGCCCACACGGTAAAAATATATCGTCGTCATTACCGATATATGCACATGTATTGTAGATACTGGCACACCCACCCAGTAATGGGTAATATGCCGTGTTGATATATTTATTTTATTTATAAAAATCCAGTGCGTAAAAATCCAGTAAAACCTACTTTGCAATACTCTAAACTTTATTGGCCTTGTGAATACGATGCCTCCTAAAATTAAAGTTGGTATTACCAATAAAGGCGATGTAACCCAATATTAAATGGCCAAATACTTGAATAACATATTCGGTATTTTAAACTAGTCGAGAGAAATTTTTAGAAATTGCTCAACATTTGCGTAGATTTTATAATTTGTTTGTTGAAATTCGTTTGGGCTCGTATTCTTTTACCTTCTGTAACCTTTAGTAAGGATGGTATTGGTTTTGGTCAAAAAATTCAGTAGTGAGTTTTTAATGAATAAGCACGTTTTGGGGTCCCTAGAATACGATTTTAAGATGTCTGTATGTGGGTGTACGACTGTAAGTATGTGACAAAAATTTCTCCGACGATAACTTTAATTCTAAAAATTGTAAATCCTTCGTATTCCTCTTCGTTACATCCATATGAAGACCTGTTATAATTGGTCAACCGAATGTTCCCTTATTTGAAGTTCTTAACAGTTTTTCTCTAAAAAACGCAGTTAAGTATCATTTTTTTGACATTTTATGTGATTATCAATATGAGAAATATCTTATTGTCTATACGGTTTGATTATACATTTTTCCTTCATATTTAATAGATATAGAGTTAAATAATTTTAAAGAGATAAACTTTCATAAATCAGCCAGCTATACTATAATCATGGAAACAGCTGATATATTCACATAATTCTAATTGACAGATGTCAAGTGCAATTTACATGGTATATGTTTGTGTTGTAATTATATTGGATTTTAGAATATGTTCCAAGAAACTTTAGGTATGGAATTTGTAGAACATAGCATATGTTCGTGCTACTATATTACTGGATATATAGTATCTTTTCCAATGAACTTTTGGTATGGGATTTGTACAAAATATATAAATTTGACGAAAGGTAATGTGCTGGCCACATCAGATTTTTTATAAAATAAATATCAACGAATTTAAAATTTAGAAGCTATTTTAACTGTTAATTGTGTTGCAGTGTTATACAGATCAAATTACTTTGCTATATTGAATAACATTACTCGAAAAGGCAATGTTAGACAACAAATAAAGACCACATCAACATTATCAATCTTGACAGACAAGAAGATGCTGAGTTAATTTTCCATATCTGAAGATGCCAGCAAAGATAATCAATTTTGAGTGGAAACATTTACTTTTTCCTTATATGGTATCACAGGAGAGTTGCGTATATTGATTTTGATGATATTTAATTTAAAATTGGTTATAGAATATGAAATAATCTATGTAATTACCACTTGTGAAATTTAATTAACAGAATATTAGTTTGCAGTCATTTTATGACTGCTTGCTATTTTATTTTACTCTTTTGCGCGTGTTTTCATAATTTTACAATTCCTTATAATTTCAATGATTTTGATATTATTTTATCTAAAACTGCTATTAACAAAAACTTCCTGAACATAAAATTAATAATAAGAATAATAATTTGAATTATCTCCAACAATAATCGCTTTCATCTCTAGATCAAAAGTTATTATCCTACTTACTGTTAACGATGTCAAAGTTAATGCATCTTAAGTCAAGAGGCAATAATAGCCATAGCCAACTTTCCCCATACGACCTTGCCCACTGGTAGTTCGATCTAAGACAGTCATGCTATGCCGCATACCATAGACAAATGAAGACGATGATGAACAAATTTTATGTATCATGGGAGCCAGAAATACATTTTAAGAGGTTATAAAAAGGAGCCACCTGCTATACTTTTTCTACGACTGTCAGAACAATTTATTTTTAGGTACACAATGACAGCTGCCTTTTATTTTTGAATTCGCTGTATAAATTATGATTATGAGCTAACCATTCTATCTGGCATAAATTTCATTTTAACTACACGTTATTATTTAAATATTAGCACGTAGTAATAGTTAAAAATGTTAGAGAAATCACTATAATATATAAGATCCTTGAAATATCTTTTTGTAAAACAAAAATGTTAAAATACGTATTAACGTAAATTACAATTAAGTAAAAAGTAATCATTAATTTGCATAAATTAACAGATTCTATTTAAAAAAAGTATCATTCTCAATATAGCTTCGAAGTAATAAGACAATAAAAAAAAACTTTTTCACCTTTCCTAGATACGTGCACTAGACTAAATGCCAGAGAAGTTTAAATACTAAATACTTAGTTAAAAAATGAAGATTCCTTCATTCGTCCTTGCCTATTCATTACTTTAATCTTTAATGTCAACGTCTCAGAAGAATCAGATATTAAATTATGATTTGTAATGAGAAATAAATTAATGGGAAGTAATTGTGCGAGATATAAGCAAAATTGTGATTAAATTTGACTTTTATCTACTCAAAATAGTAAATAAAGTAGCACTTTAACCGCAAGGGTAGATAAAGTAACATTTTAACAGCAAGGGTAGATAAAATACTTTAATTCTTATTTATTTACGTACAAAACAATCTACATACATACTGTGATTTTAAAATTGTGTTCAATTCATAATAACATATAATTGGTATTTTTTATTCTTTTCTTTAACATCTGCTACAGAAAAAAATAGAATTTTATACACGACGATAAAATTAAATTATCGACTCGCGAAATCGCTCGTGAATTATTTTAACTTTCCTCTCGTCGATAAAATATAATTTTGTCGTCTTGTATAAAAAATAACTATATTAAATTCATTTTCATATAAATTGCTGTCAGTTATTTTGATATAAACAGAGGTTATCCTTTGATATTTTAGAGATAATTTATTTATTTATTTAGCGTTAATTGTAATTAAATTGAAAATGGTAGTTTCTCTTAAATTCAATGGGTAATATATATTAAAAAGCCTTTAGCATTTAACATGGGAAATCAGTTTTTCATTGCGGAAAACTTCCCATTTAATTTATGGCAAAAATGTTGCAAATAAATGTTGTAGAGAATTATTCAGATTTTATTTTGCATGTTTAGTAACTTGAAACATCCAATTTGAAATTTTATAAATTTCTAGTGATAGCCATGGAATTTAAACTAAATTACAAAGAAATGCATATAGTTCTAATTGTCAGAATTTCGATTTTACAAGTTACAAAATAAAAATAAATCAAATGTGTGCAGTGATTTAGTTGTAGATTATAAAGACAAAATATTTGCAGAGCCTTATATACAGATTATAATTATCTGTAATTTTTATTTGAGAATCGAATTTCTGATAATTCAAACAATATGCATTTGAGGATGTGGAGGACCCCAATGATTTATAACAACCTCTCTTTTAATATTAATATAAAATTTTAAATCGATGACCTATAAGAAAATAATTAAACAGTTAATGAATACATTGAATAGGTATTTGTATATTTTAAAAACTTGTTTTCGAATGAAAACACTGCAAATAACCAAAAGAAAAATCCATTAAAATAAATTACATAATTTTGTAGTTCAAGGTAAACATTCCAAAAATTTTCTCAACAAATTTCATAATTGTAAGTTTACTAATTAATTTTCGACTTGCTACTAATTAATGAGCACTTTTATTTGAAGATGCGTCCAACTGCTCGTTTAGATAAATACCGCAACTTCTTTATCGGCATTGATGTCTACTTATATGGAACTTTCACTAACGCTGGTAAAGAGTGTTGTCATTTGTTTTAACTTAGAGATATAAAGATGTGAATCATTAAGTAAGAATGAGACAATAAGAAATTAAGCAATAATCAGATTTATTTATAAGTTGAAATTCTAACCTAAAAAATCTTTGGGTCAGTTGACGGGTGATAATTGTTCGATCAACATTTAGAGGGTCATCTTCTGGTCTACATTTATCTACTGAGACTCTTTAATTTTGGGACAATATAAAACAACTTCGTAAAAATCCAGTGGGTACGTAAAACCTACTTTGTAGGACAAATGGGACAATACTCTAACTGAAGAATGTGCAGGCCTTGTGGATACAGTGCCTAATAAAATAAAATTATTATCAATAAAGGCGAAGTAACCCAATATTAAATGGCGGAATACTTGAATAACTTATTTAGTTTTTGTGTATTTAAAATCTATATTTCAAATCAGGGATCGGAAACTACAAAAAATGAGTTCGGATTCCGAAATGAACAGAAAATTGGATTCAGGTTCGTTTCGGGTTCAGAAATAAAAAAATTATATCATCTGACATAAAAAAAATGTTCTTAGGTATAGTAAATAAAAAGCGGTCTGCTCAATAATAACAAAATAATATTTACTCTATTAAATAATAAAAATTAAAAACAGAAACAAGTATTAACATGATAAATACTCGCACCAATAAATTTACTTTATAAAAATATCTGATAACACTTCTTCAGCTCAGAAAATACCCGTTCTACTAACTTGTGTAGATGGAACTTACACAATTTTCATAGAGTGTAACAATTTTTTTTTCCTCCCAAAAATTTAATATATTTGTAGTTTTTGGAAAATCTTAGAAAGTCTTCATAAATTTTTAAAAACTACTTTTTAATTTTGGTTGGGCTTTTTCTAATCTTCCTCATCTTCAAATAATGAAATAAAATATTAAAAATGTAGGTGTGTGACACAGTAGTATTGAAAAACGATGGTTCATTGAACCCGAAAATAATGGGTTCTGAAGCGGTTCGGGTTCTGGTTCAGGTTCACAAAAATGTAGGGTCGGAACGGTTTTCGGTTCTGGTTCGGTTCGGCTTCCGGTCCCTGTTTCAAACTAGCTAAAAGAAATTTGTTGAAATTTCTCACCATTTGCGTAGCTTTTATAATTTGTTGAAAATGTTAACCGACCGAACTACTACCGAGTCTGAGCTCGTACATGTACGGTGCCTATGATGCTATTCTGTAACTTTGCTCTATAACACTGTAACTCTATACGCTCTGTAAGCTGTAGAGCTCTATAAGATCACACCTTATAGAATAGTAAAATTACCTATTCTGTCTACCATATTTTTGGCAAGACGTTAAGGAATCATGTATAACTCTAATATTTAATTATATTATTGAATTAATGTTTATTGACATATACATTTTGATTATTGTAGTTGTAATTCTTGTTGATGTTGTGATATAAATAAATAAAATAAATATACCATCACGGCGTATTGCTGGGTGGGCCAAACTGCTTTATATGCAGATATCGGTAATGATGATGACATATTCGTACCTTGCGGTCGTTTAAGATTCGATATAATTTTGGCTTCGGTCGGGATCGAACCCGGTTCTCCAGATTCGCGACCCGACACTCAGGCGCTACGAGACCCCAGTTATTATTTGTTATTAAGACATCATTTAATTCGTATTTTAAATATTTTATTAAGCTACGAACACCAATGTTGATTCCTCCCCTTGTCTTGACCTTTCTAATATGATATATTTTGTGACAAATATAGCTTACCTACGTAAAATGATTCAATTTTATATCATAGAAAATGTTTTAAAATCGCTTTAACTAATTTTTTATATATATCTAACACGAAACGAAAAAGGATTCCAAACACAAGTGAATAACAGTATGAATTTTTTTTTAAATGAAATGGAAACTGACTATGTTTTTCGGAGTGGTGCAACAAATTCTTTCATTTTCCATTTCAATATTTCGTAATATTTGATAATATTTTTTTTAATATAAATATTTTTGACGTTTCACTATGCTCTATAAATACTTTACAGATTTTGGCGCTGTAAGATTTATAGAAAGTTCTATAAGACTATAGCCCTTATAGTACTGTAACCTAGTTACAGAATAGCACCATAAATCTTATTTCCCTAGCAATACGGTAGAATGAATTAGTTTTTTTAACTATTGTCGTTTCCAAAGCAATATAAAGAATAATACCATATATCAAGATAACTCTAATATATCATTGTTGTCCTAATAATATATGCATATTTCTCTAAAAGATTATCAGATATCAGGTATCTAACAATAAAATACTTTCTTTGTATGATGACACAAATCAAACATGATAGGCTCGCCTCTAACAGCTATTAAAATCTCAGAACTAATGTTGGACGTCTTTGTTAATTGATCATTGCTTAAGGTCTGAATATTTTGTAATAAACATATTAAGAAGCTGAGAACATGATACGTCGTTTACTGGACGATGTTAAAGTACGTGTACATAAAATATCTGCAATCATCCAAGACTGTCATAACCGGATATATGAAAATTGCATAAGATTTTTTGCTAGATGATTTATTGTTGTTGTAATTCATAATTCGGTTTATGATGTAATGAATATGGATTATTTGGTGGAAAATTTATTTCAAAGTCAAATTTTTGCGTTGTTAAGAAAATAATTATAAATTTCTATGTAAATTTGTTGCGGTTATTAAATAATGCTTATAATAACTAGCTAATAGCGTACATATTAATTGTTTAACACTTAAGAAGATACAGTTTATCTACTGAAACCTCATTCCTAATTCAATACTTTAGTGACAGAGAAGAATTTTTTAACTGCTACCTATCACTGTGTATGAAAGGTGTAGGGATTTTTATTTTTATTGGTCCGCACTATTTTTTTGTAATATTTATTTCATTTCATTACAGTTTACTATAATATTTATTGGTTTCAGTACCTAATTACCGCATAGGCTGACGTTCGCAGCTTATGGCTCATGAGGATCTAAACCAGTACCTCATTGTGGTTTGAATAAGACTCTCTTGAATAAAAAAATGTATACCGTGAGTATTTTTAACGTAAAACATTGGGTTTATCATATCCATGGTTACGACTTGACATTTGATTGATAGTAATGTATTTGCCCGTTCCATTTAAAATGAAACATAGGGAACGAATTTGACATTTGATAAGACGTCAATTGAGGTTAATTTTGTTTAAATAATTATACCTGTATTCTAAATTAAAATTAGTTGTAGAAAAAATATAGTGTGCACCTTGTGCCCGAGTGGTTTTCTGACTATAATTCTGTCAAATTAACTCCCCATCCCCATATGTCATTTTAAATGAGACAGACAAATACATTGCTGTCAATCAAATGTCATATTATAACTTATAGGAAAATTCAACGGTTATCTGTCAGATTGACAAGATGTCATTAGAGGTTAATTTTGTTTAAATAATTATACCTTTTTTCTAAAAATTAAATTTAGATGTAGAAAACATACTGTGTGCACCTTGTGCCCAAAGTATGTTTAATGCCCTCAAGTGATTTTCTGACACCGCTAAATTTCTTACAATATTTAAATATAATACTTCTGTCAGATTCGTTCCCTATGTTTCATTTTAAATGGAACGCACAAGTACATTGTTGTCAATCAAATATCATGTCGGAACCATGGATATGACAAACCTAATGTTTCACGTTAAAAAATACTCACGGTATAAAATAAAAAATCTGACGTGGCCAGCCATTCTTAAAATGTAAGTACCTACAATTTTTTCTCTCTGCTGACGAAATATTGCCTGAACAAATATTTTATATAAATATGTAATTCATAAAATACTTCATTAATATTAAAAAAATTCTGATGTGGCCAGCACATTACCTTGCGTCAATTCTATGTTGTACAAATCCCATACTAAAAGTTCCTTGGAAAGATTCTATATATCCGGTAAAATTGTAACACGAACATATACTATTTTCTACAAATTTCATACCAAAAGTTCCTTGAAAAAGATTCTATAAATCCAATAAAAACTCTTACCATAATTCTAAAAATTATAATTCTTTCGTATTCCTCGTCTTTACATCCATATGAAGGGCTGATTAGATTTTGGTTATAATTGGTCAATCGTAAGTTCTTTTATTTGAAGTTATTAACAACTGAAATATACATAGTGTATGTTCGGGTTATAATTTATATAATATTTCCAAGGAACTTTCGGTATGGAATTTGTAGAAAATAGTATGTGTTTTTGTTTTAATTTTACTGAATATATAGAATCGTTTCCAAGGACCTATGGTATGGGATTTGTACAAAATATATAGAAATGACGGAAGGTAATGTGCTGGTCACATCAGATTTTTTATTATTTATAATTACCTATATGACTACTAATATATGTTTTATGAACGTAAGACTGTTATTAGCTTTTAATATCTAGTTAAGTACCACTCGTCTTGAAAAAATGATTGACATGTCAATTACTAGAAAGTGCTACCTACTTGTAACCTACCTTATAATAAGTAGATTGCTTAGTCAAGAGTTTTATAATAACTAGTTATTATTTTTTTGTAGAGCTATTACACTGTAAGAAATTCTTTGTTAAATGTACATTGGTTTAAATAGGGTTGGGCAGAAAGGACGGACGTTTTTTAACATCCCGAAATAAATGAAAATGTTCATGAACTATGATTTTCTCAGAATTAAGTTACTGTTTTTACCTCCCGCTACCCTTGGTAAGGGAGGTATAGGGATCGTGCTAAAAATCACATATCGAGATTTTAGTAAATGACCACGTTTTAAGGTCCCTAGAATCCAATTTTAACATTTCCACGATGATGTCTGATGTGTGTGTGTGTGTGTGTGTACATGTGTATGTGTATGGATTTTGTCTACGCTCTAACTCAAGTACAATAAATTAGAAAATTCTGAAACCTTGTATTTCAACCCTATTCTAATATGGAAAGAAACCATTAGATTTTCCTGTAAATCGGATAACTGGAAATGTTACTTTACTTGAAGGTCATAATGGTGTTTCTTCAAAAATTACCATTAAAAGTTTTTTTCGTATTTTGTTGAATTAGATATATATTAATATTTTTTCTATGTATTTTACAGATAAATTTAAAAAATAATCTTTTTTATAAATCCCATAGCCTATCTGCAAAAGATAAATACAATTCCTTTGTTACACAATTCATATTTCAAATGTAACTGACAGATAAATGTCACTGTCAAAAAGCTATTCATTTCAAATTAATAATGGCGATATTTTAAAAAGAAAATAATAAATAAAGTATTAGTTATATGCAAACGAAATTAATATAGTTAGTTTCTTGTTGATTTATATGATTTATCAATAATGCCATAGAAAACTATCGAAAAGGGTTAGAATTGTCTTGTTTACATGTGCGTTTCTTGATTCAGAAAAAGATATAATATTCTTCACGTAATAAAAAATGAAATTCGTTTCGCAAAAAAAGTGTATGATTCTTGACAACATACGTGAATGAAATAGTCTCCTTTTAGTCTTTTTGCTACACAAGTTATAGAATCTGTGGTGGTAGCATGCACTTTAGAATTCTATCAAAAGATGCATTTTTTTTCGCTTTTCGCATCGAAGCGAAAGTGTCAAAGTAACGTCATTATTTTGCCACAGTTCTATTCAAAGCCAATTTATATATAATTTATACATTTATTATATACAACTGTCATAATATTTTTTATTTTAATAGTTTAAAATCCAAAAATATCCGAATCAAAAAGCGAATATAGAATTCTAAAGTGCGTGCTACCAAGATTCGTAAAAGTAAAATCGTATTCGCCTGCTTTCTATGATAGAATTCTAAAGTGCGTGCTACCACTACTGTTCATAAATGAACACTTGTTATTGAGCAACGACATTTTTACGTAGAATACTATGGTTTCCTAATAGATGTCAGCATAGATTATAGAACGAATTGTACTACCTATAAACGTAAAAATATTGCGCACTGCTATTTTTACGTGAAGAATACTACAGGTACTAGTAAAACCCAAAAATATGTCGAAAAATAATTTATTTACATTTATTTTACAAAAATACAAAATTCCATCACCCTAATGGTTCAAATGGGCACCTTCTGGTTGGTACCCATTCTCATCAGCCACAAAGTTGATAGTGTATTCCTTTCCATCTAGATCTCTCCAGGTGAAGGAGCCTCTGACGACAAGTGCTTCATTTTCGCTACCAGCGTTCTTGAGTTCGCCGGTTTCTTGGCGGGAAGTTCCGTCGGAGGTCTCGAAGGCGAACTTGTAGCCATCGACACCAATGTTGTCGCTTTCGTAGCGGAGGATTTCGGCCTGGTGGCCAGGAGGGCCCTGGGGTGCGGGGGCGCTAAAGGCGATGGTCGCTAAGGCGGCGAGGACGATGAACTAGAAGGAGACATTGTTAATAAAAGAGGTTTATTCTAAAAGTCGTCTTATCAAGTTATAAGTATCAAAGTTTAAGTAGATGGAGCTGTATGGTTTAAAATAAAATTCAGTATTCTAAAACTGCGTAAGTAGCATGTAAATTGAGCTTGCCTTATCCATTAGATGTGCCATAAGGACCCAACAAAACTTTTCCAAACCACCTGATCATCATACAAGTACAAGTTTAAATATTTATAATCTTCAAAACTTATTCAATCCTTGAATTATTTTTCATATTTTGTTTTATGCGGTGTTTTTCTTTGATTCATTAGTACCATATAGCAAAGCCCTAATGGTACAGGTTTCATATAGGGGTTGGGCAGAAAGGATGGACTTTTTTTAAAATGTCTCAAAATTGATACTTTTTTGCTTAAGAAAAAAATTCTTGACAGATTTGAGTTCGTAATGACATAGCATTGGACAAAATCAAGTGAGGAAAACCACGTACTGCATGTGGTGTCCATTATAAATAATGCATTTCTAGAGGCGGTCTACGAACACTCTTTCCAACATCGCTCTGTTAATTGGGGCGACTTATACACGCGATTATCTTCTTTCAGTTCTTTCAATGTGCGGGATTTGTTTTCATATATACGTAACACATTGGAAGAACTGAAAGAAGCTATTCGCATAGAAGTCGCCCAAATTGACAGAGCGATATTGGAGAGAGTGTTTGCAAACTTCGTAAAACCTCCAAAAATGTATTATTGATAACTGATACCACATGCAACATGTTATTTTCGACACTTGATTTTGTCAAATGTTATGTTATTAGAAACTCAAATCTGTCAGCAAATTTTTTCTCGGGCAAAAAGTATCAATTTTGTGACGTTTTAATAAACTTGCCTTATTTAATTGCCCATTCCAAAACTTGTCTAGTCCAAATTATATTTTTCTTATTTGAATAAACTGAACAATTCAGATTTGAAAGACCCTATATAAATTGAATTTAAATTAATTTTCTATCGTAACAACTGAAAATAATAAACATTTTTTTTTCTAATTTACTCAAATTATGGTTAAGTAGACAATACATAAAGAATTCAACTATCATATGTGATTTGTTTATGATTAAGCATTTTTTGTTTTTGTTTTTTTAAAACCTCTCAACAGGATTAAATCCCAATTACTGAGTAGGTTCACGTACACAAACATCCATGCCTTAGTGGGATTCGAACCCAGAACCCCGAGCACGCTCATGACTAAGAGGCGTTGCTCTAACCATTGAGCCACCAGAGCCGACAAATTGAATTAACAAACTGAGGATCTCGGGTTAAAACTCCAAATAAGGCTCTAACTTTACCTTGCTTCTAATAGTAAATTGAAGAATAAATAGCTATTAATCTTAGTTTTGATTAATTGCCTTTTTTAAATTTGGGATATTTGTAATTGGAGTGTTTCAAAATGTAAAAAAATCTAATATGCAATCAAGCATTTTTAGGTATTTTCTGGGTATTTTTTGACAGTTTGTGTGTTGTGAACTTTGTCTGAATAGATTATATCAAACAGTGTGCTTATAGATCGTCTCAACGACGTGTTAACAAGAACACCGAAATAAAAAAAAATAGGCATTAAAAAGTAAATATTATTGCCAGCATATAAATTTTAAAAACCACTCAGTGAGTTTTACATCGGTAAAACTCTTTACACTGTTTAATAAACAAATATATCAACATTGCTACTGCAATGTTGACTTTGTCTGGTCAATATGGCTGTACAAATATGAAAAGAGATTTTTTTGTAATACCGGAAGATGTTTAACAAGTTTTTCTTTCAATAAAAAGTGTTTTTCTTGTAATCAAAACAACTTATAACATAATTAAATCTTAATAACTGCGGAAAATAATAATCATCTGGAATCATATGGAAATAATTATTTTGCCATATTTGTAGTATATGAAACAATAACGAAACATATTTTAATTTAAAACGTTGACTTTAAGACGTATCTAGGACGAATTATTATAACGAAGGGTTCGTATAGTCTAGAAGACTAATTACGGACGTTTAAATTTGATAAAAAGACATTAAAATGAACAGAAATTAATAAACAATTTTTCCAAGATTTGTATAATAATTTGGAATAACAATGACAATCAATAATATAATAATTAAAATAAATAGAACTTCAGTCTTGAAAAAGATTCTTTTTTTTTGTTGTGGTAAAGCATATATTAGCCAAACAAAAAGATATCTCAAAACTAGAATTTCTTAACACAAAAGAAGTATAAATAAACACTTAACAAATGGAAAATGTTCTTTGGCCAAGCATTGCATAGAATTTGATCATAGTTTTGATTTTGATTGGGTCAAAATTTTAGAAAGGAAAAGTAAGTTATCAAAAAGACTTTTTGGATATGGTCCATATACAAAATAATAGTAATAATGTAAATTTCAGAACTGATATTCAAAATTTTAGTAGTATTTATAACAGAATTTGCAAATTACATAAATAAAGTCTATTTAGCTATATTTTTTATATTAAAAAAATGTCATATTCAAATATTTTAAAAATTATTATACTTCCTTTTCCTTTTCGACCATTTTTCCGTTACCTGTTTTAATTTTTGTAATATTTTAAGTCTCATTTTCTTATTTTATTATTGTATTTCATATGTTTATTATATTTGTTTTGATGAAGGAATAAGAGATTTCCGAATGATCGACAAAAAAATAAATTAATCTTTTTCATGACTGAAGACCTTTTATTTTAATTATTAAACTATTTCTATAGTCGTTTATATAAATCTTATTATAATCAATAATCACTACGATCACGTTCGAGTATCCACTTATAATGTACACTGGTGACGTAATATAATGTCACAAAGATACTCACGGTTTTCATGTTGTTGAAGCACTTGACTACGTCTTGAACGAATATGCTCATCCTCTTGGTTGCATCTGCTTTTATAGCCGCGATTCGAGAGGGCATGTGTGAACTTCCACTTTTTACCACCCCTCCAAAACAACAACTACTTGTTTCAATCAGACTTTTTTTGTAGCCGTAAGGCAATTGTCACTAGATAATTAACCAATGATGACTAGATTATTAAAAATTTCAACTTGATTGTTAGTGTGTGATGTGGATATATATGGACTATAACGTAATGTGATTCTGTGACTTGGGTCATTTGTATGTCAAGTAAAGCCGCTTTTGCACGTTCGACACATGTTTACTTAATTTTATTGGACTTCTATAATTTTATAATTGCTTAATAATCGTGACCAATTAGAGAATTTTCACCTTTTTGTGTTATTTTTAAAGCGTGACATTTACGCCACAATTTTACACACAAACAGCATATATCTACCTACATATTAAACTATATTATAAACTCTTCTAAATTATAGTTTTAATATCAATATGTCAACTATGTTATCTTTGTAAGTCAAAATTCTATTTAGAAATTATTATCATTTTTTTCACATCTCTTTCTGTTTAGTTTGGATGTCAGCCGCTTAGACATTTAGTGTATTGATAATTAAGTCTGTAAGTTATTGCCAGCCGACGTGTACGGTTCATATTTAGCAATAAAATAATAACCATTTACCATATACCCATCAGATATGCTTTCCTGAAGATTATAACAGTTTGTTTTTTATTATTATAGTTTAGAAATTTATACTGGAAAGACATATAGTCTGTGTTGGTCTCACATGTCTAAGCGATATGTAGAGTTTTATTTCTGTGCAACGCGAGTATTTTGGCCTGGGGATGCATCGGTATCTTTAGGATTAAGTTATGTTTAGTTTTGTTTAGTGTAGTCGTTAATGATAAATTGTAAATATATATATGTAAATAAAAAATTACCATAAAAAATATTAAGTGTGTCCGTGACGCTTAATAAGCATTCAAAATGATGGATTTTTTGCAACAGGAAAAATAGTTAAAAGTGACGCTCTGATTTTTCTAAAAAAACTATAACATAACCTAACTTAACGTACAATTCTATAATATCTATTAGTTTATCAGCCTCGTCCAGTTGACCGTG
The DNA here is from genome assembly GCA_943142095.1 of Ophonus ardosiacus. Lineage (NCBI taxonomy): Eukaryota > Metazoa > Arthropoda > Insecta > Coleoptera > Carabidae > Ophonus > Ophonus ardosiacus. The sequence continues at coordinate 36,120,825 of OW964832.1, read as the reverse complement.
TTCGATGTTTCCAATATCGCAAAAGTAAATAAATGAATAGTAAACTTATAATACTAATGAGAAGTTATTTAAAAATAATATTCTTTCAACTGTTTCTTATTTGGTGACGATTACTTAGCTATAAATATTACAAAATCCGTCTTTTTCATAAAACATCCGGTCATTTTATAAAACGCGACCACATTGTCAAATCTTCATTGACTTAGCCTTATTTTACAATTTAACTAGACGTTTTCTAAAAAGGATAGGCGCTTTTTTAAACGACGAACAGCTTCAGACAGTGTTTCACAATGAATTCAGTTATTGTTCTTAGGACCGTTTTCATAATTAAGCTCACTTTAAGACTTTAATTTAAATAACTTTAAGACTTTTAAAAGGATCGTTATAATTTTTATCCGATAAAAACAGTCGACATTGAAAGAAAAATAGAAATTTTATTTGTCAAGTTTGATTCTATTTGTCAAAAATTATAACGAACCGTTTTGAAACTTTACGAGTGTTTATGAATATGGGCATTTATCTTTATTTTAAACTAATGCTACAATGCTAGCTAAAGAGCTAAAGTTATATTATGAAAACGAAAACAACTTTGATTTTAATTTAAAGTGAAGATTTATTATGAAAACGGCACTAATTCTCAGATTGCTATAGTTTTTTTTTAATTTATAAAGCCCTCGTTCTTTGAAACATGTAATTTATTAGTTGATTCACCTTAGAGATACATGTTCACTAAAAATGCAACAGTTTTATTTTTCTAATTTAGGTATAGATTTTCCTTTAAATCAGTATGTAGTTATTTTTATACGATAAAATTTTATTCTATTGACGAGCGGAATGTGTTAATTATTTTTTACCCCCACCGTATGATGCTATAATCGCACGCTAAACAGTTTGGCTTTGAATATGATAGTCACATCCACTTTAGGGTGAATATGAAAAACAACTGAATTAATTTCATTGCTATGAAATCAGTAGATTTTATATTGCACTGAATTTTAAATGAAAAAGAATTAACGTAATTAAACCTATTCAAATTATACTGTATCTCAAAATATTATTTAATTACAAAAATACCTAAATATATGTTATTGTATTTTTTTTTTTTTTTTGATATTGGTCGTAGAAAAAGTATACTATACAACTCGAGTGGAGTGCTCATATCCCATTCGGATGATTCATACTCAAGGGATATGAGCATCATATCCAGTCTTGTATTGTACAATAAACTATTTCGCGAGTTGATAATTAAATTTTATCGTCGCCTATAAAATTCTGTTTTTTCTACAGCAGATTTAATTGGAAATAAATTGTGATAAGAATAGATATTTCTGGTAACGTTAATTGCACAATTGAAATTGTTATTACCACAACCGATACAATTTATAATCGTATTGTATTTAATTTTATTTAAATAATAATTAAAGTATTATATCGATTATTTTGAGAAAACAAAAGCATACTTTAAACTCTGCGATAGAAACAAATAATTTATTCAAATCAATATATTATGTTAAAAGAAAATGTTTGTTTAAATAATTTATAAGATATAGAAAGCTGAGGTGATAACTAATGAACAAACATTTTTTTTACTAATGACACCTATTAAAATTATTTCACAATTTAAAACCTGATGATGAAATTTTATCTTGTAGGCTTTGTCATAGTTCTTATCTCTGTCTTGTATCAGTTAAGCTCATCTTTATTAAACGCAGGCATTAATATTATGCCTCCTCTTTATGTTATGTGACAAGCAGAAGTGATATTAGCCGTATTAAATACCATTAGCAATGGAAATGTGTAGTAAATGTCAAATACAATAAACGTATATGCTACACGGATCTTTAAATGTTATTTAAGTTAGCGTTGGGGGTCCTTGTTCTTTCTTCTAATATTTTAAGGTTATCACTAAGAGAATACTCGTCTAGTAGCTTTCGTCACAGCCTCTCATAGACGTAGGAGGGGAAATTTTAGGCAGGTAGAACATAAAAAAAGTTGATGTTACGAGGAATAGAGATATTATAAAATTACTATATTAGGTACTGTCAAAATTTCAAAAGTTTGACTGTCATTTGAAAAAATATTTTTTTTTATGACTGAATAAGTCAGTTTCTGTTTCTATGGTATCAAAATTGAAAACAGTTCACTATTTTGCCTCTAGAGAAAAATGTGGACATTATTCCCCTAGAGGATTTGCATTATTTTGACAAGTAATGCAATTTAATGGTGGAGACAAGATTATTATTTCCCGTGGCTGCGTGACTGAGTGTCTGGTCGCGAACCTGTAGTGGTAGCACGCACTTTAGAATTCTATCAAATGAGGCATTTGTTTTCGCATTTCGCCACGAAGCGAAAATTTGGTAGCATGCGTGTCTCAAAATATTCGCCTGCAAGCGTACGACTTGAGGCGAAAGTGTCAAAGTAACGTCATTATTTTGCCACAGTTCTATTCAAAGGCATTTTATATATAATTTATACATTTATTATATACAACTGTCATAATATTTATTATTTTAATAGTATAAAATCCAATAATTTCCGAATCAAAAAGTTAATATAGAATTCTAAAGTGCGTGCTACCAAGATTCATAAAAATAAAATCGTATTCGCCTGCTTTCTATGATAGAATTCTAAAGTGCGTGCTACCACTACTGGGGGAACCGGATTCGATCCCGACTGACGCCAAATATTTCCAATTTTAAATGGCACAAAAGTGACCCCTGTGGTGCACTCTCCACGCCAGCTATGAGTGACCGTGAGGTGACGCCTGGTAAGCGCCCACACGGTAAAATATATCGTCATCATTACCGATGTCTACATGTGTTGTAGATACTGGCACACCCAGAAATGGGTAATATGCCGTGATGATATATTTATTTATTTTATTTAGACAAGATTATTCATTAAATTATAAACCAATAAAAATGAGTGATTTTCTTAGTTAGCACGTATTACAGCGGTTATTATTAAGTAACCATAGTGAACGAATATATGAACCTTGGTATATTCGAAAATACGTATCTTCGTATATTCACTTATAGGTGCGTTGGTTATTTTGTTCTATGTACTCAAAGTTGTCAGTAACATTTTGAATTTTATTTACACAGCGTATAGAGTACCATCTTTTTTTCAAACACAGTACCTACTACATAAATGAATCTGTACTTTAATTTTAAGGAAAAAATCATGCGTTTTGTGCTTTAAATAGACATCTGAAATGACACTGACAGCTACGAATGCAACGAAACAAATAATTAAACGCACCTATTGGCGATTAAAATTAACTTTTCCCGCCATTATATGTTGTGACGTCACAACACTGTACGAGCTGACAATCTGTCACTGATATAATGAATATAACGCTTTTTGAAAAAGTTTAAAAACATGAAACTTGTGTTAAAGGATGTTTTAAATAGCCTGCAATCACTAGAAAGTTTCTGTGAAGGAAATGAAATAATATATTTTAGACATTTTTTAGTTTAAACATTGTCCACCAGGTAGAGTTTGCTTAATTTGAATCGCGAAAAATAAAAATTTGGCAAGTAAACGTCCAGAAACTGCGCTGTTGTTACTGCGAGTTTATTTAAAAATACGAGCATTTCAATATAATGTAAAATAAATTTATAATATAACATAGTAATTTTTAAAAAGATAGGTTATGTGGCTTACAGTTTGACGTTTCATGCATAAGAGATTAGACTACACGCCTACGAGAAATTTACTGTTTACTTTTTAATTTCTTTTTATTTATAATATAGTCTACCTATATACAACTCGAAGATAAAAAAATCTCGACATACTCAACGAGTTTTTGGAAATACCACTTGACCGTCCCTCTCGTGGTGTTTCCAGGCAACGCGTTTCGTATTTATATGAAAACTGCTACACCTGCAACATAAACTATTTGGGATTCCTTAAAACTGAACAAAGAGAATGCCAAACTGAAATAAATTATTTCATATGTCATCGTTTCTGTCTACGCTGATGATGCACTCTCGAACTTTAAAAGATACAAGAGAAAATTTTGGTTGACATTGAACTTTCAAAAGTTCATCAGGTGTTGAAGAACATGAGGTAGGTAGATTAACTGAGTAAGGAAACTTCAAAATTATGATAATGAATTTAATATTAAACAGCATTTTTTGTAAACCTCTAGGTCAGTGTTATTTTGGTAATTACACAAAATTCTTCAGCAACGAAATTCTGATTTATAGTCAAATTAACAGCTCTGCAATTATTAATTCGATAAGGTATTTAATAGAATTAATTATAAGTTTTAAACGTAGAAATGCCAAATGCAATTATTGAAAGATTAAGATGTTTTTTATAATTTTATTAGAAGCCTAAGTTGATAAATAAAAAATTGCATGTAAATAATTGATTTTATAGAATCTATTTATAATTTCTACGCAATAGGTCAATTGTCTTACCAATGTTATTCAAGGATTAAGAAATTTCTGTCAAATACAAGTTATTAATTGTTCGAATAAATATACATTAAAAATGAATAAACTGATGATAATGTTTAATAAATAAAACAATGTTTGGGCTTAAGTTCTGTAATTTAAAATATAAAGTTTTCGTCGCCTACCCATCCAACCGGACTCACCGAGCCGTAGTTATCATTGTCTTACTGCCGATTGGATTTCAGCCATTGCTACATTTACTTATTTAAGATTAATAAGTAGCCTGCTTATAATATCCAATTTTGACAATAAATGCAAATATATTTACTTTTTTACAAATCACACATTGTCGGATGAACGGTCGATGAAATTTGTATGTATACGGATGGCGGTTCGTGTAACGTCATTATTACGAGCTAAGAGCTGTGCGCTAATTCGCTCGACCACCGTTCAAATAAAAATTTAATTTTAAACTATTCTTAACTTTGACATTCAAGAAATTACTTTTAATATATACGTTTTTTACTTGATTCAATAAGTACTCAAACAACAATAATGTTGAGAACAAGTTTTTTTTCATTAAATACTGAAGCTTATTAACTTTAAATTAAAATTTTTTTTCTAATACTTATTTATACATCTGTGATTTATCTTTTAATATCTCGATGCTGCGTTATAACATTATAACTAATGATGAAGCTGAATAAAAATGTATTTACCTACTTACTTTACAATTGAATAATAAACGCAAATGAACTATGAAAATTAAATGTAATTGTGTCAAATTTTAATGTCAAATCAAATGTCATCTTTAATTTTAGTAAAGAAAGACATTAAGGCTACCTATATGTTAGAAAAAAAAATATGTGCCATAGAAAATAAAAACCAATTTATCCATTCGTTGAAATTAGCAAATTTGTGTATTAAATTTTCCGCTTATGAATAAACAGGTATATGTTTATTAAATTGTTCTACAAATAACTATAAAATTATGCACATATAAATAAATAATATTATAATCATATTTAAGTCAAATACTAATAGGTACATTTATATTTAGTTGTGGGAAATTTCTCGACTGTGATATGGATGTTAACAAATACTCGAAATTTCAGTCAAAACAGAATTTATTCTTAGAACACTGATGTTTCGGGGCACATTTGCAACCTGCTTCAGGGCAGTAAGATCTTACAAAATATTATATATTATGTACACATAATACATTGGTTCTTAACATTTTTAGTGTTTCGATTCACTGCACTAGTGCGCACTGAGTGCAAATGTTATGTTTAATTCTGTTGCATCGCATGAGTAGGTACAATAGGAAAGCACAAGGAAAATTAAATTATTAATTATTGCACCAGCACATTACTTTATTTACAATTTAAAGAAAATTAAAGTCAACAGCAAATTTAAATTAAAACTGTTTAAAATTCTCCAAATTATAAAAACAAAATATTGGTGGAAAGGAATATATTTCTGCGACGACACAAATTATTTTTAAAAGTAGATAAAAATTATATGAATATTATTGTGGTGACATGGCAATATACTCGTAATACTCGTAAATGTACTATTTACAGGTGTGAAGGGTCGGACCGCTACTTCACAATGTGCATATATTTTAAGACAGCCTATACATACCTATATAAATATAACATGTTTTGTGCTGTTTGTTCTACCAATCATCTTACATAAAATACGTTTCTATAGTGATAACGGAACCGTTTGTTAATGGACGAGTTACAGAATCCCACATCTGTTCTGTTAATAAAATACTTTGGTCTAAATTTAGATAAATTACTACCGATTCATCTAAAAACTTTTTTTATATAATCATAATCTACAAAATAGTGTTCTATTAGCAAATATATACGGTTTGTTCTGCCAGGAGCAAATATATAATTTTATAGAATATTCTGATTCTGATTATTGCGGGTGCTTATTTTTGTTTATTAAATTTCTGCCATTAAAAATAATGTATATACAAAACGTCAAAAAAGTTTGGTGTAAGTCTGTAACATGCACCAATATGCACTTAGTACATTTGATTCAAAGTGCACTAAATTTGCACTGTGACCAGTGGCGTATTAAGGTATTTTGGAGTCAGAATCCCCCCCCCCCCCCCTTTCTTGATTAACAAATACTTGAAATTTTCCATTAAGAAACCAATAATTGTGGTCCGGATGCGGTTATTCGCTACCGAAAATCGGTCACTTTAATATGTTATTATGTATGATACGTTTATGAATGTGGCTGTGGTGAAAGAAGTATGCATGGATAGGAATGTGTAGCGAAAGATGATTGTTGCGTAACTATTATTGTGGTCCGGATGCGGTTATTCGCTACCGAAAATCGGTCACAATAATATGTTCTTGAATGAATGTTATGATGATTTTGGGCAAGGCGGAAGAAGAATGTTTTTAAAGAGTTAAGTGATACTGTGGAGCTCTTGCTTTCATCCCTTTTCTTATTATTTTCGGGTTTTTGCTAACCCACTAAGTGGGAAACGCGTGATGTTATGTATGTATGTATGTATGTATAATTGTAACAAGTAATTAAATATAAGAACTGGCATAAAAAAGTAATAACCAATCATTCGAAAATTGACAATCACACGCGGGTTAAAACTACACTTTTATTTTTAATTAAAATAATATAATGACAAAAATATAATTAAAATAACATTTTTCTTGCTTTGGCACTGCCAATAATACTCACAGTGTCGCCAAAATTAATTTCAATTAAAAGAGTTTTTTCGATGAACTACTAACCAAAGCGTTTAATTTTGCGTGGCATTGACTATAAGCACAAACTCGTACGAGTACAATGGACAAAATACATTATTTTGCATTAATATTTTTACGCTATAATGTCCAACTCATGCTTGCGCCTGCTAAATTATATTTTATAAAAAAAAAACATTTTTTTTTTCAATTCCTGGCATAATTTTGCGCCAGAAGCCTGGGCTGCTCAGGCTTCTGCGATAATACGCCACTGACTGTGACAACGAAGCCCGACACGCGTGTAATGCAGTGACGTTATTTGGACTGCTCGAGACAGTCGAGAGTAGTAGCACTTGCACATCGCTCTCAAAATCTGTTGTCGATTGAGAGCAAATTGAAGTGTATGTTCTCTTCATGCTATTTTTTCTTGTGCTTACGGAAACAAATTTAAACACTGTAGCCTAAAAGAGATAAAAATTGTGGTGATTAAAAGTCAAAAATACAAAAAATAATTGTTTATTTACAACATTTTTATAAAAATAAAATTACAAAGAAAACAGAAGAAAAAGTAGGTAGGTTTGTAGGTACATCAGTTTTATAAAAACATCAGTACCTACAGAAAAAGAGTTCCATTTCATCTCGATCGGTCCGTCATAATTTAATGGTTCAAATGAGCACCCTCTGGTTGGTAACCATTTTCATCAGCGACAAAGTTGATGGTGTATTCATGTCCTTCGGCGTCTCTCCAGGTGAAGGATCCTCTGACGACGAGAGCCTCGTTTTCGCTACCAGCGTTTTTCAATTCACCGGTTTCTTGGCGAGAGACTCCATCGGAGGTTTCGAAGGCGAACTTGTAGCCATCGACGCCGATGTTGTCGCTTTCGTATCGGAGGATCTCTGCGTTGCGGGAATCCTGTGGGGGAGCGGCCAAGGCGCAGGCCATCAGGGCGGCGAGAACGAATACCTGGGGGACATCGTCGAAGATTATTCAATAAGTATGATTTGAATTACATTGGTTTATTTCAATGTTATGCAAAATTATGTTCAGTTGTCGAAATATGACAACAATCGTTAGCAAAATATATTATTATTCAACTTAAAATAGTTAGCAAAGTAGCATGTTGAATCAGAAGTGAGCAAAGTAAATAACTTTCTTGACAAGTGAGAAAAATACACAAGCTTATAATAATCTATGTCAGGAGTCATAAATTTTGTTGGAGTTACAAATTGTACAGTAAATATCTACCATTCTACATGAAGGAACAATAATTTTTTGTAGTTAACTTTACAAAAATTCATTAACAAACATAATGTACTGTTGAGTATAATGTTTCGTTTTTTAGAAAAATTATTCTTCAAGATTGTGGAAAAAATTTGTCCAGTTGACGCAAACACTCCCGCTCGTGCGGCCAATTTCCGGACGCGTGAGAAAAAGACATACTTTGCTCACTTGTACTAAAAATGGCTATTAAGGGCTTTTTTACGTTAATAGAAGAGTGTAATCCACAAATCTCAAATCCAATTTTTTTTAAATTTCTATATAGTCTAAAAACATATCGTTATTGACCCGTTATTGTCCCGAGAAATTGTTTTTCTGTACCTCATACAGAATGTTAAAAAACAAGAATAACAAATATAAGAGTTAACACTTTGATTAAATGAGACTTTTTGTTGACCTTGCAGAGGCCATCTTGAATGTGCTTTTGTTTAATGAAAAATATTGTATAAATTTCCATTTAAAATAATGTTTAAAAAAATGTGAAACAGGTTCATTGTACTAAGACAATAAATGTTGTAGCAACTTTAATAAATTGAAAAAAAAAAGATGTTTCATATAAAGCTTTACTGGCTTTTATGGTCTATTTACTGACATAGACAAAATTTTGTTTAATCACTATCTTTTGCAGTTATTCTTTGATTCTAATTAAAAATAGTCTCTTTCTCAGAAACAATTGAAGATCAGACCCATGTTGATTAAGTCGTTTGTTATTCATTTTGGTCAGTACTATAGGTCCTCAAAATTTCTTATCTTTATTTTGTAACATCCTGTATTATAAACAAAGAATAAGTGGCAAAATTATTAACCACCGTTTTACTCTAATATTTTCCCTAAATAATTATAAATAAAGGAAAAGTCTTAATGAAATGTTGGAGCAAGCTTAAAATATTAAAATTTATATTTTCAACTTTAAAATCATTGTTAAACTATAAAAATATTAAATTTTAATTGCATATTAAATTTTATTTTAATAAATAATTTCACTATATCAAGAGTATTATTGTACGAATCAATGACTAGGTATATAATTACGTTCTTATTACTACTACAAATATTATTAAAATTCAGAGAAATAATAAGAAAATTTTAAAAACTAAACAAATAGTTAAATTTAAATCGTGTATTTATTTTGTAAATGATATCTTTTCTTTGATTAGGAATTATTACAATAATTTTAATTTTTCTTATTTTGTTGATACCTAAATAAATGAATCCTGTTTTTTGTTGATGAATTCAAATGATTACTCATTCAATTTCAATGTCACAAATAAATAAATAAAATAAGCAACTTACGGTTTTCATGGTGGCTGTTGTGTTAGACTCGAACTACAGAACAAGAATGCTAACCGATAGTCAAAATCTCGCTTTTATACTGGATCGAACGCTGGTACACCGAATATTGAAGAAGGCATGTGTGACTTGTTTTTTACTCATCTTTCCGAATGTTAGAGCATCATCTTCATTTAAATTCACGGCTATGTCAACGAGGTTTTTTCTCTTGTTTTTTCTCTATTCGTTTTTTGTTCTGGTTTATCAAAGGTATGAGAAAGAATGAAAGTGTTAGGAACTTAAAATATAGTTTCTTAATTTATGCTTTTATAAGTGTTTCTTTAAGCAAATGAAATTTATTCTTTATAAATAATAAGGCAAGTAATATTAAATAGTCCTATTTTTTAAAACATTTACTCATCTTCAGTATGTGAATATTAAGATTTCTTTTGTTTCTTAACAACTGACACAAATAAATAAATAAATAAGTAAATCTGTTGTGGCCAGCACTATACCTCGCGTCAGTACTTCTGATGAAATCGCAACTGGCGAAATTGTACAATAAAGTAAAAATAAACTTTTCTTGAGAAACTAAACCAAGAATTTTTTTTAACTTTTATTAATTTAAATACATATTTATTGATGCTGGAAACTATATTATGTTCCTTTGCATTCGTAGTACTATTATTTTATTTACTATTACAATTTTCTAGTTAAACGTTATGATTAATAATTTGAAATGACAGGTTCTTTGACAGTGACATTTATCTTTCATTTACATATTGTGTATAGACAATTAAATAATCTTCAATTCTTATAATAAAACTAATCGCTAAAAAATTACATTTAACGGAATTTTTCGAAGGAAACCTGTTTTGAGCTTCAAGGAAAGTTCCATTTCCGGTTACCTGATTTACATCAAAATCTAATGGCTTTTTTCATATTAGAAGAAGGTGGAAATACAAGAATTTTCTGAATATTATTTCAGTTAGAGCGTTGACAAAATTCATACATACACACACACACACATATATATATATATGAAGGGTACAGGAGAAGAAGGCGGTTTGTCAAAAAATGTAAATTTTGCAGGAGACAGTTTTTAAGATTTTAAGATCGTGTCATTTTTTGCATAAAGCCTCCAGCTATGCAAAACTTTGATGCAGGATTCTTCCCTGTTTTGTAAATGAGTACCTCAAATTAGAATACTTGTCTGGCATCCTATTTTGGTGGAAATTTCGGTTTTTTAATTTGACACCAAAATAAAAAGTCAAAATTTTCAATAAAATATGATGCCAGACAAGTTTTCTAATTTGTGGTACTCATTTAGAAAACAGTAAAGAATCTTGCATTAAAATTGTGCATAGCTGAAGGTACTATCCAAAAAATGACACGATCTTAAAATCTTAAAAACTGTGTCGTGCAAATTTTACATTTTTTGACAAACCGCTTTTTTACCCTGTACTCATCAACTTTCTTGATATATGAGAGTGGACAATCCACCTTTTTGCTTGGTACCGCATGGACATACCCGCCTTCTTCCTCTGTACGACAAATTTTCCATTGGTAATAACTTCTGACCTACCGTGTTTTTGACCAAAAGAAATATTCCACATAAAAGATTCGGTATTTACCTACAAGATGACATGAAAATCCTAATTTCATTTTTTTTGTGACAAACCGCTTTCTTCCCCTGTACCCTTCATATATATATATATATATACAAACATGCTATTTTAAGCATGATCCCTATACCTCCCTTACCAATGGTAGCGGGAAGTAAAAAGTGTTTGAACATTAAAATCATATAATTTATGTTAATTTAAAATAATCTTCCTCTTTTATTAAACAAGTTATTATCAAGTAACATTTAAACAGTTTCCAGACAATACAAAAAATGTGGTTTTGAACTTAAATTACAGAAGACCAAATAGTTATGTAAAAAATGTTTGACACTCTAATAAAATTTTCGTATATTAGTTATTTTTAGAAGTTATAAATCCGAAAGTAAATCTGTTGGGCTATAAAAAATTTACGTAATTTGAAATTCAAATGGCCAATTCATATTCAGAAGAACAATAATTTTTCACATATTTTGGCAATGCATCTGTGACATAAATTTAAAATTGTGAAATTAGAATGATGAATAACAGAATTAAAATAATAGCTTGAAATAACTTACTAAATAATTGTATGGTAATTTAATAATAATATATTATTTAATATGATTGTGTTGCTTTTTTATCTAGTTTTTCTCCAAATATTTGATATTAAATTTACTTATGTTGATAGAAAGCATAAAAAATTATTAAGAGTAAAATATTTAGAAGACACTTAAAAGTAACAGTTAAATACGGCATTATGTAGGAAAATTAGCTTTTATTGTAACAAACGTGAAAAGATTACCTCGGTATTTTAAAACCAAATTTAAATTTAATCGTTGGAAAATTGGAGTTAGCTCACAATCTTAATTTAATGCATGTGAATAATCTAATAAATAATTTGAGTTTTGTAACAGTAAATAAATAAAATAAATATATCATGGCGGCATACTACCCATTACTGGGTGTGCCAGTATCTACAATATATGTAGACATCGGTAATGATGATATATTTTTACCGTGTGCGGGCGCTTACCAGGCATCACCTCACGGGCACTCAGAACAGAATATTTAATATTAAAAATAAGCTCAATCATCCACCACAGACACCAGACTTGGACCCTATTGAGAAAGTGCGAGAAATTCTTGAAAAAACAAGAATATATACCATTCAGTGGCGTGCGGTGCGTTTCTGTGTTGGGTGTGCAGATTATTTTAAAAAAAGTATTGTGTTGGTAGAATCTTAGGTTAACAATTCAGAATTATCTTATTTTTTTATACTACGTCCCTTCTAGAAAATGGTTTCTTCAGTAAATCCGCAATTAGTAATTCCCTTGCAATTTCCATTCTATAAATTTTCATAAATACAAATATAAGTTAAATAAATAATATATAAATTTATACCAAATACCTAAAATTAATAATTAATTGTTTGCCTCAACTTGTTTATGCTTGTGAATACTACCAAAAGTAATTTTACGGCGATACGTGCACAAAATATGCTGCACGCTGGAGAGTGCGATGGGGCGATACGTATTTCTAATATTTTATCCTTATCTGCGCAAATTCACTGTTCCTATACCCTCCCTGTGTAAAACTTGCACACCGAGTGCAGTGCGGAGACCTGCACTTGACAGGCAATTTACAAATTCGCTGATAGGCAACCAAACACGCTACTGTTCGTTATTGTCCCGTAATTGTATTAATATTTTGTGTATCATATATTAAGATCAAATCAATTAAATAATTCACATTTTAATGCAATAAATTTTGAAATTATTGGCAGGGTGTGCAGTGCACACCTTGCACATATGGACTGCACGCCACTGATACCATTAGAACCAAAGTAGAATAAAAAATAAATTACAAGAATAATTAAATAATAACTGTTTTATTTGTTTATTTTTTTATGTATGTACAGTAATCGAAAATGGGTGCCGCTCCATACGATTTTGACACTTGCCGCTTACTTTGTATGACAACATTACTATTTCCATGGGCGTACCTTTCAAATCTTGTTAGCTGCCACAAGAATAGTCCCAAGAACCGTTTTTACGTTCACCCGAACAAAAAAATACTTTAAGAAGAAATTTGTCAAACCATAATAAAAAGAAATTAAAGATTTTTCTGGAAGGTATGCGAAGCAAATATCAAATGAATCAACGTACGGCAATAATATTAATCAACTGTCATGCAATTGTCATCATCTGATATGTCGAATATAGTTTTGACGAATTACGGAAAATTGAAATATTATTTTGATATTGTTTTAGAATAAAAGTTGTCACGTGACTTTCAGCCATTTTTAATCACTCTGTATAATATGGAAAATAAAAATCTTCCTTTACAATATTTTAAAAATATATATTTTCCTTTACGAATTACGATTTGTAGTTATATCTACTCGTACATTTATTTACACTATTTATTACTTCACAAAAAAACTCATTCATTATATTATGCAACCGTACTAGTCATTGAGAACTAGATCGCTCTTTCTCTGACAGAGACAGGTAGATGGGTGCGTATGTGGAATAAAAAGAGACAAACGACTCCGGTCGACTGCTTGGTCTAGTTCACGGCTCCAGTCCGGAGACGAGGCCTTGAACCTGGCCTACTGAGATGTTACGGTTTCGCGCACCAGAGCAAAACATCACTTGAAAGTGAATGTTGACAATGAGGAAGGAAGTAGCGAAAATTTTTATGTACACGAGATTAAATTTTTATGTAATTTTCGAGTTTCTTTCAATTCATTGACGAAATTGGCGGTATTTTTAAATGGTATACAGGGTGTTAAAAAATAAGTGTCCCAAATTATGAGGGCATATAGTACTGACCAAAATGAGTAAAAAAAGTTTAATTAACATGGGTCCGATCTTCAATAGTTCCCGAGATAAAAGGAAATGAAAAATGAGTTTTTTCGGTGTTTACCTTTCTATCTCGAAAAAAACTGTAAGAGTTACGACTTTCATTAAATGAGACATTTTGTTTACCTTTCAGAGGTCATCTTAGATGTGTTTTTGTTTTTCACAAAAAACGAATAATTGTACTAAGATAAAAGTTGTGGCGCCCTTGGCCAATATTTAGTTTTCAAATAACTTCGTAACTTTTAGAGAGTGAAAAAAATGTTTCACATATGTTATTGCTTTTTTATAGTCTATTTACTAGCATAGACAAAATTTTGTTCGACCACTATCTTAGTCTGTTTTTCTTCGATTCTAATACAAAATGGCCTCTTTCTCGAAAAAAGTTGAAGATCGGACCCATGTTAATTAAACTTTTTTTACTCATTTTGGTCAGTACTACATGCCCTCATAATTTGAGACACTTATTTTTTAAAACTCTGTATATCAAACATACAGTAGAACCTCCGTTATCCGAAACATTTTTAACCGAAATACCGTTTAATCGAAACGACCGAAAAAAATATTCTATTAATTTACGAAAACGCATTAAAGAAACATGCGACGAATCAAAGCCTTCTGACGGTCTGCTAATGAAACGGTGGCGCTATAAAACGCTGTCAAAAGAAAAAAAAAACAAAAGAAAATAGAAGACTTAAAAAAAATAGGCATACTGAATAGTTAAAGTATTGTATATATAATATGGAACATTTTTTTTTATAAATACGGTACAGTACACAAAATTAAAATACTTTAATATTGTATAGTAGGTATTGCCTTCACTTACCTTGACCTAAAACTTCAAAAAACTATTCCTGATCTCTAAAAATAGCATTTCAATTATTATCCGAAATTTTGGTTATACGAAACCCTCTTCCTCCTCTTTGTTTTGGTTAACAGAGATTCTACTGTATTGTTATTATGTATGTATAATTTTAAATATTTAATTAATAAGAAATATTTAATGTATTTCCCAAAAAAGCCTTCAGAAATATCTCTGCATTTTTGACACTGACATTTATCCGCCAATTACAAACATTTAAATTTTTCAACTGGTTTCTATGGAGTTGTTTGGGCTATGAGATTCATTACAATAGAATATTTATATATTTATATTTCTTTATCTGTAAATCTATAGAAGATATAATAAAAATGTTACTATTGGGCTTCCAAAATTAAAATGCGCCACTGGTGGCAGATTTCTGAACTGGGTGAAGTGTACATTTACAAAGGTGGTTGTTTTATTCAGGGATTGTATTTACTTGGATACGAATTTTAATACGCTTTTATCTTCGGCTATTATTGTTTTATTCTTAGTAGGATCTAAATTACTGCTAATATAACAAGTTTTTGTTTTTAAAAAATTAATGAACAAATTAGGAGATATGCAATTTATAGGCTAAAGTTACGATGGAGTTTTCTCCGAAAATATTTACCACATAATATTATGTGGCCACTATTTATTACTTGCTGGCCTCCCACCATATTTCTAGATGATACACTACAATTTCCAAATCTACAAATAGTATCTAAATCTAAGCAAAGAAAATTGTTCATTATGAAAGAAAAACAATTAAATAAAAGTAAAGCTATGTAGATATTAATATATGTACAGCTACGGCAATGAAATACAATCTAAATAAAGGAAATCAAATGTTTTTTTATTAAAAATACCAATATACTGTTCATTAAAATATGACTAAAATACTCTTAACCTACAAATACTTACTAAAATTAATCCTATTAACTAAAATATTATTAAAACTATCACTAAATTGTTATTAAAAAAAAGATCAAACTCAATTCTACCGAAATTAACAAAAAAACACTATACTAAATCCGAAATTAAATTAAAAACTACGAAAATTAGTCTCACACCAATTGTACTTTTATGGAAGCCAGCGAAAAATGTACCATTCGTTTGAATTTTGACGTTTGACGTCAGTGCCATCTCTTGATAATTTGGAAGCCCAATAGATGACATCAAATGAAAAATGTAAATATAGAAGATATTGTATCCATATCCATATACCTCGGATATACACTTATACCCCACCTTACCTTATGTTTTATTTATTATTTATTTATTTATTGTATTCAATGCAAAAATGCAAAAGGTGTAAAAATAGATATTGTAAATAAATAGTGACAATGTTTCAATGTTAGTGGCATCTTGCAATTTTTTTTTTATGGTAATAAAATATAGACGAGTTGCTATGAATTAAACATTTTAACAATTGTGCAAATTTATGCGCGATATTTATATATTTCTCTGCTTACATATACTCACAGGAATCTGCGTTTTTAACAATACAAGTAGGAGTACATAAATATTTTTAATATCATTGCCATCGCATCGCTCTTCTAATTCTAATAAAGTAATTTAAATTATGATAAATTATTATTCACTTTCAAAGTTGTTAATGACATTTAAATCATATTTTGCCATAATACAATGATTTTGTTTGTTTACCTTATGAGCAGGTTTCATAGCATTACATCAAGGACGATCTTACAATTACAAAATGGGCAAATGTCCATCATTTATAAATTTATTACTTTTTAATATGCTGCAAATAACAGTACTATTCATAACGTGAAGCATTAAAATGAGAGGTGATACATCATTCTTTGTTTCCATAATGTAGGAAAATTTTCCGTAAATAGAATATCTTATAATTTGTCAATTTATACAATAAAAACTATTTTATTATTTGAAGTTGTCTGCTCCGGTGACTATTGGTTAGAGCAACGCCTTTTAGTCATGAGTGTGCTCGGGGTTCTGGGTTCGAATCCTACTAAGGTATAGATGTTTGTGTATGTGAACCTACTCAGTAATTGGGATTTAATCCTGTTGTGAGGTTTTTTAAAGAAGAAGTTTTTTGAACGTAGATAAAATCCCGAACCCGTGATCGTTAAAAATCCCGATGATGCGTGGTTTTGCAATAGAAACGTTCGGGATTTGTGCAAAATTAAAGAAAACTCGAATACGGTACTGTTGTTAAACAGTTTACCTAGCTTTTATATTTCAACGGCCGGATTCCCAATCCTTAATCGTGAGTTGATCCACAGATCAACGTTGATTCTGAATCAATCCAATTCACCATTATAATTGAAGCTAATCTGCTAATCAAAATCAATGATCAATTGTTTCGTCCTATTCCATTAATCCAAGAATCAATTCTAATTTTCACATTTGTAGCTATGCCAAGATTCTGGCTGTTGTACTCATTTGTAACTTTGCTTCATGCTTCTTCTTTATCTTCATTTAAAACCTCATTGGTTTTATTAATTTGAAACATACTTTCATACCAGAAGCATACAAAGCGTATGAACAGAAGTGACCACGCCAAAAAGGATCTTTGTCAAAAGACCCATAGAGTTGGTACCCAGAGCCAGAGAAGACCAGAAGTCCAAAGTCTTAGTAAAGCCTGATTAAATTATGTTGTATTGCTTCTAATACGAATAAATAAACTATATTTATAAACAAACCTTTATTGGAATCAGGGCCGGTTTTATAAAGAAATTTAATCTTCACTTAAAATTTAGTTGTCAGGTAAATTTAATTATATGAACAAATTTGAATCAATTTCTCTGTTCTTATAACACTTGTATCATTGCTGTCAAAAATCTTGTTGCATTTTTTCATTTTATTAAATTTACTGTGGAAGTAAATTGTGAAGATTAAATTTCTTTATAAAACCGGCTCTCAGTGCAATTTCTACCTATGTATATAAAAACAAAAATATAATATTATTAAAGGAAAATTATAAAATGCATTTTATAGATAAACTTTTTTAACAGAAAGTACAATTACCACGAATAAAATTATATGACAGTTACATTAATTGTCAAAAACCAAAACAAAACTGTGAATCTGTTAATCATGATTACTTGATACAGAAATCAAGTTGGAGAATGAGAACATGTTGATTTATGGATCAGCTTGATTCCTTAATTAACTGCTCATTAATCAACGAAATACCGGGGAATTCGACCATAAATATAATAACAATAACTTAACCTAACGCACATAACTAGGTTTAACCTTTCAAAATTATTTTCAAACACAGAGGGAGAAAAATTAAAAATGTACATGATTACCACACCATTTTCTGCATTTATACACGTGTTTATATTTATTTCATTTGGCATTTCCGTTCAACATAAATGCGGTTGATAAGTATTTTATCCTTGGCGCGATTACTAAGTGACATTTAAAAGACACTACCATAAAAATTATTGGATTTTTTAAAGGAGCTAATATGACGTAAATTATTTAAAATAAATTTCATGTACATAATATAATACGAAAAACTATTACACCGTTTCTGATCCAACCGGTATTTTAAGGAATCGGAATCATCTCAGGATTTATTGGTAAATGCAATAAAATACAATCAACAAATTTTTGGAATTAAACTTGAAAAACAATGTTAAACTAAAAAAAAAATACTGTCATATTTGCTCGAAACGTTCAATGTATATCACTATATTACGACCTGAAACTTTAAGACTTTGTAATTTTTACTAAATTAAATATGTAGTACAGTAGAGAAATTTATCTATATATATATATATATATCCCTGTAATGAGGTATTTCCAAAAAAATAAAGTTGAATTTTTTTTGTTCATACTGTAACTTTAAATTATTTCAATCATATATCATGCAATCGGGTCTATTCTGTAACTCAGTGGTTAATTTTTAATAACTGGTTAAAAAAATTAACAATTGGAGATTGACAACTAAAAATTAAATTTTTTGTTATATATCAACATACTTGATTGGTTAAAAAAATTAACCAGTTGTTAAAAATTTACCAATGAGTTACAGAATAGGCTCGAATATTTTTCAAAAATGTTAAAGTATTCATTCATAATGTTGTTAACAAAGTTTTGCGGCATCAAAATGTGACGTCACCTAGCGATGATTCCTATAGTTCAACCAAGATAGATGAGATACCTGACATATCATTTACTTTCGTTTCCATTGTTGTTAATATGATTAATAATTATTTAATATCATAGAGATGTTCAACTATTAATGAATTAATGTAATTTACTTTTTTGTTGTGAATTATAAATAATATCGTATTCATTATGTTTTCTTTTTCTACTTTATCGCTCTATACAGAGGTTTGTGAAATGTCAAATGGAGGTCACATGTCATATGTAACCAAACATGTTAAGTCAAGTTCCTTCTTGGTTATTTGAGTGTATGATCATTGTTAACAACTTATATACAGGGAATTTATTTTAACATGCAACATTTGGCGAATCACTTCCATGGTTACTTACTATTATCAAAAAATGACAGCAATGTAATATTTGTCCATTTTAAAATGCAACATACAAAATTTGTAGTTTTGTATTATCAAAACTAATTTCCTATAAATTAGCCTACATATGATTAACAAATAATCAAAACATGAATGTTGTACATCTTAAAAAAAATTAGCTTACAAAAATTCATAACTTTCATGTAATAAATGTTAAAAAATACCCCCAATCACTCTGAGGCAATATTCTAGTCGGTCGTAATAATTGACACCATTTGTGATGTGTTTTGGAGGCATCTACTGTGCTGCAATACTATTTATAATGTTGCATTTTAAAATGGACAAATTTTACATTGCTGTCATTTTTTGACAATAGTGAGTAACCATGGAAGTGATGAACAATAATGTTGCATTTTAAAATAAATTCTCTGTATTTATTATAAATGTGTGTATATTAAAGACACAGGCAAAAATGATTGTGACATAATAAATAGTAGTTTCAGATTTGTTTACTGAAGTACTGCCTCATTGCTATGTGACATTATACGAGAAAATTTAAATATTATTAAAAATTTCAAAAATTCGTAATTTAAATATTATGTAGGTGTAGGTAAAATATGAACCTACATTAATAACTTTGCTTACATTTTTAGAAAAAAATAAGAGCCCATTGTGTCCACTCCCACGTGACCTTGACGATCGAGCAGGAACCATCCTGCTCCTCCAGTTCACTTGCTGACCTTGCCCAGAGCGGTAGAAGAGCAACTGACCTTTCGTATACGTTGAGCATCGGGCCACTATGCCAACAAAACAGAACTAATAGACACGACACGCTGACCAGCCGTGCCATGGTTCATATCAACATTTACACACCTCGAAAATACAGATGAGATGATTCGTACCTATTACAGTTAATCATTGTGGGAAAAGTAGCTAAAATACCTACATACAATTTTATAAAGTAATATATTTATTATCTGGGAGAATATGTAAAAAATCTGATGTGGCCAGCACATTATCTTCAGTCTATTCTATGTATTTTATACAAATCCCATACTAAAAATTACTTGGAAAATATTCTTTGGCCCGTATTCTCACCGCTTGAAGTAGCGCTACTTCGGTATTAGCGCTATTTCGACTTTTTAAATTTAATTTAATTTTATGAATAGAGAAGAATAGGTTTCATATTTTTGTAAATAAAACCTATAATATTTGGAATAAGTGGCATTTATAATTTAATTTAATTTAATTTCTCTTATTTTTAATATTAAAAGTTGACATTTGACAGTTGTAGCGACTTTTCGAAAGTAGCGCTACTTCAAGATGTCAGAATACGGGCTTATATATTCAGTGAAATTGTAATATGAACATATACTTAATATTTTCTACAAATTCCATATCGAGAGTTCTTTGGAAAAGATTCTATAAATCCAATGAAATTATAACACGAACATGTATTATGTAAATTGCATTTGACACTGATATCTGCCAATTAGAATTATTTGTATATATCAGCGGTTTTCATGATTTATGAAATTCATTTCTTTGTAATTCTTTAACTCGATTGGCCGGTTTTATAAACGACTGATAAATTTATTTCCAAAGGGAATTTGCAGTTGACCAATTATAACCAAAATCTAATAAGCTCTTCATAAAATGGATGTAAAAGAGGGATATGAAATTATAATTTTTAGAATTACATACATACACACACGCGCGCGCGCACGCACACGCACACACACTCACAAAAAAAACAGGCGCGTACGCGCATACACAAACACAAACACACATTCAGACATCATCGTAAAACTAGTAAATCGCAATCTAGCGACCCTAAAACGTGCTTATTCATTAAAACCTCACCAACGAATTTTGTGACCAAAGACAAACAGTAGAGTTCTAACGAATAGTGCATTTTACCCTGAATCGAATACCGAAAATTTGGCGATTTCATTGGCTGAAGATCTGAATATTCAGTAGTTTTAGCGTTAATTAATCGCTTGCGAATGGTCGAATGGTCGATCTGATTTGAATTTTTATTATTAAATGGTAATAGAGTTGTTTCTACCCAATTAAAGTTATTAGACAATATAATAAGACTCTGTGATTGTACAAAAATTATACCTACTTTAAATAATATATTAATATTTTATTTAAAGAAATTAACAAAAATAATTACTCGGTAGGTTTCAAAAATTCTTTAGGGATTTTTATATTTTCCTAATGATGCTCTAGTAAGCCGAAATAACTCACTATCTAAAGAGATTAAAGTTTTTGAAACATACCGAGTAATTATTTTTATTAATTCCTTTAAATAAGTGTATAAAATGTTTCAACGAGAAGTGACAGCCGGATCAAACAACTTTATATTCATATTTATTAAGAGCAATCTATACTATTCGGTATTTGACGGAATAGTAAAAATGTTGCCAAATAAGTGTCAAAGTGTCCAATATCCGTTCCAAGCCTAAAAATAGTTCTTATATATTTCAAAATGGTTCCAATTACGAGAATGTTAATAACTTCATGTAGACTAAAAGTTTATTTTTATAAAAATTGTAATTCAAAGTAATTTTCCGTATTAACTTAGGTATCTTTTACTATCTCTTTCATGTATAAAAAAACATACATCATCACTTTCCTTTCAATTCTTTCATCATCCTTTCTTGCTAACGGTACCGTTCGCAACATAACTGCACATTGATTCATCTCATCTCATCCTGCTATTTGGCGAGTGCCCCACTCCTCCAGCTGAAGTTCCGCCACCTCCGTCCCGGTCGCGGCAAGTGACCTTTCCCCAACTGGCGCGCTGCCCCGTGAGGTAATAGGTCAGCTCATCTGCCTTTCTCTGACACCCAACCAGTTCGACTGACGTACGCCACAAGTATAACCGATCAAACGAACAGGAGAGATAACAGCAGCTGTGCCCTTTTAAGATGGGTTGAATTAGGTTTTGTAGATGGTTTGTGTTTTCAGATTCATATACTGAGTTTTGAAACTATTTTTAAAACTGTTTTGATCCAAACTAAAATATATGGATTTGACTTGGAAACTAATTTCAAAACTACTCGTGAGAACACTAAATTCAGTTTTTGCATAACATTTCTACCGATTTGTGTAATTAACCTACAAATAAACTGATACTACGTAAAAAAAAAAAAAATAGAATAATGGCAAAAAGAAGTATTACATTAGCCAAATGCGCATGCGCCGTTTGGAGTAATTTTGATTGAAAACTGAAACCATTTTCAAAACTGTTTGTAAACGTAGTAATCAAGAAATGTACATGATTGTTCGCATTTGTCTAGAGAAAATCTGTTGTGGCCAGCACAAGACGTCTCGCCATTTCCATAATAACTTATATAAGTACATATTGGCTGGTAGTGCGAGCTCGGTTTTAACTAAAACTCTGTTTTAAGAATTGTCAAATTTCATTATTTAATAATAAAAATAAATGACACCAAATTTATCAAAATATGAATTTTAAGCAGAACATAAGTTTGTATTCAAACAAATATTTTTCAAAAAATCATTCTTTAAATATAAGGGTGAAATTAAATATTGAAATTTGAATTTGACATTTCTAAAAACAGTGTTTTAGTTAAAACCGAGCTCGCACTACCAGCCATTGTGAATAACATTTCTGTACATAGACAAAAATTCTAATTACTTCTATTATTAACGTATTTTTATATTTTTTAATTCATTCTGTACATGTTTCCTTCTAATCTTCTAAATATTCGAGATTCTTCAAATTCATTGAAGATATTGGCGGTATTTCTGATGGGTATATGTAATATATGTTAATGAATTTTTGACACTAACATTTTTCTGTCAATTACAAACATTTTAATTTTTCAATTGGTTTCCATGGAGTTATTTGGGTTTTGAAATTCATTACAATGATTAATAAAAATATTCAATGTATCGGATAGGTAATTTTATATTCTTTAATATTTGTAATTACATAAATTTCCAAAAAAAAAATATTTAGAAGATTTTTTAAAGAAACTGCTACTTCCGGTTGTCTAATTGATATCAATACCTTTTCAGCTCTTCCCATTAATGTCAGATTAAGGAATACGTAGTTAAATTGGTCGTTAGTCTTATATAATTTGAGAAACCGTCCCTCCAACATCTGACATACACACACACACACACACACACACACACACAAACACACACACACACATATATATATATATATATATACAGGGTGGTTGATTTTTCATTGTATAGCTTATATCTTCTGAAATATTAAAGATACAAGAAAAAGATATATAGAAAAGTTATTTGAGACAAACTGGTCTATAAGTTAGAATATACAATTTTTTTCCAAGGCCTACCAATTTTCCAGAAAAATATTTAACTTTGATTTTTTAAATGGAACACCCTAAATATTTTTACGGAATAAAATTCTAAGTAAATTTCTTTTTACAATGATGTATAACAAGTACAGGTTTACCTTTAAATTATGTCTAATAAAGCAAATAGAAATACGATAAAAGTAGGCTGTGATATTCTATTGTTCATACCAGTAACATCTGTCATAAATAAAAGTATTAATAATTTTGTAAATCATCAATGCTAGTAATTCTATTACTTGCTTTATTAGACATAATTTTATTCGAAGGAAAACCCCTAAGTAGACAATGTTCATGTGTGACAGAAGTTACAGGTATAAACAATAGAATATCATAGCTTACTTTTATCATACTTCTATTTGCTTTATAGGACATAATTTAAAGGTAAATTCTTACTTGTTACACATCATTGTAAAGAGAAATTTATTAAGAATCTTATTCTGTCAAAATATACAGGGTGTTCCACTTAAAAAATTAAAGTTAAACATTTTTCCAAAAAAATGGTAGGCCTTGGAAAAATATTGTTTATGCTAAATTATAGATCAGGTTGTATTAAACAACTTTTGTATTTAACTTTTTTTTGTATCTTTAATATTTCAGAAGATATAAGCTGGACAATGAAAAATCAACCAGCCTGTATACACATATCCACCCATACACACACACACACACACACACACACACACACACACACACAGACACACACACACACACATACACAAACACACATATACACACACAGACATCATTGTAAAATGTTATAATCGGATTTTAAGGACCTTACAATGTGCTTATTCGAATCATCCACTTTTTTATTGCGCAATGCCATTCTTTCGTGAAGAATACTTCAACACTCAACATAGATATGCAAGTAGCGAAGTAGCCTATGGAATTCCTGAGTAAAGATTCTCATTCTGACATTCATCCTACGCTTCTGATTGGTTTACTCATTCATTTGTTCTACCATTTGTTGAAATAAATATCTTTTGTCATGTCCATGATATTTCTCACTTTGATATTTCTATTCCAAGAATTTGGAGTATTGCCTAGCTCCGAAAGAATGAATGAGAATTTTTACATCGATGAGAAATTGCGATTCGAGACTTTCTTGTAGGAAATAAAATTCTGCAAATATCGGAGATCATTGTTCTATTTTGTTCAGTGGTGCAATTTATGTAATATAGTTTTTATTAGATGGTTAGAAAGTTTCTCATGCATAGGTTACCCGATGGGTCGACAAATTTGACCTGAGTATCGATTTAAAAATCTTTTACATGATTGTTAAAATCAATCTTGGATCTGATATTCTTATTAGCCAAAGAAAATGTTATATAACTTTACTTTAACAAGGTCTGTAATCAGATATAAATTTATCGGACTATTATCTTGTAGTTACTGGGTTGAATCATTTCTCCAAGAGATTTTATTAATAGTTTATTGCTTATAAAAGTTTATAGTAGCTTATTAATAATAATAGAGTCACGCTATAATTATAGAGAATATAAAAATCAGTTTACAACCTTCCTAACACACTCCCCTCCCCCAAAACAATAAACTTATGTAACTACTCCTACGCGTTTTTCTATACCTAAATATATATATTTTTTAATATTAATGATGTATTTTATGAATTTTATATTTATTTAAAATATTTGTTCAGGCAACATTTCCTCAGCAGAAAGAAAAAAATGTACTTACATTTGAAGATTCAATTGCAGCAAAAAATGGAAACTCTGATGGAAATTTTACTCACCTGGAAATAAAGAAAAATATATTAGAAACACAAGTAAATAATAAATCTAAATATGTATATAAAAATTGGAATTTCGAAAAATTTGGGTAAAATTGTTATTTTGGATTTAAGGACTATGAAACTTGTATCTTTTCTAAAATATAATAATTTTGCTCATAGAATGTTTTCCTGTAAAAATATTATAAATACCTATATTTTTCTAGCACTTCGGTTCTTTTGAATTTTGCTTCATTTATTGAGAATAACTTTTCATTGTTAATTAATTATGACATAAGAAGTTTATTAAAACAATAAAAAAAATCTGATGTGGCCAGCCCATAACCTTCCGCTGGGTATTTAACCACGCAGTATAAAGAAAGCAGCCATTATGTTTAAATATTTTTGCATTCACACATAATTTTTAAAAATAATAGAAACACTTAACAAAAATCAAAATAGTACTTGCATCTTGACACAAAGTCTTTTCAAACCCGTATTCTGGAAGCTAATGAAGCAAATCAATAGTAATTCTAATATATTTATGTACGATTGAAAATATATTTTTTTTACTAACCTTAATTTTATTAGATTCAAATACATATATTATTACTACATTCTCCTTAATACGGTTTCACTATTAATTTTAATGTAATTGCAACCTGACAGTGACATTTGTTTAAATATGTCAAAATTGTTATGAAAATATTGTTTTTGTTTGAGGCATAGGCAAAATGATATATGAAAATAAATTATATTATTAATTTATATTTAAAGTTATTTAGAGTTATTTACTAAATGCTATTATCGTAGAATTGAAGATTGTACCATTATATTTCATTATTATTAGTAAAAGTTGCTGAAAAATTATATTCAACGAATTTTTTTCAAGAAAAACTGTTAAAAACTTGTGCAAGTGATACTTCCGGTTATCCGATATACACTGAAAACTAATCAGCTCTTCCCATATTAGTGTAGAATGGATATACAAAATTTCAAAATTTTCTGATTGATAGTATTTGAGAAATCGTGTCCACCAGATCCACACACACACACATACACACACACACACACACACACACACACATACATACCCACAGACATCATTGTAAAAATGTTAAAATCGGGTTCTGGGGACATCAGAACGTGCTTATTCACTAAAAACTCTATATGTGATTTTTAGCACGATCCCTATACCTCCCTTACCTAGGGTAGCGGGAGTTAAAAATCTGATGAGTTCACACAATACCTCCCGCTATTTAATTTTTATGAATTTAAGTACATACCTATATATTTACTAATGTTTTACATATAGTGCTTTATTTACTATTTTTTTTAAATATCATCATTTATAAATTGAGATTAGTTTTGTGACTGTGACATTTATCTGTCAGTTACATACATTTGAAATATGAACGTGTAACAAAGAAATAGTGTTTATCTCGATATGCGATTTTTAGCACGATCCTTACCATACCAAGGTATCGGGAGGTAAAAATGTTACATTATTTATTATTTACAATGTAATATATTCCTCCTTCTTATGAAATCACTGAGTATATTTATCCATGTTCATTATTTTGATTTTTCCATAAAGACAGTTATGTAGTATATTATCTATGTTACGCAATGGCAATAATAATTATAAATGTTTACATGCGTAATATCTGAATGTTAAGGTTTCACTTTCCTTTTGCATTTCATTCACGTATATTTTAAATATTGGGAGATGTAAAACGTTTAGATTGAACTTTTAATCTTATATACAGCTGTTCCAGAAGCACATGTATTTGAGTTTATTAAGTTTTGAGTCGCTAAGGTCGCAACAGGTGATTTTTGATTTATTTATGTAGAAATAATGAATTTTTTTAAATTAATAATACAGTAAGTTAAAAAAAATCTTAACTCGGAGTAGGCCATGAATAGAGAAACGTGTCTGATGGGGTCCCGTGGCCGCGTGCCTAAGTGTCTGGTCGCGAACCTGGGGGAACTGGGTTCGATCCCGACCGATGCCAAATATTTCCAATTTTAAATGGCACAAAAGTGACCCCACGTCAGCTATGAGTGCCCGTGAGGTGACGCCTGGTAAGCGCCCACACGGTAAAATATATCGCCATCATTACCGATGTCTACATGTGTTGTAGATACTGGCACACCCAGTAATGGGTAATATGCCGTGATGATATATTTATTTATTTATTTTATTTATGTCTGATCATTATTCAAACGAAAAGTCAAGATGATTTTGAAATGTAATTTTCTTGAAATTCATTGTCACAGGTATCAAAAGAATATTGCCCTTTGCCGTTTTCTAACTTATTTCCATTTCTAAAATAAGATTGAAAAAGAAAAGTTTTGATTTCTTTAAAATAATTTATTGATTGGTTGATTAAGCTATGATTAAATATATAACAAATTCAGTTGTAATAAATTATTAGAAAAACACTCGTGTTTCACAAGATTTCACTATCTGAATCAACCTCTCGGTTACTTTTCAGATGCTGACCGAATCCAGTTAGTAACTACAAACGCGTTTCGCTTTTATTGGAGCTCATCAGTGCGGTGTAACTGATGTCTGTTTAAGAGACAATGACTAACTAGGCACGGCCTGAGATATACCAGTAATACACGATAGATGATTTAAGAGGTAACTAACCACATGCAGAGTCATCTGCCGAAGAACGCAGTGAAGCTCTGGCATTGACTCTGCAAAGAGACGTCAGGTACACCATACTGATGAGTTCCAATAAGAGCAAAACGCGTCTGTGATTATTAACTGAGTTTGGCCAGTATATAAAAAATGACCGAGAGGTTGGTTCAGATGCTGAAATCTTGTGAAACATGCCTAGTTTTTTTTTTTTATAATTTATTAGACATTATTTCACAGAGAGTTCGCTATTTTAATTTTGTTGATTAAATGGAGCGTTATACAGAGACTGCCGTCTACTGATATTTTCCGTGAACTACACGTGACTCAGATGTTATAATACAAATATGATAAAAACAAATTGCTATCATGATTACAGTTGCAAGAAATTAGTGCCAAATATGAAAAATGAAGTGAGGGGAAGTTTAGCATGGTAAAAATTCTGCATAACATACTATTTTCTCACAAATATAACACAAATGACTGCTGAAATTGAAATTAAAAATTAAAATTATTGCTCCATTTATTTATAATTAATATTTTTTGGGTAAACTCTAAATACGTCACAAGTCAGTTATGCGCAAACTCAGACAGAACGGTGAAAGCGAACCACTTGAACGTAGGTCGAAGAACACCTCAGTCTCAAGTGACTGATAACCGCAACCGCGTGCGTCAGTGTATAAGGGACATACGTTGTACCAAGCCTCTATCGACGTCATCACAGCTTAAAATCGGCTTTTCCGGAAAATCTGGACATTTTTGAAAAAAATAAAACATGTTACATCATTATTTATGTCATTTCCCATGGAATAAAAGAATAAAAAAAAAAAAAATCGCTAAACTTCCCCATTATAAAGAATACATGACATATGTGAAATTCTTTAAGTTTCCGCAGCCATCCGAAGACAATGAATTATGTAAAACTCAAATATCAAAACATAAGTGATGGAATACGGAATTTTAAAATGGTGATAGTTTGTTTATATTATGATCTTTCATTTCAACTTTTATATCAACTCTCTCTTTCTTGCGTGTGACGTCAAAAGTATAATCTTCCATTGTATTTTAATCATATCAATGTATTTTGAAATTATAGCCATGGTAATTAATTCGTTATGGTGACTAAAATTTTGAGTAAATCGATAATATGGGTTCCCGTGGCCGCGTGCTGAGTGTCTGGTCGCGAATCTGGGGAACCGGGTTTGATCCCGACCACGCCAAATATTTCGAATTTTAAATTACATAAAAGTGACCCCTGTGGTGCACTCTCCACGCCAATAATGAGTGCCCGTGAGGTGACGCCTGGTAAGCGCCCACACGGTACAAATATGTCATCACCATTACCGATATCTGTGATAAAGCAGATTGGCACATCCAAAAATGTGTAATATGCCGTGATGATATATATATTTATTTGATAATATCGATTATTCTCTTTTGATTTTTAACTCTCACCGAAGGTAAGATCGTACTAAAAGCCGTATACCTATGTATAAAGATTTTGGTGAATGAATACGTTTTAAAGACCTTAGAATCCAATCTGGAATTTCCATTGTTATCCACATATTCATCTCAAAAACCCAGCCTACTATTACACCTCGCACAATTCTGCGACCTTGGCGGATATCTGGTATATCCCGCTATCTTTTCACTATGCGGTGGGAATGAAGATGCGCTCAAACCTGCTGAGACCTGCTGACACTCCTGCAGCCAGCATCTTCAGCTCTTCAAGGTCAACAAGAATAAGACTACTGAAGAGAGGGGATACAGAAAACTGTAGAGTGAAGATGGTAGTTAAGAAAATGGAAAAATGATGGCGCTGGTAGTATTAGATGGTTTAAGAATATTAAAATATGGTAATTGCAGGTTAATAGCATAATAAATTATTCCGTTTTATTGCATAGTATATGCAATTATTTACTATTAGAATTATCGTGAATTAATTTACATATTTTATATACGTACTCGTAAATGGTGACAATTATTTTAAAGAATGCAGAAATTTATATATTTTTGTTAAATTTCTTTTCTAGGCTGTATAAGTAGGTACATTTCGTATTTGCATTTTTGTAGGTAGCGTGGCCGCGTGGCTAAGTGTCTGGTCGCGAACCTCGGGGAACCGGGTTCGATCCCGACAGACGCCAAATATTTCCAATTTTAAATGGCACAAAAGTGACCCTTGTAGTGCACTCTCCACGCCAGCAATGAGTGCCCGTGAGGTGACGCCTGGTAAGCGCCCACACGGTAAAATATATCGTCATCATTACCGATGTCTACATGTGTTGTAGATACTGGCACACCCAGAAATGGGTAATATGCCGTGATGATATATTTATTTATTTATTTATTTATTTTGTATTTAATACATCATATACTCCCAAAGGAATTCCAGTTACATCTAATCTTTCAATATTTTTGTATTTTTTTATTCATTCTATGAAAAATTTTTCTCCGTCTCTTCTAAATGTTCTAGATTCTTCCAATTCATTGACGAGATTGGCGGTATTTCTGAAGGATGTAATATTTCTAAAATTTTAAATATTTAATTAATAATAAAATTAGAAATATTAAATGTGTTTCCCAGAAAAAAATTTCATTAATGTCTTGGGATTTTTGATACTGACATTTTTCTGTCAATTACTAACATTTTTATTTTTCAACTGGTTTTCTTGGAGTTCTTGGGTTGTGAGATTCATTACAAAGGATTATTTTCTATATTTATAATTCTCTATTTCTAAATCTAAAGAAGATAAGGTAAAAATGATAAATGTATCGGATAGAGAATTTTATATTCTTTAATATTTGTAATAACATTAGATTATTTTTAAGAAACTACTAGTTTTGATTGTCCAATGTCAGATTAAGGAATACGTAGTCAAATTGGTCTTTAGTCTTATAGAATTTGAGATACCGTCCATTCAACATCCAGACACACACACACACACACACACACACACACACACACACACTCACACACACATCCACCTACACGCAGACATTATTGTAAAAATGTTAAAATCGGATTCTATAACCTTTAAACGTGCTTATTCACTAAAAATCTGCAAATGGGATTTTTGGCATGAATTCATACTTCTGAATGTGTGGCGAAAGATGATTTGTTGTGTAACTATTATTGTGGTCTGGATGCGGTTATTCGCTACCGAAAATCGGTCACTTTAATATGTTCCTCTGCTCTTATGTATGAATACCTTTGTGAATGTGGCTGAGGTGAAAGAAGTGTGCATGGATAGGAATGTGTGGCGAAGGATGATTGTTATGTAACTATTATTGTGGTCCGGATGCGGTTATTCGCTACCGAAAATCGGTCACTTTAATATGTTCTTATGTAGGAATGCTATGATGATTGTGGATAAGGCGAAAGAAGAATGTTGTTTAAGAGTGAAGTGAGTCAGCTGAGCTTTTACTCTTATCCCTTTTTCTATTGTTAATATTGTTTTGGGGTTTTTGCTAACCCACTAAGTGGGATACGCGTGATTTTATGTATGTATGTATGTATGTATGTATGTATGTATCCATACTTTTCTGAGCGAGAGGCAAAAAATTGTGGGGACTTCTTTGAATATTAGCTATGATTAATAAAGGTATATATGTATATAGAAAATATTTTTATTAATTAATACTTTTATGGCACATAAATATATCACATGCTTTTTACCCATTGGCTAATGTGGCAGTCTACATTTCAGTTAAATATTAATAAATAGCAAATAAATACATTAATAAATAAATTAATAAATAGTAATTAAATAAATAGAAACATGAATAAATAGTAATTAAATAAATAGAAAGATGAATAAATAGTAATTAAATAAATAAATAAATAAATACATATATAATAAATAAGTTTAAGTTATTTGCTATACACACCCCCCTATTAGGGAGCACTTAATTAGGTCGTCAATTTTCGCTCCAGGCTGCTTAAATTTAGTTTCAATTTCCAGCGGCTGTCTGAATATATCGTCCAGAACCTTTTTCAAATTTTCTTCTTCTTTCATCATTTCTTCAGTCGCCATGTTTGAAACAGATTGTCTTGTTGGGATATTTGGTCTAGATGGCTTGATATCGACTAAATGTCTTTTGACAATATTTTGGACTATATCTTTGGTATTTGAAGAAGAATGAAATACTTGTTGATCCTCAGAAGTTCTCAAGTTAATGTTCTTGAATAGTATTGATGAAAGTCTGTTGTTTTTCTCATTGTTAGGGATTTCATTGTTGTTTAAGATAGGAAGTTCATTTCCGACGATTTGATTTTGAGATTTGTATTGGGAAGAAACTTCTTCGATTTGTCTATAAAAGAAAATTAATATTTAGATAAATAATTACAATAAAATATTACAGAGTAGGATGCTTTACATCTTAAAAAAATATTATTGTAAAAGTCAGTGAACCAACAAGTTGCAGCATATCCGACTAAACATAATAGCAAAATATCCGGTTATTCGTAACCTCTACTTATCAGTAGGGCTGTTGCAAGAATTTTTATAATCCTTCTACGTATTAAACACATAAATGTATTATTTCTTAAATTGCTTCAAATTTGAAAATATCACTAAATATCTATTAAATATTTTACAATTAGTTATTAAAATGTATGAAATATTTTGAAAAAGTCGCTTGATCTGAAATGAATGTGATGTTGAAGTTTATACAGATTATTATATACAAACTGTCTCCTACTTTTATTTATATAAATAAAGTAGGTGATGGACAAACTGTTACGTATTGAATGACGTGCTCTATGTACTTTGGCGTCACAATAGTGGGGAAGGGGGGGGGGGGGGGGCGGTGTTTTTCGCGTCAATCTTTTATTTAATTATTTACGAAAATATCAACAAATTATAATAATTTCTAAAAAAGTGTGAAACCGGCTCATTACAATGTGCAATATGACCAATGAAGATCGTTTTATCTGAGACAGTGGGAAAAATTGACGTTTAATTGTTAGTTTTGATTTTATTAGGCACTGAAATTTTAAAACACGATAAATTTTCAAAACCAGAGTAAATGTTTTGTTATCATGGCAAACTTCTCATTTAATATGATCTTAATTCACAAATAAAAGTAATTTTTTGTATTTATTGGGTTATTAGATTCTATCGTAGATAAAATATTGTACGAGAAACATAAGTAAAGCATTTTTAGTCACTCATAACTATTATCCAACTAAACTTAATAATAAAAGTCATAAATGGTACTTACTTTAACGATGGTTGAAATTGTGGAATTTTATTGATTCCTAAAGTGGTAGATCTTGATCCACGTTTAGGGGTTGGTAGGTTGCGTCCATTCACAAAAGGGATGGCAATAATGAAAACCAAATATAAATATTTACACATTCCTGTTGTATTGTTCATATACTGTATTGTTTATATACTGTATTGTTTCTAATATTCCAGTGTAACTGATTTGCAATTGTAATGATATATGCTCCACCATTTTCGCGAGCAGGTTTATATAGCATCTTAGAACACGTCGCGTGCGTTTTTTGTTTGCATAGCGGAGCTTCTGTTTCTGAATGAAGTTGGTAGGGATTTCCCAAGAAATTGCGTACGCTATACGGAGTTGTGGCTACCTTTCCTTCTTAATTTATTAGAAAAGGAAAGTATCAACAAAAATAAAACAATGCATAATTTTAATTGTCATTTTTTTATAATTGTTATTTTTTCAATTATTTTTTTAATATAAATGGAATGTAAACATTAATATGTAATATTATGAAATTAATGGTGGTAAAAAGTTGGCTGTTTTCCTGGTTGTTGAGCCGTGGGATAACCTAAAATTTTGCATAACATTATGTTCAGTTGATCATCTTTAGAGGACGATTGATTTAATTCAAGATGTTTTCTATAGCAGATTTTAAGGACTGCTTTTGTCTACTCAATAGAAAAATAATACTTTAATAACATGGGTAGAAAATAGAGCATGTTAAAAAACTAACCGGGGTAAGCTATGAACAGAGCAACGTATGTCTGATCATTATTCAATCCAAAAGTCATGTTGTCAAAAAGTCATGTTGTCAAAATCTTGAAATGTAGTCAACGTCGACGTCAAATAAATATTGACTGATGCTCAACTTTTTCCCTTCTCCTCATCCTGTTCCTTGTCCTGCGGTGTTGCCACTTCTTTGTGACATAGCGTTTTCAACAGGCCCTCTGATCTGGTAATTGCGCAACTGCGTAGAAATCTCCAATCCATACTTGTTTGACAGCAACTATAGGTACGTGAAAACATTAACAGGCAGAGCAAGACAATATTGCCATTCGCCGTTTTCTAATTTATTACCATTTCTAAAATAAGATTCAAGAAGATAAGCTTTAGTTTCTTTAGATAACATTTTTAATAATATCTTGTATCAAATTCATATTTAATTAATTACTTGTAAATTAAGACTGTGGTATATTATACAGCAAACTATATTACGAGTATATTATAAAACAAGGGAAAGAAATCCTTAATTTTTTTTCAGGGGTACCGAAGGAAAAATAGCATTCTCACCTGAGGTGTATACAGGCACTATTGTAACAAGACGAAATTCAGCGGCATTATTTTTATTTCACATTTAGATAGTCTGTCCATTTTCTGCAAGTTATAAACATTTCAAAATTCTGTCTGGTCACAAATCTAAAGAGAAATCGTTCCTAAATTCTTGTTCGGAAAATAACAATGAGACACCCTAACTTCCATGTCACCGCGGGACGTGTTCTCCCTGTTGGAGATTTTCTGTAAGCTCGGATGAGATCTTGGTTCGAGGCTAAAACGAGGTATCGTAGTTGGTCCATAAGATAAATCTGGGTTGAAAAGACAGCCCCAGAAGATGAAGTCACAAACAGACAGAGGGTTGAACACGAATCGGCAGTAGAGGTAGGGGAATTCATTTCAAAACAGGTGTCGATCAAAATTAGAGAGTTTTAGTTCAGGAACTCAAGTTTAAGATTTAGAGATAAGAGACAAGTATTGTTTTAAAAGTATAAATAGTGTGTAAAAATTTGTAAGTTAAAAAACTGTTAATTACTTCTGTTCTGCTATTATCTATAAATGTAACTTTTTTATTGCTCGGATTATATTTTGTTTTAATCATATTTTACTAGTCTGTTAACATCTCGTCGGCCGACTATTGGAATGTACTGTCCACAAATATTACTGCTTCAAACATTTAAAATTTTATTGTAAAGAATGGATAATTAATACACATGTTGAAATTTTTGTTTGTATAGTTTCATTTTCCTTAATTTTGTATGAAATTTGTTAAACTATAATTTTTAAATATTTTCGAAATATAAAATGATCTACACGGACATGGTTCAAAATAACATAGTAAATTTGTAAACAATAGTCCAATAAAGAGACTTTTTGTACCATGTCTACACATTTTATTATTATTATCTGATTGCTCTGGACTTAATTCAAAACAATTCTTATTGTATGTATGTCATTTTAAAGGGACATGGTACAAAACTATGTCTGTTCAAAGTACAAGAAGCACAGAATTTGATGGCCATGGTACAAGAAAATATTGGGAAACCGAATGTGACTATATCTACTTTTTTCCAAAAAGTGGACTTGGTATATTCCAATAATCAGACGACTTTTGTTTTTATTATTCTCCTATACTTTCTGTTTGTATCGTTTGATTAAATTGCAACTTTAATTATTATTTGTGTATATTTTACACATAATATAATTCCTTTTATAATATAACTATTTATTGAGAATTCAGTTTTATTTCCGCCTTGCCCTCTGAACATTTGAAAGTATTATTATTGTTAATAATAATAATATATCATCACGGCATATTACCCATTTCTGGGTGTGCCAGTATCTACAACACATGTAGACATCGGTAATGATGACGATATATTTTACCGTGTGGGCGCTTACCAGGCGTCACCTCACGGGCACTTATAGCTGGTGTGGAGAGTGCGCCACAGGGGTTACTTTTGTGCCATTTAAAATTGGAAATATTTGGCGTATGTCGGGATCGAACACGGTTCCCCCAGGTTCGCGACCAGACACTCAGGCACACAGCCACGGGACCTCATATTATTGTTATTATTCCAAATTTCACATAAATTACTTTTGGCTATCCTCTTGGATTAATCCTATAAATTCCAAATTCGGTTTTGATTATTTACCCATAAAAGCCTGGTGGTAGCGCTATTATTATTTTTATATTTTATCCTTGTACCGGATTTGTTCTGTCACAGTATTTTTTTTTTAATGACCGGGAGGTACAACAGGATATTTTATAAGAATAAAGAATTTCAAAATTTTACCGTATCATGTTTAATAGCCATTGAATCTGTGCAAAAGACAATAGAAATTTGTTGACAGTTCAGGATCCGCAAGAAATAATTGACGGTACCGGTGCGGTAGTTTTCAAATTGTTATCCTCAAATCCAGAGAATTGTATGATAAAGCGTTAGATATCATTATAGGTTCTTGTCAAAATAATACAAACCCTTCTAGGGGAATAATGTCCACAACGGTGGTCTTCTCTTTTAATTTTAATAGGTTAAGTACCTCACAAATTGACTTTTATTGTACGCCATGGAAAAGGAAAAGGCTTGTTTTGTTTATTTATACATTGGCCCATTTTCCTTATTTTTTTTTTTGAAAATAATAACTAGTTAACTAGTGCGTCATAAATGACGTAGGTATATGCAACACTTGAAGGACTGGTATAACGCTATACTTACATATAGCAATTATAAAGCAGTTTGAAAATGATGCAAACTTTAATTGCAAATTAAAATTTATCGCAAACATTCATTACAGAATAAATGTAAATAATAACTGTATAAAGCATCAAAAAGGTGTTTTACCTCATATTGGTGAAATATTATTTTTTATGCGGTCATAAATTTTTCCTTATTATTTTTTTAATTTAACAAGCGTGTAAACAGACACAATTAATTAATTTACGTAACTAATTTTTGATAAACAATATACTTATCCGGTAGTTGTAGATAAAATTATCTGCCGGATATAAAGTATCTAAATGACGGATAACTTTATCGAACGGTAGAGATTTATCTCTCTTTTACATCTGTCATTTAGCTTTATCCCGGATCGGAAATTTATTACCCCATTTAAAAAATATGACGATATTTATTACAGATAATCATTTTAATAATTTTTGTTCCTGCTACCATGTTTAAGAGAAATATAAGAAATGTGTTGGCACGTATTATAATTAAATAAAAGAAAAAAATAAATATTCATAACAGCAATTTCTTACCAATATATATAATATAATAAATCTAAAACTTAAAAGTAGGTAAATATAAAACAAGTATTTCAAACGGTACTAATGTGAAGCTTGTTCGATAAATTCTAAACTATTATAAATATTTACTTTTTAATGTTTTATATGTTCAAGGTATAAATCATAATGATTAATAAACATGTCCTGTTGTTTACATTTATATCTTTGTGTTTTGGTGCCGCTCTGTCTGCCGACGTTCAGGTGTGTATCAAGTTTTGCTTAACGGAAATAACATGTAATTTTAAATTTAACCTCAATCATAATGCATAAATATATTAGAGTATATTTTTACCTCTCGCTAAGAGAGGTATTGGATTCATGCTAAAATCGCAAATCCAGACAGTGACCCCTAATAAAATTGAAGAAAGCTGAAGAAGAAAGAAGGAATTGTCAAGTGCAGTTTACATAGTGTATCTTCATGTTATAATTTTATAGGATTTATAGAATCTTTTCAAAGAAAAAATAGTATGTGTTCGTGTTATAATTTTACTGGATATATAGAATCTTTTCCAAGGAACTTTCTTGTAGCATTTATCCATTTTTATTTCAATACTTTTATTTTTAAAAATGGACACAGTTGTTCATTCTC
This sequence comes from Ophonus ardosiacus, assembly GCA_943142095.1. Lineage (NCBI taxonomy): Eukaryota > Metazoa > Arthropoda > Insecta > Coleoptera > Carabidae > Ophonus > Ophonus ardosiacus. The sequence continues at coordinate 36,082,746 of OW964832.1, read as the reverse complement.
TTTACAATCAAATAATATGAATACCAAGTTTATATCTCCACCCATTTTTGAATTATTGCCCCAAAAGTCAATATACCCCACATTTATATAAAAAAAATTAAAAATCTAATTTATGTATTTAGATAATTCTCAATGAGCTGATTTCAAATTTTGAAACCGCAGGTCTATATTTCGTTTGGTTCTCGAAAAATTTAGATTTAAAGTTTTGCTCAAAAGTGCCCATTTTTGGGCATTAACCCAAAAATGGGCCGAGATATGAATTTGGCGACATCACCATTCGATTCCACGGACAAAAATATATAAGTATAGCAATTTTCATAATTTTTGTCCAACCGGCTCATTTTTTATGAATAAAAGCTTGAAAACCCCTGAAAATGGCCAAAATCTGAAAAAATCGTAAGGGGTAGACCTTAGATTTTTGTGATTTTTGGCCATTTTCAGTTATTTTGCTTTAGAAATTGTATGCGGCGTTCAAAAATTCTGAAAATTGGCGTAGTTATGTAATTTTTCCCGTAGAATCGAATGGTGTTGTCGCCAAATTCATATCTCGACCCATTTTTGGGTTATTACCAAAAAATGGGCAGTTTTGAGCAAAACTTTATCTAAATATCTCGATAACGAAACAAGATATCGACCTGCGGTTTCAAAATTTGTAATCAGCGCATTGAGATTTATCTAGTTACACAAAAATTTGATTTTTAAAAATTTTGAAGTTTTTATCTAAATGTGGGGTATATTGACTTTTGGGGCAATAATTTAAAAATGGGTAGAGATATAAACCTGGTAGTAATATTATTTGATTGTAAAGAGAATGTCACGTAAGTGTACGCATTTATAGAATATTTTCCAAGGAACTTTCTGTATGGAATTTGTAAAAAATTGTATTATGTCTGTGTTAATTTTGCTGGATAAATCGAATCTTTTCCATTGAACTTTTGGTATGGGATTTGTTCAAAATACATCAAATTAACGGAAGGTCTTGTGCTGGCCACAACAGATTTTTTTTTATTATAAAACGGCGTTTCGACAGCGAAGTGCAATACAATACTTATATAACATAAAATGGAAATGGAGAGAGAGTAATGTGCTGGCCACAACAGATTTTTAATCTTAATGTACAGTTTCTCAAAGGTAAATGATATTTGTTACTGTTGACCTATCCTCAATCATTTTGTCATTCTTTGTAACGTTAATATTCCTAAATCTACATATTGTATGTATGTCTGCGGTAGTATTAATTTTAAAATACCTTGCAATAGTTTCGGCTCGGCTGCATAGTTGTCTGTATAAGCAATTAAGAAGAGTATTATTTTATTCGCTCCGATTTAGAAAAATCTTCATTTTGGAAGACAACTCTTCTACTGTGAGTTTCAGACGAGATGCAATATTTAGTATTTTATCATTGATGTGTGGATACCAATTACACATACTAGACCGTTGCAGATAAAATGCAACATAGGTTGTCAAAGTTATCAATGTCACAAGTCTTGTCATCATTTGTAAAATTTGGAATAGGAAAATGACAAGAATGAAATTTGTCGTCTTTTAATAATCTAAGTACACAAGTTTTACTAATATTTAATTGATTTGCAAAAACTTTTGTAGGCAGCTGATCTTGGGTGGGATTCTGTAACTCGTCCGTTATTAAACAGTACAGTTATCACTATGGTTACATAGAAGATCACATTTTATTTGACAAGTTTGACCTAAATTTACCAATCATCTTATAAAAAAAACTTTTCTATAGCGATAACGGTACCGTTTGATAACGGACGAGTTACATAATCCCATTCCTTTTTTCCTATTACCAGTAATAAATTATTTTCTTCAGTTCGCGCAGTCTTTGTTCTTGCCCTTTTCGTATGATACATATCTAAACATACACCACTTTTAAATTTTGTAGATATTATCGATGGGGTCCCGTGGCCGCGTGCCTGAGTGTCTGGTCGCGAACCCGGGGGAACCGGGTTTGATCCCGTCAGACGCCAGATATTTCCAATTTTAAATGGCACAAAAGTGACCCATGTGGTGCACTCTCCACACCAGCTATGAGTGCCCGTGAGGTGATGCCTGGTAAGCGCCCACGCGGTAAAATATATCGTCATCATTACCGATGTCTACATGTGTTGTAGATACCGGCACACCCAGAAATGGGTAATATGCCGTGATGATATATTTATTTTATTTTTAGATATTATCGAAACTGTAGAAGAATTAGCAAAGATATCACAAATATTTCTCAAACAATAACCAGTATTGTATCAAGTATATAACCATTCGAATTTTTTCTTCTATAGTAAATATCTTTAAAGCGTGATGATAAATTAATTTGACATTTGACATCGACAACTTTGACAACCCATGTTGCATTTTATCTGGAACGGTGTGGTTTCCAGCGTAACCTATACCAACATATTTATTTTCAAATTAGAATAGGGTATAAATACAAGGTTTCAGAATTTTCTGAATGATAGTATTTGAGTTAGAGCGAAGACAAAATCCATACACATACACACACACACACATACACACACATACACACACCCATACAGGCATCATCGTGAAAATGTTAAAATTGGATTCTAGGGACCTTAAAACGTGGTCATTTACTAAAATCTCGATATGTGATTTTTAGCACGATCCCTATACCTCCCTTACCAAGGGTAGCGGGAGGTAAAAATATTTTATCAATTTTTAAAGAAACAATACAATTTTTTAATGGGTTAATGAATCACTTGATGAGATGTCACGGATGAACTACCTTAACGTTTTCCTTTTAATTCAGAAGGAGGCACGCCAAGTTTGTGGGTGCGGCTTTGACGTCAATACCAGTGCAAAATATATAATTTGCAATATGTTACAAAAAAAGTTTAATAAATTTCCTTCATTCATTAAACTTTATTAGCATAGTCATAAGTTTCTAGTTTCAAGTTATATTTAGCAATATTTCAACAGAATTTCCCAAAAATAGATCTTGTACACGTGGTTGCAGGTGTGTCTTTTTTAAACATGATGAAATTTCCAGTACGTAGATACAGTTTTTGTATTTCGTGATTGATTTAAAGTGCGATAGCATGTAGGTATGTTTATTTTTTTGCTCTTTGTGGAATTACCTGGTGATGCAAGTACATACTTAACAAATAGTGTATAGATTTACTACTTGTTTCAATTTTCTATAAACGTTTTAAGATGTATTATTGGTTTCAAAAACCCAGTAATAGCAATAACATAAGGAAGAAAACAACAATATTTGCATTTTTATTTAATTTTACGAAGAATTTATTTGTTAGTCACGAGTTCAAAGACCAGATTGCCTGGGGGATCCCTATTAAATGATTCAACTTTTCAGAAAACAAAAATGGGTTAATATTTCCACGAATGGAATAGAGGATAAATGCAGGATTGGATTATGAAATGCATAGGGCCTTAAAAATTGAGGACCTACAAAAAGTTAATATATTTTGTCAGCTATATTAAGTTATAGCACATATTTATTATAAAGTATTTTAGACACACACAAACATTCAAGCCCCTGTTGGGAATCGAACCTACGACCTCAGGGTCCGAGCGGTGAATTTCGCTTGAGCGCTGCCTCAACACGCTCGGCCACTGAGGCGGCTACTTACAAAAAGATAACATTTATTATTATAATATTCTGAATATTGGTTTTTCTACAGTCTATATACAAGTAGGCAGTTGTAGAAAAAACGCCCGCTGACCGAATTTCTAACTATAAAATATTGAGAAATGTTATTCGTCTACATTCTTAATGGGAACGGTTAGTCAGGAACTAATGGCGCTGTAGTTACATACACATTTACCACATCCACAAGTCAATCTGAAATATGATTGCTCTGTCGGTATATTACATAACCAAACAAAATGCCGAACTGCTGTGTAAAGAAATACAGAAATAAAATAGGACATTCATATACAAAAACGAAAGTAAAAATGCTTAGATTAGATTGAAGCAATAGGTCAAGAAGAATGGAAAATAACGATAAATTAAAAAAGATAATCATTATTTATAGAGTAGTACTGTAAGTACAAAGTGTACATTTTGTACCTTATTGTTGCGACTGTAGAAAAAACATTGTGTGTGTTTCGAGCGCAAATGGATATTGTAGATTTCGAGAGAACAACCTCTCAATCGACAATATCCCATTTTGCGCTCTTAATACACAAATAGCTTTTTTCTACAACCGTGCGCAAAGTACGAATATTACGCACTCTTTACAGTGTGTAAAGAATCACTTTTCAAGTTCTAGTGCGTGAATAGTTATTTATGCAACAAAAGTGTAAATACAAGCCCTAAAATTATTGACCGAATGTCATACACTTGAGTTGCATACAAAATTTTTTATACGACCTTAGATAACTTTCCTGATACAAATTAGAAATTTAACAAACAATTTGAACACATAAATACACAGTTCACATTTGACACATAACAGATCTGAAGTTGAATATTATATTTCTGTCAGAATTACCAACAGGAATGTACAGAAAAAAAACTAAATTTAGATAAGACTACTTAAATACCACATCTGTATTGATGTTGACAAAGTAAATAAAGTAGGTACGAAAATCGTTTATTTTACACATCGTAGTATAAAAAAGTAAATAGGTATTGCTAGGAAACGTACACTTTCGGGTAGTTTACCTGTCAAGTATATAAATAGGTAGTAAATAATAATGAAAGTAGTGAAATCTAATGTACCTACACAGTAAATGAAACAATGTGTGATCATTTTTTAACATATTTGTACAATCCTAGAAGACTAATTTACTTGTCTGAGATTCTTTCGAATGTTTAAATTACATTTTGTACACCATTAAGAGAAAGAGTAAACAGTATACAGTATATGAAGATGCCTGATAAATAAGTATTATGAGAAACAGCAATAAGAATTTTGGGATTTAAACTCTTTTTTCCCGATCGACGCCAAATATTTCGAATTTTAAATGGCACAAAAGTGACCCCTGTGGTGCACTCTCCACGCCAGCAATGAGTGCCCGTGTGGTAACCCCTGTGGTGCACTCTCCACGCCAGAAATGAGTGCCCGTGTGTTGACGCCTGGTAAAAGCCCGCACGGTACAAATATGTAATCATCATTACCGAAATCTGTGTACAACGCAGATTGTCACACTCAGAAATGGGTAATATGCCGTGATGATATATTTATTTATATTTTATATTTGAATTATACATTTGTATTTTTGTGATGTTTCGGGGCTTTGAAAATTCGGACTGCATTTTTAGAAAAATTATGAATTAAATAAATATATATCATCACGTCATATTACCCATTTCTGGGTGTGCCAGTCTGTTTTTACAGATATCGGTAATGATGATGACATATTTGTATCGCTTACCAGGCGTCACCTCACGGGCACTCATTGCTGGCGTGGAGGTGCACCACAGGGGTCACTTTTGTGCCATTTAAAATTCAAAATAATTGACGTCGGTCGGAATCAAACCCGGTTCCCCAGGTTCGCGACCAGACACTTAGGCACACGATATACGAATTATACGAATAAATAAAAAAGTTAAATGATAATGGGCCTCTACCAGCCTACAAAATATATAATCCGGTTCTGCATTTAAGCCAATGTTATGAAATATTATCTTTTGCAAATTTGGAAAAAATTGGAGCAAAATGATTTAATTGTAAATGTAATATGTAATTATATTAATAAATTATAACATTTTTGTCATACTTTTAGTTTTTCTTTATTTTTGTACAAATACCATGCAAATTTGTATAAGAAGATCATCGCCTTTTTTATTATTGTGGAAAAATATCTGTACAGTGCTTAGGGAAATTTATATTTGTCTAATTTTCCTGTATTATATTTTTATTACCTAATACATATTTTATTGTTTTTATTAAGAACATGACGAAGGAATATAAATTTTGAAAATAGCTTTGTAATATAATGAAATAGATTGAATAACAATTTCAAGAGTAGGAAAACATACAAAGATGTATGTTGTTATGAGTCATTTTTTGGAGAAAATTTGAATTTCAAATTCATAATAATTTACATATAAATAAATTCATAATATAGTCATAAGTGTCTATCCCGGGTTTTTTATGAACAACATTAGTTTTTTATTTATAAATAAATATATTGAAAAACAGAAATACATATATTCAAAAAAAGTGTACATACATATCCAGAATGTTTTTCAACTTCAGGTAAAAACTTTAAGGGCATATAGTACTTACCAAAATGAGTAAACCAGGCTTGATCAACTTAGGTCGGATCTTCAAAAGTTTCTGAGATATAAGGCAGTAAAAGAGTTTTTATGGTGTTTACCTCTACCATCTCGAAAACTATAAGAGTTACGACTTCAATTAAATGAGTTTTTTTTTGTTAAATTTGCTTTCGTTCTTCAAAAAATCAAATAATTGTACTAAGTAAAATGATGTGGCGGTTTTGACTATTTAATTTTCGATCACTATTTTTATCATTTTTTTCTTCAATTCTAATACAAAATGGCCTCTGTCTCGGAAACAGTTGAAGATTGAGGAACACCCTGTGCGTAATATCTGTGCAATTTTTGTGTAGGTCGACTCTATTTTTACCTTCCGCAAAAAAGATAATATTGTATTTGGTCAATAAATTCGGTGGTGTTTTCAATAAATAAGCACGTTTTAGGGTCCCTAGAATACGATTTTATTAGTTTTACGATAATGTCTGAATGTGTGTGTGTGTGTGTGTCAAAATTTCCTTTATTTAAAGTTCTTAACAGTTTTCTTGAAAAAACGCAGTTCAATATCATTTTTTGGCATCTTATGTAATTAACAATATGAAAGAATATTTTATTGTCTACACGATTTGATTATACATTTTCCTTCATATTCAATAGATATAGAGTTACAAAATTATAAAGAGATTAACTTTCATAAATCAGCCAGCTATGCTATAACCATGATGGAAACTGCTGATATATTCAAATAATTCTAATTGACAGATGTCAGTATCAAGTGCAATTTACTTAGTGTATGTTCGTGTTATAATTTTATTGGATTTATAGAAGCTAAGGAACTTTCGGTATGGAATTTGTAGAAAATAGAATTTGTTCGTTACACAATTTTACTTGATATATAGAATCTATTCCAAGGAACTTTTGGTATGGGATTTGAACAAAATACATAAAATTGAAGAAAGTTAATATGCTGGCCACATCAGATATTTTTAATAAAAATAATTAAGAATGAATTTATTTTAAATTCAATATCAGGTACCTAATTAAATAATCATTTAATTCTTTTGAAAAACTATTTTTAATTTAGAATTTCAATTTTTTTTTTACTTTTTTTCTTAACACCCTGTGTAAATAGCTCTACAGTTCATTACAGATGACCTTGATCAGAGATCTTAATAAAATTAAACTGTACATTATAAATGAATAATGCCCGTATTCATAAACACTCGTAAAATTTTAAATGGTTTGTTATAATTTTTATCCAATAAAAACAGACGACATTGAAAGAAAATCTAAATTTTATTTGTCAAGTGTGATTCTATTTGTCAAAAATTATAGAGTCGTTTTGAAACTTTACGAGTTTTATTCAATAGGCGTATGCAAAAAATATTTTAAATCCATTTGCATTTCATATAGAATATGAAAATCAGTATATTTTATTCTTCTTGTAATGAATGAAGCGGATCTTCTTTTCAAAAACAGGATATAATTAATTAAAAAAATTACTAGGAAATTATAAATTTCCGTGTTTTGGTTTTTGTTCATTGACACGCGTGCATCTCTTATCTGAATTGTCGGTTTTGTTTAAACCTTATCATTTGGTATATTGCACTCTAAACCGCTAAGAATGTATGTATGCGTAAGCGAAATCCGATTAATGATCTTATTGGGAATCCGAGTTTTTCCTTTGACGTGATATATGCTTGTGTTGGTAAGAAAATTGCTGGATATTTTATCGCTGTTTGTTTTCAGTTGTGCAATAATAATGCATCTGGTTTCTTTAAAAGAAGACACTGGAACGCAACTACATGTCATTGCGAAGATGAATGCACTGCGGGTAAGTTGTATTATTGCACATTTTCCTTTATATTTCTAACAGAAAATATTCGCAACACAAATTTTTACTAATACTAAATTATTTATTTCAAATTAATTTTACTTTTGGTAATCGTGGATAAAGAGATTTTATTATTTTACAAAATAGTTATTTTAGTATTAAGGGCAGTAAGTGCGTTCTACCGGCAGAGTATGTACAATATTTTATACAATTTTGACGAAATAATAATAAAAACCATTATAATATTTAATTTTAACAAAATAAAAAACTGATCAGTTAGTAGGCTGAGCATGACAATCGTCGCTGATAGATCTCTCAAGTCATTATTGTCTGTCATTTGTGTCGTGAAAAATAATGAAAATGGCTGATAATATCTAATAAATATTGTGGTGAGTGTTATTTTCGTGCCTGGTGTTATTTTAAATGCATTATTTGTTGCAGAATGGGTTAAAAAAATTGTGAGAGTGATTTAAAAAAATTTAATTTACTTGTAAAAAAAATGTTATTTGTAGTTGTAGCTGTGGAGTTAATAATAATAGTTTAAAACGTCAAAATTGAATAAAAAATTATTTTGTCGTAGTAATTTTTTTTATTCAATTTTGACGTTTTAAACTGTCATTATTAACACCATAGCAACAACTGTAAGTAACACTTTTTCCACATGTGAATTAAAAAAAAATTTAAATCACTCACAAAGTTTAACTCACTCTGCAACAAATAATGCATTTAAAATAACGTCAGGTACGAAAATAACACTCACCATAATATTTACCAGACATTATCAGCTATTTTTATTATTTTTCACGGCACAAATGACAGACAATAAAGCATTTTAAATACATGACTTGACATCTATCAGCGACGATTGTCATGCTCAGCCTACTAGTGATCAGTTTTTTATTTTGTCAAATTTAAATATTATAATGGTTTTTATTAGTAAATTGAATAAAATATTGTACAAACCACGTGAGCTAAGAATGTTTATTCACTCTAAGCTAAACTTTCTTCTCATGAATAAACATTACCTTAGCTCACTTGGTGTGTAAATATCTATTATTTGAAATCGTTACTGTATAAAATTCGTCAATAAAAACTCAAAAATCGGCACTAATGAAATTCATTACACGACGATTTCAAGCAAATGCAGTGTTGCCAACCTTATAATAATTATTGTACATATAAGATAATTTGGGTAGGTGTATGATATATAATAGTAAATTTGTACGTAAAATGACAAAAAATGTGTGCAAGAAGAATGAATTAAACAATTTGGATGAAGAAGATTGAAATAAAAAGTAATTTTGAGTGTTCTTTAAGATAACCTTAATGTTCGGAGGTTAGCAACATTGAGTCCCAAACTGACAGTTACATAAACATAACCTATAAAAATAAAATATTCCTTTCATTTTCACAAATTTTCGTTTTCAAATAAGATTTAATATGCACATCGGCACTGAAGTTCCATTTCATCACGCCTTATGGCCTCTGCAACTAAATTCCATATTCGTGATAAAAAGTAGATCTTCAGTACATTGAAACAAAAATAACTATTAAAGTAAGATTTGATCGTTGTTTTTATTGACTTATCGTCTCCTCTTTCTGATCCGTAACTGATTTACATCACTTACGGGTCCGTAATTTGTAAACAAAGCCTACTGTCTTGAAAACCCTATCGGTAAATATTAAAAAAAAACGGTCTTGCAAAAAGATAATTATTAAACATTGAGAATAAATTATTTCTTGGGAATTTTATTAGAAAGTTAGAATGTTGTTAAACAGAGTTGTTAAAATTTAATATTGTTGTTTTACAGTAGTTCTGGAATTAGGGTGATGTAATATCAAGTCTTTTGTTTAAATTAATAATGTCATCTCAAAATACTATGTATTATCATAATAATATCTTTTTAATGTATAATCAATTTATGTCAGTTGAAATAATTAATATTCGTATTATTTTTTTTCAGAAATTATCTGTCTTTGCAATTATTTTTGTCTGCGTTTATTCCAAACCAGTTTACGAAGCAGAAATTGAAATACCAAAGTAAGTATTAACCTTTTATTATTATTGATTTTGATATTAATTTTGACTGTTTTACTTCTAGTGTGAAAGAAATAACAGTAGAGAAAAGAAGCGCCAACAACAATACTAATGAATTCGGATTTGTATTTCCATTTCTTCTTCCTCCAAATACAACTATTGACGCATCAGAAGGAGAAGAAGTAGATGTCGAGATTCAAATTGTTCCAAAAATAGACGAAGTTGTTTTATGTTCGTTATTGGGTAGATGTGCAAACGACGATGATAAAATGAACGGAGAATGAAAACTGATTTATATTTATTATTTATTGACTAATTAATGTATTATAATTGTTATTTATGAAAATTAATTTAAATATATTATTTATAATTACAGTTTATTATAATTATTTATTAACTAGCTTCTTTAATTATATGATATACATTTAAGTTATACCTTTCGTATATAGCCATGAAAATTTCAATTACTTCTCCACCCCATTTTGCCATTTTTCAGTTTAATATCGATCACTTATAACACTACTACAATGCATCAAAAATATAAACACAAATGACATTTGACTTACTTAATCTTCATCGTGTAATACCCGCTTTAAGGGTCGTTTTTGCAAGGTTAAGAAAATTTCCACAATGAGTAGATGCTTCTTAGGTCAATTTTCTATATAGTCGTTGTGTAAGCGATTGTGAACCGAAAGAGCTTGTAAGTAAAACCTATTTTCTATTGCTATAAATTCACCAGAGCTGGGCAAGTTACTTTTAAAATGTAACTAGTTACAGTTACAGTTACCTCCAAAAAAAAAGTAACTAAGTTACTTAAGTTCCAGTTACTTTGGTGAAAGAACTAAGTTATTTACTAGTTACTCATTAAAAGTAACTTAGTTACTTTGAGTTACTTTCTAACTACTTTTAATGGCGTGAAGTGTAGACTTAGACCAGGGAATACCTGACTTAGAGTGTTGACTTAGTTATTGTGTAGGATACATATCAGGGAGTTTTTGCACTAACTACGTTAACCTAAATTTTAACGTTATTGCTTGGCAACACCCAATCAGATTATTATTGTTAATGTTAACGGACCTACAGGGCCTTATTACCGCCTAGGCCCACGAGGCTATGGCCTAGGGCCCGCTTTGACAAGGGGCCCGCAGGGCCCGGTTGCTGTGATTTTTTTAAAATTTATTAATTTATTTTTCAATTTTGATTTCTTATACCAAGATATAAAGAATCTACTTTCTTTCTAACATGACATAACCATTATAATGTATAAAACATGCAGACATTATTTCCTACCTAGACTTATTAGTGGATAATGATTAATTTATTGGAAACCTCGGATCAGACGTCGATTTTCAATCTGAGGCCCCGCGCTCACATATCTAAGAAAATTTGATGAAAAAGTATCTTTTTATAAATATTTGGGGCCCCGCTACGCTAATAACATATTCCCGAGAACCGGCAAAATCGCCAACCGTCCCTAGAAAGGAGTAACAAAATATTACGCTAAAATTTCACCTCAAACTAGAATCGAGCATGCGGTACTGTATAATTGATCAGTTTTTCTCTCAGCAGGAAATTTAATATTTGTACGTACTTGTTTTTTAATATAAAGAGGGAGGAGGGCCCGAAAAAAAAAAATTTGGCCTACGGCCCAAAAATCTGATAAAAAGGCCCTGCGGACCTACATTATAATATAACATAAAAATTAAAAGTGACATTTTATCTTGTGAGAACGGAATTTGCAAAAATGAGACGAATTCAAGTCTTGCAACCCTTAGAACAACGAAAAAAATACACTATATTTTGTATAACCTGAAAATTGGAATAATTTTGATGATTTAGTGGCAGCTTAATTATGATTTATTAAAACGTATCATTTGTAAGCGAGGAAAATATTTGAAAATAATATATTTTATAAGTCAAATTTAACATTTAGTGACTTTTTAATTCTAGAATTAAAAGTTAAAATAATGTGTTATTTTTAGTTTTTCTGTTTACCGTACAAAAACTCTATTATTAATGAATGTAATTATTTTATTATCTATTATGGCTTGAAATCAATCAACAATAATATTGAATTTAATTATTACATACATTTATTTAAAACAAAACAGTTTTAGTTAGTGTTTCTAAAAAAGGCATCAGCCTCAACAAAATATTTCTTAGAAATTTAAATCCCCCCGTTACTTTTTATGACTAAGTTACATTCCACTTTTTAAGTTACTTTGACTAACTTTGGTTACATTCTAGTAATTTAAGCTACTCATGTAACTAGTAACTAAAAACCGGAAAGTTACCAACTACTTTACCGCAGCAAGTTAAGTTACAGTTACAGTTACCATATTTTAAAAAGTAACTAAGTTGCGTTACAAGTTACCTAAAAGTAACTAGTTAGTAACTAAGTTACTAAAGTAACTAGTTACTGCCCAGCTCTTAAATTCACCATATACGGTTTTCGCTATTGCAGTCGAAATTGCAGGGATTATAGAAGTAAAACAAATGATCTTGAAGTAAACTATATCTGGTATGGACATGTTGTCGCGTTCAAGGCAAAACGGCCTAAACGCCAAAAAATCGTAATTTGCGATTTTGGTACCTTTCGATAGATTGGCGTAATCTCCATCTATTAAACACAGTGGCATAAGTACGAAAAATTTATTTAAGTAGATATTTCACGTTGAAGTTGCGCAAGCGACAATCGCAATTTTATTGCGCAGGCTTAAAATGGCATATGCTCCATTTCTACGTAGTTTCTTATGGGTGAATGCAGAGTGAAATGGCCCGAGTTATTGATGTCAAAGTAAGTGTTTTAAAAAATCTGCTTACTTTTAATGCAGTTAAGACATTAAAAATATATTTGTATAAAAGCGCAGACTGTTATTTGTGTCTCCTGGCTTATTATGTAAATGGCGCTTGTGTCGTTTTGCCTTGAACGCGACGATTGTGTAGTGAATGAGAGAAAGAAGAATACCCAAACAAATTCTATAGTGGAAACCGGGAGAAGGCGAAAACAGGGTAGACCTAGAAAAAATGGGCAAAGTGGCATTAGCATAGAAATGAGAGAGAGAGGATTAGAGGAAGACCTTTGGAATGAAAGAGAGAGGTGGCGATTGGGTATCGGAAGACGTAGAACGTTGTAAACCGATATATGAAAAATTTAACATTTTACATAGTAACATAATTGTACCTACAATGTTGTACATTAAAATATTAAAAATTAAACAATGAAAATGATTTAATGCCTATGTGCACCCGCCTTATGGTTAAGTAATAAAACAAAGAAAAATTTCAAACTACACTATAAAATGGAAAGGTTAATAAAATTCCTTTTGTATTAAGTAAATATTAAGGTGCGTTGCAGTCACATATGTATATATTGACAGAAAATCCTTGCAATTAAGGTAGTACCTACAATACATTTCACGCCTAGTATCATTTAAGTGTTTATTTTAAGTGTTTCACTACTGGTTATTCTTCATATTATTACAATGAATAAGGTAAGAAAGGTTAATATTCATTTTCCGCGAAATTTACTATAATTATATTTGCTTCAAATTTTGTAGTAATGTCAATTTTTTTTATCCATGTAATAACATTTTAAACAAAACATTTTGGTAATGATATACAGGATGCCTATTTTATAAGTTCCCGCCTTAAATTTTAAAAATAGGCAACCCATGTTACATTTTATGTGACTTGTTTTTTAAAATTTTATTTTGCTCTTATTCGTACTGTGATTATTCGATTTAACGTACTAATATTTACCAAGTGGCTTATGAAATGTATTCTGTTTTGCCTATTTTTAAACTTTAAGGCGGGAACTTATAAAATGGACACCTATATATTGTTTCTTCCGCATTTACTTAGTTTTTATTAGTCTTAGTCTCCAAAAGAATTATTTAAATTCAATAAGAACTAAGTGAAGTGTGTAAATATTATAAACGTTCCATAATAATAATAATATTAATAATAACATTTATTTGCCCAACAGTTTTACACTACTTACAGGACAAGAATATAAAACTAAAGTAAGCATGTACAAAAAAAAAATATGTAAACAAAAATAATAAATGTAAATGTAATATTAATAATAGTAAATATATAACAATACATAAAATGTAAAAGTTTATATAGCCGTGTTGATTAGGAAATTCTTCAAGCTATTGTAAGATATATTATAAATATCTTTGAAGCTAGTAATCTTATTGGCATTGTTGCATATTATGTTGACTGGAGATCAGAGTAAAAGATTGGTTCTGGAGTGGTTCGGCTGGAATGCAATACATGATCGAGATGAAATTCTGGGAACATGTATGTTAAGTTGTTTTAATAGGTCTGGACAGTCAATATCATTATTTAATAATTTAAAATTGACATATTATATCTACGATGATGTAGTGATAATTCGTTAAATTTATCAAGCAGAAGATTGTATGGAGTACCTCTTGGTGGATATTGCCTATCACATTTTAGACACAGATATTTAAGAAACCGTTTTTGTACAGATTCCAGCTGATTAACACGATAATTGTATATTGGGTTCCATATTAGTGCACAGTATTCCAATTTAGATCTTACATAACTCACATAAAGAATATAAATTGCAGATACATCAGTAAAATTTGTACAATTTCTAATAATGAAACCCAACATACGATTTGCTGACAAAATAATTTCATTGTAATGGAATGTGAAGGTAAGTGAAATATCGAAGTTAACTCCCGAATCTTTCATATTCATTTGTCGTTGTAATTTGTAATTAGCAACTCTATATTCAAACATAACAGGATTTCTTTTGCGATGATAAGATATTATTTTACATTTCGACGGATTTAATTTCAACTTATTCTGTTCACACCATTCGTTTACAGTATCAATCATAGATTGCAAATAACAACAGTCAGGTATATCGGATACAGTACAATAAAGTTTTAAATCGTCAGCAAATAACAACTTTTGACAACTAATTTTATTACAAATATCGTCAATATAAATGGTAAATAATAAAGGACCTAAGTTGGACCCCTGTGGTACACCAGAGGGCGCTTCGAACATATTTGATGTTAAACCATTATACTGTACGAATTGTATAATAAAATAAACTAAATAAAGAAATGCAATAGACATGGATATTGATTCAAATTTATCTAATATATTAAATTTTATATGGAACTTAATTTAACTATTATAATACGGGCCTTAACAGCGGTAATAATAAGCAAATTCCTATTTCCAGATTAGGTATTCCGAGAATATATTTTAATCCTCTGCATGTAACGTAACATTTATGCAGAGTTTATTCACGAGATACGCCTTATATTCCATGTTTATTATTTCTCACCCTGTAAAAAGCTTATTTTACGTTTATCTCATAACGAGAATATATACGGCCGAATTCACCATTCCTTAATCGTGAGTTGATCCACAGATTATCGCTGATTCTGAATCAATCCAATTCACCATTAAAAATCAAGCTAATCTACTAATCAAAATCAGTGATCAACTGATTCGTCATATTCCATGAATCCAATCACATCTTCGAATCTTAATTATGACATTTATAGACAAATTAAAATTCTGGCTGTTGTACTTGTTTTATTATTTTTCAAATATACTTTTATATCTTTCTATTACACTATATTTAAAAACCCGTCTTTATTGGAATCAGTGTAATTTCTACCTAAAATAAAAATATATTATTACTATACTCATACTTCATGAGCAAATTGAAAACCTATCTAAGTTGGTTTTTAAAAACTGATTCTATTATTCTGAAAAGAATTACAATAAACTTAAAAGTAAATAATAATGAAATTATAAGTAAATATTGAAACAATATCTGAAAAAAAGAATTAAATTACACGTTATTAATCTCTATACAGTATGTCCCCGGATTGAGTTTACGAGGAAAAATTTTACGAAAAAATGCCAAGGAAAGAAAAATTTTTGCTTGAATTAAAACGCATGTTTCAGTTATTAAAACTTTTAATTAATGTAAGGTTCTTTTATTATAACGTTTTTTCGTATTTTGTCCTCCTAATAATACAGTTATTACATTGAATCTAACATTATTTTAGTTAGCTTTGAAATATTGACAAATGATTATTAATTCTAATTTCAGAAAAAAAAAAAACGGCGAAAATCAAAATACTTGTAGTTTATTCAATTAACTCTTTTTTTATCTGAAATTAGAATTAATAATCATTTGTCAATATTTCAAAGCTAACTAAAATCATGTTAGATTCAATGTAATAACTGTGTTATTAGGACAAAATACGAAAAAACGTTATAATAAAAGAACCTTACATTAATTAAAAGTTTTAATAACTGAAACATGCGTTTTAATTCAAGCAAAAATTTTTCTTCATTTGGTATTTTTTCGTAAAATCAAAAATAATTTTTTTTCCTCTTGTAAACTTAATCGGGGGACATACTGTATAAAGCAAACACAATATTGCTGTCAACGAATAATTAATAAAACAATTTTATGATAGATAATTCCAAAATCATGTAGTTTGGTGAGCGTCATATGCTAACATCGACGTGATGATTTGGAATTTACACATATTAATACTTTTTTATCAGATTGTACAATTTTCACGAATAAAACTAGATGACAGTTATATTAACTGTCAAAAACCAAAACAAAACTGTGAATCTGTTGAACATGATTCCTTGATTCATAAATCAAGTTGATGAATTACATATGTTGATCTACGGGTCAGCTTGATTCCTTAATTAGCTGATTATTAATCAACGGGATAATGGTGAATGGCCGATAATATCATTAATTTAGGCTCAATTGATGTAGCTTTTAATTCTGAACATTTTATGAAAATTTTATTATTTCCAATGGTCCATAAAAAGTAGACATCAGTATATCGACCGTATGGCGCTCAAGATTTGTCATAATAACATAATTTGGACATATATTCTTAAAATTCTTCGTACTCTGTCATGATAATATTGGAAAACTATTTTTGTTTGTTTTTAAATTTTCTTGGACAACAGCTCTTACTGCAGTTTATTTTTTTTTTTTAAATACGTCCATTATGAACACCTTCACTTCAGTTGTTATGAAAATAAATAAATGCATTTTGTTTCAGGTAATTAAAATAATGATTTTAATATGTGTTTCTTCACGGGCACAAAATTTTGAGGGAGAAATTCAATACGATATTGATGTAGGTGCTCGAACTTATTCATACAGGTAATCATAAATATACTATAATAACTATCCGTATTATAAATAACGAATTACTTTACTTTTGCAAAATTGTGTTCTGTAAACATGAGGCATACAATGTAGTCGACCAAAATCAAAAAGATAAATTACATTACTTGAATTTTTAGTTTTAAAACCCCAAACCAATCAAAACAAGAACAAGGTCACGTCGAAATTGACCAGTCAACTGGAGAAGAAAACCTACTCGTCACTGGTCAATACGAATTCGATACAAATGATGGTCGTCATTTTATCGTTATCTACACAGCAGATAAGAACGGCTTTAGGCCTGTAATGAAGTTTGACACAGGGAGAATATCTGGACCACCTAGAATATCTGTACCACCTAGAATATCTGTACCTGCACAGGAAAAGCCAATAATTGACACAGTTGGAATACCAGGACGATTTGGACAATATATACCACCTATACCGGAAAAGCCAAGAATTGACACAGTAGGAATACCTGGGAGATTTGGACAATATTATCCACCTGCACAGGAAAAGCCAAGAATTGACAAAGTAGAAATACCTGGACGACCTGGACAATACATACCACCTGTACAGGAAATGCCAGTTGGTGCAGGTGGAGGGCCAAGAATTGATCCTGTTGTGCTTTGTTCATTAGCGGGAAGTGGTTGTAAATAATTTATGCACTAATAAAAATATATCGATAAAATTAAACAATATTTGGGTATAGTTCTGTATAAATTTATTAAAAACAACAACGTTTCGACAGCAAGGTGCTGTCTTCTTCAGGTTTATTTATGTTATTATTATAAAAACCTGAAGAAGACAGCACCTTGCTGTCGAAACGTTGTTGTTTTTAATAAATTTATACAGAACTATACCCAAATATTGTTTAATTTTATTAATAATGAGTTCTGAAAGCATATTTCAAAAAAATATATCGGATTAGATTTTTGTAACGTGTTTATTTTTTGTATTCTAGGAACTCTAAAACGTGCTTATTCATTAAAAACTTCCAACATAATTTGTTGATCAAAGATTAATTCCATTCTTATACATTAATGTAATTAAATTAATCGTTTAATTGGTCTCTCATTGTATGTAAAAAAATTTTACCTCCCGCTACCCTAGGTAAGGGAGGTATAGGGATCGTGCTAAAAATCGTATTTAGAGATTTTAGTGTATAAGCACGTTTTGATTTTGATGTCGCCAGAATCCGATTTTAACATTTTTACAATGATGTCTGTAGGTATGTGTGTGTGTATGCTGTGTGGATCGTGTGTACACGATTACTCAAATACTATCAGAGATTGTATTGATTCTAAATGTAAAGCAATAGATATATGCAAAGGAACTTAATATAGTTTGCAGGATTAGTAAATATATAGGTATGTATTTAAATTAATAAAAATTAAATAGCGGGAAGTATTGTGTTGACTAAATCATATTTTTTTTATCAATGGTATGAGAGACTGCGCGCTATATACGAAAGGATCAGTAAAAATCCTACACTGTACTCCTCATAAGAATGGAGTTAGGAGTAAGATAGGTAAAATGCAATAGTTTATTTCAAAGCTGTATAACTACGATTGCATTTATATTAAGCTTAAAAATGTTAAGTATTTTATAATTTAGCAAATTGTATAAGGTTGTATATTAAACAATAATACAAAGAGTAATTTTAATATATAGGTACTATGAAATGGAAAGGTGAATAAAATTATGTACTTATATAATCAGTAAATATGAAGATGCATTCATAGTTTATATAAATATGTAAATTAAATGCAACTCCTTGCAGTTAGGTAAAGGCCGAGGTGGATGAAGCATAATACTGTTTCTTGGCTAGCTCAGTGCATATTGCATAATATTAGTGAATATTTATATAATATTAGTGAATATTTAAAGTGTTTCACTACTGGTTGTTCAAGATCAAGAATATATTTACAATGAAAAAGGTAAAAAATATGTTTTCCGCAAAATTAACTATAATTTTGCTTGCTTCAAATTTTGTGGTATTGTCGAAATTTTATTCGTGTAATAATTCTTAATATTTTAAAGGCCGGTATTACAAACGTTCAGTTAAATTTAGTAAAGACAGGATATTTTCATCTCTTGTTAGTTTATCTGTCAGTTAAAATGAAAAATGTCGCATCAAAAAATTGACACCCGCGATTTTGACAATTTATGCTATAATATCGATGCTACATTACTCTGGTAAGCTAAAAGACATTATTAGAGATAAAATCCCAGGCTAACTTTAATTACATAAACAAATGCAATTTTTGACAGCAATAATTTAAATGTCATAAGAACATAGAAATTGATATGCATTTGTTCATGTTAAATTAACAATATCGTATCGAAATGAAATGTCAAAATGATTATTAATTTTACTGTCAAATTTTTGATATGCGTTTTTTTTTTTTGTTAACCTGTAGTTAATGTTTTTTTTTTAACTATAAGCGATGCTTACAACTGCCCAACTGGGCATATATTTACCGGCTGTAACATGAAATAAAGTGTTAGAATAAAATGTATAGATTCTAATATATTATTAGTTCAACCAGTATTGAATAAATAGATTTCATTTCAGTTACTTAAAATATCAATGATTTTATTGGGTATTTCTTCACACTTAAGAGCACAAAATGATGGAAAAATTCAATTTGACAATGATGTAGATGAACGAACTTATTCATACAGGTAATCATAAATACATATATACTATGCATAATACAGTTATTTAAGTATTACGGGCAATAAGTGCTTCCTACTGCTTGAGGAAGATTTTGAAGAGCGAGACGAAGTCGAGTTTTCCAATGTATCCGATACCGGTAGAAGAGCACTTACTGACGGCAATGCTTATTACGTTTTTTGCACGATCGACACACAAAATAATAATAAAAAAATAAAATAAATAAATAAATATATCATCTCGGCATATTACCCATTTCTGAGTGTGCCACAGTATGATTTATCGCAGACATCGGTAATGATGATGACATATTTGTACCGTGCGGGCGCTTACCAGGCGTCACCGCACGGACACTCATTGCTGGCGTGGAGAGTGCACCACAAGGGTAACTTTCGTGCCATTTAAAATGGAAATATTTGGCGTCGGTCGGGATCGAACCCGGTTCCCCAGATTCGCGAGCAGACACTCTGGCATGCGGCAAAAAGCAAAAAAGATTTGAAATTATTTTAACATATTAAAAAAAATTGTTTGTTATTTTTACCTCTCGCTAAGAAAGCTATTGGAATCGTGCTAAAAATCGCATATCCAAATTCTAGTGGATAAGCACGTTTTAAGCACTAGAATCCGATTATAACATTTTACGATGATGTGTGTGTGTGTATATGTGTGTGTGTGTGTGTGTGTGTGTGTGTGTGTTTGTGTATGTGTTTGTGTGTGTGTTTGTGTGTGCTGTGTGTGTGTGTATTGATGTTGGAACCACGGTTTCTCAAATACTATAAGACTTAAGACGTTTAACTGCGGCTTCCTTAATCTGACATTACTGGTCAGAGCTAATTGGATTTTGGTAACCGGAAGTATTAGTTACTTAACAAAAAAATTCTAAATATTACTTTTGAAAATTTATTTATTTATTACAAATGTTAAAAAATATAAACAATTCTATCCGATACATTCAAATTTTTTATTATATCTTCTATAGAGTTAGAGATAGAGAAATATAAATATGTAAAATAATATGCTGTAATGAATCTCGCACCCCATGAAAAACAAGAGGAAAAATTTTTGTAATTGACAAATAAATCATATCAGTGTCAAAACACCAGAGACATTATTAAAGACCTTATCTGGGAAGTTTATTTAATATTTCTTATTTTATTATTAAATATTTACAATTGTAGATACATTTATTACATATATACCCTTCAGAAATACCGCCAATCTCATCAATGAATTGGAAGAATCTCGAATATTAGAAGAATAAGAGGAAACTTGTTCATAGAATGAATTAAAAAATATAAAAATATATAAAGATGTGTTTTGTGTGTACCAGAAATGTTAAATATGTACAATACTTATACATATAGTCTAATATGAAAATGGCTAGAGGTCTTGTGCTGGCCACAACAGATTTTTTAAGTAAGCTTTGTGCGTTGTTTTTATTTACTTACCGCCTCCGCTTCGCATCAGTAAGTGATCCACAACACTTACCGATCAATAATTTGTAAATAAAGTTTACTGTCCTGAAACCCCCTATCGGTAAACTTTAATTAATACCGATCGTGCAAAAAATATATTTGTTACTATAAAGAATTATTATTCTTTTGCGAAATTGCCCAGTGAAACGTTGGTACCGCTTATTTAGAATAGAGTGGAATAAAAATTGGAAAAATGTGATCGACTGAAATAAAAAAATATTACTTAAACTTTTAGCTTCAAAACTCCAAACCAATCAAAAAAAGAACAAGGTCACATCGAAATCGACCATTCAACCGGAGAAGAAAACCTAATCGTCACTGGTCAATATGAATTCGATACAAATGATGGTCGTCGTTTTATCGTTACCTATACAGCAGATAAGAACGGTTTCAGGCCTGTAACGAAGTTTATACCTGGACGAGGTGAAATTGAAATTGAAGAAGAAGAGGCGCCGAGAATTGATTCTGCTTTGCTTTGTTCGTTAGGAGGTAGTGGCTGTAAATAATTATACATAAATAAATTTGGAAAGGTTTAATTTGAATAGAAAGTAGACGAACTTATTTTGATATGTTATTCCTCTTTAAGATTTTCAACAGTTTGTTGTATTCTGACAATATTCTTTCTCTATTCCTTATACAGGCTGTTTCAAAGAAAGTGTAAAAATTTTTGAGGACATATAGTACTGACAAATATGAATAAAAAAATATTAATCAACATAGGTCTATCCCAAGTGAGAGAACACTATTTACGAAATCTACATAACATCAATAAAGACAATTACTTTCAAACATTATTTTCTGGGAAAGACATTAACATAATTAAAAAAATATACTTTTATACGTTAAATGCAACTAAATTACATGCTTTTGCATTAGGTGAATAGTTATAAGTTAAATATAAAATTTTGATCATTCTTAATTCACTTAATTAGACTTAAGTTCACATACAGGATATAATAATATAATACATTTTTCTTTAGCTTCTAAACTGTAAACAATATATACTATATACTATTTGTAATTAAATTTGTCCACTTTCACTCTTTTATACAAACTCTCATGCTTTTAACAAATAAAACCTATTATTATTATTATTATTATTATTATTATTATTATTATTATTATTATATAGGTCTGATCTTCAACTGTTTCCGAGAAATGAAAAATCAAAGAAAAACTGACAATGATAGTGATCGAACAAAATTTTGTATATGTCAGTAAATAACTATAAAAAAAAAAACAATAAAATTTAATACGAAACATTTCTAATAGTTACGAAGTTATACAAAAATTAAATATTGGCCAAGGTCGCCATAACATTTAACTTAGTACAAATATTTGATTTTTTTTTTAAAAGCACAAAAAGTCTTATTTAATTAAAGTCGTCGGAACTCTTATAGTTTTCAATTTGGTCAGTATTATATGCCCTTAACTTTTTTTAAATTTTCTTTGAAACACCCTGTATATGTTCTAGTTAAATGTACACGAAATTATGATTATTTATGCTTCCTGCAAGTAACACCAATAATTTTAAATTTTCTTGCATAAATAGAATAATGGCAGTTTACGACAATCAACTCTGTCATCTTGATTTATTTAGTTTATCTATTAATAGTTTTAAAAAATGTGTCAAAACTATTTTACGACGAGCTTTACTAGTGTATTTATTTTATTTGTTTTTGTTAACTTTATTACTGTTTTGCTATTTTATTTATAAAACTGTGTTTAGTAAACGAGAATTTTATTTGATCTTTGTTTAAGCTGTTGGTTTTTGTGTGTTTATTTAATTCATAGAAATGGGCCTAAATTATCAAGGAGATTTCAAATTATAGTGCCATGTCAGAAAAATTGAATCCGTCGGGTCCAGGAATAAATATATGAATATCGTAAGTATGACAAAGCGGCATATCGCCTACTGTTTGCTTTATAATATTGGATAAAACAGGCCATTATTTGCGCAGCTCTTTTCGAATGAAAACATGCATCGCCTGGTACTTCTATTTGCTCTAAGTGTTCTGTATAGTAAAATAATTTTACTATTCCTTTAACATAAATGCTATTTTTGTTTGAAATAATTTTTGGAACCACAGTTTTCATTATCATAAGAAATTATTTCTAGCAAATATAGCATTTATGGTAAAGGAACAGTAAGAATATTTTATTATATTTTATTATACAGACCATGTCTTCAATTCAACAGAGCGGCGCAAATAATAGATCGTTGACACTCAGTGTTATAATGCAAGCAGAGAACAATGTGCTGCTTTTTCATAATTACGATAGTTATATTTTTATAGCTGGACCGGACAGTCAATTTTTCTGAATATATTTATTAAAAACTTCTAATATAATTACCTCCCGCTACCCTTGGTAAGGGAGGTATAGGGATCGTGCTAAAAATCTCATATCGAGATTTTAGTAAATGACCACGTTTTAAGGTCCCTAGAATCCATTTTTAACATTTTCACGATGATGTCTGTATGTGTGTATGTGTGTATGTACATATGTGTATGGATTTTGTCTTCGCTCTAACTCAAATACTATCATTCAGAAAATTTTGAAACCTTGTATTTCTATCCTATTCTAATATGAAAAGAAGCCATTCGATTTTGGTGTAAAGCGGATAACCGGAAATGGCACTTTCCCTTAAGCTCATAGTGGTTTTTCTTCAAAAAATACCATTAAATGCCATTTTTTCAAATTTTATGTCTTATGAAAATTAAAGATTATTGAATTTTCTTCAGGAATACATTAATACTTTTTCTATATATTTTACAGATAAATTTAAAAATAATTTTTATTATTAGTCGCGAAGCCTAAGATAAAAACTATTCCTTTGTTACACAATTAATTTTTCAAATGAATGTAACAGACAGTAAATGTCACTGTCAGAAAACTTGTCACTTCCAATTAATAACAGTGACATTTTAAAAAGAAAATAGTAAATAAAGCAATAGTTTTCTGCAATGGAACAGTTTGCAGCATTAGTAAATACGTAGGTATGTATTTAAATTAATAAAAATTAAATAGCGGGAGGTTTTGTGTTGGTCACATCAGATTTTTTGTTGATAATTAACGGTTTAAATGTTCTTGCATTGTGCGCAGTGAAAATATTTTGTCATCTGAGCAGCATATTCCTAACTAATATTCATTCATGGACAAGAATCCTGGTATTTTTCACAGAAGAATGAATGCTAAAGAAGGTAATTCATGATCTATTTATATACATATTAGATATGCTATTAATAGCACAAATGAATAATAAATTATACATTACCAATTTGAATATTTATCTATCAAAGATAATTGTTCGTGTGAATCTTTATAATAATTTGCTACTTAATTATAGAAAAAAATTCTCACACACACTCAGTGTTAGGTTAACGATAATATCAGTGATGTAATAGCGCTTCAGGTTGTATTTTCTGTATAAAGTAATCTGCAAAGCTACAACCGATTCTATTATAAGACATTCATAAACATAGCAACTTTCTTTCATGTCGTGAATAAGTGAATATAGTGGAGAGTGCTTCTACAATGAAACTTGTAAGTAAAAAACAATTTTATGCTGACTAATGACTATATAAAATTTGCGGGCTCGCCAACAAGTTTTGGTAGATAAAGTGCCATATTACAACGTATTAACTTCAATGTTCAAATGTACAATGAAATATTATTGTAAACTTCTGTTAAAACTATTTAATGGCGATGATAGTAGTGTTTCAACACCGAAACGTCGAATTAAATTTTTTTCTGTTTATAAATGAGATCTGCTTAAATCTAGCGAGTGAACGCAGGTTAATGTAAAATATAACAGATGACTGTTAACTGCCATTTAAACCTATCTAGTTAGATACTAAAATCTGAAAGACTATTTTTAAATGAATATAATAATTTATTACTTGAATTTTTAGAGGAAGTACTTTCTTTTTGAAAATTTGATTTTTCGCTAGCTATTTCATCTAGCACTAGATTCTAGCAAATCGTTCAATAAGTTTTCTGGTCTAGCGTTAGCGAGCCCAAACCCTGCTGAAAGCGACCATTGACAAGACGTATTATTTATTTCTGTAAGTAGGTAAAATACTTTATAATTTTAGGCCTCACTTCATATATTCAATTTTGTGATTGGATTCATGGTTTGTCATTCAACAGCAGCTATTATAAAGCGACAAGTACAAAATGATGTTGAATATGATATTGATGTTGAAAATAAGACATACAAATTCAGGTATATTGAAAATTCAATATTTTATCTATGATAAGAAGACTATACATGAAACCGGTAAAACTAGTTAATATTAAACCTTGCAAGATTTATTATTTGTTTTTAAAAACTGAATTTAATTATTATAAAAGGTGCGGGTTTTCCTAAACTTTTTTGTGACATGAGACAAACTATTAAATTATATACATATGTCAAAATCGAGTAGTAGTAGCCTATAGTGTTATGAAAAAAACATTTTCCGACGACCACTACGAAAAGTACATAAATTCACACGCTAAATTATTACTGAAAATAGTCCATTGCATGTGATTTGAAAGCTCGTTAGCCAATAAGATGCGTCCGTGACTGTGTGATATGATTTTATCACACGCCGCGATAACTGAGCGGACTAACCTAAAAATTTGACAGTTGCAAATAATTTACTGAATTTACACGGATTAAGAAAGTTGGACCCTGATTTATCAGATTTTAACATAATTTTTGGTGAATTCTGATAGCAATGATGTGAATATTTTTATTAAATTTTATAATGTTTTTTTTTGCTTTGTAATTAAAAAGTAGTATTATTAACTTGTAATGGGCTCATTATTTTCGTTCTAATACACCTTATTTTTTTAAAATAAAAATATTCATAATTTCAATGAAAATTTGATAATGTATGTATAAATGTATATACAGTTATGTCAATTCAACAAATTGTGGTTGTCGGAAAGGTATCGTGTACAACACGTGCTGAAATACCCAACTTTCAGCACTAGTTATACAATATACTATAATAATATTGGCACTATTTAATATCTACAATCTTTTTTTTTCAAAAATGTATTATGCAATAATTATATTTTTTATTATTATATATTCCAGCTACGATGTACAATACGGATCATCCAGACAAGAAGAAGGCCATTTTGAAATCGATCCAGTAACCGGCGAAGAGAGTTTAGTTGTTAAAGGAGAATACACTTTTTTACTGACAGACACTCAAGGTAGTCGTGTGTATGTTGTGAAGTACACAGCAGATAAAAATGGGTACCGACCTACGTTGGAAATTATCCCTGTGTCTTTAGGGGGCGTCTCGGCAGGCGGATTTGCAGGGGGATATCCTGGTGCAGGGGGATATCCTGGTGCAGGAGCACCTGCTACAGAGAAGGCAATTGATGCTACTTTACTCTGTTCTTTAGGTGGAAGTGGATGTAAATAAATATATTTTTTTCTATCCCTGTGTTCTTGAAAGACTATAAAAGTACGTTAACAAGTCGTTGAGAAAATCTATAAGTGCACTGTTTGATACAATGTTTAACGTATACAACCAAACAAAATTCACAATACACAAACTGTCAAAATATGAAATGTCAATTGTTAATGGGAAACTCTATCAACATAACTGACAAAAAAACACCAGGTTGCATTTTTTTTTTAAATTGTTAAATTACCTCAACAGAAAAAATAGTTTAAAAAAATCTGATGGGGCCATCTCTCGCCATTTCCATTTTATGTTATATAAATATTGTATTGAACTTCACTGTCGAAACGTCGTTTTATAATAAAAGAAATTACATAAACATTGTTTTTGTATTTAACATGTCTTCTGCACCCATATAATTTCTGTCTATTTTTCATTGTACGGGGAAGTTCCTAATTGTCAGAGATTATTCCAATTCATTATCAAGATTGGCGGTATTTCTAATGGATATTTGCATTTTACTTATAATTTTAAATATTTAATTAATAAAACAATAAGAAAGATTAAATGTATTTCCAAGAAAAAGCTTTCAGAGTGTTACTAAAACTGTCAAATTTTGACAATGACATCTGAAATTTATAAAGTAGGTATGTTACAAACATTTGAATTTGTCAACTGGTTTCCTTGGTGTAGTTTAGCTTCTGCGATATATTACATCCAATTATTCTATATATTATAGTGTCTTTATCCCTAAATCTATAGAAGATATAATAAAAAATTTAAGTATATTAGATGGAGAATTTTATGTTTTTAATATTTGATATATACTTGTTTGTAATGTACTATTATTGTTATTAAATAATATTATTTAAAAACTATACATAATTCTCCAAATTTTTAAATTGTATTATTCGTTGTTGAAGTAAAACAATTGTTATACAGGTTGTTTCACAACCCTGGGGGACAATTTTAAGAGCATATGTTACTGATCAAAGTGAGTAAAAAAAAGATTAATCAATATAGGTCCGATCTTTAATAATTTCCGAGATATAAGGCAGTGAAAATGAGTTTTTAAGAGTTTTCCTTTGATATTTCGAAAACTATGAGAGTTACAACTTCGACTAAATGCTTATCTTTGAAAAGGTTATCTTAAAAGTACTTTTATTTTTTAGAAAATCAAATAATTGTACTTACTTTCTATTTATTTTTGTCAGAACTATATTACCTTAAATTGAGAAACACCTGTATAAGAGATTATTGTTTTTAGGAACATTTTTTACAGTTTTCTTTTTCCCATGCAAAAGCCTATATTGACTCGGGTATAACCGATTAAAACCAGTTAAATATATTGGTGTAACAAAGAAATTCTGTACGTTCAGATAGCTATCAAAATAACAAGTCTTTATTGTTTCACAACAAAAGATGTTCCCTGAGTTATAAAAACTTTAATCGAAGAATTGTCTTGACAAAAATACAAGTGAATTTTTTTGGTGTTTCTTTTTGTGTTTCATTCTATTTAAAGGTCAATTATTTCATGCAATTTCAATCACTATATTAACTCCGAACAAGTCTTCTCAGATTTTCAAGGCTACTTACCACATGTTAGTTTTTACTTTTTGTTAAATCAACAATAAATATGTAAATAAAAAAATATATCATCATTACTTATTACCTATTTCTGTGTGTGCCACGCGACTACGGTTAAATAATCAAACAAGATATATGTATGCCTTGTTCATGGAAATAGAATATTTTTTAAAATTCATATTTGGGGACAAGATATTTCAGGTACATATGTAAATATGAGTATGGCGACTCAATTCACCAAGGCGGCGTTGTTGTCGCAAACAAAAATAATGAACGAAAGACAGATACCGAATGTCAGCTTATTTTGTAAATACATTTCTTTAGTCGCAGGCGCACTTTGCACACTTTAAGTAAATAAAATATTACTCAAGTACAGTATTAGTTTTAGATTTTATTTGTTCATAATTTTGAAAAGCCGTATTATCAGCGTTACAACGTGATTACAATCGCTAAATTGAATTTTTGAAAGTTTATAAATGGCATTTAACTGACAACGGGAATAAATAGCACACTCATCACCGGTTTTAAAACTAGAGTTTTTGGGGTTTTGGCCAGATTTAAATAAAATTTGAGTTGTTTCCCAGACTTCTTAAAATTCTTTCTTGCAAATTTTGTTAGAATTTGGTTAGAATGCTCATACGTTTTGACATCTTATAAAAAGATATGAACGTAAGCACACTTAACATTTAAGTTTAGCTTCTGGGAGCAGTCAAAAGATATCATTCCTGTAAGATCCAAATGTCAACCATTTAAGTTTTCACTTCGGACGAGCGGTCTTAAGTACACACAATTTTCTAGCAGGTTTCCACTATATTTACATATTTGATATTTAGGTATTTTTTTGTTGTTGCCCCATTGTCCCATACAATTTATGACTATTGTTCCATATTGAAAACAGGTTGATGACCGAAAACGTAAGATATGTGTCTGCTAGAAACTTTTATTTTTTACGATAAATCGTGACTAGAAGAAACCTTTTTTATTAAAAAAATATTTTGTCCAAAGAAAATGAAAAGAACACTATAGACTTAGAAAAAATTCAGTGTAAACATTGGGTTAACGAATTTACACGTGATGGAATTTTGCCCAAGGCTTTTTAGGTTTTGTATAAAAGACGAGTTAAAAATTCTTGAATCCTTTTGTTTTACAAAGTTGTTCGCATGAAGTGGTGTGTTAAGACAAGAATTAATTACTAGTTTTTTCTTTTTTTTTAAAAGAATAATGATTAAGGTAGGTAAATTATTGTACACTCGGTTTCTGTGAGTTGATACGTCATCATTCGTAAGCATGTGTTTCAAAACACTAGGGATGAAGAGGTATAAACGACCAATGTCAAATGTACTATAATATGGGCTGTGTCCGATGTTGCACTTTTATCACCCTAATATCTAAATCCTAAATTTAAAAATGGCATTTATTAATAATAAGTAATTAGTTTAATGCCTTCTGTACAAAAATAAGTGTCCCAAATTATGAGGGCATATAGTACTGACCAAAATGATTAAGAAAAGTTTAATCAATTTTTTTTGTGCTACAAAAACTTTGTTAGCTGGGTTTGAGGCACTCTAGAAATAAATACCGTACTGTAATCTAGACTTAATGCTCGTAGAATTGAACATGATTAATGGCCTTCTGTTTAAATATTCTTTAAGGTGAAGGATTTAGTAGCATATGATATTTAATTTTGTCATAAGGTCATTACACTGGGATCCCCAGTTTAAATTACTAGTGAACAGTACACCCAGAAGGCAAACAGGGTTATTAATACTCTGCATATCATTTTGTAGACAAATATTAAATTGCGAGTTTTTATTGCATGCTATTAGAAATTTAACTAGTTTAGTCTTGCTATGATTTAAGAGTAATTTATTTTCTTGATACCATTGTTCCATTGTTTCTATGTTTTGATTGCATTTGTTAATTAAAATTCTTTTATTTGGATTTGAAATGACTACGGGGGTGTTATCTGCGATTATACTACCGTTTCTACTTCATTTTTCGCCATTTGTTCGACGAAGATAGCTTATGCCCCTATGTAACACATACGAATGAGACAGCGAATAAAAGTCTCATTTATGCCATGTGTATACGATAAGGATACTAAATAAAAATTTAGTAATTCTTGCAGCAGAAAATGATGATGTAATTCGTGGAAACAGATTCAGATTGTCCAGCTTATTTGATATTTTTCAAATAAATAAGTATATATTTAATAAAGTTTCTTTACTTGTAACTATTATTCCAGTTATTATTTTATAAATTAATATTTCGAAAATATTCTTAAAACATTACATTTATTATTTTAAAATGATAAAGAATAATGCAATACAGATATAGCACAGTAAAAATGTTTCAGGAAACTGTCGTTGTGTTCATTGTCTTATTCATACTGAACACATATGCGCTTACTACATTTTCCTATTCAAAACCAAGGCCATATCCTCGGTATGATCAATACAGGTACATATATACAAGCTGTTTCAAAATTAAACAGCAAAACTTAAAATTTAAGAAAAAGACCTTAAAATAAGTAGATAAGTTCATAAATGCTTACAGACGTTTCGTTTTAGAGAAATACTAACACTCAAATGCAAATGTATCTAAAAAAATCTGATGTGGCCAACACAAAACCTCCCGCTATTTAATTTTTGTTAATTTAAATACATACCTACCTACGTATTTACTAACGCTGCAAACTGTTCCATTGCAGAAAACTATTGCTTTGTTTACTATTTTCTTTTTAAAATGTCACTATTATTAATTTGAAGTGATAAGTTTTCTGACAGTGACATTTACTGTCAGTTACATTCATTTGACAAATGAACTGTGTAACAAAGGAATAGTTTTTATCTTAGGCTTCGCGACTAATAAAAAAAATTATTTTTAAATTTATCTGTAAAATATATAAAAAAGTATTAATGTATTCCAGTAGAAAATTCAATAATCTTTAATTTTCATAAGACATAAAATTCGAAAAAATGGCATTTAATGGTATTTTTTGAAGAATAACCATTATGAGCTTCAAGTAAAGTACGATTTCCGTTTATCCGATTTACACCAAAATCTAATGGCTTTTATTTCTATTAGAATAGGTTAAAAATACAAGGTTTCAGAATTTTCTGAATGATAGTATTTGAGTTAGAGTGCAAACAAAATTCGTACACATACACACATACACACATACACACACATACACACACACACACATACACACATACAGACATCATCGTGAAAATGTTAAAAATGGATTCTAGGGACCTTAAAACGTGGTGATTTACTAAAATCTCGATATGAGATTTTTAGCACGATCCCTATACCTTCCTTACCAAGGGTAGCGGGGGGTAAAAAAATCTATGCATTTTGGACAAATTTCATACCGAAAGTTCCTTGGAAAAGATTCTATATATCCAATAAAATTATAACACGAACATACACTACGTAAATTGCACTTGACACTGACTTCTGTCAATTAGAATTATTTGAATGTATCAGCTGTTTCCATGATTATAGCAATGCTGGCTGATTTATGAAAGTTAATCTCTTTATAATTCTTTAACTTTATATCTACTGAATATAAACGAAAATGTATAATCAAACCTTATAGACAATAAGATGTTCTTTGATATTGGTAATCTAAATGTCAAAAATTGATATTTAATTGCGTTTTTTCGAGAAAAACTCTTAAGAACTTCAAATAAAGGAACTTCCGGTTGACCAATTATAACCAAAATCTAATCACTTCATATGGATATATAGACAAGGAATACGAAAGAATAATAATTTTTATAATTGTTGTATTGGAGTTATCGTCGGAGAAATTGTTCACACACACACACACACACACACACACACACACACACACACACACACACACACAAAAACATCATAATAGACTAAAGGTGACGGAAAGTAAAAAGTATCTGTGAGAATTTGCTTACATGATATGTACTTGATCCCTTATTTTTAGGTACTTTATTTTAATTTCAAGTTTGGTTGTTTAATTTTGAAATAATTCGTACAATTATTATATTCTTTCAAACGTTTTTACTGAACAAGTCTTCTCGTAGTTATAGAACGGCAGATAAAAAAATCAAGCAAGAGATTCATTATACTCCCGGAGGAGACACTCATCGGGTAAGAGGAAGTTATTCATTTTTCACCGATGGACGTTGGTATAAAGTCGTATACATTGCTGACAAAGATGGTTACCGTCCCAGAGTGATATTTAATGCAGCACCTCCACCACCAGAAGGGACCACTTTTGCACCCTCACCTACAGACGGGCCACTACCACCGGCAAGGCCACCTTCTGAAACTGTTGACCCCACACTGCTTTGCACGCTATTAGGCAGTGGATGTTAGTTGAGTTTTAAGTTATGTTATTCTAAATATCTCTGTATAATTTATAAAAGCAGTGAATGAATAAAAATAAAAAATACTCTTAATTAGGATAATAGTTATTTATGATACAAGAGTGGTAAATAGTATTTATCAGTCGAGGGCGTGTTTGCCACCCAAGCGAGACGAGGGCTGGCAATTAATTGCGACACTGGTTAAAGATAAGATTTTTTCGTCATACTTACTACGAAAATATGTGATTGTGTCATTGTTTATTTATTATCAGGCATTAATCGTACTCGCATGGGACGACCTGACCAGTTGTCCATGTTAAACATACATGGTGGTAACTGTAGAAGGTGTATTTCCGCTGCCGCAATTATTGCATAGTAATCAGTGATTGTCGCACGGGTTAAGTACACCAACAGCTCTAGTACTATCGTCTCGAAACTAGTACCTATAGGATTTCGTAGGAAACTTAACAAATCTCAAAAATTCCGACATCCATCTTGGGTATAAGAGAAAAAGATGAATTTTATTAACAAGCGACAGTTTACATTCAATTCATGGCTTCAATAGGCAGCGAGATCAAAAATTTTATATTAGGGTAGTTCATTCGTTGATGGTCACAGTCTAAAATGTGACTCAAATGAATACATAATATTCATTACAAGTTGTAGAATTTGGATGTAAATTAGAAATCATAAGTAACCATTGAAATAAAGGAGATAATTGAATTTAAAGTTGGCCCTGGAATACGTTGCGTATATTGAGGTCAGCAATAGATTTACAACTGATAAGAAAATATTAATATGACGATACACCAACACATGTTTGAAAAACCAATATGTTATTCTTTGATGTTAGAGATATTTATTAAAAAAATAAAAACTATGAGACGCCCCAATCATTGCTAAGAAATCGCACGTTGCAGTCTCAAGAGAAATATTTTTGACGCTATTACGCAAATGCGCAATAAAGTGTTAAGTGAACTAGCAACGTTGCAATTAACTATTCAGCGTGAGGTTTAATTTACGAACGATCAGAGAAATAATGACGAATTTATTTCACTCGAAATTATATAAGGAAAATTATGTGTAACAAAATAGTAGAGATTTATTTTTTTTTACATACAAAAAAAAACGGTAAAGGTAAACTATATATTTTGTTTTCATCAATTGAAACTAAAAATTATTTTATCAATATTTAAAGTAACATTACAATTTTTTAATAAGTTTAAATATAATTACTCACTTGATTAGGGATGTCACGAATGAACTACCTTAAATTTCCAGGGCAAAAATCTATAATACCTACATTGGGATTTGGCAAGTAATAAATAATTCAAATACTAGTGAAGACTATAATTTTTGCACAATACTTTTCCTTCGAGTTAAAATGAATTTAAAATAAAAATATAATCGATTAGTAATTCTGTCGAGACGACATATTTCTCGATTCTCGTCTCGTCTCGTACTCGAGATTTCTCGTCTCGGCGAGACGAGACTGGAATATGAAAAATACTTTACGAGACGAGAAATATTTGCCGAGATCTCGATTCTCGGAAAACTGTTCCGAGATTTCTCGGTTGTTA
Organism: Ophonus ardosiacus; assembly: GCA_943142095.1. Taxonomy (NCBI): domain Eukaryota; kingdom Metazoa; phylum Arthropoda; class Insecta; order Coleoptera; family Carabidae; genus Ophonus; species Ophonus ardosiacus. The sequence goes on along the minus strand of OW964832.1, from coordinate 36,048,362 downwards.
TTTTTCTCATGAGTTATATTTGCAAACGTGTGAAATTTAACATATTTTTAGTGATATCTGTCTCTATTTAGCTATGGCATTTTTGAACAAAAAGATAATAAAGTATTTGACATTTTATCTGTCAGAATTTGTTAAGCGTGCATTACACGATAAAGTTTTCTTTTCAAGTTTTCTCTCTCGCACAATGACATGAGTGCAAGAGAGACAAATGAATAGACTTTTAACGAAAAACATTTAAAGAAAAACTGGAACATGCGCTACTTTTTTCTTAAATGTCCCTACAAATTTTAACTCTCAAGTAACTGTCAAATGTCATTTGTGTTTATATTTTTGATGTATACAAGTAGTGTTATAAACGATCGATATTAAACTGAAAAATGGCAAAATGGGATAGAGAAGTAACTAAAATCTTAATGTAAGTATAACATGAATTTGGCACTTAGATATTTTAATTCACGCAAAACTTGATCGTGTAAATATACTTGTAAGGTCACTTATAAAGAAATTTTTCAAGTCACTTGAAAATAAAAACTTCATCGTGTAATCCAGTCTTTAGCTAAGATTTTTAGCGTTATTTTCTTTTTATTGTTTTATAACAGATTTGAAAATACTAAATAAATATTAAATTAATAAAATTATAACAAAAAATTTGCACAAGTTTTAGGTTTTATCAAATTTTGACAGATAAAACGACAAATATTTATTTTTTTGTTCAAATTACTATTAATAAAAATTATATAAATTTAATAATTAGTTTATGGGACCAAAATATACATATTAAATTTCCGCCGAGAAATCTCGGCGAGAATCTCGGCCGAGACGAGACAAATTTCGAGACGAGACATAATTTTATGAATTTGAATCGAGACGAGACGAGACATTGAATTTCTCGTCTCGTCTCGTCTCGACCGAATCACTAAATCGATTTTTATATTTATTACTCGCTAAACCCGATTTTAATTTTAGGACAAACTAGTTCTACCTAGAACTCAGGCCAAACTAGTTCCTAATAGGGTAAATCAGTCATAAGTTTTTTACGTTATGTTAGGCCATGTTATGGTATATTTTATTTAAAACTAAAGCAACTATGAGTATATTGTTTATTTTCTAAATATACCTTAACATTACTTAACCTAATGCACAAAAACAGGATGATCTATTTGACTAGATGCCCTAGGAGCCTAGGCAGTCCTAAAACATGCCCAGAGAGCAAAATTCGTCCGGGCGAGTCAAACTTGAAAAAGTAGGGTTATTACGATGTTTCAACTTAACAAATAGCAACTGTTAGCGTACGGGAATGTTTTTAAAAGTAATTTTTGTAATTGGAATTTTGTGTTATGTAATAAATGCTTTTAATTTTATTGATTTCGATTTTTGTTTTTTATTATTGCGAGAGTTATTGTTCAGTCAACATTTTTAGGTTGAATAGTACAACTTGTAATGCGCTGATATGTTATACAAGGAAACGTTTTTAGATTTGAGCGTATAATTTAACTTTTGTAAAAACTATATGAATGAAATTTATCTAACTTATTACATGCTGATTAATTCTTAATGAAAAACATCTACATTTTTAAAACAATTCATTGTTCTCCGAATATTGAATAAAATATACTTACAATAAAAAAAATTGTAAAAAATGTATATAAAGACGGAACTTGTTTAAGCAAACGTTTGTAATTACAAATTACATATACGGTGATCTTTCTTTTTACTCTCTGCATGTCTGTCTGCAAGTTTATTTATAAAATTCAATGCTAAAGTTTGCTAGCTACAATGAAAAACGTAAGATTATATGTTACTTTTTGTGTTTAAAATTATTTCTAACTACAAAATAATATTTTTAGATAACTACGTACATAATTATATTTACATTTATTATTTATTCTACACAAGCATCGAGTATTTTTTTTAAAGCAGGACAAGATTTCCTTCAAAACATTAAAAGTGTCGAACGAATTACTACACAAGGGTAATAAGTACTGAGAAAATATATTCATTTCTTATGAGGAAGCTAATGTAATTATTTTATCATTTCAGTGTAGTGAGAGATATTTTCATTGCCAATAGAAATGAACCTCCAAACAACAGTGCGGATACAAAATTTGGTAAAAGTTCAGGTATTTAATATGCAAATTATAATAATATATTTATATGTAAGTAGGTATACAATGTTTAAAAATTTATAATTTATATTTATTTGTTTATAACTATAAATAACAGCCGGTTGTGGAATCATTTATGGCTGAGTTATTAACAACAATTTTAAAAGCAAAAAAATTGAAATAAAGGGTGATTCCACGATTTTTTGATTTTTTTACAATTTATAGTATTTTTGAATCCAAAATTCCCTAATTTTTCTTTTTTTTAAATTCAGCCTCTTATTGAAGAAGAAAAGGTAAATATTTGGCATCCACCATTTCCCGCCTTACGACTTGGCTGCTGTTACCAGAGATCTTAAACCATTTGTCAATGTTGTGTATATAAGAAGGACACTTTGTTGTAAAACCATTTAGCAATTGCACCAATAAGCCAACAATGGTGACCCTAAGCTTGTTGTTGCCGATCCCTAATAAATCATAACAGTACCGATCCTGGAATAGCCTGCTGTTATGATTAATTAGGGATCGGCAACTACAAGCTTAGGGCCACCCTTGTTGGCTTATTGGTGTAATTGATAAATAGTATTCTCGTTATATGAATTTCACTATAACAAGTCAGTCAACTGATGTGCGACGAAACTCGTACAAAATAATCAAAAACTAATTAAATATGTGCGGGATATAACAAATACAAAACAACAAAGCCAAGTTTTTCTTTATTACAAAAAGTTGTCTAAAACAAAATTGTTGTTTCAGTCATTCCAGTTATGTCTAGTTTAGATTCGCGAACTACTTAAGCCAATAACTTGTTTAGATAAATGTTATTTTTCTTCTGATTTCTAGAAGAAGCTACAGAAAAACCAGAGGTGACAACGGAAACACCTGAAGACGTCAGTATTAAAGTAGAGAGACGCATTGATCCCACTTTATTATGCTCATTAGGCGGTAGTGGGTGTAAATAAGACATAAGAATGGGGTATTCCACTCAATTTTTTTTTATTATTTTAAATAAAACTTCATTTAGTTTTGAAGAAATTCATAGTATTAAAAAATTCTTAATTGTTCCTAGTTTAACAGTATTTTATTTTCGAAAAATCAGTGTAACGTCACATTTCCCCTATACTTGTCTTTCTCACACACACTGCTCTGAGTACACTGCGAGAGAAAGATAACAATTGTATGACGTCAATTTTCACTTTTAGCAAATGTGAAATATCTCGTAAAGTAATTATTTAAAAAAGTTTTTATTGTTTTAACTTTTATTTATTGAGCCATAGTTTAAGTTAAATTGATTCTTTAAAAAAAAATTGTTATAGTGGAATACTCCATTGGTTTTTAAAATTGTATTATTTTCAGGTATTTAAACATTATTAATGAAAAAAATGTAATGAGCTTTATAAATAAAAAGTTGTTAATTTTTAATAAATTAACATATTTTAAAATACATAGATCACATAACCAAAAAGCCTTGTGACGTCAAATGATATAAAAAGTAACTCTAGTGGCATTTTCTATTCAAAAATTTATCTAGATATTTTATTGAACATTACAAGGAAACCCGGTTATTTGTGGTTACGTCAAATATCTAACTGTGATCTATTATACGACGTCATTTATAATATTATCTTTGTCAATTTTGACATTTAGGTATACAAATTATGAACTTTAAAAATGAAAAAAAGTTCCAATTTAAAATGCAAAACAAAATATTTAAATAATCGGACTTATTCTATATCAAAGTGGATAATTTTTAGCAACTTGTTAAAAATGAACCACTAAGCTGAAAATAGTTCCAATTACTTAAAACTAAAAAAGAACTGCATTTACCAAGTTTTAGCAAGAGTACCATTTTTGTGTGTTTTGATAATGTATGTAAATTTGAAAAAATATTAATAGGTAAAAAATTTGATGTGGCCAGCACTTTACCCTCCGCCAATGTATTTTGTACAAATCCCATACTAAAACTTCCTTAGAAAAGATTCTATATATCCAGTAAACTTATAACACGAACATATACTATTTTCTACAAATTCCATACCGAAAGTTCCTTGGAAAAGATTCTATAAATCCAATAAAATTATAACACGAACATATAATATGTAAATTGCACTCGACATTGACAACTGTCAATTAGAATTATTTGAATACATCAGCTGTTTTCATGATTATAGCAAAGCTGGCTGATTTATCCATATCTGTTGAATATGCAGGAAAATGTGTAACCAAACCGTACAACAAGATATTCTTTCATTTTATTCTTTCATCAAAACTTAAGAACTTCAAATAAGGGAAATTCCGATTTACCAATTATAACCAAAATCTAATCAGCTCTTTATATGGATGTAAAGAACAGGAATACGAAAAAATTATCCGGGCAATTATGGATTTTTCTATATTACTACAGAACTGTAACTCTCAACAAAAGCGCATTATTTTTTAATGGAAAAAGATAATAAATGTATTAGTAAAGAAAAATTGTTGCGATTTTGTTCACTTTTACACTTCTATAGCGTTACAGAAAATTACAGAATCGCACTATATAATTTTTACCTCTCGCTAAGAGAGGTATTGGATTCATGCTAAAATTCGCATATCCAGATTTTATTGAATAAGCACGATTTAAGGTCCCTAGAATCCGATTATAACATTTTTAAAATTATGTCTCTGTGTGTGTGTGTGTGTGTGTGTGTGTGTGTGTGTGTGTGTGTGGATGTGTGTATATGTGTGTGTGTATGTATGTATGTATGTATGTATGTCTGGATGTTGTAGTCACGATTCCTCAAAAACTATAAGACTTAAAAAATATTTAACTGCAGTTTCCTTAATCTGACATTCCTGGGAAGAGCTGAAAAGGTTTTGGTAACAATTGAACAACCGGAAGTAGTAGTTTCTTAGAAAAATTCTTCTAAATATAATTTTTTGGGAGATTTTTTTATTAAATATTGAAGAACATAAAATTCTCCATCTAATACACTTAAAAATTTTATTATATCTTGTATAGATTTAGAGATAAAGACACTATAATTTATAGAGTGAACTAATCGCAGAGGCCAAGGCACTAAGGAAACCAGTTGACAAATTCCAATGTTTATAACATGACACATGTCATTGTCAAATATCAACATTTTTAGTGACATTGTAAAAGCTTTTTCTGGGAAGTATATTTAATTTTTCTTATTGTTTTATTAATTAAATATTTGAAATTATAGGTAAAATTGTGGTAAAATGCATATATCCATCAGAAATACCGCCAATCTGGTTAATAAATTGGAACAATCTCTGAAATGAAAATAATATAAAATAGATATAATTAGAATTCTGTGTGTGCAGAAGACATGTTAAATACAATAAAAAACAATATTTGGGTAAAGTTCTGTAATATTTTGTTGTAAAACGACGGTTCGAAAGCGATATGCAATACAATACATACATAATCTAATATGGAAATGGCGAGAGGTCTTGTGCTGGCCACAACAGATTTTTAGAATTGGTATTGTAGTTATCGTCGGAGAAATTTTTGTCGCGTACACACACACACACACACACACACACATATCATAATCATAAAACTAGTAAAATCGTATTCTACGGACCCTAAAACGTGCTTATTCATTAAAAACTCATCACCGGTTTTTTGATCAAAGAAAATATCTTCCTTACCTAAAGGTGACTTCTCCGTGTAAGAAGCCTGTGGTTGAAATACGAAAACAAAAATAAGTATAAACTTGCATTAAGATAAGAAGTAAAATCATACCAAGTTTCAAATTTTAATGTAACTAGTACCACAGTTATTAAAAAAATGTGTTTGATGAGACGTACATTCAAAGGGCTGTAATTCTGTATCGAAACATACATAACATTTTTAACTCAAAATGACTCCCCCAATAAATGGTTTAATTTTGTTTTGCCGGTTATATGAATCATCTTACATTTATATACCTTATTGTTCCAAAGATTCATTACACAGTTTTTGTTTCAAATGGTGGCTTATTATGAATTATTTTGCTTATTACATGTAATAACACAAATAAACTGCAAAACAAGTGAGTATTTTTTGAAATAATTACTTAACAATCTGTATAAATTGTAAATTATTATTGTCTTCATTACTGTCTGACCTACAGATCTTATTTTTTTCATTAATTATTTAAGAAGGCTATGGCAGAAAAAACTGCAACCTTAAATTTACTTCTCAGATATTTAAGGCTAATGGAATTACTGATGACGTCATAGCGCCTACGGCAAAGCCAACTACTTTACCTATAAAGAGGTCTGTAGAGCAGCAGGTTCTTCTGTTTCACAGTGATCAGTCAGAGATAAACAATAGAAAACAACAAACACTTGTTTACGTTCTAGAGATAATAACAGAAAATAGTGAATCGTGCTTGTGAATAGTGATTATCAATTGTTTATTGTACATTTGGATACTTATAAATGAAGAAAGTAAGTACATTTTCATAATTTATTATCACTTTTAAGAACCCCGGTATTTTCATTTCGCCCTATAAAAATGTCTAATTATTATGTAATTGTTCTTCAAAGTTCATTTTTATATTTCTTAATATTCAGTAAATAATTTTGTAATATTTAAACATGATCCTGAGTTAAATTAAGTTGCTTTAATCTATAAAAGTAAGGGAAATAGAAAGTTTTTTCTTTGATTATCTTAAATTTCAGTCATAAAAACTATTCATTTTCTGCCTCGACCGATTTCTACCCTTTGGGTCATCATCATGAGCTATTAAATTAGAACTTAAATTTTACAAAGAATAATACAACTTAACAAAAATAGATTACTTACGTGAAAATTACAAATGAGAATTTGAATTTATATTAAGAACATGGAAAAATCTCGTCAATAAATAAGAAAATAAATAATTTACCACACATTGTAACATAGAATAAAAACAAGTGAATAAATAGATGCAAAAATAAATAAATAAATACATGAAAGAAAATGTGCAAGTCAAAAATATAAAACTTCAAAAAATTAATGTGTTTTGTTTTATATTTTAGAAGGGTGCACTGTTATAGTAATTAACGTATCAAGGGTGTTATAAGGACAATAACACCTGAGGTCAACAGTGTACTCTCCGAGGGCCTCTGGCCCGAGGTGTGTACGTTAACCGAAGGGGTTATTATCCGTTTAACACCCGTGGTGCGTTCAACGTTTAAAGTCCGACCGATATATTATTTTAATAAAGATTTTTATCGATTTATGTCTTATCATTGTGATTTGTGTTAGAGAAATTAATCTAATTACTTACGCTGTAACTAGGAAACGTGATATTTGTGTACAATACCGATTTCATAGCAACAATTTTATAACATAGGGTGTTATTTGGTATTTAACAACCCTGAAAGCAGGGTTGTTTTGATAATAATTGCTGACATTTGGTTGACATATTTGTCATATTTGTTATACAGTCATGGAAACTATGAAATTTATAATTTGTAATTATATGTATAGTTACTGAAAATAATTAATTCATATATTTTTGTGTACAAAAAAGTCAGTTGTAATTTTCATATAAATAAAAGTATTTAATCCTACAGTCTTGTCTGTGTTTTCGAATAAAGTCTTTCAGCACTGCGTTGTGAAATTTCTGCAACAATAATAACATACCAGTCGGACGTTAAGAAACTTTATGTCACGTTCTTAAAGTTTTAAATTTTTGACTTACACATTTTATTTCATGTAATTATTTTTGCATTTATTTATTTACTTCTTATTATTCTATGTTATAATGTGTGTTAATTTATTTATTATTTTATTTATTGACTTGAGATTCATCCATGTGCTTAATATAAATTCAAATTTTCATTTGTAATTTTCACGTAAATAATTTGTTTTTGTTAAATTATATTATTCTTTGTAAAAAATTTTGTACTATTTTAATAGCTCCTGATGAAGACCCGAGAGGGGTAGAAACTAGTTGAGGCAGAAAATAAATAGTTTTTATTACTGAAATCCAGAAATTTATTTTATTCACAATCTACATACATCCAGTCAAGAAGTTCCTGTAGAATATTAATTATTATTTATTAGCTAAATAAATTTATTATAAACTTTATTAGTAGGAGGAAATATGGCCGATTGCACCAATATTTTAAATGGGAATGAAACAAAAATTACATTAAAATAATAATGCAAAGGGCTATTAGTCCAAAAGTTGTTGTATTTATAACTGTTTCTATTTATCATATGTATATTGTTAATAATACGAATTACTTTTTCAGGTTATTATTTTACTAGTCGTATATTGTAGTTTATTACAAACAAAAGCTGCCCCTGCCAGTATAAACAAAGGAGAGCTTAAAATAGAAAATGAAACAAATGCAACAAGGGTGAATAATACAAAAATAGAGAAAAGGAATGAAACATCAGTTGTATTTAACTTTGATGTAACAAATAAAACTTATTATTACAGGTAAAGTAAATAATTAATGCTTATTACTTGACGACTGTTTATGCAGTTTTGCAATAAAATGTTAATTTCGTGCAACTACTTATACCACATTCTAAAACATCATTGCATGTCGTGATATTTATTATATTTTTAATGACTTTATGTACAAATGTCTATTTTCAAAGCTATGTTTCGAATACTTCTGGTGATTTCAATGATAGACCACAACAGATTTCACAATATACTGATACATATTTTTATCTATAACATACTATAATACATTTTTTCATATTTTTAAAGCATCTCATATAAGCGATATAATAGTTATTTACCGTATAAGTTAGCTAAGTAACATATTACCTTTCTAAAGAGATGTTTTGTGACAATTTTCTTGAGGGTCATATCATTTAGCCCAGCTTTGCAATTTAACGTGTTTAATTTTTTGAAGAAGGCCGATCATTATTTTCAAATTGTATGAATTAAGATTTTATCTCCGCTACTATTGTTATAAATAAATATAGTTACAGTACAAGGATTCAAAATTCAAAAATAAGTCAATTGGCAAATTTATTAGTATAAATTAGACTGTAGTTAAATTTTCAAATAAAATACTCCATTATAAAAATGTTGATTGACACACCCAGCAATAGATAATAAACCATGGTTATATTTTTATTATCGTATAAAAAATTGCAATTATACTTTTTACACAGTAATAAAATTTACATATTAAATTTTTGAATAAGAATTTATGACTTTAGCTCCATAAGTTTGTGTTTAATAAATTTACCAAAGTTATATAATTTACGAGCAGTAAAATCCGCAAATTTTAATCATATTTTCACCATTCTGAGCATGTACATCAGTTTAAAAATGTTCGCACAAAGAAATTTTAAATCTACAATTAAAAATCATTTGTTCGTTTAGCGAAATATTTCTGATCAGTTTTCAACCGCCAGATCAGAATAGTCCGGGGATTCTAAAGAAATTTTAGTTTGTGGCATGCGCACTGGAACTGGCTATTAGCGAACATTGTTCTTCCTACATGCACTTTTACTAGCTAATATTCACATTTGCTATAAATTCTTCAAAACTACTAAATATTTGCTATATTGTCATGTAGATTCTCGAGTGTATATTTAAAACAATAAAGTAAGATTATAATTTCATTGTGACAATGACAAATGCCAACAACAAACAACATGGTAAAAAACATTCTGTTCACTCCAGATGGCAATAATAACAATTACCTTTAATTCTGTTGGCAGAACCCAAAAATTTCCAATCAGTTTGAAACCAGTTTCAAACTACGCACACGTACTGAAAAATTAGCAATTAGTTGCATATTTTATTGTGAGAACAAACTTTTGTAGCTGCACATTTTATTATAAACGCGTATATTATGATTTATTATGTCCATCAGCAAATCTTAGTTTTTATAATAAATAATAGTATATTATTCAATGAGCATAAAATGTATGCTATTGAGAATGAAGTTTACATTACGAGCTGAAAGGCGAGTGATGTAAATCATTCGAATGAGTAATAGCCATTACATGCGAATAGAATACTATACTTTATCCACAACTGTCAAATAATAACATATGTATTAGTGACTTATTTATATTAAAAAATAAGTAGATATAGATAAATCTAGATATCGTTGTTGCAGCAACCTTTTGTTGTAACAAAATTATGAAATGATTTGACATTTAGCAGAAAATTTTAGAACCGACTATTCAGCTACAGTTTAAGCTTAAAAAGAAAATAAAAGTATGAAAAAGACAAAACTATGTAACTTTGGATTTTTTATGTGGGAAATAGTAATTTTGTTTGTACTCTTTGAAAGGTAGGTACGATTTGAATTTGACATAACGATTGAATAATATTTCATCGAACATCGAACTGCCAATATTAATCAATTAGTAACAGCAACGAAGGTCATTAAATGATAAAAATTGGTTGAATTATAGATATATTATTCCACAGTTGTGGATAAAAGTTTTTTTTCTACTCCCATGCGTGAAGTGAGTACTTCACGTATCAATTTTTATGTGTGAAGTTTGATTTTTTGCACACAGTGCGTGAAGTGTTACTTCACGCACCGTTCATTATTTTAAGTATTACAAACTGAATTGTGTATTAATAAAACAAAGCTGTTAAACACCCGTAACGTTGGTAACCATGATTGCACAAGTTGATAATACAGAGGCTTTACGTTCAAAGAATGACAATGTGAAGAAAAAATATATTTTATTGCAAGATCGTAGAAAAAGTATAGTATGTAACACGTGTGCGAATCCTATTTTACATTCGGGTGGTTTGCAATCTCCACCCTCATGTAAAAATTTAAGCTTCACACACTTGCCACATAATATACTATTTCATACATATGTATATACTTGTTTCATATTATGAACAGTAAAAAAATACTTTCAATGAATCAAATAATATCATATCTTTATTATTACAGTATTTTAAATATTTTTTAAACAATAAATTTTTTGTTTTTAAAATTATGAACATTTTTTTAACGTAAAAACTATTATTTTTTGTTTTATGCCCATGTTATATAATGCTCTTGATATTGTCTACGAAAATAAACCATTCTGTTTAAATAAAATGGCTATAAACAGTAAAGATTCTAATCCGATATACTAACTTTCATTTAATGAAATAAATAAACCTCTGTAATATTATTTTGAAATATGCTTTCAGAACTCATTATAAATAAAATTAAACAATATTTGGATTTAGTTCTGTCGAAACGTTGTTAATTTAATAAAATATCTACAGAACTAAACCCAAATATTGTTTAATTTTCTCTGTAATATTCTTTCAACAAAAGTTATTAGTGCCTTGAAAATGATATACGCCTTCTGCTGTAAACACACATCGTAAATTGCCAAAATCTGGCTAAAACTAGATTTCCAAATTTCATTAAGGAATGAGCATCATAAAAGTACTTTTGTATTATTATTTTGCAATTTGTTTTGAAAGCAATTGTAATTTTGTTATACTGCTATTTCTAAATTTTGATAAAACCGATGAAAAAATTTAATACGTGAATGTGATTCAGTGTATAAAGGTTATTAGAGTAGGTTTCGTTTGTAAATTCTTCCCGTATAAAGAACCTTGATAAAAGTTGTTTGGAATATATTATAAAATGTAAACAAATATGAACGTAGTATAAATATAAAAAGTAGTCAATGAAACTATAAATCTGGTTTTTTTTATAGGCAAGAGAAAGGAAATTCATATTAATTTTAACAATGGAGTGTTTTAATATAGAAAAATTTAAGGTAAAAAATGTTACAACATTGTGGATTGCGCTAAACAATAACCAAATAATGTAAAAGATATCAAAATTTATATTTTAACATGATTTTTTTTTGTAATTTATTTTGGCACTAAAAAATGTCACGTGGTTTTTGCAGCTAATGATGACATGGCCGGCACTATTTGTTGCAAACATATGTGTAATGCACTTTAAATGAAACATTGTGGCACAAGTCCAGTGCAAATTTGTTAGTTGTCAACAGAGAGGTTATGTTACTGATTCGGGCTGTGAAGATTTAATTTTTAAAATTCATTGTATTTACACACATTCACAGATACTTTTTACAACACAAAATATATGAATTTGACGGACTGTACGGGTAAGAACTGACGATCGTAGTAAGCGCAAGAATTTGTGTACTCAGTAAGATTCAGTTTAGTCAAACAGTATAAATGAAATACTTAAAACTTAGATAAGCGCATTGATAAATTGTACTAACTCACCAATATGCTGTGTTTGGGTGAATGTGAAAGTTCAGTCTCTATTTACCACTATTCACAATGTTCCTGCACTTAAAAAGTCTGTCAAAATAATTATATTAGCACTTAAATGTACGTTTAACACAATTTATTTTATTAAGAACGCGATGTTTTCACTTAAAAAGTCAAATAAACACTATATACATCTGTAGTTTATATTTAACAAGCTTCGACAAACAAATGAATACAAGGAATAAACACGCGCGTGTGACGTCATACACAAGCACACTCTGATTATAAATTTGGAATAAATAGAGAATAAAATATGTTTAAGTACAATAAAATACAAATATATTTAAAAAAAAATATAAATAGTGTACAGTTATTAAAGTGTACCATGTACGTTGTGTACAGATATAAAAAAATATATGTTATTAGGTATATTATTTAAGACGATCTTATAGCGACGTGGCAATTGCTTCGCTCAAAAATATGCAGATAATTCTATTATGACACTCTAGAAGACACAGTATTGATACATCCCCCTACTGTATATCTGAGGTAGAGAAGCGTAACGAAGTGAAGGTAGCGCGTACTGAACTATGACTGCAAATTAATAAGAATGGGGGATAACACCATTTTTTTTTATAATTTCATCTGAAAATATTAGGAAAACTAAGACTATTGATGAAAACCCGGTGAAAAAATTCCTGTTAATAAGCGAGTTATGGTCTCCCGAATTTTGAACAGATTGACGTGACGTCACATTTATGTGTTTTTATATCAAACTGTTTTCATCATGGACCTAAATGTTCTTGAAATATATGCTATTTTAAGTTATATTTACATAAAAATAAATGAATCTTATAACACTGTATAAGTATACATACTTTATAATTACAGGTGTATTTAAATTATTAAGTTTAATGCAAGAAATTTATGTTAAAATAAAAACTGTTTGGGACCGTAGTACGGGAATGTTAGCCCCTCCTTTCGAATTTGAATTTCTTAACTTCCATTGGTAGTAATCCCACCTCCTACGCTATTTGTAATGCATGTATAGGCGGTTTCTCGGTCGCCAATCAAAATATTTTCATATTAGTGTCGAAGCGTTATAACAAAAAAACCCTTTATTTCCGAAATATCTCAATTATACCATTTAATTTTTTTATTAAAATTCTTTATTCAGCATATACATTCGTATTTTTTTTACTATTTTCCTTTAATTCGATTGAACCGTAATCCCCCATTCTAGAGAATAGTGCTTATCGCGCGAAACTCCTCAGCCTATATTTCTAGGAATTTGAGCATAAATGTTTAGTATGTTATTAACATAAAACCATTGAAGAATATGTTCCAAACGAAATTTTGAAATTTTGTAAAGGACTGATGATATCAGCTATCAAAAATAGCTGTTTTTCAAGTAGTCATAACTTGGCCTCTTTAAAAAAAAATTCTAAAAGTATACGGTTAATTTGTAGGTCATACTTTCTTCTTTCATAATATGTAGGGTTTGTAATTAATACTTGAATAGTTCCGCGCAAATCTCGTATTTTACATCATTTTGAGGACTGCTATAAGAAAGGCTTAATTGTTTGAAAAGTAGGTACTATATATGTACATTGAATCGAGTTATGCACCCAGTACAAAAAAAATCGCACCCAATATCTGTGTTACATATACATATACAACATTTAACTCATGGTAACTGACCCTATATACAGGGTGTCTCTTAAATAGGGGGACATGGTTTACCACAGATTCCTGAGGCTAAATTAGACGATGTAACCAAACTTGCTTCTACCGAAAAGTGTACCATTTAGCCAGAATTCTGATTCAACGTTCTTCAAAAAAAAAAAAAAATTGCTTATAATAATCGGACGCTTTATTCGATTTGGATGAAATTTGGTTTGATAGTAATATGGTTATAAGTCATCTTTTAAGCTGATACTTGTTATTATTAGTGAACCACTAGTGTATGAAACATAGGTGTCCCAACATTAATTAGACCGTAACTTTTTAATGGCAATTCCGAAAAAGTGAAATTATTTTTCTTCAGAAAGATACATACAATAGTAAACTTTTCTCTCTCTTAAAAATTACTTGTTTGACATTTGGATAGACTGCTAGATTAAATTTATTTTAAAAATTTAGCAGTTTAGACACTCAGATTTTATTTTATTCTGTGTGAACCGTAACAGATATCACAAATTACACAGAGAGAGAAAAAAGTTTACTATTGAATGTATCTTTCCGAAGAAAAATAATTTCACGTTTTCGGTATTGCCATTAAAAAGTTATGGTCTAATTAATGTTGGGACACCTAAGTTTTATACACTAGTGGTTCACTAATAATAACAAGTATCACCTTAAAAGATGACTTATAACCATATAAACTGCACACCAAATTTCATCCAAATCGAATAAAGCGCCCGATTATTATAAACAAAATTAATTTTTTTTCGAAGAACTTTGAAGCAGAATTCTGGCTAAATGGTACACTTTCCGGTAGAAGCAAGTTTGGTTAAATCGTCTTATTTTAGCCTCAGGAATCTGTGGTTAAGCCATGTCCCCCTATTTAAGAGACATCCTGTATAGTAAATCTGGCAATAATTTTTATTTAACATGCTTTTTACAAAACTGGATACCTTTAAAGGTGACCAATCACGTCATAGTTCAAAATTTTGTAAAAATGTAAAAATCGATGTCTTCTCTGGAAAAAATATTGATTGACAAAACTGACGTTAAACATTTTTCCTATCACTGAAAGAAATTTTTACTTTATTTTCAAAATAGTATGTTTTCATTTCTAAAATCTGCAAAAATTAAAAGTTTTGCTATAGTTTTAAAAAAATTGCAGGTAAAATTAAAAACTTTCGGGAACATGTACTTTTGAAAAAAGATTTTAATTCAAAAAATTGGATAATTTCAAATTAAAATCTTTTTGCAATCATTTCTAATGTAAGTGATATTCACTTATAAATTTATTCTTTTAAACTGAAAGTTTACTTTCAATTTGATTGTACACGTACTTAAAATAAATAATATTTTCATTAGTTTGAAAGTCATATACAATTATTTTAAAATATTTTACGTCGCTGTTTTTATTTTAATTATTTTACTTTTGATTCAAAAAATCAATATTTTGAATTAAAAATTACGGCATTTGAAACGAATAAAAAATATTACATTTAAAAGAATTATTTTTGGTGTCAAAACATTTTACTTTTGTGCCAACATTTTTAATTTCAAATCAATATAAAATAATTAATGATATAATACATTTAATTTAACAGTAATTACTTTCGTTTGAAAGATCAAAAATAGAAGTAATTTCAAAACAAATAAAAATTTTGTTGGATCAAAGTTGAATGCAAAATATTTTGATTTTACCTGCATTTTTTTCATAATTAAAGCAAAATTTTTTTCAGTGTAGAGTTAAATATGTGTTATGTATGTTTTCTAGATATTTCAACAATAAAAATTATTTTGAATTATTTTATATTCATCTATTTTATTTATTTGTTAGTCTAATTACTTATATTCAGTGCTTATAAACACATAGACCGGTAGTATTTACTCAAAATTTTAGTCACCCTGACTAACTAATAACCATGACTACCATTTAGAATTACATTGGGGTGATTAAAAAACAACTGAATTTGTTATTTTAGTCAACGCTTAATCACCCCTGTTTAAGAGTAAATACTACCGGTCATTGTTTTTTATTACGAAAATCTGAAATTTGCCGCGACGCCAATAATCTTATATGTCATTTGTGACAGGTATGACAATTTTCCACAGAACACATTGATTTTTACTTTTTTACAAAATTTTGAACTGTGACGTGATTGGTCAGCTTTAAAGGCCTCCAGTTCTTGTAGAAAGCTTGTTAAACAAAAATTATTTTCAGATTTATTATCTATGGGGTCAATTCTAACATGGGTTAGGCGTTGTGCACTTACATAACACCCTGCATAAATGTAAAACCCTATTAGTTTTATTACCTACGTTAATAATAATTTTTCAACTAATATTTAAAAATTCATATCTCACATTAACATATCTTATTTTTATTTGCAGCGTCGAAACCCCCGAAGAAACCGTCAAATATGAATCATCCAAGATCAAGACAGACTCCAAAGGCAAGGAGCACAATACCGTGGAAGGAGGTTACGAGTTGAACACAAAAGATCTGCACTACATTGTCACATACACGGCAGATGAAAATGGCTATCAGCCTCGTGTTAAGTTCAACTTCGGAACCAAGATTGACATTGGCACTCGGATAGGACCTCCGAAACCTCCAAAAGGTGCAGCAGCCCCGAAAGGAATTGATCCGACGGTGATTTGCTCTCTAGCTGGAGGGGGATGCAAGTAAAACTGAAGGAGAAGAGAAGGAAGAGAAATAATGAATTGGAATTGATAATGGTTGTGATTTTTTATTATTGCCGTTGTGATTAAACTGTACCTATTCTGGATGTCCAGATGTAATACTCATATTACGGTTCCATTACGCAAGTTGTACTTGCATTATAATAGAGTTATCTTAACTAAAATGGCATGTTTAATTTTACTAGTTGTGGTTATTGAAAATTGATTGAATTTTATATAAAAAATGACTAATTAAGGCAAAATTAATTATAAAAGTTTTTTCTTCAATAAAGCTCTCTGCTGAACGCTGATTCACAATAATGCAATTATATAGTGTAATAATGTATTTTATTTATTTATATTTTATTTATAATAAAAATGTTCTATTAATAAGTAATATTTAAATATCTTGTGCAACCAGACCATTACCTCTATTATTATTTTTACCTTTCGCTCGAGGCACCATTCAAAGTCCCTAGAATCCAATTATAACATTTTTAGGTCATTCAATAAGTAAAGAGACAAATTCTATAATTTTAAAACTATTCAATGAATGTGTACAATCTTTTCAGGGGTGTTAGTTGGCAACCTTGGGATATGCTCTGATCAGTTGTTTCGTCATTTTATGTCAACATAACCTCAAAATTTTCAATTCACCATGGCAAGTCCACTAGAAGATTGCACCTTAGAAGAGCAGTGCTCAGTCATTAGATTTTTAGTCCCAGAAGGTGTAAAACCAAGTGAATTTTTTTCTAGAATGTTGATACAGTACGGTAAAAGTTGTATGAACCGTGCGAAAAGTGGGTTGATCGGTTTAAAAGTGGCCGAACAAGTGTAGGTGATGAACCCCGATGTGGACGTCCAGTGGAAGTTTCTGGTCCCTCGTTGGAATCGAGGTTTGACGGACTTATTCGTGATAACAGAAGAATTACTGTTGAAATGATAGCTGAGGAAGTTCAAGTAAGTGTTGGAACTGTTCACAATGTCATTCAGAACAATTTAAAGTACAGAAAAACGTGTGCCAGATGGGTTCCCAGACAGCTTACTGACGCTCATAAAGAATCAAGGCTTTCCATTAGTCAAGACTTAAAGCAACGAAGTTTGATTGAAGGAGACGCTTTTTTTGAAAGAATAGTGATCAGCGACGAGGTCTGGATCCATCACTACGACCCTGAGACCAAAAGGCAGAGTATGGAGTGGAAACACACTAGCTCTCCAGTTCGCAAAAAAATTCAAGGTTCAACCTTCCGCCGGTAAAGTGATGCTGACCATCTTTTGGGACTCACAGAGTCCAGTCTATTGCGATTTCCTTGAAGATCAGCGAACTATCAACAGCCAATACTATTCTAAGATGCTAGAACACAAAGTTAGACCAGCTATCAGGAGCAAACGCCGTGGACTCTTGTCAAAAGGAGTCATTCTTCAGAACGATAACGCCCGCCCTCATACAATCCAGCTGACCCGAGATAAGCTTCAAGAATTGGGTTGGGAGGTCTTACCTCATTCTGCCTACAGTCCCGACCTCACCGGATCTGATTTTTACCTGTTTGGGCCACTCAAAGACGCCCTACGTGGAAAAAGATTTGCTAACAATGAGGAAGTTAAGGAAGCGGTGCAAAAGTGGCTTCGGGGTAAATCGAAAGAATTCTTCGCCAAGGGAATTAGGAAGCTGCAAGAAAGATGGGACAAGTGCATAACTGTGGGGGGTGATTATGTTGAAAAATAGCCTTAATTTTGAAAGATTGAAATAAACCGTTTTTGACCTATAGCCATTTGTCTCTTTACTTATTGAATGACCCTCGTATGTGTGTGTGGATGTGTGTGTGTACGTGTGGATCTTGAAAGGACGATTCTTTAAAAACTGTAAGACTTAAGACCTGTTTAACTATAAATTCCTCAATCTGACATTCATGGGAAGAGCTGAAAAGGTTGTGGTAACAATTGGACAACCGGAAGTAATAGTTTTTTAAAAAAATTCTTCCAATTATAATTTTTTGGAATTTTTGTACATAAAATTCTCCATATAACACACTTAAAATTTGTATTATATCTTGTATATATTTAGAGATAAAGACACTATAATATATGGAATAATCGGATGTAATATATCTCAGAGCTAAACTACACTAAGTAAACCAGTTGACAAATTCAAATATTATAACATAGTTTGTAAATGACAGATTTCAGTGACAAAATTCAATAATTCTGATAGTTTTTTCTGGGAAGCACATTTAATCTTCCTTATTGTTTTATTAATAAAATATTTAAAATTATAGGTGTGTATATATCCATCAAAAATACCGCCAATCTTGATAATGAATTGTAAGAATCTCTGACATTTAAGAACTTCCTCATACAATGAAAAATAGATAATTAGAATTATATGTGTGCAGACGACATGAAAAATACAATAAAAAAAAAAAAAAATTGGGTAAAGTTCTGCAATTTTTTCGATAGCGATGTGCAATACAATACTTATATAATAATTACAATGAAATTAGTCTAAATGTGACACTTTTGCGGATAGCTTATCATTTATTTTAGCTATTATAAATGAAACTATTTAATGAAAACGTTGTATTGTTAAACTTTTGTTATTTGTATTATGGTAAATGTTTGTTAATTGTAAAATTTTTATTATTGTACATTTCTACATTCTCTCTTATTTGTCTCTGTATTTTCCTGTAATTGGGTGTTAAACCTGTTTGGAAATAAATGTATTATTATAAAATGGGCATGGCGAGAGGTATTGTGCTGGCCACAACAGATTTTTAACTTTTACCTTTAGGTAAGGAAGGCATTGTCTTAGGTCAAAAAATTCGATGGCGAGTTTTTAATGTATAAGCACATTTTAGGGTCCTTAAAATACTATTTTACCAAATTATTAAAATATCTTTCCGAACTCATATTAATAATTAGAATAATACTACCTTTTTAGTTTATGTTCTGTATTTTTAAAAACTAAAAAGGAAGAATTATTCTAACTATTTTACGGTTTTACGATTATGTCTGTTTGTGACTATGTGTTTCTTTATGTGCGACAGAAATTTCTCCGACGATAAATCCATTATAATTCTTATACGGTGGCAAAATTGCAGCTTGTGGTTGCCGATACGTAATAAATCATAACAGCAGGCTATTCCAGGATCGGTACTGTTACGAGATTTTAGGGATCGGCGACCACAAGCTTAGGGTCACCATTGTTGGCTTATTGGTGTAATTGCTAAATCATTGTACGACAACGCGTTCTTTCAATTGGATCTTGTAGCTCTCCCAGATATTGTACGAAAATTGCGCAATTTTATTACCATATTCCTAAAAAAAGTGTCGAAAATTGTATATGACATTTCATAGAATTTGCATTTTAGTGTAGGAGTTAAAAATTTATCATATCTTTTTTCCGGTAATCATTATTTACCAAATAAAACCTTGGATTTTTAATTTTTATGTGCTTTAGTGATGCATTAGAAGAAAATCTGATGTGGCTAGCCCATGACCTCCCGCTGGGTATTTAACCACGCAGCAAGCAATCATTATGTTCAAATATTTTTATATTCACACATAACAATCTTTATTTTACATTTAACAAATATATCATACACAAAATAAATTTCACAAATAATGATAAAACTAATAGAAAAACTTAACAAAAATCAAAATAGTACTCGCATCTTTACACAAAGTCGTTTCAGAGCCGCACCCTGGAAGACAAAGAAGCAAATCAATAGTACTTCTAATATTTACCTATGCATGATTGAAAATATATTATTTTTACAAAGCTTGTATAAGTGATACTTCCGGTTATCCGATATACACTAAAAACTAATGAGCTCTTCCCACAGTAGTATAGAATGGGTATACAAAATTTCAAAATGTTCTGATTGATAGTATTTGAGTAATCGTGTCCACAGGATCCACACACACACACACACACACATACACACACACATACCCACAGACATCATTGTAAAAATGTTAAAATCGGATTCTGGGGACATCAAAACGTGCTCATTTACTAAAACCTCTATATACGATTTTTACCACGATCCCTATACCTCCCTTACCTAGGGTAGCGGGAGGTAAAAACTTTGCACGAAAAAATAAAATCTTTCACTAAAAGGGACCTAGGTACTATCTTATAAATCCACTAAACTTACTACTGTTAGATAATGTAGTATATAGCGAGCAAAAGTTCGAAAGTCACAAATTGATCATGATCGGTCATATACTACAGAAAGATCTGTTGATCTTAGTATATTAATGTTATTAGAACCTTTGTCATAATTGAATTGTAATAAGAAATTTAAATTTTAGAATCTTAGAAATAGGCATTACAGATGACAGAAAATTTTAATGAACGAAGAAAGATTTTGTGAAAAATTAATGAACTGTACTGGGATGAAGATATGATTATTTGAACTCTTTAGTTTTATAATTACGTCAAATATGTTGTAAAATAATAATATGTTTGGTCATATTAAACATTTTAAATAAATAGGTGATCCAACGCTGTAAGGCATAAATGGGAACCGAGAAAGAAGAAAAAGAATAAATGAGTACATAATAAAATAAAAATTTATTAAAAAAATTGAATTGCAAATATGAAATTATTTTTCTTCTTTATTTTATTTGACCTAATTCCACCATTCTCTATATTTATAACTAGGTTGGCTTATGTCCAGTTGCACCAACAAGGCTTAAATTTTAAGCAAGGCTTAAATTTTAAGCAAGGCTTAAACAAAAAAATCTGATGTGGCCAATACAAAACCTCCCGCTATTTAATTTTTATTAATTTAAATACATACCTACAGTAAAATTTTTGAAAGAAGTCCGATCAAGGCCTTTTACGAATTGCATCTATGAATTAAGATTTTATGCTGTCAAATTTAGTAGAGTCATTTATATAGTTTTTATGAGGTACACAAGATATTATGTACCCTCATAAAAACTAAGTAAAAGACACTACTAAATTTGACAGCACAAAATCTTAATTCATAGATACAATTCGTAGACGGCCTTGATCGGACTTCTTTTAAAAATTTGACTGTACCTACGTATTTACTAACGCTGCAAACTGTTCCATTGCAGAAAACTATTGCTTTACTATTTTCTTTTTAAAATGTCACTATTATTAATTTAAAGTGATAAGTTTTCTGACAGTGACATTTATTGTCAGTTACATTCATTTGAAAAATGAACTGTGTAACAAAGGAATAGTTTTTATCTTAGGCTTCGCGACTAATAAAAAAAATTATTTTAAAATTTATCTGTAAAATATATAGAAAAAGTATTAATGTATTCCTGTAGAAAATTCAATAATCTTTAATTTTCATAAGACATAAAATTCGAAAAAATGGCATTTAATGGTATTTTATGAAGAAAAACCATTATGAGCTTCAAGTAAAGTGCCATTTCCGGTTATCCGATTTACACCAAAATTAATGGCTTCTTTTCATATTAGAATAGGGTATAAATACAAGGTTTCAGAATTTTCTGAATGCTAGTATTTGAGTTAGAGCGAAGACAAAATCCCTACACATACACACATACATACATACGTACAATAAGACAGGAGGCGCTAAATATCATTTATAAAGGTGCCATTTTACCGATATTGACGTACGGTATACCAGTGTGGCAAAGTGCAATACAAAGAAAGGACAATAAAACAAAACTAAAAAGAGTACAGAGACTGCTTAACATCAAGATACTAAAGGGATATAGAACTATATCATATGAGGCTTCTTGCATTCTGACAGGAAATACTCCAATAATTTTAAAACTAAAAGAAAATTGTAAAATTTATGAAACCAATAACGATACAGTGAATAGTGCAGAAGAAAGAAGATTAAGAAAATGTGCAGTTATAAGAGAAGAGCAAAAAGTTAGTCAAGATCAGTGGCAAAAGGAATGGACAGAAACAGATAAAGGATACATTACTAAAACATTTTTCCCAAGTGTTGAAACTAGAATAAAAACTAAAATACCGTTCTCATATAAACTAACTGTAATTCTAAGTGGTCACGGTAAAATTAAAAGTTACTTTCATAAATTCAAAATTAGTGATACAGCCAGATGCGAGTGTGGGGATGAAGATCAGACTGTCGATCATCTAATCTACAATTGTGTACTATTAAACAGCGAACGTGAAAAACTAATAACAAAAATGAGACAATGCAATATAGAGTGGCCAATGACGAAAACGGAATTAGTAGACAATAAAAATATATCAAGTTTTGCCGAATTTGTAAATTCAATTGATTTTGAGAAGCTTGTAATAGTTTAATAATTTAGATAAAATAGTTACACTTTACATGAAATAGAAATATAATTAGACATAGAAATGCAATATTAAGTTTAGTCTAATGTAAATAGAATGTAAATAATTGCATGTAATATTTTTATGGAGCATGCTGAATAAATATATAAATAAATAAAAAAAAAAAACACACACACATACATACATACATACATACACACACACATACACACATACAGACATCATCGTAAAAATGTTAAAATTGGATTATAGGGACCTTAAAACGTGGTCATTTACTAAAATCTCGATATGTGATTTTTAGCACGATCCCTATATCTTCCTTACCAAGGGTAGCGGGAGGTAAAAATGCAAATCGAAATTTTGACAGCAATATATTATAATTCATTTGACATTTTATTTCGATGAAATATTGTTAATTTAAGCTGAGTTTAATATTTAAGAAACGTTGGTGCAACCGGCCGTTAGAGATGTAAATTTTTGACATTCATATATATATTGACATATATTCTAAAATTTTAATTTCCCCTTCTTCTTTTCATTGTCATTTTTATAAGCACAAATCCTTGAATATATACATATATATATTTCTGCATTTTACAATCGTCAGAATATATACATCGTTTGTCAATAAACTTTGATTTGTTCAATTTTAATCATGAGAGTAAGTATATTAGTAAAGAGAATACTATACAGTTCTTGTTTGTTATTTATAATTTAAACATACGAGTACACACTAGTGATCCAAGCTAATTGGCTTGAAAAAAAAAGCTTGGCATGGCTTGAAACTTCAAGCTTTTTTCTCAATGTTAGGATTGGCTTGGGCTTGATAGTAATAAAGCTTGGCTTGGCTTGAAACTGTTAAGCTTCCAAAATAATAGACTTCAAGTTTTCCCAAGCCTTTTCAAGCTTTCATGCTTCCTCATACAAAAAAATTCTTTCCACATGCGTATGCGATAGTTTATATATATATATATATATATATATATATATATATATATATATATATATATATATATATAGCCTTAATTCCTTTAGATAACATTTTTGAAATTTTCTCATGTCAAATTAACAGTTAATTATAGGTACATAAAATTTTAAATTAAGACAAATCTTTCTGTGTTTATAGCCTACACCGAGTTAGGTTCTTTTTGGATAAACTGTGTATTCTTTTCATTTTCTCTCAATGTATGTCAATTACGAATTTATGAATGAAAAACATGCAAATTATAAAAAAATATTTTTTATTCGTGATTAGCACATCACATAAGCAGTATTTCATTTTTCTAAAATATTGAAACAGTCTGTTTTCGTATATATGCAATTAAGTTTTTATACCGTGCCCCTTTATTTAATATACAAATTGTCCCAACTCCCAACCTCCTTTTTCGGGGCGCACTTCCTAGTTTCCTTGTATTTGGGAAATTTATCTTCATTTGTATACGTTCAATAACAGAAACTCATGATCGGACCATAATGCATCGTGGATTAATTTAAATGAAAACAGATCAAAATCAGATAATATTTATTAAGTTATATATATATATATATATATATATATATATATATATATATATATACACTAATTAGAGCGTGACTTTTGTGCATTAGGTTAGGTTATTTTAAAAAATAATAAATATATTTTGGTCTGTGTACGTAATAAATATACAACGCTTTGTGGAGATTTTTATTTTTCGCTTACTGAGCATGTTTGGTCATGATATAATAGTATTTAACGTTATTATTTTTATATATGGGACGTCTAAAGGTGGATTTATGCAGCCTACTTTTTATTTTACCTTTTCTTTTTCTTATATTTTACAAAAGTTAAAGGTGTGTTAAAAAATTTTATTTGAAGAACTAAAGTTGACCAACTTTCAACTTAGATCGCTAAAGTAAAATAATTTCATAACTGCGCATGTGCACCACTTCACGTGACAAACGTCACTAATGTCAGCATGTGCTGTATTTATTTGTTGTTGTAGGTAACATTGCAAAAATTAGAAAATAGGTAAAGCTACAAGTAATATAGCAGATGCACAAATTATTAAATTTGTGTCCATTTTTACAGGTTATAATTATCTCTTTATATTTATGACAACTGATATGCCAGAAAAATCACACCTGCGCATGTGTACCGAAGGATTTAAAGTAGCTGCATAAAGTACCAAACTGAAAGTAAAAGTAAAAGCGAAAAAGAAAAGAAAAACTAAAATAAAAATCTACCTTAAGCATTAGACATATTGCACGATAACCAAATCATCATATACTTCAGCATCAACATTATTAATAATTTTATGATAAGTATCTAAAGTTTTTCTATATTGTTTAAGGTCATAAGTTTCCTAATTGGAATATGTGCTGCAATTTTAGCAAATAACATAATACTAGTGTATGGAGAACATCGTACAGCTCAGAATGACTTTGATCAATTTTCTTTCAAAAGCAGGTAAATAAAATCGATTTTTTGTTCTAGTTTTCCAAAATATTTACAATTAGTTCTTCTCTATAGTGGTCAAGATTCCAACGAAGATCCATCTTCTTTGAATACACAAGACATTTCCTTTAAAGAAGACCCTATATCTGGAGATAAAAGTTTAGAAATAACAGGAAGTTACCGCATTTATTACGGCTCAACAGTTCTTGTAGTAGACTATATTGCAGATGAAAATGGATTTAGACCTCATGTTAGATATTATCCTAAACAAACTTACACAACAATAATTGTACACCCTGAGATAACAGTAGGAGCATATCAGCCATCTCCTCCGACAACGCCTGCAATACCAAAAGAACCCGCTGTTGATTCCGCTCTACTTTGTAGCTTGAGAGGCGGCGGAATATGTAAATAATATATTTCACCACTACATGTGACAGTATAATATTTTAAACATTTAAATTCTGGAAAGGCAGTGTAAATGTTATTTAGTGATATATCCATTTTCAATTGACCATCTATAAACCTAATAGCAATAATTGTTTTTAATTGTTATGTAATTGGAAAGTTTTTATCTAATAAATTCATAAAAAAAATATAAATAAATATATCATCACGGCATATTACCCATTTCTGGGTGTGCCAGTATCTACAACACATGTAGACATCGGTAATGATGACGATATATTTTACCGTGTGGGCGCTTACCAGGCGTCACCTCACGGGCACTCATACCTGGCGTGGAGAGTGCACCACAGGGGTCACTTTTGTGCCATTTAAAATTGGAAATATTTGGCGTCTTTCGGGATCAAACCCGGTTCCCCCAGGTTCGTGACCAGACACTCAGGCACGCGGCCATGGGACCCCATATGAAAAAAATATGAGTTATTATTAAATACTAGAGCATTTTTGTATCTACCTTGTTAAAAAGCAATCAAGAAAATAAGCCCCAATAAAGGATATAACTGTAATTTATGTTTTTATAAATAATTATTTATTTATTATTTAATATATAGTGTGGTTAGAAGAAAAAACCTAATTCGGAGTAGGAACACAGAAACGTATGTGTCATCATTATTCAATTCAAAAGTCAATTGATTGTGAAATGTAGTTTTAAGGAGAAAAGATAATAAAGAAAGATACAGAATTGCCATTTTTTATTTCTGTTTCTAATATGATTCAAGAAGAAAAGCTTTGAATTCTTTAGATAACATTTTTGACAATATTTTGTGTCAGATTGATATTTATTTAAATACTTTCAAATTAAAGTAAGTTTTTTTGTTCATAGCTTACTCCGAATTATTATATTTTTTGAACATAATCTTCATTCATTTTAATTTATACTTTCTGATTAAAGAAACAGGTAACAGAAGTGTTAACCATCTCTGGTCCTTGAGACCTGGTTCTTGTACTGAAGATTTAAAAATTACCTATCATACCAGTGGCCCAAAACTGCGATATATAATATATTACATTACAAGCCAGGTAAAACGGTTTTTACTGCTGAAAGGAGGATATGTCACCTCATTGGCGTGTATTGTATAATACTTTATTTGTTACTTACTTGTAAATCAAATTTAAAATTATAAGCTATACCGCTCAGTTGAAATTGACACTTATTTTTATACGAATGACAGTAACAAACATTTACATACTTAGTGCGGGAAGACACTTTTCCCGCATGAGCGCTTATTTGAGGCACGAGTGAGCTTGCGAGCGAGGGCTTCATTTGCGCGAATGCGTGGATGACGTCTTCGCGCAAGAAATTTGTACAATACTTTTTGTAACGAACAAAATCATTATTATAAATGTTAAGATGATTGTACAAAATTCGCAAATATATAAGTAAATAGCACGACAGCAATTTCATAGCAACGGTTGTTAAGTAAATTGTTGATTCCAAAACATAATTGTTTGCATATTTTTTCAGAATTAAAAGTCAAAATATCTATTTCTGAAATTATTAATAATAATAATAATTGTTAAGTGGAAGTAACGCCATACTTGTTAATAGATAAAATGTATTAACGGATTCTCGGCGGTGATTGTAAGGAATTATATTGTTGTTATTCCATAGAAAAAGTTAATTTTATTTAAATTCGTACCTAACCCTAAACTTCTAGAAATTAAGCAAAAGTTGTCAATCATATTTTATGTTGTACTTACCAACTTTTCAAATAATAACTAAAAAATAATGTTCGGCACGTCTCTATTTTACTGGTAGTTTCATTTTCAATGTAATACGTGTAATATCTGATAATTTATTTTTAAGGTTGTCAAAGGTTACGTTCTATTTTGACATTCCACAGATGATAGATTCTCCAACAGATGGCATTGATGGTAGACAAATTTATTATTAATATTTTTTTATTTTTATTGGTTTTTGGTGCTTGAAAATCGTATGAGTGCCATTTTATAAACTATATTTTGTTATTTTAAAGATTATGTTGTTAAAGAATGCCCAGAAAATGTCAGTGTTTTTTGTTTGATTTCCTAGTGCACTGCACCGGGAAAGTGATGCTTCCGGTTGTCTATAGCGTGTGTCAAATGTCACTTCCGAGGTTGTGAGTACAAAATAGTATATTATGTGGCAAGTGTGTGAAGCTGACATTTTTACATGAGGGTGGAGATTGCGACACGAGCCGAAGGCGAGTGTTGCAAACCACCCGAATGTAAAATAGGCTTCACACACGTGTTACATACTATACTTTTTCTACGACCTTGCAATAAAATATATTTTTTCTTCACATTGTCATTCTTTAAACGTAAAACCTCTGTATTATCGACTTGTGTAACCATGGTTACCAACGTTACAGGTGTTTAACAGCTTTGTTTTATTAAAATACAATTGAGTTTGTAATATTTAAAATAATGAACGGTGCGTGAAATGTTACTTCACGCACAGTGTGCGTGAAGTAGCACTTCACGCACCGTGTGCAAAAACTCAAGCTTCACACATAAAAATTGATACGTGAAGTACTCACTTCACGCTTGGGAGTATAAAAACACAATTTTCACATCTCAACAACGTTACTAACGTGGTAACTAACAAGTTAGTAAAGTAACTAGTAAACATTAATTTTCAAAAGTGGTAGGCGGTATCTATAAATGAAGTTTACAAGTGAGTAACAAATAAAAATATAATCTTTGAATGTTGAAAAAAATATTTTTCTATCGTGATTAGTATGTTAAGTACTACATAAAAGTTTTGATACCTACTTTTTGTAGGACGTTGTAGACCTCCCAGATATTATATGAAAATTGCGCAATTTTATTACCATATTAGTAAAAAATGAGTAAAAAATTCTGTGACATTTCATAGAATTTACATTATAGTGTAGGAGTTGAAAATTTATCATCTTATTTTCCGGTAATCATTATTTACCAAATAAAACCTTGGAATTTTAATTTTAGAGTTTTATATTCTTCAGTGATGCTTTAGAAAAATCTTTGCATGAAAAAATAAAATCTTTCACTAAAAGGGACCTACTGTCTTATAAATCCACTAATCTTACTGTCAAATAAGGTAGTATTTTAGCGAAAGTTCCATAGTCACAAACTGATCTGTTGATCTTGCTTTATTAAAGTTATTTATTGGAAGCTTTGTCATCATCGGATTATAATAAATTTAAAAATATTAGAAATAGGCATTAGATATATGAACTTCACTGGGATCAATAAATGATTATTTGAACTCTTTATTTTTATAATTACATCAAATATGTTGTAAAATAATAATGTTCTTAGTCATACTAAATATTTTAAATAAATAAGCGACCCAACGCTGTAAGGAATAATGGGAATCGAGCAAGGAGAAAAAAGAATAAATAAGTACATAATAAAATAAAAAAAATTATTTGACCTAATTCCACCATTTTTTAATAAATGGTTTATATTCAAAATTCATAATTTATAACTAGGTACTTATAGATTTTATTTTTGACATTTTCAAAAATTATATTCTATAATTTATATTTCCCCTTCTATTTTCATTGTCATTTATATATTCACAAATCCTTGAATATACACATATATATTTCTGCATTTTACAATCATCAGTATATTATATATACATCGCTAATCACTAAACTTTGATTTGTTCAATATCATGAAAGTAAGTACATTAATACAGAGAATCTATACAGTTCTTGTTTGTTATTTATAATTTAAAAATACATACACAACTAGCACACGGATGAGAAAAATCTTAGTTTCTTTAGTTGTACTGAAATATACTAATTACCTATTTATAATGGGCTACTTGCGCACCTTTTTTTTATTTCATATATTTGAAGGGCAGGTAAAGACTTGCTACCCCAATTTTTTCTTTTGACAAAATTTTTATTAATTAGCCAGAAAATAAATAATAAAATTTGATTATTTGAATTACCGCCATGTATGACGTAGAATTACGCCGCACCAATGAGTGATCGTAAAGCCATAGCGTTTGTTTGTACGGGTAATGTAGATATCCTGTTTGACGTTTCAACAATAGTTTGAAGATTAGTATTTTAGTTTGTTTTTTTCGTATCGATATTTTAAATTACATGTAACGACCTATGTGTTTATTTGTGAAGTAATTAATATATTTGAGAGCCCAGAGAGAGCAAAATGTCAAATTCAAATTAAAACTTTCTCGCACGCAATGCCATCTATAAGTTACATTCTTAAACATGGTTCTCTTCCTCGGTTCAATATAAAGACGTCACAGAAAATTTTCTTTCTTAATTTACTAAAAAACAAATAACTTTTTTAAAATAAAATTTATATTTTTATATATGTTTTCAACATAACATTACGTATATAGTGATAGAAATCGGATTTTCAGTACCATGCAAGTAGCCCATTTTGTGATAAGTGTTTAAACTTTGTATATATGTTTTAGATCATCATTTTTCTAATTTGCATATATGCTGCAAGCAGGTAATAAAACCGATTCTTTGCCATACGCATAGTTGTAGTTTTCCAAATAATTAGAATTTTGCTTTGCAGTACTCAAGAATCAGACGAGGATTCATATAATATACAAACAATTTATACAGGAGAAGACCGAGAAGAAGACCCTATAACAGGAGACGATAGTTTGGAAATATCAGGAACTTATGCCATCTATTATGGCTCAAAAGTTCTTGTAGTGAGCTATAGAGCAGACAAAAATGGATTTCAACCTGATGTTAGCTTTGGTCCTAAGCAACGTCCAACAATTCCTAGTTCTCCTATAGGTGACAGGCGGCCTACAACAATACTTCCAATCCAGACAACAAAAAGACCTTATCTTGATTCTGATATTTTGTGCTCGTTGAGAGCCGGCGGAGTCTGTAAATAATAGCTTTGTTCGATGACATGTACTAGGCCGCCCTAGTGTTAACTTTCTTACACTAACATGTTTTATGAGAAACGGGCAGCTTCTGGAAGGCTGTTCGATGACAAAAATTTTAAGAACTAGTGTTCACGTTTCTGACCTGACTCGCGAGGTGGTGTAGAAAGTGCAGACTAGGAGTGGGGGTAGCAAAATGTTGTTCGGTAGACATTTTAATTCTATCCTATCTACATATCTGTTTATTAACCTAAAATTTTACACATTGAGAAAATAAAATAATGGATTCAGATATAGTATATTCTCTTTGTTTTGTTATATATAAAGAATTAATTAATATATCTGTCTTTGAATCTGATGAAGAATCAAGTGATGATTGATCTTCGTCAGAATCGTTTATTAGTTCAAACATTATGCTCTTTAAAACAGACATTTCTGCAGTCACTTTTTTGCAGCTTTATGATATGACTGTGTTTAGAAACAACCTAACCTTTTACACCTTTGGCTACGCTTGGCTTGATTATTCACAGCTGAGCAAACTTGCCTAAATATACACTAGTGTGTTTTATGAAACCACAAGAATTATACTGTACTAGTGTACACTACACTGCACTGCACTATTCTGCTCTGCACTTCAAGCACTTCTCATCGAACAGAGCTAATATTAAATACAGTAGAACCTCTGTTAACCGAAACAAAGGGGAAGGGGGAAAGGTTTTCGGATAATTGATAATGCCATTTTTGAGATTAGGAATAGTTTTTTGAAATTTTAGGTTAAAGTAAATGAAGGCAATACAGTACAATGTTAAAGTATTTTAATTTTGCGTACTGTACAGTATTTACAAAAAAAAAAACGATATGGCCAGCACAAGACCTTCCGTCAATTCGATGTATTTTGTACAAATCCCATACCAAAAGGACCTTGGAACAGTTTCTATATAGCATCATGTAAAATCGAACACGAACACATACTATTTTTTACAAATTCCATACCAACAGTTCATTTGAAAAGGTTCTACAAATCCTGTATGTCAATTGCAAAGAACACAATAAAATACCAATGTTTAATCCTATACTTTCCATATTTGGTTTTGCACTTGCAACAGACATCTGTCAATTAGAATTTTTTGAATGTATCAGCTGTTTCCATGATAAATAGCAAAGCTGACTAATTTTTGAAAATTAATTTCTTTATAATGCTTTAACTCTACAGCTATTGAATATGAAGGAAAATGTATAATTAACCCGTATAGAGAAGAGTATTTTCTTTAATATATATAATAACAAAATGTCAAAAAATAATATTTAACTGAGTTTTTCTAAGAAAAACTGTTAAAAACTTCAAATAAGGGTACTTCCGGTGTATCAATTATAACCAAAATCTAATCAACTCTTCATATGGATGTACAGAAGAGGAATATAATTTTTAGAATTATAGTATTGGAGTTATCGTCGAAGAAAAATTTGTCACAAAACGGACACACATACACACACACGGACACCCACACACATATACATACAGACATCATCTTAAAAATAGTAAATTCGTATTTTAGGGACTCTAAAACGTGCTTATTCATTAAAAACTCACCATCGAATTTACCTAAAGGTGACGGAAGGTAAAAAAATATGTTCCATAGAGTACTTTAACTATTCAGTGGGCCTCTTATTTTTTTTTTTTTTGAAAAAGTCTTCCATTTTCTTTTGTTTTTTCTTTTGTCACCGTTTTTTAGCTGCTATGTCACGCCACCGTTTCATTAGCAAAACGTCAAAAGGCTTTGATTCTTCGCATGTTTCTTTAATTCGTTTTCGTAATTTAACAGATTTATATTCGATCGTTTCGGTTCAACGGTATTTCGGTTAAAAGTGTTTCGGATGACGGAGGTTCTATTGTACTGGTATCAGAAATATCGCAACTATATTGTCTAATAAATTAGATTCTATTTTTTTCTACTTTGGCAGAATGGCTTTGGAACCAAGGCCAATTTTATAATAGTGGAAGCTATATAATGCATAAATGTGACTATTGAGGCACAAAGGTAATATTACACTATCAGGTATATGATATCCGGCATTTTTAACCCTCCAGATCACGCAATAAATTTTTACACAAGTGTACGCATCGGTCTGAGAGACCACTCGACAATAAATAAACTATAAATTATGATTTAGTTTTTATAAATTATTACCTAACATACTTTTAAGGTCCCTAGAATCCGATTATAATATTTTTACGATGATGTCCGTATGTGTGTGTGGTTGGTGGAGCAAGGGTTTCTCAACTATTATAAGACTTAAAAAATATTTAACTGCAGTTTCCTCAATTTGACATTCCTGGGAAGAGCTGATTAGATTTTGTGTAACAATTGGACAACCGGAAGTAATAGTTTCTTAAAAAAATCTTCTTAATATATTTTTTGGAAATTTTTGTTATTACAAATATTAAAGAACATAAAATTCCCCATCTAATACACTTAAAATTTTTATTATATGGTGTATAGATTTAGAGATAGACATCATAATATATAGAATAATTTAATGTTATACATCGCAGAGGCTAAGGCATTAAGGAAACCAGTTGACAAATTCAAATGTCTATAACATAGTAATGTTTATAACATTCTGAAAGCTTTTTCTGGGAAGTACATTTAATCTTTCTTATTGTTTTATTAATTAAATATTTAAAATTGTAGGTAAAATGTATTTATCCATCAGAAATACCCCCAATCTTGTTAATGAATTGGAAGAAACTCTAACATTTAGGAACTTCCTCATACAATGAAAAATAGATATAATTAGATTTGTATGTGTACAGAAGACATGTTAAATACAATAAAAAACAATATTTGGGTAGTTCTGTAATTGTTATTGTTATAAAACGACGGTTCGATAGCGAAGTGCAATACAATACTTATATAACATAAAATGGAAATGGCGAGAGGTTTTGTGTTGGCCACAACAGATTTTTTTAATTTACACTTGTGATTATAGAAATAATAGGAATGTACTTTAGGGTTTAAAATGAGGCCTTATTAGATTCTTAAAGACAATTAAATGTTCATTACATAATTTTTAAATCATTTTGTAATAATGGGTACAAGTTATAAAGTCCAACGTTGTGAAAGTATTGCCACACCTGAGATATAATTTACAGCGATGATCAAAAGATTCTTACCAGAAAAGTTTTATGAATCAAGCTGATTCGTAGATCAACATATACACATTTTTTTTTTTTTTTGGTGTTTGACAGTTTATAGGACGAAAATACAATAGAAAATAAAATCAATACGGCTTTAAACAAGATAAAGAAAAAGTATAAGACAAAGTTTCAAATGAGTACAACAGTCAAAGTCCTGAATATCTACAGATGTCAACATTAGTATCAAATGATTGATTCAAGGAACATGACGAATCTGTTGATCATTGATTTTGATTACTAGATTAACTCGATTTTTTATGGTGAATTGGATTGATTCAGGAATCAGCGTTATCTTTGAATCAACTTTTGATTGAGGAATTCACTAAAGTTACAGGTATTATAGCACATACGAGTATATGTATTCATTTTTAAGTTTATTGATGTAGTTTGACTTGAAAAATCGATTAATAACTCTTTTATATTTGTATCTCATCCATTTTTAATTATTAATCTTAACAGTTGTTGACAGTTGTATTCGATTATTTTGGATAAAATTTTGAGCACCACTGTGTACGAGTATTGTAGTATAAGTTCATAAAATATTATACATCTCATATTATAGTCACTCCCGCTTTCACTATAACCATTTTTGGGGTCACATATAAAACCTTTAATTTTGCAAACTTAATTCTTATAGGTTTTAGTTTGTTAAAGATAGTTGGACAATAAAGAGTGTGTCAAGTGTTCTTTTAATATATTACAATGAAAGTAAGTAAAATTATAGTTTTATAATATAAAAATTATAACTTCGCTATTAAAACATGAAATCAAACATTTTTGAATCAATTGCCATTCAAAAGAGCATAAAAAATGTCATTTAAAGAAATGCAAATTAAAATCTAAAGTTATTTGCAAATATAAAAACTGCAAAATTCACAGTTTCGCCTACATCTAGTAGCCTATGCATTTTTTTGTAATAAATAATACACCACTAAAATGGCCTTCTAATGAGACAACATTGTCCAAGGTAATCCACTCATAGTTCTCCAGGCCCCTAACTTGATTCGCAATCCTGGATACCTTGACTTTGTTTTATTATGAATTTTGTATAAGTATTTCAAAAAAATATATTTCTTTCTAAAATGTCTAAAGATTTTCATGAACTGGAAAAGGTAAAATTTTAATAGCGTTTATATAAAACAAAACTGGTCAGGTATATTATATATTTTTAATGATTTTTATATTCCAGATTGTATTTTATGCTCTTTGTATACATTTTGCTTCATCGGCACCCCCATGAATACTAACTTCCTTAAATGAATTAGAAGATATTAGTAATAATAACATCAATAGAGTTAAGTATCAATTTCATCCTGAAGAAAATTTAGTTTATTATGATGCTGACTTAAACGTGCCTCGTTATTTTTTCAGGTAAATATGACCTTTGAACATTTAATATTATGCTTCTTATCTCAATAAACAAAGATAATTATTGTAAAATATATTAATATCTTGACGGTTACCGCCTTCTCGAGGTGGGAAAATGAAGAACAGCTTTATTTTCATAAAATCATATTCAAAATTGGAACGTTTGGGAAGTTTGAATATTATTTTATGAAAATAAAGCTGTTCTTTATTTTTCCACGTCGAGAAGGCCGTAACCGTCGAGATATTAAAATAATTGTACAACGAGATATTTAAACAACTACAAAAATATTGTAAAATATAGGAATCAAGTTAT
Source organism: Ophonus ardosiacus (assembly GCA_943142095.1). Classification (NCBI taxonomy): domain Eukaryota; kingdom Metazoa; phylum Arthropoda; class Insecta; order Coleoptera; family Carabidae; genus Ophonus; species Ophonus ardosiacus. Next base: position 36,012,806 of record OW964832.1, on the reverse strand, counting down.
AATTTATAATGGAAATGAAACAACTAGTGGATCCTATAGGGTCAATCTTACAATCTGTGGTTATTTTTTTTTTTTTAAATATGCAAAACTGAAATGAAATGAACTATCAAATGACAAATTTATCATTGCTGTCAATAATCCGATTTAATAGTGTTAATTCATCTTAAACAAATTTTAATCGGAGATTGCAAATTTGGCTCTCATTATAATTATTAAAATTGTAAATACCTTTCTTGTCTTTAGTGTGATAGCCTTGGATTCCAGAAGACAAGAAAACGGTGTATTAGAAAAGGATCCTGCATCAGGAGAAGAATACATGTCTGTAGACGGTAGTTACAAGTACAACATACCAAATTTTTCAAACGAAGTAACCTACACAGCTGACAGGAACGGTTACAGAGCAAAATTTATATTCGGAACTCAAGTATCAACACAACGACCACCAGCTCGTCCACCTGCCACCCGCCCGCCCCCACAAGATGTACCAGTAACAAAAGGAATTGATCCCACTTTGTTACAATGTGCTATTGGAAGCGGATGCTTAAAGAAATAATTTGGTATCAAATACTTGTAATAATAATAATTAATATAATTTATAATTATATATAACAATAAAGTATTTTTCAGATTATTAAAACCCTTTGGACCCCATTTATTGTCTAATATTTCAGGTTGTCACTAATGTTTACTATTGTGCAAACTAAGTTGTAGATACCCATTAGTCATTATCTCTGCCTATTTTCGAAATATATTTATGTAGGTACGTACAGAATCGGATATAAATAGAGCAACTCTGTAGGATCCAATAAAAAAATATTCCTCCTCTCTTTAAATAGGTACTCAACAAAATATCAAATTACTTATATAATATAAAAAAAATCTGTTGTGGCCAGCACAAAACCTTCCGTCAATTAAATGTATTTGTACAAATCAGATACCAAAAGTTCATTGGAAAAGATTTTATATATCCTGTAAAATTGTAACACGAACACACTATTTTTTACAAATTCCATATTGCAAGTTCCTTTGAAAAGGTTCTATAAATCCAATATAATTATAACACAAATGTACATTCTGTAAATTGTACTTAACACTTCCTCATTCCTATACAACGCAGTTCTTCCTCTCTCAAATATTCTGTTACACAGTCCTTCCATTTTCTCTTTGGCCTTCCTCGTACTCCAGGCATTGAAACTGCAAGTCACTTGCGAAGGACACTCTGTCACTTATGTTACTTTCTGATCCTATACTTCCCACTTTGGTTTTGCACTTGACACTGACATCTGTCAATTAGAATTTTTTGAATATACATATCTGCTGTTTCCATAATTTTTGCAAAGCAGACTGATTTTTGAAAGTTACCCTCTTTTAATCTCTCTATAACTCTATATTTATTGAATATGAAGGAAAATGTATAATCAAATCTTACAGAGAATAAAATTTTCTTTCATATTAATGATCATGAACAAGACCTCTCGCCATTTCCATATTAGGCTATATAAGTATTGTACATATTTTATATTTCTGAAACACCCAAAAACACATATCTTTTTTATATGTTTTTATATTTTTTAATTCATTCTATTCACTCTTATAGATGAGATTGGCAGTATTTCTGAAGGGGTATGTAAAATATGTATCTATAATTATACATATTTAATTAATAATAAAATAAGAAATATTACATGTATTTTCCAGAAAAAAGATTCAGTAATGTCTCTGGCTTTTTGATACTCACATTTATCTGTCAGTTACAAACATTTTAATTTTTACACTTGTTTTCCATGGGCTGCGAGATTTTTATATTTTTCAATATTAGTAAAAACAGAAATATTAAAAAAATAATATTTAGAAGATTTTTTTAAAGAAACTATTACTTCCGGTTGTCCAATTGTTAGCAAAATCTAATCAGCTCTTCCCAGTAATGTCAGATTGGGGAAACTGCAGTTAAATATTTTATCAGTCTTATAGTATTTGAGAAACCGTGGTTCCAATATCCACACACAGTCACACACACACACACACACACAAACACACATGCACACACACACACACATACATACACACACACAGACATCCTCGTAAAAATGTTATAATCAGATTATAGGGACCTTAAAACGTTCTTATTCACTAAAATCTGGATATGCGACTTTTAGCATGATTCCAATACCTCTCTTAGAGAGAGGTAAAAATAAATCGTCACGTTATATTATTTATTTAAAAAATAGAGGCAATTACTAGATGAAATAATAAAAGTAAAAAAAAAAGTAAAACGAATACAGGGTGATTCACAACTTCAGTTATATATTGAAAGAGATTCAAATATACAAAATGATAAAAAGCAGGTGATGTGCTGGCCACATTACTCCATAATACTTGTATCCTAAATAAATATTTCCTTTACAGAATAAATCAGTCAGTTGGGTCTTCATCTGAAAACCAGCAGTTGCTTGTAGAGACTGATCCTGTAACTGGAGAAAGAAGTATAGCATAGAAAGACAGTTATTTTATCAGTTATCCTAAATGTGTTCTAAATTTGCATTACACTACTGATAAGAACGGATATAGAGCTGGGTATACATATATTTCGACTTCAAAAGCTTTTATTCGGGAAGAGAAACCCATTGTTTTCCCGGGGTATGATTATCAGGGACCAACTTCACCATTCCGAGATATACAACCACCAAAAATAGGTTAGTACTTTGTCTACTAATCCTGCAAAAGATGAACAATACTACAATAAAATAATATTGCCATGTGAAGAATACATTATTTATTATAGTTTTTTCTGTATAAATACAAATAATATATAACTCCTCACACCATATTTTTATTTACCAACTAAGGTATACACATTTATATTATTTGTTATTTTGATAAACAATAATAGAACAATTTTACAATGAATATAAGAATATAAAATTTAAATTTCATAAAAGTTATTTTGTGCATCCACTTCCAATAAGACAGTGTAATAAAGCGGGATCAACGTGTTTTGGTGGGATACTGGTCGTAGTATGCGGTGGAAGATATGTAGGAATACCTTCAGGAAAAACATTTTTTCCAAAGCTAAATTTAGCCCTGTAACCATTTTTATCGGCGGTGTATGACACTCCACTGCCGAAACGATTTGTATCCAGAAAACTGTATTTTCCTTGAACAGACAGATTTTCTTCGCTAGTTGCAGCATCTGTCACTATTGCTCCAGATTGTTTTTTATATTCATCGAAGCCAACCACCCTAAACAAAGTAATAATATTAATCATTCATCCTTTACCATAATTTTGGACATTGTGAACTGTTATAATTAAATTGTAATGATAAAGGTTAGGGCCAGTGTCTTTTGGGACTACAGTGGGATTCATCTTGTCTATTATTAGCATAAAGGTAGAACGATAACAGGAGAATACAATGCATCCCTTTTAGATAAACTGCACTATGCAACAAAAAGACCCCATTTATAGAAGAAACAAGTTCTGTCTTTTCAGAATATTGCGCCTGTTCACACTTCGGCTATTTCAATGGCAAAAATAAATGAAATATATTTCGAACTGCTTCCGCATTCACCATATTCGCGAGATAAAACCCCCTCCGACTTTTTCCTGTTTCCCAATCTGAAAACTTAGCTCGGTAGCAAAAGATTTGGTGCAAATGTGAAGATAATCACTGAATGAGTTTGATAAAACGTACTTTTCTGAAAGAATAAAAAAATTATTATCGGTAGGCTAAATGTATTAAGTTACAATGAGATTATGTTGAAAAAATTATTTTTTGCTGATAAGTTCTTATTTTCTTGTCTAGACTCACTACTTATTGATAAACGCTCGTATTAACTTCAACCACCAATTGTAAAATTTGTATTTTCTATAACGTTGATGATGGTGACGTCGTACCACCGAAACGTCCAATAAAATAATTTTTATAATAATACACAAGATATACATCGCCAAAATTGTATCTCTTATTAAATATCGTAGTGAATGAAAATATGGAAATAATCAGATATTATGTTATATAATTTGATAAATTTTATGTTCCTATAAGAAAGTTGAATCCTATATTTTGAGAACCACTGTTTGAAAAAAAAAATTATTATTATTTTCATGATAATCTTGCAAATGATATTTCTTTGCTGACTTAACCAACCTTATAATATATCTCTAATAGTTCGTGACACACCAAAAGCAATGATGGCAAGCTAAAACATCGTGTATTATTTCTGAATTTATGTAACTGCTGTGAACATATTTATATATAATGAAAGGTGCATGTATTAGCAAAATATGTAAGTATATATAACTAGGTGTCATTGTTATATTATTAAACTATATATATATATACAGGGTGTATCAAGTTAAGGGAACAGTGCATTTTATTCATGTATGTGCAAAGTTACACAAAAATGTGATTAAGATATTTTATAAGGCATAGAGGGGGACACATTTTGGCATAACTACTATTATTTTAAAACCAGTGATACTCAACTTATGGATCAATGTTATATTTTTTTAAATGGCATTATATATTTTTTATTAACTCATTAAATAGGGAATTTTCTTCAGAATTCAACAATTAAATAATATCAGGCCCTTACATTGCGAAAATTTTGAGTAGGCTAAGCAAACATTCAACTATTAAAAGATATCGTTGAATTCAGAAGAAAATAATCTATTTAACGAGTTAATAAAAAATATATAATGCCATTTAAAAAAATATAACATTTATCCATAACTTGAATACCACTGGTTTTAAAATAATAGTGCTTATGTCAAAATGTGTCCCCCTGTATGCCTTACAAAATATTTTAATCACTTTTTTGTGTAACTTGTCATATACGCGAATAAAATGCACTGTTCCATTATCTTGATACACCCTGTATATTGTATTTACCCATAAGTATAACTAGGTCTGTCTAAGTTTGCGTCATACCACAACCTACTGAAATGTAAAAAAATAAAGTAATGGACCTTGTTTTTATTCACTTTGTCTCTGTCCGTAGTTTTTGGAGAGTAATCAGGTTTCGATAAAGTAACATGAATGCAAAGAGCAATAAATATAATCTGGAAATAACAACTTTTATTAACCATAAAAACATTATTAAATCTACAAATTTGATATAGCATTTATACTAGGATAATGCATATGTATTAAATATGTCTACTCACTTTCATTGTAAATAAATATAAGTAATTTCAAAGAAACTTATTTATTAATATACTATCTTCTTTAAACTGAAGACTAGTATTCAAATAAAGTAATTCCAAGGTTTTATATGAATCTAAAAGTAGGGGGGAAACTTGCGAAACCATCTTTTTCAATATCTCCTGTTTTTACAAGTTTATCATATTGTTAACGAAGGCAACAAAATTGCTATTACATTATATTCATAGTTATTTATGTTATAATGATTTTATTGTCAATCATAGCCGTGATAATTATAAACAGAATAATATTCGGATTTCAAAACGACATCTGCGGCAGTTACAATACTCATAATAATCCTAGGTATGTTAATTACGTATTTGCCACCCGAAAAAAGCGAGGGCTGTCAACTGAGTCCGATAGTGGTCATTAGTCAAGATATTTACCTCTCGATTTTTTCTAGTCCTGGTGGTTTATTTTTCATCTGTTCATTTTACTGCCAGATATGTCAAGGAATAACGACAAAGATTGATACCTTGAAAAAAATAATTTTAGTATTCCATGGAAATTTAAAACTTAAGAAGAAAAACACTGGCATCTATCACATTTGACAAAGTCAATGTTAAATATTTCACTCAAGTTTACAATACCTAACTATATAGCAAGAGGGAGGTAAGGTAACTATGTAGGGATGTAAAATAAACATACTTCTCTGCAAACAACGTTAGCCTACTTATCATAGACAAATAATAATCTTTATACTCACTGTTTGGAATAGAACTAAAATGTAAATTAGGCCACCCGCTTTTGATTTTTAAACAAGATATTATAGTTTGGTAGTGGATATAAATGTATTTTGATAAAAATGCATGTACACAAATTTAATGTTACATTATATTTTTTCGTTAATGTGCATCACAAGATTTTAATTTCAAAATACTTTCTTATTAATAATAATAATAATAATAATAATAATAATAATAATAATAATAATAATAATAATAATAATAATAGTAATGATAATAATAATAATAATAATTTATTTTCAGAGAATATAAATATTTCAATATAAAAGTCGTCAACATAATACATAGTACATAAAATATTATAAAATATGTGACCATGAGTGTTCAAAGAATTCGTCAAGATTATAAAATACATGATTTATACAAAAATGTTTAATATTTTTGTGAAATGAAACAAAATTTTCGTAGTCTTTTATGTTATTTGGCAGAGTATCTTAATATTTGATTGAAATAATTATAATTAGGTTTAAAATAACAAAACAAACAATATTATATTAAAAACTTACTAAGTTGTTACAATTAATAATGAAAACGAATTAAATAGAATGAAAAACATAAATACATATTCTGAAATGTCAAATTTACAAATTTAAGTAATTTTCCAATGTTTCCCACACATCCATATTTTCTACCTCAGAAAAACACGTGGACCAATAGTTTCCTAGAAATCAAATATGTAGGTTTTTTTTACGACGATAGCGACAACTATTGATTGGAATTGAGTATTACAGGCAAGGGCCCGGACTCGCCATAAAGTTTCCAAAGGTTGCCACTTACCATAAATAGGTAAATAAATATATCACCACGGCATATTACCCATTACTGGGTGTGCCAGTATCTACAACACATGTCATGTAGACATCGGTAATGATGACGTTATATTTTATATTTTACCGTGTGGGCGCTTACCAGGCGTCACCTCACGGGCACTCATAGGTGGTGTGGAGAGTGCACCACAAGGGTCACTCTTGTGTCATTTAAAATTGGAAATATTTGGCGTCGGTCGGGATCGAACCCGGTTATCATTTAAGGAACAAATAAATTACCCCTTTTAAAAAAAATAAATTGTTACATTATAACGGTTCAGTTATAAATTAACTCATCAAATTTTCATTTGCATACTTAAACTAAAGTACCTATTGCCTACACACATTTATATTTGTTAAAATTCTTTATTTTTATAAAACAGTAATACAAAATTATTTCACACTATTTTCAAGAATATAAAATATGTATTTCAAAATGGCATATTTAAAAGTTATTTAGCGCATCCACCTCCAAGAGCACAATACAGTACAGCGGGAACAATGCGCTTTGTTGTAGGCGGTGCTTGCTGAAGTATAATATCAGTATATAAAACTGGAGTAGTCGGGTACGGAGTTGTAGTCGGTCTCGTATACGGAGTAGTACTCGGTTTGATAGTCGGAGGCCGAATAGTAGCAGGCGGAGTAATAATTGGAGTTCTATCTGTAACACCGTTTCCAAATATAAATTTAGCTCTGTAACCATTTTTATCCGCTGTGTAAGATACTCTATTGTTTCCATTATCAGCATAACTGTATTCTCCTTTTATAGATAGATGTTCTTCGCCAGTTGCCGCATCTGTCTTTATTACACCAGATTGATCTTTGCTTTCAAACGGAGATTTCACACTAGACGAGAAAGATACATTTAATTAATATGTACATAATATTATTCTTACTAATGAGGTAGATAGGTGACTACATTTTGATTGGACACACATTAAATACCCGTAATTATGAATAATTATTAGCAGTTTAAGAGAGAAAATACATAGTAAATATATTCGGCCTTTGTTTCAGTCAAGTTAGAGCTCTCACAACGCAAATACACCAACTTTTATACCTACATAGGAGTATAACGCACTGATTTTAAATTTTCAAACCGCATGTCGGTATTTCTTTTCCTTCTATACTTATTCAATAATTGTGCAAAAAGAGGTTCGAAAATAATCGAACATACAGTTGAAAGGGCGAGATATGTTGTCTAGAAAACACTTTGTGACCTGACTATTCGATTTTACAGAAAAAATGGTATGTGTACCAAATCACATAATTTGTCCCATTAATTCAGTTTGCACATCAAAAAATCTGAAATCCCGAAAAATGATTATCCATTGTCCAAATAATTATGTAATTTTGGGATAATTGCCCAAAGTGAATATTTTGAGGTCTAACATTGGACGTAAATATCTCAGAAACTAAAAACAATATAAATTTGGCGCTGGAAAATTTGTAATCAGCGCGTTAAAATAGTAATCTCATGGTACAAAAGTAGATTTTTGAAAAATTTACCCAAGAATAGTTGTTTATGAGTTTTGGGGAGCCTAACTAAAATTTAATTGAGATACAAACTTGTGGGTATCAGCAATTTATTTTACGGTATGGGGGTTCTATTAAAATAAATCCGGCCATGATACAACCTATTGTAATAATATATTATATTTTTCTACCTATAAAAATAACTAGGTCTGTCTAAGTCTGACTCATACGACAAGGAAGATCCACCCTTCAAATCAATAAGGTAATTAATCTTATTATCAGTAGGTTTTGATAAAGCAACATGTATGCACAAAGCAATAAGTACAATCTGGAAATAAGAACTTTTATTAAAAATAAATTATTAGAAGCAAATCCACATATTTGATATTAAAATTCATACTTGAATAATGCATATTATGTAGTTAAACATTTTCACTTACCCTCATTGTTAATAAATAAGAAGAATGAACTTGCGAGAAACTTTTTAATTTATAAACTATCTTCAATAATCTGAAGACTATGCTGATCAAAAATGGTATCTTCAAGGTTTTATATGAAACAAAAGTTGAGAGGGGACATAATAGGTAAATATTCAGCAATTTTTTACACACGAAAAATGTCAGGGAGATATTTTTTCAAGTTATCGAATTTGTAACTCACCACCAAGGATAATATCTTTCGTTACCTTTAGGTACCTTCCTTACTATATTTTCATTTGCAAACTTAAAGTACCTATTACTTATACAGATTTATATTCGTAAAAATTCTTTATTTTTACAAACAATAATACAATTTTTTTCCTCAACATTTCCAAGAATATAAAATTTGCATTTCAGAATGGCATATTTAAAAGTTATTTGGCGCATCCACCTCCAAGAGCGCAATACAATACAGCAGGATCAATGCGCTTTGTTGTAGGATAAGTAAATGGAACACTTGGAGTCGGATAAGAAAAAGCAATCGGCGGGGTAAACGGAGGCAAAGTAGTAGCAGACGAAGTAGTAATTAGAGGTCGATCTGTAACATCTTTTCCAAATATAAATTTAGCTCTGTAACCATTTTTATCCGCTGTGTAAGACACTCTATTGTTTCCATTATTATCATAACTGTATTCTCCTTTTACAGATAGATATTTATCGCCAGTTGCCGCATCTGTCTCTATTACACCAGATTGATCTTTGCTTTCAAATGGAGATTTCACACTAAACAAAAAAAGACACATGTAATTAATATGTACATAATATTATTCTTAATAATAGGATAGATATATGACTAAATTTTGAGTAGACCCACAAATTAAATACCTGTATTTTTTAAATAGATTACTTATTAGCAGTTTAAGAGAAATAAGTTGTTAAAAATATGGAAAAATATATTATTAATACGTTCGGCCTTTGTCTCAGTCAAGTTATAGCTCTCAGAATACACAAAATACACTAATTTTCTTCAAAATTAACGAAAACGAACCGATTCAAAATGTTCAAACCGCAGGTCGATAACTTTTTTCGTTTTCAAGATATTTACATTTAAAACTTAACGTATTTTTAGGTCATAACCTAGAAATGGGTACGGGTCTGGAGATTTTACAGTAAAAATTATATAAGTATAGATACTTTCATAAAATTTGTATCACTAGGAAAATTTGCACAGCCAAAAAACTGAAATCCCTAAAAATGCTTAAAATCGCAATAGACCCACCTTAGATTTTTGACCACTTTCAGTTATTTTGTTTTAGCAATTGTATCTATTATACAAAAAATTGTATCTTTATACATTTTTTGATTATTAATATTGTATGTATCTAAAAACAGAAATTCAATTTTTGAAATTTTTACTCAAAACTGGGTGTATATGAGCTATGGGGGGCATAACTCAAAAACAGGTAGAGATACAGACTGTATTTACCTACCTATAAGAATAACTAGGTATGTCTAAGTTTGCATCATACGACAATGAAGATCCTCCGTTTAAATTAATATAATAATTAATCTTATTATCATCATTATTTACTCTGTCTCTTGTTTGTTTTAAAGTTCTTGGTGAATTAGTAGGTTTCGATGAAGCAACATATATGCAAAGTGCTATAAATATAATCTGGAAATACACAACAACTTTTATTAAAAATAAAAATATTTGTAGTAAGTATGCATATTTGATAGTAAAATTTATAGTAGAATAATACATAACAGGTAATTAAACATTTTCACTTACTCTCCTCATTATAAATAACTAAGAAGAATGAACTTCTGAGAAACTTGTTTATTTATAAACTTTCTTCAATAACCTGAAGACTATAATAATCAAAAATGGTATCTGCAAGGTTTTATATGAAACAAAAGTTGAGAGGGGACATAATAGGTTAATATTCAACAATTTTTTACATATGACCTCAAGAAGAATTCTTACAAATTATTAAATATAAAAAATCTGATGACTTCCTTGTACACGTATAAACAATAAATATTTTTATAATAACTGTAATATAAAATATTAATTTTAACTTTAAAACGGGATGATATACAGAGTGATCCATTTAAGTGTGCCACCATTGCTATCTTGCGAACTATAAGAGCTACGAGGTTAGTTGAATTAGCAAAGAACCATTATTTTACAAGACTATTACAATGAGCAAAAAAATTTTTTTTTCGACCAGTGGTTCTCAAAATACGGGACACAACTTTCTTATTTTAAATGTGAACATTTTTTTTCTTAGGTTATTCGATAGAGTATTTTTTTTCTGAATTCAACGATATGAACATATATATTAATATAACAAAATAAAAATGAATGTTAAATTTATATGTATTTTATTTATATCTGGCTGAAACAAGAGTGCTATGGATAGAAAACAATTGAAAAATAAACAAATCAAACAATGATATAACTACAATATTAAAATTAATTATAAATTATAAAAATTGTTCAAAAATTCTCCTATTCTGATTTGAATGAACTCCCTGTCAATATTAGTGATGACATTAATATTATTTCTTAAACTTTCAACATCGGGATGTACTGTAGCATAAACTTTGTCTTTTAGATATCCCCATAAAAAGAAATCCAATGGGCTTGTCAGGGGTTCTTGCGGACCACGCAATTGGACCATTGGTACCAATCCATTGATTTGGGAAATAATTATTTAAATACTCGGCTACTTGATGAGAGTTGTAAGCTGGTGCTTCATCTTGTTGGAATTGCAAGTACAACATACCAAATTTTTCAAACGAAGTAACCTACACAGCTGACAGGAACGGTTACAGAGCAAAATTTATATTCGGAACTCAAGTATCAACACAACGACCACCGACTCATCCACCTGGCACCCGCCCGCCCCCACAAGATGTACCAACAACAAAAGGAATTGATCCCACTTTGTTACAATGTGCTATTGGAAGCGGATGCTTAAAGAAATAATTTGGTACCAAATACTTGTAATAATCATAATGAATATAATTTATAATTATATATAACAATAAAATATTTTTCAGGTTATTAAAATCCGTTGGATCCCATTTTTGTCTAATATTTCAGGTTATCACTAATATTTACTATTGTGCAAAATAAGTTGTAGATACCCATTAATCAGTATCTCTGCCTATTTGCGAAATATATTTATGTACATACAGAATCCGACATAAATAGAACGACTCTGTAGGAACCAATAAAAAATACAAAATGAGAAACGAACTAAATTATTTAGTTCATTTCTCATATTTTCAAGCGCCCGTCACACACGGTTGAAGATAGAATAACGCACGATAAAAGTCTGAATTCAACATGAAATTCTCTTCGTATATTTTCAATAATACAAAATTTCGATAAAAAATCATGTAACTTCAAACGACTGTAACTGCACTACACTACTGAGAAGAACGGATATAGAGCTGGGTATACAATATACATACATATATTTCGCCTCTAAAAGCTTACGTAAGGGAAGAGAAACCCATTCTTTCCTCGGGGTATGATTATTAGGGACCAACTTCACCATTCCGAGATATACAACCACCAAAAATAGGTTAGTACTTTGTCTACTTATCCTGCAAAAGATAAAATTCTACAATAAAACAATATTGTTATGTGAAGAATACATTATTTATTATAGTTTTTTCTGTATAAATATAAATAAAATATAACTCCCCACACCATATTTTCATTTACCAGCTTAAACTAAAGTATACATATTTATATTATTTGTTAAAATCCTTTACTTTTAAAAACAATAATAGAACAATTTTACAATGAATACAAGAAAATAAAATTTAAATTTCATAAAAGTTATTTTGTGCAACCACTTCCAATAAGACAGTGTAATAAAGCAGGATCAACGGATTTTGGTGGGGCACTGGTCGGAGGAGGATGCGGTGGACGATATATAATAATACCTTCAGGAAAAACCTCTTTTCCAAAGTTAAATTTAGCTCTGTAACCATTTTTATCGGCGGTGTATGACACTCCACTGCCGAAACGATTTGTATCCAGAAAACTGTATTTTCCTTGCACAGACAGATTTTCTTCGCTAGTTGCAGCATCTGTCACTATTGTTCCAGATTGCATCTTATATTCATCGAAGTCAGACTCCCTAAACAAAGTAATAATATTAGCCATTCATTCTCTGCCATAATAGGGTCCTCCACTATATTTTTTTTTATATTTTTTTACAAAACTTCATCTAAACTGAAATTGATATGTAATTTTAGAAAGTCTTTATTGTTATTCTTTAAGTCGTAATAATTTTTTTTAATATTCTGTGACGTAGGTATAGAGATGATTTTGTTCTCAAACAGTGGATTTCGCTAATAATTGAAGTCACATAAATGTATCTTTTTCAGCACTTATAAAAATGTATAAATGTTAAAATAACTCTTGTAATCAATAATTGCATATATGGGTGGATAATAAGTAATTTAATGTCATAATTAATAAAAATACTACGCGTATATTATAGTCCAAGATTTGATTACCACTGGTAGCCTATGTCATTCAACATATCTTTTACTTTCATACCAACGCTTGTAATATGCCATGGCATCATAAATTTAAACTAGTATTGTTTGGTGTATTTCTGTTGTTTTATTGTTGTTAGTTTCTGCATTTATATAGTTGCAAATGGATTCCGTATTTCAAAAAGGCGATAGCAGAAGGTTTAAAAATAGTAAGAATTTGGAATAGAATAAATGTGTGACGTAGATATAGAGATGAGGAAATGGTAATAAAAACTCGATTATTTTAGAAACTAATAACTATTTTTAAACTTTGATAGTCCTTAATATACAGTTTTAAGGTCTAGTTTTAATATAACTGATCCTTGTTCTAATTTGTTACTACGGTAGAGGACCCTATTTTTGATATTATGAAGTGTTATAATTAAATTGTAATGATAAAGGTTATGGCCAGTGTCTTTTGGGATTGCAGTGGGATTCACCTTGTCTATTATCTACATAAAGGCCGAACGACAACAGGAGAATACAATGCATCCCTTTTAGATAAACTACATTATGCAACAAAAAGACCCCATTTAAATAAGAAACAAGTTTTGTTTTTTCAGAATAATGCGCCTGTTCACACTTCAGCTATTTCACTGGCAAAAATAAATGACATGTATTTCCAATTGCTTCCGCATTCACCATATTCGCGAGATATAACACCCTCCGACTTTTTCCTGTTTCCCAATCTCAAAACGTAGCTCGGTAGAAAAAGATATAATGCAAATGTGGTGATAATCACTGAATATTTTAAAGAGTTTGGTAAAATGTACTTTTCTGAAAGAATAAAAAAATGATTGTCGGTGGTCTAAATGTATTGAGTTACAAGGAGATTATGTTGAAAAAATAAAATATTTTTTGCCGATAAGTTTTTATTTTCTAAGCTCACTACTTATTGATCAACCTTCGTATTAACTTCAACATCCAATTGTAAAATTTGTATTTTCTATACCGTTGATGATGGTGACGTCGTACCACCGAAACGTTCAATAAAATATTTTTTTTAATAATACACAAGATATACATCGCCAAAATTGTATCTCCTATTAAATATCGTAGTGAATGAAAATATGGAATTAATCGGAAATTATGTTATATAATTTGATGCATTTTATGTTTCCATAAGAAAGTTGAATCTTATATTTTGAGAACCACTGTATGAAAAAAAAAAAATATTGTTATTATTTTCATAATAATCTTGCAAATGGTATTTCTTTGCTGACTTAACCAACCTTATATCTCTTATAGTATAGTTCTTGACATAGCAATGATGGCACACTTAAAACATCGTGTATTATTTCTGAATTTATGTAACTGCTATGAACATATTTATATATAATGAAAGGTTCATGTATTCGTATAATATGTAAGTAAATATAATTAGCTGTCATTGTTATATTATTAAATTATTTATTATATATATATATATTATATTTACCCATACGTATAACTAGGTGTGTCTAAGTTTGCGCCATACCACAACCTACCGGAACCTAAATAAATAAAATAATGAACTTCATTTTTATGTACTCTGTCTCTGTCTGAAGTTTTTGGAGAGTAATCAGGTTTCGATAAAGTAACATGAATGCAAAGAGCAATAAATATAATCTGAAAATAATAACTTTTATTAATCATAAAAACATTATTATAGTAAATTTACAAATTTGATATAGCATTTATACTAGGATAATGCATATGTATTAAATATTTTTACTCACTTTCATTGTAAACAAATAGAAGTAATTTTAAAGAAACTTATTTATTAATAATACTATCTTCTTTAAACTGAAGACTAGTATTCAAATAAAGAAATTCCAAGGTTTTATATGAATCAAAAGGTAGGGGGGGAAACTTGCGAAACCATCTTTTTCAATATCCTGATTTTAAAATTTTATCATATTGTTAACGTAGGCAACAAAATTTGCTATTACATTATAGTCTTAGTTATTTATGTTATAATGATTTTATTGTCAATCATAGCCGTGATAATTATACATAGAATAATTTTCGGATTTCAAACCGACAACTGCGGCAGTTCAATACTCATAATAATCCTAGGTATGTCAATAGCTAAATAGACGCGGACGTGTTTGCCACCCGAGAAAAGCGAGGACTGGCAACTGAGTCCGATAGTGGTCATTTAGTCAAAGATATTTACCTCTCGATTTACACATAAGATTTTTTCTACTCCTGGTGGTTTATTTTTCATCTGTTCATTTTACTGCCAGATATGTCAAGGAATACCGTTGAATATTGATACCTTGAATAAATAATCTTAGTATTACATGCAAAATTTAAGACTTAAGAAGAAAAACACTGGCATCTATCACATTTGACAAAGTCAATGTTAAATTTTAAATGGAAATATTTATGAAATGAGCACAATTTGATAGATATTAAATTCAAAAGTCTAAATTTTAAGAATAAGAAAACATTTCACTCAAGTTTACAATACCTAACGCAAGAGGGAGGTAAGGTAACTGCCTAGGGATGAAAAATAAACATACATCCCTGCAAACAATGTTAGCCTACTTACCATAGACAAATAATACTCTTTACGCTCTACTAGTTGAAATAAAACTAAAATGTAAATTAGACCATCCCCTTTTGATTTTTAAACATGGTATTATAGTTTGGTAGTGATATAAATGTATTTTGATAAAAATGCATGTACACAAATTTAATGTTACATTATATTTTTTCGTTAATGTGCATCACAACATTTTAATTTCAAAATACTTTTTAAATAATAATAATAATAATAATAATAATAATAATAATAGTGATAATACTAATTTATTTTCAGAGACTATAAATATTTCAGTATAACAGTCGTCAACATAGTACATAGCACATAAAATTTTACAAAATTTGTCACCATGAGTGTTCAAAGATTTCGTCAAGATTATAAAATACATGATTTATAAAAAAATCTTTAATAGTTTTGTGAAATGAAATAAAGTTTTCACAGTCTTTTATGTTATTTGGCAGACCAACTTAATATTTCGTTGAAATAATTATAAATGGGTTAAAATTACTTATATGAACACATAAAATTAAAAAATATTTTATTAAAAACATGCTTAGAAGGTACAATTAATGTTGAAATAAATTTATTGTGACACTACCTGAAGTTTATATTATGGCTAGATACGAGAAAGTCCGCGGTTCAAATCCCTGCGGTGTCATTGAATATGTCATAATTTCTTTCGTCGTTTATTTAAAAAATTCTCCATAATCCTTAAGCTCTTTTTGTTCTTTATATAGTTACAATTAATAATCAAGCGAATTAAATAGAATGAAAAACATAAATATTTGGAAATGTCAAATTCACAAATTTAAGTAATTTTTGGATGCTGCGTGCACATCCATATTTTCTATCTCAGAAAAACATATACCAATAGTTTCCAGGTAATCAAATATGTAGGTTCTTTCTGCAACGATAGCGACATCTATTGATTGGAATTGAATATTTCAGGCAAGATCTCGGCACTCACCATAAAGTTTCCAAAGGTTGCTACTTACCATATAGGAACAAATAAATAACCCTCTCTTAAAAAAAAATAAATCGTTATATTATAACGGTTCAATTATAAATTAACTCAACATATTTTCATTTCCAAACTTAAACTAAATTACCTATTGCCTATACACATTTATTTTTGTTAAAATTCTTTATTTTTAAAAACAATAATACAAAATTATTTCACAATATTTTCAAGAATATAAACTCTGCATTTCAGAATGGCATATTTAAAAGTTATTTCGCGCATCCACTTCCTAGTGCACAATATAATACAGCAGGATCAATGCGTTTTGTTGTAGACGGTGTCGTATAAGTATATCGAGTAGTCGAGTACGGAGTAGTAGCCGGTGTCGTATACGAACTAATACGCGGAGGCCGAGTAGTAGCAGGCGGAGTAATAATTGGAGTTCTATCTGTAACGTCTTTTCCAAATATAAATTTAGCTCTGTAACCATTTTTATCCGCTGTGTAAGATACTCTATTGTTTCCATTATTAGCATAACTGTATTCTCCTTTTACAGATAGATATTCTTCGCCAGTTGCTGCATCTTTCTCTATTACACCTGATTGATCTTTGCTTTCAAACGGAGATTTCACACTAGACAAAAAAGACATATTTAATTAATATGCACATAATATTATTCTTACTAATGGGATAGGTATGTGACCAAATTTTGACTGGACACACAAATTAAATACCCGTATTTTTTAAATCGATTAATTATTAGTAGTTTAAGAGAACTAAGTTGTTAAAAATATAGAAAAATTTATTATAAATAGGTTTGGCCTTTGTTCCAGTCAGGTTATACCTTTCAGAACACAAATATACCAATTTTCTTCAAAATTTTCGAAATTACAAGTGTTATACGCTATACATCTCAACGGACGATTAGAAATTTTCAAACCACAGGTCGATAACTTTTTTCGTTCTGGAGATATTTATGTTTACCATTTCTGTGCCATAACCCAGAAATGGGTACGAGCCTGACGACTTTACGGTAAAAATTATATAAGTGTAGTTTCATAAAATTTGTTCCACTAGTTAAGTTTGCACAGGCACTCTGAAATCTCTGAAAATGCTTATAATCACAATGGGTACATCTTAGATTTTTGGCAAACTTTCACTTATTTTGTTCTCGTAATTGTATCCATTGTCCATAATACTTGAAAACTTGTATACTTGTGTAATTTTGCCCGTATTATCAAATAGAAAAGTCGCCAGACATTTTGGATTATTATTTGGAAATGTATGTAAAAGTAGAAAAGTCTATTTATGAAATTTTTACTCAACACTGCGTGCATATGAGTTTTGATGGGTATACAGACTTGTGGGTATATTAATATATTTTATTATGTTCGCCTACCTATAAGAATAACTAGGTATGTCTAAGTTTGCATCATACGACAGTGAAGATCCTCCCTTTAAATTAATATAATAATTAATGTTATTATCATTATTATTTACCCTGCCTCCAGTTTGTTTTAAAGTTCTTGGTGAATGAGTAGGTTTCGATAAAGCAATATGTATGTATAAACCTATAAATATTATCTGGAAATAACAACTTTTATTAAAAATAAAAATATTAGTAAATATGCGTATTTGATAATAGAATTTATATTAGAAAAATGTATAACATGTAATAAAAAAATTTACTTACTCTCTTCATTGTAAATAACTAAGAAGAATTAACTTTTGAGAAACTTGTTTATTAATAAACTATCTTCAATAACCTGAAGACTATAATAGTAATAAATAGTAACTGCAAGGTTTTATATGAAACAAAAGTTGAGAGGGGACATAATAGGTGAATATTCAACAATTTTTTACACGTGACCTCAAAAAGAATTCTTACAAATTATTAAGTATAAAAAATCTAATGTGGACATCACATGACTTCCTTGTACGCTTATAAACTATACATATTTTTATAATAATTGTAATATAAAATATTAATTTTAACTTCAAAACGCGAGGATATAAGTATAGTAATCATAAAGGGAGGTGCACATTATTTTTTTTTTGTCCTAATCTATAGCAAACTTAATTAGAAAAACCAAATATATCTTCTTCAGCTTTTCCCATTCGTTAGGGGTCGCTATTAGAAAAACCAAAAAGTATATAAATTTTAAATTTACATATCTTGTGTATACAAAGGGCTAATTTAATAATACTTGATGTGCTAGACACAGAATTTAAGTTTTTAAAACTTTAATTTGAAGTATTGTAACGAGATAAGCATGGAGAAATAACATTATAGTTTCAATATTAATATTTTAACTTTGTTATCTTTGTAAGTCAAAATTCTGTTTAGAAATAATTACCATTTTTTCCTATAACTAAAATTTTATTGGAGTAAATAAAAAATAGCAGATAGTCGAATGCAGCTTAAAAGTTTTGATACCTACTTTTTGAAGGACGTTGTAGACCTCCCAGATATTATATGAAAATTGCGCAATTTTATTACCATATTAGTAAAAAATGAGTAAAAAATTGTGTGACATTTTATAGAATTTGCAATATAGTGTAGGAGTTGAAAATTTATCATCTTATTTTCCGGTAATCATTATTTACCAAATAAAACCTTGGAATTTTAATTTTAGAGTTTTATATTCTTCAGTGATGCTTTAGAAAAATCTTTACATGAAAAAATAAAATCTTTCACTAAAAGGGACCTACTGTCTTATAAATCCACTAATCTTACTGTCAAATAAGGTAGTATCTTATAGCGAGCGAAAGTTCCATAGTCACAAACTGATCATGATCATTCACATACTACAGAAAGATCTGTTGATCTTGCTTTATTAATGTTACTTATTGGAAGCTTTGTCATCATTGGATTATAATAAATTTAAAAATATTAGAAATAGGCATTAGATACATGAACTTCACTGAGATCAAGAAATGATTAATTGAAATCTTTATTTTTATAATTACATAAAATATGTTTTAAAATAATAATGTTCTTAGTCATACTAAACATTTTAAATAAATAAGCGACCCAACGCTGTAAGGCATAAATAGGAATCGAGAAAGGAAAAAAAATAAAATAAATAAGTACATAATAAAATAAAAAAATTATTTGACCTAATTCCACCATTCTTTTTAATAAATGGTTTATATTCAAAATTCATAATTTATAACTAGGTATACTTAAAGAATTTTTTTTTGATATTTTCAAAAATTATATTCTATAATTTATATTTCCCCTTTTATTTTCATTGTCATTTATATATTCACAAATCCTTGAATATACACATATATACTGTTATCCGTTAATCACGTATGAATTTTGGTGTTCAACTAATTGTTAAAAAGAAGTGAATAATATATTATTTGAATAAAAAATTGTGTCGCATATCAACCGTAAAGTGTAGTTTTTCGATATTATCATCTTAAATCAGGTTCAAGTGCTCTAGTTTCGTCTAAAATTGTGTTCTTATTCACCAATCCATAAGGCTCAATATTGCAAACTTTTTTATTTTTGTGTTAGTGTGATTGGATACGCAAGTTTCATTAATAAATTACTTATTCAGACGAG
Organism: Ophonus ardosiacus; assembly: GCA_943142095.1. Taxonomy (NCBI): domain Eukaryota; kingdom Metazoa; phylum Arthropoda; class Insecta; order Coleoptera; family Carabidae; genus Ophonus; species Ophonus ardosiacus. Next base: position 35,992,526 of record OW964832.1, on the reverse strand, counting down.
CATTCACCTACAGTAAGTCAGATATATTTTTTAAACTTTTTAACTGATAATATCTCACTATTCGTCATGGCCAACTCTTGTACGAAGTGTGGTGGAGGTGTGAACAGGAATAATCCAGGTGTGAGCTGTGGGAGGTGCTTGAAATCTTATCACTACAGCTGTTCATCAATCACAGCGGTTGAAAAAAATGCGCTGGCTTGTCTCCCAAATTTAAAATGGACATGCGATTCTTGTCGAGCACCGCCCGTTTCGGATCAAGCGTCGAATGCTGAACACTATACACTGAACGATGTTATGAATAGTATAAATGAACTTAAGAAATCTTAGAATCAAGATAAAGTTTCAAATGAGTACCTACAACAGTCAGAGTCCTGACTATCTACAGATGTCAATATTAGTATCAAATGATTGATTCAAGGTACATGACAAATAAGTTGATCATTGATTTTGATTACTAGGTTAACTTGATTTTTTATGGAGAATTGGATTGATTCAGGAATCAGCATTATATTTGAATCAACTTTTGATTGAGGAATTCACTAAAGTTATAGGTATTGTAGCACGTATAAGTATTCATTTTTGTGTTTATTGGTATAGTTAGACTCGAAAAATCGATTAAAAACTCTTTTATGTTTGTACCTCATCCATTTTTACTTATTAATCTTAACAGTTGTTAACAGTTGTATTCGATTATTTTGGATAAAAAAGAAAATAAAAAATGTCATTTAAAGAAATGCAAATTAAAATCTAAAGTTCTTTGCAAATATAAAAACTGCAAAATTCACATTTTCGCCTACAGTGGCCTATGAATTTTTTTCTAATAAATAATACACCACTAAAATGGTGACAACTTTGTCAAAGTTAATCGAACCATAGTTCTCGAGGTCTCCAACATGATTCGTAATCCTGGATACCTTGACTTTGTTTTATTATGAATTTTGTATAAGTTTTTCAAAAATATTTCTTTCTAAAATGTCTAAAGATTTTCATGAACTGGAAAAAGTAAAATTTTAATAGCGCTTATATTAAAATAACTGATCAGGTATATTATTTATTTTTAATGATTTTTATATTCCAGATTGTATTTTATGCTATTTGTATACATTTTGCTTCATCGGCACCGCCACGAATACTAAGTTCCTTAAATGGATAAGAAGATATTAGTAATAATAACATCAATAGAGTTAAGTATCAATTTCGTACTGAAGAAAATTTAGTTTATTATGATGCTGACTTAAACATGCCTAGTTATTTTTTCAGGTAAATATGACGTTTGAACATTTAATATTATGCTTCTTATCTCTATAAACAAAGATAACAATTTTAAAATTTTAAATTTTTTTAAATATGCAAAACTGAGATTAAATGAACTATCAAATGACAAATTTATCATTGCTGTCAATAATCCGATTTAATATTGTTTATTTATCTTATTCAAAATTTAACGGGAGATTGTAAAATTGGTCTTATTATAATTATTAAATTGTAAATACCTATCTTGTCTTTAGTGTGATAGCCTTGGATTCCAGAAGACAAGAAAACGGTGTATTAGAAAAGGATCCTGCATCAGGAGAAGAATACATGTCTGTAGACGGCAGTTACAAGTACAACATACCAAATTTTTGAAATGAAGTAACCTATACAGCTGACAGGAACGGTTACAGAGCAAAATTTATATTCGGAACTCAAGTATCAACACAACGACCACCGACTCATACACCTGCCACCCGCCCGCCCCCACAAGATGTACCAACAACAAAAGGAATTGATCCCACTTTGTTACAATGTGCTATTGGAAGCGGATGCTTAAAGAAATAATTTGGTATCAAATACTTGTAATAATAATAATTAATATAATTTATAATTATATATAACAATAAAGTATTTTTCAGATTATTAAAATCCTTTGGACCCCAATTTTTGTCTAATATTTCAGGTTCTCACTAAGATTTACTATTGTGCAAAATAAGTTGTAGATACCCATTAGTCAGTATCTCTGCCTATTTTCGAAATATATTTATGTACATACAGCATCGGACATAAATAGAGCAACTCTATAGGAACCAATAAAAAATATTCCTCCTCCACTCTTTAATAAAATTTCAAATTACTTATATAATATAAAAAAAATCTGGCCAGAACAAGACCTCTCGCCATTTCCATATTAGGCTATATAAGTATTGTACATATTTGGTATTTCTGAAACACCCAAAAACACATATTTATTTTTTGTATGTTTTTATATTTTTTAATTCAATCTATTCTAAAATAGAGGCAATTACTAGATGAAATAATAAAAGTAAAAAAAGTAAAACGAATACAGGGTGATTCAGAACTTCAGGTTTATATAGAAAGAGATTCAAATATATAAAATGATAAAAAGCAGCTGATGTGCTGGCCACATTACTCCATAATACTTGTATCCTAAATAAATATTTCCTTTACAGAATAAATCAGTCAGTTGGGTCTTCATCTGAAAACGGGCATTTTTTTGTAAAGACTGATCCTGTAGCTGGGGAAAGAAGTATAGCACAGAAAGACAGTTTTATTATCAGTTATCCTGAAGGGGTTCTATATTTGTACATTACTACTGATAAGAACGGATATAGAGCTAGGTATACAAATATTTCGCCTCCAAAAGTTTCCATACGGGAAGAGAAACTCATTGTTTCCTCGGGGTATGATTATCAGGGAACAATTTCACCATTTCGAGATATACAACCACCAAAAATAGGTTAGTACTTTGTCTACTAATTCTGCAAAAGATGAACAATACTACAATAAAATAATATTGCCATGTGAAGAATACATTATTTATTATAGTTTTTTTACCTCCCGCTACCCTAGGTAAGGGAGGTATAGGGATCGTGCTAAAAATAGCATATAGAGATTTTATATAATAAACACGTTTTGATGTCCACAGAATCCGATTTTAACATTTTTACAATGATGTCTGTAGGTATGTATGTGTGTGTGTCTGTGTGTGTGTCTGTGTGTGTGTCTGTGTGTGTGTGTGTGTGTGGATCTTGTGGACACGATTACTCAAATACTATCAATCAGAAAAATTTGAAATTTTGTATACCCATTCTATACTAATATGGGAAGTGCTCATTAGTTTTTAGTGTATATCGGATAACCGGAAGTATCATTTATACAAGCTTTAAACAGTTTTTCTTGTAAAAAAATCATTGAATATAATTTTTTAGCAACTTTTACTATTTAAAATGGAATATAATGGTTTAATCTTCAATTCTACGATAATAACATGTAGTAAATAACTCTAAATTATTTTAAATATGAATATATAATATAATTTATTTCCATGTATCACCTAGCCTATGCGTCAAACAAAAACAAAATTTTAATCACAGGTTTGACATATTTAAACAAATGTCACTGACAGGCAGCAATTATATTAAAATTAATAATGGAACCGTGTTAATGAGAATATAATAGTAAAATATTTTATTAAGGTTTGTAAAAATAATATAATTAGCATCATACATAAATGTTAGATGTACGGGATGATCTGATTTAAATTTGCTAATTGGTATTTTTGCAGCATTATGAAATAAAATAAATTTACAACTACACATTTACGAAATGGATTATGTACGGCGAAGAATTTACAAAGATTGCGTTTTAGAGCACCTAGAAGATGATGCTGATATTTATAAGAATGTACGTGTGTGACGATTTTTCCTTAAAGCCTATTAAAATATGATCCAAAACTTCTGAAATTTGGTATTTAAAACTCATATATAATTTGAAACAACATATTAGATTTTAACCATATATGATAAATCGGATGTAGTACTTAATTTGGAGCTTTAACAAATTTTTGAGGAAAAACAATAAAACAATCCAAAATTTCGTATTACAGACTTTTCTATTTATTGGACAACAAATTAGATTTTATTTACAAACGATTAACCGGAAATGATACTTTACTTAAAGCTCACTGCTATTTTAAACATGGAATTGGCGGGAGGTCATGTGTTGGCCACATCAGATTTTTTTTTTGCATAATTAAACTTAAACTAAACTATATACATTTATATTATTTGTTAAAATCTTTTATTTTTATAAATAATAATGGAACAATTTTACAATGAATACAAGAATATAAAATTTAAATTTCATAAAAGTTATTTTCTGCATCCACTTCCAATAAGACAGTATATTACAGTAGGATCAACGTGTTTTGGCGGGGCACTGGTACTCGGTGGCAGATATGCAGGAAAACCAGTCGGAAGGGTATACGGAGGCAAAGTAGTAGCAGGCGGAGTTCGATCTGTAACGTCTTTTCCAAATATAAATTTAGCTCTGTAACCATTTTTATCCGCGGTGTAAGATACTTTATTGTTTCCATTGTTATCATAACTGTATTCTCCTTTTACAGATAGATATTTATCGCCAGTTGCCGCATCTGTCTTTATTACACCAGTTTGATCTTTGCTTTCAAATGGAGATTTCACACTAAACGAAAAAAAGACACATGTAATTAATATACACAAATTAAATACCTGTATTTTTTAAATAGATTAATTATTAGCAGTTTAAGAGAAATAAGTTGTTAATAATATGGAAAAATATATTATAAATATGTTCGGCCTTTGTCTCAGTTAAGTTATAGCTCTCAGAATACACAAAATACACCAATTTTCTTCAAAATTAACGAAAATATATCTCAACGAACCGATTCAAAATGTTCAAACCTCAAGTCGATAACTTTTTCGTTTTCAAGACATTTGCATTTAAAACTTAACGCAATTTTAGGTCATAACAGTAAAAATTATATAAGTGTAGCAACTTTCATAAAATTTGTCCCACTAGGGAAATTTGCATAGCCAAAACACTGAAATCCCCAAAATGCTTAAAATCGCAATAGGTCCACCATAGATTTTTGGCCATTTTCAAATATTTTGTTTTAGCAATTATATCCATTATCCAAAAAACTTGTATCTCTATACATTTTTTGATTATTATTATTATTTTGTAAATGTATATAATAGAAAGTCTATTTTTGAAATTTTTACTCAAAACTGGGTGTATATGAGTTTTAGGGGGCATAACTCAAAAACAGGTAGAGATACAGACTGTGGGTATATTAATATTTTATATTATGTTCACCTACCTATAAGAATAACTAGGTATGTCTAAGTTTGCATCATGCGATAATGAAGATCCTCCCTTTAAATTAATATAATAATTAATCTTATTATCATCATTATTTGCTCTGTTTCTTGTTTGTTTTAAAGTTCTTGGTGAATTAGTAGGTTTCGATAAAGCAACATATATGCAAAGTGCTATAAATATAATCTGGAAATACACAAGTTTTATTAAAAATAAAAATATTTGTAGTAAGTATGCATATTTGATAGTAAAATTTATACTAGAATAATACATAACACGTAATTAAACATTTTTACTTACTCTCCTCATTATAAATAACTAAGAAGAATGAACTTCTGAGAAACTTGTTTACTTATAAACTATCTATCAATAAGCTGAAGACTATAATAATCAAAAATGGTAATTGCAAGGTTTTATATGAAACTAAAGTTGAGAGGGGGCATAATAGGTACATAGTCAACAATTATTTACATATCACCTCAAGAATAATTCTTACAAATTATTAAATATGTATAAAAAATCTGATGACTTCGTTATACGCGTATAAACAATAAATATTTTTATAATAATTGTAAATATTAATTTTAACTTCAAAACGGGATGATATATAGTTATCATAAAGGAAGGTGCATATTTTTTTTCCTAATCCATTGTAAACTTAATTACAAAAGCCAAAAATTATATAAATTTTAAAATTACATATCTTGCGTATAGAAAGAGCTAACGAACAATGATATTTAACTCCGTTTTTTTATGAAAAACTGTTAAAAACTTTATATGGTTGTAAAGAAGGAATACGAAAGAATCATAACTTTTAGAATTGTGGTTTTGGAGTCTCGTTGGAGAAAAATTTGTCATGCACATACACGGGCTCACGGGTACGGTATTCTCCTTTTACAGATAGATATTTTTCGCCAGTTGTTGCATCTGTATCTATTACACCAGACTGATCATTATTTACAGACGGAGAATTCATACTAGACATAAATTGACAAATTTAATTAATATGTACCAGAGCTGAGAAAGATACAAGATAAAAGATACTAAAAGTATCTTAGTTACAAAAAAGTAACTTAGATACAAATAACTTGGATACTTTTATGCAGAAGTATCTTTTATCTTTTTATCAATAGTTACTTTTAAATAAAAAGTATCAAAGTTACTTTGTAAATATAAAAGTTACTTTTTGCATATGCGTTGGTGGTGCTGCGTGCCGCGTGCGCATGTTAACACCGACCGCGCACAGAAGACGATGCGCCGAGTACCGACGCATTTCTTCGTTAGTTATGTTTTATCTAGGAAATAACACAGTGACCTCTGTGTAAAAAAAATTCATTAAATATAATACGTGCCTCCCATCTTCAGCTCCGATAGAGCGACTGTTTTCATTCGCAACGATGATAAATGCCCCCAAACGGTACGCACTCTCCGATTTCAATTTTGAAAATTTGGTTTTAGCAAAAGCTAACCACTGTTAAGTGTTTATTAACGTTATACTACGTACTACCTAGTACGTACGTATAAGGTGTATAAGGTTAAAAAGTAAATACTTTTTCACTTTTAAGAGCATTGTTTCTTATTTTAGAATATATGTGTATTTTGTTGTTAAAAATTAGCCATTTCTTTGTATTTTCATTAATATATTACATGATTTTTCTTCATTATTTTTTTTTCATTACTCCAAAAGCCATATTTTTAGTTAACATAATCAAAGTATCTTAAGTAAAGTAACTATATACGTAACTTATAGTTCCAAAGTATCTTGTACCTTTTACTTTATAAAAAAAATACCTTTTATCTTGTAACTTCGTAACAATATTTAAAAGTATCTTTAATCTTTTAACTTTAGTTACTTTTATAAAGTATCTTTCCCAGCTCTGATATGTACATAATAATATTCTTAATAATGAGGAAGGTGTGTGATTAAATTTTGATTTGTTCTTATACATATGAGTACTAAACAAATTAAAAATATATTTTTTTAAATAGATTAATTATTTGCAGTTTAAGAGAAATAAATTATGAAATATATGATAAATACGTTTAGACTTTGTCCCAGTCAAGTTATAGCTTTCAAAACGCAAATACACCAATCATCGAAATTCCAATTTTTATACACATACTTCATACGAGTAAAACGCACTGATTCCAAATTTTCAAACCGCATGTTGGTATTTCTTTTCGTTCTAGACATATTTAATAATTGTGCAATAAGAGGTTCGAAAATAATCGAACATATAGTTGAAAGGGCAAGGTATGTAGCCTAGAAAACACCATGTGACCTGCCTATTCGATTTTACAGAAAAAAAGGTATGTGTACTAAATCACATAATTTGTCCCATTAATTCAGTTTGTACATCAAAAAATCTGAAATCCCGGAAAATGATTATCCATTGTCCAAATAATTATGTAATTTTGGGGTAATTGCTCAAAAGTGAATATTTTGAGGTCTAACTTTGAACGCAAATATCTCAGGAACTAAAAGCAATATTAATTTGGGGTTGGAAAATTTGTAATCAGCGCGTTAAAATGGTAATATAATGGTACAAAAGTAGATTTTTGAAAATTTTATTCTAGAATTGTTGTTTAAGAGTTTTGGGGAGCATAACTAAAATTAAATTGAGATGCAAACTTGTGGGTATCAGCAATTTATTTTACGGTATGGGGATTCTACTAAAATAAATCCGGCTATAATACAACCTATTGAAATAATATATTATATTTTTCTACCTATAAATAACTTGGTCTGTCTAAGTCTGACTCATACGACAAGGAAGATCCTCCCTTTAAATCAATAAGATAATTAATCCTATTATCAGTAGGTTTTGATAAAGCAACATGTATGCACAAAGCAATAAGTACAACCTGGAAATAAGAACTTTTATTAAAAATAAATTATTAGAAGCAAATCCACATATTTGATATTAAAATTCATACTTGAATAATGCATATTATATAGTTAAACATTTTCACTTACCCTCATTGAAAATAAATAAGAAGAATGAACTTCTGAGAAACTTTTTAATTTATAAACTATCTTCAATAAATTGAAGACTACACTGATCTATATGAAACAAAAGTTGAGAGGGAACATAATAGGTAAATATTCAACAATTTTTTACACATGAAAATTGTCAGGGAGGTATTTTTACAAGTTATCGAATTTGTAACTCACCACCAAAGATAATACTTTCCGTTACCTTTAGGTACCTTCCTTACCTAAAGATGACTGAAGGTATAAATAAATAACCACCTCTTAAAAGAAATCATTACAGTATAATGGTTTAGTTATAAATAAACTTACTATATTTTCATTTGCAAACTTAAACTAAAGTATCTATTACTTATACAGAATTATATTCGTAAAATTTCTTTATTTTTACAAACAATAATATAAATTTTTTCCACAACATTTTCAAGAATATAAAATTTGCATTTCAAAATGGCATATTTAAAAGTTATTTGGCGCATCCACCTCCAAGGGCGCAATACAATACAGCAGGATCAATGCGCTTTGTTGTAGGATGATAAACAAATGGAAGATCGGGTTTCGGATAGTCATAACCAAACTGCGGGGTATACCGAGGCAAAGTAGTAGCAGGCGGAGTTCGATCTGTAACGTCTTTTCCAAATATAAATTTAGGTCTGTAACCATTTTTATCCGCGGTGTAAGATACTTTATTGTTTCCATTGTTATCATAACTGTATTCTCCTTTTACAGATAGATATTTATCGCCAGTTGCCGCATCTGTCTCTATTACACCAGATTGATCTTTGCTTTCAAATGGAGATTTCACACTAAACAAAAAAAGACACATGTAATTAATATGTACATAATATTATTCTTATTAATAGGGTAGATATGTGATTAAATTTTGACTGGACGCACAAATTAAATACCTGTATTTTTTAAATAGATTAATTATTAGCAGTTTAAGAGAAGTAAGTTGTTAAAATTTTGGAAAATTATATTATAAATACGTTCGGCCTTTGTCTCAGTCAAGTTATAGCTTTCAGAATACGCAAAATACACCAATTTTCTTCAAAATTAACGAAAATATATCTCAACGAATCGATTCGAAATGTTCAAACCGCAAGTCGATAACTTTTTTCATTTTCAAGATATATGCATTTAAAACTTAACGCATTTTTAGGTCATAACCTTGAAATGGGTACGGGTCTGGTGATTTACAGTAAAAATTATATAAGTGTAGCAACTTTCATAAAATTTGTCCCACTAGGGAAATTTGCATAGCCAAAACACTGAAATCCCCAAAATGCTTAAAATCGCAATAGGTCCACCATAGATTTTTGGCCATTTTCAAATATTTTGTTTTAGCAATTATATCCATTATCCAAAAAACTTATATGTCTATACATTTTTTGATTATTATTATTTTGCAAATGTATATAATAGAAAGCCTATTTTTGAAATTTTTACTCAAAACTGGGTGTATATGAGTTTTGGGGGGCATAACTCAAAAACAGGTAGAGATACAGACTGTGGGTATATTAATATTTTATATTATGTTCTCCTACCTATAAGAATAACTAGGTATGTCTAAGTTTGCATCATACGATAATGAAGATCCTCCCTTTAAATTAATATAATAATTAATCTTATTATCATCATTATTTACTCTGTCTCTTGTTTGTTTTAAAGTTCTTGGTGAATTAGTAGGTTTCGATAAAGCAACATATATGCAAAGTGCTATAAATATAATCTGGAAATACACTACTTTTATTAAAAATAAAAATATTTGTAGTAAGTATGCATATTTGATAGTAAAATTTATACTAGAATAATACATAACACGTAATTAAACATTTTTACTTACTCTCCTCATTATAAATAACTAAGAAGAATGAACTTCTGAAAAACTTGTTTATTTATAAACTTTCTTCAATAACCTAAAGACTATAATAATCAAAAATGGTATCTGCAAGGTTTTATATGAAACAAAAGTTGAGAGGGGACATAATAGATTAATATTCAACAATTCTTTACATATGACCTCAAGAAGAATACTTACAAATTATTAAATTTAAAAAACTGATGTGGACACCCCATGACTTCCTTACACGCCTATAAACAATAAATATTTTTATAATAACTGTAATTTAAAATATTAATTTTAACTTCAAAACGGGATGATATACAGGTGTTCCATTTAAAAACGGGATGACATACAGGATGTTCCATATCTGGCTGAAACAAGAGTGCCATGGATAGAAAACAATTGAAAATAAACAAGTCAAACAATGGTGTAACTACAATAATATTAAAATTAATAAATATTAAATTATAAATATTGTTCAAAATTTCTCCCATTCTGATTAATGCATTATTGAACTCTTTTAAATAAACAATGTCTAACTTTTCTTAATGTTCTCCTGTCAATATTAGTGATGACATCAATATTATTTCTCAAACTTTCAACATCGGGATGTATTGTAGCATAAACTTTGTCTTTTAGATAGCCCCATAAAAAGAAATCCAATGGGCTTAAGTCAGGGGTTCTTGCGGGCCACGTAATTGGACTATTGGTACCAATCCATTGATTTGGGAAATAATTCTTTAAATACTCGGCTACTTGTGTGAGCTGATGCTCCATCTTGTCGGAAATATACGTCTCGCAATACTAACAACGGCAGATCATCTAAAATATTATCTACCATGTCCCTGAGAAATTCTAAATATCAAGCACCAGTAAGCGTACGCTCGTACATATAACAGTAACAGTTTACTTATAAACTATCTATTAATAAGCTGAAGACTATAATAATCAAAAATGGTATCTGCAAGATTTTATATGAAACAAAAATTGAGAGGGGACATAATAGGTACATAGTCAACAATTATTTACATATGACTTCAAGAATAATTCTTACAAATTATTAAATATAAAAAATCTGATGTGGACTCCACATGACTTCGTTATACGCCTATAAATATTTTTATAATAATTGTAAATATTAATTTTAACTTCAAAACGGGATGATATATAGTTATCATATAGGAAGGTGCATATTTTTTGTCCTAATCCATTGTAAACTTAATTACAAAAGCCAAAAATTATATAAATTTTAAATTTACATATCTTGCGTATAGAAAGGGCTAACGAAAAATGATATTTAACTGCGTTTTTTCAAGAAAAACTGTTAAGAACTATATGGTTGTAAAGAAGGAATACGAAAGAATCATAACTTTTAGAATTGTAGTTTTGGAGGTCTCGTTGGAGAAAAATTTGTCATGCACACACACGGGCACACGGACACATACACACACACACACACACATACCGGCATCATCGCAAAACTAGTAAAATCGTATTCTGGGGACCCTAAAACGTGCTTATTTATTAAAAAGTCACCATTGAATTTTTTGACCAAAGACAATACCTTCGTCATCTAAAGGCGACGGAATGTAATAAATTAAATAAATCAACATTAGATATAAATTTTCAAAACCCCCTCGTAAGGCCGTTTTCATAATAAACTTTATCTCTCCCTTAACCCTTTTAATTAAAATTAGTTGTTTTCGTTTTCATAATATATGTTTAGCACTTTAGCGTGTACTATAGCATTACTTTAAAATAAAGTCTTAAAATAATTTAAATCTTAAAGCCTGATTATGAAAACGGCTCTTAAATTAATAAAAGCGTTACATTATAACGATTTAGTTGTAAATCACTTTATTTTCATTTGCGAACAAACTAAAATATTTTAATTATTTGATAAAAATTCTTTATTTTTAAAAACAATACAAAATTTTTTTACTATGAATATTTTCATGAATATATAATTTACGTGTTAAAATGGCATATTAAAAAGTTATTTGGCGCATCCACCTCCAAGAGCACAGTACAATACAGCAGGATCAATGCGCTTTGTTGTAGGCGGTGTTTGAGGAAGTGGTGTCGTTCTGCGAGTAGCTAGAGGTGGCGGCCGTGTCGTAGGTGGAACATACTGAGTAGTACGAGGAGTCGGAAATATCGGTCGATATCGAACGTCTTTTCCAAATATAAAATTAGCTCTGTAACCATCTTTATCCGCTTTGTAAGATACTCTATTTCCATTATTAGCTAAATTGTTGTCTTGTATTGTATTGTATTCTCCTTTTACAGATAGGTATTTTTCGCCAGTTGCATCTGTATCTATTACACCAGACTGATCATGGTTTACAGACGGAGAATTCACACTAGACAAAAATTGACACATTTAATTAATATGTACATAATAATATTCTTAATAATAAGGAAGGTGTGTGATTAAATTTTGATTAGTTCATATACATATGAGCACTAAACAAATTAAAAATATATATTTTTTAAATAGATTAATTATTTGTAGTTTAAGAGAAATAAATTATTAAATATTTGGAAAATAAATATATGACAAATACGTTTAGACTTTGTCTCAGTTAAGTTATAGCTTTCAAAACACAAATACACCAATCTTCGAAATTACAATTTTATTCACCCAAACTCCTAGTGACCTGACCATTCGATTTTACAGAAAAAATTATATGTGTACCAAATCACAAAATTTGTCCCATTAATTCAGTTTGCACATCAAAAAATCTGAAATCCAGGAAAATGATTACCCAATGTCCAAATAATTATGTAATTTTGGGATAATTCCCCAAAAGTGAACATTTTGAGGTCCAACTTTGAACGCAAATATCTGAGGAACTAAAAGCAATATTAATTATTTGGGGTTGGAAAATTTGTAATCAGCGCTTTAAAATGGTTATCTAATGGTACAAAAGTAGATTTTTGAAAATTTTACCCAAGAATAATTGTTTCTGAGTTTTGGGAGCATAACTAAAACTAAATTGAGATACAAACTTGTGGGTATCAGCAATTTATTTTACGGTATGGGGATTCTACTAAAATAAATCCGGCCATGATATAACCTATTGAAATAATATACTATATTTTTTTACCTATAAAAATAACTAGGTCTGTCTAAGTCTGACTCATACGACAAGGAAGATCCTCCCTTTAAATCAATAAGATAATTAATCCTATTATCAGTAGGTTTTGATAAAGCAGCATGTATGCACAAAGCAATAAGTACAACCTGGAAATAAGAACTTTTATTAAAAATAAATTATTAGAAGCAAATCCACATATTTGATATTAAAATTCATACTTGAATAATGCATATTATATAGTTAAACATTTTCACTTACCCTCATTGAAAATAAATAAGAAGAATGAACTTCTGAGAAACTTTTAAATTTATGAACTATCTTCAATAATCTGAAGACTATACTGATCAAAAATGGTATCTTCAAGGTTTTATATGAAACAGAAGTTGAGAGGGGACATAATAGGTAAATATTCAACAATTTTTTTACACATGAAAAATGTCAAGACAATTTTATTTCAAGATATCGAATTTGTTTAAAGCCGTGCTTCACAAAATTGTTGAGATCCTACAAAAAATAAAAATTATAAAAAATATATCATCACGGCGGATTTTTACCAAGCGTCACCGAACGGGCACTCATTGCTGACGTGGAGAGTGCATCAATGGTTATTACTTCCCACTACCCTAGGTAGAGGGATCGTGCTAAAAATCGCATATAGAGATTTTTGTGAATAAGTACGTTTTGATGTCCCCAGAATCCGATTTTAACATTTTTACAATGATGTCTGTAATTATATATGTATGTATGTATGTATGTATGTATGTATATGTATGTATGTATGTATGTATGTATGCATGTGTGTATGTATGTATGTATGTATGTATGTGTGTATGTATGTATGTATGTATGTATGTATGTATGTATGTATGTATGTATGTATGTATGTATGTATGTATGTATGTGTGTGTGTGTGTGTGTGTGTGTGTGTGTGTGTATCATGTGGACACGATTACTCAAATACTATCAAATTTTGAAATTTGTATAGCCATTCTATACTAACGTGGGAAGAGCTCATTAGTATTACGTGTATATCGGATAACCGGAAGTATCTTTTATACAAGCTTTTAACAGTTTTTTTTTTGTAAAAAAATCATTGACTATAATTCTTTAGCAACTTTTACTAATAAATATTGGATATAATAGTACAATCTTCAATTCTATGATAATAGCATTTAGTAAATAACTTTAGATATTAAATTATAAAATAATTTATTTTTGTACATCATCTTGCCTATGGGTCAAACAAAAAAACAATATTTTAATAACAATTTTGACATATTTAAACAAATGTCACTGTCAGGAAGCAACTTCATTACAATTAATAATGAAACCGTGTTAAGAAGATTGTATTGAGTTTAATGAAATTAAGGTTAGTAAAAATAATATATTTTCCATCATACATAAATATTAGATATACAGATGATTCGATATAAATTTGATAAGCACTAAAAATCAAACAGCTGTCAATTATCAAACTGTCAAATATTAGTTTATAACTACACATTAACGAAATGTATCATGTGAAGCAATAGATATATGCAAAGGAACATAATGTAGTTTGCAGGATTAGTAAATATGTAGGTATGTATTTAAATTAATAAAAATTAAAAAGCGGAAGGTATTCTGTTGTTCAAATCAGATTTTTTTTTGGTTCTGCGCCATTTAAAATTCGAAATAAATTTGGTGTCGGTCAGGATCAAATCCGGATCATCAGATAAGAATATATTTGGAAGAAGAATGAACAGTTTAGTTGTGGAAGGTAGAAGAAACAGAGGAAGACCAAAGAGAAGATTGAAGGATGCGGAAATTGAATGAGGACGAGTGCAACATAGAAATGAGTAGAAGAAGAAAGTTAAGAAAAGCGACTCACAACGAATGTGAAATGCTAAAGAAGAAGAGGAGGAGTCTCTGGGCAATATACTTATAAATGTTATTATTTTTCAAATACAGAGATACTTCAAATTGTTATAAAACTGAATCAGACCAATACATTTATTAAATTACATATTGGTGTTAATTATTAATTTCTGCTAAATATTTGGAAATATCATCCGTAATATTTGTATTGATATGTAGGTATTTTAAATAAACATAATATAAAAAATCTGTTGTGGCCAGCACAAGACCTCTCGCCATTTCCATATTAGGCTATATAAGTATTGTATTGCACTTCGCTTTCGAGCCGTCGTTTTATAACAAAATCTTACAGAACATTACCCAAATTTTGTTTCTTACTATATTTAGCATGTCTTCTGCACACATATAATTCAAATTATATCTATTTTTCATTGTATGAGGAAGTTTCTAAATGTCAAATATTGTTCCAATTCATTAACCAGATTGGCGGTATTTCTGATAGATATATGCATTTTACCACAATTTTACCTATAATTTCAAATATTTAATTAATAAAACAATAAGAAAAGTTAAATATACTTCCCAGAAAAAGCTATCAGAATGTCACTATAACTGTTGATATTTGACAATGACATGTGTCATGTTATAAACATTGGAATTTGTCAACTGGTTTCCTTAGTGCCTTGGCCTCTGCGATTACTTTACTCTATAAATTAAATTAGTCTTTATCTCTAAATCTATACAAGATATAATAAAATTTTTATGTGTATTAGATGGAGAATTTTATGTTCTTCAATATTTAATAAAAAAAACTTCCAAAAAATTATATTTAAAAGATTTTTTCTAAGAAACTACTACTTCCGGTTGTTCAATTGTTACCAAAACCTTTTCAGCTCTTCCCAGGAATGTCAGATTGAGAAAACTGCAGTTAAATATTTTTTAAGTCTTATAGTTTTTGAGGAATCGTGACTACAACATCCAGACATACATACATACATACACACACACACACACACACATACATCCACACACACACAGACATCATTTTAAAAATGTTATAATCGGATTGTAGGGGCCTTAAATCGTGCTTATTCAATAAAATCTGGATATGCGAATTTTAGCATGAATCCAATACCTCTCTTAGCGAGAGGTAAAAATATGGAAGTTATTTTATTAATGAAAAAATAGTTACTACATAAACTTCTAAAATTCTCTTATATTTTATAATTTACAACGATCATTGGCTCCAATATGGCGGACGAGTCAATAAGGCATTATTATCTCGTAACTGTAGTTTGTACCGTAATTCAATCGAGGAAACGTAATGTTTCAAACCACTTTGAATCAGCTTCAAACCAGTATGTCGCGAAAAAACAGCTATGAATGAATCTTGTCCTAAATTAAAATGCGTCGTCTTGTGATTCTTGTGTCAAGGTTTATGGAGTGTAGAGGACCTTTTTAAAAAAATATTTGAACTTTAGAATGTTAAAGTTCATCTAAGTATACATATTTGGTATGTTTTTCTGTAATTATACATGATGCAAGTGAAAATATTAGCATTGGTAAACAATAATCAACATGGGAGGTCTCCAAACTTTTATAAACGTAGTATTTTGTAAAAAAAAATCTGATGTGGCCAGCACATGACCTCCCGCCAATTTCATGTTTAAAATAGCAGTGAGCTTTACGTAAAGTATCACTTCCGGTTGATCGTTTGTAAACAAAATCTACTTTGTTGTTCCAATAAATAGAAAAGTTTGTAATACGAAATTTTGGATTATATTTGATTGTTTTTCCTGAAAAATCTGTTAGAGCTTCAAATTAAGTACTACATCCGGTTTATCATATATAGTCAAAATCTAATATGTTGTTTCAAATTATATAAGAGTATTAAATACCAACTTTGCGAACTTTTGGATCATAATATATTTTAAGGAAAAATCGTCACACACACATTATTGTCAAAATCATCACCAACTTCCTTATGCTCTAAAACGCAATCTGTGTAAATTCTTCGCCGTACATTACCCATTTCGTAAATGTGTAGTTGCAAACTATTATTTGACACTTTGAAATCACGTTCTTATTGAGAGCTGTTTGATATATAATACTGCAAACATCAAACTTAAATCGAATTATCCTGTATATCTAATATTTATGTATGATGGAAAATGTATTATTTTTACAAACCTTAATTTTATTAGAATCATATTTAAACTACTAAATTCTTCTACACGGTTTCAGTATTAATTTTAATGAAAATTGCTGCGTGACAGTGACATTTGTTTAAATATGTCAAATTTGTTAAAGTATTGTTTTTATTTGACGCAGAGACAAAGTGATGTACAAAAATAAATTATTTTATAATATAATATAAAATTATTTCAAGTTATTTACTAAATGCTATTATCGTAGAATTGAAGATTGTGCCATTATATTCAATTTGTATTGGTAAAAGTTGCTAAAAAATTATATTCAATGAATTTTTTACAAGAAGAACTGTTAAAAGCTTGTATAAATGATACTTCCAGTTATCTGATATACACTCAAAACTAATGAGCTCTTCCCACATTAGTATAGAATGGATATACAAAATTTCAAATTTTTCTGATTGATAGTATTTGAGTAATCTTGTCCACAAGATCCACACACACAAACAGACACACAAACACACACACATACACACACACACATACACACACACACATACACACACACACATACACACACACATACATACCTACAGACATCATTGTAAAAATGTTAAAATCGGATTCTGGGGACATCAAAACGTGCTTATTCACTAAAATCTCTATATCCGATTTTTAGCACGATCCCTATACCTCCCTTACCTAGGGTAGCGGGAGGTAAAAATACAAATGCTTACCCAAAATTGAATTATACTAAACTATGTACTTGCAAATTGAATGTGAAGAAGAATTTATATACGAGTAGATTGCGTTTTATAGCACCAGGATGTTGATGCTACTCTTTCAAGGAAAATATTTTTCTTTGATGAGGTACATTTTCACCTCTCTGGGTATGTTAATAAGTACTATTACATGCCCAAAAGTTACTGCTTTGCAATGTGGTCAGGTGGCGTCATTGGACCTTACTTTTTTAAAAACGATATTGGTCGAACTGTAACAGTCGACGATGAGCGCTAAAGGCGCATGATAACCGATTATTTTTGGCACTAAATTGAAGATATTGATGTGAAAGAAATGTGGTTTCAACAAAACGGCGCAACTTGCCACACATCAGGTGCAGCGTTTGATGTTTTGCGTGAAAAGTTACCAGGTCGCCTTATTTTAGTTGACGTCAACTGGCCGCTAAGATCTTGCGACTTAACGCCGTTGGATTTTTTTATGGGGTTACGCTAAGAGTCGTGTCTACGCCAACAAACCCAAAACTTTGGAGCACCTAAAAAACAATATCTGGCAAGATATAGCCAAGATACCACCCGAAATGTACGAAAAAGACTTCGAAAATTACCTCGAAAGGATCGGCTGCTGCAGAAAGTTCAGAGGTGGCAATTTAATTGATATTATTTTACTTAATTAATGAAATACATAACATTTTCGACTAATAAAAAAAAATCCGAAGACTTCCTTAAATTTATGTTCTTTTTTTTAAAAAAAAAGTTCGGAAACCCTAATTGGATCACTCATCAGTAACCAAAATGACATGACGTTTTACATAAGGACAAATTATTAAGTAAAATTGAATACAATACTGCCCTTATAAGCAAGAATTATTAAACTGTAAAGGTCGCAAATTCTGAATTTTTGGGCAAAAATGCAGTATACAGTGTGTCCCATTTAGAGGTGCCACCATTGGGATCTCGAGAACTATAAGAGATACGATGACGGTTAAATGGAACTTTTTGTGCGCCTTTGGGAGGCCATCTCAGATGTGCTTTTGTTTTTCCAAAAATTCTCATAGGGCACTAGATGATGACGAAAAACTGAATATTGTTGATTTTTTCTTTTTCAAATAACTTCTAAACTATTAGTAATTGAGAAAAACGTTTCAAATATAAAAGATAGATATTTAGATATTTTTATTAGCTAACCAGTGGCGTACGAAATAAATTTTCCATTTAACCGACATCGTATCTCTTATAGTTCTCGAGATCCCAATGGTGGCACCTCTAAATGGGACACACTGTATACAATAGTTTTCGAGATGAACAAGAAAACTCATTGCACTATCTGTACAATTGGCCTCTTTCATAAATAAAAACGCAGCATCTAATAAATTCTAAACTAAAACACAGTAACTTCATGTAGTTACTGCGTTCTTTCTTACTACTACAAATCAAATACAGTTTTTAGCTTATTATTCTGTCAAATTTCAATATGTCTGTTTGATGTTTATTTTTCCTGGCTTGTAGTTTTTCAACAGTTTGTTGTTAATAATTTAAATAATTACATACAGATTAATTTTCGACAACGAAATAACGAAATACAATACAATACTTATGTAGCATAAAATAGAAATTGCGAGAGGTATTGTGCTGGCCAAAACAGATTTTTATTCCTTGTCATCTTACTAGCGTGTTTATTTGTCGTATTTTTATTCCCCTAGATCTTCAGCCTACTTTAATCCCAATTTTCTTTAGGTTTTCCTCGATCTCTTTTTTACCAATCGCTATCCTAGGTAAAGGAGACATAGAGATCGTGCTAAAAATCGCATATAGAGATTTTACAGAAAAAGCATGTTTTGATGTCTTTAGAACCCGATTTTAACATTTTTACAATGATGTCTGTGGGTATGTGTGTGTGTGTGTGTGTGTGTGTGTGTGTGTGTGTGTGTGTGTGTGTGTGCGTGTGTGTATGTGTGGATCCTGTGGACACGATTACTCAAATACTATCAATCACAAAATTTTGAAATTTTGTACACCCATTCTATAATAATGTGGGAAGAGTTCATTAGTTTTTAGTGTATATCGGATAACCATAAGTATCACTTGTACAAGCTTCTTTTAACAGTTTTTCTTGAAAGAAATACATTGAATATAATTTTTCAGCAACTTTTACTAATAAAAATTGAACATAATGGTACAATCTTCAATTCTACGATAATAGCATTTTGTAAATAACTCTAAATAACTTTAAATATAAATTTATAATATAATTTATTTTCATACATCATCTTGCCTATGCGTCAAACAAAAACAATATTTTAATAACAATTTTGACATATTTAAAGAAATGTCACTGTTAGGAAGCAATTACATTAAAATTAATAATGAAACAGTGTTAAGGAGAATGTAGTAATAATAATATATGTATTTGAATATAATAAAATGAAGTTTTGTAAAAATAATATATTTTCAATCATACATAAGTATTAGAAGCACTATTGATTTGCTTCATTGTGTTCTAGGGTACGGCTCTGAAAAGACTTTGTGTAAAGATGGGAGTAATATTTCTATTAGTTTTGTCAATATTTGTGAAATTTATTTTGTGTATTATATATTTGTTAAATGTAAAATTAAGATTGTTATGTGTGAATATAAAAATATTTGAATATAATGATTGCTTGCTGCGTGGTTAAATACCCAGCGGGAGGTTATGGGCTGGCCACATCAGATTTTTCTACCACATTCGTCATCCATATTTGTCTGATCATGTGGCCCCACCATGCTAGCTGTCTCTCCTCGATCAAGTCCAATACATTGTAGTTCTCTAATCATTTAATTTCTAATTATCGTATTGTTACTTCTAGTACTCTTCTTAAATATTTCATTTCAAGTGAGAAACAGTCGCATTTATTCATTTAAAGTCCTCCTACACGTTTGATTTAAGATAATTTGTTGACATTTCATTATGACCTTTCTATGTAATTGTACATGTTTGAAAAATCCATAGATCATAAATTTTAAAAGAAATGCCGCGCAAATATGATTACAGTAACATCTTCAATTTCAGAGAATGAATGGTTTTCACTGCTACATTACGAAATATTGAATGCATAATCACGATGCCAAATTAAAATATATTGCAAAAATATTGTATGACATTCAATGTAAAATTTATAGTTTTATATCAATTGAAAAAATCCCTCCCCACTTGAAATTTACACATTTTGCCTCCTATAAAGCTTATTAAATATACATTTCTTTTTATTAGGCTTTTCAGTTTATTGACGATAGCATAACGTTTAATTGACTTTTATTTGTTTCATTCATATAAAAATGAGAGTACGTAAAATATAATAGATATGGCCGTTAGAATGAACTGATTAAGAGTGATTAGCAAAGAGTTGACTAGCATTGTTTTATTTCTGTCAATCGTTTATGAATTATTTTGGAGAAAAATACTTCAAATAATAGTTATAGAAGAATTAATTGTTCGCATCTATTTGAAGTATTTTTTTTTTCACAATAATTCATAAACGATTGACAGATAAAATATTTCTAGTCAATTGTTCACTGATCAAGAATTACAGTTAACCATTTGTTCATACTAACGGTCAATATTTTAATTATTTCAATGAGATTTATAATATAATGGGAATTAATGGTTAAGTGTTTTTTGTGAGTAGTTGTGCTTTTTTCTGGACAGAACTATAAAAGCTTATGTGGTGCTTTACGGTACAAATATGCGAATAAAAGCAGAATGATTAACAATTTTTCGTGCTAATTATTTATTTGATTAATTTTGTAATATCAGTTTTTCATTGTAAAATACATTTTTTAATGGATTTGTAATAAAATAAATTTAAAATTATTAAATAAAACACTCAATTTCGTTTCACAAAGTAAAGAATAAATTGAACTTTATTATAATTTAGTCAAACGAAACCATGTGTTTTATTTAATAATTTCCAATATGTTTCACCGAGTGCCAACGGCTTCATCCATTGAATTAATAAAATTAATTTAGGTTTATTTATAATTTAGGTCCACTAGTGTATTAGAATACTTACATATTTTTAAAACATATAGGTACTTACATTTACTTTTTAATTTCTAATTTTTTTTATTTCTATTTTTGCAGTTAATAATTTACACTTATTTTGCATTATCTGCTAGTTCAGCTTTCCTACTCATTTTAGGAGATGACAGGTAAATATGATAATTTTTCTATTATTATTATTATTATTATTATTATTATTATTATTATTATTATTATTATTATTATTATTATTATATAAACAAATAATCTACAAGATGAAATAATAAAACATTACCTTCCGCCAATTCTGTATATTTTGTACAAATGCCATACTAAAAGTTCCTTGGAAAAGATTCTATATATCCAGTAAAATTATAACACGAACATACACTATACAGGATGGTTGATTTTTCATTGTCCAGCTTATATCTTCTGAAATATTAAAGATAAAAAAAAGTTAAATACAAAAATTGTTTAATACAACTTGATCTATAATTTAGCATAAACAATTTTATTTCAAGGCTTACCAATTTTTCAGAAAAATATTTAACTTTAATTTTTTAAATGGAACATCCTGTATACAGTGTGTCCCATTTAGAAGTGCCACCATTGGGATCTCGAGAACTATAAGAGATACAATGTCGGTTAAATGGAACTTTTTGTGCGCCTTTGGAAGGCCATCTCAGATGTGCTTTTGTTTTTCCAAAAATTCTCATAGGGCACTAGATAATGACAAAAAACTGAATATTGTTGATTTTTTCTTTCTCAAATAACTTCTAAACTATTAGTAATTGAGAAAAATGTTTCAAATATAAAAGATAGATATTTTTATTAACTAACCAGCGGCGTACAGAATAATTTTTTATATCCGTAAAGTTTTGAGATATAACACAAACTTATATTTTTTTAAATGGAACCCATATCTGATTTTAGTCTCAAAAAAATCAATAATTTTTTCTCTTTTCAATGATGTAAGGGTTATTATGTTTTATATTTGTTTTGCTCCTAAAATTTAATTTTTCTCCTTATTTTCCTGAATTTTCTTATTATTTTCCAAAAAAACATTATTATTTTTATTAATTATATTGTATTTGATCAAAATAATTTGTTTTATGCCTTTATTACTAAATATTTTCATTCTAAACTCATAATTACAAATTACACTATGATGAGCCAAGGGCGACCTGATACGACCTGATACAAAAAATTAATTTGATACGAATTTTGAGCAAAATTTTCTAACGAAATAAATTATTTAAATACAAGGAGTATTTCCAAATAGAAATCTACCAATATTTTCAAAATAATTGTAAATTTAATACAAAATAAGGAAAAAATAATAATTTTGAAGGCAAAACAAATATAAAACATAATAACCCTTACATCGTTGAAAAGAGAAAAAAATATTTATTTTTTTGAGACTAAAATCAGATATGGGTTCCATTTAAAAAAATATAAGTTTGTGTTATATCTCAAAACTTTACGGATATAAAAAATTATTCTGTACGCCACTGGTTAGTTAATAAAAATATCTATATTTGAAACTTTTTTCTCAATTATTAATAGTTTAGAAGTTATTTGAAAAAGAAAAAATCAACAATATTCAGTTTTTCGTCATTATCTAGTGCCCTATGAGAATTTTTGGAAAAATAAAAGCACATCTGAGATGGCCTTCCAAAGGCGCATAAAAAGTTCCATTTAACCGACATCGTATCTCTTATAGTTCTCGAGTTCCCAATGGTGGCACCTCTAAATGGGACACACTGTATTTTGACAGAATAAGATTCTTAATAAATTTCTCTTTACAATGATGTGTAACAAGTAAGGATTTACCTTTAAATTATGTCCTATAAAGCAAATAGAAATATGATAAAAGTAGGCTATGATATTCTATTGTTTAGACCTGTAACTTCTGTCACACATGAACATTGGCTACGTAGCGGTTTTCCTTTGAATAAAATTATGTCTAATAAAGCAAGTAATAGAATTACTAGCATTGATGATTTACAAAATTATTAATACTTTTATTTAAATATCAAGTAGCAATCTGTGACATAATGTTACTGGTATAAACAATAGAATATCACAGCCTACTTTTATCGTATTTCTATTTGCTTTATTAGACATAATTTAAAGGTCAACCCTTACTTGTTACACATCATTGCAAAGAGAAATTTATTTAGAATTTTATTCCGTAAAAATATACAGGGTGTTCTATTTAAAAAATCAAAGTTAAATATTTTTTTGGAAAATTGGTAAAAAATTGTTTATGCTAAATTATAGACCAGGTTGTATCAAATAACTTTTCTATATAACTTTTTGTTGTATATTTAATATGTCAGAAGATATAAGCTGGACAATGAAAAATCAACCACCCTGTATACATTGCACTTGACATTGACATCTGTCAATTAGAACTATTTGAATATATCAGCTGATTCCATTATTATAGTAAAGCTGGAAGTTATTCTCTTTCTAATTCTTTAACCCTATATCTATTGAATATAAAGGAAAATGTATAATCAAACCGTATAGAAAATAAGATATTCTTTTATAATAACATAAAATGACAAAAAATGATATTTAACTGCATGTTTTCAACAAATATTGTTAAGAACTTCAAATAAGAGAAGATCCAGTTGCCTGATTTTAGCCAAAATATTATCAGCTTTTCATATGGATGTAAAGAAAAGGAATACGAAAAAATTGTAATTTTTAGAATTGTTGTATTGGAGTTATCGTCGGAGAAATTTATGTCACACACACACACATACACACACACATACACACACGGACACAGACACACATACGGATATCATCGTAAAACTAGTAAAATCGTATTTTAGGGGCCCTAAAACGTGCTTGTTCATTATAAACTTACCACCGAATTTTTTGACCAAAGACCATACCTTTAAAATATCTTTCAGAACTCATATAGGTAATTGGAATAATACTATTTTTTTATTTTATGTTCTGTATTTTTTATTAAAAAACCAACGTTTCGGCACCATAAAAAAACAAATAACATTGTTATTTACTTTTTTCACATTTTATATGTCAATTTTCCCCGAAGAAGGCACCAGTTTATGGTGCCGAAACGTTGGTTTTTTAATAAAAAATACAGAATATAAACTAAAAAGGTAGGATTATTCCAATTACAAAACCTTTCTTACCTAAAGGTGACGGAAGGTAAAAATAGAATATGTACTATATAATACACGGTATACGGTGATTTACAAGACATACAGTGTGTTCCAAAAAAATCCTATGAACAAAAAAACGTATGTCAATTTGAAAGTATTTAATTAAATGCCAATTTGACATGAGATATTGTCAAAAATGTTATCTAAAGAAATCTTCTTGAATCCTTATTTTAGAAATCGAAATAAATTTGGAAACGGTGAATGGCAATATTCTGTATCCTTCTTTTTTATCATTTCTCGTTAAAATTACATTCACGATAAATTTTGAACTTGGCTTTGAATTGTGTTTCTGTGTGTATAGCCAACTCCGAATTAGGTTTTTCTGAATACACTGTATTAAAGATATTTAAAAAATACATTATAAAAGGCAGGTTACTCTATTATAATACTTGTATCATAAATAACCATTTCCTTTTCAGTTTAAATCAACCAGTTGGGTCTTCATCTGAAAACGGAGATAGAAGTATAGCACAGATGGGCAGGTATATTATTAATTATCCTGAAGGAGTTCTAGACTTGCACTACACTGCTGATAAAAACGGGTACAGAGCAGGGTATACTTATGTTTCACCATCGAAGGCTTCTATACATGAAGAGAAACCCATTGTGTCTTCGGGGTACGATTACAAGGAACCATCTTCACCATATCGAGATATACTACCACCAATAATAGGGTAGTACATTGTCTACTTATCCTGCAAAGGATGTTGAATTAATAAAATAATATTGTCATGTAAAGGATACTAATTTATTATATTTTAAATGTACGAGTAATTTTGAAATAGGCTATATGTATTAAAATAGTAATTTTATCTATTATATTTCTACTAAAATTAATCATAATATTAATGCTGGGTTTATGCAGCATGTAAATTAAAAAATTAAATTAAGTCACTAAATTTAGAAATTAAACTAAAATAACGTCGTTTATGCAGTAAATTAAAATTTAGAATTTTTTGTTTGACATTTCGTATAATTTAACTTTTATAGGTGAAATTGTGATACATTATATTTATGTAGGATAAAAAAATAAAGGTATGCAATTTGTTGAATAAGTCCAATTAGTATTTCGTCACTCTTTTCAGCAAAAACTTCGTTATCTTCGTATATTTTCAAAGGTTAGGTGTTAAAATCTGACATAAGTGCGCGAATGGCGCAGACGCAAAACTAAGAAATTATAAAATTAAACTAAGTTGAAAATAGCCAACTTCTTAATTTAGTTTCATTAGTTTAATTCCTCAGTTTAGTTGCATAAACGTTGTCATTGATAACAATGGTTCCAACTTTTTAGTTTAGTTTTACAATTTAATTTTTTAATTTAGTTGCCTGCATAAACCCAACATAACTATGTATGTGCTATCGGATCCATAACTACAGTCTCATGAGTTTGAAACTTAATAAATGGATTCACAAAATTCAATAGTAATTACATTGCGAGAGTTATAAGAAGCTTATTATGAATTCGCGCGTAATTACTTTTGGCTGATCATGACGGCACTGCACGACGCCAACCATATTTTTATATTTTTTAATTGTGTTGTTTTCAAGTTCGTTACTAGGGATATTATAGAGACTGACAAGTTTTGATAATATATATTTTTCTCTCCTGTCAAAATACATATTCAATAAATATCTTAATTAACTCCTGTTTAATTATCATTATCTTATTTCGAATATAAGTGAAGTAAAAGCTAAATTAGTGACCCCGAAATTGAATTACATTTGGTCAATTATGCCGGACCAAGAAGAAAAAGAAAACTCCAATTTACTTCCAAGAAGTGAAATCTTAAGAGTTAGCATTAAATTACCCCCATTTTTATGTAGATAGAGTTACAATAGGGTAGTTATCATGTGTCGAATTTTAATAAAATAAATATCTGTATACAATAAGTCACGCATAATAAGATTTTCTATATGATAAAAAACAACAATTGTTTATATATTTATAAAATGCTAATTAAAATTCCGCCCTCTTTGAATCAACCTCTCCGCTGTGACGTCACATGTTTTAACCGTAAACCGCTGAAGCGCTGGTGTCGTATTTGAACAGTAAACATTAAGGTGAAATGGTACCCCCCGTTATTTTGTTTCTGTACCGAGGCGAGCGCTAGTGAGCTCTGAAATGAATAATTATGACTAAGTCGATAAAGTAGAAATATTTGTATATTTTACGATCTCCATCTATTCGATAATAGTCATACTTTGTTCCATGTCACAAACCTAAAAACATTCTAAAAGTAAATATATGTCGGATGGTACAAATTTATAGGTTACCTAGAACAAATGAAAATAAAACAATTTATTGAACGTGGCGTCAAATAATATTTTCAAATTTATTAACGAAGTAAAAATATTTTGTTCGTATGAAATATTAATAATATATTTTAAAAATAACGTTTCTTGGGAAGAGAATGGATAACAAATAACAAATTTTAAAATCGTAACATATATTACATAACATTCACTTATTACATAATATTTTGTATTTACCGTAGGAAATTTTTATTAAAATGAAAATGGCGAAAGGTATTGTCCTGGCCACAACAGATTTATAATATTAAAAAGTATAATAGCTATTTGTGTATTAAGAGCGCAAAATGGGACATTGTCGATTGAGAGGTTCTCTCGAAATCGACAATGTCCATTTGCGCTCGAAACACAGAAGATTTTTTCTACAGTCGCCACAATGGGGTCATCCACCATAACAAAAATAATAAAATGTACACTCTTGTATTTGCAGTCCTGACTAAACGTTGCCATTAAGAATGTAGACAAGTGACATTTTTCAACAGCTTTTAAGCAGGGTTGGAAAAAATCATGATTTATTTAAAAAAATCAAAAATCATTGATTTTTTAAAAAAAAATCAAATAAATCATGATTTTTTGATTTTTTTCTATTTTTAAAGATCTGTGGTGTTATTGTACTTTTTTAATTGTTTTAAAAACAATATAAATATTTTATTCAATTTTGACGTTTTAAACTGTCATTATTAACTCCATAGCAACAACTATAAGTAACACTTTTTTCACTTGTGAATTAAAAATTCACTCTCACAAAATTTTAACTCATTCTGCAACAAATAATGCATTTAAAATAACACCATGTACGAAAATAACACTCACCATAATATTTATTAGACATTATCAGCCATTTTTATTATTTTTTACGGCACAAATGATAGACAATAAAGCATTTTAAATACATGACTTGACGTCTATCAGCGACGATTGTCATTCTCAGCCTACTAACTGATCAGTTTTTTATTTTGTCAAAATTAAATATTATAATGGTTTTTATTAGTATTTCGTCAAAATTGAATAAAATATTGTACAAACCACGTGAGCTAAGAATGTTTATTCACTCGAAGAATTTAACTCACTCGCCCTTATGGGCTCGTGAGCTAAATTTTCTTCTCCTGAATAAACATTACCTTAGCTCACTTGGTGTGTAAATATCTATTATTTCATAAACGAAAACGAAATCTGTAATAAACCCCAAAAGATGCATTTGAATTTTTGCATAAATTTAGTATATAACGTACCCACACGCGCGCGTCTTTTTAAACAATACATATCTAAATAAAATAGGTCAAAACATGTAATGAGTAATCTGTTAGAATTCGAATACAGTCCATATTTTTGTTGTTATTTATAATTTTGTAGTAAATAAATTCATTTTTATTACAATTTGAATATTTTTTTTCATCTGTGATAAAAATCAATGATTTTTTAAAAAAAATCAGTTGATTTAAATCATTATTTAAATCAAATGATTTAAATCAGGCCAACCCTGCTTTTAAGTCTCCCTGAAATTTGTTTTAAAACTTCCAAAAGAAGATTTGTTGGAAGAATTTGACAGCTTTGGCAGTTTTTACGTCGCCAGAAATCAATTTGACAGTTTTAAACAGCTTAAAATTCTCCCAGAAATTATTTTAAAACATTCCAAAAGAAGATTTTGCTAAAAGAATTTGACAGTTTTGGCAGTTTTTAAGTCACCAGAAATCAATTTGACAGTTTTAAACAGCTTTTAAGCCTCTCAGAAATTAGTTTTAAAACATATCAAAAGAAGATTTTGTTGAGAGAATTTGACAGCTTTGGCAGTTTTTACGTCGCCAGAAATCAATTTGACAGTTTTAAACAGCTTTTAAGTCTCTCGGAAATTATTTTAAAGCATTCCAAAAGAAGATTTTGTTGAAAGAATTTGACAGTTTTGGCAGTTTTTAAGTCCCCAGAAATCAATTTGACAGTTTTAAACAGATTTTATGTCTCACAGAAATTAGTTTTAAAACATATCAAAAGATTTTGTTGAGAAAATTTGACAGCTTTGGCAGTTTTTAAGTCACCAGAAAACAATTTGAAAGTTTCACAGCTTTTAAGTCTCCCAGAAATTAGTTTTAAAACATTCCAAAATAAGATTTGTTAGGAAAATTTAACAGCTTTGGCAGTTTTTAAGTCACCAGAAATAAGTTTGACAGTTTTAAACAGCTTTTAAGCAGTACGGCATTTTGTTTGGTTATGTAATATACCGACAAAATAAAGATGCATTTTATAGTTAGAAATTCGGACAGCGGGCGTTTTTTCTACTATATGTCGCGCATGAGCGGCAAAGTGACATTTGCGTTGACAAAAGCGAGCGCAAATGCCTACTTTGTATATAGACTGTAGAAAAAATAATTTTATTTTCAAAGTTCCGAAATACAGATAACGTGCGAAGTTCGAATTCACTGATGTGCAGCATCTTCATGTTATAGATTTGTACACAGTGACAAGTGTTCAAGGCGAGAAATGTACAAACAAAGAATATAATTTCAACGACATATTTGTACGATAGGAAAATGTGTATGCTAAGAAATGTACAAAGTGATATGTATGCAATTTGAATTTGTATTCTAAGCCATTTTTCGTATTATTTAAACAACAAAATATAATTTACAATAAAATATAAGTTGTATTACATTATTTATTATTTTTTAAAAGGTTCGTTGGTATAACGTTGAAATAGCATATAAAATCTTTAGTTAAGCTACTAAAGAAAATATACTTTTAAAACCCCCAAAAGTGCATAATGGGGGGTTCCACCATTTTTTTTTTAATAAGCGAGTTAAGGTCTCCCGAATTTTGAAAAGATTGACGTGACGTCACGCTTATGTGTTTTTATATGAACATGGACCTAAATGTTCTTGAAATATATGCTATTTTAAGTTATATTTACCTAAAATAAATGAATATTATAACACTGTATAAGTCTACATACTTTATAATTACAGGTGTATTTAAATTATTAAGTTTAATGCAAGAAATTTATGTTAAAATAAAAACTGTTTGAAAAGTGCAGTACAGGAATGTTAGCCCCTCCCCCCCCCCCCCTTCGAATTTGAATTTCTTAACTTCCATTGGTAGTACATAATTACTTTGCGAGATATTTAAATTCATTTCCAGGGCCACAGATGACATAATACTATTGGTATCTCTCTCGCGCAGCCTACTACAGAAACTGGTGTGAGAAAGATAGCTATAGGTTTCTTTAAAGATCAAATGCAGTTATACAAAAAACAATTATAACTTTTTGGTACCAAGAATGGGCCCATAAACCAATTTGTTTGAAATATTTTTAAATGAAAGTTCGCTTAATTTTGAAGCAATTAAGCAATTATTAAAAAAATGTTAGTTTTATCTTAGTCGTTATTTATTGAGCAGTGTACATTTTACTATTTTTTGTTATGGTTTTGGGTCCATTCTTATGTTTGCACTAGATTATTTGAAAAATTAATGTGTGTATTTTTTATTATTTATGGAGGTACGATAATCAAATTATTTTACAAATTATAAAATATTACGTCCCCTCCCCCATTACGTGTACCTTCTACCTACATCAGATCTACATTCTCCATATCACCATCTCGTTTTTTCTGCAATTCCGCGATTGTTGAGCAGTACGCGTCTCCACCATTTCGTCATATCTTCCATCTCTACATTCTACATATAGCACCATCTCACTCTCTCTCAAACACAATACCAATTTTAATAGAAATAAAATGTAATTATAATTTGTATTTGTAGTAAATCTTTTACTTTGTTTTTTTATAATTCATAAATGGCGTAGAATACAAATTCAGCAAAAATATTTTTCAATTGTCCATGGAGCCACCGATTTCATTATAGTTGAGCTTTCTACCGCTAGGTCTACTCGTAGCGCCACGTCCTTATATTTCATGAAAATATTTACCAAATTTGTTTTAATTACAAATATCTTTCACATTAAATGACAAATATTTACAATATTTACCTGAGAAATATAGAAATGTATACAGTACGTAACACTAAATAAATTTTAGAAATAGCGCCTCACACACTTGAGAAAAAAAATAAAATTAAACATTTTATTTTTTTTAAGTATGTTTCCGGAATTTAATTTTCGATTTTTTTTTATATGTTATGTATAACAATATTCTTCACAACATATTAAAGTATGAACAAAATTGTAGGTTTAGTATAGAAGATAAACATTAATATGTATGAAAAAAGTAGGTTTTTTGGATTTTTAAAATTGTTCTCGAAAGTCGTTTTTTTTAATTTTCACATATTTTATTCCTTATATTATTATAAATATTTTATGCAAGTTTAATCAAAAAAATACGTTTTGAACTCGAGATATATTGAAAATAATATTTAAAATATTTTTTTGGGTGTCTAAATAAATACAAATATTATTGAAAGTATGTTATTTTGATGACAAATTGTCTCCTTTTTATTCGTGTATACAAAGAAATCATATTACTTCATACAATTTTAAATAAAAAATGAAAAACCTTTTTGGTAATTTTGAATTTCGCGGGCTGGGGTATCATTTCACCTTAAATGTCACAACCGTCACAACAAGTAACATAACCTTGTTTTCATGTATAATCTTTGATCACATACCTGTATAAATACTCCAAAAGACACTAAATATGGCTACGAAAAATAAAGAAGTAAGAAAACTATCAAACACACAAAAAAAAAAACTGACAACTAGCAAATAACGCTATCTAAAACGGAATAAAAAAAAAAACTTAATAATATGTGTTTATTTTTAAACTACATTATGTATCTTCAACAAATTGAAGACTATAATAATACCTACTGTAGTAGGTACCTTCATGATATTTAAGAATGAAAAGTTAAGGAAGGACTTATGACTGGGTAAACTCTCAATAAACAAATATATAATGAATATTCAATTTAATAAAAGCTAGTTAAGAATGTTTAGATTAAATACAGAGTCGTAAATTATAATACGATGTGACTTTGAAACTGCAGTTAATTTTTTTGTATGTGTAAAAAATACATTTCATATTCACAGAAATTCTGTATAAATAGAGGGAAATTATATTAATATTTATTAGTAAATAATAAACATCAGAACACATAACATCTTCAATCTAAGAATCAGCTAATAATGAAGGTAAATACCAAAATATAACATATCTCGTATTTACATCTCAGTAGTTATTGAAATAGTCACCATATCTGGTTCTTAAAAATATTGTACCCTATATCCACCC
This sequence comes from Ophonus ardosiacus, assembly GCA_943142095.1. Taxonomy (NCBI): domain Eukaryota; kingdom Metazoa; phylum Arthropoda; class Insecta; order Coleoptera; family Carabidae; genus Ophonus; species Ophonus ardosiacus. The sequence goes on along the minus strand of OW964832.1, from coordinate 35,959,942 downwards.
AATCAACCAAATTACATAATGGTTAATGGAAATTTAAAGTTTCTGTATATTTCAAAATATATGTCATTAACGGTGTTTTATTGGTTTTTTATTATTACAATTATTGAATCTGAAACCATTAACGGAAATAAAATAATTATGTATACATATTTGGAAATATTGAGGAAATTCAGCACTCTACTTTAAATAAAGAAGCTTATCTAAAAATAACAAAAAATTATATACATATAAAAAGATGCAGTATGTAATATTAAAAAGTGACGAACCATTTCCATGCTTAGTTTAAAAGATCACTAAATTAAAGAATTCGGCCCATATCAAGTAAATTTTTGTTAATTTTTGTAAAATGACGTTTGATTATTTCCTTTTATACTACACAGAAAAAAAAAACATCTAAATTGTAGTTAAATTAACTAAATAAATCTGTTATTATCAGCCTACTAATATGTTTTCATTAAATTATCTAAGTTGATTTAGTTAAATTTTCTAAATTTGTAATAACAAATTATAGTAAAATTAAATACAAAATTAGATTAAATGACTACATTTAGTATTGAACTAAACATAAATAAAGAAATTAACTAAATATATATTTAATTTTTCTATTTACTTACCTAATTCATTACATAAATCACCGAAAATTGTAGGACAAAAATAATGAAGCCAAAATATAGTAAAATTAAATAATATAAGAAATTAAAATAAGTATTTACATATTTAAATTAACGATGTTTTACAAAATATTTGTTATTTATTGTGGGTTAGTTAAAATGCTAAATTAAGATTTGTAAATTATACTAAATTATTAGACATATTGCCCAATAAAATAATATCTAATTACAAACAAAATTTCAATTATTTTTTTTTTGTGTATTGGCAACACATTTTACTAAATATTATGTTTACGCTTACTTCTAATTTATATTGTGATTTGTCAATTTTGTATTTTTAATATTTTTAATCTTTTAATATTTTTTGATTAGATTATACAACTGGATACTCGAGTAAAGCCTCGTTATGCAAATTTCACACGTGTATATTAACAATGTTTTTAGACCATTTGTAACATAATTTGAATGATAATTTGATAAATACATACCACGCAAGAAAATTATACCTTTTATGCCCTAGTAACTGTCAATGAAATCACACTTTTAATGACAATCAGCAATTAACGTTTTTATCCACAACTGTCAAATAATATACCCGTAATTCAATTGCTTTTCATCAATTAATGACCTTCGTTATTGTTGCTAATTGAATAATATTAACAATTCGATGGAATAATATAATTCAATCGTTTTGTCAAATTCAAATCTTACCTTTCAAAGAGTACGATGAAAATTACATTAATAAGTATTTTTGTCCACATAAGAAGTCAAAGATCCATTAGTTTTGTCATTTATCATACTCCTATTTTATTCTTAAACTTAAATTGTAGCTGAATAATCGGTTTTAAGATTTTCTGTTAAATGTCAAATCACTTCATAATTTTGTTTCAACGATAACTTGATTTGTCTATGTTTGTAAACACAAATTTTTTGCAATTGCTAGTGAAAAAATTGTAATTATTTTTAGATACAAATATGTCACTGATTATTATTATTTGGCAGTTGTGGATAAAGTATAGTATTCTATTCGCATGTAATGGCTATTAATCATTCGAGTGATTTACATCACTCGCTTCATTCTCATAGGTACATTACATGCTCATTGAATAATATACTATTATTGACTACGAGTATATTTATTTACAGGTCATAATAATACTTGCTCTTTGCATACATGCAGCTTTATCTGCACCTGGAGGAATAGGAAAAGATGAAACCTTAGACTCATCATTGCTTTTGAGTATAGGTGGAGGAGGATCTGGCACCAGCAGGTAATATATTTTTAATTTACATGAAATAGATTTTATAATACTAGTGAGTAAAGCATATATTTATGAGTAAATAAAATGGCTCGTATTACGAGCGCACTTTTATAATAATAGCGCTATTATGAAGCGCGTTTTTATAATTATATTCTTATGAGGTTAAACGTTATTTTTTAAAAAAGGGCTCTATAAAAGTGGCTTCGTATTATGGGCCAATGTTTTACAATCTAGTAGCATAAAACAATTTTTCCAACATTTTCGTATACACTTAATATTCTTAAATTTTTGTTATGGATTTTTAATACTCTGTATATGCAAGAGTCTAACGGTATGTTAGAAAAACTATCTCGGAGTAGGCTATGAAGAGAGAAACGGGCCTGATCATTATTCAGTTCAAAAGTCAAATTGTCAACATTAATCTTTAAATGTAATTCATTGTAACAGGCAGCAAAAGAATATTGCCATTCGCCGTTTACTAATTTATTTCTAAAGTAAGAATAAAGAAGAAAAGCTTTTATTTCTTTAGATAACATTTTTGACAATATCTCGTGCTAAATTAACATTCAGTTAAATGTTTTTAAATTGAGACATCACATTTTTATGTTCATAGCCTACTCCGAGTTAGTTTTCAGTGCATACACTACACACTGTATTTCTATATGTTTAGAGGTAAAAAATCGTGTCACGTTTTTGTCAAAATTGAGATATGCTTTTTATTATGCACCAGGAACTAAAATTATACAGGGTAATTCATAACGAGCGTGACAATATTAAACCATATATTGGGGAAGTTTTCTGAAACTTTTATTTGAAACATTTATTTATAAAATCAAAATAACACATTTTTTTCAATAAAAATTCATAACAGCTTCAAATAGTAAAGTATCACTTCCGGTCAGACCATTTTAATCAAAATATTTCGACTAGACCATTCTAGTCCTGAAAAAGACTATTGTATAGTCGAAACGTCGGCGTGAATAAATTTTATTAATTGACTGCAAGTCCGAAGATTTCTTACTTTCCTGTATCTACCTCCAAAATATTTTATGTTATTCACATTGATATAAAAAGCCTTATATACCAAATTTGTTGGATTATATTTTAATATAGATTTTCATTAAAATCTATTATACAGGTGTCTCTTAAATAGGGGGACATGGCTTAACCACAGATTCCTGAGACTAAATTAACACGATTAAACAAAACTTGCTTCTACCGGAAAGTGTACCATTTAGCCTGTATTCTACTTCAAAGTTCTTCGAAAAAAAATTAATTTTGCTTATAGTAACAGAACGCTTTATTCGATATGAATGAAATTTGGTATGACAGTTCATATGGTTAAAAGTCATCTTTTAAGATGATGCTTGTTAATATTAGTGAACCACTAATATATAAAACTTAGATGCCCCAACATTGATTAGACCGTAACTTTTTAATAGCAGCGCCGATAACGTAAAATTATTTTTTTCAGAAAGATACATTCAATAGTAAACTTTTTCTCTCTGTTTAATTTGTGATGTTACGGTTCAGACAGAAATATTAAAACCTGAGTGACTGCATCGCGAATTTTTTAAAAATATATTTAATTTAGCAGTCTATCCATATGCCATACATCTAATGTTTAATGACGGCACGACGAAATTTGTCAAAATGGATTCAGAGATGGTCAAAATGGATATTTCCGTTGAAATTTGGAAGCGATTACAATTCTTCTTTTACTTCGTACAAGGAAGTAAAAAATAAAAATTTCCTCCATTATTACTATAAATAATACTATTTAAGTCACGATAAATGAATTTAACAAATAGGCCAACTAATATGAATTAGAGTTCGTATATGGTTTAATTTTGACACACCAGTTTCGAATCTCCTTGTAATGTTAATGTTAAAAGGACCACAGGTCCGATATTACTAATATTGGTAAATTTTGAATTACGTTCTGCAGTTATTTTATCAAAATTTGTAAAAGTGGATATATATTTATTTATATAGAAGGTATTGATTTATTTTGTATATGAACTAATATGAAAATTTCTTGAATAAAGGAGCGGAAGAAGCGTACCACAGGGTCCAGTTACAATCAAATCCATAGCCATTTCCACTCCTTGCGGTATTATAGGACCCTGTATACCAAATTTGTAACTACGAATACTTACATATAATACATATACATATTATGTATTTTAATACTTAACAAAAAAACTACCTACTCTAAAATGTTCTATTAAAAATTGTTCATAACAATATATGAAAATAAACACTTTTAAAAAAATTAAGTTTTTTCAAATCTTTCCAACCTTCTTTGTTAATAATTTAATATTGTACTGTTCAATATGTTATATATACGAGGTGTGTTCAAAAAATATCGCGAATTTTGTGTTTTTTCAAAAATTATTTATTTATTCATGAATATCTATTTTGTCCCCTTCAAAGTAATCCCCATGAGATATTATACACTTGTGCCAACGGTTTTTCCAATCTTCAAAGCACTTCAAAAAATCATTTTTTTTTATCTTGTTCAGCTCCTCCTTCGATGCCGTCTTTATCTCGTCAAGCGTAGCGTAACGTCGTCCTTTCATGGGCCTCTTCAGTTTAGGGAACAAGAAAAAGTCACAGGGGGCCAGATCTGGGGAATACGGTGGCTGCGGCATCATTAGTGTGTTGTTTTTGGCTAAAAAGTCGCGCACAAGCAACGAGCAATTGAGCAATTTTGGTACAAATTTCGCGGCGACCCGTCTCATGCCCAAATCATTGATAAAAATCGAATGGCACGAGCCAATCGATATGTTTAGGTCCTCAGCAACTTCTCTAACGGTGATTCGACGATTGGCCAATATCATTTTCTCCACTTCATTAATTTTTTTGTCTGTTGTTGAAGTGCTCGGGCGTCCGGCACGCTTTTCGTCGTTCACATCTTCTCGGCCTTCTGAGAACATTTTGTACCACCGATAAACGTTGCTTTGGTCCAAGGTAGCTTCTCCGTATGCCACAGTCAACATTCGGAATGCATCCGCGCACTTAATTTCGTTTTTCACACAAAATTTGATACAGGTTCTTTGTTCCATTTTTTTGAATAGGTAAAAATCGAAGACGATCCAAAACACGTGCAAGCAAAGCAGCTGTCAACAATTAAGTGAACATTCAAAATGGCCGAGCTTGTCGACATAAGTGAGAGACATGAGTACCAACATAAAGCCACAAAAAGATCGAAATTCGAATATACGTAACCCGCGAAAATTCAAAATTCGCGATAGTTTTTGAACACACCTCGTATATATATATATATATATATATATATATATATATATATATATATATACAGGGTAGTTGATTTTTCATTGTCCAGCTTATATCTTCTGAAATATTAAAGATACAAGAAAAAGTTATATAAAAAAGTTATTTGATACAACCTGTTCTATAATTTAGCATAAACAAATTTTTAGAAAAATGTTTAACTTTAATTTTTTTAAATAAAACACCCTGTATATTTTGACAGAATAAGATTCTTAATAAATTTCTCTTTACAATGATGTGTAACAAGTAAGGATTTACCTTTAAATTATGTCCTAGAAAGCAAATAGAAATATGATAAAAGTAGGCTATGATATTCTATTGTTTGTACCTGTAACGTCTGTCACACATGAACATTGGCTACGTAGGGGCTTTCCTTTGAATAAAATTATGTCTAATAAAGCAAGTAATAGAATTACTAGCATTGATGATTTACAAAATTATTAATACTTTTATTTAAATATCAAGTAGCAATCTGTGACATATGTTACTGTTATAAACAATAGAATATCACAGCGTACTTTTGTCGTATTTCTATTTGCTTTATTAAACATAATTTAAAAATAAAACCTTACTTGCTACACATCATTGTAAAGAGAAATTTATTTAGAATTTTATTCCGTAAAAATATACAGGGTGTTCTATTTAAAAAAGTTAAATATTTTTTTGGAAAATTGGTAGGCCTTGGAAAAAAATTGTTTATGCTAAATTATAGAACAGATTGTATCAAATAACTTTTTTATATAACTTTTTCTTGTATCTTTAATATTTCAGAAGATATAAGCTGGACAATGAAAAATCAACCACACTGTATATATATATATATATATATATATATATATATATATATATATATATATATATATATTCTTTATATGTAAGCTACAGGTTTTCTATATTAACTAATATAAAAAATTCTCGAATAAAGGAGCGGAGGAGGAGCACCACCTGTTCCAGTTACAGCCAAATCCATAGATCCTATAGTTATTTGCAGTATTGGAGGAATCTGCAAAAAATAAAATCTCGAAAGTATACCATTTCCATATTTGCAACTACTTAACAAAAAACTACCAACTTTAAAATGTTCTATTATAAATTGTTCTTAACAATATATTAAAATAAATACTTTTTAAAAAATAAAGATTTTTTCATATCCTTCCAACTTTCTTTGTTAATAATTTAATATTGTATTGTTCAATATGTTATTCAATAGTTATTTAAGCTATATTTTGTTTCACGAAAGATTATTATTCAAGGTCAGTTATAAACTGTCTGATTTGAAAATTATTTCTCATTAAATAATACCTACGTTTTTGCAAAACACAAGTATTTAGACTTTATATTACACTACGAAAGCTTTCAGTAATGTCAGTAAAACTGTTGATTTTCGATACTGGCATTATGCATTTATCTGTCAATTACAAACATTTAAATATCACAACTGGTTTCCATGGAGTTGTTCGGGCAGCGAGATTTATTACAACAGATTATTCTATATTTGATATTCTTTTTTTTTTAAATGTACCACATTTAGAGTTCAAAGTACCTACTTCATTATTTGTAATAACATAAATTTTCAGAAAATAATTTACAGGGAATTTATTTTAACGTGCAGCATATGGTCATTCACTTCCATGGTTACTCACTATTGTCAAAAAATGACAGCAACGTAATATTTGTCCATTTTAAAATGCAACATACAAAATTTGTAGTTTTGTATTCTCAAAACTAATTTTAAATAAATTAGCCTATATACGATTAACAAAAAATCAAAACATGATTGTTGCACATCTTAACAAACTTTAGCTTACAAAAATTCATAACTTTCATGTAATAAATGTTAAAAAAATACCCCCATTCACACTGAGGCAATATTCTAGTCGGTCGTAATAAGAATTGACACCATTTGTGATGTGTTCTTTAAGTGTTCCTGTGCTGTAATACTATTTATAATGTTGCATTTTAAAATGGCCAAATATTACATTGCTGTCATTTTTTGACAATAGTGAGTAACCATGGAAGTGATGAACCATAATGTTGCATTTTTAAATGTTGTCCAATCCGTAAACATGTCTTAAGTCTTATAGTATTTGAGAAACCGTCCTTCATACACACACACACACACACACACACACACATACACACATACACACACACACACACACACACACCCGCGGAGATTATCAAATAAATGCTATAATTGGATTCTAGGGATCTTAAAACTTGCTTATTCACTAAAATCTGGATATGCAATTTTTAGCATGAATCCAATACCTCTCTTAGCGAGAAGTAAAAATAAGATTTGAAATTTATTTTGACAAATTAAAATTTTTCGTTGCCATTTTTAAAGAAACTTTTCATCGTTTTTTTATTTATACATCACTTACCAATCAGTATTTTGTAAACAAAGCCTACTGCTTTGGAAAACATGTGCAAAAAATATATAAAATTTTATACCGTGAGTATTTTTTAACGTGAAACATTGGGTTTGTTAAATCTATGGTTACGACTCGACATTTAATTGACAGCAATTTATTTGCCTGTCCCATTTAAAATGAAACATAGGGAACGAATTTGACAGAAGTATTATATTTAAATATTGTAAGAAATTCAGCCGAGTCAGAAACCCACTCGAGAGCACTAAATATATTTCGGGCACAAGGTGCACAATATTTTTTCTACAACTAAATTAAATTTTTAGTAAACAAGTATAATTATTTAAACAAAATTAAGCTTTAGACATGTTGTCAATATAACAGATAACCGTTAAATTTTCCTATAAGTTACGAATTGACATTTGATTGGCAGCAATGTATTTGTCTGCCTCATTTAAAATGAAACATAGGGAATGAATTTGACAGAAATATTATATTTAAATATTGTAAAAAGTTTGGCTGGATTAAGGTGCACACAATATTTTCGACAATTAAATTTAATTTAGAAAGCAGGTGTAATTATTTTAACAAAATTAATCTCTATTGACGTCTTGTCAAATGTCAAATTCGTTCCCTATGTTTAATTTTAAATGGAACAGGCAAATACTTCGCTGTCAATCAAATATCAAGTTGTAACCATGGATATGACATATCCAATGTTTCACGCGTTAAAATATCAGGGGTACGTTCTAAAACGCGGAGTGATGAGGTAAGAGTGCACTCTAGCCGTTCTAAAATACAGAGTGAAGTTAGATGGGTAACATTACACCGTGTTTGTGAACGATGTAGTGTACACTCGGTGTGTTCTTTTCTTTCCCCACTCAGTCAGCGCGGTAACTTATACCCGTCATGCGCAGTAGCAATGTTTATTGAAATCTACATGTGTTATGTTGAAATTAATTTCATTTGTGGTTTATTTTCTTTTCTTCTACTCATGAAATATTGAAAAGTGTAGATGGGGCATTAATAAATCAAGACAATTGCATATTAATTCAAGAAACAAAGAATAAGTAATAGGTTATATTTATATAAACAATGTTTCTTTTAAATACAAATTATTTTCTTTTACAGCTGATTATATGTCCCTGATGATGCTAGTAAATAGAGAAATTCTGAATTCCTATGGGTTTTATGTTTGGGAGAAAATAAAAAAAAGAAAGAATATTATAATAATAATAATAATAATACAGTAGTAGTTTCTTTTTTAATAGCATTGTCTATTATTGGCAACAGTTTTTCAAATGTATTCCGATTAATTCTGAAATGAGATTGAAATTGTTTGCTTTTCACCCCATTTACAATTTCAATGCGATTAATTTTTATTCGTTTCTCTTTCTCTATATCAACATCTTCAGTTTTTGAATCAGAATTATCCATTATTACAAAAGCTGGCAATAATTCAAATTGCGACAACAGATCTTTCTATAAACAAATAGCTAAAGATATTGTCGTAGACTTTTTATTTTCCAAAACCATTTTAAATTTGACAGGGGTACACTCTCTTGACTCTCTATATCGTTCTAAATGAACACGGGAAAAGATACCACGTGATATTACATTCACTCTACCTTTACTCTACCTTTCCACCGCGTTTTAGAACGTACCCCTGTTGTGGCCAGACAAGGCTTCTCGCTGTTTTTATATTAGGCTATATAAGTATTGTACATATTTGACATTTCTGTTACACAAAAACGCATATCTTCTTTATAAATTTTTATATTTTTTAATTCATTTTATTCACTCTCATTCTTCTAATATTCGAGATTCTTCCAATTCTTTGATGAGATTGGCGGTATTTCTGAAGGGTGTATGTAATAATGTAATATGTGTGTCTATAATTATATATATATATTTAATGAATAATAAAATAAGAAATACATATTAAATGTACTTCCCAGAAAATATCTCTGGCTTTTTGATACTCACATTTATCTGTCAATTACAAACATTTTAATTTTTCCACCTGTTTTCCATGGGCTATGAGTGTCATTTACAACTTATTATTGTTTTATTTATATGTCTCTATCTTTAACTCCATAAAAGATATAATAATTTTTTTAAATGTATCAAATAGAGATTTTTATATCCTTTAATATAAGAATAACAGAAATTTTCAAAAAATAATATTTAGAAGATTTTTTCAAAGAAACTATTACTTCCGGTTATTCAATTGATACCAAAATCTAATCAGCTCTTCCGAGGAATGTCAGATTGCGAAAACTGTAGTTAAATATTTTTAAGTCTTATAGTATTTGAGAAACCATGGTTCCAACATCCACACATTCGCACATCCACACATCCGCACATACACATACACACACACGGACTTCATCGTAAAAATCGAATTATAGGGACCTTAAAACGTGCTATTCCACTAAAATCTGGATATGTGAGTTTTAGCATGATTCCATTACCTACCTCTCTTAGCGAGAGGTAAAAACATTATTAAACTTCTTATGACCAGTTGAATAGTTAAATTTTTAACCTTGTTAAATTGACAATATCATACCAAAACGAAATGTCAAATGAGTTGTTCAATATTGCTGTTAACATTTTGACACTCACTTTTTTGGCCATTATACATTCAGACCTGCTTTTACACGGTACATTCGTTCCTTAAGAATCCGTGTAAAAATATACATAATTGTAAGATATTTTTATTTTATTTTATAAATACGAAGATTGGTACAAAATTGGCTATTTTCTAAACCGTATTATTTCCAAATCGTGCAAAAATATAAATGCGTGAAATAATGAAACATTAATACTGATGCGAACAATTGAACAATTATGGGAACTAACGAACATTCGCTGTTAAGTCTGGATGCTTGCCGTACATCGGACTACTGTACATTTTACTGTAACATGTTACGTTATAATGTTCTGTTACTAGTCTGGACCCGGCTTAAAAAGATAAGATAACTCTATTTTTAATTACTCCGTTTCCAGTGTGTTCTGAAGTTCTTGGCGAATGATTAGGTTTCGATAAAGCAGCATGTATGCAAAGAGCTAGTATAGGTAAATATAATCTGGAAATAACAACATTTATTAAAAATTTAAAAAATTTAAATAAATTTACATATTTTATACTAACACTTATACTATAATAATGCATAACATGCAAATAAGCATTTCTACTCACTTTCATTGTAAACAAATATAAGTAAATTCTAAAAAACGTAGTTTTTAATCAACCATAGAATTCAGATATAGTATATTATTATTACTATTATTATTATTAGTATTATTATTATTATTATTATTATTATTATTATTATTATTATTATTAAATACAATTCCCAACAGGCAAATAGCCCAATTCTAGGGAAAGGAAAAAAACACATAGAAAATAGTTAGTAGCAACAGGTAAGCTTTTTTATATCATTAACCGAGGTGATATATATCAATTGTATTCTCAATGGTAATATAAGATTTGACCATATTATAAATAGGTGACTTCGGTAGACTGTCAGACTTAGCGGTTTTCAAGTAAAAGATACTTTTATACCTAGACGATATCCTGCAAAGTTGGTAGTGAATTTTATTTACAATATATATATATATATATATATATATATATATATATATATATATATATATATATATATCCAATCGATACTATTATTAATGATTTTATGTAGAAAACTACAGCCGTGATATGCCGCCTTATGTTATAAGGATCGTAACGTCAATCATTATGGTACTATTCATGAATATTACCGTACTCACTCACAGACATTATAAAGGTTTATAAACAGGGGTGTAGTCGAGGGTATACGCGGGTATACGCCGTATACCCTCTGGATTTTTTAGGTGCCCGAGCGTGTACCCTCTGCTTTTAAATATTTGAGACAAAAATTATAAAAATTAAATTATCTAATGAAAATTTTATCCCACAATTAATATCATTTTTTTAGAAATTATATTGAAATTATCTTTATGTTTATAAAATGTACTTTATTTGATTGGCGTCGCCATCTGTAATTGAAATTTTAATTTTGATTTTTGTTATATAGAAGCCGTATACCGTTTTCAGTTTTCGCAAAATGTACGATTCGTAGTAGGCAGGTTTGCGACTTTTATACGTAAGGCAGTATTTAATTATTTTATTTTTTTCTTTGTGTTTATAGTTTTTGTATTTTGAATTTTAGTTGAAAATTTAAAAGATGACATTAACTTCGTATTAAGTCACAATGTATAATAGTCGCGCGCTTGTTGTGTTGTGTTTCGATTTTAGACAGTTTATCCAGATAAATATATTCTCGTTTGTAATTTTTATACATGAAAGGGAAAAAACATGCAACTTCACATCCCTTGAAAAAATGTAATTTTCAATTATAAGGCATTTGACCTTGAATGAAAAAAAATTTCGCCTGCGGCGCCATTTTTTTAGTCTCTTTTTTCTTCTTAATTATTGCCCCCCCTCTGCGTATACCCTATGTTTACAAATATATTTTCAGCGTATACCCTCTGCTAATTATACGACTACAGCACTGTTTATAAAACTTATTTATTATTAAACTATCTTCAACAAACTAACTATTATACTCAGAAAGAGTATTTTTGAGCATTTATATAAAACGAAAGTTGAGAGGGGAAATAATATGTAAATATTCAACAATTTATTTACATATTACCTGAGAAATGTGAAGATTAATTTATGTAAATTGTCATTTATTTTTGTATATTAAAATTCACATAATAAAAATAATAAATTTCTATAAAATGTCTTTATTTTTGAGTTACATGTTTCTTCAGCAAATGGAAGACTATAGTAATACTGTAGTATCTACATGGTTTTATAAAGATTAAAAGTTGTGAATATATATATACATGTAATGAATAGACAATTTAATAAAAGTTGGTGAAGGAAATAAGTATATTTAGATATTATGACCGGTTTGTTATTAAATACAAAAACGTAACTTATAATACGATGTGACTTTCAAACTGCAATTAGTTTTTTTTGTATGTGAAAAAAATACATTTCATATTCACAGAATTGTCTATAAATAAGGGGAAGCTGTATTAATATTTATTAGTAAGCAATAAACAACAAAACACATATCATCAATCTCAGAATCAGCTGATAATGAAGGTAAATACCAAAATATAGCAAGTTTTCATAACTTGTATTTGTATCTCTGTAGTTATTGAAATAGTCACCATTTCTGGTGCTTAAAAATTATTATTCCTTATCCAACAAATCAACCAAATTATGGCATGATTTAGAAAAGTTTAAATTTTCTATATATTTCAAAATATATTTTATTAACTGTTTTATTGGGTTTTGTTATTACAATTATTTAATCTGAAACCATTAATAGAAATAAAATAATTTGTATACATATTTGGAAGTAATGAGCCAAATTTAGAATTCTTCTTTAACTAAAGAAGCTTATCTAAAAATAACAAAATAAAGAGAGACATATACAAAGATGCAGTATGTAAAATGAAAAAGATACAAACTATTTCCATGGTTACTAGAGAAGATTACTAAACTAGAAAGCTGAATTTGCTCCATATCAAGTAATTTCTTGTTAATTTTTGTAAAATAACGTTTGATTATTTTTTGTACTATTGGCAACAATGAACATACCTGTTACTAAATATTATGTTTACGCTTTAATATATATTGCGATTTGGCGATTTTGTAGTGGTATTTTTAATATTTTTTATTGTTATTACCATATTTTCTATTTAAATCAGTTTCTTTAAGAATTTTGTGATTGTTTTCTACACATTTTTTGAGTTGTTGCTCATTAGAAAATTTAATAATAATTGACATAAATTTTTAATCCTTTAATTCTTCTGTGAGTAGATTACACAACTTGATTCGCAACTAAAGCCGTTATGCAAACTTCACACGTGTATGTTAATAATGCTTTTATCGCACTTATAACATAAATAATAAGTATTATATTTTAAATGATATTTTTAACATAATGTTTGTTTATATATTTATTTACAGGTCATAATAATACTTGCTCTTTGCATACATGCAGCTTTATCTGCACCTGGAGGAATAGGAAAAGATGATAATGAAACAATAGATTCGTCATTACGCTCAAGTATAAGTGGAGGTGGATTTGGCATTGGCGGGTAATATATTTTTAATTTACATGAAATAGTTTTTATTGTACAAGTGAGTAAAGCCGTATTTTTTATGAATGAATAAAAAAATTATTACGAACGCACTATTATAATAATAGCGCTATTATGAAGCACATTTTTATATTATATTTTTATGAGGTTAAACATCACTTTTAAAAAAGCGCTCTATAAAAGTGGCATCGTAATACAAGCCAATTTTTTTGTTACATTCTATAGTAGCGTAAAACAATTTTTCCAACATTTTGGTATACTTATAATTTATATTCCTGAATTCATGAGTCTGACAATGAGTTTAAAAATCTATCTCTGAGTAGACAATGAACAGAGAAACGTGTCTGACCATTATTCAATTCAAAAGTCAAATTGTCAAAATTGATCTTGAAATGTAATTCATTGTAACAGGCAGCAAAAGAACATTGCCATTCTCCGTTTTCTAATTTATTTCCATTTCTATAATAAGATTTTATATTTATTTTTGACAATATCTCGTTCGAATTAACATTTAGTTAAATACTTTTAAATTGAGACGAAATAACTCATAGCTTTATTAACAATACAAATCAAGTTTTAAAAGAATTAACGTCATTTGTTTGTCAGAGTTTAGAAATAAGACACCATAAAGAAATATGGCAAATTTTAAGAATATTTAGTCTCGATAAATAATAGAAATTTACTAATAAATTTGAGCTAGAAATATAATTAATATTTACTTTATAATGTGAAAATTCCTTTACTTTAAATAAAAAATAAAAATGTATTTCATTATTATTAAAAATATTACAATTTAGGTCACTATAAATAAATTTAACAAATAGGAAAACTAATATGGATTAGGGTTCATATATGGTTTAATTTTCGCACAATTATTGAAGATCGGACCCATGTTGATTAAAGAGAAGGCGTACCACAGGATCCAGCTACAACCAAATTCATAAATCCTGCAATTCTTTATGGTACTATCAGAGCAGGAGGCGGCAAAAAATGAAATCTTGTGAGTATACCTTATCCTTCCATATGTATTTCAATACTTAACAAAAAAACTATCTATAAAATGTTCTATTATAAATGTTTCTTAACAATATATTAAAATAAATACTTATAGAAAATAAAGATTTTTTCATATCCTTCTAACCTACTTTGTTAATAATTTAATATTGTTTTGTTCAACATCTTATTCAATAGTTATTTATACATATATATATATACAGTGTGTCCCATTTAGAAGTGCCACCATTGGGATCTCGAGAACTATAAGAGATACAATATTGGTTAAATGGAACTTTTTGTGCGCCTTTGGAAGGCCATCTCAGATGTGCTTTTGTTTTTCCAAATATTTTCATAGGGTACTAGATAATGACGAAAAACTGAATATTGTTGATTTTTTCTTTCTCAAATAACTTCTAAACTATTAGTAATTCAGAAAAACGTTTCAAATATAAAAGATAGATATTTTTATTAACTAACCAGTGGCGTACGAAATAAATTTTTATATCCGTAAATTTTCGAGATATAACACAAACTTATATTTTTTTAAATGGAACCCATATCTGATTTTAGTCTCAAAAAAATCAATAATTTTTTCTCTTTTCAATGATGTAAGGGTTATTATGTTTTATATTTGTTTTGCTCCTAAAATTTAATTTTTCTCCTTATTTTCCTGAATTTTCTTATTATTTTCCAAAAAAAAAACATTATTATTTTTATTAATTATATTGTATTTGATCAAAATAATTTGTTTTATGCCTTTATTACTTATATTTTCATTCTAGACTCATAATTACAAATTACACTATGATGAGCCAAGGGCGACCTGATACAAAATATTATAAAAATTAATTTGATACGAATTTTGAGCAAAATTTTCTAACGAAATAAATTATTTAAATACAAGGAGTATCTTCAAATAGAAATCTACCAATATTTTCAAAATAATTGTAAATTTAATACAAAATAAGGAAAAAATAATAATTTCGAAGGCAAAACAAATATAAAACATAATAACCCTTACATCGTTGAAAAGAGACAAAAATATTTATTTTTTTGAGACTAAAATCATATATGGGTTCCATTTAAAAAAATATAAGTTTGTGTTATATCTCAAAACTTTACGGATATAAAAATTTATTCCGTACGCTACTGGTTAGTTAATAAAAATATTATTATCTAGTGCCCTATGAGAATTTTTGGAAAAATAAAAGCACATCTGAGATGGCCTCCCAAAGGCGCATAAAAAGTTCCATTTAACCGACATCGTATATCTTATAGTTCTTGAGATCCCAATGGTGGCACCTCTAAATGGGACACACTGTATATATATACAGGTGTCCCATTTAAGGTACGAATGCATTGGTATCTCGAGAACCGTATGAGCTACGAGGTTGGTTAAATTAGACAAAAGTTGCCCCATTAGGAGGCTATTTTAATGGTGTTTTGTTATTTGCGAAAAAATGCATAGGTAACTAGATACAGGTGAAAATGTAAATTTCGCGATTTTTTTTTCGCTTATAACTTTGTTATATGAAATAATACGAGATTCTGGTTTGCACTTTCTTAAGGCACTTTTGTATGGTGAATTTGCAGAAGTACTCAAATTTTTTTTTATATCTAACCATTTACGAGTTACTGATAGCAACTTTTATTTTTCATATGGAGGTCATATTAAGCTATGGCATTTTTAAATAGAGATTTTTTTTAGCTTTACAATGATATAAAACAACAATAATTTATTTTTATAATTAACAGAAAAATTAATAAAAATTGTTATTTTTACTAAAATTAAATTGAAAAAAGTAAATCGAAGGCTGCTATGGAAACAACAAACAACAAAAAAGTGCAACAATTGAATTTCTGAATTTTACTTGACAATAGTAGATTATTACGAGTAATAAAAATGAATTTTTCTCGTTAGGAAAAATATGATATGTTGAGTTGTTACATTCGTTGTCAAAGTTCGTTTTTTACTCAAAAACAAATTGAATACGGGTGGCCGCAAAATAGAAATGAGTGGAAGAAGAAAATTAAGAATAGCGACGCATAACGAATGTGAAATGCTAAAGAATGAGAAGAGGAGACTCTGGGCAATATAGTTTTAAATGTTATTATTTTGCAAATACAGAAATACATCAAATTATTATAAAACTGAATCAGACCAATAGGTACATATCTTAAATTACATATTGGTGTTAATTGTTAATATTTCTGCTTTATATTTGGAAATACCATCCATAATATTTGTATTGATTTGTAGTTATTTTAAATGAGAATATGGAATTTATTTCTAATTATGAAAAAATAGTTACTACATAAACTTCCAAAATTCACTTTTATTTTATAATTTGCAACGATCATTTGGCATACGAGTCAATAAGGTATTATTATCTAGTAGCTGTAGTTTGCACCATCATTCAATAGAGAAAATATAATATTTTAAACCACTTTGAACCAGCTTCAAACCAGTATGTCGCGAAAAACAGCTATGAATAAATCTTCCTAAAGTCATAAATTAAAATTCGTTGTCTCGTGATTCTCGTGTCAAGGTTTAAGGAGTGTATAGGACCTTTTTCAGAAAAAAATATTTGAACTTTAATATGTGAATGTTAAAGTTCATACATTTTTGGCATGTTTTCCTGTAATTATGCGTAATGCAAGTGAAAATATTAGCAATAATTTACATGGGAGGTCTCAAAACTTTTACTTTTTACTTTTAGTATTTTATACAAAAAAATACAAATGCCTAAAATTAAAGTAAAATATACTATGTACTTGCAAATTAAATGTGTATCTTACTTCTCAATATTAGTAACAGTTTTTATTTTTAATGACATGGCATGACGTTTTGCATAAGGCAAATTACTGTTAATTATTAAACTATATTCAATAAACTGAAAACAATAATAATCAGAAAGGGTATCTTTAAGGATTTATATAAAACGAAATTTGAGAGGGGACATAACTTGTAAATAGTCTGCAATTTGTTTACATAGAGATGAATTTATAGAAATTGCCATATATTTTTAACTATTATCACATAATAAAAAGAACAAACTTCCAAAAAAATGTGCTTATTTTTAAACTATTTGTTTTCACCAAATTGAAGACTATAATAATACTTTTGTACCTTCATGGTTTTATAAGAATGAAAAGTTGATAACATGAATAAACAAATATATGTATAATGAATATTCAATTTAATAAAAGCTGATGAAGGAAATAAGTTTATTTAGATTTTAACCGGTTTATTTATGAAATACAAAGGCGTAAATTATAATACGATGTGATTTTCAAATTGCAATTAATTTTTTTTTTTGTATGTGTAAAAAATACATTTCATATTCACAAAAATTTTGTATAAATATGGGGAAATTGTATTAATATTTATTAGTAAACAATAATCAACAGAACACATAACATCTTCAATCTCAGAATCAGCTAATAATGAAGGTAAATACCGAAATATAGTTAGTTATTAAAACTTATATCTGTATCTCAATACAGATATTGAAATAGTCACCATTTGTGGTGCTTAAAAATATTATCCACCCAATCAACCAATTTACATCATGGTTTAGGAAAATTTACAGTATTTCAAAATATAATTTATTAACGGTGTTTTATTGGTTTTTATTATTACAATTATTCAATCTGAAACCATTAATAGAAATGAAATAATTTAAAATGTATAAATAATAATAACAATATTTTTTTTATTGACATAGCTCATGTATATTCAGTATATAAGTATACATTTTTAAAGTTTTTATAAAATCTGATTATGTTAATGTTATAGCGAAACTAATTAACGAATAAAAAATATTTATGAAACTAAAAACCTTGTATTTAAATACTTAAAAATAAAAAAAGTAATATGTACCTATACATATTTGGAAATATTGAGCCACATACAGCACTTTTATTTAACTAAAGAAGATTATCTAAAAATAACAAAATGAAGAGAGACATCTACAAAGATGTGAAAAACATGCAAACAATTTCCAGGTTATTATAGAGAAGATCACTGAACGAAAGAAGAGTGCTGAAATCGGCCCATATGATGTAAATTTTTGTTAATTTTTGAAAAATGAATTTTGATTAATTCTTTAATACAATGTTTACGCTTAATTCTAATAATTTTTATTGTGATTTGAAGATTTTTTAAAATATTTTTTATTTTTATTACTATATTTTCTATTTGAATCAGTTCCTTTAAAAATTTTGTTGTTGTTTTCTACACTTTTTCTGAGTGTTTGTTGTTGTTGCAAATTAAAAACAATTGACAAATCAATTTTTAATCCTTTAATACTTTTGTGATTAGATTACACCACTCGATACTTGACTAAAGCCTCGTTATGAAAACTTCACACGTGTATGTTAATAATGCTTTTATCCCACTTATATCATAAATAACTATTACAATTTGAACGATATTTTTGACAATTACATACCACGCAACAGAATTATACCTTTATGCCCTAGTAACTGTCAATAAAATCACAATTTTAATGCCAATTGCCAATAAGCAAATAATGTTTTATTAACTACGATTATATTTATTTACAGGTCATAATAATACTTGCTCTTTGCATACATGCAGCTTTATCTGCACCTGGAGGAATAGGAAAAGATGAAAATGAAACAATAGATTCGTCATTACTCTCAAGTATAAGTGGAGGTGGATCTGGCATTGGCGGGTAATATATTTTTAATTTACATGAAATAGTTTTTATTGTACAAGTGAGTAAAGCCGTATTTTTTATGAATGAATAAAAAAATTATTACGAACGCACTATTATAATAATAGCGCTATTATGAAGCACATTTTTATATTATATTTTTATGAGGTTAAACATCACTTTTAAAAAAGCGCTCTATAAAAGTGGCATCGTAATACAAGCCAATTTTTTTGTTACATTCTATAGTAGCGTAAAACAATTTTTCCAACATTTTGGTATACTTATAATTTATATTCCTGAATTCATGAGTCTGACAGTGAGTTTAAAAATCTATCTCTGAGTAGACAATGAACAGAGAAACGTGTCTGACCATTATTCAATTCAAAAGTCAAATTGTCAAAATTGATCTAGAAATGTAATTCATTGTAACAGGCAACAAAACAACATTGCCATTCTCCGTTTTCTAATTTATTTCCATTTCTATAATAACTCATAGCTTTATTAACAATACAAATCAAGTTTTAAAAGAATTGACGTCATTTGTTTGTCAGAGTTTAGAAATAAGATACCATAAAAAATATGGCAATTTTTAAGAATGTTTAGTCTTGATAAATAATAGAAATTTACTAAAAAAATTGAGCTAGAAATATAATTAAAATTTACTTTATAATGTGAAAAATCCTTTACTTTAAATAAAAAATAAAAATGTATTACATTATTATTAGAAATATTACAAATTAGGTCACGATAAATAAATTTAACAAATAGGAAAACTAATATGGATTAGGGTTCATATATGGTTTAATTTTGGCACAATTATTGAAGATCGGACCCATGTTGTTTAAACTTTTTTTACTCATTTTGGTCAGTACTATATGCCCTCATAATTTGGGACACTTATTTTTTAACACCCTGTATATTATATATATATATATATATATATATATATATATATATATATATGCTAATATGAAAAATTCTCAAATAAAGAAGCAGAGAAGGCGTACCACAGGATCCAGCTACAACCAAATCCATAAATCCTGCAATTCTTTATGGTGCTTTAGGAGGCGGCGAAAAATGAAATCTTGAGAGTATACCTTATCCATATTTGCAACTACTTCCATATGTATTTTAAAACTTAACAAAAAACTATCTACTCTAAAATGTTCTATTATATACGGTTCTTAACAATATATTAAAATAAATACTTTATAGAAAATAAAGATTTTTTCATATCCTTCTAACGTTTGTTAATAATTTAATATTGTTTTGTTCAACATCTTATATATATATATATATATATATATATATATATATATATATATATATATACATATATATATTTTGCTTCACGAAAGATGATTACTCAAGGTCATTTATAAGTCGTCTGATTAGAAACCTAAGTTTCTTATTAAATAATAATAATTTATGATGGTTATATATCTTCTTTATTACACCAGACTGATTGTTTTTAAATGGAGATTTCACAGTAGACAAAAAAGATTCATAATATTATTTTTCATAAAGGAGTAAGTGTAAGACTAAATTTTGATTTGAACATTAGAAATTGTTTTCCCATCCTTCGCAGCTCTTACAGTTTTCGAATTAACAATTGTAGCCCATTTAAAATGAACACTTGTGGGTATCAGAAATGTATTTTATTATATTATATTTACATACCTATAAGAATAAATAGGTCTGTCTAAGTTTGCATAATACGCCAATAAAGATACTTTCTTTAAATAATTAATAAAATAATTAATATTATTATCATAATTTTTTACTCTGTCTCCAGTTTCTATAAATATAATCTGGAAATAACTACTTTTATTTTTTTTTATTTTTTTTTTATTTCAATCATTTAATTTACAACTGGCCATTGGTGGCCAACCAGCAATTGTGATACATTTTATAAAACATGAGTGAAGGTAGCTCCCAACGGTACTCCTTCGTTAAATTGTAATTGTATTCTTCTTAGATTGCCAATTCATGTGGTTTGGTCCTCTTCAGTCTTCTTGTTTCATTCTCATTGTTTAATATGTCGCGTGCAAGATTGTTTGGGTGGTTATTTAGTCGCTTTTCGTGTTTTTTCGCAAATATTCAAATCCTTATGTAATGATTCATTGGAAACATACCAGGGGGCATTAGCTATAATTCGTAAACACTTATTTTGTGCTCGTTGAATAATATTTATATTTGTAGGTTTAGCACATCCTCATAGCTGAATCCCATAGGTCCAGATTGGTATTATGACGGTTTTGTAGATTAATATTTTGTTATCCAAGCTAAGTTTGGATTTTCGACCTATTAACCAGTAGAGTTTTCTCATTTTTAAATTTATTTGCTGTCTTTTAGCAATGATGTGTCTTTTCCAAGAAAGTTTTGGTTGCAAATGCATTCCTAACTATATGATGTGATCTTTTCTAGGTACGTTTTTATTGTTGATATACACTTCGGGACACTGAACATGTTTTGTGGTGAGTGTTATGTGCGTGGATTTATTATCATTTATTTTGATTTTCCATTTGTTGGCCCAATTTTGTATATCATTTAGTGAAGCTTGAAGAAATTCAGAAGCTATTGTAGGATTGGCGTTAGAGGAAAGTAGGGCCGTATCATCTGCATAAGTTGTGACTGTCACATTATTTGAACAAGGTAAGTATGCCGTAAAGATCTGATATAGCGTTGGTCCCAAGACACTACCTTGGGGCACTCCGGCTAAAATTGGGTAGTTTTCAGACAGAGCGTTTTCATATATTACTCGAAATTGTCGATCAGAGAGGTAAGACTTAATTAGTAAGTAATAATTATGTGGTAGGCGCTCTTTAGTTTTGTAAAGAAGACCACTATGCCATACCCGGTCGAAGGCTTGACTGATGTCGAGAAATGCCGCAGAGCACACTTTTCCTTCTTCCAGGTCTTCTTCAATCTCTTTCACTATTCTATGTACTTGTTCAGTAGTGGAATGTTGTTCCCTAAACCCAAATTGGTGGACAGGGATTAAATTGTTTTCTTCGATTATTGGTTGCATTCTTTTAAGAATCAGTTTTTCTAATATTTTGGACAGAATTGGTAATAAAGATATAGGTCTATATGAGGAGGGTTCGTGAATTGGTTTGCCTGGTTTTGATATAAGAGTTATTTGAGAGATTTTCCAGTGCTTAGGAAAGTATTGTAATCGTAGTACTGCATTGTATATTTGAGTAATTGCCACGATGCCTTTCTTTGGGAGGTTTTTAAGAATCATAGCAGTTATGAGGTCATGCCCAGGAGCTTTTTTATTGTTCAAATATTTTATTTCATTGCATACCTCTGTTGGGGTACAGTGTTTAATTGGTGATGAAAGTTGCAACGGGATGTCTAGAGATTTTATAATTTCTTCGTCACTAGCTTGATTCGGGGTATGTGGTTGGAAGACACTGGATAGATACTGTGCGAATGTTTCCGCTTTGTCCTTGTCAGATCTTGCCCAAGCATTGTTATTTTTTCTTATAGGTGGTATATGTTGTGGTCTTTTTAATTTTCTTGTGGCTTTCCACAGTGAATAGTCGGAATCAGCTTTTGACGTTAAGCTGTTAATGTGTTCTTGGAATGATTCATTTTTCACATCTGAAATAACGCGTTTTAGTCTTTTGCAGAGATTGTTTAGTGTAGTTTTATCTTGCGGATGCCTGGTTAATTGCCATATTCTTCTGGCTTTTCTTTTTTCATTGACAAGATCCCGGATGTGTTTAGGGTAGTTTTGAATATTTTTGTTTCTTTTGTTTCCTGAAGTCGATTTCTTAGCTGCTTGCTGTATCGCGCTTGTTATTGCTTCGACAGCTTTGTTTAGGTCAATTTTTAAGTTTATTTCGTCGTTTAGGTATTGTTTAAACATTTCCCAGTTTGTAGTTTTATTGCTTAAATAGGGTTTTTCTTGTTTTTGTATAATTGTTGTACTAACTGTGATTAACACTGGAGAGTGGTCGGATGATAAGTCAAAACATTCTTCTATCTTCAAGTAATTGGAAGAAACTCCTTTTGTTATATAAAAGTCTAACAGGTCCGGAACTTTATTTGTGTCGGTTGGCCAGTAAGTTGGTTTACCAGTACTGATAGGAGTGTAATTGTTCGCGTCACTTGCAGCTTTAAGTTCTCTTCCTTTTGGATTAATTAGCCTGGATCCCCAGAAAGTGTGTTTCGCATTAAAATCACCTCCTACAATAAATCTATTTCCCAACAAGTGAAAATAATCTTCAAATTGGTTTTGTTTGACTGCATGCTTTGGTGGGCAGTATACGGCTGCAATAACAATAGAGCCATACTTGTCTTTGATGTGGATGTTGGTACCTTGAAGATAGTCTTTTTCGTATTTTTCCATTTCATGATGGTTGATTTTTTCGTTAATGATAATAGCAGTGCCTCCATGTGCATTTCCATCGGGATGGTTGGTGTGGTAAATTTTGTAATTACGAATGTTAAAATAGCTTCTGTGAGTGAAATGTGTTTCTGATATTAATAAAATATCAATTTTTTGGTATTTTAAGAATACTTCGACTTCTTGTCGATGTTGTGTGAGCCCATTGGCGTTCCACAATGCTATTCGTATTGTGTTATGCATTATTGCTTATATGTTTAATTAACATGGATAACATATTGATAATATTGCTGTTCTGGTTCATTAGTTGTGTGAACATATTTTCGAATTTGTTCAGAAATTGTTGCAGCGAAACATGTTCATTTGCTTGCATTTTTGTTGCGTGTGCGTAAGTATTTGTGTTATGGTTAAGGGAATTATTGTTAGTATTAGGTTCTATTATATGGTGATATTCATTGTGTTGAGTTTCAGAAGATTGCCGATCCTTGGAGACTGGGTTGTGATGAGATTTATTTTGCTGTTTGCTTCGTCGTTGTTGTATTTCACGGTAAATTGGACAACCATTATAATTTGCAGGATGTGGTCCATCACATAATGTGCATACGGGTGCAGTATCTTTTCTTTTAGATCACTCTTTCGTTGAATGGTAGTCAGGGCATTTTACACAACGATACGGTTTGGAGCAGTAAGTCTTCGTATGCCCATATTCTTGACACCTTTGACATTGTGGGATGTCTCTTTTTTTTCTTGGCGGTTCAATTACTTTTTTTGTTCCTAGAAGATTTGTTAGTTTGTATAAATCTTTGTTATTGTCATTGGGCTCCTGGTCTATAAAAAACATAGGCAGTGGTTGTTTTGTATGCCAGCTTTTTATATTAATTACATTTCTAATGTTATATCCTTTTTCTTGCAAAGCTTCTTTTATTTCGTCGATGGGCATTGAAGGATGCAGATTTTTTAATACGACTCTGTAAGCACGATCTTCTTTTAGTTGGTATGTGTGAAATGCCAATTTGTTTTGGTTTAGTAAATGTATTAATTTTCTATATGCGTTAGAGTTTATAGTATTAACTTTAACTTCATCATTAGATAGGGTTTTGCACAAGAATTCCTTAGAATTTAGCACAGTTTGGATGCAGTTAAGCATATTTGAGTAGTTTACTACATTCTGTATGAAGACGGGAGGTGGTTTGAATTCTTTAGTTCCACCTTCATTTGTGTTATTTTGTGGTGGGTCGTCGTTATCTAATACGGAATATGTGTTTGCGGTATTAGTATGTCCATTGTGGCTACTAACAAGTGATTTCTTAGCTTTTGGCGAGGAGTTGTTACTTACTTCGGTTCTGGAGCGCTTTACCGTTCTTTTGTTTTTTATAATTTGCCAGGAGCAGGGATGATCTTCTGTACTATTACTATTTGCCAATGGTAACTCGACATTCATTGCTTGTACTCCGGAAAGTTGTGGAGATGATTGTGACACAAGATTTATTGGAGATTGTAACGTTGAGTAACGAGAACTCATAATAGGAGATGTCATTGCCGTAAATGGTAGTCTGGAATAAGTTGTAATTGAAGTTGTTGTTATTGTATGCACCACCTGAGTAGTGGAGATGCTCGTGCCTCCACTCGTTTCTGGCATTTTAATCTTATATATTACTTCTTAATTGAAGTAAATTAATTGGTGTTAATATGATTGTTGTTGTATAACACTATACTACAGGGGAGTATTTACGTAGTGTACTCGAAGAGAAGCAGACACGTCCGCTCTGTTCGGCTGCTAGTCAACGACTGTTGACTTTTATTGAAAATGAAAACATTGGTATAGTAACTATACATGTTGATATTAAAATTCACACTAGAATATTTATATATTATGTAATTAAAAAATTCTACTTACTCTCTTCATCGTAAAAAACTAAGATGAATGAACTTCTGAGAAACCTGTTTATTAATAAACTGTCTTCACTAATCTGAAGACTATAATAATCTAAACTAGTAACTGCAAAGTTTTACTTATATGAAACAAAAATTAAGATGGGACATAATAAGTGAATATTCAACAATTTTTTGCATATATGACCTATGTCAAAAAGAATTAATGCAAATTATGAATATCTGTTGTGGCCAGCATAAAACCTTTCGCCATTTTCATATTAGGTTATACAAGTATTGTATTTAACATTTCTGGTACACATAAAAAATTCTAATTACATCTATTTTTATAGGTATAGGGATCGTGCTGAAAATCACATATCGAGATTTCAGTAAATGACCACGTTTCAAGGTCCCTAGGATCCAATTTTTACATTATCACGATGATGTCTTTATGTATGTATGTGTGTGTGTGTGTGTGTGTGTGTGTGTGTGTGTGTGTGTGTGTGTGTATGTGTATGGGTTTTGTCTTCTCTAATTCAAATTGTACTATCATTCAGAAAATTCTGTATTTCTACCCTATTCTAATATGGAAAGAAACCATTAGATTTTGGTGTAAATCGGATAACCGAAAATGGCACTTTATCTGAAGCTCATAATAGTTATTCTTCAAAAAATACCATTATATGTCATTTTTCGCATTTTATGTCATTATAAAAATTAAAGATTATTGAATTTCTATAGGAATCCATTAATACTTTTTCTATATATTTTACAGATAAAATTAAAAAACATTTTTTTTTATAAATCCCGAAGCCTAAGATAATTACAATTGTGCTTCACAAAATGTAAACATTTACATATATTGTTTGTTATTTTTTTACCTCCCGGCACCTTTAGGTAAGGAAGGTATTGTCTTTGGTCAAAAATTCGCCCTAGCCTGAAATATGCATGTGATTGTACGAGTATAGGATACATATACCACGTTTTTATAATTGAAGCGCTTAATATATGATATTGACATCTGTCATTTGTTATTCAATAGAACAAATTACAACATTTTATTTTACTGTGTATCATTAAACATATGCATTCCACAATTCTTTAACAATGTGTAAATCTGTCATTTCAGTTCTAATCACTAAACACGCATATGTGATGAAAAGCCATCTAAAAAGACAATATTCGAATTCAATATCTTCAATAAACTGAAGACCATAATAATCAAAAATGGTATCTGCAAGGTTTTATATGAAACAAAAGATGAGAGGGGACATCATAGGTAAATATTCAACAATTTTTTTACATATGAAAAATGTTATAGAAATTGTATAAAGCAGTGCTTCACAAAATTGTTAAAAATCTACAAAAATAATAATAATAAAAAAATATTTCATCACGGCATATTACCCATTGTGTGCCAATCTATCGGTAATGATAATGACATATTCGTCCTGTGCAGACTTTTACCAGGCGTCACCGAACGGGCACTCATTGCTGGCATTGAGAGTGCATCACAGGAATCAGTATTGTGGTTTTGTGACATTTAAAATTTTAAATAAATTTGGTGTCGGCCAGTATCAAATCCGGGTCACCGGATAAGAATATATTGGAAGAAGAATGAACAGTTTAGTTGTAGAAGGTAGAAGAAACAAAGGAAGACCAAAGAGAAGATGGAAGGATACGGAGGAATTAAGAAAAAACAAATTGAATGCGGGTGACCGCAAAATAGAAATGAGTGGAAGAAGAAAATTAAGAATAGCGACGCATAACGAATGTGAAATGCTAAAGAAGGAGAAGAGGAGACTCTGGGCAATATACTTTTAAATGTTATTATTTTTCAAATATAGAGTTACATCAAATTATTATACAACTGAATCAGACCAATAGGTACATATCTTAAATTACATATGGGTGTTAATTGTTAATATTTCTGCTGCATATTTGGAAATACCATCCGTAATATTTGTATTGATTTGTAGTTATTTTAAATGAGAATATGGAATTTATTTCTAATTATGAAAAAATAGTTACTACATAAACTTCCAAAATCCACTTTTATTTTATAATTTGCAACGATCATTTCGCAGACGAGTCAGTAAGGTATTATTATCTAGTAGCTATAGTTTGCACCATCATTCAATAGAGAAAATATAATATTTTAAACCACTTTGAACTAGCTTCAAACCAGTATGTCGCGAAAAACAGCTATGAATGAATCTTCCTAAAGTCATAAATTAAAATCCGTCGTCTCGTGATTCTCGTGTCAAGGTTTAAGGAGTGTGTAGGACCTTTTTCAGAAAAAATATTTGAACTTTAAAATGTGAATGTTAAAGTTCATACATTTTTGGCATGTTTTCCTGTAATTATGCGTATAATTTTAGTATTTTATACAAAAAAATACAAATGCCTAAAATTAAAGTAAAATAAATTATGTACTTGCAAATTGAATGTGTATCTTACTTCTCAATATTAGTAACTGTTTTTATTTTTAATAACATGGCATGACGTTTTGCCTAAGGCAAATTACTGTTAATTATTAAACTATCTTCAATAAACTGGAAAGAATAATAATCAGAAAGGGTATCTTTAAGGATTTATATAAAACGAAATTTGAGAGGGGACATAATTTGTAAATAATCTGCAATTTGTTTACATAGTACTTAGAAATGAAGGTGAATTTATAGAAATTGCCATATATTTTTAACTATTATCACATAATAAAAAGAACAAACTTCCAAAAAAATGTGCTTATTTTTAAACTTTATGTTTTCACCAAATTGAAGACTATAATAATGCTTTTGTATCTTCATGGTTTTATAAGAATGAAAAGTTGATAACATGAATAAACAAATATATAATGAATATTCAATTTAATAAAAGATGAAGAATGAAATAAGTTTATTTACATTTTAACCGGTTTATTTATTAAATACAATACGATGTGATTTTCAAATTGCAATTAATTTTTTTGTGTGAGTAAAAAATACATTTCATATTCACAAAAATTTTGTATAAATATGGGGAAATTGTATTAATAGTTATTAGTAAACAATAATCAACAGAACACATAACATCTTCAATCTCAGAATCAGCTAATAATGAAGGTAAATACCGAAATATAGTCAGTTATTAAAACTTATATCTGTATCTCAAAACAGTTATTGAAATAGTCACTATTTGTGGTGCTTAAAAATATTATCCACCCAATCAACCAATTTGCATCATGGTTTAGGGAAATTTACAGTATTTCAAAATATAATTTATTAACGGTGTTTTATTGGTTTTTATTATTACAATTATTGAATCTGAAACCATTAATAGAAATGAAATAATTTTAAAATGTATAAATAATAATAACAATATATTTTTTATTGACATATCTCATGTATATTCATTATATAAGTATACATTTTTAAAGTATTTATAAAATCTGATTATGTTAATGTTATAGCGAAACTAATTAACGAATAGAAAATATTTATGAAACTAAAAACCTTGTATTTTAATACTTAAAAATAAAAAAAGTAATATGTACCTATACATATTTGGAAATATTGAGCCACATACAGCACTTTTATATAACTAAAGAAGATTATCTAAAAATAACAAAATGAAGAGAGACATCTACAAAGATGTGAAAAACATGCAAACAATTTCCAAGTTATTATAGAGAAGATCACTGAACTAAAGACGAGTGCTGAAATCGGCCCATATGAAGTAATTTTTTGTTAATTTTTGAAAAATGAAGTTTGATTAATTCTTTTACTGTTGGCAGCACATGTTACTTAATATAATGTTTACGCTTAATTCTAATAATTTATATTGTGATTTGAACATTTTTTAAAATATTTTTTATTTTTATTACTATATTTTCTATTTGAATCAGTTCCTTTAAAAATTTTGTTGTTGTTGCAAATTTAATAACAATTGACAAATCAATTTTTAATCCTTTAATACTTTTGTGATTAGATTACACAACTCGATACTTGACTAAAGCCGCGTTGCGCAAACTTCACACGTGTATGTTAATAATGCATTTATCCCACTTATATCATAAATAACTATTACAATTTGAACGATATTTTTGACAATTACATACCACGCAATAGAATTATACATTTTATGCCCTAGTAACTGTCAATGAAATCACAATTTTAATGCCAATTGCCAATAAGCAAATAATGTTTTATTAACTACGATTATATTTATTTACAGGTCATAATAATACTTGCTCTTTGCATACATGCAGCTTTATCTGCACCTGGAGGAATAGGAAACGATAAAGCAATAGATTCATCATTACTTTTGGCTTTAGGTGGAGCTGGATCTAACATCGGCGGGTAATATATTTTTAATTCACATGAAATAGTTTTTATAGTACAAATGAGTAAAGGAATATTTTTTATGAGTGAATAAAATGGCTTGTATTACGAACGCACTATTATAATAATAGCGCTATTATGAAGCGCTTGTTTATATTATATTCGTATGAGGTTGAACGTCACTTTTAAAAAAGCGCAATATAAAAGTGCCTTCGTAATACGAACCAATGTTTTTACAATCTAGTAGCATAAAACAATTTTTCCAACATTTTGGTATACACTTTATATTTTTAAATTGGAAGTGGATCTGGTGCCGGCATGTAATACATTTTTAATTTGCATGAAATAGTTTTTATCGTACGAGTGAAGGTATATTTTTATGAGTGAATAAAATGGCTCGTTTTACGAATGCACCATTATAATAATAGCGTTATTATGCAGCGCGTTTTAATATTCTTATGAGGTTAAACGTCACTTTTAAAAGAGCGCAATATAAAAGAGGCTTTGTAATACGGGTCATTTTTCTACTTATATGCCTAAATTTTTGTTATGGTTTTTTAACACTCTGTATAAACATGAGTGTGACAGTGTATTAAAAAAACTATCTCGGAGTAGGCTGACAATAGAGAAACATGTCTGATCATTATTCATTTCGAAAGTCAAATTGTCAAAATTGATCTTGAAATGTAATTCATTTGTAACTAGCACCAAAAAAACAATAGTACCATTCGCCGTTTTCTAATTTATTTTTATTTCTAAAATATGATTCACGAAAAAAATCTTTTTTAGATAACATTTTTGACATAGTTACTAGAGACGATCACTAGACTAGTGAAGAGTGTATAATATGGCCCAATGTATTTCTGCACATTTAGCAATAAAAACTCGTATGTTACGGTTTTTGATATATATATATATATATATATATATATATATATATATATATATATATATATATCATAATTCTTTATATGTAAGGTACAGGTTTATTTTCTATATAAACTAATATGAAAAATTTTCGAATAAAGGAGCGGAGGAGGCGCACCGCTCGTTCCAGTTACAACCAAATCCATAGATCCTGCAATTGCTTGCGTTGTTTTAGGAAGCTGCCGCAAATAAAATCTCGAAAGTACACCATTTCCATATTTGCAACTACTTACACATGTGTTTTAATACTTAACAAAAAACTACCTACTCTAAAATGTTCTATTATAAAATGTTTATAAAAATATATTAAAATAAATACTTTTTAAAAAATAAAGTTTTTTTCATATTCTTCCAACCTTCTTTGTTAATAATTTAATATTGTATTGTTTAATATGTCATTCAATAGTTATTTAAGCTATATTTTATTTCACGAAAGATTATTCAAGGTCATTTATAAGTTGTCTGATGTGAAAATTCTTTCTTATTAAATAATGCACGACTCATAGTTTTATATTCGTTGCCTACGTTTCTGCAAAACACAAGTACATAAACTTTGTATTAAGTAGGAAAGCTTTCAGTAATGTCAGTAAAACTGTTTTTTTTTTATACTGGCATGCATTATTCTGTCAATTACAAACATTTAAATATCACAACTGGTTTCCATGGAGTTGTTCGGGCAGCGAGATTTATTACAACAGATTATTCTATATTTTATATTCTTTATCTCTAAATCTATGGAAGATATAATAAAGTTTTTAAATGTAGCACATTTATAGTTCAATGTACCTACTTCATTATTTGTAATAACATAAATTTTCAAAAAATAATATATAAAAAGATTACGACTTTCGGTGGTCCAATTGTTACCAATGCCGCATCAGTTCTTCTTATGTCCGATTGAGGAATCCGTAAACATATCGTAAGTCTTACAGTATTTGAGAAACCGTCCTTCATACACACACATACACACACACACACACACACACACACCAACACCCACTGACATTATTGAGTAAATGCTATAATTGGATTCTAGGGAACTTAAAACGTGCTTTTTCACTAAAATCTGGATATGTGATTTTTAGCATGAATGCAATACCTCTCTTAGCGAGAGGTAAAACTAAGATTTGAAAATTATTTTGACAAATTAAATTTTTTGGTTGTCAAAGTAAGTTCATTGTTTTTTTTTACACATCACTTACAATCAGTATCTTGTAAACAAAACCTAGTACTCTGGAAACATTGGGTTAGACATATCTGTGGTTACGACTCGATATTTAATTGACAGCAATTTATGTCCCATTTAAAATGCATATTATAATTACTATTACACTTCGACTTGTCCAAGTACTAATTTTAGGTTATCCGCATTCAAGGATAGTGTGAACTTAATGTGTGGCAGCTTAAATAGTTAATTAGTGATAAAATAAGAAATATTAAATGTATTTCCCAGAAAAAGGCTTCTGCAATGTCTCTGGATTTTTGACAGTAACAATTGTGTCAATTACAAACACTTTAATTTTTCAAATTGTTTCCATGGAATTTTTGATTCATTATATAATGGATTATTTTATATATTTATAATTCTTTATCTCCAAATTTATTAAAGATATAATAAAAAAGTACAATGAATTGAATAGAGAATTTCATATTTCTTAATTTTTGTAATAACAAGAATTTAAAAAAAAAAAAAAATTAAAAGATCCTTTTAAAACTACTACTTTCGGTTGTCCAATTGTTACCAAAACCTTTTCAGCTCTGCCCATTAATTAAGTAATAAGTAGTTAAATTGGTCTTTAATCTTATAGAAATTGAGAAACCGTCGCACCAACATATACACATACACATACACCGACATAATTGTAAAAATGTTAAAATCGAATTCTAGTGACCTTCAATCATGCTTATTCACTAAAATCTGGATATGCGATTTTTATCATGAATCCAATACCTCTCTTAGCGAGAGATAAAATGCAGTGCTTCACAAAATAAACACATTTACATATATTAGTTGTTAATTTTTTTTTATTTTTGAAAACAATAATACAAAATTATTTTACAATGAATATTTTCAAGAATAAAATTTTCGTTTCAAAATGACATATTTGAAAGTTATTTGAGGCATCCACCTCCAAGAGCACAGGACAATAGAATAGAATCAACGCGCTTTGTTGTAGCCAGAGGATGAGATGTTGTATAAGTAGACGCAATCCGAGGAGTTGTAGGTGTAGTATATGTATACGGCGGTGTAGTGTATGTATACGTCGGTGGAGTAAACGTTGGTCGAGTAGTTGGTGTAACTGGAATCCGATCTGTAACGTCTTTTCCAAATATAAATTTAGATCTGTAACCATTTTTATCCGCTGTGTAAGACACTCTATTGTTTCCATTATTAGCATGACTGTATTCTCCTTTTACAGACAGATATTCTTCGCCAGTTGCCGCATCTTTGTCTAGTACACCAGACTGCTCTTTGTTTTCAAATGGAGATTTCACACTAGACAAAAAAGATACCTTAAATTAATATATACATAATATTATTCTTAATATTGGAATAGATATGTGACTAAATTTAGATTTGTACAAGAGGTCGTTTTTATACCTATTTCCGGACTAGGCAGTTTACAATTGTAATATAATTTTTCATTATATTGTTTTTTAATCACATACGCCTTGGTAATGTATGTGACAATTTACAAAACAATGGCACCAATATTAGTTCTAATATCTGTCAGTTTGTATTATCACGAAAGGTGTCCTGTTTCTCCACGATAATGCACCAGCCCACAAGTCAAGACTTTTCAAAAGTTGCCGTTGCTGAATGTGGCTTCGTAGAAATCGATTATCCAGATTCAGATCTAGTCTCCTGTGACTATTATTTATTTCCAAATCTCAAAAAACCCCTAACGGGAAAAAATCAGGAACGCTGTCGAACTTATACAGAGGTTGTTGAAAGGCATTTTGCGGATAAAACAAAGGAATATTTTTATAGGGGATTAAAGATGTTATTGAAACGATGTAATACTTGTATCTAAAATAAATTTTTGTTGCTATTCTAATCTTTCCTTTTCGTGCCTAGTCCGGAAATATAAACGACACCTCGTACATTAGAAATTGTTTTCCCATTTAGCCGTCTTCGTAGCGTTTTCGAAATAATAATGGTGGCCCATTTATATTGTACTGTATATTAGTTTGGGGGACTCAAAAGGTACAGACTTGTGGGTATCAGTAATTTATTTTATTATATTATTTTTGCATACCTATAAGAATAACTTGGTCTGCCTAAGTTTGCATCATACGATAATGACGATCCTCCTTTTAAATTAATAAAATAATTAATCTTATTATCATTATCATTTACTTTCTCTGCAGTTTGTTTTAAAGTTCTTGGTGAAAAAGTAGGTTTCGATAAAGCAACATGTATGCATAGAGCTATAAATATAATCTGGAAATAACAACTTTAATTAAAAATAAATTATTAGTAGCAAATCCACATATCTGATATTAAAATTCATACTTGAATAATACTTATTATATAATTAAACATTTCCACTTACCCTCATTGTACATAAATAAAAAAAATGAACTCGTGAGAGACTTGTTTGTTAATAAACTTATCTTCAATAAACTGAAGACTATAATAATCAAAAATGGTATCTGCAAGGTTTTATATGAAAAAAATGAGAGGGGACATAATAGGTAAGTATTCAACTATTTTTTTACACATAAAAATGTCAAGACGATTTGTTTACAAGTTATAGAAATTGTATAAAGCAGTGCGTCACAAAATTGTTGAAATCCTACAAAAAAAATCTGTTGTGGCCAATACAGTACTTCTCGCCATATCCACTTTATGTTACATAAGTATTGTATTGCACTTCGCTATCGAACCGTCGTTTTATAACAAAACCATTATAGAACTTTACCCAAATATTGTTTTTATTTTATTTAACATGTCTTCTGCACACATACAATTCTAATTATATCTATGTTTCATTGTTTCATTTTACCTACAATTTTAAATATTTAATTAATAAAACAATAAGAAAGATTAAATGCACTTTCCAGAAAAAACTTTCAGAATATCACTAAATCTGTTGATTTTTGACACTGACATCCGTCATTTACAAACTATGTTATAAACATTTGAATTTGTCAACTTCTACTTAGTGCCGTAGCCTCTGCGATTAGACTATTCTATATAATACAGTGCCTTTATCTATCTCTAAAGCTATACAAGTTATAATAAAAAATTTTAATGTATCAGATGTAGAATTTTATGTTATTCTCAATAATAGTAATAAAAATTTTCAAAAAATAATATTTAGAAGATTTTTTTAAAGAAACTATTACTTCTGGTTGTCCAATTCTTACCAAATTCTAATTTGCTCTTCCCAGGAATGTCAGATTGAGGGAACTGCAGTTAAATATTTAGTATCTGAGAAACCATAGTTCCAACATCCACACACTCATCCACACACACACATACACACACACACACACACACACACACACACACACACACACACACACACACACACACACACACACACACACACACACACACACACACACACACACACACGGACATCATCGTAAAAATGTTTTAATTGGATTATAGGGATCTTAAAACGTGCTTATCCACTAAAATTTGGATATGCGAATTTTAGCATGAATCCAATACCTCTCTTAGTGAGAGCTAATAATAATAGTAATAATAATAATAACAATAATAATAATAATAATAAAATATATCATCACGGAATATTGCCCATTGCTTTGTGTGCCAGTCTATCGGTAATGATATTGATATATTCATCCTGTGCAGATTTTTACCGGAAGAAACTTAAAAATAGCGACCCATAACGAATGTGAAATGCTAAAGAAGAAGAAGAGGAGACTCTGGGCAATATACTTTTAAATGTTATTATTTTTCAAATACAGAAATACATCAAATTATTATAAAACTGAATCAGACCAATAGGTACATATCTTAAATTACATATGGGTGTTAATTGTTAATATTTCTGCTGTATATTTGGAAATATCATCCGTAATATATGTATTGATTTGTAGTTATTTTAAATAAGAATATGGAATTTATTTCTAATTATACAAAAATAGTTTTATAATTTGTAACTATCATTTGGCTCCAATATGGCAGACGAGCCAGTAAGGTATTATTATCTAGTAGCTGTAGTTTGCACCATCATTCAATGGAGAAAATATAATATTTTAAACCACTTTGAACCACCTTCAAACCAGTATGTCGCGAAAAAACAGCTATGAATGAATCTTCCAAAAGTCATAAATTAAAATCCGTCGTCTCTTAATTCTTGTGTCAAGGTTTAAGGAGTGTACAGGACCTTTTTAAGAAAAAATATTTGAACTTTAATATGTGAATGTTAAAGTTCATACATTTTTGGCAAGTTTTCCTGTAATTATGC
This sequence comes from Ophonus ardosiacus, assembly GCA_943142095.1. Taxonomy (NCBI): domain Eukaryota; kingdom Metazoa; phylum Arthropoda; class Insecta; order Coleoptera; family Carabidae; genus Ophonus; species Ophonus ardosiacus. Next base: position 35,923,629 of record OW964832.1, on the reverse strand, counting down.
GTAATGCAAGTGAAAATATTAGCAATAATTTACATGGGAGGTCTCAAAACTTTTATAAACATAGTATTTTATACAAAAAAATACAAATGCCTAAAATTAAAGTAAAATAAACTATGTACTTGCAAATTGAATGTGTATCATACTTCTCAATTTTAGTAACAATTTTGCATAAGGCAAATTACTGTTAATTATTAAACTATCTTCAATAAACTGGAAACAATAATAATCAGAAAGGGTATCTTAAGGATTTATATAAAACATAATTTGTAAATTTATACAAATGGCCATATATTTTTAACTATTATCACATAATAAAAAGAATAAACTTCCAAAAAAATGTGCTTATTTTTAAACTATATGTTTTCACCAAATTATAAAATATAATATAAAAATGAAAAGTTGATAACATGAATAAACAAATATATAATGAATATTCAATTTAATAAAAGATGAAGAAGGAAATAAGTTTATTTACATTTTAACCGGTTTATTTATTAAATACAATACGATGTGATTTTCAAATTGCAATTAATTTTTTTGTGTGAGTAAAAAATACATTTCATATTCACAAAAATTTTGTATAAATATGGGGAAATTGTATTAATAGTTATTAGTAAACAATAATCAACAGAACACATAACATCTTCAATCTCAAAATCAGCTAATAATGAAGGTAAATACCGAAATATAGTCAGTTATTAAAACTTATATCTCTATCTCAATACAGTTATTGAAATAGTCACATTTGTGGTGCTTAAAAATATTATCAGAAGTAATATCACAAGACCTCCTGATTTTATCGATAAATTTTTATTTTGCACGAATTTTTTTTGCTTAGCAACAAACACGAAAGCAAACTGCATGGTAAAATCCCGACTCCGAAGGAGAAGGGGTTTTACCTAATGTCAGTTTGCTTGAGTGATTTTGCTTAAAAGCAAAAAAAATGAGTGCTTAAAAATAAAAGTTTATCTGAGAAAATCTGAGAGGTCGTGTGGTATTTGGTGAGATAAATTCCAAAGACAACGCAAAATGAAACTTGACACATTAATTGTCACACTGACAGTTATAAACCATAACAACTGTTTATTTACTTGGTAGCGGAAAATTATCGGCGTAACGGGGTTTTATCGGGGTAACAAGGTTTTATCAGTATAATACTGTTCCCATTGGTTGAATTTTCAAGTGTTTTGCATCATGATTGGTTAAAAACTAGTCGTTGGAATTTATCCACCCAATCAACCAATTTACATCATAGTTTAGGGAAATTTAAAGTATTTCAAAATATATTTTATTGAAGGTGTTTTATTGATTTTTATTATTCCAATTGTTGAATCTGAACCATTAATAGAAATAAAATAATTTTAAAATGTATAAATAATAATAATATATTTTTTATTGACATATATCATTTATATTTGTTACTTTTATATAAATATACAATGTTAGTTTTTATAACATCTGATGATGTTAATGTTATAGCGAAACTAATTAACGAATAAAAAATATTTGTGAAACTAAAAACCTTGTATTTTAATACATAAAAATAAAAAAAATATGTATACATATTTGGAAATATTGAGCCACATTCAGCATGCTTTTTTAACTAAAGAAGATTATCTAAAAATAACAAAATGAAGAGAGACATCTGCAAAGATGCAGTATGTAATATGAAAAAGATGCAAACCATATCCAAATTATTAGAGAAGATCACTGAACACTGCACTAAAGAAGAGTGCTGAAATCAACCCATATGAAGTAATTTTCTGTTAATTTTTGAAAAATGATGTTTGATTAATTTTTTTACTGTTGGCAACACATGTTACCAAATATTATGTTTAAGCTTAATTCTAATTATTTATATTGTGATTTGAAGATTTTTTAAATATCTTTTATTTTTATTCCTATATTTTCTATTTGAATGAGTTATTTTAAAAATTTTGAGGTTGTTTTCTACAATTTTTTTGAGTTGTTGTATTGTTGCAAATTTAATAACAGTTGACAAATCAATTTTTAATTTTTTAATACTTTTGTGATTAGATTTCACAACTCGATACTCGACTAAAGCCTCGTTATGCAAAATTCACACATGCATGTTAATAATGCTTTTATCCCACTTATATCATAAATAAGTATTACAATTTGAACGATATTTTTGTCAATTACATACCACGCAACAGAATTATACCTTTATGCCCTAGTAACTGTCAATAAAATCACAATTTTAATGCCAATTGCCAATAAGCAAATAATGTTTTATTAACTACGATTATATTTATTTACAGGTCATAATAATACTTGCTCTTTGCATACATGCAGCTTTATCTGCACCTGGAGCAATAGGAAACGATAAAACAATTGATTCACCATTACTTTCGACTTCAGGTGGAGCTGGATCTGACATCGGCGGGTAATACATTTTTAATTTGCATGAAATAGTTTTTATAGTACAAGTGAGTAAAGGCATATTTTTTATGAGTGAATAAAATGGCTCATATTACGAACGCACTTTTAAAATAATAGCGCTGTTATGAAGCGGATTTTTATATTATATTCTTTTGAAAAAGCGCTCTATAAAAGTGACTTTGTAATACGGGCCAATGTTTTTACAATAAAGTTGCATAAAACAATTTTTCCACTTATATGTTTTTTTAACACTCTGTATAAGCATGAGTCTGACAGTGTATTAAAAAAACTATCTCGAAGTAGGCTGTGAACAGAGAAACATGTCTGATCATTACTCATTTCAAAAGCAAAATTGTCAAAATTGATCTTGATGTGTAGTTCATTTATAACTAGCACAAAAAAAATTAGTACCATTCGCCGTTTTCTAATTTATTTCTGTTTCTAAAATATGAATCAAGAAGAAAACATTTTTGACAATACCTATCTCCTAACAAATTAATATTTAATTAAATACTTTTAAATTGAGACACGTTCCTTTGTTCATAGCCTACTCCGAGTTAGTTTTTCTTAGACACATTGGCTGGTAGCACAAGCGTGGTGCTAACACCGGTGTTAACTAGAACCATGTCAACGACTTGACACATACTTCAGGTTTGTTAAGAAAACAAGTGTTGCCAATATATTGATCAAGTTGAAAATTTACTGACAGCCATATTCAATAAAACTGCCGACACTATTTAAAATTATTTAATATGTTTCGTTTTTTAACTTGTTTCCAGGAAAAACAATTTTAAATAATAAGGTCAAATTTATTGAATATGGCTGTCAGTATATATTCGACTTAATTCAGTATATTGACAACTCTTATTTTGTTAACAACCCTGAAGTATGTGCCAAGTCATTGACACGGTTCTAGTTGACACCGGTGTTAGAACCACGCTTGTGCTACCAGCCATTGGGGCTAAATTTAGCACTTTTCTTTAACTAAAGAAGATTGTCTAAAAATAACATAATAAAGAGAGACATTTGCGATAATGCATTAATAAGAAAAAGATGCAAGCTGATTCCATTAATTTAATTTTTATAATTGTTTTACTATAAAAGAGCAACAGTAAAAAAATTGATTAAAATTTAACTTTTGAATTTCAAATAAAAAATATTAATATTTTATATAAAAACTAAATTCTGAATCATCATGCCAAATATCAATTTTTAATTATTAATAGATGCTCAGATCTAACACATTTCTTTTTTAATTGTTATAAACAAAATATAAATAAATAGAAAACAAATTAACGTTCAAATTATTCACAAAACTGGTTACAACATAATAATTTTTTTTTCCATTCGTATATTTGAATATTAGACATCAATGAAGTTGAGCATTTCTTCAAAAGCGCTAAGAATGGGGGTCATTTTTTATAAATAATGTCATTATTTTTATATTAATCAATTTAAAAATATGAAACTTACTTCGTAAAAATGTATAGTCCATAATTTTGTGTTTCATAATTTTTAAATTTTTTTAAAGCAAGTTATTGAGTTTTAAACTCAACTGATAATAATTCTGAAATGGATAGTAGTGAAGAGTGCATAATTCGGCCCAATGTATTTTTGTACATTTAGCGGTAAAAATAATATATTACGTTTTTGTCAAAATTAAAATAATGCTTTTTATTATGCACCAGGGACTTAAATTATACAGGGTAATTCAAATCGGGCGTGCCAAAATTAAACCATATATTAAGGAAGTCATATTTTCATTTTTAGTGTAAATCATATTTCCCCAATATATAGTTTAATTTTGGCATACCATTTTCGAATCTCCCTGTAATCCTATATAATGTCAAAGGATCGTATGTGCAGTATTACTTATATTGTTAAATATTGAACTAAATTATATAACATGGAAAAACAGTTTGTTAAAGGCCAAAAGTTTCTATATCAAATTATTAAAAAAATAATGGTTGCCTATTATAAAGAAAAAAAGAAAAATTATGAATTTTTTAATACCAAACACATTACATTTCTGTTTCATATAAAGCAAGAAAATAAATTTAAAACTTTGTAAAATTAAGAAAAAATATCGTTAGTTATGAAACTTAGTAACAAAACATTGTCATTTTTTACTAACATGATAGGGGACAATTAGAGATTAAAGTTATAAATTTATGAACTAATACAAAATGACACAAAATAAAGAAAGCACTAGGATATTTATTTAATAAACAATTATTATTTATTGTAATAGGTATTTACAAATTAAAGATGTACATGTAATAACAAATAAGTTATAAGAAACGAGGAAAACTGCAAATTTGTAATTTTTCTTCATGAGAAAAATTATCCATGATTTCTTTTTAATAAAACGAAAATAATAATATAACAATAATATTAATAATTTAACATATAATGTGCAAAAAACGTTTATGAGCGTCGTAAATCAACAATTGTTTTGTTTTCTCCTATTAGTTTCACGGATAATGATATTTTTTCTTAATTGTGCAAATTTTTAAATTTATTTTCTGGCTTTATATGAAACAGGATAATATTATGTTTGGTACTAAAAAATTCTTTATAACCTGTACTAATTCTATTTTCAATAAATTAACATAGAAACTTTTGGAGTTTAAAAAACTGTTTTATATGTTATAGCCCTATGACCCGTTTTAAAATTTACACCCTGTATATAATTCTTTGTATGTAAGGTATAGGTTTATTTTCTATATTAACTAATATGATAAATTCTCGAATGAAGAAGCACAGGAGGCGTACCACAGGTTCCAGTTACAACCAAATCCACAAATTTTGGAATTTATTGCGCTATTGGAGCAGGCTGCAGCAAATAAAATCTCGAAAGTATACCATATCCAAATTTGTAACTACGTACATATGTATTGTAATACTTAACAAAAAAAACTTCCTACTCTAAAATGTTCTATTATAAATTGTTCTTAACAATATATTAAAATAAATACTTTTTAAAAAATAAAGTTTTTTTAAATCCTTCCAATCTTCTTTGTAAATAATTTAATATTGTATTGTTCAGTATGTTATTTAATAGTTATTTAAGCTATATTTTGTTTCATTATTATTCAAAGTCATTTATAAGCCGTCTGATTTGAAAACCTTTTCTTATTAAACAATGCCTTACTCATAGTTTTATATTCGTCACTTACGTTTTTTCAAAACAAAAGTACATAGACTTTATATTACAGTACGAAAGCTTTCAGTAATTAAAACTATTGATTTTCGATACTGAATATCTGAATCTGTCAATTACAAACATTTACAACAGATTATTCTATATTTTATATTCTTTATCTTTAAATCTATGAAAGATATAATAAAGTTTTGAAATGTACCAAATTGTGAGTTTAATGTACCTACTTCATTATTTGTAATAACATAAATTTTCAAAAATTAATATATAGAAAGATTACTACTTCTGGTTGTCCAATTGTTACCATTACCGAATCAGCTCTTATTATGTTCGATTGAGGAATCCGTAAACATGTCTTAAGTCTTAAGCCGGCGACTGACTGGAGCCAAAATGCTGTAATGTAATGTAATGTAACACGAGCATTACAAGTCAGTGCAGGTCGGTTTGCTCGTTCTGAGCGTACTTTTCATGTCGATTCAATATCATTTAGTCGTCATAGTTCCATCGCGTATGTATTGTTTTTGTTTATTTACGAGCAGATATTCAAAATCGGTGGACGACATTCGAACAAAATTTTTGTACTGTCCACTAATTTCTTGATTTTTTAAAATATTCAATAATGTCACTCCACCATGAACATTTCTTTGTCGAAATAAATTTGTCTGCCACCACCTTTTTGATTTTTTCTTGATCATTAAATAGTTGTAGCCCATTGTAATAAATACAGCACTCGCAACTCCTAGGTCCGATATTTTGAACGAATGAGAGTGGAGCACAGTTGAACTGAGCATTCAAAACGAGCATTCATGTGTGTTTTTTGAAACGTTTGTAATGTAATATTCGTATCGAGCATTACATTACAACATTTTGGCTCCAGTCAGTCGCCGGCTTTATAGTATTTGAGAAACCGTCCTTCATACACACACACATACACCCCACACCCACGGACATTATCGAATAAATGCTATAATTTGATTCTAGGGACCTTAAAACGTGCTTATTCACTAAAATCTGGATATGAGATTTTTAGCATGAATCCAATACCTCTCTTATGTTTCAAAGTAATAATATTGACATTTTAAAAAGAAAATAGTAAATAGAACAATAGTGGTATGCAAAGAAACTAGTATGTAGGTATGTATTTATTTATGTATAACATTTACATGGCGGCAGGTATTGCGTTGTCCATATCAGATTTTTATATTTATAGTTTTTAATAGATGATGAATATACAGTAATACAATAAACGGTTGTTTGTAATAAGTAAATAAATCTCATCATACATACATTTTTAAAAAATCATTAAAAGAAAATTCGTAGTCTGAAGAGGGGCTCGAGGCTAAAAAGTTTGGGAAACACTGCAGTATAACATTTGACAAAATATCGCCTAGTTTTATTTACGTAAATAACGTAAACTGCTTTCTTACTGGCTATAAATTACGTATTTTATAATACTCCGACGTCACAGGAGTGGGGAGTTGTTTTTCATTACTATTATTATTATTTTCTTTATTACTATGAAAAATATTGCATAAAATATAATTTAAATTATTTTTTCAAAAATGTGAAACCGGCTCATTTGAAAGATATTAAATTCAAAACCCTAAATAAGGTAAGGCAGTTATGTCGCTAATAGAAAAGGAACCGATATCTTGTCGGTAAAATAAATATACATTTCTACACATAATGTCATAATAGGCTACTTACGATATCACGGAATAATACATTAAATAAATAAGCATTAAATATAATTTTTATACTCTGATGTGTGAAGTTGATACTTTAAGGCCTATTTATAATGAAGTAACGCAAGCGGTAACGCAGTTGCAGTAAGGTAACGCAAAAGATAAATGTACGGTACAGCATATACCGTTTTATAATGAAACGCAACGCAGAGCCGCAGAAGTAACATAACGCAACGCAACGCCAAAGCTGACCAGCTTTCATCTTTCTACCTTACTTTTTTACCGCTATCCAATCAGAATTCAGTGTTTCAGTTTTACTATAAAAATCTATATTATCGACATGTTCGTGAACTGTCAAAATTACATAATAAATTCTATATTTTGTGGTTAGACCGGTTAGATTTTCAAAGCGATACGAAGAATAATTATGGATGATAGAAAATTAACCGAATTAATCAAGAATCACTGAGTTAGAAACAACATTGCCGCTGCTATATCGTCGTCACTGTCAATTTCTATTCAAATTATTTTATACACTTATTTATTTGTCATGTGTCATAAAGACTAAATAAAAGCGAGTTGAATTTCAACGATATATACAGAATTCTTTTGATTGGTTAGAAGTGCTATCTTCCGCGGTTATTATAAATCACATATTTTGTGTTTGCGTTACTGATTACGTTGCGTCGTTGCGTTGCGTTTTAGGTTACTTCATTATAAATAGGCCTTTACACATTGTGGACAGTGTGTAAAGTAAACGATTTTCGTATTTTATTAACTTTACACAGTACAGAGCTGCCACCATCAATACACGTGTAGCATTTATGTTATCTTACCTAAATTTAGTTTTTTTCTGTACATTCATGTTGGTAATACTAACTGATAACAGTGAGAACTGCAGTACACAACTTCAGATATGTTACCTGTCAAATGTAAATCGGCATTTGGTGTGTTGAAATTGTTGTCTGTTAAATTTCTAATTTGTTTCCGGAATGTTTTTAAGGTCGTATAATAGTATATTGTGTTACTAGGAGTAAAAGTGATTTTTTGTGTGGCGAGCATGTAAGTTTGAACGACGAGCGGGAGCGAGTCGGACAATTACATGCTAGGCATACAATGACACTTTTACTCCGAATGACACATTATATTTTTTCTTCAAACATACTTATTTAAATAAAATAATTACAACTTGACGTTACAATAATTATAAATATTTTACGTAAAGGACGTTTGCTGATTTCAATTGCTTCGTTGCCATGGATACTTTCGTATTTGTTCACTTTTTGTTATAAACATTTAAGTGAAAATTTTCACCTTATGACGTTTAAATAAAAACTTTGCAATTTTATATTCTCTTTATTTGCAATTATATCAGAATTTGAATTATTGCCATGTACGGCCTTTGAAGTTGTTCAATTGGATGGAAGTCCAACAATATTGCTGAAGGATATAATAACATCGTCGAGGAATTGATAAAATGAACTTTTATTATCACTTTAATTCTAAGTATTCCTACCATAATTACTAATATGAAAGTCTGCTATTTTTTAATATGTTATTTCGTTAAATGTAAACTGTTTATATTTCAATTTGTAGATTATCATTTTAAATTCGACAGCAGTTGGAGGTTTTTAGTAACTTTATTCTTAGGTTATCTAGTGTATAGTGCAACTTAGGGCTACATGACAGGTTTCTATTTTACAAGTTACTTTTTATTAGCTCATTTTATACAGTTGCTATGGATATTTATTTATTTCATTTCTACCTTGTGAATCTGTTAAGGTTATTAAATAAAATAACACAACTGTTTTTAAACAGTATATTTTAATAAAATAATAATAACGTACAAGTCACGTATAAATCAAAAACTAAACAATTAATTAGTGACATTTTGTTACCATGACAACAACGTCATTCAGACAAGAACAAAATGACTTAATGTCAGCTGACAGCACAGTGTGCTTATTAAATTAACATTATTCAACAGAATCAAGTCACAAAAAATTCCATTTTTATGACGTTTGAAGAAAAAAAAAATTGTATGCAACGCAAGTGTAAAAAGCTTTATGACATTCGGTCATTAATTTTAGTGACTCGGCAAGCCTCGTCACGAAATACTTGACTTCATGATATAAAGCTTGTGTTATTTTTAAAGACAATAACATAAAATTATTTCACAATGAACATGTTCAAGAATACAAATTCGCATTTTAAAATGGCATAGATATTTAAAAGTTATTTCGCACATCCACTTCCAATAAGACATTGTAACGCAGCAGGATCAAGGGATTTTGTTGAAGGTCTCTGGGTTGATGTTATCACTGTCGTTCTACGGGTTGTTGTAGTAAGATCCGGAATATCTCGAACGTCTTTACCAAATATAAAATTAGCTCTGTAACCATTTTCATCCGCTACGTAAAATACTTTATGTCCATAATTAGAGAAATTGTTTACATGTATTGTATTGTATTCTCCTCTTACAAATAGATCTTTTTCGTCAGTTCTCGGATTTGTATCTATTATACCAGACTGAATATGATTTATAGACGGAGCCTTCACACTAGACAAAAAAGACATATTTAATTAATACGTACATAATAAAATTCTTAATAATGAAGTTTGTGTGTGTTTAAATTTTGATTTGTTCATATACATATGAATAATGAACAAATTAAAAATATGTTTTTTTTAATAATTAATTATTAGCGGTTTAAGAGTAATCAATTATTAAAAATTTGGAAAATATGGGCTGTCCAGCCAATCAAGCAGTTTACGCCATCGTTTAGGAATTTTTGAAATATTCTTTATATTTTTAAATATATTTCATTAACGGTATTTTATTGGTTTCTTTATTATTATGTATTTGAAACCTTTAATAAAAATAAAAAATCTGACCTCCCGCCAATTCCATGTTTAAAATAGCAATGAGCTTTAAGTAGAGTTTCACTTCCGATGAATCGTTTATAACAAAATCTACTTTGTTGTTCCAATAAATAGAAAAGTTTGTAATACGAAATTTTAGATTATATTTTATTATGTTTTTATATATAATATAATATATAATTATATAAGAGTATTAAATACCAACTTTGCGAAGTTTTGGATCATTAATATATTTTAAGGAAAAATCGTCACACATATATTATTGTCAAAATCATCACCAACTTCCTTATGCTCTAAAACGCAATCTGTGTAAATTCTTCGCCGTACATTATCCATTTCGTAAATGTATAGTTGCAAACTATTATTTGACATTTTGAAATCACGTTCTTATTGAGAGCTGTTTGATATATAATGCTGCAAACATCAAACTTAAATCGAATTAGCCTGCATATCTAATATTTATGTATGATGGAAAATATATTATTTTTACAAACTTTAATTTCATTAGAATCATATTTAAACTTCTAAATTCTTCTTAACACGGTTTCATTATTAATTTTAATGAAAATTGCTTCGTGACAGTGACATTTGTTTAAATATGTCAAATTTGTTATTAAAGTATTGTTTTTGTTTGACACAGAGGCAAAGTGATGTACAAAAATAAATTATTTTATAATATAATATAAAGTTATTTCAAGTTATTTACTAAATGCTATTATCGTAGAATTGAATATTGTGCCTTTATATTGTATTGGTAAAAGTTGCTAAAAAATTATATTCAATTAATTTTTTACAAGAAAAACTATTAAAAGCTTGTATAAATGATACTTCCGGTTATCCGATATACATTACAAACTAATGAGCTCTTCCCACATTAGTATAGAATGGATATACAAAATTTCAAATTTTTCTGATTGATAGTATTTGAGTAATCGTGTCCACAAGATCCACACACACACACACACACACACACACACACACACACACACACACACACAGACACACACACATACATACCTACAGACATCATTGTAAAAATGTTAAAATCGGATTCTGGGGACACAAACGTGCTTATTCACTAAAATCTCTATATCCGTTTTTTAGCACGATCCCTATACCTCCCTTACCTAGGGTAGCGGGAGGTAAAAATGGAAACATAATTACGTAAAATTTTGTTAATTTTTGCAAAATGACGTTTGATTATTATTTTTATTATTGGCAATTCTTTTTAACCTTTATTATGATTACATTTTGTTTTTTGTTTCGTTGTTCATTGACAAAATGTCAAATGCTGTTATGTCAAATTCAAGAGCTTGTAGTTAATTTATTCATTTATTTTGAAAATAAAAAATAGAATGGTCTTACGTACACTAATGCCCATATTCATAAACACTCGTAACGTTTCAAAACGTTTCGTTATAATTTTTGACAAATAGAATCAATTTTGACAAATAAAATTTCCTTAAAATATATTAATGATGCAAAACTTCGCAAAGTTGGTATTTAATACTCTTATATAATTATATATTATATTATATATAAAAACATAATAAAATATAATCCAAAATTTCGTATTTCAAAACGTTTCGTTATAATTTTTGACAAATAAATTTTCTATTTTTCTTTCAATGTCGACTGTTTTTATTGAATAAAAATTATAAAGAACGGTTTAAAATTTTTACGAGTGTTTATGAATACGGGCATAAATTTCGTTATTGAGGTAATATTTTGTTCTATTTGTTAGTAATAATTTGAAAACTAAATGTATATGCACAGCGTGTGACAAACGCTATACGGAATGTACAGGAACAGTGAGAAATTGTATGGTATTATTCAGTATTCTGTACTTTTTTAAAGGATATCACATAATACTAGATAGTTTGTTACATATACTGAACATGATGTATTTATAACGGCGTAAGGAATATCCTTCAGAATATTTAAAATAAAATTGGATTTCGCTGGAAAAAATGATCCCAGACGTGTTACCTTTTTAAGAAAAATTTGAATGTATGAAGGTAACCCGCAGAAAATATTTTAATTCGTTTTATGTGACAAGTAAACTTTTTAACTCACGACGTCATTGTTTTTAGTGATATTATATTTATGACGTAAACTGCTTGATTGGTTGGATAGCCTATAAATATATTATAAATACGTTTAGAATTTGTCCCAGTCAAGTTATAGCTTTCAAAACGCAAATCAATCCAAGAAATTGCAATTTTTGTAAACATTTAAGTATCTACATAGAAGTACAACGCACTGATTCCAAATTTTCAAACCGCATGCAGGTATTTTTTATATCGTTCTAGACATATTTAATAGTTATGCAACAAGAGGTTCGAAAGCAATACAGTTGAAAGGACGAGATGTGTTGCTCAGAAAACATAACCTGGTCATTCGATTTTACGAAAAAAAATTATATGTGTACCAAACTACAAAATTTGTCCCATTAATTCAGTTTGCACATCAAAAAGTCCAAAATCCCGGAAAATGGTTATCCATTATCCAAAAAATTATGTAATTTTGCACATAGAACCGAAACGCAAAGGTGCCAGGCATTGATCTCTACCCATTTTGGGGTTATTGCCTAAAGTGAATATAACTTTGAACGCAAATATCTCAGGAAATAAAAGCGATATTAATTTGGGGTTGAAAAAATTATAAATCAGCGCGTTAAAATTGTAATCTATTGGTATAAAAGTAGATTTTTGAAAATGTATGGTAAGGGAACTGCTATAATGGATTCGGCCATGATATAACCTATTAAACTAATATATTATATATTTCTACCTATAAAAATAACTAGGTCTTTCTAAGTCTGACTCATACGACAATGAAGATCCTCCCTTTAAATCAATAAGATAATTAATCTTATTATTAGTAGGTTTCGATAAAGCAACATGTATGCAAAGAGCAATAAGTATAATCTGGAAATAAGATTTTTTATTACAAATAAAAATATTAGAAGAAAATTCACATATTTATTTAGTATTAAAATTCATACTATACCTTTTCAGTTTCAAACTGAGACTAAACAACTTCAAATTAAGACTAAACAATTTCAAACTGATACTAAACAACTTCAAAATGAGACTAAACAATTTCAAATGGAGAACAAACAATTTCAAATTGAGAACAAACAATTTCAAATTGAGAACAAATAATTTCAAATAAAGAATTAAAGTACCCAATATTTTAATTAGTGAAGACCGAGCAAATATTACCCAAAGAATATCGTTTGCAAAGGCTGGAAAATATTATACGGGAATATTAATACATAATATTGAAGTTAATAGTTGTGCGCAATATGTCGCTCATATTCAAAGATTTATTTCTGATGCATTGAATGAAATTGATCTTACTTTTTAATGCATAAATAATTGTATAATATATATATATATATATATATATATATATATATATATATATATATATATAAAAGGAGGAAAATTTTGTGGGTATATCAGTGGATTTTGGGCTTTAATTAAAGTTGATTCTTTTAAAATCTGTCAAGCTTTCTTGTATTTGGTTTTTACACATCATCAGGACACTGAAGTAAAAATACAAATAATTTTACAAGTCTATAAAATAATTTGATTTAAAAAAAAATTACGTTTTGGGAAAGATGTTTTAAAGTCATTGATTTTATAAAAAAATAAAAAACAGAAGAATCAATGACTTTAAAACATGTTCACCAAAACGTAAGTTTTTTAAAATCAAATTATTTTATAGACTTGTAAAATTATTTGTATTTTTACTTCAGTGTCCTGATGATGTGTAAAAACCAAATACACGAAAGCTCGACAGATTTTAAAAGAATCAACTTTAATTAAAGCCCAAAATCCACTGACATACCCACAAAATTTTCCTCCTTAACTAATAGAAACTCAGTGACGATTACACTTTACATACATACATACATACATACATACATACATACATACATACATATATATATATATATATATATATATATATATATATATATATATATATATATATATGTAGTTCTAATTTAGATATTTCAGATGCAATAATTTATTTTTAAATAAAGGAAAAACTTTGAGAACTATTTTTTTTTACAATAACAGTATTTATTGGGTCTATAGTTCTGTTTTATCATTTATTCTCAATTTAAAACTGTTTAGTCTAAATTTGAAATTGTTTATTCTCAACTTGAAATTTCTTAGTCCCAATTTCAAAATGTTTAGTCTCAATTTAAAGAGTTTTAGTCTAAATTTGATTTTGAAAATGAATAGAATAATTCGTATTATATAATTAAACATTACCACTTACCTTCATTGTAAATAGATAAGAAGAATGAACCTCTGAGAAACTTGTTTATTTATTTATAAACTATCTTCAATAAACTGAAGACTATAATAATCAAAAATGGTATCTGCAAGGTTTTATATGATACAAAAGGTGAGACGGGACATAATAGATAAATATTCAACATTTTTTTTACACAGGAAAAATGTCAAGATAATTTTTTTACAAATTATCGAAGATGTATAAAACAGTGCTTCGCAAACTTGTTGAGGTCAAATAAAAACTAATTATAAAAAAAAATGTATCATCACGGCATATTAGCCATTGCTAGGTATATGCCAATTGCTGTGTATGCAGATATCGGTGATAATGATGACATACGGGCACTCATTGCTGGCGTAGAGAGTGCATCACAGGGGTCAGTTTTGCGGTTTTGTGCAATTTAAAATTCGAAATAAATTTGGAGTCGGTTAGGATTCAGGATCAAATCCGGGTCTCCTGATAAGAATATATTGGAAGAAGAATGAACAGTTTAACAGTAGAAGGTAAAAGAAAGAAAGGAAGACCAAAGAAAAGATGGAAGAAATGTATTGCGTAAGACTTGAGAGAAAAGGCACTGAATGAGGATGACTGCAAAATAGAAAAAGTGGAAGAAGAAAATCAAGAATAGCGACCCCTAACGAATAGGAAATGCTAAAGAGGAAGAAGGCGAAACTTTTAGACAACATACTTTTAAAATGTTAGGAGGAAGTAACGCCGTACTTGTTGATAGATAAAATGTATTAACGGATTTCTCGGCGGTGATTGTTAGGAAATATATTGTTGTTATTCCATGAAGTAGTTAATTTTATTTAAATTCCAATATTTCGTTACATATTTTGTAACTTCATCAGGGAAAAATAGTTATAACTGGTGTAATCACTTGCCAAATTGATAATTTCAGAAACATTCAAATTTGTTGTTGTTAAAGTTTAAGTTCTATACTGATTTACATGTTATTAAAAGGAATTTTGACTATATAAATATTAGATATAAATTACATTAAAATAGTATTAAAAACTGGTAAAATTTTAATGTAATTTATATCTAATATTTATATAGTCAAAATTCCTTTTTATAACAGTTAAATCAGTATAGAACTTAAACTTTAATAACAACTATTTTTTCCCTGATGAAGTTACAAAATATGTAACGAAATATTGGAATTTAAATAAAATTAACTACTTCATGGAATAACAACAATATATTTCCTAACAATCACCGCCGAGAAATCCGTTAATACTTTTTTGTCTACTTTTAAAATGTTATTAGTTTTTATTTTTCAAAAAGAAAATACTCGTGCAAAATAATATGTATTTATAAGATGTGGGGTATTTAATCGGAAATACATCAATTTGTTATAAAAATGAAACGGACCAATACAATTCTTAAATTACATATTGGTGTTAATTATTAATATTTCTGCTGTATATTTTAAAAAATGGAATTTTTTTTAGCACTACGAGCTCAAGCTCAATAGTTGGACCAATATACAATTGTAACAAATAAATTATAAAATCTACGCAAATAATGAGAAATTTCTACAAATTTCTTTTAACTAGTTTAAAATATAGATTTTTAACTTACAAGAACTTAAAATGTTATTTAAGTATTCCACCATTTAATACTAGGTTACATAGCCTTTAATAGTAATACAAGCTTCAAGTCTATAAGGCATTGTATTCATAAGCCCTGCACATTTTTCTGTGAGTACTGATTGGTAAGTGATGTATAAATAAAAACAACGATCTAAACTTACTTTAAAAATGACAACCAAAAATTTTAATTTGTCATAATAATTTTTAAATCTTATTTTTACCTCTCGCAATTTTTTTTTGTTAAACATTTTCATTTTATTTTATTCTGACGACCAAATTTTACATCAGTTCTTATTTTAATTGTTCCTTATGGATGGTTGGTAAAAAACTTGTTATTAGACCATTTCTTGCCTTGAAGAAGACGAATGTTAGTCGAAACGTCGGCTTGAAATAAATACTCTTACTGCAGACTGCTTGTCCGATTATTTTTCCTTCGGCAACCTCCATCCATTCCTCAGTCGATTATCGCTCAAGTTCAATAAAATATTAAATTTTTAACAAAGAAGGTTGAAAGGATATGAAAATTTTTTTGTTTTTTTAAAAAGTATTTATTAACAAGTTATAATAGAACATTTTAGAGTAGGTAGTTTTTTTTTTTGTTAAGTATTAAAATACATATGCAAGTAGTTGCAAATATGGATATGGTATACTTTCCAGATTTAATTTAAGACTCCGGCTCCTGCAAGAGCTTCAAGACCTGTAGCATCTATGAATCCTCTTGTATGTTTTTCCTGTGGTACGCCTCCTCCGCTTTTTTATTCGAGAATTTTTCATATTAGTTACACAAAATTAATCTATACCTTAGATATAAAGAATTATATATCCACTTTTACCAAATTTTGAAAAATTGATTTTAATTCAATATTTACCAATATTAGTATTACCTACTGCACATACGATTTTTTTTTTAAATTATACAGGATTACAGGGAGATTCAACTGGTGTGCCAAAATTATGAGTTATTTCGTTTCACATTAAAACTAAAAAATATTTCAGAAAATATATCTTGCTATGTAATACAAGAACCACAAAATGTCTATAATATACTACCTATTAGTTATTATTTGTAATGTGTATATATATATATACGCTAAATAAATAAAATTTTAGCGAGTAGGCCAACTAATATGTATTAGGCTTGTATGGAGGAAACATTATTATTCATTCTAAACATTAAAATATCTCAAAAACTATCATCTTTATCAAATTTTAGCAAGAGTATCTTTTTTGTATTTTTACATTGTATGTAATATTTTATAATTAAAATTTAATAATTGGTATAGATACGAAAACAAAAGAAAGTAAAAATATGCACCGAAATACGTAGTATCCGAATAACAATTTTTAAAATTTTAGTATAACTGTAGTACCAAAATTATTAATAAATATGTGTTTGTAATATAACGTTTCAGGGCATACCTCTATATAACTTTTTTTACTCAAAATTACTTCCCCAATATTTGGTTCAATTTTGGCACGCCCGTTAAAATTATCCTGTATAATTTAAATCCATGGTGCATTATAAAAAGCACATTGTCAAAAATGTTATCTAAAGAAATAAAATCATATTTTAGAAATGGAAATAAATTAGAAAACGGAGAATGGCAATGTTCTTTTGCTGCCTGTTACAATGAATTACATTTCAAGATCAATTTTGACAATTTGACTTTTGAATTGAATAATGATCAGACACGTTTCTCTCTTCATTGTCTACTCCGATAGATTTTTAAACACACTGTCAGACTCATGCAGATACAGAGTGTTAAAAAAACCATAACAAAAATTTAGGAATATAAAGTGTATACCAAAATGTTGGAAAAATTGTTTTATGCTACTAGATTGTAAAAACATTGGTTCGTATTACGAAGCCAGTTTTATAAAGCGCCTTTTTAAAAGTGACGTTCAACCTCATACGAATATAATATAAACACGCGCTTCATAATAGCGCTATTATTATAATAGTGCGTTCGTAATACGAGCCATTTTATTCACTCATAAAAAATATTCCTTTACTCACTTGTACTATAAAAACTACTTCATGTGAATTAAAAATATATTACCCGCCGATGTCAGATCCAGCTCCAGCTAAAGTCAAAAGTAATGGTGAATCTATTTCAGCTGTTCCTATTCCTCCAGGTGCAGATAAAGCTGCATGAATACAAAGAGCAAGTATTATTATGACCTGTAAATAAATATACTCTTAGTTAATAAAAACATTATTTGCTGATTGGCATTAAAATTGTGATTTCATTGACAGTTACTAGGGCATAAAAGGTATAATTCTGTTGCTTGGTATGTAATTGTTAAAAATATCATTCAAACTATAATAGTTATTTATGTTATAAGTGGGATAAAAGCATTATTAACATACACGTGTGAAGTTTGCATAACAAGGCTTTAGTCGAGTATCGAGTAAGTATTAAAAGGATTAAAAATTATTATTATTATTATTATTATTATTATTATTACTAAATTTGCGAATAAACAATAACTCAAGAAATAACAATAAAAAATATTAAAAATACAACTACAAAATCGCCAAATCACAATTTAGATTAAAGCGTATACATAATATTTAGTAACAAGTATGTTCATTGTTGCCAATAGTAAAAAAAAATAATCAAACATCATTTTACAAAAATAAACAAAATTTACTTGATATGGAGCAAATTCAGCACTCTTCTTTAGTATATTAAACTTCTTTAGTAACCATGGAAATGGTTTGTATATTTTTCATATTACATTTTGCATCTTTGTATATGTCTCTCTATATTTTGTAATTTTTAGGTAAGCTTATTTAGTTAAAGAAGAATTCAGTGAATTTGCCTCAATATTACCAAATACATATGTACAGTAAAATTTTTGAAAGAAGTCCGATCAAGGCCATCTACGAATTGCATCTATGAAATAAGATTTTATGCTGTCAAATTTAGTAGTGTCGTTTACATAGTTTTTATGAGGTACACAAGATATTATGTACCCTCATAAAAACTAAGTAAAAGACACTACTAAATTTGACAGCACAAAATCTTAAATCATAGATACAATTCGTAGATGGCCTTGATCGGACTTCTTTCAAAAATTTTACTGTATACATAATTATTTTATTTCTATTAATGTTTTCATTCAGTAATTGTAATAATAAAAACCAATAATACACCGTTAATAAAATATATTTTCGAATGGTTGATTGGGTGGATAGCGTATAATATTTTTAAGCACCAGAAATGGTGACTATTTCAATAAATATTGAGATACAAATATAAGTTATGATAATTTGCTATATTTTGGTATTTACCTTCATTGTTAGCTGATTCTGAGATTGATGATATGTGTTCTGCTGTTTATTGCTTACTAATAAATATTAATACAATTTCCCCATATTTATATACAAATTCTGTGAATATGAAGTGTATTTTTTACACATGCAAAAAAAAGTTAATTGCAGTTTGAAAGTCACATCGTATTATAATTTACGTTTCTGTATTTAATCTAAACATACTTAACTCCTTCATAAGCTTTTATTAAATTGAATATTCATTATGCATTTTTTTATTGAGAGTATTACCCCCTAATAAATGCTTTCTTAACTTTTCATCCTTATAAAACCATGAAGGTACCATAGTATTATTAAAATCTTCAATTTATAGTTTAAAAATAAACACATTTTTTGGAAGTTTATTTTTTTATTCTATTAATTTTAATAGATAGAAATAAATGACAATCTGTAAAAATTCATCTAATTCAGTAGCGTCGTTTACTTAGTTTTTATGAGGGTATATAAAATTCTACTGCTATTTTATTAATATAAATATATATATATATATATATATATATATATATATATATATATATATATATATATATATATATACAGGGTGTAACACCTACACCGACCACTGCCATTATTACCTTTATTATTATAGTAACAAAAAAATACTATAAAACAAAGTTGTAGGGGACCAAGGGGGACATTCTTTTAGAAAAGAAAATATTTTTTTAAACCAGTGGTTCTCAAGTTACAACACAAAGTTATATTTTTTCAAATGGGATTCTATATATTTTTTATGCCTATTCGATAGCATATTTTTTTCTAAATTCAACCATGTATTAGTTTTATATCCTTACATAATAAAAATATTGAAAAAAATGCGATTGAAATTTTAATAAATTTTTATTTTTAATATTATTGTACAGTAGGCCATGGATGAAAAACAATCCGTGTAAAACAGCTTTGAGTGTACATTTTATTTTTTTACGTCTTACTTCACTCATAGTATTTGACGGTCAAACTTTCCTATTTGTGATATAAAACTATACTTTTTACTCTTGTTGCATAAATAACTATTACCTGTAAGTATAACTAGGTTTGTCTAAGTCTGCATCATACGTCAATAAAGTGGAACCTAAAAAAATAAGGAAATTAATCCTATTTTTAATTACTCCGTTTCCAGTTTTTTCTGAATTTTTTGGTGAATGAGTAGGTTTCGATAAAGCAGGATGTATGCAAAGAGCTAGTGTAAATATAGTCTGGATATAACAACATTTATTAAAAATTAAAAAAATTAAAATAAATTTACATATTTTATATTATGATTTATACTAGAATAATGCATAACATGTAAATAAGCATTTCTACTCACTTTCATTGTAAACAAATATAAGTGAATTCTAAGAAACGTATTTTTTAATAAACTATCTTCGATAAACTGAAGACTATAGAATTCAGATATAGTATTTCCAAGGTATATATATATATATGTAATGAATATTCAATTTAATTAAAGCTGATGAAGGAAATAAAATAAGTTTGTTTAGATGTTGACAGGTTTATTATTAAATACAAAAACGTAAATTTTAATACGATGTGACTTTCAAACTGCAATTAGTTTTTTTGTATGTGAAAAAAATACATTTCATATTCACAGAAATTCTGTATAAATATGGGGAAATTGTATTAATATTTATTAGTAAACAATAAAGAACAGAACACATAATATTTTCAATCTCAGAATCAGCTAATAATGAAGGTAAATATCAAAATATAGTCAGTTATTAAAACATGTATCTGTATCTCAATATAGTTATTGAAATAGTCACCATTTGTGGTGCTTAAAAATATTAATTAACCAATTTATATCATGGTTTAGGGAAATTCAAAATATATTTTATTAACGGTGTTTTATTGGTTTTTATTATTACATTATTGAATCTGAAACTAAAGATCCTTATCTAAAAATAACAATAAAAGAGAGACATATACAGAAATGCAATATGTAATATAAAAAAGATACAAAGCATTTCCATGGTTACTAGAAAAGATCACTAAACTAAAGAATACTGCTGAATTCAGCCCATATCAAGTAAATTTTTGCTAATTTTTGTAAAATAACGTTTGATTAATTTTTTTTTATTATTGGCACACATGTTACTAAATATTATGTTTACGCTTACTTCTTATTTATATTGCGATTTGGAGATTTTGTAGTTGTATTTTTATATTTTCTTTTATTGTTATTACTATGTTTTTTATTTGAATTAATTTCTTTAAGGTTTTTGTAGTTGTTTACTACAATTTTTTTGAGTGGTTGTTCATTTAATAATTTAATAATAATTAACAAATAAATTTTTAATCGTTTAATACTTCTGTAATTAGATTACACAAATCGATACTCGACTAACGCCTCGTTATGCAAACTTCACGTGTATGTTTATAATGCTTTTATTCCATTTAATTTTTTGAAAATTACATACCACGCAACAACATTGTATCTTTTATGTTGTAGTAACTGTCAATGAAATCGCAATTTTAATGCCAATCAGCAAATAATGTTTCTATTAACTACGAATATATTTATTTACAGGTCTTAATTATACTTGCTCTTTGCGTACATGCAGCTTTATCTGCACCAGAAGGAATAGGAGGCGAAACAGCAATAGATTCATCAGTACTTTCGTCTTTATATGGAATTGGAGTTGGCACCGGCGGGTAATACATTTTTAATTTGCATGAAATAGTTTTTATCGTACAAGTGAGTAAAAACATATTTTTTATGAGTGAGTAAAAGGATCTTATTACGAACACACTATTATAGGTAATAATAGCGCCATTATGAAGCG
This sequence comes from Ophonus ardosiacus, assembly GCA_943142095.1. Taxonomy (NCBI): domain Eukaryota; kingdom Metazoa; phylum Arthropoda; class Insecta; order Coleoptera; family Carabidae; genus Ophonus; species Ophonus ardosiacus. The sequence continues at coordinate 35,901,463 of OW964832.1, read as the reverse complement.
CGTTTTTCTATTATATTTTTATGAGGTTAAACGTTACTTTAAAAAAAAAAGCGCTCTATAAAAGTGGCTTCGTAATATGGGCCAATGTTTTTACAATCAAGTAGTATAATAGTTATTTACGGTGTAATTTCGGTAAATGAGTCATTTAACGGACGTATGACGTACAACATTTTATTTCATACTTGTGTCGTATTTTTGGACGAAAGATTGGCATAATATCTCATTTCTTTCTTTCTTAAAAAAAAAATCACATCATTTTGGTCTTAATAAAAATAAAACAATCATAACACAATAATGACAGAAACCAATATTTTTGACATTTCTAATATTTGTTAAAAATGAATATGAAAAACGATATTCTCGATTAAAAATCTTTGGAAACAAACTGAAAACTGATTTCAAAAAAATCCGCTAAACGATATAGGAATGAAAAAACAAAATAATTGGAAAGGAATTGTTTCATTGGATATGAATGTTATGATTTTTATGATAAATAAAATGTTCTACTCCATTATAAATTTCATTATAAAAATTATGATATATATATATATATATATATATATATATATATATATATATATACAGGGTGTAAATTTTAAAACGGGTCATAGGGCTATAACATAGAAAAACAGTTTTTTAGACGCCAAAAGTTTCTATATTAATTTTTTGAAAAAAGAATTAGTGCATATTATAAAGGAAAAAATTACGAATTTTTTGATACCAAATACATTACATTTTTGTTTCATATGAAGCCAGAAAATAAATTTAAATATTTGCACAATTAAGAAAAAATATTATTAGCCTTGAAACTGACAGAAACAAAACAAAACTATTTTTGACTTAAGACTGCCATTGATAAACGTTTTTTTGGACATTATTTGTTAAATTATTATTATTTTCGTTTTATTAACAAGAAATCATGGATAATTTGTCTCATGAAGAAAAATTACAAATTATTTTTTCCTTATAGTTTGCAGTTTTTCTCGTTTCTTATAACTTATTTCTAATTACATGTAGATCATCTTTAATTTGTAAATGCCTATTACAATAAATATAATATAAATTTCCTAGTGTTTTCTTCATTTTATGTTATTTTATATTAGTTCATAAATTAATAACTTTAATCTTTAATCGTCCCCTATCATGTTAGTAAAAAATGACAATGTTTTGTTACTGTCAGTATCATGGCTATTGTTATTTTTTCTTAATTGTACAAATTTTTAAATTTATTTTCTGGTTTTATATGAAACAGAAGTGTAATGTGTTTGGTATTAAAATAATCGTAATTTCTTTATAATATGCACTAATTCTTTTTTCAATAAATTAATATAGAAACTTTTGGCGTCTAAAAAACAGTTTTTCTATGTTATAGCCCTATGATCCGTTTTAAAATTTACACCCTGTATATATATATATTTCTTTGATAGTTCAATTAGAAGTAGGTTGCTTAGTAACAATACAGTACTGTAAAGAATAATAAGACTGTAAAACCTCATTTACCGGCCTGAAATCACAGTATTTTTGTTATGGTTTTTTAACACTCTGCGTATGCATGAGTCTGACAGTGTGTTAAAAAAAACTATTTCGGAGTAGGCTATGAATATGAACAGAGAAACGTGTCTGATCATTATTCACTTCAAAAGTCAAAATGTCAAAATTGATCTTGAAATGTATTTCATTTGTAACTAGCACCAAAAAAATAGTACCATTCGCCGTTTTCTAATTTATTTCTATTTCTAAAATATAATTCAAGAAGCAAATCATTTTTAGATAACATTTTTGACAATACCTATCTCCTGACCAATTAATATTTAATTAAATCCTTTAAAATTGAGACATACGTTTCTTTGTTCATAGCCTACTCCGAGTTAGTTTTTCTTGGACACACTACACATTGGTCCAAATTCAGCACTCTTCTTTAACTAAAGAAGCTTATCTGAAAATAACAAAATAAAGGGTGACATATGCAATAATGCATTAATAAGAAAAAGATGCAAGGTAATCCCATAGTTATTAGAGACGATCATTAGACTAGTGAAGTGTGCATAATTTGGCCCAATGTATTTCTGCATATTTAGCGGTAAAAAATCGTATATTACGGTTTTTGTCAAAATTAAGATAATTCTTTTTATCATGCACCAGGAACTTAAATTATTCAGGGTAATTCATATCGGGTGTGCCAAAATTAAACCATATATTGGGGAAGTCATATTTTCATTATTAGAATAAATCATATTTCCCCAATATATGGTTTAAATTTGCCATACCAGTTTCGAATCTATAATCCTATATAATGTTAAAGGGAATTTATTTTATCATGCAACATATGGTCAATCACTTCCATGGTTACTCACTATTGTCAAAAAATGACAGAAATGTAATATTTGTCCATTTTAAAATGCAACATCCAAAATTTGTAGTTTTGTATTCTCAAAACTAATTTCCAATAAATTAGCCTACATACGATTAACAAAAAATCAAAACATGAATGTTGCACATCTTAACAAACTTTAGCTTACAAAAATTCATAACTTTCATGTAATAAATGTTAAAAAATACCCCCATTCACACTGAGGCAATATTCTAGTCAGTCATAATGAGAATTGACACCTTTTGTGATAGTGTGATGTGTTCTGGAAGTATCTCCTGTGCTGCAATACTATTTATAATGTTGCATTTTAAAATAAATTCTCTGCATATATATATATATATATATATATATATATATATATATATATATATATATATATATATATATATATATATATAATTATTTATATGTAAAGTATAGATTTATTTTCTATATTAACTAATATGAAAAATTCTCGAATAAAGGAACGGAGGAGCCGTACCACACGTTCCAGTTTCAACCAAATCCATAGATCCTACAATTGTTTGCAGTATTGGAGGACCCTGCAAACAATAAAATCTCGAAAGTATAGCATTTCCATATTTGCAACTACTTACACATGCATTTTAATACTTAACAAAAAAACTACCTACTCTAAAATGTTCTATTATAAAATGTTCATAAAAATACATTAAAATAAATACTTTTTAAAAAATAAAGTTTTTTTCATATTCTTCCGACCTTCTTTGTTATAATTTAATATTGTATTGTTCAATATGTAATTCAACAGTTATTTAAGCTATATTTTATTTCACGAAAGATTATTATTCAAGGTCATTTATAAGTTGTCTGATGTGAAAATTCTTTCTTATTAAATAATGCATTACTCATAGTTCTATATTCGTTACCTACGTTTTTGCAAAACACAAGTACATAGGCTTTATATTACAGTACGAAAGCTTTCAGTAATGTCAGTAAAACTGTTGATTTTCGATACTGGCATTATGCATTTATCTGTCAATTACAAACATTTAAATATCACAACTGGTTTCCATGGAGTTGTTCGGGCAGCGAGATTTATTACAACAGATTATACTATATTTTATATTCTTTATCTCTAAATCTATGGAAGATATAGTAAAGTTTTTAAATGTACCACATTTAGAGTTCAATGCACCTACTTCATTATTTGTAATAACATAAATTTTCAGAAAATAATATATAAAAAGATTACTACTTTCGGTTGTCCAATCCGTAAACATATCTTAAGTCTTATAGTATTTGAGAAACCGTCCTTCATACACACACACACACACACACACACACACCCACAGCCGCGGACATTATCAAATAAATGCTATAATTGGATTCTAGGGACTTTATTCACTAAAATTTGGATATGCAACTTTTAGCATGAATCCAATACCTCTCTTAGCGAGAGGTAAAAATAAGATTTGAAAATTATTTTGGCAAATTAAAGTTTTTTGGTTGCCATTTTTAAAGAAAGTTTTCATCGTTGTTTTTATTTACACATCACTTACTAATCAGTATTGTGTAAACAAAGCCTACTGCTCTGGAAAACCTGTCGTGCAAAAAATATATAAAATTTTATAACGTGAAATATTGGGTTTGTGATATCTATGGTTACGACTCGACATTTAATTGTCAGCAATTTATTTGCCTGTCCCATTTAAAATGAAACATAGGGAACGAATTTGACAGAAGTATTATATTTAAATATTGTAAGAAATTTAGCCGAGTCAGAAAATCACTCGAGAGCACTAAACATATTTCGGGCACAAGGTGCACAATATTTTTTCTACAACTAAATTTAATTTTTAGTAAACAAGTATAATTATTTAAACAAAATTAAGCTCTAATGCGACATGTTGTCAATATGACAGATAACTGTTAAATTTTCCTATAAGAATTTGACAGAAATATTATATTTAAATATTGTACAAAATTTAGCCGGATCAAAATTCACTCGGTAACAAGATGCACACAATAATTTCGACAACTAAATTTAATTTAGAAAGCAGGTGTAATTATTTTAACAAAATTAATTGACGTCTTGTCAAATGTCAAATTCGTTCCCTATGTTTCATTTTAAATGGAACAGGCAAATACTTTGCTGTCAATCAAATATCAATTTGTAACCATGGATATGACATGGGTATCCAATGTTTCACGTTAAAATATCTGTTGTGGCCATAGCACAAGGCTTCTCGCTATTTTCATATTAGGCTATATATGTACATATAAGTATTGTACATATTTGACATTTCTGATACACACAAAAACACATATGTTCCTTATAAATTTATATATTTTTTAAATCATTCTATTCACTCTTATTCTTCTAATGTTAGAGATTCTTCCAATTCTTTGATGAGATTGGCGGTATTTCTGAAGGGTGTATGTAATAATGGAATATATATATATATTTAATTAATAATAAAATAAGAAATATATATTAAATGTACTTCCCAGAAAAAGTCTTCAGTAATGGCTTTTTGATACTTACATTTATTACAAACATTTTAATTTTTCCACCTGTTTTCCATGGGCTATGAGTCTCATTTACAACTTATTATTTTTTTATTTATATGTCTCTATCTTTAACTCCATAAAAAATATAAAAAAAAATTAAATATATCAAATAGAGATTTTTATATCCTTTATTATAAGAATAACAGAAATTTTCAATAAATAATATTTAGAAGATTTTTTCAAAGAAACTATTACTTCCGGTTGTGCAATTGTTACCAAAATCTAATCAGCTCTCCCCAGGAATGTCAGATTGAGGAAACTACAGTTAAATATTTTTTAAGTCTTATAGTATTTGAAAAACCGTGGTTCCAACATCTACATGTCCACACATTCACACACTCACACATCCACACATCCACACACACACACGCGCGCACACACACACACACACACACACACACACACACACACACACACACACACACACACACACACACACACACACACACACACGGACATCATGGTCAAAATGTTATAATCGGATTATAGGGACCTTAAAACGTGCTATCCCACTAAAATCTGGATATGTGAGTTTTAGCATGGTTCCATTACCTACCTCTCTTAGCGAGAGGTAAAAACATTATTAAACTTTTTATGACCAGTTGAATAGTTAAATTTTTAACCTTGTTAATTTGACAATATCATACCGAAACGAAATGTCAAATGAGTTGTTAAATATTGCTGTTAAAATTTTGACATGCACTTTTTGGTCATTATCCTTTCAAACCTGCTTTTACACGGTACATTCGTTCTTTAAGAATCCGTTTAAAAAAGTGTAAAAATATACATAATCATAAGATATTTTTATTTTATTTTATAAATACGAAGATTGGTACAAAATTGGCTATTTTCTAAACCGTATTATTTCCAAATCGTGCAAAAATATTCCGTGTAAAACAGCTTTGAGTGTATATTATATTTTTTTACGTCTGTTAAAAAAGTACACTTTTTATTAAAATGTATTTATAAAGTATATCGTTTTTAATACAATAAAAGTGTATTTTTTTAACGCAAATGCGTGAAATAATGATACGTTACGGCACTTTTTTACACTTTTATTGCAGACTTAAAAAATTGTATGCAACTAGAGTAAAAATTGTCTTATTTTATTCATTCTATTTGACGAACTCGCCTATGGCTCGTTCACTCAAACTTTCCTATGCGTGAAATACTATATTTTTTAGTACTCTTGTTGCATAAATAACTATTACCTGTAAGTATAACTAGGTTTTCTATGTCTGCATCATACGTCAATAAAGTGGAACCTATAAAGATAAGGTAATTAAGACTGTTTTTAATTACTCCGTTTCTAGTGTTTTCTGAAGTTCTTGGTGAATGATTAGGTTTCGATAAAGCAGCATGTATGCAAAGAGCTAGTATAAATATAATCTGGAAATAACAACATTTATTAAATTTTTAAAAAAAATTAAATAAATTTACATATTTTAAAATTTATACTAGAATAATACATAGCATGTAAATAAGCATTAGTACTCACTTTCATTGTAAACAAATATAAGTAAATTCTAAGAAACGTATTTTTTAATCAACCATCTTCGATAAACTGAAGACTATAGAATTCAGATATAGTATTTCCAAGGTTTTATATGAATCAATAGCTAAGAGGAGAACTTTTTGTGAATATATATATATATATATATATATATATATATATATATATATATATATATATATATATATATATATATATATATATATATATATATATATATATATATAGTTAACATTTGCGAAAATGAAATAGTGTTAATACATTATAGTTATTTATGTTATAAGGATCGTAACGTCAAACATTACGGTACTATTCATGAATATTACAGTACTCACTGTCATTATAAAGTTTTATAAAACTTATTTATTACTATCTTCAACAAACTGAAAACTATGATACTCAGAAAGGGTATCTTTGAGGATTTATATAAAACGAAAGTTGAGAGGAGACATAATATGTAAATATTCAACAATTTGTTTACATATTACCTAAGAAATGTGAAGATGAATTTATACAAATTATCATTTAATTTTATATATTAAAATTCAAAAAATAAAAAGAATAAACTTCCAAAGTGTGTTTATTTTTAAATTACATATGTTTCTTCAGCAAATTGATGACTATAATAATACTGTAGTACCTACATGGTTTTATAAGGACCTCTGCGACTAATCCACCGTTGTTGATAGTGTAAATTTAACCACTCTCTTGATTGTCACCCATAATGTGCAGGGCAGCCATTTAACTGTAGCCAAGAGTTTCTTCTTATTGCTAATGTAACTTCTTCCATTAAATCATTCAAATCATCATTAAGAAAATTGTAGAACCTCTCTGAATTTAAACGATGTGGCAAAAAGAAAGGGCCTATTAAAGTATTTTCAATATTACCTAGCCAAACATTACATTGACATTCATAGTGGAAATTTTTCTTTTTCATTGCATGAGGATTTTCATGTAACCAAAGATGAGAATTTCTTTGATTCAAAAACCATATATCCCAAACAATGTCACGCAGCGACCAGATCGTTGTCTTGCCTGTTTGCTTGCTACAGGTGAACATTTTGAACAAATGTTATAAAAAATAGTTATTATTTTATTGTACATAAATAATAAATATGTTTGAATACATCGATAATTTTCTTTTTTTCCTGACTTCAGTGCAAGCAAACTAAATTTTGTATTGAAATTAGGCAATAGCCAAATCATTTACCTATAATTAATGTAATTATTATGTCAACTTAATAAGTTAATATTTGATATCTTGTTATAAAGTTGGTTTTTAAAGTAGCGATGCTCCAATAAGAAAAACATGAATATCTCTGAAACAAAGCATTTACGGACATTTGCTCAAATGAACTTATCACCTTATTTTTACTTGTTTAATCCATGGTTCAAGTTATGCTGTTTAAATCTGGGACATATATATATATATATATATATATATATATATATATATATATATATATATATATATATATATGTAATGAATATTCAATTTAATAAAAGCTGATGAAGGAAATAAGAATGTTTAGATGTTCACCGGTTTATTATTAAATACAAAAACGTAAATTATAATACGATGTGACTTTCAAACAGCAATTAGTTTTTTTTGTATCTGAAAAAAATACATTTCATATTCACAGAAATTCTGTATAAATATGGGGAAATTGTATTAATATTTATTAGTAAACAATAAACAACAAAACACATATCATCAATCTCAGAATCAGCTAATAATGAAGGTAAGTACCAAAATATAGCAAGTTTTCATAACTTGTATTTGTATCTTAGTAGTTATTGACATAATCACAATTTCTGGTGCTTAAAAAATATTATACGCTATCCACCCAATCAACCAATTTTATTAACCGTGTTTTATTGGTTTTTATTATTACAATGATTGAATCTGAAACAATTAATAGAAATAAATAAATTATATATATACATATTTGAAAATATTGAGTCAAAGTAAAAACCCTAACTGAAGAAGCTTATCTAAAAATAATAAAATAAAGACAGGGATATACAATGATGTAGTATGTAATATGAAAAAGATACAAACCATTTTCATGGTTTTTAGAGAAGATCGCTAATCACTAATCAAGTAAATATTTGTTAATTTTTGTGAAAATACGTTTGATTATTTTTTTGACTATTGGCAGCACATGTTATTAAATATAGGCCATCCAGCGAATCAAGCGGTTTACGTCATAAATACAATATCACTAGAAACAGTGACGTTATATGTTAAAAAGTTTACATGAGCATGTAAAACGGAGTAAAATATGATCTGTGGGTTGTCTTCATAAATCCAAATCTTTCTTAAAAAGGTAACACGTCTGGTATAATTTTTTTTCCAGCGAAATCCAATTTTATTTAAAATATTCTGAATGATACTGCTTACGCCGTTATAAATACTTCATTCTTGTGGTATGTATATGCAACAAACTATCTAGTATTATGTAAGACCCTTAAGAAAATACAGAATATTGCATACCATACAATTTCTCACTGTTTCTGTACATTGCGTACAGCGTTTGCCACACGCTGTACATATAGATTTAATTTTCAAATTATTACTGACAAATAGAACGAAATATTACCTCAATATTACAATTCAGTGAAAGTAAGACCCCACCAATCTATTTTTCATTTTCAAAATAAGTCAATAAATTAACTACAAGCTCTTGAATTTGACATGACAGAGTATTTGACATTTTGTCAATGAACAACGAAACCAAAAACAAAATGAAATCCCAATACAGGTTGAAAAGTATAATATAGACATATAATATTTAGTAATATACATGTTCAGAATTACCAATATTAAAAATATATAATCAAACGTCATTTTGCATAAATTTACAAAATTTTACTTAATAATAATATATCCAAATATAATTATTTCTATTAAAGGTGTCAAATACATAAGAGTAATAAAAAAATCAATAAAATACCGTTAATAAAATATATTTAAAAAAATAAAGAAAATTTCAAAAATCCCTAAACGATGACGTAAACCGCTTGATTCGCTGGATGGCCTATATTACGTTTACGCTTACTTCTAATTTATATTGTGATTTGGCAATTTGTAGTTGTATTTTCAATATTTTTTATTGTTATTACTATATTTACTATTTAAATCAGTTTCTTTGTGGTTGTTTTCTATGCATTTTTGAGTTGTTGCTCATTGGAAAATTTAATAATAATTGACAGATCAATTTGTAATATTACTTCTGTGATTAGATTACACAACTTGATCCTCAACTAAAACTTCGTTATGCTAATAATGCTTTTATCGCAATTATAACACATATAATAAAGTATTATAATATAAATGATATTTTTAACAATTACATACCACGCAACAAAATGATACCTTTTATGCCCTAGTAACTGTCCATGAAATCACACTTTTAATGCGAATCAGCAAATAATGATTTTTCTTTTAAATACGAGTATATTTATTTACAGGTCATAATAATACTTGCTCTTTGCATACATGCAGCTTTATCTGCACCTAGAGGAATAGGAATAGAAGAAAATGAAACAATAGATTCGTCATTACTTTCAAGTATTGGTGGAGGTGGATCTGGCATCGGCGGGTAATATATTTTTAATTTACATGAAATAGTTTTTATAGTACAAGTGAGTAAAGGCGTATTTTTTCTGAATGAATAAAAAAATATTACGAAAGCACTATTATAATAATAGCGCTATTATGAAGCGCAGTTTCATATTATATTCTTATGAGGTTAAACGTCATTTTTAAAAAAGCGCTCTATAAAAGTGGCTTCGTAACACGAACCAATGTTTTTACAATCTAGTAGCATAAAATAATTTTTCCAACATTTTGGTATAAACTTCATATTTCTAAAATTTTGTTATGTTTTTTTTGACATGAGTGTGTTTAAAAATCTATCTCTCTATCTATCTATCTAGACAATGAACAGAGAAACGTGTCTGATCATTATTCAATTCAAGTCAAAATTGATCGTGAAATTCATTGTTAACAGGCACCAAATATAATACAAGCCTAATCCATATTAATTGGCCTAGTCGATAAAAATTTATTTTATTTAGCGCATATATAATACAAATAATAACTACCGTAATTATCAGTATTTTTTTTTTTTTGATATTAAAGATATTTTGTGGTTCTTGTAGTACATAGCAAGATAAATTTTCTGAAATATTTTGTAGTTTTAATGTCAAAAGAAATAATTCATAGCTTTATTAACAATACAAATTAAGTTTGAAAAGAATTGACGTCATTTTTTGTTTGTCAGAGTTTAGAAATAAGACACCATAAAAAATTATGGCAATTTTTAAGAATATTCAGTCTTGATAAATAATAGAAATTTACTAATAAATCTGAATTATTATTATACTGTTAAATATTTATGATTAGCTAGAGAAATATAATCAAAATTGACTTTATAATGTAAAAATACCTTTACTTTAAATAAAAAATGAAAACTTCTTCCATTATTATTAGAAATATTACTATATTAGTCACGATACGTGAATTTAATAAATAGGTCAACTAATATGGATTAGGGTTCGTATATAGTTTAACTTTGGTATATCAATTTCGAAAATCCCTGTAATACTGCACATACGGTCCTTTAATAGTATACATAATATTAAAGGACCGTATGTGCAGTATTACCTTAATGGTTAATATTGAATTAACTTCTACAGTTATTTTTACAAACTTTGTAAAAGTGAATATATATTTCTTTATATCTAAGGGATAGATTTATATATATATATATAGGGTGTCTCTTAAATAGGGAGACATGGCTTAACCACAAATTCCTGAGGCTTAATAACAGAACGCTTTATACGATTTGGATGAAATTTGGTACGACAGTTCACATGGTTATAAGTCATATTTTAAGGTGATACTTGTTATTATTAGTGAACCACTAGTGTATGAAACTTAGGTGTCCCAACATTGACTAGACCGTAACTTTTTAATGGCAAAGCCGATAACATAATAGTATATTATGTGGCAAGTGTGTGAAGTTGAAATTTTTACATGAGGGTGGAGAATGCGACACGAGCTGAAGGCGAGTGTTGCAAACCACCCGAATGTAAAATAGGCTTCACACACGTGTTACATACTATACTTTTTCTACGACCTTGCAATAAAATATATTTTTTCGTCACATTGTCATTCTCCTAACGTAAAGCCTTTATATTATCGACTTGTGTAACCATGGTTACCAACGTTACGGGTGTTTAACAGATTTGTTATATTAAAATAAAATTCTGTTTGTAATATTTAAAATATTGAACGGTGCGTGAAGTAACATTTCACGCACTGTGTGCAAAAAATCAAACTTCACACATAAAAATTGATACGTGAAGTACTCACTTCACGCACGGGAGTAGAAAAAAATATTTTTTTCAGAAAGATACATTCAATAGTAAACTTTAATTTTTTTTTTTAAGAACTTTGAAGCAAAATTCTGGCAAAATGGTACACTTTCCGGTAGAAGCAAGTTTAGTTAAATCGTCTTATTTTAGCCTCAGGAATCTGTGGTTAAGTCATGTCTCTCTATTTAAGAGACACTCTGTATATATATACACGAGCCCTGCGCTACAAGAATTGGCCTACGTCGTTTTTCTTTTCTTTACAAAGCAACTATGCATTTATTAATGATGATAAAGATTTTATTTAAGCATGATGATACAAAAGTAAGTTTAGGAATAATAATTGAATAAATGTAAAAACATTTCTTTTATACATAAAGTTATAATAAATAGATGCAGGCCAATTCTTTTGGCGCAGGGCTCGTATATATATATATATATATATATATTAATATGAAAAATTCTCAAATAAAGAAGCAGAGGAGGCGTACCACAGGATCCCGCTACAACCAAATTCATAAATCCTGCAGTTCTTTATGGTAGTTTAGGAGCAGGAGCCAGCAAAAAATAAAATCTTAAGAGTATACCTTATCCATATTTGCAACTATTTACATATGTATTTCAATACTTAACAAAAAAACTACATACTCTAAAATGTATTATAAATTGTTCTTAACAATATATTAAAATAAATACTTTTTAAAAAATAACGATTTTTTCATAGCCTTCCAACCTTTTTGTTAATAATTTATTATTGTATTGTTCAACATCTTATTCAATAGTTATTTAATGTATATATATATATATATATATATATATATATATATATATATATATACACATACATATTGGTTCACAAAAGATGATTATTTAAGGTCATTTATAATTCGTCTGATTAGAAAACTAAGTTTCTTATTAAATAATGCCTTTCTCAAAGTTTTGTGTTCGTTACATATCTTCTGTCTTACACCAAACTGATTGTTTTCAAATGGAGATTTCACACTAAAGAAAAACGATTAATAATATTATTTTTAATAAAGGAATAAGTGTGTGACTAAATTGAAATGAACACATGCGGAATAACTAGGTTTGTCTAAGTTTGCATAATACGCCAATGAAGATCCTTTAAATAATTAATAAAATAATTAATATTACTATCATCATTTTTTACTCTGTCTCCAGTTTGTTTTAAAATTCTAGGTGTGTAAGTAGGATTCGATAAAGCAACATGTATGCATAGTGCTATAAATATAATCTGGAAATAACAACTTTTATTAAAAATAAAAACATTGGTAGTAAATACACGTGTTGATATTAAAATTCACAATAGAATATTTACATATTATGTAATTAAAAAATTCTACTTATTCTCTTCATTGTAAAAAACTAAGAAGAATGAACTTCTGAGAAACTTGTTTATTAATAAACTGTCTTCAATAATCTGAAGACTATAATAATCAAAACTAGTAACTGCAAGGTTTTATATGAAACAAAAATTAAAAGGGGACATATTAGGTGAATGTTCAACAATTTTTTGCATATGACCTATGTCAAAAAGAATTATTACAAATTATGAAAATCTGTTGTGGCCAGCATAATACCTCTCGCCATTTACATATGTAGCTATATAATTATTGTATTTAACATTTCTGGACATACAAAAAATTCTAATTACTCTATTTTTTATTTTTTAATTCATTCTATGAACAAGTTTCTTCCTATTCTTCTAAATCTTCGAGTTTCTTCCAATTCACTGACGAGATTAGCGGTATTTCTGAAGAGTATATGATGAAATATATGTATAGCAAGCGCTTATAAGTGAAACTCCTTTCTTTTCATACCAATTTTAGATGTTAAAGGAGTCTTTTCCTTGTTATAAAAATAGTATATTATAATTACTATTACATCTCGACTTGTCCAAGTACGTATTTTAGGTTTTCCGCATTCAAGGATAGTGTCAATCGAACGTGCGGCACCTATACCTATACTTTTAAATATTTAATTAGTGACAAAATAAGAAATATTAAATGTCCAGAAAAAGCCTTCAGTAATGTCTCTGGATTTTTGACACTAACAATTATGTCAATTACCTACAAACATTTTAATTTGTCAATTTGTTTCCCTGAGCTTTTTGATTCATTATACAATAGATTATTTTATATACTTATTTATAATTCTTTATCTCTAAATTTATAAAAGATATAATAAAAATGTACATTGAATTGGATAGAGAATTTTATATTCTTTAATTTTCAAAAAAAATTAAAAGTTTTATTTAAGAGTCTACTACTTTCAGTTGTCTAATTGTTACCATAACCATTTCACCTCTTCCCATTAATGTCAGATTAAGGAATACGTAGTTGAATTGATGTTTAATCTTATAGAATTCGAGAAACCGTCCCTTCAACATCCGCACATACACACATACATACACACACAAACACACATACACACATCCACACACAGACATCATGGTAAAAGTGTTAAAATCGAATTCAAGTGACCTTAAATCGTGCTTATTCACTAAAATCTAGATATGCGCTCTTAGCGAGAGGTAAAAAGCAGTGCTTCACAAAATAAACACATTTACTTATATTATTTGTTTAATTTTTATTTTTAAAAACAATAATGCAAAATTATATCACAATGAATATTTTCAAGAATAAAATTTACATTTCAAAATGACATATTAACAATGGCGTGCGGTGCGTTTCTGTGTTGGGTGTGCAGATTTTTTAAAAAAAAGTATTGTGTTGGTAGAATCTTAGGTTAACAATTCAGAATTATCTTATTTTTTTATACTATGTCCCTTCTAGAAAATGGTTTCTTCAGTAAATCCGCAATTAGTAATTCCCTTGCAATTTCCATTCTATAAATTTTCATAAATACAAATATAAGTTAAATAAATAATATATAAATTTATACCAAATACCTAAAATTAATAATTAATTGTTTGCCTCAACTTGTTTATGCTTGTGAATACTACCAAAAGTAATTTTACGGCGATACGTGCACAAAATATGCTGCACGCTGGAGAGTGCGATGGGGCGATACGTATTTCTAATATTTTATCCTTATCTGCGCAAATTCACTGTTCCTATACCCTCCCTGTGTAAAACTTGCGCACCGAGTGCAGTGCGGAGACCTGCACTTGCCAGGCAATTTACAAATTCGCTGATAGGCAACCAAACACGCTACTGTTCGTTATTGTCCCGTAATTGTATTAATATTTTGTGTATCATATATTAAGATCAAATCAATTACATAATTCACATTTTAATGCAATAAATTTTGAAATTATTGGCAGGGTGTGCAGTGCACACCTTGCACATATGGACTGCACGCCACTGCATATTAAAAAGTTATTTGGCGCATCCACCTCCAAGAGCACAGTACAATACAGCAGGATCAATGCGCTTTGTTGTAAACACAGGAGGAGATGTTGTGTAAGTATACCCAGTAGTTGGTCTGGTAGATGGAGTATACGTCGGTGGAGTAAACGATGGTCGAGTAGTTTGAATAACTGGAATCCGATCTGCAATGTCTTTTCCAAAGATAAATTTAGCTATGTAACCCTTTTTATCCGCTGTGTAAGATACTCTATTATTTCCATTATTAGCATAACTGTATTCTCCTTTTACAGATAGATATTCTTCGCCAGTTGCTGCATCTTTCTCTATTACACCTGATTGATCTTTGTTTTCAAATGGAGATTTCACACTAGACAAAAAATATATTATATTTTTCTTAATAATGGAATGTCTGATTAAATTTAGATCTGAACAATAGAAATTGTTTGCCCATTTACGCGTCTTCGTAGCTCTTATAGTTTTCGAAATAAAAATGGTGGCCCATTTAAAATGAACACCCTGTATATGAGTTTAAGTTTGGGGGGCTTAACTCATAAATTAAGGTACAGACTTGTGGGTATCAGCAATTTATTTTACGCACAACTGCATTAAAATTGTTTGTTTACATTTTAGTTACCAGGGCGGAAAGTTGAACATTACGCCCGCCGGGCTTTTTGCCGGTTTTACCGCCCGCAATGTTGTAAAAATGCCAAAACGCCCGGTAATGATACCAACCTTTATTTAATTATATGAATTTTAGAAGCATATCTTTAATTATTTATAATATAACTTCTAAATAAGGTTAACCTGGCGTCGTAATATTTTTACGAAACAACAAGCTTTGCATGCATTTAAAAAATAATTTAAAAACATTGCATTTGGGGGCCTATTCAGAACTCAATATTTGCATAGTCGTTATGGTCTTTATGGTTGTTATGTACTGTAAAGATTGTTAAAATCAAAATTGGTATTCTCAGTTCTGAAGGTGGATACCGTCAACAATTGTTACGTGTTTGACAGCCTTTATCATAACGACTGCTAAAACTATGTATTTATGGTTGTTATCACGTTATTTCTAATATTTGACATGTGACAGATTATTACATCAATCATATATTATTAATAATGCCCTTTCTGCTAAATATTAGCAGGATGCAGTTGATTATTCGCATGGATCCTGCTCCGACTTAAATAATGATAATAAGAACGATAAAAACCGTCGTGGACGAAAAGTTACTTTTGAAGTAAATACATATTTCTTTGAAAATATTATATTCTGTGGTAGGTATTCGTGAAAACCTAGTTATTTATTCTGGTGCTAATGTGTGCTTTTTCTTCAATCAAAATAAAAAAAAAAATCTTTTCATAACTTTTCAGTCACGTTGGGATCAGTGGTAGGAATTAACATATCCGTTCTAAATAATTTAGAAGTTTTCAAATATGACAGAATTGTCATTTTCTTCTTTAGTTGTTTTGACAGAATGTTTGCATTTTAAATATAATTGACAACACATTATTAAAAGAATAAAGCGTTGACATATAAGGTTAGGTTAAGTTCAAATATACATAATGAAGTTTGCTATTGTCAAATAATCTGGTTCATTCACAAGTATTATTTTGTAGAGTGTTAATAATACCGACGTAGGTTCTGAATTGACAAATTCATAAAGATTGTTATAAATGTCTTTACGATAACAATCTTTATGACTGTGTTTCTCTGAATAGGCCACTTGATTACAGTACTCCGTAATACGTTGTGCATACCTCAGACGAAAGAAGTTTACACCCTTGGACGATTAAAAGCCCTCCGATACGCATCGGACTTCAAATTTCGTCCGCAGGTGTAAACCTTCTCTTTCGGCTCTCTATACGTAAATAACTATTATTATATTATATTTACATACCTATAAGAATAATTAGGTCTGCCTAAGTCTGCATCATATGACAATGAAGATCCTCCCTTTAAATCAATATAATAATTAATCTTATTAGCATCATCATTTACTCTGTCTCCAGTTTGTTTCAAAGTTCTTGGTGATTGGGTAGGTTTCGATAAAGCAACATGTATGCATAGAGCTATAATTATAATCTGGAAATAACAACTTTTATAAAAAATAAAAATATTGGTAGTAAATCTGCATGTTTGATATTAAAAATCACACTAGAATATTACATATTGTGTAATTAAACATTTCTACTTACTCTCCTCATTGTAAATAAATAAAAGAAGAATGAACTTCTGAGAGACTTGTTTATTAACAAACTATCTTTAGTAAACTGGAGACTGTAATAATAAATGATGGTACCTACAAGGATTTATATGAAACAAAAATTTGAGAGGGGACTAATAGGTGAATTTTTTACATATGACCTACGTCAAAAAGAATTATTACAAATTATAAATAGCAGTGCTTCACAAAATATACACATTTAGATATATTTGTTTAATATTTACCTTCCGTCACCTTTAGGTAAGGAAGGTATTGTCTTTGGTCAAAAAATTCGATGGTGAGTTTTAAATGAATGAGCACGTTTTAAGGTCCCTACAATACGATTTTACTGGTTTTACAACGGTGTGTGTGTCCGTGTGTGTGTCCGTGTGTGTGTGTGTGTGTGTTTGTGTGTCCGTGTGTGTGTGTGTGTGTGTGTTTGTGTGTGTGTGTGTGTGTGTGTGTGACAAATTTTTCTCCGACGATAACTCCAAAACTACAATTCTAAAAATTATGATTCTTTCGTATTCCTCTTCCTTACAACCATACGAAGAGCTGATTAGATTTTGTTTATAATTGGTCATCCGGAAGTACCCTTATTTGAAGTTTTAACAGTTTTTCTTGTAAAAACGCAGTTAAATATCATTTTTCGACATTTTGTGATTATAAATATGAAAGAATATCTTATTCTCTATACGATTTGATTATACCTTTTCCTTCATATTTAATAGATTGAGTTATAGAGAGATTAAGAGAGTTTAACTTTGCTAAAATTATGAAAACAGCAGATATATTAAAAAAAAATTAATTGACAGATGTCAGTGTCAAGTGCAAAACCAAATTGGAAAGTACATGATCTGGAAGCGATATAAGTGACATAGTGTCCCTCGCAAGTGGCTTGCAATTGCGGCCTCGCCTCAAGATAGGAACTTGTAATGCCGGGAGTACGAGAAAGGCGAAACAGAAGATGGAAGGACTGTAAAGCAGAAGATTTGAGAGAGGAAGCACTGTGTCAAGAAGAGGAGTTGGACAGGAATGAGTAGAAGTGAAGAGTAAGAAACAGCAAGTGCAAATTATATAATATAGGTACATTCGTGTTATAATTTTATTGGATTTTTAGAATCTTTCCAAAGGTAATTTCGGTATGGCATTTGTAAAAAATAGTGTGTTCGTGTTACAATTTTACAGGATATATAGAATCGTTTTCATAGAACTTTTGGTATGGGATTTGTACAAAATACATCGAATTAACGGAAGGTTTTCTGCTGGCCACAACAGATTTTTTATTTTTGAAAACAATAATACAAAATTATATGACAATGAATATTTTCAAAAATATAAAATTTGCATTTCAAGATGACATATTTGAAAGTTATTTGGCGCATCCACCTCCAAGAGCGCAGTACAATACAGCTGGATCAATGCGCTTTGTTGTAAACACAGGTCGAGGTGTTGTATAAGTATACGCAATCTGAGGAGTAGGCGGTCTTGTAGGTGTAGTATATGTATACGTCGGTGGAGTAAACGTTGGTCGAGTAGTTGGTCTAACTGGAATCCGATCTGTAACGTCTTTTCCAAATATAAAATTAGCTCTGTAACCCTTTTTATCCGCTGTGTAAGACACTCTATTGTTTCCATTATTGGCATGACTGTATTCTCCTTTTACAGATAGATATTCTTCGCCACTTGCTGCATCTTTCTCTATTACACCAGATTGATCTTTGCTTTCAAATGGAGATTTTACACTAGACAAAAAAATATATAATATTATTCTTAATAATGGAGTTTGTACATTAGAAATTGTTTGCCCATTTAGCCGTCTTCATAACTCTTGTAGTTTTCGAAATAACAATGGTGGCCCATTTAAAATGAACACTCTGTACATGAGTTTAAATTTGGGGGGCTTTACTCAAAAATAAGGTACAGACTTGTGGGTATCAGCAATTTATTTTACGCACAACTGCATTAAAAATGTTTGTTTACGCACTTCTACTTTAAAATTGTTTGTTTACAACGTGGTTACCATGGCGGAAACTGAAAGATTACACCCTGCGGGCGGCAAAGTAACATATGCGGGCGGTAAAATACAGAAAGAGCCCGCTTACTGGTAAACAAAACATCAAAAATACAATTGGAAATATAATCAAGACTCTTATTTTTAAGAAATGATACTAGTTGCGCTAAATTTTCACTAGATTTTATTAGAATTGTCTAAGAAATTACTTCAGAAATTGTCTCAAATCTCCAAGCTTGACATTTAAAAAAATATTCATATAACCAAATAGTTAGCAATGCAACGCATCGCCTTATTGTTTTTTGACATGGCCACCTGGCCACGTAATATTTTTATGTAGCAACAAGCTTTAAATGTATTTAAAAAATAATTTAAAAACATTTAATTTGATTGCAGTTGTGCGTAAAACGTTGTACATACCTTGGGCCGAAAGAAGTTTACACCCTTGGACGAATAAAAGCCCTCCGCTACGCGTCGGGCTTCAAATTTCGTCCGCAGGCGTAAACCTTTTCTTTCGACCCTCTATATGTAAATAACTATTATATTTTAGTTACCAGGGCGGGCAGTTGAACAATACGCCCGCCCGGCTTTTTGGCAGTTTTACCGCCCGCCATGTTGTAAAAATATCAAAACGCCAGGTAATGATACTAACCTTTATTTAATTATATAAATTTTAGAAGTATTTCTTTAATTATTTATAATATAACTTCAAAATAAGATTAACCTGGTCACGTAAATTTTTTATAAAGCAACAAGCTTTGTATGTATTAAAAAAATAATTTGAAAACATTGCATTTGTTTGCAGTAGTGCGTAAAACGTTGTGCATAATTCAGGCACAGGGTTTGTCTGTGCTTCAGGCGAAAGAAGTTTACACTCTTGGACGATTAAAAGTCGTCCGATAAGCGTCGGACTTCAAATTTCGTCCGCAGGTGTAAGCCTTCTCTTTCGGCCCTCTATACGTAAATAATTATTATTATATTATATTTACATACCTATAAGAATAACTAGGTCTGCCTAAGTTTGCATGATACGACAATGAAGATCCTGCCTTTAAATTAATATAATAATCAATCTTATTATCAATATCATTTACTATGTCTCCAGTTTCTTTTAAAGTTCTTGGTGAATGGGTGGGTTTCGATAAAACAACATGTATGCATAGTGCTATAATTATAATCTGGAAATAACAACTTTTATAAAAAATAAAAACATTGATAGTAAATCAGCATATTTGATATTAAAATTCACACTAGAATATTACATATTGTGTAATTAAACATTTCTACTTACTCTCCTCATTGTAAATAAATAAAAAGAATGAACTTCTGAGAGACTTGTTTATTAATAAACTATCTTTAGTAAACTGGAGACTGTAATAATAAATGATGGTACCTACAAGGTTTTATATGAAACAAAAATTTGAGAGGGGACGTAATAGGTGAATATTCAACAATTTTTTACATATGACCTACGTCAAGAAGAATTTTTACAAATTATAAATAGCAGTGCTTCACAAAATATACACATTTAGATATATTTGTCTTAAACTTGTATATTTGTAAACTATCTTCAATAAAATATAAAACTATAATAATCAAAACTGGTATCTGCAAGGTTTTATATGAAACAAAAGTTGAGAGGGAACATAATAGGTAAATATTCAACAACTTTTTACACATAATGGGAACAAGGATTTTTTTACAAATTATTATCGAAAACGTATAGAGCAGTGGTACTCAAACTTGTTGAGATCCAACAAAAATAATAATAATAATAATAATATACATATACAGTAATTTTTTTAAAGAAATCCGATCAAGGCCATCTACGAATTGCATCTATAGTAAAAATTTTTAGGCAGAGTAGTCACGTCATCATTTCATTACAAAATGAAAAACACTGTAGTATTGTATATGTTTAGGAAAACGAAGAAAATAAATACTATTTTTTTGCATACTATAAGTAAAGTACATTTTAATTAAATTTACAATTATTTTAAAGTCGAACATAATGTTTTTAATGAGTTTTAATTTATTTAAAATAATTGTAGTTCATTTTTTCACCACATGTTGGTACTATTGGATTTCAATATTTAAACGTTTACATGACATGTTTCTCCTGTTCATTTCTTTCTGTGTTCAGTTGTGATTTTCATTTTGTCTCTTTCATTTTATTGGTGTTTTGTCGTTTTACAATGCCGAAAGCATTATCGAAACAATCGCAAGAGCTATGTGCAAATGTGATTTCATATTTTGACAGAGAATTGGCCCACGGTGGACCTTTGCTGCCTTTGAATGCTGTTCGGGAGGTATGTTTATAAATTTTTATATTTTGGTATGAAAATTTAAATCAATTATTTATTTCTAGAGAGCTTCAGAGTGCCTCCAAGTTTCCAAAGGGGTAATACATAAAATTTCTGCGAAAGTTTCAAGAGGCGAAATGTTAGCATCGCCAAAAAAGCCCAAGGAAAGAAAGAGACCAGTTACTGATGTTAATTCGTTTGTGGAAACTGCAATAAGAAACGTCATTTATGACATGTACGCAAAAAGTAAGTTTATTAATATTGACGTTTCATTATAATGGAAATGATTAAAAATATAATTTATTTCTAGAATTACACGTGCATGACTTGTAAATCTTTAAATGTCTTTTTAAAATCTAAAGGCATTTTTCGCGGTTCGATTTCAAGTTTAGTAAATCAATTTAATCAAATATAATATATTTTTTAAATGTTATTTTAATTATATTTTCAATAAATCGAATTTATAGTCCTACTCTTTACTTTTCTATAACACTACAGAATTGTAAATCTAAATAAAATCAAATAAATTTTTTAAAAAATATGTTCAATGTCATTTAACATTAATTTTCTTATTTTTCATCAAGTGCTTCATTCACTCCCCGTATTCCTTCTGAAACCCGACTCGGTGTGCCCGACACCGAATTTTCAATACCATAAATTGGAAATATATTACATTTTACAATAATATTCAATTATTATTCGACTATTAAATAAATTAACTTGATCACATAAATTAGCATCGCAGGTAAATACAATTATTTTCTAAAATTAAATTAGTGTACCATGTAAACCTACTAATTTCATGACGTCATTATCTAGTTACAAACTTTGATGACGTGACTACTCTGCCTAAAAATTTTTACTATATGAATTAAGATTTTATGCTGTCAAATTTAGTAGTGTCGTTTACATAGTTTTTATGGGGTACACAAGATATTATGTGCCAATCTGCTGTGTATGCAGTTATAGGTAATGGGGACTCATTGCCGGCGTTGTTTTGTGCATCACATGGGTCGTTTTCCGGTTTTGTACAATTTAATATTCGACATAAATTTGGAGTCGGTCAGGATCAAACTCGGATTACCAGATAAGAATATATTGAAGAAGAATAAACAGTTTAGTAGTAGAAGGTAGAAGAAAGAAATGAAGACTAAAGAGCAGATGGAATGATTGTGTTGAGAGAAAAGAAACTGAATGAAAATGACCGCAAAATAGAATAAGTTGGAGAAGAATAGCGACCCCTAATGAATAGGAAATGCTAAAGAGGAAGAAGACGAGACTTTCGACAACATACTTTTAAAATGTTATTAGTTATTATTTTTCAAATAGAAAAAACTCGTACACAATAATATGTATTTATAATATAAGATGTGGACTATTTAATCCGAAATACATCAATTTATTATAAAACTGAAAATGACCAATACGTTTCTTAAATTACATATTGTTGTTAACTGTTAATACTTCTGCTGTACATTTTAAATAATGGAAACAAAATTACCACTACCAGCCCAAACTCAATATAATTGGGCCGGTATACAATTTCAACAAATAAATTATAAAACCTACGTAAATGATGAGAAATTTCTACAAATTTTTTTCGACTTGTTTAACATATAGAGTTTTAAGTTACAAGAACGTAATATGTTATTCAAGTATTCCGCCATTTAATATTGGGTTACATAGCCTTTAATAGTAATATCAAGCTTTAAGTTTATAAGACGTTGTATCCGTAAACCCTGCATATTTTTCTGTGAGTATTGTCGCATATGTCTGACCGCACTATATTTTTACAAGTTGTTTTTCATTGTGCCAAAAGTAAAGTGTCCCGGTAGAAAGATTAGAAGATGACCCTTGTCATTTGGTCCACAGTCCTTTAAAGTTTTAAGTTTATATTTAAAGGAACTAAAAGAATTTTGTAAAAATTTGTGTAGATTTTATAATTTGTTGAAAATATAAACCGGTCGAATTATTACGAGTTTTGGCTCGTATTTATTAATAAATTCTTGATTAATTATGAATATCTCTTAAGGAAAGTTTTACAAAATCTGGTAAAATTTTTAATTGTCAGTTAAATAAACAAAATTGAAACGAAATGAACTGTCAAATGGCAAATTGATCATTGCTGTCAATAATCCGATTCAATATTGTTTATTTAAGTCGTAGTTAAAATTTCAAACGGAGATTGTAAAAGTGGCCCTTACACAGCGGCGTACCCAGAGGGGGGACCATGGGGGCGATCGCCCCCCCTAGACCTACACACACACAATTAAAGAATGCCAGAAAAGCTTTGTATTTAAAAATTATGTATTCTCCGTCTTTCATATATGAGTTAGAATTTCTTGATTTACAACAAATAAAATATGACAATATATGACACCCATATATAGCCACCTAATAAAGATTGATTGTCATTTATGGAGGTCTTAAATATTACTCGGTCTTTAGTTTTATTAAATATGGGTGTTTAATTCGTATTCACTATATCAAGGGTTACAATCATTTCTGCTTTTGTCGTCATTTCAATTTTAATTATTTAAAGTAAAAATTAATATTGCCTGTTAGTACAGCATCGGCAGAGAGAAGTTTTTCAACACTTTGTCGATTAAAGACATACTTACGAAATAAAATGGAGGAAGACATAGGTTTACCAATTCTACACATTCACCGAAATAGAATAGATGTTGGAAAAGTAATACAAAGTTTCGCAAAAAGATCCAACCGTAAATTAGACTTCATAATACAATATCTTGTCAGCTCTATGTAATATAATAATATACAATAATATTTTTTGGTTCATGTTCTTATCTAAAATATCTCATTTTTTATTTAACGTTTCTTAAATTTTAATGTTAACCTTCCTACCTCAATATCTTAAAATATCTTTGTATTATAAAATATAAATATGAGAAAATAAGTTTTAAATTAACTGCACAACTATAATTTCCCTCTTAACTCCTCCACCTAGCAACGATCCTAGAACGTTGGAGTCCAAGCCTTTTCCGAATGACACTTTTGGGCGGTAGCCATTTTCATCCGCCGTGTACGTCACACTGTATTTCATTCCATTGTCGCCGATGTATTCATACGCGCCTTCAACAATGGCATTGTCCTTTTCAAATCGTCCGGATTCCACTTTAATTTGGCCATCCTTCTGATCAACTCTAAACAAGGAAATTATATTTTATTAGTAAAGATACCATGACAGGACTATAAAAACCAGTTCACTATAAGTTGAAATAGGCTATACCTTCTCATGTGTATTTATTTGTAATGAATTTGTATACTTATTTTTAAGTTCATTATTTATATTTGAAGGTTGATTATTAATCTTGAAACACCCTATAATACTAGTAATTTGAGGTTATTGCATAATAGAATGTATGAACAATAGTCAAAATGTCAGATATTTTGAGAAAGGAAGACTATAATAGTATTTTATGTATTTTGAACGAACAGTGAATCTTTAAGGTATGTGCAAGTTGTTTAAGATAAAAGAATAACGTGAAAACAATTTTCTTTTTAAAATTTTATTTCTAAAAATTCACTCAGTTGTTCAAATACTCTAAAAATGCGTACACTTTAATAACATATTTAGAATTAAATAATATTACTACTACTACTACTACCAAGTTTATAGCTCTACACATTGCCCCAAAAGTCAATATACCTGATATTCAGATAAAAATTTCAAAATTTACAAAAATCTAATTCCAAATTATGAAACCGCAGGTCGATATCTCTTTTTATTCTCGAGATATTTAGATTCAAATTTTGCTCAAAACAGCCCATTTTTGGGTAATAACCCAAAAATGGGACGAGATATGAATTTGGCAATATCATCATTCGATTCTACGGGCAAAATTACATAAATATACCAATTTTCATAATTTTTCAAAACCGCATCCAATCTCTAAAGCAAAATAACCGAAAATGGCCAAAAATCGCAAAAATCTAAGATGTACCCCTTGCCATTTTTTCAGCATTTTCAGGGGTCTTTAAACTTTTATTTATAAATAATGAACCGGTTGGTCAAAAATTATGAAAATTGGTATACTAATGTATTTTTATCCCTAGAATCGAATGGTGTTGTCGCCAAAATTGTATCTCGGCCCATTTTAGAGTTTTAGCCCAGAAATGGGTAATTTTGGGAAAAATTTTGAGATTGAATATCTCCAAAACTAAAAGAGATATCGAACTGTGGTTTCAAAATTTGAAATCTGAGCATTGGGAAGTATCTAGATACACAAATTGGATTTATTAATATTTTCAATTTTTTCCCCAAATGTGGGTATTTATGACTTTTTGGGGTAAATATTTAAAAATGAGAACAGTTATGAACTTGGTGGTAATATTAGTCAATTCTACACACACTACTATGTAACTATACCAATTTTTATGTGTATGAAACAAAAAGTTTAACAACGGTTTATATATTATTTTTTGAAAATTCTTGTTATTAGAAATTTTGAAAAATATGAAATTCTTCATCTGATAATTTTCTTCTATAGATTTAGAGATAAAGAAATTATAATATATAGAATAATTGTGTTATTAATTAAATATTCATTATTATAGATAAAATACATATATCAATCAAAAAATACCGAAAATCTTGTTAATGAATTAGAAGAATCTCTGACATTTAGGATCTTTTTCATACAACGTAAAAAAAGTTCTGTAATTTTTTTATATTATAAAACCACGTTTCAATAGCGAAGTGCAATACAAAATTTATATAACATAAAATGGAAATGGCGAGAGATATTGAATTAGGCACAATAGATTTTTTACTTGATAACAAAGATCTCTATTTAGAGCAATTTTGTGATAATGTGACAACGAACTCGAAATGTCACTGATAATTACACTTGTTTCAAAAATGGCCTAATTCATTTTAAGCTGATTGTAAAACTATCAACGTATAGTAGTAGATTTGAATGGTAAATTTAGAAATTTGCTAAAAATATTTTTCATCCCTTTGTCTGCAAGAAGTACTCCAGAACTATGGTGTTTTAAATTTTATTCGTGTTTTAGTAACCACCGGCAATATAAAAATGAAAATGGGCAAATATTTTTAAATGTAGTATGTATTTACCTGTATTTATAATTACCGGTGTTAACATCTGATTCATATGAAACACTTCCTTCTCCATTATCAAGTTGAATATCATATTTAACTTTATCTTGTTCAGCAGGTTTTGGTGCACCAAAAGAAACGCTCAATAATGATAAGAAAATTATCTGCAATTTTAAAGAAAATAGATTTTTCCCAAATTACGTAAAAATGATTGATGATTGTTTACCAATTTCATTTTCTTATCTTTAGAACTGTACATCTAAGCAACTAAGCACCTTGAATGTTTAGTACTCAAAAGGTACTATAGTACTGAAACGTAAATAAATGAGCACTGTAATTTAAATGCTGCATGAAGCAGGTTTATAATGAAAAAATATAATGTACATACCGTTTGACCTTTTCATTAATTGTTCAAATGAAGATATTCTTGATCGTAAAGAACGGTATTTCACCTACGCCATTTTTACAAAGAAAATTATTTTCTAACTTTAACTAAAACTCTTTAAAGCTAATCAAACTTTATTTTTTCTTTTGTTTTTTGGAATATTTTGGTATACTAAATTATAATCATCAAAAAATTAATTACTTTTTCATTGTATTACCCGCAGAACGGAAGAAAAGAAATAAAGTTTTTAAATTACAGTATAAAAGTTTGGAGCCCTATTCAAAAATATTAATATAATTTTGAACTATTTTATAATCGTTAAGGCTCATTCACAGCTACGAAAATAAGAAATATAAAACTTCAACTGTCATTTAATATATTCATAATTAATAAGTAATAATAACTTCATACCTTTTAAAGCACTGTACGTAATCATATATGCAAACCTTTGTCTTAAGACAGAACTTTTTCATATTATATATAAATTGAAATCCTTTTGTCAGACTGTAAATTGACAGCTTAAATGACAGTTTAATATATGCATAATTAACAAGAAATAATAACATCATACCTTTTAAAGCACTGTACGCGATATGCTGCGAATCTTTTTCGTAAGACAGAACTTTTTCAAATTATATTTAAATTGAAATCTTTTGTCTGAAGGTATATTGACAGCTCAAATAAAAGTTGTTATGTATGTGCTTATTTTCGTGTAAAATATTTAACATTTGCAAATCCTTGTGTTTATGTCTTATGTATCACAATTAAATTCAACTCAAAATTAAACTGGAATTATATAATTGAGCTTTAGTATACAGTCACAGCGTCGCGGATACCATGCGTATTATTTGTATTGATTTATAGTTATTTTAAATAAACATATGACAAATATGGAAGTTATTTTATTACGAAAACGTAGTTACTACATAATTTCTAAAATTCACTTTAATTTTATAATTTACAATGATCATTAGGCTCCAATATGGCGGACGAGTCAGCAAGGTATAAAAGGTGTATCAATTTAATGGAACAGTGCATTTTATTCATGTATATAAAAAGTTACGTAAAAAAGTGATTAAGATAATTTGTGAGGCATAGAGCGGGAGATATTTTGGCATATACAATATTATTTTAAAACCAGTGATACTCAAATTATGGATCAATGTTATTTTTTTTTAAATGGCATTATATATTTTTTATTATCTTATTCAATAGTTTATAGGAATAAAATGCATTGTTCCATTATTTTGATACACCCTGTATAGTAACTGTAGTGTGTACCGTAATTCAGTCGAAAAATGTAATGTTTTAAACCACTTCGAACCAGCATCAAACCAGTATGTCGCGAAAAAAGTCCAAAAGTAATAAATTAAAATCCGTTGTCTCGTGACTCTTGTGTCAAGGTCAAGGTTTAAGGTGTGTAGGACCTTTTTATCAAAAATTATTTAAACTTTAAAATGTGAATGTTAAAGTTCATCTAGGTATACCTTTTTGGCATAAAAGTGAAAATATTAGCATTGGTAAACAATAATCTACATGAGAGGTTTCCAAACTTTTATAAACATAGTATTCAGTATATAAAAAAAACAAATGCTCACCTAAAATTGGAATGCAAGAAAGAGTTTTAAAATAAATATACTCATGTTGTTGGTAAAGTCTGAACAAAACTAACTGAAAATTGAATGCGTACCGTACTACATAATTTTAACAACTGTTTTCAATTGTAACCAACATGGCATGACGTTTTGCATTTACAAATTACTGAGAAACATTGAATACAATAGTTATATATAATTAATATTAATAGAATTATATATAATTATTGTTATCAGTGTGGGATTGATGGTCACTGATCTAACAAAGGATAAAACTACCACAAAACGATACACCTCTCGCTTTTATTTCTACTATGTTAAATGAATTAATATAATCACGGAATAAAAGCGCGGATAGAAGACTTGATAGAATAAAAAAAAAAAATAATTCTGAATTCAATAATAAACTTCTGTATAATGTTATGCCGTTTTTTATCTCTCACTAAGAGAGGTATTGGAATCATGCTAAAATCGTATATCCAGATTTTAATTACTAAACACGTTTTAAGGTTATTAGAATCCCATAACATTTTTATAATGTGTGTGTGTGTATGTGTGTGTGTGTGTGCGTGTGTGTGTGCGTGTGTGTGCGCGGGTGCGCGTGTTTGTGTGTGTATATGTGTGCGTGTGCGTGTGTGTGCGCGTGCGCGCGTGCTTGTGTGTGTATATGTGTGTGTGTATGTGTGTGTGTGGTGTGCGTGTGCGTGTGTGTGTATGTGTGTGTGTGGTGTGCGTGTGCGTGTGTGTGTGTATGTATGTGTGGAAGAGCGAATGGAAGAGTTACTCACGAGCCGTCAGATGAGTGTAATTTATTCGCACGCATATAATTGTTTTACAACTCGAGCAATGTACTATACTTTTCTCCGACCATAATTTTAATGAAATTTGTGAATTTGTATTTGATTTTATTTTTACAAAAAGAGGTTATGTCACCGTTTGATAGTTAACTGAAGGTTATCTGTGAAACGGCAAATTGTTTTATAGGTAATATTGCCAAAATGATTCTAGGGATAAACGGAAATTCCCCTATAACTGTTGTGTAATATTACATATATATATATATATATATATATATATATATATATATATATATATATATATATATATGTGTGTGTGTGTTATGTACCACTAGTGACTTTCATTACCTAACACTCTGCGTAAGAATGTATGTACTTGTTTGACAGATAGTGTGTAAAAGGTAATTTACTGATATGGGAGTAGAAAAAGATTTTTATAAAACTCATTTCGTATTAATTACGTAAAAAGTGACATTTCATAACGTCAAAAGGTTTAATAAAATTCAACTTTTTAAAACGGAATTAGTTAAAATAATAATCAAACGTGACCTTTTTAATATTAAATGTAAGTACTTTCAAAAGAAAAGAATTTTTCTTAACCTCCGCAACGAAATTTTTACAGTATGTAAAGTGTTCATAATATTTTCATATAATTATTTTATTACACGAACACGTTGATTAACCTTAAATGTCAGTAATTGCGGAAGATTTTTACATCCTTTTCATGATAAAGGTAATATTCACTCTAAGCAAATAATTAAGTTCAATTAATTTCTTCTTATTCTTCCCAGCCTTATTTATTACTAACTATATGAAAATACTTCAGTGCAGTGTTTTATTAAAAGTGAAATTTTTTTATTCCTTGGTATGTTATATGTGTACAAATGTAATGTATGATATTCTATTTCGACAAAATGAGAAAATTTTTCACTTATGTAGGATTTATTGTCTTTTTAATAATGACATGTTTTCCTAACAGGAAAATTTGGTTTTTTCCTGTATTTTTTATGTCAATTACTTGTATCCCGTTTTGTTTAATGTTTCAAGTTTTTTATTCATATTACACACATCTTTTTTCTTTTGTGTTGAAATCTAAGGATTGCCTTGACTTTTCCTTAGATGTCATCATATGCATTTTCTTACTTTTCTTTTAAACATTTTTATTCATATATTTGTATATTAAGTATTATTATTGAATTATAGTAAATATATACATGGTAACTATCAGCAATTAATCACGATTATTAAATAACGTATCAACAGTTGTTGGTTATGTTTAATTTTAGGAGTCTTTTTGAACGCCGTGAAAATGCTCTTGTACTACACTTGTCAAAAATAATTAATTATTGTGTTGATGATCCTCGCTCTCTCTCTTTCCTTCATTTTCATACTTCCATTGTCCGTACCAGAAGTAACCTTACATTTTACTTGCCCTTAGCTCGAACTAACTGTTTAATGTTGTCACCTATTCACAGAATGTGCCACGTTTATAATTCTAAATTTTCTGCTGTCGATATTTTCTCTTTTGACTTTGCAAAATTTTTCAAAATTATATGCAAAATGTAATATGTAATATCTTTGTGAAATATGTACTACTTTCCTACCCTTAATTTGGGCTTAGCCTGTTGGGTAGTCGTATTAATAAATAAATAAATAAATTAGATCTAAGGTATCGATCTTACTATGTGTAACCTCGGCTGCGTTCCAAAAAGAAGAGTATCGAGTATTGGGGTGAGAGTTAGAGCATGATGACGTCAATTAGGAGTGTAGTGTGTTTTGGAACGAATGAAAGTTTTCTTGGAGTAAAAAATTGAAATTAAATTAAAAATAATTTTAAAAATTAACAAAACTACTTATATTTACATTATTAATGTCTAGTTCATATTACAAGGGCATTTTTATAATAAAAGCGCTTTTATGGAGCCCTCTTCTCATACTAATATAATGTGAAAGTTCGCTCTACAAAAACCCTTTTATTATAAAAGTGTGCTCGCAATACAGGCCAATGTGTTTACCTATGTTTATTTTCAACCAAAAGCATGTTTTCCTCCTCAACAAATTACTTTCATATATTGAAAATCGTGAGCATCTATGTTTGAAAATATTGTGGAGTAATTTCTATATCCTCCTCGGTAGTAGGGTAAGTAGAGTACCAGTTTGAAGTAAACTCTAGCTGTTTTGGAACAGGTTAAGAGTAAACTCTGAGAGTAAGGTTATTAGTTTTGGAACAACTTTGAGTAACTTCGTACTCTAGAGTAGGTTTTTGGAACGCAGCCCTAGTTTAAGATATACTGCATTGACTTGACTTCAAAATCGGCGGATTTTAGCTCCCTCGCTACAAGTGCTAGTACCTGATAAGATAATAACATTTATACTATAGTTCTTGTCATCAAAAATCGAGGGCCTGTCATAAACAGATTAACCGCTATTATACTAAAAAACTAGAATGGAATAGTTTAGTACGGTACACCGCAAATTGTTTTAGTTTTGTGTGCAAAACAGTGACTGTTTTCAGTCGTATTATTTATGATGGGCGGATTGTTGGTGACGAGAGATATACATACATTAAAAACCCATTTTCTATTGAGTCACGGTAATAAAAATTGGAAAACTGACAGATTGATGACAATTTATAATTTTATTGGGTTTGCAAGACGTAATAGTATATAAAATGGAAGTAAAGCGAGAAAGAAATTCTAATATCATTGACAATGAAAGGAGAATATAAATTAAAAGTGACGCCTGATAAACGCCTACACAGTACGATTTTTTTTTTGTAGTTCTTTGTTTCAAATTCAAACATATAGTGAGAATAAAAAAACGGATGAAGTAGGAAATAAGAAAATAATGTGTATTTTGAGTCACGAGTTTTATTTTTGTTGTACATTTTCAATTATTTGTGTAATAAACATTATACTTGTATAAAAATATTACCATATATTTTTGTTATTTTTTAAGAGCTTAAATTAATCCTTTCGTAATGATATTATACAAGCTTCATTCAAATTCACCGATGGTTTTTGGTTGTTCCAACTGATATTTGAAAATGACTAGTTAGTCTGTTTTTGGATAGATGGTATTGGCTACCTGAATGTCAGTTTGGTTATAATAATAGGTGCCTCACCTGCATAAGTACGAGTTGACAAATATCTACGTTACCTTATTGTTTGAAGTAAAATCCTACAAGCATGATTGTTTTTATACTGAAAAAGAATTCTGTGTGGAAAAGATACATAAGTCGTCTGATATCGTTCTTTCATTGGCTAAAATCATGGGCACAATTGAAATTATTAAAGTGAATGTAATACCAAAACAATTTTAAATTAAATTATTTCATTTTCAGTGCCTATTCTTTTATTAAATTATTTACAAAAATAACATTTTTGCCTCTCGCCACCTGTAGATAAGGAAGGTATTGTCTTTCTCCAACGATAACTCCAGTACTACAATTCTAAAAATTATAATTATTTTGTATTTCTCTTTTTTACATCCATATGAAGAGCTGATAAGATTTTGGTTATAATTGGTCAACCGGAAGTTCCTTTATTTAAAGTTCTTAAGTTTTGTTTTTTTTTTTTGAAAAACGCAGTAAAACATTGTTTTTTGATATTTTATGTGATTATCAATAAAAGAATATCTTATTATGTCTATACGGTTTGAATAAAACATTCCTTCATATTCAATAGATATAGAGTTAAGGAATTATAAAGACATTAGCTTTCATAAATCAGTCATAATCATGAAAACAGCTAATATATTTAAAAAATTCTAATTGACAGATGTCAGTGACAAGTGCAATTTAGTTGCGAAATGATAGTGTTTTAGGCACGCGACATGAAATTTGTACGCACGAGCGTAAGCGACAAGTGCCTAAAACATTCATTTCGCTATGTATTACATACAAGATTTTTTTATGAAAGCGTTTTAAAACAGATAATTTATTCTCAAATATTAACATTTTGAAATTTTTGGAATTAAAAAGTAGGCAAACTTCAGGTTTATCTATTCTTTGATAAATGATATACTTTTAAGTACTAGAGCTTAAAAGTAACATTTTACGCATTAAACTGTCACTTTTACGAATGAAATTGTCATTTTTAAGCACTAGAGCTTAAAAGTATTTCATTTAGCAACGATAATGACAATCAAAACGTTGTTGTTATAAAACGCTAATATAAAAAATCTGCTGTGGCCAGCACAAGACCTCTCGCCATTTCCATATTAGGCTATATAAGTATTGTATTGCACTTTGCTATCGAACCGTCGTTTTATAACAAAAAATTACAGAACATTACCAAAAAATTGTTTTTTATTGTATTTAACATGTCTTCTGCATACATAATTCTAATTATATCTATTTTTCATTGTATGAGGAAGTTCTAAAATGTCAGAGATTCTTCCAATTCATTAACAAGATTGGCGGTATTTCTGACGGATATATGCATTTTACCTATAATTTCTAATATTTAATTAATAAAACAATAAGAAAGATTAAATGTACTTCCCAGAAAAAGCTTTCAGAATGTCACTAAAACTGTTGATTTTTGACACTGACATCTGTCATTTACAAACTATGTTATAAACATTTGAATTTGTCAAGTGGTTTCCTTAGTGCCTTAGCCTCTGCGATTAGATTATTCTATATATTATAGTGTCTTTATCTCGAAATCTATACAAGATTAATAAAATTTTAAATGCATTAGATGGAGAATTTTATGTTCTTCAATTATAGTAGTAACAAAAATTTTCAAAAAATAAAAATTAGAAGAATCTTTCTAAGAAACTACTACTTCCGGTTGTCCAATTGTTACCAAAACCTTTTCAGCTCTTCCCAGGAATGTCAAATTGAGGAATTCATAGTTAAACTGGTCTTAAGTCTTATAGTTTTTGAGGAATCGTTCCTCCAACATCCAGACATACACACATCGACATACACACACACACACACACACACACACACACACACATCATTTTAAAAATATTATAATCGGATTCTAGGGATCTTATTTATTAAAATTTGTATATGCGAATTTTATCATGAATCCAATACCTCTCTTAACGAGAGGTAAAATATTTTTTGAAGTAAATACGGCTGATTAGTAAGTTAAGTCAGAGTCGATATATCTTGACAAGCACTATACTTATAGATATATTTATGCATGATTCTGATAATGACAGACTATGCATTTAATGATTTATGTAATTACGGATTTCAATTTTCCATGGTTTGTAAAAAATGAAGTATTGTAAAAAAGTAATAGCCCTATAAATATAAAGTTTTTACATTATGATGTAGTATGGCTATTTAAAGCTAAATATACGTGAAGTACTATTAGCGTATGTACACAAATTATTCTTTATATTCTATCTTCATTGCTGACTGAATATATTGAGTCAACGTTTAAAAATATATGTATGTACACAATTCGTAATTTGCGCAAAAAGTGGAATTAATTGAACCTTTGATTTATGTACAAATGTCATAGTTAATGCCCCCCGTTAACGACCCTGTGCTTATATAAACTCATGACACACACTCTGAAAATACTGTGTTTGGAGATAAATCTTGTATTTTCAAATTGTTAGTAGTGTGGTGTATGTGCTAGTGCTACAATGAAGAAGGCAAGTGTTAGAGAATATAAACAAAATGTTTACTGGTTCTATTCATATTATGAGTAAATTCTGAGTATTAATAACAACAATATAGGGCCAGGAAATTTAAATATTTTCTATTGATAATCGAAAATATGATTTAATATCGATATTTTTAATACAATTTGTGATATCGACATATCGATAAATAAATATTATCAGTATTAATAGATGTTTCGATATTCATCAATAATTTCCGATATTTATCTAGGTACTTTTTTAATATTAATCGAAAAATATCGAAACATCGATAAATATCGAAGCTTAGAGTTATTATATTGATAATATCGATATTATCTATTTAGACGTCACAAAAAATAATCTCAATGCTTTTATTTTTAATAATTTGTTAACAAACTGAACATTTCAGCTTCTTGAAAAACAAAACTGAAAACAATTTTTTTTATATATAAAGTCTGTTTCGGAATACCATAATTTTTTTTTAACGACAAATTTAAGAAGAATTTTTATCTTTGCTAAACATAAATTTTGACTAAAGACAAAACATAAAAAATGAAATGCTATTGTCATTATTTATTATTATATCTATATTAATAATCAGAGCTGGGCAAGTTACTTTTAAAATGTAACTAGTTACAGTTACCTCCAAAAAAAAGTAACTAAGTTACTTAAGTTCCAGTTACTTTGGTGAAAGAACTAAGTTATTTACTAGTTACTCATTAAAAGTAACTTAGTTACCTTGAGTTACTTTCTAACTACTTTTAATGGCGTGAAGTGTAGACTTAGACTGTTGACTTAGTAATTGTGTAGTTTACATATCAGGGAGTTGCACTAACTACGTTAACCTAAATTTTAACGTTATTGCTTGGCAACACCCAATCAGATTATTATTGTTAATGTTAACGGATCTACAGGGCCTCATTACCGCCTAGGCCCACGAGGCCATGGCCTAGGGCCTGCTTTGACAAGTGCTGTGATTTTTTTAAAATTTATTAATTTATTTTTCAATTTTGATTTCTTATACCAAGATATAAAGAATGTACTTTCTTTCTAACATGACATGACCATTATAATGTATAAAACATGCAAAACATTATTTTCTAGACTTAGTGGATAATGATTAATTTATTGGAAACCTCGGATCAGACGTCGATTTTCAATCTGAGGCCCCGCGCCTATAATAATTTTGATGATTTAGTGGCAGTGTAATTATAATTTATTATTTGAAAATAATATATTTTATATGTCAAATTTAACATTTAGTGACTTTTTAATTCTAGAATTAAAAGTTAAAATAATGTGTTATTTTTAGTTTTTCTGTTTATCGTACAAAAACTCTATTATTAATGAATATAATTACTTATTTTATTATCTATTATGGCTTGAAATCAATCAACAATAATATTGAATTTAATTATGTATTAAAATAAAAGTTACACATTATAGAGGGTATGAGCGTTGCTGCGCTCAACACTCCCACTCTGGACAGAGATTTATTTAAAACAAAACAGTTTTAGTTAGTGTTTCTAAAAAAGGCATCAGTCTCAATAAAATATTTCTTAGAACTTTTAATCCCCCCCTTTACTTTTTATGGCTAAGCTATATTCCACTTTTTAAGTTACTTTGACTAACTTAAGTTACATTCTAATTTCTGAGTTACTTTAAGTAACTCAAGTTACTCAAGTAACTAGTAACTAAAAACCGTAAAGTTACCAACTACTTTTCCGCAGCAAGTTAAGTTACAGTTATAGTTACCATATTTTAAAAAGTAACTAAGTTACGTTACAAGTTACGTAAAAGTAACTAGTTAGTAACTAAGTTCCTAAAGTAACTAGTTACTGCCCAGCTCTGTTAATAATGATATTTAAATATACATTTTGTTGGCTGATTATTGGATTGTACCAATTTCACTTTTTGAAAAAAAAAGATATAGTCAAATTCGGTGTCCCGGTATTTTTTGTACTATGGGCAGTAGAAAGAACATTAAATTTAGTGCTTCTTGTACTTTAAACAGACTTATAGTTTTGTACCATGACCCTTAAAATGACATACACTAAGATTTCATAATTCTGTCATGTGCTTCTGGACATAGTACAGTAAAAATAATAATAAAATGTGTGGACATGGTACAAAAAGTCTCTTTATTAGATTTTTTATAAATTTACTGTTATTTTAAACCATGTCCAACTAGGTCCTTTTTATTTCGAAAAAATTTAAAAATTATAATTTAACAAATTTCATACAAAGTTAAGGAAAATGAAACTATACAAACAAAAAAATTTCAACATGTGTATTCATTATCCAATCTTTACAATAAAATTTTAAAGTAGTTTTTCTCGAAAGTAATATTTGTGGACATAGTACATTTAATTTGTAGTATTGAGTTTTATTCTAAATTGAACTTAAATTGTGTCAAAATATTATTGATAACAAAACATAAATTATATTTTTTCATTTGAGTTGTTTTATAACCGTTTTTTAAAATCTTAATTGTATTTTAAACAAATAAGAATAACTTACAATTTTGACAGCATTTATCACAAACTAATTTACTGTACAGGGTACTTCACAAATTTGGATACAACCTTTAAGGGCATATTTTTAAAAAAATATTTAATAGTTCTAAGTAAAATGCTGTGGCAACCTTGACCAATATTCACTTTTCAAATAAGTTCTTAACTATTAGAAAATGAGAAAAAGTTTCATTGTATTTTTATAGTTTATTTGGCATAGGCAAAACTTTATTCGATCACTATCTTTGACAATTTTTCTGCTCTTCAAAAGGTGGATTTATAACTGACAAAGAACACAGAACATAATTTGGCATAGAAAACATACAATTTGGTCATTCGGAAAATAATATATCCATTTAGCGTACAGTACATAATTTAGCTCATCACAGGAATTGACCAATGTTCAATTATCTGTCTGTGCTGTGCGCCTTATGTTTTTCGTGCATCTTCGTAACATTTCGTAGTAGTTCGAATAAATATTTGTAAATACCGCTAAGAGGGTGAAACATGTGTCAGTTATTTGTTAGTTAAAATGAATGACATCAAACTTATTTCGTATAAATTTAATCATAAATAACAAAATTTATAAAAAAATTACACAGTCAAAGACAAACATGTTTTCTCATTATTATTTGAAATGACAAGTACTTCTAATTTCACGTCTTATTTTCAATATATTTTGTGTGACATTATAAAACCCCTTGACAAAATTCTATGTTTTCTATGATAAATTAATCTATACTACATTATGTTCTGTGTAAGTAACAAATCCACCTTAATACAAAATGGTTTTTTTATTTTTTTTAAATATTTTTAGGTGGTCATATTGTTATGTTGTCTCCATATGACATTGTCAGCTCCTGCTGATCCCGATCAACTAAACGCAAAAGTAGATTATGAAGTTGATTTAGATGGAAAAGGAAAAATTACATTTGCATCTGATTTAAACCCTCCAAGTTATTCCTACAGGTAATAATGATTGTTAACACCTAATTTTATCCTTATGGAAACGTTCTTAAACTCTTCAGAGCTGAAACAGATGACGGCACTATCAAACACGAAAAAGGCCATCTGGAAGACGAAGAGAGCATGGTTGCTGAAGGCGGCTATGAATATGTAGGAGAAAATGGAGTCAAGTTCAGCGTGGTATACGTGGCTGACAAGAATGGATTCCGCCCTATGGTGACTTTTGGGACAAAAGGAGGCGGGGCCCCACACGCTAGAGCGATAAGCCCCGCAGCCCTGTCAAGCGCAGCGAACAAGGCCCCCGCTACCGAGAAAGAAGTTGAGGAAGTTACTGAATCATAAAAAGCATATTATGTATTTATTGCAGTATCATGTAAATATATTGTAATGCAATAATTATTATTGCATTATTATCTGTATGTATAATTTGTAATAAAAACTAATGAAGCAAGATTGATAATAGTTATTACCTCTCACTAAGAGAGGTATTGGATTCTTGCTAAAAACCACATATCCAGATTTTAATGAATAAGCACAATTTAAGGTCACTAGAATCCGATTTAAATATTTTTACAATGTGTATGTGTATGTGTGTGTGTGTGTGGATGTGTGTATTTGTGTATTTAACTACTTATTCCTTAATCTGACATTAATGGGAAGAGCTGAAAAGGTTTTGGTAACAACTGGACAACCGAAGTAGTAGTTTCTTAAGAAAATCTTCTAAATATAAATTTTTGGAAATTTATGTTATTAAATATTAAAAAATATAAAATTATCCAATACATTGAACATTTTTATTATATCTTCTACAGATTTAGACATAGAGAATTATAAATATATTAAATATTCCATTGTATAATGAATCAATCAGCCCATGGAAATCAGTTGAAAAATTAAAACTTTTGTAATTGACATAAATGTCAGTGTCTAAAATCCAGAGACATTACTGAAGGCTTTTTCTGGGAAGTATATTTAATATTACTTATTTTATCACTAATTAAATATTTATAGATATAGCTGTGGCACGTTAAGTAATAGCAATTATAATATGATATTGTTATAACGAGGAAAAGACTCCATCAATAAATAAAATTGGTATAAAAAGAAGGGGGATTTATTTATAAGCAAAAGTATGTACAGTATCAGTGTCAACTAAATACGCGTTTGATATACCATATCATATACCCTTCAGAAATACCGCCAACCTCGTCAATGAATTGGAAGTATCTCGAAGATTTCGAAGGGTAGGAGGAAACTTGTGCTTAGAATGAATTAAAAAATAAAGAATAGATGTAATTAGAGTTTTTTTGTGTACCAGAAATGTTAAATACAATATTTAGCCTGTGTCCGATGTTGCATTTTGGCATTTAGCATTTAGGATTTAGGTCTTCTTCACATAAATACAACTCCGAATAGCACAATAGTGATATCCATTCAACAAAAATGAATTACACAATTCGATTCAATTTGGCCGCGTGCCTGAGTGTCTGGTCGCGAACCTGGGGGAACCGGGTTCGATCCCGACTGACGCCAAATATTTCCAATTTTAAATGGCACAAAAGTGACCCCTGTGGTGCACTCTCCACACCAGCTATGAGTGCCCGTGAGGTGACGCCTGGTAAGCGCCCACACGGTAAAATATATCGTCATCATTACCGATGTATACATGTGTTGTAGATACTGGCACACCCAGAAATGGGTAATATGCCGGGATGATATATTTATTTATTTATTTTATTTGATTCAATTTGATGCTTGAGAGTAAAAAAATGTTAATATTATATTTCATAAAATATAAGCTAAGAAGCTATTTTTTGACAGTAAATTTGACGCTTTGTACAAATTATTGCAACGAACATGATTTGTTTAATTAGTGCGCGTCAACTTCAAGACATAGTATGTGCTCCTGCAAAACCATAAAATCTAATTCCTAAATAATCACCAGATTTGGGGTACATAAATTTAGGATTTAGATATTAGGGTGATAAAAGTGCAACATCGGACACAGCCTTATATAGCCATAGCCTAATACGAAAATGGCAAGAGGTATTGTGCTGGCTACAACAGATTTTTTATGCACGAAGAGTCGCAGAATGCAATTTGTAATCAATGACCGTAGAGCCGAAGTGCTACAAGCATTCGCCAGTTCACTCACAACAACCATTTTGAAAAGAAATACTTTGAAATAATTTTGGTATCTGTCATCCCATTGACATGCTGACAAAAAAGGTTACCATTTTTAAATAAAGCGTGTGTGTATTTTAATAATTGAATGTATTTTATAGCTGATGCAGTTGCTCATTAGTTTAGGTTAAGGTATATTTAAAGAATTATTCAGTCTAATTAAACCTAAAACTCATTTTACAATTCTTCTCGTAATTTTGAAAAAGCGTACTATAAAAAGGTTGATTATAAAATTTATCTACGACATGTACACTGTATGTAACATTATATGTCAAACTAGGAATGGTGTACAAAAATGACTATATATTATTTATTGACCACCTTGATGAAAAAAATGAACATCTAGATCAGTTATTATCAAGACATTGAATTGAGTAACTTATCCATAAAAATTAATTATTTATATGAAATTCTTGCATCTCGTACTTTCATATTGAAGCGTAGTTGCTCTTATTGATATGGTTATCTGATGATGCGCCCTG
Organism: Ophonus ardosiacus; assembly: GCA_943142095.1. Taxonomy (NCBI): domain Eukaryota; kingdom Metazoa; phylum Arthropoda; class Insecta; order Coleoptera; family Carabidae; genus Ophonus; species Ophonus ardosiacus. The sequence goes on along the minus strand of OW964832.1, from coordinate 35,860,173 downwards.
TTTTATAAACATATAAAAGAGTGACAAGAAAATTAATTAACATATAAATGTATTATTACACCTAACAAAGTTTGTTTGCTATTTTAAAGTTTTACAAAAATGAAAAATGTAAGTAATATTTTTACATTTAGTCAATTATATTAGTAAAATACATAACAGGTATATTTTTGTTAATTATTATTTTAGGTTATATTTTTAATATTTTGTTCACATATTATATTGTCTATCCCAAGAGTAACCGCAGTGAAATATGATATAAATTTAGATAATAACGGGAATATAAAATATGAAGCAGATAACGAAAAATATTCTTACAGGTAAGGCAGTTAACAACTATATTTAAAAATACAGTAATTTTCTAATCGTTTTGAAATAAAAAATATACTAATTACTTATTGACTAAATAGTTATTTATGTATCAAGACACTGAAGTTTTATTTTTATCACGAATATGGAATTTATCTGCCGAGGCCCTTTGAGCCGAGGAAAACAAACCATATATGACTGATAAAAATGGAACTTCAGTGCCATCAAATTTCATTTGACTAAAAAATTGTTAAAATGAAAGGAATATTTATTTTTAGGTTAGGTTTAAATATAACACTCAAAATTATACAGTGTGTCCCATTTAGAGGTGCCACCATTGGGATCTCGAGAACTATAAGAGATACGATGTCGGTTAAATGGAACTTTTTATGCGCCTTTGGGAGGCCATCTCAGATGTGCTTTTGTTTTTCCAAAAATTCTCATAGGGCACTAGATAATGACGAAAAACTGAATATTGTTGATTTTTTCTTTTTCAAATAACTTCTAAACTATTAGTAATTGAGAAAAAAGGTTCAAATACAAAAGATAGATATTTTTATTAACTAACCAATGGCGTACGAAATAAATTTTTATATCTGTAAATTTTCGAGATATAACACAAACTTATATTTTTTTAAATGGAACCCATATCTGATTTTAGTCTCAAAAAAATCATTATTTTTTTCTCTTTTCAATGATGTAAGGGTTATTATGTTTTATATTTGTTTTGCCGTCAAAATTATTATTTTTTCCTTATTTTGTATTAAATTTATAATTATTTTGAAAATATTGGTAGATTTCTATTTAGAAATACTCCTTGTATTCAAATAATTTATTTCGTTAGAAAATTTTGCTCAAATCTCGTATCAAACTAATTTTTATATTTTGTATCTGGTCGCCCTTGGCACATTATAGTGTAATTTGTAATTATGAAAATATTAAGTAATATAGGCATAAAACAAATTATTTCGATCAAATACAATATAATTAATAAAAATAATAATGTTTTTTTGGGAAATAATAAGAAAGTTCAGGAAAATAAAAAGAAAAATTAAATTTTAGGAGCAAAACAAATATAAAACATATTAACTCTTACATCATTGAAAAGAGAAAAAAATAATGATTTTTTTGAGACTAAAATCAGATATGGGTTCCATTTAAAAAAATATAAGTTTGCGTTATATCTCGAAAACTTACAGATATAAAAATTTATTTCGTACGCCACTGGTTAGCTAATAAAAATATCTATTTTTTATATTTGAAATATTTTTCGTAATTACTAATAGTTTAGAAGTTATTTGAAAAAGAAAAAATCAACAATATTCAGTTTTTCGTCATTATCTAGTGCCCTATGAGAATTTTTGGAAAAACAAAAGCACATTTGAGATGGCCTACCAAAGGCACATAAAAAGTTCCATTTAACCGACATCGTATCTTTTGTAGTTCTCGAGATCCCAATGGTGGCACCTCTAAATGGGACACACTGTATGTTTTATCTCAAACTTAGTCATCAGAATTATTTAGTTCGTTCTTCTTGTATATATTTTTGTCATTTTGCGTAAAATTTACTATTGTATATTGTACGCCTGCCCAAATTTATCTTACATGTATAGAAATTATCATTAGGTTGGCAACACTGCAATTGCATGAAATCGTCGTATAATGGATTACTTTAGTGCCGATTTCTGAACTTTTACAGCCCGATTCACAAAAAAGTTTAAGCTAATCCTTATTTTTGGATTAGTGAATTCTATTCTATTCCGGTATTTAAAATTTAATTTTCATGATATTATCAATAAAGGTAGATACTAGGAATAGATTAGCCTATATTTTAAGTTATAAACTGTCAAAATTAGGGTAGAATTCGCTAATCCAAAAATGAGGATGAGGATTTTTCTGCACTTTAGTGATGATTTCAAATAAAATATGTTTTTGTTACCATTAACAACAAAGAATAAACAACTGATAGCATATTGCGTGTTAAAGACCCACTTTTATTTCTCAAAATTTTATATTTATACCTGTTACTAGATGGGGATATGTTACGAGATGTAGTAATGTCTATTTCCAATAAAAGTAGTCCGGATGATATTGCAATCAATGTGTACAAATTAGTCTATAATGAAATAGAATTTAAAATTTTAAACCTAATAAATAGTTCATTAGAATCAGGAATTGTACCTGATGAATTGAAAGTTTCCACTATCATACCGATAAGAAAATTAGCTAAAACTAATAAAAGTGAAAATTTTAGACCTATAAATACATTACCTGCATTGACAAAAATTTTAGAAACAATTGTTTATAAACAAGTTTATAACTACCTGGAGGAACACAAAATACTTTCAATGTATCAGTCTGGATTCAGAGAGAAGCACAGTTGCGAATCAGCGTTACAGTTTCTTACAGGGGAATGGAAGGAATATGTTGATGAAGGATTTGTGGTAGTTTGTGTTTTCTTGGATTTACGAAGAGCATTTGAAACTATAAATAGACAGATATTAATAAAAAAATTAGAAATGTATGGCTTCACTGGGGTTGTGCTAAATTGGTTTGCAAATTATTTAAGTAATAGAAAACAAAAGGTTAAATGTAACAATAAAATATCTAAAACAATTGAAAGCGTGCACGGTGTTCCCCAAGGAAGTATACTAGGGCCTTTACTTTTCATTTTATATATCAATGATGTTAAACAAATTTTTCAGTTTTGTCAGTTTCATTTGTTCGCTGATGATATGGTAATATATTTAAAGGGTAAAGATAAAAATGAAATGATAAATAAATTAACTTTAGACCTTCACAAATTAGATGAGTGGTTAAGTATAAATAAACTTAAATTAAATACTGATAAAACAAAAGGTATGGTACTGGGTACTGATAAAAAAACACAAAATATTATCAATGATGATTTCCAAATTAAAATTAATGATAAACAAATAGAAATTGTAAAGAAACATAAATATTTGGGAGTTATATTGACTAGTAACTTGAAATTGGATGAACATGTGAATTATGTGTGTAAGAAAATTTCTAAAAAACTTTATTTTCTAAATAGATGTAGTAAAGATTTATCTAAAAAAACGAGAGAAACGATATATAATTCTATTATTTTACCACATTTTTATTTTGTGGGATCATTAATGTATTTGAGTAGTGAAACAAATATAAAAAAATTACAATTATTCCAAAATAGGGCAATGCGAATAATTTTAAACTGCAATAGGTATACAAGTGTACAATATATGCTCTTACAATTAAATTGGTGCAATATTAAAGATTTAGTAGAAATGCAGATAATATTATTGATACATAAAATAAAGTTAGGGCTTCAACCAGAGTACTTTAAAAATAAATTAATTAAAATTGAACAGGTACATAACTATAAAACTCGCAATAATGATAAATATTACACATCACAAAGAAACACAATACAAGGGCAAAATACATTGTTTTTTAAAGGAGTAAAAATTTATAATGATTTACCTGTTATGTTCAAAAATTTAGAATTAAAAAAATTTAAGGTAAAATTAAGAGAGTTATATTTAAGTAAATAGGTTATACTTATGTATTATTGTATATTGTATATTTATTGTATATATGCAAATTTATTTTTTGTTATTAATGTATAGCTTTTTGTGCTAAATAAAGTTATTATTATTATATTATTATGTTATTTACAAAAAGAGTAATAAATTACATCCGTTCAATTTGAAATTTAAATTTCCATAAATATAAATTTGTAATATGATTACATTTTCCCTATAATTTTTACACTCGTATGTACATAATTATTGCTTTTCACAGTATAATAAAAGTATTCCAAGAAATGTAAAAAAATTAAAATTTAAATCAGTCATTTTGAGAAAACAATGTTGAAAAGTTTTCAAACTTGTAATTAAAGATAGATTAAATATTTATATAAAATACTGATTGATTATAGTTTAGAAACTAAAGATGGAACCAAAAAATACGAAAATGGCAACTTTCTGGGCGACTTAGCAGTTTCGGGAGGATACTCATACATAGGAGATAATGGACTACAGTATATGGTAATGTACGTCGCGGGCATAGGTGGTTTTCAGCCTAAGATGCTCGTCTCGGATAAACAAGTACTCTTAACAAGCCTGATAATGGGCGGGGTTTGAATAATGGCACTACCATCTACCATCATCAAGGATGTTCAAATAAAAATGAACCAATGAAATAATTTGTAATGATGTCATTTGTAGATTATGTTGATTATAATAAAAAATTAATAATGTAATGTGTATTACAAATAAAATAATTATTATTTTCTTCTTTTAATACATTTGAAATTAAATAAGTTCTTTTATTTTATTCGTTTTGGTCTTTGGAATGAATTTTGCGATTTCATTGCTTGCGTTTAACAGCACAATAATAACATTAAATATGCTTGAATTCTTGAAGCAAAAAAAAAAAAATTGAAACTATTTTCTTTATTTATTAAGTTGTAAGGATGTTGTTTTTAAATCATTTTTGCTTCTCGCTGAGAGAGGTATTGGAATCATGCTAAAAATCGCATATCTAGGTTTTAGTGAATAAGCACGTTTCAAGATCCCTAGAATCCGATTATAACATTTTTACGATGAAGTCCGTGTGTGTGAATGTATGTGTGTGTATGTATGTGTGTAGATGTTGGAATCATGAATATATTTATAAACGTATCATCTGTGATAATTTGCTTATATGAACTTGTCTAATTATTTTTAAATCCTTTATTTATATTTTACAGTTTTTTTGTTTAATTTTTAAATATCCGGTATTTTCTAAATGTTATTTTGTTGTAAATGTTACGCTAATATATTTATATACTTATATTTATATATTCTTTCTTCAAAATCGACTATAATAATATATAGATGTTTCTTTTTGAACAAAATATCTTTTTGGCCAAATATTTTTTTTAATTTTAAGTACCTACCTATCAATAGCGTTCGAGAAAAATGAAATTAATTCGTATTTTACTAAATTGAGTTAAAGCATCAACATTTTGCAGGGAAAAAACAAATTATTTACGTGTAATTACATAGGTACGGTTTTTGCATAAAGTCAAGGAAACACTTCAGTAAATATCCGTCTTCAAATGTGATCACACGTATTTAGTAGCTTGTTTATCTCTACCATGAATCAAGTAAGTATAAATAAACATTTTTAAAACTAACTAACCAACAGTGGCATATTTTCGCAGAAGCCCGAAAAGTCCGGGCTTCTGGCGCAAAGTTATAGGGGGCGCAAATTTATCTCAGGAATTGAAAAAAAGAAAATATATTTTTTTAATAAAATATAAATTACATTGAATATAAATTTTAAAATATGTTAACTTTACAAATTAGAAGATGTAGATATCGGTAATGATGATATATTTTACCGTGTGGGCGCTTACCAAGCGTCACCTCACGGGCACTCATAGCTGGTGTGGAGAGTGCACCACAGGGATCACTTTTGTGTGATTAAAAGTCTGCACTGGCCGGGATCGAACCCCGATATCTACATGTGTTGTAGATACTGGCACACCCAGTAATGGGTAATATGCCATGATGATTTATTTATTTATTTTATTTACAAATTACAAGGTATTAACATTCCTAACAGTTATGTACTTGTAAGCACAAAGCACTGGTCTGCACACTTTCGTATCCAAAACACTACTGATCCATTCGTAATAATTGCTTGTCTGCTAATTGTAGTCTTTAATTATCGTTACCTCACACCCTAAGACAGCAATTAATTCAACAAAACAAAAACAAGCATATTACTAATTGAACTAGGGGCTTACGCAACCATCGGTATACTCACAGGCATCAACACCTTCTGGGAATGCAAAACCATCACTCGCATTCATTCTGGTACTTCGGGCATCACACCCGTCCGAAGCATGGCATCTGCACCAGCTCACAACACTAGGGCATCACACCCTCTCTGAGTATGGCATCGCACCAACTCACAAACACTAGGGCATCGCACCCTCTCTAAGTATGGCATCGCACCCTCTCTGAGTATGGCATCGCAGCAACTCACAAACACTCGGGCTTCACACCCTCTCTGAGTATGGCATCGCAGCAACTCACAAACACTCGGGCTTCGCACCCTCTCTGAGTATGGCATCGCACCAACTCAAAAACACTGGGGCATCGCACCCTCTCTGAGTATGGCATCGCACCCTTTCTGAGTATGGCATCGCACCAACTCACCTGAAAAATAATACGCTGAGAGGAAGCCGACCGCTGCCTTCAACGTTCACGGAGCTACTGTCCCAATAATAAGGGTGATGCAATCAATAATACTCATTAATTGCGTAAATAATTTATTAAATAATCCCCAAAAATACAACAAAAATGATTACTATTCGGATAGCGCTCACATACTATATAAATATATTACAAAAATAAATATTCTTTTAAAAGAAATCAAATATGTGTGGCTCAAAAGTTTTGCACCGCACTATATGTATGTATGTATGTTAGGCTACATTTTAATACCGTGTTTCGGGGGTCCAGTCTTTTTGGTGTTAGCTAACATCGTTTCGAGAATATGGCTGTAAATTAATTGGGGATAATTGCATAATACCGGTTTTCCATAAAGTCAAGGAAACGCAAACTTTCAGTAAATATTCGTCTTCAGAAGTGATCACATCTATTTGTTAGCACGCCAATCTCTACCATGAATCAAGTAAGCACAAGCAATTTAAAATTTTAAAAATAACTAACCAGTATTTATTTTCAGTTTATTCTTTTAGTTTTTATCCTTACCTGCAAATTAAGTGGTAGTAAAGATATTGATATTGATCATGGCGATTCGTTCAAAACACAAATCTACGTAAGTGAATCGCAAATAGTACGCTAGCTCCTCTATAACACCTTAGGCTTTTATAAAAAAACTATTTTTGGTAGTTATTTTCACTTTTACAATTCACTAATTCTTCATTTAGTACGAAATTGCCCATAAAATTATTATTTTTAATAAAATACTTCATAGTATATACTTCATCTATGATCCACAAAGGGTCGTATACATAAATATTCTTTAGTTTTTATAATTCAACAAAAAAGTTTTTTAATAGTCGATTGCACCAACGTAACTTAAATATTAAACTTTGCTTAAATGAAATGTCCAATGAATTGTAATATATAGCTGTCAAAATTTTGATTTGCTTAATATTTCAGCCTTGTTGGTGCAACTGACCATTGGAGAGTTTTATAAGAGGTAAGCAGTCCGTGCAAGAAACAAAATTTACTTTCTAATATATTTATTAAATATTTTATTTATTACAATGTTGTTGATTGCAGCGCCATCTATGAAAGTAACAAAATTTTTTCTAGATAAAATCTACTTATTTTTTCACGCTCTATCTGATTCTGCTGTAAAAAATAGGAGGTACCATTTAAAATTTTAAAACTACTCTCTCCCCAGACTCCCTTGAGGGTAGGGGGTTGAATTTCTTTACAGTAGTGCTAGCACGCACTTTAGAATTCTATCATAGAAAGCAGGCGGATGCGATTTTACTTTTACGAATCTTGGTAGCATACACTTTAGAATTCTATAGTCACTTTTTGTTTTGGGAATTATCGGATTTTATGCTATTAAAATAAAAAAATGTTGTGACATTTGTATATAATAAATGTATAAATTATATATAAATTGGCCTTGAATGGAATTTTGGCAAAATAATAACATTACTTTGACGCTCGCAGGCGAATAGCAAAAAGCGAAAACAAATGCCTCATTTGATAGATTTCTAAAGTGCGTGCTATCACTTCAGGATCGGATGTTCCTCTTCATATCGTTAAACTCTTATTTAAAACATTTTTTAATACGGTGCATAATCCTGAAGATATTCCAAGTGGTACATTAAAATGGGACACACGGTGTATATATATATATATATATATATATATATATATATATATATATATAATTATTATTATTATTATTATTAACTCTAAATAAGAAATTTTCTTCAGAATTCAACCATTAAATAATATCATACCCTTACATAGCAAAAATATTGATACAAATTAATTCAAAGTTAGCATTTTATTTCTATTTTAATTTTTTTGAGTAAGCTAAGCAAATATTCAACTATTAAAACAAAAGAAAATTATCTGTCATTTTCGTATGTTATTATTGCAAGTATGTATGTATGAAATGTTTCTAAATTCGTGATTTTTTTATTTCGCGTAATTACTATTTCGTCTACTTTAATCAGGAAAACTTTTTACAAATAAATTATATGCTAAAAATCCATTTTGATAGGTCTCACAACAATAGATAAAATAATATGTAAGTATTTGTTAAATCCGCTGCCGTTATTAAATTAATTATTTGTCGGCTCCGAGGGCTAATGGGGGTGCGTGAAGTTGGCATAACGAAGTTGGGCACAAATTATGGCACTAGCCTAAATAATTTGTGCCCAATTTGTGCTAATTTGTGCCCACAAAATTAATTTCGAAATATAACAGGGTTACGAAATAAAAGACTTTTAAAAATTTTATACCAACTTCACGCCAGCATAATAAAAATTAAAATTTAAAACTTTTATTATTTAAATAATTTTTGCTTAATTTGTGCCAATTTGTGCCCATGGTTTGACTAATTAATTACAACTGGTTCACGAGTTATTAAAGCATAAATAATTTTATGCCAACTTCACGCTAGCATATAAAATATTGAAATTTGATATTTTTATTAATGAAATAATTTGTGCCTAATTTGTGCTAATTTGTGCCAAATAAATGAATTTGATATAATAATTATTATCAGAGATATTGACAGTTGTTTTTGTGGAAGTGTGAAGTTGGCATAAAAAATATTTTATTTTAAATTAATTTTTACATCAAATCAATGCTTATAATTTGTGCCTATTTGTGCCCATACTATTTTTTATCTGTATTTATTATTAGATGTATTAACAATAATTTTGCAAAAGTGTGAAGTTGGCATAAAAAATATTTTATTTTGAATTTGTTTTTACAGCAAATCAAAGCTTATAATTTGTGCCTATTTGTGCCCTTGGTTTAAATAATTAATTACAATGGGTTCATGAGGTATTAATGTTTAAAAAAAAATATGCCTTGTTACGCTAGCATAGAAAATAATATTGAAACTTGAACTTTTTATTAATGAAATAATTAGTGCCTAACTTGTTCCAATTTGTGCCAAATAAATGAATTTGATATAATGTTTATTATGAGAGATATTGACAGTTGTTTTTGTTGAAGTGTGAAGTTGGCATAAAAAATATTTTATTTTCAATTTATTTTTACAGCAACTCAAAGCTTATAATTTGTGCCTATTTGTGCCCATATTATTTTTAAAAAATCTGTAAGCAATAAATAGAAAACTTAGAAAATAAATAAAATTGATGGGAAAATCTAAGTTGAAAAGATTCGCTGAAGTCTCTATAAAACTAAAATATTATACAGGCAGTAAATAAAAAAATAAATATAAGGTAATAGAAATAAGGTAAGTATGTATAACAAACTTTGCAAAAAACTTTATTTTTTGAAAAACGAAGCCTAGGTATACAACAAAATTTGAAAATACATATGTTTAAATATGTATGTATAAAACATGTAAATAGAAATTCTCGCTAGATACGAGAAGGTACGGGGTTCAAATCCCTGCAGAGATTGAATTTTTCATAATTTCTTTCGTCGTTTATTTAAAAGTCTTCAAGATCCTTAAGCCCACTTCTCACAATCTCGTATTTTAAATAAAAGAAAGTAAAAAATATTTATTGAGGTAATATTTTTTAATATCAAAGTATAGATTACATGTTTCATTTTTATTAAATTCAAATAATATACATATTTTTACCAAGATTGATCTTTATTCCATAATATTTACAATTTTCATTAAATGTAAAAAAATCTTGAACTGTTTCATCAATAAACTGTTGTAGAAATTTGTTCCTAATTATGCCCTTATTTATTTAAATCTATAAACAAGAAACATAAAATTTAGGAAGTAATTATTGATAATATTTAATACGTTTTTTTTTTTGCTTTATGTGAATATTTGAAAATGTCAAATCTTTTAGTAGGTTAGAGGTATACAATGTCAATGTACATAGATCGCCCTGCCTTATTGTACATTTTCCTAACGTACAAATATTGTCCACGAAGTTGGCGCGCTTATATAAAAGTATACTTCGCAGTAAAAATTGTAAATAACAGTACCTATTCTGATTCAATGTGTGTAGTTTTTAATTTTGTGAGCGGGCGAAGTAAACAATAAATAGCAGTTATTGTTTTTCTTGTAGCCTACTGAAATATACCATAAAAATCGTATTTATTTAAATTTCAATTGAATTTTTCTCAATATTTTTGTTATGCTTGAATTAAAAATACAATACTCTCCAAGTCTGACATAAGAGTTATCGTGGAAGAAAAAATCGTCAAATTCACACACATACACAGACAGACAGACAGACAGACAGACAGACATTGTAAAAACGTGTTTTGTTGTGGGGTCCCTAATTCATGCTTATTCACAGCAAACTCAAATCGAATTTTTAGACCGACAACATTACCTTCCTTACCTATGGTAGGCAGGAGGTAAAATGATAGGAGACAAATAAAACACACTGTATTTGCCGTTATTTTTATAATAAACTTTATTTTATATTACACAATGACAGTACATTTGAAGCTAAATATAAATAATGTTGAAATCTCTTAAACCTGCTATTTTTTAAATGTAATTATTTATTTCAAATATCTATAGACGTTACAATATGTTTGTATCACAATTTGTATTATAGATGGCACTGTGACATAAAATCTTGATTTATACAATGTTTATCTTTATTTTTATGAAATATGCTAATAAAACTTTGGCGCGTACTAAGAACCCACTTTTATAGAGCCGTTTTAAAATTAAATTTCATTCAATATTCTACCAATTTTGTACCATGTACCTGTACATACCTTGCCTTATTGTACATTTTCCTAACATACAAATGTTATATTTATTTTTTTATTTGAAGCTTGTTTATTATAATTTTGTACAAGCTTGAGCCCAGCGAATCTTTTCAATTTAAGATTTTCGCGCCAATTGTTTACTTTCCTAATTTTCTATTCTATATATTGCTTACTTCGCGAGCTCACAAATTTAAAAAAGTACTCACCCTGAATCAGAATAGGTTTAGTTATTGTTAATTCTGTTATTTACAATTTTTACTGCGGAGCATACTTTTTAAATTTTGAGCTCGTGAAGAAGAAGTTATAAACTTCTTTGACAACATTTGTATGTTAGGAAAATGTACAATAAGGCAAGGTACATACAGGGCGATCTATGTACACTGACATTGTATATCTCTACCCTACTAAGAGATTTGTCATTTTCAAATATTCACAAAAAGCAAAAAAGAAAAAGTATTAAAAATTACCAATAATTACTTCCTAAGTTTTATGTTTTTTGTTTACAGATTTAAATAAATAAGAAGGGCATAAATAGGAAAAAAATTCTACAATAGTTTATTGATGAAACTGTTCAAGAATCTTTTACATTTAATGAAAATTGCAAATATTGTGGAATAAAGATACAGTATTATTGTGAAAATATGTATATTATTTGAATTTAATGAAAATGAGACATGTTATCTATATTTTGATATTAAAAAATATTACCTCAATGAATATTTTGTACTTTTTTTTATTTAAAATAATTGTTTTATTTTAATCCTTGTTATAGTAATTGTATTTTTGTTGCATTATAAAATTTCTATGAATCTTTCCAACTTGGATTTTTTTATAAGCTTTGATATGCTATAAAAATAAATTTAAAGAAAATCCAACATCACACTTCAACAAAAACAAATGTCAATATATCTGATAATAATAATTATTATTATATCATACTCATTTATTTGGCATAATTTAGAACAAATTAGGCACTAATTATTTCATTAATAAAAAATTCAAGTTTCAATATTATTTTTTATGGTAAGGTGACAAGGTATATTTTTTTAAACATTAATAACTCATGAACCCATTGTAATTAATTATTCAAACCAAGGGCACAAATAGGCACAAATTATTAGCTTTGATTTGCTGTAAAAACAAATTGAAAATAAAATATTTTTTATGCCAACTTCACACTTCCACAAAAACAACTGTCAATATCTCTGATAATAATTATTATATCAAATTCATTTATTTGGCACAAATTAGCACAAATTAGGCACAAATTATTTCATTAATAAAAATGTCAAATTTCAATATTTTTTATGCTAGCGTGAAGTTGGCATAAAATTTTTTAAGCTTTAATAACTCATGAACCAGTTGTAATTAATTAGTCAAACTATGGGCACAAATTGGCACAAATTAAGCACAAATTATTTAAATAATAAATGTTTTTAATTTTTATTTTTATTATGCTGGCGTGAAGTTGGCATAAAATTTTTAAAAGTCTTTTATTTCGTAACCCTGTTATATTTCGAAAATAATTTTGTGGGCACAAATTGGCACAAATGGGGCACAAATTATTTAGACTAGTCCCATAATTTGTGCCCAACTTCGTTATGCCAACTTCACGCACCCGGCTAATGGTAAGCGCAACGCCTCTTAGTCACGAGTCCGCTCGGGGCTCTGGATTTGAATCCCACTAAGGCATGGATGTTTGTGTATGTGAATCTACTCAGTAACAGGGATTTAATGCTATTAAGAGGTTATAAAAGAAAAAAAAGGTAACGAAAATTACCTTAATTATTAATGCATTATTACAATAGCATATGAAAATGACAGTTACTTTTCTTTTGTTTTAATGATTGAATGTTTGCTCAATCTACTTAAAAGAATAAAATTGAAATGAAATACTAATTTTAAATTGATTTCTATCACATTTTTAGCAATGTAAGATTATATTATTATTATATCGCTATATTCAGAAGAAAATTAGCTATTTAATTAGTTAATAAAAATATATAATGCTATTAAAAAAAATATAACATTGATTAATAAGTTGAGTACCACTGGCTTTAAAATAATAAAGATTATGCCAAAATATGTCCCCCTCTATGCCTTACAAAATTTCTTAATCACTTTTTTGTGTAACTTGTCATGTACCCGAATAAAATGCACTGTTCCATTATCTTGATACATCCTGTATATCCTACTTATATCATAAATAACTATTAAATACGTTTGTAAAATTATTTCAAATGACAAAACGTATTTATTAGTTGTGGCTATTTTAGTCATTTACTGGCTACATTAGTGCTGAAAACCGATACAAAATTATAAATGTCGTATCTTTAAAAATTAGTGGTGTAAATTTTCAGAGTTCTAATAAAATATTTTTTATTAGTATGGGTATGAAGGAACTTTTAACGTACATACGTTTCAAGAATATGAAGGATACCATTTTATTGAAAATCCCAAAACAGGTGTTAAAGTAACATATTTCCACCCAATCGAAACAACAAAAGATGATTCAATACTTGATATAGATAAACGAATTTCAGCTGATGGAAAAAAAATCTCAATTCGGTATGTACAGTACAATTTACATTATTGGCATAGCTCACTTTTTCATGAATTTCAATAAAATCCTAATGTGGTATTTTTATTTTTTTACCTCTCACTACCTAGAGCTGAGCGCGAGCCGTGAATTTTGCCAGATCACGATGGGTCACGTAGTGATCCGCGTGAACGTGAACATATTTTAAATTTTGCGCCGTGATTGAGCGTGAGCGTGAGGGTGTAAAAATATATCGTGAGAGATCGGGAGTGATTGAAACTTAATCGGGCGTGAGTGATACGTTTTGTCTTAATTTTTATTTAAAAAATGTATTTTTAATATCCATATTTTATATTCTTATTACATATTATAAGTTCATATCGAAATATGATGTCATCAACAGTATTTTTTTTTTCTTAAAAATTGGTTTTTCTAGTGGTCCAAAAATTGTATAATCAAATGATTTTAGTAAATATATGTTCAAATTTACGAACAATTATTAAGTGACACGAACGTGACCCGCCGGGCGTGATCATTCGTGAATTCCAAAATAAATTCGTGAGCGTGAGTGACCGTGACTCAAACATAAAAACTCGGACGTGACTGGTCGTGATTACATTTTTAGTTTCGTGATCGTGAACAAAAAGTTACTCACGCGCCCACCTCTACACTACCACAGGTACGAGAAATAGGAATCCGACAACCAGGGTTGTCAAAAAACCGAGTTTTTTCGAGATATGCCTAGCTCACTGAAATTTTTTTAAAAAACAAAACCCATTTTTGTTTTTTCAAAAAAAAAAATATTACATGTTTATCTAATACAAGTTAAACTGTACAAGTTTATTCGTGACGTTTTCATGCTAATTTGTACTCGCCGTGCGGCTTGTGTTTAGGTTTCGGGATGAACATACTATTTAATTCGTAGTTGAGTTTCAAACATAATAGTCATCATGTAGAGGGTTCTGGGAGAAAACAGTCACTAGACTGGGCAAATGTTGTTAAAACAAATGATAGTTAAAGAGTTTAAAAACATTTACAAAATTGTCTTTATGAACTTATAGGTACATTTCTTAATTTAAATTAATTTTTTCTCGAAATCTTATTTTCTTTGTGTTTTTAATATATATTATAATTGTTTGCATTTCAGCTATGTAACATCTAAGAGACAGACGAGAGAAGAAGAGTTCAAAATTAATGACTCCGGAAAAGTAAAAGTTACGGGTAGTTTTTCATATTTCGACCCCAATGGCACCAATTATCTTCAGGGTTATGAAGCTGACGAGAATGGTTACCGAACAAAAGTATCCTTTGGCACAAAAATAATGTATGTTCCCTCCCAAGCCCCAAAAAGTGCAATTCCTGAACCGCCAAAATATCCAATGGTGAAAAAAATAGATGGTATGCTCCTTTGTTCATTAGCAGGTAGCGCATGCTACAAATAAAAATCAGGATTGAAAATAAATCTATGCAACTGTCTTAAACTTTTATGTATCTATTTCAAAGTTTTTAAATATGTTGATTATAATAAAAAATGAATAATATAATATTACAAATACAATAACTATTATTTTCTTCTTTTACTGCATTTTAATAAAAGATAGGAATTAAATAAGTTTTTTGGCTCCCACCTAGGTAAGAAAGGTATAGGGATCATGTTAAGAATAACATGGAGATTTTAGTGAATAAGCACGTTTTGATGTCCCCAGAACCGGATTTTAATATTTTTACAATGATGTCTGTGGATATGTATGTGTGTATGGATGTGTGTGTGTGTGTGTGTGTGTGTGTGTGTGTGTGTGTGTGTGTATGGATGTGTGGATCCTGTGGACATGATTAGCCCATTAGTTTTTAGTGTATATCAGATAACCGGTAGTATCACTTATACAAGTTTTTAACAGTTTAATATTTAGTAAATAACTCTAAATAACTTTAAATATAAATTTATAAAATAATTTATTTTCATTTATCATCTTGCCTATGTGTCAAACAAAAGCAATATTTTAATAACAATTTTGACATGTTTAAACAAATGTCACTGTCAGGAAGCAATTACATTAAAATTTATAATGAAACCGTGTTAAGGAGAATGTAGTAATAATATATGTATTTGAATCGAATAAAATTAAGGTTTGTAAAAATAATATATGTATATTCTATCATACATAAATATTAGATGTACAGGATGATCTGATTTAAATTTGCTATTTTCGCAACACTATATATTAATAATAATTTACAACTACACATTTATGAAATGGATCATGTACGGCGACGAATTTACAAAGATTGCGTTTTAGAGCACCTGGAAGTTGATGCTAATTTTTATAACAATGTGTGTGTGATTATTTTTCCTTAAAGTCTATTAAAATCTGATCCAAAACTTCTTAAATTTAGTATTTAAAGCTCATATATAATTTGAAACAAAATATTAGATTTTAAACATATATGATAAATCGGATGTTGTACTTAATTTGGAGCTCTAACAGATTTTTGAAGAAAAACAATAAAATATAATCCAAAATTTCGTATTACAGACTTTTCTATTTATTGGACGACAAATTACACTTTATTTACAAACGATCAACCGAAAGTGATACTTCAATTAAAACATGGAATTGGCGGGAGGTCATATGCTGGCCACATCAGATTTTTTTAATAACTTTTGTTAACTAATGTTGAACGTTATAAGGATGTAGAGTTTTTTTAAAGTTTGACACGAAAAAAGTTAAACATTTTGCCTCACATAAAAATCAAAATTATAGGACTGCCGGATGCACTCAATTTCGAGCTTAGGCCCGGCCCGATTTCGAGTCAATTTTCGAGCCGGGCCATCTAATATTTTCTGTCGAGTCGATCTTCGAGTCGGGCCGGCAATTTTTATTTTCGGCCGAGTCGATCATACATAAATATTTGAAGAACTATTGATTTGCTTCATTGTCTTCCAATATACGGCTCTGAAAAGACTTTGTGTAAAGATGCGAGTACTATTTTGATTTTTGTTAAGTTTTTCTATTAGTTTTGTCAATATTTGTGAAATTTACTTTATGTATGATATATTTGTTAAATGTAAAATAAAAATTGTTATGAGTGAATGTAAAAATAGTTGAACTTTATGATTGCTTTATTTATAGTATATGGTTAAATACTCAGCGGGAGGTTATGGGCTGGCCACACCAGATTTTTATTTTATTCTCTTTAGTCTGTGGAATGAATTTTGAGATTTCATTGCCTGCGTTTAACAGCACAATAATAGCATTCAGTATTCTTGAATTTTAGAAGCAAAATTTTTTTTTTTTAATTATTTTGTTTATTTATTGAGATGTGAAGGATATTCACCTCTATTCTATAAGTCCGTCGATAATATTTATCGATCGATAATACTTATCGATCGATAATAATTTTTGACAAATAGAAACAAATGTATCATCTGTCAATTTTATGTTTTATTCAGTGTCTGCTTTAATTATTGGCTAAAATTTCGTATCGATCGATAAAAGTTGTCGATTGTGTTACAGAATATGGGTAATTGTTATTAAATCATTTTGATCCTATTAAATCCATCCATTTTCATTAAATATTAAAAAAAATGTGCATCTGATTTAACTATAGTCAAAATATGCTAAGTCGACGTTGAAGGGAGGTCGATTTTACATTGAGTTATTGATTTTTTGATATATCTAAGTTTTGAGTTCATCGATTTTACTGAAAATGTATATGTATGTATGTATTCGCGGAAACTTCGATTATAGAGTCTCCCGTTCCACCGAATTCGACTTACAGAGTCCAAGGGCTTCTTCGATTGTGATTTTTGTTTAGAGGTATAGTTTCGTATTCAATTTTACCATAAATGCATCGGAAAATATGACTTTGAAATACCAAGTTTTTTGACTTATCAAATTTCTAGTTATAGAGTTTTGACTGTATAAGATTTGTGGACTGGTTTGAAAAGTTCGACTCTTTTGGAACGGGGCAAATCGAAAGTCTCGGCTAGATGATCGACTCGAAATTAAGCCGGAATTCAGGTCAAAGCTTGAAATCGGGTGCATCTCTAATTTTGAACAAATTTTGTAAATTGGTATGTAATTTATCTTTTTATAATTACTGAACATTTTATGGTTAAAAATAGAAATTCTTGTAAAAGTACAGTAAGATTTTATAACAAATGCAAATATTTATAAACGTAGAATCTGTGATAATTTGCTTATTTGAACTTGTCTTTTTAGGTCACCCCGTATTTGCTAAATGTTATTTTGTTTTAATTGTAACGCTAAAATGTATACTTATATTTATAATATTTTTTCTTTAAACCATGACCTTGATTAGTAGTCATTTTTCGTGAAATCGACTACAATATATAGATGTATCTCTTTGCCTAAATCTATGTTTTTTAATTTTAAGTATTAATAGTAGAGATGCATTCGGGCCGGCTCGGACCGGGCTTTGAGGTTTGGATCGACTCGGCCCGAAAATAAAAATTGCCGGCCCGACTCGAAGATCGACTCGATGAAAAATATTAGATGGCCCGGCTCGAAAATTGACTCGAAATCGGGCCGGGCCTACGCTCGAAATTGAGTGCATCCGGCAGTCCTATAATTTTGATTTTTATGTGAGGCAAAATGTTTAACTTTTTTCGTGTCAAACTTAAAAAAAAACTCTACATCCTTATAACGTTCAACATTAGTTAACAAAAGTTATTAAAAAAATCTGATGTGGCCAGCACATGACCTCCCGCCAATTCCATGTTTTAATTGAAGTATCACTTTCGGTTGATCGTTTGTAAATAAAATGTAATTTGTTGTCCAATAAATAGAAAAGTCTGTAATACGAAATTTTGGATTATATTTTATTGTTTTTCTTCAAAAATCTATAGAATTGGTATACAAAATTTCAAAATTATCTGATTAATAGTACCTATTTGAGTAATCCACACGATCCACACACCCACACACACACACACACACAGACATACATACATACATACATACCTACAGAAATAATTGTAAAAATGTTAAAATCGGGTGTTGGGGACATCAAAACGTGCTTATTCACTAAAATCTCTATATGCGATTCTTAACACGATCCCTATACCTCGCTTACCTAGGGTAGCGGGAGGTAAAGCACTTCTAGTGTAAGTTTGTTATAAAAACTACAGACCTACGAGTATTTAACATTTTGTTTACCAAAGGCGTTCGAAAGTGAAGTATGATGTTATTAAATCATTTTGTTCATTTTTAACACCATCCATTTTCATTAAAATATTAAGGAAACTGTGCATTTGATTGAACTATAAGATTCTTAAAGTTAGCTAACACCGTTTCAAGAATATGGCTGTAAATGAATTGGGGATAATTACATAATACCGGTTTTTCATAAAGTCAAGGAAATGGAAACTTTCAGTAAATATTCGTCTTCAAAAGTGATCACATCTATGTGTTAGCACACCAATCTCTACCATGAATCTAGTACGTACAACAAGCAATTTAAAATTTTTAAAGTATGTAACCAATATTTATTTTCAGTTTATTCTTCTAGTTTTTATCCTTACCTGCAAAGTAAATAGTGATAATGATATTGAAATTGATCATGGCGATTCGTATAAAACAAAAATCTTCGTAAGTGAATCACAAATATTTACAATTTATTAATTCTTCATTTAGTACGAAAATTTTTATAAAATTATTATTTTTAATAAAATACTTTATAGTATATACTTCATCTATGGTCTATAAATGGATAAATACATAAATATTCTTTAGTTTTTATAATTCAACAAAGAAGTTTTTTAATTGCCGATTGCATCAACGTAACTTAAATATTAAACTTCACTTAAATAGACAATATTGCATCTAAATGAAATGTCCAATGAATTGTAATATACAGAGTGTCCCATTTAAGGTACGAATGCATTGGTATCTCGAGAACCGTAAGAGCTACGAGGTTGGTTAAATTAGACAAAAGTTGCCCCATTAGGAGGCTACTTTAATGGTGTTTTGTTATTTGAGAAAAAATGCATAGGTCACTAGATACAGGTGAAAATGTAAATTTAGCGATTTTCTTTTTTTGCTTATAACTTTGTTATATGAAATAATACGAGATTATGGTTTGTACTTACTTAAGGCACTTTTGTATGGTGAATTTGCAGAAGTTCTCAAATTTTTTTTATATCTAACCATTTACGAGTTACTGATAGCAACTTTTATTTTTCATATGGAGGTCATATTAAGCTATGGCATTTTTAAATAGAGATTTTTTTAGCTTTACAATGATATAAAACAATAATAATTTATTTTTATAATTAACAGAAAAATTAATAAAAATCGTTATTTATACTAAAATTAAATTGAAAAAAGTAAATCGAAGACTGCTATGGAAACAACAAACAACAAAAAAGTGCAACAATTGAATTTTTGAAGTTTACTTGACAATAGTAGATTATTAAGAGTAATAAAAATGAATTTTTTTCGTTGGGAAAAATATGATATGTTGAGTTGTTACATTCGTTGTCAAAGTTCGTTTATTACTCGTAATAATCTACTATTGTCAAGTAAAATTCAGAAATTCAATTGTTGCACTTTTTCGTTGTTTGTTGTTTCCATAGCAGTCTTCGATTTACTTTTTTCAATTTAATTTTAGTATAAATAACAATTTTTGTTAATTTTTCTGTTAATTATAAAAATAAATTATTATTGTTTTATATCATTGTAAAGCTAAAAAAAAATGTCTATTTAAAAATGCCATAGTTTAATATGACCTCCATATGAAAAATAAAAGTTGCTATCAGTAACTCGTAAATGGTTAGGTATAAAAAAAAATTGAGTACTTCTGCAAATTCACCATACAAAAGTGCCTTAAGAAAGTGCAAACCAGAATCTCGTATTATTTCATATAACAAAGTTATAAGCAAAAAAAGAAAATCGCTAAATTTACATTTTCTTTTGTATCTAGTGACCTATGCATTTTTTCGCAAATAACAAAACACCATTAAAATAGCCTCCTAATGGGGCAACTTTTGTCTAATTTAACCAACCTCGTAGCTCTTACGGTTCTCGAGATACCAATGCATTCGTACCTTAAATGGGACACCCTGTATAGCTGTCAAAAATTTGATTTTCATTTTTATGTGCAAGCATAATTTAATATTTAAATCTTGGTGCAACTGGCCATAAGGGTTATTGGAGAGTTTTATAAGAAATAAACGGGACATGCAATAAAACAGAATCTACTTTTTAATATTATTTATTAAATACTGCATACATATAGAGAGTGTGCAACTAAACACAGAACATAGGAGTTTAACATAGGATTTTAAAAATGTGCGGAAATTGACTCTACTAAAAGCAAAAGTAAAAAAAAAGAATTAATTTTTTTTTAAAGATGTGTTCATTTAATGCAATAGAATATCTGTAGCATTATATGTTTAAATAATAAAATACATTTTCGTCAAAAATCAGATAGCCACCAAATAACTTCCTTGTACGACTATAAACTATACATATATTTTTAATAATTAAAGTATAAAATAACTAAAGAATTTCGAGAACTACGTTTTCCTCATCAGTAGAAACTACAAAGTAAAAACAGAGAAATTAAGATTACTCAGCATGTAAACCATGCCAGAGGTCAAAACATTTTAGTTTTTAATAAAAAAGTATAAAATATTGATTTCAACTTTGAAACGGGAGGATACATAATAATCATCAGGGAGATGCACCCTTTTTTTTGTTATATTTTGTTCTAATCCATAGCAAACTTTAAAAACCGAAAAGTATATAATTTTTAAATATACATATCTCGCTTATACAAAGGGCTAATTTAATAATACCTAATATATTAGACGCAAAATTTAATTCTCTAAAAAATTTATTAAAAGCTTTTTTTTCTAAATTCAAAATAAAACCATTTTTTTCAAGAAAAACTGTAAACAGCTCCAGGTAATGTATCACTTCCGGTTAGCTCATTTTAACCAAAATCTATTATATTATTTCCATTGATATGGAAGTCTTATATACCAATTTTGAAACGTTTTGCATTGTATTTTAATATAGTTTTTCATTAAAATCTATTATAGGCTTCAAGTAAAGTACCACTTCCGGAAGTTGTGTAATGACCAAAAAGAGAAGTGCACAACTAGATGTTATAACAATCCTAAATACAAAATTTCAACTTTTTACGGCTTACCGTTTTTGAGTTACCTGTGCGAAATCTGAAAACCGAAATTTTTGCGATTACAATACTTTCTTTACTACGTACAAGGAAGTAAAAACAAATAAAACAAAATTTCATTCTGACAGTTCAGTGTTATTATAGTATATTAAAGAACAAGTTTTATAAGATATGTTTTTTTCGCACGTGTCAAAGTTTAGAAAACGAGCCTTGGTGAGTTTTCTAATTGACAAGTGCGAAAAAAAGTCTTATAAAATGAGTTATTTATACTATTTTTTAGATTTTGCGCCTTCTACATACTAAAATATTGTAAAAAACTGCTAATATTAAACCGAGTCAATTTAAGGTAATTTGCAAGTGAAATGTTGTAGTTGGTATCACTGAACTGACCACATTCAATTATTATTTATTTGAACATTTCAAGGTTAAATTTAAGTATTTGTAGTGTAAAGGTCATCTAGTACCAACTTTCTAAAACAAAAAAATGCGTATCGAAATGAAGGCCATTACGATACGCAATTGCGTATCGTAATGACTTCATTATGAACGCAAAATCTAAAAATGTTAATTGTTGTAATCATTGTCCCTACATTGTTATAATTTAGCATTACATATTGGGGGTCCCGTGGCCTCGTGCCTGAGTGTATGGTCGCGAACCTGGGGGTACCGGGTTCGATCCCGACTGACCCCAAATATTTCGAATTTTAAATGGCACAAAAGTGACCCCTGTGGTGCACTCTCCACGCCAGCAATGAGGTGACGCCTGGTAAGCGCCCGCACGGTACAAATATGTCATCATTACCGATATCTGCGATAAAGCAGATTGGCACACCCAGAAATGGGTAATATGCCGTGATGATATATTTATTTATTTATTTAAATATTGAAATATTATGATTTTAATTAATATATTGTGTTATTTCTTTTTTATTTCCATCGATATCCGATTCTTGACAAAATGTCATATTTTATTATTTAAATTTTTAGTGGTACATATATTCTATTGGATTAAATGATAATTTTTTAAAAGTAAAAATTAATTTTAAACATCTTTCTTGTACTTTAGCTCTAAAATGCTCCGCGTTTTGTTGCACACTCTGTATATTGTATCTATCATCGTGGGATAAGTTATACCATATCGCACTCATTTTAGATATAGCCTTAATATATCAATAATTGTTATAATAAAATTATAGTGTGATAATAAATTCATTATCGCACTCAATGGGATAACAAGGCTATTACATACCTAAAATCTAAAATGAGTGCGGCATGGTATACGGTGATAGATAAAACTTCGTACGATATTCGTGGGATACTACGTTGTTAACTCAATATGTGATTATCCTAACTCGACCTGCAGACTCGTGGGGTAATTGAATAACTATTAAATACGTTTATAAAATTATTTCAAATGACAAAACATATTTATTAGTTGTGCTTATTTTAGTCATTTAATGATTTAATGGCTACATTAGTGCTGAAAAACGATACAAAATTATAAATCTTGTACCTTTAAAAATTAGTGATGTAAACTTTCACAGAGTGCTAATAAAATATTTTTTGTTAGTATTGGTTTGAAGGAACTATGAACGTAAATACGTTCCAAGAACATCATGGAATATATTTCACTGAAAATCCTAAAACAGGTGTTAAAGTATCATATTTTGTGCCAGTCGAAACAACTGAAGATGATTCAATACTGGAACTGGATAAACAAACTTCAGCTGATGGAAAAAATATCTTATTTAGGTATGTACAGTACAATTTACATTATTGGCGTAGGTCACTTTTTCATGAATTTCAATAAAATCCATCGACCTTTAAACTAATAGACGTAGCCTACGAGCAAAACTTTTGTCCCGCCATAACGGTGCAGACACAATATCTCTATCCTTCAAAAGTACGGAAGTTAAGAAAACGCGGCAAAATAAAAAAATTGATTTGCCCTTAACTTGGTGCATAATCGCTAAGAGTATAGCTTTTTTTGTGCATAATTAGTTTTATTATATATTTTTAATACAATATATTATATTATAGGGGACAAGTAATAATTAATAAGAACTTACATATGAAATGACAAAGCTGAACCGCGTACGTACTGCTGACTGCACGAAATACACCGTTTCCTCATTATTTTGTCGCATACACACCTCACAACACCTATACGTATGTATTGACAGAAATAATTATAAATGTTCTCCAAAAAAGTAAATAATACACAGTCATGAAACGTCAAATGTAGATTTTGACAACTAGTTAGTGATAAGAGAGCGGTATATAGAGGTTTACATATAGCTGAAAAAGATGCACAATGAGTACGAACGTATGCGCAGTATGCTTTAACTGAGAACTTCCGTATTGCTGAAGGACAGAATATATATTTCTATCCTTTTATGTTGGAGCATTATTCTAACAATAAAAGAATAGGAGACACTTGGTCCATAAGTTTAAAGGTCGATGATAAAATCCTAATGTGGTATTTTTATTTTTTTTACCTCTCACTACCATAGATACGAGAAATGGGAATCCGACAACCAGGGTTGTCAAAAACCCGGATTTTTTCGAGATATACCCAACCAACTGGATATCTTTGAAAAACCTCTGTTTTTTTCAAAAAAAAATATATATATTACATTGTTCATATAATACAAGTTAAAAATAATTACAAGAAACACTAGTTTATTACATTTGAATTAATTATAATATAATGTAATACGATTTTTACTAAACTGTACAAGTTTATTCGTGATATTTTCATGCGAATTTGTATTCGCCGTGCCGCTTGTGTTTTGGTTTCTGGATGAATATACTATTTAGTTCGTTTCAAACATCATACCGAAAGTAGAGGGTTTTGGGAGAAAACAGTCACTAGACTGGGCAAATGTTGTTAAAACAAATGATGGTTAAAAAGTTAAAAAAAACATTTACAAAATTATCTTTATGAACTTATACAATTCTTTAATGCCCGTTCCGTTTGCACCAACAAGACTTACGCTTTAAGTCTTCTCAAATTTTAAGTCTGACCTAAATTTCTTTGCACCACGTACAAATTGGGAACTTAAAATCCTAAGCCAGGCTTAAATTTAAGCCCCCGGCAGTTGGCGACTTAAACTAGACTTAGCCTGTAAATCGTCACAATCTGTGTTTAGTTTTTGTATCTCATATTACTAACATGCTAAATTTTAACGTTTATGACAATTTACAAGAGATCTGCACAATGCACATTTAACAAAAATAACTTTTTAAAAAGTATATTTTTTAAACAATTTCGATTATCAGACGTCATGTTAGTGCGTCTCCTGTAAATCATTTGTTAATTTTTTTCGAACTCTCGCTATATATTGGAAATCACTTGCCCAGTATTGCAGATTTTTTTGGAGTGATTTTAGTACAGGATCTCGAATTATTGTATGTCACGTGTTGGATGAGCAAATTGTATTTAATTGGTTTGTAAAAATGCCACAAAAACAAGATGATATTAAACAAACTCAAAATGATTTCTATTTGCAAGCTGCAAATTTTCATCGAGTATTTCTGTTATTGTTAAGCAAATCGTTGTACGTACCTACATACATAATTCTTAAATAATTTACTTTACTGATTTATTCAGAAGAATTAATAATGTATTTAATGTATGTTTCAGTAGATACTAGTATAAAAATCCCCAGGTGTGTCATTTGAACTCCTATTTCGTTTTTCAAATATCGCTAAAATAATAAAACCCGAATATTATTTCCAGTTATGTTATATTTATATAAATTTTACTTGCCCAAAACCAATGTTTTAATTATAAGATTATAAGTAAATAATAGTCATTGGCTCATTTATAATTTAATTCTTTCTTATTAATTCATGTTTATATTATTTAATAATTAATTTTAATTTTAGTTTTACGCATGTGTCAAAATAAGTGTGAAGTTAATAATTAGAGAAATTGCCTAGAATACCTCGGCTTACCTAATCTCAGCTCAAATTTTCGTTGTGCAAACGACTTATATTTTAAGTCCGGCTTACCGTTAAAGTCTGGCTTAAATTTTGTTGGTACAAACGGGCATAATCAATTCTTTAACATGCCTAAATTTTTATAATAACTGGGTTTTTAACGGGGTTTTTCAAGTAGGTTTTTGCCAAAAAAACACACTGGGTTTTTTCGGGCTGGATTTTTTCATGACAACCCTGCCGCCAACCGATTATAATATTTTTACAATCTTCTGATTTCACATAAAAGAAAACTAAAATCACAGTAACGAAAACTAAACTAAACGAAAGAAAATTTATGCCCAATTGCACCAACATGAAATTAATTTTAATCACGTTTAATCTACGTTTAAACAAAAATAATGCTCATCGAAATTTTGAAAGCAATATGCTATAATTCATTTGAAATTTCATTTCGATGCAATATTCTCAATTTAAACCGTGTTTAATATTTAAGATACGTCGGTGCAATCGGGCATTAAATTTTTAACTTAATTTAAATTTATTATTTCTCGAAATCTTATTTTCTTTGTGTTTTTAATATATATTATATTTGTTTGCATTTCAGCTATGTAACAGCTAAGAAACAGACGAGAGAGGAAGTGTTCAAAATTAATGACTCCGGAAAAGTAAAAGTTACGGGTAGTTTTTCATATTTCGACCCCAATGATAACAATTATCTTCAAGGTTATGAAGCTGACGAGAATGGTTACCGAACAAAAGTATCTTTTGGCACAAAAATAAAATATGTTCACTCTAGCAAGGGAGAACTTCAGCAACAATCAGCGGAAGAAGGTCCAGTGAGGCCACCACATACATCGGGGGGGAAAGGAATAGATGGCACTACTCTTTGCTCATTAATAGGTGGAGTTTGTGCGAAATAAAAACCAAGATTAAAAAAATCTTTGAAATTATTTTCTACTTTTATACATTTATTTCAAAGTTCTAAAGGGATTTTTTATTCAGCTAACTGGGCTACTTGTTCTTAACGGAGTTTAAATAAGTAAAGAATATATATTTATTTATTTCGTTTCCTTTTTCATTTTTATAATTTGATTTCATCGTGTAAATGTATAATGTCTACAAAAACCAAATAAGTGCTGCTTATTTATTTTTTTAAAAATTATAGATTCACAACAAGAAAATCAAATAGAAGCAGTTTGATACGGACAGAAACAGATAACAAGATGTGATGACTTATTTATTTATTTAAATAATAGCTATTTGTGTATTAAGAGCGCAAAATGGGATATTGTCGATTGAGAGGTTGTTGATTCTTTAGAAATCGACAATGTCTATTCGCCCTCGAAACACACACAAGATTTTTTTCTACAGTCGCCACAATGGGGTCCTCCACCATAACAAAAAATAATAAAATGTACACTTTATACTTACAGTACTACTTAATAAATAACTATTATATTTTTTAATTTTAATTTATCCTTATTTTCCATTTATCTTGAGCTATTGCTTCAATCTAATCTAAGCATTTTTTACTTTTGTTTTTGTAAATGAATGCCCTATTTTATTTTATTTATTTAGTTATATAATATACCGACAGAGTAGTCATATGTCAACTGACTTGTGGAGGTGGTGAATGTGTAAGTAACTACGGCGCCATTAGTTCCTGACTAAACGTTCCCAGACAAGTGACATTTCTCAACATTTTATAGTTAGAAATTCGGATAGCTAGTGACATTTTGCGTTGATAAAAGTGAGCGCAAATACTTTTATATAAAAAAAATCTATTGTGGCCATATTAAGCTATGTAAGTATTATATCTAACATTTCTCATACACACAACAAATTCTAATTATATCTATTCTTTGTTTTTCAAATCATTCTATGACGAAGTTTCCTCCTGCTCTTCTAAATGTTCTAGATTCTTCCAGTTAATTGACGAAATTGGCGGTATTTCTGAAGGGTATATGATGAATTATATGTATAGTAAGCTCGCGTTTAGGTAATTAATACAGATACTGTACGAACTTTGGTTTATAAATTAATCCCCTTTCCTTTTAAACTAATTTTAGATGTTAATGGAGTCTTTTCCTCGTTAGAAAATCATATTATATTACATTTCGACTTGTCCATGTATATTTTATATTTACTTATCTATAATTTTAAATATTTAATTAATGATAAACTAAGAAATATTAAATGTACTTCCCAGAAAAAAGTCTTCAGTATTGTTTGGATTTTTGACACTGGCATTTATGTCAATTACAAACATTTTAATTTTTCAATTGATTTTCCATAGGGTGATTGATTATACAATATAATTCAGTCTTCCCACTAATGTTAGATTAAGGAATACTTAGTTAAAATGGTCTTTAGTCTTATAGATTTTGAGAAACCGTCTACAACATCCACACATACACACACACACACACACACACGCTCTCTCTCTCTCTCTCTCACACACACACACACACACACACATACACACACACAGACATCATTCTAAAAATGTTAAATTCGGATTCTAATGACCTTAAAACGTTCTTATTCACTAAAATGAAATAACTTTTCTTGATGTCATCTGTAGATTATTTTGATTATAATAAAAAAATCATAACATAATATGTATTACAAATACAACAATTATTATTTTCTTCTTTTAATGCATTTTAATAAAAGCTAGGAATTAAATAGTTTTTTTTTTGTTATTTTATTCTTTTTGGTCTTTGGAATGAATTTTGCAATTTCATTGCCTACGTTTAACAACACAATAATAATTTTAAATATGCTTGAATTCTTGAAGCAAATTATTTTCTTTATTTATTAAGATGTGAAGGTGTAAATCATTTTGATCCTTTTTAAATCCATCCGTTTTCAATAAATATTACGAAAAAATTTGCATCTGATTTACCTACAGTCAAAATTTGATGTCGTAGTTGAAGGGAGATCGATTTTACTTTGAATTATTGTATTCGCGGAAACTTCAAATTATAAAGTCTCCCGTCCCACCGAATTAGACTTACAGGCTGGTAGTGCGAGCTCTGTTTTAACTAAAACACTGTTTTAAGAAATATCAAATTTCATTATTTAATAATAAAAATAAATACCAAATTTATCAAAATATGATTTTTAAGCAGAACATAGTTTGTATTCAAACAAATATTATTTAAAAAATCGTTCTTTAAACAGCGTTTTAGTTAAAACCAAGCTCGCACTACCAGCCTCTGAGTCTACGGGCTCCTCAGATTGTCATTTTTATTTCGAGGTACAGTCTCGTATTCGAGTTAAGGGGTTCAATTTTATCCATAAATGCATGGGGGAACATGACTTCGAATTACCAGGTTTTTCTACTTATCGCATTTCAATTTATGTTTTGACTAAATAAGTTTTTTTTTGACCGGCTTGAAAAGTTCGACTTATTTGGAACGGAGCAAAACCGAAAGTCCGACTCACCTCAACTTTTGCAAATGATTGGCCCGAATCGGCCAGAAAAAATATCTTCGACCCAGCTCTATGATCGACTCGAAATCGAGCCAGGATTCGGGCCAAAGCTTGAAATCGAATGCATCCCTAATTTTGAACAAATTTTGTAAATGATATGTAATTTATCTTTTTATAAAATAAACTTTTGTTATTAAATGAATATATTATTGTTAAAAGATAAGCTTCTATTTTTAGGCCCATTATATATAATTCAAATCTTTTTTTAATTTTAAAACACCCTGTATTTGCCAATTGAGATTTTGTTGTAATTGTAACGCTGGAATATATA
The DNA here is from genome assembly GCA_943142095.1 of Ophonus ardosiacus. Lineage (NCBI taxonomy): Eukaryota > Metazoa > Arthropoda > Insecta > Coleoptera > Carabidae > Ophonus > Ophonus ardosiacus. The sequence goes on along the minus strand of OW964832.1, from coordinate 35,830,508 downwards.
TTTATATTTATATAATCTTTCTTCAAAACATGACCTTGTGTATGGTAATCAGTTTTCGTGAAATGGACTACAATATATCTATAGATGTAACTCTTTTAAACAAAACATATTTTTGGCCAAAACCTTTTACCTCTCGCTAAGAGAAGTATTGGCATCATGACAAAAATAACATATCCAGATTTTTTTCAATTTTAACATTTTTACAATGATGTGTGTATGTGTGTGTGTGTGTGTTTATGTGAGTGTGTGTATGTGTGTGGATGTGTTTATATATATATATATATATATATATATATATATATATGTGTGTGTGTGTGTATGTGTGTGGATGTGTATATATATATGTGTGTGTGTGTGTGCGTTTGTGTGTGTGTGTATGTGGATGTGTTTATGGGTGTGTGTGTGTGTATATATCTGGATGTTGGAGGGACGATTCCTCAAAAACTATAACACTCAAGACCTGTTTAACTATGAATTCCTCAATCTGACATTCCTAGGAAGAGTTGAAAAGGTTTTGGTAACAATTGGACAACCGAAAGTAGTAGTTTCTAAAAAAAATTCTAAATATTATTTTTTGAAAATTTTTGATATTACTAATATTGAAGAACATAAAATTCTACATCCGATACATTTAAAATTTTTATTATATCTTCTATAAATTGAAAGATAAAGGCGCTATAATATATAGAATAACGGGATGTAATAAGTCGAGTAGGCTAAACTACATTAAGGAAACCAGTTGACAAATGCAAATGTTTATAACATAATTTGTAAATGACAGATGTCAGTGTCAAAAATCAAAAGTTTTAGTTACATTCTGAAAGTTTTTTCTGGGAAGTACATTTAATCTTTCTTATGGTTTTATTAATGAAATATTTAAAATTGTATGTAAAATCCATATATCCATCAGAAATACAGCCAATCGTTAATGAATTGGAAGAATCTCTGACATTTAGGTACTTCCTCATACAATGAAAAATAGATATAATTGGAATGGAAATGTATGCAAAAGACATGTGCAATAAAAAACAATATTTGGGTAAAGTTCTCTAATTTTTTTGTTAAAAAACGACGGTTCGATAGCGAAGTGCAATACAATACTTATATAACATAAAATGGAAATGGCGAGAGGTCTTGTGCTGGCCACAACAATTTTTTTTTTAAATTTTACGTAAATAGTATTCGAGAAAAACGAAATTAATTTGCATTTTACTGAATAAATATAAAGTATCAACATTTCGCAGTGAAAAAAACTTAATATTCATTATACCTAATTACATAGGTATGTTTTTTTTTATAAAATCAAGGAAACACAAACTTTCAGTATATATCCGCCTTCAAAAGTGATCACATGTGTTTGGTAGCTTGCTCATCTCTACCATGAAACAAGTAAGTACACAAATAAACATTTTTAAAAGTAACTAACTAATACTTATTTTCAGTTTATTCTTTTAATTTTTATAATTACATGCAAATTAGCTAGCACTAAACGTAAGCATGAAATTAACATTGATCATGGCGACTCGCATAAAACTAATATCTTCGTAAGTGATGATGGAACTATCAACGTATACACGCATCAAGACCATGAAGGTGGCTTATATTACACTGAAAATCGCGAAACAGGTGTTAAAGTAAGATATTTACTTCCGATCAAAACAACTAAAGAAGATTCAACACTGAGTCAAGATACGAAAATTTCATCTGACGGAAAATATGTCAGCTTTCGGTATGTACAGTACATTTTTTTTATATTATTGGTATAGATCCTTTTTTACCTCCCGCTACGCTTGGTAAGAGAGGTATAGGGATCGTGCTAAAACACGCATATCGAAATTTTAGTAAATGACCACGTTTTAAAGTCCCTACAATCCAATTTTAACATTTTACGAGGATGTCTGTATGTGTGTATGTGTGTATGTGTGTGTGTGTGTGTGTGTGTCTGTGTGTGTGTGTATGTGTATGGATTTTGCCTTCGCTCTAACTCAAGTACTATCATTCAGAAAATTCTGAAACCTTGTTTTCGACCCAATCTTAATATGGAAAGTAACCAATAGATTTTGGTGTAAATCGGATAACCGGAAATGGTACTTTACTTGAAGATCATAATGGTATATATACCATTAAATGCCATTTTTTCGTATCATTGTGAAAATTAAAAACTGTTGAATTTTCTGCAGGTATATATCAATACTTTTTCTAAATATTTTACAGATAATTTAAAAATTATTTTTTTTTTAAATCCCGAAGCCTAAGATAAACACAATTCCTTTGTTACACAGTTCATATTTCAAATGAATGTAACTGACAAGTAAATGTCACTATCAAAAAACTAATCACTTCAAATTAATAATGGTGACATTTTAATAAGAAAATAGTAAATAAAGCAATAGTTAAACTTAAAATTCATAGTTTGCAAGATTAGTAAATATGTAGGTATGTATTTAAATTAATAAAAATTAAATAGCGGGAGACTTTGTGTTGACCACATCAGATTTTTTATTAAATGATTTCAATAAAATCAAAATGCGGTATTATTTTTACTTTTGGAATTGGAATTACATTAAAAATAATAGTAACTAAAAAAGAAAAATCCCTTAACCTCAAAATTAATTTTTAAAAATCTGTATACGTATTTCGAGAACTACTTTCTCCTCATCAGTAGAAACTACAGAATAATAAGACAGAGAAATTAAGATTACTCAGCATGTAAACCATGCCAAAGGTCAAAACATCTCTGAGGAATAAGGGAGAGAACTCGGATTATGTAGGGACAGGACTCATAGGGTAACTAAGATTAAACAAAGTAACTGTCTTATATTAACCCATATAATTTAAAATTTGGGATGGAACCAAGGTCCGTGGTCATCAGTTTATCTATATATATATATATATATATATATATATATATATATATATATATATATATATATATATATATATATATATATAATAGATTTAAAGATAAATTGATGGACGTTGACCTAGGTCCCATCCCAAATTTTAAATTATATAAGCTAATATGAGACAGTTACTTTGTTTAATCTTAGTTACCCAATTAGGTATCCATTCACTTATGACTCCTATACCTATATAATCCGAGTTCTCTCCCTTATTCCTTAGAGCTGTTTTGACAACTGGCATGGTTTACAAACTGACTAATCTTAACAGTAGTTTTTATTGATGAGAAATACGTATACAGTTTTTAAAAATGATTGTTAAGGTTAAGGGTTTTTTATTTTTTTAGTTATAATTTAACCTTAAAACTCCATTTTAGATTTTAATTAAAAATAACAGATTCATGTTTTAGTCAATAAGCATTTTAAGGTCCCTAGAAACCGATATCCGATTATACCAGTTTCACAAGTTACAAAAGCGAAACCCAGTTAGGAACTTTTTTTCGCAATTTAAATACATATACCTTATTTTTGTTTGCATTTCAGATATTCAACTGCAAAGAAAGAAACGAGAGAAGAAGAATTCAAAATGAATGACTCCGGAAAAATAAAAGTTACGGGTAGTTTTTCATACATCGACCCCAATGGTAACAATTATCTTCAAGGTTATGAAGCTGACGAAAATGGTTACCGAACAAAAGTATCTTTTGGCACAAAAATAAAATATGGTTACTCTGGAGTAAAAAGTGTAACACCTGCAAGACCTCCAGGAGTGAAAAGAATAGATGGTGCTCTTCTTTGCTCATTAGGAGGTGGTGGTTGCCGAAAATAAAAACCAAGATTGAAAAAACTATTTTTTACTTTTACTTTTAATATATATATATATATATATATATATATATATATATATATATATATATATATATATATATATATATATATATATATATATATCACACATTTGTTTATAGCAAGTCAGATGAATAATATAAAAACTACAATTTGGTATACAGTCCATAAATATTATAAAAATATTTTAAACAATTTTAAACAAAATTTTAAATGCCTGTTTCAACAATGTTGATCAAATAACTTTCAACCGTATAAAAAATAAGTTCAAGAAGATATCCTTTTATTTTCTTTTTATATTTCATAGTAACTTGTAGAGCATTATATAAATTTAAATTTAAGGAATTTTACTGAGACCTGGCTAATTTGCATCTAGGTACACGAATTAAATTGGAAGATCTTGTATTATAATTACGGGTATTACATAGGTTTACAAAATATTTAGACAACAAACAAAATAAGAATACAAGTTAATGTCACATATTCTTCAAAAAATTTCCCATAATGAAAATTGTCAACTACTTTTATAAAGAAGTAGTGTATACATATTAACAGAGAAATAATGAAACACTCGTTATACGGCTCGTGTGCAAATTTCTCCCATGTTTTAGTATAGGTTGCCTTCTATAATTTTCTCTACGATTTTTTTTTATGTTTACCAATAGGATTTCCAAGGCGGTAGGCTTTTTATTACAAATTACTGATCGGTGAGTGATTATCGATCAGAAATCGAAGGTGGTAAGTAAATAAAAACAACGATCAGAGCTTACTTTAAAATTTACCACAAAATTTTTAACACATCAAAATAATTTTCAAATCTTTTATTTAATTTTGTGCATCGATCGTGCAAAATAAAAACGTAATGAACGTCCCAATCTCTAAAATATTCCTCAACCTGTAGGAAGCATATACTGCCCTTAATACTTACTATTATTGTGGTCCGGATGCGGTTATTAGCTACCAAAAATCGGTCACTTTAATATGTTCTTATGTATGAATACGATTATGAACGTTGGTTAAGTGAAACAAGTGTGCCTGGATAAGATTGTGTGGCGATGGATGATTGTTGCGTACTTAACCATTATTATGGGCCGGATGCGGTTATTCGCTATCGAAAATCGGTCACTTTAATATGTTCTATTGTATGAATGCGACGGTAATTGTGGACGAGGCGAAAGAAGAATGTTACAGAGTGAAGTGAGTCAGCTGAGCTCTTACCCTTATTCTTAACCTTTTTCTCATTGTTACTATTATTTTCGGGTTTTTGCTAACCCACTGAGTGGGAGACGCGTGATTTTATGTATGTATGTACAATCTAGCAATGGGGTCATACCACATTTTCCAATTTATTTTTTTGCTGAAAGTATACTTAAAACCACTTACAGAAATATATATTTTATGTCACATAAGTTTCTAGTTTTACAGAAATAATTTTTTAAAGTTTATATTAAATTTCAAATGACGTCATTGGTTTGCGACCGTGACCGTAGTCCCTCCTATCGAATAAAAATTGAACTACGTTTGCCGTTTATGTTATTTGACTTGAAAGCAAACGTGACAGCAAGTTATTTTGTACTCGTGCTTATGTTTTTATTGTATATTGAATAATTTGATTATGGAAATTAATTTTGAAGAAGCGAATTCAAATAATTTGCAGAAAACTATATTATACAACCATGGTAATATCTAAATCACACATAATTTGTATTTATTAGATCATTTCGTTATTTGTACTTACATTTAAACAAAAACAACTTGTTGCAAAGACATTTACTTTGAAAATGTTGGCTATGTTCGAAAAATGTGACATCTCTGCGCTGCGCTGACATTCATGTACAATACGTGCACGAGTACATGTGTTCGTGACTATCATTGTACGTGTGTACAAATCCATGACGTCACAAAATAAGACTCAAAATGTTTAGAAAGAAAATCATGAATGAAAAGTATAAGAATATTAAATATTTTTCATGTACATATGTATAAAATTATGTAATTTTTTTAATTATATAAAAAAAAATCAATATATTTTTTTTTTTGTATGACCCCATTATCCCGTGGCTCGTGGGGAAGGATACTGCGCGGAGAGAGAACACACTAGGCGGGAGAAAGATAGAACGTGTACAATACGCGACAGAAATTTAGTTCTTAAGGTTGTAACGTAGCTGTTTACGAATTGTTATTATTATAAATATATTACTTAAAAATTTTGCCTCAGATTGTACTTTTTGTCAAAGTAAACGCTAGGGAAAGTAAAGTCCCCACTACAAATCTTCGCGATGCTACTGGGCATTCTGACGTCACGCGCTACGAGATAATTGCTAGACTGTAGTATGTAATACTTAAATAAAGATTTTGTATCGATAGTGTTTCCAATACAGTAGGTTTTATTTTATTGATCAGATTTGGTTGCTAAGATAACAAAGGCAGTAAATTGTAAAGAAAGCCCACGGGCGTAATTTGTACAAGATCTTAGCAACAGCATTAGTATAAATAGAAATTAGTTTTGACAATACTTATTTTTAAATTTTATTCTATACCGGTTTTTTGATAAAGTCAAGGAAACAAGTAATTTGTATTTATTTGTCTTCATATGTGATCACATCTACTTGGTAGCTCGAAGATGGATCAAGTAAGTACACAAACATTTTTAAAAGTAACTAACCAATATAATAATTATAGTAAAAAGGACTTTAGTATTGTAAAATATTTCTTTCTTTTTGTCAACGTTTCGGAATACACTTATTCCTTCATCAGGACAACTGCAATGTAATTATAAAATACAATAATCAGTTACATATATTGTGAGTATTTTTTAACGTGAAACATTGGATATGTCATATTCATAGTTACGACTTGACATTTGATTGCCAGCAATGTATTTGCCTGTCCCATTTGAAATGAAACGTAGGAAACAAAATTGACATTTAACAAGACTTCAATAGAGGTTAAAATTTTGTTTGAATAATTAAACCTGCATTCTAAATTAAATATTTAAAATTTAAATATAATACTTCTGTCAAATTCTGTTAAATAACCCGTTTAACATGATCTTGGACAATGTTTCAGACTTAAGAAGTGTCGCCATCTGTTGACAGAGAAATGAGTTATTTCATCACTCTATTGATATTGAACGAGCTATAAAAAAAATTAATTCATATGTTCTTCACACAATATAATTGTATTACATTTCAATAAATAAGTTTAGTGAATTATTGCGTATTTAATTGTGCTCACCAACGCAAGTATATGCACACTGCTACTATACTCGCCGTCAAATGATTATGGACTGATGTTCAACTTTTATCGCTTTCCGCACCCTGTCCCTTGCCCAGCGGTGTTGCCGCTTGTAACTTGAGATGACCAGGGATGAACGCAAACGTCATTTAATACATTTAAAACTAATTAAAATTTTTAATACATCGTAAATGAAGAAAATATTATAACAAATAAGTAAAGTAAGACAGTAAGACGTAATATAAAATATAAAAATTGTCTTTGTGGAAAATTTATATTTATATTTTGACCAAAGTTTCCACACATCAAGCTAAGGTCGCGTTTGCGTTAAAATACGATAACCGATGAAATCTAAATAAAAGATAAGAATAACTGATTATTAGGTGAACAGTAAATCTGCCAACATAACATTCTTCTGCAGTCAAATCCAAAGTTTTCGTGTTATTTAATAAATTATAATTTTTTCAGGATGTAACGCCATTTTTTTGAAAAATTTGTGTACATTGGCAATAGTTTTTGTCTGCCCATTTAAATCTTGTTTTCCTAAACGTTTTTCATAAGAACCAGGACTATTTAATTCATGAGTTTCACTCATTTCTTCTCAAAAGTTCAAATATAATGCAATTTATAGGATTGGGAATAAAAAGCGCACTCAAGTACTAACGAAAATGTCAGAATATAAACTGACATTGACAGATTACAGATATCTGTACAGGTAGACACTTAATAAATTTGGCATCAGTGTAGAAATCCCCAGTCCATAATTATTTGACAGCAAGTATAACAAATTCATTCCCCATGTTTCATTTTAAATGAGACAGGCAAATACTTTGCTGTCAATCAAATGTCAAGTTGTAACTTATAGTAAAATTCAACGGTTATTTGTCATTTTGACAAGATATTATTAGAGGTTAATTTTGTTTAAATAATTATACCTGTTCTCTAAAACTTAAATTTATTGTAGAAAAAATATTGTGTGTACCTTGTGTCCGAAATATGTTTGGTGCTCTCGAGTGGTTTTCTGACTTGGGTAAATTTCTTACAATATCTATTTAAATATAATACTTCTGTCAAATTCGTTACCTATGTTTCATTTTAAATGGGAAAGGCAGGGGGGACAGGCAAATACATTGCTGCCAACCAAATATCAAGTCGTAATTATGGATATGACAAACCCGATGTTTCACGTTAAAAAATACTCACAGTACCTATGAAAATTAAAATACTTACATAAAATTAAAACAAGAAACGGTGTAAGACTAGGTCACCACATAATTGAGGTCATAATAGTTTGTGTTATTATTTACTAATGAAAGTAAAGATGTACTCAGGATTTCAGTCAGTGATAATAATTTTATTCTACAGCCAACGTTTCGCCCAGTCACATGTGACTGTTGTTCGCCATTTTACATGGTTTTATAAAAGTTTGTGTGCTTTTGTAATATGATTTGACTGACGTGCTACATTTTTATTTGACGATATCTTCTAGATATATTTATGACATTCTTGTACTGTAAAATTTTAACTTGTTCTTTGCCCAGCTCCAAATGGGGGCGAAACGTTGGCTGTAGAATAAAATTATTATCACTGACTGAAATCCTGAGTACATCTTTACTTTCATCCTTAGCACAGTCGTTTACTACTTCATATTATTTACTAATATTGCAGAATAAGCAATAATAATATTGGAGTTTCATAAGTAGGTTATTACTCAATTGTTAGATGACTTAGCATTACAGTAATATAAAAGACAGTATAGACGATGGGAAGTGAGAGAGTGTCCAACAGAGAGTGTCCAGAGACCAGAGATATAGAAGACCCATCCTCCATACAAGTCGATACAACAGTCATCATCCATCAAGTGTAAATATCTATCATTCAATTATACTAATCAATAAACTTAATAATTGTTATTATTATTATTATTATTATTATTATTATTATTATTATTACTGTTATTATTATTATCTTATTCTGCTACAAGAAGCAACTCAACGGTAAGAACATTTATTATTGTTTATTATTTATTATTTTGGCAGTTACTAAATTGTACCACCAGTCTGGCAAGAACCTACTTATAAATATTATTTGCAATTCGCTCCTTAAAAGGCGGGTTACAAAGGAAAAATAAGGTAATGGTCATAAAGGAACGGGAAATAGAAAGACTTTTAAAATGTTTGTAAATGTCATTAATTTTTTGTAAGTACTTTAATTTTTATATATGTATGTAATTGGTTATTGTATTTTATATAATATATTGCAAAGTGTCCTGAGAAAGGAATAAGTGTATTCCGAAACGTTGACAAAAAGAAATAAATATTTTACAAAACTGAAGTTCTTTTTATTTTAATTATTATACAGTTTCTACAGTCGTTTATATAAATCTTATTAACTAACCAATATTTATTTTCAGTTTATTCTTTTAGTTATTATACTTACTTGTGAATTAACTAGCAGTATTACTATTGATCATGACAACTCGTATGTGACATATATTTTCGTAAGTGACTCAGACGGACATGTATTTGTAAATACGATTCAACACGATAATGGTGGCCCATATTTCATTGAAAATCATGACACAGGTGTTAAAGTAGAATATTTACTGCCTATCGAAACAACTAAAGAAGACTCAATACTGAGTGAAATAAGAAGAATCTCAGGTGACGGAAAACATGTAAAATTTAGGTATGTACTACAATTTACATTATTGTTATAGTAGTCCAGTCGAGGGGTATAAAAAAGCTTTATTCCACGAAAGTAGGGTATTTTTAATTTTCCGATGTTTTATGATTAGACGTGCTAATAAAAATCCAAATTATCGACCTTGGTGCACTTCCGAAAGTACCGCCATCTTGGAAAACTGATGCAAATAATCATTTTTTTAAGTATGTCACCGATAGATATAAGAGCAAAAAAAATCTGTTGTGGCCAGCACAAAACCTTCCGCCAATTCGATGTATTTTGTCTAAATCCCATACCAAAAGTTCCTTGAAAAAGATTCTATATATCCTGTAAAATTGTACTATTTTTTACAAATTCCTAACCGAAAGTTCTTTTGAAACGATTCTAAAATCCAATAAAATTATAACACAAACGTACATTATGTATTCGTAAATTGCACTTAATACTTCCTCCTTCTTCAACTTTTCCCTATTTTATTATGGGTCTCTGTTTCTTACTCTTCTATTCTACTCATTCCTGTCCAACGCATCTTCTTGACACAGTTCTTCCTCTCTCAAATCTTCTGCTATACAATCCTTCCATCTTCTCTTTGGCCTTTCTCGTACTCCCGGCATTATAAGTTCCTATTTTGAGACGAGGCCGCAACTTCAAGTCACTTGCGAGGGACACTCTGTCACTTATATCACTTTCAGATCCTATACTTGCCACTTTTGCTTTGCACTTGCCACTGACATCTGTCAATTAGAATTTTCTGAATATATCTGTTGTTTTCATAATTTTAGCAAAGCTGACTGATTATTGAAAATTAATCTCTCTATAACTCTATATCCATTGAATATGAAGGAAAATATATCGTCGCGTTCAAGGCAAAACGACACAAGCTCCATTTACATAATAAGCCAGGAGACACAAATAACTGTCTGCGCTTTTATACAAATATATTTTTAATGTCTTAACTGCATTAAAAGTAAGCAGATTTTTTAAAACACTTACTTTGACATCAATAACTCGGGCCATTTCACTCTGCATTCACCCATAAGAAACTACGTAGAAATGGAGCATATGCCATTTTAAGCCTGCGTAATAAAATTGTGATTGTCGCTTGCGCAACTTCAAAGTGAAATATCTACTTAAATAAATTTTTCGTACTTATGCCACTGTGTTTAATAGATGGAGGTTACGCCAATCTATCGAAAGGTACCAAAATCGCAAATTACGATTTTTTGGCGCTTAGGCCGTTTTGCCTTGAACGCGACGATATAATCAAACTGTATAGAGAAGATATTCTTTCACATTGATAATCACATAAAATGTCGAAAAATTATATTTAACTGCGTTTTTTCAAGAAAAACTGTTAAGAATTTCAAATAAGGGTACTTCCGGTTAACCAATTATAACCAAAATCTAATCAGCTCTTCATATGGTTGTATGGAAGGGGAATATGAAAGAATCATAATTTTTAGAATTGTAGTTTTGGAGTTATCGTCGGAGAAAAATTTGTCGCACACACACGGACACACGGATGCACACACACACACATGCAGAAGTAAAACCAGTAAAATCGTATTGTAGGGATCCTAAAACGTGCTTATTCATTCAAAACTCACCATCGAATTTTTTGACCAAAGACAATACCTTCCTTACCTAAAAGTGACGGAAGGTAAAAACTATATAATAATTACTGGTATTTGCATCATTTTTCCAAGATGGCGGTGTTTCTGGAAGTCGAAAACTTGGATTTTTTAGTTTAGTTTCTAAGTTTAAAACCTCCAAAAATCAAAAATGCCCGACCTTTTTGTCCTCAAAAATTGAAAAATATAATAGTTAATTTATCAATTGAAATATGGTACCTAATTTAATAATATCGACTAAAATTATTAAAGAAAAATTCCGTGTTAATTACATTAATACATTAATTTTTACCTCTCGCTAAGAGAGGTATTGGAATCATGCTAAAATCGTATATCCAGATTTTAGTGGAGTGCAGTTTCTTCAATCTGACATTCCTGGGTAGAGCTGATTAGATTTTGGTAACAATTGGACAACCTGAAGTGATAGTTTCTTTAAAAAAATCTTCTAAATATAATTTTTTAGAAATTTTTGTTATTGCAAATATTGAAGAACATAACATTCTCCATCTCCAGATCACAATGGGGTATTCTTTTACCTCTCACTATCGTAGATAAGAGAATTAGAATCGTGTCAAAAATTACGTATCTAGATTTTAATGAATAAGCATAAGCAATTTTAAGGTCCCTAGAATTCAATAACCGATTAAAATATTTATACGTTACAAAATTGAGGCCCAGTTAGTAACATTTTTCGAAATCTCAATATTTGAGCTTTTTAAATATATGGTATTTTTGTTTGCATTTCAGCTATTCAACGGATAAGAAAGAAACGAGAGAAGAAGAATTCGAAATTGACGACTCCGATAAAATAAAAGTCAAAGGTAGTTTTTCATATGTCGACCCCAATGGAAACAATTATGTTCAAGGTTATGAAGCTGATGAAAATGGTTACCGAACAAAAGTATCTTTTGGCACAAAAATAAAATATGTTCACTCTAAGAAGCCATCAGGTATATCACAATTATCGGGAACAGGTCAAGTGGTGCCACAAGTTGAAACACATGGATCGGGAGAGAAAAAAATAGATGGCACTCTTCTTTGCTCATTAGGAGGTGGAGCTTGTGCGAAATAAAAACTAAGATTGAAAAAAATTCTGCAATTATTTTCTACTTTTATACATTTATTTTAAAGGTTTACTTATTCTTAACGGAGTTTAAATAAGTAAAGAATTTATACTTCTTTCCTTTTTTTATTTTTATAATTTGATTTCATCGTGTAAATGTAAAATTACTACAAAAAGCAAACAAGTGCTGCTTATTTATTCTTTAATAAATTATAGATTCTCAACAAGAAAACCAAATATAAGCAGTTTGATACGGAGAGAAACAGATAACAAGATATGATGACGTATTTATTTATTTGAATAATAGCTTTTTGTGTATTAAGAACGCAAAATGGGATATTGAGATTGAGAGGTTGTTGATTCTGTAGAAAACGACAATGTCCATTCGCGACAAAGAATAATAAAATGTACTCTTTATACTTATAGTACTACGTAATAAATAACTATTATATTTTATAATTTTAATTTATCATTATTTTCCATTCTTCTTGAGCTATTGCTTCAATCTAATCTAAGCATTTTTACCTCTCGCTAAGAGAGGTATTGGATTCATGCTCAAAATTCGCATATCCAGATTTTATTGAATAAGCACGATTTAAGGTCCCTAGAACCGATTATAACATTTTTAAAATGATGTCTGTGTGTGTGTGGATGTGTGTATGTATGTATGTGTGTGTGTGTGTGTGTGTGTGTGTGTGTGTATGTATGGATGTTGGAGGGACGATTCCTCAAAAAGTATAAGACTTAAAAAATATTTAACTGCAGTTTCTTCAATCTGACATTCCTGGGAAGAGCTGAAAAGGTTTTGGTAACAATTGAACAACCGGAAGTAGTAGTTTCTTAGAAAAATTCTTCTAAATAATTTTTTGGGAGTTTTTTTTTTATTAAATATTGAAGAACTTAAAATTCTCCATCTAATACACTTAAAATTTTTATTATATCTTGTATAGATTTAGAGATAGACACTATAATTTATAGAGTAAACTAATCGCAGAGGCTAAGGCACTAAGGAAACCAGTTGATAAATTCCAATGTTTATAACATAGTTTGTAAATGACACATGCCACTGTCAAAAATCAACAGTTTTAGTGACATTCTGATAGCTTTTTCTGGGAAGTATATTTAATATTTCTTATTGTTTTATTAATTAAATATTTGAAATTATAGGTAAAATTGTGATAAAATGCATATATCGATCAGAAATACCGCCAATCTGGTTAATGAATTGGAAGAATCTCTGACATTTAAAAACTTCCTCATACAATGAAAAATAGATATAATTAGAATTATATGTGTGCAGAAGACTTGTTAAATGCAATAAAAAACAATATTTGGGTAAAGTTCTGTAATATTTTTTTATAAAACGACGGTTCGAAAGCGAAGTGCAATACTATACTTATATAGCCTAATATGGAAATGGCGAGAGGTCTTGTGCTGGCCACAACAAATTTTTTACTTTCGTTTTTGTAAATTAATGCTTTATTTTATTTATTCAGTTATTTAGTTCCAAGACAAGTGACAAGTGACATTTCTCAACATTTTATAGTTAGAAATTCGGATAGCTAGTGACATTTTGCGTTGACAAAAGCAAGCGCAAATACTTTTTATATAAAAAAATCTATTGTGGCCAGCACAATACCTCTCTTCATTTTTATATTAAGCTGTAAACTTAAGAATTTACCTTAGCAATAGCATTATGACTTTGCATTAATAATTCAAGTATAGACAAATGCGTGCTGCGGTACATGTATCTATAACCTTAACCTTGGCATTATGCTGTTACCCTAGAATATGATAATTTCCAAATTTCAAGTCATAATGCTAATGCCGACCAATCAGAAGAGTATATGTTCGTGGACGACAGCTTGATTTTGGCGATATTTACGACAGTTAATTGACATCTATTTAAGTATTGTATCTAACATTTGTGGTACACACAAAAAATTCTAATTACATCTATTCTTTGTTTTTCAATTCATTCTATGAAGAAGTTTCCCCCTACTCTTCTAAATGTTCGAGATTCTTCCAGTTAATTGACGAGATTGGCGGTATTTCTGAAGGGTATATGATGAATTATATGTATAGTAAGCGCGTGTTTAGTTGACACTGATACTGTACATACTTTGGCTTATAAATGAATCACCTTTCTTTTTATACTAATTTTAGATGTAGACGGAGTCTTTTCTTCGTTAAAACAACAGCATATTATATTACTATTACATTTCGACTTGTTCATGTATATACTATATTTACTTTCTATAATTTTAAATATTTAATTAATGATAAACTAAGAAATATTAAACGTACTTCTCAGAAAAAGTCTTCAGTAATGTCTGGATTTTTAACATTGCCATTTATGTCAATTACAAACATTTTAATTTTTCAACTGGTTTTCCATAGGCTGATTGATTCATTATACAAACCATTAATGAGGTCATGCAAAAAAAAATAATTGTACCTTTTTTCTGTTTAAATCGAAAAAGGATAGTCTAATTCATTGATCAGTATGATTAAATTATTTTTTATTTATATTTTTTGTTGTATAAAATCGTTTTAAAGTATGGTATTTTTAAAAAGTTGCAAAAACCAGCCATGTTTTGTCGTCACAACGTTACGAACGAAGTTCAGACTCATTTCAAACAGACATTTTATATGGACACATAATTTCTAAAAGAAAAATATATATAAACTATAAATTGAGGATTACATATCTAAATATGCTATATTATATTAATATAATATCGTTCTATTTGTTTTTATAAATATAATTTTCATTTGGCGTGAAATTATCTACGTTACATCAGATGTTTCTTTCACTTTTGAATCTTTGAATTAGACGGTAAGAGGTTATAAACGCATATGAGACATTGAATATATTTCAGAATATTATTTTATTCTTTATTTTGGCACGAAACAACGTTCCATCGACATGTTTACTTTCATAAATTTTAGGTTATCTTTAAATGTCACTTTGACGTTTAAGACAATGTGAAAATCAAAATGGTCGTGCTTCTCACTCTGTGACGTCATTGGACAAGGGACGAAGCGGGGGTCTTCAGCCGCATTTTAAAGAATGTCATTTTCAATTACAATTTTTTCATGATTAAAGATCGATTTGAGGAAAAATAAAAAATACGGGTCTATTATTTTTCACTACTCTATCGATTAAAATTATAAAAAAAAAGTCGTGCATGACCTCATTTATATAGTTATTTATAATTCGGTCTGTCTCTAAATCTATAGAACATATAATAAAAATGTTCAATGTATTGGATAGAGAATTTTATATCCTTTAATATTTGTAATAACAGTAATTTCCAAAAAATAGTATTTTAATTTTTTAAAAAAAAACTTCTACTTTCGGTTATCCAATTGTTACCAAAACCTTTTCAACTCTTCCCACTGTCAGATTAAGGAATATTTAGTTAAAGTAGTCTTTAGTCTTAAAATTTTTTAGAAACCGTGTCTACAGCATCCACACGTACACACACACACATACACACACACATACACACACACACAGACATCATTGTAAAAATGTTAAAATTGGATTCTAGTGACCTTATTCACTAAAATCTGGATATGCGATTTTTAGCATGATTCCGATATCTCTCTTAGCGAGGGGTAAAAAATATTTATTCTTAGCAGAGGTACCCAAACCATCCTTAAAATAAAAGCTTCTTTTACAAAATGTTTTAAAATAAAAAAATAATTTTCTTATTCTTTCTTCTTTAAAATTCGAAATATTTGGTATCAGTCGGGATCGAACCCATTTCCCCACATTCGCGATCAAACACTTTGGAGAAATAATTATAATAATATTAAAATCTCCAAAAAGGAAAGAAATAGATGGTGCTCTTCTTTGCTCATTAGGGGGAGGCGGTTGCCGAAAATAAAAAAAAAAGATTAAAAAAAAATATGCAGATAGTTTTTACTTTTATACACCTATTTATAATTAGTTTGTTTACGAGTAGATTAAGATAAACAGAACTTAAACTAAAATCTATTTCAAAATATTTATAACTACTACATTCACAAAAAAATAAACTATGTATGTCATTATCAATGTGTGTATTTGTCCTTGATCCATCCTTGGCTCAAAAAATTGAGACCTGATGAATAAATTATTTTCCATATACCAGTTTGACTAGCGGATTCGCTCAGTGAACCTTCAACTTTAATAGTGATCGCACGCTTTCTGTTTTTGTAGCTTATCTTAATTATGATACATGTAAGTATGAATATTCTTTAAAAGAAATAACATAAAAAAATTATAGTTATTTATTTTAGTTATTGTAACATCTTTCGTGTATTGTGAAAATAATATTCCATTGATTATAAATCATAGAGGCTACGAAACAAAAGTTGTTAGTAACAATGGTGATTTAGTAGTAAATACGTTTAATAAAGAGTATAATCCTAGTACTTACATTATTAAAAACGAGGAAACCAATGCACATGTTGATTTTGTATTACCTAATAAGAAAACAGGCAGAGATTCAATATTACAACAACTTCGTAGAGTTTCAAACGATGGAGGTCGATCTTCTTATAGGTTTGTGTTTTGATATTTTACCAAATGTATAAAAATTATATTGTTTTCTTTAATGGAGGCAACAAATATGTCAAAAACATTGCAGTCATTATAATACTTGTACCGTACCATCGGTGAAAAATTGCGTTGTTTGACATTTCAGCTTCAATAAAAGTTTTGGAATTTTCGATTACGAAATTTTTTAAACTATACTCTGTCTATTTTAAGTTTGCAGTGGTGGGTGAAGCTTGATGTGACCGGTTTACTTAGCAACATTTTAAGGTTAAATACTAAGTTTTATTTCGATAAAATAATAATATTAGAATAATCGAAACATTCACACATCATTTGGAGATGGAACATCTTGAATATCATCCATTTGAGTATTATTTTGATCAGACATGCAAAATTGCATGAATAATAAAATATTTTTGACAGTTATTGACAGATTGACAGGTGATGTGTGTTTTGTATTTATATTAACCTTTTTACGTTATATTATTAGTGCTTTACAATTATATTTATATTAAAATTAATTATTTCAATTACATTCATTTTAGCTAGCCAAATTTATTGTACACAAATGCAAAAGGAAAGTTGCAATAACATAATATTGAGACAGTTTGAAATTGACTCGGGTGTACACCAATCACAAGCCAGGAAATGTTGTCCATATACCATGCTACACTGCATTCTTATAGATAGCAGACAGTGTATACAGTGTGTTAAAAAAATCCTAACTAGAAGTAGGCTATGAACAAATAAACGTATATCAATTTGAAAGTATTTCATTAAATGTCAATTTGGCACGAAATATTGTCAAAAATGTTATGTGAAGAAATCAAAGCTTATCTTCTTGAATCCTTATTTTAGAAATAAAAATAAATTAGAAAACGGTAAATGGCAAAATCTGTATTCTTCGTTTTTATCTTTTCTCCTTAAGATTACATTTCACGAACAACTTTGATACCTTGACTTTTGAATTGAATAATGATCAGACATACGTTTCTGTGTTTATAGCCCACTCCGGATTAGGTTTTTTTTTTCGAACTCACTGTATTTTTTAAACACATTAACGTGTCCCTAGACCCTACTTTTTCATGAAACATTTTGTAATCTTCCTTCATATTTTGTAGCTATTACGCAACTTCAAATTATCAAACAAGAGAAGAATATGTTAACAATGGAGAAAACAAACCTTTGGAAGTATTTGGCAGTTATTCATATTTTGATCCTGATGGAAACGCCAACATAGTTAAATACACAGCAGATAAGAATGGATATCATGCGAAAGTATCTTTTGGAACCAAAGTAAAAGTTTCAATTTTCGATGAGTTAGTAACATTTAAAGAAGAATTAGAAAAACAAGGAGTCATAATATCGTTGGAAGAATTGATATTGAGATCTAAAAGCAAAACTAAAAATATAGATCCGACTTTACTTGGTACTTTATTAGGCGGTGGAGTATAATAAACATAATTGACAATTAACCTGGAATACTGTGAAATATTTATGTGATTATAGAAATTTATTAAAAATACTAATAAATGTAAAATTTGTATTCATTTAAAATTGACTCTACCGATGATTTTACTTATAAGAATAAACAACTACGACACGACGGTCAGGCTAGAATTATTGAACAATCAAAAATCAGATAGCCCGTAAAACGAAATTTTCACCATAATTCCATTTAGTTCTTTATCTCTAAGTTCATTTAATATAAGTAACTATCGTTTAGATAGAGACATAAATTCTGCCCTCTGATTGGTTAGAATGTTAACATAATGTACAAAAGCGGAAAAGAAATCACCTATCATCTGTCAGTTATCAAATAAAATCGGCAAAATGGGGTCCTATACCATTTTTTAAATTTTTACCTCCCGCTACTCTTGGTAAGGGAGGTATAGGGATCGTGCTAAAAATTACTTATCGAGATTTTAGTAAATGACCACGTTTTAAGGTCCCTAGAATCCAATTTTAACATTTTCACGATGATGTCTGTATGTGTGTATGTGTGTATGTGTGTATGTGTGTATGTGTGTGTGTATGTGTGTGTGTATGTGTAGGGATTTTGTCTTCACTCTAACTCAAATACTATCATTCAAAAAATTCTGAAACCTTGTATTTCCATCCCGTTCTAATATGAAAAGAAGCCATTAGATTTTGGTGTAAATCGGATAACCGGAAATGGCACTTTACCTGAAGCTCATAATGGTTTTTCTTCAAAAAATACCATTAAATGCCATTTTTTCGCATTTTGTCTTATGAAAATTAAAGATTTTTAAATTTTCTACAGGAATACATTAATACTTTTTCTATATATTTTACAGATAAATTTAAAAATATTTTTTTTTATTAATCGCGAAGCCTAAGATAAACACAATTCCTTTGTTACACAGTTTATATTTCAAATGAATGTAACTGACAGTAAATGTCACTGTCAAAAAACTAATCACTTCAAATTAATAATAGTGACATTTTAAAAAGAAAATCGTAAATAAAGCAATAGTTTTATGCAATGGAACAGTTTGCAGCGTTAGTAAATCCGTAGGTATGTATTTAAATTGATAAAAATTACATAGCGGGAGGTGTTGTGTTGGCCACATCAGAATTTTAAAATTTTTTTTGTCTGTAAGAACAGGATGAAATAAGAATTTTAGTGTAAACTTAAAAATTTTTACGTAATAAGCGAGATATGAATTTTTATAGTTTAAAAGTGAACAATTTTTTTCATGTTTGCATAGCTGAAATATTTTTATATAAAACTTATACGTTATATTCACGAAGAAATTATTATTAAGTATAAACAACATAAATATTTTTTTTAAAAATAAATTATAGAACATTGAAAACAGTTTGACAATATTATGACACAAAGTATGACGAAGGATGGCGCTAGTGTTTGTCTGTTTTGAAGTTTCATTTAATTAATATTATTATTAATTTAATTAATATTACAAATTGATTTAATCATAAATACATTATTATTGTTAATATTACTAAATGTTATAATTAAACAAATTCATCAAACACAAAATTGTTAAATTCTTTGTTAGGATATACATCAACGTGACATTTCATAAAATTTAATGGTGACCGCAGCAGTAGCGCGAATCTTGTTTTTACATTCAGGCGACCAATCAAATTCTTAGTACCTAACGCGTCATACCCAATTAGTAATTAGCTTCAATCGCTTGTAATTTGTGACCTAATCACAATATTTAAACAAAAAAATTTCACTAATATTAATTTATTTATGTATATTTTCGTCTTCTTATTTAAGATAGTTAAAATTTGACTATGGTATAGGACTCCTTTAAGTGATATTAAACATATTTTCATTACGATTTTATAATTTTTAATATTCAGGTGTGGTTTGCAGATAAAATATATAGCATTGACACAGTTTGGTCATTTGAAATTAAATGAGCCTGTTTCACATTTTTCAAAAACTATTTTAAATGAAAGTTTATGCAATGATTTTCTTAGTAATAATTTTTATTTTAATAATTTGTTGTTATTTGTGGAAATAATTAAATAAAAAGATTGGCGTCCTTAAAAACTACCCCCCAACTCCTGTGACGTAGAAGCACATACATTACATCATTAATAACCAATAGGAAAATAATTTTTCCATCACCTACGTTTATTCATATTATTTATATAAATAAACGTAGGCTAAAGTTTGTCACATGTTAATAAAAAAATCTTTTAATTTGACAATTCCCTGATTTGACATTTGACGCTGACATAGCTCATTGTAACTGATTATTAAAATAATAATGGCAAATTCAAATTACACTCAAGCTAAGTCGAACAATTTACCGAAGGTCGATAGCTGGATGATTGCTGAATTTATATCAGAACGATTGTGCTACCGAAATAAGGGGTGTTAAAGAGTTGAGGTAAAATAAAATATAAAAACTGAATTTACTATATAAATTGATAATATATTTTACTTTAAAGTTCTGGTCGTGATTCTTACATTTAATCTGCTATAGGACATGTAGATCTATGTCGAGAAAAAAATATCTGCCTAGTCAGATGTAAAGTTTGACAATGCACTTGACACCTTAGAACCGCTGAAGATGTATGTACTCTGACGTCATATTCTGTTTCAGATCACGTGACATTCAAAATTTTATCCAAATTTCAAAAATTAATTGTAAAATATCTAAAGGATATTTCGTGATATTTTCAAATTTGAAGCTCTTTAAAGAACAATATATTTTAAAATTTAATACTTAGAAGTCATATAAAAATTATTGCAACAGCCCTATTGTAAATGTTTATTATACTCTTCGCTTCCAGTCGCTTGCCCTGCGGTGTTGCATCTTCTTCATAACTCAGCATTTTCAACATTTCCCATAAGTTGCAACAGTGTAGAAATCTCTACAGCCATATTCATAGTAAAATAGAAAAGCCAGGTCTAAACATGAGTTTAATAGTTCAGGTTTAGTCTAAGACCAAAATGCCCTATTCATAGTAAAATTTGTGCCAAGTTTAAATCTGGGTTAAAAAGATCTAGATTAAACTCATCGATCTACTAGGACTTGGTCTTTTTCGATATCCGCCATGCGCAGTAGCACAGTTTGTGACAGTTGTCAGATGATAATTATTTGTTTTTAAACCAAACTACAAAATTAAACTTGTATGCAGTTGGCATTTAAATAATTGTTATAATTTGAAGGTCCATAAGAGAAATACAGAAAAATGCGTAATATTTCTTTTTAGTGTGATATATTCAGACTTACAATGAGTAAGCGAGAATCTAATTGGACATAAAATGAAAAGAATCTGCTTTTGGAGCAAGTGAAAATCCATGCAAAGGTTATGAAAAATAAAACTGTAAATAGTGCAGCCAATTCCAAAAAAAGAAGAAGCTTGGAAAAGTATATTTCATATATATATTTGCGGCTTACGGTTTTGCAAGGAACAAAAAGGAAATAAAGGAACAATGAAAAATAATGACGATGACAGCAAAGTAACTACAAAAGCAGTAACATCAACCCCAAAGAATTAAATTTTATTAGTTATAATCTTTCATACAGCATGTATTTTATTTATGAATCATGTTTGCCTGCTATTTTAATAAACTTTGTTAATTAAAATGTTTCTATATAGTTCCGTCTAAATATATTTCTTGTGCCATTATCCTGTCTTTCGTCGTTTTGTTCTTCATTATCCGGTTCATAGGAATCTCCGCTACTTACATCATCTATAAAGAATAATATTAATAAAGTTATTTTACTTCCCAATAATAAATATACCGTCTCTATCATTCAATGTTTCACAGCTATATTGTGAAGAACTGCCAATGCAATAATGCTAACTTTAGCTGTTTCTAAAGACATCTGCATTCTAATTACAAAACATCTAAATTTATTTTTCCATTGGCCGAATTATCGTTCTACAACGTTTCTGGTTCTGATGTGTGCTTCGTTGTATCGTTGTTCCGCAACTGTAGTAAAGCGAAGATCTGGAATAAGCATAAAACTCCGATGATGGATATCCATTGTCTCCTATGAGGATTCCATTGATTTCACTAGATTAACATAATTTAATATTATTAATATTAGAATTTCGTTTACATAAATGTCTGCTTGTTGTATAATGTACCTAAAATCGTGGCTTCAAGTTGCAATGATTCCATATTCTTGAATCTTATGCACAGCCCCTCCATCGTGCAACAATATCCCAGATCTTGGCATTTGAGTCACAAACAACCTACAACCAAGTAATAACTGTTACACAGGGTATTAATTAAAAAGCGGGCCATAGGCGTCTAACATGGGAAACTTATTATTTTCTTTTTACGTAATGTAATATATTTTCGTGATAAAATTAGACAATTACCCATGTATATATTTTTCTAAATTCAGTTTCGTCATATTTTTCGATGGGATTAATGTGTTGAAGATATATCTTTTGCTTCCTTCTGCTTTCAATTACATCCTGAATTCTAATCACATAATCTGAAAAATAAATTAAAAATCATTAATATAAATATATTAGTTATATAGGTAGATATATATTAATCAATAAAATAAATATCTACTTACATTTACTTCTATAATAATATTTTCAAATATAACCTCACTGGCTTTCTTCTTGTTGACAATTGAACATCTGCATTTAAACCAGCGTAAAACTAGGGGTCTGCCAGGTCTAAATATCAGACCGTATTTAAACCAGCACTAGCGTTAGTCCACTTCTATGAATAAGAGAAAAGCCGAATCTAAACTGCTATGCCTATAGACCAGGTTTAAACCTGCATATTTTTACTATGAATACGGCTGTTAGTCTATACTTAGG
This sequence comes from Ophonus ardosiacus, assembly GCA_943142095.1. NCBI lineage: Eukaryota > Metazoa > Arthropoda > Insecta > Coleoptera > Carabidae > Ophonus > Ophonus ardosiacus. The sequence continues at coordinate 35,807,294 of OW964832.1, read as the reverse complement.
TATTTGACGGCAAGTAGATATAGTACTTGAGGGTCATTAAGGAAAATTATTAAAAATTATAATTGTACTTATAAATATAAGTTTATGTCATTGCATTCAAGTATCATTAGTGTATGCTAATTTGTTTACAATAGAAATATATTATTAAATATAAAAAAAGATGAACAAGTCGTCAGAAAACCATGTTTCTTTTGTAAAGAATTTAACATACCCTAATGATGGATCACTAGGATCCGAAACGTCGGTTTGTTAATGTAAATCATAAATAAATTTATAACTGAATTTCAACATTTTTTACTTCATTATATATTTATACACTAGGTGTTAATATATGTAAAAAATAATTACACCAATTTAATATACTTAACATGTACCATAATTATAATATCTACCAGAAATTTTAATATGTTAGCAATTCCAAATCACAGGTTAAGACTATTCGAAAATAGTCCCAACTATATCGGTATTAAATAGGGGATTCAAGCTCAATCGAATTAAAGGAAAATAGTAAAAAAATACGAATGTATATGCTGAATAACGAATATTAGTAAAAAATGAAATGGTATAATTGAAATATTTCGGAAATAACGGGTTTTTTGTTATAGCGCTTCGACACGAATATAAAATCAATGTACAATATTTTGATTGGCGACCGAAAGACCGCCTATATATGCTTAACAAATAGCGTGTTAGGAGGTGGGGGTTATTACCAATGGAAGTTAAGAAATTCAAATTCGAAAGGAGGAGCTAACATTCCTGTACTGCTGTTTTCAAACAGTTTTTATTTTAACATAAATTTCTTGTATTAAACTTAATCATTTAAATACACCTGCAATTATAAAGTATGTAGACTTATATAGGGTTATAATATTCATTTATTTTATGTAAATATAACTTAAAATAGCATATATTTCAAGAAAATTTAGGTCCATGATGAAAAGATTTTGATAAAAAAAACACATAAGCGTGACGTCGCGTCAATCTTTTCAAAATTCAGGAGACCATAACTCGCTTATTAATAGGAATTTTTTCTTAGTTTTCCTAATATTTTCAGATGAAATTATAAAAAAAGGTGGAATCCCCCATTGTACAATAAGTTAAATAGTAAATTTAAGAGTATTACCAGTGTTAAGGAATTTAAATTAAAATTGAAACATTATTTGTTAGGAAAATGTTAAATTATAATGTACAGGAGTATTTAAATATGTAAAATATCTTAATCTTATTTAATTTTGTATGTAATTTTTTTTCTGACTTATTCGATATATATTTGATCTTTGAATGAATAAATTATTATTATTATTATTATTATTATTATTATTATTATTATTTACAGAAGAGAAAAATACCTTCAATTTTTATTTTTCAATTATAATTATAATTACTTATTATAATTTTAATTTCCATGTATGTGTATAATTTCATATTTCATTGCTGTGGATAAGCCTTCAGTTAATATTTTTTTTAATACATCGTTGTGAGAGAAAATATAGAAATAACAAAGAGCATTTTCAAATTATGATTTATAATTCAACAGTTTTTAAACCAACATGAAATTAATTTGACAGTTTTTAAGGCTTCCAATAATTAGTTTGATAGCTTTGGCAGTTTTTAAAGATATTAATTTGACAATTTTTAAGTCTCCCAAAAGGCAATCCAAATGAAGATTAGTTCGAAGGGAAAATGGTGATGCGTATTATTTTTAAAATAAATAAATATATCATCACGGCATATTACCTATTTCTGGGTGTGCCAATCTGCTTTATCGCAGATATCGGTAAAGATGATGACATATTTGTACCGTGCGGGCGCTTACCACGCGTCACCTCACGGGCACTCATTCTAAAAAATATGAACCATGAGTATTATTCTCAATAATTCTAGCGAGACCCAAGTTTATTATAAAATATCTTTCTTTCTATAAATAAACATATTAATAAATCCTGTTTGACACAATCATAAACTATTAACAACTATGTTAATAACTTTGATAATAAATTAAATAGTTTCATTGCAAAATAAAATCTGTTTGACACAACGGTCACAAATTAGTTCACAATTTTTTTTTTTTATAGAAATGGAATAGCAATTTTTTATTTTTAATAACTTTTGTAAATAAATATTGCTGAACTTGAGCGATAATCGACTGAGAAATGAATGAGGGTTCCCGAAGGAAAAATAATCGGACAAGGAGTCTGCAGTGAAATAAATAATTTCACTGCAGACTGCTTGTCCGATTATTTTTCCTTCGGCAACCCCCATTTGTAAATATTGTCTTATAATGTAATTAATAAACTGTATTTAAACACTGTCTAAATTAAAACAAAAATACACGCAATGTCAAATTTAAACAGTGTTTATTTAAAACATAAACACTGATTAAATTTTTGTTTCTGAATAGGCGTGTTTATGTCTATAAGCTAATCAGCATAACAACAACAATTAGAAAATTTATCGATGAACCTTTAACCGAAAGCTACTATATAGTCACATTCTTGTAAATTAAATTATACAATTCACTACAGAAATCTTAATATAATCAATTTCTCCATATATGCATTTCTATCCCACGTATACATCAAAACATTAACTTTAATCAAATAATTTACATCCTAGAGAATATTTCCGTGCGTATAACACAAAAACATTTTGTTTTTAATGCGTGAAATATTTGTGGTCGATTTGATAAAAATGGAAATGTATTCAATGCGTCGAAGAGAAATTTAGGGTTAGATTAGGATTTCATAACGTGATTTCCGGTGATGGGAGGGATTTTCTGGTTCTTGTCCCACAAAGCTCATCTCTATATAAACAAGAAGCGGCAGGTTTGACACATAATGTCTTCGGCTACTTCTCTTGATAAGTTAAACATGAAAGTGGTAAGTACTAATTCAACTATTATTCGTTGTTTGTTTAAAGTAACAGTTGTTATCGAAGGTAAGTACGTTACATAATACCAATTCTGCCATAGTTGTAATTTGGATTTAATTTTGTACGACATACATTCCCATCGTCATAATAATTAGTCCTTTATCATTAATTAAAATTATTTTACGACTTTATCTTTAATTTAAAGTAATGCTTCAGTGCTAAAGTTATATATCATGAAAAAGAACACAACTCTATTTTTAAATTATAGTGTTAAAGTGATTATAAAGTTTATTATGAAAACTACCTTAAATTAAGGTTGGTTTATGATGGATTTAATTTAGAAATTTAGATCTACGAGTTTACATTTCAAATATAAATTGTATATATCTGCCTTCACTGGTTCATAATGAATTTAAGAAATTTATATTTTAGAATTTACATTTAAAATATCGCCATATTTCATATTCTCATCATTTTACAGTATTTCAAACAATGATTTTAGCGGGAAGAATAAAAATATCAAGAACAGTTAAACTGCTCGTAACCTTACATTTTTATTTTGATTTGAGAAATTTGTCGAAATGGATTCCCAAAATATGGATTTATGTATATTATTAATATCATCAGTTGAACAATACAGATTGATATATGAAAAAGTGATAAACATCATAAAGATAAAATTGTTGTTATGAAGTATAAAACATAAATTTACAAATAATTTCATGACAATTATATAATCATTATGCTCATTTCTTGTTGAATCTACAGATAAATTTTGATATGTTTGTATGATTGTATTCTTTGAGTTTTATTCTTCAAGAGGTTATATAACTGTCATCCCATCACATTTCATCTTAAAATTCACTATAAACCAACAAAGTAAATCGTAAATTTCAAATATAAATTTGTAAATCTAAATTTATAAATTAAATCCATCATAAATCAGCCATTAATTGTTTTTAATTTTGTTTCAATGTCGATAAATGTAATATTGTAATATAAATTTTGACGTTCATTAAATGTAATGTAACTTATTTTAATGTTAAACTTTATCGTTAAAAATAAAGCAATCTAAACTGAGTAACATAGGTTCGATCTTCAATAATTTCCGAGAAACAAGATAGTAAAAAATTAGATTTATCGGGATTTATCTCTGTGGTGCACTCTCCACACCAGCTATGAGTGCCCGTGAGGTGACGCCTGGTAAGCGCCCACACGGTAAATATATCGTCATCATTACCGATGTCTACATGTGTTGTTGATACTGGCACACCCAGAAATGGGTAATATGCCGTGATGATATATTTATTTATTTATTTATCTCTGCTATCTTGAAAACTATGAGTTGTGGCTTTAATTAAACGAGACTTTTTGTTTAACTTTGAGAAAACATCTTAGACGTATGTTTGTTTTTCTAAAAAATCAAATAATTGTAGGTACTAAGTAAAATGTTGTGGCGACCTTGACCAGTATTTAATTTTCAAATAACTTCTTAACTATCAGAAATTGAGAAAAATGTTTTATATTAAATTTTATTGTATTTTTATAGTTTCTTCACTTCTTATACAAAATGGCCTGTTTCTCAGAAACAGTTGAAGATTGGACCCATGTTGATAAAGCTTTTTTACTTTGTTCAGTTAATATTATGTTTCAGGTTTCTTCCCAATTTTAAAAAGAAATTTAACATTTCTGTTAATTAGTAGCAATAGTCATGGCATTTGCTTTCTTTTTCCTGGTTTTCATGAATTATTTATAAACGAAAATCTAATATACTTATAAAAACATTAACTAATAATAATAGATAATAATTCTGTTTTATCAATGAGTGATTATTTTTTGCGAAATGAGTCGACAATTAAATTTTGTCATTGTGTATAAAATTATATTTTTGTCTAAAGTAGATTTTTAGAAAATAAGAAAAATCAATTCTAAATTAAATTATTAATATAAGCACAATTTTAAAATTTCTGTTTAAAGTTGTGGTCCTATTCCAAGAATACATATTTAGAATAAGATTAATTGCATAATTAAAGTTGTTATTAATACAAACCATCAAAGTTTATATTTAATTTAATTATTTAAATAAAAATTGAAGTACTTTATCTATTCTTGCTGCTAAAGTATTATTTTATCTTCCCTTGCTGTTAAAGTGCTACCGGATCCACTAATTTGAGTACGCAAAAACACTTTAAAATCTGCTATAGAAACAATAAGTTTTTTTTAGGTTTTATTTAAATCGATGTATTCTGAATTTAGGTATTTTCATTGACGGTTCTTGTAACTTTGGCTTGGGCTGCTCCACAACAATTTCAACCACAACAGTTTCAACCACAACAACAATTCCAACCACAACAATTTCAACCACAACAACTTCAACCACAACAACTTCCGCCTCAACAACTTCAGCCTCGGCAACTTCAGCCTAGACAACAGTTTCAACCACAACCCCAAACGGTATCATCTTCAAGAGATGCAGTTATTCTCAAATATGACAGCGAAAATGATGGAAATGGACAATATCAATTTGAGTAAGTTACCTATTTCATCTAATTTTTCATAAATATTTATTTATTATAATACCAAAAACAGTAATGCCTGTATTCACCAACATCAAATAAATCTTCGAATAGCTTATTCATTGAATAAGAGAAAAATATCGCATGGATACCATAACACAAATGAAGGTATTTATTCTAGCTTTCATATTTTGATGCGATATTTTTCTCTTATTCAATGAATAGGCTATTCGAAGATATATTTGATGTTGGTGAATACGGGCATAAGAGTTATTGTTGTTCGGAGGAAGTAACGCCATACTAGTTGATGGATAAATGTAAATTTAAATAAAATTAACTACTTTATGGGATAACAACAATATATTAAAAATAGTTAAAAATATATAATTGTAATATTAATCTATATTATTGCATTTTAGGCCCGGTTTTTCATATCTGTACATTGTCAGATAATTTAACTGCCAGATAAAATGAAAATACCACATCGATATTAGAGCGTAAATTATGCGTTATTTTTCTTTTATCTGGCACTTAAGTTACCTTAAATTTTATTCAGATGAAAAAACCGGGCGTCGGTACAACCAGTTTTTTGAATTTTTTTATTTGAAAGTGTAGAAATAAACAGTTATACATTCGAGTTCAATTAATCTATGTTTGTAGACATAGAACTAGTAATTTTTTTTTCAATACTTTGTTCTTTATTACCTATAATTCTTTTATATAGGTTAAGAAATTCAAAATCCTTCATATTAATTGTTGATCCATTTTTGATAATTGTCTGTCAATGAGCCATTTAAAAATATGATCAAATTTATTTAAATTTGTGCTAATTTTCATTTAATTTGATGAATAGTATATTTTATTCATATTTAGAAAATGTCACTGTTTATAATGTCATCACTGAAAATAAAAGAAAGCTAATAATATAAAGAATCTCGTCTTTCATTTTTAACATATAACGACATTTCCCTTGAATAAGAAATTAGTTGTAGCTTTTTAGAGAAATTAATCATAATGTTCAGAAGAACAATTTAGTATACTGACACGGTCAAGACTTTTTCATTAGTTTTTATTGGTACGTAGATGACCTTAATGTTGTTAGAAGATACATATTTCTTTGTAGCGCATGTGTACTTAATTTTAAATTCCTTTAAAATTATGTTTAAAATCTATGTGTATATGTGGTGGATAAATAAAAATAGATCCAAAAAGCTATTTCTTTATTATTAATTTCAGACCGATTGTTTAAATAACAAAGGACCGTTTTAATAATCAGACACCTTAAAACTTTAATTAAAATTACTTTAAAACAACAAAAATTTAAATAAAAATAAATAAATATATCATCACGGCATATTACCCATTGCTGGGTGTGCCAGTATCTACAACACATGTAGACATCGGTAATAATGACGATATATTTTACCGTGTGGGAGCTTACTAGGCGTCACCTCACGGGCACTCATAGATGGTGTGGATCGTGCACCACAGGGATCACTTTTGTGCGATTTATAGTCTACACTGGTCGGGATCGAACCCGGGTCACCAGTTTAGCAACCAGAAACTATACGCACATAAGTTTATTTGCACATATTAACATAATTTTTTTAAACATTGACAGTGATTGAAACATCTTGTCACACGAAAGAAAAATATTTGATACAAAGATAATGTGACATAAAGTTTAAGAAGTGTATTCAATAAGATCTACAAGTAATCTTTGCTGATTGTTGTTATGAAACAATATTTTTATAAAATCTCGTATTTCTAACTTTCATTTAGTGATGATTTAATCAAAATTGTGAAAATTGGTCATAATTTATTAGACATTATAATTTATTTTGAATATAATGTAATTAGGAAAATTGCTCTGTAATGTATGCAAATGTTTATTACATCATGCGTTCATTAGTATTGTTGTTTTTGATATTAAAACAAGATTAATATAAATTATTGCGCGAATGCGACAGTTTTATAATACAAACAAGATTTAAAAACCAATTTTCGACTGTGTTAGGGATGGAGATGGTTACAGGTAGTAAAACTCTTCGGACTTGCAGTAAACTAATAAAATTTATTCATGCCAACGTTACGACTATACAATAGTCTTCATCAGGGCTAGAATGGTCCAGTTGCAAAAAGAAACCACATGTGGATAACAAAATTTAAAAACTTATCTTTGAAGAATACAATTAACATGGATTACTACAACTCGTATTGTTAATTGTATTTATAGTATGTATGTATGGTTTAAGATTACAGTGGTGGGCGGAGCTTGACGAGAGCGGTTTACGCAGCAACATTTTAAGGTTAAATACGAATCTAAGTTTTATTTCGATAAAATAATAATATTTCAATAATCGAAGCATTCAGACACATCATTTGGAAATGGAACATCTTCAATATTATCCATTTGAGGACTATTTTGATCAGACATGCGATGAATAATAAAATATTTTACACAGTTATTGACAGGTTGTCAGGCGATGTGTGTTTTGCATTTGTATTAACTTTTTACCTCCCGCTACCCTTGGTAAGGGAGGTATAGGGATCGTGCCAAAAATCACATATCGAGATTTTAGTAAATGACCACGTTTTAAGGTCCCTAGAATCCAATTTTAACATTTTCACGATGATGTCTGTATGTGTATGTGTGTGTGTGTATGTGTGTGTGTGTATGCGTATGTGTATGTGTGTATGTGTACGAATTTTGTTTGCACTCTAACTCAAATACTATCATTCAGAAAATTCTGAAACCTTGTATTTCTACCCTATTCTAATAGGAATAGCAGCCATTAGATTTTGGTGTAAATCGGATAAACGGAAATGGTACTTTACTTGAAGTTCATAATGGTTTTTCTTCAAAAAATACCATTAAATGCCATTTTTTCGCATTTTATTCATTATAAAAATTATAGATTATTGAATTTTGTACAGGTATACATTAATACTTTTTCTATATATTTTACAGATAAATTTAAAAATAATTTTTCTTTTTTTAAACCCGAAGCCTAAGATAAACACAATTCCTTTGTTACACAGTTTATTTTTCATATGAATGTAACTGACAGGTAAACGTCATTGTCAAAAAACTAATCACTTCAAATTAATAATAGTGACATATTAAATAATAAAGAAAATCGTAAATAAAGCAATAGTTATATGCAATGGAACATAATATAGTTTGAAGCATTACTAAATACGTAGGTATGTATTTAAATTAATAAAAATTAAATAGCGGGAGGTTTTGTGTTGGCCACATCAGATTTTTTACGTTATGTTATTAATTTATTTATATATATTTCACTTACATTCAATTTAGTTAGCCTAATTTATTGTTCACAAATGCAGAAGAAAAATTGCAATAACATAATATTAGAACAGTTTGAAATTGACTCGCGTTTGCACCAATCACAAGCCAGAAAATATTACCCCTATATCATACTTCGTTGCAATCTTATGCCAGACAGAGTATATTTTTGTGCACTTTAGTGACGATTTCAAATAAAAAGTTTATATACACTTCCATGAATTTAATTATTTATTTAATTTCAAATCAGTAACTTTTCCTCATTTACTTTAATTGCATAGCCTGTTAAAACCATTTCGCTGTATAATTTAGATATTAGAATTTCACTTACCTTACAAGTATCGGTACCTAAGCCGTGGCTCAGTGGGTTACAGATGATTTGCATTGGTAGATAAATTGGAACTACATAGGTACACTTAAATAGTTTTACGATAAACTAAAAAAAGGCAAATTACGCTGTGTACTAAATTGCATAAAGTTTATATCAATCACACTAATAATTGTCACAGAACACATAGTAACGCACTTGTCATCAAAGTTTAAATTTTTAAAATCAGTTAGCAGCACATGTCATATCCTCCCACACAATTCTTGAATTGTTTAGTTTTTCCAGTGCAGACGCCTTCTTTAAGGAGCTTAATTTTAATATGCCCCAAAATGTTCATATAAATAATACATGGCAAAAATATTGTACCGACAGGCATGGAATGGAATTATTGTGACGTCACGCGAACAAAAAATCAATAATAACGATTATGCGCAGTAGATCAAATTGAAAAGACAAATATAGTTTGTAATAAGTGGGGAGTTACAAGATCGAAAAAACAATAAACACGGACATAATTAAATTTTTATTTCTCTAAATACAGTGAATATAAATAAAGACAATTTATTAAAACAGAATAAAATGTTCTTTAATATGCAGGTGTGTCAGAAAAAGATTACCCGAATTTTATTTGAAAACTAAAATATTTTCAAAGCAGTGGCACTTCCGGTTTAACCGGAAGTAGCCCCTATATTTCTTATTTCGAAAGAATATAATTAGAAATATATCAATATAAAATCATCCACACTTAATACAGAAAGGACACTAAATTATCTGTTACTTTCTTCCAGCTTCGAAACAAGTGACGGTCAAGCCCGACAGGAAACCGGCGTGCTGAAAAACGCTGGCACTGAAAACGAAGCCCTTTCCGTTACAGGAAGCTTCTCTTTTTTGGCACCAGATGGCGTTGTCTACACAGTTAGGTACATAGCCGACGAAAATGGTTTCAGACCAGAAGGGGACCATCTTCCCAGACGGACAGGACCTCTTGGAATTCCATCAGCTGCTTTAGGATCTCTAGTCGGAGGGGGCATTGGAAAGAAATAAAAGAAAATGGAATAACAAACGTCACATTCATTAAATCGTACTAACAATTGTTATGTTTTAGAAATATTATCATTGTGAAATGTTGTTATGAAATTTGCATAAAAATATATGTTTTTTTCGTTATATTTGTGCACTTTGCCATTTTTTTTACAATCTTGCAATTTCAACCCTACTAAGATTCACGTTAAAGAGAGAATTTTGAACTTATTCATGAACAAAGACGTCATTCTATTGGAACAGCTTGAAAATGATCCTCTTCCGACTAATAGAATGATTTGCATCTGTCAGAGAATTAGTACAAAATTCTACCGCTTTCGTGAATGGATTACGTATACAGGGACTTTATTTTAACATGCAACATGTGGTCAGTCACTTCCATGGTTACTCACTATTGTCAAAAAATGACAACTATGTAATATTTGTCCATTTTAAAATGCAACATACAAAATTTGTAGTTTTGTATTATCAAAACAAATTTCCTATAAATTAGCCTACATACGATTAACAAAAAATCAAAACATGAGTGTTGCACATCTTAACAAACTTTAGTTTACAAAAATTCATAACTTTCATATAATAAATGTTTAAAAAATACCACCATTCACACTAAGGCACTATTCTAATCGGTCATAATAAGAATTGACACCATTTGTGATTTGTTCAAGAGGTATCTCCTGTGCTGCAATACTATTTATAATGTTGCATTTTGAAATGGACAAATATTACATTGCTGTCATTTTTTGACAATAGTGAGTAACCATGGAAGTGATGAACCATAATGTTGCATTTTAAAATAAATTTTCTGTATATGAATTTTACCCTAAGATAATTGAATTGCATGTTAAATAGTTATTTATCGTCATTTGAAAATAAGTTCCAAAGGTTAAGTTAGTTAATCAATTTTACTAAGAATCATTGTGGGTGATAATATGAAATTATGAACCAGACAATATTTTCTTTAGTTTTTGGAGAAAAATTATTATCAACGAATATTTTTTCTTATTCTTTCGTTCAAAGTAAAAAATCCCATACCAAAAGTTCCTCGGAAAAGATTCTATATATCTAGTAAAATTTTAACATGAACATATAGGTATTATTTTCTACAAATTTCATACCGAAAATTAATCGGAAAAGATTCTATAAGTCCAATTATAACACAAACATACTCTTTGTAAATTGCACGTGACATTAACATCTGTCAATTAGAATTATTTAAATATATCAGCTGTTTCCTTAATTATAGCAAAGCTGGCTGATTTATGTAAGTTAATGATTTTTTCATTCTTTAACTCTATATCTATTGAATATGAGGGAAAATGTATAATCAAACCGTATAGAGAATAAGATATTCTTTAATATTGATAATTACTTAAAATGTCAAAAACTGTTAAGAACTTCAAATAAGGTAACTTCCGGTTTATCAATTATAACTAAAATCTAATCAGCTCTTCATATAGATGTAAAAAAGAGGAATACGAAAGAATTACAATTTTTAGAATTGTAGTATGGAGTTATCATCGGAGAAAAAATTGTCACTCACGGACACACAGTTTTACAAAACTATACAACATTTATTAGTAAAATAGGAAATGGTACACCATATACATTATTATTTTCGAGATTATATTATTGTGAAGGGATGTGTTGTCCTTGTGGTTGAAAACCATTTTCGTCTGCGATGTATGTAACAGTGTACGTGACACCATCCTCGCCAACATACGTGTAGGAACCTTTTACCACAAGAGTTTCGTTTTCTGTTCCAGGATTTTTCAGTTCTGCGGATTCTTGGCGGGCACTGCCATCGCTCGTTTGGTACCTGCGAAGAAAAAATGTTACAGTTTAATTTTTTGAGGATGTCTGATCAAAGTCGTCTGTGTCATGAACGAATTAGCAAATTGGCATACATTTATCTCTCTCATATTTGCATTGACAAGTAGGGCGCGCTATAAGGATGAATAATAGCACGTTTGTCTTTTAAAAATACATAGGCCCGTATTCTCACCTCTTACAGTAGCGCTACTTCCGAAAAATCGCTTCTTCAACTGTCAAATGTCAACTTTAATATATAAAATTAGAGAAATAAAAATAAATTAAATTGTAAATAGCAATTTTTTCAAATATTATAGGTTTCATTTATTAAAATATGAAACCTATTCTTCTCTACTCATACAATCAAATAAAATTTAAAAAATCTAAATAATGATACTTCGGAAGTAGCGCTACTTCAATAGGTGAGAAATGGGCCATAGTTTTTCGACCAAGTTACAACATTCCATTTTTAAACTGTTACAGAAATGTAAGTTCATTTATTCTTTCGGAGATATTAAGTAGATTTATAGCCGTGCGCATTGGTGCCGTCAGAGAGGGCAAGAAGGGGCCATAGCCCCTTAAAATATAACAAATCGCCACGAAAACATACAATAATTTTTACTTTAAGTGTTACTGATTACAATAAAAAAATAAATAGGTTTAGAAAAAAGATGTTTTTGCCCCCACCCTTGGAAAAATTTCTGGGGGCGTCTCCCGTGCTTACAGCGTTATTTCATGTCATTGTCTTATCTTTTATCTTTTACCGTAACATAAATTTTTATAACAAAATAACAGCAGTGTATCTTATGTACCCCGATAAAAACTAAGGAAACGACGCTACTGAATTTGACAAAACGGACAGAGCTAAAATCTTAACTCATACAATTCAAAGATGACCTAGATTAGACAACTTTGATTTGTGTGAATTAGTTTACATGGGAATTTAAAAAAAAAAATGTCAACAACAACAACAGCAGGCTAAATTTCCAAAAAGTCTATACTAAATATCACTTTCAAATATTTTAATGGAAATTATACTTACGCAAAATTGTAAGGTCCTACACCAATATTGTAATTTTCGTACTGAAGAATTGTAGCATCTTGTGGATTTCCTGGGCTAAGTTGTTTCTGAGGTCTGGCAAGGCATACTGCGATAAGGGCAACAAAAGCTACGGCCTGCGAAAAAATTAATAAATTGCTAACAAACTACGAAAATAAATCATTTATATTAATCATAATGTGTGTTTATATAACCAAACAGTTAAGAAATGAGTTTATGTTTACTTCACATTCCAGCTAGCTGAAAAAAAATACGGCTAGCTAAATGTCTCTTTCCAACCGCTAAAATATCATTTTCATTTTGAAAAATAAATTGCAATGAAAATCAATAAACATAGTGTAATAATATGGGAAATTTCTCGACTGCAGTATGGATTAGGTGTTAAAAATTATTCGAAATCGCAGTCAAACAGCATATTGAATATTCTCTCGCGAAACCCTACGAATAAATACTGTTTGACTGAGATTTTTAATAATTATTAACTCCAAATTGTAATAATACCTAGCAACACTGACAGAAGCAGAACAAATTATGAAAATTAATGTTTGAAACTCAATAATTACAAACTGATTATGAATAAAATAGTATATAGAAGTCATGAAAATGCTTATTCATAATCAGGTTCACTTTAAGACTTAAAATTACTGTAAGACTTTTGTCCAGTTGCAGAAACGTTCATCAATTCCTTGTTTAGTTTAAGGACCATCAAAATGAAAAAAATCGAATCAGTTTCCTTGTGTTCGTGACATTTAAATCATTTTTGTCAAAAAATCGCAATGCATTTATTCGTTTAGAATGAACTGTTTATTAATCAAGGAATCAATGAATGCTTTTGCCACCAGGCATTAATATATAATTTAAAGTACTGCTAGAGTGTTTCCCGAAGTGCTAAAGTTATATTATGAAAACGAACACAATTTAAATGAAAATGTTAAATTGAAGTTAAGTTTATTACGAAAACGGCCCATAGAGTATTAATAAATAGAGACTTATTTTCATATTATTTATTAGAAATTTATTAATGAGAGATGTTAAATTATAATAAAAATATGATGTTACGTTTTATTGTTAATAACTGTATGGGATATAAATTATTTTTTAAGACAAGTATATAGTATATTTATCACTACCATCAATAAAATGTTTATACATGAAAATGTAATAATAATCCAGACAGCAAAACTTTTTACCTCCCGCTACCCATGGTAAGGGAGGTATAGGGATCGTGCTAAAAATCTCATATCGAGATTTTAGTAAATGACCACGTTTTAAGGTCCCTAGAATCCATTTTTAACATTTTCACGATGATGTCTGTATGTGTGTGTGTGTGTGTGTGTGTGTGTGTGTGTGTGTGTGTGTGTGTGTGTATGTGTGTATGTGTGTATGTGTACGGATTTTGTTTGCACTCTAACTCAAATACTATCATTCAGAAAATTCTAAAACCTTATATTTTTACCCTATTCTAATAGGAATAGAAGCCATTAGATTTTGGTGTAAATCGGATAAACGGAAATTGTACTTTACTTTAAGCTCATAATGGTTTTTCTTCAAAAAATACCATTAAATGCCATTTTTTCGAATTTTATGTCTTATGAAAATTAAAGATTATTGAATTTTCTACTGGAATACATTAATACTTTTTCTATATATTTTACAGATAAATTTAAAAATAATTTTTTTATTAGTCGCGAAGCCTAAGATAAAAACTATTCCTTTGTTACACAGTTCATTTTTCAAATGAATGTAACTGACAGTAAATGTCACTGTCAGAAAACTTATCACTTCAAATTAATAATAGTGACATTTTAAAAAGAAAATAGTAAATAAAGCAATAGTTTTCTGCAATGGAACAGTTTGCAGCGTTAGTAAATACGTAGGTAGGTATGTATTTAAATTAATAAAAATTAAATAGCGGGAGGTTTTGTGTTGGCCACATCAGATTTTTTGAATGAATTGTTTGATCTTTGAACCTTGTAAATAATTTTGAGCATCTGAACTAGCCTTAACAGCCCGATTCTCAAAAAAGTTAAATCCTCATTTTTGGTTTAGGGAATTTTATTCTATTCCGATATTTTAAATTTAATCTTCAAAATATTATCAAAAAAGGTAGATACTAGGAATAGATTAGACTATATTTTAAGATATAAACTGTTAAAATTAGAGTAGAATTCGCTAATCCAAAATGAGGACCTTTTCGAGAATCGAGCTGTAGAAGTTTTGTATTTTCACAAACATATCACAGCACAATTAAAATTCACTAATCACAACGCCCCAACTCACAGTTTTCATTTTGTGTTGACTTCTTACTTTCTTGGCGTATGAACTGAATATGATTCTTCCCAGACACACCTCTCTTTTATATCTAACACCCTGTGTTCTTCACATTCCCTCCAGTTCCATTGACCGATCAGACGAAAAAAATCTTTTGCGTGTTAATAAATTACAAGCTTATTTCCATATACTGTTGGGGTTCTACGTTTAGTAAATCATGTCTCATGATATCTTCTCCTGGTTTTCCAACAAAAAAAGTTTATACATTGCAGGAAATTTATTTTTATGAGACTTGTTAGAATATATTTTTGATGAAGAATTTTTATTTGTGGTTTTAATGGAGAACACGCAATAGAAAACTGGAAATATAAATTATTTTTTTTTACAGAAAAAGGATATAGAGTTTGAAGATTATTCTGAAATATATTCTATTTTTAAATAGAAGTTATACAAAGTAATGTATGATATTTTCATATCATCAAATTAATTTAGATGATTATTTTAAAGTTTTATTTATTTCTTTAATGAACAAATTATACTACGCAAATGGTAAAAAATTTCTTCAAAATTATCTCAACTAGATTTTAAAATTTAAAAAGTTAAAGTATTCTACCATTTAATAGGGAATTATCGCAACTTCTAAGATGAAAGAACGTAAACATTAACCTTATGTAGAAAACACTTTATTTTAGAAATAAAGGACTTTCAATTTCAATAGAGAGTTATTGCATCTTCAACGCAAAAATAACGTGCACTTTAAAGTCGCGTGACAGCCCGAGTGCGCATGCGTACTAATAAGGTTCACGTTATATGAATAAGGAGACACGTTATGTACAATGGAATAGCGAGCGTTTAACGTCACACGTTATGTATCTTTTGAGGTTATGTTTCGGTGAAAAGAGTGGATGTAACCTTGTTTGTGTTACTTTTAGCGTTAACTTTAGCGTGAGTACACGAATTAAATGCGGCAAACATTATAATAGAAAGTCCTTTATTTCTAAAATAAAGTGTTTTCTACATAAGGTTAACGTTTACGTTCTTTCATCTTAGAAGTTGCAATAACTCCCTAAAGTTTACCGTATTTACTTAGTCTATTCACGCTAACATTAACTCTAAAAGCAACACAAACGAGGTTACATCCACACTTTTCACCGAAACATAACCTCAAAAGATACAGAACGTGTGACGTTAAACGCTCGCTATTCCATTGCACATAACGTGTCTCCTTATTCATATAACGTAAACCTTATTAGTACGCATGTGCAGTCGGGCTGTCAAGTGACTTTAAAGTGCACGTTATTTTTGCGTTGAAGCTGCAATAACTTTCTAATATTGGGTTACTTCACCGTTATTAGTAGGATACCAGCTTTAATTCTATTAGACATTGTATACACAAACCCTGCACATTCTTTTGTTATAGTATTGTCTCATATGTCTTGCAAGATAGATTCTACGGTATATAGAAATATGTAGAAAATGCATTACTGTATACCTGTAGCAAATTCAATAATATTTAATTTTTATAATGACATTTAATGGTTTCTTTCTATATTAGAATAAGGTCGAAATACTAGGTTTCAGAATTTTCTGAATGATAGCATTTCAGTAAGAGTGGAGACAAAATCCATACACATACACACATATACATACATATATACATACACACACACGCACATACACACATACCGGCATCATCGTGAAAATGTTAAAATTGGATTCCAGGGACCTTAAAACGTCGTCATTTACTAAAATCTCGATATTTGATTTTTAGCACGATCCCTATATCTCCGTTACGAAGGTAGCGGGATGTAAAGACAACATAATAAAAAATTACATTAAAATTGAAAACTGTCTTGTCCGGGAATATAAAAACGACCCCTTGTATGTGTGTATTTAATTTAAAAAATATAGTAATTATTACAATACAGAGTATATCGTCTCGCTTCATAATTATTAAAGATTTTTCCCGAATTCAAATTGTAAGATGTTATATCAAGATATGCAAAACGTTTCATATTTATTACATATTCATTTTTGGAAAACTCCTTTAAACAACAGCTAACAATATCTTGTACGAAGACAAATTACTATTATGCCATATAGAATTGGGTCGTATTATACGGATTTGACATTGCTCAATATTCTGTTCAATTCGCGAAACAATGGCTTCTATAATTACGAATACAATGCTACATCTCATACGCAGCATCTATTCACGGTGTATCGGATACACAACGCAGCGGAATTTACAAAACCTCGCTATCTCTCCGGATCGGAGGAAAGGACTGTAATTGTAAAGTGGACAATTTACACAAGACTTACAAGCGATCATGGTGTCGATTACAGCTACTAGATTAGTTATAGGTTGTAGATAACGCGTATGAAATAAAAGTAGATTTTATAAGTTTATTGATATAAAGTTTTCATAATTAATATGAATATGACTGATGGTATTCGTGATGCTGTATACTAATGCTCGACTATTTACAAGCCCAAGCTCATAATAATTCAGCTGGTTCACATTTTCATCAAATTATAAAATCTAAACAAATGGTTAGAAATTTCTTCGATATTCTTTCGGCAATAATTTTAAACATAATTAAAATAAAAAATTTTAAAAAATGTAGGCCAAATGACTGATGATAATAGTTCGACCGGCATTTTAAAGGTCTTCGTCTAGTCCACATTTAGCTTCTGCCGAGACCCTTTACTTTTGGCACAACTAAAAACTACTTCATAAAAAAAATCTGTTGTGGCCAGCCCAAGACCTTCCACTAATTTGATGTATTTTGTACAAATCCCATACCAAAAGTTCATTGGAAAAGATTCTATATATCCCGTAAAATTATAACACGAACATAATACATTTTTTTACAAATTCCATACAGAAAATTCCTTGGAAAATATTCTATAAATCCACTACACATTTATATATACTTATATATAAATACTCTAAAATTGCGTACACTTACGTAACATTCTCTTTACAATCAAATAACATTACTACCAAGTTTATATATCTACCCATTTTTGAATTATTGCCCCAAAAGTCAATATACCCTACATTAAGATAAAAACTTCAAAATTTTGAAAAATCTAATTCTTATGTATCTAGATACTTCTCAATGCGCTGATTCCAAATTTTAAAACCGCAGGTCGATATCTCGTTTCGTTCTTGAGATATTTAGATTCAAAGTTTTGCTCAAAACTGCCCATTTTTGGGTAATAACCCAAAAATGGGTCGAGATATGAATTTGGCGACAACACCATTCGATTCTAAATGTAGGATATATGACTTTTGAGGCAATAATTCAAAAATGGGTAGAGATATAAACTTGGTTGTAATATTATTTGATTGTAAAGAGAATGTTACGCAAGTGCACGCAATTTTAGAGTATTTATATATGAGTATTCATGATGTATATTGGATTTATAGAATATTTCCAAGGAACTTTCTGTATGGAATTTGTAAAAAATTGTATTATGTTCGTGTTACAATTTTACGGAATATACTATAAAATCTTTCCCAATGATCTTTCCAATGATGATGAAGTTTTTATCTAAATCAGTGGCGTTCCCAGGATTTTGGTCTAGGGGGGGCGACTAAATAATTTCATGTACTTATTTTCTCATATTTATATTTTATAATACAAAGATATTTGAAGATATTGAGGTAGGAAGGTTAACATTATAATTTAAGAAACGTTATATAAAAAATGAGATATTTTAGATAAGAACATGAACCAAAAAATATTATTATATTACATAGAGATGACAAGATATTGTATTAAGAAGTCTAATTTACGGTTGGATCTTTTTGCGAAACTTTGTATTACTTTTCCAACATCTATTCTATTTCGGTGAATGTGTAGAATTGCTAAACCTATGTCTTCGTCCATTTTATTTCGTCTTTAATCGATGAAGTGTTAAAAAACTTCTCTCTGCCGATGATGTACTAACAGGCAATGTTAAGTTTTACTTTAAATACTTAAAATTGAAATGACGACAAAAGCAGAAATGATTGTTAACCCTTGATCTATAGTGAATACGAATTAAACACCCATATTTAATAAAACTAAAGACCGAATAATATTTAAGACCTCCATAAATGGCAATCAATCTTTATTAGGTGGCTATATTTGGGTGTCATATTGTTTTTTTTTATTTGTTGTAAATCAAGAAATTCCAACACATATATGAAAGACGGAGAATACATAATTTTTAAATACAAAGCTTTTTTGGCATTACTTTAATTGTGTGTGTGTGTACATAAAAAAATATGTAGGTCTAGGGGGGGCGATCGCCCCCATCGCCCCCCCTCTGGGTACGCCACTGATCTAAATGTGGGGTATATTGACTTTTGGGGCAATAATTCAAAAATGGGTAGAGATATAAACTTGGTGATAATATTATTTGATTGTAAAGATAATGTTACGTACCTAAGTGTACGCATTTTAGAGTATTTGAACAACTGTGTGAATTTTTAGAAATAAAAGTATTGAAATAAAATGGATAAATGCTATAAAAAAGTTCCTTCAAACGTGTTTATTCATTTAAAAACTCACCAATAAATTTTTTGACCAAAGACAATACCTTCATTACCTAAAGGTGACGGAAGGTAAAAAAAAAACAATGCGTATAGTCAAACCTACCTTGCAAGACATACGGGACAATACTCACAGAAAAATGTGTAAGGCTTTGGGATACAATGCCTAATAGAATTAAAGCTAGTATTACTAACAAATAGGATGTAACCCAATATTAAATAGCGGAACACTTGAATAACATATTCAGATTTTGTAAGTTTAAAATCTATATTTTAAATTAGTCGAAAGAAATTAGCAGAAATTTCTCACCATTTGTGTAGGTTTTATAATTTGTTTGTGAAAATATAGACCGCCGAACTATTATGAGTAAGTGGTACCTAAAGTGTTTTATCCAATTATTTTGAATATATTATTGAAGTGTTCTTAAAAATATAAAATTATTGTAGTAATAAATTTATATTGCTAATGGAAAAATATGTTTTGTCAATAATAATAAAATTTTAGGACCTCATATTTTATTCACAATTTAAATGTTGTATTATAAACCAAGGTTTAATAACCTCCGTTTTAATTCAATATTTTTCCTAAGTAAGATTAATGCCCAGATGTACCACCGACACTTAAAATTTAAACATAGTTATCCAAATAAATTGATGTTATTGTATATTGAATAATGTTTTAATTACAGTGTAATATTGAGTTTAACTGAATAAAACCAAGTTTAAATTTTGAGTGTTGGTGCATAAATAACATTAAAAATCGTCTTTAAAATATAAAAAATATATATATTTTTTTTATATTAGTAGTCAGACATATACAATCATCTCTATATGTATGTTATTTTGACATATCATTTGTACTGTATAGCTTATTTTACTAGGACAACAAACTGTGGTATCACGAGCAAAATGAAAATAGTATTATAATGGGATATATTACATAATTATTATACCTGAGTAGTAATTATACATATTTCATATATTTTTAACTACGATACATTAATTGTTTGTAGCAAATCATTAATTATTACGTGCATGATATTAAAATGATAACAATAAAAATATATAAATATATATGTACAAAATAGTTTATAAAATATTACAGTCTTTTGTTTGTTGAAAATATTCATCTACTGAATAAAAACAATGCCTCAAAAGATAGGTTTTAATTTTAGATTTAAAAATATTATATGGTACGTTCTTACTTGATTCAGGTAAAACGTTGTACAAGTTCAAATTCAGAGAATTGTTCTTTGATTTATTTAGTCTAAATTTTGGAACTTTCAAAAGATTCGAATTTCTAGTGCAATAATCGTGATGCATTGATACAGTCGAGAAATTACTCTTATTACGATGAATTTCTAAAAGAGTAGTATAAATGAATAGACAAGGTAGAGGCATTATTCCTAAAAATATGAAATGAGGTTTACAATGATCTCTGTGATTAACACCCTTAATGATCCTTATTACTTGTTTTTGTGCTTTAAAAATTCTGTTAGCGTGAGAAGAGTTACCCCAAAGAATAACACCATAACTTATCAAAGAATGGAATAGTGCAAAATATGTCGTCTTAAGAGTTTCAATATTGAGGTAATTTTTTAATTGTCTTACAATAAATGTAACTCTTGCCAGCTTAGGTAACAATTCATCAACATGTTTGACACAGGTTAATCCATCGTCAATATTAATCCCTAAAATTTAATTGATTTACCTTGACTTGAGATCGAGTGCGAAGATATTATTAAAAATTGGGTACATATCTACACCACGATTATAAAGAGCATTATAATATTTCCGTTTGGTCAATAATGATATAAATAAATAAATATTTATCACCCCTAATTTTTATTGTTTGTCTTATTTCTTATTCTATCGTGCATGTCTTACGTCATGCTTACTACTGTACAATAATTAAATAACTAATTTAATTATTAAAAATTATAAATACTTCCTAACAAAGTCTCTAACAGTCATTTGAATTTTGAATTTTGTCGAGTTCATATCTATCTGTGGTAGTCACTTCTGCCCAGCAATTTTTTAAATTTTAAAAATAATTTCTGTGTAGAGTCAATAAACATATTGTTTAATATAATATAGTGCGCCTTGGCCCTGATCCTGGCCCAGAAGGACGAAGGACAACGTGGGATACTCTGTATATTGGTTTTTGGTATATGTATTCAAGTTTATCTTGAATCAAGGTACTCCTAGTTTTAAGGTAAACTTCCCAGCAAATTAAAAATGTAAAGATTTTTTAAAAAATTTTCGGTACTAAAATCTGTAAATTTGTATACTCTACAATGGGTAATAAGCCCTGAAAATATTTCATTATTATATATTAATCGATTAAATTTTAGTTTACTTTTTTGGTATTAAAAATTTAATATTACGTAATAGTCAATTGTAATCAAACATTAAATTATTTATTATAATCTTCTTAATTTAGAATATATTGACTCATATAAATACAATTTTTTTTATAGAAATTTGATTCAAAATTTTTTTCGGTCAATATTTTGGCAATTTCTTCAAGCTAATGATTGTAGCAATAACCAAAATACAATATAGTACCCAAAATACATATCAATTTTTTTGTAAAAGAATATAAATATTAAATTTTCTCATATAAAATAATTTTAAACAAAATACAATTTATTTTATTCCAAATAAAATGTGCCCTAAACATAATTCTTTTTTCTTTACTAATTTTTTTATTGAAAAATAAAATATTGTTTTTCTAATTAAAATTCCATTTAATTCTATTAAAAATAATATATACAGTATATTTATTTCTTTTTTACTAATTTATGCTATTTAAATTTTTTTATTTTGCGAAACAAACTATTTAAAATGTCTCATAGATTGTTGGTATGGAATTTTTTATTTATATACGTACACTATTTATTAGTATCCATAATTAAATATAACAAATTTTTTTATTTTAATTTTTAAGAAGTACGAAACTGAGTACAATGTGGTAAGAGATATAAGGGAATGACAGTGTGTGAGCGAATGAGTAAGCGAAATCTTGCTCTATAAAATTGCCCGGGAAATTTTATAGAGTCTGACTAGCTTTAGTTAAGTAGGATAAGTAGAATAACATAGCTTAGGATAAGTTAGGGCAGCCACACATGTACTCAGTTTTTTGTATTTTCTTTAACAATTATACAAATTTCCATTTAATGTCGTTAATGTTTATAACAAATAATTGTTTATTAGTGACAAATAATTACATATTTATATATAAATATTAGCTTGTAAAAATCCTGCCAACATGATTTGTTTCATTTGAATTTGTTTCTTTTTCATTTTAAATTATTAATGTCAGTTTTATAATTTTTAAATTAAAATGCTTAATGCAGTTAATATTAATAGTACCAAATAATTGTTAGTTATATCAAATAAATCAAATATATTTATTTAAAATATTTGCTTTTAAAAATGCAGATTTGATTCATTGTAATTTTAAATATTGTCATTTTTTTATTTTTTGAATTAAAATATTTTACTTTATATTTCAATTAGCTGTAGATTAAAATCCTGCACTAAATAATTATTAGCTAGAGGAAATGTTGAAAATATGACCCAGTAATAATATTTTATAAATTCACAAAAACATAATACCTACATATATACCAAATATGTATAAATGTTTCATAAGATAATATTTTTAAAGTACAACAATGAAAATTTTGCTGGGAAGTTGCTGTACGTTGCAATGAATGTTTATTTTTTGATTAAGAAATAGTAAATACCAGATATTCACAATAAAATGAAAATAATGAGGAATGAAAGGTTGAATGAGTCTGGATGAATATATGGGTAAACAAAACAAAACAAAACAAAACAAAAAAAAAATGAAAAAATATTTCGAAATAATACAGAGTTTTATTTGAATGAATGTAACCCCCTGAATGAGAGTGTGATTGTGTTTCATTTAGATTGCTACGCCCAATAATGGGTAAAAGATGTGATGTTAACATATTTAGAAAATATTTTAAAATGATAGTTTCATTTTGATTATTTTATTTATATGACAAAAGATTTTCAAGGCATTTAAGTTAATGCTACACCTAGTTTGAGTAAAAATAAAGTCTATACATTTAAAACTATTTTATAAATATTAGTATATTTTGAATTTCTTTAAAATCACTATGTAAAGTAATTCTAATTTTGTACAATTTAGATGGTATGAGATTGTTAGGGTATTTAGGTTAATGGTACACCCAGCATTGCGTAAAAGTAATGTCTATATATTTACATTTATTTAGTAAATATTAACATATTGAATATATATAAAACAACTTTGAAAAATAATTTTCATTTGCCTCTACCTAGTTTGAAAAACGATTGTCAGGATATTAGGAAAAAAGATGTCACACCCAGCAATGGGTAGAGGACATATTACATACATACAAATGGTCAGTATGTATTACATAGTAAACAAGAATAAAAACATAAAAATGAAAAGTTCAAATAATTTCAAATAATACAGTGTGTTCAGAAAAACACAATTCGGAGTAGGCTATGAACATAGAAACATATTCATCTCAAAAGTCAAGTTGTCAAAATTGAAATTTTAAAGAGAAAAGATAATAAAAAATCTGTTGTGGCCAGCACAAAACCTTCCGTCAATTCGATGTATTTTGTACATATCCTATACCAAAAGTTCCTTGAAAAATATTCTATATATCCTGTATAATTGTAACAAGAACACACTATTTTTACATATCCATACTGAAAGTTCCTTTGAAAAGATTCTAAAATCTAATAAAATTTTAATACGAATACGAACGTACATTATGTATTGCACTTAACACTTCCTCCTGCTTCTACTTAGCCCTATTTTATTAGAAGTCACTGTTTCTTACTCTTCTCTTCTACTCATTCCTGTCCAAAGCACCTTCGTTACACAGTTCTTCCTCTCTCAAATCTTCTGCTATACAGTCCTTCCTTCTTCTCTTTTGCCTTTCTCGTACTTCTGGCATTATAAGTTTCTATCTTGAGACGAGGCCGCAAATGCAAGTCACTGGCGAGGGACACTCTGTCACTTATATCACTTTCAGATCACATTCTTTCCACTTTGGTTCTGCACTTGCCACTGACATCTGTCAATTAGAGTTTTTCTAAATATTTCTGTTGTTTTCATAATTTTTGCAATGCTGACTGATTTTAGAAAGTTAATCTCTCTTAATCTCTCTATAACTCTATTTTTATGGAATATGAAGGAAAATGTATAATCGAACCGTATAGAGAATAAGACATTCTTTCTATTGATAATCACATAAAATGTCGAAAATGATATTTAACTGCGATTTTTCAAGAAAAACTGTTAAGAACTTCAAATAAGGGTACTTCCGGTTGACCAATTATAACCAAAATCTAATCAGCTCTTCATATGGTTGTAAAGAAGAGGAATATGAAAGAATCATAATTTTTAGAATTGTAGTTTTGGAGTTATCGTCGGAGAAAAATTTGTCACACACACACACACGGACACACACACAGACACACACACAGACACACACACAGACACACACACAGACACACACACAGACACACACACAGACACACACACGGACACACATACACACATACAGACATCATCTTAAAAATAGTACATTCGTATTGTAGGGACCCTAAAACGTGCTTATACATTAAAAACTCACCACCGAATTTTTTGACCAAAAACAATACCTTCCTTTTGACGGAAGGTAAAAAGGATACAGAATATTGCCATTCATAGTTCTCTAATTTATTTCTATTTCTAAGATAAATATTCAAGAAGAAAAGCTTTGATTTCTTTAGATAATATTTTTGCCAATATCTCGTGTTAAATTAAATTAAATACTTTCAAATTGTCATGTTTTTTTGATCATAACCTACTCTGAGTTCCGATTTTTTTTTAACACTTTAACAAACATTCATTGCAGTACAGCCTAGTTAAGTTTAGTTTTAGTCTAGTTTAAGGGGGCGCGTCGTCATTCTAACTTTAACATTAAATTTAACTTTAATTTTATATTTAACTTTAAATTTAGCTGACGAAATTTTTCGTTTCGGGTATATTTGCTCGCATAACCCGGCATAAGGTCCGTGGTCTCGGCATAAGGCCCGAGTTCGTTTAGTTTTCGTTCCGTTTCTTCCCTAGATATTTAGCTCGCGTTACCAGGCTATAAGAGTTTGGCTCGTTTAGGCCAGGAACTCAGGACCTGGACAACGGGGGACAACGAGGGATAACGCGGAACAACGCCGTCATCTTAACTTTAACTTTCAAATTTGTCCGGCATGAGGTCCGGATTGTTTTTGTTTTGTTTATATTAGCTCGAGTATTCTGGCATGAGGTCCAGATCGATTAGGCCAGGTCAATTGGCTTGGACAACGGGGGACAACGAGGGACCGGGAAATTAGCAAGGCCTTGAGGGCTTTGATAGTCTCGAGGCCATCCAGATGATCCAGAAAGAAACAACCGCGAATTAAAGTCGTACTTTTTTTTCGAAACACGGCGGTCGCGAATTATTTTATTATTTTTATTATTATTAAATATAAATAAGGTTCAGGATTTAAAATCTTATGTTGTGATTTATTTCTTTGAACATATTTAAAATATTATATAGTTTGGGGTTTGTATGGTTAATTTTTGCATAAAACTTTTTATTTTTGTTTCGCGTTCGATATTTATAATAAGTTTGGGGTGGGATTTTGGGATTGTATTTATTTATGTATGTATTTTTTTCCTAGGTGGCTCTGAATAATATAACGTTGTACTGGCGTTATAATATTCATCCGAACTCTCTATAGTCTCTCACAAATTGTCGGGGGACTTTAGAAGGGCATCAAAAAGGCGAAACCGATGCATCAAGCATGCCATGACATTATAGGGTAAAAGCTATAGTGCGCATGGGGTGACTGAGCTGCTGATCCTGAGCCGGTTTCGTTTCCCAACCTTTTCCTTCCCAACTGTTAGGATCATTCATTGTTAGGCCATTTCGTATCATGTTCGCGGGCGATTCATTAGCTGAAATGAGATTGTTAGGGTTTAGGTAGGTTCTTCGTAACACCCTAGTCGTGGTTTAGACCGGGGTGGCTCTGTCCTCAACTCCTTTGAATCGCAGGAGGTTTGGACAGGGTTCCCTGCCCAAGTGGAGAGACCTTGTCGTGGTGGCAGGGCTTAACCATCCTCCAAATTAGAGGATGGGACCAACGTCTCCACACAATACGTAATATGTTACTATCTCTTATTATTAATGTGTGTTAGTTATTTGTTAAATTGTATTATTGTATTTTAAATTGTGTTTAATTAAATAATATTTGTAGTCAACTAATTTTTAATTTTTCACACCCTAACAGCAAAAATTGTTCACTTTCATTTTTCAGATAGGACAAAAGTAAATTCTGTGGTGCTTTTGCCAGCAAAGCTTTAAGAACCCGTAAGGTAGGTGCAATTTTAATATGTGTTTACAAGAATTCGAGGAAATTCAAGCAAGAAAATAATTTTAGTATTTTGCTACGATTTCTTCATAATTTCAATCTCAACATCTTTAAATATATGTATTAAAATATACAGAATATGGAATAAACGCAAACAAACATTTATAAAAACATCTAAAATATGGCACCCATGTATAGGTTAAACAAATTCAAGTTCCTTGTATCAAAAACTTTCTTATTATGCACGCTATCGAAAATTAAAGTAGGTCTTTATGGGCCAACTCTTTGAGACAACTTTAATAGGCACTTCAGGAATTTTCTATTGTCTTTTGTTTTTGAGCTACAGGCTAAAACTTGTTTTTCGCTTATTTTGAAAAATATCTCATATTTCGCTTATTATGAGAAAGAAAAAATGTTTACAGTAAAATTTTTGAAAGAACTCCGATCAAGGCCATCTACGAATTGCATCTATGAATTAAGATTTTATGATGTCAAATTTAGTAGTGTCGTTTACAAAGTTTTTATGAGGTACACAAGATATTATGTACCCCCATAAAAACTAAGTAAAAGACACTGCTAAATTTGGCAGCACAAAATCTTAATTCATAGATACAATTCGTAGATGGCCTTGATCGGACTTCTTTAAAAAATTTTACTGTAGATACTTTTTATATTACTTTTTAAGTAGAATAACGTGGCGTAATTAGATTTTTTTAAACCTTAATAATTCTCGAGTTATAACATAAACATAACCCCAAAAAATTAATAATTCAGGTTTTATCCATGTTTAAAACAAAATGTTGTAGATTTGTTATATAACATTGCAAGCTTACAAAATAAGGAAAAATATGAGACTATTTTCGATACATGTTCCCATTTAAAAATTGTGTTATATCTCCCGAGTTATTAAGTTCTAAAAAAATCTAATAATTTCATCACATACTACGTAAAAAAAAGTATGAAAAGTGCCTAAATATTTTTTTTATTTCTCGTAATAAGCGATATATGAGATATTTAAAAAAAAGTTGGCCCATAATGACGTACATCAATTTTCTGTAGCTCGCATAATAAGAAAGTTTTTTGAGGAACTCTAATTTGTTCCATCCTGTATACAAAATACATACGTTCTTTTACATTCTGTTTTACGACGTAGTACCCTTAATTTTGAGAATATTTTCATTTCGATAAAATATCTGCTTCAATTTCCTTCCTACTCGTCTTTATTTCTTCACAGCTTTTCATTTCATTGGCTCGCCTCATTAATGCACTCGTTTTCACGGTTTCACGCCTGATTGAACTAGTTATTCACCTTGAATAATACTATCATCTTTTACTTTGCTCTCAGGCAAAGTTACGTCACTGACCGTGTTTGTCTAGTCTCTCTCGGTCAACGAACTTGAAAAGAAAGAGGAAATGTATTTCTGCAGAAGATGAAGTCTCCATTTAAATTTTTTTTTTTCAATAATGGAACAATTGCTAATTGAGAGTATTGTTAAAGGAGTGAAATTGATCCAATATTGATTGATGGCTTCTTGATGAAAGGGAAAGTTGGGAATTTATATGTAGTTGTTACATTATTGATTTATTTGTTCAATAATTGATGTTATTGTTGACAGTAAAATGGTATTCATCTTATTGTTGAATTGTTTGATTAGGATTACATAATATCTTGCTAACTGGATGAGAAGATGAGAAATTGAGAAAGTAGTAGGTATATGTCAAAGGAGAATGACATTTGAACTTTGCTTAGGGCATGTATTTGAATAGAACTTCTCTTTGGACTAAACCGGGTATCTATTTTTTTGTTACATAGGTTATATAAATTATTTTCATACATAATATAACAAGTGATACTATTATCATCGGTGATATTTTCGAATGAAATATACTGCTTCGGTTTCATGAGCAATATCTTCGGTTCTTAATTTTATATATTAAATAAGAGAATATAAAGATTTTTGTTAAAATTATATTTTCATTTTCATATATTTTTAACTATGATACATTAATAATTGTTTGTAGCAAGTCATTAATTATTACGTGCATGATATTAAAATGATAACAATAAAAATATATATGTACAAAATAGTTTATAAAATATTACAGTCTTTTGTTTGTTGAAAATATTCATATACTGAATAAAAACAATGCCTCAAAAGATAGGTTTTAATTTTAGACTTAAAAATATTATATGGTACGTTCTTACTTGATTCAGGTAAAACGTACAAATTCAAATTCAGAGAATTGTTCTTTGATTTATTTGGTCTAAATTTTGGAACTTTCAAAAGATTCGAATTTCTAGTGCAATAATTGTGATGCATTGATGCAGTCGAGAAATTACTCTTATTACGATGAATTTCTAAAATGTTAGTGTAAACGAATAGACAAGGTAGAGGCATTATTCCTAAAAATATGAAATGAGGTTTACAATGATCTCTGTGATTAACACCCTTAATGACCCTTATTACTTGTTTTTGTGCTTTAAAAACTCTTTAGCGTGAGAAGAGTTACCCAAAGAATAACACCATAACTTATCAAAGAATGGAAAAGTGCAAAATATGTCATCTTAAGAGTTTCAATATTGAGGTAATTTTTTAATTGTCTTCAAATAAATGTAACTCTTGCCAGCTTAGGTAACAATTCATTCAATTAACTGTCAATGTTGTAAAAATCCCTTAGTAACAAAGCTACCCCAAAGAATAACACCATAACTTATCAAAGAATGGAATAGTGCAAAATATGTCATCATAAGAGTTTCAATATTGAGGTAATTTTTTAATTGTCTTAAAATAAATGTAACTCTTGCCAGCTTAGGTAACAATTCATTCAATTAACTGTCAATGTTGTAAAAATCCCTTAGTAACAAATATAAATATGGTGATAATTTCTTTGTTTTTTCCCCCTGAGATAGAAATGTAACTAGGGAGATTCTGAATGCTGATTGGCGTAAAACATGGCACGTGACTAATGAATTATATTCTCATTAAGGACGTTTAGAATAAAGTATTTTTACATAAACCAAATTATAAAAATTTGTTTATGGGAGTAAATTAATGAAAGGTAAATACAAATCACATCTTTAAAAATAAAGGCTATCTTTTATTAAAAAATAGTATTTTAACGCACAAATTATTATAATAACAAAATAACAGCATAACAAATTTTATTATTACTGACATTAAAAAATAAAATAAAGTAAGTTACTAAAAACAGAAAATGGCAAACTTAAAAACTTGTACAATTGCAACAAAATACTGATAAATAAAATATAAGGATATCAGCTATATATAGAGCATTGTACCTACGTAATATTTATTTTATTTTTCTTGAAGAACATAAAAATATAAGACCACTTGCGAAAGTCCGAAATAAAAATTCCTCCAAATAAGCGAGATATTAAGGTCCGAATTTTAAATTTGCGTGTCGTAGGTAATATTGAAATACTAGAAATAAATACACGGTGGCCTTACAAAAAAATGTTGAATAAGTTACAAAATAATTTATATTTAAAATATAGGGTTGTTCAAAAAAGATGACCCAAATACTTCCATCAAAGCTGCTACCTTCCTTCTCTCTTCCAAATTAAGTCAGGTGGCCATATCTAGTCTGCAACAAAAGAAAATTTAAAATTATGTAGTACCATATAAGTGGTAATATCTATTTGGACAACCCTGTATAATATTATAATCTATTATTAGAGTCATGAAATAAATTATTATAATTAATTTATTTCATTTTTCTCATTTTACAAAAATATAGAAATTTGAGCATCAGCCGAATAGTATACAAACAGATTCGACACACCTGATGAAGTATTATCTTAGTTAGCCGAAATGAGGGCGGAGTTTCTCAAAGTCGGAGTTCATACTTGGATCCTATTTGCTCAAATACGCGTGTATATATCCTGCGCCAACAGCAAAACACCC
This sequence comes from Ophonus ardosiacus, assembly GCA_943142095.1. NCBI lineage: Eukaryota > Metazoa > Arthropoda > Insecta > Coleoptera > Carabidae > Ophonus > Ophonus ardosiacus. The sequence goes on along the minus strand of OW964832.1, from coordinate 35,776,188 downwards.
CTTCTTTTTCAGAGGGAGTAATTTATAACAAAATATTTTTTCTTATCCTTAAAACGATTATTGTTCCTATTTTCAATAAACTTTTGCTATTTTCGATTACGGTGGAATAGCCTATTAATGGCGCTGACAACCTAGTGATCTTTGTACATACTTATATTATGGCGTAAAATAGTTATTTATACAACAAAAGTGTAAACATAAACTTTATGACATGAGGTAATTGTTGCCCGAATGTTATAAAGCTTATGTTTACACTTGAATATTGCATATAATATTTTTTATTCAATTTTGACGTTTTAAACTGTCATTATTAACTCCATAGCAACAACTATAAGTAACACTTTTTTCACATGTGAATTAAAAAATTCTTTAAATCACTCTCACAAAAATTTAACTCACTCTGCAACAAAAAATGCATTTAAAAATAACATCAAGAATGAAAATAACATTCACCACATAATTTATCAGACATTATCAGCCCTTTTCACTTTTACCACATAATTGAAAGACAATGAAGCTTTTTAAATATATGACTTGACTTCTATCAGCGACGATTGTCATGCTCAGCCTACTAACTGATCAGTTTTTTATTTTGTCAAAATTAAATGTTATAATGGTTTTTATTATTATTTCGTTAAAATTGAATAAAATATTGTACAAACCACGTGAACTAAGAATGTTTATTCAGTCGAAGCTCACTTATTGTGTAAATATCTATTATATCACCTTTTATAATATTACTGAAACAATTTGGAAATTTGACAGACAACAATTTAAACACACCATATACAGAGGTCACATTTGGCAGATAACAGATCTGAAGTTGAATACTGCAGTTTGGTAGTATTACCAACATGAATGTACAGAAAAAAAAAACTAGATTTAGGCAAGACAACTTAAATGCCACACGAGTATTGAAGGTGGTAGCTCTATAATGTCTAGAGTAAATAAAATACGAAAATCGTTTACTTTACACATTGTCTGCTGAGTGTCAAGTATCAACTTATCAAGGTACATTATTACCTGAACTACCTGAGGTCTCCCCAGTAACTATTTTGTCTGCGTTGTTTGTCGTTTGAGGGGAATAATTTTGGCATTCTATTTACTTGTTGATTTGTATGTTTGACTTTGTTAGTGTTTATTTAAATAAATTTTAATGGAAGGCAGAAATTACTGGATATCAGTCAACTAATCACTTTATTTTCCGCCTCTACCGGTTTCGACACCTCATGTGTCGTCTTCAGGAGGTGAAAATGTTTTTTAAATTCTTCATTTTCACCTCCTGAAGAAGACACATGAGGTGTTCAAACCGGTAGAGGCGGAAAATAAAGTGATTAGTTGACTGATATCCAGTAATTTTTTCCTTGCATCACCTTTCCAGTCAAGAAGTTTTGCAGTCATAAATTTTAATTATGGTTCTATTGTGCAATTCGCAAAATACTTTATGGGAGCACAATTCCCTTCCCCATATTCATGGTCAAAGCTATTACCAAATCTCGTGTCAAGTCATCATCTTTTCTTCTTATTCCTATCGTTGATAATGTCCCTGATACTCCTCCTGCTCCTCGTAGACCTCAGGCTGCGCATGGTGGCCTTCTTCTTGCTGATGTTGAAGCGCTTGTTCATAGGCGTGCGCTAGTTCTGGGGGCAATGGAACAGGGGTTGGAAGGTGGGTCCCTTGAGGCTGAAAGCCGTGTTCGTCGGCTACGTAGCTAAGCTTCACAGGAACTCCATCTGGGCCAGTGTAGGAAACACTACCGTGCATGACGATGACGTCATCGTCTTCTTTTTCACCGGTTTTCTTGATGTAGCCGGCTTCTTCGGCGTGGATGCCATTACCGGTCTTAAAACTGGAAAAAGATATTGTCAGTTTACATTTCTTTTAAAATAAATGATGATAATATATCATCACGGCATATTACCCATTGCTGGGTGTACCAATTTACTTTGTACACAAACTTGGTAATGCGATGATGACATATTCGTACCGTGCGGGCGTTAAAGTAAACTGATATAAACATTCAATTTTACCTCTCAGGAATCTTTTTTTTTGGGCATGAGAAATTGGAGCCCCTTTTACATAAAATAAATTGTTGATACCCAAAAATCTGTACGTTTATCTATTTTTTGAGTTTATCGCCTAAAACGCAAATCATATGCACTCACTTTTGGTTAAAATTTGATATTAAAAGTGCGTTTTTTGTCAGCTAACAGTCTGTAAAATATCACTTTAATGCCTGTTGTTATTATTTACATAGCAATCGTTCAACAAACACATAGTAACCGTTCAACAAACGCATAGCAATGGAGATAATCTTTAAAATAGTTATTAAAAAGAATCATGATATTAATTCCAAAATCGGCAAAAAACAATGTGTTCAACACGGCATTTGACACAGATTTACAGCTTCGACAGCATTCAATGCCTAGGTTTGGCGTAAATCTTGTATTTTAGGACCAAGTTTAACAAATAACTATTTTATACTATGAGATTTATTTAAAACCGCAAATTAATATCTTTTTAGTCCCTGAGATATATGAGTTCAAAGTTGGACATCAAAAATATCATTTTTGAGCAGTAATCAAAAATGGGTATTGATATGTGACTGGTAAAATTGACTTCCAATACTACTAGCAAAATGACATAGCAAAATGACATAAGTGTACCAATTTTCAAAATATTTGAATGGATGCAATTTCTAGAGCAAAATAATTGAAAATAACCAACAATCGCAAAAAAAATTTGGCCATTTATATAATTTTGTCCAAAGAATTGAATGACGGAGTCGTCAAGTTCCTCATATTTCGACCCATTTCTGGGTTATGACTCCAAATTAGGTAAATTTGAAATATAAATATATCAAGGACGAAAAGAGATACCAACTTGCATCATCATCCCGTTGAGATGTGTCTAAAAATATAAAATTTAGATTTTTGAAAATTTTAAAGATTTTAGAGGAATGTGTGTTTTTGGGTTTTTTTAGAAAATCTGAGTGGGACAAAACATTAATTTTTCAATGGGTACATTGTCAGAGACATTTATTGAGATTCAAAGGGTTAGTGAATAGATTATCTATGGCCCGGGATTCTTAATTTTAGTGTCAATTATAAGAGAGAAATCAATGAATTGACACATGTATAATTTTGACAATTTATGTGGATACTATGTACTATAAACATTAATTTACTGCCCATGTTAATGAAATTAGTGACATTGTACGGTAATATTAGTAAAATTAATTATTGTAATATAAATAATTGCCTGTCATGTGTAAACGAGAGTAAATCTTCTACAAAAGAAATTCTCTTCGCTAGTAGATTTGTAGAGAGTATTCCAAGGAGCGTTTATTTGCGCAGTGTTTTGAGAGACAATTACATGACAGATAAAATAAACGACGCCTAACATCTGTCTAGAAAGCAAGTTGAAAGTATCAAGTGCATAGTTTTATATAAGGCTACATACTATATTCATCATTTCGTAGAAATTTGGTCGATATCATTATTTTCTATCCTGCATCTTAACATCGAAAAGAAGAGAAGCAACAATAACTTTCTCAGTTTAAACAAAAATGTTTACAATTATCATTATAGTGAATTATTAGTGTTTACTTCTATTCTTTAATTAATTTGAAAAATATTTATTTATGTTTTTTGTTTTTAATATCAATCAATTGTTCTAGATGTTGTCTTTTGTTTAAATATATAAGAAAACGAAAAGCAGGGATGCACTATAGGTAATAATTGTCGCTCTTTACAATTAAACAATTAACCGTGAGTTTGAGCTAAAATGCAATATTTATTATTCTGACATTAATGTATTACTACGAATACAAGTTTCACATACTAAATCGTTCCGGATAAAATGCAACACAGGTTGTCATTGTTAAATGAATTTGTTATCATAATTTACTAATTACTAAATAACGTACAAAAGTAGTAAAAGCAGTATCTTAACTCTTGGTGATTTTGAAAATAATATGAATGAAATTTTTCGTCTTTTAGTAATCCAAATACAGAAGATTTGTAATAATATTTAATTTATTTGTCAAAACTTTTGTAGCCAGCTGATTATTGTCTTTTATTTCATAAAGTAAATTATTTAGTTTTATTTTCTTCAGTTTGCCCAGTTTTTGTTGATATCCTTTTTGTATGATTGTTAACTGAACATCGATCACTTTTAATTTTGTAAATATTCTCGAAACTGTAGAAGGATTTGATCTAGGACATTTAGGAGATAAATCAGACAACATATCACATAAATTTTTCAAACTATAACTAGCATTGTACCAAGTAACCATTCGAAATTTTTCTCTAGTAAATATCTTTAAAGAGTGATGACAACTTCATTTGGCATTGACAATTTTAACTGTAACGTTGCAATATGTGTGACTGGTATCCTTAGAAATACCTATATTAATGACAGAATAGTATTTATTGCAACTTAAGCCTCATTCACATCTCCGAAAATAAAACTAAAATTATACATAAAAATAAAAATAATGATATAAACATTAGATTCTTGTGAAAGTGTTCACAGCTCACGAAAATAAAATTAAACATAACACATAAACACAAGGTATATTACCCATTGCTGGGTGTGCCAATCTAATAATGGTGACATATGTTTTACGGACACTCATTGTTGACGTGAAGAAGTAGGTACTTTTGTGCCATTTTAAATTTGAAATAATTTTATTATTGCATATCTTTATTATAATTTTTAAACAAGTAAAATAACAAAAATATTTTTTTTTGCTTTTATTATAAAATATATACCTAATTATTTGATTGTTTCATTTAAACAAAATCATGAAAATTAAGAGGCCTTGCCCTAGAAACTACAATACTGGGGTCAAATACGCCAAAGTCACCAATGTGGGGTTGCATTTTTGTTAAATACTGTTTAATTTCTCACCTAAATTGGTATCCCTCCTTATGCCTTTCTGATTTATGGCTTATAATCGGAATAGGGGTAGTATGTAGCTCTACTTGATGGTGCTGTTGATAGTCGTGTTCGCCCCCATATTGAGGGGCTGCTAGTCCGTAAGCCAATAGGCTGACTAGTATTACTAACTGAAATTAAGTAACAATAATTTTAGTGGAATGAGTATTATTATATTATCTAATAACAAAACTATTACTAGCAATTATTATAAATTTCAAATGAATATAGAAAGCGAACCAAATGTTTCAATATAATATTTATTTTTCTAATGTAACAAGCTGTTGGTGTAATTACAATAATATAAGTAATATTTATTAGTAAACAACGCAACAAAATTTACAAATACTCATTTAGTTTATCGCCAAAAAATCTAATGCGGCCAGCACATTACCTTCCGTCAATTGTAAAATTGTAACAAACACATATACTATTTTCTATAAATTCCATATCGAAGGTTCCTTAGAAAAGATTATTCAAAATAAATCTAATAAAATTATAACATGAACATGCACTATATAAATTGCACTTGACATCTGGCAATTAGAATTATTTGAATATATCAGCTGTTTCCATCATTATAGCAAAGTTGGTTCATTTATAAAAGTTAATCTGTGTATAAATCTATTCTATATCTATTGAATATAAAGGAAAATATTCATGTATATTCAAACCATATAGATAATAAGATATTCTTTCATATTGATAATCACATAAAAAATGTCAAGACATGATATTTAACTGCGTTTTTTCAAGAAAAACTGTTTAGAACTACATGTAATGAAACTTTCGGTTGACCAATTATAACCAAAATCTAATCAGCTCTTCATATGGATGTAAAGAAGAGGTATACGAAAGAATAATATGTTTTAGAATTGTGGTATTAGAGGAAAATTAATACATTGACATGCATGCATTCAGAAGTGGCGCCTTTGCGCTGGGTCTGTGTTACCCGAAGATATCCATGTAAAATAAAACACTACCGCGGTATTACTGTTACAAAATAATGGTAAGAGTTGATGAATTGAACCTTTTTACCTTCCGTCAAAAGGAAGGTATTGTTTTTGGTCAAAAAATTCGGTTGTGAGTTTTCAATGAATAAGCATGTTTTAAGATCCTTAGAATACGATTTTACAAATTTTACATTGATGTCTGTATGTGTGTGTGTGTGTGTGTGTGTGTGTGTGTGTGTGTGTGTGTGTGTGTGTGTCCGTGTGTGTGTCTGTGTGTGTGTCTGTGTGTGTGTCTGTCTGTGTGTGTGTGTGTGTGTGACAAATTTTTCTCCGAAGATAACTCCAAAACCACAATTCTAAAAATTATGATTCTTTCGTATACCTCTTCTTCACAACCATATGAAGAGCTGATTAGAATTTGGTTATAATTGGTATACCGGAAGTACCCTTATTTGAAGATCTTAACAGTTTTTCTGGAAAAAACCCAGTTAAATATCATTTTTCGACATTTTATGGTCATTAATATGAAAGAAAATTTTATTCTCTGTAAGATTTGATTATACATTTCCCTTCATATTCAATAAATATAGAGTTATAGAAAGATTAAGAGAGGTTAACTTTCAAAAATCAGTCTGCTTTGCAAAAATTATGGATACAACAGATATGTATATTCAAAAAATTCTAATTGACAGATGTCAGTGTCAAGTGCAAAACCAATGTGGAAAGTATAGGATCAGAAAGTAACATAAGTGACAGAGTGTCCTTCGCAAGTGACTTGCAGTTTCAATGCCGGGAGTACGAGGAAGGCCAAAGAGAAAATGGAAGGACTGTGTAGCAGAATATTTGAGAGAGGAAGAACTGTGTTAAAAAGATGCGTTGTATAGAAATGAGGAAGTGTGAAATACAATTTACAGAATGTACATTTCTGTTATAATTATATTGGATTTATAGAATCTTTTGAAAGGAATGGAATTTGTAAAAAATAGTGTGTTCGTGTTACAATTTTACAGGATATATATAAAATCTTTTCCAAAGAACTTTTGGTATCTGATTTGTACAAATACATTGAATTGACGGAAGGTTTTATGCTGGCCACAACAAATTTTTTTCTATAAAAACGAACATTTTAAATAAAAAAATAAATAAATAATAATTTAACTCTTAAAATATTATCCAACAAAAAGTTCACATTATGCTATAAAATTGGCCGGGTCTGTCTGACTTGGCGCGACCTCCGAAGGGTTAAAAAATAGAATTAAAAACTGTTTATAATACAGGATTCTCCAAAAAGATGTTACCACTTATATGGTACTACATAATTTTAAATTTTCTTTCGTTGCAGGCTAAATATGGCCACCCGACTTAATTTGGAAGAGAGAAGGAAAGTAGCAGTTTGGGCCACCCTCAATAGTAAGAAAAAAGTGCGCACAAATTTCTCATGCAGTCGACGGTTAGTTAAACGTTTGGAAGATTCTTATGAAACAATTACTGAAATTTTTTTCTTACTATTGAGGGTGACGCAAATACTTCCATTCAAGCTGCTACCTTCCTTCTCTCTTCCAAATTAAGTCGGGTGGCCATATCTAGTCTGCAACAAAAGAAAATGTAGTACCATATAAGTGGTTACATCTTTTTGGACAAACCTGTATATCTTCTGTTTTATTCAAATAAATACTAACAATGAAATCTTACTCACTGTGTTATCCATGTTCAATGTTCACAACCACAGACAAGAATATCTTCTTCAAAAGTTTGTTTCCCTTTTATACAGTAGTAGCTTGACTGCACATCCCATATGTTCATGCTCTCTCTTTAATTCAATATGACGTTAGAACAGCGGTCCATATGCTCCACTCATGTATAGCAAATACGTTTGTATTTGTTCACTCGAACTGTCTGTTGTCTTGACGATTTCATATCAATACAATGTGCTTATTAACAAAGAAAAGTGAATGTCAAATGAGAGATGTGGTTTATGAATTATGTTTAATTGAGGGAAATTTTTAAGTAGGTTTGTTTTGTTTGCCACAGATTTGTTATTTAGTTGGTTATTATTGTTATTCATTCAATAGCCAGATGAACCACTGACGCTTAAATCTTAAGCGTTCCTTAAATTGACAATATCGTATCGAAAAGAAACGTCAAATGAGTAATTGTTGTCAAATTTCGAAATTCATATTTTGTTTAAGCGATGCAGCTGGGCATAAAGTCGCATTTCCACCGAATGTTTTAATGCTTAATGCATAATGATTAGTGCATTAGGATACCATTTCTAGCTACATTGTTTAGGGACTAATTTAACAGAAATATCACATTTTTTTCCTTTATTACTTATTGTCTAGCTGACTGCCATTGCTGCAGCATTTCTTTTTTTTAATATTATATACCTAATTTTATGAATATCCATACGAAAAAATTTAAAATTTAATATTATAAAATAAACTGACAGTTGACAGTTTAAGTTACAAGTTTGCAATATTTTATTCTTACGCATTGTTCTTACTTCTTAAGCATTAATCTTTATGGAAAGCTGGAAATGGTAGTAAACGTTGCCACATTATAAACATTTTACTCTTTACGCATAGTTAATGATTATCGCTCTTAAACATTAGAACAATCGGTGGAATTGAAGCTTAATTCTCAAAATTACGAAAATTCGATATTGGTTGTTCTAGCCTTAATTAATGCAGTAATGAAAGATAACGAAAATTGATTACGAGAATCTTTTTTTATTTTAATACAGCATCAATGCAGATTAAATCGTGCAAGTTGTAGTATTTTCTCTATTTATCTTAATTAGATAATATTTTCTCATTTTCTTTATTAAATTAAATATATTTCCTCAACAATTAAATTAAATTAAAGTTCTACGGAAAACGATAAAAATTTATTTCACTTTCTCTAAATAAGATAAAATGAATTAGTAATTTTCTTGCAACTTTGCTTTCAATTACAATTTTTTATAAATATTTACTTTTAATTTTTTATTTACACAAATTTGTAATAAACAAACAAATATACAAATTTTAAATATTATTAGGGATGATGAGGAAATAATTGGAGCTGCAGTCTTGGTAAAACAGTGTTTATTAAATAGTCATTTAATTAACTTTCCTACGTTTCGATTCGAAATGAATCATCATAAGGGATAGTTAAAATGCAGTTGGAAAAAAGATCAGTTAACCTTAGTTGTTTCTGATGTATGCATGTATTTTATCTTTGATAAATTCCAACGACCAGTTATTAATCAATAATGATGCAAAACACTTGAAAATTCAATCAATGGGAACAGTATTATACTGATAAAACCTCGTTACCCCGATAATTTTCCGCTACCAAGTAAATAAACAGTTGTTATTGTTTATAACTGTCAGTGTGACAATTAATGTGTCAAGTTTCATTTTGCGTTGTCTTTGGAATTTATCTCACCAAATACCACACGACCTGTCAGATAAACTTTTATTTTTAAGTAATCATTTTTTTGCTTTTAAGCAAAATCACTCAAGCAAACTGACAGTAGGTAAAACCCCTCCTCCTTCGGAGTCTGGATTTACCATGCAGTTTGCTTTCATGTTATCGTGTTGCTAAGCAAAAAAAAATCGTGCAAAATAAAGATTTTCCTACTGCATTTTAACTATCCCTGATGATAACTCATATGGAATCGAAACGTAGGAAAATTAATTAAATGACTATTTAATAAACACTGTTTAACCAAGACTGCATCTCTAATTATTTTCTCATCATCCCTAACATTATTCTAACAATCAAGTAATAACAATAAATTAAAATTTTATATCAATTTTATTATGAAAATACATAAAAAAATTTACATAGTATATTTCTTTCACATTAAATATTATATACACATTTTTAAATATAAATTGTTAGAGCAGTTCATGAGTTAGTAGGTACCCTGAAACGACGACAGTGGCCAGTGATGATGAAAATTATCCATAATTTCTATACAGTCCGGAAAAATTTGTACTTTTATTTCTAGACTGTTTCACATCAGCATTTTAACAGCAGCATTATAGATATCTCTGTTTCTATAACCTCAACCCTCTATTCTCCCCACCCTCCCTTTTCCATATACCGTCACTCTTTTAAGCGTGTTCTGAATAGTTTCCCAAGATCCCAAGTGATTGTACGACATATTTTGAGCAGCAATGTTGCAGATTTTCTTTGGGGTGCATTCTCTCGATACCTAATTTATAAAGTATACAAGGAACTATTATCGTAGGTGTTTCAGGTATTAGTGGAGAAATTTAAATATTATTAAAAAATGCAGGAATTCCATAGGTATACTAGGGAATATCAGGAAAATTGGGATATTACGATGGAAAAATTGGAATGGAAAGGTGTATTGCGTAGATTTTCAGAAAAATATTAGGTATTGGTTTTGGATAAATTAGGTGTAGGAGTTATTTTAGATATTATATCAAATGTTGGAATGCTAATAGTCCTTTGTATTGTTAACTAAACGGATATTATGATGCAGAGCTATTTAAATATTAGATAGCAGTTTTATAAATACTGCCATTTTTTTTTTTCGAGTGCTAAATTTCTGTCTCGAACCAACTGTCATTTTTTGCTTTGTAAATCTTTATTGTTTAGAATGTTTTGCTGCTTATATATAAATTACATTTAATAATAAAAATGACGTGAATATATAATTATAGTTCGACTACTCTCCCGGTTTTAAACTAGTTGCAAATCAAACGGTTTGAATATTTCTGTGAACACTATAGTGAGCATTTATAAGCATCTAAAAAGCCATTTTTCCACCTTGATAATGGTAATACTGTGATACTGTAAATCTTACTGCAATAACATTTGAAAATTGTTTGAAAGTGTCTAGTATACTGGAGTGTCATTATTAGTTTGCAATAATTAACTCATTTTAAAATATTTATTAAAATAATAAATATAACTTCATTTTTAATGTATCAAACAGATAACCTAATTTTCTGCAAAAGAAAACAAACTCGAACGTGTGAGAATGTTAAAACTTCTGAAAAATATAAATGAGGAAGTCTCAAATTAAAAATTTCCAGCTGAGTTGGAAATTATTCTGACCGTTGCCAATCTGTCCCCAACCAGTCAGAAAACTTCTGTGAACAGCCAATCAGTAGTCATAGTTTTAAATTTGTAACTCTGTGAACACTTTTATGTAACTGCGCATGCCTCTAACGGTGTAGACGTCTGCAAACCGTTCTATGAACAAAGTTATAGACCACTTGTGAGTGAGAGTATATCGCTCTTCTACTTTAAATCGGATGCAATCAGTTTTTTTGTCGTTTTATTGTATTTCGCTATTTTGTGGGTTCGTTGTTATATGTTACATATTTAATTTAATTTAGCAAGTTCGCTGTCTGCGTATTTTCTCGTAACTTTTTCTAAGACTTAGCAAGGAGCCCGTGTAATAAAAAAATGATTGAAATGCAGTATCATTTTCACAAAATAGCATTTTTGTTATTTGAATAGTAATTGTAATTATCATTAATTATTTGCTACTCTTATTATCTGCTATTTATTACATGCAAAAGAATGAGCTTGGTAGATCCAGAAAATACTATTCAAGCTTTAAAACAAATCAGAAATTTTGTATAAATATAATTTTATAGTATATAGATCTTGAAATATCTAGAATATGCTTTTCTTTCATTCTTGGTTTTTATTATTTTTAGAATCTTTTGGATAATCTTTCTTCATCACTGCTGTGTCTGTCTCTTCTTTTCTCTCCTTAATATCTTCTGTTGGGCTGTTGGAAATTGGGTTGAGGTGCACTAGCTTGTCCAGCATCATTTTCTTCTGGATGAGCGGCTATGTACTCCAGAGCTTTTTGAATAGCCTCTGGAATGGGTGGTGGAGTTGGTAAATGATCTCCTTGAGGTTGGAAGCCATTTTCGTCAGCGATGTAGGTCATCACAATTCGTTGACCTTCGGGGGAGGTATAAGCGAATTGACCCTGAGCGACCTGGGTTTCCTGGTCTGGTTGGCCGATGTTTTTGACGAAGCCTTGTTCTTCAGCGGTGATTTCGTTGCCGGTTTCGTAGCTGGAAATTTAAAATGCTTTAACAAACTGTTAAATAAGCAGCAGGTAAACCCATGATGTAAAAATAATATTTGTTTTTGCACGAAATGAGTATTTTTATTTGAGTATCTCAAAAGGATGTTACAACAAATATTTTTTTAAAGGAGAAAATTAAATGAAAGAAAGTAGAATTTAAAGATCATAATTTATTTTAGAGAAACTGGTACGAACTATGTAAGTGTTATTTTTAATTTGAATTGGAACATTCGAATAGATGGATGTTATAGAAAGCTTTTTGTTGTTAGAAGAATTTCTTTCTTCATTTGATAAGAGTTTAATTTCAAAATATGTAGAAAATATTGTACAAGTATAAAACACATTGACACATCCACCAATGGGTAATATACCGTAATGATATATTTATTTATTTATTATAAATTATAAGACAATTAATTAATTTTTAATTATTGATTTGCTTTCGTCTGTTATATCACATACCAAAAGTAGGGGTGTTATTTTTAAGACATGTTGTACACCATTATTTATTCGTTTCTACTCGTATTAGGCTACTTTACTAATGCATAATGGATAGTGGATTATACACAAACACAAGAGTAATTCATATTGCATAGTAGAAAGTTTTTAGACCGTTCCCAGCAAATGTTTTAATTCGTAAATCCACAGTAGCGGCATCTAACAGATGTCAATAGACACTTACAGAATTGACGTCATATGCAAGAGAGAGAGAGAGAGAGAGAGAGAGAGAGAGAGAGATAGAAGATCATGCTTCCAAACAAACCTCCCCTCGTTGTCATACGTCCTACTCCCTGATTCTATCTGTCATTCAGTGTTAACCGAATTCTTTGTGATTTGTTCGTTGTGTTCAATAAAAATGAGTTTAAAACCACAAGATGTGCGTGGGGCATTTTTTTTTTGTTTGATAATATTGAAGATCATTCAATTATTCAACCAAAACGATGGCTGAAGTGTAGAGGTCTATGGCTGATGACAGGTCTTTGTTTGGACTTGGTAACCATAGCAACCTTTAGTTCTATACTTTGCCGCTAGATGCGCTCTTGTAAATTGCAATTGTGTAAGTGTCTATTGTAATGTCAAGAATTTCCTAGAATATCGATTTAGCGACTTGTGGAACAGTGGAATGAAATGAAATATTCTTTTTAGTTCTGCTTTCGATTATGGAGAGAAGTTCATCAAATTATTTGACGTTCATTATTGCGTAATTAAAAAATAAGATTTCATCATTCATTCTCATTTCACGAAGCAAATTATCCCAATCGCCGTACAACAAACGTTTTCTATTTATTGAGTGAACACACCACCGGTGTTTACGACGCTTTTTACTTTTGTTTATTACAATTGCAGAATCCGCAATAAATTTTGTAACTAGTAAAGCAATTGCTTTTCTTTTTTGAACTATGGCTTTATGTAGTATCTGATTTTCAGTATCCATCTCAAATACACCAGTTCACGGCAAGTATAACGATTTTTTTTTTTTAATAGGTTGGACAAATGACATTTTGAATAAAAGAACAAGGACAAATATATATCTCTATCTCTTAAGTGCGCTTATGTATTATGCATAAAGCTTGGGCCTACCCTTAAAACTAGCTGGGAATACTCCCGTGCTGTACCGCTGCACAAGCTTTTATGTATTACCACAGAGCACAAATTAATATTAATATTAATGTACTAATCTGTGGTATTACGCATTAGCTACTATGCGCTATACGTGTTACAACATTAGCTGGGAATCAGGCTTTATGCATGCATAACATTGCATTTAAAAAATGCTATACTACTGAAACTTTCTTTACTCTAGAGTATACTTAGTTGCGTTTACGTTTCAGCAGTTTGTTAAGGCAGCAAGATTATTTACAGAGTGGCATGAATATTTACATGTTGATAATATTATATTTACCTGAATCTGTAGGACCCATCAGGATTAACTCCTTCATTTTCTAGTTTAAGGATTGGGATTGGTTCCTGATGTTGAGGAGCTGCTAAGCTACTGGCAACGAAAGCCAAAAGGGAGACAATTATCTAGAAAATAAATAAATTTCTGTGAACTATTTGAAATATTTTTTAAAACAAATATTTTTATTTTTACATTAGCTTAAATTGTTTATTGTGACTACATCAATAATTTTATTTAAAAAAAAGTTTCTAACGATAATTTTGGAAATTTATAAAATGTTTGTACAATTGATAATATTAGTTTTACAATTAATGAATACCAAGCTTTTGGGTTATATGGAGTCAATACATTTAACAACTAAAACAAACATGTACCTAACTCGGAGTAGGTTATAAATAGAGAAACGTACACATGTCTGATAATATAACTCATCGAAAAAATTTTCGTAGTTCTGTTGTATATCATCGGATATTTGCGAAACACAACGCTTGGCGCATTTGACAATTGACTATCCATGGATATAAATATCCAAGTAATATTTTTGACATTTCGTAGAAATTAGTTGGTTGATTCGTTGTATAGTCTTGACATATACAACTCGAGCTTCGAAAATCATTTGAATATGAAGTTTGCGGACTCAATGTGTTACCTCAACTCCACCTTAGGTGTCGTTGTGTTTCCTAGGCAACACGTCTCGTCCTCTCAACTGCATATTCAATCATTGTCGAACCTCTTGTTGTATAAATGATTATTATTTATTTAAAGTCAAGTTGTCAAAATTGACCTCGAAATCTAATTTTAAGGAGAAAAGATAATAAATAAGAAAACAGAGTATTGTCATTTGCCGTTTCCTAATTTATTTATATTTCTAAAAAAGATTCAAGAAGAAAAGCTTTGATATGTCTCGATAACATTTTTGAAAGTTTTTTTTTAACACACTATATTCAATATGAAGAATAAAAACAATTATATTAAAGAGAGGAATTAAGTTTACTTAACATGTTAACCATACCAGAGGTCCTATCAAGTAGTCTTTTTATTTTTGAAACAACTGGCAACGCTACAATCTCAAAAAAGCTGAAACTTTACATATCGTTAGATTTGAACAAATATTCGGTATCTTTTTGGTATTCGGCTTATTCGGCAACATTTTTACTATTCAGCCGAATACTACATCAATAGTTACATACTAAAAAATCTGTTGTATTGATCGTAGATCAAGTTGTCAAAATGCTAATCAGTCAATTTATTTTTGAATATTAAATATACTTTTCCATTTAATTCAATTTTCTTAACAATGTTCTCATCTCAAATGTCATCATAGAAACCGAGAGAACAATAATCAATTATATACTATACACACGTATTCACTTATGTCATAACATCATAACCGATTCGAAAATTTCATAACCGTAACTCGGTACGCGATCACTTCTCACATTAGGTAGATTCCATTTCTACGTACCACTTTCATTGTTAGGAGATGTGTAAACTTATTCACTGACACTACTGAAGATTAGAGAGAATTATATGTATTTATATACTTTTGTGCCACCCCTCCAAAATGAACACTCGGGTCATACTCTTTGTTTAGGTTACAGATTACATGTGCTGAGAGCGAGCAGGGACGGAGTGAATGGATTTTTGATTGAGCAAATGAGAGGAATTCGTCATGTGAACATTTTTTTACTGGTTTTGACAATGACGTTGAAATGTGAACTAATTAATGCTTAATTAATCAACGGATTGTGGAGCATTGTTAGTGTTTTGTTTATTATGAGAAATATTTTATGTATTTTAATACTTTGTATTAGATTACCGAATTATTTCGTGCGTAACTAAGTATTTAAATATATAAAACTCATGCATAATATATTCATTTTTCACCTAAATTTCCCTTTAATATAATTTTCAAAAATATTGTGTTCATCTGCAAATGGTAATGAATTAGCTTTATACTATATAGAATGTTTTGGTCTTATTTGCTCATACATTTATCTTAAACAATTTTTTTTTAAATTCTTTTATGCATCTAATAGACACTTACATAATTGCAATTTGTTTGAACGCATCTAGCGAAAAAGCATAGAACTAAAGGTTGCTATGGTTACCACTTCCAAACAAAGACCTGTTCGTTTAGTTGAATAATCTTCAATTCCAATAAACAAAAAAGTTGCCCCAGGCACATCTTTTGGTTTTAAACTCATTTTTTTTAAACACAACGAACAAATCACAATAAAGAATTAGGTTAACACTGAATAATAGATGCAAACATAATGACAGATAGGATCAGGGAACGGAACGTAAGACAACGAGGGGAGGTTTGTTTAGAAGCATGATCTTCTATCTCTCTCTTGCATATGACTTCAATTCTATGTCTATTATAAAATTAAAAATTATATACTCAGAAGAGGTCTTTTGCAAAAAAAATTATGTGCCTTCTACGAACTAATTTTTTTGGAATAGTCTTAAATTTGAAAATATTACAAAATATTCATTAGCTATTTTACAATGAACTATTGAAATTTGAAAAAGTCAAGTGATTTGAAACAGAATGTGACGTCAAAGTTCATACAGCTTAATATGGGACGAACTATCGCCTACTTTTATTTATATGTATAAATAATAACGTAGGTCATGAATTGTTTTTCAATGAATATGAATGACGTGCTGTTTGTACTTTAACTTCACAGAAGTAAGGGCGTTGTTTTCACGTCTATTTATGGCGCTAATACTTTTATTAATTATGTATAAAAATAACAATAAATTATCATCATTATTACTATGAAAAATATTGTGAAAACTTTTATCTAAAATACTTGACGAAAAATGTGAAACCGGATCATTTTAATATTTTATCATTTGTAACAAAAATATTCAAATAAATTCTAGAACTGGCAGTTTAACCCTTCGGCGGGCGCGCAGCGGCATTTTATGCCGCAATTTTTCTTTTTTACTTATATCACATTTATTTTTATTTTCATAACAATGCTCTTTCTGGTATTCTTAAATGACTATTATAACAACGCATACTACACAAAACCGGTGAGTTGGAACCATAGGTCCAGTAGTATTCAAGCCGTAAAAGGGACAACTACCAAATAGCGGCACTCCGTGCCGCAACGCGACTGGTCATGTAAGTAATGTGTTTCAGAATTTTACTTTTTTATTTGAATGATTTTAAATATTTTCATGAATGATATACCATCGATATAGTGTAAAACAACTTTACTTAAAAAAATTATAATTTCAGGAGTGGAAAATTTTCAAGAAGGAACCTCAAATTTAAATTCAAACCTGTCACCATGTGGTCGAGGTAACAAAAGTGCCGGTCACTTTCATTTTTTAAATAACTTTCAAGCCTTAATCCCTCAAAAAACCAGGATGGAGGTGAAGATCCACCCTCTTATCAAATTTACGGGGTTTTGTAAGAGAACACATCTTACCACACAACATTAAATGTAAAACTTAGAACACAATAATGTAAAATGCTGAAGATGGAGGTTTTTGGACATCCGAAACGTCCAAATAAATGTTAAAATCAAGAAAATTGTGAACATGAATTATCCCTCTTCTCGACACCTTGAGTAGGCGAATTAAGTTCGACATTTAGTATTTATTGTAATAAGAAATATATTTAATTATGTTTTTTTTTTTATTATTTTATAAATAAATTTTGTTTTTTGCATTAAATTGTAGTTATTTTTACTTGCGGCATAAAATACCGCAGCGCGACCGCTCATGTGATTTTCAAAAGCGCGCCCGCCGCAGGGTTAAATATATATAAATAAATATATCATCACGGCATATTACCCATTACTGGGTGTGCCAGTATCTACAACACATGTAGACATCGGTAATGATGACGATATATTTTACCGTGTGGTCGCTTACCAGGCGTCACCTCACGGGCACTAGCAGCTTAAGTTTAATTATTATGAAAGCGATACTAAAATATTTAAAATTTTGAATTCCGTAAAAAAAAAATCGTTGGTATACACCGATTTTTCATACTTGACCGTTGCGTCATTAATTGCTGAACAGCAAAATAACAAGTAATTGTATGTTTACCTCTGTCTTACATATGGTTTCCTACATTCTGTGTTCGATACGTATATCTAATATACGAACATCAAACTATGACGTAACGGTCAATTATGAAAAATCGGTGTTTAGCATTATAAACTTCTCTGAATTAGAAATTAATAACGCGGTAACTATGATGATTTTAAATTAACAATATTGTTTATTTCACTTGAGGTAAAAATCATGTCACGTTGCTATTTACAACGTGAGGTAAACATTCATATACGAGTAACATCACATTAGCTGTGCATGACCTTTTCTGCATTTTTTTTTTTTTTATTAAATTAAAAATAAATAAATAGGATTTAAACCATTTAAATATGTGTTGAAAAACGTAAGTATGCTACAAATGGATTAATATCATAAGTCACTTGAAAAAAGAATCCCGTTGTGATTTATTTCTAATATAACACATTTGTATTATAAACTATTAAATATTTGAAATTTGTGTATGTATCTTGTAAATATTAATTAAGCATGGAATCTGATTTTTAAAATACAAAATTGTAATAATATGTCAAAGTTAATATCGCCATGGTTAATAACTGTTAGGTAAGAATATTCTGATATTTTTATTGTTTGAGTAGCGATTGTGTGCCGTCACAAAAAAATCGTAGCGGGAATAACTTAAAGAAAAGTGCGAATGAAAAATATAAGTATAAATAATATAAAACATTCAAAATATTTGGTCTGTAGAATTTGATTTAAAAGTGAAAAAAGCGTTTCATAATTTCACAATAATATGTTCTTGAATGAATGTTATGATGATTTTGGGCAAGGCGGAAGAAGAATGTTTTTAAAGAGTTAAGTGATTCTGTGGAGCTCTTGCTTTCATCCCTTTTCTTATTATTTTCGGGTTTTTGCTAACCCATTAAGTGGGAAACGCGTGATTTTCTGTATGTATGTATGTATGTATAATTTCACTTTGTTAAAGTTGTCAGTCTACAGTCCTTTAAAATAATCTGACAGTTCCTGTAACTTAAAGTGAAATTATGAAACACTTTTTTCTCTTTTAGATGAAACTTTAAAAATAAAGTGACTTTATATTTATTATGAAACCGGCCGTTAATCTCATAAAAATATAATATAAAAATGCGCTTCATAATAGAGATTTATTATAATATTACGTCCGTAATACGGGCCAATATATTTTGAATGTTTTATATTGCAATATTAATTGGTAAAAGTCCATATCTATAAAAAAAATTAGTAACGTTTCTTCTTGGGATGCTGAATAAATACATTAACATAACGGTACTTAACCATAAATATGAAAATATATAATTATTTTTAATATACATTTCTTTCCAGATAATAGATAAAGTAAGTGTGACATTAAACATCAAGTAATATTCTTGTTAGACAATAAAACTTTATACGCATGTTAAGAGGAGAAAATAGTCCTTTATTACCTATTATTTGTTACCTAACAATATAACGTTTATATCTGACAATATATAGTTGTTAAAAATTACTCAACATCTCAATCATACAGTATTTATTTTATCATAACCTACGTTTCGGTACACTCTTGTACTATAACAAGACGAAATTCAGCGGCATTATTTTTGACATTTAGAAAATCAGTCCTTTTTTTGGCTACAACCGTCTAAGGTTAGTTAAAGAAATCTGGAAGTCATATGCATTTCAAAATTCCATCTGGTCATAAATCTAAAGAAAAATCGTTCCTAAATTCTTGTTGGGAAAATATAAATGAAACACCCTAACTTTCATATCACCGCGGGACGTGTTCTCTGTTGGAAATTTTCGGTCGGCTTGGATGAGACCTGGGTTCGAGGCTAGATAGTTGTTCAGAAAAAGCCCATAAGATAAATGGCCAATCTGGGTGGAAAAGACAGCCCCAGAATATTAAGTCACAAAGACAGAGGGTTGAACACGAACCGTGGTGGGTGGCAGTAGAGATAGGCGAATTAATTTAAAGACAGGTGCAAATCAAAAATTAAATAGTTCAAGTTCAGGAAGCAAGTTTAATATGTATGGATAAGATACAAGTAGCGTTAAAAGTGTAAATAGTGTATAAATATGTAAATTAAAAAAAAACGTTAAATACTTATAAATACAACTTTTGTCCATTCTGTTATTATTTACAAATGTAACGTTTTTACTTCCTTGTACGAAGTAAAGGAAGTATTGTAATCGCGAAAAATTTCGGTTTTCAGATTTCAACGGAAATATCCACATCTAGTTGTGCACCACTCTTTTTGGTCAAATAATCCAAAACTTTTCAAATTTCGTATATAAGACTATTATATCAATGAGAATAACATAATAGAGTTTGGTTAAAATGATCTAACCGAAAGTAATACTTTACTAGAAGCTGCTATCAGTTTTTCTCGAAAAAAAAAAGTGTTATTATGATTTTAGAAATAAATTCTTCTAATAAAAGTTTTAGAGAACTGAATTCTGCGGCTAATACATCAAGTATGATTAAATAAAGAATTTAATATCAATGTCAAATTATGTCAAATACGTGCAATTTTATGATTGGGTCTGTTATAATACATATTCTAATTATTAACAAAATAATTTTAACAGGCGTACAAGGAAGTCATGTGGTGCCCACATCAAATTTTTGATTGCTCAGATTATATTTTGTTTACATTATATGTTACTCTTGTGCAAACATATTTTTCCTACGACCACTGTTAAAAGTAGTCTTTTAACGGTTGCTTATAACACAGTGAATACTTTTAAATCGTTGTCATTGACAACGGATTAAAAGTAAAAAACAAATTTTCTTTTAACGCTAGTGTTAAAAAAGAACTAAATCTAGTTACGTTTAGTGTAAAAAATATAACTAAATCTAGTTACATTTAGTGTTCATAAGTAAACGTAGTTTCATTTTATATTTATTTTTGTACTGAAATTATTTATATAGGTATTTTATTAGAAGTACACATTATTTTGAAACGTTTATTGCTATAATACTATTATTACAATTGTTTATAGTAATTCCTTGCAAGGCGCTTGAAGAATTGGAATTTAAAACAGTATTGTTGGAAGTAGAGGTTAGAATAAACAATTTTCAGTTGTTCATAGCAAATACATCATGACCTGTCATAAATGTCATTCTATAATTTTTAGTTTTTATTAATAGATAACTAGGGTCGTAGGAAAAATAGTGTAGGATATTCGTGTTAAAGTGATTTTATTTCGTTCGTGGGGTTTGTTTTACTCGGCTTCGCCTCGTTACACAAACTTCCCCACTCACTCATAAAATGTCACTTTTAACACTTATATCATAAATAACTATTGTTTTGTAATGATTTTATTATTCTGCTATACTTTCTGCTTGTATCGTTTGTTTATTACAATTTTAATTATTATTTATGTGTATTTTACAACATAATTTAATTCCTTTTATAATATAACTATTTATTAGGAATTCCGTTTTATTTCTGCCTCTTAGTATTGTTGCTATTCAAAATTTCGCATAAAGTACTTTTGGCCATACTTTTGGATTAATTGTATTCCAAATTCGGTTTTGTTATTACCCATAAATAGCTTGATAGTAGCGCTGCTAAAATAAATATTATTTTTATTTTTATCCTTGTGCCGGATCTGTTCTGTCACAGTACCATCATCTAGCTAAGTACAAATGTGTACCAAAACGTCAGTTGTGTAGAAAATAAATACTGAATGATTGACATATACTGTATAATTGTTTACACTTAAGTTATACTAAAGTCGAGATATTTCCCACATCTCTGAGTTCGGCCCTGGTGTCACAGTTATGATATAAGAGACGTTAGTTGCATTCACATACACTCATACAAATAATCGCAATTACTTTTAGAGTCTAGTAGTCATCAGCCTACTAATACATGCACAGGTCATGTAGGCAGAGATTGCTAAGTTGCTGGCTCCGAAATGACAGCTTTCGTTGTGTGAAATATGACTGCCGAAGACGTAGCTTACTAGATAATGAACAGGGATAATGTCAGACTAGTGATTAGAAGATGAAATTGGAGGTTACATAATGATTGATTTCGAGATTGTTAAGAGATTGTTTGGATTTTAAGATACAAAACCTTTAGGTTAGGAAGATAGATACCTAATTTTTGTTTAGATTTATCTTCATTCTCTAGTTGTCTGGTTTAACATTAACTGTTTTCAATTTCTAAAATGACCTATTACTTATGGGGTATCGTGGCCGTGTGTCTGAGTGTCTGGTCACGAATCTGGGAACTCGGGTTCGATCCTGGTCGACGCCGAAATTATTTTAAATGTCATAAAAGTGACCTCTGTGGTGGAATATGTCATTATTACCAATATCTGTGTACCCAGAAGATTGGCACACCCAGCAATGGGTAATATGCGGCGATGATATATTTATTTATTAATAAAAAAAGTCTGATGTGGCCAGCATATTACCTTCCGTCAATTCTATGTATTTTGTACAAATCCCATGCCAAAAGTTCCTTAGAAATGATTGTACTCGTATATATCCTGTAAAACTTTAACACGAACATGTACTATTTCTCACAAATTCCATACCGGAAGTTCCTTGGAAAACATTCTATAAATCCAATAAAAATATAACACGAACATGCACTATGTATATTGCATTTGACACTGACGTCTGTCCGTATAGACAATAAGATATTCTTTCATATTGATAATCACAAAAATGTCAAAAAATAATATTTAACTGCATTAAAAAAAAAAAAAAACTGTTAAGAACTTTAAATAAGGGAAATTTCGGTTGACCAATTATTAAGAAAATCTAATCAGATCTTCATATGGATGTAAAAAAGAAGAGGAATTCGAAAGAATTATAGGTAATTTTTAGAATTGTTGCATTGGAGTTACCGTCGAAGAAAAATTTGTCACACACACAAACGGACACACAAACACATGTAGACATAATCGTAAAAGTAGTAAAATCGTATTCTAGGGGCCCTAAAATGTGCTTATTCATTAAAATCTGTCTACCGAATTTTTTGACCAAAGACAATACCTTTCTTACCAAAAGGTGACGGAAGGTAAAAATAGACCATCCCTATTCGAAAGAGTATAAATAGTGCACTTTTACAAAATCTTTGTTCTGTATCAAATATCATAGTTTAGAACAACCATCTTCTCCAGAAATGGTTTTCATAATTACCTTATCAAACAACATAAATAACAACTAGGGGAGACCGGGGTTGAATGTTACAGGGGCAGGTTGTTACATTGTAGTTTAACACAAGACCGTAGATAGTAGTACCTTGATAACAACACTACTTGTGTACCAGTGAGTAAGGTTGCATCTGGTGCAGTTTTGTTCTGATCGTTAGCAGGTTGCGTTGGTAAATTTAATTTTTTCATTTTGAATGCTGTTGAGTAAAAAAATTTACCATAAAAATTTCTTTTATATTACGTTCAGAATTTTGCTAACAATATTATGAAACTTTATGCTGAATGCTCAGATAAATTTAGCATTTTTCTGTTGCATTTACGTTAATATCCAAAGTGTGCTTATGTTATAATAAAGTGTTTCATGTCAAATATGCGATTGGGGTACGTTGTTACACGATAAACGGGGCATGTTGTTACAGTGTAATAACCAATCCCAACATTTTCTTTTTATTAATAAATTATTTAATTTATATTTAAATAATGAATTGTCATTTGTTTAACTGCAGATAAATGTGAGAACTTATAAAAGAAAGACCGAACGAGAAAATGTGTCACAAGATGTTTACCGAAGAGCTGCAGATGAAGTTTTGGTAAACAAAAAATCTTTGCGAACTGTTGTTGAAGACTTTAATATAAATTTTATGACTTAGCAAAAAATTAAAAAATGCAGGTACATCATATTTTTACTATTTGGTATATTTGTATATTAATTATTTTACAAACATAGGTTAATTAATAATTGAAACAAAATTTATTTTCGGGTAAAAATGGAAAGAAAATAATTCCACCTAAAAACATAGTGAAGCAATCACTTATGAATCTAGTTCTGAAGATGAAACTGTGTTTAGTTTGCGACGAGCCATTTTCAAGCAAGAGGCCTGGAGAGAACTGGATTAAATGTACCAAATGTGAAAACTGGGCACATAAAGACTGCACAAATAATCAATATTATTTTGTATGTAAGAACTGTGATTCTGACGACGATGTGTAAATATATATAATTTATTTTTCTATTACAAAAATTTACCTATTATTTTGTATACCAGATCTGCGATTCTGATGACTAGATGTAAATATATAATATAATTTTATTTGCTGTAACAACTTACCCCACTGCTGTAACAACAAACCCCTGAGTGGGGTTAGTTGTTACAATTTGCGGGCTCAATAAAAAAAAATGATTACACATCTGTAGTTCATTTTTTTATACAAATTTAATTTTCAGAACGTAAAGGAAGATTCAGTGAATAATTGCACATAAAAATAATTTTTATATCACATCACAATATTTAAAAAAAAATTCAAAACTGAAAATTGTAACATCCAACCCCGGTCTCCCCTACTAAGATGCGTACACAAACATATAAATTAAGAAACAGTTCAAAAATCGAGTTTCTAAAACCTATAGATCTTCTTAGAGTTGAAAATTTCTTAGAAATAATTTCTTCACAGCACTTTATGTTTTGACATCGATGTTCAAAGCAATAAATTATATTAGCCATAATATTGTACGCACGTACTGTTTAAAAACTAAACAAATGACTTCTACAAGCTAGGTGTGTAACCCATAAAGTTTATGTCATATGAAGAGCAATTTCTAGAAACAAAATGGTGATATTTGGGATGAGTTTGTAGGTATTAATAGGTTAAGATAAACATAACCTTTATCGTTTAATAAACAGTGACTTTTGACACCGGCAATTAATGGAACATTATTGTGAAAATATTTCGTATTAATTTTCTGATAATGTTGAGACATGGGTTGTGTAACTTAGTAACATTAGTATTTTCAGTATCATCAGTAATTGAATGTATTAAAACAACATGTATTGTATCGACATTTATAAATTATTTGATTATAGAGAGATTGTTAAATGAAAATATTAAGAAATCAATTTATTTATTTTGCTATTTTTAAATACATAACTTTGATGTTTAAGTAATACATTGTAATATGTGTGTATTTACAATTTTTCGTTTAAATAAATAATAGTCTTTCTTTATAGAAAAGTGTGAAATAATATTGACTAACTTTATTTGCATATTAAAGGTTTAAAATATCAGCTTACAACCTTTGTAAATGACCTATAATTTATGAAGATTATATAACTTCTGAATCACAAGAAAATGGATGATCCTCTCTGTACAAAAGACAATTTTTTTACGATCATATTTTTAAAATGTCAATAAAAACTATATTATTCTCACTCCCAATATAGTAAGTAGACTCCAGAGTGATCAAAAAGAAATTATTCAGTTGGCAATACAATTCTGGGGATCTTTTTATTTCACTGTTTATACATTAGACTCAGAATATACATTCATACAGAAACGACACTTCTTGCCGGCACCATTGTTGTTGCGATTTGATGTTTATGACCTTGAACTTTAAATTTAATGGCAAATTTACGCGCGAAATTTAAATTGTTTTAAATGGTAAAAGAAAAATTAGAACATAAAAGTACTAAAATTTTAATTTTATTAACGAATTGAAAAGAAATCAGATAAAATAATCACATACTTATATTTTTATTAAACAAATACGTGAATTTTACAAATTCAATGCACTGCAGAATTTTTTGTATCTTTGATGTGGAAAACACAAACGTCAGACTCGATGAATATGTCCCAAATATCTTTCTTCATCAAATCTTCTCTTCCTCAGGCTTTGAGCCACATTTTACACCTATATTTATTAAATGAATATACATTTTGCATGATATGGAAGTCGTTTTGCATTACTTACATTTATGGATCTTTCGAAAACGAAAAAAACTTAAATTCTATTTTCTTCATTTTTAAATCTACTCATATAGTTTTTATATGAACAAACAAGTCCTCCCAATTCCCATTTTATTAGAAACTAACACCACTTCTAAAATTCACAAACAGTTCACAAAATGACATATGTCAAAAGTGAGAAGACGTGTTTGGTTTGCTTGAATTAGCCATAACCCTAAAATACATGGGCGTGACAAGCTGAGACAACTGCTCCTCCAGAATATGTGAAATATAATGATTTTCTTTATGATAACGATTTTTCCTATCGTTTGTTGGAAAAAATAACATGTTTGTTCTTATTAGAAATCAATTTGTGTTTCTCAATTTACTTTTATTATTGACCCCTAACAGAAAATGTTCTCGTCGAGATAATGAAAAGAACAAAGAATCGTAAGATACGAAGATGTGCCGAAATAATCCGATTTTATCCGATTAGCCCTTTAAATTTGTTGGCATACTCTTTCTCTCTCTAATTTTCGTTTCTCTGTCTGACTGTCGCTTCTGTATGAATGTCTATTCTGTGCATTAGATGAAAGTGGAAATATTATTTGACATGTCATTTTGACAATAAACACAAATAGGTTATGTCAGAGCAGAGGCCTGACAGCTAATACGATTTTGAGTGCTTGACAAGCTTCAGATTAATAAAAATTTGTAAATGTACTCAAATTTAAATTTTGAAATGTCACTGTCAACAACAGGAAATAATTATTTGTATCAGTGTTACCAATTTCAAGTAATTTTTGTTATTGCCAACTGAATAATTTTTTTATTACTCTGTAATGACAATGTTTGTAGGGACATACTCGTATGTTCATTTTACTGCCAAGGTATCGGTTTCCATTAACGATGGGATGTAAGTATTGTCTTTACATCCCTAAGCAGTTGTCTTACCTCCCTCTTTTGAAATACCAATAGTTAGATATTTTAAGCTCGTGTCAAATATTTGCTCATTCTTATAATTTATGACTTTAAATTTAAGCTCGTTCAAATTGTCCTCATTTAATATGACAGCGTTTTTCTTCTTATATTTTCTATGGAAATGTAAAACTAAGATCCATTGTTTCTATGTGTCAGGTTCTATATTTTTTTCTATAGCAGATTTTAAAGAGGGCTTTGTTTAACACGAAATAGTTGACTATGTGACATTTTAACCGCAAGGGTAGATAAAATAATACTTTAACAGCAAGGGTAGATAAAGAACTTTAATTTCTATCTCTCGCTAAGAGAGGTATTGGATTCATGCTAAAATTCGCATATCCAGATTTTATTGAATAAGCACAATTTAAGGTCCCTAGAATCCGATTATAACATTTTTAAAACGATGTCTGTGTGTGTGTGTGGATGTGTGTATGTGTGTTTGTGTGTATGTATGTCTGGTTATTGTAAACACGAATCCTCAAAAACTATAAGACTTAAAAAATATTTAACTGCAGTTTCCTCAATCTGATATTCCTGGGAAGAGCTGAAAAGGTTTTGGTAACAACTGAACAACCGGAAATAGTAGTTTCTTCGAAAAATTCTTCTAAATATAATTTTTTGGGAGTTTTTTTTTTATTAAATATTGAAGAACATAAAATTCTCTATCTAATACACTTAAAATTTTTATTATATCTTGTATAGATTTAGAGATAAAGACACTATAATTTATAGAGTAAACTAATCGCAGAGGCCAAGGCACTAAGGAAGCCAGTTGACAAATTCCAATGTTTATAACATGATACATGTCATTGTCAAATATCAACATTTTTAGTGACATTCTGATAGTGCGAAAATGCATATATCCATCAGAAATACCGCCAATCTGGTTAATGAATTGGAACAATCTCTGACATGAAAATGATATAATTATATGTGTGCAGAAAACATGTTAAATACAATAAAAAACAATATTTTTGTAAAGTTCTGTAATACTTTGTTATAAAACGACGGTTCGAAAGCGAAGTGCAATACAATACATATATAGCCTAATATGGAAATGGCGAGAGGTCTTGTACTGGCCACAACAGATTTTTATTTAAGTAAAAACACATTATACATTTTGGCGATTCATAGGTATTATATATATAACTTCAATTGTATAAACATGAATAAAATGAAATTGTTTTCAAACAAATTCTATAACTACCACGCTACTGAGATTTTTAAATTGTTCTTAAATAATTTAATTTATAATCGGTTTTTCTAATTTTTGCTCTTTAAAATCTGCTATACAAAAAAAAAAATAGAATTTTACACATGACGATAAAATTAAATTATCGACTCGCGAAATCGCTCGTGAATTAAACTTTCCGCTCGTCGGTAAAATACAATTTTATCGTCTTGTATAAAAAATAACTATTACATCAAATTTGAAACTTAATATTAATACATTACTTACGGAAATTATTTTAATGTACAACTCGTAATTAAGTGATATGATATTTGCTTGTTTAATGTAAGTAATTATAATAATGATTTCATTGGTAGAAAATTGCACATTAGTAAGATAATATTTTCTATTAATTGGCGGAGTGAAAAAATAAATGCTTGTTGAATGGCAAGGACCTGTTTATATGTCAATAGCAATAAAACAAACAATTATCATTAAGCAATATTTAATGTAATCCTTCATATTATAGATTTTTTGTATTTTTTAAATAAGATAAATTTCATGCTATTGTAGCAAAAACTACTTAAATACGTATACATTATCTCATGTAATGAAGAGAAGAAAAATTGTTATTTATGCTAAACAGTATTCGTCAGAGGCGGCGAAAAGAATATTTTTCATTGCAGTTTCAAACACTCTAATAAATGTGTAAAACCTATTTGGTAAGTAATGAAATATATTATTGTAGAAAGTAACAATAAAATCTGTAAAATATCACCTATTGTTTGTAGTTTTTATTGATATTTATGTTTTGTATTTGATTTTATTTTTGGAGATAGAGGTTATATTCACAGTTAATAGTCAGTTAAACGTCAAATTAATTGTTTTGTAGGTGATGTTGCCAGCATGGTTTTAGGGATAAACGGAAAATCCCCTACTAACTGTTGGGAGTTTAATTACGTAACACTCTGAGTAAGAAGGCATTTACTTTTTTGACAGATAACATATAAAAAGTAATTTACTGATACGGGAGTAAAAAAAACTATTTAATGTAGTCTTAAAAAATTCACTATCTATAATTTTTAAACAATATCAATGCTAAATCACATTGAAGTTCGAAGAATAAACATTTAAATTATTATTAAAACACTTGTGCTCTGTTTTATTCCTCAGTAATAAGTGTTTTTTTCTAATTTAATACCTATTGAAACACGTTTAAAGTCGCGCGGTTGTATTTATAACACGACGTACTGACGTACATTAGTTTCTTGTGATATGTTGTGTTGAATTGACGTATATTTCTGTGTATTAAGTGTTTAAGTGACGTGTGAACAAATATTTAAAGTGAAATACAAAGATTTAGATTTATGTGTTCTTAGACAATGGTTTCATGTATGAAGATTCTCTATTCCCAGGTAAGTGGCATAATTTACTTACTCTACGGCAAATGCTTTCTATAAATAAGATTTTGTCTTCAAATTCATTCTCGAATTGGTCGTCTTTATGTATATTCACATTATATGCATATTATAATGCAGTTATATAGTTAAAATATATTGTTTGATGTTTATGTTTACATAATCTGGTATTATGTAACAAATAAATTCCTGTTTAATTTTTAACCAATAAAAATACAAC
Source organism: Ophonus ardosiacus (assembly GCA_943142095.1). Taxonomy (NCBI): domain Eukaryota; kingdom Metazoa; phylum Arthropoda; class Insecta; order Coleoptera; family Carabidae; genus Ophonus; species Ophonus ardosiacus. Next base: position 35,746,584 of record OW964832.1, on the reverse strand, counting down.
GTATACTTTTTGACCAAATTGATGAGCAGTAAAATTTATGTTTTGACAATTCTTCGACTGACTAGGAAAGTAGATGATTGGGAGATACGGAGAAATCAGTCTCGAAAATTTATAAAAATGTTTTATTACAACTAAAATTTGTATTACATCGTATGGCTCTCTAAAATAATTCCCAAATGATTGACAGAGAACGCACTATGACAGAAGTGGATTTGCCTACTTTTATATTCGGCTGTATATGGCCTGGTTTACACCGTGACACTACATTGTGACCTAACCAAATCTTAACTATACCAAACTTTTAGTTATTTTATGTTTACACCGTAATTTTTTTTTTAAGGTCAAGTTTCATATAGTTGTTATTTAGTAAGACATATCGTCATCAATAAACTTGAACTGTTAAATTAACATACTTTTACTTTATTTAAAAATATGAAATAATTTAAAAAAATCTATAATACAAATTACTTTTATGTAAAATATCTTACTCTAACTACGCTTTTATAAACAGGCAATTCACATAACCTATCTCTTGAAAAACCTAGCATTGAAAACACGATGAACGCGCATGCGTAACTTGGATTTCAAACGTTTACAAGGGAAAACTGTCTTATAGCCAGGTTAACTATTTTGGTTAGGTACTAGCTTTGAAACACACCAGACTAAGTTGGTGTGTCAGTGTTTACTCAAAGCATACTAAGTTTAGTAACATTCCTACTATTTAGTTAAATAGTATGAATATGGTCATAAACTTTAGTGTGTGGTCAGCTTAGCAAGATATCGGTGTAAACCGAGCCTATGAAGCTATAACTTATGCGGGTATAATTATTAGCCCTGCAGTAGTAGCGTGGAGTCTGTGAGACTCCAGCGATTTTAATTGTTCGTTTATTTCCGTACTTAAATAGAATATTTTCGTGTTTGTTGCTAACCTTTCTAACTTTGTCCTTAGTATAGTTTATGAACAAATAGCGGATGGTTACATGGTTACTCCACTGAAATACATACTAACTGGAACTCGCATACTCTACCTATCAGCGTACGCTGCACTGAAGCTCATTGAACAATAATGGCTGGTCCTGTTCGCGCACGTTTGTGCCGAACCGAACCTAGCCGAATAACTCGTATCATAGCTGATCGCTTTGTTTTCATATTATGCTTCATTTATTTAAACATGCGCCACACGAAATAAATTCCGTCTACTCACGAATTGTCTCGATGTTTGCCAACTACTCCAGCAGCAGGCTTCCGTCTACTCACGAACTGTCTCGATGTTTGCCGACTACTCCAGCAGCAGGCTTTCAATATGCTTCACAGTCACGGTTCGTACGCGCATTCCAGTTAGTATATATTTCAGTGGGTTACTCTTACTTAATTATAGATAAATAATAAAGAAGTCTGTTAGACTCCGCGCCGCTAGTCACGTTACAATATTTTTTAATGTTCTTAACTAAATTATATGACTTTACCATTAATCCGGTAAGTTATAACTATGTTATGTTTGTTTTTCTGTGCATGTACTATTTATTCCGTATTACAAAATATGAATTATGAAAAAGAACAAACGAGTCATACGTTTCCATCAAACAAATAAATCAGAAACTAAAATTAATGGCGAATATTTTAACGGAGTCTGTCAAACTCAGAGCCATCAATATCGTTACGTTTTTGGGCGCCTCCACTAGGCGTGTTTCTTCGGACTGTGATTCGTGATAAAATTGATCAAAATAAACATGAGCAAAAAGAAAATTGTTTCTTCGTTCGTTATTCGTTATCCCCACTCTTTCATTTTGTGATCACAACACACCATTCCCATTTCCCTTCTGAATCAGTCTTTTCGCATGATCACTGTGATTGAAATAACGAAATATTTGAAAATGGCGGAGAAAGCATGTAATGAAATATTTATGTCTACTTCATAACCATCCGAACTACTAGAACTCGAGTCACTAGATTCAACATTCATTATTGGTTATGATTTTTCTAGTATTAGATCCTGCATGTACATAAAAAAGTTAAAGAAACTTGTTTTCATATTTTACTTTACATTCCATACCAAAAATATTATTTCCGCTTCAGCACAATCCATCTTTAAACTATTTTCGATTTGGGTATTACTTAAATCAAAATAGCTGATTTATCATTTGACGTTTGCCGCTAGTTCGTTCGACGTTGTGTAGGTTTCGCGTCGATCGAATTATTTTGTTGTTCCTTTGGAATTAAATTTAATCATGATTTGAAGGAATCATTATTGAACAAATCATTATTTAGAAAATCATAATCACAGTCCGAAGAAACATGCCTACTGCAGGGTTAATATTGAAGATAATATAAATGTCCGCCACTGCTTCTGTGGCAACGTACTGTACAGAGGCTTATGTAAGAAGGCGGGTCGTATTTAAGATTGAAGACGAACTTTCACTCATCTTGCTTACGGCAATGTCGTTCACTCATACACTTATCCGAATACAATATTTATTTGTTTATTTATTGCATTGCACTTTAGTAATTACACCTATTATAAATAACATATATGTTTGGTAAATGTCATATTTCATTGAAATTGTAAAGTTAGTGAAGGTAATGTGAAATATTATGAAATGAAATGAAAATCATTACAGCATTTCTTATAGAAATCCGTTTTCACACAAGTTGTATATCTTGACTCGGATCTTAATGTTTCAATTCATTTTATTTTTATATTTATTTTTATAGGTTGATAGATTTCTGTAATTGGAAAGTTTTTTTTTTCCATAAAACTAATTTACCATTTAGGCACATATGAGTACATAATAAACATTTTATAGTGTTGTTTTATATATTAAATGACCTTTTGTTTAAAACGTTTTGCGTAAAATGTTATTTTTACATTCAGTTTTTTTCAAATTAATAGAAAACATGACTAGAATATAATAAGCAAGAAAAATCGATCCAGGGGGTTATTTAGTTAGAATTGATGATAGATGGTGCGAACATTGTTTGCAATAATTACAACTGTCATTATTATTATGTTGATTACTATAAATCGTATGTGTTAAATGTTTTAATCTTTCCATTAAAAAACCAATATAACAATTTTATTTGTCTTTAAATACTAGGGCTGTCAAAATCTGCCGAAATTGCTAACCGGTTAACCGTCGGTTTACAGACCGGTTAACCGAAAAACCGAATAACCGGTTTTAAGTCAATAACCGGCCGATTTTTAACCGACCAAAAAACCGATTTTTAACCGGTCGGAAAACATGTTTTTAACCGGTCAGAAAACCGGTTTATAACCTTTAATTTGGTGCATGTTCAAAAGTTTCCTCAAAACGTATCGAGTTTTAAGGGCGCCGTTAACTTTTAGGAAACATCGTACTTCTTCTTTGGGAAATAAATTTCGGTAAACTTTGCAAAGTTTCCCTGTGTGCACTAAAATCTTGACAATTTATTGTTTAGCAATGGTATATGATATACGTATATATGGTATGCGAGCAATATCTTCGATTATTATTCATATTTCACCAACTCCGTATTGATTCGGAAGGTTGTTGAAATGCTGTATTTAAAATTGTTTTCGATGTTGTTCATATAGATCATCGCGTCTAATACAACTTTAAAAAATTTTTGTCATAAATTTTAATTATTACTGTATATTCAACGATTGCTGAAGATGGGCTTTCCCTAAGCCCGGAGCGTCCGTAATAATAGTATATTACATCCGAGGTGGGAAATGTTTCATTACAACCGAGGGCTTATGTATATTACCGAGAGACGAAGCCTCGAGGTGAGATAAAGCGCGAGGCTGTAATGAAACTCCCACCGAGGTTATGTATTTTATTTTATTCACAATCATCCTCATTTGAAATCAATAATTTTCAAAATAAATCAATGAGTTTTAACCTTTAATTTTATTAATATTTTTTGGCAGCTCTATTAAAATTTGTTTTAACTTACTTTATTATAAGGATCTATGACAATGTTGCTAGGCAACCTCTACATAAACGTTTCCAACCCAAGAGGTAAAATCTGTTATTTCCAACCTAAGAGAATGTCATTAAAGTTAAGAATGACGTATTTCCCAACCTCCAAAAAGTTAGGAATCGGTATATTACTATAATGATTGTGAATAAAGAATTTTACAATACACGTGGACCATTTATGTCTTGTTTTCATCTATAAACCATTCAATGCTTGGTCCTTTCACTCCTTTCTTCATTATTAATATCACGAGCTTATATTTAATGAGAGAATATAATGAATTTTTATTAAAATTAACTGTCAATGTTGTAAAAATGGCATATCAGTTAGTAACGAATAGAAATAAGGTGATATTCTTTGTTTTTTATCATCGCTGTGATAGACATGTAACTATGGAAATTCTGAATGTTGATTGGCGGAAAACATATCACGTGACTAATGAATTATTTCCTATTTCAATGTAATTTACTTTTATTTCAAAAATATTATTAAAAGAAATAATAACAAATTAAGGTTTGTAACATTGACAGTTTCAATAAGCATTTGAAATTTATTTATTTTGATATATGGCATTTTGTCAAGAGCTATTTAGACGTTAGGTTATAGTTATTTTTTTTTTAAAAAAAGAGTGCTATGAACCGGTTAGAAACCGATTAAAAACCGGCTACTAACCGGTTAAAAACCGACTATTGACCGGTTAAAAACCGGCTATTGACCGGTTAAAAAACCGGCTATAAACCGGTTAAAAACCGGCTATTAACCGGCTATAAACCGATTAAAAGCCGGCTAAAACCGGTTAACCGGCTAGCCGAATATTTCATTATTGAAAAACCGGTTTCCGGTTAACCGATTAACCGGTTAACCGGTTAACCGAATACTTTTGACAGCCCTATTAAATACGTACCTTAACTACAGATTCGTGGTCCTAAAATAAGGCAATTTAACTAAACGTTTCTAAATCCGAAAGTATACCATTTATAGTACTTTGCTCCAAATTTCTTCCAATGTAAAAATGAAATGATTTTTGTCTATAATAACACTATCTTCGATTTGAATGAAATTTAGTTAATTAGTGAACCATATTCATATAGATAGGTAGGTACATTCAACAGTAAACTTTTCTGTAACTTTATTAATTGATGATGTTTGTTACAATTTAGACAGAAGAATATAAAATCTAATGTCCGATTACGAAAAAGTTTAAACTATTCATCATTTTTGGATTAGCGAATTCTATTCTAATTTTGGCAGTTTATATCTTAAAATATAGACTAATCTATTCCTAGTATTTACCTTTTTTGATAATATTTTGAAGATTAAATTTTAAATACCAGCACAGAATAGAATTCACCAATCCAAAATTGAGGATTAGCTTAAACTTTTATGTGAATCGAGCTATAAGTGATATATATATATATATATATATATATATATATATATATATATATATATATATATATGTGTGTGTGTGTGTGTGTGTGTGTGTGTGTGTGTGTGTGTGTGTGTGTGTATGTACGTATATGTGAGTGGAACCTGTACACACCATTACTCAAAGACTATCAATCAGAAAATTTTGAAATTTTGTACACACATTCTATACTAATGTGGGAAGAGCTCATTAGTTTTTAGTGATAACCGGAAGTATCACTTATACAAACTTTAAATAGTTTTTCTTGAAAAAAATACATTGAATATAATTTTTGAGCAAGTTTTACCAATAAAAATTTAATGTAATGGTACAGTCTTCAATTTTACGATAATAATATTTAGTAAATAAATTAAATATAAATTTAAAAAATAATTTATTTTTATACATTTTATAAATCATGTCAGGAAGCAATTACAATAAAATTAATAGTGAAACCATGTTAGGGAGAATATAGTATTAATATTTGATTCTAATGAAATTAAGGTTATAAAAATAATATATTTTCCATCATACATAAATATTGTACTGTTGATTTGCTTTATTGTCTTCCAGGGTACGGTTCTGAAAAGACTTCTGTACACAGAAATATACGAGTACTATTTTGAATTTTTGTTAAGTTTTTCTATTAGTTTTGGCAATATTTGTGAAATTTATTATTTGTATGATGTTTGTTAAATGGTAAATAAAGTTTGTTTTTAGTTGATATAGAGATCACTGCTAAGTACCCAGCGGGAGCTTATGAGCTGGCCTCTTCAGATTTTTTTATTCGTGTTGCATATTTAAAAATTAAATTGCCCACAAATGAACTTGGTCTATTTATGCTCTGAACCCTCCACATATGCTGAATACTTTATGTCCTTCCGTCGAGCATATACTGACTAGAAAAGTAATTCCCTATACCAATGCATAGGATGTTGTGATCGGAAGATATGTACATAGGCGGGGCGCTAGAAGTCATGGTGTATTGTGGGCAGTGTTTTATTGTGTTATATGTCACTATTTGTCATTTTACTGTAACTTAACGTCATTTATTGCGTGTAGTTTGTGAGTTTATCTTGGAGTATATAAAATTGTAATGAAAAATATAAAGAAAGTACGGATATTTCGTTTCATGTGTAAGTAACTGGGATTTTTTTTTACAAATAATATATTAAACAAAGTATAACTTTTAGGTTTCCTGCTAATAATGACGTAAGAGTAACGACACTGAAATTTATTGGAAATAAAGATGATTTACATATTTCAAAAGCAGCAATTAGTCATTATTTTGTAAAAAAAAAAATGGTAGTATAAATATTAAGATAATACGCAGCCCGCAATACACCATGGCTTTTGTATATGTTCCGATCACAACAAACACCGTAAGGCTGCCTCTAGTCAGTATATGCTCGAAGGTCTATAGCTTTACGTTTTAACAAAGTCATCAATTATACGGTTTCTGAAACTTAGTATTTTGTGGCACTTTAGGGCCGTTTTTATAATAAACTTTATTTTCACTTTGACTTTAAATTTAAATTAAAATTGTGTTCTTTTTCATAATACAACTTTAGTAATATAGCAAGCACTCTGGCATTACTTCAATCTGAAGATAAAGTCTTAAAGTAATTTTAATTAAAGTCTTCAAGTGAGGATGATTATGAAAACGGCCCAAAGAGCCTTTGGCATTAAAATTCTTGGTGAAGTATGTATTTGTTACTAATAACTTATTTATTCTAAAAAAAAAAAAAAATTAATAACTCTGTAAAGTATTTTGGAAAAAAACCTATATCGTAATTTTGTATTTGAGTTAAATTTAAATTATCTCGAAAAAACCTCTAGAATATAGAGAAATTTTGTAAATAATAGTACAAAATAATAAAAAATGCAATGTCTTCTGTGAATTGAAAATATAAAGATCACACTTCGTTAAAATTACAAATAATATTTTATTAGAAAATAAATCATATGCAGTTTGTACAAATAAAATTACAATAATAATTGCACAATAATTAATGTATTCACTAGAGTACGTTTCATACTGAGTACCAATTTGTAACCTATCTCTGACGGTAGCTGAAGTATGAAATGAATTATGACGTAGAATCACAGGGAGTTTTTAGTTCCGTGCTACTGTGGTGGCAGCACTGGGTACTAGGCGGTTTATTGCCGGTACTGGCCGTTGTGATCCCTGGGGATGTTTCTGGAGCCCTCTTGCGGTTGTTGCTGGGGTTGTTGAACTTCACCACGGGCTACTGCCTCCTGCAAAAGAAAAAGATTACATTTTTATTTTGTAATGACTTATTTTTCATTTTTTAATGTTTCGAAGGTCATGATTATACTATTTTACATAACAAGCCAAGTAAAACTGTTTTTACTGCTGAAAAGAGGAAATAACTGGCGAGCGGATTAGTTGAGGCAGTAAAACATTTATTTGGCGTGTATTGTATAATATTTTATTTATTACTCGTCAATTAAAATTATAACCAAAATCTGTCAGTTGCAATTGTTGTCTCAAGAACTGGATAATTAATTTCTCAGAAACCTTTGGCGTGTGTTACTGTTGTATTTATTGTTAAATTGAAACACTTTTACTCGTATTTATTGACTTAACTTTCAATAATTAACTATAATAAAAATGTATTCGTCATCACCATTTTATTTCTTTCTTACATAATATTACTACATTACCAATTGGTAGCGCTAGTAATCAATATCAATTCTTTTTAAATTAATGTTTCTATTTTTTAAATATAATAAAACTCCAGAAACAAATAAACATTGTAACTAATAGATACTTACACACCAAGTAAGCTAAGGTAATGTTTATTCATGAGAAGAAAGTTTAGCTTACGATCCCGTAAGGGCGAGTGAGTTAAATTCTTCGAGAGAATAAACATTCTTAACTCACGTGGTTTGTACAATATTTTATTCAATTTTGACGAAATACTAATAAAAAACATTATAATATTTAATTTTGACAAAATAAAAAATTGATCAGTTAGTAGGCTGAGCATGACAATCGTCGCTGATAGACGTCAAGTCATGTATTTAAAATGCTTTATTGTCTGTCATTTGTGCCGTGAAAAATAATGAGAATGGCTGATAATGTCTAATAAATATTATGGTGAATGTTATTTTCGTACTTGATGTTATTTTAAATGCATTATTTGTTGCCGAGTGAGTTAAAATTTTGTGAGAGTTATTCAAATTTTTTTTTAATTCGCCTGTGAAAAAATGTTATTTATAGTTTTTGCTATGGAGTTAATGACAGTTTAAAAGGTCAAAATTGAATAAAAATCATAATTATCTATTTGACACTAATTTTTAATATGAATGACAGTAAAACACAATTTTCATATGTCAACAACGTTACTAACGTGTAAAAATTTTACAAGTTAGCTGTCAATTTTACAGCTTAGTAACTAGTAAAGATTAATTTTCAAAAGTAGTAGGCGGTATCAATAAATGAACTTTACAAGTGAGTAACTAATAAAATTATTAATAAGATAGATGTTTCATATTTTTCAGAATTTTATTTTAAATGTATTCAAAGGTGTTCCGTTCAACAATAACATATTTCACCATTCTTTTGTTCCACTTCTTAAATGCTCCCAAACAATTTTCTTTTACAATGTTTTCAAACTAATTTTTGACAGTTTTGAAAACAGTCGTATTAATTTTTGGTGACTTAAATACTACCAAAGCTGACAAAATTATTATTGGGGGATTTAAAAACTGTCAAATTAACTTTACATTATTTTGGGTTCACTTTAAAACTGTCAAATTATACGAGCCCTGGCTCATAATAGTTCAGCCGTTTTATATTTTCCATAAAAAATTATAAAACTTACTCAAATGGTGGGAATTTTCTACAAATTTCTTGCAATTAATTTAAAACATAAATTTTAAATTTACAAAAACTAAATACGTTATTCATGTATTCAGCCATTTAATAATGGGTTACATAGTCTTTATTAGTAATAAAAGCTTTAAATCTATTAGGCATTGTATTGTATCTACAAACGCTGCACATTTTTCTATTAGAGTATTTGCCCAAAGGTCTTCCAAGGTAGGTTTAAATTTTATACAGTAGATTTTTACGAAGTTGTCATTTATTGTGCTAAAAGTATAGGGTTTCGATAGAAGATAAATCTGGACTAAAAAGTGACCCTTCAAATGCCGGTCGAAATATTATCACCAGTCATTTAGTTCATTGGTTTTGCAAGTTTTAAGTGTCTAAAAAGAAGTTACCACTTATATGGTACTGCATAATTTTAAATTTTCTTTTGTTGCAGACTAGATATGGCCACCCGACTTAATTTGGAAGAGAAAAGGAAAGTAGCAGTTTGGATGGAAGTGTTTGAGTCACCCTCAATAGTAAGAAAAAAGTTCGCACAAATTTCTCATGCAGTTGACGGATAGTTAAACGGCTTGGAGGATCCTTATGAAATCATTGCTTATTTTATTTTTTTCTTACTATTGAGTGTGATCCAAACACTTCCAACCAAGCTGTTACCTTCCTTCTCTCTTCCAAATTAAATCGGGTAGCTATATCTAGTTTACAACAAACGAAAATTTAAAATTATATAGTACAATATAAGTGGTAACATCTTATTGGACAACCCTGTATAATTATACTAGGCTAAATAATTTTGTAGAAATTTTTCACCATGTGTGTAGATTTTATAATTTGTTGAAAATATAAGCCGTTCGATTATGAGCCTTGGCTCATATACATATTATGTTTCAAAAATCAATAATTTTCGTGCTATTTTTTCTATTTTTACTTTTTGCCTCACCTGTTGCGCTTTAATACCAGCGTAGATCAAATCCAACCCCTTCTGTACTTCAGGGCTGACAGGAGGTGGGGTTGGAAGATGATCTCCTGTAGGTCTGAATCCAAATTCATCAGCAGTGTATTGCACAGAAATGAGTTGGCCTTCAGGGGAGGTGTAGGAGTATGATCCGTGTTGCACCTGGGCTTGAATTTCTTCGCCGTTATTGTCTGGGTCAGGACCTAAACCTTTCAGAAAGCCTTCTTCTTCCGCGATGATGTTGTTGCCGGTTTCCCAACTACAAGAAGGTCATTTGTTATCACTAAAGTTTGTATATATAGTTTAGTTATTAACATTAAAAACAATAATTAACAATTCAATAGACTGTTTTTATGAATATAAATAAATAAATAAATAAATAAATATAAATATATCATCACGGCATATTACCCATTTCTGAGTGTGCCAATCTGCTTTATCGCAGATATCGGTAATGATGATGACATATTTGTACCGTGCGGGCGCTTACCAGGCGTCACCTCACGGGCACTCATTGCTGGCGTGGAGAGTGCACCACAGGGGTCACTTTTGTGCCATTTAAAATTCTAAATATGAATATAGGGAAGTAAAAATATTGGAGACAGCAGTCAATTGTTTGATTGTTTATTCAAAGAAAATTTTCAACAATACCAACGTTTCGGATTCTAAAGTTCTATCTTGAAATTGGATACATAAAAAATAAACAAATCATACAGGTAAGCAAAACATTAAATTAAAAATAAATTATTTATATTTTTTATTAAGAAATATAATATTTTGTTGGGTTTTCTTTGGCTATTATAATAGCAAGTTGCTGTTAGTGACTGAACTAAGCGACGAGCCATATCTACGAAATTTTTGGTCACCGATGGCACTAAATTCTGCCATTTTTCCTGTAATTTATTTTTTAATTCTTCTTTGATATTCATGGTATATATTAGATTTGTTCGTTCAGCAAAATATTTCAATCTCTGGTCAGTTTCCAATCGTTAGAATAGAAAAATTAGTTTGTGACATGAGCACTAGAACTTTTGGCTATTAACGAGCATTGTTGTTCCTATATGCACTTATAGTAGCCAATGCAGGTAGTAAATTTTAAACAATAAAGTAAGATTATAATATCATTATGTGACAATGACAAATGCCAAAACAACAACAATCAACATATTATGATAAAATAAATTTCGTTTAATGCCGATGAATGTAGTGGATGATTGAGTTTATTTTTGATATTACATAACAGCCTTTCTCCCAAGACGCAAATTATTTGACGGATCATTCTCATGCATGATATTAAAATTGTCTGCTAAGCCCAATTTATTGACGCTTCAATTTAATTTTGCTTTTAAAATACCGAGGTATCCTTTGCTATTTATTATTAATTGCAACAAGAGCTAATTTTTTATAATTTCGTTAACTAAATATACCTCTAAAACATTATGCTATTTTAAGTAGTATAAAAGTGACCTCGCCATAACTGCTCTATTAGTACCCGAGCTTGGTAAGCGTCCTCTACGTTACAGATATATAAAACATGTAGTATATGGGTAGCAAGCCGTGTTGATAAATTTATTCATTCTTGTAATATTTTATCTACTAATTTTGTTGTTATGGTATATCGAAAGTTATCACTTTAAAATACTTTTACTTCAGAAATAAAAAACTCCACCTTCCAATTCTTATGAAACAAATGGTACTCGTAACAAAGGAAGCTGACAAATATTTTTAATTATCCTGTCTTAGATCACACAAAAAACAAAGCAGAGCAGGATGAAGTATAAGAAAGAGAGAGTTATGAATAATTTACCGTACAATAAACCAAGAAACATTTTTTCAATTTAAAATTGTTGTGCAAAACGATGGCATTGCGCAAAGATCATAAGAGAAATTTCACACTGAAGAAAAGTACCAAAGGTGAGAGTGAAGATAAAGGTTAATTTATTGAACGACGAACGGAGTAACAGTAGGGTAAGGAGTATCCTTGAACTTTTCACAATTCAACAGGATCTTCATGAAGAAAAAAATACTTTCCGTAAATAGATATTTAAATATGAAGAACCGTTATCTACCGCGAATATCATTTCCATAAAGACTAAAAAAATCATGTAAATTTAATATAAAAACTATGTATGGTATGATGCACTTCTTTTTATATTTTATACTCGTCCGTATATTTAAGAATTTCAATGAAATGTGCATGTTAAAATAATAATAATTTAAGCAATGTTAGGAGAACCCAAAAAAATTTATGATTGAGATATTTGTATTGTATTGTTTTATTATCACACTCAATTTAAGTTGAAAGCCTGACTATTTTTAAAATCCCTTGTAATTTTATTTGTCATTAAAAATTATGTAAACCTGTAAATAGTAATTTTATGATAACTCTTACTTTCGTCCCTGAGAATTTATTATTATTAAACTAATATTTTAACACGTTTGTAACTGTTTAAATTTTAAAACAATGAGCTGGTTTTATGCAATATTTATCACAGTAATAACAAAAATAATAATAATTTATTGTTATTTTCATGAAAAACAACCCCCACTCCTGTCGGAGTACATACAACGTCATTCGTGCAGCCAATGGGAAAATAGTTTACGTTATTTATATAAATAAAAGTAGGCAATAGTTTGTCACATGTTAAACTGTATTTACTCTGACGTCACATTCTGTTTCAGATCATGCAACTTTTTCAAAGTATTACACAAATTTCAATATTTAATTGTGGATATTTTGCGATATTTTCAAATTTGTGACTCTTTAAGGAATAATATTTTTTATAATTTAACACTTAGAAGTCATATAATTTTTTTTATAACAGTCCTATTATATCACTTTGGATTTACTTTTAACTGACCTTTCTTACTATTCTATATCGCATTCTTGTTTAGAAACTTCAATGCTACGTTACGCGGCATTAAAATTTGAACCGTTACTTTGCATCTTCTTCGTGGCCTTGAGAATAAATTGCAAGCAAATTAAATACTTGGAATATCTGCTGTTATTTTTCGCACAACATTTTTTGTCTTAGAAGAAACTTCCTCTTATGTAATAGGCTTATTAATAGGATCAGTTTTTAATTGGACTAGACATTTGTTTTACTATTAATAAATATAAAGGTTTATTATATTTATTTATATTTTTCGATTTGCATATTTAGTTGATAAAACTTTGTTATTAAAAATAGCAATAGTGTTTTACTAAGAAGAGTTTTGTTACTTAAGTGTTACTATAAGGGTTGCTGGAAAAGTTTCTGCAAGCGATATAAAAACCTAAAGAATTTTATAAACGGCTGTATTGCATTTCAAAATGTTCTCCTTTAACGGTTATGCAGTTTTTCCACTTTAGATCTTGTACCTGGTACCTGAGTTTAAGTCAAATTGTGTGGTATCCAACGATTGCAAAGCTTCTTTACGTTTAAATTATTAAGCAAAATCGTGTATATAGCTTTCTTGTCAACACCAAAGGATGTCTGAATTTTACGGTATGTCACATACCGATCTCGCTCAACCATTTCGCGCACATTAACTTTAGTGGCAATTGCAGAAGTCGACGGACAACCTTCACGAAACTTGTTACAGAGAATGGTGCATAATAGGGCTGTTGCAAGAATTTTTATATGACTTCTAAATAATAAATTTTAAAAGATTTTGGCCCGTATTCTGACATCTTGAAGTAGCGCTACTTCCGAAAAATCGCTACTTCAACTGTCAAATGTCAACTTTTAATATTAAAAATAAGAGAAATAATAATAAATTAAATTATAAATGCCACTTATTTCAAATATTAAATGCTTCATTTACAAAAATATGAAACCTATATCCTTGTCTATTCATAAAATAAAATAAAAATTAAAAAATCGAAATAGCGCTACTTTGGAAGTAGCGCTGCTTCAAAGAGGTGAGAATATGGGCCATTGTTTTTTAAAGAGCCTCAAATTTGTAAATATCACAAAAAATCCATTAGATACTTTACAATTAAATATTGAAATCTAAATCTAAACATAAATTATTGAACAACGAAATACGAAATTTGTTTATTTGCTTTTGCTTGATTGCCTAGATTTTAAGTTCATTTTCAATTTATTTTATTTAGCTTGATTCTGACAACACTATTGGATTTATCTGACCCCTATTAATAATAACTCATACTAATATCATTTTTACTGAAAAACAGATTTATCTGCTTTTGTCTGATTGCTCTATAATTATAAACTGTCCTATTGGATGGTACATTTGAAATAATAAAAAATCTTGTCACGGAAATTTTCATACGAATATTTATATATTTCCGCGAAATTACGTTTTTAAAATGCCGTCTAAGCAAAACGAATTAATATAAATACGATTTGATAACTGAATCGTAAGTAAAAAATATCAATTGGAATATCCTTTAGGAACCTTCATGGGATTCGAAGTCGAATGATTTCAGGTCTTAATGTTCCATATATTTATTTCAAAAATGTACAAATATGTTATTTGAACGTTTCGGGCAATAATTAGTCCATCTTCAACAAATGGTAAAAATTAGTTTTCCTTTTGTGAAATGCAATTATAAATACATTTTTACAGGTTATTGGAGTAAAACAACCCCAGGATTTATTGGTCATCATAACAGGAACGACAAAAAGAAAACTGATGAAGCTACCATGGCGACAGGTGAAGCTAATTTTTACCATGTGCTGAAGATGGGCTAATTATTGCCCGAAACGTTCAAATAATAAATTTGTACATTTTTGAAATAAATATATGGAACGTTAAGACCTCAAATTATTCGACTTTAAAAAATGTTACATTTTATTAATATGAAAGTAGAGCAGAAAATAGCTGTCACTACTGGAACTATTAGATTGTAGAAACTTTTCCAGTAGCCTTCGTACAACTTAACTATGTAGTAACATAATGGATCGTCGACAGGCCGGATTGACGGAGTTCCGGAATTGTATGTTTAATATTTTAAATGATCTGGAAAATAAGCCGTAACCAAAATTCCGGTTTTATAGCCGGCTTATCTAGATGCAGCTTCAAAACCGAAAAACAATAAATTTTTATCATTTAATTATCTCCATCATTCTATACCCAAAGTCTAAGAAATAAATTCTTCTTCTTTTTCATTATCCCCATACTTACGCAGTTTTGTAGCTTCCATCATTTCCTTGCTCTTTGTCGAATCTGATGATGGGGATGAAAGTGGTTGATTCGTGTCTTGGTCTAGCTTCAAAATTCTGCTGATTCTGAGGGGGCCCATGTTGAGGCTGCTCAGAGGGGAATTCGTTGGGTTGTTGATCAAATTGGGGCCGACGTTGTGGGGCGGCTAAAGCACAACCCACCAAGAAACAGCTTACTATCTGGGGAAAGGAAGAAGTGGTCAAAAAGAGAAGAAAAGAAAAGGACAAGGATGAGGTCGTTATGGAAAAGGAAAGAAAAAGAGGTGAATGATGATTGAGAATATAATAAAGAGTAATAAACAACAGAATAAAAAAAAGAGAAAATGGGGAGAGAGGGAGTCAAAAATGAGAAGGAGTTGAAAAAAGAATGGGAAAGAGAAGAATTTTGAGAGAAATAAGAGGAAGGCTAACTGGATTATATATATTTTGAGGAGAAATTACAAATAAAGAGAAAATAAATGGCAGAAGGAGACCAGGAAGATAAAAAATAAATTGGAAAGTTAATTGAAGTAAATACGGAGGCAATTACAAAGGGAAGGGAAAAATATTCAAATACAGTTACAAGAAACAAAGTGCTTAAAAAGAGTCAAAGTTTTCACAATGCTGAACAGAATGAAAAAAAGACAAATGAAGGAAATAGATATAAAACCAATACTAGACTTTATTAAGGAAACACAGTTGGGTTGTCAGCGTAACCTTGTAAGAAAGGATGACAAGACTCGTGCAATGGAGATTCAAACAGGCAAAATGAAAGAAAAGGAAGATAGAAGATTGTAATGAGATCACGACGAAAAAAGACAAGATGAGAAGATTCAACAAACATGCTATAACAGAAAACGTTTGTGCATTAACCAGTAAAGAAATAAAAGAAAAACTATTGGACATGTGAAAAGATAAGGTTATGTTGGAGAAAGAAAAGTTATGGTGAAATATCATAAATGAAAATAAAGAAGATGAAATTTCGGTACTTTTATATAAAAATAAAGGATGGCGAATTATGTAGTAAATTAAACAGAGTAAATAATAGGGATGAAGAGATCATTAACAACTGACATTATTTAACAACATGCAGGAGAAATGAAATAATTAAGAAACGTAACAATATGGAAAGAAATATATTAGAAGGAGAATCATTGGTTAAGAAAACAAGTAATATAGAAATGATAAAGAAGAAAAACATTTTTTATAGTACAATAAAACAACTTCAACTTTTGGACGAAAGGAAGCAAGAAGACGAAAAAAAGATATATTGACGACATAGGTACAGATGGTAGAGCGTGCAGTAAAGAATGGGGCCAAGGTTAAGAAAAGGGTGTAATATTACAGTTTACATATAAAAATGATAACATAGCACAATAAAATGGTATTAGCAAAAATGAGCAGTTATTAAATATAGAACAAAATAATAGAAATGTGGATTAAATAGAAAAAATAACAGTATCGAAATTGAGAATGAAGATGAAAAAATAACAAGGGATATTATATTTTATTGTTTAAGATTAAAATCAAAAAAATATTCTGTTAAAAAGAGTTTATTATAAAGGAAAAAAATGTGTAGGTATAGTTTTGTTAATATGACATTCTTGAAATTATATGATAGTTGCTGTCAAATAAATATGGACTGGAGATTTCTACACTGTTGCCAATTCCCTTGGTTATATTGAAAATGCTAAGTTACAAAGTAGTGGCAACACCGAATGGCAAGGGACAGGATGTGGAGAAAGGAAAAAATTGGGCATCATTCCATATTTATTTGACGGCAAGTATAGAAGTTATGGGATGCAATACGAAATGTAGCCAATGAAATGTTATCAACAGGAAATGGAACATTCGCTTCGAAAGGTAATAAAATATGAATATGGAAAGTTCGGCTTTTGTTAGAAACAAAATAATTAAAGAAAAGTTGAAAATACAGTAATATCACTAGGCAAGAAAAACAAGTAAAAATGTGAATTAACAAGCCATGAAATTACTTTGTAAGAATAATAAAAGAAGTAGTAAGAAGTAAAACTAATTTATGTTAAATTAACGTGCAACAAATATTGGTCAATTTTACTAGAAATAATCTTAGTTCTTGCCTAATGGATTTGACATTAAAGAGAAATTTTACTGTCCATCTCCAACATTTAAATAAATTATCTGGTTCATTAAGTAACCATCGTAAACATACGAGTTGCAATAACGTTACAGTGGTTTACTTTTTCTTCCAAGGTTACTTTTTACTTAACTATTCGCTAAGTTCAAGTTCGGTTGCAACATTTTTAATCAAATTCATCACGGAATTCAGAGATTAATTGTTGATGATGATACTGTTTTTCTTTTTCGTTTCACATTTGGGTGTTGCAATTGATGTAATCAAGTCAAATTAGATAGTTTTGCAATGAGATATAGGAGTCGGACTATGCAAATGAATAAAATAACATACCCTTTATTTTATTTTGGATTGTATTACCTCATAATTGAAAAATAATAAATTTGTGTAGATAATACGTTTTACTGTATTTATAAAAATGTATTGTTTATTTTTTTTTTCTACCCCCCTGGCCTTCGGTACGGTGCCGATTGGCCAATGACAATTTTTATTATTATTAGATATAATTTAGGACATATATTGTTTATTAATATCAAAAACATGCATTGTTATTGTATCAATGTTTTGATTATTGTAATCAATTATTTGCTCTTTATTTACTATTTTTAAATGACTGTAATACGACAAGTAAGACAGTTCTACAATTTTTACGTAAAAATATAAAATAATTACCATAAAGGGGAATCGAACCCCAATCTAAAATTTCAAAGGTAGTTGTGGTAACCGATGCACCGTACCGACATTTGAAAATCTTTTCATATCGCATAATAAAAAATGAAACAATTATATATTTGAATTTTTTTGTAATTCATTGCAATTTATGCAATTATTAAATAATGTACAAGATGTAATGTACTATTATTATGTTCAATATCATGGCTTAATTACCGGACACTTTTTATTTACAAAAAACTGTTATCCTTATCCTATGTTAAAAGCATATGTCAAGGTTTGATTGGGACACCCGGTATATACAGGTGTAACAGAAATAAGTACATTAAATTTAACCAGTGATAGAACTCGATAAGAGCAACAATATTTCTTAGTAACTTTTTTTTTTTTTAAAGAAAATATTTCTAATTTCGGGACATATACTGGTGAAAAAGAAAAAATAATTGACATCGACAGAATTCGTCGAGAGCAACAATATTTTTTTGAAATTTTTAGGCAAGTAATGTTTTTTTACCAAACTTTGAAATTTTTTAGCACAATACGAGTATCTAGAAGATTTACAAAAAAAGTTACATTTAATATACTTATTTCTGGTACATGATATATACACGAGCATTTTAACACGGGAAAACAGTTTTCATAAATCTCATAAAATTTATGTGGTCCATTGTGCATAAAATTTTAGAGCACATAATTATGAATACTTTTATATAAATTTTTTTACTTTAAATTCTTTGATAACTAAGTAAACTTAATTTAAAAATGTGGTAAATGACAAATAAGCGATGATCATTTTATGAAATAATAGATCTATGATTTAACATAAGTTCCTCGGATACTAAAGAAGTGATTTAAAAATTTTTGGAATAAAATGAGAAAGTTGATAATGTGAAGGAATTATCATTTAACATAAAAGTTTTGAATAAAATTAAATCTGACAAATGTTAATTAGTAATAAAATTACAAACAGCAATGGCTAAATTATTTTTTAAAAAATATTGTTAGTATTTCAGTTGTTAGTAAATGTAAATATCACTTATACACGTTTTCCAAAATCTTTAATTAAATTTTGAATATTTATTTTTCTATTATATCGTGATACAATATAACATACTTAAATAACCTTCAAGTAAGACAATGTCATAACCATATGATGAATCAAAATAAA
Organism: Ophonus ardosiacus; assembly: GCA_943142095.1. NCBI lineage: Eukaryota > Metazoa > Arthropoda > Insecta > Coleoptera > Carabidae > Ophonus > Ophonus ardosiacus. The sequence continues at coordinate 35,727,302 of OW964832.1, read as the reverse complement.
ATCAAAGTATAACTAAAAGATTTCATTAATTATTAACCATAAAATATAAAAAAGAAAGGCCAATAATTTATATTGGAAATATAATGAACAAAAATAGTTAAATACTAACTAAATATAAAATAATTTCATTGATAAAATAAAAATATCTCCAGTAGCACAAGGTTAGTTATAAAAATCCCCGTAAAAGTAATCATTAAACTCATCAACAATTAACTAATCCAATTTAGTACATTCTCCACGTTATGTAATTTAGAAATCTTCATAGTTCACAGGTCACGAAGACCTGTTAGTGAAAGGTGATCGAATCCACTTACCAAAAATTTCATCCTCTTGCACACAAACCAAGTGAAGAACTCGAACTTGTCCTGTCTTCGAACGTTACCGTATGCGAGATCTGGTGCAGAGAAAACGCTATTTATACAAGAGATGGTAGACGAGCTACTCGGGAAAGAGTGGGATGATTTGACATAGATTAGGTATGAACATGGGTGTTTGGATGGGAGATCGTATTAGAATTGGAGTAAATTGGGAAGAATCACAGATTATGAAGTACTGTTAATGAAATGAGTAAATGTCTGCATTAAAGAGTTAAAGAGTAACAGACCGTATATTTTCTTTTATGTAATTGTAATGTTCATGTATGTGTAATACATGAGAGCAAGATGTTAATTTGCGATATAAAAATAATATACTTACATATAGGAATATTTATGGAAGAAATTATTAGACTTGTCATCAAATAATATTACTAAAGTAATGACATTATATACTACTACGTTTACATGGGATACTAATGCGCGAGCGGTCATATGACTTTGTTGGTTTTTCTTGACAAGTAGATATGATAGCTGTAACAGATTGCAGGTAGTAATTATGTACATAGATGTCAATTTTCCAATGTGCCCATAAACCAATTTTTTTAAATATTTTTATTCAATTTTGACGTTTTAAACTGTCATTATTAACTCCATAGCAACAATTATAAGTAACACTTTTTTCAAAAGTGAATTAAACTTTTTTAAATCACTCTCACATTTTTTTAATTTACTCTGCAACAAATAATGCATTTAAAATAACATCAGGCACGAAATTAATACTTACTATAGTATTTATCAGACATTATAAGCCATTTTCATTATTTTTCACGGCACAAATGATAGACAATAAATCTTTTTAAATAGATGACTTTACATCTATCATCGACGATTGTCATGCACAGTCTACTAACTGATTAGTTTTTTGTTTTGTCAAAATTAAATATTATAATGGTTTTCATTAATATTTCGTCAAAATTGAATAAAATATTTTACAAACCATGTGAGCTAAGAATGTTTATTCACTCGAAGAAATTAACTCACTCGCCTTTACGGGCTCGTGAGCTAAACTTTCTTCTCTTGAATAAACATTACCTTAGCTCACTTGTTGTGTAAATATCTATTAAATGAAAGTTCGTTTATTTTGAAGCAATTCGTGGTATCAAAAAGTCATAATTGTTTTTTGTATAGCTGCATTTGATTTTTAAAAAACCTATAGCTATCTTTCTCACACTAGTTACTGCAGTAGGCTGCGCGAAAAAGAAACCAATAGTGTGACGTCATCTGTGGCCTGGAAATAAATTCAAATATCCCGCAAAGTAATTATTAAAAAAATGTTTGTTTTTATCTTAATCGTTATTTATTGAGTAGTACTTTAAGGATAAAGTGTACATTTTATTATTTTTTGTTATGGCTTATGGGCCTATTTAATGTGTTTTATTTAACTCGCCAAGTAAAGTGCACACTCCTGGCAACAAAGAAGCCACGAGAAGTTAGAAAATCTTGAAATTTTGAATTCAAATTTATGACATGTCTATGTATATGATTACTAGCTGTCATTTTGACACGGATCTCCATATATGCTTGTCAAGATTTGCTTATTTACAGGGCACCTGTTGCTCTCTAATGCCCGTATTCATAAACACTCGTAAAATTTTAAACAGTTCGTTACAATTTTTATCCAATAAAAAGAGTCGACATTGAAAGAAAAATCGAAATTTATTTGTCAAGTGTGATTCTATTTGTCACAAATTTATAATGAGGCGTTTTGAAACTTTACGAGTGTTTATGAATATGGGCATGAAAATACATAATTTAATTGAAGATTGATAAAAAAAAGAAATATTTGGAAAAAAATTTCTTTCGAACGGCTTTCAACGGAATTAATAGCCCACCGTTGAACAGTTCCAGTAAGAAATAATTCACGACATTTATGGTTAGCTTCTGAGATTTTTTTGTTTAAGTTTTAGGCATTTTTATGATTGTACTATAGTATATTACTTATTAAAACAGACAAGTATTACTGTAGCACAAGTCACAAAAAACTTACCGCAGAGAAAACTATCAACCAAGTGATAATAGTGACAGGATCGATATACGATCGATATAAAATTTAATGCGAACATTGTTATACCAACATATGGTATAAAAATCAACTACAATTATTTTAAATAATTTTATGCACGGATGTATCATAATTTGACAATTATACACGAATTTTGACATAAACGTCATTTTATAGCTAGCGGGACTCATTATATAATGAAACGTCGAACTAAATTATAACCTACAATATAAACAATTTAAATAGGCAACATTTTTTTATTACAAATAAAAAATTTTATATTCTGTAATGAAAATGAAAATTAATTTTGTTATATTTATATGGAAAGCACGGAGATACACAAAATAAAACTCAAATGACATAACTAATAAACAAACAATAAACTGTTGTTCTACGCTTTCACAGCAACACTAGATACTGGATGTACGAGGACAAATTCTTTTCGATACAATTTTTCTAACACTCATAATTTGAAAATTTCCGTCCGTGCATAAAGTTTTGTATGCCTTTGACGTGTTTTTATCCCTCAGCTTACGCCTCGGGCCCAAAATCCCACTGCAGGCCATAAAAGCCTCCTTACGCTCTTAATATATAAATAACTATTATATTCCATAAAAAGAATAGAGATTGACTTAGAAATACTTGTAAATTTCATTAATATATACGTCTCTAAATACTAGTATTTTTTTCTTCTGTATTTAAAAATAAATATTTTTTGCAAGTTATATTTCATTTTATAGGGTTTTTTCGGATTGATGACGTAAATCTTCTCCGAATTCATTTTTACTATACAATAAATTAGTAAAGCGTATATGATCCTAAGTTCATCATATTTCGAGGGTCTTTACTTTTGGCACAATTAAAACACAACTTTGTAAAAATTCGGAGAATGTATGATAAAGCATTAAATGTCAAAATAATAAAACTCCTCTAGAGGAATAATGTACACATTTCGTTTCTCAAAGTAAAATGATGTGTCGGGAGATAAAGCTTTCAATAATTATTTTTTTGTGTATAACATTCACTTTCTTTTAAATTGATTATAAAATCATCTTCAATTATTTCATAATTTTGGTATTTAGCTCAAACGAGTTTCAGTTGATAAAGATTCTAAACTTATCTAATTCTTGAAATGTCGAAACATGAATCATTTAAATAATTCAAATGATGTCAAAGTCGCATTGTTTGTATTTAATATTGTGATTAACGCCTTAACAATGAAGCAATACTAACTCATCAAAATTAAAATTAGATTTACACATTGCAAATTCATAAATACTATACTTTTAATTGCAGCCTACATATGTGTTTGAAGATATAATTAATGATTTATAACTACTTACATATTGGTATACAAATATATTTGGAAAAATAAATTTATATAAGACAAATAGTAAATTCTATAATATACCGTTTAATTTAGAAATTCGTATTTGTTTAAAAAAGTGAAACTACAATTATTTTTCGCAATATAATTGCCAATATTAAAAGTATTCAAATAACTTTGTAGTTATTTTAATTTCACACATAACATCATTATAATTGTTATCTAATACAACTCGTTTTAGTTTTAAATAAGTTGTAAATGTTAATGCGATCTTGGTGATTACTTGACTGGGATGCATGATGAAAGATACGATATTCCTGGATGTCAGTTATTGTCAAACTAGTTGGGTATGGCAATAAAGTTGACTGAAACCCAGGAATATCGTAATCTCAAATACTAATAAACAATTCTTTTTTCCTAGGATTATCGCTCAAATGCAGCTGTAGACACGTGTTTTGCTCTTATTAGAGCTCATCAGTACAGCATAGCTAGTTAATAGATGGACATTAACTAGAGGTAGTAATCAAAAAAACTGACAAAGTGTAACAGCAGCCAAATACACCTATGTTGCCTCGGTCAGCATTTCCACACACGTTGTGGATAAATACAACGTCACAGCGGCAGTGGAAATGTTGACCGAGGCAACATAGGTTTATTTAGCTGCTTACTAGTGCTGTTACACTTTGTCAGTTTTTTTATTACTACCTCTAGTTAACTAGCTATGCTGTACTGATGAGCTCTAATAAGAGCAAAACACGTGTCTACATCTGCATTTGAGCGATAACCCTAGGAAAAAAGAATTGTTTACAAATTTTGCGCTCAAGATATATTATTGTTTTCGTTTTTACATTTTATCAATAACTTGATAACAAATGACAATCAGAAAATTTTCCAATCGTAGTTTTACATTGGTACCCTCCTGAATTAAATTTCAAAACTACGGGTGTTTATAGTTCAAACGACATGCATTTCTTTGTAATTTCCATGGTTATCGGGCAATATATCAAATTTGGTTTTACATGTTTCTAAAATATGCATATGAAAAATAAACTCTGTTTAGTGATTTAGATGTAGAATTTAATTATCAACAACTTTTATTTGAAACAGTTTTGTCTAAAATTAATTGAGAAGTTTTGCGAAATGAAAAATTGATTTCGCATGATGTTACAGGCCTATGGCCCGCTTTTTAATTAACCAACTGTATATTCGCATAGTTCGAGATTGAAAATTTATCTTAGTTTAAAAGTGCATACTCTAATAATTATACTGTCTTAAACAAGCAACTAATTATTCAAATAATTGAAGTATGTGAAGTAAATAGTGCTTAACTATTGATAATGGCCGTGAAAGTTCCACGAGTTCATGTTGCAATTTTAAATACACTTTTTATCTATTCATTGCAGCATAAATCTCAATTTGCATAAATCTTATTACCTCTTGTACTTGATTTGAAATGATTCACGTTGTACTTACGACTATCACAACAAAAGAAGAATAATTATGAACTAACTATGAATGCATAAGAAATATGATAGGAGATACGCGATCGTAATTGTGATATGCCACGCGATTTCGCGATCATTTATGTAACATTTGGATTAATATGGGTATTTCAACGAGATCATTATTAACTTAACAATGATTAACTTTAAATTGTAGCTTAAATAAATGAATAATTGCTCGATTATCAGAAATAAATCAAGAGTGCAGGAAAAAAACTCATTTTTCAACTTAATTCTTCCTAAAAATATAAGGTGTAAACGGGCTTCTTATTTTTTATTGGGTGATACTGCAGGTCAAAGGAAGGTAAAAATCGTTAAAAAACTTACTATATTTTCCGTCAAATAAATATGGACTGATCCCTTGCCCTGCGGTGTTACCACTTCTCCAGTCCATATATATTTGACGGGAAGTATAGTACATTATTCTTTATTTCTTAAACCGATATATCATTAGGCATTTACGAAAATTCTGCCTGTGAACTGTTATCGGTATATACCGGTAAACAGCTGTTCATCAGGTTACAGCTACCGGGATAAATACTTTAACAACGCAAGTGATAAACAAGGTAGATTTATAACCTATGAAATTCAGTTGAAAGATGAAACAGATTTGAAATTTGACGTAATTAAACGTTATCTCGTCTCGTTTTCTGTATTAACATAATTAACTTCTGAAATCTACTTCTGATTCCAACTTCGCTTGGCATCTCTACATTTTTTTGAGGTTAGTTTCTTCATTTACCGCATTTACCGGCTGAATTACTTAATCCACAATTCATGGATCCGGTAGATGGATCTGGTAGATATGGTACAATTTTCGAACACGGTAACTATTAACCACTTGTGTTTTCGAACGCATTCGGTAGGTGTGGTATCTAGAATTTTCGTAAATGCCTATTATTATCATAAACACCTTATTCCAGAGTAATTATATAACAAATATGAGTTGTTGCTTTGGTAATGTTTTCAAGATATACGTATTGATATTGACACTGGGATGAAGCCTGAAAAACAAGAAAAAGGATTCAAAGCCTACCTATTTCGTAAATTTTATTAAAATTTTCTGATTCGTAATGCGTATATTTAAAAAAAAATAGTAAGACATTATACGTTGAAGGCACTACGGAAGTTAAACGAACAATAATGCCTTCGGTCAACATATATTCTTCGGACCGGAGGTCCTCGAAAAGTACATTGTTGGCCTCAGGCATTATTGTCCTTATAACACTTTTTTACCTTAATTACTATAGCCGTGTTTCTTCAGACTGTGATTCGTGATAAAATTGAACAAAGTGAACATGATCAAAAAGAAAATTGTTTCTTCGTTCGTTATTCGTTATCACCACTCTTTCATTTTATGATCACAACACGCCATTCCCCTTTCCCTTCTGAATCAGTCTTTTCGCATGATCACTGTGATTGAAATAACAAAATATTTGAAAATGGCGGAAAAAGCAAGCAATGAAATATTGAAATGTGCATATTTATGTCTACATCAGAGTCACCCGAACTACTAGAACTTGAGTAAGTAGATTCAACATTCATTATTGGTTTCGATTTTTCTAATAATAGGATCCTGCAGGTTACAAGAAAAGTTAAAGAAACTTGTTTTCATATTTTGCTTCACATTCCATCGCAAAAATATTATTTCTGCTTCAGCACAATCCATCTTAAAACTATTTGTGTTTTGGGTATTACTTCAATCAAAACAGCTGATTTATCATTTGACGTATTGACGTTTGCCGCTAGTTCGTTCGACGTTGTGAAGGTTTCGCGTCGATTGAGTTATTCTTGTTGTTTCTTTGGAATTCAATCAAGATTCGAAGGAATCATTATTGAACAAATCATTATTTAGAAAATCATAATCACAGTCCGAAGAAACACGCCTTATGATGTCATGGATACGATGTACATTATGTAGTGTATAATACACAGAGGGCATTATGAGTTGTTGCTATGATAATGTTGTCAATAAGCATAATGTCAATTTAATCAATATTAGAATATTAATTGGATAACTACAATATTTTTATTTGTATATTTTTCATAAATTGAACGTGTATGTTCATTGATATTAAGAACCGATTTCCTGTATTGCATTAAAATAAGAATATAGAAACTATAGACCAACAATACCATTGAACAGGAAAATAAGTAAATTATTTCCGGGATATTAACATATATTATTTTGATTAAATTTTAGGTAATTCTAAATTCAAATATAAACCCATCAAATTGTTAAAACTGCATATAATTTCAACATAAATTATAAAATAATCTTCATTTCTAAACCTGTTTTTTATCATAAATGCTTACAGTCATTCCACGATATTTAATAATAATTCACTCTTAAGAACATTTCTCTTGTAACGTGATAGTACGTTATTATGAATACCATTATCAATTTCATATTTTAAGTCTTATGCTGGGGTCTAACAGCAGACTAATTTGAATGTAAACGAAACTCGGTATCCAAACAACTTTCTTTCACATGCATATTGAAGACTGAAACCTCAGATCGTTGCATGTGTTTATTCTTGATGATTTAACATCTGGATAAACTCTTCCTACTTTTCTCTTCTCTCCAAGCACGAGTTTATTGTTAGACAAGATTGTCTTCTATTCAATAAAGATATATTTTCTTTGATAACATGCAATGATAGTGGATAATGGTAATGGATGCTGTTTCTAAATGTCATAATTCTTCATAAAAGTAATAAACATTAACCAATTTAATAAATAGTAGAATGATATCAGCAACATAATATGGAGGCACTAATAAGCCTCATTTCCACCAATTGTCCTAATGCGTAAGAGCTATAGTTAATAACTAAGCTCAATGAGTAAAAATGTTTATCATAATGGCAATGTTTACTTCCATTTCCAGATTTGCATAAGGATTAATGATTAAGAACTAAGAGCAATGCGTAAGAACAAAAATTTGAAAATTTCTAACCTGAACTGTCAAATTTCAGTCTATTTTATAATGACATTTTTTTTTAATTTTTCAGGGTGGATATGGATACAGAAAATTATGTATATAACATATTAAAAAAAAAATCTGTTGTGGTCAGCACAAGACCTTTCGTCAATTCGATTTAGTACAAATCCCATACCAAAAGGTCCTTGGAACAGATTCTATATAATATCATGTAAAATCGAACACGAACACACTATTTTTTACAAATTCCATACCAAAAATTCATTTGAACAGGTTCCATAAATCCAATAAAATTATAACATATTTTATTAGGGGTCGCTCTTTCCTCTTCTCTTCCACTCATTCCTGTCCAACGCATCTTCTTCACCCAGTCCTTCCTTTCTCAAGTCTTCTGCGATACAGTTCTTTCATCTTCTCTTTGACCTTTCTCTGCATGTCACTTGCGAGGAACACTATGACATACCAATTTTTGATCCTGTGCTTTCCATACTCATACATACATACATCCATACATATAGACATCATCTTAAAAATAGTAATTTTATATTGTACGGACCTTAAAACGTGCTTATTCATTAAAAACTAACCACCGAATTTTTTGACCAGCCTTACCTAAAGGTGACGGAAGGTAAAAAGAATTGCTGCTGCAATGGCGGTCTGCTAGACAACAAGTAATAAGGGAAAAAATTGTGACATTTCTGTTCAATTTGTTATTTAACAAAATGGCTGGAAATGCTATCCTAGTAAATTGTCATAATGTATTAAGCCGTATGTACTAATCATTATGCATTCAAACATTCGGTGGAAATCTATAATCGGTACATACATAGTGATAAAAAAAAACTGATTCAGTTGGCATAAACAAAAAAATACTTGAAATTGGTAACACTGATACAAAAATTTATTGTCTGTTGTTGACAGTGACATTTGAAAATTTAAATTTGGGTATATTTACAATTTTTTGTTAAAATGATTGTTGTTTTCCTTACCCACGTACTTTTAATTCTTATATTACCCATAAGCAATAATTTGAAGCATTTCAATCACTCAAAATGCTGTTAGCTGTCAGGCCCCACATCTGACATAACCTGTTTGTATTTATTGTCAAAATGATATGACAAATAGTATTTCTGCTTTCACCTGGTGTCGTGTAAACTGTGGAATAAAAAAATCCCGAGAATTGTATTGCTAACTGTATCATTTCTTTTTGATTACTCTGAATTTACATATTATAAAAGAAAATTAAAATATCATAAATCTAGAAATACCGAAGTACCTATGTCCTACGTAATATTGCTTGCTTAATAATTTCTTAATACTTAAATTTATTGCATCTGAAAACGCTGCAAAGTATTCTACGAATTGAGGAAAAATGGAAAAGCTTACTCATGGAACAAGCAAAAAACTCCCAAATCTTAATTTAAATACCTGACTAACCGAATCATATTAAAAAATTAATCAAAGATGATAATGTAAATCCTCTTCCCGTTCATTGCTTTCGATTTCAAAGGTATTCGCGTTCAAGGTTTTTAATCTGGTTCTGAAATACCAAAGCGAAGACCAGCCTAATATTTCTCCACGGAATAGAAAGACGATGCTTGAACATATTTGTAACATTGGAGAACACGTAATCGTCGGTTGAAAGTAAAAGACGTTACTGACGTTAGAATCGATGTTTTGTCCTGAATTCAAGATATATTAAACTGAGAATGAGTACGGTGATTTTTACAAACACTAATGAAGACGAAGATGATGTTCTTGATTAATTTAGTCATTACAGAGCATTCAACTACTTTTTGTTAGATTTTTTTAGCTGTATAGACTACTTTATATGTAAATCTATATTAAAAAATCTGTTGTGGCCAGCACAAGACCTTCCGTCAATTCCATGTATTTTGTACAAATCCTATACCAAAAGGTCCTTGGAACAGATTCTATATAATATCATGTAAAAACATACTATTTTTTACAAATTCCATACCAAAAGTTCATTTGAAAAGGTTCTATATATCCAATAAAATTATAACATAAACTACACTAAGTAATGTCCTTCCATCTTCTCTTTGGCCTTTCTCTGCGTGTCACTTGCGAGCAACACTATGACATACCAATTTTAGATCCTATACTTTTTTCCATATTTGGTTTTGCACTTGCAACTGACATCTGTCAATTAAATTTTTTTGAATAATTATGTCAGCTGTTTCCATGATAAATAACAAAGCTGACTAATTTTTGAAAATTAATTTCTTTATAATGCTTTAAATTTACATCTATTGAATATGAAAGAAAATGTATAATCAAACTGTATAGAGAAGAGTATTTTCTTTAATATATATAATAACAAAATGTCAAAAAATAATATTTAACTGCATTTTTTTAAGAAAAACTGTTAAAAACTTCAAATAAGGGTACTTCCGGTGGATCAATTATAACCAAAATCTAATCAACTCTTCATATGGATGTACAGAAGAGGAATACGAAAGAATTATAATTTTTAGAATTGTAGTATTGGAGTTATCGTCGGAGAAAAATTTGTCACACACACACACACAAACGGACACACACACACACACACGGACACACACACACACATACAGACATCATCTTAAAAATGGTATATTCGTATTGTAGGGACCCTAAAACGTGCTTATTCATTAAAAACTCACCACCGAATTTTTTGACCAAAGACAATACCTGCCTTACCTAAAGGTGACGGAAGGTAAAAATCTGATGTGGCCAACACAAAACCTCCCGCTATTTAATTTTTATTAATTTAAGTACATACCTACGTATTTAGTAATGCTTCAAACTATATTATGTTCCATTGCATATAACTATTGCTTTATTTACGATTTTCTTTATTATTTAATATAACACTATTATTAATTTGAAGTGGTTAGTTTTTTGACAATGACGTTTACCTGTCAGTTACATTCATTTGAAAAATGAACTGTGTAACAAAGGAATTGTGTTTATATCTTAGGCTTCGGGATTAAAAAAAGAAAAATGATTTTTAAATTTATCTGTAGAATAGAAAAAGTATTAATATACTAATATAAAATGGCATTTAATGGTATTTTTTGGAGAAAAACCATTATGAGATTCAATTAAAGTGCCATTTCTGTTTATCCGATTTACAACAAAATCTAATGGCTTCTTTTCGTATTAAAATAGGGTAGAAATACAAGGTTTCAGAATTTTCTGAATGATAGTATTTGAGTTAGAGCGAAGACAAAATTCATACACATACACACACACACACATACACACATACAGACATCATCGTGAAAATATTAAAATTGAATTCTAGGGACCTTAAAACGTGGTCATTTACTAAAATCTCGATATGTGATTTTTAGCACGATCCCTATACCTCCCTTACCGAGGGTAGCAGGAGGTAAAAATCTGTTGTGGCCAGCACAAGACCTCTCGCCATTTCCATATTAGGCTATAATTTTTTAATTTATTCTATAAATAAGTTTCCTCCTACTCTTCTAAATGTTCGAGATTCTTCAAATTCATTAACGAGATTGGCGGTATTTCTGATGCGTATTATATAATACATATATGGATTTATAATATTAAATATTTTATTAACAATAATATAAGAAATATTAAATGTACTTCCCAGAAAAAGCATTCAGCAATGTACTTGGATCTTTGACACTGACATTTTTCTGTCAATTACAAACATTTTAATTTTTCAAATTGCTATTAATACAAAATTGTATAAATTTGATAATTAGTTTATGGGACCAAAATATACATACTAAATTTCCGTTGAGAAATCTCGGCGAGAATCTCGGCCGAGACAAGATTCTATCAAACGAGACGAGAAAAATTTCGAGACGAGACATAATTTTATGAATTTGAAACGAGACGAGACGAGACAATGAATTGCTCGTCTCGTCTCAACCGAATCACTACTTAGTTTGTATAATTTTCTAAATATAGGTAGCATTATGCATATTTCTATTAACATTTAACATCTTTTGGCAATGACATTTATCTGTTAATTACTTACATTTAAATATCTCATTTTTCTAAATACCTAACACAAGTTTAATGTTTTTTAAATAAATGTTATTTATATATTTTTGTTTCCTTAACCCGTTTTTGCCCGAATTAATTTTTTTTTGAAAAAAAACTTTTTATCTATGGTTTCTAGTTGATAAAGTGTTAATACGAATAAAAAATACATATTTTTTATTTTAAACATTCCTATAAACAATTTGGAGCATGTTCCGATATTGGAACACCGGGAACGAATGGGTGCAATATATTTTATATGTGATTTATGTAAATAAATATTAGAAAATCAATAAGAATAAGTTTGTTATTTTATAGTTACATGAAATATTTATGAAATTCACATTTATTCTAAAATTTTAACATTAAACAAATAATTATCTTACATGAAAATTTTTGAATCATGTTTCATGTACATTTGCCTTAAATTTTTTACACATTTTTGTTGAGTTTTCATTTTTTACATAAAGCACATCTATTTTGTTTTTGTGCTGGTACCATCTAGTGATCAATGCGATCATATCGTACTTCATCCACAACACGTGCATCTATTTGTTTTGTTGATTTTGGACGACCGCCTGGTTGACCGTATTTACTGAGGTAAATTTGAACTATTTCCCTTCTAAAAGTATGATCTGTCTTTACATATCTGGCATATAATTCAAACATGTCTTTCAAAATTTGCGAATATTGTTGTTAAAATATCATTCAAAACATTGAATCGAATTCATTTATAAATCTTAACTTTATTTTGGCAAAGTAAATGGTGCGGTAATGAAGGTAGCAAATCAAGTTTGTTAGACCAGGACCGTACAATAGGAGATTTCCTCAGTAAAGCACAACGGTATGTCGTCATCACTATCAAAGTTTTCATCTTCATCGTCTAGTAAAAAAAAATTGTCCTTTATGACAGATTTTAGCTACTTGTTGAGTCTGTAATTGTAATCCACTTAGACGATTTACATCATTCGCGCCATCTTCATCGTCACTGTCAACAGCACCATCATTGCCGTTGTCAGAAAGTGTAAAAAATACATTTGCCTTCCAAAAATATTCACTTTCCAACAAATCAATTAGTTGTGCGTAATTAAAAATCTGAAATTATATTTAAAAAAACATGAACCCGTTCATGCCCAGTGTTCCAATATTGGAACATCAATATTATATAGCATATAATTCACTTTGTAAACAAATATTATGAAAATACAAATCAAATATATTATGTAGAAAGTGTTAAAGAAGAGTTTTATTCTAAATATTTATTTTTATAATTAAATTGTATATAAAAAATATACTCATTTATTGGCAGCCATCAAGCCTCTTTAAATCATCCAAATTTGTTAAAATATTTTATTGCACAGAAGATAAATAATGCAAGTTGCTGTACTCTATTCGGAAGCCTGGACCTTCCTGAACATTACTAATCAGTAAATATCCGTTTATGACTAATACACCAGTAAACAGGAATAAACATATCAATTGTTCCAATATTGGCACACCGGGCAAATATGGGTTAAACGTATTGATTGCTGAATGTTTTTTGTAATATTTTTCACAGTATTCATCAGAATATGTTTCAATGTTTCCTATAATTTGCATTCAATACGAACTATAAAATCTGAATCCTGCAACCAGTTATTAATAATTTGTTTTATAATAACAATAATTAGCATCAATCCAATATCACAATTCCAATACTTGATAAATATTGTGTAAACAATATTTCATATTTTCCTCAATATTATCATTCTCAAATATATGTCACATTGCGTAAGGGCTTAACTTTTACCAGTCAACTCATCAAGTTGCAAAAATCAGTCAACAGCAAACTACCATTCCAAGCTACGAAACCAGCTTGTTGTAATTAAAGCAGTTTAAATATCGCGTGTGCTGTGATTTAATTCCAAGCGATCGTCGGTTGTAAGGAAGATGCTGTCGTTTGTCGGATCTCAGTCGACCTAGGAGGTTACGTTTTCACTTTTGTACAAGTTGAAAACAAGAGTTAAAAGTAAGAAATTGTGATTTGTTCAGGAAGGTGAACGCTTCAAGGACACAGAGAGAATAATTTGGAAAAAGGATATTTCTTCTTCTGTTTTTGTCTGCTGCTATGGCTATGCTTTATAATATGTTGAAAAATCTGTCTTTTTATAGTTAATTTACGAAACGCGGCAAATATGTCAAATATTAGTTGAAAACTTTATTTTACAATAAGACTAGTCGTTTAATTATACAACAGGCGTTTTATAAAACGACCAACAGCTTATTGCCATATCAATAAAAATTAGCCACTTCTCTGCCAGTTTTTGCGGACGGTATTACGACTTACACATCATCAATGAAAAAAATTTAACAGTGTCATTTGTAGCTCTTTGTGATGTACTTTCTACCAACATATGTAAATTCTGATGTAATGTTTACTAATAGAAATAACTATGCTCGTACTGTACGTAGTTAAATAATAAATACTTACATGTACACATCTACAAAATTGCCTTTTTCGTCGTTATTATATAAAACTATGTTCTTTTCATAGCTGCGAGTAAGTTTACATCTACCTAATCTATGGAATAATGTGACAATAATTTGATAACTACTGTCAACATTTCGTACTTTATTATGTTCAAATTCAAAACCCAAACAAATTTTCCTTAACGGTATTAATATGTCATCATGTATACCGAAATCTGTGTACAAAGCAGATTGGCATACTCAGAAATGGGTAATATACCGTGATGATATAATAATAATAATAATAATAATAATAATAATAATAATAATAATAATAATAATAATAATAATAATACTTTATTTAGCGCAGAAGATTACATAGTAATATAAGGTAAGTCACAAGTCACAATAGATCATAGATACAAAAAATTGCAAATGGATAAATACTTAAATATTCATTTACAGAGTAAAAACTGTGTTCAATAAGAAAATTCTTTAATTTGCTCTTAAAAGAATGCAAGGTTTGAGTTTTTTTTATGTCGCTAGGTAAACTATTGAATAATATTTAAGTTATAATAAGGATTATTTTCAAAAAGCTTAGTTTTATGTTTCCTTAGTACGAGGTTTTGTCTATTTTTGGTACAGTAATTATGTATTTGTTCATGTCTGAAAATTACTATCGGTTATATGATTTGCAAACGTAAAAACGCATAACTCATATATATAAATGCAAGGCACTGTAAGAATCTTATTGTGTTTGAAAACATTTTTACAAGAAGTGTTCCTAAGTAATCTAAACATATGTCGTATAGCACATTTTTGCAATTTGAAAATTCTTATTGAAGACTGAGAATTGCCCCAAAATACAATACTGTATCTTATATTTATTTTATATTTTTATATTAAACACGTTTTCTCCAAAACCTTTAATTTTTTTAAAATTTCAACGCGAATCCGAATTATGAAAGGGCAGGTCGATATCTCTTTTCATTCTCGAGATATGTACATTTAAAGTTTTACCTATTTTTGGGTCATATTTTCAAGAATTTTATTTCAAATGACAATACCTACTATTTTTAACTTTCGTCACCTTTAGGCAAGGAAGGTATTGTCTTTGGTCAAAAAATTCGGTGGTGAGTTTTTAATGTATAAGTAAGTTTTAGAGTCCTTCGAATAAAATTTTATCAGTTTTCCAGTGATGTATGCATCTCTCTCTCTCTCTCTCTCTCTTTCTCTCTCTGTGTATGTGTGTGTGTGTCCGTTGTGGATGAAAAAAATCTCCGACGATAAATTCAAAACTACAATTCTAAAAATTATAATTCTTTCGTATTCCTCTCTTTATATCCATATGAAGAGCTGATTAGATTTTGGTTACAATTAGTCAACCGGAAGTTCCCTTATTTGAAGTTCTTAACAGTGTTTCTTGAAAAAATGCAAAGTATCATTTTTTAACATTTTATGTAATTATCAATATGAAAGAATATCTTATTGTCCATACAGTTTGATTATACATTTTCCTTCATATTCATTAGATATAGAGATAAAGAATTCTAAAGAGATAAACTTTCATAAATCATCCAGCTTCGCTATAATTACGGAAACAGCTGATATATTCAAATAATTCTAATTGACATATGTTAGTGTTAAGTGCAATTTACATAGTGTATGTTAATATTATAATTTTACTGGGTTTATAGGTATAAAATTCGTAGAAAATAGTATATGTTTGTGTTACAATTTTACTGGTATATAGAATCTGTTCCAAGAAACTTTTGGTATGGGATTTGTACAAAATACTTAGAATTGACGAAAGGTAATGTGCTGGACACATTAGATATTTTTTCAAACAGTCTTCATACAGTCGACATATCGAATATAAACTGCTTGGCTATGTTCATTTGGTCTCATCATTTCGATATATGTAACTATATCGTGCTGGTATGATATTTTCATCTTTCTTAGGTTGGCTGCTGTCGCGATATTTATTATTTTCTTAAAATGAAATATCGTATTTTACACAATAGCAAGAAGTAAACGTCACATTCTATATTTACTACCAGAACTAGATACTTTCATTTTCAAGGAAGTACATATAAATCATTAAAAATCCTTTTTTTATTTCATTCCATAAACTTTACCAGAGTGACATATACTAGTGGGTTTATATTATAAAGACGTTCTTCTTTGAGGGGACGGGGGCACCTCCGAGGGCGTTTACCTAGTGAAAGTGACCTCGGGGACCTCAGCACGCATCACTCTGTCGAGGACGCCCACGCTTCACTAGGTGCGCCATACTTAGATGTCGTCGTAATAATAGTCAGGAACAAAACAACAAAGAATGTTAGGTAGCTGTGATTGGGAGGATTCTATTGTTTTATTGAAGGATGAAGAATGGAATAATTATTGGAGAGTTCTAAATATTTACAACCCACAAAATTAGCAAGTGAACAAGAATATACAAAAATGATCATTTTTGTTCATTGTGTACAATATTATAAATAACTACCAAATTTTGTCAATTCCAAACATTACTGTACACGCCGAGCTATCAAACTAAACTTCGCCTCTTTTTAAAACCCGAAAAATCCATTTTTCTCCAAAAATGTGTTTTATACTGTAACAAATTCGTCTTTTCTTGCTCCATAACTTGTGATGTTTACATATTAATAGTCAATAAATTCATATGATATTTACGTTTAAAATATCAAGTTAGTTTCAAAACCATAGATAAATTTACAACCAGTTGGAATCCAATGCAGGTAAATCCAAATTAGCCAATCAGAGTAGCGATTTTGGAAGTCACTTAGTCCTGTGGGTATCATTTTGTTTAATTAAGTCAATTATTTCTTTACAATAATTTAATAAGGAAATAGTGCTCATTAACAGTATTAAAATTTTAAATAATATCAATAATTTATAATAAATAAACAATTTCAGAGTGTAAGGGCGAACAATTTAAAAATTCGGTGGTTTAGATCGTAATACAGAAAAACTTAAAGATGTTAACGTTCTTTAGGACAAATATAAAAATATTCAATGATCCTTGTATTGTATTAAAGAAGATTCTGGATGCAGTATCAATTTTTGGGAAGCCAGATCCCCGATCTAATTGATGGATTATCTTAAAATTTTTGATAGTACACAGAAAACAAAACTATCTAAATTTTAGTTACATTAACTAAATAAATTCCTTATTTTTGAGCCTACTAATATGTTTCATTAAAATATCTAAGGTCATTTAGTTAAATTTTCTAAATTTGCAATAACAAATTACGGTAAAATTCAATACAAAATTAGATAAAGTGACTACATTTATATCGTAATAAGTATTAAACTAAATAAAAATTAAAAAAATAACTAAAGTTGTATTTAATTTTTCTATTTTTACCTAATTCATTAGATAAATTACCGAAAATTGTAGGACAAAAATAATGAAGCCGAAATATAGTAAAATTAAATAAAATAAGTAATTAAAGTAAGCATTTGCATATTTAAATTAACGATGTTTTACAAAATATTTATAATCTATTTCGGATAACTTAAAATGCTAAAGTAAGATTTGTAAATTATACGAAATTATTAGACATATTCCCTAATAAAATAATATGTAAATATAATTAGACAATATTTCAATTCTTTTTTGTCTGTGTTGAGTTTGACTTGTTTCTGTAATATAATGTAATAAACCCCTAATGATTTCTAATAAATCCAACATTAGAGAAGTTTAGGAGTTACAAAATCCGAAAAATCCAAAGTTAAAACTAAAAACTCGACAAATTCTTTTTTACCTTCCGTCACCTTTAGGTAGGGAAGGTATTGTCTTGGTCAAAAAATTCGGTGGTGAGTTTTTAATGAATAAGCACGTTTTAAGATCCCTATAATACGATTTTACTAATTTTACATTGATGTCTGTATGTGTGTCCGTGTGTGTGTCCGTGTGTGTGTCTGTGTGTGTGTCCGTGTGTGTGTGTGTGACAAATTTTTCTCCGACGATAACTCCAAAACTACAATTCTAAAAATTATGATTCTTTCGTATTCCTCTTCTTTACAACCATATGAAGAGCTGATTATATTTTGGTTATAATTGGACAACAGGAAGTACCCTTATTTGAAGTTCTTAACAGTTTTTCTGGAAATAGTTAAATATCAATTTTCGACATTAAATAATATGAAAGAAAATCTTATTCCCTATACGATTTGATTATACATTTTTCTTCATATTCAATAAATATAGAGTTATAGAGATATTAAGTGAGGTTAAATTTCAAAAATCAGTCAGCTTTGCAAAAATTATGGAAACAGCAGATATATTCAAAAAATTCTAATTGACAGATGTCAGTGTCAAGGGCAAAACTAAAGTGGAAAGTATAGGATCAGAAAGTAACATAAGTGACAGAGTGTCCCTCGCAAGTAACTTGCAGTTTCAATGCCGGGAGTACGAGGAAGGCCAAAGAGAAGATGGAAGGACTGTGTAGCAGAATATTTGAGAGAGGAAGAACTGTGTGAAGAAGATGCGTTGGATAGGAATGAGGAAGTGTGAAGTGTAATTTACAGAATGTACATTCGTGTTATAATTATATAGAATTTATAGAATCTTTTTAAAGGAACTTGCAATATGGTATCGGATTTATACAAAATACATCGAATTGACGGAAGGTTTTGTGCTGGCCACAAAAGATTTTTTTAATTTAAGTTGCGACATTATTAATTGGTTTTTATTATTAAACAAAATAGATTTTGGCTCTTGATCATCAACACTGTATGTATACTGATATTTTTATATAATTATTCATTTGAAACTTATAAAAACAGTTTTTTTTGCGATTTTACGAAATTTGACCTAAGTAGATTTGTCTGATTCTGAAACCAGACTATTCAATTTTTATATTTAGTTGTTAAAAAATTCCGAAACTACCTTAATTTTATTTCATTCACTTTATTATTTAATAAGATAATGATATTGATATAAAACTTAAGGTCCAGCCTATATTTATTGTTAATTTATATCCTTGAGTGTAATAATGTTGTTTATCTTTATGTATAAATCATTTAATATAAAGGTGTCACTGATACGATAAGACCTATTCAAAATCTTCATAAAATAAAATACAAAATAAAGCTATAATTATATGTACAAGTACTACATTTACAAAGACATTAATATTTGCGTAACAACAAGAATGTTTTGTACGTTTTTGTACTTAGGATGTATACAGTATATTTTACGACTTATTCATCAATTTTATTGATACATTCATCTTACTTACAACGATACCAATTATATGAAACTGTGTTACAACTTACACTACATAAGTACATACTATATATTGCGATTGATTGATGAATCTGTTTATTCGGAAGTGAAATTCTTACCATTATTACATCTCATCATCATTGTAATTAAGATGCATCATTGTGCATTACAACGCGAAATCCGCTATTATTTAAGCAACAACAAGAACAAATGCCATCGTGAAATGTCACTTTGAATGTTGAAACTTGGAAACTGCTGGGGATAAGTTATATTGTATGCAGAAACAAAAACACTGTTTTGTTCTAGAATTTCATTCACACGTATGCAATTGGATGATGATGGATGACGAAAATTCATGGCGAAATGAGAGCAGAACGGATTTTTTTATTGGTTTTCGAAAGAAAGAAATTAGTTAGATTTATAAGTAGTAGCAAACTAGATTTATGCCCGGTTGCACCGCTGATGCTTAAATTTTAAGTGTCCCTTAAATTGATAATGTGACAATATCATATCAAAACGAAATATTAAATGAATATATTGAATACTGCTGTGAAAATTTCTTTTTTTGTGTAAGTTAAGCTTAAAATTTAAGCAAAATCACTGGTTTCAGTCAATTTATTAAAATAATTATTCAGTCCGACGTTTCGGCCGTACGGCAACCTACTTCAGGGAATGTTGCAATTTTTATACATTTAATAAACAGGATTATGTTTTCTAAAAAAGCGCGCTTATATGTGCTGTTGTCTTCGAAACTTTTTAAGGAAGAAGTTGAATATTGAAAGTCACAACTGTCATTCAAATTCTTTCTTAAAACGTTTCGAAGAGAACAGCACATAATTTTCGATTTCAAATAAAATTTAATAAGCAACTCGGCGCTAAAGTTCTGTTTTATCACTCATATGGTTTATTTTCCTCGCTCTTACGGCCTCGGCAACTAGATTCCATATTCGTAATAAAAAGTAGAACTTCAGAACCTTGATACGTAAATAACTATTATCGTACGGTGCAAAAATATTGCGCCAAAGATATAATGTATTTCAAAACTATTAAACTATCGGTTTAATCCTTCTCAATTTGTAATATTGTACTTATTATTTAATAGTTTATCATCTTTCCTTTTGATACAATCACTGCAGAACACTGTCGAGGCATTGAATTAATTGTGGTACATTTTCTATTTATTTTCTAAATGGCATTAAAGTTCAGGCATGATTTTCTTTTCCGACGCGTATTTGTAACTCCTGCCATAAATATTTTATTGGATTTAAATCCGGATATTGTGGTGGTCAGACAAGAATTCGAATTTATGTTCATCTAAAAAATATTTTACCACTTTTGAAGTACGTTTAGGGTCGTTGTCTTGTTAAAAAACCAATCCCCGCGGCATTTTTCCTGACATAAGGAAAATGTATGCTTTGCTAAAATGTGTCTGTACGCTAGAGAATCCATAGGACCTCCACACAACTGTATATTTCCAATATTTTGTGTAATAAACTTGTATTCGTATAAAAATATTATAATATGGATATGTTACTGTGTATATTTGTCTTACTCAATAATTCTAGCATTACCCTCTTATAATTAATAAAATAATGAGCATATTGTACCAATTCTATAACTCAGTGTTTAATTTTAAAAACTGGTTAAAAAATATATCCAATAGACATTGATTTGACAACTAAAAATCCAATTTTTTGTTATATGTCAACGTACTTGTTTGGTTATAATTTTTAACCAGTTGTTAAAAATTAACCACTGAGTTACAGAATAGGCCCCTATGTTAGTTAAATTTTAATATTAAAATTCTTCAAGCCTTTTAAAATCTATTTATGTCCTTTTCACCTCATAAGCAAAAAACCAGAGCTTCTTTTAATTCAAGACACCTTTTCAAGATGTTACGTGAGAATTCGTCAAAGTGGGTGTCTCTCATTAATATTCTGCACGACAGGCAGATCTTCAGGTCCGTAACTGTGTCGGCCCATCTGCGTGACGTCATCGCAAAGATGAGACAGGTTTCGATTCCGGATTATCATGCAAAGGACAAGAAAGTTGTTTTTCGGACCTTTTTTGGGAGTTAATATCACAGATAATTACAGTTTGAATCTCGAATTTTTTATTGGGTACATGTAATACAAAAATATAAAAGGTTATATAGACAAGGAAGAATCTTCAATAATTATGTGGTTCAATTCACAAAAATGACAATAATAACTACATGTGAATTTTTTCACAATATAAGGGTTTTCATCTTCATCATCATCATCTTCTTAACTTGCTGGAGCGGTTTGCGCAGGAAGTGTTTCTGGCTGAGGAGGAGAAGATGCAGGAGCTCCAGAAGGTTGTTCCTGCTGTGCTTGACCACCAGTTTGATTAAGTGATCTCAAAATATCAGCAGGAATTGGTGGTGGTGTTGGTAAATGATCACCAACTGGTTGGAAACCATTTTCGTCTGCAGTATACCTATGAAATTAAAAAAAAATCATATCATATTAATAATAAATGTTGTATTTATATAAATATAGAATGTGCGACCATTTATGAAATTCCATGCAAAATGTAACATAGCAAGCTGTGATAATAGTTATACTACCTTAAAACAAAAAAAAAAGTTAAAGAGATTAATTGAATTTCTTTTATGTTCACCGAATATTATAACCATATGAAGTATTTTTTTACCTTCCGTCACCTTTAGGTAAGGAAGGTATTGTCTTTGGTCAAAAAATTCGGTGGTGAGTTTTTAATGAATAAGCACGTTTTAGGGTCCCTACAATACAAATTTACTATTATTAAGATGATGTCTGTATGTATGTGTGTGTGTGTGTGTGTGTGTGTGTGTATGTGTGTCCGTGTGTGTGTGCGTGTGTATGTGTGTCCGTGTGTGACAAATTTTTCTCCGACGATAATTTCAATACTACAATTTTAAAAATTATAATTCTTTCGTATTCCTCTTCTGTACATCCATATGAAGAGTTGATTAGATTTTGGTTATAATCGATCCACCGAAAGTACCCTTTTTTGAAGTTTTTAACAGTTTTTCTTAAAAAAACGCTGTTAAATATTATTTTTTGACATTTTGTTATTATATATATTAAAGAAAATGCTCTTTTCTATACGGTTTAATTATACATTTTCCTTCATATTCAATAGATGTAAATTTAAAGCATTATAAAGAAATTAATTTTCAAAAATTAGTCAGCTTTGCAATTTATCATGGAAACAGCTGACATAATTATTCAAAAAAAATTTATTCACAGATGTCAGTTGCAAGTGCAAAACTAAATATGGAAAGTATAGGATCTAAAATTGGTATGTCATATTGTTACTCGCAAGTGACATGCAGAGAAAGGCCAAAGAGAAGATGGAAGGACATTACTTAGTGTAGTTTATGTTATAATTTTATTGGATTTAAAGAACCTTTTCAAATGAACTTTTAGTATGGAATTTGTAAAAAATAGTATGTGTTCGTGTTCAATTTTACATGATATTATATAGAATCTGTTCCAAGGACCTTTTGGTATGGGATTTGTACAAAATACATCGAATTGACGGAAGGTCTTGTGCTGGCCACAACGGATTTTTTATTTGTGCAACGCACTTAGACAAAACAAAAAAATCTGTCGTGGCCTGAAAAAACCTCTCGCCACATCCATTTTATACTGTATAAGTATTGTACTGCACTTCGCTGTCGAAATTTAGTTTTATAATAAAAAATTTACATTTTTTGTGCACATGAAAAATTCTAATTCTTTTAATGTATGTGTTCTTAACTGTCAGAGATTCTTCCAATTATTTGTCAAGTTTGGCGGTATTTCCCATGAAGATATGCATTTTATCCATAATTTTAATTATTTTATTAATGAAACAATAAAAAAGGTTCAGTGTACTTCCCAGAAAAAGCTTTCAGTAATGTCACTAAAACTGCTGATTTTTTTATATATTTATCTGTCAATAACCAACTATGGTACAAACATTTCAATTTGTGAACTAGTGTCCTTGGTGTAGTTTGGACTGTGCGATTTCTTCCATCAGATTATTTTTCTTTATCTCTAAATCTGTAGAAGATAATAAATAATATAATATATTATAATTTTTGAATATAATATTCCTCTTATTTCTATTTAAAAACGACGAAAAGGTCAATTTTTTAAATGATTTTTTTTTTCATTAATTTTTTTTCTAAAAATTGTTTTATTTGCTTAATAACTCTGAAAATGTTGTTTTAAGGTAGGTATTCTTTCGATGAAGATGATCAATTCCTGACTCATTTCTATAGAGACGAGACACGCTGTTCTCCTGCGACTGATCTCAAGAGCAACCATTCTCTCATAACAGTTTTCTCGTTGCGGAAATCAACAAATAAATACAATCTAGTATCAAACCAGTACCGCAAACTGATGACAGTCCCATCTGGTGCCGTGTAGCTGAAGGAGCCTGTTTGCACAAGGATGTCGTCTTCGTCGGGGGTATTTTCATCCGCTGAAATTCTGGAGCGTAGTCCAGTTACGTGTCTCAGTGCTCCAGATTCTTCGACTTTAATGCCGTTGCTTGTCTCGTAGCTAGTAAAAAGAATAAATTGCATTAATAAAAGTACTATCTCATGTGGCTAGCACATCACCTCCCACCATTTTCGTAAATACAGGGTGTCTCTAAAATAGGGGGACATGGCTGAACTACAATTTCCTGAGGTTACAATAAGACGATTTAACTAAACTTACCTTTACCGAAAAGTGTATCATTTAGTCAGTATTCTTCTTCAAAGTTCTTAAAAAAAATAATTTTGATTATAATAACAGATGCTTTATTCGATTTACATTAAATTTGATATGACTAATTTTTAATGACAGTAACAATGTTTAAGGGTTGTCAAAAATTTCCTTCGCAATATTCTTAAACTAGTAACATCCGTTTGTTCGGCCAATAGTATTTTACTACCATTATTATAAATAAGACTATTAAATATGTTAGATAACTCCTAAACAAGTGGACAAGATTGATAACTTGTCATTTAAAATTAGATAGACTACTAGATAAAATTTATTTGAAAAGTTTCACAATGCAGTTACTCAGATTTTATTTTATTCTGTGTGAACCGTAACAGATATCACAAATTACACTAAGGCTCAGTTTTTCCTACTCTTGATAAAATGCCAGTTAACTTATCTGCCAGATAAAAGAAAAATATCGCATCATTTAAATGACATGTGTATAATTTTGTCAATTTATGCTGTAATATCGATACGATATTTTCAGTGTATCTGGCAGTTAACTTAACCGACACTATATCTAGAGATGGAAAAACTGGGCCTAAAAGAGAAAAGTTTGCTATTAAATGTATATTATTTTAAGTTATCGGCGTTGCTATTAAAAAGTTACGGTCTAATCAATGTTGGGAAACCTGAGTTTCATACATTAGTGGTTCACTATTAATAACAAGTATCATCGTAAAAAATGACATAACTATATGAACCGGTATACCAAATTTCATCCAAATGGAATAAAGCGTTCTGCTATTAAGCAAAATTATTTTTTTTCGAAGAACTTTGAAGAATAATTCTGACTAAATGGTACACTTTCCGGTAAAGGTCAGTTTAGTTAAATAGTCTTCAGGAATCTGTAGTTAAGCCATGTGGCCCTATTTTAGAGATACCCGTATATATTTAATAATTTTTATTGTAATAACCGGGTAACAGGTTAACTGGATAACTGGGTAACCGGTTAATAGGATAACAGGTTAACCAAGTATTTTTGACAGTAATACTATGTGAAAATATACCTGTAACTAAAGTTCCCATTCGCGTCAATAGATTCCGTTTGACTGACTATAGCTACAGGAGTGGTAGACGGACCTGGAGGTTGTTGTTCTTGTGGACGACACAGACTTGACCCGAAAAGGGTTAACTGGAATTTATAATTTATTCAAATAATTACAATCTAACCAGAAATAATTAAAACAAATTACAGAAGGCAAACTATTCACGCACGAGATTATATTCCAAACAAGAGTGCGTAGCAGCGAGAGTATAAACGAATGAGTGCCTTTTACGCGCAACGACATTAAAAATTGTTTGTTTATGTCTTAGTTACCAGGGTGGAAAGTTGAACATTTAATTATATGAATTGTAGAACTATTTTTTTAATTATTTATAATAGAACGACAAAATAAGGTTAACCTGGCCACATAGCAATAAGCTTTGTATATATTTAAAAAATAACTTAAAAACATTTGGTGATTGCAGTTGTGCGTAAAAAACCGAAAGAAGTTTACACCCTTAGACGAATAAAAAAAAATTCGTCCGCAGGCGTAAACCTTTTTATTCGGCCTTCTACAGGTAAATAACTATTATCTGTTTCTGATTTCATATACATTATTTCATTGTAAAAATACGATTTCCATAAAGGAAATTTTTGACGTAATAATTAGGTTGGATACAGTGATTTGTGTTTTTATTCTGTCCGTTGCTAAGATATTAGTGTATTTAGTGCATTTCTGCAGTTATACTAATTCAAAATAAAAAGATTCTTAAATTTTGTAATAAATATATTACCACGAAAATTTTTAAATTTGTTTTTAACATGTTATCCAGTAGATAAAAATTAAAATTAATAAATACTAAAATCTCAAATTGTCGTTTCCATTTGATTTAAAACTTACAATTTGTCAGTTTAATGCCCGATAGTATAAACATAGTTCAGTTTTTTAACTTAGTTTAATTAATATTATTAAATAAAATTTCTGTAGTATAAAGCAAAATCAGCTTCATCCGTTCAAATTGAGTTTAAATAATAATTGACGTTTTTATATTCTAAATAACATTCAGAATTATAAGTGTCTACGTTGTAAATAAGTATGTACGAAAGTTTATTGATTATAATTAATATTTTGGTAAGTTTAGTGCTTTAGCAAATATTTTATAATTCATTTAAATTATATTCTGTTTTAAATTCTAGATTAAAAATTATGTTGTTCGATTCAAGTTCTTATAGTGACGACGAGAATATAATGAATGCATATATAATGAATAGACTCCATCGAATATTTCGGGAAAGGAGAAATCCTTTCAAAACGTTATTGAATTTAAATTGCGGTTTCGTTTCGAAAAACGACCGGTTTTAGAATTTCTATATATTTTGGGACCTCTGCTAGAACCTACCACGAATAGGAACAAATCAAATTTTAATAAACTTAAGAATTGTAGGAACTGTTTTTTTTTTCATATTTAGCTGGTGATCTAGAAAAATGACGAATGACTGTTTTCTTTCTTCATCGAAATTCTTAGATCTCTGCTTTTTGTTCATTTTATATTTGTAGGTCAACAAGTCCGAAAATATTCATTCAAAAAAATTGACAAATACAATGACATGAAGTGAGTTGTATGAAATATTACCGACTGAGTAAGGGATAAACTACGTTCAGTTGACCCCAGTTCATTTTAATGTTATACCATCCAAATATAATTAACTTAAGTTCACTAAATAAACTCCGTTTGCTTAATTGCAGTTCAACACATTTTTAACTGACCTTTATACTATCGGCCATAAGAATATTTATTAAATATCCTTTGGATTACGGATTTTATATAATTATTATAATCGAGATTCTAATATTACTCATCTCTGTGTGCATCAATCTGTTCGTAGTTTTTGATAATAAGTAACAGAGGCATCACTCCCATATATTAAATTCTTTATAAATAAAATAAATAAATATATCATCAAGGCATATAACACAATGCTAGGTGTGCCTAACTGTGCCAATCTGTTTTGAGTGTTTTGTACAAATATCAGTATCAGGCGTCACCTTACAGGAATTCATTGCTAGATTGGAGAGTGCACTATAAAGTCACTTTTGTGAAATTTAAATTTCGGCGTCGATCAGGATCGAACCATTTTCCCAAGTTTATTATCCACTATATATTTTACAAAGAACATACGTACCAGAATAAATCCAAAAACATACACCATCTTTTAAGCACGACACCTCACCTCACAATGCAATTGACAATAAGTCCCAATCGCATGTATTTATATGGTGGTTGTATTTGCTGTAGCAGTTAGTAAACAATCATTACGATCGCTAAGTAATTCAACCTTTCGTTCTTTCGTCTTCGTCAAACATCCATTGTCAAATATTGCATAAAGTACAACGTAGATTTGTTTGACACATACACGAGAAAAACTTTGGAGTAGGTGCAGGTGTGATTCCGTGGCGGCAGTTTTCGTAGAAAAAATCGTTTTTATGACGAATTGTTTTGAGGTGGGTTCCAGGATGTATTTTGTGAAATTCTTTCAAAGTAATTTTGTTCAAGGAAAATCACAAGTGCTAATAGTAAAGTTTTACTACATAGTATTATGTGTGAATTGAGCAGACGTACTTGAAAATTATTTAAATTTACAGCAAGTGTTAAATATCCAAAAACTAAAATATTATAATGAGGTCGCGGCTAAGTGAATTATGTGACCGCTATGGTGTGAACAACCCAGGTTCTAATACAATCAGAATCAATTTGATAATTATTTCACATTTTTCCAAAACGCGAATACATGCAAAACATAGTCGCTTTCTAGAGTTTAACTCTTTAATGCCCGTCTACACCAACATCAAATAATCTTCGAATAGCTTATTCATTGAAGAAGAGAAAAATATCGCATCGATACCATAACACAAATGAAGGTATTTATTCTAGCTGTCATACTTTGATGCGATATTTTTCTCTTATTCAATGAATAAGCTATTCAAAGATTTATTGGATGTTGGTGAATACGGGCATAAGTCTTTTTCATCTCAAGATTTAAATATACCCATTTTCTCCAAAATCCTCATAATCGACAAAATTAAATTTTTATGCTTAGATAAAACTCTACGTGCTCTTTCCAAATTTTCAAATCGCAGGTCGATATCTCTTTTCATTCTCGAAATATTTACATTTAAAACTTTACACTTTTTGAGTTATGATCCAAAAATGGATGGAGATACGAGCCTGGCGACTCCACCATTCGATTCTACAGGCAAAATTAAATTACATAAATGTACCAATTTTCGTAAAAAAAAAATCTATTAATCCAGTTTGCACAGCAAAAAAACTGAAATCTCTTTCAAAATCACAAAAATCGCAATGGATACACTTTATAGTTTTTTTTACGGTTTTTGAGCATTTTCAGTTTTTTTGGTCTAGAAATTGTATTCATTGTTCAAAACTTTAATAATTTGTACTTTTATAATTTTACCCGTAAAATCAAGTGGTAAAGTTCCTGGGCATACATAATAATAGCAATAATAATAATAATAATAATAATAATGTTTATTTTCTGTAGACACAAATACAGTGTATAGAAATTTTAGACAATATAAAAATATTACAAAGAAAAAACCTTTTCAAGTATAAAACGAATGTTGCTACAAGAAAAATATTAAATTTTTTTTAAAGATCTTAAAATTATTAGTATTTTTTAAATGATTTGACATTGTATAGTTTATAATATTTTAATGCATGCAGTGCTATGGAAATGACAAAATGAAAAAAAAAAACAATGGATTGGTCGAAGGGGATCAATTGATTGACCCGTTACATTTCAAATTAATTATAATGGCGCTCAATTTGAACATTTGTTATAAAATTTTAAATTAAATTACAATTACATTATTATTTCTAACTTTAAAACGGTTTATACAAATATCAATTTATTGACATGCCAAGAGCTTTCATTTGATATGTCATAAGGGGTATATTGCCATTTAAGATTTAAAAGTTGAGAGTGGTGGGGATGAGATTAGTGAATTAAAAAAAAAAACAAAAATAATAATAAAATGTGGCCCCTTAGATGTTAAAACATTTAGTGTAAACCGAGTATGTCTATCACAATTAGTTTCAAAGTTATTAAGAGTGGATCGTCTCAAGCGCGGCACCATGTATAATTTTGAATGGAGTACATAAAAGTCGTTTTTGTCCCTGGTATTGTGGCTGTGCAAGTTACTGATTACCAGAAAAGCTTTTTGATTCTTGTAAATTAATACACAAGATTCATAAGCCTGAGAATATTATATTTTTTAAATAAATTTTTACACGACCTATAAGATGGGACACCAGTTATTGTGCGTAAAACTCTTTTCTGTGCTACAAAAACACGTTGACTGATGTCTATCTCTACCCAATTTTGAGTTACTCCTAATGAAATACAAAACATGTACTGAAGATAAAACTAATAAATAATTGGTAATTAAGATTTTGAAATAGTTTGAATATTTCTGCAGTAACTTAGTAAACATGAATTATAAAATTTTCATTCAAGGTCAAAGTTATACCTAATTTTAATATTAATGATTTCTTTAACAGAAATAGAAAATTATTGTAAATGGAGGAATGTATACAGAGAGAATGACATTTCATTTTTAATTACTAATTAGCAAAGAAATATAAATTAATATTATTTATTTGCTTCGAAAATTACGCATTTGAAAACATTGGGAAATATTGAAATTATCATTAATAATTAAAACAGTTAAATGAAAAAAAAATCAAGGTAGGACAGAAATAATTGATGCCACTGAACTATCGTTAATTGATTTACTATTGACATAATAAACCGTTTCTAATATTATCTTGAATTAATTGTAAATATCATTTTCTGAAAAAAATTGTATATGCAAATATCTGAGACAATATTATCCTCAGGCATAATTTTTTAACCATTTGGTCTTTCTTCTATTTTGCACGAAAACAAATTGCCTGGTTACATAATATTTAAAAATATTATTTCAAGAATACCGTAAAAACGAAATATTTGCATATGACTAGAGTTTCTACACTTACAGTTACTGTATTGTTAATATTGTGCAATATTCATAAGAGTAATTGCAAGTGACATTTGAAATTTAAGAGAAAAAATTATTTAAATTTAAATTCTGCAATAAAACTTATGCAAAAATACATGTGTTAAATATTTGAAGTGCTATTCATGTACATGAATCAAATAAATGGATTTACGTATATTTTATGGGTTATTAAATATACAGGGTGTTTCACGGGTATGGGACATCCCGTTTATTTTCTTTATTATTGGGAATAGAAGAAAAACATTCAAATTAATATCAGGACGAAGTATCGCCGTATTAATAAATAATGCCGTAATAACTGATTTCCCGGCGGCGATTATGAGGAATTATATTATTGTTATTCAATAAAATATTTAATTTTATTTAAATTTCCATTATTTCGTTACGTGTTTTGTAACTTCATCAAGGAATACTAAAATGTACAATAACTTTGTACGAAGATAAGTTACATAAATAGATTTGTGTTACAAATAGTTTTAAATGTTATCGTTTTGGCAAATAGTTGAAAAACAGAAACATCCAACTGTTTAACTTTTATCTTACATTAATTTACATATAAAATATTAGCAATACCACGAACACAGTGTTATTTATATTAAATTTTAATTTTATATAAAAGTTATAAAAAGTATTGTGTGAAAAGTATAAAAATGTTCTAGAAATTTAATTTTAGGTATTATCGCAACACAAAGAAGAAGAGCAATGATAATTGGCGCGACACAAATAGTTTACTGAAAATAACAATAAAAATAAAGCTTATTTAAATTACAATTCACTTTTTCTCAATATTTTTGTTATATAACGCCATTAAAGATTACATTATTGAATTCAGAAAAAAAATCTATCGAATGGGCCTAGAAATTATATAACATCCTATTTAAAGATATGCAACTTAAGTTAATATCCTCTTCGATCTACAACTTTTGTGAGCCGTATATGTGAAACACCCTGTATATATATATATGATTTATAAAATGTGCAATTGACCTTTGAAGTTGATAAAATATTCCAATATCAAATTTCAAATAATTGTAAAACATTCTCTTATTCATAAGCGCTGCCAATTTGGCTAGTATTTTCATAAAACAACTGGGAATTTTAAAAACAAATTGTGTACTACCACATTTGAAATGAATATATGAGTATTTTCGCTTGCCATTTTTCTAAACATTCCTTAGTGTAACCTAAAGCGCAAAACTCATATGTGCAAAACTTCGGTCGAGTTTTGTGAGTTAGCAACAGGGACACTTTTCAACTAATTAATAATATTAAATGGGATAAAATTATATAAATTATATTATAATTATGAATATTTTAATAATTTAAATCATATACATACCTAAACATAAAAAGTCTTCAAAAAAAAAAAAATATTCAATCTTCCAATTAAAACTTCAGTTTGATTCAATCATCCTTGACCTTTGATTAGTGATTATGCTAAATTAATTTAGCACTGTGTACAAAACAATTTCATTTTTTTAATATTTTATTGTGCTAACATTGATAACTGAAATTTCATGTACGAAGTAGCAGCGGTACCAACATGCTTACCTATTACATAGATAATATCATATTAAAACTCATATATAAAAGAAAGACAAATTTTTAATTATAAGATAAAATATTACTTGAAATGAAAAGTAATACATTACTTGGTGGTCCTTCACATTTTAAAGTCTATTGAAATATGAGTACTCTTTATTAATATATTGTCAAACATTATGACATAAGAAATATATGTGTGAATACATTCTTTATGCAGTGACATTAACAAATATGTTACTTAGTCTTTTATCATTTAGTAATTGATAAAAAGTTTTTTAACATTTCAAGCATTTACCAAGTCATTCTGCGAACATTTCAGACATTTGCGCGATTTTCTCTTTTGTAAGATAAACAAAAATTAATTAAGATTTTTCTAAGTAGGTACCTACCTATGTCACTTTAGTGCATTGCTGCCAGTGAAGATGCATTAGTAAATATTTGTATTTTAAGGTATTTAATACTTGAAATCAAAACTTTTGCCTGTATCTTATCCATATGTGTATCCAAACCTCATTTCCACCGAATGTTTTAATGTTTAATGAGTAGTGATTAGTGCACTTGATATAATTCATATCCATTCTGAAAGTTTACTAGAATACCATTTCTAGCTACTTTGTTTAGTGACTAATTCAATAGAAATGTCACAATTTATTGCCTTGTTAGGTACTTGTTGTCTAGCAGATTGCCATTTCAGCAGCAATTCTTATTTTGTTTTAATATGTTATATACATAATTTTCTGGTTTATCTATATCCATTTAATAATTATAAAATAGACTGACAGTTAAAAGTTTAGGTTAGAAATGTGCAACTTTTGTTCTTACGCATGTATCTTAGTTCTTAAGCATTAAGCCTTATGCAAAGCTGGAAATGGTAGTAAATGTTGCCATATAATAAATATGTTTACGCATTGCGCTTAGTTATTAATTATAGCTATTGCGCATTATGACAATAGGTGGAAAGGCTTAATGTTACTTAGGTTACTAGAAAACCTAATAAATAATTAAAAGTAGAACATTTAAAAACAATTGTTATCGGAAGTAGGAAAGTTAGAGTTTATTGCCACAATTACGAATGTCGAAAAATAGGGTCCGATTATATCATTATTACAGATATCTAAATGAAGAAGATTGGCACACTTAAGTTAATTTTCACAAAATGGTGTTGTACACGTGTTTACGTCGACAACTTGTGCACAATTATAAAAGTTTAACATTATTTTAACAAAATTGTTTACTTTATTAGTTTGTAATTTATCAATTTTACTGTGATAACTATTTTGGCCAAAAATTTTAATATGTAATTCAGTTATTTCGACTCATTATTTTACTAAACCATGCGCGTGTGCATGTTCAAAATTACATGTATGTAAATGCTGTATATTCTACAAAAAATCTCAATTGTCCTGAAGATGGTTAAAAATATAACCGAAAGCTTGACAAATTATATATATATATATATATATATATATATATATATATATATATATATATATATATATACTCCCAAGGAATTCTAATTATATATATTCTTTAAATATTATTACATTTTTTAATTCATTCTATGAACAATTTTTCTCAGACTCTTCTATTGTTCAGATTCTTCTAATTCATTGAAGAGATTGACTGTATTTCTGAAGAGTATATGTAATATATCTATAATTTTAATTAATAATAAAATTAGAAATATTAAATGTACTTCCCAAAAAGAGCTATTAGTAATATCTCTGGATTTTTGACACTGACATTTTTTAGTCAATTACAAACATTTTCATTTTTCATCAAAATGTTAAATGTATCGTATAGAGAATTTTTTAATATTTGCAATAATATAAATTTTAAAAATATATTTAGAATATTTTTTTAAGAATGTATTACTTCCGGTTGTTCAGTTGTTACCAAAATCTAATTAGCTCTTCCCATTAATGTCGGATTGAGGAAATCGGATTATAGGAAATTTAAAACGTGCTTATTCTCAAAAATCTTGATATGCGATTGTTAGTATGATTCCCCAGCAATGAGTGCCCGTGAGGTGACGCCTGGTAAACGCCCGCACGGTGCAAATATGTCATTATATATCATTACCGATATCTGGGCTAAAGCAAATTGGCACACCTAGAAATAGATAATATGCCGTGATGATATATTTATTATTTATTTATTTATAGTATGATTCCAATACTTTTCTTAGTAAATGGTAAAAAATATGTACTGAATTTTAGACAATTATCTGTTCTTATATTTTTGTCGTACGGAGATATTTTTTATTTTTGTAATTTGCTTATTCATCACACTTTTATAATACAAACTGTTTTTCTTGTGCAACATTGTATTTACACGTGACAAAATTATTTCCTTGCTACAGTATTGTTATTTTTAGATATTGGTGTAAGATTCTTGTAATTTCTATCGAATCCCGTGATTAGAATAAAAATTAAGCTTAAACATTCTTCATTTACTTGGCATTGAGATTCGTATGATCAAGTCTGGTAAAGATGACGTTACTTACTTTAAAAAGAATATTTGATGACCTTTAGGTGCGATTTGTTTATAATTCTTAACTTTTCTCATTGATGAATTGATTTCCAGCCTCTCAGTAGAATACTAATGGCTTACAACTTAAAATATCTTGCTGAATATCTAATTGAAAGATTGCTATAAAAATTCATAATATATTTGACACTTTTTTCCAAATTAACGGGCAATAATAATTTTTTAATTGATTTGCATTACTCGGGAGGGGATTATAGTTGCCCAGCAACTTTTTTCCTTTGACGTATCAATAGAGAGTGATAACTATTTACATGTCCATCTCCTGTAAGGTTAATTGGCCACAAGATTTCGAGTATATAAACACCTAATCTTCAACATATCTTCAGTGTTAACAGAACATCATCATGCAGTTCTTCTTAGCTTTATTGTGCGTCTCATCAGTGGCTTTGGCCCTACCAGCAGAAGAGCCAGTCCCTATAGTCTCCCAAGAGGCGGACATCCAACCAGATGGGCGCTACCATCACAGTTTTGAGGCCGGTAATGGTATCAGAGCTTCCGAAGATGGTGAACAAAGGACTATAGAAAATGAGCAAGGAAATGTTGCTCGTGGAGAATATTCCTACGTTGGAGATGATGGCAAAACGTACGTTGTTACCTACATCGCCGATGAAAATGGATTCCAGCCACAAGGTGATCATCTGCCAGTGGCTCCTCCCATACCGGAGCCTATTGCTAGGGCTTTGGCCTATTTGGCTACTGCACCACCACCAAAAGAATAAATAAATGAAGGAAAAAAACTTACGAATGTGATTGTTTCTGGTTCTATTCTGGATTTTTTATTTAGTGTATAAGTTTGTAATATATTTGCATAAATAAAATATGGCATACACACCTACTACTTATTTTGTATTATTTTTATCCTACAAAAAATATTTCTAATTTTTGAAATAAAATATTAATAAATATATCATTATAGCATTTTACCCATTTCTGGGTATATCACTCTGCTTTGTATGTAGATATTGGTAATGTTGATGACATTTTAGAAACTGGACAAATGTAATATTTATATTTTTATTTATATGAATATATACAACGTCAAAATTGTTAATTATGTCTATTCAACTATTTTTCTAGGAAGCTGTTTTTATCTCGTCGCCAATATTTTTTTGCGTTATTACGCTACAACATATTTTTCCTGCGACCAGTTTATAACACAGTGAATACTTTTACATTGTTGTCATTGACAACGGATTAAAAGTAAAAAACAAATTTACTTTTAACACAAGTGTTAAAAAAGAACTAAATCTAGTTACATTTAGTGTTAAAAATATAACTAAATCTAGTTACATTTAGTGTTCATAAGTAAATGTAGTTTCATTTTATATTTATTTTTGTACTGAAATTATTTATATAGGTATTTTATTAGAAGTACGCATTATTTTGAAACGTTTATTGCTATAGTACAATTATTACAATTGTTTATAGTAATTCCTTGCAAGGCGCTTGAAGAATTGGAATTTAAAACAGTATTGTTGGAAGTAGAGGTTAGAATAAACAATTTTCAGTTGTTCATAGCAAATACAGCATGACCTGTCATAAATGTCATTCTATATTTTTTAGTTTTTACTAATACATAACTAGGGTCGTAGGAAAAATAGTGCATGATATTCGTGATAAAAGTGATTTTATTTCGTTCGTGGGGTTTATTTTACTCGGCTTCGCCTCGTTTCACAAACTTCCCCACTCACTCATAAAATGTCACTTTTAACACTTATATCATAAATAACTATTACAGCGCTGCAGTTCACAGACACACAGGGATCACTTCTCTGCCATTTAAATTAGTAGTACAAAAATAATATAATATTAAAAAATCTTTTGTGTCCAGCACAACACATCTCGTCATTTCCATATTAGGCTACAGTACATATTGTATTCAACAATACACACAATTACATCTATTATTAATATATTTTTATATTTTTTAATTAATTCTGCAAATAAGTTTCCTCCTACTCTTCTAAATGTTTGAAATTCTTCAAATCCTTTCACGAGATTAGCGATATTTCTGCTGCGTATTATGTAATATATGTACATACAATTTTAAATGTTTAATTTATCAACTGGTTTCCATGGAGTTATTTGGGCTGTGAGATTCATTACAACGGATTATTTTATATGGTTATGATTCTCTATCTCTAAATCTATAGAAGATATAATAAACATGTTCAGTGTATCGGATAGAATATATTACCTATATAGTTTAATATAAATTTCCAAAAAATAATATTTAGAAAATATTTTTTACGAAACTGCTATTTCGGTTATCCAATTGTTACAAAAACTTTTTCAGCTTTTCCCATTAATGTCATATTAAGGAATACTTAGTTAAATTTAGTCTTATAGAATTTGAGAAACCGTCCCTTCAATATTCAGATACACACACATACACATCATTGTAATAAAGTTAAAATCTGATTCTAGCGACAACGTGCTTATTGAATGAAATCTGGATATGCGATTTTTAGCATGAATTCAATACCTCTCCTAGCGGGAGGTAAAAAATCGTGAAGGACGCCATAAAAATTAATATTTCTATGTTGTTTGACTCAAGAAATAAATTATTAATAAAATTGTAGCCCTATGTTACGCACTTTCGGGATAAAATTTATCATTCAATTTTGCAACTGACATTTTTTTTTTAATATTCATAGAATTATTTGTAATTATATTTACCCAGATGATTTTTCTTTTAACTACTAACCGCAATAAAATTAAATTTTCTATGTTGTAGTAGGTAACTGTTTTTATAAAAAGTTACATTTTTTACAATATTTAAGTGACCGCAGTATAAAAACCATTCAGGATTTTATGCATTAGTATGATTTGTTCTATTAATAATTTACTTGGAAAATTTTAATGTTAGAAATAACCGTTACAGAATATATTAAGTTTCAATTTTAAAACTATTTTTCTTCCTTACAGAGTGTTGTCAGCGTGATTAATACTTGTAATTACAAGATTATATTTTTATTTCCAATTATTACTTTTTAAAAGTGTTAACTGTATCTTTACTAGTAAGTTAATGGACATTGCAATTAGTTATACATTGTTATCTTATTTTATTGATATAATACATTCGAGTAAAAAACTTTTACTTTTAGAAGTTATATTTGTTATTGTAATATTGCAACTAATGTTTAAACAGTTAAATCATAGTCTTCCTTTAAATAGACAGGAGCAAGTCCACATAAAATAGTTTTTCTGTATTTTGTGCAGTAATGACCGCTTTTAATTTACTCAAAATCGTACTGTAATGGGCTACTTTACAACATAGCAACCGTTACTGCATAGCAACGGTTTTGTCATTAAAATATATTTTGACCCAAGGAATTGTTTATTTTTATTTTTTATTGTTTATCTTCTAAATCGTTTTCCATGTTCTTGTCAACATCTAGATCCATAGTTTTACAAATCGATCTCCAAAAATTTATTTGTTTGGAACTTATTAGTGTTTCACAAGACAAGATTTCTTGTCTTGCTAAGCTATTTCTTGTCTTGTCTTGCAAAACAAGACAAACAATTTAAATAAATCTTGTCTTGTGTTAATCTTGCAAGCAAAAATCTTGTCTTGCTTGCAAGACTCTTGCATATTTCTTGTCTTGCACATTTGCGCGTGCGCGTTATGTTACATTATTTAGACTTGTTTGGGGTTCCCCTATTAGCTGCCAAACCGTTGGTTGTTATATTGTGCAGTCATTGTCAGAAGCTAGTTGTTTTTAAAATTATAGTAGTAAATATATTATCATGTTCAGTGAAACTGAATCTGGTATTTAACACTTTTATATTAATGAGACCGACATATTAGATTTTTGCTAAAATTAATAAACATTAAGTGGTACTTTACTTGAAGCTCTGGACTGATTTCCTTGAAAAAACATATTATATTTTATATAATAAAACCTTCTCAAATTTGGTTTTAAAACTCGTATATGATTGAAAACAACATATTAGATTTTGAGTAAACACATATATGATAAGTCGGATGTAGTTCTTAACTAAGAGCTCTTAACAGATTTTCAAAAAAAAAACTTGATAAAATATAATACAAAATTTCTTATTAAAGACTTTTCTTTTTATTGGAACAACGAATTAAATTTTGTTTACAAACAATAAAGTGATATTTTACTCCAAACTCATTGCAATTTTAAACATCGAATTGGCGGGAGGTCATGTGCTGGCCATATCAGATTTTTTATCTCTAAATCTATAGGAAGATATAATAAGAAAATTTAAATTTGTCAGATTAATGCTAAATTTTCAAAATATAATATTTAGAAGATTTTTTTAAGAAACTACTACTTCCGGTTGTCAAATTGTTACTAAAACCTTTTTAGCCTTTCCGTTTTCCGATTAATGTCAGCTTAGCGAGAGGTAAAACCAATAATAAAATGTTGATATGCTGAAATAATATAATATTTCAAGAGTGCAAGAATGCAAGAAAATATTAAAAAATCTTGCTATTCTTGCACTTTTCTTGCAGGCCAGATTCTTGTCTTGTCTTGCAATAAACTATACAACTCTTGTCTTGTTCTTGACTTGCATTTTCTGCAAGAACAAGACAAGAACAAGAAAAATGCAAGACTCTTGTGAAACACTAGAGCTTATAAGGTACAAAAAACAATAACTGTCAAGTTACTTTTGTTACTGAGAATCAGACTACTATTTTTTTTTACATATTTTTAAAGCAGAATATTATGCCGCAAAAAACAAATTTTAATACTAATATAAAATACGAAAAAATAGTATACGCACCGCGTCAGAATAGTGGTTTACCAGACTCGTCTGATAAACTTTCACTTTTCTTAACTTGGAACGTAATATGCTATTAAGAAAAACCGGAAAAATGTTTACAGGACAGTAGTTGTAGTATTTTCAGAGCGGTGTTAGCGGAAAAGGAGTAGCGCTGGAGTTGGATTGTATCAAGGAGACAAAGTACACTCCATTATTTGTGATTAACCGAACGAGTAGAGTTAAAATTTTGGTGAACGAATATAATAACTTTTTGGGCAGTTTGACACAATGAATCAACAAGAAGTTATTCAGTTTACAAAAGAATTATTCTTAAAGATTCTGAAAAGTGACAAAGAAAGTGTGATATTGGGAAAAGTAGAAAATTACACTGGAATATCTGTCTCAAAATACATCAGGCAAATAAAAAGTTTAGATGAATTTTCGGATAACAGCAACTATTTTAGAAGACTTATTGTAACAATTATTTTACCTCAAACACATTTAAAAACAGTCAAGCAATGATGTCTGTGAAGAAATAAGTTATAATCAATTAACTACACTTGTAGCATATTCCCCTAAAATTGATAAAATTTAATTTTATATTTGTTATGTTATTATGATTTTTTACATGTTTCTGATTTGTGGAGTCACGTTTTGTTGTGTATTTGTAATTAATAAACATAAATGTAAAACTTTCTTCCATTTTCAATAGTTTGAGTTGATAGTAAACATTCAATGCGCGCTCGAAAACTAATATTCACTCCATGCTTGCATTTCGAGGTTAGGTTTATAGAGTCAACACTTTTCACTCCACTTGACTCCATCCAGCATTTGCCAAACACTCCATTTTAAGACGCGCGTCACCCTTACAATGTTGGGAGTGTGCAGAATGAAAAGTGTGAATCGAACGCATTTATAAAGAGATGCTTTCGGGCCGGGTTGGCCCGGGTTTGAGGTTTGGATACACTCGGCCCGAAAATAAAAATTACCGTCGCGACTCGAAAATCGACTCGACAAAAAATTTATAGGCCCGGCTCGAAAATCGACTCGAAATAAGGCCGAGTTTCGGGCCGGGCCGGGCCAAAGTTCGAAATTGAGTGCATCTAGCATTCCTAATTTTGATTTTGATATAAGGTGAAGTAGTGCGAAACTTATTTCGTGTCAAACTTGTTCAACATTGGTTAACATAAGTTATTAAAAAAGCTTCTAGTGTAAGCTTGTTATAGAAATTACAGACTTTCGATTTTTTAACACTTTGTTTATCGAAGGCATTCGAAATTTTACATATCTTTTTTTCACAAATCTTGTACGATCATTTACGTAAGGTTTTATTTTATCTAACTTTATATTTCTCCCCAAAAATAAGACAAAAAGTCATTATTGTAGGAACAAAAATCATTTTTATTTAGGTATATAAGTAGATATAATAATAATAATAATAATAATAATAATAATAATAATAAATATCACAATAGCATTATTATGCTACAATTATTAACCTGCAATTCTTTAAGCAAAATAACTAAAAATTGTTTTCTTTATTTACTAATATGTGATAGATGTTGTTACATTATTTTGATTCTTATTTCTATTCTATTCTATTCCTATTTCTATCCATTTTCATTATAATGTTAAGTTAACTGTACATTTGACTTAACTACGAGTATAAGTATTTTCGGGCCAGCCCGAAAAGGTCGATTTTTCGGACCGGGCTATCGAGCCAGGCTTCCAGCCGGGCCGGGCCAAAGCCCGAGATCGAATGCATACCTACACCTATGGCTACGCAACAGTCATTTTACGCCTTTTTTACCTTCCATCATCTTTAGGTAAGGAAGGTATTGTCTTTGGTCAAAAAATTCGGTTGTGAGTTTTTAATGAATGAAAGCACGTTTTAAGGTCCCTACAATACGAATTTACTATTTTTAAGATGATGTCTGTATGTATGTGTGTGTGTGTCCGTGTATGTGTCCTTGTGTGTGTATGTGTGTCCGTGTGTGACAAATTTTTCTCCGACGATAACTCGAATACTATAATTCTAAAAATTATAATTCTTTCGTATTCCTCTTCTGTACATCCATATGAAGAGTTGATTAGATTTTGGTTATAATTGAACCACCGGAAGTACCCTTATTTGTAGTTTTTAACAGTTTTTCTTAAAAAAACACAGTTAAATATTTTTTTGTCATTTTGTTATTATATTTACTCTTATACTCGTTATACTCTTCTTTATATGGTTTGATTATTCATTTTCCTTCATATTCAATAGATGTAGAGTTAAAGCATTATAAAGAAATTAATTTTCAAAAATTAGTCAGCTTTGCTATTTATCATGGAAACAGCTGATACATTCAAAAAATTCTAATTGACAGATGTGTGTTGCAAGTGCAAAACCAAATATGGAAAGTATGGGATCAAAAATTAGTATTTCATAGTGGTCCTCTCAAGTAACATGCAGTGAAAGGCTAAAGAGAAGATAGAAGGACTGTATCGCAGAAGACTTGAGAAAGGAAGGACTGTATGAAGAAGATACGTTGGACAAGAATGAGTGGAAGAGAAGAGGAAACAGCGACCCCTAATAAAATAGGAGAAAGCTGAAGCAGAAAGTAAAATGTGTGCATTTTACTTAGTGTATGTTTATGTCATAATTTTATTGGATTTATAGAACCTTTTCAAATGAACTTTTGGTATGAAATTTGTAAAAAATAGTATGTGTTCGTGTTCGATTTTACATGATAATATATAGAAACGGTCCTTTTGGTATGGGATTTGTGCAAAATACATCCAATTGACGGAAGGTCTTGTGCTGGCCACAACAGATTTTT
This sequence comes from Ophonus ardosiacus, assembly GCA_943142095.1. Lineage (NCBI taxonomy): Eukaryota > Metazoa > Arthropoda > Insecta > Coleoptera > Carabidae > Ophonus > Ophonus ardosiacus. The sequence continues at coordinate 35,684,937 of OW964832.1, read as the reverse complement.
TCTTAATCATCTATGAATTATACTGAGGAAAAGTTATTGAAATAAAAGATGCGTAACAACTATTTTTAGTACAAGTGAGCAACGTACGTCTTTTTCTCACTCGTCGGGAAAGTGGTCGAACGAGCGGGAGCAAGTGCACCTACTGGACAAGTGAGAAAAAGACATGCCCACGTGTGCTAAGCATGATTTTTTCCACAATCTTGAAATATAATTTTTCTAAAAAACGAAACATTGTACTTTTTTGTTAATGAAAAACTCAACAGTACACATGTTTATAACTGAATTTAATGTAAAGTTTACTACAAAAAATGATTGTTCCTTCATGTAGAATAATAGATATTTATTGTACAATTTGTAACTCTATCAAAGTTTATGACTCCTAACGTAGATTATTATAGGCTTGTGTATTTTGCTCATTTGTGGAGAAAGTTATTTACTTTGCTCACTTGTGATTCCACATTCTACTTTGCTCACTATTTTAAGTTGAATAATAATGAATTTTACTAGCGATTGTAGAAAAAATTAAATTATCTATAACAGTTATGGCCAGTTGTACATGCAACTAGCCGTAGTCTTTAATAAAGGAAACATTAAAAGACAAAAACTTTATTGAAACAACATACATACATACAAATAAACAAAACAGACTCAAAACAGTTTGTACAATTTCAAATGAAAACCATGAGGAAGATAGAATATTAGTCAAATCAAACAAAGTCAAATAACAATCAATAAATAACAATAAGGCTAAGAAACCTGAATATTTAAGTTTTAGAATGTTTATCGTAGCATTTTATTATACACATTATACATATTTGTGTTATCCATCTACTTCATTTTATTGTATTAATGTTTTATTATTATTTTATGATTGACTATTGGTCAAGCCATTAGAAATATATATATATATATGTATTAAGTATATCATCGTCCTTTATCATAGCCATGTATCATCATAACATCATCATATTATCAGTCCTAATAATGGCGTCGAGGAGGTTGAGTAGTTGGCGGGACAAGTTCGGAAGGCCCGTATGCAATTCCGGATTCGCGGCTAGAATGAAATAGAACATGGTTAGTTAAATTGTAGTTAAATATAGGCTCACGATTACACTCAATAGCCAGTTATATGGTTATCATAATTTAACATTTTACTGAAATGCTTATTCTTGCCTCACGCTCATATCATCGCTCGGCTGTAGTTTTATTATACTTTGTTTAGTCTACCTCAATTGTCTTTTTCGAAATAAGAGAAACATTCTTCTAACACGCTTATTGATGAATGGGCTAATTCTTAAACAATTATTGTTTACATTTTGTAATTTAGGATTTGAATAATTGTATTTAATTTTGGCAACGGACAAAATAAAAATCGCAAATCACTATCACCAAAGTAAGTATTTTTCCAATAATATCCTTTAATTGAAATTCCCAATTATTTTATAAATACATAAAGCAGAAAGAAATAATATTATATTACTGAATTACTAACTCGTGCTAGAATGGAGAACCTTTGGTAACTTATATTTGAATATAGGTAGGTGCTATTCCAGCTAGCTGAAAGGTGAAGTATAATCCTTTTGTTTCTAGTAGATTCACTATAAAACCACATTTTACAAAATTTATTTCATGCATTCTAGTGGTTAAAACCGTAAACTATCAATACGCATGATAGCAAGTAGTGCCATCTCTTCTGCGTATTATAAGTTGGAGCTCAAATGTATCAGTAGGCCATAATTTAAATAAGTTAAAATTCTGTAATACGAGTTTTGACAGGTTTCACTGCTTACATTTTTAAAATTTGAAAAGTTAGTGGAAAACAAGGGCTGTTTAGTACATTTATTATATATTTGTTACTAGATTACCATATGTGACCAATTGTTTCGTGAATTTTAGCATTTATTATTAATTAACCACCGGAAAAATATAACACGAATATATGCTGTTCCATTTTGTTTTAGAACTTAAAATTGCTGATGATGGGCTAATTTATTGCCCGAAACGTCCACTGTACCTATTGCACTTGTGACTTGTGTGGTAAAAAAAACCCGGAACATTTAAGCCCACCCTTTTTTCTATATAAAATTGATTTTACTTTTTGCCCTAGTGGTCATTCGGAGATACCACCAATTTCTTTGAAAATCCTTTGGCCTTGTGGTCTTATACATTTATATATGTTAATTTTATTTTAAGTTTATAAAGTAAATATAACTTCATTCTATTAATAGAATTATTATTTAGGGCTAATAGGGATAAACACTGACTAACGGCCCAACTATTTGGAGATTAAAAACGCTGCATATTATTAATAGATTGTGAATAAAACATTTTGCTTTTAAAATTTGAATGAAAATCAAATGATATAGGTAATAATTATTTATAGATATTAATCGAAAATTTACTTATTTACAGTTATATTACAAAAAAAATATCTCCCTACTTGTTCACTTTCAAATTAATTTGACTTGCATTAAAATAATTAATAAATTGTACTTTGAACATGAATTTTGAACATAAATAAATAATCACAAGAATTGTTTTATTTCTGTGTTGTATGCACTTAATAATTTAATTAAAATTTAATATTTCCAATTTTAAATGGCACAAAAGTGACCCCTGTGGTGCACTCTCCACACCAGATATGAGTGCCCGTGAGGTAACGCCTAGTAAGCGCCCGCACGGTACAAATATGTCATCATCATTACCAATGTCTACATGTGTTGTAGATAGTGGCACACCCAGAAATGGGTAATATGCCGTGATGATATATTTATTTATTTATTTTATTAAGATTTTTTTTAACGTAGCGATGTTTGGTTTCTATTTATTTTGGTCACAATGACCACAATATTTGCCAATGCTTTACAAATTATTTTATGTAGTTTTAACATTATTTAAAGAAATAAATACAATTTTAATTAAATGGGAGACATATTTTTTTGTACGATCGGTTTTTTTTATTGTTTACCGATAGGGTTTCCAAGGCAATAGTTTTTATTTACAAATTACTGATCGTTAAGTGATTGTGATTATTTACCAGTCAGGAGGCGAAGTAGTATGTAAATAAAAACAACCATCAGAGTTTACTTTAAAAATGACAATTAAATTTTTTTTTTTGATAATAATTTTCTTATTTTTAATTTCGTGTTGGGAGATTTCGATTTCGTGTTGATCTCCAAAACTATCCTCAACTGGTTGGAAGCATCTATTTTCCTTAATACTTAAATAACTATTTTTAATAAAAATTAATTATGGTCCTTACATTTGACGGGTATGTGTGTTTAAGAGGACAGGATCTAACGATTTCGTCTGGGTGGTAGGACGGATTGTGGGGGATGTGGGGATAGCCATGGCGATGGCAGCCAAGCACAATACAGCGATGATGATCTTCATGTTAAATTGGTGTGGTGTTGGTTGTTCTAGCAGACACTGGAGAACTGTACCGGATTAGCTAACAGACCCGGGTTATATACAAGAGACTCGGATTCGGGATTACGGCAAGTGCACATGAGCTAGACGGATCACGTGGTGAAAAGGAATTTTAATTATGTTATTTACTTAATCTTTGGTGGATTTATTTATTTTATTTTAATTAATTCAATAATAAACAGAATTTATAATAAAGTACGTATTAAGCTTTATAAATAATATATATGTATAAAAAATATGACATTTTAGTCATCTCTGCTCTTTCAAATATATATATTATAATAGATGTCAAGAAGATTTTATAGGTAACTAAATAAACCCGTTATTTTCCTTTATATGTTTAAATTCAGTAAGTTAAAAGATAATAAATTTATTGAAAATTAATTTAAATTATTCAAAAAAATTAATCTTCAAAGAGGATGACCCTGAAAATAAAAGAAACAAATTGAATGTTTTACTTTCATTGGCGCTACTATTATGTAAAAAATCTGTTGTGGCCAGCACAAAACCTTCCGTCAATTCGATGTATTTTGTACAAATCCCATACCAAAAGGTCCTTGGAACAGATTCTATATAATATCATGTAAAATCAAACACGAACACATACTATTTCTATTCTATAAATCCAATGAAATTATAACATAAACCTACACTAAGTAAAATGCACTTGACACTTCTTTTTATTCTTCAGCTTCGCCTATTTTATTAGAGGTAGCTGTTTCCTCTTTTCTTCCACTCATTCCTGTCCAACACATCTTCTTGACACATGCATTCCTTTCAGTCTTCTGCGATACAGTCCTTCCATCTTCTCTTTGGCCTTTTTTCTGCGTGTCACTTGCGAGAAGCACTATGACATACCAATTTTGTAATCCTACACATTCCATATTTGGTTTTGCACTTGCAACTGACATCTGTCAATTAGATTTTTTTTTAATATATCAGCATCAGCTGTTTCCATGATAAATAGCAAAGCTGACTAATTTTTGAAAATTAATTTCTTTATAATGCTTTAAATCTACATCTATTGAATATGAAGGAAAATGTATAATCAAACTGTATAGAGAAGAATATTTTCTTTAATATGTATAATAACAAAATGTCAAAAAACAATATTTAACCGCGTTTTTTTAAGAAAAACTGTTAAAAACTTCAAATAAGGGTACTTCCGGTGGATCAATTATGACTAAAATCTAATCAACTCTTCATATGGATGTACAGAAGAGGAATACGAAAGAATTATAATTTTTAGAATTGTAGTATTGGAGTTATCGTCGGAGAAAAATTTGTCACACACGGACATACATACACACACACGGACACACACACACACGGACACACACACACACACACATACTGACATCATCTTAAAAATAGTAAATTCGTATTGTAGGGATCCTAAAACGTGCTTATTCATTAAAAACTCACCACCGAATTTTTTGACCAAAGACAATACCTTCCTTACCTAAAGGTGACGGAAGGTAAAAAGAACTATGTTTGTATATACTTAAATAGTAAATTAACATTATAACACCAAATCAATGTCAAAATGCAGCGATTAAAATTTTTCAGTTGGTAATTGTAAGGTGAAGTGGGGTAAGTCTGGTTTTTGTAAAGTTGGAATTTAAACCTGTGTATTTTCAGTCTGGTATGTAAATAGTCAACGGTGTCGAAATCAAACGCTTTGCACAATTATTACTGAATAATTACTAATAACTAGGATTCTAATTTTCCTCGTAAATTTTTATTTTAAAACGATATTGTACAAAATCAACTACTCTGTGCTTTCCCCGAAAATGGGGCAAGAGCGTAACTTTAAGTTAAAAATACTTGTTTCATGTACATCGGGACAAGAGCAGAATTATTGACAAGTGTATATCTCAAGTGATTGTTTAGCACTGGTTGATTTAAGCGAGGACAACACGTTCAATCTTGCGCGACAACTATGTCGAATAGTTCATATTAAAATTGGAAAATAATCAAACATGCAGTCATATATAAATTCTTTATTTCCTTGCCGACGTTTCGACTTTAACAAAAGTCTTCTTCAGGGCTAGAAATAGTCAAAGTTGTTAAAGTCGAAACGTCGGCCAGGAAATAAATAGTTTATATATGACTGCATGTCTGATTATTTTCCAATTTTACATTCTGAAATCAGTGGATCATCGTAATCAACCAGTTCATATTAACTTGTAGCTTGTAGTACATTACTATATACTAGCTAGAGAAATTTCGCTCATATTATGATAAAAATAACCGGTATATGCACTTGCCCCGTTTGCGTACTTACCCCACTCCACCTTATGTTTTATTTTATTTTTATAATTCTGTGTTAAATATACAGGGTGTTTTATAACATCCTTCAGGTACATACGTTAGGGGTATAAGTATATTAACTATTTGATACGCTGATTTCGAATTTTCCAAAAATTAGTTTCCTACTCCAAAATATTTTTTCTATTTTGATTGTTTAATATGTACTTCATGAAACTCATTCGGATGTCATAAAGTACTTCTTTAAAAAATTCAAACTTAATTTCTGTTAGGTTGGTTCTAGAAGACCTACTATTGAAATGAAGAAGTAATATAAATAAATGTCAATCACTGTTACCAACAATCATATCAAAAATTAAATATTCCCAATCAATATTCATAAATTAGAAAATGAAATAACGAATCTTTGTAAATATTCTTTGAGAAAAGGACCAAATTAGGAAAAATAGTATAAAATACACGTTTCATAAAACATTTTAGCGCACTTGTCTCTTAGAAAAATCTAACAAGGACGCGTGCGCTAAAATCATGTCTTATGCAACTTGTATTTTAATGTACTATTATGCCACTGGATGAAGAGTCATTTTGATTTTTACCTTCCATCACCTTCATTCACCAGTAATCAGTTCCTTTTAATTATTCATATCTTTTAGAGCAAAAAAACTCAATTATAAATTAAATTATTTTTGAAGTACAATTTTAAAATATATAGTAAAAATTATTGTGGTTCTATGTACACATACATATGTGCAATTTGCACATAGCGCATCTAGCGGCACTGGAGCGGGATCCTAAGACTACGCTATGATAGCGTAGCGACAAATAACACTTATTTTCCCTAACAACCGTGGAAGTTGATGGGGAAAGGAAGGTGAAACGTAAGGAGTATTTTACGTTACGCTATGATAGCGTAGTCTTGGGATCACACCCCTGTTTAGAAGTAATCGTTGTTACGTTACGACAAAACAAACAAAGCCGCTATCAGCGATTCACAGAACAAAGCCAACTGGATCGGGTTTGTTTATATCGAGATGTTCTATCTCTCTGTTGCGTATGCCGCCAATTCAATGAATTTCTGATCACTGCACTCATATGCTGATGATATGCAAATTCTTGCATCAGTAAATCCTACTGATATAAATGAACAATTTGCTATTATTAACATCGAATTACAAAAATTAGTTTCTTGAATTAAGAATAATGGTTTGAAAATTAATACTACTAAATCTTCGCTTCAGGTTTTTGGACATATAGACAGTATATTACCCGATATTATACTGGATAACACTGTACTTGAACGTAAATACGTTACAACAATTCTAGGGCTGCATGTTGATGAAGACCTGAAGTTTAGAGAACATCTTAACAAGAAGCTAATGTCTGCTAGATTGATTCTTCGGCATTTATACCAATTTCGCCAAGATCTTAATACTGAGATAAAACTAAAATTAATAAACTCCTTAATTCTATCAACGTTTGATTACTGCTCTTTTACTTACATACCAAATCTAACTTTAACGGATAAAAATAGAATAACTCTTATTCAGAATGCCTGTTTACGTTTTGCTTTTGGTGTACGCAAATACGATCATATATCGCAATACCGGACTGCAGCTAATATGAAATCTGTTGATGAACGACTAAAAATTAATTATCTTTGTTTAATTCACAATGTAAGGTTAACTAGAACTCCTAATTATTGACAAGTTAATACCAAGAGAATACAATTACACTCTCCGTATGAAGAACTTATATATTGTTCCTTCCTTTCGAAAGTCAAAATCTAGAGCATCATTTTCCTATCTCGCGCCTTCTTTGTATAACAATATTTCTGAATCCCTGAAGTCTTTAACGTTAACTGCTTTCAAATTCAAATTGAAAAAATTATATTAAGACCGCCTGTCTATTTCTTTTCCATATTTGTTTTTTTTCTTTTGTGAACTATTTTTTAATGTAATTGTAATATTTTTAATATTTGTTAAATTGTGTCTAGCGTTTGATGATTTTCTTATATTGTCATATATTTTTGTACTGTATCGGGTTAGGTGGAAGAACAGCCCTGGGCTGAACCTCGCCTACTACTTAAATGGTAATAAAGATTATTATTATTATTATTATTATTATTATTATTATTATTATTATTATTATTATAATTTTGTAAAGGCCATGCCAAGAATAGATCTTCTGAAATAAATATGCTCATTTCTGAAACACAATTGGATAAAGGTGTAATCTTTCATAAAGGAAACAATGAAATAAACTTCAACAACTTTATTGAAGCAACATACAAAAAGTCAACAAAACAGAGTCAAATCAGAGATCTTCAGACTATACAATTTCAAATGGAAACCATGAGGAGGGCAGTGTCTTAGTCAAATCATAGTCAAATAACAATCAATAACAATAAAGCTTTATATATTATCATTAAGTAAATCATATATTATCATCATCATCCCTCTTAATGGCGACGGGCAGGTTCGGCTTTTTCCTCATGGTAGGGGTGTTCAGCAATGTATGCAAGGGCGCGAGCGATTGCTGGTGGGATTTCAGGGGCCACGGGAATGTGGTCACCTCGGGGTTGGAAGCCGTTTTCGTCGGCAACGTATGTTACGGTGTAGGTGCGGCCGTCATCACCGACGTAGGAGTAGCTACCTTCGGCGACTACGCCAGCGTGTTCGGGGTCCACTTGGCGGAGCTGGCCGGATTGTTCAGCGCGGCTTCCATCGCCGGATTCGTAGCTAGAAGTAAATAGAAAACGATTAAATATTAATTCGGATGACAATCGGCCCGATTCTGTAAGAAGAGTTACTAGAATAAAGTTACTAAAATAGTCTTTCAAATGAAGGTCAGTTACTACTACAGTAACTTGTTATTTTTTGTATTCTATAAGCACAGAGTTATACAGTTTTAGATACTTAGTTGTTAAACAAGTTATTACGCTAGAGACTAGCCAAACGTAGTATTTAAGGTATAGTAACCTTTCAGAATGGCTGTAATTTGGATGAATTTAAAATAGAGCACTGGCAGATTTGGAAAATCGGTATGTATAAATAAGTAACTGTAAATAATTTTCGGTAACGTTTATTTATGAAATTGAAAAATTTATTTGATAAATTTATATTTTTATTTCACAGAAGAAGAAATAGGTTAGAAAATAGATTAGTAAGAGACGAGATTACTTTCTTAATTTCGGATATAAAATTTAAAAAATTGTTCCGATTACCAAAATCAGTTGTACAAGACCTTATTGAAAAAGTAACTCCCTTAGCAGAACCTTCAATAAGATCAACAGGCGTACCTACTCATTTAAAAGTAAGCTGTACATTTTTCTTGGCTCCTTTCTTTGTATTATTCAAAATATTTGTAAGTTCTTCCCATGATAATTTAAGCTCATTAGTTTTCAGAGGATGTATTTTCATTTCGAGCATTATTTCGTGGTTTTTTAAATAAGCTATTAATATTTCCAACTGTCCGTTGGTTTTACTTGAACCCCTAGGCTTCTTATATACCGTGATGCAAACAGATATAACACTTGGTCACTTACAAAACTAACAGTAAGAAATGTCACTTGTCAGATTAGAATACACGCAGAAGAAGAAATACGCATGCGCACCACAATTCGTGTTCCTCATTTCACTGCTATCTTAGTAACTAAGTTTGTTTAGTTACTCTGGTAGTAACATTCCTAAACATATAATTACAAAATACGAAATATGTATTCAGTTACTAGGATAGTTGCTATCAGAGTAACTTCATAGTAACGTTGCTAACAAGTAACAATGTTAGATACGTTTTACAGAATCGGGCTGATTGTTTAAATGTGCATTGCCTGGTATAGTACTCTTCACATGAGATTGACGTTGCGGAATAAAAAGTGTATGATTCTAAACGACATACGTAATTGAAGTAGTTTAATTTTGCCACACGGCATTGAAATCTGTTCATTTATGAACAGATTCTAAAACCTGTGTACCAAAAGGAGACTACTTTATTTACGTACATATGTCGTCAAGAATCTTACACTTGTTATTGCGCAACGGCATTCTTACGTGAAGAATACTATATGTTCATTGGACAGGTATTGTTGTGATAATTTGATACATATTAGCCCTCAGTAAAATTAAGTAATCCAACTCAGCCGATTCGTATACAATATAAATTAATTAATATTTTCGGACAGATTTCTTTATAATTCGTTTATGTTAAACTACATATCTATGGCAGTATTATTAAGGAAAATGACAATTTTTTTAACTAGTGCTAGAATAGATTGCTTTTTATAACTTACGTTTTTATATTGCAATGTAACAGTGACTTACTTCCCAACTATCCAACTATTTTGTGTATTAGAAATACACATTATGAATAAAACATTTTTCTTCTTAAATTTAAATAAAAATAAAATGGTGTAATATCTATTTTTAGTTTTTAATCAAATATTTTATTATTTTACAGTTATATCATTTAGAATAAAACTTTTCTCTCTACACATGCTCAATTTTATGTGAATATGATTTTGAATATTATATGAATACATAAATGCTGACAAAGTACTCGTATAACATACTCGCAATTAAAAATTGTCAGTAACGTAGTGATGTTTCGATTATAGTTTCTTTTACCTTAGTGACGTCATCGTTCGTCCCTACTTTAGTAATGAGCCGGTTTCAAATTTTTTAAAAAGTATTTTAAATGAAAGTTTATGCAGTATTTAACACAGCAATAACAAAAATAATAATAATTTATTGATATTTTCATAAATAATTAAATAAAAAGATTGGCGCCAGAAATAGTCATGAAAAACCCCCCACTCCTGTGACGTCTCAGTTCATACAACATGTCATTTGTAGCCAACAAAAAAAGAGTTTACGTTATGTAGGTATCTACATAAAAGTGAGCGATAGTTTGTCACATGTTAAACTGTATGTACTCTGACGTCACATTCTATTTGAGATCACATGACTTTCTCAAAATATTATCTATACATATTTCAATATTTAATTGTAAAATATCTGATTGATATTTCGTGATATTTTCAAATTTGAGGCTCTTTAAAGAACAATATCTTTTAAAATTTAGTACTTATTAAATATTATTTATAAAAAAAAAAAAATAATAGAAATATTTTATAAAATTTGGTCGGTTTCTATTTTTGTTTTTTTTTTTAACAAATCTTAAATTTTTTAATAATTTACCTGTAACGATACTGTCCATCATGCTCCACTGAAGCCTCATGGCTGACAATTGGCACTACCTCATGGGCCTTTAGAGAAGCCTGGGCGGCAGGGCGGGCCGGGGGGAGAGCTACGGCGAGGGCAGCCAAACACAATACGGCAATAAAGACCTTCATGTTAATGTGGTGTGGTGTGGGCGGTTCTGTCAGACACTGGAGAACTGTACCGGCTTAGCTAACAAGCCCGGGTTATATACCCGAGATTCGGGACTGTCACAAGTGGACATAGGTTGGACAGGTCACGTGGTCGAATGGAATTTTAATGGGATGAGGAGGATATTGGTTTTTGGAAATTATGCTTTACTTGATCTTTCGTGGATTTTTTATTTTATTTTTATTTATTTATTTTTTTTATATAAAGGGTAGAACAAATTTGAGTTCCGCATAGGAAAAACTTTCTTATTATAATAATAATAATAATAATAATAATAATAATAATAATAATACTAATAATAATAATAATAATAATAATAATAATAATAAGTTTATTTGCCCAACAGTATACACCATATAAAGGACAAAATATGATACATAATTACACAAAAAAAAAATATTTTGATGGAACATAATAAATCGTAATATGAAAGAATATTTAATACCCACAAAAATTAATGTAAAAAATAGGTACTTACTTACTATACATTTTTAACTAAATTGATTATAAAAATCAGAGACGCAGTACAGATATCTATATCATTTATAATTAAATTTACATTGTTACACATATTATAAATTGGTGACCTGGTTTGCATATTTGTTCTGGCCGTGGGACATTCAAAATATAATTGTTGTCTTGATGCAAACCGAGGTACATGAATGTTAATTTTTTCTAACAGTGAAGGACAGTCAATTTTATTTTGCAACATTTTTGCTAGAAACATGATTGAATGACAGGTTCGTCTTGTTTCGATTGACGTAAAATTAAAACGGTCTAATAACATATTATAAACACAACCTCGTTGTGGATAGACTTGGTCACACTTGTAGATCAAATATTTCAAAAAACGTCTCTGTACATTCTCTATTCTAACGTTATATCGATCATAAATAGGAAACCATATTATTGATCCGTACTCTAATTTAGAGCGAACGTAACTATTAAAAAGTATGATCAAGGTATTCACATCATGAAATAACCTGCAATTTCGATATATAAATCCTAGTGTTTTTGAAGCTGACTTAACTAAATCAGTAATATGTATGCTACAGAAAATTGACGTAGATCTTTATGAACCAATTTTTTGAGACAACTTTAATAGGCACCATATGAATTTTCGATCGTTTTTGTTTTCGAGCTGCAGGCTAAAACTTGATTTTCGCTTGTTTTGAAAATACCTCATATCTCGCTTATTATAAAAAATAAAGAAAAAATGTTCATATAATTTTTATACTGTTTTCTACGTAGAATAACGTGATGTAATCAGATTTTTTCAAAACTTAATAAAACTCGAGATACAAACATAATACTTTTTACCTCTCGCTAAGAGAGGTATTGGATTCATGCTAAAATTCGCATATCCAGATTTTATTGAATAAGCACGATTTAAGGTCCCTACAATCCGATTATAACATTTTTAAAATGATGTCTGTGTGTGTGTGTGGATGTGTGTATGTGTGTATGTGTGTATGTGTGTATGTGTGTATGTCTGGATGTTGTAGACACGATTGCTCAAAAACTATAAGACTTAAAAAATATTTAACTGCAGTTTCCTCAATCTGACATTCCTGGGAAGAGCTGATTAGATTTTGGTAACAATTGAACAACCGGAAGTAGTAGTTTCTTAGAAAAATTATTCTAAATATAATTTTTTGGGATTTTTTTTATTAAATATTGAAGAACATAAAATTCTCCATGTAATACACTTAAAATTTTTATTATATCTTGCATAGATTTAGAGATAAAGACACTATAATTTATAGAGTACACTTATCGCAGAGGCTAAGGCACTAAGGAAACCAGTTGACAAATTCCAATGTTTATGACATGACACATGTCATTGTCAAATATCAACAGTTTTAGTGACATTCTGATAGCTTTTTCTGGGAAGTATATTTAATTTTTCTTATTGTTTTATTAATTAAATATTTGAAATTATAGGTAAAATTGTGGTAAAATACATATATCCATCAGAAATACCGCCAATCTGGTTAATGAATTGGAACAATCTCTTACATTTAGAAACTTCCTCATACAATGAAAAATATATATAATTAGAATTATATGTGTGCAGAAGACATGTTAAATACAATAAAAAACAATATTTGGGTAAAGTTCTATAATATTTTGTTATAAAACGACGGTTCGAAAGCGAAGTGCAGTACAATACTTATATAGCCTAAAATGGAAATGGCGAGAGGTCTTGTGCTGGCCACAACAGATTTTTAAATAAGAACATATGTTGAAAATAGTTCCATATTTTTCCTTATCTAATAATATTTCAATGATATATAACGAGATAGGTATTTTTCAAAATAAGCAAAAAACAAATTTTAGTCTCTATCTCAAAAATAAAAGACGATAGAAAATTTCTGCGGTGCCAATTAAAGTTATCTCAAAAAATTGGCCCATAAAGAAAGACCTACATCAATTTTCGGTAGCGTGCATAATAAGAAAGTTTTCATATAAGGAATTCGAATTTATTACACCCTGTACATTATGTAGGATATATTAATTTATAATAGAATATGGACCAAGCTTTCTGGCATACAGTATAGTAAGTATGAGCCCAGAGTCATAATAATTCGGCTGGTTTACATTTTCAACAAACAGATTATAAAACCTTCGCTAATGGTGAGAAATTTCTACAAATTTCTTTCGACTAGTTTAAATTATAGATAGTAAACTAACAAATATTGGATGGGGTCTCGTGGCCGGGTGCCTTAGTGTCTGGTCGCGAATTTGGGATCCCGGGTTCGATCCCGACCGACAACAAATATTTCAAATTTTAAATGGCATGAAAATGACTCCTGTGATACAGACTCCACGCCAGCAATGAGTGCCCGTGTGGTGACGCCTGATAACTACCCGCACGGTACGAATAAATCATCATCATTGCTGATATCTGCGTATAAAACAGATTGACACACCCAGTAATGGGTAATGTACCGTGCTGATATACTTATTTATTTTTATTTAAAAACTGAATATCTTATTCAAATATTCTGCTATTTAATATTGGGCTACATCGTCTTTAATATTAATGCCAGCTCTAATTCTATTAGGCATTGTGTCCATAAGCCCTGTGTATTGTTCCATATGTCTAGGCAAACAAAATTAAAAACTTCAATAAATAGACATGTTAATTTTTTTTAATAAACGTCAAGTGTTAATTAATGAACTGCAACTATAAGATTTAATGTTTGCAATGCATATTTGAGTATAGTACAGTGGGTTCAAAAAAATCCTAACTCGGAGTAGGCTATGAACAAAAAACGTATGTCAATTTAAAAGTAATTAATTAAATGTCAATATGGCACGACATATTATCAAAAATGTAATCAAAGCTTTTCTTCTTAAATCCTTATTTTAGAAACAGAAATAACTTAGACAACGATGAATGGCATCCTTCTTTATTATCTTTTCTCCTTAAAATTACATTTCACGATCAGTTTTGACAACTTGAGTTTTGAATTGAATAATGATCAGACGTACGTTTCTGGGCTCATGGTCTACTCCGAATTAGGTTTTTTTCTGAACACACTGTATTTATTTATTTATTTTATTGTTCAATGTATTAATATTTCTTATTTTTTCTGTATCATAAAACTGTAGGTAAAATAGGCAATTACTATTATAATATAAACGTATGCATTTGATGAAATGGTAAATCTTACATCATATTTATGATATATGCTCCCCATTAACAAATGTATATAAAATATGACATTTTAGTCACCTTAGCTCTTTAAAATAGATATAATATTGTAATAAGTTTTTTGTTTTAAGTAAAGTGCAAGAAAATTTTATAGGTAACTTAAAAAAAAAACAAATGAAAAAGTGTTATTTTTAAATATCTTAAATAAACCCTTTATTTTCCTTTAATAGCTCGATTCTCAAATAAGTTTTAGCTAATCCTCATTTTTTGATTAGTGAGTTCTATTCTATTCCGGTATCTTTAGGAATAGAATAGACTATATTTTAAGATATAAACTGTCAAAATTAGAGTAGAATTCGCTGATCCAAAAATGAGGATTAGCTTAACCTTTTTCGAGAATCGAGCTGTAAATGTTTAAATCCAGTAAGTAATTTATTGCAAATTAATTTAATTTATTCAGAAATGGTAATCTTCATAGAGGATGACCCTGAAAATAAAAGAAACAAATTGTTTTACTTTCATTGGCGCTACTATTAAGTAAAAATGAACTTTATGTGTGTATACTTATTAAAGTAAATTAACATTTCAACACCAAATAAATGTCAATATTACATAATTAATTTTTTTCATTTGGTAATTGTATTGATTTATTTTAAGGAAATCAACGTTAAATTCCTAAATTGCATTTTTATAATGCTGTAGTTTTCAAATATACAGATTGTTTCATAACTTCCCTCAGGTTCGTTAAGGATATATCGTCGCGTTCAAGGCAAAACGGCCTAAGCGCCAAAAAATCGTAATTTGCGATTTTGGTACCTTTCGATAGATTGGCGTAACCTCCATCTATTAAACACAGTGGCATAAGTACGAAAAATTTATTTAAGTAGATATTTCACTTTGAAGTTGCGCAAGCGACAATCACAATTTTATTACGCAGGCTTAAAATGGCATATGCTCCATTTCTATGTAGTTTCTTATGGGTGAATGCAGAGTGAAATGGCCCGAGTTATTGATGTCAAAGTAAGTATTTTAAAAAATCTGCTTACTTTTAATGCAGTTAAGACATTAAAAATATATTTGTATAAAAGCGCAGACAGTTATTTGTGTCTCCTGGCTTATTATGTAAATGGCGCTTGTGTCGTTTTGCCTTGAACGCGACGATATATTTTATTAGATTGTCGGTCAAACATTTTTCGAGCCCCGGTGGATAGCTATTTCGATTTTTTTTATTAAAAATAAATAAATTTTATTTCCAATTTTAAATGGCACAAAAGTGACCCCTGTGGTGCACTCTCCACACCAGCTATGAGTGCCCGTGAGGTGACGCCTGGTAAGCGCCCACACGGTAAAATATATCGTCATCATTACCGATGTCTGCATGTGTTGTAGATCTGGCACACCCAGTGACGGGTAATATGCCGTGATGATTTATTTATTTATTTATTTTATTTAATTTTATTTGTTCATTTAATGTGAACTATTATTTTTAGGTGATAAAAATGAACACTGTAGGTAAACTACCCTTAATTCTACGAGTATATATGTAACAATTTGATATACATAAACTATATGATTTTTTTCTCTAATGTCTTTGATATACTTACTACATCTTTAATTTGGATGATTTTCTTCTATTCCCGGTAATAAAGAAAATAATCAAGGGGTTTCATATTCGTGGAACACCCTGTATTAGAGATGCATTCGGACCGGGCCGGGCCGAGCTTTGAGGTTTGGATCGACTCTGCCCGAAAATAAAAATTACCGGCCCGACTCGAAGATCGACTAGACAAAAAAATTAGCTAGCCCGGCTCGAAAATTGACTCGAAAATTGACTCGAAATCGGGCCGGGTTTCGAGCCGGGCCGGGCCAAAGCTCAAAATTGGGTGCATCCGGCATTCCTAATGTTGATTTTTATGTTAAAGCGAAATGTTTAACTTTTTTCGTGTCAAACTTATAAAAAACCTCTACATTCTTATAACTTTCAACATTAGTTAACATAAGTAGTTCAAAAAGAGACCCTTCTAGTGTAAGTTTGTTATAAAAATTACAAACCTACGTGTATTTAACACTTTGTCTACCAAAGCAGTTCGAAAATTTAAACAACTTTTTCACAAATCTTATATAATAATAATAAAATATAATTTACATAAGGATTTTTTATCTAACTTTGTTTCTGCTCAAAAATAGGACAAGAAATCATTGTGGTAGGAACAAAAATCACTTTTATTTAAGTATACGAGTAATAACAATAATAATAGCAACATCACAATATAATTATTATGCTTTAATGAATAACCTTGAATTCTCGAAGTAAAATAATACATTTTTATTTATTAATATGTGAAGTTTGTTGTTATTAAAACATTTTGATCCTTTTTAACTTCATCCATTTTCATTAAAATATTAAAGACACTGTGCATTTGATCGAACTATAAGAATTTTCGGGCCGGGCCAAAATCAAAAGTCCGACTCTCCTCGATTTTTGAAAATGATTAGCCCAATTCGGCCCGATAAAAATTATCTTCGGCCCGGCTCGAGTGCACCTCTACCCTGTATTGTAAATAAAACATTGTATTATATTGCGTAATAATATAATTTGTTTTTAAAATATTCATAAATTGCGCCAACTAAAATTAATTTATTTCGCTCAGATTGGTATTACCAAACAAGTTAGTAACGGTTTGAAACTGAAATCCGTAATTAGTTCAACTCAGTCTAAAGTGTGTACTTTTATCGTAATGTAGTGTTGTTCTTAGTGATTAACAAAAACATTTTCTCATTGTTACAGTGGCCATTCATAAATAACCGAAGATTACATCAAAGTGAGTATATTTTTTACATCATTTTTTGTGTCTTTCTGTGTTGTCATGTTACATGTTGAATTATTTAACAAGAGATTGTAGTTCCAAACTATAAAAACTGGGAATCTTCTTAGTAAAATATTGATCATTACTTAAATATCAGAGATAAAAATAGCGGCATATTTTTATGTGACAGGTTTTTTTCTTATACTTGCGACCTTGGGTGGATCCGTTGTGGTTATGTTATTTGGTGGTTTTATCTTATAAACATTTACGATGAAATGAAATTTAAATGTTATTTTTTGAGTTTTTGCACAAGTAAATTAAAAAAGGTTTAGATACCACCTGTGAGCTAAAATAGAGCAAAACTTCATACACTGGCATTACCTATATAGAAATAAGACGACACAGAAACAGTGCAAATCTATGCAAAGGTTTTATTGAAGAATTCGTTCAGGTCATTAAAATTGCAATCATGTAATAAATATTTTAATTTTTGTAGATAATTTTATTGGATTCACAGTTTTTTATATTCACAGAAAAGTGGTTAAATATTTTTGATCCTCTCACTTGAAGAGCGTTTTGCGTTACTTTATATCTTGCACGAGGCAAATCATTTATTTCTTGTGTTAACAGTATGAACCTATGAAGTGTGTCTGAAAGATTCTTTGTTCAGAAATATATGTTTACATACATCGAAAATATAGATATAAATAACAGTTAGTAATTTATACAGTTCATGAATTCCTCTTGGTAAATAATCATTAAGAAGCATCTACTTATGAATGTACCTATGTTTTCATAGCTGATTAACAGAGAACTAATTATTTTATTATATGAGGAGCAACATTTCAAAAGGAATAATATCCACTTTAAAAAAATTTGAGAAAAATAACATTTTTTATTACATAAAAACAGATAAAGGACATTTTAAATATTCTATTACCTAAAGTTACTGTTGAAGAAAACCTATCCCAAACATCTGTTCTTTTATCTGTTTTTAAGTAATAAAATATATTATTTTTATCAAATTTTTTTAAAGTGGATATTATTCCTTTTGAAATGTTGCTCCTCATATTTTAAAGTAATTATTCATTCAAAGGAATATCTAACATTTCTTTTATTTTTACCTTCCGTTAGGTAAGGAAGGCAATTGTCAAAAAGTTCTGTGGTGAATTTTTAATGAATAAGCACGTTTTAGGGTCCCTAGAATACGATTTTACTAGTTTTACGATGATGTCTGTATGTGTGCCTGTATGTATGTGTATGTTTGTGTGTGACAAAAAAATTTCCAATACCACAATTCAAAAAATTATAATTCTTTCCTATTCCGCTTCTTTACATCCATATGAAGAGCTGATTAGAGTTTGGTTATAATTGGTCAACCAGAACTTCCCTTATTTGAAGTTCTTAACAGTTTTTCTTGAAAAGACGCAGTTCAATATCATTTTTTGATATTTTCCTTCATTTTCAATAAATGTAGAGTTAAAGAATTATAAAGAGATTAACTTTCATAAATCTGCCAGCTATGCTATAATCATGCAAACAGCTGATATATTCAAACAATTCTAACTGACAGATACCGAAGTCAAATGCAATTTACATAGTCAATGTTCGTGTTATAATTTTATTGGATTTATAAAATCTTTTCCAAGGGACTCTCGGTATGGAATTTGTAGAAGATAGTATACTTCCGTATTACAATTTTACTGGATATACTAATAGATTTTTTTCCAATGAACTTTCGGAATGTAATTTGTACAAAATACATAGAATTGACGAAGGTAATGTGCTGGCCACATCACATTTTTTAAATTTATTTCTGTTATAATGCTAAATTATTTAATAGGAACCATTTTAGTTTCTGCTACTAATATACTTTACATTTACTAACTTCTTTTTCGCATCCTTCTAAATCATAATTAATAAATAATATTTTGGGTCTATTCATTAAATTCATATTGTCATAAATTAATTTAAATCTCTGATTAAAACCTGGTTCAACTTGAAACATTTTTCCACGAAAAATACATAAAAAAAAGTCCCAATGTATCTTCTTCAATTAGCACCTGTCGTTGGGTCCATTAAATCGGAACAAAACACGATCTTTACCATCGCAACGCCTCCAACCATTAATATGTCACTTTCACTGTTAGATGCGTTAGGGCCACGTCATTACTTAACTGTATAAATAGTGAGCAAACACAACGGTTTGCTTTGTGTGACACAGATTTCTACTGCAGATGAGATAATTAAATAATTTGTTATTGCACCTACAGGAGTGGCTTCGCTTTATTGTTAGATTACACATGTGAAATAAAATTGGGAAAATGTGTGGGTGTTATCAAATAGAAATTGCAATTAGATAATATTAATTATGAAATTAGTAATAATTATTATTTATTTGCACCTTTGGATACAGGTTACGTGAATTCGTAAATGTTTGTCTAGGCGACAGATTGTTATTCGGACGATCCGCGTTCAATTCGATCGATATCGAACTTCAAACTTAAATATTATTTATAAAAAAAATTGTGGTACTCTTTCCACGACAACTTTGAGAGCCAAGGAGGTGACGCCTACAAAGCGCTTCAATAGCATAAATATGTGTCAATAAGTAATAATAATAATAATAATAATAATAATAATAATAATAATAATAATAAGTTGTGATGGTATGCAAGGGTTCCACTAGCATTAATGAGAATAGAAAAATCTGGTAGGCAATGGAAAATAAAAAATATGTTGTGCCCAACACAAGACCTTTCGCCATTTCCATATTAGGCTATATAAGTACATATTGTATTTTTTTCACTACTAGCCTAGGAACCCACTATTATTTACCTTTATTTGAGATGAGAAATTGTTTTTCACTACCGCTTGCTTGTAACCATGGTAACCTAGGTCAATAATAATTTATTATTAACCTTGGTCTATAATGCAAACTGTCACTTTTCAATCAAACTCAAGCCTCCAAATCCAAATATTATTTAACTCATTAAACTCAAGAAAGGTGTTAAGCATATAATTTAAATTTGCCACTATAATTTTAAATTGACCTACGCTGCCGCCTCGCCTGGCCACTGAGCTGTTTTGGTGAAAATGTGAAATATTTATAGATGTAGAATTGAACAAATCATTTTTTTTTTGTATTTGTAGGTAAATACATGTCAATAGATTTATTTAAAAATAATAATTAACTAATAAGGCTGCGGACTGTAACAACACAAAGTGTTTTTATTAAATAATTAAATCAAATACAAATCAAGGTCCATAAGTGAGGTTATCAAACCAGCGAAATGAGCAAAACGTCAAATAAAAACAAATGCAGCCTACTTTGTTTTTGTGAATATTAACAAATAAGTAACGTTATTATTCATGTCAAAATTATTGTTATTATCAATAAAAAAAAAATTTAAAGAGAATTTATGTGCTAATAGTGAAAAAAATAGTATATAAACCACGGTTGAGAAGATCATTATTGACCAGGCGCCTTATATCCCTCGGGCATCGCCCTCGGGTTACAATAGGCGCTGCTAATTGCATTTATTATTAACATATCTTTTTATTTTTAAATTCATTCTATACATAAGTTTCTTCCTACTCTTCTAAATGTTCGAGATTCTACAAATTCATTGACGAAATTGGTGATATTTCTGATGCGTATATAATAAATGTATCTGTAATTTTAAATGTTTAATTAAAATAAGAAATATGTAGGTATTACTAAATGTACTTCCCAGAAAAATCTTTTAGTACGTATTTGGATTTTTGGCAGACATTTCTCTATCACTTACAAACATTTAATGACAGTGAGATGCATTACAACAAATTATTTTATATATTTATAGTTTTCTATCTCTAAATCTGTAGAAGATATAATATAAATGTTCAATATATCGGATAGAGAATTTTATATTCTTTTATATTTGTAATAACATAAATTTCCAAAAATAATACTTTGAAGATTTTTTTTAAGAAACTACTACTTACGTTTGTCCAATTGTTACCAAAACCTTTTCAGCTCTTCCTATTAATGTCAGATTAAGGAATTCGTAGTTAAATTGGTCTTTAGACTTATAGAATTTAAGAAACTGCCCCTCCAACATCCAGTATCGTTCTGAATGAAAATGTGAAATTAACCAACCTGCATTTCCGAATCATGATTTATTATTTGACAGTTCTCACCGTTTTACATCAGTCTGAAATTAATTCGACAGAACAATATTTTCTAGGTAAAAAAATATAAATACTAAAACTTTTCTAATGGTCTAAAAAATGTTTAGGAGGTATATTTAAATTTTCAAAAATTGTGATAAATTCGACATTTATCTTTGAGAAATCCACGAATTTAGAAAATTTGTAATCCTTGAAATTTGCACTTTGACAATACTGACATTTGTGTTAAATATAGTTCATTCTTCTAAATTTCATTTTGAGAATTTTAATTTTCAACTAATATTAATTTCAGTAAGAGTGCTCTGTATCTTTTACTGTAAATGTAACGAAATAAATTCTTGAATTTTTATCTGTATCATGTACTTCATTGTATTTTTTGCATGAAGGGTTGTTTTAATGTTACCCGAAAGGGTTTTCAAGGTAGTAGGTTTTATTTACAAATTACTGATCGGTAAATATGAATCACTTCCCTATCAGGAGGACTACTAGACAAAGGAAAGTCCTAGGTTCAAGTCCCATGAAGATTTTTACAAAAATATTTGTTTGATATTAAATAGGACCATATGAAATTTGTGGGTAAATATTCAATTATTTAAACATTTCACTTTATATTTAAACAAATACTTCCATCTAGTGGTCCTTGAAGAAAACAGCATCTTCTCACTGTCAATCGAAGATGTCTCTTAACTCTTCACTGAAACAAGTATAGATATCTTTTGCTTAGGGAAATAAATATAGATGTATTGGGAATAACTTTTTATTTTTATAATTTTTTTAATGTTTTTATAATTGCTTGCTCGTCTTTTTACAATATACAAAATACTTGCTCACCTACGACATTCTGAGTACAACCTGTAAATAATGCATATAACAATGTGGTATAAAAATACACATAAGTATAGAGTAGAAATATAATACAGTAGGTATTGATTTCGCCAGCCATATTCATAATAGTTTATCATCGCATTTTTCGTCGCCAAATTTCATATTTGAGAAACTTTCCCGCTTTAATGGCAATCTAACCTAAAATTAAAATAGGCTAACTATTTCTAAACAGCGGGAAAACTTATCAAATAGGGAATAAATAATTATCTATTGTAAATATAGCACACAGATCTCAAGGGTAGAAATAAATATGAAGAATAGAATTGTACTTAATTATGAAAGACACAATATATGTGTGATATACCAGAGTATTGATGTCGCCATCTTGGGCGCCATATTGGTTGCCATTTTGGCCGCCATTATCGATAAGAATAACACATAGATGTCACAACATAAATACATACAAAAGTGAAATAGATGTTTTTGTTATCACAATTTTATAAATGATTTGTGGCTGATATTGGTACCATCATACTTTGTACTAATATAGTATATACATGCATAGTATAAAATACTTGAATTCTATTTAGTAAATGATATGTTTTAACTGTATATATTATGTTTAGATAAAAAGTACTGTTAAAAGAAGAAATTTGTAATATTTTATGCATTTTTCTATAAAATCTCACTCTTCTGGCACTCATAGTTGGTACAAAGGTGCATGACAGTACAAATTGTATACGTATCTTTAAAAAAATTGCAAACTTGCATAAAATATTAACAAAAGTTAGTAGAAAATGAATAAACCCTAAAAATTCTCTAATTCAAAGGTTGTTTTACTTGTCATTTGTAAATGTTAGTGGAGAACACACCACACAGAAGATTTAAGAAAAAATAATAATAGAATGAAAACAGCTTGTCCCATATTACAACAAAAATTTATCATTGTTCTTATCTCTGACGGCACTCTCCTCGTATGTCACACTTTCCTCCCCCCTACTTCTTCTTTCCCCTCTCCGTGGTGGAGGGTTGTGAAGCGATCCAATCTAGCGCCCTTTGGATGTCCGCGGGGATGGGTGGGGGTGTGGGTAGATGAGCACCTTGGGGTTGGAAACCGCCTTCATCGTCAGCGACGTATTGTAAGGAGATCTGGTTGCCCTCTTTGTCTGTGTAAGCGTATGATCCCTGAGCGACGATGACTTCCGGGTTTTCAGGATCGTTGGTTTTTTTCAGTGTGCCGGTTTCTTGGGCTTTGATTGCGTTCGCTGTTTCGTAACTGGAAAAGGAAGTTTCAGTATTTGTATTATAGAAATAATAGTAACGTCATTAGGCTGATATGGCAAACAACGGACGCGGCTGAGGCGAGTTCGTTATTTGCATATCGGTCGTGTGGCCTTCAAGATTTTTCGTAATAACATAAAATTTAAACATTTACGAATAATAAAATTGTTCTTTTTCTGTCATACTGAACAATATTTATGTTGTTCTATAAATTCTCCTTGACAACGGTTCATCAAGATGTTATTTTCATAGGAACCCTTGATTTTTAATTGTAGGAGACTGTTATAAACCCTTGATTTTTAATTGTAGGCATCGACCTTTAAACTAATGGACCAAGTGTCTCCTATTCTTTTATTAGAATAATGCTCCAACATAAAAGGATAGAAATATATATTCTGTCCTTTAACAGTACGGAAGTTCTCAGTTAAAGTATACTGCGCATACGTTCGTACTCATTGTACATCTTTTTCAGACATATGTAAACCTCTATACATCGCTTGCTATCACTAAATAGTTGTCAAAATCTACATTTGACGTTTCGTGACTGTGTATTATTTACTTTTTTTGGAGAATATTTACAATTATTTCTGTCAATATATACGTAAATATGTGTGTGTATGCGACAAAATAATGGGAAAACTGTGTATTTCGTGCAGTCAGCAGTACGTACGCGGTTCAGCTGTATAATTAATTATTACTTGTCCCCTATAATATACATATGTATATAAAGATTATATTAAAAATATATAATAAAACGAATTATTCTAAAAAAAAAAAAAAAACAATCTATACTCTTAGCGATTATGCAATAACAAGTAGGGACAAATCAAATTTTTTATTTTGCCGCGTTTTCTTAACTTCCGTACTGTTGAAGGATAGAGATACTGTGTCTGCACCGTTATGGCGGGACAAGCGTTTTGCTCGTACGCTGCGTCTATTAGTTTAAAGGTCGATGATTGTAGGAGACTGTTATAAAAAATAACGGCCGGCGTTCGTTATTTTTATCTTTTCACTTTTGTTTTTAGTCCTATTATATCATTGTAACCGGATTCACATTTTTACCTCCTGCTACCCAAGGTAAGAGAGGTATAGGGATCGTGCTAAAAATCGCATATGGAGATTTTAGTGAATAAGCACGTTTTGATGTCCCCAGACCACATCAGTATTTTAAATGAAAGTTTATGCAATATTTTTCATAGTAATATAAAAAGTAATAATAATTTCTTATTTCCGTAAATAATTAAATGAAAAGATTGGGCGCCAGGAAAAGTCATGACAAACAACCCCCCACTCGTGTGACGTCAGAGTATATACAACATGTCATTCATAGCCAACAGGAAAACAATTTACGTTATTTATATAAATAAAAGTAGGCGATGGTTTGTCACATGTTAAACTGTATGCACTCTGACGACACAATCTATTTCACATCACGTGACTTTTCAAAATATTAAATATAATATAATAAAATAATATATCATCACGGCATATTACCCATTACTGAGTGTGCCACAATCTGCTTTATTGCAGATATCGGTAATGATGATGACATATTTGTACCGTGCGGGCGCTTACCAGACGTCACCTCACAGGCACTCTTTGCTGGCGTGGAGAGTGCATCACAGGGGTCACTTTTGTGCCATATAAAATTCGAAATATTTGGCGTTGGCCAGGATCGAACCCGGTTCCCCAGGATCGCGACCAGACACTTAGGCACGAGGCCAAGGGACTCCATAAAATATTAAATAAATTTCAATATTTAATTGTAAAATACCTAATAGATATTTCGTGCTGCTTTCAAATTTGAGGTTGTTTTAAGAACAATACATTTAAAAATTTAATACTTAGAAGACATAATTTTTTTTAGAAACAGCCCTATGTAATAAATTAGAACATGGGTAATACTAGTGTTGTATAGTATTGGAAATATAACGAATTGAAATAAGTATTTGAATTAGATAAAATATTTTAAGTAACTATTTGAAATACTTCAAAATAACAGTATTTTCTATTTTTAGTTTAAATACTTTTCACAAGTATTTTATATTTTAATACATTGAAATACTATTATTTGTATGAAAAACTATTTTTCAATATGTGAAATACATTTTTTTATTTGAAATACATTTTTGTTTTTAAAATACACAAGTATTTGAAATAGATTTATGTATTTGAAATAGAAACCCCTCGTCATGTGTTGTCTCTCGTCTCGTAGCATGGAATAATTCTCTAATTTTTTCCTTAAATAAACACTTGCCTATGTTAATGTAGGAGTTTCTTTTTAATATTAATAAAAATATGCGAATAAGTTGAATACAAAAAACATTTTTACAATACTATAACGTATCTTCTTTATTTTCAAATAATTAAAAGTAAAAGTATTTGAAAGTATTTGAAATATTGGTATATTTGAAATACTAAAAAAATAATTGTATTTTACCAAACATATGAAATACTTTTGTTTAGTATTTTGTATTTTCTATTTGAAATAAATTTTTGCAAGTATTTTATACAACACTGGGTAATACATATTAAAACTAGACCTCACCAAAATTTAAAAAGGTTCCCACAAAATATGAAAAATAAATATCTCATTAATAATATATTTCGATTATTAAATTTAGAAGAACATGTTTAATTTGTTTGTTATTTTTATTATCCTCCAATCATCATCAATTTAATAGCTCTCCTTCTAACCTATAATTTCTTAAAGAAAACAAAGAAGAAACCTTATATAATTTTATGTTAATTCCTTTGTAAATGTCATTCCAATATGCAGTTACTCGTTGCAATTGCAAAACATCCAATATTCGTGATGCATTCGACTTATTATTATAAATGTTAATAAATACACGTATGCGCCTGCATAGTTAACACGGGAACGCTGTAAATTTAACGTAAATCTTTGTTATTTATACCTTGAGTTGATACCACAAAGGCAATGGAGAAAGTTCTTGTAAGAAAAGGGAGAAAATATTGTCGTAAGAGTACGATTGTTCGTCGGAATAAGGTCGGCAGATTATCTGCTGATAGATGCAGTATTTGTTGTTGAGAAATGAGTGAATTGTTATATTGTTTTGCACTGCAATTGACAAATAACACGGATAGTTGATACTTGATATGCTAAATACAGACTACGTGTGATTTATAACTATCTTCGAAGATTTCTACATTGTGGATATGTCAATTTTCATTGTATTGTTTCAGACTTTGAATTATTTTAATGCAACTAATGCCCGGTTTTACCATTGCCGAATAAATTGACAAATAGTTATCTGACGAATAAATTTCATTCATTGAATAATCAAAGTTTTGTTTCAGCAACCAATTTGCTGAATAAATATTTATTCGTAGAATATTATTTTTCTCTCCATTATTTTGCATTGAATAACAACTGTCAAATTCGCTGTCAACAAAAATAATTTTTTGATTTGTGTCATTGGTCGCG
Source organism: Ophonus ardosiacus (assembly GCA_943142095.1). Lineage (NCBI taxonomy): Eukaryota > Metazoa > Arthropoda > Insecta > Coleoptera > Carabidae > Ophonus > Ophonus ardosiacus. Next base: position 35,657,655 of record OW964832.1, on the reverse strand, counting down.
TTCAGCCGCACCTAGCTGCTAGCTCGCTAACCTAGCGAACGTCGTTGAACGGTCCGCTGACCGACCGCTAGATTCTAGCTGCTAGTCTAGCGGGCTAGCGAAAACAAAATGTGCTAGATGACTTAGCGTACTGCTATAACTGTCAAAAATAGGAAATATGGCGCTAGTAAATTCAAATGAAATACAATATGAATATGAAAATATGTCATATTTGGTAAATGAAAGCAGAGAAATTCACAAACATATTCAATCTGGTAAACTTCTATATACTATATAATATAAAATTTTATTATGAGGTGAGAATAAATTTTATTTTTAGATGGACCGGTCGAATTACCACGACCGCTGTTAGCTAGCAGCTAGATAGCTGCTAGATGCGGCTGAACGCGACCATTGAAATCAATCGAAAATGAGTGAAAATATAAATAAGAAGAGGAAACGAAGTAAAAACTATCTAGAGGAAGAAAAAAGTTTAATAACCGTAGTTTTGTAGTAGAAGAATATTTATTTATTGTAATTATTCCTTTAGCTTTATTCATCTTACTAAACAATTATAAAATTATTAAACACGCATATTAAAATTATTTGTAGTTGACGGATACAAAAATTTATTTCCTGTTGTTGACAGTGGCATTTGAAAATTTAAATTTGAGTACATTCACAATTTTTTTTATTAAAATAGTCTATGCATTGGAACGTGGCATTTTTATTGATTAATTATGCTTTTATTTCTTAACATTATCCTCAAAGATTCTTCTTCTTCCTCTTTAGGACTTCGTCCTGTTATAACTGCTTTACCTTCTCTAGATTTTCCTATACTGGGGGTCTCTTATGAGTAATTAATTTAAAATATTTTTATCACTCAAAATACTATTAGATGTTGGGCTCTTGACAACTTATTTGCATTTGTTCTAAATATGACATGTCAAACAGTATTCTTCACCTTGCTTACTTTACCATTTGTAATGATCTACAAAGTATGTACTTTACAGACCAGACAGAATTTTTACTTTTGTAGATAAATAAATAAATAAATAAATATATTATCACGGCATATTACCCATTTCTGGGTGTGCCAATCTGATTTTATCACATAGATATCGGGAATGTTGATGACATATTTGTACCGTGCGGGCGTTTACAAGGCGTCATTTCACGGGCACTCACTGTTGGCGTAGAGAGTGCACCACGGGGTCACTTTTGAGCCATTTAAAATTAGAAATATGTAGCGACGGTCGGGATCGAACCCGATTTCCCAGGTTCGCGACCAGACACTTAAGTACGCGGCCACAAGTTGTGATGATATATGTTGAAACTTACAGAATTTCAAAACAGCTTCTTTAGTACAATATTATAAACAATCTCTCATATTGTAAATATACATCTCTTTAAATTTTATAAAACTGACTTGAATTTATTCCTTAGTTTAAAAATAGTGTATTACCTATAACAGAGCTAATTTAATCATCATCGCCAATAAACAAAAGTCTCGCGTCTTTGCCACAATAACCAACATAATTCTTGTAATTCAACGTCGAAACTACACAATCATTTGAACATATTCTTCGTTGAAGATTTGATGAAACTAAGAAATAATTCTAATTATACCTCCAATCGTAGGCACCCTCTGGGCTAATATTATTTGTTTGACTAATGATAGCGATTTCTTCTGGTCGTCCTTGGGGTGCTGCGCATACTGCACCCAAGCAGACGCAAGCCAATAGGGCGTACTGAAAAATAAATAAAACATATTTAAAACTCCATCAGCCAACCTGCTCCTAAAGGAATACAGACATTAATTAAGTTGGGCTTAAAGTTTCAGTATGTCTAGTTTGATAATTTAAAATTATACATAACCAAAACCTTCTGATGTACCTATCTATTATATTGAAGTATTTAAAACATTTTTTTATAAATTGAACATGAAACTTAAACCAACATCGTAATTAGGTTCAGATCTTAAAATATGATTTTCAAGAATTACCTACACAGAATGTCAACAGAATTAATGAAAACATTATGAAGTCCTGAGAAACCTGACCAGAGTAGTACAGCGTTAATAGAGTATATTAAAATAAAATGTTATATAAAATGAAGTAATTTGGTCGAAGAACAGTGACATGAAGTTAAATATAAGTTAGCAAAATGAAGTTATCTATAGGTTATCATTCTACTTACAAATCTGGCATTTATATCAAGTTTTTTTTTTGTATTTTATTCTCTGAAAATAAATACTCCTATGTAATTTTAGCTAAAGTTTACGGGAGATTTCTAAATTACAATTAAAAAAAAAAACATAATTCTACTACGTACTAGTAACTCATTTTTACTAAAAATGGGAGATAGAGAATAAGTATTGCTAATGCAGAAAACTTTTAAATTAAATATTACATTGTAAATAGCGACCAAAATCTAAATCTTACTTAGGATGAACATAGCAGATAGGAGTTCTATTGCCAAGTCATCCGTGAGTGAAGAGCTTCAGGATAACGTGACTGCATACAAACTAAGAATTTTTACGCAGATGTCATTGCTATAAAAAATATCAAAGTCCCGTCACTTTTTAACAAAAACCTCCTATAAAATACAATATAATACATAGTACATATGTGGCAACTACTCTTTACTGTTTTTTTTTTTTTGCACAAGTAATTTCGACTTCAAATACAAAAGGTCTCTTTCAAACTACCATTTAATAGCATGTCATTATTTAATTAAATGTATGTACATAAAATGTTTATGCTCTTACTAATAAATATGTACTTTTAAAACCATAAAAATAATACTAAACACCATTAGTATCGACAAAATAACATTATAGACAACCAAATCAATAAAAAGTAAACAATGAATTTCTTTTCAGCTGTAAAATTTATTGATATTTACAGTGTAAATATCAATAAGAAGAGAGAAACACCACTTACATACTTTAGTGATTTCAATGAAAGATTAATCAAGAAACCTTCATGATTTCAAGTTATAATTAAACACGGAATTGAAATTATGTTTGTTAAAAATGATTTTCTTTTTCTGTAAATACCATTCGATATGATTATAATGATTCAACATATTTGACATTTCGTGTGTTAATTAGAATTTATGAATGTCATCGATGCGCAACTGTCAGATGATAATCAGTTATTAATTTGTTTCTCGGGTAATCTGAACTATAGTAATTTACATTTAATAACATGTTGATATATCATTTTACTATTCATTAATTCATATTAGTGTCATTAGAAAGAAGTTATGTTCATATATCAATTATTATAAATGTGTGGTTTATCATTATAAGATAATATGATTTTTATTGTAATATTAAACTTCTGCATTATCTGCCACATGAGTCAAAACTTTTTTATTTCTTTTGGTCTTATTTGTAAACAAAGAAAATTATTAAGTTTTTTTTGTCCAATGAAAAATGTATACCAATAGACCAGAAAAGCGTAATTGCCAAACACAGGCACCAAATTCAAACTGAGAATATAATTTTGATCCCCGTACATTTCTTACGGGAAAAATGTTTGCTCAACTTTAAAGGTAGACAAATCTCATAAACTTAAATCTCTTATGCAAAACATTGAACCTAGATCGATTCTTTATTTCTAGATTCGTACTATAAATTGTGCACAGTTTACTATTATATACCACACTACAAAATTCAATGAATGTATGTCTCGATTTGATCCTTCATCTTCTGTGCATGTTTCGTTTTCTATTATGCTGACCCATTTACTGGCGGGTGAGGGATTATCAACGACATACGTTATTTTGGCTTACACCTAACCTAGCATTTTAATTTCTAATAATTGTCTTACTTCTCCTTTTCTAGGGGTTTAAACTGTTGCAATCTATTATTGAATAAACAAACTATCGAATTTTGAACAAGAACTGTATAATTTTATCTACAAAATATCTTTTTTGTCTGGAAAATCAAACTCCCATGTGAAACCTGTACTACGGAATACAAATTATGAACTCGAACCAAAGGCAAATTCTAACCTTTCTTTTCTGATCTATTTGAATAATATTTATTCGTCGTACTATCTATCAATAAGAATGAAAATATACTTTGCGACTGGAATATAGAGGAATGCAGTTAATATAAATGGTATTTTTTATTTTTTGCTGAACATTGACATAGCCTACTGCTATTTCTACATCTAATTTTCATTTAAAAAATTAATTTGACTATATAATAACTTACCATCTTTAAGCTTACTAGAAACTTAACATGTATTTACATGTAATCTCTTGTAGCCATCCTGAAGAAGTAGGAGTAGGCTATGAAACGTCAATGTTCGTAAAAAATAAAAATACTACCTATATTGACTGCACACTCTTGAGTATTCTTATTCATCTTATTAGAATTGGACATTGCTATTATAATTTCGAAAAAGAGAAAAAAATACTTGTGCCCTACAGTAAGTAGATAATAATATCTATATATATTTATAAAATGATTTTAAGACCCCAGAAAATGATTTTAAAAAAATCCGTGTTTGAGTATATCTGCAGCTAAATGTGTGAATAGATTCCGCAGTTACGATTTTCATATATTATGAAATTAAAACGAAACAATTGATAAAATGTACTTTATACACGCCAAATTATAATTGCAAATTAGGAATAAATTACCAATAAGCAATAATTATCAGATTATAGGATGTGCATATCACTATAACAATACTTTATACAAATTTACATAATTTTCCGCTGAAAAAACTTTTTAGAATAATTGTTAAATACATATTGATGTAACATGTAATATGTTTATGTCTTCATCTTAGTACATACATTATGACTCAGTTAATATGTAATAACCTTATTAAAATAATTACTGCGTAAAAGTGAATATAATAAAGATAATTATTTAAGCAACAAGAAAAGCTTAATATTAAATCTAACATGATTGCTTTGATATTTAATTTTCATAACACTCAATTTACAATTTATATCGTATAGTAATTATTATAGTCGTTAAATTGTGTACATATAATTAGTGATGTTTTTAATTATGTGCTAGAAATATGAAAAATTAAATTACTTATTTCCATTTCATAAACGCTAATTATTAATGCTTACTGAATAGGAATATTTGTTTCTTGAATATCATTTTATATTTTTAGCATTCTAATATTTTCTTTTATTATTAGATATGCGGATTTTTTAATTTTCTATTTATTCGTCTATAGTTCAAAATTTTATAAATTACAGTATCGCCCAAAAATATGAATATACCAGGTGTCTACTTTTTTTCCGAAAATAGATAATTTTCAATGTTAAAATTTTGATTTGGCTATATCTCTTTAATTTTAGAACAATAGTATAATGAAGGAAAATGTTCAGAATGAAAAACTGCACTGAATGAGTACTAGGTTTGTTGATCAATTGTTTCTTAAGTACGAGTTAAAATTATCAGAGTGTCATAAAAAAAAAAACCAATAATTTGTGTTTCTTGTTTCTGGCATAACTGACAGATTTCTTCTCAATCGATGCTGTCTTTCATTCTGAACATTTTTCTTCGTTACATTTTGTTCTAAAATTAATAGTTAAAGAGATATGGCCAAATCAAAATTTTAACATTAAATTTTCTATGTTCGGAAAAAGCATACACCCGGTATACGAGTACCTAACGATTTTTAAAAATAAAAGCAATGAAATTAACCCCTTATATAATTTCGAATAAAACAAAGTAAAATTAAATATTTTTTCTTATTTTTGCCATGCACTTGCATCTTTTGAAATTTCAAGTAATATTGGAGTATTAAATTTCATAATTATAATTATTATTTTCAGATCATCACATACATATATGCCTTTTTGTTTAGTGTCAGAACAATTTTAACTGTTCTATAATTGTTTGAATGCGTTGATATTAATATTCCATTTTAAATTGTGATAAATGAGCGTACACGAATTAATTAAGTTAAACAGTAAAATATTGAATATGAACATTTTTGAACAATATATTCTAGTCCCATAAATGGTACATTCTGGATGTAACAGATTAAAAAATATAACCAAAATTAGAATAACCGGACAGGTAATCTACTGATGAAATATTTATTTCGACTATTATATTAGTCTTCAACAGATCAAGAAATGTCCAAATACCAAATAGACAATTGGTCTGATGAAAACTAAAGTCGAAACATTGGCTTGAAATACATGTCCGATTATATTATTTATCCATTCAAAAATCGACCATCGCTCTAGTAAAAAAATATTAACATAAGTAACATCGTACACAAACGTCAGAACAAAATATGATTGCAAATTTAAATTATTAGAATTTACAAGTACTACGAGTATAATAAATTTTAAATACTTGTAAAAATGATATAATGGATAAAATAAAAAAAATATTAATTTTTTTTAGATAATGTACTGTCAACACATGTTGAATACATCTAATAAATAAATTAGATCCATATAACTTTGCAAAATAGATATTCAATTCCACCAGTTTTCACAATGAACATAACATTTGGTGGAATTTTATGATAGAATTTGTGAGATTTGGGTCTATTTTTCAAACTTTAACATAATGCTAATACAATTCCCTACTAATAGATATATATTTTTTGGTTGTAATTATATACTTTTACTTTAAATTTAACATTTATAGATTATATCAAGTGTAATTTTTCTAAACATAATGAACCGAATTCAGCATTCGTCATTAACTTAGAGATTGTTTTAGTAACCATGGAAATATCTTGTATTTTTTTCATATTTGTCTATTATTATATAGCTAATGAAGAGTGTCGAATCGGTCCATTGTAACCTAACCTGACGTTCTGATTGTACAAACTCACGCTTGAAAACTCGGGCCGAGTTTTGGCGTTATGATATACTACGTAGGTAGATATTTCAGAAATACCTGAAGTAAACGTCGAAAACTCGTCTTCCAACAATTCGTCTAGTCTCATTTTGAAAATTACTAGGAAATTTCAAACAATCTATCTGCAACCCCCTCTTTTTAAGTCTATGTTGATTGTCTTAATCAAATTTCGAAATTATTTTGATGTACACATGATCTACATAACCTAACATTGTAATTTATAAAGAATAGGAGAACGCTTTAGTGTAAAATAAATATTTCCTTGATTTGAACAGAATTGAAATCAATTCAAGATTTAATAATATTGATTTGTAATAAAAATTCAACAAATTTAAAGAAAAAATTATCTAGGTATATAAAAAATAAACTTAGTTGAATTAATTGAGTTGAAAAAATTCGTCGATTATGAAAAATATTCTTTCGTTTTAATTACAATCCAACAACAATTAAATTGTTTCCCCATGGCAACCTAGACCTTGTTCATTGTCGTCAACTTACCGTATTCATTTTCACACTCACTCACTAGGTCCTCACGTCACGTCTTTGTGGCTAAGAGCCTTCCTCTCGTATTTATACCTCCAGGTCTCCCCTGAAGAATGACTTCATGCTCCCTCCTCGCCACTATTGAAAATGTCTATTACAACATGTACAAAATGGCATCATCTGCCCAGCATCCCAGCAAGAGTATTGTACTTCACTTCAAGACACTCTCATTGCACTTAGTTAACTTGGACGAGTGGAATCTGCAAGTACGTATGGTATGGTACCTACCGTGTTTTATGAAAACAACTAAGATGCTTGTGTGTGTTCATTAACTTTTTTTTATTGTATGAGGATTATTGATGTTAAAGAGTCTTATGAAATTTTCTATTGTTTAAATAATATAAAAATGGCTTAATAGCTGATGAGGGTCACAGTTTAATTTTTTTTTGTATTTTCTGTAGATGTAATTAATTAAAAAACATACAATAATATAATTTCGAGTTTTAAATGGCACAAAAGTTATCCCTTGTGGTGCACTGTCTGCTATCAATGAGTGTTCGTGACAGTGAGGTGACGCCTGGTGAACGCCCACACCGGTACAATTATTTCTTCATGATTGAAAATGACCCAGCAATGGCTAATATGCCGTGATAATATATTATTATTATTTTTATTATTATTATTAATTTTTTATTATTACATAATATATTAAGTGACCGGTTGGAATTCGAATAACCTAGGTTCGATTTTGATATTAATTTTAATAATTAATTAATTTAGATTTCTATATTATATCATCTTCTTAAAACCTTATCATTTTTAATTCAATTTTTATAGGGATGGTGCTAAAAATCACATATCGAGATTTTAGTAATAGTAAAAGTATCTCGGAGGCTCCGATAGGGATCGTGTTAAAATCACATATCGAGATTTTAGTAAATGACCACGTTTTAAGGTCCCTAGAATCCAATTTTAACATTTTCACGATGATGTCTATATGTGTGTATGTGTGTGTATGTATGTATGTCTGTGTATGTATGTGTGTATGTGTAGGGATTATGTCTTTGCTCTAACTCAAATACTATCATTCAGAAAATTTTGAAACCTTGTATTTATGTTAGTTGGAGTAACGATGATCGACTGGAGATTGATGTGTGGAGAAGAAAATAAAGTACTCGGAAACTGCAGTCAGTATGGTTTTATTTGATTAGAACCTACGTTTCGACCATTACAATGGTATTTATACCTTATTCTAATATGAAAAGAAGCCATTAGATTTTGGTGTAAATCGGATAACCGGAAATGGCACTTTGCCTGAAGCTCATAATGGTTTTTCTTCAAAAAATACCATTAAATGCCATTTTTTCGTATTTTGTCGTAATGAAAATTAAAGATTATTAAATTTTCTACATGAATACATTAATACTTTTTCTATATATTTTACAGATAAATTTAAAAATATTTTTTTTTACAAGTCCCGAAGCCTAAGGTAAACACAATTCCTTTGTTACACAGTTCATATTTCAAATGAATGTAACTACAGGTGAATGTCACTGTCAAAAAAACTAATCACTTCAAATTAATAATAGTGACATTTTAAAAAGAAAATAGTAAATAAAGCAATAGTTTTATGCAATGGAACAGTCTGTAGCATTAATAAATACGTAGGTATGTATTTTAATTAATAAAAATTAAATTGCGGGAGGTTTTGTGTTGGCCACATCAGTTTTTTTTCATAAATTACATACGTAAATGTCTATTTAAATATAGAAAAATTAACTCGGGTCTAGCAATAAAACTGTAAATATCGTAATTATGACAAAGCGGCATATCACTTACTGTTTGCTATATAATACTGGATAACACATCAGGCATTTATCGGCACCGATCTTTTGGAATAATGCATCGCCTGATACTTCTACCTGCCCTGTATAGTAACATAATCTTACTATTCCTTTAACATAAATGATATTTTTCTTTGAAATAATTTTTGGAAGTATAATTTTCATTGCATTAGATATTATTTCATACAAACATACCATTTATGTTGAAGGAACAGTAAGATTATTTTACTGTATTTTACTACAGAGAGTACGCCTGCATTACAACAGAGCGGCGCAAATAATAGCCCGTTGTCACACAAGGTTATATAATGCAGGCAGTAATATTTATAGTTTTATTGCTGGACCCGACAGAGTTTATTTTCTGACTACCCTGTATTACAAACGAGTGTATTTTTATAATAAAGGCGCTTTTATGGAGCGCGCTTTTGCATTATTCTTATGAAGAGTGTCCTCCATAAAAGTGCCCACGAAATACGAGCCATTATCGAAGCATGGAAAATAAATACCTATCAATAAAGTATTTATTACTCGCATAAATTTTATATTATTATTATAATAATTATTAAAATGTCAACCCTCTTAATTAAAAATATTATTATTTAATGTTAATAAATAAATGCGTGTGATGCCCATTATGCGATAAAGGAAGTAGGTATTAAAATATTTATATCTCATTCATGTACAGGTTCAAATTAATATAAAATGCAATAAAAATATTACAGCGAACAATAATATTACGTAAGTAAATATGAATGATAGATTATACTTATAATAATTTATTACACGGTTTATTTGCTTTGCAAGGTCCTTCCAGATACTGTATTTGAAAATCTAATGTGGACAACATATGACTTCCTTGTACGCCTATTAAACTATACATATTTTGTTAATAACTAAAATTTGTATTATAACAGACTAATGCCCGGTTTCACCAACATCAAATAAATCTTCGAATAGCTTATTCATTGAATAAGAGAAAAATATCGCATCGAAACCATAAAGCAAATTATTCTAGCTGTCATATTTTGATGCGGTATTTTTCACTTATTCGACGAATAAGCTATTCGAAGATTTATTTGATGTTGGTGAAACCGGGCATCAATCATAAAATTGCACGTATTTAACATAATTTGACATTGACATTAAATTCATTTTTGTTATTTTTTGTCCTAATCCATAGCAAAATTAATTACAAAAACCGAAAAAATATATAATTTTTAATATACATGTCTCGCTTATACAAACGACTAATTTAATAATACTTAATGTTCTAGACGCAGAATTTCATTCTCTAAAACTTTTATTTGAAGCATTACTTTCTAAAATCAAAGTAAAACCATTTTCCCAATAGAACAAAAAAACTGTTAACAGCTTCAGGTAATGTATCACTTCCGGTTAGCCCATTTTAACCAAAATCTATTACGTTATTCCCATTGATATACCAAATTTAAAAAGTTTTGGATTATAGTTTAATATAGTTTTTCATTAAAATCTATTATAGGCTGCAAGTAAAGTACCACTTCCGGAAAGTATGTAATGAATGACCAAAAAGGGAGGTGGACAACTAGATATTATAACAGTCCCAAATACAAAATTTCAAACTACAAGTACCTATATTAAGTTCTTTTGCATATAACTATTTATAGGCTCCTGGACTTATAAATTAGATTATTTTATAAAAACATATATCGAAAATGTATAAATGCATATGTGTAGAAAATTTAGTAATCTCTAATTTTATAAACACATGAACTGCGAAAAAATGACATTCAAATGTATTTTTCGAAAATAAACCATTTCAGCTTCAAGTAAAGTGCCATACACATACACATACACACACACACACACACACACACACACACACACACACACACACGGATATTATCATCGTGAAAATGTTAAAATTGGATTTTATGGACCTTAAAACGTGGTCATTTTAGTAAAATTTCGATATACGATTTTTAGCCCGGTCCCTATATCTTCCTTACCAAGGGTAGCGGGAGGTAAAAAGTCTCACCGTGGAATATAATATTTCATATTCCACTGGCGTAATATGAGTAACATCATGTATTTAGAGTTAGCTAAATAACGTTATGTACATATTTGTAATTCAATAGTTGTCGATAAATAAAAAAAATTGTTATTATCTTTATCAAAATTTTCATGTCGGTCAGTGGTACTAAAAATATATAATTCAAAAATAAAAAATTAATTAAAAAATTAATAAAGCATCAACACGCAAAATGATAGTTTTTTGTCGATCGAGTGTTGTTAATGTTTACGTTTACCGACATGGCAGTAGATTTTATTTAGGAATTACTGATCGGTAAGTGGTTGCGATTACTTACCGACCAGAAGACAAGGCGGTAAGTAAATAAAAAACAACGATCAAAGCGAATTTTAAAAATAACAAGTTAAAGTTTTTTAAATGTAAACATAATTTTCAAATCTTTTACCTTCCGTCACCCTCAGGTATGGAAAGTAGGTATTATCTTTGGTCAAAAAATTCGATGATGAGCTTTTAATGAACAAGCACGTTTTGGGGTCCCTAGAATACGATTTTAATATTTTCGTGATGATGTGTGTGTTTGTATGTTTGCCGCGTGTGTATCCTACACTCTTGTGTGCAGTTTACCGCTGACGAATTATATTGGATACTTCGACTATTCTCTTGTGGTAAACTGTACTTATCGCTCTTAATACTTAAATAACTACAACGTAACCTAACCTAACCCACACAAGTCTTTCTAAGTTTTGTAGCAGTGAGTTCTGTGCGTTGTGTTAGGTTACGTTAAGGCTTGTTTAAAAAAATTACAAGCGAGAATGCTCAAGTATTCATTTATACAATGGAGGGTTATACAGAGACATATTTTCGTGCTGCCGTCTATCGATGTTTTCTTGAACTACACATGACTCACCTGTTGTAATACAAACAAATCGCTATAATGATGACAGTCGAAACAAGATGGTGCCAAACATGAAAAATGAAGTAAAGGTAAGGTCTTTGCAACAGTGACTTCCGCTATAATTATAAAAAAAAATCTGTTGTGGCCAGCACAAGACCTCTCGCCATTTCCATATTAGGCTATATAAGTATTGTATTGCACTTTGTTATCGAACCGTCGTTTTATAACAAAATATTACAGAACTTTACCCAAATATTGTCTTTTATTGTATTTAACATGTCTTCTGCACACATATAATTCTAATTATATCTATTTTTCATTGTATGAGGAAATTTCTAAATGTCACAGATTCTTCCAATTCATTAACCAGATTGGCGGTATTTCTGATGGATACATGCATATTACCTATAATTTCAAATATTTAATTAATAAAACAATAAGAAAGGTTAAATGTACTTCCCAGAAAAAGCTATCAAAATGTCACTAAAACTGTTTATTTTTGACACTGAAATCTGTCATTTACAAATTATGTTATAAACATTTGAATTTGTCAACTGGTTTCCTTAGTGTAGTTTCGCCTACTCGACTTGTTATATCCCGATATTCTATATATTATAGCGTCTTTATCTCTAAATTTATAGAAGATATAATAAAAAATTTAAATGTATCAGGTGTAGAATTTTGTCCTTCAAAATTAGTAATATCAAAATTTTCAAAAATTAATATTTTGAAGAATTTCTTTTAAAAACTACTACTTTCGGTTGTTCAATTGTTACCAAAACCTTTTCAGCTCTTCCCAGGAATGTCAGATTGAGGAATTCATGGTTAAACAGGTCTTATGTCTTATAGTTTTTGAGGAATCGTCCGTCCAACATCCAGCCATACACACACACACACACACACACACACACACACACACACACACAGACACAGACAGACAGACAGACATCATTGTAAAAATGTTAAAATCGAATTCTAGTGACCTTGAAACGTGCTTATTCATTAAAATCTGGATATGTGATTTTTAGCATGATTCCAATACCTCTCTTTGAGAGAGGTAAAAATATGACAAATGAGAAATTATTTGTTTCCACAGCCATCCGAAGGCAAAGGAATTACGTAGAACCAAAATATCAAAACACAAGTGACCGAAGGCAAAACTTTAAAAATGGAGATGGTTTGTTTGTATTATGATCTTCCATCTCAACTTTTCCATTAACTCTCTCTTTCTTGCGTGTGACAAAAGTATAACTCTCAATTCGTACAATTATTTTGAAAAAGGCTGTCGTTTTAAAAATACCGATTTTACATTCTGCATACAACATAAATGCTACTGAACTAAAGTTGCCCGTGAAATGTAACACACGTTAACCTTTCTTTTATGCCAATGTCAATGTTGTATGACAACCTATAATTTGCACTCAATTCATTAAATGTAAATCACCCATAACTGTCAATGAGGATAGTAAAATGCATGCTTAAATAATTGCTACGCTTCTAGTTGTAGATTTATAATACTGTGTATAACGATCTATTATAGCTGCACATTAACTACATTCCCAATCGATTAAAAATCATATAAATATATAATAAAGTAGTCTGATCGCGTATAACAGGATGTTTCTTCATATTTATAAGCTTTATTTATAAACTAATTTCAATCATGGAAGAAGCGGTGCCTATTGTAAGTTACGCTATGCACAGTTATTGCAATTGTGTTATGATAATTGAATGAAAGGATATATGCAAATTTGTAATAAATATTAAAAAAGCATAAATATTCTTCCATTACTGTCAATATTTATAGTTTACAGCATTTTAAGAGACGTTTAATAATAAAAAGAAGCAGAAGCTATTTCATAAAACAACCGCTAGCATATTAACAAAATATGTGCATGAAAACGTCGTATAATGAATTACTTTAGTGCTTATTTCTGAACTTTTAACGACGATTTTTGTGCACTTTAGTGACGATTTCATATAAATATGTTTTTTTCAACATCACTTGTGAAAATGACATTTTCCTCACTCAATTTAGTTGTGATAGTAACCACTTCCCTCACAAGTGAGGGCCTCCGCAAATAAATTCCACATTCGTGATAAAAAATAGAACTTCTGTGCCTTATACAAAAACAAAAATCTGTAAAAAAGACATTATTCCTGATAATTATTATTGTAGAAGAAAATAAGACCTTTTAAGTTCCAATATATATGTATAAGACGAACTTAAAGGCATTATTTCCTTCTATAACTGTAATATGCACCAAATTCAATCCTGATAATTATATCATCTTGCAAGATGAAGATAACTCCAATGCCTTTCTTAAGAAATATGATTGTATCTCTATTGTAAATGTTATGTCTCTGAAATCCATATTTATATTTGAAAGGTTAAACAAATCAAAATAATTAACGCAGCGAAAAAATTTCAATTAACATGTGTGTTACGGTGTATCATATATGAAATTGATTAGGATGTGTAATGGGTAAACTTTACACATAATTAATTTAATGAATAAATTTAACGCTGATGTACAGAATATTTTCTCATGACATATAAAGTGACAAGATGTATGGGATGTTGTCGCTACTCCTATGACATTACTGTTGATTTATCTTCAATTGTCATGCAGGTATAAACATTTCCATAATTTTCTTGACATAATTGAAAAATAAATACTGATTAGAAAATGTATTTACTCACTGGTCTTCTTTCGAAATAATTGTCATATATTTAAAAGTGTTTACCGTATTAATGAGTTATGTACGCAACTTTCTTCTTAAAATATTGCTGGATAAACAAAAAAAAAGTAACTGTTACAATGAAGCTGCCAATTATTCACCAAATTTTCTCTTCTTTACGAACATACCTATGACAAAAAAATTAATTAATTGTGTAATACAGTTGTTTGCGTGTACAAGTATCTTTTGTTAAAATATCTAAAACAAAAATAAAAAAATAATATATCATCACGGCATATTACCCATTTCTGAGTGTGTCAGTATCTACAACACATGTAGACATCGGTAATGATGACCGTGGCCGCGTGTCTGAGTGTCTGGTCGCGAACCTGGGGGAACCGGGTTCGATCCCGATAGACGCCAAATATTTCCAATTTTAAATGGCACAAAAGTGACCCCTGTGGTGCACTCTCCACACCAGCTATGAATGGATATTAATTTGATCCCTTGTAAGGGAGGTATAGGGTTCGTGTTAAAAATCGGATGTCGGGATTTTTGAAAATGACCACGTTTTAGGTCCTTAGAATCCGATTTTAACATTTTCACGATGATGTCTGTATGTGTCTGGATTTTGTCAACGCTCTAACTTAAATACTATCATTCAGAAAATTCTGAAACTGGTATTTCTACCTTATTCTAATATGGAAAGAAGCCATTAGATTTTGATGTAATCATGTAATCGGAAATGGCACTTTACCTGAAGCTCTAAATAGTTTTTCTTTGAAAAATACCGTTAGATGTAATTTTTTCACGATTTATGTCATCAGAAGTAATGGCGGGAGGTATAGTGCTGACCACAACAGATTTTTTTTTCAAATAATTTAGAAGAGTGTGTTATGTGATCGCTCGTGGTGACATATTTGATTTTAATAGTTGATTAATGACTATGGATAATTTTTCCATAGCAATGAATTATGAAAATGAGTACTTTTACATCCCAACCAGCTATAATAAAATATTTATTTACGCATAAGCACGAAGCCGCAAGATTTTATGTCCTGTATAATTTAAAAACCTCATAAAGACTTCTTCGCTCTTTCGTGCTAACCACTACTTAACCTCAAATTCGCAACTTAGTACTTCCTTCATTTAATTCCCGCTTAAATCAAACCCGGCCATAATTGCCAACCATAGCCTCCTATTATCTCCACCTCACGTCGTTTGTTCTGATGGTACATAATCTACGATACGCATGCGTTAGTCACGCACTCCCTTGCGAAAGTGTGGTTATGTTATGTAGTGAAGCGATGTGAGGGTGGAGCTCAGCATAACATAAGAAAGCGACTTGTTTGCAGCTTTGTTTATGGATGTTCAGCCTTAATTGATGTTTGCTGACTTATTGTACGCACCTAGTGTTAAGTAACTTCACTTCAAGTGCTTTATTTGTTGTATGATGATGTTTATATCTTAATTTTATTGTCATAGAAGAAATCTCTAAAATATAGAAGGGATAACAGAATTTCATTTAAATATAATGAACGTCCAATCTGCGCATTCATTAAAACAGTGCATTTAACGGCGTTGGCAAATGTAATTTGCTTAGCTGTGTTCATATTTCAAAACGCAACTTCATCCCAGACTATTCTTTCAGCTTGATTTTCGAAAAAGTTTAAGCTAATCCTAATTTTTGGATTAGCGAATTCAACACTAATTTTGTTAGTTTATATCTTAAAATATACTCTAATCTATTATTTTTTTGAAAATGTTTTGTAGATTAAATTTAAATACCTGCCGGAATAGAATAAAATTCGCTAATCCAAAATGAGAATTAGCTTAAACATTTTTGAGAATCAGGCTGTAAATTATTGCATAAATTTTTCTTTGGTGTAATTATACATTTTTTTGTTGTAATAAAATATCATTTTTATGTATGGATATAATACCGGCCAAACCAAATAATAGGATAAATCGCTCATAAGTTTTGTGCGTTAGGTAAGATCTTGTTAAGGTATATTTAATTTAAAATTAAAGCAATTATGACTACATTACTTATTTTCCAAACATACACCTTAACAATACCTTACCTACGCACGAATCTTATGATTGATTATTAGGAGCTTTTTTAGCCTAGGCCAAACTACTTTAGCTTTAGCCTGAAATCGAGTTTGTCCGATAACAGATATAATCAGAAAACATAAAATATGTACTCATTAAATTAGTTACAACTTTTTTACCTTCCGTCACCTCTTTAGGTAAGGAAGGTATTGTCTTTGGTCAAAAAATTTGGTGGTGAGTTTTTAATGAATAAACACGTTTTAGGATCCGTACCGTAGAATACGATTTTACTAGTTTTACGATAATGTCTGTATGGGTATGTATGTGTGTAACAAAAATTTCTTCTGCGATAACTCCAATACTACAATTCTAAAAATTATAATTCTTTCGTATTCCTCTTCTATACATCCATATGAAGAGCTGATTAGATGTTGGTTATAATTGGTCTATCGGACGTTCTCTTATTTGAAGTTCTGAACAGTTTTCTTTTTATGAAAAAACGTAGTTAAATATCATTTATTGACATTTTATGTGATTATCAATATGAAATAATATCTTATTGTCTATACGGTTTGATTATACATTTTCTTTCAAAGTCAATAGATATAGAGTTAAAGAATTATAAAGAGATTAACTTTCATAAGTTTGTTGGATTTATAGAATCTTTCGGTATGGAATTTGTAGAAAATAGTACATGTTCATGTTATAATTTTACTGGATATATAGAATCTTTTCAAAGGAACTTTTGGTATGTGATTTATACAATATACATAGAATTGACGGAAGGTAATGTGCTGGCCACAGATTTTTTTATTTGCCTACATTTTTTTGACAATAATTTGTACAATTTTTGCACAAATTTGCAAATTCAAAGATTATATAATTAACCGATAGTGTAACATTAAAACATCGTTGATATAATGTCTATCAAATTGTTTTCCAAGACATACCTGCCCTAGAAATAAAATCGCTACAAAAGTACGTATGCATCAACCCAATATAAAATTCAATGATTACACACATATTTAGACTCACTGGCACCAGCAAAATTTATTTATATTGATTTACATTTACTAATTAATGATCCTTGGTTGTAAATTGACGGATCCGTTTTATCCTTAAGATAATTATTCATTCTACATTTTTAACTTTTAAATTACAGTGTGGGATATATTTATTTTTAAACTTATTATACAATATCTATTAGTACATTAATTTACTCATCTTATTTCTGACACTTCCTTCATTAACATAGATCTGTTCATGTACAAATAAATTTGATATTTAAAACTCAACTGCTCATTTACAGATAATGACAACATATGCACTATCAGAAAATTCAAAGTTAGTGAAATAAAATTGAATGTAATGTTTTATTCACGATTCACACCTTTCAAGTAGGTACATACATACATTTACTACTAAGGCTACTAAGGTAACTTATTCTTATTAAATTCAGAAAAATATTTATATCTTCAATCTTATTGGCCCACTTTACGAAAGCATTGTAATAATAATAGTGCTATTACAATGCGCGCTTTTACCTACATGATATTTTTACGAGGACAAAAGTCAATTTTAACAAAGTTTATTTTTCGAATTTTGATAAATATTAGAATTCACACATTATAATAATAGTTATAATAGTGTTTATTTGATTTTAAACCGACCTTTCGACCATACAATGATCATCTTCAGGGATAAATCAAGATGAAGATGATCATTGTATGATCGAAACGTCGGTTTAAAATCAAATAAAAACTTCTGGACTGCAAGTTCCAAATATTTTCTCTTTCCTTCGTCAATTTCCAGTCGATCATCGTTACTCCAATACTTATTTATGTATTAAGGTCCTAAAATTCTATATTTTAGCCTTATTGACTGTCATTTTCGTTGTTGAATGAAATACTTTTAAGCACTAGTGTTTAAAAGTAACATTTTTTAAGCACTAGTGTTTAAAACTGACTATTTAATGTGTAAAAGTGACAGCTCAATGCGTAAAAGTGATAGTTTAATACGTAAAATGTTACTTTTAAGCACTAGTGCTTAATGATTAATAATGAATTAAAACTTTGTATTAAACTTGTTTTATTACATTTTCCTACTATACACGAAGTTGTAAACTATAGAAAAAAGTTACTAATTTGCATTAATCCCATATCACCGGAATACTCCATATGTAGTTTCTTTTTGCTACACAGGTTATAGAATCTGTTCATAAAGCGACGTATGTCGCAACTCTGTTCAGGAAATAGTTTGAAATAGTCAACATAGTTCGCGTACATTGGCGTGTATTTTAGTATTTTTGTGCAATGCCATCCTTCTGTGAAAACTTCTGGGCTACGATCCAAAATCAAGAATACCGAGTATTGGAGTAGAAGTTACAGTATGATGACGTAATTTGAGTGTAGTGTGTTTTGGGACGAATGATACTTTTATAGAAGTAAAAAATTGAAACTAATTTAAAAATAATTTTAAAAAACCCTATTACACTTTTATAATGAAAGCGCTTTTATGGAGCATTCTTTTAATATAATGTGAAAGTACGCTCTATAAGCATGTTTTCTTCCTCAAGAAGGCAAATTACTGTCATATGTTGAGCATGCATATTTGAAAATATTTTGGAGTAATTTCCCTCCTCGATATTAGGGTATCACTTTGGAGTAAACTCTGTCTGTTTTGGAATAGGTTAAGAGTAAACTCTGAGAGTAAAGTTATTAGTTTTGAAACGACTTTGAGTACCTTTGTACTCTAGAGTAGGGTTTTGGAACGAAGCCCTTTAGACACGATGCGTGCCGATCCTATATTGAGCGCTGAGCAACCTGCAATGTGCTAAGCAGCTTGTTGGCAGTTTCCGCGATGCTGCAAACACACGTAGTTAAAATTCATATCGTCAATCTGCTAAGATGCCTGGGATGACTGCACGATGCAGATGCACATGCACCGTACACGCTGCGATACTCACCTTCAGCATAGGTCACGCAGTACACTACAATGCTTATCAAATATCTTGTGGGAAAATGGTGACAAACAATACATTTTATAATAATTTTTTATACTAAAGTTTTATAACAACAACTTTTTAATTGTCATTTTCATTGCTAAATGAAATACTTTTAAGCACTAGTGCTTAAAATGACAGTTTAATGCGTAAAAGTGAGAGTTTAATGCAGTGCTTAAAAGTACTTCATTTAGCAACGATTAGATGAATCTGACGTCTGCCTACTTTTTAATTTTGAAAAATTCAAAATATTGAAATTTGAGAATAAATGATCTGTTTCAAAACGCTATTACAAAGAATCTTGTATGTAATACATTGCGAAATGAGTGTTTTTATAGCCGAGACAGACGACAAAAATTAATGATCATTAAGGGTTAGATTAGTATGCGCACCTGAAATTGAGAAATTGCGTCTATTAACAAATAAAAAAATATTGAATGTAGTAAGCATGTTCTACTTATTGTATTGTACTCGTACAGTGCTTACTACAGTCAAGATTTTCTGGTTTGTTAATAGACGCAATTTTGACATCTGTCAATAGTATCACCTTTAGGTATGCATACTACAATTAACCGTTAATGATCATTAATTTTTGTCGTCTGTCTCGGCTATAGGCACTTGACGTGTTGTATCACTCGCTTACGCTCGTGTGCACAAATTTCACTTCGCGTGCCTAAAACACTATCATTTCGCAACTTATTGCATATATAGCTATTATATAATTTACGAAATATAATTGTATGTTGCCATTATAAAAATTTTAGTGAGGCCTGTCTCCTGAGTTAATTGCTTATATTAAGTACTTAACACAAGTGATATCTTAGAAATTTTAATGTCGTTTTTTTCAAATTCTATTAGTAAATAAATTTTAAAAATTCCATTTTTATCAAGTACAACGTGTTAATTCATGAGCGATTAATTGGGAGTGAATTATTTTTTACGAGTTAATAATGAAATTTTAACGTCGAAATTATACATTATTTTAAATAAAAATTAGAGTATTTTATCTATAGTAAAAATGATTAGGCAGAAGACGCACGTCATCAAATAATATTACTAAAATAATGACGTCATAATATATTATATTACTACGTTTATTATATTACTACGTTTACAACTGATTTGCTTATTTGTAGGGCATCTGCTGCTCTCTAAAAATACATAATTCAATTAAAGAAAAGAATTATTTGAAAAAATACCTCTCGAACGGCTTTCAACGGAATCAATGTCCCACCGTTTGCCAGTTCCCGTTCGAAATAGTTCACGATATCCATTGTTAGCTTTTGAAATTGCTTTGTTAAAGTTTTAGGCATGATTGTGGATGCATGATTGTATATTACTTATTAGAACAAACAATTAATACTGAAGCAAAAAACACGAATATGTAACACAGAGAAAACTGACAATTAAGTGAGAGAATAGTGACAAAATCGATATAAAATCCAATGTAAACAAAACATGGCCATGCCGACGTATGATATGAAAATCAGCTATATATTCCGTAAAGGAATACGGATTTATTTAGTAATAATTGTAAATTTCGTTAATACTAGTATTTTTCTCTTCTCTTCTTAAAAAAATAAATAATGCCCAATAATTTTTAGAAGTAATGTTTCATTTTATAAGGTTTTTTCAGGATAACGACGTGCCTCTTGTGTCTAATCATTTTCACAATACTATCATTCCTGTAAAAGTATTATTTTATCTACTCTTGCGGTTAAATTTGCTACTTGATTTACTATTTTGAGTACAAAAACAGTTCACTTTAAATTCTGCTATAGAAAAATTCGTTTGGTTTTAGCAATAAATTTAGAATCTGTTATGCATTTTAGAGACATAAACAAAATAGCAATTTTACGAAACATAATTTCACAACCACTTCATGTGACTGCATAATTGTATGTAAAGGCATTTTTATTCACAGTTTGAATAAAAAAGTTATAGAAAGTAATGCTAACAATACGTAGAGTTAAGAGAATTCAAATTTCTTTTATTTTATATTTGTCTGGTGTTCTAGAAGGCTATCGATTACAATTTTTATTAATATCAACAAGCTAACATAGGTATCCGAATTAAATGTAATTGTAATTTACGATTGAACTAATTAAGATTATAGGTTAAGCAAGTATGTTAAAAATGGCAACAATTCAACTACTGGTTTAGAAAGAATTTATTACAAGTAAAATCTCTTCTCCATCTGTGCTTCTCTTTAATTGCATTGTAATGTTTTATTGTCGTGAATTAAAGAAATATAAAAGATGTGCTAAAAGTTATCTCTGCTATTTATTGCATTCTAACAATGAGTATTTATTTACAATAGACATTCATTGCAGTCAAGGCTACGAACAACTAAATAATTGAATAAATTCTATACGATGCATTTCTCATCTTATTGATGCATTTGCTGTTAGCTATTAGGTATTTTTGAAATGTACTCGAGGGAGATATAAAAATAGAAAGGATGCATTTAAACACATTCTTTACATTATGAAGACAAAGGTATCTTACAGTTAATTAAATTAGAGTTGCATTAGCACGTGTACATAGTCGTAAGTTAAAAATGCCAAGTTTAACAAAGAGATATAAGCAATAATTAAACAATCGAACTACAAGAATTAATAGTCAAATAAGTATCGAATTTAACATTTCTTGTACACACAAATACTTCTAATTATCAATTCTTTTATTCTATAAGTAATCTTATCCCCCTTACTCTTCTAAAATGTTCAAGTTGGTTCCAATTCAATTGTGGAGATTTCTTAAAGATATACGAGCCCTATCCCATAAGTGTTGGCCCAGTGCATAAAATCATTGAAATGACTTATTTAAGCAAAAAATCAAAACACCTACTAATTTATTTCCATTGAATTATAACTTAATGCCTTAAATACTGGAAATAACTGATCTACACTAACTAATGCAATTGGATGCAGCTTCTCCAGTTGAGCACAAGTATAAGAAATGCATTTTTTTTTATGACTGGTGACAGGGCTCGTATGTACTATTACTATTAATATACATAGCTACCTACAATTTTAAAAATTTAATTAAAAATTCAATAAAAAATGTTAAATGTACTTCCCAGAAAAAGCTTTCAGTAATGTCAGTAAAATTGTTGATTTTTGTCACTGACGTTCATCTGTCAATTACAGACATTTGAATTTCACAACTGGTTTCCTGGGTGTAGTTGGGACTATGCGATTTATTGCAACAGATTATTATATACATTATATTTTCTTTATCTCTAAATCTATAGAAGGTATAATAAATTTTTTATGTGTATTAGATGGAGAATTTTATGATCTTCAATATTTATAATAAGAAAAATCTACCCATTAATTTCAGACTGAGGAATATGTAGTTAAATAGTTAGTAGTAAGTATTATAGTTGTTATAATTAGATTCTAAGGACCTTAAACGTGCTTATTCACTAAAAGTCTGGATATGCGATTTGAGTTTTTGCATAAATCCAATACTTCTCTTAGCGAGTACAAAAGTTATAAATCAGATTTTTAAATCAAACAGTTATACTCGTATACATTTGTGTATTAAATATTTTCATATTATAAACCAGAAATTATGTAAATAAAATTCTGTGGTAACAAAATAACTTTCTAAAAAATCGGTTCAATCTTTTTTGATTTGTGAATTTGTACTTCATATTTAATAGTTTATCCTCATTCCTTTTAATACAAACACTGCAGAACACCATCGCGCATTGATTTAAATAAATTTGTTATAATGTCGTAGTATATTCTTTTTTGTTTTTCTTTTCCTACACGTGTTTTTGACTTCTGCCATAAATGTTTTATTGGATTTAAACCTAAATATTGGGAAGTTTGTTGATCTAAAAATTATTTTACTATACTATCGAAGTAAGTTTTGGATTGTTGTCCTGTTAAAAATAAAGAAGTATATGCTCTGCTAAAATATATCTATACAATAAGAAATCCATAGTACTATTTATGACGACTACGGTAAGATTTGGGCCGGGCACAAAAGATGTCCTGTAAAAATAAGTCGTAGTCTACTCCGGAGTATAATAAAATATTAAATTAGTATTAGATATAAAATAATGCTTTGCTAATGTATAATGATGAACCTAACCTGCTCGACTGCTCCTAAATTTGCAAAGTGTATTTATAGTTCAAGAGGATATCCATAAAAACCCCCACTGTAACCTCTAATTATTGTTGAATGTCAAATACATGCAAATCTCACTTGTAATTCTGTCAAGTGGTTATTTATCCTTATCTCCATCTTAATTTGCAGAGTGTTGAAGTTCTAAAATAACATTTCCATCTCATCAACATCAACTGCTTATTAACTGTGCCAATGACAAGGAACTAACAAACACTTTAATCTAATGAGCCGTACGGTTAAATTAAACACTTTGTATATTTGTTTGCTATTGGAGACGAGTATGTTATTCTGTTTATGGATATCTTCAGTTGTAATGTAATGTAAGACTGTAAGAAAAATAATAGCTTTCGAAATTCATAAAGAGAAAAAAATCTGACGTGGCCAGCACATTACCTTCCGTCAATTCTATGTATTTTGTACAAATCCAATACCAAAAGTTTCTTGGAAAAGATTCTATATATCCAGTAAAATTGTAACATGAGCATATACTATTTTATATAAATTCCAATCCAAAAGTTCCTTGGAAAAGATTCTATAAATCTAATAAAATTATAACACGAACACATACTATGTAAATTGCACTTGACACTGATATTTGTCAATTAGAATTATTTGACTATTTCAGCTGTGTCCATAATTATAGCAAAGCTCGCTGATTTATGAAAGTTAATCTCTTTATAATTCTTTAACACTATATCTATTGAATATGAAAGAAAATGTATAATCAGACTGTATAGACAATAAGATATTCTTTCATAATGATAATCACATAAAATGTAAAAAAAATTATATTTAACTCTGTTTTTCTCAAAAAAAAAGCTGTGAAGAACTTCAAATAAAAAAGAGGAATGTGAAAGAATTATAATTTTTAGAATTGTAATATTGGAGTTATCGTCGGAGAAATTTTAGTCACATACACACACATACACAGACATCATCGTAAAACTAGTAAAATCGTATTCTAAGAATCCTAAAACGTGCTTATTCATTAAAAACTCAACACCGAATTTTTTGAGCAACGATAATACGTTCCTTACCTAAAGGTGACGGAAGGTAAAAATTGTTTTATCAATTTCTCTTGTGTCTTCACAAAGTTGTACCAATAATTTTGAATTATTGCTTTAGTAATATAAATGAAGAATTATAATAATTTTAATTTTGTTGTTTTTTGCTGATTTGCGATGTTCATCTACTCTCCCTGAAGAAGGTATAAGTATATCCGGTGTCCACAGAAAGCGGGGTACCCCCTATTAATTTCTTTATTTATAAAAAGATGTCTAATTGATAATTTGTATCCATAAACAACATATATGGCGTCATTTTTATGTATAAATAATAAACACTTGGCTCGTACCACGATCACGGTTTTAACTAAAACGCTGTTTTAAGAAATGTCAAATTCAAATTTCAAAATGTAATTTCACCCTTATGTTAAAAGATCGATTTATTTAAAAATATTTGTTTAAATACAAACTATGTTCTACTTTAAAATCATGTTTTGATTAATTTGATATTTATTATTATCATTAAATAATGAAACAAAACACTGCGTTAAGAACAATAACCGGTGCGTTTCGCACAAGTCCAATAGAAAGCATTCTTATAGAAGCCGGTGAATTAAGCCTTGAATACCGACGAAAACAACTGACAATGATCTACACAGCATCAATAGCAGACAATAATACCCATCCTACATACCAACATATATTCGACCCTACATATCCCCAAATCAAATACAAATCAACTTCAAATTTCCAAAAACATATAAACAACATAGCAATAGACCTTAACCTCGAATTACCTAGCATAAAACCTTTTGATATCTATTCCCTACCACCTTGGAAAATAAAATCTCACGAATATAATACAGAACTAAGCCAGTATACAAAAGAAAACACCTCTCAAACTATCTATAAACAAAAATTCAACGAAATCATGGAAAATTACAAGCATTGCCAAATAATATACACGGATGCATCTAAAACAGCCAACAAGATCGGAGCAGCCCTCGCAACAACAGAAGCAGTGGAAAAATACCAACTACCTCAACTTACCAGCATCTACTCAGCAGAAATGTTTGCCATTGAAAAAGCAATAGATCACATAATTTTAAATTTCCCACAAACCCCAACAGTCATATGCACAGACTCACTAAGCTCCATCCACACCATACGAAATAAAACCAATAACCCAATCAATCTAAGCATCCTCCAAAAACTCCACATATTAGACATCCAACACAACAACAAAGTAACCTTCTTCTGGATCCCTTCCCACATTGACATAACCGGAAACGAAAAAGCCGATGCTGCAGCTAAAGAGGCCACCACAACTGAGGCAATCACAGAGTCACCTATTACAAGCGATGATTTCAAGAGTCACATCAAAAACCAAATCAGAAAAAATTGGCAAGAGAAGTGGAATAATACAACCAATAATAAATTAAAGACAATAAAACGTGATACAAAACCATGGCCCACAACAGGTACCAAAAGAGACCAAATAGTCTTAACAAGGTTAAGAATAGGACATACAAGAGCAACACACGGCCATCTACTCAATCGAATAGAAGCAGATAAATGCACTCACTGCAACACCAACATCACTGTGAAGCACATAATAGAAGAATGCCCAGGATACAACAATGAAAGAAACCAACACCAAATCGATACCATTCAAGAAGAGCTGTCCAACAACCCACGAACTACCCAAAACCTAATAAAATACTTAAAAAACATAAATATGTACAATAAAATATAACATACAATATGTAACTAATGTACTGTACCGGGGTTTAATAACCTTGATGTTGAAAACCCCTCAATCTTTAAATAAAAAAAAAAAAAAAAAAAAAAAAAATAATGAAATTGAAAAGATATTAACTTTCTTATTTTAAATGGAATACTTATATATTTTTACATTTTCGAATTCTACGTTAAATTCTGAATAACGATGTGCCATAAGTCAAATTTTGCATACCGAAAAGTCAGTTTTGTAAGAATAAATGCTGAATGTGTGAGAATTCTAGTATCTGCTCTACCGAAAATAATTTTTGAATAATCTTATTAGAAGAGCAAAATTCTCCACATTATTTGAATAATTAGCTCATTAGCATTTAATTTCTTCCACTCTTGCAATAAATCTTAGTTGTCACCCTACGTGTGTGTACGTGTCGGCGACATTTGAACCCGAGACCGGTGCGACAAGTCAAGTATTTCCACCTCCGAGCAATGTACATCTCCTGGTTCTCATCCCACTGCGCCGGCACAACAGCGAAAGGTCTATCGATAGCGAAATGTGAAGGTTATGACTCCCGAGAAAAAAATCGTAAATTACTGGCTACAGATGCGAGGAAAATTTTGCGAAAAAATTGGAAAATTCCTCGAGGAAGATGATTTTGAAGAGCTTAGCTCTAGAAATAAAATATGTTGCATATCAAATGAGTTAAGATAATGTTTATTCGTGAGAATAAAAGGGTGAGAAAGTATAATCATTATAAAACATCTAACTTATCATTTATTTGACATGTTTGAATCAATGTAAGAAAGCAATTAGCATATTCTTGCAGGTTTTTTGTTGAGATATTATTTATGATTTTATAATATTCTGCAAAACGTAAACTAATAATTCAAAATTGATATATTCATTGAGAACTTTTCAAGAAAATCTATTATTTTTTTAAGTAGGATTGGAAATGTCATTGAAGTAAATGTCTTATTTAAATCTAATTTGAATATATCATAAATAATAAAGCTGTCAGGAAAGTATTTACATTATAATATTTATTCTAATATAAAGGTAATATAAATAGTATCCTTTTATCCGTAACTAACGGTAAAAATTAATGGTATCAAAATTAGAAGTTGCTACTTGGCCTCTAGAGAAACTTTTAGACAAGTAATAATATTTAATAAGATATCATACAATTCCCTGGATTTCAAAGAAAAGTTCAAAAGTATTGGCTGCAAAATTTCTTGACTGGAAAGGTGTTGGAAGGAAGAAATTACTGGATATCAGTCAACTAATCACTTTATTTTCCGCCTCTACCGGTTTTGACACCTCATGTATTTTCTTCAGAAGGTGAAAATGAAGAATTTAAAAAAACATGGATAAACACATAAAACAATTAATAAATAATATAATTTGCATACAATGGTCGTCAAAATTTAAACAAATAAATAAAAAATAAAAACATTAAAAAACATGTAGTCGTCAGATAAATTTAGATATTTTTTAAAAAATACTTTGAATTAACAATGGCACCCTTTAACTGTTTAACAATGTATGCAAATTGTCATTTATTTAATTGTTTCATGTATTTATCTATTCTTCATTTTCACCTCCTGAAGAAGACATATGAGGTGTCGAAACCGGTAGATAGGGATGCATTCGGGTCGGGCCGGACCGGGCTTCGAGGTTTGGATCGAAAATAAAAATTGCCGGCCCGACTCGAAGAGCGACTAGACAAAAAATTAGCTGGCTGATTCTTAAGTGAGGCGAAATGTTTAACTTTTTTCAAGTCATACTTAAGAAAAACCTCTACATCCTTATAAAGTTCAACATTAGTTAACATATGTTGTTAAAAAAGAGACTCTTCTAGTGTAAGTTTGTTATAAAAATTACAGACCTACGAATATTTGACACTTTGTTTACGAAAGGCGTTCGAAAATTGAAACAACTTTTTCACAAATCTTATACAAAAAATATCATTTACACAATGTTTTTTATCTAACTTAGTTTCTGCTCAAAAATAAGACAAGAAATCATTATGATACGAACAAAAATCACTCTTATTTAATTATGCGAATAGTAACAATAGTAATAATAACATAATAATAGCATTATTATGCTTTAGTGAATAATAATTTTTGAAGTAAAATAACATTCTTATTTGTTAAGATGTGAAGTATGATGTTATTAAATCATTTTGATCCTTTTTAACTCCATACATTTTCATTAAAATGTTAAGGATATTGTGCATTTGATTTTCGGGCTGGCCTGGGGTGGGATTCTACTCAAACGGTACCGTTATCACTATGGTTATATAAAAGATCACATTTCATTTGAAAAGCTCGAAATCGAGTGCATCCCTACCAGTAAAGGCGGAAAGTAAAGTGATTAGCTGACTAATATCCTATAATTTCTTCCTTCCTTCAAAAGTATAATTGAAAGTAATTTTCAACAAGCTGTCAACAAATTTATGTTATCTTGTTTTCAAGTGCAAGATTCAAAGACTACCAAATGGGATTCAATAAAGTTTCGAAATTCGTTATTGTTGTAAGAATATCGTTGTCCACTTCCAGTCATGGGAAAACTAGTGTTTGTACCTTAGGAGAGAATGCTATTTTTCCTTCGGTGTTTTGTGTCCTTTGGACTGCGCCCTCTGTCTTACAAAGCTTTGAAAAAATAATTCATTTTCTCCCTTGTTGTATAATTTAATATTATTTTATAGGAAAATATATATCTAAAATGAATAAGGATTCTTAAATCTTAATACCTAAATGCTATATTGACATTTGAATAGCAGGTCTTCTCCATCACCAATAAAACGATAACCTACTGGTTTCTCTACTTCATGTGTATAAATATGTCACCTGCATTTACGTTGTCATGCGTATATGTTGCGTAAATTTAATATGAACTCTAACCTCTGCAACCTGAAACGATAATCAAGTCGGAACTCTTTCAGTATTCATTCACAATTTCACAAGTATGAAATATGAGGAAGAAAGAAACTCAATTTTACTGAAATGCATCTTGCTCGAAGAATTAAGTATTCGCTTTTCCTTAAAAAGAACGATGTGGTATTGAGTTGTTTTGTATTTATTTGTCGGTAAAAATAAAACGGTAGTTGTTGTATACATTTATGGTCATATTTCTTTAAAGATTCTCAGGCCATATAAGTCGCAACAATGTTACTTGGAAGTTGTTTTTAATTTTTATTTGTTTTATTGTTTGTTTTAATAGCGGCAATTGTTTGAACTATAAGGTATAAAAATGTGTGGTTTAACATTAAAACTTGTCCTTTACTCTTATTTGTCATCGTGACGATGTATTCATAGTAAATAAGAATAATAAAAATAAAATGCATTGTTACTTTACACTTAAAAATTTAAAATCTTGCTAATGATAAATTTCTATAGTTTCTAACTAAAAAAGATATTAAATTGCAGCTTGAAAATTTGGAAATGTATGTAAAGGTATAAAAAGTAAATTTTTGAAAATTTTGCCCAAATATGAGTTTTGAAGGACATACCTAATTCAAAAATAGGTAGAGAAACAGATTTGTGTGTAATTTATTTTATAGTCGAGGCGATTATGTATACCTACGCTTCAAAATTGTGTGATCTTTAATAAAGCAATTTGCTATTCAAGAAAAAATATTTTTCTGATATTATGAAAATTATAATTACATATTCTAGCCTGCAGGCTATTTAAAATATCATTTGTGGATCTTCTATTTATAGCGTCAATAGTGTAATTTGACCTTTGTCATATAAATAAAATAACATAAAATAATATTATTAGAGTGTAAAGTTAGATATTTCTATGATGACATTACGACACGAGTATATTACTGTAATACTTTTAGGGCCGGTCGTATAAAACTATTTAATCAACAGTTAAAATTTAGTTAGCTACTAAACTAATTTAACTGAAGATTTGGGTATTATAAAAGTTTAATGACCAATAAATCGACCTATTAAAGTAACTGCGGAATTTCATGCTATTAGATTTAAATCAGTTGTTAAAGAAACGTCAAACTGTATTTTTTTTTTTTTTTGGTTATGTTTATTTTAAAACAATTGAAATAGGGAACTATTTACTTTTTAAATATTTTTTTAAGAAATGTGTGTGTCGAGTATGTCATCTTTAAAGTCGTATGTCATCTTTAAAGTCTGTATCATCAGTGTCCTCGGATTCATAAACAGATAATGACGATGCATTTATATTTGCACGAGATAGACTACCAAAATTGTTCCGAAACAGGACAAATCCATATGAAATATATGATGACAATGGCTCGTACCACGATCACGGTTTTAACTAAAACACTATTTTAAGAAATGCCAAATTTCATTATTTAATATTAATAATAAATACTATGAAATTTATCAAAATATGATTTTAAAGCAGAACATAGTTTGTATTCAAACAAATATTTTTAAATAAATTGTTCTCCTAACATAAGGGTGAAATTCCATTTTGAAATTTGAATTTGACATTTCTTAAAACAGCGTTTTTGTTAAAAAACCATGATCGTGGTACGAGCCATGAGTTTAAAAAGAGATTTCGATTGCCGAAACAATGTGTGTTACACATATTGGGACAGATTGAAGGAAATATAAGACCATTAACATTAAAAAATATGTCAATTTCCGCAATGAATCAGCTAGTAGTAACCTTACAATTTTGCGCAACCGGGTCGTTCCAAATTATATGAAAATAATTTTCAACAATGTCTAATAGGTTATATTTTTCAAAATAAATACGATTTTTCCCACAATCACGTTTCTTTTCCAACTGTCAAATCAACTGATTTACGTTTATAACGAATGTGAATATAGAAACTTTTCACAAAACCACAAACACACTACTAAAATTTAATTAAATACCCTGTTAGTTATTTGATAGTGAGATTAGTTTTATAATATCCATTTCTTTTTTAATGGTCCATTTAATCATTGAAATATATACTAACTGGAACTCGCATACTCTACCTATCAGCGTACGCTGCACTGAAGCCTCATTGAACAATAATGGCTGGTCCTGTTCGCGCACGTTCGTACCGAACCGAACCTAGCCGAATAACTCGTATCATAGCTGATCGCTTTGTTTTCATATTATGCTTCATTTATTTAAACATGCGCCACACGAAATAATTTCCGTCTACTCACGAACTGTCTCGATGTTTGCCGACTACTCCAGCAGCAGGCTTTCAATATGCTTCACAGTCACGGTTCGTACGCGCATTCCAGTTAGTATATATTTCAGTGCATTTAATTTACTTGTGCAGTAACTAACTAGGGATTAATTTATTGTTTATAAGACCGGCCCTTAGAATTTTAAAACTTATAATTTTGATGCTGCAACTAAATTTGATAAAATCTTTCCTTTACTATTTTTCCATGCAGTTTTGAAAATGGTTTCAGTTTTCAGTCAAAATTACGTCAAACTGTTATTTACATACAATTTTCAAGTCTGTAAATTAATTTCAAATCATATTCAGCGCATGCGAATTTGGCTGATTTAAGTGACATATCCTCTTCACTCCAAGTACATCATTTTGCCATTATTCCAAATTTTTTTTTACTTCGTACCCATTCATAGCACTGCGCACTAAAACTACACAACTGTCAGTTTATTTGTTAGTAACAAAAAACGACAGAAACGTTATGCTATGCTATGTACGCATGCGCTAGTTTTGAAACTAGTTTCCAAGTCAAGTCAAAGCCATGAATTTTAATTTTGGTTTAACCGTTTTAACACTGTATACATGGCGTTTTTAAAACTAAAGGCATTTTGAAAATGGTTTCAAAATGGCATGTAAACTCAGCAATTATTGTCTCTTTATTACGTTGTAGTAAAAGCATAAGAATCGAGTTTGAAAAATTAGAAACATGTGGGAAATTATTCAGTGTTTTATAGTATAATTAGTTAATTAAACAATAGAAATTTATGTAGTAAATAAATAATTACACAATGAAGAAAATTATCT
Organism: Ophonus ardosiacus; assembly: GCA_943142095.1. NCBI lineage: Eukaryota > Metazoa > Arthropoda > Insecta > Coleoptera > Carabidae > Ophonus > Ophonus ardosiacus. The sequence continues at coordinate 35,624,975 of OW964832.1, read as the reverse complement.
ATCTTATGTATTGTCAAATAAATCACGATTACTACGATTTTCTCCCAGGGTCGGGCTGAGAGCTTCAAAATACGTCCATTGCTCACAAAGAAATTTTATTTTTCCAAAATGGTAGGTCCGATCTTTAAATTAAATTAAATTTATTAGGAAAAATGAGAAAATGTTAATTGGTAAAAATATAACGATGGAAAACATTGAAGGTTTCCTCATATGAGACGCCTTTGGAACAGAACAAGTAGTAGAGCTAGGACTTCGAACTGGGTATTAAGTTAAATGGGTAATACCCACCCACCCGGACCAAATAGAATACGGGTCGGGGGTCGGAGTCAATTCTTCACCCATAAGATCCATAAGACCCATAAGAACCGTAAGAACCGTAAACCTGTAAGAACTGTATCGGTCGTATATCCCGTAAGAACCGTATAACCCGTAAGTACCGTATTTCCTTTAAGACTTGACGTTATATGTGAAGTGTACGACTCCCTGCAAAGGGCATACTTCGCCACACCAAGAACAAACATATCTCATTATTGCATTTAAATTATTCATACTGGTGTTTGTCTGTTACATAAATCGGGATTTTTTTAATTGTCCTATTATTGTATAAATTACTACCTTATCTTTTAAAACTAACTGTATGTTTAATAAAATAAGGGCCGGTCTTATAAACAATGAATTAATCCTTAGTTAGTTACTGCACAAGTAAATTAAATGGACCATTAAAAGAGAAATGGATATTATAAAACTAATCTCACTGTCAAATAACTAACGTGGGATTTAATTAAATTTTAGTAGTGTGTTTGTGGTTTTGTGAAAAGTTTCTATATTCACATTCGTTATAAACGTAAATCAGTTGATTTGACAGTTGAAAAAGATCGTGGGAATAATCATATTGATATTGAAAAATATAACCTATTAGATATTGTTGAATATTATTTTCATATAATTTGGAACGACCCAGTTGCGTAAAATCGTAAGGTTATTACTAGCTGCTTCATTGCGGAAATTGACATATTTCTTAATAATGTTAGTGGTCTTATATTTCCTTCAATCTGTCCCAATATGTGTAACACACATTGTTTTGACAATCGAAATCTCTTTTTAAACTCATGGCTCGTACCACGATCATGGTTTTAACAAAAACGCTGTTTTAAGAAATGTCAAATTCAAATTTCAAAATGTAATTACACCCTTATGTTAGAAGAACAATTTATTTAAAAATATTTGTTTGAATACAAACTATGTTCTGCTTTAAAATCATATTTTAATAAATTTCATAGTATTTATTATCATCATTAAATAATGAAATTTGACATTTCTTAAAACAGTGGTACGAGCCATTGTCATCATATATTTCATATGGATTTGTCCTGTTTCGGAACAATTTTGGTAGCCTACCTCGTGCAAATATAAATGCATCATCATTATCTCTTTATGAATCCGAGGACACTGATGATATAGACTCTAAAGATGACATACTCGACACATACATTTCTTAAAAAAATATTTAAAATGTAAAGAGTTCCCTATTTCAATTGTTTTAAAATAAACATATCAAAAAAAATACAGTTTGATGTTTCTTTAACAACTGATTTAAATCTAATAGCATGAAATTCCGCAATTACTTTAATAGGTCGATTTATTTGTCATTAAACTTTTATAATACCCAAATCTTCAGTTAAATTAGTTTAATAGCTAACTAAATTTTAACTGTTGATTAAATAGTTTTATAAGACCAGCCATAAATCAACTAAATTAAATGATATTTAGACAGATATTTAGCAACGTAACAATACGTCTTACGGGTGACATGGTTCTTACGGGTAATACGGGTCTGCAGTTCTTACTGGTAATACAAGTTTGTGATCTTTTGTTCTTATGGATCTTATGAGCGAAGAATCCGACCCGTATTCACTAATTCACTGAAATACTGGTGAGCGGGTGGTATTTTGGATCCAACTGTATTCCAAGCACTACAAGTAGTATGCTCATACCAATTTTCAAAAATTTATAGGACAATTCTGAACAAATCTGTAAGTCTTACAAATCTGTAAATCTGTAAAAACCTGACAAAAATGCATCTATTTTTGTTTATTAATATAAAATTATACATTAGGGTGGCAACTTTCGTTGCGATTTTGTTCATTTATTTACAGACTTACAGATTTGTTCAGAATTGACCCATTAATCTAGCTAATTCCAGAGTTATTAATAAAAATGGGCCGAAGTCAGCACTCTTTCTTAACTAAAGAAGCTTATCTAAAAACAAACAAAATAAAAAGGAACATTATGCATTGATGCATTAATAAGAGAAAGATGCAAGTTGTTTCCATGGTTACTACAGACGATCACTACACTAGTGAAGAGTACTGAATTCGGTCCAAAGAGTCGAATTCAGCACACCTCATTAACTAATGAAGCGTATCTAAAAATAACAAAATAAAGGAAAACATATACGTTGATACATTATTAAGAAAAAGATGCAAGCTGTTTCCATAGTTACTAAAGATGTTCACTACGCTAATGAAGAGTGTTGAATTTGGCCCAATGTGTTTGCATGATGTTTCCAAAACGTTTGATTTCAAAATGCTATGTATACAGTGTCAAAATGATTTTGAGGTATCTCAAACCTGTTTTGACCAGGTATACATGGCGTTTTCATACTTAACATTTTGAAAACTCAATGATATATTATTTTTTACCCAAAATGATTCTCCCAACATATGATTTCATTTTGGAACACACGTTATATACAGGTGTTATGAAAGTAAGTGTTCAACGCTTAACTCATGGTACAACTGACCCCAAAGATAGTAAATCTGGCAATAATTTTTGTTTAACATACTTTCTGCAAGAACTAGAGGCCTTTAAAACTGACCAATCACGTCATAGTTCAAAACTTTATAAAAAAAAATCAATGTGTTCTCTGGAAAAAATATTGTCAGTCTGACGTTAAATGTTTTTTTTGCATATTTATATTGTTTTTTTGATATTCTCAAAATGCCATTTACCTTCACCAACCAAGAGTATGCAGAAATGCATATGGTTTATGGCGAGACATTACAAAATAGTCGTGTTGTTGTATGACGGTACAGAGAGATATTTCTAAATAGACGTCAATGATTTTATATATCATTTGTGACAGGTATCACATTTTTTCCAGAGAACACATTGATTTTTACTTTTTTATAAAGTGATTGGTCAGTTTTAAAGGCCTCTAGTTCTTGTAGAAAGTATGTTAAACAAAAATTATTGCCAGATTTACTATCTATGGGGTCAGTTCTACTATGGGTTAAACGTCGAACACTTAAGGCGGATTTATGCAGCCATTTTCATTTACATTTAATTTAATTTAATTTTCATTTAAAAGATAAATGTATGTAAACCAATATAGCCATGCATACACTATTTTCATTTACGTTTTCATTTATCTCTCATTCTCATTTATTTTTAAAGATGGCCAACTTTTATCTAATAAATGAAAATTATAAATGGTGCATGCGTGTACGGCATGACAGGATAATTTGAGATGATCAGCTGGTTGTCATTAAGTATCTTAGTTATCGTTTCTTTATAGTTTTTTATTGCAATTAACACGTTTAAAACTAAACTCATAACTTTTTCGCTGTCACTATTTTTGAACATTTTTATTAATAAACTTTATTCCAATGAAAATGGGGTTATGACGTTCATCATCTGTCAACGTATTTTTATATGTGCGCATGCGTTCATTTTCATTTATTTTTGTTATATATTTTTGTATGAATAGGTACATTTAAAAATTATAAATGAGAATTAAATGAAAGTTAAATTGTAAATGAAAATGGCTGCATAAATCCGCCTTTACTTACATAACACCTTGTATAAATAAGATAATAGTCAAACAAGATTCAGTTATTATTTGCAAAATAAACTTTATTAGATTAACTTTCTTACATATTTTACAACATCACCTATACCCTTATATCACTTATTAGAACCTCCTGTTGGGTTGCGGCCGGACCTCAGGTTCGGGATGGGCTCGGTTCCATTCGATTGCGCGGATGATAGCCTCGGGTATGGGAGGGGGAGTGGGTAAATGGGATCCTTGGGGTTGGAAGCCATTTTCGTCAGCGATGTAGGACAGCTGAACGTTTTCGCCTTCGGGGGATATGTAAGAGAATGAGCCCTGAGCACCAGCTGGGTTGCCGGATTCGTCGGCGTGGATGCCGTTCTCGGTGTCGTAGCTAGAAGAAGAAGAATTAGGTTAGAAAGTGGGAGAATATAATCAGATGAATTGACATTTAGATTCGGCATTAAACTTAATGAGTTGTAGTGACTTTTATTGATGTTCAATACGTACATATTTGGTCCTAGGAGGAAAGTTTTCTATATTTGTACATACCTACTTTTATACTTTGATACTATATTTGTGTATTGTACAGAAAACCAATCAGATTTAGAAACGATGATAAACAGAAACAACCGTATTTATAATAATGGAGTATCAAATCTATAAATTTCTAACAAAAAGATCGCATGTCCGAAGTGAAAACCACCATTTTATTGTAATATTTCGTACAATTAATGACAGCTCATAAATTTCATAACAACTAGTTTATGTTTCATGTGTAGTACTTTCTGCTTTAATTACTATGTAAATTTCTTGCTTCAATTTTGGTTTTATATTCTTTTAAACTTAATATAAATTATTCAACATTACCTACATACAAAAAAAAAACACAATGGCTGAATCACTCTTCAGTAATATTTTTCACGATTCAGCACTTTGCATACGTTTTTGACGCTTTTTGAATGTTTCTCAGGGTTCAAAAAATAAAATGGTTCGTACAGCAATGCCATCTCTTGACTGATCCTGGAAGCTTTATAAACGTAAATGTTTAAGTGTGCTGGGCTTACATTCACATTTTTTTATAAGATGTCAAAATATTGTGAACATTGTAACCAAATTCTAACAACATTTTCACGAAAGAATTTTAATTTTCTTGGGACCAGGCAGGGAAAATTTAATTTTAAAATCTGGGCAAAAACTCTAGTTTTAAAACCGGTAATTAGGGCGCGATTTATTCCCATTGTCATTTAAATATCATTTTTAGACTTTCAAAACATCAATTTAGCGGTTGTAACCTGGTTGTAAAGCTGTTAATATGATTTTTTTAAATCTACCACAAAATTTTGAAGAAAGAATTTTAATTTTCTGGAAGAAGGCTGGGAAACAACTCAAATTTTATTTTAAAATCTTACCAAAAACTCTAGTTTTAAAACCGGTGATTAAATATAAACGATATTTTAAAATTATAAACAAAATTTACAACAAATACAGATGTAAGTAATATTTTATTTACTTATACTTATGTTTGATTCTATTTGTGAAAAATTTTATGAATGTTTATGAATATATTAACATCATATATTATATGTTATTAGGTAATATTTTTGTCGCAAAGATTAAACAATTTTCCAAGAATCCAAGTACCCCTTGAACTGGCTTACGGAGAAACACTGATTTAAACCTTGATGATTAAAATTGCAACTTGCCGATGATAATATTCATATTTTAAATCGCCTAAGAAGCAGATGTGCTTCATACATGGTAGAGAAACTGGTTGTCTTTCACTTTTCTACGAGATGTTTCCCTGACGAAAATGTAGATTCAAGATTTCCCATTATTCTAAATTTAAACGATGTGAAGATCAAAATTTGTAATTCAAATTTCGATTTCGCAATACTGTACAATATTTCATGGTTTAACCATTTAACATTATATTTGTGATCCTACAAAATATTATATTTCACTAATACATAATATATTCAAATCAAATTTCCATAACAAATTTCGAAACCTTAAAAATTTATGAGTTTTTCTCAAAATTATAATCTAGAAAGTCATCTTCAACCTTGTGCTTCATAGATGATTTTAAATCCTTTATCTATCAATCGCTGGGGGAACATTGTTCACGATTTCAGTAGTATGTGTTAGAAAAAGAAGAAATGTCAATCGTATGTCGATGATCGTATCACACGGTTGTGTTATTTCACGAGTTTTTACTCTATGTTAATGGGATGTTAAATGTTAAATTAAATATAATACTTGTATCTTCGGCTGATGGTTAATCGTCTTGGCATATTTCTTTAACCTTACTTTTGTCTTAAGGTGTGATGACTATCATTATGCGAAAAGCTAGTGATTTATTACGAAGGAAAATTATAATGATGCTCAATGATAATGAATTCAAAAAGAAGGTAAAGTAATAGTTTGAAAAATTTACATAATTCTTTTGCTTTTACTATAAAGAAGATTGCATAATATTGAAATATATTTTTTCGCCAACTGTCCGTAGTTGATGCTATTATTCATTAATTTTTGTAAAAAAGTGGGCTATTTATGTATTGTTTATATCACCATGGCAATCGTACAAAAAGTATATCATTTTTATGGACTAATACTAATTTCATTAAAATAATAAATCTAAAACAAAAACAGCAAGGTTCTTTTTATTAAACTTATTGTTCCATAAAAATAGATTTCAACATGAAATAACGCGCCCATAAATTAGGTGGCTTTGTTAAATAAATAAGAAAAATAGAATATGATGCGGAGTTTTTTCCTTTTTCCAATCCATAAACCGTTTATAGCAATACTCATAAACTTCTCTCGATTTTTGAAGAAAGCACTATTTCTTGATTCTAATATACCTAACTAGATATATTAAATAATTCTACATTACTATCATTGTCCATTTTTTTATTTTTAATACGTAATTCTTGCAAATTTTCTTCAAAATGTATGCTGTTGAATTTTGACCTTTACAAAATATAATATTTATAAAACATTTACATGGTAGAAACAAATTCATTGTTTCGTCATATTTTCATGAAATTTTTATATTTGTATAGATAAAATAAGAATGTCATAATGTCCCATTTTAAATTAATCATGGATTTCTTTAGTTAAACGATTGCCGAAAAAATATGTTTTCTCATTCATACAAAATATGTTTATTTGGGATTCGAAAAAATCATGCATTTTTGTATTAATGAAACAAATAACTATTTGTTTGTTACTCACTTGTACATTTCATTTATACTTTTGACAATTAATAATTACTACTTACTAACTTGTAAAATTGACTGCTAATTTGTTATAAAATTTTACAAATCAGTAACGTTTGCAATGTTGTTGGCATGTGAAAATTGAGTTTTGTTCTTGTTATACATATTATAAGTGTCAATTACTACCATACTTGCCGTCAAATAAAAATGGACTAGAGATTTCTACACTGTTGCCAATTACATTGGTAATGTTGAAATGCTAAGTTATGAAGAAGCAGTAACACCGCAGGACAAATGAAGGGTCAGAGTGGGGAGAAGGGAAAAAATTGATCATCAGTCCATATTTTTTGGACGGCGAGTATAATAGGTACTGGTTATATTATTAAATTTAATTTACAAGTGAGTAAAAAAAATACTGTACAATACACGCCAGTGAACTGTTTTACTCTTGCAGCAAAATAATTATTATAAGTGATACTAATAAATTATTGTGGAATATTATAAAAAATATTATGCTATTAATAGATAAAACAATTATTTGTTTATTTTAAATAATTTCTTCTTTTAAATGAAATCAACGATTATTTATGTCAAAACCTTTTATATATTTAATATTAATAATTCTAAATGAATGGCAGTGGGTATCGTTAAAGTCAATGTCAACCATAATATTTCGAATTCATGAAGATATCTGAAAAATGTGTGACGTAAGCAAAATGCACTTCCCGCCATAAAATCTAGAATAAAATTAGTTTTTACGATTGAATTTCAATGAAAAACTTGCTTTGCATTAGTGGAAATGTCAAGTATTTACAAAGAACATAAAATAATGTTAATTTCTGCAAAACAAAACAGTAATCGACCGATTAATAGATTCTGAATCAGATAACTTTGTTTGGTTGCATCATAATGTTATCTTATCTATATACAAAATCTATCAGTGAAAAGTAAACAAATCTTACTAAAGTTACGTTATTACTATCAGTTATTTGATTTTAAATACGCATTTAACGTAAAAATTTTGATCTATTGAAATTGTGGCTGTGGCAGCAATGAACGTTTTTGACATTTACTTTAATTCATATGAATTTATATCGAACATAAGACGGTGTTTTAATGTATAATACTATTGTTATTATCTAGTAATTGTACGAAAAATTTGCTATGAACTGGTTTTGACCCCGAATTTTAAAATTAAGTGATATTACTTATTCAGAATTGAAGAATACTAGAAAAAGCCACAATGGAAATTTTGTGACCAATTCAGATGGAATACAAACCCCCTTCCCATTGTAAAGGCAGCCATTTTGCACTGAATAATCTATTCGAGTGGTCTGGAACACTCGAATAGTGTTTTCCATTGAAGAATAGGCCTGGCAGTGATGTTTATCAGAAATTTCATCGTCTTACAATATTATTTGAAATATAAGTTAATTTAACAAGAATTATAAATAATATTTTTAGCTGATTGGCTCATTTATTTCTTTTATTTGATTATGAAGAAATTATGAAATGAAATAATACTGAAAATTTAAGGATGGAGAGAAGATTACAAACAGAAACATTTGTGAACATATTTTGGTAAATTTTATAATTAAGACTATACGGTAATTTTAAAATTTCAAGATGATGATTTTATACAATTCGGTAGAATTCGTGATTCTGAATAGAAAATAAATATGGCGTGCTCGCCATATTGAATTCATATTCGTTATCGCTTTCTAGTTACAAAATAGGGGCCCGGATACTACAGAGTGATCAAAAATAACTGGTTCAGTTGGCAATAATTGAAAAATACTTGAAATTGGTAATACTGATACAAAAATTTATTTCCTGTTGTTGACAGTGCTATTTGAAAATTTAAATTTGGGTATATTTACATTTTTTTATTAAAATAGTTGTTATTTATTTATTTATTTCTTACATTACCAATATGCAATAATCTAGCATTTGAATCACTCAAAATCCTATTAGCTGTCAGATCCCTCCTTCAACATAACCTATATGTATTTATTGTCAAAATGACATGTCAAATAGAATTCTGCTTTCACCTGGTGAAATAAAAATATCCCCTATAATTGTATTGCCAACTGCATCATTTCATTTTGATCACTCTGTAGTTAATAATACTGAACAAATTTTTAGGACAATGACCGAATTCGGATATGAATTTAACATAACACTATACAGAATACTTCTTTATAGTTATTATTTTCCATAGAATCTAGTATCAGTGTCTTCATTATCTTGATAAATTCGTATCATCCAACACTCCGGTTAAATTTTTGTCGTCAATTTTACGATACTTACAGATAGTTGTAAGTGCCATCAGGGTTGATATCCTGTTCCTGTCGGAGGATAGCGATCTGTGGTCCTCCTACGGGGCGTGGGGGCAAGGGTCGTTGAGGTCCACGGAGAAGGTGGGATACATCTCCTGCTACCACACAGACCACAGCGGCGAGAACGATCTAAGAGAAAAATAGTTCATTATCTTATTTCGTAAAATAATCGTCCTCCACAACAATAACAAAATAATAAAAAATAGACCATTTATATTCAAATTAGTCTTTAAAATTGCATGATAGGGACTATCAAAGTTTAAAAAAAAATATTTTTTCGCAATTGCCCAGAAAATGAGCTCTTTCTGATCACTATTTAGACCGGAAAGTCCTTCTTTGCTGAGCTAGCTCGGAAAGTTGTCTATAAGGGATCGGAAAGTACTTTACCGATCCCGGGACCGATAAAGCTAAATGTTTCCATGGAGATCAGTTGTTTATTTATTTCTTATTTGCCCGCAGTAAAAAATAAAATAATACTTTTTTCATTCTTTTTTCAGGATCGCAAAAAATATTGTACCCAACATGACCTGAAAGTGTCTATACTGGGCTCACAAGCTTCCAAAGCTCCCCTACGGCTCGCTCTGGAATATGCTTTCTCACCCAGTAAAGTATCACTTTCAGGTCTTGTTACGTAAATTACTATTGTTATTAAAGTATTTGAGTTACAACTTTTCATTAATAGATTACCGGTCAGAGATCATTTCATATATCATTGAATATATTGCATGCGCAAATGTCAAATCCGAAATCGAAAGACTAAGGGCTGGTTTATGATGAATATAGTTTACGAATTTACAATTTATAATTTAGATTTTAAAATATAAACACACTTAAAACGCATAAGATGGTTTATGAACGATTTACAAATTTAGAAATTTGAATTTTAGGTTTGGAATAAACTATATTTCATATATCCAAATGTTAATTTCAAATTCTATCAATCACAAGAGAAAACTTTTAAACATGGCGGTAAGGTATAACATTGCTGTTTTTTCTGTTTGTAAGTTGTTGACAAGTTGAAGATGGATTCACATGAACAAGCAGATATTTTGTTTTGTGTTAATAAGCAGTATTCGCGAATATTGTAATTTGTACGACAAAGCAAATGAATTGTACACAAATAAAAACGTTTGCGTAATTTTAATGCAACGAGGTATAATGAGAAATTAAATATATACATACTCATACTAGTATATTTGAAGAATTGTTCATGATCTTGTTATTTCACTTTCAGAAACAAACTATGATACTACCCGTTGACAAATCAATGTGTTCATAGGCTTAACCACGGCCTAACAGACCATCTACGTTTTTTAAGTTTGTGCTGGTTTTATTTCTTTATTACACAAATCAACAATAATAAAAAACATTCCCCATATTATTAAAAAAATCATCTAGTTTATTAGCGTCCAACAAATTCATGGCTATGAAAATAAAATTGTAACCTTAAATCTAAACTGACAACTGGTGAAACCTTAAGTGACAAGTCAAGTGATAGACACTGATTGGTCAGATCCAGAATTTCAAAATCGAAAATTAACCAGAGAGAAAATTGTAAATGTTTTTCATTGTGCTAGAAGTAAAAGGTCTCGGTAAAAACTAAATCTGGACTAAGATGACCCTTAAAATACCGGTCGAGCTGCGGCGACTACAATGATATTTTCGCCACAAAACAACGAAGTCATGACGATAGAATAAAAGTTGTTTATGTAGTTGTTTATAAATAATAAAAATATGTAGGTTTCAAAATTTTCTCCGTAATTACTATTTAGTGTTTACTATTTTTTACAGTTTATAAAGTTTCGTTTTTTACACTGTGTGATTGTAGTTAGTATTTTTATATAAAAATAAGCAGCTATCACATTGAACTACTTCATTAAAAAGTACAGAACTATTATCACCAGTCATTTAAGGTTTTAAGTTTATATTATTTAAAGTAGCAGAAAGAATGAGCCTGTTTCACATTTTCCAAAAACTATTTTAAATGAAAGTTTATGGAATGATTTTCGTAGTAATAATTTTTATTTTAATAATTTGTTGTTATTTGTGGAAATAATTAAATAAAAAGATTGGCGTCCTGAAAAACTTCCCCCCACTCCTGTGCCGTAGAAGCACATACCTTACATCATTAATAGCCAATAGGAAAATAGTTTTTCCATCACCTACGTTTATTCATATTATTTATATAAATAAACGTAGACTAAAGTTTGTCACATGTTAATAACAAAATCTTTTAATTTGACATTTGACGCTGTCATTGCTCATTGTAAATGAATAATAAAGTAATAATGGCTAATTCAAATTACACTCAAGCTAAATCGGACAATTAACTGAAGGTCGATAGCTGGATGATGGCTGAATTCATATCAGAACTATTGTTTTACTGCTACCGAAATAAGGGATGTTAAAGAGTTGAGGTAAAATAAAATATAGAAACTGAATTTATTATATAAATTGAAAATATATTTTAATTTAAAGTTCTGGTCGTGATTCTTATTTGACACTTGTTTGACAACTTTGACAATACACTTGACACCTTAGAACCACTGAAAATGTATGTACTCTGACGTCACATTCTGTTTCAGATCACGTGACTTATTCAAAATTTTATCCAAATTTCAAAAATTAATTGTAAAATATTTAAAGGATATTTCGTGATATTTTCAAATTTGAGGCTCTTTAAAGAACAATATCTTTTCAAATTTAATACTTAGAAGTCATATAAAAATTCTTGCAACAGCCCTATTTTGTAGAAATTTCTAAACATTTGTGTAGATTTTATAATTTGTTGAAAATGTAAACTGGCCGAATTATTATCAATATAGGCTCTATGTAGTTAACTTATAATATCGATGCTGTATTCATCTTTTAACAATCAGTTAAGTTTATAGACAGTTTAATCAGAGATGAAAATATCAGACCTAAATCTGTTTTACAATGACTTTAAATTATATATACTTGGCCATTAAAAAATTTAGTAATTTATATACAAATCGCTTCATAAAGTTTTACTGGACAGATAATATTTACAAAAACTGTTTTCTCATGTTCTATGTCCACATGTTAACACTGTATAATGTTTCTGCAATAATTTAATTTAAATATATGCTAAATACAGTAATAAAATGATTAAAATATTGGTAATGAAAGTGGCACCTTTCGGTGAAATGACATTTACTACATAATTTTTTTTATATCCAAAAAAGCGAACGTGAAATTAAATTCTCTTTAATTTATTAGCATGTCATTGGGGCACGAACTTTAAATCCCGCTTATTCGTATAGATATAGGTGATAGGTCAGCGTAAGTTACATAACAAAATTAGATTTTCGCCTGTCTGATTGCAAATTAAACATCTGTCACTACCGGCAAATGCAATGACATTTCATTTACAAAATTTATTATGCAAATCGATGATATATTACAAGCGGTGTAAATTATGAATGGAAAATTATCTATGTTTAATTATGCAAGTAATGTTTAATGAAATGATATAATAAATTGAATATCGCTTTATATAAACTTTATTTGCTATTTCACGTTTCGTCCATTAAATTTTATTTTCTGCAATTTTATTATTGCATTGTAAACATTTGTGTATGTAGTATTACAAAAGTTACAATCAAGTTAATAAAATTGTAATTAACCATTACTAAGTAAGACGACCTTACATATAATTTTATACTTACAAGAAATTGTTAAAAACAATGCAATATATATAAAAAAATTGTTATACCACCTGAAGGATAACATCAAAATAATTTCAAATTTAATGTCATGTTTTTTTTTTTAATCTGTAGTTTTAATAAGGAAGTCTTATGGTCGATTGCACCAACGCATCTTAAATATTAAACATGGTTTAAACTGACAAGATTGTATCGAATTGAAATATCAAATGAATTATAGGTAATACATTGCTGTCAAAATTTCGATTTGCATTTATTTGTTTAAACGTTTATTAAAATTTAAATTTTGTTGGTGCAACTGGGCATTAGGCCCGGTATTTTCAGTTAAAAATGTCACCTTGAAAAATTAATATAATTTTTACAACTTATGGGATATACCGACTCTAATTCTTCTCACTATAAATTATTACGAAAGATATTTGAAAAAAAAACATATTTTCCAAGTTCAATGACTATGTCACGGATTCTTGAGTTAAACCTGTATAGTATACTAATTATAGTTGAGAATTTTTTAAATATTGCCATCCTTCAAAAGTAATATTATGAAAGAGAAATTATTAATTTTATTTTTTAACAATAAAAGCTATTTGTATTTTCCTACAAAATGCAGTAAAAGTGACATAAAGGTTAATGGCATATTTTAATCATAAATCATATTTGGTATATTTCGAAACATTTTATTGCTATTTTATTAAAGTTTGAGCAATAAAACATCTCGTATTCATCATATAAATAATATTTATTATATGAGCATATAATTTTCTGGTATTTTCAATTTATTAATGTGTTTGTCGCATTTTTCAAAGAATGTTATTAAGTATCGGCATACAACAAAACAAAAACTCTTCCAAATAAATTGTGTCCAAATTTATTATAGATAATTGTTAAAGATAAATATTCACTCATCAATATAATTGACAATAAAAATAAATATTACTGAAATTTTTATATTTATTTCTTCTTTAATTTAAGAATTTGGAAATCTCAATTTGCAGTAATAATAATGAGCACTCAAATTTCTAGGTAAATACAATTAAAATAAATTTATGAACACGGCATATTACCCATTGCTATGTATGCTAATCTACTTTGTACACACATAATTATCAGTAGAGATGATTCGTATTTTGTGTGCATTTACCAGGCGTCACCTCACGGGCACTCATTGTTGGCGTGGAGAGTGTACAATAGGGTACATTAAACATTTATGGCAAATATCATTTTCAACACAGGCAGTAATAAAAAAAAATATTACACTTTTTTAGTTATACGTTGTTATTAAATTTAAATCCAAATATTTATCGGTAAAAAAATAAAAAATTAACACTAGGTACATTTCAAAAACAATATTAATTTACTATACGTATTTCGGTCGACTAGACCATTATCATGTAATAGTAACAGAAATATGTAATAGTAAATATAACTTTATTTTTTGAAACTTACCTAATGTTAATTTTTTAATTTTTGTTAAAATGTTTCAACAAGAACCGACAATGAAATCTATTGAATTTAATTATCGGTAATTTCAGATTTGAATTTAATGAGCATAAAATAGTTTTTTATATTACTGCCTTTGCTAATAACACATCCAATGTATATCAATTTATAATAAATACTATAAAGTAGTAGTTTATTATTAATAAAATAACTGCATCAATTATTATATAGTTCAAAGTGACATAATAATTATATTTATATCTTTTATATTTTATTACTTTTTATAATCTAGTAGTTGTACCTCTCAATATTAATGAATGAGACAAAAGAAACAAAAGAGACAAACTATAAAGACGTTAATTTAAATAACATGATAATGCAAACAATAGTAATAGTAAGACTATAAAAAACTTGTATTTATCAAGATAATTTGTTATTCATATGCAAAACAAACATATGTGTTACAACATATCATTGTTGTACTTAAAAAATTAGTAAGAAAAAATAAACTAGGATGAACTAATTCATATATTTTTTATAAATAAATGATTCCTGTATATTTTCTTTTAATGAAGCATGTGCCTATAGGGGTCAAAATCTTTGGGGACCCCAAGTCAAGACATTTTTCTATAGTGATGTAAAGTAGATTAATGTATTCAGTAAACATTATAAAAATTCATACAAATTTTCATTTATTTGCCACTTAATTTTTATATTTTTATTTTTTTTTTAATTATTATTTTTTGGGGGCTCCTCAAATGGATCCTAACTTTCCTTAGGGCCGAGATATCCGCACCTCCTAATAACTTTATTTGGCGAATATCAACTATGGATACAATTGTATCAACAATTATTACCACAGAACTTATTTACCAAATAAAGTTAATAGGAGGTGGATATCTCGGGCCAAAATCCATCACTAATTGTTAGTGACATTTATATAATTTTCGTTAGTAACATACAATAATTTTATGAAAGCAATGAAAGTGTTACCCCCGGTTTTATAAAGGGCAGAATAAATTACTTCCATAGTTAATTTATTCAAACTAACAATTCGAATCAATTTTATTCATTTTATGGCATTTATAACTTTACTGAAAACTGAAAAGTTCGACTGTCATTTGAATGAATAAATTTTACATACTTTGGAAGTAAATTTATTATTAATGAATTAATGTAATTATACTTTTTGTTTTTAAATGTTAAATAATTTAATTAAATAGTTAAGATGTTAGTAGCATTCACAATAATCAATTAATTACAATTGTGCTGCCTTTCTCTTTAAGTTATTAAAAATCAATTTCGTTAGCAACACACAATAATTTTATCAAAGTACCGAAAGTGTTAATGAAATTATTTTAATCTTTAACAACCAATTGATTACATTCTTGTTGTCTACTCACCACGAATTTCATTTTGCTGTTCAAGAGACTATCTAGCGAACTGGAATGGTGCATTTTTGTAAATCATGGGAATTTATAGTCGTGGTGGGCCCCCCTCCGGCTTGGGGGGGCGGCTGACCACAAGGAGGAACCCGCCGACTGATTATTTATGCAAAATAATGTAGCAGAACATCAAATATGTTTCATAACAACCACAAAGACAAGGTCGCGAAGATGTGGCTACAGTAGTTACCATTTCAGAGAGAAATGTCATCAAGTAGATTAGAGCAGTGGTTGTCAATCTGTCAGATAGGATGAGCCAATAAAACGAGAAGTTAGTGTATTCGTTTATAGCAAAAGGGTAACGTAATAGGTCAGCGATGATCAGAGATATGATTCCAATTTAGGATTATTTTTTATCAATAACGAAATCATTTTTTATGCAAACTGCAATCGTTTTAATAACCTACTTATCTAATTATCTCGTTCTCGATATATTTACATTTAAAATGGGTGAAGATACGTGCCATTCTGAATCCTTAAAATGACCAAAATCGGAAAGGGTACATATTAAATATTTTACTATTTTTGGCCATTTTCAGTTATTTTGTTCTAGAAATTAAATACTTGGTTCAAAATTTTTGAATATATGTATACTTTATGTAATTTTGCCCATGGAATCAAATGGCAGAGTTTTATTTTGACTAAAAATATTGTGGTCAATAAAAATCATATATTTCAAAAATAATTTTTAATTCCAGTTACTTGGTTGAGAAACACATAATGTACAAGGTGCAAATCGAAAGGTGAGATATAGTCGTATAGCATGGAAATTCTGTTTTTCTTTACGAAAACGTTTCCTAATTATTTTATGCAAAAATACTTCAAATAAAAGTCATACAAATTTAAATTTTGCATCTAAATATGTAAAACATCTATTCCAGTTCTTGATATAAACGTAAAAATTAATTATAAAGTTACGGTTTTTACCTCTCGCTAAGAGAGATATTGGATTCATGCTAAAATTCGCATATCCAGATTTTATTGAATAAGCATGATTTAAGGTTCCTAGAATCCGATTATAACATTTTTAAAATGATGTGTGTGTGTGTGTGTGTGTGTGTGTTTGTGTGTGTGTGTGTGGATGTGTGTATGTGTGTATGTATGTCTGGATGTTGTATGGACGATTCCTCAAAAACTATAAGACTTAAAAAATATTTAACTGTAGTTTCTTCAATCTGACATTTCTGGGAAGAGCTGAAAAGGTTTTGGTAACAATTGAACAACCGGCAGTAGTAGTTTCTTAGAAAAATTCTTCTAAATATAATTTTTTGGGAGTTTATTTTATTAAATATTGAAGATCATAAAATTCTCTATCTAATACACTTAAAATTTTTATTATATCTTGTACAGATTTAGAGATAAAGACACTATAATTTATAGAGTAAACTAATCGCAGAGGCTAAGGCACTAAGGAAACCAGTTAACAAATTCCAATGTTTATAACATAGTTTCTAAATGACACATGACACATGTCATTGTCAAATATCAACAGTTTTAGTGACATTCTGATAGCTTTTTCTGGGAAGTATATTTAATCTTTCTTATTGTTTTATTAATTAAATTTGAAATTAAAGGTAAAATTGTGGTAAAATGCATATATCCATCAGAAATACCGCCAATCTGGTCAATGAATTGGAAGAATCTCAGACATGTAGAAACTTTCTCATACAATGAAAAATAGATATAATTAGAATTATGTGTGCAGAAGACTTGTTAAATACAATAAAAAACAATATTTGAGTAAAGTTCTGTAATTTTTTGTTATAAAACGACGGTTCGAAAGCGAAGTGCAATATAATACTTATATAGCCTAATATGGAAATGGCGAGAGGTCTTGTGCTGGCCACAACAGATTTTTTTGATTTCTAGTCTAGGCTGCCATGAAATTATGGCCAAAAAATAAAAAAAACATGCATTGTTTTTAACTGTCAATTAGAACTAAAATATTTTACTTTTTTGTGTTTTTTGTTAATTTATTTATAGTTACAAATAACGCATTTGTTTATTTTTTGTCATAAATCTATGGTTGCCTACACTTTTGGGATAGACAATTTTAAGTTTGTCGCATTAAATCATGAAACATTCTTTTACCTTTCATTTTTGCGGTTTTCTTATAAGTCTATAAAAGCACTGTTAACACGTGGCTGAGAAGATCATATAAGCGCATTGTTTGATACAATGTATTAAAGTATACAATGAGACAAAATTCACAACACACAATACACAAACTGTCAAAATATGGAATTTAATTATCAGTGGAAAGCACTACCAACAAAACTAACAAGTCGCATTTTTTAAAATCTCTAAATATTATAATTCTTTCTTATTCCTCTTCTTTACATCTATGTGAAGAGCTTGATTAGATTTTGGTTATAATTAGTTAACCAAAAGTTCCCTTATTTGAAGTTCTTAACAGTTTTTCTTGAAAAAACACAGTTATATATCTTCTTTGACATTTTATTGATTTATTTTATTATCATTACGAAAGAATATCTTATTGTTTATATGGTTTGATGTACATTTTCCTTCATATTCAATAGATATAGAGTTGAAGTATTATAAAGAGATTAACTTTCATAAATCAGCCAGCTTTGCTATAATCTTGAAAACAGCTGATATATTCAAATAATTCTAATTGACAAATATCAATGTCACCTGCAATTTACATATTATATGTTCGTGTTATAATTTTATTAAATGACGTCTATCAGCGACGATTGTCATGCTCAACCTACTAACTGATCAGTCTTTTTATTTTGTCAAAATTAATTGTCAAAATTAAATATAATGGTTTTTATTATTATTTCGTCAAAATTGAATAAAATTTTATACAAATCACTTGAGCTAAGAATGCTTATTCACTCGAAGAAATTAACTCACTCGCCCTTACGGGCTCGTGAGCTAAACTTTCTTCTCATGGATAAACATTACCTTAGCTCACTTGGTGTGTAAATATCTATTAAATCGCGATTTTCCGTTTTTTTAATAACTTTCAAACTGGTAGTAATTTTAAATTTTTTTAGCGGAATCTCAATGAGCACTCAAAACTGCACAACATTGACCATATTTAACCAACCTAGTTTTTATAGTTTCCGAGATCCCACTGGTAAGTCACTAAATTTAGGACAGCCTGTATAAGAGTAAATTCATAAATTCCTCCATGATTTTTAATAAAAAAAAAATAGTCTAATATTAATAGATAATAACCATAAAATCAAATGTCAAAATGTGCAAATAAACATCGTCAATAAATATGCCATAAATACTCAAGTTTTTTACAGTAGAGGCACGATATTTCAGCGTGTTAAATATCAATTATCGTGGGTCATCTGAGAAACAGTTAAATTTATGATTAGTGTCTCTTGCAAAAGACACACCTCCACGTTGCATATGTCAGTTCATACATTCATAGCCATAGCCCACTTACTAAGAGCATGATTCTTATTGAAGAACATCACATATACCATACGTAACACTTATGTTTATATGTAAATACAAATTCTTTACCTGTTGTAATATGACTGCATTTTTTATGAGATACAAATTATTTTCCTGGTTCATTTCATGTTATTGTTCTTCAAAATATAAACTTTTTTACCTTCCGTCACCTACAGGTAAGGAAGGTATTGTTTGGTCTAAAAATTAGGTGGTGCGTTTTTTTATTTATTTATTTATTGAACCAATCCAACAGAACTAACAAGTTCCAATTACAGGGTGATTATACATATACATTTACAAACATAAAGCCCTGCAAAAAGTACACAATTGTAATTAATAGAAATAACTGCTAAGAAAAATTTAAATTTTAAGAGAATAGTAGGAATAAATTATAATAATTAATAACTAAATATCTATAAAATTAAATTAATTTATCAACTCTCGCCAGAATACATTGTATGAATCAGCAAATACATTTGTTTCTGGCTGATATATACAGAATACAGCTGTCATTAATAATATTATTAAATTTTTTGTACAGAAATAAGCAAGACTGTATTTTTCGGCGATTGTACAGAGACATAATATTGACATCAGATAAAAGTTCATTGTATGTAGCATCGAAACTGGGATAGTGATTATACTTTTTACAAAAAC
Source organism: Ophonus ardosiacus (assembly GCA_943142095.1). Classification (NCBI taxonomy): domain Eukaryota; kingdom Metazoa; phylum Arthropoda; class Insecta; order Coleoptera; family Carabidae; genus Ophonus; species Ophonus ardosiacus. The sequence continues at coordinate 35,604,917 of OW964832.1, read as the reverse complement.
AATGTTTCACGAATCGTTTTTAATAAATAAGCACGTTTTAGGGTCCCAAAAATACGATTTTACTAGTTTTACGATGATGTCTGTATGTGTGTGTGCGCGTGCCTTTGTGTCCGTTGTGTGTTTGTGTGTGTGACAAAAATTTCTCCGACAATAACTCAAACACTATAATCCTAAATATTATAATTCTTTCTTATTCCTCTTCTTTACATCTATGTGAAGAGCTGATTAGATTTTAGTTATATGTAACTGGTTAACCAGAAGTTCCATTATTTCAAGTTCTTAACAGTTTTTCTTGAAAAAACGCAGTTAAATAGCATTTTTGACATTTTATATTATTATAATTTTGAAATAATAATGTATTGCCTATACGATTTGATTACACATTTTCCTTCATATTCAATGGATATAGAGTTAAAGAATTATAAGTAGATTAACTTTCAAAAATCAGCCAGCTATGCTATAATTATGGAAAATGCTCATATATTCGAAAAATTCTAATTGGTACATGTTAGTATCAATTGCAATACACATAGTATGTGTTCGTGTTATAATTTTATTGGATTTATAGAATCTTTTCCAAGGAACTTTCTGTTGTCTAGCATAATATGTGTAATTTATTGTATGCAAATTTGTAGTAAAATTTTTGACTTGATTTATTGCATTTGTTGAAATATATCATTAATTGTATCAATTCATTGAGTATATTTTGAATATATTTTCAAGAATACTATTGTTCTTGTAGATATGTAGCAATTTTTATTCTTTGCCACACAAAATGCGAAATATTTTATTATCTCTAGGGAATTAGAAAGTAGTTAGATGTAACAAATAATATGAAAGAATATGTCAATAGACATGCAAATCAATGTAAAAAAAAACATGAAATTGCTATTTCTAAATCTATAAACTTTACAACTGTACAATAATATGTAGAAAACAAGGTGGAAATTAAATGCATATTATGATAACCTAAATTAGATCTTAACGTGAATTGTTTTTCATTTCATAACTTCTTCATTTATTTTGTATCTGTATAACAAATTTGTGTTAAAGTTCACTTGAAACAAATCTACTGCATTTCTTTTGTTAACCCAAATGATTTCTTTTATGTTTGCTTCAGCTTTTGAAAACCAGGTTACATAATGGTCTTTTTCTAAATATTAATTATTTAAACTATTAGTGTCAGAATTTTATTGGAGTATAATCCGATAAATTATTAGCTTACTAAAGATCAGGAACTTTTTAAATCAAAATTCCGTATCATCAATTTTGAAGAGACCTCGAAAATACAATGATTTGAAGTTTTTTAAAGTGAATCAGAACTCTTTAGATAAATGTCACCTGTTGACTTTCAAATCTGCAAGAATCCGTTTAGCAAATAGGATGATTCCATTTTTCTTTGCAGACAAAGTATGTGAAGGCAATATTATTTATTGGAGAGATAAAATCTGTTAAGATTTTATTACCATGCTTATATGTTTTGTCAAAATGTGATGAAGTATACAACTAATTACATTAAAAACTCCTGTCATTAATAAATTAATTAAATAAACATCTCAATGTACATAGATAAAAAAAAATGTATGTATGAATATGTGACAGATTTAATGAAACAGGTTTCAGAGGACAATACAAATATTTTTCCTACAACCGGGCGTAAAGTACATACTTTACACTCACGTAACATTCTCTTTACAATCAAATAATATTACTACCAAGTTTATATCTCTACGCATTTTTGAATTATTTCCCCACAAGTCAATATTCCCCACATTTAGATAAAAACTTCAAAATTTTCAAAAATCTAATTTTAATCTAATAACCTAGATACTTCTCAATGCACTGATTCCAAATTTTGAAAGCGCATGTCGATATCTCTTTTCGTTCTCGAGATATTTAGATTCAAAGTTTTGCTTCGAACTGCCCATTTTTGGGTTAATACCCAAAAATGGGTCGAGATGTGAATTTTGCGATATCGCCATTCGATTCAACGGACAAAAATACATAAGTAAAGCAATTTTCATAATTTTTGTCCAACCGGTTCATTTTTTATGAATAAAAGCTTGAGAACCCCTGAAAATGGCCAAAATCTGAAAAAAAAGTAAGGGGTGCACCTTACATTTTTGCGATTTTTGGCCATTTTCAGTTATTTTGCTTTAGAGATTGTATGTGGTAATCAAAAATTCTGAAAATTGGTGTACTTATGTAATTTTGCCCGTAGAATCGAATGGTGTTGTCACCAAATTCATATCTCGACCCATTTTTGTGTTATTACCAAAAAATGGGCAGTTTTTTTGAGCAAAACTTTGAATCTAAATATCGCGAGAACGAAAAGAGATATCGACCTGCGGTTTCAAAATTTGGAATCAGCGCATTAAAAATAATCTAGTTGCATAAAAATTAGATTTTTGAAAATTTTGAAGTTTTTATCTAAATGTTTGATATATTGATTTTTGGGGCAATAATTCAAAAATGGGTAGAGATATAAACTTGGTAGTAATATTATTTGATTGTAAAGAGAATGTTACGTACGTGTACGCATTTTTAGAGTATTTATATGTTATTCATGTGATAATTTTATTGAATTTATAGAATATTTTCCAATTAACTTTCTGTATGGAATTTTTAAAAAAATGTTTTATGTTCGTGTTACAATTTTATTGGATATATAGAATCTTTTCCAAAGAACTTTTGGTATAGGATTTGTACAAAATACATCAAATTAATGGAAGGTCTTGTGCTGGCCATAACAGATTTTTTTTTTCTAGCTTTCAGAAATTATTTAACGTCAATTTCACTTACGGAAAATTTCCATCATAATATTCGTTTACAATATACACACGTTTCTTATTCTAATAAACAGTCATTCTTTAATTTATATCTTTTGCATATGTCAAATTACCGTGTGACGTTTATAAATATTTATGAAAACCGGAAAAAAGAATCAAACTCCATGGCCATTGCTACTAATAAACCAAAATTCAGAAATTTCTTTTTAAAATTGTGAAGAAACCAAAATAAAATAAAACATGTAAAAACAGTTTTATTTTTATATGCAACTTTTAATTCTCTACAAATTTGTACTCTACAGTTTTTGCTATAAAATGAACAGGAGATCAGAAAATTGCGTAAAACTAAAATCCCATGTTAAATCCCTATGTTCACTCTTAAACGCCATCACCCTGTATATTATTTACACTAAGAGCAATATATCTTAAATTGTGCGTTAAAAAAAATATCGATTTAGCAAGAATAGTAAAATAATAATGATTCATTGATTGACTATTTTGAAGTGTATAGCAATAAAGTTACATAAAAAGTACATGATTAAGTCGATTGCAAAAATCGTGACATTTATCAATTTATTTTCAATTTTACATAAATGGTCAGACAGACTTTAATTGATAATTTCTCTGCGTGAGTCCCGTTTTTCTTAAAAATGCACATCTGTCTCTCATCTCTTACTAATTTCTTATTCAAATTGTAAATGTTATGCACACTTAAACGATTAGACTTATTAATTATCTGATTTTATCAGTCAGCATCAATTTCATCGTGCTAAATGCTTTATAATTTTATTTTAATTAACATATAACTTAATTAAAGTCATCAGTTGAGAAAATATGTTTTAGTACTACTGGAGTAGACAGTAGACCGAAAATATGTAAAATAAATTCAAAATTTTCGTCACCGGTTATATAGAATATATTATAATTGTTCAACCTTGTTTTAATTTATGGTAGATAAAATTAGGCACATTTCTGCATATCGTAAAAGTTCAAATATGGCTTCATTCTTTTTACCTCTTGCTAAGAGAGATATTGGATTCATGCTAAAAATAGCAAATTCAGATTTTAGTGAATAAGTACGTTTTAAGGTCACTAGAATCCGATTTTATCATTTTTACAATGATGTCAGTGTGTGTATGGCTGTCTGGATTTTGCAGGGACGATGTCTCAAATTGTAAAGGACTAAAGACTAATTTAAGTACGTATTAGTTAATCTGACATTAATGGGAAGAGCTAAAAGTAGTAGTTACTTAAAAAAATCTAAAAATTATTTTTTGGAATTTTATTATTACAAATATTAAAGAATATAAAATTCTCTATTCGATACATTGAACATTTTTATTACATCTTCTACAGATTTAGAGATAGAAAAATATAAATATATAAAATAATATGTTGTAACGAATCTCACTGCACTCTAAGGAAACCAGTTCAAAAGTTAATATATTTGCAACAGTTTATAAATAAAAGATAAATGTAAGTTTCATAATCAACAGTTTTAGTGATATTCTGCAATTTTTCGTATTGCTTTATTAATTAAATATTGAAAATTATATGTAAAATGCATAAATCCATAAGAAATACCACCAATCTTGTTAATGATATGGAAGAATCTCTGACGTTTAGCAACGTCCTCATACAATGAAGAAATAGATATAATTAGAATTTTATGTGTTCACAAATGTCAGTGACAAAAATCCAGAAACATTAGTGAAGGCTATTTCTTTGAAGTACATTTAATATTTCTTAGTTTATTAAATATTTAAAATTATGGATACACATCAGAAATACCGCCAATTTCTTCAATGAATTTGAAGAATCTCGAACATTTAGAAGAGTAGAAGGAAACTTATTTATAGAATGAATTAAAAAATACATAAATATATTAATAATACAGAGAGCGATAAAAAAACTGATTCAGTTGGCAATAACAAAAAGTACTTGGAATTTGTAACATTGAAACAATACAAAATATGTACTTATATAGCCTAATATGGAAATGGCGAGAGGTCTTGGGCGGGCCACAACAGAATTTTTGTATATATTATTATTATTCCGTCTTAATATTGTGCAATGATGTATTCCACCATAACAAAAAAAATAAGAAAAATTTCAATTTAACTTAAAGTATGGCTCAATAAATAATAGTTGAAACAATGAAAACATATTTTAAATAATTACTTTACGAGATATTTTACATTTACTAAACGGGGAAATTGACGTCATACAATTGTTATCTTTCTCTCGTAGCGTACTCAGAGCAGTGTGTGTGACAAAAATAAGTATAGGGGGAATGCGACGTTGCACTGATTTATCGAAATAGGCTATTCCACAATATTTTTTTTTTTTAATTTTACTTGAAGTACATAAAAATATAAGATCACATATGAAAGTCCGAGTTAAAAATTCCTTATCCTTTAACTATTATCATTCATATTTTCAATAAACTTTTACTATTTTTGATTCCGGTGGAATAGCCTATTAAGATTTTTTAATACTATGAATTGTTAAAAACTGAATGAAGTTTTATTTAAAATAATAAAAAAAATGAGTGGAATACCATATTAAATAATACCAAATATAAAGTCAATTTAAAAATATACGAGCCCCTACTCATAATAGTTCGACAGGTTTACATGTTCAACAAACAAATTACTTATAAAACCCATGCAAATGGGAAGAAATTTGTACAAATTTAACACAATATTTGGGTATAAGTTCTGTATTATTTATTGAAAAAATACAACGTTTCGACAGCTGGGTGCTGTCTTCTTCAGTGTTGTATAAAATACTTGAAAAAACATATTTCAAATAGAAAATACAAAATACTAAATAAAAGTATTTCATGTGTTTGGTAAAATACAATTATTTTATTAGTATTTCAAATATACCAATATTTCAAATACTTTCAAGTATTTCAAATACTTTTACTTTTAATTATTTGAAAACAAATAAGATATGTAAGGGTATTTTAAAAATGTTTTTTTGTCTTCAACTTAATCGCGTAATTTTATTAATATGAAAAAGAAACTCCTCCTTTATCATAGGCAAGTATTTATTTAAGAAAAATATTAAGAGAATTATTCTAAGTTATATTACTAACAGACTACACACGATGAAGGATTTCTATTTCAAATACTTCAGTATTTTACATATAAAAACGTATTTCAAACAAAAAATGTATTTCAAATATTGAAAAATAATATTTCATATAAATAATAGTATTTTAATGTATTAAAATATAAAATACTTGTAAAAAGTATTTGTACTAAAAATACAAAATACTTATATTTTTAAGTATTTCAAATAATTATTTAAAATACTTTATCTAATTCAAATACTTATTTCAATTACATGTATTTTAAATACTATACAACACTGGTCTTCTTCAGGTAAAAAATATTGTGTTATCTTATTAAAATGAGTTCTGAAAACATCTTTCAATATATTGTACAAATTTCTTTCAACTAATTTAAAAAATAGATTTTAAACATACAAAAGCCAAATATGTATGTTATTAATGTATATTGAGTTATTCTTTTGTATTATAGATGGTCTACGTATTTTTTCTGTAATTAATTTGAAGAGTCAGTGGAAGAGCAGCTGTAAGCTTAACTTTGCCTAATAAAAGTATTATTATTATTATTATTATTATTATTATTATTATTATTATTATTATTATTATTACTATTATTACTATTATATATTCCGTTGAAATAACATGAAAAGTCACCGCCTTCTCTAGGTGGGGAGATGAAGAACATTTGTATTTTTATAAACACATATTCAATGTATTGGAACGTTTCGGAAGCTGGAAAACTTCCATCATCAGCCAATGTTTAATCTTGAAAACTTTTTAAATTTTACATCAGAGCATTCACAAACAATCCACACGACAGATGTGGCCAAAAATACGACGTCGGAAAAATTGTAATAAATATGAAAACGTTATAAATAGTTAAATTGGCAGGGCTGGTTCCAGCCCCAAAACCTCCCAACATTGAAATTTCGGAAACATACAAAGGATGCAAATAGTCCTCCCTCCAAACATATTCCTGAGGGAATCCCACCAGCATCCAGAAAGAGACTTAGGGACAATCAAAAAGAACACATTAAAAACACGATGAATTTTGATTACAAAACATTAACAAAACACATGGCTAAAAAAAATATTATATATTCCGCCATTTAATATTGGGTTATAACGCTTATATTAGTAATACCAGCTTTAATTCTATTTTGTATCCACAAGGCTTTCACATTCTTCTTTTAGAGTATTGTTCCACATGATTTGCAAGGTAGGTTTTACCATACGCACTGGATTGTTGCAAAGTTGTTTTTTATTGACACAAAATAAAAGGTGCCCGTAAAAGCTAAGTCTGAATTAGAAGATGGCCCTTAAAATGCCGGACGAACTATTAACACCCATCATTTGGTCAACTGTTAAGTTTTAAGTCTATATTTACACGAGTCAAAAGAATTTTGTAGATTTTTTTTACTATTTCTGTAAGTTCTATAATTTGTTGATATGTAAACCTATCGAATTATTTCACCTCCAATACCTTTTTACCTTTTACACTATATTCTTATGAGATTAAAAGTCACTTTAATATATAAGGGTAAATAGTCCTGAGGATACAAACCTACTTTTATAGTGCGCTTTTAATAAAAGCGCGCTTTTGATACAGAACATTATCAAATAAAAATATAAATACTTATAAAAATATGTTTTTATTATCATTTTATATTACAGTCATTAGATTAAGTAAATTAAATAATATTACATATAAAAGCAAGCAGTGTACTAACTTAATACTTGTTTCCAATAATTTATTAGTTATTAGCTCAAATTTAGATTTACTTTTTTGCAACATAATTCTTGAAACACAATTAACTTTGCTGCATATTCTGCATATTGTATTTCAAGAACCATTTTAAAGAGATCCATTTATTATCTACAATTTTTCGGATTTTAGGGTAAATTCTGCGTTGAAGTTTTAATAAATAATTGCAAAGATCACACTTTGAAAAATATTAAACTTTGCATTTGAAGGTACAAAATATAATTAACCACTATCAACAATAGGGAATTTGCTACTTTAGATTATTACAATATTTCAAAAGAGTCTGTTTAATACTGCAACATTATAATATTAATTATAAATGAATATGATCTTTAATAATTATTTTACAAATCTTAAATCCTTATTCGATTTTTAAATTCTTAATGCAACCAGTATCCCAGTTAAGTAAATAAAAGTGCAGTACTTTCAAATTGATCAAATAAAAATAAATATGCATCCGCTTTTTATAAGAAGTGCTGCATTATTATTTTTCTATAACTGTCAAAAAATTGTAATTTTTGCATTGATATGTGATGGGATGACATTATTTTATCGTCTACGTTCCCATAACAACGTAAGGTGGAGTGGGGTAAGTTTGCAAACGGGGCAAGTGCATATACCAGTTATTTTTATTATAAAATGAGCGAAATTTCTCTAGCTAGTATGTAGTAATGTACTACAAGTTAATATGAGCTATTCGACATAGTTGGCGCGCAAGATTGAACGTGTTGTCCTGGCTTAAATCAACCAGTACAAAACAATCAGAGATGCACACTTGTCAATAATTCTGCCTTTGCCAAACAATTATTTTTAACTCAAAGTTACGCTCTTGTCCCATTTTCGTGGAAAGTGCAGAGGGGTTGATTTTTAAAATATCCTTTTAAAATGAAAATTTGCAAGGAAATTTAGAATTCTAGTTATTACTAATTATTCAGTAACAACTGTGCAAAGCGTTTGATACCAACAGCTTTGAGTATTTACAGACCAAACTGAAAATACGCAAATTTAAATCCCAACTTTACAAAAACCAGTCTGCATTTACTCCAATTCACCTTATATCTATTATTTAATGCACCATTTTGCTAATTATTCGCGCACGCTCCTAACAATAGAAATACTTACATAGAAAAAATAAATAAATAACTATTGTACAGGATGTTAAACAATAAGTGTCACAAATTATGAGGGCATGTACTGACTAAAATGAGTAAAAAAAGTTTAATCAACATGGGTCCGATCTTCAACTGTTTTTGAGAAAGAGGCCATTTTGTATTAGACTAAGATAGTTGTTGAACAAAATTTTGTTTATGCCAGTAAACAGTAAAACAATAACATTTTATATGAAACATTTTTTTCATTTTCTAATAGTTACGAAGTTATTTGAAAATTAAATATTGGCCAAAGGCGTCACAACTTTTCGATTTTTTCTGAAAAACAAAAATACATCTAATATGACCTCTGAAAGGTAAACAAAATGTCTCATTTAATCAAAGTCGCAACTCTTACAGTTTTGGAGATAGCAGATGTAAACACCAAAAAAACTCATTTTTCATTGCCTTATATCTCGGAAACTATTGAAGATCAGACACATGTTGATAAAGCTTTTTTTAGGCATTTTGGTTAGTACTGTATACTCTCATAATTTGTGACACTTATTTTTTAACACCCTGTATACAATGCAAATAAATTTTATATTTTTTCAGAAGTAATATCACAAGACCTTCTGATTTTATAAATAAATTTTTATTTTGCACATTTTTTTTTTGCTTAGCAACAAACACGAAAGCAAACTGCATGGTAAATCCCAACTCCGAAGGAGGAGGGGTTTTACCTAATGTCAGTTTGCTTGAGTGATTTTGCTTAAAAGCAAAAAAAATGAGTGCTTAAAAATAAAAGTTTATCTGAGAAAATGTGAGAGGTCGTGTGGTATTTGGTGATATAAATTCCAAAGACAACGCAAAATGAAACTTGACACATTAATTGTCACACTGGCAGTTATAAACAATAACAACTGTTTATTTACTTGGTAGCGGAAAATTATCAGGGTAACGGGGTTTTATCGGGGTAACGTGGTTTTATCAGTATAATACTGTTCCGATTGGTTGAATTTTCAAGTGTTTTGCATCATGATTGGTTAAAAACTAGTCGTTGGAATTTATCAATTTTAAACAATAGTTGCTATCAATGATGTTTTGCCAAATCAAGAACTACACACCGATTTTTCACACTTGACCGTTACGTCATAGTTTCATGTTTGTATATTAGATATACGTTTTGAAGATAGAATGTAGGAAACCATAAGTATGACAGGGATAAACATACGATACGTATATCTAATATACGAACATCAAACTAAGACGTAACGGTCAAGTGTGCAAAATCGGAGTGTAGCTATACTCTTAAATTATTAAAACAGAATTATTGATGAAATACCCTTCTTAAAATTTCTATTGATTTTCTGGTAGATTTTTTTTTATAAAAAATCAGTTTTCGTTCCGTCTCCTAGCAAATATCAATTATTACAAATTATATCATTTTATCTTAAGCAAATATATGATGCATTAAATAAACTTATTCGCGTTTATTGACAAATCATACTAATAAACTACTTCACTTTCTAAAATTGAAATGACCCTAAAATCCTATCCGTAGTACACCACATCACCATCCCTATTTCTCTCTACCATTTTTTTACAATGTGCCTATTTTTCTCTGGTACTCCAGCGCCCTAAGAATAGCCTCTGGTACCGGAGGAGGAGTTGGTATATGTTCGCCTTGTGGTACAAAACCATTTTCGTCCGCTGTATATTCGATGTGGTATTCTACGTTATCAGGGCCGGTATAAGCGAAGAATCCTTTAGCGCGAAGTGCCTCTGCATCAGTTCCTACGTTCAGTACTTTGCCTCGTTCTTCAGCGTTGATTTTGTTCTCGGTTAGATATCTGAAATTAAAGGAAGTTAGTTGTGCTTTAAAAAATTGTGTTATTAATTTAGGTATATGCAATGTACAATTTTAACAAAATTTATTTATGTATTATATTCAGTAACTCTTTTACAAATAGGATATACAGGGTGTATCAGGACTAGTGTAAAAAAAAATAACATATTCCTGAGCTAATTTTGAGCAAAAAATGTCATATGAAGGTATGTCCGGAAACTTTTCGTTACAGAGTTACAGGCCTTTAAAAGAGCACCTCATCTGACATATTTTTATTAATAATTCTGATACTAGTTGCACTAAAATTTTGAAACTTGATACGATTATACTACTTATTGAGATGTACGTTTAAACTTTCTTTTGTTTCTGTATCTCAACCAGAGGCGTCTCATATGGGGAAGTAATGAAGGTTTTTATCCTTATTTTTTTACCTATTAACATTTTTTCATTTTTAAATATAAAGTATTACAAACAATTTAAAAATACACAAAAATAAACTTTGATAAAAATTGATAAACGCGGTGGTTCTTGAGATATTTTAACTTTTAGAAAATGTCACGTATCCAAAATAGTTAACAATTAAAAATCAATCAATTTACCATAGAAAATAGAAAAAAATAGAAAAACGACACAAAATCTGTTTATAACTATTGTTTAATTACTTCATTTTCAATATTAGTAATTTTTTTGCAAATTAAAAACAAAGTGTAAAATGTTAAGTGTTGGTGAATATGTAGATATGGTGTTTATTTATAGATATTATAAAAGTAATGGTTGTCGTAGTCCAGAGAATATCTACGTGGACATCAAAGAATGAATTTGTGTGAATTTCATTGTTTCTTAATTGTTACCTAAATTTTTGCATAAATATTTTTTTCTAAAAATTAAAATATCTCAAAAACTACTGCGTTTATCAAATTTTATCTAGAGTACTTTTTATGTATGTATTGTATGTAATATTTTATAGGTAAAGATGAAAAAATGTTAATAGATCAAAAAATAACGATAAAAAACCTTCATGACTTCCCCATATGAGACGCCACTGGTTGAGATACAGAAACAAAAGAAAGTTTAAATATGCATCTCAATAAGTAGTATCCTCGTATCAAGTTTCAAAATTTTAGTGCAAATAGTATCATAGTTATTAATAAAAATGTGCTTGATGAGGTGCATTTTTAAAGGCCTGTAACTCTGTAACGAGAAGTTGAGGGCATACCTTCATATGACATTTTTTACTCAAAATGATGTCAGGAATATGCTATTATTTTTTTTACACTAGTTCTGATACATTCTGTATATCTGTATAATGGACATAAATTATTAATTACTCAAACTATATTTATTAAAACGAAGTGAAATATAAAAAAACTAATGTGGCCAGCACGTCACCTTCCGTCAGTTCTATATATTTTGTACAAAACCCATACCAAAAGTTCCTTGGAAAAGATTTTATATATCCAGTAAATTTCTAACACGAAGATATATTATTTTCCACAAATTGCATACCGAAAGTTCCTTGAAAAAGATTCCATATATCCATTAAAATTATAACACGAGCATACACTGTATAAATTGCACTTGACACTCTGACATCTGTTATAGCAAAGCTGGCTGATTTATGAAAGTTAATCTCTTTATAATTCTTTAACTCTACATATATCTATTGAACATGAAGGAAAATGTATAATCAAACAGTATAGACAATAAGATATTCTTTCATATTGATAATCACATAAAATGTCAAAAAATGATATTTCATTGCCTTTTTTTCAAGAAAAACTGTTAAGAACTTCAAATAAGGGACTTTCAGGTTGATCAATTATAACCAAAATCTAATCAGCTCTTCATATGGATGTAAAGAAGAGGAATGAAATAATTCAAATTTTTAGAATTTTAGTATTGGAGTTATCGTCGGAGAAAAATTTGTCACACTCACACAGACACACAGACACGCATACAGACATCATCGTAAAACTAGTAAAATCATCTTATATGGACCTTAAAACATAAAACTTGCTTATTCAATAAAAACACACCACCGAATTTTTGACCAAAGACAATTACCTACCCTTATTCTGTAAATTTAAATTTTGAAATTATTATTATTATTATTATTATTATTATTATTATTATTATTATTATTATACAAAATGTTATGTAAATAAGCGTACAACGCTTAACCGATGGTAGAACTAATCCCATAGATAGTAAATCTAGCAATAATTTTTGTTTTACATGCTTTTTATAAGACTTGGAAGCCTTTAATACTGACCAATTACGTCGGGGTTCTAAAATTTGTAGAAACATAAAAGTCAATAGGCATTTACGAAAATTCTACCGGTAGATACCGCACCTACCGACTGCTTTCGAAAACACAAGTGGTTAATAGTTATCGTGTTCGAAAATTGTACCATATCTACCAGATTCATCTACCGGATCCATGATTTGTGGATCGAGTAATTCAGCCGATAAATGCGGTAAATGAAGAATCTAAGCTCAGAAAAAGGTAGAGATGCCAAGCGAAATTGAAATCGGAAGTAGGTTTCAGAAGTTAATTATGATAATACAGAAGATGAGACGAGATAAAGTTTGACTACATCAAATTTCAAATCTGTTTCATCTTTCAACTGTTTTTCATAGGTTATAAATTTACCCTGTTTACCACTTGCGTTCTTAAAATATCTATCCCGGTACCTGTAACCTGATGACAAGCTGTTTACCGAAATATACCGGTTACAGTTCACCGGTAAAATTTTCGTAAATGCCTAATTTGTTCTCTGTAAATAAATTATTGGTGTTGTGGCATATAATAGGTATTTGAGAGTTTCGCAATGAAAAATTACATGTTTATTATTAAGGTAAGTGGAATTTTAATATTCAGTAAACCGAGTATAAATTGTACGGCAATACAAAAAGCGTTTCACGTCAGCAACCTTTGGAAACTTATATGGCGAGTGCCGGGCCTTTCCCAATAGTACTTAATTCCAATCTATAGATGTCGCGAACGTCGCTTTAAGAACTTGCATTTTTTATTACTTACCAATTATTGGTCCACGTATTTTTTCTGAGGTGGGAAATTAGGATGCGTGGGAAACATTTTGAATTCGACATAAATTTATGTAGTTAACATATTTTGAATTGTGTTTTCGATTCTGATTCTATCATGGTTGATCATGGTTCTATATAATTCAATTTAATTATTCATTGTAACATCTGTGTGTAATTCAGATAAGTAATTCAATTCGTGTTTTGTTAAACCGTTACAATTATTTTAATGAAGATGACATAAATCAATTTTGAAAATAAAATTGTATTATGTATAAATGAAAAAGAATAATTAAACATTAAAATTGTGCACATACATTTTAATATCGAAATAAATTTATATCAACAAACAAAACTACAATATTTTGTATAAAATTCAAAAAAGGGTTGCCGAATTTGCATTTTAGTTCTATTCCAACCACCAGGTGTAATGTTCAGTGTAAGTACACATAAGTTTCTGGTCTAAAGAGTATTATTTGTCTATGCACGTCAGTTTTGCCAAACAACATTTTGTTTCCAGAGAACACACTGATTTTTATGTTTTTACAAAATTTTGAATCATGACGCAATTGGCCAGTTTAAGGGCCTCCCGTTCTTTTAGAAGGCATGTAAAATAAAAATTGCCAGATTTACTATCTATAGGGTTAGTTCTACTACCAGCTAAACGTTGTACGCTTACATAATACCCTGTATAATAAAGGGGTCCATCAAAGTTTGGGAAATATTACTTAATCCATTTTTTTGTCTGTACTTACTCCCAATGATAACCATCTAAATCTACGTCTCCAGTTTGTCTGATGATCTTATATCTTCCTTGATCGTTATACTGTCCAGTTCCAGTAACTCCTGTAGCAATTTTTCCATAGTTAATATTTGTAGCAGCTGCTACTTGGTTTGCAAAAACATTTTCTCGGGGAACTACTGGTCTTGGAGCAGGTCGAACCTGGGTCGTTTGGAAAGTGTTTGCTCCTATGAGGTTTCCAGCATTACGGAATTTATCTTGCGAGTAAGGGTCTTTTTGCCCGGCATACCGACCTGAAAATAAAACATGTTAGTAATATATTTCACAAAAGATTGTTGCTAATGGTAATTGGACATTTCTAACTGGAAATTATTTTGAAAATTCTTAAACATTAATGCGTAATTACAGTCACAAATGATTTTTTTTTTGACATCTCTTGTGCGGAATAATACAAGCAATAGAGTTAATAAGAACGAATGTCATAATTGTCATTTTATTTTGTACGAAGGAAGTTTGGGGCACGACGCGTAGCGGAGTGATTAAACCCTTCGAACAAAATAATGGACAATTATGAAATGATTTTTTATACAATTTTTTTCTTATTTTGTGCTTTCTGTGCCTTTTGTAAATAGAAAATAATGGTGTCAAAATTTAGGGAATTTTGTCAGTTGGTGGTATTAATATGACGTTTGAAAATTCATTTGACAACACTGACCTTATTTTTTTAACACCATACGATATTTTTTATTTCTTCTAACGTTAATACTCTATTTATTTTCTTCTTTTTTACCTCTCGCTAAGAGAGGTATTGGATTCATGCTGAAATTCGCATATCCAGATTTTATTGAATAAGCACGATTCAAGGTCCCTAGAATCCGATTATAACATTTTTAAAATGATGTCTGTGTGTGTGTGTGTGTGTGTGTGTGTGTGTGTGTGTGTGTGTGTGTGTGTGTGGATGTGTGTATGTGTGTGTGTGTGTGTGTATGGCTGGATGTTGGACGGACGATTCCTCAAAAACTATAAGACATAAGACCTGTTTAACTATGAATTCCTCAATCTGACATTCCTGGGAAGAGCTGAAAAGGTTTTGGTAACAATTGGACAACCGGAAGTAGTAGTTTTTAAAAGAAATTTTTCCAAATATTAATTTTTGAAATTTTTGATATTACTAATTTTGAAAAACAAAATTCTACACCTGATACATTTAAATTTTTTATTATATCTTCTATAAATTTAGAGATAAAGACGGTATAATATACAGAATATCGAGATATAACAAGTAGAGTAGGCGAAACTACACTAAGGAAACCAGTTGACAAATGCAAATGTTTATAACATAATTTGTAAATGACAGATTTCAGTGTCAAAAATCAACAGTTTTAGTGACATTTTGATAGCTTTTTCTGGGAAGTACATTCATCTTTCTTATTGTTTTATTAATTAATTTTAATGAATTGGAAGAATCTGTGACATTTAGAAACTTCCTCATACAATGAAAAATAGATATAATTAGAATTATATGTGTGCAGAAGACATGTTAAATACAATAAAAAACAATATTTGGGTAAAGTTCTGCAATATTTTGTTATAAAACGGTTCGATAGCGAAGTGCAATATAATACTTATATAGCCTAATATGGAAATGTCGAGAGGTCTTGTGCTGGCCACAACAGATTTTTTAGTTTTAAATTCAAAATTACATAAAAATAAAATTCTTAACATTTAACAATCGTTTATGTTGTATATACTCTTTAATATTTGTAATAACACAAATTTTCAAAAAATAATATTTAGAATTTTTTTAAGAAACTACTACTTCCGCTTGTCCAGTTGTTATCAAAACCTTTTCAGCTCTTCCCTTTAAAGTCAAATTGAGGAATCCGTAGTTAAACAGATCTTAAGTCTTGCAGAATTTAAGAAATCGTTTTTCCAACATACACATACACACACACGTACACATACTCACACATCCACACACCTACACAGACATCATCGTAAAAGTGTTAAAATCGGTTTGTAGAGGTCCTAAAACGTACGTATTCATTAAAATCTCTCTTAGCGAGAGGTAAAAATTGTAGGAAAATTATATGTTACCTATTGAATTATTAAAATTATGTATATAAAAGTATGTATATACGATAATGAGATATAATTTAAATAAAATGTCATACCTTATATTTAAATATGACATAATAATAGTACAAGATTAACTTATATTATTGAATATATAATTATTATTATTAATAATAATCTGTAATATGTATAATTATTATAATATTCTTTGACCGATATTATAGCCTAATTATTCTTGATTGATATAGCACTCTTGACAGAAAATTTAATTAACAGTTTAAATACCAACACCAACAATTATTAACAATTTTACCATCACTTGTAAAATTCTTGAGCGACATAGAATATTAATGACAAAATTAATTATTGCAAACATTGAAATCAGATGCGATGAATTTGTAAAGTATTTCTGGCACTCCTCGCTGGAAAGGTGAAGGCCCGAAGGTGGAAAATAAAGAGAGATAAGCGATGACGATTCCAAAGATATAAAGTCAAGTTCATGTGAAATGCGATTAAAACTTGATTGTATGGTGGTTTATCTTTATTCGCGTTTCGTCTATACGAGTAAATAAATTGCTCCGCAAACTCTAGTCATTTAAAAACAATTAGGGTGCGAATTGCATCCTTCAACTTAAGAAGAATCAATTTATTTTGTCGGATGACTGTAATTAAACATAATGTATCACATTTAAAACAATTAATTTTCTAAGCAAAAACTACGGAACAGGTATTTTGTATATATCTTCAATATGAAAAAATAGGTGCGCGTAAATGCTATAGATATAAGAAACTAACAAGTTCTGTATAAATGGGTATAGTTGACAAAAGAGATGATCGGTCTCTTTTATATTTAGCCAAATGCATACTTCGTTTACAGGATGATGAGCTTCATGTCATTGATTTCTGAACCGCAAAATAACAAGTAATGACGTTTTATAGTCCAGGAAATTTATGATTTTACCTCAAAGTAATTACAAGAAAAGCTTTTACACGGAATCCTATCTAGAAAATGCGCTGAAGAACATTACAAGAATTTCCGGAAATCGGAGCACGGGAACCTCCCGTCAATTGGGAAAAATAGCAGAATATTTATGTTTTTGGCTATTTTCTTAAAACAAATATGAAATATATTTAATAGTGATTTACATTCGAGTGCGTGTAAGTTGTATTTTACAGCGCGACAGCTTTGTTTCAGGTACGAGCCCTTAAGGCGAGTGCCTTATTAGCTGGAGCGCTGTAAAATACTTCACGCACGAGAATTGTATCAAATTTTTTGGCCGACGATAATGAAAATCACTTTTTTTAATGAGATAAGTTGTACTTCTGAAAAGGGTTAGTATAAAATACTTGGGTTGTCAATTTCCAAATTTGATATTATTTACCTTCATTAGAGTACTTCCTCTAGCAAAAATTTATTTGTAATAATAGACGTTGTTTATGACTGATAATATATTTATTTGCTCATGTTTTCTTCGTAATAAATAATAGGTAGGTGTCGATATTTGACATTTTAGCAATGTTCGTCTCACGTATTTGATAGGTATATCGATCGGTGACTATGTCGGTAAAGGCGGATTTTTACAATAATGACAGATGTCGCTGCCGTGATTTTGGTTTATATAAATTAATTTTAAAAATAGGAAATGTTAAAGTAAAAAAACTTATGTAGGTAGTACTTTTTTACATGAACTTTATTATAGTAAAGATAATTTCTTTTCTAAATGCCCATAAACATCCAGTGTATTTTGATTATTTTACCGCATAGTTAGACAAGTTACAACACAGTAAGCGCAAAATGTAGGTTACACTTGCTGTGTATACAATTGTAAAGTTCCTATTACACTTCAGAAAAAAAAAAAATATATCATCACGGCATATTACCCATTTCTGGGTGTGCCAGTATCTACAACACATGTAGACATCGGTAATGATGACGATATATTTTACCGTGTGGGCGCTTACCAGGCGTCACCTCACGGGCACTCATAGCTGGCGTGGAGAGTGCACCACAGGGGTCACTTTTGTGCCATTTAAAATTGGAAATATTTGGCGTCAGTCGGGATCGACACTTCAGGAGGGCAAAAATTACATTTTCGTGCCTTCGTCCGGCATATCTTGTTTTACATATTTCGAAATCGTCCAGAAACACTTATTTTCTGGCCTAGGCCAGCAAACAGATAGCGATTTTTATGACTATAAGTTGGTATTATTCTGGTGAAATGTCAACTTATAAATATTTTCAAAATGTGACACATTATTTAGAAACACTATTTTTGATTTATTATTCATATTATACGGTTACTATTGCATTAATTGTTGTAAAATATCATGACATTTGTTTTATTTTTTAAGTTCTGTTAAACGAGTACAAGCAGAAAATATATCTTCAAATTTTAACCTATAATACGGATTATTGGACTAAAATGTCACTAATTTTTTTCAATAAAACAAATGAATTGTTGATAAAACCATGTAAATCGAAAATGTTACCAACATAAAAATTTTATAGTATGTAAATAATTTGAAGTAGTAATAATATTTCTTTAATAAATTAAAAATATCGCCGGCACCAAAAATCTTCTGTATCACACACCCAGAAATTGTTTTGCGAGATCTCGTTTGCAAAGTAAACTCGCTCTCGCAAATGATCAGTTTCTGGCCTAGTGATATAAATAACTATTTCTGGACAAAATTCCGTTTAAAAGCTTTTCTGGTAATTACTTTGAGGTAAAATCATAAATTTCCCGGACTATAAAACGTGTCTGGTCGCGAACCCGGAGGAACCGGGTTCGATCCCGACAGACGCCAAATATTTCCAATTTTAAATGGCACAAAAGTGACCCCTGTGGTGCACTCTCCACACCAGCTATGAGTGCCCGTGAGGTGACGCCTGGTAAGCGTCCACACGGTAAAATATATCGTCATCATTACCGATGTCTACATGTGTTGTAGATACTGGCACACCCAGAAATGGGTAATATGCCGTGATGATATATTTATTTATTTATATATAGTAGTTAAATAATAATAATAATTTGTAAAAATAAAATAAAATATGATCCAAATGAAGCATTAGGGAAATTTTGAAAAACTTGCTTTGTTTGAAGCGCTGTAGCTCGCTATATGCTGCTTATAGAAAAAAATGTATTAGATGAAAAGTTGTAGGAAAGTTTATTCTCAACAAATTCAAAAATTACTGTTTGTGTCCTAATGACAATAGGTGAAGAGATATTTAGAAAAAACCGGTTTTTTGGCGCTTTTTTTCCCAAGTTGGCGGTGCTTCCCGAAGGCCCCCGAGGGGGAAAACTTGCATTTTTTATTAGGACCCCTAAACATATAATATATCCAAAAATCAAAAATACCCGATCTTTTGCAGGGTAAATCTACCCAATGACTAGACTATAAATCGAAAGTAGAATTTAAGACCTTTTCGCACCAAAAAGTGGCAAAGATCTAAAGTCAACAATGAAAAAAGTAGCCATTTATCCTTATCCGTTTAATCACTCTGTACGCGTAATTTTAAAAAGACAATATTTTGTTCTATTTTGAAAACGTTTTTTTTCTCTCACTACTTGATTGAGTGTTGAGTCCAATATGTATTCCTTACCGGTACCATCATCCCGATAGCCGCCAAGACCGTCATGTCTGTAGTTTCCAGAGGGATCAGGATAATATTTCCCTGAATCGTCATGGACGTATCTTCCTTCATTGGGATTGTGGTAATAAATTCCAGTGTTATCTCCTGCAAATCTGCCTTCTTCACCCAATGGTTTGGCCAGAGCTGTGGAGAGCGCAGCCAAGATCTGAAAAAGATGCCAGTTAAAATAGTTTGTTGATAACACAATAATATAATATGACTTTATATAAAAGTTAAACGATTAAGGACCGTTTTCATACTCAGACTCATTTGAAGACTTTAATTAAAATTGCTTTAAGACTTTATCTTTATTTTAAAGTAATGCTACAGTCATTGCTAAAGTGCTAAAGTTATATTATGAAAACGAACGCAAGAGCCGCCTCGTGTTGAGGCAGTGTCTCCGGCAGCGTTCGAAGCTACCTTGACCACTTGGACCCTCAGGTCGTGGGTTCGATTCCCACCAGGGGCTTGGATGTTTGTGTGCGTCTTTAATACTTTATAATATAATACGAAATGTAATTGTAAAAATGTAAAAAAATAGAGTATTTGGGGTTATAACTCCAAGAGTTGAAAAGCAGACAAAATATTATTATTATTATTATTATTATTATTATTATTATTATTATTATTATTACGATTTAAAATGAACACAACTTTCAATTTTATTTAAAGTGTTAAGGTAAAGGTAAAGTTTATTATGAAAATGGCTCTAAATCTTTAAAGCTTTTAAATTCAAATGTACTAAAATAATACGAGTAAATAAAAATACATAGGATACTAGATAAATACAAAAATTCAAATTTTTCTGATTTTAAATTTATAGTTTTTAGTTTGCATTTCTTTATGATACTTTTTTAAGTTCTTTCGAACAACCACGTTAAAATATTATTTTCCTACTCCCTACTGTATATGATGCTATATTCGCTCGCTGGACAGTGTGGATATGATAGCCATATCCACTCTAGGGTGGATATGAAAAATTCGCACGTTGAACAGTGTGGATATCCTCTCTAGGGTGGATATGAAAAACAACTGAATTAATTTTAATGCTACTAAATCAGTAGATTGTAAACTGCACTGAATTTTAAATAAAAAAATAAATTAATTAAACCTATTCGCTGGTACATACAATTTTGTATACAAGGTTTTTTCTTTTATATATTTTAAATATCTTGGTCGTAGAAAAAGTATACTGTACAACATGAGTGGAATGCCCATATCCACTCTTGTTGAATAATATACTATTTTTTCACATTTGGATTGTGTGTTATGAGGTAAAATTTGTATATAGGCACCATAGTGCCATATATTAATAAATGTTTGTTTTTATAATATTAGTATTGTGTATTCATCCATTAAGTTTTTGAAAAAAAAAATAATTAGTTTTAATTCATAATTTATGTCTGCTCAATGTTTCAAATAGCAGAAATGCAACAATTACTAAAGTGATTTTGAATATTATGTACTGTTCCCAATAGGGATTTTAAAATTTTATTATAGCCATCTTCTGAGTGCTGAACTAACCTCTTTAGACAAACAAGTTCGAACAGAGAGATAGTTAAGTATTACCATGCCCTCTTAAATAGAATTTAAAACAGTATTTAAATGTGTTGGATAATTTAATGTTTCGGTATTATTTTTTTTATTAGAAATCATCAGCTAACAAATGATTATTATAACAAAACTGATCACTTATATGTCAAACTCCATAGCAAAATAAAATAGAGCAAATAGCAAATTAAATTAGGACAATAAACGTTGAGAGAAGAGAGGCCATGGTAATACAAAATTGTCTCTCTTTTCGAGCTTGTGTGCTGTCATAAATCCTCATTTTTACAATATTTAAATTTGTTTGCAATTTTATTGCATTTCCATAGCTATTACTCTAAATGAGCAATAATTATAGCATTTTATTAGCACTCAATATTTTCATATGTCAATGTGTAAGAATGTAAATGTCTTTTTCTATTAAAATTTTCTTTTACAGGACAATGGACCATGGACGTATATGATCAACATCACCAGTAAGTCATTAATTATTTTATAATAAACCATTAACCGATGAACTGCAATAAAAAAAAAATCATGACATCTGATGTATATATATTACTACCATTATATATAGAAATTATATTATTATAACAACAAGTCTGCTGTCATTTTTCATAATAGCTATAGAAGGTGTGTCCAACTTTTACAAACGACAGGACTAAGCATCACATTCCTTTCCATATGAAAATAATTTATTCTCTTATCTCCATTGTTGTATTCTAAGATGGGATTCAAATTTTGACCCACACATCAAATTTTGACCCTATTTTGACATTTGAACTTTGAACTATGCAGATTAATGTATTGTTATAGTTACAAAATCCTAAAATGTCATCTTCATAGTTATACCTTTACGTATTAAGTTACATAATTACTAATTAGGAAATAGAAGATTAAGAGATAAAATTGTATATCTTAACTTTTGATCTCATATTTTGAAAATAGATTGAACAGGAGATACTTTCTCTATTGCAAAGCATTTGCAATTTTTAAAGATGAGCCAATATATTTTTCTATTAATCTTTTTAAATGATTCATATATACATCATCCATTACGCCCAAGTGTACTGTCAAGTCATTTACTGCTCAGTGGATTACCCGGATTCAAAAAGCTTTCATCTGATAGGTAATAGTTTTTCAGTACCTGAACAATTAGGTAAACATAATACAATCATACACTTCATAAATATCATTTAAACTTTGTTATTAAAGGTGTGATAAAGATTGTTTCGAGATGAAACTATAAATACATTTTTTATTTTAAATGTTTATTTATTGATCAGTTAACCTTTCACACTTTAGAATTATTACCTGATCAGTTATTACAATTTCTGCAGCTTGTATGATTTACATATTATTATGCATTAAACCATTGTTATTATAATGAAATATTTTATTGTTTAATGTCTTTAACCTTATAATAAATAAAAAGTGCCAAGAAAATATTTATAACCGTTACGTTGGAATGAATTTTTTTACATCTCATTGGAAATTTTTATTAATAAATGTTTGTTTTTATAATATTAGTATTGTGTATTCATCCATTAAGTTTTTTCGTTACTAATAAAACTTCTGTAGATATATGAAATATTTTTATTGTTTTACATTCTACTGCAGTTGAAGAATAGATACTTTCATAGAATAATGACAATCTTAGTATAACCAATGGTCTGTAAAAAAATTGTATTGTTTATTTAAATTTAAGTAGGATGAGGATTCCAATATGGTGACATAACTTAACTGTAATTTTAAATGAAAAATATTGTAAATAAAGATAATAAATAATTGCTAGTCAAGTGCATAAAGGAAACACTTAGGCTAGTATTAATAAAAATAAGTAAATGCTTATTATGACAGTTTTATATGTAAGTACAAGTTATATCCATATTAATAAAGTTTCAGTAAAAGCTGATACTATAAGAAAATACTAATTTGATAAAAGTATGTACTTTTAACAAAAATAAGTAATACTGTATTAATAATCTGGAGTTGATTATTGTAGAATTAAGTATTTACTAGGAATGACATGGTAAAACAATTATGTAAAAATTCTTGTAATAATAATGTCGATGTAAATGTTTAAATATCAAGTTTAAAATATAATAAAACGTGGTACTCCATTTTGTTTTTATTGTGGAGTACCGCGTTTTATTATATTTTAAACTTGATATTTAAACATTTACATCGACATTATTATTACAAGAATTTTTACATAATTGTTTTACCATGTGAAGCTGATGATGGGCCACTGGTGCTCGAAACGTCATGAATAAACGAATTTTTATTTTAAAAATTGTCTGGGATCATTAAGGCCTTTCTTCGAATATATAAAACATACCATAATTAATTTATGTTACGTATAGATTATATTATTTATTGGTATAACTTCTTATTTAATAAGTATATGTAAACAATAATAATGAATTTTATTAAAAGTAAACTGCTAATATAAAGGCAACTGGTAATTAACAAATTAACGAATTATGTATATGGTCTTAAAGGATAACGTGTAATTAAAGGGTATCGGGTAATTAACGGGTAAAGGGTACTATCCGGGTAGTTGTTTCGGGTACTCGGGTGCCAAAATTATCGGAATTCGTCATTCCTAGTATTTACCTATAAATTTATAAGTATGATAATTGCCATGCATGTGAGGGACTGAACTAAAGTTTCAAAAATTATATTAATTAAAAAAACATGTTCTACGCCGCACGAGCCCATAAAGATGATAAAATTGGTAGAGCAAATCCCAGTAATCAAGATTTTGTGAAATTGTATCTCTTACCCCCGAAAGTGTGGAATGGCTATCAGAACATTTTCTTGGCGTTTGTAATGATTCCAGAAGTGGTGTTCTATGTTCATTTATAAAATTAAAATATTTTTAAGATATATTTTCGACTCTGGTAACATTAAAAAAGCCGAAAAGTTATATTTGTATTACATAGTATCCGGTTTTCATATTAATGTTGATGAGGACACACTTTTTCTCATTTATATTTTCGTCCTTAACGATACTTTTAAAAATAAACATTTTTAAAATTTGAAAAGCTTATGTAGAAACTGAATTTCAGATTAATTTGTTAACTTTCAATAAATAAAACAAAAATGAACTGTTAACAAATGTTAAAATTTACATTTTTTTACAAACATACGGTTACTATTGTATTCATACATACTTATATGGAAATAAGTATTTACTTGTAATCTTGCTGATAATAAGTAAATATGTCAGTACCTGTTTATAAGTATTTACTTATTTTTATTAATATCACCCATAATCACCCATTAAATACCGAGTAAGATCATTTTCAAATCCTACTTCTGAAATTAATTTTTAATTGAAATATCACTTGTAGAAAGAGTTTTTAGCAATTTTCATAAGAACAAGAAAACAAAAATCCTAGCAGCCGACGAACAGCTTACATTGTTTGTATGTTTTGCATGTATCGCATATCCAGATTTTAGTGAATAAACACGTTTTAAGATCACTAGAATCCGATTTTAACATATTTAAAATGATGTCTGTGTGTATGTATGTGTGTGTACGCGTGGATATTGGAAAGACGATTCCTCAAAAACTATGACTTTAGGCCTATTTAACTTTGACATTCATAGGAAAAGTTAAAAAGGTTTTGGTAACAATTGGAGAACCGGAAGTAGTAGTTTCTTAAAAAAAATATTTTAAATATTATTTTTTGAAATTTTTTGTTATTATAAATATTGAAGAACATAAAATTCCACATATGATACATTTAAAATTTTTGTTATATCTTCTATAAATTTAGAGATAAACACACTATAATATGTAGAATAATCGGATGTAATAAATCGCACAGGCTAAACTACAGCAAGGAAACCAGTTGACAAATTTAGATGTTTGTAACATAGTTTGTAAATAACAGATAAATGGCAGTGTCAAAAATCAACAATTTTAGTGACATTCTTAAGGCTTTTTCTGGAGGTACATTTAATTTTTCTTTTTGTTTAGTAATGAAATATTTAAAATTATTGGAAAAATACATATTAATATACATAAGAAATACCGCCAAACATTTTATGTGTGCACAAGACAAATAAATACAATAAAAAAACAATATTTGGTTAAAGTTCTGTAATTATTTTTTTTATTATAAAACGATGTTTCGACAGTGAAGTGCAATGCATACATATATTATAATATAAAACGGAAATGGCGAGAGGTATTGTGCTGTCCACAACAGATTGTTTTTCAAAGCCGTCGAAGCCAAACGAGTTAATAACAGAATTGTAATTAAAAATACAATATTTGATGTATTAGACAGTGGAAAATCGCTACTAGAATTATTAGATTGCAGAAACTTTTTCAGCAGCCCTCGTATAATACGTAGTTATTAATTCCTTCTGTTAATTGTTGACAATTAAAACACACTAATTATAATATGCACGACTAGCCTACTAACATTTAATTAAATGCCTTGTGTATTAAAGTAATCCATAACGACGAACGACATGTAAATATATCAGCCATCATTCCCTATTTAACAATATCAATTTTTCTCTTGTGAATGTCATATTTTCAAGGTTTCTCCTCGACATTGACATGACAGATTGTTGGGTACCATTCCTGACATTTAAGGGGTATGTTTACTATAATAACTTCATTATTATCGACGAAGAATTACTCAACACGTAATGGGTGGTCCCGGTTCGTGTTATATTTCTTGATAAACTGATGAACTTTTGAAGAAATATGTGAGATGTAGGTTTAAAACATAAATGAAGAGATGAGAAATGATTCTTTTCGAAAGGATGTTCGTAGGATGTACTATTACGTAAATTTGAAAGTTGAAATTAGGTATGTATTTAGCTGATATTTTTCACACTGGAATAATGGATGATATTTGATATACGAATAGTACAATTGAACATTAATAGTAATAATTGATGTTAATATTTGCCTTTCAAATTAATTTTCATACCTTATCAAGTATCGGACTATTAGGTATCAATTTTATTATGCTAATGTTCGATTTTTCAAATACTATTTGTGTGCATATTATTTCACTTATTAAAAATGATTAATACGTATAAGCAAATATAACAATATTTTTACCTCCCGCTACCCTAGGTAAGGGAGGTATAGGGATCGTGCTAAAAATCGCATATAGAGATTTTATTGAATAAGCACGTTTTGATGTCCCCAGAATCCGATTTTAACATTTTGACAATGACGTCTGTAGGTATGTATGTGTGTGTGTCTGTGTGTGTGTGTGGATCATGTGGACACGATTACTCAAATACTATCAATATCACTCTGTATATAATTTATCATATCACTGTATGTCCTATATACTTTACTACATATATTTTGTTCTATATATACGTAATTATGAATGTGTACGATAATACAACAAATGGTGACGTCATTTTTACCTCCCGCTACCCTAGGTAAGGGAGGTATAGGGATCGTGCTAAAAATAGCATATAGAGATTTTATATAATAAGCACGTTTTGATGTCCCCAGAATCCAATTATAACATTTTTACAATGATGTCTGTAGGTATGTATGTGTGTGTGTCTGTGTGTGTGTGTGGATCATGTGGACACGATTACTCAAATACTATCAATCAGAAAAATTTGAAATTTTGTATACCCATTCTATACTAATATGGGAAGTGCTCATTAGTTTTTAGTATATATCGGAAAACCGGAAGTATTATTTATACAAGCTTTTAAAAGTTTTTCTTGTAAAAAATTCATTGAATATTATTTTTTTAGCAACTTTTACTAATTAAAATTGATTAATGGTACAATCTTTAATTCTACGATAATAACATTTAGTAAATATCTCTAAATAACTTTAAATATGAATATATAATATAATTTATTTTCATGTATCACCTAGCCTATGCGTCAAACAAAAACATAATTTTAATGACAGTTCTGACATATTGTCACTGACAGGAAGCAATTATATTAAAATTAATAATGAAACCGTGTTAAGGAGAATATAATAGTAAAATATTTAATTAAGGTTTGTAAAAATAATATATTTTCCATCATACATAAATGTTAGATGTACAGGATGATCTGATTTAAATTTGCTAATTGCTATTTTGCAGCACTATAAATTAATATTAATTTACAACTACACATTTACGAAATGGATCATGTACGGCGAAGAATTTACAAAGATTGCGTTTTAGAGCACCTGGAAGATGATGCTGATTTTTATAAGAATATTTAATTTGAAACAACATAATAGATTTTAACCATATATGATAAATCGGATGTAGTACTTAATTTGGAGCTCTAATAGATTTTTGAGGTAAAACAATAAAACAATCCAAAATTTCGTATTACAGACTTTTCTATTTATTGGGCAACAAATTAGATTTTATTTACAAACGATTAACCGGAAATGATACTTTACTTAAAGCTCACTGCTATTTTAAACATGGAGTTGGCGGGAGGTCATGTGTTTTCTACAACAGATTTTTTTTCTGGAAAACATGCCATATTTAAAAGGTATGTAAATAACTTCAACGCCAGGAACCCCATGTTATATTAAAAAAATATGATGTGGCCATCACATCACCTTCTGTCAATTTAATGTATTTTTAAATATTAATAGTAAAATAGCGAACTCTAGGTGAAACAATGTTAAATAAAATATTTAAGAAAACACTCGCCATGTTTCACAAGATTACAGCGTCTGAATCAACCTTTCGGCCATCAACAGTTGGGAATTGTCTCTGCAAAGAGACAGCAGTTATACCATACTGATGAACTCTAACAAGAGCGAAACGCGTCTATGGTTACTAGTTGAGCATGGCCGGCGTCTGTTGATGGCCGAAAGGTTGATTCAGACGCTGTAATCTTGTGAAACATGGCGAGTGTTTTCTTAAATATTTTATTTAATGTATTTTGTACATATCCTATACCAAAAGTTCCTTGAAATAGATTCTATTTATCTAGTAAAACATATACTATTTTCTACAAATCCCATTCCTAAAGTTCCTGGGAAAAGATTGTATAAATCCAATAAAATTATAACACAAACATACACTGTGTAAATTGCACTTGACACTGACATCTGTAAATTAGAATTATGTTTTCAAGACTATAGCAAACCTGGCTGATTTATTAAAATTTAACCTATTTACAAAACTCTATAATTGAATATGAAGGAAAATGTATAATCAAACCGTATAGACATTAAGATATTCTTTCACATTGATAATCACATAAAATGATATTTAACTGCGTTTTTTCAAGAAAAACTGTTAAGAACTTCAAATAAGGGAACTTTCGGGTAACCAATTTTAATCAAAATCAAAATCTAATCAGCTCTTCATATGGATGTAAAGAAGAGGAACACGAAGGAATTATAATGTTTAGAATTGTAGTATTTCAGTTATCGTCGGAGAAATTTTTGTCACACACACAGGCAGACACACATACACACACACACACACACACATCCCCACATCATCGTAAAACTAGTAAAATCTTATTCTAGGGACCCTAAAACGTGCTTATTAATTAAAAACTCACCACCGAATCTATAGGTGACAGACGGTAAAAATATATTAATAAGTATACCTATATTTATTGTATTGTAATTGCTGCTAACGTTATTATAATAGATATGCAATCTGAGTATTATAATTAAAATCAAGCTAGGGTTACCACGGTTAATATTTGAATGGGTTACCGATTGCAAAATATTAATTTCTTTTTAATAATGTATGTTGGTGTTACTACTACCATTATCACATACTTTCATCGTGATTTAGAAAATCAAATTTCATTTACATTTCTTATTAAATTTATGGTATTTTTTTACAATAAATTTTATATTATTAATTTAAATTTTAAATAAATACTTTCATTTCACGATTGTAAATATTTACCAATACACGTTTAGGTCTGGTATTTCTATTTCCTATCCTTATAAAATTATCTGTCTAATAAAGTAAAAACTGCGCACTATAATTATTATTCAAATTGCAATAATTTCACGGTGTCATTTTTCGCTGCGATATTTTTTATTTGATAGGAAGTTATATTTATCAGCCACTTTGTTAGGATATTGTAAAACCGGGCCTTAATAATATATAATTAAATAATAGTTATTTAAGTATTAAGATTGATTTTGGAAATCGATATCTGCAATACATCCGATTCTGGTAGAAGAGCACTTAATGATATTTGAAAATAATTTTGACAATTAAAAAATTTTGTCTTTCATTTTTTTTTTTAAAGTAAGCTTTGATAATTGTTTTTATTTTGCCTCCGCCTCCTGATCTAAGTGATTTGCATCACTTATCGATCAGTAATTTGAAAATAGAGCCTACTGCCTTGGAAACTCGACTAGTAAACATTAAAAAAAAACATAGTTAAAAAATCCTAAAATATGCATGTGTTGTGATGTACAGTTGAAGTCTCCAATATTAAAACGTCTACATGTTAATATACAATTAAATTTCTAATTCATCAATCATTTTTTGTTTTCAAAGCAACTTAATAAATAAATATACCTGACTATCAAATAACCATTAAATACATAAACGATAATTTAACGCCCATATTAATTATGCATAAATATTTTAAACTGTTCACATCATAAAATATTTCATTGCTATGTCTATGTAAGGTTAGCCTATAAAAACTAATTTCATATTAAATTTAAAACTCAAATGTCAAATTCATGTCAGTTTTGACATTAAAATTTATCATCTACAAGGTCGGAAGAAGTTCCTACAAATTACTATTGCACATAAAATCAGTAGGCTCTGATTATTCTTCATTTATTCGAAATTTCTTTTGTTTAGCTATACATATACGGAAGACGTAGGATAGGATAATTTATATTTAAATAATTTTTCTAATGAATAGAACTTATTAGCAATATTTTAAAATATAATTACACTTCTTTTATTTTATCATTACTAAAAGGAATATTGTTAATTGTGTATAAATAATGGTTAATTACTAAAGATAAATTTCAAATATTGACTTAGCATTTTAATTTTTATGTGTTTGATAACTACTGTGAATGTGTTTAGGTATTAAAAAGAAATATTAGTCATCGAAATTCCGAGCGCCATACAAGAATGTTAAAAATGTTTCTTTGGTATTTCGTAAATAAAACAAGTTAAAAATAAGATTTTACTGTTATATGCACTATAACCTGCTTTGGAATGTTATTATGACATATGAATTTTAGTTAAAAAAAAAAATATTAGTATAAGGGCTGTTGCAAGAATTTCTATATGCCTTCTAAGTATGAATAATCAAAAAAATATTATTGAATTTGAAAATATCACCGTTAGATATTTTACAATTAATTATTGAAATTTGCGTAATATTTTGAAAAAGTCCGGGTATCTAAAGAGATTGTGACGTCTGACGTCAAAGTTTATACAGTTTACATTTGACAAAGTATCGTCTACTTTTATTTATATAAATAACGTAGGTGATGGACAAATTCTATTGGTTACGAATGACGTGCTGTATTCAATGTGACGTCACAGGAGTGCTGGGTTATTTTTCAAGACTATTCCTAGAGCCAATCTTTTTATTTTATTATATTATTATTATTATTATTCCTATTATTTTTATTACTGTGAAAAATATTGGATAAACTTTTATATAAAATACGTTTCGAAAAATTTGAAACATTTCAACCACCCCAGAGGTCTAGCAGTCCATTTCATCATGGTTACATGTTGAGTAATCTTAATCACTCTCTGATTAAAAGGGCTGTTAGGACCTACGATTTGAATTTATAACCCGAGATGTATAAATCAGAACAAAATAAGATTCACAAATAAAAATTAGAATAATGTTCAACTTTATGCTTCCGGATTTAGAATTTATTTATACAAACAAAAAAATTAAACATCGCGAACTCTAAACTTTAGGTTGTTGTTATAAATATAATCATTAAGAAATTGCCTAAAATGAAATACTTACTTCCTTATCATAAATGTCAATGTTAATTTTAATGGCAAAACATATTAAACATAATGCTCTCCAAAAATCATATAAATGTCATAAAATAAAAATATTTAAACCAATTAAAACTAAAATTTAAAAAAAAGAAGTAAACTTAATTTTTATTTGTGAATGTATTTCGATAGAGGACTATAAATACTATTTATGCACGGACGTATCATAATTTGACAATTATACACGAATTTCTTTGACATAAACGTCATTTCATAGCCTGCGGGCCTCATTATAGCCCGGCCTATATTATGAAACGTCAAACCAAATTATAACCTACAATATAAACAATTTAAAGAGACAACATGAAAAGTTTTTATTATAAATCGAAATTTTTTATATTCTTTAATGAAAAATGAAAATTAATTTTGTGATATTTATATGGAAAGCACGGAGATACACAAAATAAAATTCAAATGACATAACTAATAAACAAACAATAAACTGTTGTTCTCCGCTTTTTCGATACAATTTTTCTAACACTCATAATTTGCAAATTTTCGCCCGTGCATACAATTTTGTATGTACCACGAGCGTAACTTGCTTTTATGGCCTTTGACGAGTTTTTATCCCTCGGCTTACGCCTCGGGCTCAAAATCCCGCCGCAGGCCATAAAAGCCTCCTTACGCTCTTAATATATAAATTTTGAGCAGGACCTTTTAAAAATTATCGATACTTTTGAGGCACTAGTTTGCAAATTATGTATTTTTTCTAACAAATTGGGTTAAAAATTAAGGGCTCTAAAATCTTGTAATAATTTTAATAAATACAAGAATATTTTAAAAGTTTGAATATATATCTTCCATTAAAGTCGGTTAATATTTAACGCAGGAATATATAGCGGCCATCAAGAAATTTCACAATCTATTTATGATGTTATTTTCTTTAAACTAAGCATTACAATTTTAATTTCATTGGTAATTAGTTATTTAATTACAAGATTATAAAACATGTAATAGTTTATATATCTTTTTTGACCTTAATATATCATATGCACACACATACATAACCTAATTTTCAATTTTAAATGTATATTTTTGTATATTGTCAAACAACTTGAATACTACGGCCAATTTTAACACAATAGTATTGAAAGTAATTTCACTAATAACTATTACATGACTAGAAGCATTTAATTCAATAGTATGTTCATTTACAATAGCTATTACATTTGAATAATGACTTAAATTGTAAGCGTCCCTTAAATTGACAATGTATCGAAATGAAATAAGAAATGAATTATTTTATACATTGGTGTCGAAAGGTCAAAATCTCGATTTGGTTTTTATTTTTGGTTAAGAGTCGCGTAAAATTTAAACATTGTAGTTGCAACTTATGTCCAGTTGCACCAACAAGGCTTAAATTTTAAGCTAAAACAAAAATGCAAATAGAAGTTTTAACAGCAATATATTATTAATTCATTAAAATTTCATTTCGATGCAATATTGTCAATTTAAGCTAAGTTTAATATTTAAATGACGCTGGTGTAACCGGTCATAAATCCAATTTTGCGTACAGGTTAGTCATTTTCATTATTGTAATCAGACTTTCTTTATTATAATCAAGCATTGTTATAATCAAAATACTTTTTAAAATAAACCAAAGATAGCAACTGGGAATAAGCAATTCCAAACACCAATGCTGTGTTTACACTGAGATAACATAACCTCACTAACATTAACTGAACCTAACCTCACTGTACTCACCACGACTAAGTTCCTCATGGTGTAAGTGCTGTGAACCTTGTACCTCACCGCTCACTATGGTAACTGTGTCCAAGTGTAGACACCTCTTGCATATATAGCCACCACCACTGATGGTACTCCAGATCTGAGCTGATCTACTTCCACAAGAGTGGTTCGGTTAGGTTAGGGTGCGGCAATGTCAAAAGGAGTGTGTGAAAATACAAGTTGAAATAGAAATGGATTGACGATTTGTCAGTGGCGGAGATGAGGAAGATTTTGAAGAGGGAGCTACATGAGGATAATTCATTTTGTGAATTATTTATTTATTTATTGAAACTAAACAGGCACAAGGGCCTAATTACATAGTTTCATTAAAAACTAACTTATACACTAAATTAACTTACTCTAAAACATACTTTCAAATACTTAACTAATGTAACTATATTGTCTGTATATATATCTACATTATTGTTATTAATATTATTACAAATTAGGCAACATCTTATTAAAGGGGAATTTTTCCTAATTTCTAATTTATATCTTTTAATATAAAATATATCTTTTGGTTTCGAAAAAATATACATTGGAACATAAAAAGGTAATTTTGATAGTAAGTTAGGACACTGAATAATATTCTGAACTATTTTACAAATAAAAATAATATCTGAAATGTTTCGTCTGGTTTCTAATTTCAAGAAGTTAAAAATGCTTAGTAGTGTGGTATATGGCATGAAAGTTGGATAAGTTCTAAATTTCTTAAAGTACAGATATCTTAAAAATTTCTTTTGAACTTTTTCAACTATTTCCTTGAGATATAGCTCAGATGGATTCCAAATTACACTAGTATATTCTAGTTTAGATCTTACTAATGCATTAAAAAGAAGAACAAGTGGTTGAGTTGATCTGAAAAGATACGAGTTTCTTATTATATAACCTAATGATTTTACTGCACTGTTTACTATATCTATGTGATTATTAAATTTCAAATTTTCTTGGAAGTTTATTCCTAAATCTTTAATGTCGGATTTTTGTATATTACTCGATTATTTATTAAATAATTATAATTGCTATTAGTTTTCTTTGTGGAATATTTAACATTGTAACATTTATCTAAATTCAATAGCATTATACAGACAACGCATTTTTTTAAATGTGCATTGCATATCAGTTTTGTTTTTAAATATGTTATAATGAAACTAAGATAAGCAACTCAATTTTGTAAGGAAGTTATTAAATCTTAGCAACCTAGCAAAAATTTTAACCCATAGAAATATCTGTAAAAAGAGTCATTTTTATGTTTTATTCATTGTTCGAAATTATTATTGGATATATTTGCTACAACAATGAGTACCTATACTTCATTTCACGTAAGAAAATAGCAGATGGCGCTTGGGAGCCGATCGTTTTAACATGCCTTAAATCTCATTTCCACCTTTTATGCATACTGCATAATGATTAGTGCATAATGCTTAATGCATTAGGACAATTTACTAGGATACCATTTCCAGCTACTTTGTTTAGTGACTAATTCAACAATATTACTTGTTGTGTAGCAGACTGCCATTGTAGCAGTAATTCTTCTTTTTTTAAAATATGTTATATGCACAATTTTCTTTATCCATATCCGTACCGAAAAGTTAGGAATTTAACAATAATAAAATAGACTGACAGTTGACAGTTCAGGTTAGAAGTTTGCAATCTTTTGTTCTTACTCATTGTTGCCATATGATAAACATTTTCACGCATTGTGCTTAGTTATTAATTACAGGGAATTTATTTTAACATGCAACATAATGGCGAATCACTTCCATGGTTACTCACTATTGTCAAAAAATGACAGCAATGTAATATTTGTCCATTTTAAAATGCGACATACAAAATTTGTAGTTTTGTATTATTAAAACTAATTTCCAATAAATTAGCCTACATACGACTAACAAATAATCAAAACATGAATGTTGGACATCTTAACAAACTTTATCTTACAAAAATTCATAACTTTCATGTAATAAATGTTAAAAAATACCCCCAATCACTCTGAGGCAATATTGTAGTCGGTCGTAATTAGAATTGACACCATTTGTGATGTGTTTTCGAGGTATCTCCTGTGCTGCGATACTATTTATAATGTTGCATTTTAAAATGGACAAATATTACATTGCTGTCATTTTTTGACAATAGTGAATAACCATGGAAATGATGAACTATAATGTTGCATTTTAAAATAAATTCTCTGTATAGCTTTTACGCATTAGGACAATCGGTGAAAATGAGGCTTTATATAAATAATTTAAATTCATGAAACCAAACGTTGATATTTTTATCTGAAAAAAATATACCATACCTGAATATTCAAAATTACAAAGTTGAAATTAAAAATATTGGGCCGAATTCGGCACTCTTCTTTAGTCTAGTGATCGTCTCTAGTATCCATATGGAAATAGTTTGCATATTTTTCTTACTAATGTAATATTACGTAAGACTCTCTATTCTGTTATTTTTAGAAAACCTTCATTAGTTAAAGATTTTGCTGAATTCAGCCCATTGTTCAATATATCTTAATTAGGTCGATTTTCTTTAATAAATATCAGCTAACAATTGATTTTTTTTTTTTCGTTTTTGCGAACTAGGTGTGCATTTTGATCAACTAGAGGACAAACATTTTTTCCCTATCTAAACTAGCGCTACTTTCTTAAGTGAAGTATCTTATCTCTGCTGGAATTTGTTTATCAGAAATAAAACATTTTAGCTCTAGGAAGAAAATGGCAAAAAGAAGTATTTGGAACTATAATAGTACAAAATAAATGGGCTATATATGCAAGTTTCCAGAAAGCCCGTTAAATAATATAACAGTAGCAGTAGCTTCCATAATTAAACATCTAAGAATATTAAATTTTCATAATATTTAAATCAAAAATTATTGCAACCGGATACATCAGAATATTTATTTCTATACATTCCATTTCTCGATTGGTAATAATAATAAATAATGTATGCGCATTAATATGTCTACAGTAGGTACGTGTCATATTAATCATATTGGAATCATGAGGTTGAAAAATAGTAAAAACGTAATCATATTCGACATCTTTTAATATTTGTAGAAATTAAAAACGCATCAAAAGACATCAAAGACAATAAAATAAATAAATAAATATATCATCACGGCATATTACCCATTTCTGGGTGTGCCAGTATCTACAACACATGTAGACATCGGTAATGATGACGATATATTTTACCGTGTGGGCGCTTATTATCCAATTATAATTTAGAATAAAAAAGACCCCTATGGTGTTCTCTCTACGATAGCTCTGAGCCCGTGAGGTGACGCCTGATATAAATAACTTCAAAAGTACAGATATACCTATATCATTATTACCAAAATCTGCATATAAAGCAAATTGTCTTAAGTTAACTTAGGCTGTGTTCGATGTCGCATTTTGGCATTTAGTATTTAGGATTTAGGTCTTCTTTACATAAATATAACTCCGAATATGGCAGCACTTTAGAGCAATAAAAATGAGTTATACAGTTCGATTTAATTTGATGCTTCTGATAAAATGTTATATTATAAATACTAAATTTCATAAAATAGAAGCTAAGAAGCTTTTATTGGACAGTAAATTTGATGTTTTGCACAAATTATAGGAACGAACATGATTTGTCAGTAGTGCGTGTCAACTTCAAGGCATACCGTACTCCTGTAAAACCCTAAAATCTAATTACTGAAATCCTAAATAATGTCGTTATTTAGGGCATATAAATTTAGGATTTAGATACTAGTGTGATAAAAGTGCCACATCGGCACAGCCTTACTCGTACCTAGAATATAATCTGAAACCTGAAAACTTAATGTCGATAAAGAATTTCAATTAGGAGCATAAAATTAATTTTAGACTTTTTCTATAAAAAAAAAAATACGCAGTATCGGGTGCCTAAAAATTATCACTGCCTTCTATCTTAATTTGAAATCACAAAGACATTAGTATAATTTGAACATGAAATTTTATGTTTATTTTATTGAGAAACGCATCATTATCATTAACATAGAAGCCCCATTAGTAAAAACAGTATGCAATAATATTATATTGATACAATTTAAATTCTTTTAAGATGAATCTTTCTTTCGTCACTTCTTGTAGTCTGAAATATTTCTACAATATATTATGTCATTTAGAAGAATATTTAGTAATGATATGTAAATTTAAAATGGCATGTTATTCATATAATTAGCCAATAATCTAAATCGTAACATTTTCATCAGATAGTCATCATACCACATTTTTCGTTAGTGTAATAACTTTAAAATAGTGTACACTGTACCTGCATACATTATAACTAACACATAGAATTTTATTGCTATTACAATATTATTACTATAAATAACTATTATCATCCTGGGCTCGTATACAAGTTTCATTTGTAATATACTGAACAAAAATAAATAAATTTATTTACTGAATAATTATTATTTATACTGCACAAAACCAAATAAAATACCACACAAAACAAATTAAAAAACTGAACTTTTTAGGAGTAAAAGTGATTCTTTATGTGGCGAGCATGTAAGTTTGCACGACGAGCGGTACGCGAGTCGGACAATTACATACAATCAAATAATTACAACTTCACGTTACAATAATTATAAATATTTTACGTGAAGGACGATTGCTGATTTCAATTGCTCTGTTGCTATGGATACTTTCGTATTTGTTCACTTTTTGTTACAAACATTCAAGTGAGAATTTTCACGTTTTGACATTTTAATAAAAACTATGCAATTTTATAATCTCCTTATGTGCAATTATATCAGAATTTGAAGTATTGCCATGTACGGCCCTTGAAGTTGTTCAATTGAATGGAAGTTCAACAATATTGCTCAAGGATGTGATATGTTGAGGAATCGCTGAAAAACAATATGAACTTTTCTTATTACCTACTTTAATTCAAATTATTCTTACGCATATATGTTGGTAAAGTTGAGGGTGTTCGATTGCGTGGCCGTCCAGTGTGTATGTATTGGTAGTGTTTTGAAGGAGCGTAAGTTTCCGAGTGGAAAGAGAAGAAGAGCATGTATGAATACGATTATGAATGTGGCTGACGCGAAAGAAGTTTGCCTGGATAGGAATGTGTGGCGAAGGATGATTGTTTTGTAATTATTGTGGTGTGAAGATGTATGGTTAGTAAGAATGTTTTATGAGAATGGAGAGACAGCTGAACTTTTATGTGGACGAGAAGAATGAAGTATGTTTGTACAGGAATGTGTAGCGAAAGATGATTTTTGTGTAACTATTATTGTGGTCCGGATGCGGTTATTCGCTACCGAAAATCGGTCACTTTAATATGTTATTATGTATGAATACGTTTATGAATGTGACTGAGGTGAAAGAAGTGAGCATGGATAGGAATGTGTGGCGAAGGATGATTGTTGCGTAACTATTATTGTGGTCGGATGCGGTTATTCGCTACTGAAAATCGGTCACATTAATATGTTCTTGTATGAATGTTATGATGATTGTGGGTAAGGCGAAAGACGAATGTTTTTAAAGAGTTAAGTGATTCAGTGGAGCTCTTACTTTCATCCCTTTTCTTATTATTTTCTGGTTTTTGCTAACCCGCGAAGTGGAAAACGCGTGATTTTATGTATGTATGTATGTATGTATGTCATTATCAATATGTAAGTCTGCTATTTTATAATATGTTATTTATACACTGTTTATATTTCAATTTGTTGGTTATCAATTTAAATTTGACAGCTGTTGGATGTTTTTAGTAACTTTATTTTCAGGTTATCTAGTGAGTGCAACTTGGGGTGTATGGCAGGTTTCTATTTTACAAGTTACTTATTATTCGCTCATTTTATATAGTTGCTATGGATACTTATTTATTTCATTTCTACTCCGACGGCGTAGATATTTTTTACACACCTCTGGCTTGAGACCCTCGGAGAGTACACTGTTGACCTCAGGCGTTATTGTCCGTATAACACCCTTGATAAGTTAATTATTATTATAATAGCGTTTTAAAACAGACCATTTATTATCAAATATTATCATATTGAATTTTTCAAAATTAAAAGTAGGCAGACGGCAGGTTCATTTATTCGTTGATAAATGAAATATTTTTAAGCACTAGTGCTTAAAAGTTACATTTTACGCATTAATCTGTCACTTTTACGTATTAAACTGTCATTTTTAAGGATTAGTGCTTAAAAGCATTTCATTTAGCAACGAAAATGACAATCAAAAAGTTGTTGTTATTAAACGCTGGTATAAAAAATATTTTCAACGTAAACTAAACATCATGATATAATAACATAAACAAAAGTAATATGTATGCTTATTGCCCATTATTCACTCAGAAAGAAACATAAGCAACAAACAAAAATTTACATGAAAGAATTTTCTTTCAATGTCTAAAGCAATTAAGAAACATAAAATGTTAATTTAAAAAAAATGTAATTCCTGCCAAAATATTTCGCAGCTTCAATTCCAGATTGAGAGTTTATGAGTAAAGAACTTGTAAAATAAATTCAAAGTAAAATCCTTAATTGTAAGTAACCACCACAAGGATGTAGATGAGAACTATTGAGTCCCGAAACGTCCCAACATTATTAAATTATAATCTTAATTATTAATCATTTTTAAAATAACACCTGTCATCCAAGAAGGCCGAAAACAGTTTCTAAAAAAAAAATAAATTAATACCAGGAGGAATTACAGTCTTCTCTTCAAAAAAAGTACTTAATATAATAGTTATTAATATCGGATTTGAATCTAAAATTCTTCGATTGTGATAACGCTAACAGTTTTGCCACAACAATTAATGGAAATCAATTCTAAAATAATTGTGAAGTTGCATATCCCCATGAGAATGTTAATACAAATTCATGATTTTTCTTGAATGATAATATTTATATTGATTTGTAAGTTCTTTACTGGCGTAAGAAACACAATCGCTAAAGCAGGGATGTATTCATTTTTCTTCCGCCGCCACTGTCGTCAGTAAATGGTCGTTTGCCAGTTCAAGTTTATTTCTATTTCTATGCGATGTAGGCTGATATTACTTTCGATTTCAACGATGATGAACACATCCAATTGTTATGCAGCGATGAACGATCGCTTTTATTTATTGCAGTGTTAATTAGATTAACTTGCTGATACGACAAAGTCATTTTGGGCGCATTTGAAGGTTATGATCTTCAAATTCTTTTCTTTTGTTTGCCGTTCTTCTGATGTTGTGACGCATTTAAGGAAGCATGACATTTCTACAATATGATAGGATGGTAATTATAATGACTATTAAAGTTTTTAACTACGTGATGAAAAAAATAATAACAGGTATTGAAAGAATAGTTTTCTTCGAAAGGTAGCTAACTTTACGATATTTATAAATAATTTTATTTATACATTCTACAGAATAATTTAATATTAGTAAAAGACAATGATTTATAAAAAATACAGTCATACAAAATCGAATAGATTAACTTAGACGAAACTTATCCCATTGGGACACATTTTAATAATTTATTAGAAAAAAAAAAAATGTGTAGGCCACTAGATATAGGCGAAAATGTTAATTTTCTGTTTTTTTTTTGTTTTTAAAGAAAACTTTCAAATATGAAGTAATACTGAATTTTAGTTTGCACTGTTTATGACCGTAACATAAATATTAAACTTGGCTTAAATTGAAAATATTGCATCGAAATGGCATGTCAAATGAATTATAATACATTGGTGTCAAAATTTCAATTATAATCCGATTTTTATATTTTTATAATAATGACTGCTGTGTGTGTGTGTGTGTGTATGTATGTATGTATGTGTGTGTGTGTGTGTGTGTGTATGTCTGGATGTTGGAAGGATGTTCTTCAAAAACTATAACACTTTAACCCTAAAGGGAAAAACTGAAAAGATTTTGGTAACAATAATTAGACAACCGAAATTAGCAGTTTCTTCAAAAAATCTTCTAAATATTATTTTTGGAAATATTTGTGGAAATTTATGTTATTACAAATATTAATATTAATATTAATATAAAATTCTCTGTGCGATTTGACATTTTTTATATCTTTATTATATTTATATCTTCTATAGATTTGGAGATAGAGAATAATAAATATATAAAATAATCTGTTTTAATGAATCTCAAAGCCCAAACAACTCCATAGACCAATTAAAAATTAAAATATTTGTTATTGACAGAAAAATATCAGTGTCAAAAATCCAGATACATTACTGAATGCTTAAATTACATAAAATTATATACAGGGTGTCTCAATAAGCTTGCTCACTATTGGTAACTTTTTTATTTGAAGAGGTACGAGGTTGGTTAAATAAGAAAAATTGTGCTATTTTATATTAGAAAATTGGTCATGTAGACAAAATAAAATTTGTGTCAGCGGTTCTCAAAATTTGGGACAATATATATATTTTTTAAATGGAACCATATATTTTTTATTATCTTATTGGAAAGAGTATTTTTTTCTCATTCCAATAAGGTAATGTTGTTTCTGTACAATTTTTTCAAATAAACGAGTTATTTACGGTTAAAAATTTAAATTTTGTAAACTATTTTATTAGTTTTTTAGTCAAGTAAGCCATGGAAACAATTGATTCTTTGTTTTTTTGACGTTTAATAATTTCGCCGTAAAGTTCTCTGTGATTAATAATGTTTAATAACTTTACAAATGAAGAAAAGTTAGATACGATCGTGCTATGTGGAAAGTTATATCTAGACACTAGTTACGTAGAACGGTCTGCTCTCTTTCCAAAAGAGTTTAAATGTGCGAAAGAAATAATGGCTTTCAATTTGAATATTTTCTTTGTTTTGTTATTACTGTAAAATAAATTAACAAAATAATAATTTTATAAAAGGCAATTGTTTCCATAGTTTACTGGATCTAAACTAATAAAAGATAATTTTTATCTTTAAACGTAAATAACTCGTTTATTTGAAAAAATTGTACATAAACAACATTACCTTATTGGAAAGAGAAAAAAATATTCTTTCTAATAAGATAATAAAAAATATATAGTGCCATTTAAAAAATATATATTTTGTCCTAAATTTTGGGAACCGCTGACACAATTTTTATTTTGTCTACATGGCCAATTTTCTAATATAAAATGGCACAATTTTGCTAATTTAACCAACCTCGTATCTCTTCAAATAAAAAAGTTACCAATAGTGAGCAAGCTTATTGAGACACCCTGTATACGCATCAGGAATACCGCCAAACAATGAAATTGAAGAATCTCGAACATTTAGAAAATTAGGGAAAAATTTAGTTATAGAATGAATTAAAAAATATAAAAATGTATTAATGATAGATGCAATTAGAATTTGTGTGTGTGTGTGTGTGTGTGTGTGAGTGTGTACCAGAAATGTTAAATACAATACGGACTTATATAGTAGGAGTACCCGAGTACCCGAAACAACTACCCGGATAGTACCCGATACCCTTTAATTACCCGATACCCTATAATTACCCGTTATCCTTTACGTACATATACACAATTCGTTAATTTGTTAATTACCAGTTGCCCTTATATTAGCAGTTTACTTTTTAATAAAATTCATAATTATTGTTTACATATATTTGATAAATAAAATGTAATACAAATACATAATATACTGTATCTCTATAAAAAATTTAACATACATTACATTAATTACCTATGGTATGGTAATAAAAAGCTCTTCTTTTAGATACTATTTTTCCGGTAGCTGAAAACTGTTCGGGTTATTAAAAGGTATTGGCTAATTAACGGGCAGCGGGTATATTTCGGGTAATCGGGTAAGAAATTTTATAGCCGGGTACATTATTATCGGGTAGGTTCCGAATACCCGGGTACCCATCGTCATTCCTATTATATAGCCTAATATGGAAAGGGCGAAAGAACACAAACCTCTCATACTGGAAGAACTGAAAGAAGCTTTTCGCTTAGAAGTCACCCAACTTAACAGAGCGAATGTTGGAAAGAGTGCTTGCAAACTTTGTAGAACGTCTTCAGCAATGCATTGATGACAACGGACACCACATCCCAGATGTTGTTTTCCACACTTGATTTTGTCAAATCCTATGTCATTACGAACTTAAATTTGTCAATAAATTATTTCTTAAGCAAAAAGTATAATTTTTATGACGTTTTAGAAAAGTCCGTCCTTTCAACATTATAAATAAAATATATTCTTAATCACAGCCAATATTGCAATTCACAAATTTAATTCTTACACAACTGAAGAAAGAGGTCAGTATTCAAATGGTGAATGAGGGTATTTTTGAACATTTATTACATACATCCTACATTAAAATTATGAATTTTTGTAAGCCAAATTCTGTTACGAGGCGCTACATCAAAGTTTGATATTTTGTTAATCGTAAAAAAAATATATCATCACGGCATATTACCCATCACTGGGTGTGCCAGTATCTACAACACATGCAGACATCGGTAATGATGACGATATATTTTACCGTGTGGGCGCTTACCAGGCGTCACCTCACGGGCACTCATAGCTAGTGTGGAGAGTGCACCACAGGGGGTCACATTGGTGCCATTTAATATTGGAAATTAAATTATTGGAAGTTAAATACAGAACTCCAAATTTTGTATGTTGCATTTTAAAATCATCAATTATTTCATTGCTATCATGTTTTGACGGTAGTGCGTGTAACCATGGAAGTGACTGATCATATGTTGCGTGTTAAAATAAATTCCTGTATACTGAGGAGGTAATAAAATCAAATAACTTTTACAAAAGCTTTATAATTAGCTCTTGTGGAAAAGTATGGATAACATATTTATAACTATGTCGTTAAAACTAGAAGGTGTACATATTTCGCTAACAAGGAGCTCGTATTAATAAATATGTCTCATAAAATATAAGGATAGAAGGTGTTATTGTACATGTGTGCTTATTTATTTGCTCTTTAAAATTATAGAAAGATTCTTCATAAATTAAAATGTTAGAATTAATCTGTGTAACTTTATAATTCCAGAAAGCCATAATAATCTTTAACATTGTTATTATATTGATATTTAGATTATTTAGCAAGGCCAACTAGATTCTTAGTATCGTCTCAATATTTAATATAAAATATGTGGAGGAAGAAAAAAACTCCTGATATATTTATGTAATTCTAGTCCGATAATGAAATCGTGAATGTCATCGCAAAATATAATTGTGGAGGATGAGACACTTGATATATTTACTCTTCTGAATGCCAGACGTGTTTGTTTTGTTTTGATACTATTTCATAATTCCCTGCATTCTATTATGAAATAAATTGTAGAAATCAGGTGACAGTTATGGGTTTGATATTTGGTAATGAAG
Source organism: Ophonus ardosiacus (assembly GCA_943142095.1). Lineage (NCBI taxonomy): Eukaryota > Metazoa > Arthropoda > Insecta > Coleoptera > Carabidae > Ophonus > Ophonus ardosiacus. The sequence continues at coordinate 35,560,275 of OW964832.1, read as the reverse complement.
ATGTCGCTAATATTCAAAATATTAGCCAATTCTATTGTGAAAAAAGAGCTAATGAAGAGTTATTGCATACTGTGTCATAATTAAAAATTTGTTATTTAAATTTTGAAGATTTGGGTAATATTTTATTGATCTCCATATTTGAAAGTAGATACGAGCTTTCATTTGTTATTATGTAGTTGTCAAACAATCAGGCATTTAACCCTGGAGTGCACGCGTTGGGTATTACAGGCCCACACGTTCCTTTGCGGTCATGTACCGGTTACACCCGAAGGATTTGGACTGTACCCCACTATGTACCTTCTTATTATTGATTGTTGTTCATGCATACTTATTGGCAGTTGTATAGTGCAAGGTGTGTGCAAATTATATGCAATTTGGGTATTTCAGGCCCAACGCGTCCCTTCTCGTAATTAATTTTTTTCTCTTATATATTTTTAAAAATTATGGAACTGAATAATTTTAGCTAAACACAATGGCTGGCGTTTATGAAAAAGAAGTGGCATGGTTAGAAAAGCTTCACAATGAGGTGCCAACAGATGCAGAAGATAATTTTGAGGAAGAGGACGACTCAGATGCTGATATTGAAACATGTGAAGTTAGTGATCATGATTCTGAGATCGAACAAGAGCTCTCCGATCATTCTTCACCTATCTGCCCAATATGTTAATATGTATAGAAAAACTTGACAAATAGATTGTCTAAAGTACAGAATTTTATCAGATAGTGCAATTTTAGAGTCTTTTCTTTGGTGCAATTTATATAAATAGAATTGTTCTTATTTTTATAATTTAAGCATCTTAATTAGTGTTAAATGAAATTATAGAAAATTGCCTTTTTCGTTGAGAAATTTTTGTAATTAAAGGTTGTTTATTTTTTTCATTATAATCGATTATTTAGCATAAAGTCAGCTTAGGTGAAATTTACAGAATTTTCTTTTATGTTGTGCAATTATTTTGAATAAAAGTTTCGTTGTACTTTTCTACACGCAACTTAATTAGCACTAAGTTAGCTTCAGTCTTTTCTAAAAAATTTCGTTGATTAATATTTTGTTTCAATTATATAAGCTTTTATTAAATGGGCTTCTCAGACCCAACGCGTCCCTTCGTGGGATTTTATTTTACGCGTCCACTCCAGGGTTAATATGAATGAGACCTGACATACACTTCGTAGATTGTGGTACTAATGAGATAAAGAAAAAAATCTGTTGTGGCGCAGCACAAAACCTTTCGTCAATTCGATGTATATTTTACAAATCCCATACCAAGAGTTCATTGAAAAAGACTTTATATATCCTGTAAAATTGTAACATGAACACAAGTTCCTTTGAAAAGATTCTATAAAACCAATAAAATTATAACACGAACGTGCATTATGGAAATTTAACTTCTTCAGCTTTTCCCTATTTCATTAGGGGTCGCTGTTTCTTACTCTTCTCTTCTACTCATTCCTGTCCAACGAATTTTCATCACACAGTTCGTGCTCTCTAAAATATGCTGCTATACAGTCCTTCCATCTTTTCTTTGACCTTCCTCGTACTCCCGGCATTGAAAGTTCCAATCCTGAGGCGACGCTGCATCTGCATGTCACTTACGAGGAACACTATAACATACCACTTTCTGATCCTATACTTTCCATCTTTGGTTTTGCACTTGACACTAACATCTGTCAATTAGAATTTTTTGATTATATAAGCTGTTTCCATGATAAATAGCAAAGCTGCGTGATTTTTTAAAGTGAATCTGTTTATTATTCTATAAGTCTATATCTATTGAATATGAAAGAAAATGTATAATCAAACCATATAGAGAATAAGATATTCTTTCTGTTGAGAATGAATGAACAGGCAAGACACAAACACAATGAAACAGCGGTTTATATTTAAACTGATTACAAAAATACAGTTGACATAATATTATTTATACATTTCTGTTCTGATGTTCTTTTTCAATCTGTTTCCATGGTTTCAGTGCTCGAGTCTGCGACGATGTGATTTTTCTTAACACTTTCATATTGACAATAACAAAAATGATATTTAACTGGTAACTGCGTTTTTTTAAGAACTGAAAATAAATGAACTTCCGGTTGACCAATTATAACCAAAATCTAATCCGCTCTTCATATGAATGTAAAGAAGAGGAGTACGAAAGAATCATAATTTTTATAATTGTAATTTGTCACACACACACACACACACACACACACACACACACACACACACACACACACACACACACACACGGACACACACGGACACACATACAGACATCATCGTAAAACTAATAAAATCGTATTCTAGGAACTATAAAACGTTCTTATTTATTAAAAACTCATCATCGAATTTTTTCATCAATGACAACGTCTTCCTTACCTGAAGGTGACGGAAGGTAAAAATGAGCTCAAACAAAAACTAATAATGTGCGATATTCTAAAATTTTTGTTATTTTTTGATCATATTATGCCGTAAATATCATATTTTTTTAAGACACGTCGTTCTTTTCATAATTTAAATGTTAATATATTCTTAATTTTATACTGTATAAAAAAATATTGTATTTACACTTGTTATTATTTACACTTGTTATTTTCTTATTTCATTATTAATCCTGAAATAAATCACAAATAACATTTGCGTTTGAAAATTCGTCCCTCCTTGTCATCTCAAGACATTTGCTTCATCACACTTCACTATGACAAGATAAAAGAAATTTATCGCAATCGAGAAGGCAAACATTTTATTAAGTTGTAAATACAATGAACTTTTCTACCTTAATAAAAGGATAATCATTCGGAATTCCTCTCGATAAGTTATTGAGGTCTTTATTATTTGTATTGCATTTTCTGCATGTATCATTGAAGAAGGTATTAAATACGATTCAAGAAAAGGAAATAGTACGCTGTTTATGATGTGTGAACATTGAAAGTATCAAATTTCAAATCTGATAAGATTTATGTATATGTGTTGTCATTATTTATAATAAATTGCATATATTTTCTTTATATTTAAATAAAGTTTTTAGTTGTTAAGTGTACATTAAAATTATTATAAATGTGCGTTAAAAGACATTTTGACTTATGTTAATAATAAATTACGTACAGTGGTACAAATTTTTGTTGTATTTTACCTCTCGTTTATCAATCATACTAAAAATCGCATTTCTAGATTTTAGTGGATAAGTATGTTTTAGGGACCCTATAATCCGATTATAACATTTTTACGTTGATGTCCGTGTGTGTGTGTGTGTGTGTGTGTGTGTGTGTGTGTGTGTGTGTGTGTGTATGTGTGTGTATGTGTGTGTGGATGTGTGGATATCGGATCCATGGTTTCTCAAATACTATAATACTTAAAAAATATTTAACTGCAGTTTCTTCAATCTGACATTCCTTGGAAGAGCTGATTTGATTTTGGTAACAATTGGACAACCGAAAGTACAGATTCTTTAAAAAATCTTCCAAATATTATTTTTTGAAAATTTCTGTTATTACTAATATAAAAAAATACAAAGATCTCCATCCGACACATTTAAACTTTTTTATTATATCTTCTATGATGTTACAGATATAGACATATAAATAATAAAATAATAAATGAATCTCGCAGCCCACGGAAAACAAGTGGAAAAATAAAAATGTTTGTAATTGACAGATAAATATGAGTGTCAAAAATCCAGACATTACTGAAGACTATTTCTGGGAAGAACATTTAATCTTTCTTATTTTATTATTAATTAAATATTTATAGTTATAGATACATATATTACATATACCCTTTAGAAATACCGCCAATCTCATCAATGAATTGGAAGAATCTCGAACATTAGAAGAATAAGAGAATAGAATGAATTAAAAAAATATAAAAATATATAAAGAAGACATGTGTTTTTGTGTGTACCTATTAGACAGGTCAAATATGTACAATATTTATATACCTAGCGTAATACGGAAATGACGAGAGGTCTTGTGCTGGCTATAATAATTTTTTTTTCTCTAAAATGTACTGGAGATCCAATTTCCAAACATTTTAAAAATCCTGTGTTAAACTTCTATGTTCCTCATTTCAGTAATGTATAAACATAATTGTCGTAATCACTGTCGAATTAGTTAATTAAACCTTTTCACAGTGGGTATGCGCTATTTTATTGGGTACATCTCCATAATCAGTTTGCTAGGTGCGCTATTTAAAACTATCAACATCATGCTCCCAAAATGGAAAGAATCTTAATTACATCGACATATTCTATAGGATTAGGTGTATGTAAAAATTACAACACCCATGAAGTAATCTGCTCTCAAGTTTAATTCGAAATTGTCGATTGAATTCTGATGATAATAGCTTTATTACATGATCACAATTGTGTAACATTGTGTACAACCATTGATGATACATTTGAAAAATGAAATCAAGAAGTAATCTGCAAGTGAAAATAATCCACACCTATTTCTCCAATTGTTCACAAAAATGTCAATGTCAAAAAGTACAATAGAATGTTGTTGATGTTCATTACAATAACTAATGGATTATATTCTGTTTTGACAGCAGTTGTCTGAAAATTCTTTAAGAGTTTGTTCTGTTAATTTTACAGATATTTGCAATAAATTTGAAACTATCATAAAGTCGCCTACTTAGATTGCTGTGAAAATAAATTCTTTAAAGGTCGACTTTTTGCTGCAATTTATGGTTTTTTTTTGTGGTTGCATTCTTCAGATAACTGTAAAGTTTTTTTCAATAAATTTTTAATGATTGTTTTAATTATTGTTTAATTGTTTAAACAAATATTTTTTCATATAATTAAAATGTAATTTTCTTGTTTATATTTTTAAATAATTTGATGAAAGGCAATAGGTAATTTACTTTTTATCTAATTTTTTAAAACCTTAAATTATCAACAAATTAAAATAATTTTTTAGTCAAAACAACCAATAATTTAATTTGTTTGACAAATACATCAAAGCAAACATTTATTTATTGATAATGTGTATGACAGATACAGTGGTGTGCAAAATTTTTGAGCTAAATATATTTTTAAACCAAATCATATACCAGCCCCGTCGCACATCAGTTCGCCCAATTTATTTATCACGACTTAACTTATAGAATTTGTAATAATAGTTAAATAAATCTTTACTTATTATTTTATTTTTCAACATTGTAACGTAATTTTAAGTTAAATTTCTGGCTAAAGATTAAAAATTTAACGATTTAACCGTAACAGAAATCAATATATTAATTTCATATTATTTATCAATATTGGGTAACATTGTTTTACCTTCCGTCACCTTTAGGTAAGGAAGGTATTGTCTGATCAAAAAATTCGGTGGTGAGGTTTTAATGAATAAGCACGTTTTAGGGTTCCTACAATACGAATTTATTATTTTTAAGATGATGTCTGTATGTATGTATGTATGTGTGTGTGTGTGTGTGTGTCCGTGTCCGTGTCCGTGTGTGTGTGACAATTTTTTCTCCTACGATAACTCCAATACTATAATTCTAAAAATTATAATTCTTTCGTATTCCTCTTCTGTACAACCATATGAAGAGTTGATTAGATTTTGGTTATAATTGATCCACCGGAAGTACCCTTATTTGAAGTTTTTAACAGTTTTTCTTAAAAAATGCAGTTAAATATTATTTTTTGACATTTTGTTATTATATTTATTAAAGAAAATACTCTTCTCTATATGGTTTGATTATTCATTTTCCTTCATATTCAATAGATGTAGAGTTAAAGCATTATAAAGAAATTAATTTTTAAAAATTAGTCAGCTTTGCTATTTATCATGGAAACAGCTGATACATTCAAAATTCTAATTGACAGATGTGTGTTGCAAGTGCAAAACCAAATATGGAAGGTATGGGATGAAAAATTAGTATTTCATAGTGGTCCTCTCAAGTGACATGCAGTGAAAGGCTAAAAAGAAGATGGAAGGATTGTATAGCAGAAGACTTGAGAAAGGAAGGACTGTGTGAAGAAGATGCGTTGGACAGGAATGAGTGGAAGAGAAGAGGAAACAGCGACCTCTAATAAAATAGGGGAAAGCTGAAGCAGAAAGTAAAATGTGTCAAGTACATTTTTCTTAGTGTATGTTTATGTCATAATTTTATTGGATTTATAGAACCTTTAAATGAACTTTTGGTATGAAATTTGTAAAAAATAGTATGTGTTCGTGTTCGATTTTACATGATATTATATAGAAACTGTTCCACGGTCCTTTTGGTATGGGATTTGTGCAAAATACATCGAATTGACGGAAGGTCTTGTGCTGGCCACAACAGATTTTTTAATGTAAATTTCTACTGTAACACTTTTAGATATTTTATCTTACGATTTAAATTCGTTTAATTTCTCTTCAGTATTTTCTGAATTGGTAAAACTATTTCATTAAAAAAAAAAAAAAATATATTAAAATATTTAAGAAAACATATCTTGCTATGTCTCATTAGAACGATAAAATATCTGTATCAGATATTAACTAACTAAAATGAAAAATATTACCAGGATATTTTGTTGCAAGATAATTGTATGATTTGTTGAATTGAACCTTTTTACATCTCGCTAAGAGAGTTATTAGATTCATGCTAAAAATCACATCCAGATTTTAGTGAATTTAAAGTCACTACAATTCAATTTTAACATGTTTGTGTGTGTGTGTGTGTGTGTGTGTGTGTGTGTGTGTGTGTGTGTGTGTGTAGATGTGTGCGTGTAACTGGATGTTGAAGGTACGGTTTCTCAAATTCTATAAGATTAAAGACCAATAATTTAACTAAGTATTCCTTAACCTGACATTAATGGGAAGAGTTGAAAAGGTTTTGGTAACAATTGGACAACCGAAAGTAGAGGTTCCTTAAAAAATCTTCTAAATATTATTTTTTGGAAATTTATGTTAGTACAAATATTAAAGAATATAAAATTCTCTGTCCGATACCATGAACATATTTATTATATCTTCTATAGATTTAGAGAGAGAATTATAAATATAGGAATAAAATAATATAATAACTCCATGGAAAACAACTGAAAAATTAAAATGTTTGTAATTGGCAGGAAAATGTCAGTGTCTAAAATCCAGATACATTACTGAAAGTTATTTCTGGGAAGTTAATTTAATATTTCTTTTTTTGTTATTAATTAAATATTTAAAATTATAGATACGAGTACATTTATTACATATACCCATTAGAAATACCACCAATCTCGTCAATGAATTTGAAGAATCTCGAGCATTTAGAAAAGTTGGAGGAAACTTATTTATTGAATGAATTAAAAAAATATAAAAATATATAAATAATAGATGTAATTAGAATTTTTGTGTGTACTATAAAATGTGTCCCATTTAGAGGTGCCACCATTGGGATCTCGAGAACTATAAGAGATACGATGTCGGTTAAATGAAACTTTTTGTGCGCCTTTGGGAGGCCATCTCAGATGTGCTTTTGTTTTTCCAAAAATTCTCATAGGGCACTAGATAATGACGAAAAACTGAATATTGTTGATTTTTTCTTTTTCAAATAACTTCTAAACTATTAATAATTGAAAAAAACGTTTCAAATACAAAAGATAGATATTTTTATTAACTAACCAGTGGCGTACGAAATACATTTTTATATCCGTAAATTTTCGAGATATAACACAAACTTATATTTTTTTAAATGGAACCCATATCTTATTTTATTCTCAAAAAAATCATTATTTTTTCTCTTGTCAACGATGTAAGGGTTATTATGTTTTATATTTGTTTTGCCTTCAAAATTATTATTTTTTCCTTATTTTGTATTAAATTTATAATTATTTTGAAAATATTGATAGATTTCTATTTAGAAATACTCCTTCTATTTAAATAATTTATTGCGTTAGAAAAATTTGCTCAAAACTCGTATCAAACAAATTTTTATAATATTTTGTATCTTGTCGCCCTTGACACATTATAGTGTAATTTGTAATTATGAGTCTAGAATAAAAATATTAAGTAATAAAGGCATAAAACAAATTATTTCGATCAAATACAATATAATTAATAAAAATAATAATAAGTTCAGGAAAATAAAGAGAAAAATTAAATTTTAGGAGCAAAACAAATATAAAACATAATAACCTTTACATCATTGAAAAGAGAAAAAAATATTGATTTTTTTGAGACTGAAATCAGATATGGGTTCCATTTAAAAAAATATAAGTTTGTGTTATATCTCGAAAATTTACGAATATAAAAATTTATTTCGTACGTCACTGGTTAACTAATAAAAATATCTATCTTTTATATTTGAAATGTTTTTCTCAATTACTAATAGTTTAAAAGTTATTTGAAAAAGAAAAAACTAATCAATAATGTTCAGTTTTTCGTCTTTATCTAGTGCTCTATGAGAATTTTTGGAAAAACAAAAGCACATCTGAGATGGCCTCCCAAAGGCGCACAAAAAGTTCCATTTAACCGACATCGTATCTCTTATAGTTCTCGAGATCCCAATGGTGGCACCTCTAAATGGGACACACTGTATATGTATATTAAGTGTAATATGTACTTATATAACCTAATATGGAAATGGCGAGAGGTCTTGTGCTGGCCACAACAGAACATTTTACATAACAAAATAAACAAATAAAAATTTAACTCAAAATATAAACCATCAAAATAATTCTCAGTTTGCTATAGAATATGTCGAGTCTGTCAGACTGGGCGCCAACTCCGAGGGAATTTGGTATCTAGAATTATACCATGCAAAATTTATATTTGCCGCACTTTTACCCCAGTTAACGCTGCATAATATTCTATTCCTTGCATAATATCATATTACAATGCAATTTTACATATTCATGCGTGAACAATTTTAAGTAACACTTTACATATTTAGAGTGTTGAACAACATTGTATAATATATGTTTCGCATTAATTTGAAAGTTGGATCAGTTGAGAAAAACCCACATGAGATGAGAGAAATCTTCCTACGCCATCTTCGACGCAGATGAAGGCATTGATAGCGAGGTGTAGCATTTAGGTGAAGGATGATCACTTCCTGATTCCGTCAAGCCCTTTTACAACAAGATTGGACATGCTTTACGCTTATGGCAAATGACAAAGGAGTTTCAAATGAATGCAAGGTTGCTGGAGTTCTTTTCTATATTTAGTAAGACTTAAATAGTTTAATAATCGTACCATCACGATTAGATTAAATTCTTGATTGATATATGAATTGAAAAATGAAGATGATCCGTTACTTATATTATACGAATAAAAAATTATTTAATATTTTGACAGAGAATGTCAATCAAAAGGATAAATTATTAGATATATCAAGATATGTGATTTCAGTAGAGCTTTCGCAAAGAATTTTTATTCAATTTTGATGTTTTAAACTGTCATTATTAACTCCATAGCAACAACTACAAGTAACATTTTATTCACAAGTGAATTAAAAAAATTTAAATCACTCTGCAACAAAAAATACATTTAAAAATAACATCAAGAACGAAAATAACACTCACCATATTATTTATCAAACATTATCAGCCCTTTTCATTATTTTTTACGACTTAAATGACAGACAATAAAGCTTTTCAAATTGACGACTTGACGTCTATCAGCGACGACTGTCATGCTCAGCCTACTAACTGATCAGTTTTCATTTTGTCAAAATTAAATATTATAATGGTTTTTATTATATCGTCAAAATTGAATAAAATATTGTACAAACCACGTGAGCTAAGAATATTGATTCACTCGAAGCATTACCTTAGCTCACTTGGTGTGTAAATATCTATTATATACCTTCTAAGTACAAAATTTTAAAAAATATTATTAAATATTAAATAACCCCAAACTTGAAAAATCCATTACATATTTTATAATTAATTATTGAAATTTGTGTAATATTTTGAAAAAGTTACCTCAACTGAAATAGAATGTGATATCAAAGTCATACAGCTTACCATGTTACAAACTTTCGGCTACTTTTATTTTTTATATAAGTAGTAATAATAATAATCTTTATTTACTTTCCAGTATCTTCTTTCTTTCTTTTGTTTCTTTCATCCATCCTAACCCTTTTCCCGAATCTTCTAGAATTTCTTCTCTGTTTCTATAAGTAAAGTACATCATGGATAAACTGTTTTCCTATTGGCTGGGAATGACATGCTGTATATAATTTGACATCACAGGAATAGGGAGTGGTTTTTCATGCCTATTTCTGGCATCAATCTTTTTATTTAATTATTTACAAAAATAACAACAAATTGTTAATATTATTATTGCTATGAAAACTATATCATAAATTTTTATTTTAAATATGTACTTTTAAAAAAGTGTACTCGTATCAGTTCAAAGCAGAAGTCCCTAAATTATGCATATATAAAATTAATTCTGTAAGAAACTATTAAAAATGAAAAGAAAATGAATTTGTTTTAGATAATTTTTTGACATTTCTTAAAACCAATGAAATGTTTCATTACCTGTCACTTGTCAGCGTGCCATTATTATAGTGAGAATAATGCTCTAGAGATTATTCCCGGAAATACAGTCGAACTTCAGTAAGTCGAACTTCGATAACTCGTATTTTTGATAACTCGAATCAAACTGGTTGGCAATAGCGCCAAGAGTGAGAATTATGGGTAATTTTTACTTGATAACTCGAACTTCGATTACTCGAATATCTTTATAATTCGAACAGAATATTTGGCGCCAGCTTCAATAAGTCGAATTCTGGGGGGAAAATTGTCAAAATTACACCAGAAGGTGTCACGTTAAATGATTTTATACATGTGGATTATGATATTGTTACTTCGGAGTTTCCCACAGATGAAGATATAGTCGAGCTCTACAAATCTGAATCCGAATCTGTAGAGCTCGACAATACAGATGACAGCGAAAGTGATATGATGGAGGATGATTTGCAGCAACCACCTTCAAACGAGTTGGTTGAAAATTCGTTGAGCTTTTTGCGTTCATATTTAAAAACTAATGAACATACAACCGATTCCCTGTATAATGGTTTAAATAACATCGAAGCTTTTTTTTTTTTATTGAAAATCAAAATAAAAAATTCTCTCGTCAGTCACAAATAACTGACTTTTTTACACTAAAATAATGTTTATAACTTTGATCTGTACTTATATATCAATCTGTATATGTATATCATAAGGTAAGTGGTTTTTACTCGAATAAATACAGACATGAATAATATTTATACATGTGCATTATATTTAATAACCCGAAGTCTTGATAACTCGAACTTTTTTTGTGGCAAGTCATGGTTTGAGTTATCGAAGTTCGACTGTAATCTCTTTAGCTTTTGTTTTGTAAAATAGTTGTCAACTCATAAAAAAATGATCGAAAAACACCGATTTAGTGATGATTCTGATCATGAAATATATCAAAAAAATTTAGAAACCACTTCTGGAAACACCATAATTAATAATCACTCGGTAAGAAAGCGATTATTTATATTTATTTTACCCTGTCAAAGTTATGTTCTAGTTGTCAAAACAGACTTGTCAACTGCACCATATAAATGAAAGAAGCTAGTTAATTACGACAGTAGATGGAGACACAATATCAAAACAGTGGCTTTTTGTTGTTTGAAACAAATTTATAGATCAAAAAATAAATTAAATATAATTCGAGAGTTCAATAAATTAGAAAATAATTCTCCAGTTTCTTTCTCAAACATGTTGCCATTTGGCAATAGCCACTCAAGCCCTACAGCCTTTGTGACTATTGCCAGACAACAAGTTCGAAAAATCTGTCAAATTATTTTTAATTTATTCTCACTTTCTTGTTATATTACTACTGATAATTTATTTTATTTATAAACATGAAAAATTTGTGTAGGTGAAGGAATACTCATTTTAAAAAATATACCTATGTAAATTATTTTCTTATTATCTTTTTGTTCTTTACCATATTTCACTCTTTAACAATGACACTTTATTTATATAATCTGCATAAGAATGTCCATTAAAGAAAAATATTTCATTTATTTATTTCTTTTTCAGCTATAATAATAAAAATAAATTCCCCGGCAAGGCAGCCAATTAAAAATTCATATCTTTGTATTTGCAGTAAACATCTAAAAAAATTCATATATCTGACAGATATGATTTCACTATATTGAATGAAATTTACTGTATTACAATCGTTTTGTTTATTAGTCTAATTTAAATTCCAAGGTTTATTTTTAGAAAATATTCATAGTTTCATCATAACAAATATCGAATAAACTACTCTCAGAATTATCATTTAGTGTCATCTTTGCGTCAGAGAGACATTCCCAAAAATTCTAAATTTGCAAATAGCTTAACAGGTGACGGGTGATTCATTTTCCAAGTATCTGCAATAGCCAATAGAAGTTGCAATACCTGCTCACGATTTAAGACAGAAGGATCACTGCCTTTGCAATTTAGTGTAGGAGGAAGGAGTTATAATTAATCTTGCGTTGTGCAAATGACATTGCAGTCGTTGGATGTTCGATTGTACTTATGGAAATATTAATAGTTTGTTTGCATTAGCTTTTGTTCCTATATTTATTAGTTCATAAATATTTGCGATTATTTATTATGCGATTTGAATATAGATAAGGTGATGAGAAAATATTTTCATAGTGAGTTAATAGCTGTTCAAGGAGTAGTTACAAATTACTACTACATATTGATTGATTTATGTATGATAAAGATAAAGATTTAAATTTCGCACCCAGTATCTCAAAATAATACTGCTTCCCCAGTAAGCCACTTACAATGATTTCTATTTACACAGGCTGTTTCAAAGAAAGTGTAAAAAAATAAGGGTATATAGTACTGACAAAAATGAGTAAAAATAGCTTTATCAACATTGGTCTGATCTTCAATTGTTTTCGAGATAAATGAAAAATCGAAGAAAAGCCGACAATGATAGTAATCGAACAAAATTTTGTCAATAAATAGACTTTTAATAGCAATAAGATTTTATATGAAACATTTTTCTCAATTTCTAATAGTTACGAAGTTATATGAAAATTAAATACTGGCCAAGGTGACCTTAACATTTAACTTAGGTAGTACAATTATTGATTATTATTGATATTACTAATTTTGAAGAACAAAATTCTACATTTAAATTTTTTATTATATCTTCTATAAATTTAGAGATAAAGACGCTATAAAATATAGAATATCGGGATATAAAAAATCGAGTAGGCGAAACTACACTAACGAAACCACTTGATAAATTCAAATGTTTATAACATAATTTGTAAATGACAGATTTCAGTGTCAAAAATTAACAGTTTTAGTGACATTTTGATAGCTTTTTCTGGGAAGTACATTTAATCTTTCTTATTGTTTTATTAATTAAATATTTGAAATTATAGGTAAAATGCATTAACCATCAGAAATACCGCCAATAATGAATTGGAAGAATTTGTGATATTTAGAAACTTCCTCATAAAACGAAAAATAGATAGATTTAGAATTATAAGAGTGCAGAAGACATGTTAAATACAATAAAAAACAATATTTGGGTAAAGTTCTGCAATATTTTGTTATAAAACGACGGTTCGATAGCAAAGTGCAATACAATACTTATATAGCCTAATATGGAAATGGCGAGAGGTCTTGTGCTGGCCACAACAGATTTTTTTATCTGTGTAAACGTTATGACAGATTGCATGCCTAACGTATATAAAACTGTTTAAATTACCTTTGATCGATATATACATATTTACTGCTAATTTTTTTGCACTGAGTAGATAACTCTTTTCCATTTATATCAGTGCGCAATATACTTGTCGTCAAATAAATATGGACTGAAGATTTATATGTTACCAATGACCCGGTTTCATATTTTTAAAGTGTTTTAAATGAAAGTTTATGCAATATTAGCACAGTAATAATAACAATAATAATAATGATAATAATATATTCATATTTTCGTAAATAATTAAAAGATTGGATCCAGAAATAGTCTTGAAAAACAACCCACCACTCCTGTGACGTGAAAAAGTCATTCGTAGCCAATAGGAAAACATTGAAGTCTGTCAAATTCATATATTTTGAGTTAAAAATATCTGATGTGTAAGTACAATGGATATAAAAAATTAAGTCTTCGCAGCTCAAATTTTGTGTAGTGATATCCATTGCTACGTAACCTCTTTTTCTGCCAGAGGCAACTAACAAACTTGCACTGGATTTTTGTAACATGTTTAATTTAAAATGCACTGAGTGCAAAACTAAATATATAAATGAAAAACGCTATTATATATAGGTAGGATAAGCCAAAAGTAATATATCATAATTTACAAACTTAATAATTAGTACGAAACTATAAAGATTATAGAACATGCTCCTTACTGTAGGCTAATGAAACTATGTGACTAACTATGACTAATCTCCATCATATTCCTTTCGACATGACGACATTTTATTTAACATTATTGATCAACTTTTACATATGTTTTTGATAGGCAAATATCATTTGTAACTTGTTACTCAACATTGGCTATCCTTAAATTTATTGACTTTTATTTGGGGTCAAAGATGTGTTATCAATTTACAAGACATTATACCTACTCAAATCTGTACTCGGATGAGTCTTAATCTATTTTAATTTTGCAAAGGTGAAAGTAAAATTATTATGATGTGGAAAAGCATAAAGATTCTTATGCAAATTTTATATAAATAAATGAAATGTTTTCTTTGGCAAAAAGTTAAATGAAATCAATTATTGTTTGTTATTTGAAAGTATGGTAGGTATATCAATGTCAAATATAAAAGGAAAAAGAAATCAATAACATCAATTTTGATACGAGTATAAATCGTATTAATAAGGAACTAATTTATCAGATATGTCAAAATAAATAATAACCGTAAAATGTCTAATATGTCGAACAAGACAAATTTGAATGCAATAAACCTTGGTTATGTGTTTTTACATTAAATTTGAATCCAAATATAAATTTTGATTCCCACAAAAAAATATATTAAACTTTTATAAATTATTTCTTCTTTTATACCTACCTACACGAATTAATAAGTTTTTACTGAAGAAAACAATTATTTAATTATTTCTTCTGATAATAAATGACATATTTATTAAACTACATTTGTATGTAAATTATTTAATATAATATTTAAATAAATATGCAGGAGATTACATCTTCTATTTTACATTTAAATATTTGCTCTTCTAAAATACAATTTATAAGCGCAATACAAATAAATTTAAATTCAATCTTTATATTATGCAATTTATATATTTTGATAGCAACTAAATGTCATAAAAATAAGAGATTGCAATACAAATTGCATTCCTGGGAAAGTGGGAAACATGCTGAATCATCAAAAATTAAAAAATAAATTTTATAGACAGTAATTTTACGTAGGAAGTTCAACTGAGCTTTGGTTAAAGACTATTCACCCACATTCATTGCTTCAGTTAAGAAAATAATAGATGGCGCTTAAGAGCGAGGATGGTAACAGAAACCGGAACCGAAACCATTAACCGGAAAATAACGAAAAAAAATGAGAACCGAAATCGAAACCTGTACCGAAATTCGAAACAGATACAAAACCGGAACCGAAAGCAAAACTCTTTTTTTTATCGGTTAACCGTATTATATTCGGGTCTCTTGTTAGTTGTTAAATATTGTAAATTTTTATTATTAAAATACTATTTTTTTCCGAAACGCATTTCAAATTTATACGTAGTACCTCAAGCGGGTTGTTGTTCAATCAAAATTGATAATATTATTATCAGGAATGGTAACAGAAACCGGAACCGAAACCATTAACCGAAAAATACCGAAAAAAAATGAGAACCGAAACCGAAACCTGTACCAAAATTCGAAACAGATACAAAACCGGAACCGAAAGCAAAACCCTTTTTCATTTATCGGTTAACCGCATTATATACAGGTCTATTTTTTTCCGAAACGTATTTCAATTTTCAACGTAGTACCTCAATTGGGTGGCTCTCGAAATCCGTTACATGTTACATTTACAACCGGTATACCAAAACCGATTGCTGTATAAAATCCGAAATCCAAATCAAAACAGAATTTTTATTTTCACGATGACCGAAACCGTAACCTAAACGGATATTTTTTATGGTTACCATCCCTGATTATTATTCTCGTAAATTACTTTTGCAAAACCGAAACCCTTTTAGTAAAACCGATATACCAAAACCGATTGCTGTATGAAAACCGAAACCCAAATCAAAACCGAATTTTTATTTTCACGATGACCGAAACCGTAACCTAAACCGATATTTTTTATGGTTACCATCCCTGCTTAAGAGCCTACCGTTTTTACATGCACTAAATATAAAATTTAAGTTCATGAAAGTAAACTTTACCTACAGTACATATATTTTGTCTACATAGATGTACACTACCAGAATATACAATAATATTTATATAGTACTATTAAATTAATAAATAACATTATATTTGTATTGTCAATATCACTAAAACATTTTTGTGAAATATGATGAACAATGTTAATTTGAGAAACAATAAGTATCTTGATTATCAAAATTTAATAATTCATTAACCTTTGACTTTTTGTATTTTGCTAAATAGGATCATGTTTATATAAGTCACGCTAAAATGATGAGAATAAGATACATAGTTCATATTTCTTATAAATTGTTCCCTTCCACAATTATACACGTTACTATTCTTTCCTTCCACTTCAGACGAAAATCGTGTACCTGGTAATTTTCAAGCACAAAAAATAGCCAAAAGTCTCACATTGCCAAATCAGATGAGTATGACTACTGTTCTATTCCTTTTTGCTTTTCTTTCGCCAAAAACTGAAGAAAATACTCTCTAGTTCACTATATATTTTCACTCACAACGATACGTTCAAAAACTGATTCTAAATTATTGCTTCTGTAAATCTGTAAATAATCGCAACGATAGCAACCACTCTTATGTATAAATTTATATTAATAAACAAAAATAAATGTTTTTACATCCCTCTACCCTGGGTAAGGGAGGTATAGGGATCGTGCTAAAATGACATATAGAGACTTTAGTGAATAAGCACGTTTTGATGTCCCCAGAATCCGATTTTAACATTTTTACAATGATGTTTGTGGGTATGTATGTGTATGTGTGTGTGTGTGTGTGTGTGTGTGTGTGTGTATGGATCCTGTGGACACGGTCACTTAAATACTATCAATCAGAAAATTTTGAAATTTTGTATACCTATTCTACACTAATATGGGAAGAACTCAGTTTTTAGTGTATACCGGAAAACCGAAAGTATCTCTTATACAAGTTTTTAATAGTTTTTCTTGAAAAAATACATTGAATATAATTTTTCAGCAACTTTTATTAATAAAAATTGAATATAATGGTACAAACTTCAATTTTACGATAATAGTACTCGTATTCAGTAAATAACTTTAAATATAACTTTATAAAATAATTTATAAATTTGCCTATGCGTTAAACAAAAACAATACTTTAATAACAATTTTGACATATTTAAGCAAATATCACCGTACGGAAGCAATTACATTAAAATTAATAATGAAACCGTTTCTAGGTACGGTTCTGAAAAGACTTTCTCTAAAGATACGAGTACTATTTTGGTTTTTTGTTAAGTTTTTCTATTAGTTTTGTCAATATTTGTGAAATTTATTTTGTGTATGATATATTTGTTAAATGTAAAATAAAGTTTGTTATGAGTTATGTTATAGAGATGACTGTTAAATACCCAGCGGGAGGTTATGGGCTGGTCACACCAGATTTTTTTTTTCAGTTTTTTACAGATATCCAGATCTGTAAGACTTAAATATTTGAACAAAAATACTGCCCGTAATTGCAAATAATAAATAAATACCTCATAGAAATTATTGACAATATTTCTACCGTGTTTTTGGAAATAAACATAAAATTGTTAGATTCTGATCTTAATTTAACTTTTTATAAAATAAGTTTGAGTTTTCTGTCAAATTCGTCAAATATTTGATCACATTTAATTCAAACTCCAATGATGCTTAAATAAATACAAGTTCAAAATTAATCCATAAATGGGGGGAAAAAAACTTCATATGTAATTGAAACAATATTTAATAACCTATTATTAATTTACAAACAATAATCTATAACATATTGACAATCCTGTTCGTTCTTATTTACAACGTGCCCTGCTTCCTCTGGTATTCCAGGGCTCTGGCGATAGCCTCGGGTATGGGGGGTGGAGTGGGCAGATGGGCCCCTTCAGGAACGAAGCCATTTTCGTCGGCTGTGTAACGTACGGTGTACACCACGCTGTCAGGGCCTGTGTACGTGAAGAAGCCGTGGGCGCGCATGGCTTCTTGCTCGGTTCCGCGATTTTCCAAGCGGCCTTGTTCTTCACCGGTGATGCCGTTTTCTGTTTCGTACCTGGGGAAGATGAATAAGTTAGATTTATACAAAAAATATTTAGATAATATAATGGACATGAGGATATATACATATTTTTTAAATTATATTTTGTCGGCTTGCAACTATATTCGGTTATAACCCTAGTACTTTATTATTATCTTTTTACAATTTTTGCGTTACGTGTACATATATTATAAAGTATTAGGCACACACAAATATCCAAGCCCATGGTGGGAATCGAACCTACGACCTCTAAAGTCACTAGATATATAAAGTACCGCAATTCATTGTACCAATTGTTAGAGAGAGAAGAACGATTTTTAAGCACAATATGGCGGAATCAGGGTCTAGTTGTAGTTAGCTGTGCCTGTAAGTCACTATATCTGGGGACTTTAGCGTCAATTCTGTCATTGTGTCAAACAATCTGAAGAAAATTAACCTCAATTGTACTTATTTTTACCTCCCGTTACCCTTGGTAAGGGAGGTTTAGGGATCGTGCTAAAAATATAATATCGAGATTTTAGTAAATGACCACGTTTTAAGGTCCCTAGAATCCATTTTTAACATTTTCACGATGATGTCTGTATGTGTGTATGTGTGTGTGTATGTGTGTATATAATAATAATAATAATAATAATAATTTTTTATTTCTGTAGACACAATTACAAGTGTATAGAAAAAATATGTGTATGTATGTGTGTGTGTATGTGTACGAATTTTGTTTGCACTCTAACTCAAATACTATCATTCAGAAAATTCTGAAACCTTGTATTTTTACCCTATTCTACTAGGAATAGAAGCCATTAGATTTTGGTGTAAATCGGATAAACGGAAATGGTACTTTACTTGAAGCTCATAATGGTTTTTCTTCAAAAAATACCATTAAATGCTATTTTTTCGAATTTTATGTCTTATGAAAATTAAAGATTATTGAATTTTCTACAGGAATACATTAATACTTTTTCTATATATTTTACAGATAAATTTAAAAATAATTTTTTTTATTAGTCGCGAAGCCTAAGATAAAAACTATTCCTTTGTTACACAGTTCATTTTTCAAATGAATGTAACTGACAGTAAATGTCACTGTCAGAAAACTTATCACTTCAAATTAATAATAGTGACATTTTAAAAAGAAAATAGTAAATAAAGCAATAGTTTTGTGCAATGGAACAGTTTGCAGCGTTAGTAAATACGTAGGTAGGTATGTATTCAAATTAATAAAAATTAAATAGCGGGAGGTTTTGTGTTGGCCACATCAGATTTTTTAATAATATTTTGTCGGCTTGCAACTACAACGTTGCGTACAGTACATACTTTACGCGCTCTTTACAATGTGTAAAGTGTTACTTTTCAAGCACTAGTGAGTGAAAAATAAATATGTTACTAGGCAACTGTTAATTTCCTTGTCAACGAACACTAACTATATTTGTAAATGCTTGTACACTACTCAGTATTGAGAAATAGCACTAACATTTCGGTTGTAGGAAAAATATTGTACGCAACTTGAATGTAAATAGTATTTTTTATCTCTTGCTACCAAAAAAGTACTACTTTACACACTTGTTACATAAATAACTATTTCATATTTTTAGATACATTTCAATGAGGTTGTTCTAAATTTTCTAACATCATACTAATATTTTAAAAATATTTAACAAATTACACTCGACATGTTTCACAAGATTTCTCGCTCATTTATCAGAGACTGGCTCACTCTACCAGAACCACAGACGCGTTTTGCTCTGGTTCTGGTTGAGTGAGACAGTCTCTGATAAATGACCGAGAGGTTTAATCAGAGATTGAAATCTTGTGAAACATGTCAAGTGTTATTTTTAAATATCTTATTTGAACTGTTTCACCAAGTGTCGCCCTCATATTGTACTTTATTGTACTATTATTAAAAAAATAATTTTACGCCAATAACCAAAAATTAGATGGAGATACAAGCCTGGAGATTTCACCATTCAATTCTACGAACAAAGTTACATAAGTATATTAATTTTCAAAATCTTTGAACAATACATATAATTTCTAGATCAACTAACAATAGCCAAAAATTTCAAATAATCTGTGTTACCCCTTGCGAATTTTGCCATTTTCAGGGATTTCAGTTTTTTGGCAGTACAAACTGAAATAATTGGTCAATTTTTTTCAAAATTGATACACATACTTACGTAATTTTGTCTCTAGAATCGAATTGTGCAGTTATCTCCACCATTTTAGTGTCAAAACCCAGAATTGTTTAAACATTTAAATGAAAATATTTCGAACGAAAAGAAATATCGACTTGCAAAAAATTTGAATCAGAGCGTTGAGTTATATCCATGTATAAACAATACGTTCAATTTAAGCCAAAGTGGCTAGGAAGAAAATGTATTAAATCACCTTGATACATAAATCTTTTTCTTGTTTTTAGATTAAATTAAAATTCATTTTATTTTTACCTCTCGCTAAGAGAGGTATTGGATTCATGCTAAAATTCGCATATCCAGATTTTATTGAATAAGCACGATTTAAGGTCCCTAGAATCCGATTATAACATTTTTAAAATGATGTCTGTGTATGTGTGTGTGTGTGTATGTGTGTGTGTGTGTGTGTGTGTGTGTGTGGATGTGTGTATGTGTGTATGTGGGTGTGTGTATGACTGGATGTTTGCCGGACGATTCCTCAAAAACTATAAGACATAAGACCTGTTTAACTATGAATTCCTCAATCTGACATTGCTCGGAAGAGCTGAAAAGGTTTTGGTAACAATTGAACAACCGGAAGTAGTAGTTTTTAAAAGAAATTCTTCCAAATATTAATTTTTGAAATTTTTTAAATAAATAAATAAATATATCATCACGGCATATTACCCATTACTGGGTGTGCCAGTATCTACAACACATGTAGACATCGGTAATGATGACGATATATTTTACCGTGTGGGAGCTTACCAGACGTCACCTCACGGGCACTCATAGCTGGTGTGGAGAGTGCACCACAGGGGTCACTTTAGTGCCATTAAAATTGGAAATTTTTGATATTACTAATTTTGAATAACACAATTCTACACCTGATACATTTAAATTTTTTATTATACATTCTATAAATTTAGAGATAAAGACGCTATAATATATAGAATATCGGGATATAACAAGTCGAGTAGGCGAAACTACACTAGGGAAACCAGTTGACAAATTCAAAAGTTTATAACATAATTTGTAAATGACAGGTTTCAGTGTCAAAAATAAACAGTTTTAGTGACATTTTGATAGCTTTTTCTGGGAAGTAAATTTAATCTTTCTTATTGTTTTATTAATTAAATATTTGAAATTATAGGTAATATGCATATATCCATCAGAAATACCGCCAATCTGGTTAATGAAATGGAAGAATCTGTGACATTTAGAAACTTCCTCATACAATGAAAAATAGATATAATTAAAATTATATGTTAAATACAATAAAAGACAATATTTGGGTAATGTTCTGTAATATTTTGTTATAAAACGAAGGTTCGAAAGCGAAGTGCAGTACAATACTTATAAAGCCTAATATGGAAATAGCGAGAGGTCTTGTGCTGGCCACAACAGATTTTTTTATCTGTGTAAACGTTATGACAGATTGCATGCCTAACGTATATAAAACTGTTTAAATTACCTTTGATCGATGATCCATTATACTTTATTGCTTCAATAAAATTTTATGGCTCAATCAGTATAAATAACATTTGTAATTGATTTCTTTTTAACAATAATTTGTTTGACATCATTTTAATATAGGTACATATTATAAATCACGAATAAATTATCTAATTTGTTATAACAGTATTTTTTTGTTTCTATTATGCGAAGAAATGAAGATGCGCCATCTAACACACTGAAGATGAATTTGAAAGTACCAAACGTTCTCCAGCATCTTCAAAGATGGAAGCAGAGTCGTTATGACATCACGACCTTAGCATTTATTTTTTTGTTTCATTTCTCACCGCAAATGTTTGAAATTATGCTAAATTATATTACGAACCGGATTTAAAATTTCCCAAGAAAGGCATTTTTAAAATTTCTTCTTCTTGTCTTGATTCATTAACTTAAATGTCAGTTTCTTTATTAATATTTAAATATGGAATATTAAAATAGGCTATTCTCATAAAATGAAGGTTGAAATTAAATATGTAGATTATCTGATTATATTTTTAAAATCATAATCTTTTCATTATAAAGTTCAACAAAATATGTAATTATTATTTCTTTTCTTTAAAACGATAAACTAAATAAATAGGTAATTGTCTTGTTACTATATTGACAGGCAATGATTTTAAATGTTAATATTACTAATAAAAATATACTTTATCATTTCTAGTGATTGCTGTTATTCGCCTATCACTCGTAAATATATATTTTTATTATTATTTTTTATTAAAATATCATATCCGTTTCTTTCTAATTATGACTTCATACTTATTATGAATATTAAATGCAGTAATTAAGATATTTTAATTGTAGATCCATTATTCTAAAGCCGATTTTACATTATTCTTCTCTTTTAAGAGTATTCATTATTGTGATCAAATTTTCTTTATTGTAATTAAGCACAGTTTTTTTTGTGTAATCATATTAATAAAGTAAAGGGATATAAATAGCGAGACATTATATTCACTTAATTATATGCAGTCTTGATCTTGATACACATATGCACATACATACATATGTCCCGGTTAGAGTAAAACATACGAGTACAGTAATAATTATAATCAATTTTTATGTGCAATAGGGTAGTTGCGAAAAAAATAAATGTTGTTTTTTCCTATTAATTATGAAATATAAACTAATTAATGTACGAATTATTAGAAAATATAAAACTTTTCATTCATAATTTCCATAAAGTTCGCGGTGGAATTCTTGTGACGTAGAGTATTAATAATTATATAGTTCGACCAAGTCTATATGACTCATATAAGCTTGTTGTAATACCACGACAAAGCGAACAAGTTGAATTATGTTTTAATTGTATCATACAAATATTTACAGTATAATTCTAAAAGTAAAATAACAGATACAAAAGTATTATTTAACAGTACGTTTATTTTATATTTATTTACTTGAATACCAGATATTTTCAAGATTTTTAATTCTTATATAGATAAACTTCATAATTTTGTCAGAAGGTGGCCACACACTCAGGGAATGTACTTGTCATTTTTAGTGACTTTTAACTTATGTTTTACGTGTTGGACGCAGTTGGACGACTGATTCGTGATAAAATCATATTTTATTTTTCTTTTCTGTACCAGCAAATTTAAGACAAGGTAATGAAACTAATGAATTTGTGTGAAAATATCCATAAATATACTCTCCACACCAGCTATGAGTGCCCGTGAGGTGACGCCTGGTAAGTGCCCACACGGTAAAATATATCGTCATCATTACCGATGTCTACATGTGTTGTAGATACTGGCACACCCAGAAATGGGTAATATGCCGTGATGATATATTTATTTTATTTATTTTATATAAATCTTTTTAGATAAAAGATTTATAAATAAAAAATAGTAGTATTGCGTACAGAGTGTACTTGTGTACTACCGAGAGTGTACCGCTAGGGCAAGAAAGACTGTGATTGGTATTAAAAATACACGTCACACACGGGAAATTAGAAATAAGAATCTTTTTTAAAAAAATTATATTTTGAAAAATATACAGTTGCCAGACGTAGAACATGTATTAAAGTGAATAACTTGAACATTTCTTTCAGAAAATAAATAAATTGGAAAATGCACAACTACCCTATTAAGCATTGTTTCTATTGCAATCAAACATACACTAAGATGTATACTTACAAGTAGTGGTATCCATCTTGGTCAATATCATTTTCTAATCTGATGATTCTGTAATTTCTGTTATCGTACAATCCTGAAGAGCTGCCTTGCTGCAATCTTACAGGAGCACCGAAACCACCAGCAGAGGAAATACCGCTGCTTGATCCAGAAATGGATCCAGCAACAGCAGGTGCCGGGCGTCTAGTTACAGCTCCTATACCCGATCCTAGAGATATTAACATTTATGTAAATTGGAAAATCCAAATATACCCATTTTCTCAAAAAAATGAAATTCCAGTTTGATACCAGGTGTCAACGGAAATGTGTCTTGTCTCGACCTTTAGGTTGTAGAAGAAATAAAAAATTGAGTCAAAATTTTAAAAAACATATCAACAAGATGCTATTTTCGGATGATGTAGTTTTTTTTTATGATGGTACGAAGTATTTTCGGTAACCAATACCAAATATAATTCTAGATACCAGTGATGGAACGAATATCCGGCTATGATACCGACTCCGGCCGATCCGGCCCCTTGGCCGGAATTCCGGTTCCGGCCGGATCAAATAGAACATTCGGCCGAATCATGTTATTAAATATTATCTATATTTGGATATTATTTATTCATTTTATTTTATTATATGTATGTAACAAAAACATATTTATTATATTAATTAAGATAAAACATAAAGAAACACAAAAAACTTTTGTTTCGTCGCTAATATTTATTTTTAAGTATTGCCGTACTTTGCTATTTATTGTACACATTTTGAAATAATACGAAGTAATCTTTATCAGCCCGATTCACAAAAAAGTTTAAGCTAATCCTAATTTTTGGATTAGCGAATTCAACTCTAATTTTAACAATTTATTTCGTAAAATATAGTCTAATATTCCTAGTATGTACCTTTATTGATAATATCATGAAAATTAAATTTTAAAGACCGGAATAGAATAGAACTCACTAATCCAAAAATGAGGATTAGCTTAAACTTTTTTGTGAATCGGGCTGTATATGCACAAGTCTCAACGTGAATTGTTTATTCTATTGTTATGTTTACTTATTACCTACCACGTTTCATTGGGGGTAGATGCCGAACAAGCTACGATTTTTACCGAAAAATTACGAACGATCCGGCCGCCGGAATTCCGGTGATCCGGCTAAATAAAAGGCCGGAATTCCGGGATCCGGTAATCCGGCCAAAGGTCGATCCGTTCCATCACTACTAGATACCAAATCTACAGTTAGGCATGGCAGAGGAAATGTGATTTTATATTTTGTATGTTCTTATGATGGTGTTGGTTCATTAGTCAAGATAAAAAGTAAGTATTATAAATTCAGCAAAGTGTATATAGTATTCTTCACTTAAGAATGTTATTGTGCAATAACAAATGTATAATTCTTAACGACATATACGTAAATGAAGTTGTTTCCTTTTGATACACAGGTTATCGAATCTGTTCATAAATGACCAGATTCTTTGATTTGTGTAGCAAAAAGAGACTATTTCATTTTTATTTATTGCGCATCGACGTTCTTACGTGAAGAATACTATAGTTCCTTATGCCAGAAAAAATATGCCGCGGGGATAGGTTTTTCAACAGGACATACTTCGAGAATAGTAAATAATTTTTGTCAACATAACTCCGAATTTTTGCGTGACCACCTTAGTCTCCGAATTAAAATCCAATAAAATATTTATGGCAGAAATTAATAATACGCTCCGAAAAAAAAAACAAGCCTAAATTATGTACCCCAAAACAGTATTACAAATTTAATTAAATCGATGCCTCGACGTTGTGCTACAATGGTTGTATCAAAAGGAATGATAAAAAAATAAATTATTTTGTTACTAAGTTTATTTACATAGTTTCTGTTTTAATGAAATTATTTTATGCACAAATGCATATGTTTAATAATATATCTGTTTAATTTTTATATCACCAATACAATATATGATATGGCTTAATAATGGGCCCATAAACCATAACAAAAAATAATAAAATGTACACTTTTTCCTTAAAGTACTAAATAAATAACGACGAAGATAAAAAAAACCATTTTTTTAATAATTACTTTGCGAGATATTTGAATTTATTTCCAGGGCCACAGATGACGTCACACTATTGGTATCTTTTTCGTCCAGCCTACTACAGAAACTGGTATGAGAAAGATATACAAAAAACAATTATGACTTTTTGATACCACGAGCACGAATTGCTTTAAAATTAAACGAACTTTCATTTAAAAATATTTTTGAAAAATTGGTTTATAGGGCCATTTGTTTGTATCAAAACTTTTGCACGCACCTGTACGTATTGTATATAGTTTATGACATTTTTCACACAAGCTTTGAATCACACTGTATAACAACATACCTGCTCCAAATCTGGATCCGGCTCCACCTGCTCCACCCGCTCCACCAGCTCCACTTCCTCCAGTGTACCTGTCACTGCTTCCAGAATACGCTCCACTCCCATCAGATTGGTACCTTCCATTATCTCCGCTGTATGCTCCGCTGCCATCTGGGTTGTACCTACCAGAATCATCAGGCACATATCTTCCATCGTTGCCGGAGTATCGACCGGAATTGTCTGGACGGTAACGACCGGAAGTGTCCGCGGAAGAGAGGATGGAAATAGCGGGGGATGAACGGAAACGTTGTTGGGCTAAACTCGTGGCCAAAATGGCACACAGGAAGAAGAGAATCTAGAAGAAAATAATTGTTGTAAAAAAATGGTGTGTGTCAGACCGCACGTCCGAAGTGAAAACTTAAATGGTTGGCATTTGTTTCGTCCAGCAATGCAATCTCCTGACTGAGCATTCTATCCAAATTCTAACAAAATTTTCAAGAATTTTAATTTTCTTGGGAGAAGGCTGACAAACAACTCAAATTTTATTTTAAAATCTGACCAAAAATCCCAAAAACTTTAGTTTAAAACAGGTGATGAGTGCGCGATTTATTCACTTTGTCAAATAAATGCTATTTTTAGACTTTCAAAAAAATCATTTTAACGGTTGTAATCACGTTATAACCCTGTTAATACGTTTTTTTCAAAGCAATATTTTATTTACTATGGGGCATATTATCCATTGCTGCGTTTGTTACTCTGTGTGCTAATCTGTTTTGTTTTTGTACACAGATATCGGTAACGACAATAGTGACAGCAGGAATAAGACACACCACAACTAGAGTTTCTTGTGATGTTTCCCGGCCATGTATTAATAACGTTACGTTGGCTATGACCCGAATTTACGTGACGTCACGTACGGCTCTCCCCGAGTTTACTGACAGTGACGCGTGACGGATCAGCCTTATTCACTGCCCAGAAAAAAGTGTGCAAGATGCGCCTAAAGAAGTTTTCACTCACGGGAAAACAGTTTTTCCTTGCCCAAAAGTGGCCTATTAATTTTAGACAAAAATGCTTCAAATAATAATTGTAGAGAATGGGGTCCTATACCATAGTCATATTTTAACTATCTTAAATAAGAAGACGAAAATATACATAAATTAATGAGTATTAGTGAAAAATTTTTCTTTAAATATTGACTGTCTCAAACTACAAGCGATTGAAGCTGATTACTACTTGGGTATGACGCGTTAGGAATTAAGAATTTGATTGGTCGCCTGATTTTAAATAGGAGATTCGCGCGTCTGCAGCGGTCACCTTTAAAAGAATATGAAATGTCATGTTGTTCTATAACCTAACAAAACATTTAACAATTTTGTGTTTGATGAATTTGTTTAATTATAACATCTAGCAATAATGATATTTATAATTAAATCAATTTGTAATATTAATTAAATTAATAATATTAATTAAATTAATATTGAAACTTCAAAACAGGCAAACACCAGCGCCATCTGTCGTCACACTTTGTGTAATAATATTGTCAAACTGTTTCAATGTTCTATAATTTATTAGGAAAAAAATGCTTATTATTTATGTTATTTATACTTAATAATAATTTCTTCATGAATATAACGTATAAGTTTTTATAAACAAACATTTCAGCTATGCAAACATGAAAAAAATTGTTTCTTCTATACTAACAGTTTGTCCCATTTTTTGTCGATCACTTGTTAGTACCTGCTACGTCACGCACAAATTCTTAAACTTTAAAAATTCATATCTCGCTTATTACGTAAAATTTTTAAGTCGCGTTTGCACTAAAATTCTTATTTTATCCTGTTCTTACAGAAAAAAATTTATAGGACCTTATTGATTTCTACATCTAAACCAATAGTCATATTTTCTTTTGCATGTTTGGAAATTGTATTTAAAATTTTATAAAACTTACTTCTTTGTAGTGTTAGACATGTATTGAAATAACATTTTAAAAATTTTTTATGACATTTTACCTGTCAGAAACTACAAAATATGGTTTTCATCAAAATAATACCACTTCCTGTGAATAATTCTCCATTTTCAATAATAACTCAAAGCAAAGCGTTTCTGATAGCTAAAATTACAAACAAATATAATGACATTTTACCTGTCAGAAAAGTATCCGTTATTACTAATTATATGCAAATTAATACAGATATTCACCCCAATTCTGTAAGGAAGTTGTTAAGTCTTAAAGTCTTAGCAACGTTGCTAAAAATTGTAATCAATAAAAACAAATTGTAAACCCTGTAATTTTCATGTTTTATTCAGTGTTCGCAATTATTATTGGTTATTTGCTATAGCAACGTTGTTAAGACTTAACAACTTTCTCACAGAATGGGGTATTCCGACATTTTTTAAAAATATTTTTTTACATTAGTACAGACCAGTAGGACTCTGAATATCTAACTTTGAGTAAGAAAATGTATGCATCACATGAGATATGAATTTTAAAAAATTTCATCGCAATTCAAATTTTCTTATCATGGCGCGCTTATGACGTCAACTCGATGGTGACATCTGCAACGAACTTCAGCGCCTAAATCCACATGTTCATGATAGCCATTTGCTTGTTTACATATGATTTTAGTAGCAGCGTGTATTTCGGTGTTTGTCCTGTGTTTGTTTATGGTAAAAATATAGGAGAAATAATTATAAAGTGAACGAAATGTCAAACAAGAAATATACCCGCGCGTGTTAACTACTGGCACCATCTGTGTTTGTAAACGAAAATATTTACTTAGAAATGGGCAACAGACTTGACGTCACAAATTTCAAGGACGTTTATAGAACTGTAAAAATTCCAATTTTATAACATTAAATTATATATTTTCTGCTATATGAAGAAGGAAACTATAGAAAAAAGTTATTATTTTGCATTAATTCCATATCACCGGAATACCCCATTGGGGCGAATATCTGCAATCTGTCAAAACTGTGTTATACTCGTTATAGCAACCACGTAAATATGCACTCTGCAACTACGTAAATATACGCTGTATTTGATATCGGTTTCTGCACTTGATGAAAATAAGCACTTTTAATAAATTTAGGTTTATGTTAAACTGTAAAAAATGATCTTTCAAACAGCTTAAGTTTTATTATAATTTGAGGTCTAGTTTCTAAAAAAATTAAATAAATAACTGCGAAGTGGACGATTTCTATACACGTAAGTGTATTAAATATTTAGTTAATTTTCGATTTCATTTATAAAAATATACGCGGAAATATAACACCTAAATTTTTTGTCATGGAAACTTGTCAGGTTGTAAAAACTTAGTAGCAGCGAGCAATATAGTAGACAAACATCTGTATAATCAATGACAGAATAACGCTACAAAAAATTTAGTATATAATTATCTAAATTTACAACTTCATCATTCATAAGTAGTAATAGTAAGAATCTAATCTATCAATGATTTATTTAATTATGCGTGTTCATTGGCTTTTCATTTACTTGCCAATAATTAGTAATATTACTAAAGATTACAAATTTATCAAATTTGCATAGTTCTGAATACTTA
Organism: Ophonus ardosiacus; assembly: GCA_943142095.1. NCBI lineage: Eukaryota > Metazoa > Arthropoda > Insecta > Coleoptera > Carabidae > Ophonus > Ophonus ardosiacus. Next base: position 35,530,219 of record OW964832.1, on the reverse strand, counting down.
TTGAAAATGCTCCATTACATAATTATTAACCAATAATAGACTTTCTTATATGTTTATTCATATTTGATGTAATTCTGAATTTTCTGACATTCAAAATAAAGGTTAATCACATAAGGTTTCGTGATGTTTGATAGAAAAATAATTTTCATAATCTTGTCTAGTGTCATACTTGTATTTGATGTTGACAGCTGAATGTTATGATTGTACATGTTCCACGAGAAACATAAAATATTAAAAAGTGAAAAAGACACTTGATATGTTCTCCAATGCCATGAGTGGGAAGAATGACTAATAGGCACGAATCGCAAAATTTAATGTTATTACTTTTATTTAAATTAATATTAAAAGGATAAAAAAATGATGCAGCAGAAAATTTACAATATATAATAATTAGAGTGTTAATGCAAACCGTCTAAATAGAGCCTTGGACAGCTTCTTAAAATAGAGATTTGTTCCATGGAGTGCAAAATTTCATTCAAATACTTTCTTAATAGTTTTATTTAATGTATGGCATTATTTATTAATCAATCACATACTACGGTCCACATTTTTTACCTCTCGCTAAGAGAGATATTGGATTCATGCTAAAAATCGCATATCCATATTTTAGTAAATAAGCACGTGTTAATGTCCCTTGAATCCGATTATAACATTTTACGATGATGTGTGTGTGTGTGTAGATGTGCGTGTTGGAAGAACGATTCCTCAAAAACTATAAAACTTTAAACCAGTATACTACGTATTTCTCAATCTGACATTAATGAGAAGAGCTTATAAGGTTATGATAACAATTGGACAACCGGAAGTAGTAGTTTGTTAAAAAATTCTAAATATTATTTTTTGAAAATATTGTTATTACAAGTATTAAAGAACATTAAATTCTCCGTCTAATACACTTAAAAAAATATAGGTATATCTTGTACAGATTTAGAGATAAAGAAAATATAATGTATAGAATCTGTTGCAATAAATCGCACAGTCCAGACTCCACCTAGAAAACCAGTTGTTAAATTCAAATGTTTGCAATTGACAGATAAATGTCAGTGTCAAAGATTAGTAGTTTTACTGACATTATTAAAAGCTTTTTCTGGGAAGTACATTTAATATTTCTGATTTAATTATTAATTAAATATCTAAAATTGTAGGTAAGTATTTATATTACTAGTAATAGTGCATATCCTTAAGAAATACCGCCAATCCCGTCAATGAAATGGAACCATCTTGAACATTTTAGAAGAGTAGGACTAGATTCCTTATAGAATGAATAAATAAATATATCATCACGGCATATTACCCATTTCTGATTGTGCCAATCTGCTTTGTCACAGATATTTGTACCGTGCGGGCATTTACCAGGCGTCACCTCACGAGCATTCATTAATATAATTAAAACTATTTATGTAACAAAACGGAAATAGCGAGAGGTATTATGCTGGCCCACAACATATTTTTTTTTTAACATATTGTTCTAAATGTGTTTTAATAATTATAAATATAGGTATAAATATTTCATAGCATTTACATGATATAATTAAATGCATATAGAAATGTATTAAATATAAAGAAATCAAATACTTAATTGTTATTTTTTATTTTATTTTTAATTAGTGAAATATAGATTATATTTTGTATTATATTCAATATATTATCTTAACTGAATGTGTTACTTACTGCCTTAGTCATTCTGTGAGATCACAAACTACCACCACAGATTAGAGCAGAATGTTTCATATATCTCCTCCTTTTCTCCTATTTATACTACGAATTAATAATGATATTAATCCAAGTTTGACTTCATTATTAACATCTTAGTTACTAAGCCCCTCTCTTCCACACACTCACTGTTTTATGCTGGCTGCAGTTCCCAAACAACTAAATTTTAATTATTAACCTTAATATTTTATTTTGTTTATTTTTATTTAAACTAGAACTATATTTTTATTATAGAAATATTTCAATTAAAGTTAATATTTGTTAGCTAATAGAAAATCTGATTTTCATATTTTACTCATTAATCATTAATTGGAACATTTAGTAGTTATTTATGCTATAAGAGGTAAATAGTATGTATTTAGTATTTAAATTGTAATTAAAATATCAGTTGGTTTAGTTTTACAAGAAAAGTATATTTTTACTTTACTTTACAATTTGCGGGTTCATCAGAAGTTCTGACGTGAGGTACAGAGTGTTAAAAAAACCCAATTCGTTGTAGGCTATAAACAAAAAAAGTATGTTTTGCATGACATATTGTCAAATATGTTATCCAAAGAAATTAAAGCTTTTCTTGTAGAATCGTACTTTAGAAATGGAAATAAATTAATTATTATCATTTCAATTTTGACAATTTTGACAACTTGACTTTTGAATTGAATAACGATCAGACATACGTTTCTCTGTTCATAGCCTACTCCGAATTGGGTTTTTTTTTAACACGCAAGGGCCACAATAGTAGTGATAGCACGCACTTTTGAATTCTATCATAGAAAGCAGGCGAATGCAATTTTACTTTTACGAATCTTGGTAACATGCACTTTAGGATTCTATATTCACTTTTTGTTTCGGGAATTATCAAATTTTATGCTATTAAAATAAAAAATATTATGACACTTGTATATAATAAATGTATAAATTGGCTTTGAATGGAATTTTGGCAAATTATGACATTACTTTGACACTTTCGCCTCGAGTCGCACGCTTGCAGGCGAATATTTTGAGACACGCATGTTACCAAATTTTCGCTTCGCGACGAAAACCGAAAACAAATGCCTCTTTTGATAGAATTCTAAAGTGCGTGCTACCACTACAGATTTTTTACATTTTGCAACGATTGCTACGTGCCAAAAGTACAATGAATCACAATCGCAGTCAAAGTTAACAATAGGAATGAATATTGTTTTGTGGTCACTGAATATCGAAAACGGATTCCTCATCAATTTGTGTCTTTGAAGGTGGGTAGCCGTTAGAATGAGTTAACACCCCACTTTGCATATAAATCTGAAAATTTGTTGTATCTATCACAGACTAACTTTCCAAAATCCGGATTCTGCCAACAAAGCATTATATAATCAGAGCAGATAGTATTTTGCATTTATGAATTCAAAATTTTATTTCATCAAACTAGGAAATATTAATATGAATTTAGAAAATCAATATTTTGGACGTTTATAGTAAATAATAGAATTAGATAATATAGGAAATTTAAATATTATTTAAGCAACATATAGAATACTTAAAAAATCTGTTGTGGTCTGCACAAGACCACTCGCCATTTCCATATTAGGCTATATACGTTCATATTATATTTAACATTTGTGGTACACACAAATATTCAATTTCATGCAGTATGTATGATTGAGTTTACAAAAGGAAAAAAAAAATTATATTTGATTTTACGAAAAAATGCTAAGTGAAGAATTTTTTTTTCTTGAATTAAAACGCATTTTTCAGTTATTAAAACTTTTAATTACTGCAATGTTCTTTTATTATAAAGTTTTTTCGTATTTTTTCTCCTAATAACACAGTTATTGCATTGAATGTAACGTTATTTTAGTTAGCTTTGAAATATTGACAAATGATTATTAATTCTAATTACAAATAAAAAGAAATAGCGAAAATCAAAATATTTTTTTATTTTATTCAATTAACTCTCTTTTTTCTTATTTTAAAGTTAACATTTCTTTAACAAATTCTCTCTATTTTGAATAATACCTAATTTCTTACTTTATGATAATAAGAACTACTTTTGACATTTATTCATTTGTCAATATTTCAAGGCTAACTAAAATAATGTTAAATTCAATGTAATAACTGTATTATTTGGACAAAATACGAAAAAACGTTATAATAAAAGAATCTTGCATTAATTAAATATTATAATGACTAAACCATACGTTTTAATTCAAGGAAAAACTTTTCTTCCGTTGGCATTTTTTCGTAAAATCAAAATTAAGATTTTTTTCCTTTTGTAAACTCAATCCTGGGACATACTGTATATTATTCACATATTTTTATATATTTTAATTCATTCTATAAAAAGTTTCCTCCAACTCATTTAAATTTTCAAGATTTTCTAAATTCATTGACGAGATTGGCGGTATTTCTAATGGCTATATGTAATATGTATCTATAATTTTAAATATTTAATTAATAATAATAAAAAAAAAATAAGAAATATTAAATGTATTTCCCAGAAAAAGCCTTCAGTAATGCATATGGTTTTTTGACACTGGCATTTTTCTGTCAAACATTTTAATTTTTCATCTGATTCAAGTAGTTTGGGTTATGAGATTCATTAAAACGGATTATTTTTTATATTAATAATTAAATAAGAAGACATAATAAAAATGTTAAATCTGACAGAGAATTTTATATTCTTTAATCTTTGTAATAACATAAATTTCCAAAAAATAATATTTAGAAGATTATTTTTAAGTAACTGCTACTTTCGATTGTCCAATTGTTACCAAAACCTTTCAGCTCTTCCCATTAATGTCAGATTAAGGAATACCTAGTTAAATTGGGCTGCAGTCTTATGGAGTTTGAGAAACCGGGACTCCAACATCCACACACATATACACACATCCAAACACAAACAGACATCATTGCAAAAATGTTAAAATCAGATTCAGACCTTAAAACGTGCTTATTCATTAAAATATGATTAGCATGAATCCAACACCTCCTTTAGCAGAGATAAAAACTAATAAAACTATATTTCTTTAGTTATGAAAATAACATTTTCAAATATCTGTAACGTATGTCTGTTCTATATTCCGAATGGATTAGTATTCTAGTTTGAAGGCCATGATGATATTTTTTTTTGATCCTGTCAGATTATTAAAAATCTTCATTTGGAATTTGTGATCTGACATTTTATCTACAGTATATTTTAACCGACAAATTAGCATTTTTTCTTAATTTTATAATTTTATCATTCTAACCGTTCCCAATATTATGAATTCTTATGTGAACATGCTATTAATCAAATGAAATATCGAAATTAATCATAAAGGAAAACATTTTATTTCAAAATATGTATTTTATCAAAAAGTGATAAATTTTACAGGTATTTGTTTTATACTTTCTATATATTTAGAACTTCTGCACATTATCAACAAATAATTAACAAATGAATAAGCAGTATACAAGGATGCAAATTTACTGTCACATTAATTTCATGCATCATTTTATTGCATTTGCACCAATAAAATGCATTTTTTATTTTCAATTTATGCTAATATACCTGTTTCTTTAGGTAATCATACAATGTTTCTATACTTTTTTTCATATACTATAAAATAAAATAAATAAATATATCTTCACGGCAAATTACCCATGGCTGAGTGTGCTATTTTGATTTGTGCAGATATTTCAAAAAAAAGACTAACTAAGTTCAAACTAACTAAACTTTCACAGCTTAATTTCAAATGACAAAGATATAAAATTATAAAAATAAATAATTTTAACGTGACCCTAGTATTAAAATACGATCAAATTTTTGACTGAAGGCTAAAATCGAATCATTTAGAAAATATGACAAAGGTTATATGTTAAATTATTCAACAGGTGTGTTTTTTGATTATTAATTTTCATAATTTTATTGATGTAAGGTGTCACAAGAAAAATGATGAATATAAAGATGTTACCTTATATGTAAAATAGTTGTTTAAATGATCGAATATTGTACTGAAATTACAAAAAAACCAAGTGGACGAGTATATTTTTAAATAGTTTGACATTTTTTAATAGAAACTATAATAAAATTTAATTAACTTACAGATTAAATTTAAGACTAGGTACATTAAATTTTATAGTTCATATAAACACAATTTACATAAAATTGCAATAAGACTAGTTATATTTCTATTTATTTATTGCAATACTTTCTATGCATCTATGCACTTAAGATAAAACCCGAAACATTAAAAAAATGGAATAATACAAAATATATTATTTGATTGATAATAAATATCGAAACATTAAAACATTTAAGTTATGTAATTGTTTCTTATTAGATTTATTGGAGACGCGAACCATTGAAAGATGTCATTGTTTTGTTCTAAGATGAAACAAAAGCCAGTTTCAGACTTTCTTTCAAAGATGGAGCTAAATTAAATAGTAGTGGGGATAGAAAATGAAGCAAGCTGAGACGCCAGTTCTGAAGTTTAAGTGGGATTCTTAGTTCAAGTTGAAATCAATTTATATGCTTAGAAGTATTTCAAGTTTATTAGATAAATATTTGTATAAACTTTAATATATGGTAAAATATGTTTTTATTATTTATTATGTTCAACCTAATTATTTTCTTATAATTATATGGAATAAAAATATGTAAACATAAAATACTCAAAATAGTACATACAATATAGCATGGACTTTATCACACTTGCAAAATATTATATCTCATGTACACAATATACATTTCTTCTTTGCATTCTTTTTTTCTTGGTAGGTACCTTGCCAGCTAATATTTGGTAAGGAAATTTTTGTCACCTTCTTAAGACGTATTTAAAAAATTATATAAAGTTCTTTTTTACACAATCGTTAGCAAAATTCATTATTATTCAACTTAAAATAGTGAGTAAAGTAGCATGTTGAATTACAAGTGAGCGAAATACATAATTTTCTTAACAAGTGAGCAAAATACACAAGCCAATAATAATCTACGTCAGGAGTTATAAATTTTGATGGAGTTACAAATTGTACAATAAATATCTGCCATTTTACATGAAGAAACAATAATTTTTTGTAGTTAACTTTACATTAAATTCAGTTATAAACATATACTTACTGTTCAGTTTTTTTTTATTAATAAAAAGTACATCGTTTTGTTTTTTTATTTGAAGATTGTGAAAAAAATCATGTTTAGCACACACGATTATGTCTTTTTCTCATTTGTCCAGATGGCGCACTCGCTCCCGCTCGGGAGGCCAATTTCCGAACACATGAGAAAAAGACAATATCATACAAAAATTCATAGAGGGCACAAATACATCAGTTTGCACTCAAAATTGACAACAAATTTTGTTTCCGATTTTAAATAATATAATAATGTGGGAAGAAAATAAAGTAGTCGGAACTGCAGTCTGTACGCTTTTATTTGATTTGAAACCTACGTTTCGATCATTACAATGATCTTCTTCAATGATCGAAACGTAGGTTTCAAATCAAATAAAAGCGTACTGACTGTAGTTCCGATTATTTTATTTTCTTCCCACATCAATCTCTAGTCGATCATCGTTACTCCAATATAATAATGGTATATGCAAAATGCAACTAATGTAAATTTGTAAAATATTAAAATTTATTTATTCTGTTCTAATTCAATTTTTTTTTTTTTTTTTGTTTCAGAGGCTGAAGGGCAGATTTTGCATCTAATGTAAGTCGTATTTACTTTATTTGTTATTTATTCTATGCACTTTTAAGTTACGCGAATCTAACAATTTAATCGGATGATTTGTTTGTCGAAATACATGAGTGTATTTCGAAATAAATTAATATTATTTTCATTACATTTTTTTCTGTCAAGTCCTAGTTTCACTTTCAGTTTCAAGTAACATTTTAACATTATTATTATTATAGATAACCCAGTCATTAGTAATCCCAACTAATATTACACAATATTACATTTGCAACGCAACAAAATATAAAAATAAATATTACAACTTATTTGACAGCTGAACAATCATTAACATCATTGCAGGCTCATCAGTTGGACAACCAATAACATGTTCTTAGTGTAATCAAAGTCGTATGTAAAACACGTTGATTACAAGATTAACAGATAACGATTTTGCCTGAGGCGGATTCTTTACTGCGAGGGTATTTGTTGAAAATGAAAACGACTTTGATTGATGGTAAAATTATATAACCAGTGAGAGCGGGCGTTTGTTTATTTGTAGGGGAAGAAAACAATGCTATGATCACGACTTCGTTATGCCAATTTCTTTTGGCGTATTCTCTACTAGTATTCGAAAATACTCATTTATAAGAAATCTGTGATTGATAATATGAAACGCCTACTTTCAAAACCCGATAAATCCATTTTTGGCCAAAAATGAGTTTGATTCGTTTTCTCATTCTCCATGACTTGGAGGTTACGTAACAAACTCAACAAATCTATATGATATTTACGTTTAAAATATCAAGTTAGTTTCAAAACCCAACAAATCCATAACAGGTTGGGATTTAATGCTAACAAATTCAAATTAGCCAGTCAGAGAAACGGTTTGGAAGTCACGTAGTCTTATTAGGTATACATTTTTTCTGCAATTATTTAATAAGGAAATAGTGCCGTTGGTTTTTATTAACATAATTTCAAATAATTTCGATAATTTATTATACTTAAACAATTGCAGAGTGTAGGGGATGAACAAAATACAATTTAAAATATCAGGTGGTTTAGACCCTAACAAAGAAAAACTTAAAGATGTTAGTGTTTCATAGAAAAAATATGGAAAATACAATTATCCTTCAGAGGATAATATTATAGTTCAAAAGGATTCTGTATTCTAAATTGTAGTTAAATTAACTAAACAAATCTGTAATTTTCAGCCTAATATGTTTTCATTAAATTATCTAATTTGATTTAGTTAAATTTTCTAAATTTGTAATAACAAATTATAGTAAAATCAAATACAAAATTAGATTAAATGAGTACATTTAGTATTGAACTAAACATAAATAAAGAAATTAACAAAATATATATTTAAATTTTCTATTTTCTTACCTAATTCATTAGATAAATCAGCGAAAATTGTAGGACAAAAATAATGAAGACAAAATATAGTAAAATTAAATAAAATAAGTAATTAAAATAACTATTTACATATTTAAATTAACAATTTTTTACAAAATATTTATTATCTATTTCGAGTTAGTTAAAATGCTAAATTAAGATTTGTAAATTATTCTAAATTATTAGACATATTGCCTAATAAAATAATATCAAATTATAATTAGACAAAATTTCAATTATTTTATTTTATGTGTATTAATTTGTGAAAAGCAGTTGTTGGAATCCTCGATCTAATTGTCTGATTGTCTTCAATTTTTACCTCTCGCTAAGAGAGGTATTGGATTCATGCTAAAATTCGCATACCCAGATTTTAGCGAATAAGCACGATTTAAGGTCCCTATAATCCGTTTATAACATTTTTAAAATGATGTCTGTGTGTGTGTGTGTGTGGATGTGTTTATGTGTGTATGTGTGGATGTGTGTATGTGTGTATGTCTGGATGTTGTAGCCACGATTCCTCAAAAACTATAAGACTTAAGAACTGTTTAACTATGGATTCCTCAATCTGACATTCCTGGGAAGAGCTGAAAAGGTTTTGGTAACAATTGAACAACCGGAAGTAGTAATTTTTAAAAGAAATTCTTCCAAATATTAATTTTTGAAAATTTTTGATATTACTAATTTTGAAGAACAAAATTCTACACCTGATACATTTAAATTTTTTATTATATCTTCTATAAATTCAGAGATAAAGACGCTATAATATATAGAATATCGGGATATAACAAGTCGAGTAGGCGAAACTACACTAAGGAAACCAGTTGACAAATTCAAATGTTTATAATATAATTTGTAAATGACAGATTTCAGTGTCAAAAATAAACAGTTTTAGTGACATTTTGATAGCTTTTTCTGGGAAGTACATTTAATCTTTCTTATTGTTTTATTAATTAAATGTTTGAAATTATAGGTAATATACATGTATCCATCAGAAATACCTCCAATCTGGTTAATGAATTGGAAGAATCTGTGACATTTAGAAATTTCCTCATACAATGAAAAATAGATATAATTAGAATTATATGTGTGCAGAAGACATGTTAAATACAATAAAAGACAATATTTGGGTTCTGTAATATTTTGTTATAAAACGAGGGTTCGATAGCAAAGTGCAATACAATACTTATATAGCCTAATATGGAAATTGCGAGAGGTCTTGTGCTGGCCACAACAGATTTTTGATATTGTAATTTGACTTATTTTTGTAATAAAATGTAGTAAACTCTTCATATTTTCATACAAAATCAAAATAAAAGAAATTTTGGAAGTAAGTTCAATGAAATCAGTTGCAGCAAGCGAAAAATCCAAAGTTCCAAATCGAAACTCGACAAATCCATTTTTTAAACTTAAATAATGACCTTTATTAATTAGTTTTGATGACTAATACGGATGTTTTTATATCATTATTCGTTTGAAATATATTAAATCTGTTTTTTTTTTACATTTTCCCAGATTTTGATCTAATGCCCATATTCATAAACACTCGTAAAATTTTATACGGTTCGTTATAATTTTTATCCAGTAAAACAGTCGACACTGAAAGAAAATTCGAAATGTAAGTTGTCAAGTTCGATTCTATTTGTCAAAAATTTTAACGAGCCGTTTTGAAACTTTACGAGTGTTTATGAATATGGGCATAAGTGTATTTGTAGGGTTTCGAAACTAGGCGATTCATATGTACATTTACGTATTAAATAAATATGAGATTTAAATAGCTATTTATGTAATACGTTGCGAAATGATAATGTTTTAGGCGACGTGAAATTTGTACGCACGATCGTAAGCGGGTGGTACAACACGTCAAGTGCCTAAAACACTCATTTTGCAATTTACATACAAGATTTTTTATAATAGCGTTTTAAAACAGATCATTTATTCGCAAATATCAACATTTTGAATTTTTTAAAATTAAAAAGTAGGCAGACGTCAGGTTCATCTACTCGTTGCAACCACTAGTGCTTAAAAGTAACATTTTACGCATTAAACCGTCATTTTTAAGAACTAGTGCTCAAAAATGTTACTTTTAAGCACTAGAGCTGAAAAGTATTTCATTTAGCAACTAAAATGACAATCATAAAGTTGTTATAAAACGCTAGCATAAAAAATCTATTTTGTTTTTATCAAAGATTGCACCCGTTAACTTGCTCATAAATATTGTTATATTAAAAAACTTTTTATACAAATACATATTTATTTACATATCAAAATCGAACATAGAACAGCCATAAACAACATTATCATATCATATCACTAGAACCTCTGGTAGGGTCTTCCTGGCTGTTGTCTTTCTTCTTGTTGGGGGTGGGCGCGGATCCACTCCAGGGCACGCTGGATGGCCTCGGGGATAGGTGGGGGAGTGGGTAAGTGGTTGCCCTGAGGTTGGAAGCCGTTTTCATCGGCGTGATATTGCAGGGCGATTTGTTGGCCATCAGGAGCTGTGTAAGAGAATGATCCTTGGACATCTTCAGCTTCGTTTTGAGAGCCGGCGTTTTTCAGGACGCCTTGTTCTTGGGCTGCGATACCGTTCTCGGTTTCGTAACTAGATGAGAAACAGACAGTGAAAAACTTGTAACTTAATTATTTACAAATGGAAACAAGATTATTTATTTTGAGTGTTATAAACTTTAACAATTTATCGGGGAGGTGAAAAAATAAATCAAAATACTAGAAATCAAAGTTTCATAAATAACAGATATTTTTAATTAACGTACCTATGTCTGATTATTATTCAATTCAAAAGTCCAGTTGTCAAAATTGATCGTGAAATGTACTTTTAAAAAGAAAATCAAAACAAACTTACTTATCCTAATCACTTATGTCATCAAGTTGCTAAGTAAGAAACACTTTTTGACAGATAATTAAAGATTAATTGTTTTAATTTGCAAATGATGTTTTGACGGTATGATAGTGAAAATAACTCTTCAATTAATAAAATACACACTCACACTCACAATAAAACACTCTATTATAAATCAAACTTAGAAAATATCATTCTATTATTAATACTATTAAATTCTGCTAAATACAAATTCTACATAAATTTAATTAAATTTGCAAAAAAAAATTCTCACCGAATACCCCTCGATCATTGATAAATACTTATAATTTTATCACAACTTCATCAAGCACGTTGCTTTTAGGTAACACCCCCTCCGCCTTCGGCGTCGGGCTGTTACCATGCAACGCGCTTTCCGTAACTATCGTAAAATTATTTCGTAATTATCAATATGCTCGGGATATTATAGCTGAAAAGATAATAAAGAATATTGCCATTCACCGTTTTTTAATTTATTTCTATTGTTAAAAATAAGGATTCAAGAAGAAAAGCTTTGATATCTCTAAATAACATTTTTGACAATATCTCGTGCCAAATTGACATTTAATTAATTTAATTTTAAATTGACATACTTTTTTTTGTTCATAACCTACTACGAGTTAGGATTTTTTTAACACACTGTACTTTTGTAAAATAAAACGTTTCTTAAGTTGGAATTTTTGCATTTTATATGTTCTTATTGCACGTGAGTAGTTTTGTGCTGCTGAATATAAGAATATCTGGACGAAAGAAAATGAAAAATTGAGAATGGATAATAACATAAATCAGTGGTTCTCAACATATTCAATACCACGAAACACTTTTGTGAGCAAGAAATTTAGGCGAAACACATGTAATCTATATTGTTTTCGTCTACTCGCTTTTTCCAAAGAATAATCTTTTTCTTTAATATTTTTTGTCGTATTTAAAAAAATCTTCGTTTTTATCCAGTAGATATACTTTTATTGTTGTTTAAATAAATAAAAATATCTATTAAATTGTTCCACTGAGCACAATACATATTATTTTTAAGATCTTTCTCGAAAAAAATATTTTTATTTTGAAAGAAACGAAACAATTCTTTTCTTAATTTTATTTCTATTCAAATATTTTGCAATTATATGAGCAATGTTTTTGCAATAGGTGCTTGTCTATGCATGAAGGTTTGATTGAAATATATTTAAATTTTGTTTTTGTGCAAAAACTACAAATCCCGCCTTCTACAATGAATGGACCTACATTAGTACGAAATTCATATTTTCATTTGACTTTCGAAGTACTTACGACACACCAGTGCTACCATTAATAATCATAATTACTTGTTATTATACGGATTATCTGTTTTATCGGTGTAACCGATGTGAAACAAGAAATTTTAACATTTTAAACAGAAAATTAAAAACTTATATTGTAATGATTTGCAGCATTTATCGGTCATAATTCCTTAAGGACGTAACAAATTTTCTTCATAAAACAATTATCAAATTTCAAATTTATAAAGATATATAAATTATTATTTTTATGCGAATATAAAGTCTAAATTTTAAACGATCCTTAATCGAAAATTGCCAGCAATGCATAATAACTCATTTAACATTTCATAAAATTTGAATTGTCCATTCTCTAAAAAATAACTATAAACTTTTATTTACCTGCTGATAGTTATAAAAATTACAAATCTAATCTTTGACAGCAATGCATAATAACTCATTTGACATTTCATAAAATTTGAATTGTCCATTCTTTAAAAAATAACTATAAACTTTTATCTACTTGCTGATAGGTATATACGAATATAATATTGATTTTAAATCATCTGAGAAGTGCAATTGCATAAGCGTTAAAATGCCTGGACATATTTATTTACGATCTATAGATCACAGGATTGGTCTGATATTTGTTGCCATTACACCTATAATTTCAATGCAATTTGTAATAAGAAAACAGGTACAAATGTTTAAAGTTCTTCCTCTAAGGTCGTAGTCGTACATTCCTTTGGCGATGGTGTTAATGATGATTTAGGTGTGGTCCGTACCTTCTATTGTTTTATATTCAGATGTCAGTTAACAAAAGAATGTTTATAATTTGCATACAGAAGACTAAGATTGAGATTATTAGCTTAGGTGAGGAGAATTCAAATGATGTTTTTCAAATATGTGAATGCTGAATTAAGATTTTTTAATCTGTAACTAAAATAGAAGTATTATATTATAATTTGATCATTATAATGACCGTGAAGTCAAAATGATCGCTGTTTTAGTAATATAACAATTTTGTGTAATCAATTGTTCCGTGTCCGTTATCATTAATGCATTTCTGGAGACATTCTTCGAAGTTTGCATACTCTTTCCAGCATCTCTCTGTCAATTTGGGCAACTTCTACGCGAATAGCTTCTTTCAGTTTTCCTAATGTGATACGTACATACGAACACAAATCCCACACATTGGAAGAACTGAAAGAAGATATTCGCGTAAATTGACAGCGATGTTGGAAAGTGTGTTCGTAAACTTTGTAGAACGCCTACAGAAATGCATTAATGATAACGGTCACAACATGCAAGATGTTGTTTTCCACACTTGATTTTGTCAAATGCTATGCCATTACGAACTCAAATCTGCCAATTATTTTTTTCTTACTCAAAAAGTATCAATTTTATGTCGTTCGTCCTTTCTGCCCAACCCTGTAGATTGGTCTTTTAGTAAATAATGATTTATTATCATTATCAGCTAATAAATAATCCATCGTAACAAATATTTAATCATTAGAACTTTTTATGCTGGATGTTAATGGATATCTGTTACAAATTTATAGGGTATGTAGTAGATGCAAAATAGACTAAGTTTTACTAATAACTTTTAGCACTGAATTGCAGAGGCATTATGAATTAGCATACTGTTCGCGATTACAGTAACATGCTAGTAATGTAAGTATGACCTAGAAGAATTTGAAACTATTTGACTTCACATACTTTACTTACAGAAACCAAGGATGAAGGTGAAGACCTTCGAGTCACGACCAATTGGGGTTTTATGAGATAATACGGTTTAAAAAATTCAAAAATGTAAATCTTGCCCTAGATATCTTGCTGAAGATGGGAGTCTGCTGGATTCCAGAAACGTTCATTTAAATAATTAAAAATTAAAAAATTTTCTTTTTTCCAGAAAAAATCACTGTTTTCAGTCCAATACCAAACTCAAAATTATTCGTCTTAATATAAAAACAATTTTCTAATTGGTAATTTCATAGCAGTTAATTTAATTTTGACCTTTAAAGTTAATGGACGTTTCAGATTTGAACGACTCCATTATTGGACTGTAGCGACATCAAGTTACCCTCGTCGCCTTAGGTTATTGTTATTCTTTTTTGCCGAGGTTACTTGACGACAAAAAGAAAAATAAATAACCAGTAGTATCTTGTCATTACACGAAAGTAGCAGCAAAATAATTCCAGTTCAAAAAATATTTTATATTTATACGATTTAAATTTTAATGAAATTATCTTAGTTTTTAATGGGGAATCATTTACCCATTACCTCTGTCTTTATTGTTTTTCACAGTTGTCTTGACCTCTGGCATGGTTGACATGTTAGTAATCTTGGCTACTCTGTTTAATTTTTCCTTGTTGTACTACTGATGATGAGAACTTTGTTCTCGAAATATCTATTTAGTTGTCTTAAAATTAAATTTTAAGTTTGAGGGGTAATTTTATTAGTGTTATTTATAATTTAACCTTAGACTCCGTTTACTATTATCTTCTCAATAAGGAAATTTATTAATAAAAGTCAGTCTCTTTTGCATCTCCTACATACCCTAAATTTGTTTTCGTAACATTCTGTATATCTTTTTTGCTATGCAATATTTACGTACATAAACATATTGGCTCGTAGTATGATCACGATTTTAACTAAAACACTGTTTTTAGAAATGTCAAATTCAAATTTAAATATATAATTTCACCCGTATGTTTAAAGAACGATTTTTGAAAAAATATTTGTTTGAATACTAACTATGTTCTGCTTTAAAATCATATTTTGATAAATTTGATATTATTATTGTTATTAAATAATGAAATTTGACATTTCTTAAAACAGCGTTTTAGTTAAAACCGTGATCAACAAAATTTTGAATAAATTTTAATATTTCGCTTGTAAAACGTAAAGAATTTTGTTCACTTATATTGTAAATGCAAATGAGCAAAAAGTTATAAAACAAAAAATGCTAAACAATATATTATTCAAAACTTTATCCAAATTTCCTGTATCTATAAACAATTTTTATTACTTTTGAAAACAAACTTCTATTCTCACTTTCATATCCTCTTACTTAATTTCTTTTTGACCAACAATTTTACTCTGCACTTTGTCATATTCTGTATATTACGTTTACGTTATGATAATGATGGTATTTCACGGCTTGATTTGCGATTTTTGCATGTTTCTCTTACCTCCATTGGTATGATCCATCAAAGTTCACATCCTGCGATTGCCTGAGAATGGCGATTTGTCTTCCAGGTTGTGACGGCTGGGGTACAGGAGGGCGGGGACGGTATTGGCCCACAACGCAGGCGAAGATAGCGCACAAAACGATCTAAAAAATTAATAATTATGTTATTAAAATGGAATTTGACAAATTACATTTCCTTGATTTCAAAATATAATAAGGTTTCTTTCAAAGGAGTTATGAGGACACTTGAGGTCGGCAGTGTACATACAGAGGGTCTTAGGCCCAATGGATGTACGTCGACCGAAAGCGTATCATAATTTCCGTGGTGCCTTCAACGTTTTATGTCTTACTATTTTTTTTAATATTCTACGTATTACGGATCAGAAAGTTTTAATAAAAATTATATAAAAATACAATATTTTTGAAAAAATGACAGTTAAATGTGTAATATTGTGTGTGTAACATAAATTTCTCCGACGATAACTCCAATAATACAATTCTTAAAATGTATACCTCTTCTTTACATCCATATAAAGAGCTGATTAAGTTTTGGTTTGGTCAACCGGAAGTTCAAGTCCTTTACAGTTTTTCTTGAAAAACGCAGTTATGTATTGTTTTTTGATATTTTATGTGATTATCAATATGAAAGAATATCTTATTGTCTTTACGGTTTCATTATACATTTTTCTTCATATTCAGTAGATATAGAGTTAAAAAATTATAAGGAGATTAGTTTTTATAAATATGCCAGCTTTGCTATACTCATGGAAACAGCTGATATATCCAAATGGGATTTCTACAAAATACATACAATTGATGGAAGGTAATGTGCTGGCCACATCAGATTTTTAAATTAAAATTTTGCCTTTCATTTTCCATTCTGACATTTTATAACTAGATAATATTAAAAGTTGTAAAACACTCGTAATTATATTTAGAAAATTTAAATTGATTTTACATTATGTATATGTAATTACTTTTCTAAATGTTGTAGATAGTATTGCTCAAATTATTACTACCAACATATTTTATTACGGGGAACATCTGCTTATAATATGCAACATTT
Organism: Ophonus ardosiacus; assembly: GCA_943142095.1. NCBI lineage: Eukaryota > Metazoa > Arthropoda > Insecta > Coleoptera > Carabidae > Ophonus > Ophonus ardosiacus. Next base: position 35,513,098 of record OW964832.1, on the reverse strand, counting down.
TTATTACTCCAAAATTGAATTTATAATTAAAATGCAAATTATATTCACATATGCAAATAATTTAATATGGAATAAGTGAATTCATTAACATTTATTTGCTTCACCACACCAAATGTAATAAAACTTGCAGTTTATTCTTCAGTAATAGTAATTATCTTTTTATACCAAGAAAATGCAATATTACTTTAATTATATACAATCTTGCATCTTCAAGTAGGCATCGTCAATAACTATCTATTAAATAGTATGAATTACAATAATGATACGAAGAAAAATATCAGATATCAATATTTCCATTTAGTAAGATCATTTTACATGAAATGCAACTAATAACTTTATTTTATATTACTTTTAAAACAACAAAATCCCACAGGAAATACAATTATTATTTTTCTTTTATATTTGTTGAAACTTATTTAATATTAGAGGAAAGTTATTAAAAAAATCTTTTTGAAAATTAAAAATTGCACGATACGAGAGATACAATAACTTTTTTCAACGAAAAAATGGATAATAACTTCTAAAATTAATAGGTAACTGTAGCAAAAAAAAATTCAAGTAGACAATCTGTAATGGCCTTTTCATCCGGTGTATGTACAATAAATTTTAACTTGCAATTTTAATTAAGAAATATTATAATTTTTATTTGCAAATTACTGATCGTGGTCCCGTGGCCGCGTGCCTGAGAGTCTGGTCGCGAACCCGGGGGAACCGGGTTCGATCCCGACAGACGCCAAATATTTCCAGTTTTAAATGGCACAAAAGTGACCCCTGTAGTGCACTCTCTACACCAGCTATGAGTGCCCGTGTGGTGACGCCTGGTAAGCGCCCACACGGTAAAATATATCGTCATCATTACCGATGTCTACATGTGTTGTAGATACTGGCACACCCAGAAATGGGTAATATGCCGTGACGATATATTTATTTTATTTATTTAAATTACTGATCGTTAAGGGCCAGTTTTGCATTCCCCGGTTAGAATTTTAACTGACAATTAAATAAGCAATATGAAATCGGGTTATTAACAGCAATAATAAATTTGTCATTTGACAATTCATTTCGTTTCAGTTTTGTTTATTTTAATGGCAGTTAAAATTCTAATTGGAGATTGTGAATCTAACCTTAAGTAGTGTGAATCACTTACCGATCAGGAGGCGGAGGCGGTAAGTAAATAAAAACAACGATCAAAGATCCTTTAAAAAGACAACCAAAAATTTTTAAAATGCAAAATAGTTTTCAAATCTCATATTATTTAATTTTGTACGTCGATCGTACAAAAAACAATAAGCACTTACTACGATGCTTTAAAATCCTTGACACCTTAACAACAAAATAGCACATATTATTTTCAACAAGACAATATTCAATGTATTACATGTCATTTTAATTTTGAATAATAAATTTTTAACTATTTCACCAAAAACATGGTTGGTAAATACAACGTCCTATACTATATTACCTGCGAAATTCCAACAGAGGTATTTGTAGACAATTTACATTTTTGCCCGAGATATCTAACGAAATATATATCAGTCCCTTGATTATAGTAACCAGCTCTTGAATGTAAACTGTCACTCACTGTCAATAAAACAATGACGTAATGACATTTTCATAGTTGGTATGGCGAAATAGTTATTTTAGTACTAGGGCTGTAAGTGCTTGCTAGCGTTTGAGGATGCTTTTGGACATCGAGACTACAACGAGATCTCTAATACATCCGATATCGTTAGAAGAGCACTTACTGACCGCAATGCTAATTACGTTTTGCACGATCAACATACAAAATTAAAAAAATCTATTGTGGCCAGTACTATACCTTCCGCCAGTACTAGCGAAATTGTACATTAAAGTAAAAATATAGAGTCTTGTGAAACTAAACCGAGTGTTACTTTTTTTAAACTTTTATTAATTTAAATAGACACACACATATTTATTGATGCTGTTCCTTTGAAATCGTATAATATAACTATTGTTTTATTTACTATTACAATTTTCTATTTAAAACGTTACCATTAATAATTTGAAATAATAGGTTGTGATATTTATCAGCCAGTTACGTACAATTGAAATCTGAACTGTGTAGCTAAGGAATTGTGTTTATCTTGAAATCATAAACTCCGGGATTTATAAAATGGATTATTTTATATATTTGTGTATAAAATATACAGAAAAAGTATGAATGTATACCTGCAGAAAATTTAATAATCTTCAATTCTTATAATAACATAAATCGCGGAAAATTATATTTTAAGGTATTTTTTGAAGAAAAACTATTTTTTTTTGTTCAAGTATAGTGTCATTTCCGGTTACCCGATTTACACCAAAATCTAAAGACTTATTTTTATGTGAGAATGAGGTAGGAATACAAGGTTTCAGAATTTTTGAATGATAGTATTTGAGTTAGAGCGTTGACAAAATCCATACAAATACACACAACGTTGTTTTTATCTACTTACTGCCTCCCCCTCCTAATCGGTAAGTGATTAACGTAATTTACCTTTCAGTAATTTGTAAATAAAGCCTACTGCCTATTGTGTAAACTAAACAAAACCGTAAATCGTGCAAAAAATTAGAACCACTTCTTTGTAGCAATTAAATGATGCAGTAAACAAAGTCATATAAATTTATGGAAATTCCAGAATCATATTTCCGTTAAATAATAAACCAATTATTCTGTTATACTTGCAACAGTACCAATAAACACAATGTAAAAAAAATTTTTTGTTTTAATGTTAATAACCCCATCCAAATGTATTCCTATCAACACCATAATCAGAAAAATAATTCTACCGGGTCGAGCAATAAAACTATAAATATTGTAATTATGACAAAGTGGCATAACGCTCACTGCTTGCATTATAACACTAACAGTCGGTTTTATAAAGGGCAGAATAAATTACTTCCACAGTAAATTTATTCAAACTAACAAATTCGAATCAATTTTATTCATTTTATGGTATTTAACATTACTGTCAAAAGTTCGACTGTCATTTGAAGGAACAAATTTTATTTACTTTGGAAGTAAATTTATTTTTCGTTTATAAAACCGACTATAAGTGTCAACGGGCTATTATTTGCGCCTCTCTGTTGAAATGAAGACATGCTGTGTATAGTAAAATATAGTGAAATAATCTTATTGTTCCTTTAACATAATACTATTTTTGTTTGAAATAATTTTGTTATGAAAATGAAAACTGTAGATCCAAAAATTATTTCAAATAAAAATAACCTTTATATAAAAGAAATAGTAAGATTATTTTACTAGACAGAGCACTCAGGGCAGGTAGAAGTACTAGGCGATGCATGTCTTCATTCCAATTGAGCGGCACAAATAATTGCCTGTTTTGTATCCAATATTATAAAGCAAACAGTAAGCGATATGCCGCTTTGTCATAATTATGACATTTATAGTTTTATTGCTGGACCCGCCAGAGTCAATTTTAGTGATTCGGTCGAGACGAGACGAGACGAGAAATTCATTGTCTCGTCTTGTCTCGTTTTAAATTCATAAAATTATGTTTCGTCTCGAAATTTTTCTCGTCTCGTTTAATAGAGTCTCGTCTCGGCCGAGATTTCTCGACGGAAATTTAATATGTTTATTTTGGTCCCATAAACTAATTATTAAATTTATACAATTTTGTATTAATAGTAATTTGAACAAAAAGATAAATATTTGTCGTTTTATCTGTCAAAATTTGATATACCTAACCTAAAACTTGTGCAAATTTTATTATGTTATAATTTTATTAATTTAATATTTATCTATCATTTTCTAATCTGTTATAAAACACTAAAAAGAAAATAACGCTAAAAATCTTAGCTAAAGCCTGGATTACACGATGAAGTTTTTGTTTTCAACTGACTTAAAAAGTGTCTTTATAATTCACCTTACAAGTATATATATTTACACGTCAAGTTTTGCGTTTGCGTTGCACTCATGTCATTGTGCGAGAGAGAAAACTTTTTAAGTGACTTGAAAAGAAAAACTTCATCGTGTAATGCACGCTTAACAAATTCTGACAGATGAAATGTCAAATACTTCATTATCTTTTTGTTCAAAAATGCCATAGCTAAATAGAGACAGATATCACTAAAAATATGTTAAATTTCACACGTTTGCAAATATAACCCATGAGAAAAATAACAACCGAGAAATCTCGAAACAATTTTCGAGAATCGAGATCTCGGCAAATATATCTCGTCTCGTAAAATATTTTTTTACATTTCTGTCTCGTCTCGGCGAGACGAGAAATCTCGAGTACGAGACGAGACGAGAATCGAGAAATATCTCGTCTCGGCAGAATCACTAGTCAATTTGTCTGACTATATCCCTGTGACTTACCAAATACTTCATGTTGTTTGATTTGGTGAGATGGTTATACTGCATGTAGAGTTCCCGGTGCTTGGGTTTATATAGCGTCCAGGTGAAGCTTTGTGGTCGTGGTCGTGGTCGTGCCCCCTGACCGCTGTAAGGTACACCTTCACTCTTTCACCTAACACTCTTAGTTTCAGATAGAGAGAGATGATGATAGGGTGTGGATTCTACGGATAAGGAGGGGTGAAGATGTCTGTGTTGATGATTGGAATCGAAAAGATGTGGAATTGTATTGAAGAATTGTATAGGTTAGACTGTCAGACTAATGTACGTACTTTTAAAACTGAAGAATTTTCTTTTAGTTCAATGTTTTAGGAAGATATATGATGGATTTAAGTTCTAAAGGATTAAGTGCCATTTTAGTGTTTTACAGTTATTGTAAAGTGTAACATTTTCTTCTTTGGCTATATGTCTTATGGATACGCAACTGCTAAGGTCATACGCATCCTGTAGTTTTTATTTTTTCTGACTACCACTAGATCACTTACAAATCATTTCCCTTTAAAAAAATCTGTTGTGGCCAGCACAAGACCTCTGGTAACTGGTACATTCACAAAAATTCTACTTACATCTATTATTAATATATTTTTAATTTGATTTAATACATTCTATAAATGTTCGAAATTCTTCAAATTCATTGATGAGATTGGCGCTATTTCTGATGGGTATATGTAATATATGTATGAATCTATAATTTTAAATATTTAATTAATAATAAAATAAGAAATATTAAATGTACTTCCCAAAATGCCGTCAGTAATATATTTGGATTTTTGACACCGACATTTACCTGTCAATTACAAACATTTTAATTTTTCAACTGGTTTCCATAGAGTATGAGATTCATTAAAACATATTATTTCATATATTTATATTTCTTTGTCTCTAAGTCTATAGAATATGTAGTACAATTTTGAATCTATTGGATAGAGATATTTATATTCTTTAATATTTCTAATAACATAAATTTTCAAGAAAATAATATTTGGATTTTTTTTTTAACTAATACTTCCGGTTGTCCAATTTTTACCAAAATTTAATCAGCTCTTCCCAGGAATGTCAGATTGAGGAAACCGTAGTTAAACATGTCTTAAGTCTTATACGAGTAGTATTTGAGAAACCGTTATTACAACATTCATACCCACACACTTACACATATATACACACTCGGCCATCATCGTAAAAATTTTACAATAGGATTCTAGAGACCTTCAAACGTGCTTATCCACTAAAATCTGGATACGCGATTTTTAGCATGATTGAAATACTAATAAATGTCAATTTATTGAAAATTGTATAATGAATCTTTTTAAAAATTAACGTTAGCAATTATTTTTTAATTCTAGTATTTTGTGTTTTTGACTACTCCTAGATCACTTACAAATCTTATCCGAGGTATAACGATTTGTGTTTAATTTTTTTTTTTCAATTTATTCAAATCTGTCTAATGGCATCTCTTTAAAAATTAATGTTAGCAGTTCTCCAGAGCAACCTTAGTGTTCTAGTTTTTGACTATCCTTCTGATACTTAATCATATACACAAGGAAAGTCTTTTTGAAAACAAATATTGGCGATTCCCTGCATAATATAGATAGATACCTATATATTAAACGGTAAATAACATAAGTAATTATACTTGCCGACAAATAAATATGGACTAGAGATATTTATATTGTTGCCAATTCCTTTGGTCATATTAAAAATGCTAAGTTATGAAGAAACGGCAACACCGCAGGGCAAGGTAAGGGTGGGGAGAAGGGAAAAAGTTGAACCTCAGTCCATATTTCTTTGACGGCAAGTGTACTTATTGAAATTATATTATGGGATTTATAGACAAATTTGATTGGGTTTTAGGTGACGAAAACTGTTTTTAATTTGCTAAGCTTTCAATTAGATTTTAATTCCAACTGAAATAGAATGAAATATTTACAAATGAAACTTGTTTTTATTCATGTTTTTTAAGTTTGAGTTTTTACATTAATCATTAATTAGTACATAACAATGATTTGGATTCTATACATTTTTTTTTATTTTTAACAATACACACGTTCTTCCTTCTTCTTTCTTATTATTTATGTCTCCCAAACCGGACTCGTCTAGGATGTTGTATAGAGTACTGGAATTTCTTGAAAGTTCTCTATAAAAGCAATTTAGGATTTATATATTATGAAACTATTTGTATATCTTGAAGGTATTCCTAAAGAATTACTTTGAATATTGTAAAAAATTGTTAAAAATAATAATAAAATCATTTCTGTTGACAGTTTACTTATAATCCAAAGCTTGATAAATTGAAAAATAAAAAATATTCTTCAATTCTCAAAATTTAACTATTATAACCCACAATATTATTCGATAAAGATATACTTCAAATCTGAAGTTTTGCTTATTGTGACTAAATATTTTTAACTAAAGTTCTAATATCTGACAATTTAAGGATTGAAATATTTAAGATGAAAATTTCTTTTCCTGCAACTTTGCGTTAAGTGTATATTTTAAGCACTAGTGCGTGAAAAATAATTTTCAAGCCCTAGTGCGTGAAAAGTAAATATGTTGCTAGGCAAGGGATATTTTACTTGTCAATTAACACTTACAATAATTGAAAATGCCTTAAACACCATTAACATTTCGCTTGTAGGAAACATACTGTATGCACCTCATGTGTAAATAGTATTTTTTATTTCGTGCTGATTTCCCCATACGGCTGCGCCTCACGTGTAAAACACCACACTACTTCACACGCTTATTACATGAATAACTATTATTTATAATTTGTTAAAAAATATGTTCTGCAGGGCGATGCAACAATACATATCGTATGTATGCGTAATAGTTATTTACATTCGAGTGCGTGTAAGTTGTATTTTACAGCGCGACAGCTTTGTTTAAGGCACGAGCCCTTAAGGCAAGTGACTTATTAGCTGGAGCGCTGTAAAATACTTCACGCACGAGAATTGTATCAAAATTTTTGGCCGGCGATAATGAAAATCACTTTTTTTAATGAGATAGGTTATTCGTCTGAAAAGGGATAGTTTAAAATACTGGGGTTAAGTCAATTTCCAAATTTAAATTTATTCATTAGAGTTCTTCTCCTAGCGAAAATTTATTTGTAATAATAGACGTTGTTTATGACTGATAATATATTTATTTGCTCGTGTTTTCTTCGTAATAAATAATAGGTAGGTGTCGATATTTGACATTTCAGCAATTTTCGCCTCGCGTATTTGACAATATCGATCGGTGACTATGTCGGTAACGGCGGATTTTTACAATAATGACAGATGTTGCTGCCGTGATTTTGGTTTATATAAATTAATTTTAAATATAGGAAATGTTAAAGTAAAAAAATAACTTATGTAGGTAGTAGTTTTTTACATGAACTTTATTATAGTAAAGATGATTTCTTTTCTAAATGCCCATAAACGTCCAGTGTATTTTGATTATTTTACCGCATAGTTAGACAAGTTACAACACAGTAAGCGTAAAATGTAGGTTACACTTGCTGTGCATACAATTGTAAAGTTCCCATTACACTTCAGGAGGACAAAAACACATTTTAGATATTTGTATTCTTTTTATCTTCACTACTTCTTGCTCCTTATACATAAAACAAGTTCCATCTTTGGTTTTATATTTCAATCACGTCTAGAATTTTATAGCACTTGTACTACAGACAACTTGTACCATTTACAAAACTTTGGGCTTGGCACATAGAACCTTTTCAAGTAAAATTATTATATAATTATTTTCGGTAACTTCCCTAAATAAATATTGGCATTATAGCAGAATATCTGCAGGTAAAATAAAAAATATAATAGTATACTGTCAGAAATGTCATCTATTTATACTATACAATAAATTATAATTAATTTCATATTTACTTATTTTAATTATGACGTTAATGATACAGTATTATTGTTTAATTACATTATTTAAATATTATTGTAATTCCAACTATAAATTTTTAATATAATTTTATATTTTCCAAAGTGAATATAATTTTTATTGCAACTAGTAAACTATAAATATTATAACTTACTTAAACAATACGTTCCTTCACTATTAAGAAAACTATTCCTTCTAAGTTGTTTTTTTTGTTTTATGTATTTCTTTGAATCTTGTATAAAATGTAAACATTACTTTATTAATTGTCTATCACACTCAGGCCTTAGCGACGGTATTATACCGTTTTACCAAACTTATAATAATTTATTTCTCGTACACTACAAAATCGATATAAAAAAAATAAAATCTATTTTCCAGCACAATACCTCTCGCCTTTTCCGTTTTGTTACATAGGTATCGAATTTAACATTTCATGTACACACCTACTCTTCTAAAATGTTCAAGATGGTTCCAATTTATTGACGGGATTGGCGTTATTTCTTAAGGACATATGTATGTACTATTACTATTAATATACGTACTACTACAATTTTAAATATTTAATTAATAATGCGATAAGAAATTCTAGAACAAGCTTTCCGTAATGTCAATAAAACTGTATTGACACTGACATTTATCTGTCAAATACAGACATTTGAATTTCAAAACTAGTTTCCTTAGTGTAGTATGGACTGTGCGATTTATTGCAACAGATTATTTTATATATTATATTTTCTTTATCTCTAAATAAGATAAAAAATTCAGGTGTATTAGATGGAGAATTTTGTTCTTTGATATTAGTATGAAAAAAAATATTTAAAAACAATATTTAGAAGAACGCTTTTAAAAAAATACTCCTTTCGGTTGTCCAATTGCTACTAAAACGTAATCAGGTCTTCCCAAGAATGTCAGATTGAGGAATACGTAGTTAAACAGGTCTTAAGTATTATAGTTTTTAAGGAATCGTCCTTCCAACATCCAGACACACACATACACCCCCCCTCCACACACACACACACACACACACACACACACACACACACACATTCACACACATCATCGTAAAAATGTTATAATTTGATACTAGGGATCTTAAAACATACATATTTACTAAAATCTGGCTATAAGATTTTTGAGAGGTAAAAGTACTGGTTTTATTTTCGTCTATATACCTTTTCAGTTTAAATATCAGAAAATGTAGGTAATATCAACTTAAAAAGTACGTTTAATTTCAGAAAAAAGAAATTCAATTTCAAAAAAGTAACTTCAATTTCAGAAAAAGTTAATTCAATTTCGAAAATAGTAATTCCAATTTCAGAAAGGTAACTTCAATTTCAAAAAAATATATCAAAATATAAATTTACCTTTTCCGACATTAAATTTACTTTTTTGAAATTGACGTTACTTTTCTCGGAATTAAAGTTACTTTTCCCGAAATAATTTTACTTTTTTTGAAATTGAAGTTACGTTCCTTGTAATTAAGTTGCAAAGTATACAGTATTGATATGTTTGCATACCCAGTACTAAAAAATTAAACCATCAATAAAATTAAAATAAAAAATACTTAAAACATCCATAAAATCGATGTTTACGATCTTAACAATTACACCGATGTTCATAAACGAAAAAAATAAATAAATAAATAAAGTTGTAACATTGTAATATCTTACGAAATTATAATTTTTGTAATTATTCTGAAAATTTTATTGGTCATATTAAATTTTATTTAAAGTAAATATCAAACTTTCTAAGCATCATGTTTACTGCAAGTATACATATAACAATCTTATAATTTATTGAATATACATAATTAATTAATTACAATTTGCTCTCAGTTATCTGGAAAACAAAACAGAAAACATTTATTGATATTGCATAAAAACATGACAATTGAATTTTCTTCAATCTTCTCACAAGTCTATTGCAAATTCGGTCGTAATGACAAGTAATAATATTTAAAACAACCAATAAAATTTACTGTATAATTTGATTATCTGTATTGCGTGACATTTAAAAGTGATTTATCATCTTCTAAATAATTTGTAAATCTAATTAGAAATAATCATTGGCTATGTTTTTGCATATGAAAATATGTCTAATCCGGCCCACGGTCATCAAATTCATTCATATTCAATTGCTAAATTATTTCATAAATCTTTTCAATAATTTATTCATGAAAATTGTATTTTCTCGCATTAACCTTTGTTACTTTTTTACCGCCTAAAGAAAAGAAATTGGTAAGAAACAAAAATAATTTATTATCCGAATTTATTTAGAAACAAAAGTTATATTGACAGTTAACATGAAATATAAATAATTTCATGTAACTGACAGAATACATTTTATTTTATTTGTGTCAAATATATGCAAGATTAAAGATAATTGTTATATAATTTCATTTTCCTAGCGAAAATGTCATTGATTAACTTAACTTCATTCTTAAATGCTACATGTTATACATGCACATACATTATTCATAATCTAAGTATGCTTTGCATTCGCCGAAAAGTGTTATTGCAACATTCAAGTTAATATTGCTATTATCTTTTCATAATATACAGTATGTCCCATTTAGAGGTGCCACCATTGGGATCTCGAGAACTATAAGAGATACGATGTCGGTTAAATGGAACTTATTGTGCGCCTTTGGGAGGCCATTTCAGATGTGCTTTTGTTTTTTTCAAAAATTCTTATAGCGCACTAGATAATGTCGAAAAACTGAATATTGTTAATTTTTTCTTTCTCAAATAACTTCTAAACTATTAGTAATTAAGAAAAACGTTTCAAATATAAAAGATATATATTTTTATTAACTAACCAGTGGCGTACGAAATAAATTTTTATATCCGTAAATTTTCGAGATATAACACAAATTTATATTTTTTTAAATGGAACCCATATCCGAGTTTAGTCTCAAAAAAATAATTATTTTTTTCTCATTTCAATGATGTAAGGGTTATTATGTATTATAATTGTTTTATAAAATTTAATTTTTCTCTTTATTTTCCTGAATTTTCTTATTATTTCCCAAAAAAACATTATTATTTTTATTAATTATATTGTATTTGATCAAAATAATTTGTTTTATGCCTTTATTACTTAATATTTTTATTCTAGACTCATAATTACAAATTACTCTATGATGTGCCAAGGGCGACCTAATATAAAATTTTATAAAAATTAATTTGATACGAGTTTTAAGCAAAAATTTTTATCGAAATAAATTATTTAAATACAAGGAGTATTTCCAAATAGAAATATACCAATATTTTCAAAATAATTGTAAATTCAATACAAAATAAGAAAAGAATAATAATTTTGAAGGCAGAACAAATATAAAACATAATAACCCTTACACCATTAAAAAAAATATAAGTTTACGGATATAAAAATTAATTTCGTACGCCACTGGTTAGTTAATAAAAATATATATCTTTTATATTTGAAACTTTTTTCTCAATTATTAATAGATTAGAAGTTATTTGAAAAAGAAAAAATCAACAATATTCAGTTTTTTGTCACTATCTAGTGCCCTATGAGTATTTTTGGAAAAATAAAAGCACATCTGAGATGGCCTTCCAAAGACGCACAAAAAGTTTCATTTAACCGACATCGCATCTCTTATAGTTCTCGAGATCCCAATGGTGACACCTCTAAATGGGTCACACTGTATATGTGATGATTTCTATATATGTACATAGACATTTAGAAAATATTAAATGTTGGTACCTATTCATTTTTATACTTAATGATAAACCTGGGAAATTAATTGCGATTATGGCAAGAATAAAATTGTTAAATAAAATTTTACTGTTAAGTAATAAACTAATAAAAACTCAAGTATAAATAAATAATAAAAGTGTTAAATATAAATAAATATTAATGTATTTTCTTTATAGCTAGTTTGGTTAAATGTAAATGATTAATGTTAAAATAATTAGTGAACAAATTATATTGATATCTTCATTTAATAAACCTATAACATAATGTAAATCAGTTTTATATGGACATGAAATTATTAAAAATCATGTAAAATGAAAATTGTGAGTAGCAGAAGTGTACAAGGTGGAACAAATTCGAGTTCCTTACATGAAAAACTTTCTTATTATGCACGCAACAGAAAATTGATGTAGGTCTTTATGGGCCAACTTTTTGAAACAACTTTAATAGGCACCACAGGAATTTTCTATCGTCTTTTGTTTTTGAGCTACAGGGTAAAACTTGTTTTTCGTTTATTTTGAAAATACCTCACATCTCGTTTATTATAAGAGATACAGGAAAAATGTTTAGATAATTTTTATACAGTTTTTTTTTCTGTACAATAACGTGATATAATTAGATTTTTTCAGAACTTAATGATTCTCGAGATATAATACAAACTTCATATTTTTTAATTGAGAACATGGGGTCTATTCTAATTCATAGCCACATGTGCTATCCGCCATATAAGTTCCACTACTAGCCAACAGATGAGGGTCCCAATCCCGCTATCTGACTTGAATCCATCTGTTGGCTAGTAGTGGAACTTATTAATATTGCCAGATGTCAAGTTGACAAGTAGTTCGGCTTTTCAATTTTGTGATCAAATACTTGTGTTTGTGTGTTATATCAATAATATTTGATTAATATCTATATATTGTAAGCACCTATTTAAATTATAATAATTATTTATAATTTTAACAAACAGCACATGTTGCTATCCGACTTAAATCCATTTGTTGGCTAGTAGTGGAACTTATACAGCGGATAGCACATGTGGCTATCCGACTTGAATCCATCTATTGGCTAGTAGTGGAACTTATATAGCGGATAGCGGATAGCACATGTGGCTATAAATTTAGAATAGACCTCCATATGTTTAAAATCATCTCATCTTTTTACTTATTTTATAAGCTTTCCAAAGATGTATAACATGTCTACATTCTTTTGTTTTAAACATGAATAAAACCTGAATTATTAATTTTTTAGGGTGAAAAAAACGAAATTTGTTAAGAAACAATCGATGAAATCAATTACATATCATGATTTGTTTATATTTAATGTTATTTTTATTTTTATTACTCATTTTCCTAATTTATATATTTTCCACATATTTGGAATCGTGTCAAAGCCATCTACAACGCCGATAAAAATTAAATTAAGTAATCCGAAAAAAAATGACTGAAAAGAATTTTTAGAATATAATTAATAGATATATAATCAAAGTAAACAAATGACAATCTGTAATTGATTTTATTCATTTGTTTCTTAACAAATTTAATTTTTTTCACCAAAAAAATTCATAATTCAAGTTTTATACATGTTTAAAACAAAAGATTGTAGACTTGTTACACATCGTTCAAAAGCTTATAAAATATGTAAAAAGATGAGACTATTTTCAACATATATTCCCATTTAAGAAATATGATGTTTGTATTTTATCTCGAAAATAGGGTCATAAACCAATTTTTTTCAAATATTTTTAAATAAAAATTCGTTTAATTTTGAAGCAATTCGTGGTATCAAAAGTCATAATTACCTTTTGTATAGCTGCATTTGATTTTTAAATAAACCTATAACCATATTTCTCACACCAGTTTCTGTAGTAGGCTGCGCGAGAAAGATACCAATAGTGTGACGTTATCTGTACCCCTGGCAATAAATTCAAATATCTCGCAAAGAAATTATTAAAAAAATGTTTATTTTATATTAATCGTTATTTATTGAGTAGTACTTTAAGGATAAAGTGTACATTTTATTATTTTTTGTTATGGTTTATGGGCCTATTATTAAATTTTGAAAAAATCTAATTCACCACTATATTCTACGTAAAAAAACTGTATAATAGTTATTTACATTCGAGTGCGTGTAAGTTGTATTTTACAGCGCGACAGCTTTGTTTAAGGCACGATCCCTTAAGGCGAGTGCCTTATTAGCTGGAGCGCTGCAAAATACTTTACGCATGAGAATTGTTTTTTGGCCGACGATAATGAAAATTACTTTTATTAATGAGATAGGTTGTACTTCTGAAAAGGGTTAGTTTAAAATACTGGGGTTGTCAATTTCCAAATTTGATTTTACTTACCTTCATTAGAGTACTTCTTCTAGCGAAAATTTATTTGTAATAATAGACGTTGTTTATGACTGATAATATATTTATTTTCTCATCTTTTCTTCGTAATAAATAATAAGTAGGTGTCGATATTTGACATTTCAGCAAAGTTCGCCTCGCGTATTTGACAAGTATATCAATCGGTGACTATGTCGGTAACGGCGGATTTTTACAATAATGACAGATGTCGCTGCCGTGAATTTGGTTTATATAAATTAATTTTAAATATAGGAAATGTTAAAGTACGAAAATAACTTAAGTAGGTAGTACTTTTTTACATGAACTTTATTATAGTAAAGATGATTTCTTTTCTAAATGTCCATAAACGTCCAGTGTATTTTGATTATTTTACCGCATAGTACACATACAACACAGTAAGCGTAAAATGTATGTTACACTTGCTGTGTATACAATTGTAAAGTTCCTATTACACTTCAGGAGGGCAAAAAAATTATTTACAAATTTTTTCTGTATTTCTCATAATAAGCGAGATATAAGGTATTTTCAAAATAAGCAAAAAACAAGTTTTATTTCAAAAAGCAGTTGCTTTAGTAGTTTCTAAATTTATTGCAGATTCTGAATAAAATGTAATAAACCAAAGTAAAAAGCGTCGCAAACACCAGTGGTGGGTTCACCCAATAAATAGAAAACGTTTGTTGCGAGGCGTTTGGGATAATTTGCTTAGTGAAATGAGAATGAATGATAAAATCTTATTTTTCAATTACATAATAATGATAATAATAATAATAATAATAATAATTTGATAAACTTCTATCGAAAACAGAATTAAAAAGAATAGTTCATTTTATCCCATTATTACACGTGTTCACAAACAAATTACAATCGATATTCTAGGAACTTTTTGACTTTACAATTCATAACAATCAGATGTTACTAGTGTCGATTTACGAATTGAAACTTTTGCTGAGAATGGTCTAAAAACTTCCTTCTACGCACTTTGAATTACGCTTGCGTTTGTGTATAACTCACTATCCATTATACATTAGAGAAGTAGCTGACAATGAGGCTTAATGTTCATTGAAGAAAAAACTGTTACATCTCTATTTCCGCGTATGACAAGCACCGTAGGTGGTCTATCATTTATTCATTCTACGAATGACATCACGTCCGCCCAGTCTGCACTTTTCGTAACTTCATACATATGCATCGATTGTTGGTTTGTTGTTATCACCTGCACCGTGTTGTTAAGTCTCATATGTTCACATGGACCAGTATTTTAACTCCTAGTTCTTGGCCAATACTTAATATAATTAATATAACATTGAACTTATACGCCCACAGAAAACATGTTCTTTATTTCTTTATTTCATGATAAAAGATGCTATGCTTGTTAAGGTAATGACTTTTTACAAATTGATGGGAGGCTAAACATGTTAAGTTTTTAAAAGTGTGTGGTAATTTATGTAAATTGAATATGATTTAGGAAGGTTTTTGACGGTTATTAGAAAATTATATATGGGATAATTATATACTTCGATAGACTTTTGTGTTGAAATATTGTATACCTACATACAAGAAGGTATAGAATTCATATTTAAAATTACTCTATTGCTTTACATAATAACAAATGTTAATGTCGTGTGAAGATCATATTAAAACTTATAACCTTCAAAATCCAAATACACCCATTTTCTCAAAAATTTTCAAATTCCAATTATCAGACAAGAAAAATTAAATAAATTTAACTATAAATATGTGGTAATAATTTAACACGCACGCCATTAACCTGAATGAAATATAACTTGTAGAAATTATTAGGTATATAACATTTTTTGAAGTAATTGTAATTGATTTTTTGTCGTCCTGAAGTGTAATGCGAATGTTACAATTGTATACATAGCAAGTGTAACCTACTTTTTACCTCTCGCTAAGAGAGCACGATTTAAGGTCCCTAGAATCCGATTATAACATTTTTAAAATGATGTCTGTGTGTGTGTGCGTGTGTGTGTGTGGATGTATGTATGTGTGTGTGTATGTGTGTATGTATGTCTGGATGTTGTAGACACGATTCCTCAAAAACTATAAGACTTAAAAAATATTTAACTGCAGTTTCCTCAATCTCACATTCCTGGGAAGAGCTGAAAAGGTTTTGGTAACAATTGAACAACTGTAAGTAGTAGTTTCTTAGAAAAATTCTTTTAAATATAATTTTTGGGAGTTTTTTTTATTCAATATTGAAGAACATAAAATTCTCCATCTAATACACTTAAAAATTTTATTATATCTTGCATAGATTTAGAGATAAAGACACTATAATTTATAGAGTACACTAATCGCAGAGGCTAAGGCACTAAGGAAACCAGTTGACAAATTCCAATGTTTATAACATGACACATATCATTGTCAAATATCAACAGTTTTAGTGACATTCTGATAGCTTTTTCTAGGAAGTATATTTAATTTTTCTTATTGTTTTATTAATTAAATATTTGAAATTATAGGTAAAATTGTGGCTAAATGCATATATCCATCAGAAATACCGCCAATCTGGTTAATGAATTGGAACAATCTCTCACATTTAGAAACTTCCTCATACAATGAAAAATATATATAATTAGAATTATATGTGTGCAGAAGACATGTTAAATACAATAAAAAACAATATTTGGGTAAAGTTCTGTAATATGTAACGACGGTTCGAAAGCGAAGTGCAGTACAATACTTATATAGTCTAATATGGAAATGGCGAGAGGTCTTGTGCTGGCCACAACAGATTTTTACGCTTACTGTGTTGCAACTTGTCTAACTATGCGGTAAAATAATCAAAAAGCACTGGACGTTTATGAACATTTAAAAAAAAAATCATCTTTACTTACCATAATAAAGTTCATGTAAAAAAGTACTACCTACATAAGTTATTTATATAAATCAAAATCACGGCAGCTACATCTGTCATTATTGTAAAAATCCGCCGTTACCGACATAGTCACCGATCGATATACCTGTCAAATACGCGAAGCTAACACTGCTCAAATGTCAAATATCCTAACCTACCTATTATTTACTACGAAGAAAATAAATATATTATCAGTCAAAAACAACGTCTGTAAAATACAACTTACACGCACTCGAATGTAAATAACTATTCCCACTATACGTCAGCATGACTATGTTTTGTTTACATTGAATTTTATATCGATCGAATATTGATCCTGTCACTATTATATCACTTGATTGCGAATTTTCTGTGCCTTAGGTATTCCTGACTTATGTTCCAGTATTACTTGTTCTTTTTCAGTAATATACTATAATAATCTCAGAAGCCAACAATATATATGGTGAATTATTTTGAACGGGAACTGGTCAACGGTAGGCCATTGATTCCGTTGAAAGTCGTGTGAGATATAATTTTTCTCAAATATTTCTTTTCTTATCAAACTTTAATTGAATTATGTATTTGTAGGGAGCAGCAGATGCCGTGCAAAAATGAAAATCAGTTGTAAATGTAGTAGTACATGACGTCATTACTTTAGTGACATTATTTAATTACGTGCGTCTTCTACCTAATCATTTTTACTATATCATAATCTAACCCAATCTTTCAACAGCTTTGCTGAGAAAATGAAAGTGACCCTTTTGTTCTTAGTTTTATGACATTAATCATATTATGCAGCTTCCTCATAGCAAAATATAAAATGTTATCTTAATGCTATAGGATGTCTTACTTATTTCACAGTAAGTACTCTTTCCCAACATTTCATGTAGGTTTTAGTAGGAATTTAAAGTTTATTAACATGTTAAAATTTCTTATATTTGTAGATAAAAAGATGTAATCGTAATATACGGACCATAAATTCATAAAATATTATTACAGCGATATTATAAAGCCAATTTACCAATTTATCTTTCTACATTGCTATTTGTTTTAAATTTTGATGAAAATTGTAAACAACCACTTTATAAAATTGATTTTATTTCATCGACTGACATTTACAATAATTTATGGTAGGAACATAATTTCGTATATGTTACTAAAATTATTCCTTAAAGACATCATTTGTAAGATAAGTTAAAGATTCTTTATTTAATACTGCTTTTATGGAAATCATGCAATTGAAAGATTAAGTTGGATAAGAATATCAACAGTTCGAATCGTCTTGTATTTCTCAATATGCTGAAAGAAACATAAAAACTAATACTGTCGCCCAATCTTCTACGTTAATTAATTAAAATGCGTCACACACTACTAAATTTGAAAGAAAAATGTATCAATTCACATCTTAAATATTTAAAGGTTTCATTATGACATGAATAATAGTAGCCGGATAAGTGTTCAATTGAAACTGTTTCATTGTTCTATAGATATATTGATTATTTTTTAGATGAGTTTTAATAATAATAAGACAAAACACCATTCTTTCCTTCCATTTCTTTTTTCTTAAATGCTCCCAACCAATCCTCTTTCGGAATACGTTCAAAATAGTTTCTAAATACTAATATAAATTTGTATATTATGACGGCATATTACATTGCTCGGTGTGCCAATTTGCTTTATCCAGATATCGGTAATATAGACGACACGAGCACTCATTGCTGGCATGAAAAGTGTAGTACAGGGTCACTTTTGTGTCATTTAAAATTCAAATTTTCTAAGTTTATTTCAAAGGAATTGCTAGAAACAGTCAATGTTTTCAAATTAATTGTTGGTGACCAAAACTTCTAATAAACAATTCTTTTTTCCTAGGGTTATCGCTCAAATGCAGCTATAGACACGTGTTTCGCTCTTATTAGAGCTCATCAGTACAGCATAGCTAGTTAATAGGTGGACATTAACTAAAGGTAGTAATAAAAAAAAAACTGACACATTGTAACAGCACTAGTAAAAATACACCCATGTGTTCTCGGTCAGCATTTCCACACACATTGTGGATAAATACAACGTCACAGCGGCTTTGATTTATAACCACCCACCAGACCCGTTACTTGGACCCCCAAACGTAAATATACGAAAACAATAATTTTTCTTAAGTGCAAAATTTGTAAACAATTCTTCTCCTAGGGTTATCGCTTAAATACAGCTGCATTTGAGCGATAACCCTAGGAAAAAAGAATTGTTTACAAATTTTGCGCTTAAGAAAAATTATTGTTTTCGTAAAACTTCTAATGCCCAATATTTTCATCTCTGGTTAAACTACCGGTTAAGTTAATTGTCGATTATAAGAATAATGTGACATTGAAAAATTGACACGTGTAATTTTTACAATTTAGGCTATTGATGCTGTGTTTATCTTTTAACTGACAATTAAATTAACAGGGTGTTTAATCGGAAATGAAAATACTGGTCTAATGTCCATATTCATAAACACTCATAAAATTTTAAATGGTTCGTTATAATTTTTATCCAGTAGAAACAGTCGACACTGACAGAAAAATCGAAATGTAATTTGTCATGTTTGATTCTATTTGTCTATCTCTTAAACTAATTAAAAATTGTCAAATTGAAGCTGTCAAATTATAAACCATAATTTAAAAATGGTCCTTGTTTAATTATATACATACATTCATAAAACACATTAATAAAATGATTAGCCAATTATTTTTTTAAGTAATCTTTTTATAAGCTAACCTAATCGAATGCACGTTATATACATTTTGCCAATTATTCATATTTATTGCTTATGAAAATAGACAGTTTCATAAATTATCTGTAATCTTACAATGTGTATTTTATGTTTAAGAAATCGTTACAAATGAAGATGCGAAAATAATATCTCTATAATTAAATGCTTGTTGTAAGTGTTATTTTCCTCATCTGTGGATAATGTTAATAACCATTCTTGACTAACGTGTCTATAAATTAACATTATAACCACTCATTTTGCGAGATTTATTGGTTTACTATTTAAATTTCATATTTAATTTGTAAATAATCATGTTAATCTCAGAAAACTTTGCTTTTTAATTAGAATTTATACGTTTTGTTGCAAAATAATGGGTAATTTGGAATTTACCAGTTACTTTTCATAAAGCATAAAGATCACTGCCAATAAGAAATATTGCAGATTAATAATTTATTACTATAAAATACCATGTTGAAAAATGTTATAGCTACTTTAATTTTATTATTGATTTTAACAGCTTCGGCTAAAGTAGCATTTTAATCACTAATACCCCATTGTTAAAGAAATTCTTTAAAGTTGTGAATGGTTAAAAGTTTTTTTAATCACTATTCAGTAAAATGATACTTGTTGACATGGTCTTTTGTATGGTTTTTGTAATGGAAGCTGTTGAGCTGCATTAGCAGAATACCATCGAAGTTATCCAAATCGAGTAGTTCCACATCACAAAGGCTCGGTGTTCAGTGAAGGCAAAATCTACTGATACGTCAAATACAACATTAGGTACACAAAAAATTCTAATTAATTTATTCTATGTGTTCCTAAATGTCAGAGATTCTTCCAATTCATTCTGACATTTATCTGTCAATTACAAACTATGTTACAAACATTTGAATTTGTCTACTGGTTTCCTTGGTGTAGTTTGGACTATGCGATTTATTACATCAGATTACTCTTCTTTTCCTCAAAATATGTAGAAGATATAATAAATAATATATAATAATACAATATGATTGATCCTATTATACTATTCAAAAACGCTGAAAAGGTCCATTTTTGATATGATTATTTTTCATTATTTTCTTTTTAAACATTATTTTATTTGTTTAATATCTCTGAAAATTATTATAATTATGTAGTTATATTCGTAGCTTCGATGGATGATTTTCTGAAGATGGTATCTCGACCCATTTTTAAGTTACAGTCCTAAAAAGACACACCCATTTTTAGCTAAAAACTTCAAAATTTTCATAAATCCAATTTTTATACTATTAGATACTTCTTAAGGCGCTGATTCCAAATTTTGAAACCACGGGTCGAAATCTTTATCCGTTCACGGGATATTTGGGTTCAAAGTTGGATCACAAATAAACACATTTTCAAAATTGTTAAATAATGTATAAAATTTCCAGAACAAAATAACTGAAAATGGCCAAAATAGCCAAAAGATATTTTTCGATTTTCGGCTATTTTCAGGTATTTTTCTCTGGAAACTATATACGTTATTCCAAAATTTTGAAAATTTCCACCCGTTTTGAGGATATTACCCAAAAATTGGTATTTTTGACCATGACTTTAAATGCAAATATCTTGGAAACGAAAAAAGATGGCGACCTGCGGTTTCGTATTTGAAATCAGAATGATAAGGAGGATAAAAATTGGATTTTTGTAAATTTTGAACATTTTACTCAAAAATGACTTTTGAAGTAACAACTGAAAGTATTGTTTCTCATTTCTTGTGCACACAAAAAATTCTAATTCTATTCATTCAGTCTATAAGAAATTTCGTGTATATCACAGATTCTTCCAATTCATTAACAGGATTGGCTGACACGCACACATACACACACACACACACACACACACACACACACACACACACACACAGACATCATCGTAAAAATGTTATAATCGAATTCTGCAGACCTTAAAACATGCTTATTCGCTAAACTATGGATATACGATTTTAACATGATTCCAATTCCTCTCTTAGCGAGAGATAGATAATAATGGAGAACCCTATTGTAAGAAAATACAGTATATTTCATTTGTTAAAAATCACTTGCTAT
Source organism: Ophonus ardosiacus (assembly GCA_943142095.1). NCBI lineage: Eukaryota > Metazoa > Arthropoda > Insecta > Coleoptera > Carabidae > Ophonus > Ophonus ardosiacus. The sequence goes on along the minus strand of OW964832.1, from coordinate 35,491,096 downwards.
CTTATTAACGAAGATATTACGGTAATCAACTTGAATATTTTTATTTTATTTTGAATAAACTTTTGTCATAATGTCAGGTGTTATACGTTGATAACGAATTACTAAATCATTTCTTCAGAACTAATAAATATCAATACAGACGAATTAATTAAAGAAGTGACAGTCATGAGATAAATATCTATATGAATTTAATTACTATTCATTAGTAATTGATTCTAATCATTTCTCAATCATTCAGCTACTTCTTTTCATATGTTACCTCTCTTCTCATTCCATTTAAAATAAGAACGGAAAATCATTATAAACAATGGCATGTCAGCTGTTCAGTTGTTTACTTTCCTATCTAGTTAGCCATGAATGAGAAGACGTTCAAATTGAGTGAAGACGTTTCAATTTTCACTTTTCATTGCGACCTTGAAATCGAAACTACTTTAGTCTTAGAGATCGAAGATTGAAGTTATCTGGGAGAAAAAAAAAACGAAAGCTGTATTTTTGTTTCTTATTATATCACAGAAAAGATATTCAACTGTTCAACAGGAATACCAACTTGGCGGTGGTAAATATCAAACGATGATTTAAATTCTGGAATGCAGTATGATGATATTTGATAGTCAGCAAAAAATATATAAAATGATTCATAAGTCAAATAAATACTTTTTTTGTAGGATTTATTCGCTAACATTTACTTGGTATTTAACAAAAATGTGGAAGTACTTTTGCAGAATTATTCATTTTGTTTTATTTTTATTTATATTGCCTTTGGTTAAAAAATTCGGAGGTGTTTTGAATGAATAAGCACGTTTTAGGGTCCCTACTATACGAATTTACTATTTTTAAAATGATGTCTGTATGTATGTCTGTGTGAGGGTGTGTCCGTGTTTGACAAATTTTTCTCCGACGTTAATTCCAATACTACATTTCTAAAATAATAATTCTGTCGTATTTATCTTCTTTATATTCATAATGAAGAGATGATTAGATTTTGGTTATAATTGATCCACCAGAAGTACCCTTATTTGCAATTTTTAACAGTTTTTATTAAAAAAAAAACCTAGTTAGATACTATTTTTTGACATTTTATAGATATTAAAGAAGAGCTCTATACTGTTCGTTTATACATTTTCCTTCATATTTAATAGATATAAAGTTAAAAAATTATAAAGAGATTAACTTTCAAAAATCTGTCCGCTTTATCATGGAAATAGCTGCAAAACTAAATAAGGGAAGAATAGGATCAGAAAGTAGTGTTCCTCGCAAGTGACATGCAGTTGCGCCTCGCCTGATAATTGGAACTATCAATGCCGGGAGTATGAGGAAAACCAAATAGAAGATGGAAAAGACTGCGTCGCAGAAGACTTGAGAGAAGAAGAACTGTGCGAAGAAGATGCGTTGCTCAGGAATGAGTGGAAGAGAAGAGTAAGAAACCACGACCCCTATAAAATAGGGAAAAGCTGGAGAAGAAAGAAGTGTCAAGTGCAATTTACATAGTGTATGTTCATGTTATAATATTATTGGATTTATAGAATCTTTTCAAAGAAACTTTTGGTACGGAATTTGTAAAAATAATATGCGTTCGTGTTACAATTTTACGTGATATATAAAATGTTTTCCAAGGAACTTTTGGTATGGGATTTGTATAAAATACATCGAATTGACGGAAGGTCTTGTGCTGGCCACAACACATTTTTAATATTAGTTACGAAAGACAACGTTTTCTTTAATGATAACTATGTATTCCACACGAGTGTACTACAAAGTTTCATCCAACACTTTTATTAAAAGTCATGATCTTCGTTCCTATTCACAATATGAACGTATTTCTTATTATTTATTATTATAACTATTGTGACAAAGAGAGTATCAAATTAGAGAGAACCTTAAGACATTTTAAGCTTAACAAACGATCAGCTTATATCACATAAGATCGATTACAAGCTTATAAGTATTAACATATTTACATCTAATACTAATATTATACAAGTGTACTAGGGTTTCAACATATTGGGCTACCAGATCTGCTTATACGGATTCCTTCAACTTCTTCATGGAATACAAAAAAGAAAATCCTTCATCTACAGATGCAAGTTTTATTTAACCCAGAAGACGTTATATTATATAAGTATATTACTAATCTCGGCGCTCATGCCATCGGTGTCTGATTTTTATGCAATAACACATATTTTATCTATTCAGTTTGTTTGAAATCTTAGATAATCAAAATTCCTTTTTGTGTTGTCTACTTACTTACAATAAGTATACTTAGGCTATGTCCGATGTTGCACTCTTATCACACTAATATCTAAGTTTAATCCTAAATTTATATGCTCTAAATAACGTTAATATTTAGGAATTTAGGAATTAGATTTTAGGGTTTTGCAGGTGCACACTACGCCTTGAAGTTGACGCACACTAATCTAACAAATCATGTTCGTTGATATAATTTGTGCAAAACCTCAAATTTACTATCAAAGAATAACTTATTAGCTTCTTTTTTTTATGAAATATAATATTAACATTTAATCTGAAGCATCTTATCAAATCAAATTGTTTAATTCATTTCTTCTGAAGTGTTAAAAATTAACCAAAGGATGCAATTAGTTTACCTAATTAAAAATGGAAATAATTATTCAATTAGTTATTTGATTATATCCACAACTGTCAAATAATATACACAAAATTCAACCAATTTTTATCAATTAATGACCATCGTTACTGTTGCTGATTGAAGAATATTGAAATTTCGATAAATAGTAGTTTAATTTTGACATTTCGATAAATAGTAGTTTATATATCATTGTTTGTCGAGGGCGAAGATTGAATCCTGAGGGCGTAGCCCGAGGGATGCAATCGCTTGAGGCAAATAGTAACATTTTACTCCCGTGTTATATACAATATTTTATATACAAAGGAAAAGAAGAAGAAGAATGAAGCACATTTCTATAAACGAAGAAAAACTATTTATTTTAAATTTAATTTTACCAAAATTATTATATTTTTTTTCCAAATTAAATATAATTAGTAATATTTGTTATCTGTTAATTAATATCAATTAACAAAGGACATGAATCACTTTATTTCTCTCGGGAGTACTTTATTTCCCTCCATAAATAATGAAGCACATCAAGTTATGATTTTGATAAGAATAAAGTTAACATTATTTACCGGTTGTATATAAATAATATTATTGAATTGTTATGCCAAATTCAAATCTTAACTACATTTTCAGAGAGTACAAACAAAATTACTTTTTTCCACTTAAAAAGCCAAAATTACACTAGTCACTGTCATTTTCATACTTAATTTTCTTCTTAAACTTAAACTATAGATGTATAGCCGTTTTTAAAATTTTCAGCTAAATGTCAAATCACTTCATAGTTTTGTTACAACAAAAGGTTGCTGCAACAACGATAACTAGATTTGTCCATCTCTACTTATTTTTCAATACAAATAGATATGTCAGTAATTTGTTATTATGTGACAGTTGTAGATAAAGTATAGTATTCTATTCGCAACTAATTGCTTCCTTCCGGCTCGAGATGCAAACTTCATTCTTATGAGTAAAATAGCATACCTTACATGCTCATTGAATAATATACTATTATTGTTGTTGTCAAATCTTTTTGTCGTCTAAAATTCCTAAGATGATTTATACACAAAAGAGTCTCGACAGAAGATAATTATGTACTAAAAGATGACCGTTTAAATGTCTGTCGAACTATTATCAGGAGTCATTTGGCCACCAGTTTTAAGTTTTTAATCTATAATTAAAGTAGGCGAAAGAATTTTGTATAAAATTGTAACCATTTGTGTAGATTTAATATTTTGTTGAAAATGTAAACCGGCCGAACTATTTTGATCCTGGGCTCGTATGTTACTTTCCTTTTATAGTAATAGAATGTGTTTTATATAAATTTTGAAGCAGGACTTCCTAGTAAAGATGATTGTCATTAGAATGCAATGAAGCAGCAAATATGGTACAATTCCATTCATTTGCACAATGCATCATATTCAAAATCAATGTGATATTTAGAAATGTCAGGTAAACCGGTTACAAGTACTCGCACTATAACATCGATGATTATGCAGTAATGCAGTCAGTAGCATCCCATCCGCGTTATTTTAATTAGGACATGTGTAACTTTATATGGATATCACTAAGAATAGTATCAAGATAATTACCGCAAAATAGATAAAATCTTTTTGAAAGTAAGAAATGTAAATAAATCTCTGAAGACAATGTACAAGATTTTGGAAAAAGATAAGGAATTCTTCTTCAAATTGCACTATTTTTCGTACCTACAACCATTGATCTAAAGACTACAAAATACATTTAAAGAAAAAATGAAATTGTGTTTATTTTATTAAAAGGAGGGTCAATATTTTTGAGTAGGTGCAACAACTTTGTTATGAATCAGGATGTGCTATCATTCACATAGAGTTATTCTTGTACATGTACAAGATGATGTAACGTATATCCTTGATTTATTTAGAAACATAGTAATACAAAATATATTCCGAAACTAATTATTCATCTGTCCCATAATGGCTCAAAAGAAAAAAAAAACAATTCATACCATACTGTTTATACAGGGTGTTCTGTAAAAAAGCGGCGATCTCTTTTTGAGTGGTAAGGGTGAACAACATAAGTCAAAATTTATTGTTAAATTTTCCCTGCTTGGCCTCTTGTAGGAACTATAGGCCACTAAAGTTACCCTATTGAACATTAGGTCGGGTTGTAGCAGGTTGTAGTTTGTAATCATGGATCCAATTGACAACAAAAATAATTAATAGCTATGGGCTATCCAGCGAATCAAGCGGTTTACGTCATTATTTAGGGATTTTTGAAATTTTCTTTATTTTTTTAAATATATTTTATTAACGGTATTTTATTTAATAAAAATAATTATGAAATTTGTAGATTGTAAAACATTGATACATATATATAAGACAATAAGACAATAATAAATAACATATAGAACATACAATGGTCGTCAAAATTTGTATGTTCCTTCATCACCTTTCCAGTCAAGAAGTTCTTGCAGCCAAAAATAATTATATTTGGATGTATTATTATTAAGTAAAATTTTGTAAATTTTTGCAAAATGATGTTTGATTATATTTTTTTAATATTGGTAATTCTGAACATGTATATTACTAAATATTATATGTCTGTATTATACTTTTCAACCTATATTGTGATTTCATTTTATTTTTGGTTCCGTTGTTCACTGACAAAATGTTAAATGCTCTGTCATGTCAAATTCAAGAGCTTGTAGTTAATTTATTGACTTATTTTGAAAATGAAAAATAGATTGCTCGGCTTTTACTTTCACTGAATTGTAATATTGAGGTAATATTTTGTTCTATTTGTCAGTAATAATTTGAAAATTAAATCTATATGTACAGCGCATGGCAAACGCTATACGCAATGTACAGAAACAGTGAGAAATTGTATGGTATGCAGTAGTGTGTATTTTTTTAAGGATCTCACATAATACTAGATAGTTTGTTGCATATACTATAAAATAAAATTGGATTTCGCTGGAAAAAAATTATACCAGACGTGTTACCTTTTTAAGAAAGATTTGGATTTATGAAGGCAACCCACAGATCATATTTTAATCCGTTATAAATGCTCATGTAAACTTTTTAACATATGACGTCATTGTTTCTGGTGATATTGTATTTATGACATAAACCGTTTGATTCGCTGGATGACCCATACTGTTATTGTCGGTGTGGCAATTCTGATTGATTGAAAGTATTATTATTATTATTATTATTATTATTATTATTATTATTATTATTATTATTATATTTATTCTTGCCTAACCGGCTTAGAATCTACATATTATATATATTTTACAATAAATTGTGGTACTACATCATAAATTAACCCCTCGTTTCTCGATGACTTCCTTCATCCAATCTTGTCCCGACCCTACATCGTCTAATAGAACCATTTCTTTTCTTGCTTCTCTCGTAACTCCCCTGCACGAAATCCTTAAATGCCTGATAGTTTCCTCTTCTCTCCCGCATAGCCTGCTACTCCTCTCATCACTTGATAGCCAGTATGTATTGTTCCTCTCTTCATTACCACATCTGAACCTGGCAATCATCTTGATGTTTTTCTTTTCATCCAATAAATACCATGGTACTGACGTAGTTTGTATTAGTTTATATCTCTGATTGAAAGTAGTAGCGTTTGTGCAATGGGTCTTGAATTTGAGAAAATGGCCGATTACAGTTTCGATCAATCATCGATCTAGCCGACATGCATTTTATCGGAATGATGGAGGTAATAGCAAAGCTGCAGTGGATGAGCCGGTTTCACATTTTTCAAAAAGTATTTTAAATTTAAGTTCATGCAATATTTTTCATAGTAGATAATAAAAATAATAATAATTTATTGTTATTTTCGTAATTAATTAAATAAAAAGATTGGCGCTAAAAATAGTCATGTAAATCCCCCTCCACTCCTGTGATATCAGAGTACACACAGCGCGTCATTGACAGCCAATAGGAAAATATTTACATAAATAAACGTAATTTGTCATATGTTAGGCTGAGTGTACTTTGACGTCAAATTCTGTTTCAGATTACGTGATTCTTTCAAAATATTACACCAATTTTAATAATTAGTTGTACTATATAATGGATTTCTAGTGATATTTTCAAATTTAAGGCTATTTAATGAATATTATTTTTTAAAATTTAATAACTTTAAAAATTCTTGCACTAGTCTTTTTATGATTGACATCTGCCGTCAGTTATGACAGTTTCGTTGTTTCCAAAACAGAGTACTTGATTCAAATGAACAAGCGATAATAAAATCTGCTCTTTCATTGGTCATTTTTAAATTCCTCTAGTTCGTCATCGGATGATAAAGAGAAACAGATACATGCAGAATGGGATTTATTTTGGTTTTATGAAGACAATAAAACGATGGCCGCCTATTTACCGAACACTCTGTATAATGAGGTCTTGCATGATTTTAACCTTCCGCCAATTTTAGGTAAGGAAGGTGTTGTCTTTGATCAAAAATTCGAAGGTGAGTTTTTAATAAATAAGAACGATTTAGGGTCCCTAGAAGACGATTGTGTGTGTGTGTGTGTGATATTTATTTCTCCGTCGATAACTCCAATACTACAATTCCAAAAATTAAAATTCTTTCGTATTCCCCTTTAGTGGGTCCATATGAAGAGTTGATTAAATTTTAGTTATAATTGGTTTTTTGTTTTGCATTCTTTCCTGGTCTTGCGATATGATGAATCCTTTTCCAAGGTCATAAAACGCATTTCATGCAGATGTCAGATTTTTTTAACATACGTCTACTATATTAAAATGTTTATGAAACATAAATTAAATGCATTTTCAAAGGGCAACAAAAAATATTTAAAAATGCCAATCTTTGTTTCTTAATAGCATGACAAAGATTAAAAGTTCAGTAAAACCTTTTAAATCAATCTGAAACAAACTCCTTAATTGATTCAATCAAAATTCCAGGATCTTCTCATTTATTTTATCAGTGTGTATTGCATTCGGAATAAATTATCGTTTGTTTTTCCAAGAGAGTGAACCGAATAGGATGGGCCATTTCCGTTATAGAGATGAATGTCGGTTGACCTTCAACTATAGAAGTTCACCTGTAGCCTAGATCTCTCTAGGCATATGGTATTTAGCTGCGTGCGATTATTGAAAATTACAATTACCAACGGAGAATCTGCCCTTGAATTTGATTCCTTTTGCATTATGAGGCGGCGAATTATTATTATATGATTACTACCTAATAATAGCAACAAACAATCTGGGAGAAGTTTGATTCTGTTTGAATATAATTATTATATTGGAGGCGGTGGGAAGTTGGTTTATTATTTTTTGCTTACTAATAGAGAAGCAATACAATGCTTTTTAACTTATTTTTATAATCCGGTGTGTAAAGTTGATACTTTACACACTGTTTCGTATTTTATTTATTTTACACATTACAAAGCTACCACCATCAATACACGTATAGCATTTAAGTAGTCTTACTAAATTTAGTTTTTTCTGTACATTCATGTGGATGATACTGACTGAGAACAGTGAGTATTGCAGTATTCAACTTCAGATCTGTTATCTGTCAAACGTGATCTCGATTAATGGTGTGTAGAAATTTTTGTCAAATTTCTCATTTGTTTCAGGAATGTTTTTTAAGGTCGTATAAAAAATATTGTATGCAACTCAAGTGTCAAAAGCTTTACGCACATCTGCTTTAAAATTTTTGTTTACATCGTAGTTACCATGGCAGAAACTGAAAGATTACACCCTGCGGGCGGTAAAGTAGCATATGCGGGCGGTAAAATACAGAAAGAGCCCGCTTACTGGTAAACAAAACATCAAAAATACAATTGGAAATGTAATCAAGACTCTTATTTTTAAAAAATTATATTATTTCCGCTAAATTTTCACTAGATTTCATTAGAATTAGAATTACATCAGAAATTGTCTCAAGTCGCCAAGTTTGACATTTAAAAAAATATTCATATAACCAAATAGTTAGCAATGCAACGCATCGCCTTATTGTTTTGTGACATGGCCACCTGGCCACGTAATATTTTTATATAGCAACAAGCTTTAAATGTATTTAAAAAATAATTTAAAAACATTTAATTTGATTGCAGTTGTGCGTAAAACGTTGTACATACCTCAGGCCGAAATAAATTTACACCCTTGGACGAATAAAAGCCCTCCGCTACACACCGGGCTTCAAATTTCGTCCGCAGGCGTAAACCTTTTCTTTCTACCCTCTATATGTAAATAACTATTATGACATTTGGTCAATAATTTTCGTGACTCGGCAAGCCTCGTCACGAAATACTTGACCTCATGGCATAAAGCTTATGTTTACTCTTTTGTTGCATAATTAACTATTATGCCTAATTGCACCAACAAGGATATAGATTTGAGCGGCCTTTAAGCAAAAAAGTGCTAATCAAAATTTTGGCAGCAATGCGTAGTAATTCATTTGACACTTTATTTCGATGCAATATTGTCAATTTAAGAAACTGTTAAAATTCAAACTGGCTATTAGAGTTAGATGTTTAGAAAAACAGAAATAGAGGAAAAGAATGTAATCATGAATTTCGTGTATTTTTTGCTCTATGCACTTGATGAAAGATATGAGAATTAAATTAATATGATTATTTTTTAATATAATTTGTAGAAATGCCAATTTTTTATATCATATTGATTAATGATCTAATGAAAATTGATTAGGAAATAATTTATTAAAAGGTCATTCATGTTTGCAAATATATTTATTATTTCAAAGATAACAATTAAATTAAAAACAAATACAAAATAAAAACTACTAATATATTCAAAATCACGGATATTAATTGCATATAACGCCTGAAGTGTATTTAATAACATGTATTATTTGACAAGGTATAATTTCTTCTTTTCAATTTAATTTTGTTATCTGTTCATTACTAGCAACTTTTTATAACCTAATAAATGTCTTGTCCGAATTCACATATAACATTTAATAAAAAATACATGACATTTGGCTACATCATTTTTAATATTTCGCAAGTAAAAAATGATTAATATATCGAATAAAACACGTGAACATATAATTCAAAGCTTTCTTGATTCAGGCATTTTTTATTAACAGGGACATCTTTTAATAAAGTCAATGCCAACTTAATTTTCTCATTTAATTATTCTTTAATAGACTGTATTCAAATATGACTTTTTTGTTATTTCTCAAGATGAGTAATTTTTTTGAGAAAATGTTAACCTTTAGTTTTTTGTTCTGATCTGGTAGGTGTAGAACTTTTGTTTCGATTGAAAAGATAGATGTTCGAGAATATAATGAATTATTTATGTAAATGAAGGTATAAAAATAAATAATATGGTTTAGAAAATAATATATTGCGTTATATTCGGTTTTTCCTCAAGAAATGTTTCTGAGGAAAAGAAGTAGGTATTAAATAATGTCTCTTTCGAAGAAGATGACACTTTTTTTATTAATAAAATATACAGGGTGTATCAGGATTAGTGTAAAAAATAAATAGCGTATTCCTAAGATCACTTTGAGTGAAAAATATCAAATTAACATTTTGTTCCAAAATAGGACCGATTTTTGTAAAATGGCGTCACTGATGAAACAACAATGAAAAATTAATCTAAAATAGATATTTTTACCTCAGTAATAATAATAATAATAATAATAATAATAATAATAATTTATTGTTATTTTTGTAAATAATTAAATAAAAATATTGGCGCCAGAAATAGTCATCAGAAACAACCCCCCACTTTTGTGACATACATCACGTCATCATTCATAACCAATAGTTTACGTTATTTATATAAATAAAAGTATGCAATAGTTTGTCACATATTAAACTATATGCACTTTGACGGCACATTCTGTTTCAGACCACGTGACTTTTACAAAATATTACACAAATTTTAATATTTAATTGTAAAATATTTAATGGATATTTCTTGACATTTTCAAATTTGAAGCTTTTTAAACAACAATATTTTTTAAAATATAATACTTGAAAGTCATATAAAAATTCTTGCAACAGCCCTATTCAAAATAATTCTCTGAGTCGTCGTTGTTAGTTGCATTGAAGCTTCAGACAAATTTTAAATATTTGTTAATATAAGAATTACAATAAATATATTTATTCAATTTTGACGTTTTAAACTGTCATTATTAACTGCACAGCAACAACTACAAGTAACATTATATTCACAAGTGAATTGCAAATTTTTAAATCACTCTCACAAAATTTGAACTCACTCTGCAACAAAAAATACATTTAAAAATAACATCAAGAACTAAAATAACACTGACCACATTATTTATCAGACATTATCAGCCCTTTTCATTATTTTTTAAGACATAAATGACAGATAATAAAGCTTTTTAAATAGATGATTTGACGTCTATCAGCGACGATTGTCATGCTCAGCCTACTAACTGATCACTTTTTTATTTTGTCAAAATTAAATATTATAATGTTTTTTATTATTATTTCGTCAAAATTGAATAAAATATTGAACAAACCACGTGAGCTAAGAATGTTTATTCACTCGAAGAAATTAACCCACTCGCCCTTACGGGCTCATGAGCTAATCTTTCTTCTCATGGATAAACATTACCTTAGCTCACTTGATCTGTAAATATCTATTTTGCCCTCCTGAAGTGTAATGGGAACTTTACAATTGTATACACAGCCATTGTAACCTACATTTTACGATTACTGTGTTGTAACTTGTCTAACTATGAAAGTTCATGTAAAAAAGTACTACCTACATAAGTTATTTTTTTACTTTGACATTTCCTATATTTAATATTAATTTATATAAACCAAAATCACGGCAGCGACATCTGTCATTATTGTAAAAATCCGCCGTTACCGACATAGTCACCGATCGATATACCTGTCAAATACGCAAGGCGAAAATTTCTGAAATATCAAATTTCGATACCTACCTATTATTTATTACGAAAAAACATGAACAAATAAATATATTAGTCATAAATAACGTCTATTATTACAAATAAATTTTTGCTAGAAGTACTCTAATGAAGGTAAGTAAAATCAAATTTGGAAATTGACTTAACCCCAGTATTTTAAACTAACCCTTTTCAGAAGTATAACCTAAAAAAGTGATTTTCATTATCGTCGGCCAAAAAAATTTATACAATTCTCGTGCGTGTAGTATTTTACACGCACTTGAATGTAAATAACTATTAATGTTTCCATATTTTGTTCTTATGTTTTAAAAGTATCTTGATTATTATTTTTTAATTGCTTATATTTATAAAATTTCGATCCCTTGTAATTTTTTTAAACAAAATGAATAAGATCTTCGTTCATGTAACATTTTTACACAAAATGATTGCAAGAATATGCTCTTAATTTTTTGTACTAGTCTTGATACACCCTGTATTTGTATCTACAAAATTCTGATTTAGAAATTTTATTTCATCAGTATTGCTTTTTAATTCAAGAAAATATGTAGAAATCTTATAGTTCAGGATGAAAGGACAATACATGCATATATTTTATTAATTTTAATTTATATTATTTATGTACAATTTCATTTTTTATCATCTCAATAAACAATGGAACTATCACGATTACAATGATAATCCTGTTGTTTCTTGTATTTACGATGATCATAAAACTAGTAATAAAATGACTAATTTTTAGTAGTATCAAATATCATATATTCATAAATCGAGTTTCTTCTAAAGTAAATCTCTTTTGACCCTGTGCAATGAAGAATGCACTGATGCAGACACTCCCGCATCTGTCAGTGATTACAGCTGTTAACAATGACTAACACTTCAGCAGAAATGTCATGAATAATATATATTAGCTTCGTTACCTCATCGAAATTAGAATGAAGAAAATAAGTTCTCGAGTTTAGTACGAGAATTTGTAGTATTATTTTACAGTAGGTGATTCGAGAGAAAAACGGTCTGAGGAATGTTAAATGCTAGCAGGATTTTTGTAAAGTGGCACTACAATTAGAAATATTTTATTGTGACTTCTTGTTATACATGAACCGTACCAACCAAGATTAGTAGAATTCTAGGCAACACGATTACATGGAATACTTTCCCTTACCGCACTAGCTTTCTTTCGACTGAGAGCTTTGACAGTTTTTAAATTAAATCCCCTGGACATTATTTTGAAAGTATTTCAAAAAAACCTGATGTGGCAGCACATGACCTCCCGCCAATTCCATGTTTAAAATAGCAGTAAGCTTTACGTAAAGTATCACTTCCGGTTGATCGGTTGTAAATAAAATCTAATTTGTTGTCCAATAAATAGAAAAGTCTGTAATACGAAATTTAGGATTATGATTTATTGTTTTTCCTCAAAAAACTGTTAGAGCTCCAAATTAAGTACCACATCCTATTTATCATAAATGGTTAAAATCTGATATGTTGTTTCAAATTATATATGAGTTTTAAATACCAAATTTGAGAAGTTTTGAATCATATTTTAATAGACTTTAAGGAAAAATCGTCACACACACATTCTTATAAAAATCAGCATCAACTTCTAGGTGCTCTGAAACGCAATCTTTGTAAATTCTTTGTCGTACTCGTACATGATCCATTTCGTAAATGTGTAGTTGTAAATTAATATTAACTTATAGTGCTGCAAAAATAGAAAAAATTCTTCCTGTACATCTAATATTTATGTATGATGGAAAATATATTATTTTTACAAACCTTAATTTCATTAGAATTAAATATTTTACCATTATATTCCCCTTAACACGGTTTCATTATTAATTTTAATGCAATTTCTTCCTAACAGTGACTGACAGTGACATTTGTTCAAATATGTCAAAATTGTTATTAAAATTATGTTTTTGTTTGACGCATAGGCAAGACGATATATGAAAATAAATTATATTATAAATTCATATTTAAAGTTATTTAGAGTTATTTACTAAATGTTATTATCGTAGAATTGAAGATTATACAATTATATTCAAATTTAATTAGTAAAAGTTACTAAAAATGAAACGTCCGCATATCATGTAATTGTTAATTTATCTTTTTGTTTTGCAGTTATTTATTTATCTCTTTCTTTCCATAATTAATTGATATCTTTTTGTATGATTTGACATTTGTTTAATGCGTTGATTCACATACATCGATCCGTGGCGAGAAATGTTGAGAGCCACTGCTACCGTTTGTTGTTTACTGGTTTAGTTTGGTGAAGTATGAACATCTGTGGCTAGCAAGCAAGAGAAAACAATAGGTTAGAGTCGTAAAACGCCGGAAACAGGGGAGAAGCGATGAGGTCATCGCTTGCAGGTGTTCAACGATGATCATAGGCGTAGTATCGGGAAGCTATAGGATGTTTTGTACTCCCATTTTAGTGAATTTACCGACGCTCTTGGAGCTCGTAAGTTATTTTTCTCAAGACTGTACGTATTGGTATTTTTCCACTGCTGAGACCATGGTGGGAGATTGTGCTTATAAATAAAGCCAGCAATGCGCCTCGGGATAGTGAATGTTTAGTCTTCGTCGAGTCCAGAAGTCTGCGAGAATCCACATGCACCTAGACATCTTCTTCAAGAGAGTAAGTCCTTTCATTTATCTTACATCTTCATCTAAGAGCTAGTGTCACTCCTCATAGCGAGATCTTCCTCTTAGAGCTGGTTTGGCCCCTGGCTGCGTTAAGTAGTTGGGTAACCTCTCCAGCTTCCTTGGTCGTGAGACCTAGTCTCACTCATAATACCATCTTCACAACCGACACTACCTGTTGCACCTAGTGCAGTCCTATCTCTCCGTCAGAGTCGGCTAGATTCGACAGACAAACTCCATAACAATATTTCCTCCACGTCCAGTTGTACGACCTATGGTCTCGCTTTCCATCTAACTACTATATCTACCATTTTACATATTTACACATTTCCTCTGAACATGACCTTTTCTTTATTTCCTTCAACTCTATGCACCTTTTATTCTTATCAATCCCTTGGTGATGTGCCGTCGTGGAAACCGGACGGAGTCAGTTTCCTTTTTACCAATTATTATTCTTATCAATCCTTTGGTGATGTGCCGTCGTGGAAACCGGACGGAGTCAGTTTCCTTTTTACCAACTATTATTCTCATCAATCCCTTGGTGATGTGCCGTCGTGGAAACCGGACGGAGTCAGTTTCCTTCTTACCAATTATTATTCTTATCAATCCTTTGGTGATGTGCCGTCGTGGAAACCGGACGGAGTCAGTTTCCTTTTTACCAATTATTATTCTCATCAATCCCTTGGTGATGTGCCGTCGTGGAAACCGGACGGAGTCAGTTTCCTTTTTACCAACTATTATTCTTATCAATCCCTTGGTGATGTGCCGTCGTGGAAACCGGACGGAGTCAGTTTCCTTTTTACCAACTATTATTCTTATCAGTCCCTTGGTGATGTGCCGTCGTGGAAACCGGACGGAGTCAGTTTCCTTTTTTACCAATTATTATTCTTATCAGTCCCTTGGTGATGTGCCGTCGTGGAAACCGGACGGAGTCAGTTTCCTTTTTACCAATTATTATTATTATCAGTTCCTTGGTGATGTGCCGTCGTGGAAACCGGACGGAGTCCATTTCCTTGTTACCATCCGCCTCGTAATTTACTCTTTAACCACCACGTACCCCGAAATCCTTCATTCTTAAGCCGTTTTGCACCACGTCCTTACTTAGTTATCATTTATTTTATTTCAGCGTTTTGTTACTCTGTGGTGGAATGATGGTTGTTGTTCTAGCATCGTCTAGTGGTAGGACATCTGAGTCTGTTACACTCAGGAGACCCGGGTTCAATTCCCGGTACTAGAGATGACAATTACCAGTCCATTGCTTGGAATGTGTTTGTTGATATTGCACATTTGTATTAAACTCTTTTCCCGAATTATGGGATGAGCCGAGTACGGACAATAACCGTTGGCTCTATGGTGCCGGTAGCTTTGCGCTGTGCACGAGTTGCTGTTTCAACAGCCTACTTATGTTGCAATATCACGACACGTAGCGCCGTTCAGGTGGAAACCTGGTAGATTATGAAGACGATGTCCAGGTCTCTTCTAACGCTCTTTCTGTTGTAGTTGCTGCACCACCAGGTGTAAGTCTTGAAGACGACGTCCAGGTCTAAGCTATGGTTTTAATACCACGTAGCAATGTCTCGGAGAAGCTTACCTCTGCATAAAGCAACCTTAATATAAATATTTTCATTACAGGACAATGTAATTAATGCGTGTCAACATTATAAAGACTTTCATGTTTGATTAAGCATTTTACTCGTAAAGTCACTATTATTTTCAGCTCTGATATTATTCGAGTTGAATACTATTTGTTTATTTTACTGTGATTGTTTCAGCTTGTATTTATTTACAGCATTGTTGTCTAATGGATCTTTATGTTCCGTCAATGACTCTTTATTACTGTTGCATTACTTGATTATCATTGTATATTTGTGTCCTGATGATTACTTGTTCCAGGATTTTATAAGTGTTTATCGTATTTAACTACAGTAGACTATAAATTATACGTTTGAATAATTACTGTTATTTACAGAGAGCAACACGTAGATTTGTTATACTGAACACACCAGAGTTGTGCTCATTTCTGTTTGAACATATGGTCTGTTACAGTATTTGACCTGTTTTAATCCAGAATCACATGTTGCTGTACTCTCAGCCGCTTTTACCATTGCCGGCCGTTTTCCAATAAGATGTCCGCTTGCCCAGAGACCGAGCGCAGGGCCAATTGGCGACCACGTTTTCACCTGGCGCGACCTTTCCGTCCACGGTTTGGATCTGAAAGCTTCTACATCCAGTCTACTACAGTTGTTCACGATGCTGTGATGCTGGCCACTTCTCTGCTAGTTTTTGCGGGGGGTTTTTTCCCTGGCACGAGGAGAAGCGACTCTGGAGAAGATGCGCCCTCGCCGTCCTAGTCAACGCAGGGCGACGCATCAGGTTCAGACATCACATATCCAGCCGGTAGCTCGTCTTTATGTTTGTTATGATGACATTCTTGATATGACATGTAATCGCTATTAATAAATGCATAAGAGCTGTTCTCTTTTGGAAGGTATCTAATTGATTTACTCCTGCAACCCTCTCTCTCACGCTCTTGACAGCCACTTCGGATTACGAACTATTGGGGTTATATTTTTACACACACAACGTAGGTTTTGGGGTCCTTTTCACTAGTCGGTAACGTTACAATTGGTGCCGTGACCAGGATTCGGAGTTAGTTAAGGCTGTCTTGAAAGTGTTGAGAGTTTGGGGGGAGTAGATGTGAACGGTCATCATAAAAATGGTAAGAATTATAATCAACTCTTGTTTTATTTGTGTTAGGGTTAAATTATTTGAAGCAGCTTTGATATCCATCATTTTCTTGCTTTCAGTTGTTTTTCTGTTCCAGTAGAAATATGTTTTGTGCGTTTGATGTTCTATAACAAATCCTCTTTCCAGAGTTCTTTATTACAGAACATCGGGGGGAGATTGAAACGTCCGCATATCATGTAATTGTTAATTTATCTTTTTGTTTTGCAGTTATTTATTTATCTCTTTCTTTCCATAATTAATTGATATCTTTTTGTATGATTTGACATTTGTTTAATGCGTTGATTCACATACATCGATCCGTGGCGAGAAATGTTGAGAGCCACTGCTACCGTTTGTTGTTTACTGGTTTAGTTTGGTGAAGTATGAACATCTGTGGCTAGCAAGCAAGAGAAAACAATAGGTTAGAGTCGTAAAACGCCGGAAACAGGGGAGAAGCGATGAGGTCATCGCTTGCAGGTGTTCAACGATGATCATAGGCGTAGTATCGGGAAGCTATAGGATGTTTTGTACTCCCATTTTAGTGAATTTACCGACGCTCTTGGAGCTCGTAAGTTATTTTTCTCAAGACTGTACGTATTGGTATTTTTCCACTGCTGAGACCATGGTGGGAGATTGTGCTTATAAATAAAGCCAGCAATGCGCCTCGGGATAGTGAATGTTTAGTCTTCGTCGAGTCCAGAAGTCTGCGAGAATCCACATGCACCTAGACATCTTCTTCAAGAGAGTAAGTCCTTTCATTTATCTTACATCTTCATCTAAGAGCTAGTGTCACTCCTCATAGCGAGATCTTCCTCTTAGAGCTGGTTTGGCCCCTGGCTGCGTTAAGTAGTTGGGTAACCTCTCCAGCTTCCTTGGTCGTGAGACCTAGTCTCACTCATAATACCATCTTCACAACCGACACTACCTGTTGCACCTAGTGCAGTCCTATCTCTCCGTCAGAGTCGGCTAGATTCGACAGACAAACTCCATAACAATATTTCCTCCACGTCCAGTTGTACGACCTATGGTCTCGCTTTCCATCTAACTACTATATCTACCATTTTACATATTTACACATTTCCTCTGAACATGACCTTTTCTTTATTTCCTTCAACTCTATGCACCTTTTATTCTTATCAATCCCTTGGTGATGTGCCGTCGTGGAAACCGGACGGAGTCAGTTTCCTTTTTACCAATTATTATTCTTATCAATCCTTTGGTGATGTGCCGTCGTGGAAACCGGACGGAGTCAGTTTCCTTTTTACCAACTATTATTCTCATCAATCCCTTGGTGATGTGCCGTCGTGGAAACCGGACGGAGTCAGTTTCCTTCTTACCAATTATTATTCTTATCAATCCTTTGGTGATGTGCCGTCGTGGAAACCGGACGGAGTCAGTTTCCTTTTTACCAATTATTATTCTCATCAATCCCTTGGTGATGTGCCGTCGTGGAAACCGGACGGAGTCAGTTTCCTTTTTACCAACTATTATTCTTATCAATCCCTTGGTGATGTGCCGTCGTGGAAACCGGACGGAGTCAGTTTCCTTTTTACCAACTATTATTCTTATCAGTCCCTTGGTGATGTGCCGTCGTGGAAACCGGACGGAGTCAGTTTCCTTTTTTACCAATTATTATTCTTATCAGTCCCTTGGTGATGTGCCGTCGTGGAAACCGGACGGAGTCAGTTTCCTTTTTACCAATTATTATTATTATCAGTTCCTTGGTGATGTGCCGTCGTGGAAACCGGACGGAGTCCATTTCCTTGTTACCATCCGCCTCGTAATTTACTCTTTAACCACCACGTACCCCGAAATCCTTCATTCTTAAGCCGTTTTGCACCACGTCCTTACTTAGTTATCATTTATTTTATTTCAGCGTTTTGTTACTCTGTGGTGGAATGATGGTTGTTGTTCTAGCATCGTCTAGTGGTAGGACATCTGAGTCTGTTACACTCAGGAGACCCGGGTTCAATTCCCGGTACTAGAGATGACAATTACCAGTCCATTGCTTGGAATGTGTTTGTTGATATTGCACATTTGTATTAAACTCTTTT
This sequence comes from Ophonus ardosiacus, assembly GCA_943142095.1. Lineage (NCBI taxonomy): Eukaryota > Metazoa > Arthropoda > Insecta > Coleoptera > Carabidae > Ophonus > Ophonus ardosiacus. The sequence goes on along the minus strand of OW964832.1, from coordinate 35,472,193 downwards.
CCCGAATTATGGGATGAGCCGAGTACGGACAATAACCGTTGGCTCTATGGTGCCGGTAGCTTTGCGCTGTGCACGAGTTGCTGTTTCAACAGCCTACTTATGTTGCAATATCACGACACGTAGCGCCGTTCAGGTGGAAACCTGGTAGATTATGAAGACGATGTCCAGGTCTCTTCTAACGCTCTTTCTGTTGTAGTTGCTGCACCACCAGGTGTAAGTCTTGAAGACGACGTCCAGGTCTAAGCTATGGTTTTAATACCACGTAGCAATGTCTCGGAGAAGCTTACCTCTGCATAAAGCAACCTTAATATAAATATTTTCATTACAGGACAATGTAATTAATGCGTGTCAACATTATAAAGACTTTCATGTTTGATTAAGCATTTTACTCGTAAAGTCACTATTATTTTCAGCTCTGATATTATTCGAGTTGAATACTATTTGTTTATTTTACTGTGATTGTTTCAGCTTGTATTTATTTACAGCATTGTTGTCTAATGGATCTTTATGTTCCGTCAATGACTCTTTATTACTGTTGCATTACTTGATTATCATTGTATATTTGTGTCCTGATGATTACTTGTTCCAGGATTTTATAAGTGTTTATCGTATTTAACTACAGTAGACTATAAATTATACGTTTGAATAATTACTGTTATTTACAGAGAGCAACACGTAGATTTGTTATACTGAACACACCAGAGTTGTGCTCATTTCTGTTTGAACATATGGTCTGTTACAGTATTTGACCTGTTTTAATCCAGAATCACATGTTGCTGTACTCTCAGCCGCTTTTACCATTGCCGGCCGTTTTCCAATAAGATGTCCGCTTGCCCAGAGACCGAGCGCAGGGCCAATTGGCGACCACGTTTTCACCTGGCGCGACCTTTCCGTCCACGGTTTGGATCTGAAAGCTTCTACATCCAGTCTACTACAGTTGTTCACGATGCTGTGATGCTGGCCACTTCTCTGCTAGTTTTTGCGGGGGGTTTTTTCCCTGGCACGAGGAGAAGCGACTCTGGAGAAGATGCGCCCTCGCCGTCCTAGTCAACGCAGGGCGACGCATCAGGTTCAGACATCACATATCCAGCCGGTAGCTCGTCTTTATGTTTGTTATGATGACATTCTTGATATGACATGTAATCGCTATTAATAAATGCATAAGAGCTGTTCTCTTTTGGAAGGTATCTAATTGATTTACTCCTGCAACCCTCTCTCTCACGCTCTTGACAGCCACTTCGGATTACGAACTATTGGGGTTATATTTTTACACACACAACGTAGGTTTTGGGGTCCTTTTCACTAGTCGGTAACGTTACAAAAAATTCTATTCAACGAATTTTTTACAAGAAAAACTGTTAAAAGCTTGTATAAATGATACTTCCGGTTATCCGATATACACTAAAAACTAATGAGCTCTTCCCACATTAGTATAGAATGGGTATATAAAATTTCAAATTTTTCTGATTGATAGTATTTGAGTAATCGTGTCCACAAGATCCACACACACAGACACACACATACACAGACACACATACACACCTACAGACATCATTGTAAAAATGTTAAAATCGGATTCTGGGGACATCAAATCGTGCTTTTTCACCAAAATTTCTACAGTGTGTCCTATTTAGAGGTGCCACCATTGGGATCTCGAGAACTATAAGAGATACGATGTCGACTAAATGAAACTTTTTATGCGCCTGTGGGAGGCCATCTCAGATGTGCTTTTATTTTTCCAAAAATTCTCATAGGGCACTAGATAATGACGAAAAACTGAATATTGTTGATTTTTTCTTTTTCAAATAACTTCTAAACTATTAATAATTGAGAAAAAAGTTTCAAATATAAAAGATAGATATTTTTATTAACTAACCAGTGGCGTACGGAATAAATTTTTATATCCGTAAATGTTTGAGATATAACACAAACTTTTATTTTTTTAAATGGAACCCATATCTGATTTTAGACTCAAAAAAATTAATAGTTTTTTCTCTTTTCAACGATGTAAGCGTTATTATGTTTTATATTTGTTTTGATTTCAAAATTATAATTTTTTCCTTATTTTGTATTCAATTTACAATTATTTTGAAAATATTGGTAGATTTCTATTTGGAAATACTCCTTGTATTTCAATAATTTATTTTGTTAGAAAATTTTGCTCAAAATTCGTATCAAATTAATTTTTATAATATTTTGTATCAGGTCGCCCTTGGCTCATCATAGTGTAATTTGTAATTATGAATCTAGAATGAAAATATTAAGTAATAAAGGCATAAAATAAATTATTTTGATCAAATACAATATAATTATTAAAAATAATAATGTTATTTTGGGAAATAATAAGAACATTCAGGAAAATAAAGAGAAAAATTAAATTTTAGGAGCAAAACAAATATAAAACATAATAACCCTTAAATCATTAAAAAGAGAAAAAAATAATGATTTTTGTGAGACTGAAATCAGATATGGGTTCCATTTAAAAAAATATAAGTTTGTGTTATATCTCGAAAATTTATGGATATAAAAATTTATTTCGTACGCCACTAATTAGTTAATAAAAATATCTATCTTTTGTATTTGAAACGTTTTCCTCAATTACTAATAGTTTAGAAGTTATTTAAAAAAGAAAACATCAACAATATGTAATTTTTTGTCATTATCTAGTGCCCTATAAGAATTTTTGGAAAAACAAAAGTACATCTGAGATGGCCTTCCAAAGGCGCATAAAAAGTTCCATTTAACCGACATTGTATCTCTTATAGTTCTCGAGTTCCCAATGGTGGCACTTCTAAATGGGACACACTGTATATCCGATTTTTAGCACGATCCCTATACCTTCCTTACCTAGGGAAGCGGGAGGTAAAAAGATTTTTTGGGTTCTTGTAAGAAGTGGTAGGAAAAAATGTTAAAGTGTATTATTGTTGAAGGGAACGACTTTGTATATATTTAACCCTGGAGCGGGCGCGCCAATATTCATAACATGACCAGGCGCGCGGCGCACAGAATTTCTTTACACATTGGAAGTTAAAGTAGTACACATTATTAAATTATATTCATTTTTGTTTTTGAAGAAATAGCGTATAAAACTAAAAATAATAAAATATAAACACAAATATGACTGATCGATTTTATTCGTCCTCTGATTTTCCTATTTCGCAATTTTGACATAAAATGTAGGTGAATGCGTATAATTTGAAAACGAAGTATTATAAAGATGAACAAAATAAGAATTTAGATAGAAATAAAAATACACATACGAGTATATTTCTAAAATACTGTGTCTGTCTCCAGATCCAACGAATAAATTGTCGTTTCTATCCCTGCAACTGTAATGAAACTAAAAACAATAATAACATATTGTGATCAAAGGTCCAAAGAAGGATTAGCGTGAAAGACAAAACATCCCTTCGCCCAATAACAGTTTTATGCGACTTTCTATGAACATGGCGCACTCAGTGCGCCAGCGCGCCCGCTGGATGGTTAAAATACAATTCTTTATTTTTTAATGTTCAATTGTCTTGTGTTTACAATTTACAGTCTTGCTTTCTCAAAGTAATTTTGACATAACAAATGATAAATGCAATTTATATATAATACATAGTTGGTTGGTATAAAATAAAATAAATCCAAAATTATATATTAATACACAAAATATAATAAAATATAATTAAAGTATAATATGTAAAATGAATTTAAATTTTAGGGTTTTGCAGGCCCAAGGAACACAAATTAGTTTGTTATTAGTGCTATTAACTTTAAAAAAACTTTTCTTAAAACTTTTTAACTTGTATTATACCTTTTATGCAACGATAATTTACTGATTCTAACGTTTATACGACGTTAATGTCAGGCAGGTGGGGAATCTATTCAACTAATTTACAACGTTTTTTTAACTACTATATAACTTTCTATTATCACTTAAGTAACACTTACATTGAATAGTTGCATATGTATTTTGCATGGACTATAATATGTTGGTTTCATTAAAGCTAATTGATAACAGATATATGCACTAATAAAACTATAATATGGGTTACTATTCAAACTTCAATACATATTTCTCAGCAAACTATTTTCTACCGTAAATTCATATTTTATCATATTACGAGTCGTATAAGTAGTCTAAGCATGACTATGTTGTATAATTATATGTACCAAGACTTGTAATGTCTTCTGCTACTTTTTAAATCTAAGATCATCTTTATAAATATAATATTTTTTACATATCTGTTGAACTCATTTTATAAACAAATTTATTTTTACTGTGAAATATTATATTATACTTGGAAAAAAATCAAGGGACATTATAATATCCTAAAATAAATAAAAGAAAATTTATGAAATTTTTATGAAAAATTGATTTTTGTATTTTTTTTTAAATCATTCGATATTATAATGAATAAAGTATATTATAATAAACCATATAGGAGAATAATTACTTGCAGAATATTAAATTAAAAACACAATAAAATTAATTTATACTAAATTTTACAAAATGGCTTCTAAACCAGTTTATGTTTAAATGCATAAATATGGCCGTACATATTATAATTCGATATTTCAGTTTTAATAACTTCCTAAGAACTACTTTACATCAGTTTTTTAGTTGATGCATTAAGTTACTTAGAAACCATACTCCCACTTTCTTCTGTTTAAAATAAAACTGTTATTTTTGCAGTTATTTAAAAGTTTTAAATAAATTTATAAAACTTTTACAAAACGGTAAAATAACTAATATATGTAATATATGTAAACTTTAATACATCTATACTAAACAATTATTTTTAAACTTTATTATAAAACTTTATAATATCTGTTTATAAATAACTGTCAATTACGTTTCTAACACTTCCTTTAATTTAGTGCGAAAGATGTTAATAAAACTAAAACAATCGACGCCAATGAAACTTAAATATAAAACGTTTTAATAACTATTATGTGACCAAATAATAAGTACCACATATCATAACTTTGTATTGTAGTTTAGCAGACTAGAAAAAAGTTGTACAAGGCAAAATAACTTAAAAGTGTTATAATTCCGTTAAATGTAAGTTGCAGTAACAACATTTTTAGTTATAATGTCTTAATAAAAACTCTGTGTTCCTTGGGGGAGTTTACTATGCCTTCAAGTTGTCGCGCACTAATTAAACAAACCATGTTCGTTGCTATAATTTGTGCAAAGAGTCAAATTTGCTGTGAATGAATAGCTTCTTAGCTTCTATTTTATGAAATATAATATTAACTATATTATTAATTTTTAGTAATCTAAAGTGTTGCCAAACAAACCAACGGAAGTCATTAATATGTCATCCGGAGTTTGTGTTAATGTGAAGAAGACCTAAATCCTAAAAACTAAATACCAAAATGCAACATCGGAGACCCATGGGGTCCCGTGGCCGCGTATTTGAGTGTCTGGTCGCAAACCTGGGGGAACCGGGTTCGATCCCGACAGACGCCAAATATTTCCAATTTTAAAAGGCACAAACGTGACTCCTGTGGTGCACTCTCCACACCAGCTTTGAGTGCCCGTGAGGTGACGCCTGGTAAGCGCCCACACGGTAAAATATATCGTCATCATTACCGATGTCTACATGTGTTGTAGATACTGGCACACCCAGAAATGGGTAATATGCCGTGATGATATATTTATTTTATTTTTATTTAACATCGGAGACAGCCTAAGAACATCAAAAATGAATTAAACAATTCGATTTAATGTGATGCTTAAGATTAAATGTTAATATTATATTTCTATATTCTTTTACAGCAAATTTGATGTTTTGCACATATTATAGCAACGAAAATGATTTGTATAATTATTGCGCGTCAACTTCAAGACATAGTGTGCTCCTGCAAAGCCCTAAAATCTAATTCCTAAAATACTAAATAATAACGTTACTTAGGGCATATAAATTTAGGTTTTAGATATTAGGGTGATAAAAGTGCAACATCAGACACAGCCTTGAACGTTGAATCTTTATTTTATTATTTAAACACATACGCAATTATTAATATTTTGATTGCCAATAAATGATTACCATAAAAATAAAATGTTCTGTTTTCATTACTAGTTATGTAACTAAAGTTATCTACTGCTGATGTTCAAATGTTTTCATGCTAGTGCCCATTCTCTTGTTACTTGGTAGCCGAGGCCTACTACGATGAAAGTACGTGGGTGGAAGACATTTACGTTATTAGAACTTCACTGTTATTTTAATGCACTTTATGAAGATTGCAGATGATAATTATTACCAGCAAAGTAGCAAATACTGTGGGTGCCCTAACATTTACAGTTGCACCGTTTGTATTTTAAATTCGTGCGCTACATATGGTTCAAATATTGCAACAAAAAGCAAAACAGTTTAGTTCTAAACTGCCCAATGCAACAATTATAAAAGTAGGGGTTTGTATAATTTTAAACTTTTTAGGAAAAAATTGTCAAAAACCCTTTTACCGTATGGTGTAGTATGTAGATATTTAACTTTAGACCGGTACACCAGGGTCATTATGTTCCTGTATTTAAAAATCATTAATATTATGAGAAAAATTTATTTTATTTTAACGTAATAAACTGATTATCGGTAGACAGAACAAAATAGCTACAATAATAGATATCAAAATATTTATAAAAGTTTCGACATCAGTAAATCAACAATAACGGCTAGTTCTTCTTCTAACACTATGTCCGTAGCGTATAAAAAAAAAACTAAAAATAATGAATGTTAAATTTAGTTTCTAATCTGGTACACCTGGGACATAGCAATCTATTAATAATAAAAATCTGTTGTGGCCAGCACAAGACCTTCCGTTAATTTGATGTATTTTGTACAAATCCCATACCAAAAGTTCATTGGAAAAGATTCTATATATCCAGTAAAATTGTAACACGAACATAATACAATTTTTACAAATTCCATAGAGAAAATTCCATGGAAAATATTCTATAAATCAAATAAAATTATCACATGAATATATGTACATTATGTATACTCATATATAAATACTCTGAAAATGCGTACACCTATGTAACATTCTCTTTACAGTCAAATAATATTACTATCACGTTTATATCTCTACCCATTTTTGAATTATTGTCCCAAAAGTCAATATATCCCATATTTAGATAAAAACTTAAAAATTTTCAAAAATCTAATTTTTATATATCTAGATACTTCTTAATGCGCTGATCGATATCTCTTTTCATTCTCGAGATATTTAGATTCAAAGATTTGCTCAAAACTGCCCCAAATGTGGGGTATATTGACTTTTAGGGCGATAATTCAAAAATGGATAGAGATATAAACTTGGTATAGTAATATTATTTGATTATAAAGAGAATGTTACGTAAGTGTACGCATTTTTAGAGTATTTGAACAACTGTGTGAATTTTTATAAATAAAAGTATTGAAATAAAAATGGATAAATGCTATAAAAAAGCTAACTGATTTTTGAAAATTAATCCCTTTATAATGCTTTGACTCTATATCTATTGAATATGAAGGAAAATGTATAATCAAACCGTATAGAGAATAAATTTTCTTTAATATATGACATAAAATGTCAAAAAATAATATTTAACTGCGCTTTTTTTAAAGAAAAACTGTTAAAAACTTCAAATAAGGGTACTTCCGGTGGATAAATTATAACCAGCATTTAATCAGCTCTTCATATGGATGTAAAGAAGAGGAATACGAAAGAATTATATATTTTAGAATTGTAGTATTCGATTTATCGTCGGAGAAAAATTTGTCACACACGGACACACATACACATATATATACACACACACACATACACACACACACACAGACATCATCTTAAAAATTCTAAGACCATCAAACGGATCGGGCTTTGAGGTTTGGATTGACTCGACCCGAAAAATTGCTGGCACGACTCGAAGATCGACTCGACAAAAAATTAGCCGGCCCGGCTTGAAAATTAACTGGAAATCTGGCCGGGTTTCGGGCTTTGCCGGGCCAGAGCTCGAAATTGTGTACATTCGGCATTCTTAATTTTGATTTTGATATGAAGCGAAATATTTAACTTTTTTTCGTGTCAAATTTAAAAAAAAATACTTCTACATCTTTACAGCTTTCAAAATCAGTTAACATAACTTGTTAAAAAGGAGACGCTTCTAGTGTTAAGTTTGTTATAAAAATTACAGACGTACGAGTATTTTACACTTTGTTTACTGAAGGCGTTCGACATTTTAAACAACTTTTTCACAAATCTTGTACAAAAAAATATACTTACGTTTCTGCTCAAAAATAAGACAAGAAATCATTATGGTAGGAACAAAAATCACTTTTATTTAAGTATATGAGTAGTAGTAATAACAATAAATAATAATAATAACAATATCACAATAGCATTATTATGCTTTAATGAATAACCTTGAACTCTTAAAATAAAATAACAAATTTTTATTTATTTTCATAAAAATATTAAGGAAACTGTGCATTTGATTTACCTTTATGATTTTTCGGGCCGGCCCCAAAAGCTCGATTTTTTAGGCCAGGCCAAAATCGAAAGTCCTGCTTGCCTCAACTTTTGAAAATAATTGGTCCGATTAGACCCGATAAATATCTTCGACCCGACTCGATGATCGACTTGAAATAGAGGCGGCTTGGGGTCGGGCCGGGCCAAAGCTCGAAATCGAGTGCATCCCTAATTCAGATGCTGAAATCTACGAATTTTCGTAATTTATTGTGTGAACCATAGCAAGTGTTTTCTAATTCTTTATTAGACATTATTATACCTAGAGTTCGCTATTGTACTTTTATTTTTGTAAATATTTCATTTCAATTGCTTGCATTTTTAAATTTTCATGCCTTACTATTTTCAATTCTTGCAAAACAACTCCTGACATCTACCAGCACCATACCATCCTACAAATCCTGCTGCCATCTATACCCATCCTGCTGAAGTGTTTAGTACACCACATTCACTTTCATCCACCCCTTCCACTTATACTCATCCTCCCACTTAACCTCAAATCTTCTAACGAAAGTTCCCTTTCCATCTTCTTCTCGCGCTAACCTAGAATCTGATGACCTTGACACACGGATACTCTGCGGGTGTGGTGGCATCTAATACTTTCGTTTTCTTGGACAGTAATTATTTTATCAGGCCCATCGTAATTCATCCTGATTAACCGCGGTTTCCCAATCCTGATAATGGGAATTCTAGATTTGGTAATTTCAGATAATGTAGAATGTTTAACATAGATGACATGAAGGAGATAGGAAAGAATGACATGATAGTTTGGGAGAAAGTGAAGAACTCTATTATTACGTTATTTATTGATGGTATTGACAAGATATGACCAGTTACATAAAGTTGTAATAATATTATAGATTGATGATATCTAACCAAAAGGTCAACCATATTGTTATGTGTGTAAATAGGACTTTGTAACTTTGTTGATTTACTATTTTACAAGTCGGTTTACATATAGTAACACGAAAAATCTAAAACCTAAAATATATATCATCACGGCATATCAGGGGTCAATAATGTGTCATTGAAAATTCGAAATAATTTTTGGTGTCGGCCGGGATCGCACCTGTGTCCCCAGATTCGCGACCAAAGACACACGGCTACGGAACCTAATATATTTTATTTTTGTAAATCAAAATATCAACCTTTATGTTGTATTTTATAAGAATATAAAAAAAATTATGTGGTAAATATTGAAACTATTATTCATAATTTCAACATAAAAAGTATCTGTACGATGACCAAAACATTAACAGCCCGATTCTCAAAAAAGTTTAGCTAATCCTCATTTTTGAATTAGTGAATTCTATTCTGTTCAGGTATTTAAAATTTAATCTTCAAAATATCAAAAAAGGTAGTTACCTACTAGAAATAAGTTAGACAATATTTCAACATATAAACTGTCAAAATTAGAGTAGAATTCGTTAATCCAAAAATGAGGATTAGCTTAAAGTTTTTTGAGAATCGAGCTTTAAAACTATAAACCAATTATATCTATAATTTTTATAAAAATATTTAGTATTTTGTTTGGTTTTCTTTAATTTTTTAACAGCAACTAAGCAACGAGCTATTGAATGTACCAAATTATCACTCATTTTTTCAATTGAGTTCAAGTCCGGTGACTGTGGGGGATGATTGAGCTTATTTTTGATATTACAAGACGCAAATTATTTGTCGCATCGTGGCACTTAACTTAAAATGTCGAGATAACATTGACTTTTGATGATTGTTACAAAAATAGCTAATTTTCTTATTCTCGTTGACACTCAAAAAGTATAATGTTGTGTATTCTCAATCCTGCACCGTTAAAGAGCCAGTTAAGAAACAGTAAACAAAAACGTACAAGATTTTTAACGTGTTTCCGAAATGAGTACAGGTATTTTTGTAAACACTAGAAAAAACATTACACATTAACATCTTAAGTGATATATTATAGTAAATAAAAAATATTCTAATTTAACTGTTTCAAAACTTAACCTTCTTTGATACTCATATCAATTTGTGTTAACATGTTAATAATTTTGGAAAAATATTTCAAGATCTACTATAAATTAGAATAAAATATACCTAGATTAAGCTACGGTAAAAATAAAATGCAAATGAGTAAAGAATTTACGGCAGTATTAAATTTACCATATTTTATATGTATGAATTTAACTAGATGCTGCACGCAAACAAGTGACATTTAGTTATATAATGCGCATCTCTAGTTCAATTCCTACGCTCATGGCCTTCAGTGGCGCACAAGGAATTTTCTTATGTATGTAAATATGTTATTTTTAATTGTAAATCTATCCTTAATAGTCAAGTAAAAAAAAAAAACTATAAAACTGTATGAATATGAAAGTTTATAGTACGGTAGGCACCGTTATGAAACAAAATACGTATAAATGCAATAAGACATACATACATACATACATACATACATACATACATACATACATACATACATACATATATACATACATACATACATACATACATACATACATACATACATATGTACATAAAATTACCCCACTTAGTGGGTTAGAAAAAACCCGAAAATAATAGTAACAATTGGGAATGACGATGGGTACCCGGGTACTCGGAACCTACCCGATAATAATGTACCCGGGTATAAAATTTCTTACCCGATTACCCGAAATATACCCGCTGCCCGTTAATTACATAATACCCTTTAATTACCTGAACAGTTTTCAGCTGCCGGAAAGATTGTATTTAAAAAAAAAGCTTTTTATTACCATACCATAGGTAATTAATATAATTTATGTTAAGTTTTTAATAGAGACACAGCATATTATTTATTTGTATTACTTTTTATTTAATAAATATATGTAAACAATAATAATCAATTTTATTAAAAAGTAAACTGCTAATATAACGGTAACGGTAATTAACAAATTACAGAATGGGCTACTTGCATGGTACTGAAAATCCGATTTCTATCACTATATAGGTAATGTTATGTTCAAAACATATGTAAAAATATAAATTTTATTTTTAAAAAATTATTCGTTTTTTAGTAAATTAAGAAAGAAAATTTTCTGTGACGTCATTATATTAAAATGGAAAAGGAAACCATATGTTTAAAAATGTAACGTATAGATGGCATGCGTGCGAGAAAATTTTAATTTGAATTTGACATTAGTTCATTTTTCTCTCTCTCTGGGCTCTCAAATATATTAATTACTTCACAAATAAACACATAGGTAGTTACATGTAATTTAAAATATCGATACTAAAAAGACAAACTAAAATACTAACCTCCAAACTATTGTTGAAACGTCAAACAGGAGATTTACATTATCCGTACAAACAAACGCTATGGCTTTACGACCATTCATTAGTGCGGCGTAATTCTACGTCATACATGGCGGGATTTCAAATAATGAAATTTCATTATTTTTTTTCTGGCTATTTAACAAATATTTTGCCAAAAGAAAACATATGGGTAGCAAGTTTGTACCTGCTCTTCAAAAATATTAAATAAAAAAAAGGTACGCAAGTAGCCCATTGTGTATATGTACTTAAAGGATAACGGGTAATTAAAGGGTATTGGGTAATTAAAGGGTATCGGGTAATTAATGGGTAAAGGGTACTATCCGGGTAGTTGTTTCGGGTACTCGGGTACCAATTTTATCGGAATTCGTCATTCCTAGTAACAATATGAAAAGGGATAAGAGTAAGAGCTCAGCTGACTCATTTCACTCTTTAACAACATTCTTCTTTCGCCTTGTCCGCAATCATCATAGCATTCATACATAAGAACATATTAAAGTGACCAATTTTCGGTAACCGCATCCGGACCATAATAATAGTTATGCAACAATCATCCTTCGCCACGCATTCCTATCCATGCACACTGCTTTCACCTCAGCCCCATTCATAAACGTATTCATACATAAGAGCATAAGAACATATTAAAGTGACCGATTTTCGGTAGCGAATAATCGCATCCGGACCACAATAATAAATTCAACAATGTCGTAGTTAACTGAAGGAGTGTAAGTTTTCCTCTGAAGAAAAAATAAATGCTGCAATAATCCAATTCATAATTATTTTGAAAGCACTGCAAAGGAAATTAAAATGGCATTTTCAGTCTGTTTATTAAGAACATAAAGAATTTAATTGAAAATTTATGTTTAAAATGTTTGATTACTCTTATTATTAAGTAATCGAAGTATACAATATTTGTTTAACATACATATTATGTTCAACAACTCATTTCATTTTCTTAATAGAGAAATTTGCAAAGTACTGCAATTTCAGCGATATCTAAATTGAGTAATCATGCAAAAATAAAATATCTTTTACCTCTTTGTCTGATACCTATTTCTTTTTTAATTATTTATAAATACTTCATAACTAACTGTTTTATGTTTATAATATACTCGTGTTTATCAACAAGGAGTTCATCTTACATGTACATTAAACTTTTGACGTAGTATTAGTGATAACATAAACGCCACTCCTCACATCTTCGTCTTCTATTAGCTATTGCATGAATGTAAATACTAACCTTGATTTAAAGAAGCTGGTAACCATTCCCAAACTGTTCTATCATCAAAACATCATAAATTAAATAATTCTTGTAATCCTATTTATATTTATATTTATATTTACATTTACATCACATATTTATGCTAATAAGGTGCTTAATATTTGGATGATTTTTATGTTTTTGCACTATTTCAAATGTTAACTCTACCACAAATTGTTTATAAATATTATTGCTTTACCTACGCTTTTACAGTTAAAGGTAGCAAAAAAAATTATCAGTGGATATCAAAGGTTTGTTTGTGTTAATCAAATTTTTATCTATACAATAATGTTTTAGAAACTAGTCAAAGAAATATACACATCTTATTTTATTTTATTTTAAGTGTGTGTAGTTGTTGTGAAACTCAAGACCTACAAAATAAATAACATTAAAAACCACAATTTACTACGTACTAATTTTTCTAATATGGCAACGTCCTTGTCTACACAATATATTTGAATTCAAAATTCATTCTATCATATTTCTGCTATTGTATTCACAGTTATAATGCGTATTAATCATTTTTAGTAGGTGTAAAAATTTCGTTAATTGTTCATTTACATTTTATAGACTCTTCATATTTCAAATTATCTTTCCTAGTAATAATCACCATAAAATCGTGGGATGGCTCTTTGTAAACAATTAAATTTCTTTAATTTTTTCAGTCAATGTCAATAAACAATACCTGCGCTGTTATCGCTTTTTTTAAATTCGGAGCCCATTTTTAAGTAAATAAATGCAGAAAATAACAAAGAAAGTAAACCAAATATCATTTAATTGAACTTATTGTACCACGCTAGAAAAAAACACATGCCTTTGGAAGGAAGTTGAATGACGAAGGCTACCATTGGTAATATACGTATAATTTTTATTAATTATTCTATAATATTAATATTTGGCCGCCTGCCTGAGTGTCTGGTCGCGAACCTGGGGGAACCGGGTTCGATCCCGACAGACGCCAAATATTTTCAATTTTAAATGGCATAAAAGTGACCCCCTGTGGTGCACTCTCCACACCAGCTATGAGTGCCCGTGAGGTGACGTCTGGTAAGCGCCCACACGGTAAAATATATCGTTATCATTACCGATATCTACATGTGTTTTAGATATTGGCACACCCAGAAATGGGTAATATGCCGTGATGATATATTTATATTTATTTATTTTATATATCTGTACATATAGTATAGTAACAAGTTTTATAAGACATGTTTTTTCGCACGCGTCAAAATTAAAGTGACAAAAAAAGTCTTATAAAATGAGTTCTTAAAACAGCTATTATTAAACCGAGTTAATTTAGGGAAATTTGTAAGTGAAATGTTGAAGTTGGGAACAATGAATTGAGCACATTCAATTATTATTTAAAGATGAATGTCATTATTCAGGAACAAATTTAAGTGAATTGAAAATTGAAAAATTGAAAAAAAAATTGTAAAATATTTAAGTGACTTTAGTTTAATCTGTAAGATTAAAGCAATTGTAATCTTGAGCTATGTAATATACCTCCGACCACTGTAAATAATCTACTTCCAAAAAAATCAATTAACTAAAAGTAAATTACCTACTTAAAAAGGGTTAAGTAAATGTCATGTAATACCAACCTTCTAAAACAAAAAATTGTATATCAAATGAAGGCCATTACGATATGCAATTGCGTATCGTAATGACTTCATTCTGAACGCAAAATCTAAAAAAAATATTTTTTGTATTTTGCGTTCCTAGTAAACACACTGCGAAACCCAATTTTCAAATGTCATAAATTAATTGACATGAACTTTCAATTAATTGAATAAATGTCAATACAATGTTACCAATTACAAAAGGACACATACAAATTTCCCTAAATCAGCTCGGTTTAATATAACAGTTTCTTATATCTCAGTATATAAAAGACAGAAAATATGAAAATGGTATAAAGGACGCGTGGGAAAAAGAAAATCTTATTTTATAGAACTCATTCTTTAATATACTATTAAACATATTTATATATTTTATTCTGTCAATCGTTTATGCGCTATTTTAGAGAAAAATACTTCAAATAACACTTACAGGCAAATTAATTGTACGTATCTTTTATTTGAAGTATTTTTCTGTAAACTATTTCATAAATGATTGACGGAGAAAATCAATGTCATAGTCAAGAAAGTTGATTGTCCAGTCCAGCAATAAAACTAAAATATCTTAGTGTATGTGTGTATGTGTACGAATTTTGTTTGCACTCTAACTCAAATACTATCATTCAGAAAATTCTGAAACCTTGTATTTTTACCCTATTCTAATAGGAATAGAAGCCATTAGATTTTGGTGTAAATCGGATAAACGGAAATGGTACTTTACTTGAAGCTCATAATGGTTTTTCTTCAAAAAATACCATTAAATGTCATTTTTTCGAATTTTATGTCTTATGAAAATTAAAGATTATTGAATTTTCTACAGGAATACATTAATACTTTTTCTATATATTTTACAGATAAATTTAAAAATATTTTTTTTTATTAGTCGCGAAGCCTAAGATGAAAACTATTTCTTTGTTACACAGTTCATTTTTTAAATGAATGTAACTGACAGTAAATGTCACTGTCAGAAAACTTATCACTTCAAATTAATAATAGTGACATTTTAAAAAGAAAATAGTAAATAAAGCATTAGTTTTCTGCAATGTAACAGTTTGCAGTGTTAGTCAATACGTAGGTAGGTATGTATTTAAATTAATAAAAATTAAATAGCGGGAGGATTTGTGTTGGCCACATCAGATTTTTATTATACAGAACATGTCTTCATTTCAACAGAGTGGAGCAAATAATAGCCCGTTGATACCCAATGTTATAATGCAAGCAGTGAGCCATATGCCGCTTTATCAGAATTACGATATTTATAGATAATAATAATAATATATTTATTTCCTGTAGATCAAAAAATACATGATATAGGAAAAGTCAAAACAAGTGGTACATACATATGTTACAAAATAAATAAAATAAGAATAAATTACATAATCATTCACTAGTCAAATTTATCATTTAAAAATTCATTTACACTGTAATAGTTTTTAGATACTAAAAATTTTTTAAGATCAGTTTTAAATTTATTTTTAGAGTGTACATTTTTCATGGCCAGAGGCAAATGATTGAACATTTTAATCCCTATATGGTTAGGGTTGTGCATAGTTTTATTTAAGTTAATTTTTGGGATTACAAAATTATTTTTACCTCGAGTATTATAACTATGAGTGTCACTATAAGTAAGGAACTTATCTTTATTTTTCCATACGTTTATTAATGTATTAAAAATATAAATATAATTTATTGCTAGATCCGACGGGGTCAATTTTCTTGACTATAGTCAAACTAACGGTCATTTTATGAAAACTCTTTGTTGGTCTCTGGTATAAAATGCCCCGAGAAACTGATGCTCCCACTATATAACATAACTGCTTCCACAAATGAAATGTCAATCCTTTCGCTATATTTAGTATTCAGTCATATACGTAGGTATTGTAGTGGCATTTCTTTCTTTTTTATTAAATAGTCGTACACCTTTCCACTTTTTATTCAAGTTTATTTATGTAATTATTTATTTTCCTCTTTACTCAGCAATAATGCAAGTATATAAAATGGGAGATTTTAATAGTGCAATAAGAATGAAACCTCAAGTTAATTATTAACAGATAAAATCTATTGTAACATGAAGTAATGTTATTTATTATTCATTTAGGTTACATCCTGCCAATCAAATTTACGCGTTAATAATATATAATTTGCAAAGGTTAATATTTCAAAATAATTCTAATAAATATGTCATCACTATAATAATCATTTTGGTGCAACACTTTCATTATTGCGGTATTCTTTCCACAATAGCTATAAATACATTTCTGGTTAAGTCAGATGAAATATAGCCAATATTTTATTTTGTTTATATGCAATTAAAGTTTTCAGTTTAAGCCGCCATATTATTGGACTTTGCTTGTGCAGAGAGCAACAGAATTTTGTAACAATGAAGAAAGCACAAAAAATATAAGGGTTTACTTTTGTAATTTTCCGAGAACAAAATTATCAGATGTAATATCACAAGACCTCCTGATTTTATCGATAAATTTTTATTTTGCACGATTTTTTTTGCTTAGCTACAAACACGAAAGCAAACTGGATGGTAAATCCCGACTCCAAAGGAGGAGGGGTTTTACCTAATGTCAGTTTGCTTGAGTGATTTTGCTTAAAAGCAAAAAAATAAGTACTTAAAAATAAAAATTTATCAGAGAAAATCTGAGAGGTCGTGTGGTATTTGGTGAGATAAATTCCAAAGACAATGCAAAATGAAACTTAACACATTAATTGTCACACTGACAATAACAACAACTGTTTATTTACTTGGTAGCGGAAAATTATCGGGGTAACGGGGTTTTATCAGTATAATACTGTTCCTAAGTAATATCACAAGACCTCCTAATTTTACCGATAATTTTTTTTTTGCGCGAATTTTTTTACTTTAGCAACGAACACGAAAGCAAACTGCATGGTAAATCCCGACTCCTAAGCAGAAGGGGTTTTGTGTAATGTAAATTTTCTTGAATATTTTTTTTTAAAGCAAAAAAATGATTGTTTAAAATTAAAAGTTTATCTGAAAAAATCCAGAGAGGTCGTATGGTATTTGATGAAATAAATTCCAAAGACAACGCAAAATGAAACAATTTAATTTTTAAACTTGAAATATTAATTATTACATTGGCAGTTATAAACAATAACAACTGTTTATCTACTTGGTAGGGGAATTTATCGGAGTAACAGAATTTTATCAGCTATAATATCCCGAGGACATTGATAATTACGAAATAATTTTTTGACAGTTACCGAAAGCGCGTTGCTCGGTAACAGCCCGACGCCGAAGGCAGAGGTGGTGTTACCTAAAAGCAACGTGCTTGAGGAAGTGTGATAAAATTATAAGTATTTATCAATGATCGAGGGGTATTCGGTGAGAAATTTTTTTGCAATTTTAACATTAAATTTGCCTAAAATTTGTATTTGACAGAATTTTTGTGTCTAACATAACCCAGTAGATGTCACTAGTAGCTATGAACGTGAATGTGACTATGAATTTGTTCAGTGTGAAGTGTGCAATGAAAATGAGACCTCTTTGAGTGAGACCAAAGAGAAGAAAGATAAGACATACAAAAGTCCATATTAAATATTCTCCACATTTAGTTTTTTATTTAATACAGTATTTTTTATGTGTTATCTTCTATAATTTTGTTGATTAAATCATCATTTTCAATGACAGGGTGAAAATGACATTTCTAAATTAAAACAATTAATTTTTAATTATATGTCAAAAACTGTCTGTTACTTAGCAACTTAGTGACATAAGTGATAATTGTCTTAGGATAATTATCAGTGTAAGTTTGTTTTGATTGGTTACTTTCGCACACGTGGTCAGCAATAAAGGGATTCAATTGGATAATTTTTTAACCAAAAAATTTTCAGTGTAATACAGTTCCCATTGGTTGAATTTTCAATTGTTTTGCGTCATGATTGCTTAAAAACTAGTGGTTGGAATTTGTCAATAATAAATTCGAATTATATTTAATATGATTATTTTTGATCCGAAAATTTGTTTCAAACAGCACTATCATTGTCATGCTATTGTAATGCCATCTAGTGTCGTAATTAACTAGCTTCATTCTTTCACATGGCGCAGTTGGCAAGTCTGTTTTTACAACTGGAACACAACTTTGACATGGCAAAATAAATACAGATAATCGTCTCCATATCAAGTGATTGCTAACTACGATTTCCAGAAATGGTTTCTATAATTTATAATAATAAAGAAAGCTACAGATTTTTTTTTAAATTAAATACTGTAATAATAACAGGATTGGTTAAAACGCAGACACGTTACAAACATTGAAACATATATGAAAATTGTCACCCAAGTGAAAAAAATTAATGATGAAAAGGATAATTGAAGAAAACTCTAGGAGTACTCCTTTCTTCACGTTTAATTCGATTATTTACCTAGTAGAATATAGTCTCGATCGGTTTAGGTTTTTTAGAAAACCATTATCAGGACCGGAGACTGTTACAATTAAAAGAAATACAATTTTGTTATAAATACATTAAAGGTTTAGAAATAATAACAAAACTTAAATACACACTGACACACTGAGACGAGAGAACCTTCCTAGAATAATGAATCCAGTCTGTACTTGATTTGTAAGTATTTTAAGTTTTGTTTTGTTATTATTTCTAAACCTTTTATGCCCAGTTGCACCGACGTTTCTTAAATTTACACTTAATAAAACTGAACTTACGTTAAGTATCCCTTAATTTTTATCTACTGTTGCACACATATTTTTTTTAATAACCTTAAGTAAGTGTAGTTTATATATTTTTAAGCTGTTTAAATTGTACTTTTAGTAACAAGAAAAATAATATTTAGGGATTTTTCATAGTTGATTTTGTTTGAGTCAAAGTATTGAAGTATAATTAAATATATTAATTGTTTTTAGCAAAAATGGTATCAGACGAAAAAAGAAAGCGGACACAAAGTGCTAACTACACCAACGATGAAAGATGCTTATTATTAAATATGCAATACTAATACTTACATGTCGTTATAACATTCATTTTTCTATTAAAATCAGCAATTCCAATACTGTATATTTGGTTAATCGAAACCGTTGAAAATGCATGATCAGAAAGAGTATGAAAATGATCAGATCTATCTCATATTTGTCTTGGTATTGCGTATACAATATACAATTAAATCCAACGCATCTAAATCGTCATCATCGTCAATAAAATCAATAACTTCCATGATCCTGATAGAAATTAAAAACGTTTGCATTCAATATAACCTCACTACTTACTTAACTGCAAAATAAACTGTCAATTTCGGAGGCTTAAATTTATGGAAGCCTTAAGATATTTATGGAGAGTTTAGCGCACGGTGCAACGAAATAAAACTAAACTTAAGGCTAAACTAAACTTAAATTCTTAAGTGGTATCGGTGCAACTGGGCATTAATGCGTTTGTAACAATATTGTATTTCTTTTAATTGTAACAGTCTCCGGTCCTAATGATGGTTTTTAAAAAAACCGAAACCGATCGAGATTATATTCTACTAAATAATCGAATTAAGCATGAAGAAAGGACTACTCCTAGAGTTTTCTTTAATCAACCTTTTCATCAAACATTGAAACATTATATTCGTTTTAAGAAATGTCAAAAAATAATCAAACTAATAAAACGTTGAAAAATGTATCTAACTTTATAACCATGTTCTTTAAAAATAAGTCTGTAATAATACATGTTGAAAGTGTTCCCGATTCCTTTTTATCGCTTATGACTAACCTCTAACCCGTAAACCATTCATCCATAACCATAACCACTTTCGCACCAATAACCAGCATCTAATAACCTGTACCATTGTTCGCTCTTCATGTCATTGACCTACTCCAAGTCAAATGCAATTCAAATTCAGTCTCATCACTAACACTAGCTGATCTCCAATACAAATTTGAAAGAGAAAAATCTGCATGGATGGAATCTGGGACGCAGACGCAACAGATTCGTCTGGGAGACGCCTGCGAAGTGACAAAGATTTATTGGACGTGGTGTGAAATTCAGAGTATAATGTGTAGGATATTCACAGGATTTATTGTTATTAAATTTATTTGTTACATAGTAGTAGAAATAAACATATGTAAACAAACACTAAACAGCAAATAGCACATATATATATATATATATATATATATATATATATATATATATATATATAATCTGAAGCATATTTAGATCATAGGTAACGGTTTCACGAATGTGGAAGAGTCCATTTCAATCAAGTAACAAATTACAAAGTTCAGTAGTATTAACAAAATAAGTAAAAATGAATAACAATAATCGAAAAAGAAAAATGCTGCAGATATAAAGCAGAAATAGAGCTGTTGCATGATTTTGTACATGACTTATTAAATTTTAAAAGATATTGTTCCTTAAAGAGCTTCAAATTTGCAAATATCACGAAATATCCATTAGATCCTACAATTAAGTGTTAAAATTTATGTAATATTTTGAAAAAGTCATGTGATCTGAAACCAAATGTGACGTCAGAGTACATACAGTTTAACAACTGACAAATTATCGCCTACATTTATTTATATAAATAACGTAATCTGTTTTCCTATTGGCTAGGAATGACGTGCCGAATGTACTCCGATGTCACAAGAAGGGAGGTTTGTTTTTCATGACTATTTCTGGCGCCAATCTTTTTGCTTAATTATTTACGAAAATAACAATAACATTATAATTTTTTATTTATTTTTTTATTTATTGGAAAAATATTGCATAAACTTTCATTTAAAATATTTTTTATAAATGTGAAACAGGCTCATTGGAGATATTAATGAAATTTGAAATTCTTTTATAATATTATAATGTGAAGGATTGATAGTAGGCTATGAATCAATGGTTATGAAGTTAATTACTTTAAAAGGTGAAAGATGATGCAACATTTTCCTGAATTTATTTATTTATTTATTTATTGTATCTTCATATAATGATATATGTATTTATAAACAAAAGCGTTTCTGTTGAATTATATAAAAAATGAAGAAAATGTAATTTTACTTTTAATGTACTTAAATGTTCCTCTGAATCAGTCAAATAGGCCCCGAACAACTGGGCTATAAACAATAGATGATGAAATTTTGTACAAAATATAACGACTAATTAAATCCAGATTTGAAAATTCCTTATTACATTCCCCAATTTTTTTTGTCAATTTTTAAAATTTGGCCAAGTTCTACACATTGAAGCTAAAATACTTGTATTATACTTGTAAAAAAGTTCTTAGCAAGCCGCTGCATAAGCTAGAAATAGAGCATGTTTTATTTTTCTTCAATTTTCTAGTGCTTTCTAGTAATTTTAATAACACACCAACATATCAATTCAATTATATGACTGTTACTTGTCAATAACTTTTGATATAAAAAAAATGATAAATGTAAACAAATGGCTAGAAATTGATGAATTTATTGTATAATTTTAAGTTCAAGATATGATTATTTAAAGTACTTGACGTCACCGGTGTCTGTCCCGTAGCAGTGAAACAGTGTTCTTTCATGAGCAGATATTATATATTTTTATGTATAAAAAATATTTTTTACATATTGTAAGGCTTAAATAATATTAATTAATACAAACAAAATAATAAAATTGAAAATTTGGTTACATTTATTTGATATTGGAGTAAAATGCGATACAAAAGTTTGAGATAACAACGGCGATAATGATGCAAAACCAGAACTGCCAATGGGCGGGGCACTGTGGAATTATAAGCGGGATTTTCAGCTTTCATATTTCTGGCCAATAGAATCAAATCGACACTTGTCATATCATGAAATGTTCATGTCGTTACGACTTTTTATTAAAGTATGAAGGATGATTTTCTTTTTAATTAGTTAGTTTAATTACTTATTAATAAGTAAATATTTTACAATTTACAGGTCAAACTTTTGAAATAAAACAGCGGTTCTCAACCTGTAGTACACGTACCAGGGGATACGCAAAAGTCTAAGTTTTAGTTATCTACTTATTTAACATATATTTAGAAAAAATAAAAAAAGAAGTTACTTTTTTGGGGATTTTTATCCATTTACTTACTGCTTCATTTAAACATATACATATCTATTTAACTATTGCTAATAATAGAAATACATTCTGTAGTTAAGGAATTGAAATTATATATTTTATGTTTAGTAATGATAAACAACACTCGATATATACGTATATTTTCATATTAATTGTTTGAAGAGGTCAAGTATCAAGTTGATGATATTCATGGAAAACTTAATAATAAATATCTCAAATATTATTTGGAATTTTTTAATCGCGATTGTACTGCTGTTCTTAGAATTTTATGTACTATTAGATACGATTATTAATGGAGGCAAAGTCGAGAGTCTTGTCGAGACTCGAGACGAGACGATACTGACATCAAGTCTCGTCTCGACAAGACCAAGACGAGACCACTCTAGTCGAGACCAAGTCAAGACCAAGACGAGACCGACCCCAAGTCTCGTCTCGTCTCGACTTCTGGCAACACTACTTGTGAAGAAAGTTATTTACTTTGCTCACTTGTGATTCAATATGCTATTTTGCTCACTATTTTAAGTTGAATAATAATGAATTTTGCTAACGATTGTGGAAAAAAAATAAATTTCTATCAAGCACTTAATAATCGCTCAGTAAAATTTTTCCTATTTTTCGTCGCCCAACCGCGTACCACAAAAAATGTTAAAAAGCAAATTTCAATAAAAGGATAAAAAGACATTAATTTATGTAAACAATCAATTCGTGGCCGCGTGCCTGAGTGTCTGGTCGCGAACCTGGGGGAACCGGGTTCGATCCCGACCGGCGCCAAATATTTCCAATTTTAAATGGCACAAAAGTGACCCCTGTGGTGCACTCTCCACACCAGCTATGAGTGCCCGTGAGGTGACGCCTGGTAAGCGCCCACACGGCAAAATATATCGTCATCATTACCGATGTCTACATACGTGTAGATAATGGCACACCCAGAAATGGGTAATATGCCGTGATGATATATTTATATTTATTTATTTTATCAATTCACAACTAGCAGAAGTATGACATTAATGTAATTTTTAACTCCTATAAACTATAAAATAGAACTTTACTGCATCATTATTATAGGTTAAAAGTCAAACAAATAAACACACATACAATAATATTTTTATAGATAACTGATCTTAAAATTGCACATGTAAGTACATTAAAAATTTTATTTAAGACTTTCTATAAATAAAAACACTATTTATATATTTAACATGAAAAATCTGTATGAATTGCATTCTCTACATATTCATCTTACAATATTTGACTAGTCGAAAGTAGGAATATAACATTTATTTACTAATTTCATCCTTGACGACACGGCTCCAATATTCGTTTTTTCTAGCCATCTCTTCAATTACAAAACCGTCATTTGATCGGGGCGTGAACGACTCAGTATAAATAGAGAGAGGTGTTCGCAAATCGACATAACGACTCAATCGTTTAGTGATAACACATCCCTCACTATGAAATTCGCGGTAAGTATAGGTTAGATTTTCTTGCGAAATTCACTTGCGTCGATTTTGCAATGAGTTAATGAGATAATTGAAAGTGGTAATTGTTAACTGTTTTATTGTTTTGCTAATTAAGTGTGAAATATGGGTAATTATATGATCTAGTAGTTTTACATTCTTGGGAGAAAAATTGTTGGGTAATTGTAAAGTTTTTTCACACTGAGTTACTAATAGAATTACTTAATTTTGACATTTACACTGCTGGCTAAAATATTCCGAATATATAAGTTTCTTTTACATGGACAAATATATAATACATACATTTTATTATATTAAAAAAATACAAATATAATGACCTTCATATTTATACTTTGTCAACCATCTTTAATTGAAATTTAATAATATAGTTCAAGAAAAATATAAAAATGTCTAAAATGCTACATTCTGTAACCGAAAAATTCCTTTAGAACTAGTTTTGAACACTGAAAATTCCCAAACCCAAATTTTCTCACTTCATCGGATATTGCTTAATTAGAATTGAACATTACTGTAGGTTAGGTTATGGTCAGTTTAAAAATAGTTATTTACATAATCAGTTATGAAAAAAGTGATATTGTTTGATGAACATAATATTTACCAAAACGAGCGAAGCGAGTTTTGCAAATTATATGAATCAAACAATATCACGTTTTCATAACATATTATGTACAAAACTTTATCTAATTCCGATAAAATAATATAAAAATACACAAAATTCTAAGTTTTACTGTGACAGCTCAATATACTTATTTCAAATTCATCTAACACAGCGTTGCAGTGAAAATCAATAAATTTAATTTTTTAATCTAATGCTTATGTCAGATGCGTATCATCACTGTATTATCATCAAAAATCAGTTCTAAATGTGTTCTAAAATCGATGTAGATCTTCCTTCTGATGTAGAGGAATTGGGTGTGAGTCAATATTTAATAAATTGATATTAAAGAAATTATTATTGATTTATCCAATTGTCAGTTGTGTAACGTTTTTTACGTAACTCAGTTACGTAAAAAAAATTACAAAACTCATTTTTTATCAATTACGTAAAAAGTGACATTTCAAAACGTCATAAGGTTAGGTAAAATTTAACTTTTTAAAGCGAAATTAGATAAAATAATGGATAAACATTGACATATTCAGTAATGGGTGATAAGCCATGATGATATTACTGAAATTTGTATGAAACCTCTATTCATACTTTTTGTATAAAAATAGTTATTTATATATCAAGGTACTGAAGTTCTACTTTTTATCACGAACGTGGAATTTAGTTGCCGAGGCCGTAGGGCCGAGGAAAATAAATCAAATAAGTGATAAAAAGGAACTTCAGTGCCGAGGTACATATTAAATTTTATTTGAAATCGAAAATTTATAAAAATGAGAGGAATATTTATTTGCATAGAATATGTTGCGAACCACCGGACATTGAAGTTATCGTAATGAGCACTCAAAATTATTAAATTCGTTTATCTTGCACATATTTTTTGTCATTTTACGTACGAATTTACTGTTGTATATCTTACACCTACCCAAATTATCTTATATGTACAATAATTATTATAAGGTTGGTAACACTGCATTTGCATGAAGTTGCCATGTAAAAGATTACTTTAGGGCCGATTTCTAAACTTTTATTGACGATTTTTGTACACTTTAGTGACGATTTAAAAAAAAATATTACTGAAATTTATGTACTAAAACAAATTTGTATATAAAAAAAGCATTTTGTACGTAAAAAATTGAGAATCCAATGCAAATGTCAAAATTTATTACCTATGTACGAGTATATTCGACCATGAGTTCAAAGTTTTACATATATTTTTCCATTATATGTGATATTTAACGAAGATGTTTCCCAAATTTCTAAATTAAGTTACCTTTTTTCTAATAAATGTTTAATTATATCAACACATTCACCTTTTTTCTTTTATTTATTATAAAATGTTTACTTAATTATAACATCTTCCTGAACAGAACATAATTAAGTTCGCAAAAACTTGGAATGCGTCAGGGAAATTATATTTAACATATATTAATTAATGATCAATGTTGCATATTTAACTATGTCTGTAGAAAAAGATTATCGTAAAGATTTGATCTAACATTCCTAACTAATTCGTTTCTAATCGAATTTTTTATCTTATTTTAAATGTCATTCATTTAATTCAGGTTATTTGCTTTGATTCGTCACTTCTTTAACTTCGTCCTCACTTTAGTGTACTTCTTTTTTTAATCACCTACGTTTCTTCTACTTTCTTCTTTTTCTGCTGCAATATAACAACAATACATATATTTATGTTTATTTATTTTTTTAAAATCTTTTCACAATATAGTCGCTAATCTAGTTGCTTTTTCTAACAAATTTGACGCTTCTTATTAAAATATGACACCATCTTCATGACTGTTGACTCCTGCAGATCTTTCTTGCCATCGTCGCCGTAGCGTCAGCTGCTCAGTTGCCCAATGACGTCATCCCAATCTTGCGTCAACAACAAGAAGTTAATTTCGATGGAAGCTACAGCTCGAGCTATGAAACTGGCAACGGAATCAGTGCTGATGAACAAGGAAGTTTAGCTAATGCTGGAACTGATAATGAAGCTGAACAAGTGCAGGGTTAGTATAAAACAAGACAATTTGGTGGTTGAAGTAAATAGAGTTTGGTGTGCAACTTAAAACGTTATTCAGTAACAACTAGACATTTAAAAGAAAAAATATTAACCACAGCATATCAGATCTTTTCCAGAAAAAGCATTTAATAAGAGTTATTTTTTAATGCTTAATATTGTTCACTATGTTAATGTACAAAAACATAACCCTAATTTATGTTTAAAACTGATCCAGCTGTTAGACAAACAACAGCAAGTATAATAGGACAAATGAAAGTTGACGTTTAAGTTATTTTATAGATGTGGTTCCTTTCATAACTTTGCCCTATGATTTGAGAATTTTTGTAAGTACCCATTTAAATACTGGACTAGAAAATCCCAGAAATATATTATTATGTTGCTGAAAATAGATGAATGTCTACGGTACCTGCATAAAAACAAAATAACAAAACAGGGGTCTATTTAAAATTTAACATTTTTCGTTTATTTTGATTATAGCAATTTAGTTTGACTTTGACTATTTAGGGCTGGTTTTTCAATCTCTGATTAATATTTTAACTTCTAATTAAGTAAATATTATTGCATCGTTTTGATAGCAGCAATGATAAATCTGTCATTTTTTGTTCGTTTCAATTTTGTTTAAAATTCTAACCAGATATTGAAAAACTCAACCCTCAATTTTAAAATTCTATGAAATAGGATTATTTTTAATTTCATCAAACAGTAATTCGGAATTGAGAGTCAATTACACCTGAGACGAACGAATCATAATTCGCAGTATAATTTTTTTTAAATACATCCCTGAATCCTGTTGCTAAGATCATTTTAAATAAAATAAATAAATAAATATATCATCACGGCATATTACCCATTTCTGGGTGCGCCAGCATCTACAACACATGCAGACACCGGTATGATGACGATATATTTTACCGTGTGGGCGCTTACCAGGCGTCACCTCACGGGCACTCATTTTAAATTTCTCCTAGTATTCCAGTGATATTGAGTACAATTCTAATCTTCTATAACGAAATACCTAAAGGTCAGTTTCCTTTCATATTCAAATCATAAGACAAAGTTACGAAAAGACACCACATCTATAAAAAAAATATAAACTTCAACTTTCATTCACTAGTCATACTATACTTACAAGTAGACACTTTTTAAAATGGTTCTCTTCCATTATTTTTTTAATGTCAATTTTAACAGTTTAACATAAAACAAATTACACCAAAATTGTGAAACGAAAATTTTAATATTCGATTGGTTTTAACTTAAACAAAGAGTCAATCTATAAATCAAGCTTCAGAGCTCTTATGGGCGCAGTGTGTAATTATAACGTTACGCTAGGAGTAGAAAAAAATATCTTGTGGTTGTGGAAAGATTACTGAATACATGAATTTATTAAATAGATATTTAAAATTCCCTGAATATTAATAATAAATGTACTCAAGTACAATATAAAATTTAAAAATTAATTGGAGTAACGATGATCGACTGGAGATTGATGTGTGGAGAAGAAAATAAAGTAATCGGAAACTGCAGTCAGTACGCTATTATTTGATTTGAAACCTACGTTAAGTTAATACTTGACACGTTGCACAAGATTTCAATCTCTGAATCAACCTCTCGATCATTTATCAGAGACTGGTCCACTCAACCAAAACCACAGATGCGTTTCGCTTTTATTGGATCTCAGTGTGGTGTACTGAAGCCTTTAGTAGGTGGATGGATGATAAACCATCTCAAGATAATATGATAATATTGTAGATGTAATTAACCAAATGCATGACCGAGAGTTTGATTCAGAGACTGAAATTTTGTGAAACGAGTCAATTATGAATGATGAAAATTATTGATAACTACAGAAAGGAAGGCAATCTTAAATTCTTCATTCCATCATCATCTTTAACTCTTCGCTAATTGTACCCTTCAAATCTTTTAGGTCAATTCAGCTACACCAGCCCCGAAGGCCAAGTGATCCGCCTGGTGTACGCCGCCAACCAAGACGGCTTCCAACCCCAGGGTGACCATCTACCCACACCCCCACCACCGCAACCCATCCCTGAGGCTATCCAACGCGCCCTGGACTGGATCGCCCGCCAACCCCAGAAACCTGAGGGAAGACAATAAATAATTAACCCCTGAATCCATGAACGAATGCCCACCCCCCGATATTAGAGTCACTGCCTGTATGTTTGTTATTGTTGTGCCATTGCAATAAATACTCAATTGTAATCATTGTTGTTTTATTGATATTTAATTGTTTAGTTTTTTGGTTTTTTAGCAAATGTTATGAAAGAAAAGAATGGAACTAGACAGCTGTCTAAAGTCTAAGTCTAAATCATAATGATCATTTTAGACATTTTCTAACAAATCTTTAATTATACTATATTTGATAGTCGTTAAATAGTGTGTCTAATGCATTGACATTTTATGAATGAAAAAAATCTGATGTGACCAGCACATTACCTTCCGTCAATTCTATGTATTTTGTATATATCTCACAACAAAAGTTCTGTGGAAAAGATTATATAAATCCAGTAAAATTGTAACACGAACATATACTATTTTCTATAAATTCCATACAAACGTTCCTTGGAAAAGATTCTATAAATCCAATAAAATTATAACACTATGTAAATTGCACTTGACACTGACATCTGTCAATTAGATTTATTTGAATATATCAACTGATTCCATGATTAAAGCAAAGCTGGCTGATTTATGAAAGTTAATCTTTGTCTAATTCATTAACTTCATAACTATTAAATATGAAGAAAAATGTATAATCAAACCGTATAGACAATAGATATTCTTTCATATTGATCATCACATAAAATGTCACAAAATGATATCTGACTGAGTTTATTCATTTATTTATTTATTTATTCAACAGGGAAAACCCCAATTACAGAATAAATTCATAATAATACGGTACAAAGTGATAACAGTACAAGAAAATGCCAATTTTTGAATTAATAAGGAAAGAAATTACAATACCCACTAATAAACAAGAAATATAAGATATATAATAATAAATAAGTACCAGAGCTATTTAATTTCTAATAGCATGCTTTTAAACTTACTCAAAGCAAGCAAAAAGTCTAGTTCAAGACAATGTCTATATTATACTTCTACACATTGAATATATAGGGGAGTTCTGATAATAATTCGTTCTAGCAAAATTACACGCAAAAACTAAGGAACTCCTAGAGTTAAATGGCCTTACATAAAAATTAGGCTGACTAAGAATATCAAGAAAAACTGTTAAGAACTTTAAAAAGGGAACTTCCGGGTGACCAATCATAACCAAAATCTAATCAGCTCTTCACATGGATGTAAAGAAGAGGAATACGAAAGAATTATAATTTTTAGAATTGTAGTATTGGAGTTCTCGTCGGAGAAATTTTTGTCACACACACACACACATACACACACACACACATATATATATATATATATATATATATATATATATATATATATATATATATACAAACCTTCCTTACCTAAAGGTGACGTATAAGATGAAAATGAATATAACTGCCGGAGTATTATTTACATGAGTTTTATGCGTTATGTTATGTTATATTTTGTCAATAGAAACTAATAATCTTCAACAAATCTACAGGATTTTTTTTTTTTGAATATCCTCAATAAATTCTTCAATATAGTAATTATGTATACCATATTTAATAGTAACATTATGTATTTCGTGTCGTTAATACATCTTAGATTCTTAATAATTAATATAATATTTATTTCTCCAGAAGTGTTCTTCAGTTTAACCTTTTATTTATAAAATATGATTATATTATTATTTTCATCTGTTTTTTTATATAATTTATTTCTCATCCTTGACATTAAGGTCTTTTATATAAAAATATAAATTTTTCCAATGTGAAAATAATATTTACTGTTAATTTCATTAAAGAGTAAAATATATGGTGTTGAAAAATAAATAAAAATCATAAATAAAATATTCATTAGAAACTGTAAAAACTGTTTTAACACTTAACAAACAATTATGAATACCTATTCTGAATGTTACTAAAAAAATACGTTTTCAAATTTGAATTTTAAAACTGAAAATGTATTTTGCTTAAAAAACCATAAACCTTAAACAGGAGAATATGATTTTTAAAACAAAATATCTCATACAATAAAATGTTTAAATTATGTATCAGTACAACTTTTTCTTATTTCATAAATTAATGTGGGAATACAATTTCAAATTTCGCGCTAAACAATTTAGCAAAGACATAAACCAAATGCAGATTACATCAACATAAACAAATTCATCGTTTGTTTATTTCTTGAACGAAAGTAAAAGTTGCACATCTCTAACAGATGACGCTACGCAGATGTTCTTAAGAAAAATTTCAAGGTTAAATGGTAATTTCAGTTTAGAGATTCATGGTATATCATTTCTAATAATTTTACACCTAATACCAAATTTTATTGCACCTATAACTATTGACATTTATTAAAATTAAATATATGTTATTGCAATTTTATTGATATGGCTATAAAGTTTTTAATAATAATTACAGTTTTGCTTCATGAACGAAAGTTTATCTAGGTAGATATCTTTTGATATGAACACAAATTACAAATACTCCTTCAACAGGATAATCTTATATATTATTATAATCAATTAAGTAAAAGTTCTGCTTTTTCTATTATTTAGAGAAACTTATCCCTATATTAGATAATACTCTTTCCATCAAAAATAAATGAGTTCGTTAATTCATAATTAATTAGATCTGAAATTCACTGTTCACAGATATGTTCTATATGCAATATCCTCTAATACTCGACTAAATTGCAACATAAAAACTGGCAATAATTTAACTCAATTAATTTGCAGGAAGAACGTTAAGAAACGGAAATTCGATAAAAAAAATTGAGATCGTAAGAGGAAACCAACGCCTTCTTTGTCTTTCTCCGATTTTTAACGGATTTTTATAAAGAAATTTAGATGAATTGATAAGAAATATACTTTAAGAAAAAGAAAAGTGAAACAGACAGGTTTGGTGTTTTAATTTTATGGATGTCACCTACTATCATAGATAAACACAGAGATGATATATTAAGACTGAATGTCATCATTTTTTGTACTTATAATTAATATCAAACAAGTTGTCTTGTCAAGAATAGACATAAATATATGCGGAGAAAACTTTCTTTTAAACTTGTTTGTAGTTGTGAGAATACCTGATATATACAACCAAACTCGTTTATTACGAACATAGTTACAAAGAAATAATCCTTAAAACGAACAAATTGAAGAAATTTTTACACAATAGGGTTGCCCAAAGAAATTTAACTTCTAATACCCGTATTCATAGTCAGTACTTCGATCGACTCATACTTGAGTATGCCATGTGTACAAGATTTCGTTTCATAGTCGCTGCTTGTTTCTTCACTCGTACTTCGATCGAAGGTTTACTTGAGGCACTTGAGGCAAGCTCCAAGCAACCTCAAGTAATGCTTGATACTTTTTTTAAATTTTAGGTAGACTTGATCAATATATAAAAAAAAAACTGTCAAATTGTCGTTTCCATCACATATGACATTTAAGTTAAATGCTAAATCATGAAAATAATTTAGAATTTTTAGACATAGTAGAAGAAGCCTTAAATAGTAACTATAAAATAGGGTTGCTTCATGAAGATATATCCGTGATATGACTCATATATCTGTAACCTATGACATTATATAGATGTCAAATATACTATTTGATAGAAAAATATTAAAATTTACAAATATACCAACATAATTATTACAAATTCTCTAAAATCCCCCCCACAAAACCGAGAAATCACGAAGTTTCGGGTATGAAACATATGATGTGCTTGAGGTCGAGAACGACTGGAGTAATGCTTGGCGAAGTAATACTCAATTACGAGATTGAGCATCGACTATGAATACAGGCATTAGTATAGTACTTAAAAATTAAATAAAAAATCTGATGTGTCCATCACATTACCTTCTGTCAATTCTATGGATTTTGCACAAATTCCTTACCGAAAATTCCTTGGACAAGATTATATATATATATATATATATATATATATATATATATATATATATATATATATATATACCGTGAGTATTTTTTAACGTGAAACATTGGGTTTGTCATATCCATGGTTACTTGAGATTTGATTGACAGCAATGCATTTGCCCGTTCCATTTAAAATGAAACATAGGGAACGAATTTGACATTTGATAAGACGTCAATAGAGGTTAGTTTTGTTTAAATAATTATACCTGCATTCTAAAATAAAATTAGTTGTAGAAAAAATATAGTGTGCACCTTGTGCCCGAGTGGTTTTCTGACTCGGCTAAATTTCTTACAATATTTAAATATAATACTTCTGTCAAATTCATTCCCCATGTGTCATTTTAAATAACTTATAGGGAAATTCAAGGGTTATCTGTCATATTGACAAGATGTCATTAGAGGTTAATATTATTTAAAAAATTATACCTGTTTTCTAAAAATTAAATTTAGATGTAAAAAAACACTGTGTGTACCTTGTGCCCGAAATATGTTTAGTACTCTCGAGTGGTTTTCTGACTCCGCTAAATTTCTTACAATATTTAAATATAGTACTTCTGTCAGATTCGTTCCCCATGTTTCATTTTAAATGGAACGGGCAAATACATTGCTGTCAATCAAATATGAAGTCGTAACTATGGATATGACAAACTCAATGTTTCACGTTAAAAAATACTGACGGTATATGTATATATATATATATATATATATATATATATATATATATATATATATATATATATTTACATATATATATATATTTACATCTTACCATCAATGTGGCGTCCATACATTATGTATTTACCATCATTATAGCGTCCAGTTGCATTAGGGCGTCCGTATACGGACGCTCTAATGTATCACCGTTGGGGTGCTCCACAACATCATATCTAATCGTCTAGTATCGAAAAACGAAAGTTGCGGGGGACGCTCTAATGATACCACCATGAAAGATTTTGTATATTTTTAGTTCACCATATACCCCACCAGTTTCGCTAGTGTCGCCAGCCGTATATACGCCCCGTATATCTAACTTTCATTGTGACTTCATTAGAGCGTCCGGTGTCGTCAGCCGTATATACGGCTCCGTATATCTAACTTTCATTGTGACTACATTAGAGCGTCCGTATGTCCTTTCTTTCATTGTGAAAACAGTAGAGCGTCCGTGAGTGAATGCCTTGGTTTGCTCAATTCTAGG
The DNA here is from genome assembly GCA_943142095.1 of Ophonus ardosiacus. Classification (NCBI taxonomy): domain Eukaryota; kingdom Metazoa; phylum Arthropoda; class Insecta; order Coleoptera; family Carabidae; genus Ophonus; species Ophonus ardosiacus. Next base: position 35,438,146 of record OW964832.1, on the reverse strand, counting down.
GAGCAATTTAAATTATTATTTGAATTTAATTTTCTAATTTGGTATAATATGGAGTAGAACAATGTTTTTCCATATTAGATATATTATTTTACTTTCAATAATTTTGGCATTCTATAAATCATTCAGTAATTAATGAATAAATATTATTCACTCAATAAATTTTAGTGAGATTCACCATTTATTTTATTTGTTTATTTACTGTTCAAAAACGTATTCATTAAATAACCATTTTTCAAAATATTTTTTAGTATGCTATTATCAAAATTGTTACCTGTCCGTGTCAAAGAACAATATAAATAAATATTTTGGTGCTCCTTGTTAATTATTAAAGTTGGTAAATTTATGCAGCGCATAATTCAAATAAACTAAATCTGTTGTGTCCAGTACAATACGTCCTGCCATTTTCAATGAAGGTTATATGTATAAGGATTTGTTATATTTTACATTTCTGATATACACAAAATTCCAATTACTCTATTCTTAATATTTAGATATTTTTGTATACTTTTAAATTCTTTATATGCCGTACAATTATAAATGTTCGAGATTCTTCAAATTCATTGGGCGATTAGTGGTATTTCTGAAGAGTGTATATAATATACCTACAATACTAAATTTATAATTAATATAATACCTAAGTGATATTAAAAATCCTTCCCGGAGAAAGCCGCCAGTACTTGGGGTTGTTTGGGTTGTGGGATTTATTACAACAGATTATTTAATATATATTTTTTTATCTGTAAATCTATAGAAGATATAATGAAAATTTGAAACGTATCGGATAGAGAATTTTGTACTGTTTAATATTTGTAATAACATAAATTTTTCACTTCAGACTCACACACGCACTCACGGTTCCACAATCAAATACTTACACTACACACACACACACTCACGGTTCCACAATCAAATACTCACACTACACACACACACACACACACACATACTTGCATACTCACAAACTCCCACACACACATACACACACACTCTTTTATACTCACCTACTCACACACAGCTGCGCATTTTCATACAAACACACACACACACACACACAAATCAGATACCACTCACATACCACACAGACTAGTGATGCTGCGAGATCTCGTCTCGAATTTCGAGACGAGACGAGAGTAATGCCCTCGAGATTTAGAGACGAGAGTAGAAATTCGAGATCTACATTGTACTATTTCTTTTATATTACGTAAATATTTCTAATTAAAATATACAAAATAACAAAATATTTGTCGGTATAAATAAATATTTTAATCGCCTCTTCATTCACATTCATATTTATTGACTAATTTTAGATTTATTGTAAAAATGGAAAATAATCAGACATGCAGTCGTTTGTAAATTATTTATTTCCTGGCCGACGTTTCGAGTTTAACAAAAGTCTTCTTCAGGGCTAGAAATAGTCAAAATTGTAAAGTAGCAAGTGGATCCCCTATGCGACCCATTGGAAAGTCCAGGTGAAAATAGTAAAATAAATAAATAAATAAATATGTTGTGTCTGGTCAATTTTTAAAAAATAAATTAAGCTGGAGCGTCCTGAACACATGAAATATGTAAAATCAAACAAAAAACTTTTCATTTGCTACTTTACAATTTTGACTATTTCTAGCCCTGAAGAAGACTTTTGTTAAAGTCGAAACGTCGGCCAGGAAATAAATAATTTACAAACGACTGCATGTCTGATTATTTTCCATTTTTACATTCTGAAATCAGTCGATCATCGTAATCAACCATTTAGATTTATTGTTTAAGTAAAAAAATAAATTCACAAAACTGACCTCTATGGTATATTGTTGCCTCAAATACCTGCATTATACGAATTATAATCATAATTACCAATATTAGCGTACAAAGCAGATTTCTACACCCAACAACGGGCGATAAAGGCTTGATATTAAAGAGTACATATTTTTTACCTACCATTCAAACACCAGACTCAGTAAAATAATATTTTATTCGGTGGTATCCTTTCATTAAATTCATGTTGCTTGTAATGTTCATTTATTTACTATTTCTGATTATAAATTTGAGAAAAGTAAGAAAAAATATGACGAGACGAGATGCAGAAATATCTCGTCTCGAAAATTCGAGATGAGAGTTAATTGTTTCTCGCCATATATCGTCTGGCGGCATCACTAACAGAGACACACTCACACACAATCATACACTCACATAAACACATTTTCACAGACTGATATCACTCACGCTCAAGACACATACCCTTTCACACACTCAAACGCTACATACACTCTCACACATACTCACAGACACACTCAAACACACACACACACACACACACACATGCACAGTCTCGCAAGATTTACACACACACTTTCACCCTCAAACGCTACGCATACTAACAAACATGCTGACACTTCTTACACACTCACAAACATGTGCTCACACACACATACTTACACACATACACTTGCACACTCACAAACACATGCACACATTTTAAAATACTAAGACACCACACACGTACTTACATCCATACACACTCGCTCACACACATATAAAACATACATACAAACTCAAACACACCACACGCACTCTTACACATTCACAATCAGGTATGAGCACGCATGCACACGTGCTCACGTACACACACACACACAAGCACACAGCACATAGCGCGTACACACACACACAAGCATACATCACACACGCGAACGCAAGCACGTACGTATACTTTTACTCACACACTTTTACACAGTCACACACATGCTCAAGCTCACACACACACGAACTACTAAAATACGAACAAACACACACCCACACACACACCACACACACACACACACACACACACACACACACACACACACACACACACAAACGCACAGAGACACCACACACACCCAAATATACTCTCATACACATACCCACACACTCACACGCACTCACACCACATATACTCACACACCTACTCTAATACATACATAATAAATATATCTAAAATAATGTTTAATAAAAGTTGGCAATGTAAGCAATTTGTGGGAAAAGTTATATAAAAACAGCAAGAAACCACCTAATTGATGGACGCTATAAAGCCGGAGAAATAAAAGAAAATATATATATACGGACTCCATAAACACGTTGTATGAAAGGAAGCTGCATTGATAGTCATGTAAAAAAAATAAATTATATACGGACTCCATAAACACGTTGTATGAAAGGACGCTACAATGATATTCATATGAAAATATCGGCGTATAAGGACGCCATAATTCACAGCCATGAAAGGAAGCCATAATGATAGCGGGATGTATATATATATATATATATATATATATATATATATATATATATATATATATATATATATATATATATATACAAAAAAATTGTAATACGAACATTTTATAAAAATTCCATAACGTAAATTCCTTGGAGAAGATTCTGTATATCCAATAAAATTATAACACGAATATATACTATGTAAATTGCACTTAACACTGACATCTGTCAATTAGAATATTTGAATATATTACCAGTTTCCATGATTATAGCATAGCTGTCTAATTTATGAAAGTTAATCTCTTTAACTCTATATCTATTATATATGAAGGAAAATGAGTAATCAAATTTATAAACAATCAAATATTCTTTCATATTTATAATAAGATAAAATGCCAAAAAAATATATTTAACTGCGTTTATTCATTTATAACCAAAATCTAATCAGCTCTTCATATGGATGTAGAAAAGAGAAATGTGAAAGAATTATAATTTTTAGAATTATAGTGTAGGAGTAATCGTCGGAATAATTTTTGTCACCTCATTGGCAGTCATTGTTGGCGTGGAAAGTTCACCACAGGGATCAATTTTGTGCCATTTAAAAGTCGAAATAATTTTTAACGTCGGTCGGGTACGAACCCAGGTCTCCAGATTCGCTACCAGACATTCGGACTATTTTATTCCACGTTTATAAATTTTGTTTCATTCAATATCAATATTGTAAATTACCATATTGTGTTTTATCTTTACTACATCTAAATTTACGATGTTATAAAAAAATAATAGCGTGTTACTAAACACAATAAATTACGAACGAGTTTATGCTAATCATCGAAATCATAATATCTAATATTATATTCTCCGAATCCGGTTCTCATCGCATAAGATCAATGATACAATATTACGTGTTCTAATCTATAAATTCTTTTCTATCTATTCTTTTTATATCGGTAATTGCACAATTATAAACATTTGCACAGGAAAACTTATAAATGATTTACATTAATTTAATTTGGGCAAAAAAGCTCGGAAGAATAAAATACTAGACTAGTAATAATGAATAGTTTATGTAAACGTAATGCAAATGCAAAGAAATTAACTTTTACTCTCATGGAACAAAATATTTATTACTACCTACTTATACGATTTCCAGCCAAACATTTCTGCAAACCTGTTAAGAATACGTCGACGAATCTTAGTACTCGTATGTAAATTTAAATATTTCGGAAAGAGGTAAAGTACTTTCTGTAGGAAAATTGTGTCGGATTTATGGGCAAACGCAATGCCGAGAGTTGCTTTAGGCACTGATTATATATGGGTAGATCGTCTGTGTTATATCCGCTCCCTTCTACATTAGAAGCACTTTGTATATTTTTCATTTTATTTTTAACATACTCTGTCGTAATATTTGACTCATATATGCATAAATTAATGCCATAAATAAATGTTTCAGTGTCTTGTAAAAGATGTACAGTATTTTTTTAATGACGAAATAATGCTGGGTATATTTATAACTTTTAATTTCGTTTTAGGTCATTGCGAAATATATAATAAATAAAATAGAAAATAATTCATTGAAGATCAATATTTTATACGATGTATATTCTTACAAATGTATAAATTATTTATTAGCTTTGTGTAACGTACAGACTGAAAACAATTATAAATATATATACAGTGTGTTAATTAAAAACCTGGCCATAGGCGTTTAACATGGGAAAACAGTTTTTCTTTGCGCAAAAGTCCCCAATTAATTTTAAGACAAAATGTTTGAAATAAGTGTTAGAGATAATTATATTCTACGACTAAATCAGTAAACAGTTTTAATTTTGCACGTTTGGTAACTTATAAAATCTAATTTGACATTGTATAAAAATATTGCTCATTTCTAGCGATATCCATGGAATTGAAATAAAATTACAGAGAAATGCGAATCGTTTGAACTGTCAGAAATTCAGTTTTCAATTAAAAGTTGCAGATAATTCAATTCTGCATCTAAATCAGCACACAGGTATTATTTTTAGAATCTAACACTTAAATAACTTTTATTATTATTATTATTATTTTTTCACATTCTATCTATAAAATTAAATTTCTGACAGTTCAAACGAAATGAATTTCTTTTTAATTTTGTTTCAATTTCATGGGTATCGCTACAAGTGAGCAATATTTATAAAATTTCAAATTAGATTTTACAAGTTACTAAACGTGAAAAATTAAATCTGTTTAGTAATTTAGGCGTAGAATATTAATATCTACAACATTTATTTGAAACATTTTTGTCTAAAATTAATTGGGGACTTTTGCGCAAAGAAAAACTGTTTTTCCATGTTAAACGCCTATGGCCAGGTTCTTAATTAACACACTGTATATACATGTGAAACAATAATCTTCTTTTTTAGGTTTTTCACAATTCAGTTCTTCCACCTTCTCTTTAGTCTTCCTCTGTTTCTTCTACCCTCTACTACTAAGATGTTCATTCTTCTTCCAATATATTCTTTATCTCCTCGTGACATGTCCATACCAATGTAATCGTCTTTCTTGTATCTTTCTAGAAACTTCTATAATATCAGCAATTTCCCTTATCCTCTCACTGCTTATCCTATCTTTCCGTGTCTTTCCTTTCTTTAGAAACATCGTATCGTTATCTCTGCCACATTTATTTATTTATTTTTTTTTAATAATAATAATCTGTATAGGCCATTTTACAATGAATTTTTTAATAAAGAATTAGAAAACACTCGCCGTATACAAATAAATATTCCTTGGTTGGCATCTAGGTCGTATATAACTTTTTGCACTAGGCTATACAGAAAAAATTATGAAGATAAAGATCCAGTCAGACGATTATGTGTAATATATATTGAAGTTGAAAGTGTGATGAATAAAGATATAGATATTTTCAGTCTTAGCTACTGTCAATTCAGAAATATTTTATGGAAATATTTAATGTAATGTATTGAAATCAATTTCTACTTTTGTTGTTGTACTTGGTTGTTTTATTATTTTATTGTTTAGAATGTATATTTTTGTATAATGTGTGTCTATTAATGTTTATATATATATATTGGTGTATCCAACCCTCCTGTTATTGGGATAATTGATATCCTGTTGGGAGGTTGCAAATAAAATAAAATAAAAAAAAAAGTTTCACAAAATTTCAGCATCTCAATTAACCTCTCAGTCATCACCAAACGCTGGCCGTGCCCAGCTAGTAACCACAGACGCGTTTCGCTCTTTTTGGGGCTTACTAGTGTGGTGTAACTGCCGTCTCTTTGCAGAGACAATTCACCAGCTGGTCACAGCAAGAGATATACACCTCATACAATATAGTTTTGGCTTAAAGGTAACTAACTGAGAGGTTGATTCAGATGCTGAAATCTTGTGAAACATGGCGAGTGTTTTCTAATTCTTTATTAGACGTTGTTTCACCTAGAGTTCGCTATTATACTTTGCTGATGAATTGTTTTCAAAACTATACGTTATTAACAATAACAATATTGTTTTTCTATTACAGGAAGAAATCTCCCACACTTCTATATTCAGCGTCATTGCAAAGTGAGTTGAACATTTTCATTTTATTCTTTATTGAGTAATAATCGGAATTATACGATATTTCATCCAACAATTTCTCCTTCTTATATAAGACTAGGACATCTGCCGCTGTATGAAAAGACAAACATTTTAAGAGTCACCATATGGCTTTTATAGGAAACAGTCGAAGAATGATAACATTATTGTTCATATAGATTCTAAATGTTGCCTGCGAGTTTATGAACTAAATCTAATGGAATTTCTAGGAATTCAATGATTTGTTTCTTGAATTATTTAACATTAATCTTCACCGTTGTGGGATAAATTTTCAATTACAATTATCTCTATCAGTTAACGGCCTTAAAATGAAAGTTTGAAACAAGAAGAGATGAGTAGTCTCGTCATGCCTTCAATTTACATTTAAATAAGTCAGGGCCAGTGATTTTTCGAGAGCACCTCACCTACTAAGAAATTTTTTCACACAGGAATGCATCGAACAATGGAATGATTGGCACTTTTTAACCATTAGCTTTTATGTGACACCATTAGGTGTTTCTATTTCAATATCGGATGTTTCTGTTTTTGTCAGAAGATGTAGATCATGTTTCGTTAGAAGATTGTTGAATATTTCTTTCTTCTAAAATGAAATTAATAGATTTTTTGGTGTAGTTAGTGATGTGTAACAATACAAACATAATAATACATATTAAGTAATTGGATTACTTTATACGTATTACATAATTTGTTAATCCAATATTTTTTGTAATATTAGATGCGCTTCTTTAACAGCTTCATAATTAGTTAATAGTGATTTCTGGTATTTAAGATGATTAAAAAGTCTTAGCTTAATACTATTTTCTAATATCTACTTATAGCAATAGCATTACTTTAGTTCATTTTACATAATTAAAATTTACCTACCAAATATATTTTCTGAACCCGCCGATGGTTTCGTATTATATGGACGTACCTATATTATAATTTCTGACACATAATATTTGTTGTGTATCTTTCAAATGTTAGAAATGCATAAATTAAAATTATGACATGAATGTTAATATCTTCCATATAATATGTTATATGTATTTTTAACATAAGTTTAAGGTTAATTGTATATCTTAAATGTTAATAAGGTTGACTATAATTGTAGTTATTACTATAACTATTTAAATGTCTTGTTAAATATTTTCAGCTTATTGATCTTTTGTATTTTCTCAACAATTTATTTTATTCTTTTTGGAGATTTCATAAAAAGCACATACACATCAGTTTGCTCTTAAAATCAACAACAAAATCGATATTGAAAACTAATTGTAGAAGCGAATGAATTTTGGGTACATGAAAATATGTAAATTTACACAAGAGCATACCGAAACATCGATTGTATAAAAGAATAAATACTGTTTCATTAAGAATTCGAGTAATTGTTAACATAATAATCTACGAGCCCAAATTCATAATAGTTCGACCGTCTTACATTTTCAATAAATTATAAAACCTAGACAAATGCTGAGAAATTGCTACAAAATTCTTTCGACTATTTTAAATATAGACTTAAAACTTATAAAAACTGTAGTCCAAATGGCGGCTGATAATAGTTTGTAGAATTTGCGGGGCTTTTGGATACAATGCTTAATAGAATCAAAGCTGTTATTATTACCACTCGGAGTAGGCTACGAACAAAAAAAAGTATGTCGATTTGAAAATACTTAAATGTCAATTTGATAGGAGACATTGTCAAAAATGTTATCTAAAGAAATCAAAGCTTTCCTTCTTGAATCCTTATTTTAGAAATAGAAATAAATTAGAAAACGGTGAATGGTAATAGGTATTACATATCCTTTTTACCTCCCGCTACCCTTGGTAAGGGAGGTGTATAGGGATCGTACTGAAAAGCGCATATCGAGATTTTAGTAAATGGCCACGTTTTAAGGTCCCTAGAATACAATTTTAACATTTTAACGATGATGTCCGTATGTATGTATGTATGTATGTATGTATGTATGTATGTATGTATGTATATATGTATGTATGTGTATGTGTGTGTGTGTGTGTGTGTGTGTGTGCAGGTGTGTGTATGTGTATGGATTTTGTCTTCGCTCTAACTCAAATACTTTCATTCAGAAAATTCTGAAACCTTGTATTTCTACCCTATTCTAATATAGAAAGAAACCATTAGATTTTGGTGTAAATCGGATAACCGGAAATAGCACTTTACTAGAAGCTTATAATAGGTTGTCTTCAAAAAATGCCAGTTTTTTCGCATTTTATGTCATTACAAAAATGAAAGACTATTGAATTTTCTAGAGTATACATTAATACTCTTTCTATATATTTTACAGATAAATTTAATTTTATATATATATATATATATATATATATATATATATATATATATATATAAATATAATTCCTTCGTTAAACAGTTCATATTTCAAATGAATGTAACTGACAGGTAAATGTCACTGTCATAAAACTAATCACTTTAACTTTATACTTTTATTTGTAGGATACATTTGAAACATTTTATTTTTTAATATATATACTTAGTTTCAAAAATAATATTTAATAATTTTATATTAATAAATTTTCAATTTTGTTATCTTTATCAATTTGTTATTTGTTTCACTCTTTTGTTATATGTTTATATTTATATTTATCATTTATTTTTCTACCTGATGATGAGGTTAAACCTCGAAATGTACATTGTACTATATTTTCAAATAAAATATTATTTTTGAAACTAAGTATATATATATTTAAAAATAATCACTTTAAATTAATAATAGTGACATTTTAAAAAGAAAATAGTAAATAATGCAATAGTTATATGCAATGGAACAAAATATAATGTTGCAGCAATAATAAATACGTAGGTATGTATTTAAATTAATAAAAATTAAACATCGGGAGATTTTGTGTTGGTCACATTAGATTTTTATTAGCTATTCTCCTTAATATTACATCTCACGATCAATTTTGGCTTTTTGACTTCTGAATTGAATAATGATCAGACGTACTTTTCTGTGTTCATAGCCTACTCCGAATTAGGTTTTTTTCTGAACACGCTGTACTTGAATAACATTAAGTTTTTTTAAGTTTAAGATGCATATTTTAAACTCTCAGCATTTGCGTAGGTTTTATAATTTGTTTGTTAATTAATTTTCCTCTCGTATCCCTATAAATTAACAATTCAAATTCAATTCCACACTGTTCCAAACTTTTCCTACCAAAGTTCTCTCCACCGAAACATCTGCCTGTGGTGTCGAAGTTCATCACCGGTTGCTTGATCTTGGGTCACGGTTCACGGTAGAAAGGTGGAGTTGCACTGTTTTACATAACGCGGGATGCGACAATTCGATCGCGGCTGCCATGGAGGGTGGGAGGAAATTTTGGGACGAGTGATTGGTATAAAAGCGGAGGGATACAATCATTGATCAGTGTTCATTTGGATTAGCAACATGAAGATTGTGGTAAGATGCACTTACTAATAATACAGAGTGAACTTGAAATTGAGTTTTGATAGTAGGGAAATTAATTGCTATCAATTTATTTATCAGATTTTTTTTTTTTTGGAATCGTTTAAAATAGAATTTCAATAATAACTAAATACTTTCATTTGTATTTAATTGCCAATAAAGTTTTTAATTTCAACACAATTAATACAATATTTTTTTTATTTTAATTTAATATTTATCAGAACCGGTTTATCAATTTCCTGTTAAGTTATTCTTAAACAGGAACTTATAGAAAATTTTCAAACCGGCCCTGAAAGATTATAAAATCAATTCAAGAGCTTTTAGCATAAAAAAAATCTTAGGCCATTGTTTTGAATTTGAGATAATCAAATAATAAACTTTCCAGCTTACTTTTATGGATTTTTGCAACTTAATTTAACTTATAATCATGGTTAAATAAATTATTTAAATTATACAGTTTTATAAGACGTTTTTGCAAAAACGCTCGAACTTTAAAATGTAAAAATTTGTTACTATACTCATATCGGAAAAGCAGCCAATGCACGTCATCAGTAAAACTAATCTAATTATTGATATAATAAAATTAAATAATGCGTATATCACCAAAGACATTACTGCTCATTATTTAATTTAATTAAATCATTAATTAGATTAGTTTTGCTCATGACGTGTATTAGATGCTTGTCCGATTTGAGAGCTATGAGTGCCAGTGAGGTGACGCCTGGTAAGCGTCCACACGGTAAAATATATCGTCATCATTACCGTGTTGTAGATATTGGCACTCCAGAAATGGGTAATATGCCGTGATGATATATTTATTTATTTTTATTTATTTCCGATTTGAGAAGATACTTTTTGTGAGGAACAGTTTTACTAAACAAGTACATGTCGCTGTATGTATACATAACTTATATTTACAAATATGTCATCATCATTACCGATATCTGCGATAAAGCAGATTGGCACACCCAGAAATGGGTAATATGCCGTGATGATATATTATTATTATTATTATTATTATTATTATTATTTACAATATTTGGGCTATGGTTGTTTTTGCCAAGAGCTCCACAATTTTATATTTTGTTTAAATAAAATTTTAATTCTTAATATTAAAAAGTCTACAAATATTTAATTGTTTATTTTGAACTATATAACTCATTTTTGGACGCAATAATTTTTTTGAGTCAATAGTTTTTTTTTTGTTTTAATTTAATTTCACTATAGGGAAAAATTAACACCCTTGATCACGCACGGTTTATAATAAACGGATTATTAAAATTCTTATACATATACATATTTTCATTTTGTTCCAATTGTTATTAATGTAATATTAGATTTTCTGATCGTAAATAACTTTAGTGTTATTTATTTATAAATTTAGAATCCCAAGAATAGTTATCAAACATATAGATATATTATTCTTAAATATTTATAGAAAGTTTACTAAATTTATACGTTTTACGGGAATTATTAAATTGAGTAATTCTACCATATGGTATTTTATTACCGAAATGAGCTATTCAAATATATTTACATATTAATTTCTACATAGTTGCCCTTTGACCTGTGGGTGTTAAATTTATTTATAAATTATAAACTATTATGATAATTATTAGCAACTAATATATTTTTGGTGAAAAAAAAATGTTTCATCATACTTGTCAATGATATATTGTACGTAGATATCGAAGCAAAAGTTATTTGGCAATATGACTTCGTGTGGTAAATTTCTAGATGTTTATTGAAGATTCTTTTTACGAATTTCGATGACATTTATTACAGTATAAATTCTCGCGAGAAACTGTAATGCCAGGAGGAAGTACTGTACTTATTTCGTTTAACTTTCTTTAAAATCTTCTGTAAATATTTGGCTGGTGGAACAACTGATGTTTAATGTTTAGCAAGCAGTTGACTAGCTTAGTTTTTTTCTCTGTCAATCGTTTATGGAATATTTTAAAGGAAAATACTTCTAACAAGAGTTACAGAAAAAAATATTGTACGCAAATTTCTGTACATTGGTGCTAGCTACAGTGGCCCTTAATCAGTTGTTGTTGCTACCAGGCAGATTAATGTTGTAGGTCCCTGATGGCAATAAAGCTCTCCTAACGAATATTTTGCAATAATTCATTTGATGTGCAAAATTATAACATTTTCCAAACGTATTTAAACATATTTCTTTTGCCTATGTACATATAATTGTTTTACAAAAAAAAACAGGGCATTTAGCAATTAAAAATAATAATTTCGGGCTTTAAATCCAGCGTAGGCAGATATTAAAGCCCACGGATTCTTCATGTACGTATTATTGGATAATTAATATGAAGAAATTGAAAATAAACTATCTTTCTTCAAAATAGCATCACACAAATGACACTTATTATAAAAACGATTAAACTTGTTTGTTTTCTAAATGCAAAATGAAATATAACACAAACAAATGATTTGACTTTTATCAACCGGGTTGCTAGTGTTCATATACTTCTCTAGTCAGAAAAATTGACTCTGTCGGGTCCAGAAATAAAACTATAAATATCGTAATTAGGACAAAGCGGCATATTGCTTACTGTTTCCTTTATAATATTGGATACAAAACAGGCCTTTATTTGCGTCGATCTTTTGGAAAGAAGGCATACATCTACTTGGCGTGAGTGCAGTAAAATAATCTTACTATTCCTTTACCATAAATACCATTTTTGTTTGAAATAATTTTAGGAACTACATTCTTCATTCTCAAAAGAAATTATTTCAAACAAAAATAGCATTTTTGGTAAAGGAACACTAAGATTATTTTACTATATTTTACTATACAAAGCATGTCTTCATTTTAACAGAACGGCGCAAAAAATGCCCCGTTGACACTCTATATCATAATGCGATATTTATAGTTTAAATGCTGGACCCGATAGAGTTTCTGACTATAGTGCAACATATACATAGTTGTCACTATTTGTCCAAACTGATATTCCACATATAGGCGTTAAAATCTGCTGGATCTAATGACTCTCAGGTATTTCAATCAAAACGTTGACAAGAGAATAAACAATTTAATTACTGTAATTTTAAAGATTATCGCTTCAAGAATTAATGTCTATATTATTTACATCAAATACTAATTTCAAGTCACTCTGATAATTATTGTAAAACATTTTTTCTCTTTTTCTCATATTTTAATTTTTTAGATCATCACGTTAGCCTTGGCGTCTTTCTCCCTCGCTGATATTCTTCCATCAGATCCAATTCCCATCATCCGTCAGACCCAGGAAGTCAACCACGATGGCAGCTACAACTGGGCCTACGAGACCGGCAACGGTATCGCCGCTGAAGAGCAAGGCTTCTTGAAGAACGCTGGCCAACCCGACCTTGAAGCGCAAGTAGCTCAAGGACAGTACCAGTACACCGCTCCTGATGGGCAGGTCATCAGGGTAGTGTACTCTGCCGATGAGAATGGGTTCCAACCCCAAGGAGATCATTTGCCAACACCCCCACCCATCCCCCCAGCGATACAGAGGGCGTTGGATTACATTGCGGCTAACCCACCACCACCAGAACATCAACAAGGCAGATTTTAAATGAAGAAATAGATGTGAAATTATGGCAGAAAGTGTTCTAAGGAATAGTTTTGTCTATATTTTTAGGATAATTGTAAATATTTTTATAATAAAATGAATAGTTTCTTATAAAATATACTGTTTTATTTATATTTTTGACTACTTTGTTGTAAGGATTTAAATGAACTGCTTACGATTCGTTGCCAGAGAGTACCTATGTCATTCATAAATAATCGTTGAATAACTAACAACCCCTGAAATAAAAATCTAGCGAATTTAAGCTTGTTTCCAAATTAGATTAGAAACTAACTAATTATAGAAAAAACTTAGTTTTGATACAACTTCTCTTTTAATGAACTGTTCGTTTGTAACTGAACGAAAAGAAGATAAGATTTCCGTGGGACATCACAATGAAATCGATGATATTAATTTGAAGAAAATTTATGTAGACATACATGCCCAGCAGATTGTATTCAATATTTATAATAAGTGCGTAGTTTGATAATATTTTTGTTATAAGATTCCAACTTTGTGTATTCGCTAGTGAAATAGAGCAATATGACGTCTAGCGGCGAAAATATGAACTAGTGCATGGTAGTAAGTCCTAGCCGAGGTAGCGGCGAACGCATCGTTTCTGTCACTTATTTAACAAATAAATCACGAGTGGAGTGAAATTTGTACGTAAGAAAATAGTAGATTGCTCTTAAGAGCCGACCGTTTTTACATGCATTAAATAAATAATTTAAATTTGTGAAACCAAGCTTTGTCAATAATAAATATATTTATCTGTAAAAATGTCAAAATCTAAAATTGCAACAAAATATGGTTAAACATCACTTAATTCTGTAGATTTTATTTGACAACTGACAGGTGATATTTGTTTCGTTTCTGAGAAATAGGTTTATATTCTGACCAATCAAAGGGTAGAATTTATATATCCCTAACTAAACCAACGCTATTCTTACGTGAAATAAAGTATAATAACAAAATCTAAAATCCAGAAATAATTAATTTCCATAATTTCCCGAAAACAAGAAACTAAATTCTATAGAAAAATTTATTAGAGAAATTTACCAATTTGAAATAGTTGGTAGACGAAAGTTATGCATTCATCTTTTAAAAATGGGAAAGGAACCGAGTAAAAATATGCGTGCTCCTTGCAAGCAAGATTATATTTTGCCGGGTATAACTACAAGATAATAATTACTTAGTGTCTTTATTAAAATACTAAAATAATTATACTATAATGAAATCTAAACTTGTAGACCTGCCTGCACAAAGATGACAATAAAATAATAATACTTATCTCTCCATTAATCTACCAAAGAATGTAATAATGTAGTACGATGTAGATTCAAGAAAACAAAGACTCGAATCATGTAAATTTAAAATTCGAGAGAATGCTGAACATAATTTTTATATGAAACGGACTAGTTTGCAAAATTCAAAATGTTATTCATACTAGAAACATTATTTTTATTTAATATTAACTATAATATTAATATTACTTTGTATTTCAAACGCCGCAGGGTATAAGAATACATAGTTGCGGGAAACGAAGCATCTACCTTAAACCGGCCATATTGTTACTTCACGCGCCAAGCTCCTCCTCTTCTTCACTCGTGAATAGCAGAGATAGCATTCACAGTCTTATTTATGAGGGGTAAAAATTTGGGTTTTTTTGTCCACTTAAATGAGAGGCGTTCCAAAGGTTTATGGCGATCCTTCGCGTTTCGTTGAGAGAGAGTATACATGGGGCACGTCGAGACCTAGATGTGATCAAAGCTAGTATATCTGCTAGACACTAGTGCATTAACTAGGACGACTTGGATACACCTTTTCCGGAAATTCCTTCTTCAGGCCACCGGTAAGCCGTCCGCAAACTATGGCAGAGAAGTGGTCTAACAAAATTGTATACTTCTAAAAAATAGAACATTTTGGAAGTTCTACTATTGCTTTAGCGAGATCTTCTCTCGTGCATTCCTCTTCTAAGTTTGCGCACGTGAGCAGGTGGACCAGTTTGCCCATTCACATAGGTGAAGAACCTTACAAAATAGATATTACCGTCTATTTGCAACAGGCTGCATGTGATGTTTCATTGAAAATTAATGCCTTGATTCTGTAAACCAATTTAAGCACTGTAAGAACTGTAACTTTCCAGAATGTAGAAATGTAAGCATATTTCGATTCTGTAATTTTTAAATCTCACTGTAAGCGCTACAGATCTGTAAATAACGCCTGTAATTTTATAGTGAAATAAATGTTACCGTAAGTCGTACTAATTGAGAGTGACATTCATAAAGAGAAACATTTTCGTGTAAATCACTTCCGCGAATAGTGAAAAATGAATCATAATAATTTATATTTTGCTTTAATTTTTGAAGAAGATTATAGGAGGTAAGTGGAAAATACCTCGTACGTGTATCAAAAGGTATCATAAAATCATTTGCTTTGCACCTTTTCAGAAATTATATGAGAAGAAATAGACTTTTACTCAGAGACAGGCAAAATCCATTTGAAATGCCAGATATGGAATTCATAAGCACTTTTCGTTTAAATAAGCACATAGCACGAGAATTAATAGACACATTGGAAGTTAATGCGGAACAACGAATTCGAAGAACAAGGATTCCATTTCATTTAAGGGTAAAGTTTTTCTATTATTTACCAAAAGTATTCAATTATACTTATGTACATATGTATGATTGATGTGTAATATTTTATCCACAGGTATTGGTAACCTTAAATTTTTTTGGTGGCGGATCCTACCAGAGAAAAATTTCAGGACATAATTTAACATGTATGGGCCAAACAAGTGTCTGTCGTGCAATATCAGAAATTTCAAAATTAATTACTGTACGTATGATGCCTGATAATGTAACATTTCCAACAACAAATGAAGAAAAGAATTCAGTTAAGCAAGGGTAATTTTTAATAATCTAACAAACTATTATTAATACATATATATCCAACAGATTTTACCAAAAATGGAGAATACGGGGAGTTGTGGGCGCAATAGACGGAACACATGTGGAAATTGTTGCTCCTGCAGAAAATGATGAAGAACATCCACCGTTCATCTATATTAATCGAAAAGGGAGACATTCTATTAATGTTTTACTTGTAAGTAATTTCAATCATTTAATTAATTAAATTATTTTTGGTATTATTTCAGATATGTGATTCCGACAATTTAATTTTGGCAGTGAATGCTCGATACCCGGGTTCAGCCCATGATGCTGCTATATGGCAAATGTCTGATATTAGACATTACTTGAAGACAAATTACCAAAATGGAGAGAAATCGACACACTTAATAGGTATGTTTAATATTTTAAGTAATATTTGTATTTTTTTTTCAAGTAATTTATTGTAATTATTGAGATAAACAGGTGATAGTGGTTATGCGCTTGAACCTTGGCTTTTCACGCCTTGCAATAATTATGCTGAAGATTCTCCTGAAGAAAGGTTTAATAATGTGCATAAAAGAGCCAGAAACGTAATTGAACGTACGAATGGCATCTTGAAAGCAAGATTTCGTTGCCTGTCCAGACACAGAGTTTTACATTACCATCCATCATCTGCAGCTTATATTATTTACGCATGCTGCGTTCTTCATAATATAATGACAAAAGCAAGACTAAATATACCAGATGACGAAATATTGAACGAATGCGATAATGATCCAGAGCCAGAAATAAATAATGGTAAAATAAAAATATATGTAATATATTTCTTTTATCACTTATAATAATTCTTAGATGCAGTTATTCCTGCGCAAAGAAATTATCTAAACTTAGGACGAGAAGCTCGTAACGAATATATTCGAAATAATTTTTAAGTACTTTATAAATGAAAAAATGAAGACTTATTAAGGTAACATTTATTTAAAAAAAAATAATAATTCAATTTCTTATATAATATTTTGTAATTATAAAAAATAAATAAATGTTAAAGAACGGTACAATGATATTTTATAAACCCACATTGCCACATTTCACTTGTCTAGGAACAGAAAACTTATAATAAATACCTATTTGACACATAAACATACGCAAATATTGTGCTTAGTAAATACAGTTTTTATATGGAGCACACTTTTTGAAATGAAATAAAAATAAAACACTTATTTTAAACAAAGAATTATTTTGTTTGGTTAATATTCATAAAAAAAATCTTTATTTTCGGCTTTATACTTGGCTATTTCGAATTTTAATTTCTGTTGCTCTAATTCAAATTTTTTTTGCTCAATACTTGCGTATGTGTCTATTAATTTCTTTAAATTAACATTTAATTCTTTATTTTCGTTTGTAAATTTTTCAAATTGTTCAGATAAACCACCAGAGATTTTGCGTACCGGCTTCGACGGTTGTCTTTTTCGAATATTCTCACTAACAATAATTTTTTTTTTCGGTAATACTGGTGTAGATTGATGCACAAAGAGAACATTGTCATTGTTAGTATTTTCGTCACTTTCACTAATGTTTTCTGCATAAATATTGCGGGCTGTCTGAGACGGATCGTCAATGAAACAAATTTCAGTTTGAGAATTATGTGTTGGCAGTGTTTCAGCATTTATTACAATTAAATTTTGTAGACCTCCACTTTCCGGAACAGATGATGTCCCCGTCACAGCTACTTTACCCCAAGCTGCTATACCTCTTTCCTCTAGGTCGCTTAATTTTGTTTTTATTTGTTCACCCCCACCCGTTCCGTTTCGACTTTCTCTAATTTTTCTGAATTTAGCTCTGGTTGAATGCTTCCAATCTGTGAACCTCTAAAGGAAATTGTTATTAATAAACGAAAAAGAAAACAGCTCAAAATATTAACCTTCTTCCACTCTTCTTTGGTTAATTGTGGGCCATTTCCAATGGCATTTAGTTGATTTGTCATTTCTTCCCACACATTTTCTAAATAATTGTCTCCCAAAGTGGGATTTATAGTACCGCTTCGAAATACATAATTACTTTCTAGATAAGTTAAATATAATTCGTACTGTTCTCGGCAGGTGTTAATTGTTCTTTTCCTTTTTTTCGTCCTGAAAAGTAAACATTTTTAGAGGTTATATTTTGTAAATTATGGAAATGATTGTAATATACACTTTTAAACGTGTTTCATTATTTTTTATTGATTTAGAAATCATTCTACTTACTTTTCCAAGCTCGTATTTTCCATTTTATTTTATTTATTTTTTCTGATGTCAAAATTCTAACTGCAGCACGCGCAACCCACATGTACGCAATAAATAGTTGTGAAGTTAGCATCACTGTAACTTTAAATTACAGGCACCTACATTACAGAAGTGTATAGAGAATCGCATATTATTGCAATCTGTAAGTTATGACATACAGAATTCTTTAAGCTACAGATCTTACAGACTTACATTATTATATATTGTTTATACAGAATCGAGGCATAAAAGTTATAAGCTCAGTTGTATAACTACAGAGTGATCAAAGAAAAACTTCTTCAGTTGGCAATAACTAAAAATTACTTGAAATTGCTAACACTGATACAAAAATTTATTTCCTGTTGTTGACAGAGACATTTGAAAATTTAAATTTGGGTGTATATATATATATATAGCGTGTCCCAGATTTAAACGGCATAGATATCAAATATTATCTTATTAAGTTATGACTTAATAATTAAATTAATTATAGATAAATGATTTGGCTATTACCTAATTTCAATACGAAATTGAGTTTACTTGCTTGAGGTCAGGGCAAAAATGAAAATTGTCGATGTATTCAAACAAATTTATTATTTATGTATAATAAAATAATAACGATTTTTTATAACATTTGTTCAAAATGTTCACCTGTAGCACTACATTGCTCGGGAGATAATTTTTGTCCTGACCTCAGTGCAAGCAAACTAAATTTTGTTTTTAAATTAGGTAATAACCAAATCACGTTTTTGCTAACCACAACTTCCGAAGATAATATTTGATATCTCGTTATACAGTTGATTTTTTAAAGTAGCGCTCTGCTCCATTAAGAAAAACATGAATATCTCTGAAACAAAGCATTTACGGACATTTTCTCAAATGAACTTGTCACCTTATTTTTACGTCTTTAATCCATGGTTCAAGTTATGCCGTTTAAATCTGGGACACCCTGTATATATATATATATATATACATTTTTTATTAAAATGGTTATTGTTCTCCTTCTCCACATACTTTTATTTCATACAATACGCATTGAGCAATAATCTAAAGCATTTGAATCACTCAAAATCCTATTAACTGTTAGGCCCCACCTCTGTCATAACTCATTTATATTTATTGTCAAAATGGCATGTCAAATAGTATTTCCTCTTTCACCTGGTGTTGTGTAAACTGTGAAATAAAAAGATCCCCAGAATTGTATTGCCAACTCTTTTGATTTTCCTAATTAATTAATTTCGCCTAGAAAGAATTTGATAATTAATCATTTGCTGTACTACATGAATAAATAAATGAGAAAGAAAGTGTGAATATTTAATTATGTATTACAATTTTATAATGATGTATTACAGGAAAAGTATAATAATAATGTCAATATGTCTGTTTAGTTAAAACTCGCTGCCGAATCTTGATAAATAAATGAATTTATGACAAATGAACAACGTTGTTTTACATCACTTCGGATGTAAAATTTGCATAAATTGAAATGATATATGTTACATGTTTCCTGGTATGCTTATAAATATTTATGTACTATGATTTATAGAGAATTAAGTAGCATTAATCGATGATTATTTTTGTAAAATTCCAACAATGAAATTGATGAAAATTACCTAATTTTTGTTGAAGAAAAGAAGTCAAGGATAATGTATTCTATCGTAGATGTTTACAAGAAAACCTTAAATTATAATCCGATTTATTATAAGATGTATATTTTGAAATGTTTTTATGTTAATTTAAAAAATTGTGTTTGATCGTAAATACAATAATTTAGAATGCATTAAATTTTGATGCGTTTTGAGTTGTTTATGCGTAATTATTCTTCAACCGTGTATAGTGGTGTGTGAAAATATGAGAAATTAACTAAATTATTAAGTGCATGCACCACTCATTCACGGTTGAAGATAGAATAACGGACAATGAATGTCTGAATCAGCATGAAATTCTTTGTCTCTTCATGTCCACGTGATTTTTTTACTTCATCGAATCTCGAGTTACAGCCGTTTGAAGTTACATGATTTTTCATCGAAATTTTGAAAAAAATCATGCTTGACATGAAAAGAAAGAGAATTTCTTGCTGAATTTAGGCGTTCATCGTCCGTTATTCTATATTCAGCCGTGTATGAAAGGTGCATAAAAATATGAAAAATGAACTAAATTATTTACGATGAAAGACTGAATTCAGCATGAAATTATCTTTCTTTTCATATCACGCATGATTTTTTTGCATCATCGGATTTCGTGTTACAGCCCTTTGAAATTACATGATTTTTAATTTTCATTTTTCATTTCAGGTTAAGGAATTCATAGTTAAACTGGTCTTAAGTCTTATAGTTTTTGAGGAATCGTCCTTCCAAGATCCACACGTACACAGACGCACACATACATACATACATACATACATACATACATACATACATACATTCATACATACATACATTCATACATGCATACATTCATACATACAGACATACACACAAACACATCATTCGTAAACATGTTAAAATCGGATTGTAGGGACCTTAAATCGTGCTTATTCACTAAAATCTGAATATGCGAATTTAGCATGAATTTAATACTTATCTTAGCAAGAGGTAAAAAGTAGCATGAAATTTACTATCCAATAATATAAAAACTTCCCAAATTAGTTTTTATGGCTAGGTGGTTTACTAAGACACATTTTTGTTTAACAATATAATATATTTGTTTTGTTATATAAAAATATATATTTTTTAACCTAAATTACTTGGCACATAGAATTGAACATTGACATAATTTTACGCTACGTTAAAACTTTAAAACCTCTATCTATCCTGTTGTTGAGGTGGCAACGACGCAATATAATCCAACGCCCTCTGTATCGCTGGGGGGATGGGTGGGGGTGTTGGCAAATGATCCCCTTGTGGTTGGAACCCATTTTCATCGGCCACGTAGACCAATCTAATGAGCTGACCATCAGGAGCGGTGTACTGGTACTGTCCTTGAGCTACTTGAGCTTCAAGGTCGGGTTGACCAGCGTTCTTCAAGAAGCCTTGCTCTTCAGCGGCGATACCGTTGCCGGTCTCGTAGGCCCAGTTGTAGCTGCCATCGGGGTTGATCTCCTGGACTTGGCGGAGGATGGGGATGGGCTCAGTGGGGAGCTGAGCGCTGGAGACTAGAGCCACTAAGGCGGAGAGGATGATTATCTGAAAGAATGTAATGAATTATTAAAAAATAATGCCGATCTTTGTAACGTAAGTTTAACCCTATAACTGCAACTGGGCTTGACAGGCCCATTTTAAAATTACGTTTATCTTTTATTGCCAGTTTCACCGCTTGAAGTTAAAGCCTTCACTACTGTTTAACAAAAAAAATTCGACGGAAACTCCAATACTACAATTATTCTTTCGTCTTTTTCTTTACATCCATATTAAATTTTTGTTATAATTGGTTAACCGGAAGTACTCTTATTTAAAGGTCTTAACAGTTTTCTTGAAAAAACGCAGTTAAATATCATTTTTGACATTGTATGTGATTATCAATATGAGAGAATATCTTATTGTCCATTTGTTTGTTTATACATTTTTCTTCATATTCAATTGATATAGAATTAAAGAATTATACAGAGATTAACTTTTTTAATCAGCCAGCTTTGCTAAATCATGGAAATAACCAGGGATTTGTTAACTACTGGATGGAGCGAGAGAATCTTTACCATGTACCCGGCCAGATCGACTGAGATAGTCATACATAATTCCGATTTGTTGTCTTTGTTTCCGTTACTTGTCAAATCTTTTGTTTGACAGGTTTGACAAATTTTAGGTTATTCTTGATATCATTATTGAAATATAATTATTTTAATACATGAGAATGGTTCGAAGGTGTTGTATTGAAAATTGTGTATCAAAATATGTGATGAACGGTGCTGTGTCGTTTCATTAGTAAGTTATGATTAAAATTATGATTTCTTCAAAAAAATAATTTGACAAATAAACGACTTATATTCTTATAGGTGTTCTTATTTAGCGTTGCATTAGATGTATTCGTACTTATTTCACTTTTCATGATCAAATATAGTTAAACACAATTAATTCTTGACGTGAATTTAACAGATATGAATATGACAGACGTGAAATCAAATTCACTTGTCTAAAGTGGAATTATCTACATCTTTCTCACTCACACTTCCTGTGTTCTCTCTTAATCTAGCCGGGTACACAAGAAATACATATATCGATATACACTTGCTCCATCCAGTAGTTAACAAATCCCTGGAAATAACTGATATATTCAAATAATTCTAATTGATGGATGTCAGTGATAAGTGCAATTTACATTGTGTATGTTCGTGTAATTTTATTGGATTTATAGAATCTTTTCCAAGGAACTTTAGGTATGGAATTTGTAGAAAATAGTATATGTTCGTGTTACATTTTTACTGGATATATAGAATCTTTTCCATAGAACTTTTGGTATGGGATTTGTACAAAATACATAGAATTGACGGAAAGTAATGTGTTGGCCATATCAGATTTTTTCTTCTTATTATTGACAAGTACCTCGTAAATAATATCAACGGCCATTATTATTAAGCATTGCAGGATTAAAATTATGCATTTATTAATAATTATATTTGCAAATTATTAGCATTATTTTTCTCCATAATTCAAAATACATTTATGTTATAATTGCAATAAATGTCAAATATATACAGCTTTAACGTATAATTTTATTTCAATAAAAAGTTAATTAACAAATTATTTCTAAGTGGAAAGTCATATAAAAGAAAATTATTTATATGTCAAATGTCATTCAACAATTATTTCAGAAATAAAATAGCAACATTTACACTTTCAGTTTTCCTCATAGTATCAGTCACTCTCGTATACTATTATATATGTTAACATTACTAATATTGCATGACCAAAAGTCATCACTATCAACATTATCAATTAATTTTTGATAAACAACAAACATTTAATTTTGATTTCATAAAAATGCCTGCGGCAAATATTGATTTAATTACTATCTTCTTTCTTTACACTATGACCATTTATTCTGCCCACCAGTATGTTTGAACGTATGTCGTAATTAGATTTAAGATGATGCTGTGACATTCAGATACATTTCACAATCAGTTTGTAGGTAAACAACTGAGGATCAGTTACGACTAACTTTACAGAAATGTTTAGACAATTGAATGACTGTTTAGTAAATATTTTAGAAACTAACAAGGTTACTCGTGCTGAGTTAATGTCTTTACAAAAAAGGAAGAAATGTAGTTACTATAAAAGAAAGTTCAATGTTAGAACTTGGATCACTGATTTGTAATGTTTACATTTAAATTTTAAAAGATATTGAATTAATTTCTTTTTTGTAAATATTTATCAATCAGAATTTGACATACTTTGAACTTATTGCACTCTTGACTACAGCATTGAGTACCTAAAAGGCGACATTTGACAAGGACCATGTTTAGTACAAATATATTTAAAAAAAATATGCGACAAGAAAATTGCGGGTGCCCTCCAAATTTTAAGTGATACTCTCTCGTTATATTTTTTTTCGGAAAATGACTATTTTCCTATCAGCTGCAGGAAATAAATATTTATTTAACAATTATTTGTATGGACTTTCAGAATCTTATTTTCCGGATGTAATACGAAAATTATTTTTTTCTGCAATCTTTAAATAATAAGAAAACTTACTAACTATATTCCAAATTTTTTATTTATCATCTATACTTTTATGACAACAAAATAAAAATCTTGTTTTATTTTTCGCACTGAAAGGAAAATGGTAACCAATAACATCAGATTTAAATTTTTGAATTTGAAATTTATTTTGAAAGAATTTTGTTGTATTCGCCTCCAAAATTAAACAGCTTTGACAGCGCATAAGGTGATGTCTAATAAACGCCCTTAATATACTTAATAATAATAATAATAATAATAATAATGGGTGGAATTCAGTGGGTTGTATTAAGGCCTGTATTAAAACTTGTATTGAGTATATGGCAACATTGTAATATTTTCCACATGTATCAATGAGATTCAATTGTGATTTAGAAATTTTACCACAGGGAAAAGTAATACAGATATCCTTTAGTCAAATGAGGAAGTATTATTGTAAATGGAAGATGTAAAAAGAAACTAATTATTGCAAAATTAGGTTAGAAATATGTCAAATTTTATGTGTCA
This sequence comes from Ophonus ardosiacus, assembly GCA_943142095.1. Taxonomy (NCBI): domain Eukaryota; kingdom Metazoa; phylum Arthropoda; class Insecta; order Coleoptera; family Carabidae; genus Ophonus; species Ophonus ardosiacus. The sequence continues at coordinate 35,412,981 of OW964832.1, read as the reverse complement.
AATATTTCACACCTGAATGTTAATGAATTTTAAAATATCTCAAACCCCGTTTTGATCAGTTTTGACATTTGTCCTTTTTTCTTACTACTGTTCATAATATTTTTTTCTTTATTTGATCCTTTGGTCTTTCACTTTTTTCTGACAGGTATTACAAAGTTGCCAAAATATTTTTGACAAAGGACTGTTTTAGCTTAAAACACGCTAATACAACCCACTGAATCTCACCCAATATCATTAAGGGTGGATTGCATGAAAGTGGGTTAACCCTCGAGTTACGCTAACCCAGGGTTACGTACACAAACAGAGTTACCAGCCTGTTTGACAGCTAACCTTGGGTCAAAAGATAACTGACATATTTACACGGTTTAACTCAGAAATAGCAAATTGCATATGGCCGACAGTTGTCATTTCACGCATCATATTTAACACAAAAAGTAATTTTGTTAAGACTTCCCTTTCTTCTGTTCAATATGATGCCATATGCAATTTTCTATTCGTGGGTTAACCTGTGCAAATCGGCAAGTTATTTTTTGACCCGAGATTAGCTATCAAACAGATTGATAACTCTCTGTTTGTGTACATAATCCTAGGTTAGCGGAACTAGAGGGTTAACCCACTTTCATGCAATTCACCTTAAGGCATATTACCCATTACTGGCTATGCTAATCTGATTGTACACAGATATCAGTAATAATATCATATTCGAACCAGGCTGGCATTTACCAGGCGTCAACTCACGGGCACTCATTGTCACTTAACGGTAAAAGTCGAGGGCATTTAGACTCAAAAAGCGCAAGTAGGGGAAAATTTCTTAAGGCGGATTTATGCAGCCATTTTCATTTACATTTAATTTAATTTTCATTTAAAAGATAAATGTATGTAAACCAATGTAGCCATGCATACACCATTTTCATTTACGTTTTCATTTATCTCTCATTCTCATTTATTTTTAAAGATGGCCAACTTTTATCTAATAAATGAAAATTATAAATGGCGCATGCGTGTACGACATGACAGGGACGAGAATTTGAGTTGATGAGCTGGTTGTCATTATGTATCTCCGATATCGTTTCTTTTTACGGTTTTTTATTGCAATAACACGTTTAAAACTAAACTCATAACTTCTTCGCTGTCACTATTGTTGAATATTTTTATTAATAAATTTTATTCCAATGAAAGACGGGTTATAACATTAATCATCTGTCAGCGTATTTTTATATGTGCGCATGCGTTCATTTTCATTTATTTTTGTTATATATTTTTGTATAAATATGTACATTTAAAAATTATAAATGAGAATTAAATGAAAATTAAATTAAAATGTAAATGTAAATGAAAATGGCTGCATAAATCCGCCTTTAGTATTCGTGATATTTGGTACCTTTATGTTTATTGCGTCACTGAACAGGAATCTGAGGTTTGCCAATTCCGATTTTGCCCGGAAACATGTTGTTGTAAAAAAGTGTAAATTTTGGCACTTTTTTGCGTAAAATCGAAATTGGCAAACCTCAGATTCGTGTTCAGTGACTCAAAAAACATAACGGTACCAAATATCACAAATACTGAGAAACTTTCCCCTATTTTTCTTAAATGTCCCCGGCTGTAAAAATATAGGAATTATCATTTTCCGATATGTGTCAGTAGAAGCAGATTAGCAGACCCAATAATGGATAATAAGCCGTGATGATATATTCACATACTCGTATATAGGTTGGGACTATTATGTTTTACCTCAAGAGAAAATTATATTTCTCGATTTTGCATTGCAATATTAACAAGGTAACAAAACTTTCTAATCATATAAAATGCATATGCATTAAGTTAGAATGAACCGAATAATAAATTTATTAACAATACAATATATTGTTAGTGTCGACTTTCTTTCTTTTCACCCTTAACCTAATGCCCTTTATCCCTATTTGTTGCTGTACACTCACCGTTCTCATGTTGAGTAATCCACAATGACTGATGCCTGATCTGCTAGCCAAGTTCTTTTATACTCCTCGTGTGTGCAACCCGAAATTGCCCCTCTGGCGTCTCTAGGCCCACGTTGATCTGATGATGAGCCGAACTCAACGAGCGATATGATTATGTAAAACCGGTGTTTGTTAGATGACAATTTAGTGCGATCGATTGATTGTAAATGATATGAAACACAGAGCAGGATTAGATAGGAATTTTGAAAGATGTGGTACTATTATAGATTTGTGTAGTTTTGAGATGAATATAAAGTCTCATCCTCAGTTTTTATCTTTCGTCACCTTTAGGTAAGAAAAGTGTTGTCTTTGGTAAAAAAATAATCGGTGGTGAGTTTATAATGAATAAGGACGTTTTAGAGTCCCTAGAATAAGATGTGCGTGTGTGTGTGTCTGTGTGTGCGACAAAATTTCACCGACGATAACTCCAATACTACAATTCTAAAAATTATAATTCTTTTGTATTCCTCTTCTTTATATCCATATGAAGAGCTGATTAGATTTTAATTATAATTGGTCAACCGAAACTTCTTAACAGTTCTTGTTGAAATAACGCAGTTAAATATCATTTTTTGACATTTTATGTGATTATCAATATGGAATATATAGTTTGATTACACATTTTCATTCATATTCAATAGATAAAGAGATAAAGAATTATAAAGAAATTAACTTGCATAGGTCAGTCAGCTTTGCTTTAATCACGGAAATATCTGATAAATTCTAATTGACAGATTTATAAAATCTTTTCCAATGAACTTTCGGTGTAGAATTTGTAGAAAATAGCATATGTTCGTGTTAGAATTTTATTGGATACATAGAATCTTTTCTAAGGAACTGTGTTATGGGATTGTACAAAATATATAGAATTGACGGAATGTAATGTGCTGGCCACATCAGATTTTTTATTTTTATTTTGGAGTGTCATTTTGCAAAGCCAACTGTATTTCATATAATAAGGGTCATGATATATAAGAATTAATCTCTATGACCGGTAGTATTTACTCTTAATCAATCAGAGGTGATTAAACTATGACTAAAATAACAAATTCAGTTGTTTTAGGGTTGGTCATGGCAATTAGTTAGTTAGTTAGGGTACCTAAAATTTTGAGTAAATACTGCCGGTCTATATCTTTTCAATAAGCTTTAAAAATATCAAAAATCTAATATTTATTCATTCGGATACTTCGCAATGCGCTAATTCTAAATTTTGAAATCACAGGTTGATCACTTGATTTTCGAGATATTCACATTAAAACTTTTCCTTAAAAATGCCAGTTTTGGACAATAACCCAAATTCATTAAAATTGTGCTTTCAACAATTTCGATTTTCTTTTTTATCAAAATATGGATGGAATAATAATTATGCTATTGATTAATTTTTAGAAATAAAAGTTTTAAATCTGTACCCTCTCAAATATTTCCATATTAAACACCCATGGCCTGCCTTTTGATACTGTATACTGTACCTATTTTAATGTTTGTGTACCCGAATTAATTACATTTTCTATAAAATAAATATGTCTTACAAATAATATTTTTACTTCGTGTGTACACCGATGTCTGTTAACATTAATTCGTTAAATTATATATTGTTTTCCGAGATTTTTTTCTTCAAGGCTGATTGTTTTATTTAATGACACATTAAGTGTAAATTAAAATACGAAAGAAGTACCTAAGTATTCAAAATTTAAGGCCAGCTTAAATATTTTGAAACAAAAAATTATAATAACTATATTTTTAGGTTTTTCTGTTTCTATTCTGTCTACTCTATTTATTAGCAATTTATGATAATACTGTCGAATTAATTATGACAACATCCTAGTATTTTATGATATATTTATAGATTATTGGGTTTCAGCAGCTTCTTATTTAATTTATTTTAATAGTATTTTGTTTATAAATTGTAAAATTAATTAGTTAGTTTCGTTGTTTCTATATTTTCTGCTTTCCATTGCAAAAATGGTTCCAAATTTTAAAAATCTGTTGCGGCCAGCACTATACCTCCCGCCAGTACTTCTGATGGATGCCGCAAATGGCGAAATTGTACAAAAAAAGTAAAAATATACTTCTCTTGTAAAACTAAACTGAGAGTCATTTTTTTTTAACTTTTATTCATTTACAGCCCGATTCACAAAAAAGTTTAAGCTAATACTCATTTTTTGATTAGTGAATTCTATTCTATTCCGGGTATTTAAAATTTAATTGTCATGATATTATCAATAAAGGTGGATACTAGGAATAGATTAGACTATATTTTAAGATATAAACTGTCAAAATTAGAGTAGAATTCGCTAATTCAAAAATGAGGAATACATACCTTCATATTTATTAATTCTGGAAACTATATTATGTGTCTTTGCATTCGAATAATATAACTATTTTTTTATTTACTATTACAATTTTCTTTTTAAAGGGTTATCATTAATAATTTGAAATGATAGGTTCTTTGACAGTGACATTTATCTATCAGTTATATACATTTCAAAACTGAACTGTGTAAAACATAAGCCCGGGGATTTATAAAAATATTATTTTTTTAAATTTATTTGTAAAATATATAGAAAAAGTAATAATGTATCCCTGTAAAAAATTCAATAATCTTTATTTTTATAATTACATAAAATGCTATAAAATGGCATGTAATGATATTTTTCGAAGAAAAACTATTTGGAGCTTCAAGTAAAGTGCCATTGCCGGTTATCTAATTTACACCAAAATATAATGGCTACTTCCCATATTAGAGCAAGGTAGAAATACAACGTTTCAAAATTTTCGGAATGATAGTATTTGAATTAAAGCGTTGACAAAATCCATACACCCACATACACACATCATTGTGAAAATGTGATCATTTACCAAAATCTCGATATTCGAATTTTAGCACTATGCCTGTATCTCCCTTACCAAGGGTAGTAGGTACAAAAGCTGTTGCAGAAAGGTATGAGTGACGACGAACACCTTTAAGGATTAGTAAGGTATATTTAATATTTCAAACTCTATTTATGTATCTACAAATTAAAAAATCTGATGTGGCCAACACAAAACCTCCCGCTATTTAATTTTTATTAATTTAAATACATACCTACATATTTACTAACGCTGCAAACTGTTCCATTGCAGAAAACTATTGCTTTATTTATTATTTTCTTTTTAAAATGTCACTATTATTAATTTGAAATGATTAGTTTTTTGACAGTGACATTTACTGTCAGTTACATTCATTTGAAATATGAACTGTATAACAAAGGAATTGTGTTTACCTTAGGCTTCGCGACTAATAAAAAAAATTATTTTTAAATTTATCTGTAAAACATATAGAAAAAGTATTAATGTATTCCTGTAGAAAATTCAATAATCTTTAATTTTCATAAGACATAAAATGCGAAAAAATGGCATTTAATCGTATTTTTTGAAGAAAAACCATTATGAGCTTCAGGTAAAGTGCCATTTCCGGTTATCCGATTTACACCAAAATCTAATGGCTTCTTTTCATATTAGAATAGGATGAAAATACAAGGTTTCAGAATTTTCTGAATGATAGTATTTGAGTTAGAGTGAAGACAAAATTCCTACACTTACATACACACATACACACACACATACACACATACACACATACAGACATCATCGTGAAAATGTTAAAATTGGATTCTAGGGACCTTAAAACGTGGTCATTTACTAAAATCTCGATATGTGATTTTTAGCACGATCCCTATACCTCCCTTACCAAGGGTAGCGGGAGGTAATAAATACTCCTACAATTGGTGCCTAATTAAAATAATGATTATCTGCGTGTGAAATTGATTTATTGGTTGTGTATTTTTCGTCCTCCTTGATGCGCGTCTGTTTCTGTTTGAGCCCACGACGCATCCAGGTGAAAGTTCGCCCGGTGTGAATTTTCAAAGACGATAAATTTTCGGCTGTGTTTCTTAATTATTAATGAATTCTTGCTGGATGTCAAAGTTATCGCGAGGCTTTTTATTAATTTTTGTTTTGTCGAAAGAATACCGCGTAGTGATTTATCTTCCTTTGATTGTTTCAACATCGGGTGCCAAACTGTTGTTACTTTATTTTATTTACAGATTAATTCGTTATGCTTACGAAAGTAGTTAAAAGAAATTTGTATAGGAGTCATTTTTATATCTTCTAGTATTATTAACTAAGCAAATATCTTTTGAGAGTGTACGCGTAGTCGGTTCTTGGTGGAACATGATATATAATAATTAAGAATAAGATGAACTTGATTTACCACTATTTATTTATTATACAAACTACATATTGAGTACGGGTGAATAGCTTTCTTCTACTTGGTCATTACAGATGTTTTTCCCCGTGTTGATGAATGTAGAATGAACCTTCTCGAAATCTTAGAGATTAGGAAAGCCGGGGAAAAACATCTGTAATGACCAAGTAGAAGTAAGCTATTCACCCCTACTCAAAATGTAGTTTGTATTTGCCGCCACACATTGACCATTACAATCATGTGGTCTATAACTGTACATAAATTTTTTCTGTACACACGTCTGATGATGACTGAAAAGTCGAAACAATTGTTACATTTAAATAAATAGTGGTAAATCAAGTAAAGTGTTCATCTTATTCTTAATTATTAAATATCTTTTATTTCTACAACATTGCGCTTAATATAGAGAGAACTTTCTTTAAAAATGTTTTACTCCTAAAAAGTAGTTATGCTTTATTCATGAAAGGGGGTATTAGAAATAGGTATATTCGACGTCTATGAATTCCTCTTGCTAAATAATCATGAATAGAATATTAAAATAATTAAACGGCTCAGTATAAAAAATATCTTCATCAAAAATTATTCATTCAAAGAAATATTTAACATTGCCTTTATTTTTACCTTCTGTCACTTTTAGGTAAGGAAGGTATTGTCTTTGGTCAAAATATTTAGAGTTGAGTTTTTAATGAAGAAGTACGTTTTAGGGTCCCTACTATACAAATTTACAATTTTTAAAATGATGTCTGTATATGTGTCTCTGTGTGTGTGTGTGTGTGTGTGTGTGTGTGTGTGTGTGTGTGTGTGTGTGTGTGTGTGTGTGTATTCCTCTTCTTTATATCCATATGAAGAGCTTATTAGTTTCTGGATTTAATTGGACAACCGGCAGTTCTCTTATTTATAGTTCTGTATAGTTTTTCTTGAAAATTATTAATATGAAAGAATATCTTATTGTCTGTATAGTTGGATTATACATTTTCCTTCATATTTATTCAAGAGTTAAAGAATTTTATTAATACCATACTGTTACTATGATATAACAGGACTAAAAATAAAAGTGAAAAGATAAAAATAACCAACGCCGGCCATTATTTTTTATGACAGTAGCCTACAATTAAGGATCAAAATGTTCCTAGAAAAAAACAGCATTTTGATGGACCTTTGTCACGGAAAACTTATAAATCAACAAAAAAGTTGTTCAGTATGACATAAAGAGAAGAATTTTATTAAACCTAAATGTTTAAATTTTATGATATTTCGAACGCCACATGCAAATAACGAACACGGCTAATTATAAACCTCAGCCGCGTCCGTTATTTGGCTCATATCGGCTTAATGACGTTAAAAACTATATAAAGATAAACTTTCATAAATCAGCCCGCTTTGCTATAATCATGGAAAAAGCTAATATATTCAAATAATTCTAATTGATAGATGTCAGTATACTTTTGGTATAGAATTTGTACAAAATTCATAGAATTTATTAAAAAAACCCTTAACGGGATTAAATCTGAATTACAGAGTGAATTTACCAAACTAACATCTATGTCTTAGTGGGGTTCTCACTCATTAATAAGAGGCGTTGCTCTAATCATTGAGTCACCGAAGCCGACTTTTGATATTACATATTGATATTATAAAAATCTATTTTTTATTAAACTGTGTTTTATAATAGTAGATAGTACGAGTACACCTCTTTTACCAAAATATTTAGGTTTCTAATTTTCTCTAAAGATCAGTAGGTATTGCATGTTTACATAAAATAATTCATGTGTCTTCCACAGTAAGTTTAAATTTTACGAGTTTATTGCACCTTCCTGATTAAAATTCGTAATTAAACTAAAAGCAGTTGGATGTAGGTACGTGGGCTTGTAGGTAAAAGTTAAGGATGTATTTCTAGAAAACAAGTTACAAATATATTTAATTTTATTATCTAAAAGTTATAAATCTAATCTCTTCTTTGAGTTTGCGTGCATTCAACTTTACCCTAGACTTGTATGTAAATAAATGAATAGGTACACCTACGACAAACGGATCTGATTGATTAAAAAGAGTATTTTTTAAGATAATTTTTTTTTTTAATTGATGCGTAATAGATACAAATAAATATAACCGGTAAATCAACGAGTTAAATTTTACGGTATTCGTTTCAGGGGAGAATAGTTAATTTTTATAAAACCAGAGAGAATTTTTGAAACATTGTTTTTAATTGGATAGCTTTACTTTAACTCTTTCTACATCCATTAGGAGCTAGATCGACAGGTTTGACAATATTTAAATTTCTTAAAAATTAAAATGATATCATTCTAAAAGAAGATTGGTGTTGGGAGCTTTTAAAAAGAGGCAGGAAATATTGGTGAATTATTATTTAAATTAATTAATTAAATTAATTTAAATTTAAAAATATCAACGATGCAACTAAATCTCAGTAACTCTAACGTTTAAGAAAAATATGTTAAGTGTCCCTTTTAGGGTCCATTTTGTTAGGTTATCATCATTACCGTTTCTATGCACTGGATGTAAAACGTGGCAACGAGCTTCACAATATCTCGAAGAAAGTGCTAACCGTCGCTAAATCTCCGTTAATGAATTGCCGAATAAAAAGTCGTGTTTTCATTCTGACACATGCTTTCACACATACACCTACAGCTGCAGGTACACTCATCTTTACTCACTTGCATTGGTCATGAATGGTAAAAGTAAATATATGACGCTGAAGACTGTATAAAGTTCATTTGCCTTGTATTATGTTTCATTTCTCATCTTACGTATGAAGATGCATAACCTGTAAGGCTTTCACTGAGAAATGCATCTGTAAGAAAAGACAAATTGATTGTATTGTTGGTATTTTATGCAATAAAAAATATTTTGAGATTATTTCCTTCTATATTATTATGGATGCAAATAAAATGCTAGGTTTATAAAAAAATCGTTTTTGTTATTATAAACTCTTTTAAATAATAGTTCCAATATCAATATTTCAACTTTGTTATCTTTGTAAGTCAAAATTTTATCATTTTTCCCTCATCTCTCTCTGTTTAGTTTGGATGCCGCTTAAACATTTACTGTATTATTAATTAAGTCTGTAAGTTATTGGCAGCCTACATATAGGGCTGATAATTAGCTATGAATGCTGCATGATAACCTTTCAACCTGCACCCCTCAGGTATGCTTTCTTGAAGATTATAACCATTTGTTCTTAGTTAGTCTAGTTTAGAGATTCATAATGGAAAGACATAGAATCTGTGTTGGTCCCTTATGTCCAAACGACATGTAGAGTTTTAGTTTTGGCTCACATTTTGCGCAACGCGCGTATTTTGGCCTAGGGATGCATCGGTATTTTTAGGATTGAGTTATGTTTAGTTTTGATTAGTTAATGTAGTTGTTAATAATAAGTTGTAAATAAATGAGTAAATAAAATTTGGTATAAAATATATTACCTAAGTGTGTCCGTTTCCATAAAAGTGATCATCAATCACCCCTATAAGTGTTAAGTGGAAATGGGCATCCAAGTCGTCGTCGGTAAGGGTAAACCAGACCCCCGCCCCATCCCCGTGATACATTGCAATGGCACAGTGAATTCACCACGACAGCAATGAGTGCCCTTGAAGTAATGCCTGATAAAGGGCTGCATTATCATAACCAATATATCTGTATACAAAGCAGATTGGTAAACGAAGGAATGATTAATATGCCGTGATGGTATTATAATAATTATTATTTATAATGGGCTACTTGCGTGGTACTGAAAATCCAATTTCTAGCACTTAATACGTAATTTTATGTTGAAAACATGTATAAAAATATAAATTGTATTTTAAAAATATTATTTGTTTTTTAGTAAATTAGAAAGAAAACTTTCTGTGACGTCATTATATTGAACTGAAGAAGGGAACATGTAACTTATACATGGCATTGCGTACGAGAAAGTTTTAATTTGAATTTGATATTTTTCTCTCTCTGGTCTCTCAAATATATTAATTACTTCACAAATGAACACATAGGTAGTTACATGTAATTTAAAATATCGATACGAAAAAGATAAACTAAAATACTAACCTCCAAACTATTGTTGAAACGTCAAACAGGAGATCTACATTACCCGTACAAACAAACGCTATGGCTTTACGACCACTCATTGGTGCGGCGTAATTCTACGTCATACATGGCGGTAATTCAAATAATCAAATTTCATTATTTTTTTTTTCTGGCTAATTAATAAAAATTTTGTCAAAAGAAAAAATATGGGTAGTAAGTTTTTACTTGCTCTTCAAAAATATGAAATAAAAAAAGGTATGCAAGTAGCCCATTGCAACGAACACTGCAATTATAATGAATATTAAATATAGTTAAAGAATCTAATAATGCGAGGAATAAAAATACCCTCAATGTAGAGATTTACTCAGCTCAGATCAATTCAGCCATCAAGATAGAGCAGCTAATTCGCGATGCAAGTTTAGACGTCAGCACCACTACTGAACTTGCTTGGAGGGTATTGACATCTGTCAATCTCATGTTTACTTTGTCATATTTTTCCGTAATTTCGCATTATTTTTTAATTTTTATATGAACATTGGCTTATAATAATAATATAATAACAACTATGATTTTATTGAATATTCAATGAAACTGAAATGATATAAAAATATCACAATGAAATCATTACATAACCTTGTAAGTAAATACGTACCTTAAAATTCCAATATCAATACTAGATAGATGGAAACGACGCTTATATACAAAAGTATTGTATATACAAGCACTTAAATTTGTATAATAACACAAATATGAGAAATTACGTAAACATATTACAAAGTACACAAGGGATTAACAGATGTCAATACCTTCCAAACAAGTTCACTAGTGGCGCTGACGTCCAAACTTGCATTGCGAAAAGCATAGGTGGTATAGTTCTCGTCGCCAAAAATCGAGGGACGGTCATAAACAGTTTAACGGCCCATCATTTAGTTCACAAAGAAGCCCAAAACTTTTGACCGTCATAAATAGTAAGACTGAATTCCGTCACTGTTTTTCACACAAAACTAAAATAATTTATGGTGTACAATACTAAACTATTTTATTTTAGTTTTATAGTATAAGGGCGGTTAAGCTGTTTATGACTGTCCCTCAATTTTTGATGACTAGAACCATATACGATCGTCACTCCGGCAAAGTGAAGGTCTTGTATTCGAATTATCTTTTCACAATTTATTTCAAATATTTTCATATTTAAAAACTATTCAATCAAATAACTATCAGTAGATTGTGTGAAAATTAATGACCGGTATGTTAATTAAAAATAATTAAGTAATGTTATTGAGTGCAAACAACTCATATTACGCTAGTAATCTCCTTGTTTGATAAAATGTAAATCCTTCGCCAACTACAAAGGCATTCTTTCTCCACTTGTCGCAAGCTATTACAAATATCTGATAACATAAATAACAGCCGTATTACCTGATTTAAATACCGCCTACATAGTTGCTCAGTTCACATCATTATATATTCAACAAATTCCGAAAACAATATTGTTAATTTATTCAACCGTACATAATCTTCGAATTTATTAACGATTTGCGAGAACTACAGATTTTTAAGTAAAACCTTGAATTTTTACATTCTTTATCAAAAGTAGGAAATCCACAAAGATGGAGAAATTGTTTATTAATGATTATAAATTTTGAATATTTTAATAAATTCCAATTTTACTTGTCATATACTATTCATAGACATTAACGAAAGATATTTTTGTGGGATTCCATTCATTATTGTAATTTTCATATCTCAATTGGTTTCTATAGAGTTGTTTGGGCAGTGAGATTTGTTACAACAGATTATTCTATACATCATTTCTTTCATCTTTAAATCTAAAGAAGATATAAACAACAAAAATAAATTTATCAGATTAAGAATTTAATATTCTTTATTATTTGTAGATAACATATTTTTTCAAAAAATAATATTTAGAAGGTTTTTTAAGAAACTATTAGATAATTCCGGTTGTCCAATTGTTACCAAAACCTCTTCAACTGTTCCCATTGTCAGATTGAGGAATATGGAGTTAAACGGGTATTAAGTCTTATAGTTTTTGAGAAGTAGTCCTTCCAACACACACACACACACACACACACACACATATATATATATATATAAATCCACACACAAAAGAAGTATTGGATTCACGATAAAAATCGCGTATCCTGATGTTAGTAAATAAGCACGTTTTAAGGACTCTATAATCCGATAATAACATTTTTACGATGATTTCTATGTGTGTGTGTGTGTGTGTGTGTGTGTGTGTGTGTGTGTGTGTGTGTATGTGTACCTATGTGTGTGGATGTATGTGTATGTTGGATGGAAACTATAATACTCAAGACCAGTTTAACTACGTACTCCTGAACTGACAATCAGTTGTCAAATTCAAATGTTTGTAATTGACATATACATCTCAGTGTCAAAAATCAGCAGTTATTCTGACATTATTGAAAGCTTTTTCTGGGAAGTACATTTAATATTTTTACTGAATCGGAACCATCTTGAACATTTTATAATAGAAATAATTAGAATTATTTGTGGGTACAAGAAATGTTAAATTCGATTCGATATTTATGTAACAAAATGAAAATTCACAACGGATATTACATGTATCAAAAATACGCAAAATATAATACAGATTCGATTTTCAGTACTAAGAGCATTCTAAATTTTAATTTAACCCGAAAATTTTGGTTAAATAAGTGCACAAATGCTTCAAGGATTTTTACATAAAACAAAATATTTGTTGTATAGCGGGAGATAAAAATTTAAGATTATTAAAATTCCTACAAATATGTATTGATACTTTTTCAATATATTTTATAAATTAGGTATACCGGGTTGACCAAAAAGATATTAGCACTCATATGGTACTACATAATTTTAAAATTTCTTTTGTTACAGTCCAAATATGGCCACCCGACTTGCGACGAGCAGGAAGGTAGCAGCTTGGATGGAAGTGTTGAAGTTACCCTCAATAATAATAAAAAAAATTACAGCAATTGTTTCATAAGTATCCTCCAAGTCGTTTCACTATCCGACGACTGTATGAGAAATGTGCCTTATGAAACCATTTCTGAATTTTTTTCTTACTATTGAGGGTAACCCAAACACTTCCATCCAAGCTGCTACCTTCCTGCTCTTTTCCAAAACAAGTCGGATGATCATATCTAGTCTGCAACAAAAGAAAATTTAAAATTATGGAGTACCATATGAGTGGTAACATCTTTTTGGACAACCCGGTATTATACATATAAAATGTATTTATATCTCGCATATTTCATATTTCACATATTATAATTCCAATTTTGCATCATCAACATCATTGCGAATTTTTTCCATAACATTAACAAATTCATTATAAAATATTGCGTGAATTTACGCAAATTTAAGCGTATTCAAATTATTCGTCTGAAGGTCTAGTGTCATCTGAATTAATGAACAGCCTAATCTACATGTTGGTGACATCGACTCGTGTTCACTTTGTCTGAAAGGTGAAAAGTCTCGCCTCATCTTCACCTGAAGCGAAGACTGTTGTGGCCTGACGACCATTGTAATAAAAATACGTAATAATCCGTTACGAAAATGCATGGGCGTACGAGACGTTTCTGATAAAATGAAAATGTCACACTGTTGCATAAAAGGACTAATAAATTATGATCAATTGGGAAATTTTACGTTTTATTGTTGAGCGAGTAGATGCTTGTTTACATTTTATATAGCGTGACCCGTCATGTGTCACGGTTTTCGGGTGAACTCGGTGAGAGCCGAACGTGGCGTTACGTCAATTCGGGTCATAGCATAGCCCACGTTATTAATAAATGGCCGAGAAACATCACAATATCTGTCAAACAGAAACTCTTGCTCTATCCTCACTGTATTGGCATGACTTATTCCTGCTATCACTGCTGTCACTACCGATGTCTGTGTACAAAGCAGATTATCACATCCAGCAATGGGTGATTTATTTATTTAGCTATTTATATATATTCAAGTAATTAAAATATAACTTACATTTGTATTTGTTGTACATTTTGTTTGTTTATATTTTGAAAAACCGTATTAACAACGTTACAACGTGGTTACACCTACTAAATTGAATTTTTGAAAGTCTAATGCTAACACTCGTAAAAATTTTAAACGGTTCGTTATAATTTTTATCCAATAAAACAGTCGACATTGAAAAAAAAATCGAAATTTATTTGTCAAGTTTGATTCTATTTGTAAAAAATTATAACAAACCGTTTTGAAACTTTAGGAGTGTTTATGAATATGGGCATAAAAATGGCATTTGAATGACAACGAGAATATGGGAATAAATTTGAATTGTTTCCCAGCCTTCTTCTAAGAAAATTAAATTATTTCTTGAAAATTTTGTTAAAATTTGGTTAGAGTGTTCCAATATTTTGACAACTTATAAAGAATATGAATGTAAGCCTAGCCTAAGTTTTTAAGCTTCCGGAAGCAGTCAAGAGATGGCATTGCTGTGCGATCCAAATCATTGGGCGCGTTCACTTGAGATGCAGCGATGCGAGCGCTGAAATGCAGCGCTGCGAGAACGCTTCAACTCGTCAGTGAACGGCACCGAGCGGTAACCATAGCAACATTTGAACATCAAAACAAATCTCTATTCCCGCTATTTGTCAACCTGTCAAATTCGTCTTTCATAGAAGTGTACTTCAAAAATACATTAAATCAAGCATTTAAGTATGGAAATCGACGACATAATACAAGAATTATTAGACGATGATTTAAATATAAATATCGTACATGTTGCAATAAATGAACTCGCAGGTATTAAAAGCAAGTAAATTTAAATTAAAAGTTAAAAAAATAAATTTCAGTTAATCAAATCCTACAACCAAATGACAGTAATAGAAATAAGAACTATTATGAAGAAACAGTAGCGAATTATAGTCCTGATGATTTTCGCGCTCATTTTAGAATGAATCGAGAAACTTTCCAGGTTTGGAAAAGACAAAAACAAACAGTGAAATTTATTACATACATATAATTATATTTAGGTACTTTTTAATGCGCTAGGGCCATTAATTACAGAAGAACATAAAATACCTTTACAAAAGAAAATACTGTTTTCAATATGGTGTTTAGCTAAGCAAGAATCGTTCCTATCAGTGGGTGATAGATTTGATTTTGCAAAGAGTACAGCACACAAAATTTTCTTTGAGGTTGTTAACGCCATAGCAAATCTACGAAATGGATATATACAGTGGCCAAATGAGCAAAAGAGACAACAAATTTCACGACGATTTTCAAATAAATGCGGTACAGTTTATTATAAAAAACAATGTTATATTAAACATTTATTCCTGGTAAATTAAAGGACATTTCAATCAATTAGTGTTACCCAACACTTGAAATATATATATAAAATATCGAACTCTTCTCATTTACATGTTTAAATTTCTTATTAAATGTAATATTTATTTAAATGATGTTACAGATATTAATATTATTTACTATTAGGTATATCTGGCATTATCGGAGCAATTGATGGATGTCATATTGAAATAAAAGCGCCTGTAAATAACCCAGTAGACTTTTATAACAGAAACGACTACCACTCAATAGTATTGCAAGCTGTCTGTGATAATACTATGTTATTCACCGATATTTTCGTAGGATGTCCTGGTAACTAATATTAAAAATATTTTCAAATACAAGTACTACCGATATTTTATTTCGATGTAGGCCGAATGCATGATGCAAGAGTATTCAATTTAAGTCCACTTTTTGAAGCTCTTTCGAATCAGCAAATTATTTCCCCTGACCAACATCTAATTGGGGATGCAGCATATCCATTAACTTTGTTTTTGATGAAACCGTTTAGAGATAATGGACACTTAGATAATGTTCAAATTCACTTCAATGTGTGTTTAAGTCGAGCAAGATCTACAATTGAGCGAGCATTTGGACAGTTGAAAGGCAAATTTCGCAGATTAAAATATTTAGACATGTCTCGTGATGATATGATTCCTGTTGTGATTACCGCTGCTTGTGTTTTACATAACATTATAATTAAGAACGAACAAATTGGAAACGATGATTTCAATGATGATAATCCTTGTAACGATAATCAAAATGATCTTGATAATAACAACGAAGATCTGGCAGCTAATGCTGCTGCTCAACATAAACGAAATGCCCTCGCTGAATCACTGCAATAGAAAAATACATTAAAATAATTATTTGTTGTTGTTGAAAAATCTATTTAATTTCAATTTTAAAAAATGTCCTTGCTGTAATGATCCTTGGATCATTGCAGTAAGAACTATTTTTGATTGCTTCTAATAAACTATTTTCGGTTAACCAATTGTTACCGAAAACTAATTGGGTCTTCCCAATAATGATAAAATAAGGAATACTCACATGTACGCACATATTTTTTTTTTTTTTTACTCATCAGGATTATCTCCCAATTACTGAGTAGGTTTACATACACAAACATCCATGCCTTAGTGGGATTCGAACCCAGAACCCCGAGCGCACTCATGACTAAGAGGTGTTGCTCTAACCATTGAGCCACCGGAGCCGACATACAGATATAATCGTAAAAATGTTAAATATGATTTAATAGTAAAAACATTTTTTAAAAAATAAATAGAACTAAGAATGTAATTTTATTTATAAAAAATAATTAAATGATCCAAATAAACAGAATTATTTTTCATCTTTTTTTAATTTCAATGCTTCTTCCAATAACTGCACTTTTCTTAAATTTATGTCGTTACTCCTTTTAATTTCTTCGTGGATTTTTTTTAATGTTTCCACTCTTTCAATTTCCAACTTTAAAAGTTTGTCTTTAAAATTCTCAATCTTTCTTTTTTTCTTGGGAGGGGCTGGAGGAGATACGGAAGGATCAAGAAGTGTAGATGGAGATGGAGAAGGCTACATATAAAAAAAAACAGATGTAAAAAATAATATTAAACCTAAAATTTCATTCACAAGCGTACTTCACGTATAGGGACTTCTAGACTCGTAGGATTCTCGGATTCGGGAATTAGGGAAGCCATGGTTCTGGGTAAATTTATAGTTCTGTCGTCTTCATATAACGTATTAAAAAAATTGTAATATTCCCACGTAATAGTACCCCTCCCCGTTGATTTTTTATTATCTCTTATTTGTTTGTACCTCCCCCGTAAATTCCGAATTTTTCTGTCTAGTGCTTCATTTTGCACTATTATCCCCTTTTCCCCAAATTCTTTCCTAATTTTATCCCATATTTCTCTTTTTTTCAATTTTGGATCCCGGAAAGACGGGTAATGCTTTTTATATTCCGATAATAATAATAATGTGGACTTATAATCCCACACAAAAGTACCTTCATCTAGAAGTGAAAACACATTTTTAAATTGAAATACCGTACAATTATAAGTGGAAATACCATACAATTACAAGTGGAAATTCAAAATTTGTGTTATAAAATAATTTACAAGATAACTACATACGGTAAAATAATTCAAATTGTAAAAAGAAAGATAGTATTACCATTCGTTTCTGAAGTACTTTGTTGGGGATCAGGATAAGGGTTAGGATTTTGAATTGGTTCTGGTACTGGTACTGTCATTTGATTTCCTTTTTAATATTAATAATGTTAATAATTTTTTATATTATTCATAATGTGCAAAATACTTACCACTAACACTGATAATTCTAGAGAAATAATTCCTAGCGAAGTCCTCATCTGGTAAAAATATATTGTAGGTATATAAAATAAACATAAAATAGTTGGTATTTAATCTACGCATACCTGTTTGTATTTTCTGATGCACTTCCTGTGCATCAGTAACACATATTTTATAATTTTCGAAGTCATACGTACACGACACATGCAGTTCTGCCGCCATTTTTCAATAAACTGACAGCTTATAACCTCGATGCATCACCGCTACGCGTTTGCAGCGTAGAAATACTTCGCTACTTTTTTCTGCAGCGATGCAAAGTAGCGCTTCATAAAAACAAGCGTTCACTGCGCACATCGCTGCGTAGCGATGCGTAGCGCTCGCATCGCTGCATCCCAAGTGAACGCGCCCATTATGTTTAAAAAAATATAAAACCAAAATCAAAGCAAGCAATTTTTATAGTAATTAATATATCAGGTAGGTTTAATTAATTGTATGAAATATTACAATAAAATAAAAGTTTTTTTATTTGCAACAGGATTCTTCTAATCTAATCTAATTTTGTATATCTACACATCTATTGACCGTGTCCGTAAAGCCGATATTACATTAGTCAACTTTGATTGATGGAAACTGGCATCCTTGGTTAAAACAACTTAGGTTTCTTCAACCAAAGTTGCAAATATTAATTACAAATGTCAACCTATTTCTGCAACCAGATCAACACAGATAGATATTCAGGAACGAGATGTTTATATAGTTGTAATCAGGGCTGCCGTAAAACATATTGTTTTTACCTTCCGTCACCTTTAGGTAAGGAAGGTATTGTCTGGTCAAAAAATTCGGTGGTGAGTTTTTAATGAGTAAGCACGTTTTAGGGTCCCTACAATACGAATATACCATTTTTAAGATGATGTCTGTATGTGTGTGTGTGTGTGTGTGTGTCCGTGTGTGTGTGCGTGTGTCCGTGTGTGACAAATTTTTCTTCGACGATAACTCCAATACTAATTCTAAAAATTATAATTCTTTCGTATTATACATATTAAAGAAAATACTCTTCTCTATATGGTTTGATTATACATTTTCCTTCATAATCAATAGATGTAGATTTAAAGCGTTATAAAGAAATTAATTTTGAAAAATTAGTCAGCTTTACTATTTATCATGGAAACAGATGATATATTCAAAAAATTCTAATTGACAGATGTCAGTTGGAAGTGCAAAACGAAATATGAAAGGTATAGGATCTAAAATTGATATGTCATGGTGTTCCTCGCAGAGAAAGGCCAAAGAGAAGATGGAAGGACTGTATCGTAAAAGACTTGAGAAAGAAAGGACTGTGTGAAGAAGATGCGTTGGACAGGAATGAGTGGAAGAGAAGAGGAAACAGCGACCCCTAATAAAATAGGGGATAGCTGAAGAAGAAATGAAGGAAGTGTCTAGTGCATTTTACTAAGTGTATATTTATGTTATAATTTTATTGAATTTATAGAACCTTTTCGAATGAACTTTTGGTATAGAATTTGTAAAAAATAGTATGTGTTCGTGTTCGATTTTACATGATATTATATAGAATCTGTTCCAAGGACCTATTGGTATCGAATTTGTACAAAATACATCGAATTGACGGAAGGTCTTGTGCTGGCCACAACAGATTTTTTAAATATACAAAAAAAGCATCCTAAGAGCATGCAACTCAAATAAAATTAAACAGGGCCATTGGTAATTTAATTATGTTTTATTTGTTTCATTTCCGTTCCTTTCATAAAATTTTGTAATAGAAAAATAAAATGTATTTGTTTTTTGAATTATTTCATCCACATGATTTATAAATAAATCTTTTAATATAATTAATTTAATATAAAAGTGAATTTTAAACACATATTTAAGAAACATATTTTAAACAAATATTTGAAACATTTTTAAAACAAGTGTTTTAAACATGACTTACTGTTTAAAACATGTTTTCATTGGTTTAAACATGCCAACTGAGGTTGTAATATCTAAAATTACTGAAAAAGTTTTTATTTTATTTTAATTATATATATATATGTGGTTTATATTCCACAGAATAATATATTTTTCATAAACAATCAGAAATTAATTTATATTATCAGTTCCACTTCGCCAAGTTCAATTTCAAAAACCAAACCATTTAAAGAAATGAATAACTACTTAAAAACACGGAATAAATATTGCAGTTGCAATGCATAAGTTCGCAGAAAGCTAAAATCTCTCTATATTACATTATTCAACTACGCAGAGTTGAAACTTGCCAACTATGTATAAAATTGACTGTTGTTCAACTTTGGTTGATACAACTGCCGGTTTGCTTTCAACTGGCAACTACAAAATTACATTAGTCAACCAAAGTTGTTGGTAGCCGTCAACCAAAGTTGACTAATGTAATATTTCCTTAATATAATATTCGGTAGAACTGCCAAAAACTTTCTTATTTTTCTTTATAAAATAACCTATTTATCATCATTAACAAATTAAAAATAAGTGTCCCACATTTGCAAAAAGTAATTTCTTCGAAATTCGGCGGCACCTTTCAAGGGATTTCCTTATAAAGTATCCCGTTTGTCATCTTTAATAAATGATGCAGAAAGTAAAAGTTACGTAGGTATTGCCATCTCTTGTTGAAACGCCAAATTGCAGAGAAACTTCATGTACTAAGGTCAATGATATGTTGTTTATTGTTTATTACATCATTACTGCTTGTAAACAGTAAAATTATTTTCTTATGTAAAACTTCGATTTAAAAGTAATATAGAATGATGGACTTTATCGTTTGACAGATATAATTTAAAAAAATGTTTTAATTGTGTTTTAATTTGTTTATGACATTTGTAGTTGTTTTTAACATTTAACCTAACTTTTGCAATTATGTGTAGTATAGTAGTGTATTGAACAAAACTAATAAAGTTATGAAGTAAATATATTTAGAGCAGGTAATTATTTACTTTGTTAATAATAATTTATATTTTCCGACCTTGGCCCAGTATATAATAAAATTTACGCACCTAGTTTGTGTTTTATAATATTCACAAGCTAGTTCATAATAACTTATTAAAATAATAAAATTTAATGACTTTTGCAAAATTTTCTAACGACATATAGTCATAGAAAGTGTGAGAAGCATTGTTATACATTAAAAATGATATTAATAGTTTTATTTCTTCATTTTTAATTATTACTTTATTTTAAGTTTACAATGTTTCAGTTTTTTTTCTCATAAATATTAGCATACTTACCTTTTCCTGTGTTTACACTTTTGCTACTTGTATGCAACATAAATATTAATTTCATATGTATACTCAGCAATTTGCAACAGTAGACTCAATTTAGAAAATTCTGTGAAATTTGCAATTTCACAGACATTAGTTTACAAATGTATGTACGATTACATTTCTTTGCAACAGCATTTATAAATCCACTTAGGTCAAATTTTGGGAAACTGGAAAAAACTGTTTTAACAATTCGAAATGAACAATTCCAGAAACTATCTTGTTAAAAAAAAAACCCTAGTTAATAATAGAATTAAAATTTAAAAATGGGTTTTTCGAGTTTTGTTTTCGAACTTTGGATATTTCGGTTCAGTATCTGATTTAATGAACTGACTTCCTAAACTTCTATTATTTTGGATTTATAAAAAAATATTAGGGGTTTATTCCATTATATTATTATATTATTCCATTATATTACATAAATAAGTTAAATTACACTACTTATTAAAAAATTGAAAACAATCAGACTATTAGACCGGAGATCGTATCTACTGCTACCCACAAATTGATAATGCATTCAGAATCCTCTTTATCTATAGCAGCCTCCAATGAAAGGTCATCGATTTTTTTCTTTAACGTTTTTCCTATTATAGAACAATAATATCTTTAAGTTTTACTTTGTGTAAGCTAAATCGTCTTCGTACATACCATGGTAAATGAGATAGTCCAAATTGTGAATGTGGAACAGAAAATGAAACAATGCAACATATTGTAGAAGAATGTCCTTTATCTAAATTTCAGCAAGCTTTTTCCGGACTCCATCATTTAACAGAAGATGCACTAAATTGGATAGTTAAGATAAAAAATATTTAATTTGTTTTGTTTCATTATTTTATTTATCTATTAATTTATAAAATTTGTACTGTGCTTCATTCGAAATAATAATAATAATAATAATAATAATAATAATAATAATAATAATAATAATAATAACTTTGTTAAGCTCTAAACCACCGTATTTTTTAATTGTATTATGTTCGCTTTACACTCTGCAGTTATTGAAATTAGTTGAATATTTTATAGTCCAATAAGCACTATTTCCTTATTAAATATTACAAAGAATTAATTAACATTATTAAACAAAATGTATATCCAACTTTACTTCCAAACCGCTTCTCTGATTGGCTTTTTTTGCCAGCATAAGATATAAAAGATATATAAATAAGAGTACTTTTTGTCTAGTATTCTAATAGGTATATAAAGATTAAAATTTATTCACAAACCCAAATGGGCATGGTTCTTGAAGTATACATTTTTAAAGATACTGGCGACAAAGTATAATAAATTAATTCACTATTATTTTTATTAAAAATTTCGTGTGATGGAAAAAATCTTTTGGGCAACAATAAAAATAGAACATGATATAAAAGAGAAAGATATAATTTATTTTTTTATAATTTTTTGGCAACACTGTGCACTGTGCCTATCTCTTTAATACAAATATAAAAATCTTAATATACATTTATAATATAGACCTCTTTATATTATATAATATATACATGTTATCTTATCATCTTATCGTCTATGGGGCTCCTCGGTGGATGGCAGGGTAGCGAGGTAATCTAAGGCGCGCTGAATTGCAGGGGGGATTGGTGGGGGTGTCGGGAGATGGTCACCCTGGGGTTGGAAACCATTCTCATCGGCGATGTAGGTTAAGTGGATGACCTCTCCTTCAGGGGCGGTGTACTGGAATTGTCCTTGGGCGACCTGGGCTTCTTGGTCTTCTTGGCCAGCGTTCTTCAGGAAGCCTTGTTCTTCGGCGGTGATTCCGTTGCCAGTTTCATAGCTGGAGTAAAAAAATAAATCAGCACTTGGTCAAAAATATTAATTTTGTTTTCATTACCCAAGGAACACATAGTTTTTATTAAGACATTATAACTAATAATGTAGTTAATGTAACTTAAGGTTAGCGGAATTATAATACTTTTAAGATATTTTTTTCTAGTCTTTTAAACTACAATGCGAAGTTATGATGTGTGGTACTTACTATTTGGTATCATAATAGTTATTAAAACGTTTTATAATTCAGTTTCATATAAATTAGTTGAATAGATGCCCCACCCGCCTGACATAAATGTCACATAAACGTCAGAATGAATAAATTATCGTTGCATAACAGGTATAATGCCAGTTTAAAAGTTTTAAGAAAAGTTTTTTTAAAGTAAATAGAACTAATAACAAACTGATTTGTGTTCCTTGGGTATGGTTTGTCAAATATAATTTTTTGGAAATATCTTGATAACTGGTGCCGGTAACCTTAAAAAAACTAAATGATAGCCAGTGCCGGTAGTTTTAAGTTAAGGTCATTGCAACTGAAGATGTAGGAACCAGCGTTTTGTTTTTTAGGTTAGATTATATTGTTACAGAAACAGCCGAGTCTAAACTCATAATTTTGCAATCTATATATTTCAGTTTTGCATATATAGAAGTTAAAAACAATAGAAAAAAACGATCACTAACTTTTCTTACTTTAGTACTGTATGTATGTGGTAGAATTTATAAACTTATTCATTAATTTTGTTTTACCAGTAATTATAATTATTAAATATTTACTAAGTTAAGAGAATCTGACATACTTTCAAAGAGTTTTTTAGGTATTGGTTATTCTGGGGAAATTGAGAATTTTAATTACAAGGTTTTCATATTAGGCCGATGATGATATTATTATACTCGGTTCAAGGATAATAATATACAAGTTCAATAAAAAAAATCATCTTGAATTCACTCAAAATTATTTTAATTAATTTTGTAACTTTCTTTTTTAGAAATATTTTCATCAATATTTAGACGCACCTAAGAATGGATTGAGTGTGTAAAGTGTAAATGATCTTATTCTTGGTATTTTATTATACTGAATCTGGTGATTAAGACAAATTTGAATAAATTGTACATGAGAATACACTGAACCCGAAGATAGCCAGTTAAAACGAGAAAATTGTTTTTCGCACATTATTGCTACCCATTTGACAATAATGGTTGTAATATCAATAGTAAAATAAAGAATATCTACATCAAGTGACACCAAATATGAATGTTACATGTAAATGATGTCATATTCTGGCAGATAAAATGTCAAATATTTGTTTGTCTTCTTGATCAAATGCCATGGCTATCTACATTAACAAGAAATTGAATAAGGCCCGGTTTTTCCATCTCTGGATAAAATCAGTTAATTTAACTGCCAAATAAAATGAAAATATTGCATCAATATTGGACAAAATACAGATGTCAGTTAGATGATGAGATATTTTTCTTTTATCTGGCAGTTAACTGACAATTTATCTACAGATGAAAAAACCGGGCCTTAATTTAATAATGAATTTATGCGAATAATAAAATGACATAATTTACATGTATTTGGTATCATTTGATGCAGATTTTTTTATGTTTCTATTGATTCCAGAACCATTGTTATGAATTGAAGCGGGGAGCAACAGTCTACAAACAAAGATTTTCCCGTGTTAACGGGCTATGGTTCAAGTTTAAAGTATTCGCCCTGTATTTACCTATATGATACTTACTTCCATTTGTAGCTACCATCGAAATTAACTTCTTGTTCTTGTCTCAGGATGGGAACCGGCTCCGTGGGGCCCTGGGGAGCGGCAGAGACGCAGGCGATGATGCCCAAGAGTACAATCTGTGAGTCACATATTTTAATATTACTTTTATGTCCTATGAAATTTAGATAAACTTGTGACAAACTTAAGTATCTACGCAACATAATTATACAGAATGACAAAAAATCGAGAACTGTAGATTAAGAAAAGTAGGTATAATAATTATATCTCCTATTTATAAAAAAATGTGATAAAGTAGTATTATAAACGAAAAAAAAATACAACTAATAAAATATGCAGTTTAATTGTTTTCATAGCTTGTCATGTTTTATTTTGTATGGAATTTTAAATATATATTTTAAAAATAAATGGTCACCATTAGAAATGGTTGAAGCAAACTATGATATTTTGGTATCGTTTTGAAGGTAATTTTATGTGCAATCTAAAAAATGTTTACAAATGCTAGATTCAAAATTGTACTCATTTCCGTTAAAACCGGAAGTGATACAAAATTCGTACTACGGTCATCTCATGAGCCCCTTTGCCTAATTTAACGTTGCTTATTAATATTTTGTTTTGTATCTCTCAAAATAAGTAAGAAAAATATTCTTGGTATCGGATTTTCGGCATGTACCACTAATTTTGGCCTCAAAATGTTGTCATTATTACAGCCAATATACAGTAATCATTTTCTTCGCTTATATTAGATCCTATACTGTAATTTTCATTTTACATTTTATATTAAATATTTTCTACTAATTTTTGTTATACTGGTATAAATTTGCATAAATATTACATTATTATCTGCTTACATACTGTTATTAAAATTTATCATTGAATAGTGGTAATATACTTTTCATCTTATTAATTTCATTTCCATTTTCATTTGAGAAAACTGTTAAAACGAAATAATAATTAAACATTTTTGTATATATTAGGTACGCTATTGAAATTTGTTCATCAAAAATAATAAAAAAAATATTAATTAAATTTACATTTGAATTATTTTTATAATAAAAATTAGAATAAAATTAAAACAGCTAAGTTACTTTTAAAATTATTAATTATTCAGAATTAGAATCTTTGGGCCGACTATGTAACTTCGAATTTAAGATTGTTACTCTCAATTTTGTTAAAAATTAAGACAAGTTAAACCAAATTGATGTTTATTTGAAAAAATTAAAATACACAGAAATTTATACATCACGATCTTAACATTCGTTCTTGTGAGCATCTCGATAAAATCAACAAAGTAACTATAATAAAGTTACATTTAATTAAATACAAGTAAATAACTACAATGGTACAAAACAAAACACGAACGAAGCTTCTTTGTAAATTGCAACATCAGCAAATGCCACTCATAACTACCGATAATGTTTTATTTACGTCGGATGCCGATCGTCATGTTTCTCTCAAGGATCACTCTTTTGTTTTTCATATTCGAGGTTATGTTAACATTTTTGAATATGCAAAAGCTTTTAAAGAAGCCATTAAATGTTAAAATTATTTGTTTAGAAATTGTTTACATTGCTTTCTAAATGTAAGAAGAAATAAGAAAATTATTTGGCAATAAGATTCATGGATTGAAAAATTAATTACTAATTCACGTATCTTGCATTATGTAAGATAAACAATTATGATTTTGTAAAGTCTTAATGTCGTCTTTTTGTCCAAGTAATATATCCTTCGTTTTTATATTTCTTGGAAGTAAATCACTCATGAAGAAGTAATCAGTTGACCTAGGTTACTGTTACTAAGATGCGAGAATGCATAACAGTAAATTAATTATTTCCACATGCATCTTGTGACTTATTGTACTGTTGAATAATAAATGCATACTTTAAATTATCAATTTGTAATGTAAGTGTAATAAATTTTATTACAGAAAATTTGCATTGATAATTATTTGAGCTATTAATAGAAGAAAATTATTGTTTGGAATTTGTAATTTTACCTAGTTAATACTAGGTAAATAAATAATTACTAGTCAGTATATAATGTGGTTATTATAAAATGATTATTTTTTTATAATACTACTTTATGATGGTACTGCGTAACTTTTAAATATGGAAATAAACATTTTTTCTTTGAAATTGAAAAATTATGATGTAACTTTAATATTTTACTCAGGTTTCTGCATTTTGAACTTCCGATCATCGTAAACAAAGCAGGTATAGGTTTATTGCAATAAATTGCAAAAAAAATGTGTGTAACCAGAAAATTTCGAGGTTCAAATTTAAACGAAAGGAACCCATTAAATTTTAATGATAGGCGAACGAGAGACAGTGGCAATGGTATAAATCACGGGAGAAAAGTATTAGCCTACAAACGTTTAGGATGAGTAAGGTAAGTACTTTTTCCCAATGTCAAAATGTCAGAATTATGAATTTAGATAAGTTATATACGTTAAATGAATTTTAAAAACATGAATAGTGAGAATGAATAAATTTGTACGCCGCCAGATATTATAGAATAAATATAGAAAATGATTCAAAAATGCGCCTCGCATTCGTGAAACGAAAATCTGAAGGTTATGGACCAAAAAAATTCGCTCCCCACGAAATTAAAAAAAAATCATGGAAGCGCCCTGTAATACCAATATATATTATTTTGTAACAAAAGTTAAAAAAAATATAAATGTTTAAATATACCAACATTAATAATAATTGAGACTTTTTAAATTATACTTATCCAGACAGAAAAATTCAAATTCCTATTGGATAGTCGTAGAAAAAGTATAGTATTCTACCTGCATAGCCCACATTATAAGCTCATTGAATAACATGCTATTATTAAGTGATACACGTGGGTCATACAACATTTTATCCAACACCTTTGTTTTAAATTATTCCTATTCAATTTTTTCATTCGACATTTCAGATTTGATAAAATAATGCAAAGTATTTTTAACAAATTCATAGAAATTTATGAACTAATAACTGAATAAACACTAAAGAACTCAAATACCAAAGTATGAATATAAGTATGTACTGAATATTATCCAGTAATACCAAAAAGCACACTAAAACTTACTGAGTCATTTTTTTTTTAATCCAATAACAAATGTGTATTTAGATAATATTTTAAATCTTTGAATTACAACTCTTAATTTATAATAGATTTTTGAAAATATTAAACATTTCCAATAATTTATTGGAAATATTAAATTACTAATTGATTGCAATATTACCAATCTCCAAATCAGTACAAAGTTACCAAAAACCGTTCGATATCCAATGATCACTCACTATCTAAACCACTCACCGCAACATTCATATTGTTCACTGGTAAACTAAACCCTTTATGCATTGCCCTGTGTGCGCGGGTTATATATACTATGCCGGCAGGTCTCCTAAAATACCCCCACACCAACCGCCGCTGGCGAGAACAGTGGCGTACACAGAGGGGGGGTTGATGAAATTTCACGTGTGTAATTGCTCGACCTTCACCTTTACAGTGTAATCATGGGAAGATCTCGGTAATGAATGTGTTAATTTGATAATGCACTTTTACGGAATTAGGAATCGAAAGGATATTTTTTTAATAATTTAGTTTGTCTTTCAGGGGTTTCTGGTTCTTAAAATTTATTACACTCATGTTCAATGTACCCGATAGATTCTAAACCTAAACCTAGACCGTATAAAGGCAGCTTTAATTATAAATTGTGTTCCTTGTAATAACCCGAAATTTTTGACAGCTAACATACTACTAAACTACTTAAGCTGAACATACTTTTTTTTCTTAGAGAAATCCATGACTCAGTGTTAACAAATGAAAATAAATAATTAATTAGCAATCATATTTCTATTTCTTTTTGATAATGATGATAAATACAACTATAATTACGGATAATATACCTTAATATTATAGTTTATTTAAATTTTGACCTAGTAGGACCTGCGCCAATATTCCCATGGTGTTTTTCTTTTGAAAATCTATATTGTCTATCTAATTTTCTCTGTCATTTATGTTTTCTTCATTTTTATTTTTTATTTATTTTATATTTTGTTTTGTTTAATTTTATAAACAACAAATTGTTTGTAGAAAAATAGAATTGAAAAGGGGTCAACAAAATTTTAATGGAGAAGCAATTTTCATTTTATTGTCAAACAAAAGGTCAAGATAAGATTTAAGAAAACTCTGAGCTTTTATGGAAAAAATTATAAAAAAATCTGATGTGGCCAAAACCTCCCGCTATTTAATTTTTATTAATTTAAATACATACCTACATATTTACTAATGCTGCAAACTACATTAAGTTCCTTTGCATATAACTATTGCTTTATTTACTATTTTCTTTTTAAATGTTACCATTATTAATTTGAAATTATTAGTTTTTTGACAGTGACGTTTACCTGCCAGTTCAATACATTTGAAATATAAACTGTGTAACAAAGGAATCTTTAAATCATAGGCTCTGAGTTTTAGAAAAATAAATATTTTTTAATTTATCTATGAAATATATAGAAAAAATCTGATGTGGCCAACACATGACCTCCCGCCAATTCCATGTTTAAAATAGCAGTGAGCTTTAAGTAAAGTATAATTTCCGGTTAATCGTTTGTAAATAAAATCTAATTTGTTGTCCAATAAATAGAAAAGTCTGTCATACGAAATTTTGGATTGTTTTATTGTTTTTCCTCAAAAATTTGTTAGAGCTCCAAATTAAGTACTACATCCGATTTATCATATATGGTTAAAATCTAATATGTTGTTTCAAATTATATATGAGTTTTAAATACCAAATTTCAGAAGTTTTGGATCATATTTTAATAGGTTTTAAGGAAAAATCGTCAGACACGTACATTCTTATAAAAATCAGCATCATCTTCTAGGTGCTCTAAAACGCAATCTTTGTAAATTCTTCGCCGTACATAATCCATTTCGTAAATGTGTAGTTGTAAATTTATTTTATTTTATAATGCTGCAAAAATACCAATTAGCAAATTTAAATCAGATCATCCCGTACATCTAACATTTATGTATAATGGAAATTATATTATTTTTACAAACCTTAATAAAATATTTTACTATTATATTCTCATTAACACGGTTCCATTATTAATTTTAATATAATTGCTGCCTGTCAGTGACATTTGTTTAAATATGTCAAACCTGTCATTAAAATTATGATTTTGTTTGACGCAAAGGCTAGGTGATACATGGAAATAAATTATATTATATATTCATATTTAAAGTTATTTAGAGTTATTTACTACATGTTATTATCGTAGAATTGAAGATTAAACCATTATATTCCATTTTAATTAGTAAAAGTTGCTAAAAAATTATATTCAATGAATTTTTTACAAGAAAAACTGTTTAAAGCTTGTATAAATGATACTTCCGGTTATCTGATATACACTAAAAACTAATGAGCACTTCCCATATTAGTATAGAACTAGCGAAAACTCGGCTACGCCGAGTATTCCCTAGGGCTCCGCCGATAGTGTTTTAGAATAGTTTTACGTAAGTCCAGTCCGTCTAGGTACAACCTAAACCCACAATGCTAACGCCATCAGTCTTCACGCTAACACAAACGATTTATATTTATTCGAAAAACAAAAGCCGATCGAGCTGTCAAATTTTTGACATTCCTGCTTGGCAGCCCTCGACGATACCTCTCATTTGATACCTGTGAGCAAGGAGCTCACGGCCTGCTAATAAAAATGCGATTGTTTTTGAAATAAGTTGTTTTTACGATCTGTCACTGTCATTATTATAAGTTTTGTACGCTTTTGAAATAAAATAACTTTTTCATTATTTTAACTGTTTTTACTGATGTTAATAATATACCATCAGTTACATGGCGCTGCGGACAACGAATTGAAGCGGATGGAAGTTCAGTGAACATTGAAAAAAAAGTGTATGACGTTTATACAGAATTTGCAATTCAACGGTACGTTATTCATCAGTTACATTTTGAACTTTAATTTACATTACGACGACATTAACATTGAACGACGGTGACTGACGAACAATTTCGACGAACGCCTATACGAAGCACGAAGAATACGATCGACGGACTTTTACACGCATACGTACGAGTGCATGGTAAAATATGGAGAGTATTCAAAGCTTTGACGAATTTGCAAAAATTTCAATCGATGGGTTACGCGCAGAATGCATGCAACGAAAATTCACCATGGACTACGATAAGGCCACGAAAGGTGAAATGATTGCACGGCTTTTGGAAGACAATCTGAAACATGTCAACTCCACCGACGCTACGATAGTGAATACGACTACGACGACCGACAGCGATGAAGTATCTACGAAGGATCTTCTTAAGCTAATATACAAACTTATGGAGAAACAATCGACACCGACGACGTTAATTACACAACCCGATTTATCGTTCACTCTACCCAAGTTTGCTGGAAACGACGATGAATCATTGAAAGAATGGATCGGCGAATTTGAGGCCATGCGATTGAAATACCACTGGGACGATGCCACATTACTTTCAATTGCAAGTAAAAACCTCGAAGGTCCAGCAAGAGATTGGAATGAAGGCAACGGGCGGCAAATAAAAACTTGGGCTGATTGGACGAAAGAAATCACCACTCAATTTGGCCAAGATTTAACGCTTCGGATCTGGTCAAATAGATGTGAACAACGGATTCAAAAAGCCAACGAACCAATTATCCAATATATGCACGCGAAAATGCGCATAATGGCACGTTGTCCACTGACACTACGTGAAAGGGACAAAGTTGATTATTTAACGATGGGCGTAACGGACAAAGCCATCGCGAACAGCTTGAAAGCTCATTACAAATCTGTAAATTGCACTTGTTATCAGCTAATCGATCTAGCGCGAGAATTAGAACCAACGATTACAAATAGAACAGCCTACAGTAAAGATACTCGAACCGAATCAACGTCCGAACGTACAAGTCCAAGGTGCTTCCGCTGCAACGGTTATGGTCATATAGGTAAAGACCACGAAGATCCAAAAAAGTCCAAGTTACTCCCACCTGTGACAAATCCACCAAGAACTAAGACTGCGCAAAAGGCTATAAATACCGTAGCCGTAATGAATAGGCACGAATTAGTATCGAAGCATGAACGCCGACCGATACTTCCGGTAACTATTGATAAACAACATCAAGTCGATGCACTGATCGATTCTGGGGCGGACGATTCGGTAATACGATACCGAGATGCAAAGAAATTTAATTTGGACATCGAACGATTCGACGGAGAACCGTTCCAGGTAATGGAGAACGAAGTGTTTCCCATTGGGCGAACAAAAATTGATTTGACAATCGGAAACATTACGGGTCGAGTAAATGCAGCAGTTGTACGCGATGCACCATACGCAATGCTAATTGGCCTTGATTGGAAGGATACAACTAACACAGGCATCACAACAGGTCCTGGTAAGCGAATAATAATCGAAAGATTTGAGAGCACTAAATCTACAAAGATACATGAACAGAAACAATTTTCAATATTTTTACGTCGCGAAAATACCGCAAATGCTAACAATTACGAAATACGAACCGAAGAGAAACAACTTGAGCAAATTTGGATCAATAATATCCAAATGAACGAAGTTATACCATTGGAACGACAGGCAATGATTCAAACATCGCCAAAAGCAATAAATAAGTATGACATCAAAGCTTATGTTAATGAGTTACCGAAACACATTACTAATGACGCTACGACGGAACAAATCGCAAGATTACGTAATGTCATACTCGAAAATCATGAACTTTTTACGAAAGACAAATTTGACATTGGATTTTGCCCAACGACAGAACACGTGATCGAACTCACTGACAATATCCCTGTTAAAGTAGCTTCATATCGCCATTCGTGGAAAGATAGAGAATTTATACGCGAGGAAACAGAGAATTGGTTGAAGATGGGTTTGATTCGTAAATCCAAATCACCGTACGCAAGTCCAGTTTTTGTCGTCGAACAACCTTTTCATCCTTCTACGCCACGACGATTAGTTGTGGACTACCGGAAATTAAATGGAAAAACTATTAAACGTGTTTACGCTATGCCACGAATTGATGATACGATCGACAAAATAGGTAAAGGAAAATACTTCTCAACAATAGACATTAAAAAAGGATACCTCAACATCCGTATCCGTAAAGAAGATTGTCATAAAACGGCATTTACGACGCCAGACGGGCACTATGAATGCATTATGATGAACTTTGGATACTGTGGTGCACCCGCGACATGGGTCGAATTGATGGATGAAATAATCGGCGAACTAAAATGGAAAGACGTCATTGCAGTTTATATGGACGACTCATGCATTTATACTGAAACAATCGACGAAAATATCGATACGTTAAGCGATGTTTTTCAACGTTTCCGAAAGTATGGATTCAAGGTCGATCTACGACGATGTCAACTCATCCAAACACAAATCAAGTTCTTGGGTTACGTCGTTTCGCGAGAAGGAAAATCACCGGATCCTGAACGTTCATCAGCAGTTGACCGATATCCTGATATACTAAACACACGTAAAGCACTCCAACGATTTTTAGGATTTGCTTCATACTTCCGAAAATTTATTCCGGGATTTGCACAAATTGCTAACCCACTGATCACGCTTACGAAAAATCAAACGGCAGGTAGCAATGACATTAGAGATTTATGGACGGTCATTCACCATAAATCTGGGAAATCGAACACTGTTGCTGATGCTCTCTCACGTCCACCCGAGGACACTAAACCGATGCTTTGCATGATAATTGTTGCTGAAAATTCACGACTTGCAATAGCCCAGCGAACAGACCCCGAACTACATCAGATATTCGACATATTATGCAGCCAAAATGCTAAAACGAAGAAAGCAACAAGAATTCGGGACGAATTTTTGTTAGACAAAGGCGGAATTATATGTAGAAAAATAACTAATACGTATGGAATCCAACGTAAACAAATTGCGATTCCGGTATCACTACAGAGAGAAGTTCTTGAGTTGTTTCACGACCGCGAAGGACATATGGATAAAAACAGAACGAGAGCCAGAATAGAACATAAATACTGGTGGCCAGGTATGGATAAGACCATTAAAGAATACGTTAGGGGATGTCATATTTGCCAACGAATGAACCGGCGTACGTCAAAACCGATTGGATTCTTACACCCGAGACCTATTCCTACTGAACCATTTGAAACTGTGTCGATTGATCATGCTGGACCACTTCCTACGACTAAAAACGGTAATAAATATATCATTATAACAGTGGACCATGCTACAAGAATGCTAGTTACACAAGCAACAAAGTCGACATCGACTCAAGCGACGATCCAATTTCTTAACGAAAAAATTCTGGAACATAATGTACCATTATCAATTGTTACTGATCAGGCAACTGGATTCATGAGTAAAGGAATGCAAAAGTTCTTATCGAATATGGGAATCGAACACATCACGTCTTGCCCGTATTTCCCGCAGGCAAATGGACTAGTGGAACGATCGGTCCAGACGGTTAAGCACGCATTGCGAAAGTATACGTTTGAACGACCAGATGACTGGGACCAGTTGCTACCGAAAATAACAAGAAGTATAAATACAAAGAAGCAGGGTTCTACAAAAGTTTCGCCATTTTATCTTCTGTACGGATACGATCCAAGAACAGAAGGAGAAGTAAATTTCGGAGTGGTAACTAACGACGTTGATCGCTTCACGCAAATTGAAATGCTCCACGAAATTAGAAAAGAGGCACGCGCACATTTACAAGCAGTATTAGCGAAGCAAAAGTTACGGTACGATAACAATCGGAATCCAATGCCGTTTACGAAAGATGACTACGTGCTACTCGACGAAAATCCAAGAGAAGCATTTGGTAATCTACGCAAGACACAACCGTATCGTGTGGTAAAATGCCACGAAGACGACACATGCGACATTGAGTTACCTAATGGGGGTGGTCAACGAAGAGTCCATGTAACTCAGTTAAAACTATTCTTCGACAACTGTGACGAGAAGACATTCGCCATTGAGCGGCTCATGGAACTGAAACCAAAAGATGAACAAACGAACGAGCACAAGCAGTCTCGGGACGAGCCAGTCTAAAAGGAAGGTCGTGTGAGCAAGGAGCTCACGGCCTGCTAATAAAAATGCGATTGTTTTTGAAATAAGTTGTTTTTACGATCTGTCACTGTCATTATTATAAGTTTTGTACGCTTTTGAAATAAAATAACTTTTTCATTATTTTAACTGTTTTTACTGATGTTAATAATATACCATCAGTTACAATACCAAACAAGACATGATTCTGACAACTTTAAGTAAAAAACAAAAGCCGATCGAGCTGTCATATTTTTGACATTTCTGCATGACAGCCCTTGACGTTACCTTTCATTTGATACCAAACACGACATGGTTCTGACAACTTT
This sequence comes from Ophonus ardosiacus, assembly GCA_943142095.1. Classification (NCBI taxonomy): domain Eukaryota; kingdom Metazoa; phylum Arthropoda; class Insecta; order Coleoptera; family Carabidae; genus Ophonus; species Ophonus ardosiacus. Next base: position 35,377,854 of record OW964832.1, on the reverse strand, counting down.
AAGCAAAAAACAAAAGCCGATCGAGCTGTCAAATTTTTGACATTTCTGCATGGCAGCCCTCGACGATACCTCTCATTTGATACCAAACACGACATGGTTCTGACAACTTTAAACGAAAAACAAAAGCCGATTGAGCTGTCAAATTTTTGACATTCCTGCTTGGCAGCCCTTGACGAAACCTCTCATTTGATATCAAACACGACATGGTTCTAACAATTTTGAATAAAAAAACAAAAGACGATCAAGCTCTCAAAATCTTGACATTTCTGCATGGCAGCCCTCGACGATACCTTTCATTTGATACTAAACAAGACATGATTCTGACAACTTTAAGTAAAAAACAAAAGCCGATCGAGCTGTCTTATTTTTGACATTTCTGCATGACAGCCCTTGACGTTACCTTTCATTTGATACCAAACACGACATGGTTCTGACAACTTTAAGCAAAAAACAAAAGCCGATCGAGCTGTCAAATTTTTGACATTTCTGCATGGCAGCCCTCGACGATACCTCTCATTTGATACCAAACACGACATGGTTCTGACAACTTTAAACGAAAAACAAAAGCCAATTGAGCTGTCAAATTTTTGACATTCCTGCTTGGCAGCCCTTGACGATACCTCTCATTTGATACCAAACACGACATGGTTCTAACAATTTTGAATAAAAAAACAAAAGACGATCAAGCTGTCAAAATCTTGACATTTCTGCATGGCAGCCCTCGACGATACCTTTCATTTGATACCAAACAAGACATGATTCTGACAACTTTAAGTAAAAAACAAAAGCCGATCGAGCTGTCTTATTTTTGACATTTCTGCATGACAGCCCTTGACGTTAACTTTCATTTGATACCAAACACGACATGGTTCTGACAACTTTATGCAAAATAACAAAAGCCGATCGAGTTGTCATTCTTTTAACATTTTGGCTTGGTAGCCCTTGACGATACCTCTCATTTGATACCAAATACGACATGGTTCTGACAACTTTATGTAAAAAACAAAAGCCGATCGAACTGTCAAAATTTTAACATTTCTGCATTGCTATCCTTTACAATACGTCTCTTTGACACAAACACGACATGTTTCTGACTACTTTATGTAAAAAAAAACAAAAACCGATCGAGCTGTCAAAATCTTGATATTGGAGTATTTGTGTTTTACTTAGTTACTTATGTCAACACTTTCTCGTATATTTATGTTTAAAATTTATTATATTTTTTATTAGTAGCTTGGAAATTAGTTGACTATATTTGAATATTTGTTTTTCACTTATGGAATATTTGGTAACACTTGTGTACCGACTTCACATTGATCTAGTTAGCAATATTTGTTTTATAGCTACATACCTAGTCACTTATGGAATGTTTGGCAACACTTTCGAAGAGGACATGAACCACGGACAGGAACCATCAAAAATTATAAATTTAAATATGTTTTAGGCCATTTTTACTATTGTGAAATCATTGTCCATTATGAATTGAACTTCTTTCAAATTGTCCTCATTTCAAAAATATTTCCATTTAAAGGTTCTGATTGACATACCAAACAATCTTTCTCCTAGGGCTCCGCCGATAGTCTATTATAATAGTTTTGCGTACGTCCATTCCGTCTAGGCACCATTTTTATCAATTTTATATCCAAATGAATTTCTATTTAAATACATGCCTTTTTCGTCGTTCAGCAACTATTTTGTCAACGGAAACAGTGAGTACATATGTTACTGTACGTTCATATTCACTGAATTATAACCTTTTCAACTTCTCTGTCATAAAAAGCAAACAGTATTACCTATAGATGAACATGTTTTCAAATTTAACGTCAAGGATATATATGAATTATTAATTACCATTTAAATAGAGAAAATAATTATAAAATACCTTTCATTATACTATTATATGCATAATAATCGTTCCATAAAAAATATATATCCACTTTTAACTAATCTTTATACATTTCTTATATTGGTTTGTCACTAACATTGACATGTCAAATGTGATAGATGACATCGTTTTTCTATTTAATATTGTACATGTAGACTTCGATCGATTGTTTCAAAAAGCCAAAATCGCACCTTTAAAAATATTTTACACAAAAACTGTGCACCGTACAGAAAAATGACCTATTACCAGGAAATCAAGTTGAGTTATTCTCTACATCCTAAAAAAAATTTCATTAAAATCGCTCTTACCGTTTAGTCTGTACAGGCGAATAAAATTTTTGCGATTGTCGTGATGAATTCAAATATATATAGAAATATAGAAATATAGATAGTGAATGAAATTATTTAGTATAAAAGATGGGTAAAAAAAATTTCAAATTTTTCTGATTGATAGTATTTGAGTAATCGTGTCCACAAGATCCACACACACACACAGACACACAGACACACACACAGACACACACACATACATACCTACAGACATCATTGTAAAAATGTTAAAATCGGATTCTGGGGACATCAAAACGTGCTTATTATATAAAATCTCTATATGATATTTTTAGCACGAACCCTATACCTCCCTTACCTAGGGTAGCGGGAGGTAAAAAGTATTAATGTATACCTGTAGAAAATTCAATAATCTTTAATTTTTATAATGCCATAAATGCGAAAAAGTGATATTTAATGGTATTTTTCAAAGAAAAACCATTATGAGCTTCAAGTAAAATGCCATTTCCCGTTATTCGATTTCCACTAAAATATAATGGTTTCTTTCCATGTTAGAATAGGGTCGAAATACAAGATTTCAGAATTTCCTGAATAATAGTATTTGAGTTAGAGCGATGACAAAATCCATACACATACATACACATACACACACACACACACATACACACACACACACACACACACACATACACATACAGACATCATCGAGAAAGTGTTATAATTGGATTCTAGGAACCTTAGAACGTGGTCATTTACTAAAATCTCGATATGTGATTTTAGCATGATCCCCTATACCTCCCTTACCGAGGGTAGCGGGAAGTAAAAATGTAACTGAAAATGAAACATATATCATACCTTTTCAAGATCACTACTTTCAATCTTGTTCAAAATTAACTTATTGACCTTATTATAATTCAATTTTTGTAAAAAATAGAACCTTGTGCAGCCATACATCTTCTTTGTGTTAAAGAAAAAAACATAAATTATTCAGATTCTCTTTTAAGTACAAACGAGTACATCAATAAAGAAATATGGAAATTATAGGTAAACAACTGAGAAAAATAATCAAATATGGTGTTACAATCAACATGGAAAAAATAAGCATTCTTCGGCCTTTATATAGAAAATAGGACTATATGTCATTTGACAATTAAGTTATTTTTTCTTCAAGCGTATTATAATGTTCATATTTTGCAACTACATACACGATATAGAAGTTAATCATTTTGTTACTAGTATAATAATAAAAAATATTATTTTACGGCGTACAATAATGTAAATAATTATTAGAATTATAATAATGCAGTTGTATTGCGTAGTTGAGTCATATTTTATTGTACAAAATGGCAGAGGAAACTTCTGAAATGACACATTTACATTTTATATACATCAAGTTTACTTCGGAATGCATGCTTGAAGAAAAAATAGTATATGTCACTCGGTGTTGAACATTCTTTTTGTGTTTCGCTCAATTTGCATAGCATAGACCTGTTTCAACTCCTAGTAACATACACTATTATGTGATAAGCATTCAAAATATGGTGGCAGTTGTATGCACTCCGATAAATTACTTACAACAATATAATTTTCCCATAAAACAATATCACATTTATTACTTCATTATCATACAAAAATAGCTTCATACTTTAAGTAGCTACTTAAAGTATGAAGTAATATCAAACTAATTAAATTTATAATTAATACAAAAATGTATCAGAAAAAAACAACTAACTCTTTTTCCGAGCGCTATATTAGTTGCTAAGAACAAATACTGAAAACAAAAGAATTTCTAACAATGGGAATCCAATGAAGTAATGTACGTTATGTCTTCGAAAGATACTTGGAAATGTCAACACTTGTAAAAATATAAGAAATTACGGTAATTAAAAATAGTGGTAAAGAACTTCAGAGTAATGACAAAGGTAATGGTACAAATTATTGTATTTAATACGCACTTAATAACATGTTTTGAATAATATGGGAAATAATAATATAAACCACAAATGACAATAAACATTGTATACTTCTTGTTTTCTCTTTTGTATTTTATTATATTTGGTTAATTTTCTAATAAAATAAATAGAGATATTTAAGTAATTTTGCATTTTCTCTTTTTACGACTTTCTTTATATTTGAAATTTGGTCAGTACAGGGAAAAGAACAAATCGCCAGTTTTTAAAGGTCTAATTTGGTCCGTTTTATAATTAAAAAATCTGATGTGACCAGCACATTACCTTCCGTCAATTCTATGTATTTTGTAGAAATACCAAAAGTTCCTTGGAAAAAATTCTATACAGGGTGTATCAGGACTAGTGTAAAAAAAATTAATAGCATATTCCTGAGCTAATTTTGAGCAAAAAATGTCATATGAAGGTATGTCCGAAAACTTTTCGTTACAGAGTTACAGGCTTTTAAATGTGCACCTCACCTGACATATTTTTATTAATAACTCTGATACTAGTTACACTAAAATTTTGAAACTTGATACGAGGATACTACTTATTGAGATGTATATGTAAACTTTCATTATCGACGTGGACATCAAAGAATCAATTTGTGTGAATTTCATTGTTTCTTAAATGTTACCTAATTTTTTTGCATAATTGATTTTTTCTAAAAATTAAAATATCTCAAAAACTACTGCGTTTATAAAATTTTATCTAGAGTACTTTTTTGTGTATTGTATGTAATATTTTATAGGTAAAGTAGAAAAAATGTTAATAGATCAAAAAATAACGATAAAAAACCTTTGTGACGTCCCCATATGAGAAGCCTCTGATTGAGATACAGAAACAAAAGAAAGTTTAAATATGCATCTCAATAAGTAGTATTCTCGTATCAAGTTTCATAATTTTAGTGCAACTAGTATCAGAGTTATTAATAAAAATGTGCTTGATGAGGTGCACTTTTAAAGGCCTGTAACTCTGTAACGAGCAGTTTCCGGACATACCTTCATATGACATTTTTTACTCAAAATGTGGTATTAATTTTTTTACACTAGTCCTGATACACCCTGTATATCCAGTAAAACTGTAACTCGAACATGTGCTATTTTTTTATAAATTCGATACCGGAAGTTCCTTGGAAAAGATTTTATAAATCCAATAAAATTATAACACGAACATACACTATGTAAATTGCACTTGACATTGACATCTACCAATAATATTTATTTGAATGTGTTTCATGATTATAGCATAGCTGGCTGATTTATGAAGGTTAATCTATAATTCTTTAACTCCAAATCTTTTGAATATGAAGCAAAATGTATAATCAAACCGTATAGACAATAAGATATTGACAATCACATAATATATCAAAAATAATATTTAACTGCGTTTTTTCAAGAAAAACTGTTAAGAACTTCAAATAAGAGATCTTCTGCTTGACCAAGTATAACCAAAATCTAACCAGCTCTTTATAAGGATGCAAAGAAGAGGAATACGAAAGAATTATAATTTCTAGAATTGAATGAAGTTATCTTCGGAATTTTTTTTATCACACACACATAGACATAGACACACACACATACACACACATACCACCGTATTTTTGACCAAAGACAATACCTTCTTTACCTAAAGATGAAGGAAGGTAAAAATGTACAGAAATGCTATTCAAAACTTAGCAGAATAAGGCGACTATTGGTTGACCATTCTTACCACCAAACGCAAGTTAAGTTTGGTCAAGAAAACCGCTGAAATTTCGGCCCCATATTCCAAAGAAAAATGATTGAACGTTATTATTAATTTTGCAAAGCAATTATGTCCTTCATTTAAGATGTATTTTTAAACAAAACAATACTTTTTATGATTATGGAAGTAATAAATTTAATTTATATTCTATAAAATTTTATTACTACCATTTGAGGAAATAATAATATTATTAAATAGAAATTTAAAAGAAACTTTATTGATGAGTCGTTTAAACTTTGGTCAGATATAAATTTAATTTTTTTTTATTAATATAGATAATAGGTAATAGTGGCGTTCTAACTTCTCTAAATATACTTTAACATAACCGTTTTGCAGTCGTGAATTTTATGCTTCAGATTAGGTTATTTTAAGATATGTTTACAAAAAACAAACCGACTCTTTTAACACTATTTTCTCATTAATTATATTTCAAAATATGTTTTCGATACAAATGTTGAGGTGTAAGCAGGTCCCCTTTTTAAAATATCATTTAATTATTTAATGTGTATTCATAATCTTTATTAAAATGTAGACACATAATACAACATCTGTGTAACAAAATAATTTATTACAAATTTACATCAAATCAAAGATCATATTAAAATATTTAATTTCATTTTGCATTTATTGTTTAAAAGAAGGCCAAGAACTTAATTCATAGAACACTATTCTTTTGAGAGTTCTTAGAAACTTATTATTTCTAATATGCAATAAATTTTACACTGACAGATATGCCACAAAGACAGTTGTATATAATTAGCTATAGAAAACACAAGAAAATTTTCTATAGCCTCTTAATTATTTTCCTTCTGATTCATAGATCCTCAAAATTATTTCGTAATCAGTAGAATCTTCAAGGATTATTTTTATTTACGCTTAAAGTTCTACCTAATTTAAGAAATGAACAATATTCATTACAAAAAATATATTTGCATATGATAACTTACACAACAGTTATTTTTAATTGCCGGCATTTAATTTTGGCTTTTTTCTTGAGCTTTGACGATTTTGAGAAAGAACAGAGGTCTCTAAATAAATTATCTACAAGTAATTACGAAACGTAGTTGCAAATAATTTTAATCGTGATAGTCATGACCTTTAAATGTTTCCCAAACTTTTAAAAACTATTACGAATTATTTTTTAATTGAAGGTAATCAAATTCGTAGAGGATCATACAATTTGGGAAATTATAGTTTTATTATTTCTATCATGCTTGTAGGTAGAAGTAGAGTTTACATATTTTAGAAATCGATTCTTTGATTTTTATCTTCTGTTTATTATAATATTAATTTGAAAATAGCATAAGTCTAAAACATTAATTACTAATAATTTATTATTATTATATTATAAAAATTTCATAAATATACATGACTACAATTTTCATTCAAGAATATATTACAACCGTTACATTTTACATAAAACAAAAATATATTTTTTAAATCTGTTAAATATCAAATTGTATACAAATAACTTATAAATATAATATTGGCGTAATAGTAAAAAGTTATACCAATAAGACAAAATGTAAAAATCAAATATGCGTTACACTTGAAAAAGAATGCGAGGTACACAATTACACTTTTACTCCGAATGACACATTATATTTTTTCTTCGAACATACGTATTTAAATAATAATTACAACTTGACGTTACAATAATTATAAATATTTTACGTAAAGGACGTTTGCTAATTTCAATTGCTCTGGTGCTATGCATACTTTCGTATCTGTTCACTTTTTGTTACAAATATTCAAGTGAAAATTTTCACGTTTTGACGTTTAAATATAAACTATGCAATTTTATATTCTCCTTATGTGCAATTATATCAGAATTGGAAGTATTGCCATGTACGGCCCTTGAAGTTGTTCAATTGAATGGAAGTTCAACAATATTGCTCAAGGATGTGATATGTCGAGTAATAGCTGAAAAACAATATGAACTTTTCTTATCACTTTAATTCTAATTATTCTTACCGTCATTACCAATATGTAAGTCGCCTATTTTATAATATGTTATTTCGTTAAATATAAACTGTTTATATTTCAATTTGTAGGTTATCAATTTAAATTTGACAGCTGTTGGAGGTTTTTAGTAACTTTATTTTTGCAAGTGCAACTTGGGGCGATATGACAGGTTTCTCTTTACAGGATACTTCTTATTCGCTCATTTTATATATATACTGCTATGGATATTTATTTATTTCATTTTTACGCTGCCCGCGTAGAAATTAGCTATTTCTACTCCGGCGGCGAAGAAATGAAACTTCTACCTTGTGAATCAAGTCACAAAAGATGCCATTTTTATGACGTTTGAAGAAAAATTTATTTTCATTCGCCACTAGATAGATGATGATAATAACATTGTATCATTTTTAGAAAAAAAAAAAAACTTATAGTTCAGAATGCTTTTTTGACAATACCCCGTGTTCTCATAATTGGTCTTACATTGAATAATGTCATCAGTATCAAATATTTTCGATTTTTCCTCCTATTGAATATCATCCACCTTGCAATGAATGTTTAATGATAATCTTACGCAAATTTTCTTATACAGTTATCCAATCATTACAATAATTAATTTTACAGTTTAACATATTTACTACTTATTTACAAATTAACTTTTTCTATTTAATTGTGTCACAAAGTGATATCATCGTTGTATCAATAGTGAAAATAAAATTTAATACTGATTAATTTCTTGCTATTTATCAAATGTTGAAGTGCAGCTTTACCTTGTATTTTCAGTAAATAGTAAAAAATTCAAGGATATACAAAGTATTAAATAAAAAACAAATTAGTTGATCTTTTATTGTTTTTTGTATTGATTTCCTTCATGGTTTAGTGCAATGATTCGCAACTGTATTTAACTATATTTAATTTACTATACACTTAATAAACATAATTGATTTTATTTTTAATTTTATGATTTTATGAACCAGCAACAACGCGTTGTGAAAAACGAAAAAAAGTACCAAAATCTGATCAACCTAAAAACCACTCCCTACCAATAGACACTTACAAAATTGCAATTTGCAAGAAAGAATATTGCGGCAAAGCATAGAACTAAAGGTTGCTATGGTTACCACTACCAAACAAAGACTTGTCATCAGCCATAGACCTCTACACTCTAGCCATCGTTTTGAATAATCGAATGATCTTCAATATTATCAAACAAAAAAACACGCACATCTTGTGGTTTCAAACTCATTTTTATTGAACACAATGAACAAATCACAAAGCCTTAGGTTAACACTGAATGGCATATGCATACCTAATGGCAGATAGAATCAAGGAGCGGGATGTAAGACAACAAGGGGAGGTTTGTTTGGAAGCATGATCTTCTATCTCTCCCTTGCATGTGATGTCAATTCTGTAAGTGTCTATTATGAGTTGCCAGTTAGGTTGGTAGACAGTGGTTTTTAGGTTGATCAGATTTCGGTATTTGGTTGTTTTTCGCCAACCGCAACGCGTTGTGTTGTTTTTTTCTTCGCTCACTGAGCTAATTCGATGTTTGGGCGTAAAATATACTCGTATATTATTAAGGATGATTGGTGAGCACTTGACTAGCATTATTTTTTCTGTTTCAATCGTTTCTGGGTTATTAAATTTTTATAATTAGTTTTTTGGCATAATATGGCTGTTGATGATCGACCTGTGTGATAGAAAGATATTGTAAACTTTGAATATGTTATACAAATATCTGTTATTTTTTTCTTTATTTATTTTCTCATGAATCACAGATACATTGGTCTGTATAACAAATTTTTATATAAAAAAAGCGTTTACATTGAATGCGCTTTTATATTATATTCTTATGAGTAGCGTACATAAAGGCGCTTTTATTACAAAGATGTGCTCGTAACACGGGCCTCTTTCTTTTAAAATAAATATTAATGAATCACAATTACACCTTCTTTAGAAAATAAATATTATTTATTCATGCTAAAATTCGCATATCCAGATGAATCCAGTGAATAAGCACGATTTAAGGTCCCTAGAATCCGATTGTAACATTTTTAAAATTATATACGTCTGTGTGTGCGTGTGTGTGTGAATGTGTGTATGTGTATGTGTATATGCGTGTGTGTGTGTCTGGATATTGGAGGGACGATTCCTCAAAAACTTAAGACTTGTTTAACTATGAATTCCTCAATCTGACATTCCTGGGAAGAACTGAAAAGGCTTTGGTAACAATTGGACAACCGGAAGTAGTAGTTTCTTAGAAAAATTCTTCTAAATATAATTTTTTGGAAATTCTTGTTATTATAAATATTGAAGTACCTACATAAAATTCTTCATGTAATACACTTAAAAAATTATTATATCTTGCATAGATTTAGAGATAAAGACACTATAATATTTAGAATAATCGGATGTCATCCGTCGCAGAGGCTAAACTACACTCAGGAAATTAGTTGACAAATTCAAATGTTTATAACATATATTGTAAATGACAGATGTCAAAAATCAACAGTTTTAGTGACATCCTGGTAGCTTTTTCTGGGAAGTACATTTAATCTTCCTTATTGTTTTATTAATTAAATATTTAAAATTATATTTAAAATGCATATATCCATCAGAAATACCGCCAATCCGGTTAATAAATTGGAAGATTCTCTGACATTTAGGAACTTCCTCATACAATGCGAAATAGATATAATTAGAATTATATGTGTACAGAAGCCATGTTAAATACAATAAAAAACAATATTTGGGTAAAGTTCTGTATTTTGTTTGTTATAAAACTTCGATAGCGAAGTGCAATACATTACTTATATAACATAAAATGGAAATGGCGAGAGGTATTGTGCTGGCCACAACAGATTTTTTTTTTTAGTAGCAATAAAAAGTAATGATAATGTTTTGTAATTGATGATTGACAAACTATAGAAAAATACTATCTTTATGAAATATTATTAAATAATTCGACACAAATTGTCATCAGTAATTGAATAGCATTTCGCAACAAATTGTAAAATTTTCTTAACAATTATTGCGCATCGACTATCACACATGACATCATGAATAAATTAATTTAATCATTTAATCTTTTAATTTGAAATGTTAAATTGATCCTTGACTAAAATGTATTTTGATGGTCTGCGGTTGATTCGTCATTTTTTTCAAGAAAAACATTGTAAACATTTTTGACATTTTCTAGTTTTTTTTTCAATTTCAGGAGCCAAAAATACTCGTAAATTAAATTAGTCACTGAAAAATCCTTGAGGAAATAAATATATTTCGAAATATATAATTTTATATTTAATGAACCAATAGAAAATAAACATTTTTAATGAGATAGCAATACTTTATCATATTAGTCCTATAATAGTTCTACTTTTTGAACTTAAAATTTTATGTCATCATCAAACTTGGTTGTCATGTGTCTTTTATTCTCAATAATTCTAACATAATCTGGTATATTATTTAAATTAAATTTTATAATTTAAAGCATTACCTATTAATAAATAATCACATTATTTTCGATAAAAATAATTAAAAGCCACCTTTATCTCAATTTTAAATTCATTTCTTGTGTAGTCATCTGCTGTTCCATTAATCATTTGCAACACTGTTGAAGTTGAAGTAGTCAACCGATTTAAAATTATCCGCAACCTGGTCATTTAGACCTTCACGATTGGTGTCAAAGGTCGTCAGGTCATTAATTGATCTGTCGACGAGAAGAAAGCGTACCGGACATACCAATGACTAAGATGTACCTTATATAACTCATTCATATCTAAACTAATGTGGAATAGTTTCTTCATCAATCTACACAAAGAAAGTCAAAGGTTAGAACTGGATGTAGAAATATACAGGATGTTCAATAAAAGGGAGGAATTTGAAAAAAAATCTTTTTAGGTATAGTCCGGAAATAAAGTATTTTGGTTTTATGGTTTTACCTTAAATACTGTTTCTACCTCTCGCTAAAAGAGAGGTGCTGGCTTCATGCTAAAAATCGCATATCCATAGTTTAGTGAATAACCATGTTTAATGCCACTCGATTCCGATTATAACTAAAGACTAATTTAAATACGTATTCCTTAAGCTGACATTAATGAGAAGAGCTGAAAAAATTTTGCTAACAATTGGGCAATCGAAAGTACTTAGTAGTTTCTTAAAAAATCTTCTAAATATTATTTTTTTGAAAATTTATGTTATAACAAATATTAAAGAAACAAAATTCTCTGTCTGATACATGGAACATTTCTATTATATATTCTACAGATATAGAGGTATAGAATTATAGATATATAAAATAATCCGTTGCAATAAATCTCACAGCTCCAATAACTACATGGAAACCAGTTGAAGAATTAAAATGTTTGTAATTGACAGAAAAATGTCAATGTCAAAAATCCAGATACATTACTGACGGCTTCTCTGGGAAGCACATCTAGATTTAATATTTCTTATTTTATTTTATTAATTAAGGGTATATTCCAAAATTAAAATATAATAACCAAAACCATGGTTTCGGTTACCGACTGGTTCTAGTCACGTGACTATTATTATTGAAACAGTTCGGTTTCATTCGCCGGTGATTCGCGGAAATTCTAGAATTTTTTTTGAAAACATTACGTTTATTGTCTTTCATAATCCTAAATTATGTAGAGGTAAATTGAAATACGTACAATGTAAACTGTAGAAAATAGATGCAAACATCAAAGAGTCAATAAATAGTATCTAACCACACTAACCTACAAAATCTGACATCTTATGAAAAAGGACAGAAGATGTTAACCGGCAAAACCGAGAAAAAATCATGGTTGCGTTGGTGCGCTTCGGTTGCAACCATTTTAACCGGAACCACGTTTCATAAATGTACAATTTTTACCATTTGATATTATTGGAACACTTTTGGTTAACCACGGTTAAAATTTGTTATTTTTGGAATATACCCTAAATATTTAAAATTGTAAATACAAATATTACATATATGTATCAGAAATACCGCCTATCTCATTAATGAATTTGAAGAATCTCAAATATTTTTTAGAAGAGGAAGCGTATTTATTGAATGAATTAAAAAATATATAAATATATTAATAGATATAATTAGAATTTTTGACTGTGTACCAGAAATGTTAAATACAATGGGTCGAATTCAGCACTCTTCATTAGCCTAGTGATCGTCTCTACTAACCATGGAAATAGCTTGCATCTTTTTCTAATTAATGTATTATTACATAAGTCTCTCTTTATTTTGTTTTTAGATAAGCTTCATTAGTTAAAGAAGAGTGCTGAATTCGGCCCAATACGTTTTATATAGCCTAATGAAAATGGCGATAGGTATTGTATTGACCCCAACAATTTTTTTAAAAAGTTTTTATAGACGTGGTAAAAATGAATTTATTATGCATTTATTTCGGACCGAGTTTATTCGATAATTTATGATAAGATTACTGTAATTACATAAATTTTCAATTATTTTACAATTATTTCAGTCATTGTAAAAACGGGCTTTTTATAAAAAGTCGGATTTTACAATCTACCTGCGAGTTACAAACAACTACTACACCCTCAAATAAAATTAGAAATAGTTAATAACGTTAAACAAATACACGTTTATTTATTATTTATTCTTATTAAATATGACACATTTAATTTACTATAATATTTTTATTACTATTTCAATGTTTCATAAATCAAAAATCATAAACATTACCTTTGCTATTCAACGTTTATTTGTATAAAAACTCAGTGAAATATTAACACGACTCCAAATACATCGTAACCTAGCAAAAAATCATACGGAACCGGATACCATTTCAACGCTGATCTTCAGTTGAGGTCGCTTGGATCCCAGGTCTATTTGACGGAGCCTGAATGACCTTGATCCTAAGCCCTCTCGTCCCCCTTCCTCTGCAGAGTAAAGTAGCGGTAATGTTTGTAATAATACCAAAATAGTTTTATTGCTATTGAGAAAGAATCTTATTATAGATGCGATCTTTAAAAGCGTGGGAGAAAAAGAAAAATATATAAAGATGAGTTTTCTGTTTTAAATTATGGTTTTTATATTAGCTATTACAGTTTTTGTAATTACAATAGATGGTCGTTCATTACTGAGTTAATTCGTATTTCGAATTATATTTATTAAAAATGTTCACTTGAACCTGTTTATATCTTATATTGTAAAAAAATCTGTTGTAGCCAGCCAGCACTATACCTCCCGCCAGTACTTCTGATGATGCAACTGGCGAAATTATACAATAAAGTAAAAAAATACTTGCCTTATGAAACTAAACCGAAGGTCACAATTTTTTTTTTAACTTTTATTAATTTAAATACATACCTACATATTTATTGACATTGGGAACTATATTATGTTTAATCCGTCAGTTACATACATTTGAAATCTGAACTTTGTAAGTAAAGAATTATTTTTATCTTTAAAACATAGGTCCCGCGATTTATAAAATAGATAAATAAATAAATAAATATATCATCACGGCATATTACCCATTTCTGGGTGTGCCAGTATCTACAACACATGTAGACATCGGTAATGATGACGATATATTTTACCGTGTGGGCGCTTACCAGGCGTCACCTCACGGGCACTCATAGATTATTTTATATATATATGTCTATAAAATATATAGAAAAACTATGAATGCATACCTGTAAAAAATTTAATAATCCTTAATTATTATAATAATATAAATCGCGAAAAAAATTACATTTAAGTATATTTTTCGAAGAAAAACAATTTTAACCTTCAAGTAAAGTGCCATTTTAATTAAACCAGATTTACTCCAAAATCTATTGGCTTCTTTCTATATTAGAATGAGGTAGAAATACAAGATTTAAGAATTTTCTAATGATAGTATTTGATGAACTTGATGTTGCTAAAAAAAACCATGTTATTAGACTATTTCTGTAAGTATTTGTACATTTTTATACTGCTTTTCATGCTTTTGTTTTTCATTCTGTACCACTACTGTACATTTTTGTATTGTCCATAGTGCCCTGAAGAAGACTAATGTACTCGTATTAGTCGAAACGTCGGCTTGAAATAAATACTATTACTGCAGACTGCCTGTCCGATTATTTTTCCTGCGGGAACCTTCATCGATAGTATTTGAGTTAGAGCGTTGACAAAATTCACACACACACACACAGACACACACACACACACACACATATATATATATATATATATATATATATATATATATATATATATATATATACAGATATCATCGTGAAAATGTTAAAATCTGATTCTAGGGACCTTAAAGTGTGGTCATTTACCAAAATCTCGCCATGCGATTCTTAGCACGATCCCTATACCTCCCTTAACAAGGATAGTGGAAGGTAAATACTTGAGATTATTATACAAGATTCGGGCTAGATTATTGGGTTGACATATGGTTCATAATTTTAGATTTTTGTAAATGTTCAAAGTAGATCCGTTCAACAATAACACAATTCGCCATTCTTTATTCTTTCCTTCTTCTTCTTAAAAACTTCCAACCAATCTTCTTTTAGAATGCTTTCAAACTTTTTATTTTTACTGAAATTTAAATTTGGAAAAGTTGTCAAATTAATTTATGGTGACATAAAAGCGCTAAAGCGGCAAAAAATTGATTATTGTTTTAACTAGCTTAATTTTAAATGACAGAAAAAAGGGGAGGACCCACTGTAAACGTTTCACATACCTACCTACTTTACATACCACATACCGCTTGAATATATAATGTATTACATGATGTAATATTTGTAACTTAAAAAATCGATTTCAGCTTATATTTACAATGAGTTGATTCACATTGAAAATATTTCAAGCAAACAAATAAAAATTGCAAGAACTATAAGTTCTTCTTGTAGTGTTTACTTACAATTAAAATTATTTTGTACTTAACACATCGACTTTCAAAACTTTGCTTACACAAGACCTTTTAATTCAGAGAAAAATACGAAATCTAAATGTCAGTAAGAAGTTTTATTTTAACAAATAAGCTTCAATGTTTCTTCCTAACTACACGAATAAGAACATAATGATTATTATTACTGTTAATCATGAATAGGGGATACTGCATCTTGAATTCATTTGGCGCCACGGGCATTCAAGTCTTTGTCTTACCATAAGGTCGTAGAGATTCTATTCAATTTATTACTTTTGTAACTGTTTTTTATGACATTCTGCTAATCCGAAGAAAATTCTATATAGGTAATTAAGAAATTATTTATCTTCAGGTTTTTACTATTATTAATATTATAGATACATAGTTGATACTTACTTGTTCTAAAATTACATCATTTATTTAATATCTTCATTATTTCTTCTAACTGGCTTTGAGCATGATTTAAATAAATTGAAACTTTAGCGGTCTTTTAATGAGCCTGTTTCACATTTTTCAAAAACTATTTTAAAAGAAAGTTTATGGACTGATTTTCTTAGTAATAATTTTTATTTTAATAATTCGTTGTTATTTGTAGAAATAATTAAATAAAAAGATTGGCGTCCTGAAAAACTACCCCCCACTCCTGTGACGTAGAAGCACATACATTACAACATTAATAGCCAATAGGAAAAATAGTTTTTCCATCACCTACGTTTATTCATATTATTTATATAAACGTAGGCTAAAGTTTGTCACATGTTAATAACAAAATCTTTTAATTTGACATTTGACGCTGACATTGCTCATTGTAAATGAATAATAAAGTAATAATGGCTAATTCAAATTACACTCAAGCTAAATCGGACAATTAACCGAAGGTCGATAGCTGGATGATGGCTGAATTTATATCAGAACGATTGTTTTACTGCTACCGAAATAAGGGGTGTTAAAGAGTTGAGGTAAAATAAAATATAAAAACTGAATTTATTAAATAAATTGATAATATATTTTACTTTAAAGTCCTGGTCGTGATTCTTATTTGACACTTGTTTGACAAGTTTGACAATACACTTGACACCTTAGAACAGCTGAAGATGTATGTACTCTGACGTCACATTCAGTCTCAGATCACGTGACTTATTCAAAATTTTATCCAAATTTCAAAAATTAATTGTAAAATATCTATAGGATATTTCGTGATATTTTCAAATTTGAGGCTCTTTAAAGAACAATATCTTTTCAAATTTAATACTTAGAAGTCATATAAAAATTCTTGCAACAGCCTTATTGTTTTACTATATCCTTCTTCAAATTCAGACTTCACTGTCCATTTTTGTTACCTATTTATATTATTACTAGCTGACCCGCCCCGGCTTCGCACGGGTAAAGCTAGAATAACGATTGCTACACGTGTACCAGTAATTTTTCACATTTACTTCGGAGACATGCGCTGCTTAGGGAGCCGGCAACCTGCCTCGCATCGTACATGTAACAGGCTCCGCCCACTGCCCACCCAATCCTCGCACCGCACCTAACAGCGCCCGTTTCTAAACATGTCTCGGGTACTTTTACTAATGTAGGTACATATGATGTAAACTATCTCTCCGACAAATATCGAAAAACTACTAACGTTAAAACTTAACTATAGATACAAAGATAAAAAATAATTGATATCACCCCCTATTGTACCGCCTTGAGGAATGATGTTTGAAAAACGCTAAAACACTCTTTATTTCTTACCAAAAGCATAAATAAGAATTTTTGTATCCCAAACTTGAGAAATGATGGGTTCTCCATACAAACTTTCATCCCCTATTTCACCCCTTTCAAGTTTTATTTTCGTGACAAAAGGTAGTCTATGTCCTTCTCCAAGTCCAATCTATCTCTATACCAAAATTCATCAAAATTGGTTCAGCGGAAGATATGATGGGTTCTCCATACAAATTTCATCCCCTATTTCACCCGTTCAAGTTTTATTTTCGCGACAAAAAGTAGCCTATGTCCTTCTCCAAGGTCCAATCTATCTCTATACCAAAATTCATCAAAATTGGTTCAGTGGAAGATATGATGGGTTCTCCATACAAACTTTCATCCCATATTTCACCCCTTTAAGTTTTACTTTCGCGACAAAAGGTAGCCTATGTCCTACTCCAAGATCCAATCTATCTCTATACCAAAATTCATCCAAATTGATTCAGCCGTTTAGTCGTGAAAACGTAACAGCCACACAGACAGAGTTACTTTCGCATTTATTATATTACCTAGTATGGATTATTAACACTCGTACAAAACTAACAAATCGACATGTAACCTTTATTGGTTATATACTGACCATGACAGACAGCGGCAGGGGTGAGAACACGTTGTACTTTTACTTTTCCACTATGTGGATAGATGTCGCTAAACTGGCTGCGTTCCACTATAATTAGAAAGAGCATAAAATCCTTAAAAGTAGTGTATTATTTTTTTTTTTACGTAAATTGATATTTTAATAGTCATTCTGCTATTCGGGGCGGAGACGAATCCAACAAATCAGAGATCATCAAAATCGGTCCAGCCATTCTTGAGTTATAAATGGTGTAACTAACCCGACTTTGTTTTATATATTAAGATTTATTCTTGCCTAATTGGCCTAGAATCTACATTTTAGATTTTACAACTGAATGGTGGTAATACATCATATTAAATTACCCCCCCCCCCTCCCCCACCCCAGTTTCTTGATGGTTTTTTTCATTCTGTCTTGTCCTGACCCTTATCGTCAAACAGGACCTTTTCTTCTTTCTCTCTGAACTTTCCGGCCCGATGTCCTTAAATGTCTAAATGTTCCTTCTTCTCACCCTTATAGCCTAAAGCCTAAACCTTCTCTCATCATTTGCTAACCAGTATTCATTATTTCTCTCTTCATTAAAACATACCACATCCGAATCTAGCAATCATCTTGTTGTTTTTCTGTTGATCCAATAAATATCGTGGTATTGACTTTATTTATATAAATTTATATCGTTTGTTGTAATTCGATCTTACGTTGTTCTTGCTTTTGTATGTCCCAATCTCTCTGATATAGTTCGTCAAAAATGTTTTCTTTATTTATGCGTAGCCTCTTTATTTGTACCGTGGAATATCCATTTCTTTTGCAGTAAGCTTTTCAGTTTGTCTCCATTTTGTTAGTTTGTTGTTTTCTTCTTCTAGTCTTATTACCCGCCAGTATTCTTGCAGAATTGAATTTTGTTTATATCTTATTAATTCTTCATGTTTCACTGCTATTTTTTTTTTTGTTTCTACTCTTATTTTTAATGCTGTTGTCTCTTCTGTTACTTTTTATTTGGGTGCATCTATCCAAGCCCAAAATCTATTTTATATACCGTTTTGTATGTCTTCTATTTGTTTATGTTATGCTCATTCATATATTTCCGGCCTTTAGTATAATATACTTTTATTCACAATCTTTATAGTAATATACAGATTCCTAACCTTTTGGAGGTTGGAAAATAAGTCATTCCTAACTTTAATGACAATCTCTTGGGTTGGAAATAACAGATTTCACTCCCATCTCTTGGGTTGGAAATGTTTATGTAGGGGTTGCCTAGCAACATTGCCGTAGATCCCATAATTAAGTAGGCTAAACAATTTTTTTAATGAAATTAACCTTTATTTAATTTTAGAACTATTTCTTGAATTACTTATAACTACAAAATAAGGTTAATCTGACCACGTAATATTTTTACTTGGCAACAAGCTTTGCATGCATTTAAAAAATAATTTAAAACATTTAATTTAATTGCAGTAGTATGTAAAACGTTCTACATATCTCAGGCCGAAAGAAATTTACACCCTTGGACAAATAAAAGACCTCCGCTACGCGTCAGGCTTTAAGCTTCATCCACAGGCGTAAACCTTTTTTTTCGGCCCTCTACACGTAAATAATAACTATTGTCTACAGCTTCAAACATCATACATCTTATTCTGAGATTTCTTTGAATTTTTTCTCTTCTGTACTGATAGCACGCACTTTAGAATTTTATTATAGAAAGCAGGCGAATACGATTTTATTTTTACGAATCCCGGTAGCATGCACTTTAGAATTCTATATTCATTTTTTGATTCAGAAATTATTGGATTTTATATTATTAAAATAAAAAATATTATGACAGTTGTATATAATAAATGTATAAATTATATACAAATTGACATTGAATAGAATTGTGGCAAAATAATGACGTTACTTTGACACTTTCGCCTCGAGTCGTACGCTTGCAGGCGAATATTTTGATACACGCATGCTACCAAATTTTCGCTTCGTGGCGAAGAGCGAAAACAAATTCCTCTTTTGATAAAATTCTAAAGTGATTGCTTTATTTTTTTTGATATTCTAAGTTACCTATTAAAGTACGTAAACACTAGATAAAAGCCAGCAACCAGTTGTTTATACTATACTCTGTTTTACAACTATACACCAATTTTTCATACTTAACCGTTGCGTAATTAATTGCTGAACAGCAAAATAACAAGTAATTGTACGTTTATCTCTGTCTTACTTATGTTTTCCTATATTCTGTCTTCGATACGTATATCTAACATACGAACATCAAACTATGACGTAACGGTCAAGTATGAAAAATCGGTGTATAGTAGGAGTATTTTGGCGCGGCTAATTGTTCATGGATTATAAAAGTAAAAATTGCGTACAATTACTTTTTCTATAATTGTTATTTGAAGTACTTTCTCTAAAATAATTCACAAACAATTGACACTAGGCATTTACTCCTCTTAGTTAAAAACAGAGTATAGCATCAATAGTAATTAAATTATAATCTATCTCATAAATATTCTCTCGAAGAGATTTCCCAAAGCCGGCAGCACGTTGCGTAAAAATACCCGTATAATCTCTCCAATATAAAACAACAAACCTGGATAAGGCGTAGGGTAATTATTCTTGAAACAAAGTGTAAGTTGACAGGCTTGTTCGTCTTCCGAAAATAAAACAAAACCAGGAGAGAAAGTGAGTATTATACCTACCATAAACATGCGGCTGTAATTCTTTGCCGCTGTTTCTCAGAGGCTGAGACCTGTCCTTGAACAGCGAGTTTATTTTTATTGAAAACTAAAAATATGCGCGTAATCATCTTCGTTACAACTTTTTAACTTTTACTTTATGCTGTAATTGTAATTTTAAAAGAAGATGACAGGCACGCTTCGTGGATTTGTCTTTTTTAACACATGTTTATTGTTCTTGCATTCCAATCTTAATGCAATACAGCAATAGTACGTTACGACCATTCGGATATATTTTAAATAAATAAATAAACAAATAATACAGTGTATTAAAAAAAGCTATCTCGGAGTAAGCTATGAACAAAGAAACGTATGTCTTAATTTAAACGTATATTTATTTAAATGTTAATTTGACACGACATATTAGGCATTTACGAAAATTCTACCGGTGAATTGTTACCGGTATATACATACACCTATTAACTAATATATTGCGGATCCTTTGCTTTTCTTGAAGGAAACACTGTGAAATGGAAATATCATTTCTGCATAAGTGTATCTCACACAAACACCCAACCGCGAATTATGCGCATGCTTGGAAACCTTGAGTACTATTGGCTAACGAGGAAATCATGATCACTTTTTGCGAATCACAGAGTTCTGTTTATTGACGACTAGCGCGAAAAATTTTAAATTTAAATTTGAGAAATTAAACAATGTACCTACTATTTATTTTGTATGTAAATTCTTGAATATAAATATTGGTAATAATAAAAAAACATTGACATGTTCTAGTGCTAAATTTGAATTAAATAATTTACTTTGTTGTACTGTAAAAATAATAGGAATACAATCTGGTCAGGATTAATTTATTTAGCTGACAATAAATTACTGTATGAAATACAAAGCAAATGCTTTCGAAGTGCAACTACAAACAGAAATGAAATCAAACGTCAAAGTCAAACCATGTGCTGCATCACCAGGGCAGCGTTCCAAAACTAAGAATACCGAGTTTTGGCGTAGAGTATGATGTGTTGTGTTTTGGAACGAATGAGAGTTTTGTTGAAGTAAAAAATTGAAACTAAATTAAAAGTAATTTTATAAAACTAACAAAACTACTTGTAATTACAACATTACATCTTGAGCATCTACGTTTGAAATATTGTGGAATAATTTCTATACCTTCCTCGTTAGTAGAATAAGTAGAACATCACTTTGGAGTAAACTCTGGCTGTTTTGGAACAGGTTGAGTAAACTCTGAGAGTAAGGTTATTAGTTTTGAAACGACTTTGAATAATTTCGTACTCTAAGAGTAGGATTTTGGAACGCAGCCCAGCCAGCGACGCTGTCAGCGTTAGCCAATAGTAGTCAAGATTTCCGAGCATGCGCATAATTGCCTGTTGGGTGTTTGTGAGAGATAGACTTATGCAGAAATGATATTTCCATTTCACAGTGTTTCCTTCACCTACTCTTATGGGAAAGATACGAGCATTAGTAATATATTAGTTAATAGGTATATGGGTATATATATATATATATATATATATATATATATATATATATATATATATATATATATATATATATATCGATAAACAGTTATTCATCAGGTTACAGCTACCGGGATAAATATTTTAAGAACGTAAATGGTAAACAGGGTAGATTTATAACCTATGAAAAGCAGTTGAAAGATGAAACAGATTTGAAATTTGACGTAGTTAGACATTATCTGGTCTCGTTATCTGTATTATCATAATTCACTTCTGAAACCTACTTCCGATTCCAACTTCGCTTGGCATCTCTACCTTTTTTAGAGGTTAGATTCTCATTTACCGGCTAAATCCACAAATCATAGATAGATGGATCTGGTAGATACGGTACTATTTTCGAACACGGTAACTATTAACCACTTGTTTTTTCGAAGGCAGTCGGTAGGTGCGGTATCTACCGGTAGAATTTTCGTAAATGCCTATTGTCAAAAATGTTATCACAAGAAATCAAAGCTTTTCTTCTTGAATCTTACATATTTTAAAACTGGAAATAATGGGTGATAGCATGATCAGATATTTAAGTGTGATTAGCGAGAAGATGACTAGCAGTGTTTTATCGCTGATAATCATTTATGCATTATTTTAGAGACTAATCAAATAAAAGTTGTGTTTAAATAATTTTCATGAAATCGTCATGTAATCTACTACTTCACTGCCGTAAAATCTGCAGGGAAGTAAAATACAACGATGCCATATATATTTTCACAATAACATTTCAATATGCAATACAATTATAAAATTATAATAAATGATATCAGTATACATTTGTTTTAAATTCTTGTAAAACTTAAGTTTTCAATATGTTTTCAAAATAATCCATAATCGATTGACAAAATAAAACACTACTAGTCGTGGTTCACGATACCACCTAATAATTCTATACGTAAATAATAAATCTTACAGATCTATAAATCTGTAAATAATGAACAAAATCACAACGAAAGAAGCCTCTTATGTATAGTTTTATATTAATCAATAAAAATAAATGCGTTTTTATGTTTTTTTTACAGATTTACAAAGTTTGTAAGACTTGCAAATTTGTTCAGAATTGGCCTACAAATTAGAAAACGGCGATTGGCAATATTCTGTTACCTTTTTTATCTTTTCTCCTTAAAATTACATTTCCATATCAATTTTGCCAACTTGACTTTCAATTGAATTATATTATTATTTTTCTTAAAACTTTCATTGAGTATATAAAAAATAAATAATTGTGAAATGTTTTTATTTATTTACCAATAACAACCAAACGCAATGTTGTAATAACAGAGACATGACATACACATATTTATTTACTTTTTTCTAACCTTTCTGGTTGGGCACTTAACCTTTGATTTCATAGTTAAATAGCGTCAAAATGTCGCAATGGTAACGAAAATTAATATTGTTAATTAAGAAATTGTTTGTCACACATCATCAATAAATAAATAAATAAAATAAATATATCATCACGGCATATTACCCATTTCTGAGTGTGCCACAATCTGCTTTATCACAGATATCGGTAATGATGATGACATATTTGTACCGTGCGGGCGCTTACCAGGCTTCACCTCACGGGCACTCATTGCTGGCATGTAGAGTGCACCACAGGGGTCACTTTTATGCCATTTAAAATTCGAAATATTTGGCGTCGGTCTGGCACGCGGCCACGGGACCCCATACATCCTCAATAAAGAAATTGTAAATAACAAAATCTCCTTAAATTTACAAGAACAGTTTTGAAATATTATTTGGACGTTATTAGGATTCATTTATAAAGAGGTAACCTTAAAAGTGACAGTTAAAATATCTATTTATAACAAAAACAAATTCATTTCTTTTGAATGTATTGTTACCTAGTACTTTACGACCAAGAAAAGTGTCATTAGTTATGTATTGTGCCTAATTATATTAACTTCTTCCAAATACCAGTTCCATTCAAAAAGCCAATTAAATTTAATATGGAATTCACACCATCGTTCACGGAATAACAGTAAAAAAAATGAATCTTTGATTATAGACCTTGTGCTGCCAAATGTAAAGTTACGTTCATCTTTAACGTGTTTATTAAAAAGCAATTTCAGAATTAAATGCTTTCAATTAGAAACTAATTAGAAGTTTGTTGAAAGGTTTCGTGCGTGATCTGCAGTTGAAGTCTCTGGGAGTTTTCGTGTTTCATTGAATACAAATTATTTTTTACTTAAGTATTATTATTAAAAATAATGTTTCTATTACAAATATTCTACAATTATGCGTCTATTAAAAAATAAATAATTTGCAAGTTAATTGCCTAGCATCATAATCGCTGGTTAAACTATCTGTTTTCATAACTGACAGTTAAAACAACTAATTTAATATCGAGAGCCTACATATTTGAATAATATTGTAATATTTCTGTAGATTTGTAATTACAGAAAATTTCATTCTGTTCACGTACAATTTATAAAAATGTTGAAACATACAGCAATAATCAATTAATACTTTGCTAAACAAAAAATAAGACGTGTACTATTTCCAAGGTTACATATCATCATCAATGTTTACAGTTTTAATAATTATTACTCTTCAACTTTGATGGACGTAAAATTTTCAAAAAAATGAAGAGTATCTATTGTATCTTCACTAATTATCTTCGTTAAAGTAATAAAAATTATATTGTAATATAACTGAAATTGCGATAGGTAGGTACTGTGATTAAATAATTATAGTTTTACCGTCTATTTCAATATAAACTGACATCTTTAATTGAAATATTTTAACAATCCAATTCAAATACATGTAAGTACCAAAAGAAATACGTACCATATAAGACTTTTATATTAAAATGGAGCCGCAAAAAAAACATTAGAAAACAAAATATATATATATATAATTTATTTTTAGGGAACAGGGACCTTCATTACTATACAGACAGCTCTGATTATAGATACATCTTAACAACTCAACAAATTTTGAAACCGCATATCGAAAACTTTTTTGATCTCGAGATATGTATATTTAAAACTTTACCCATTTTTAGGTTTTAACCCAAAAAATGTGCGGAGATAAAATTACATGTGAATCAATTTTTACAAATCTTGCCCTATATTTTGCACTGCAAAAACCTGAAATACCTGAAAATGGCAAAAATCGAAAGGAGTAGGTACATATTTATTTATTTTCACACTTCTAACTATACAAAGTTGGCAAATTCTAGATTCTAGAAATTTGTCCTGTGTTCAATAAAAATTAAAAATTTGTTCCTACACTTTATGTAACTTTGCGCCCATATAGAATCGAATGCAAAATACCAGAAAAAAAATTTAGAACAGCTAATTGAAATTTATCTAATGACTGGTTTATGATGGATTTAATTTATAAATTCAGATTAAGAAATTTATATTTGAAATTTACTATTTACCTTGTTGGTTTATACATGAAATGCGTCCAATCAACTTCTTATATTTTGTCACGTGGTTTGACATAAATGGGATGACAGTTAAATAGCCCGTTAATAAGGTCCATTCCAAATCGAAATTAGTTTTAATTTTATGTTTTAAGAACATTGGAGTCATGTTACCTTATGTAGGGTGACCAGACGTCCGGATAAAAATATAAAAATATGAATGTCCGGCTGGCTTTTATTTACGTGCGGCTTTTCCACTAAATAATGAAAAAAATCGTTTTTACCTCACAGTACTTAGAACACAACTTTTTTCCGCTGAATTCGTTGCACGCATTGCCTTCAAATAAAAATCGGATTTGTTCGTTGAGTCTCGGTACACGCGCTGTCGACCAGCTAAATTGTTGTTAAGTTCAAATAAATGTTATTTTTTATTTCTTTCCAAGTGTTTAATAAAATATTTGTTTGTTTTTTGCTATTATTATTTTGTCATCCTTTTCTTCTAAAAATCATCCTTTTTTGTCTGCTGTGTCCTCCTTTCGTGATCTAAGATCTGGTCACCCTACCTTATATAGCCATTCACAAATCAGTATAGAAGCTTGCAAACTCCAAACTTACGTTTTAGTTTTACGTTTTGTATTTAGAAATCGACCAATAGGAAGAAGCCTAGAATGATGTAGCGATTGAGAGCTCCACTATGTTATGAAACCATTTATATAGAATTGAATTAATTATTTACAAATTGTTATACAAGCATAAGGGTATTAGATAAGTAGATAACGTATAAGAAATAATTTTGTAAGAAAAGATCATTCTTTATCGAGACTTGGTAGAGTTAAGAGCTTCTGAAATGAATAAAGTTCATTTGATGAATTGAATAGTTTATTTTACATATTACCCCTTTCCCCTAAGAAGCTCACACGATATATAGTTGTCTCTTTCTATCAGCTGTCAAGTAAATCATTACCAAATTCAGGTTTGTAGTTATTACTTCCAGAATGAATACTAGAAAGATTTCATTATGTACTTCCATAATTTTATTAATAAAATTGTTCATTAATAAGAAAAACGAAAGAGATGGTGAGTAAGACGGATTAAGAATATAATCACCCCAATTCTGTAAGGAAGTTGTTAAGTCTTAGCAACGTTGCTAAAAATTATAACCAATAGAAACAAATATAAAGGCTGTCATTTTCATATTTTATTCAGTGTTCGCTATTATTATTGGTTATTTGCTATAGCAATGTTGCTAAGTCTTAACAACTTTCTTACAGAATTGGGGCGAATAACTGTTTTACAGATTTTTTTTATTAATTTTTCATTAGATGTCACTACTAACTAAAACCGAAAACTAAACATTATTTATGAATGCAATTCGCAAATCTAAATTTCTAAATTAAATCCATTATAAACCAGCCTTAAGAATATACAAAGTAGATTTAAAAAAAAATACGCAAAGATGGCTGTATATGAATTTTGTAGGGCATAACTCGAAAATTGGTAAATGTGCAGACTTAAAGGTACCAGCAATTTATATTACGGAAGTGAGGACAAATAAAATTATAATTAAACGATTGAAAACATTAATGTCCTATTCTATTTTATGTTAATATTATGTATCTTTGAAAATATTGTAAGAATGTATTCTACTGCTGCCATCTGTGAACATAAAGCTACATTTCTCAGTTCATCATCTTCCCGTGAGAATTTTCCTGCTGCAGCGCTAGTATCGATTACGTCATCTTTCATTTCAGGGTGAAAGGTCATTGTTACACGAGACAGCAGGTAAAAACTTGTCTGGGATACGTGATAGGAGGTTCCTCTTTCATGTATGTAAACAGATACGTGATATATACAGATTATGAAAGAGATATAAATTCGGATTGATGATGAAATTTGATTGTATTTGGAGATACAGACGATAATGATTTTGACGATATTTTTTTGTCAATGAATACTTTTATTTGATAATTATAATTTTTTATGACCCTGCTATCGCCGATTTCACAAATGATATAGATACTCTGACGAATTTATGTACATTTCTCAACTATGACACAAAAATTCATTGAGATTTTTCAAGTAAGAATAGCATTACGAAATAATAATTCGTTTAAATTCTTTATAAACCAACCCTAAAACAAAAAATCTAATGTGGTTAACACAATACCTCTCGCTATTTAATTTTTATTAATTTAAATACATACCTAGATATTTACTAATCCTGCAAATTATATTAAGTTTCTTTGCATATATCTATTGCTTTACATGATCCATTTCGTTAATGTGTAGTTGTAAACTATTTGACACTTTGATAACACGTGCTTTTTGACAGCTGTTTGATTTTTAGTGTGTAAACATAGCAAATTTATATCGGATCACCAGTACATCTAATATTTATGTATGATGAAAAATATATTATTTTTACAAACCTTAATTTCATTAGAATCTATGCAATCTTAACACGGTTTCATTATTAATTTGAATGTAATAGCTTCCTTACAGTGACATTTGTTTAAATATGACAAAATTGTTATTAAAATGTTATGTTTTTGTTTCACGCAAGATGATGTACAAAAATAATTTAATACTTAAAGTTGTTTACTAAACGTTATTATCGTAGAATTGAAGATTGTACCATAATATTCAATTTTTATTAGTAAAAGTTGCTGCAAAATTATATTCAAGAAATTCTTTGACAAAAAAACTTGTTAAAAGCTTGTATAAATGATACTTCCGATTATCCGATATACACTAAAAACTAATGAGCTCTTCCCACATTAATAAGAATGGGTATACAAAATTTCAAATTTTTCTGATTGATGGTATTTGAATAATAGTGTCCACACGATCCACAACACACACACACACATACATACACACACACATACCCACGTTGTAAAAATGTTAAAATCGGATTCTGGGTACATCAAAACGTATTTATTCACTAAAATCTCTACATGCGATTTTTAGCACGATCCCTATACCTCCCTTACGTAGGGCAGCGGGAGGTAAAAAAATGCAACTCGAAATTTTGACAGGAATATTCAATAACTCATTTGACATGTCGTTTCAATACGATATTGTCAATTTAAGAAACACTTAAAATTTAACCTTATCTAACACAAAATCCACTCTTCAAAAACTCGGGGCGAGTTTTATGCGTTAGGTGCGGTTATTGTTGTCATCTTTAGAGAAATATACGAGCTAAATCTACCCGATCTACCCGATCTACGAAGATTTGACAATCTGGCGACATTTTGCTACGACATAATATTATGTGATGTCATTACAAAACCGGGATGCTATACAGAATAGCTTATTTAAAACCTAAATTTTCCCACAATAACTTTTACTTGAAAACAATAATTCATTACATGAACATTTACCATAGCTATCTTGATATTCTTTACAATTTGTTTCGGTTTTAATGTGTTTCCTGACATTTAACATCAGGATTTAAACAAATTGTAAAGATGACTGCAATGTGCATTCTCCCAATTAAACAAATTGCAAAAATAATCTCACATTACGTCACTGTTACATAATTGTAAAATTATATTCTCCTATAGCCAAATTTAACCTTTGCAGTAACAGTTTATCAGTAATAAATGCACGATTTTCCATTTAAAAAAACTTTTATTAATATGACTATAATTTTCACGAATACAGTTGTTAAATAACAAATAAAATATAGAAATATCCATAAATATATTATTTCAATAATATTTTAATAATTAAAAATAATGGCCCGAATTACAAGGACACTGTTATAATACAAGCGCTTTTATGGAGCACTCTCCTTATAAGAATATATTGCAAAAGCGCCCTTTATAAAAGCTCTTTTAATATAAAAGTAAGCTCGTAATACTATCCATAGTCATAAATAGCACAATATTTTCATTTTTACCATACTTCACCTTTAGGTCTGGTCAAAAAAATCAATGTCTGATGTGTGTATTCCTCTTCTTTACATCTATATGAAGAGCTGATTTGATTTTGGTTATAATTGGTCAACCGAAATTAAGGGTATTTGCAGTTCTTAACAATTTTTCTTGAAAAAACGCATATCATTTTTTGGAGTTTTGTATTATTATCAATATGAAAGACTATTTTATTGTCTATACGGTTTGATAACAAATTTTCCTTCATATTCAATAGATATATAGTTAAAGAATTAGTAAGAGATTAACTTTCATAAATCAGCCAGCTATGTTATAACCATAGAAACTGCGGATATATTCACATAATTCTAAATGACAGATGTCAGTGTCAAATTCAATAATTTACATAGTGTATGTTCGAGTTATAATTTTACTGGATATATAGATTCTTTCCCAAAGAATGGAATTTGTAGAAAATGGTAGGTATATGTTCGTGTTACAATTTTACTGGATATACCTATAGAATCTTTGGCCCGTATTCTCACATCTTCTAGTAGCGCTACATTGAAAGTAGCGCTATTTCGATTTTTAAAATTTTATTTTATTTTACGAGTAGACTAGAATAGGTTTGATATTTTTGTAAATGAAGCCTATTATATTAGAAATAAGTGCTATTTACAATTTAATTTATTTTTATTTCTCTAATTTTTAATATTAAAGTTGACATTTGACAGTAGTTGTAGTAGTGATTTTTCGAAAGTAGCGCTGCTTCAAGATGGGAGAATACGGGCCTTTTCCACGGAACTGTTGATCTGGGATTTGTACAAAATACATAGAATTGACGGAAGGTAATGTGCTGGCCCCATCAGATTTTTTTTTGTCAGTTAAAATTATTATTTCATTAATATATTTTTGCTACATTCTAAGATATAAAACCTATTTGGGAAGGTAAATTGTTTGAGTAAAGATCAACATAAAATTTTGCAAATTGTAAATAATAAAATGTGGTAAAAATTTTACAGTGTTAAATAATGTAATTTATAAAAATATTACACTATTTATTGTAATTACATTTATAGAATTTTCATTTTATACTGTGATTAGTGCTACCGTGTTGCTAATGAAACAAATTAAATATCGCAAGGAACTAGTTTGTAGTTTGTTGTGTTGTTTCGTAGTGGATGGAAGTATATTTCCAAGTATTAAATAATAATGCACAAAATTAAACGTAAAATGAATACCAACATTTTCTTTATTTTTTTTATAATACATACTTATAATGGGGAAGTTTAGAGTTTTTTTTATTTTTTTATTCCATGGGAAATTACTTGAAAATTGATGTAACATGTTTTATTTTTTCCAAAAATGCACAGATTATCTGGAAAAGCCGATTTTAAACTGTGATGACGTCGGTAGAGGCTTGGCGCAACGTATGCCGATTTATACACTAACGCACGCTGTTGCGGTTACCAGTGAAGCGCTTTTACGCTTTGTTACGGCCTACGTTCAAGTGGTTCGATTTCACCGTTCTGTCTGAGTTTGCGCATAACTGACTTGTGACGTACTTAAAGTTTACCCAAAAAATATTAATTATAAATAAATGGAGCAATAATTTTAATTTTTAATTTCAATTTCAGCAGTTATTTATGTTATATTTGTGAGAAAATAGTGTGTTATGTAGAATTTTTACCATGCTAAACTTCCCCATTATCTTATTAACACATAATCAAACTATATTAGTTGGCCGTATGTTACAAAATATACGTATTTAATTTGGAAACAATTCAAAGTATACTTTTAATGTAAAATAGTAGGTAACTGGTTAAATTACTCAACATCGTGTGCGTGTGCACCAATGTAAATCAATTTTAGTGTTTATTTTACACAGAATATCTTAAGACCATTTATTACGTTATTATAATCTGCAAATTAAAAAAAAGATATAAGAAGACAAAATTCATAAAATAGTGCATTTTATTAAAAAAATACATTACAAATTACATACAATATTTTTATATATATTTTAATGCATAGTTATATAAATAATCTTAAAAGCACAGTTGCAAAATAAAAATATTTCACAATACTGCGAATTAAATAATAGATACAGGCTCGTATACAAACATTTGATTTCAACAATCATAATTTTCATTCATTTGAAGCTAAATGATGATTGTTGCTTTCAAAATAATTAAATACTATAAATAGCACCGTTGGCGAATCACATTTGCATTTTGCACAGTCGACTAAACCTTAAACATTGCAGTTGTCGTACGAAGTAGTATTTATTCAGGTAAATTAATATTAACATAATACAAAAAACAAACTACTAAATGGTATGTACAATAAAAGGTACTGGTTAACTAACATCCACTGCAACGCAAAAAGAATTAAGAAGAATAAGATTATACGAAGAGGTAAAAGAGGGAAATGTTTATAACTATTTAATACCAGTTAAAGATGTCTAAAATATTTAAGTATAGAGTATATAGACTATAAGAGAGAGATACCGTAGTTACACACGTCGACAGTGGAACCGTAGCCGTATTATTCTTCTTCTTCTTTTTCTTAGCCAAATGTAAAAGCCTGAAACAGAAAAGACAAAATTAATATTAATTGTAAGTCCAACTTAATAACAAGAATGCTTAGATTTTTATAAAAAGTATTGCAAATATCATATTCTAGTCCTAGTACTTTTTGCCATTAATACCAATACCAAACCCATTAAAAATACATTAGGGCTTAATCATCCTTGTTTAAGAGTAAATACTACCAGTCAATATTATTATCATGGAAGCAGAAAATGGTGACTCTAATTTCGTGGCCATTAAAACTTTTTCTTCTACTTTTAGCCAGATTTAGACTGGACCGACGGATTAGCGGGAATTTGCCGGTTGGCCAATCAAGTAAAAATCAAAAATAAGGGCCGTTTCTATATAATTTAAAAGATTATTTTATAAAAATATTTCAATTTCACCTATAATAGTTTTAATGAACCCAGCATTAATTTAAGGTACTAGGGTAAAGCCTCAATTCCGCCGAACATTTTAAGCATAAGAGCTATCATTGCTACAAACGTTTACATTTATTTAATTTTGTTCATATTTCGGTATGGATATAGATACAAAAAATTATGTACATGAGATATTGAATAAACAATAATTGTTGCTGCAATGGTAGTCTGTTAGTGTTATAAGAAGTAAAAAGAAAAAAAACATTGTGACATCTCTCGAATTAGTCACTAAACAAAGTAACTGGGAAATGGTATCCTTGTAAATTGTAATAATGCATTAATACCCATATTCACAAATACTCGTAAAGTTTCAAAAACAATTTTTGACAAATAAAATCCAACTTGACTATTTACATTTCGATTTTTACCTCCCGCTACCCTTGGTAAGGGAGGTATAGGGATCGTGCTAAAAATCTCATATCGAGATTTTAGTAAATGACCACGTTTTAAGGTCCCTAGAATCCATTTTTAACATTTTCACGATGATGTCTGTATGTGTGTATGTATGTGTGTGTGTGTGTGTGTGTGTGTGTGTATGTGTGTATGTGTGTATGTGTACGAATTTTGTTTGCACTCTAACTCAAATACTATCATTCAGAAAATTCTGAAACCTTGTATTTTTACCCTATTCTAATAGGAATAGAAGCCATTAGATTTTGGTGTAAATCGGATAAACGGAAATCGTACTTTACTTGAAGCTCATAATGGTTTTTCTTCAAAAAATACCATTAAATGCCATTTTTTCGAATTTTATGTCTTATGAAAATTAAAGATTATTGAATTTTCTACAGGAATACATTAATACTTTTTCTATATATTTTACAGATAAATTTAAAAATAATTTTTTTTTATTAGTCGCGAAGCCTAAGATAAAAACTATTCCTTTGTTACACAGTTCATTTTTCAAATGAATGTAACTGACAGTAAATGTCACTGTCAGAAAACTTATCACTTCAAATTAATAATAGTAACATTTTAAAAAGAAAATAGTAAATAAAGTAATAGTTTTCTGCAATGGAACAGTTTGCAGCGTTAGTAAATACGTAGGTAAGGTATGTATTTAAATTAATAAAAATTAAATAGCGGGAGGTTTTGTGTTGGCCACATCAGATTTTTCTTTTTGTGTCGAATGTTTTTACTGAATAAAAATTATTAAAATTTTACGAACAAAGTTATGTATAAAACACTAAAACATTTTGCGGAAACAAGCCTTATGTAACAGTAATGGGGTCCTCCACCATAACAAAATATTATAAAATGTACACTTTGTATTTAAAGTACTACTCAATAACTAGCGATTAAGATAAAAAAAAATATATTTTTTATAATTACTCTACGTGATATTTGTAATTTGTTGGCACGGTGACGTCAAACTATTGTTATCTTCCTCTCGCAGCCTACTATAGAGTCTGGTGCTGAGCGAGAGAAAGATAAGAGTACCGCCGTGACGTCATGCTGACAAAGAAAATCAAATGCAGTTAAACTAATGATAATTAAGAAATTTTATACTAC
This sequence comes from Ophonus ardosiacus, assembly GCA_943142095.1. NCBI lineage: Eukaryota > Metazoa > Arthropoda > Insecta > Coleoptera > Carabidae > Ophonus > Ophonus ardosiacus. The sequence goes on along the minus strand of OW964832.1, from coordinate 35,343,820 downwards.
GAATTGTTTCAAAATTAAACGAACTTCCATTTAATTATATATAATCTGTAACCCTTTTCGGTGTAAGGGTGGCGGGCGCACCGAGCCGCAGTGCGATAAGTTTTTGTTGTTGAGCGTTCACCCATCCAACATATCGCTGCTGTATAGCCTGCTCGGACTTGCCGATCGCAAAGCTGACACTCTAATCACACTGCCGTACTGCCAGCACTTCCATTTAAAATGATAAAAAATTAGAGTGAAGGACCCCATTTAACTTAGTAATTATTGTAATAACTCTCATTTGTTTTCCTTACTTAATAAGAATATCCTGCCTGCGGGCTAAATGACGGTTTCCTTCCTGGTCCAAACCCACTTCCTCCTCCTCCGACTCCTCCTGAAGGGAATCTTCCTCCACCTCCTCCACTAGGGAATCCACCGCCTCCCCCACTAGGGAATCCCCCACCTCCACTGGGGTATCCTCCGGCACCACCTCCTCCGCTGGGGTAACCTCCGGCACCACCTCCTCCACTGGGGTATCCACCTCCAGCTCCTCCATCTCCTCGGTATGCGCCATCATCGCCTCGGTACCCACCTAAGAAAAAGAAAATATATTTGAATTGATTCTCTGAAATAATTTGGGGACTTGAGGAATGTTAGTGTTTGTCTTACTATCTACTAATGCAGATAAAGGATAAAGATGGATAATATTTGATTACTGTTCTAACTAACCCACGAGATATATTGGAAACCCATTGCAACCAACAGCATGAGTATAAAGTATATGCACGCCACGTTGACAGCCATGTCAAAATCAGTTTGAATGAAAATGAACATCTGCTAGCTAGTAGGTAAGTAATAATTGAATCTGACGTGTGCTATGATTCTGAAATTTCGTTATAAAAGTAATTTTTGTGTGACTAACACATTAAATAACAAATCATCGACCTTTAAACTAATGGACCAAGTGTCTCCTATTCTTTTATTGTTAAAATAATGCTCCAACATAAAAGGATACAAATATATATTCTGTCCTTTAACAGTACGGAAGTTCTCAGTTAAAGTATACTGCGCATACGTTCGTACTTATTGTACATCTTTTTCAGCCATATGTAAACCTCTATACATCGCTCTCTATCACTAACTAGTTGTCAAAATCTACATTTGACGTTTCGTGACTGTTTGTGTATTATTTACTTTTTTGGAGAACATTTACAATTATTTCTGTCAATACATACGTATATGTGTTGTGAGGTGTGTATGCGACAGTCAGCAATACGTACGCGGTTCAGCTGTGTCACTTCATATGTAAGTTCTTATTAATTATCACTTGTCCCCTATAATATGATATGTATATAATATATTGTATTAAATATATATAATAAAACTAATTATGCACAAAAAAATTAAATCTATACTCTTAGCGATTGTGCACCAAGTATAACAAGTTAGGGACAAATCAATTTTTTTATTTTGGCGCGTTTTCTTAATTTCTGTACTGTTGAAGGATAGAGATACTGTTTCTGCACCGTTATGGCGGGACAAGCGTTTTGCTCGTACGCTGCGTCTATTAGTTTAAAGGTCGATGTAACAAATATACTAAGTTAAAATCATATAGTACCTTATATATTTTATACAATATAATATAAAAACCAATGGATGTCATTAATGTGTCATTCGAAGTTGCATTTAGGTTATCTTGATACGTAATAAGTGATATGATCATCATCAATGATATTTTCGAGTGAAACCGGGTTTCTGCTTCAGTTTCAAGAGCAATATCTTCGATTGTTAATCATATCAGAGAATATAATTTTTGTTAAAATAAACTGTCAATATTGTAAATAAAGAAAACAAATCCCTTAGAACCGAATATAAATAAGGTAATAATTTCTTTGTTTTTTATCATCGGTGTGATAGATAACTAGGGAGATTCTGAATGCTGATTGGCGGAAAACATATCACCTGACTAATGAATTATATTCTCAGTAGTAATATAACAAGAGAGTGAGAATAAATTGAAAATAATTTGACAGATTTTTCGAAAACTTGTTGCTAGGCAATAGTCACGAAAGTGGCTATTGCCAAATGACATCAAGTTTAAGAAACTGGAAAATTATTATCAAATTTATTGAACCCTCGAATTATATTTAATTAGATTATTTGTTGATCTACAAATTTACTTCAAACATCGGAAAGCCACTGTCGTGCCATTGTGTCTCCATCTACTATCGTAATTAAATAGCTTAATTCATTTACATGGCACAGTTGGCAAGTTTGTTTTAACAACTAGAACATAACTTTGACAGAGAAAAATAAATATAAATAATCGCCTTCTTACCGAGTGATTATTAATTACGGTGTTTCCGGAAGTGGTTTCTATAATTTTTTGATTTATTTCTTGATCAGAAACATCACTAAATCGATGTTTTTCGTTCATTTTATTTGATAACTAACTGACAAAACAAAGCTACAAAGATTATTCTCGGGAATAATCTCTAGAGCTTTATTTTCACTATAATAATGCCAGGATTGGTTAAAACGCTGACACGTAATGAAACATTTCATTGGTTTTAAGAAATGTCAAAAAATAATCACATAAATGCAACTCCGAATATCTACTGGTTTGTATGGCAACATTTTAGAACAACAAAAATGAATTATACAGTCCGATTTAATTTAATGCTTCAGATTAAATGTTATTATATTTCATAAAATAGAAGCTAAGAAGCTATTCTTTGACAGTACATTTGACGTTTTGTACAAATTATAGCAAATTCAAGGCATAGTGTGCTCCTGCAAAGCCCTAAAATCTAATTCGTAAAATCATAAATAATGACGTTATTTAGGACATATAAATTTAGGATTTAGACATCGGACACAGCCTAAATAAGTACGTCATTTAGGGCATATAAATTTAGCATTTAAATATTCGGATGATAAAAGTGCAACATTGGACACAGTATAAAGTACAATGTTTCATATCAACATAATCCTAATAATGGAATATTAGAATCTGAAACGTGGGTATTGGTGATTTTTTTCTTTACATAAACTAACAGACCACTGGTTGCTTTCTTCAAAATTTTCACTTTCCTCTATTCATAAAAACAGTCAATTAATCTCTTAAATTATTATTTTTTAACATAATTAGTTTGCACATTCTTTATAGCGGAATATTTTAGATATTTTGCAGGAACTACAAAACAGATTAATAAAAATAAATAAATCTTCTTACCAGCAGCTTCTTCTCTGGCGTTTTGCTCTAAACTCTTGAGGATGGCCTCTGGAATTGGAGGAGGAGTTGGCAAATGAGCTCCCTGAGGTACGAAGCCATTTTCATCAGCTGTATAAGTCAATGTTATCTGTTGTCCTTCGGGAGATGTGTATGAGAATGATCCTTGAACAGTCTCAGCTTCATTTTGGGAGCCTTGGCCCTTCAGGTAGCCTTCTTCTTGGGCTCGGATTCCATTACCCGTCTCGTAACTAACAAAGAATTACGAAGAAAGATTTTTGTGAAACATTCATGGACTTCGTGATTTCAACCCAGAACCTTTTGGTACAAATTCAAATCATGGTGAAGTCCATAAATTTTTCACAAAAATTGTTTGTTCCTGTTAGCAATTTTTAATTCGTTGATACATTTTAAATGGTAAATAAAAATATTAAATTATCAAATTATAAAACCTACACAAATTGTTAGAAATTTTTGCAAATTTCTTTCGACTAATGCCCGGTTTCACCATTGCCGAATAAATTTACAAATAGTTATCTGACGAATAAATTTTATTCATCGGTTAGTCAAAGTTTCATTTCACCAACCAAAATCGTTGAATAGATAGTTATTCACGGAATATTATTTTTCTTTCCATTATTTTGCATTGAGTATACAGCTAACAAGTTCATCTCCCTGACAAAACTGCCATCTTCGCTGTCAACGAAAATAATTTTTTGATTTGTGTCATTGAAATCAAATGAAAATGAGTGAAAATATAAATAAGAAGAGGGAAAGAAGCAAAAAATTCCTTCATGAAGAAAAAAAATTTTTTTTTTAAATTGTAGTCGCAGAATATTTGTATATCATAGAAAAAAAAGAAAACTGACGATGTGTTGTCACAAGAAAAAATTAAAGAATGGAATATTTTTGCACAAAAAAAAATATCCTTCATAAAAGAACTGGCATATTTCTTTCATTTATTGGCTCCAGATGATGCTGAATCATATTTAGAATTTCTTAAACGCATTGTTTTGATAATCCGAATCGCATGCGAAAATCTACTTCGTCAAATTGATTATAAATTATGATCATGTGATTATAGGGATCATTCCTTTTTCGCCTGAATAACAATTTCTTCATCAGAAGATGTCAACAATGATGAAGATGAGATTCTAATATTGACGGAAATATAAATAAGAACTAAAGATAACTTCATTTTTCATATTTATCTATTATCCGTCTTAGATTGGTACCTTTTGTAAATATTCTTCTGATCGCCACTGAACAATTATATTATAACACGCACAATAAAAATGTCAAATGTCAAACTATTCGTTGATAAATATTTAACTGGGCAAAAATCTCCAGATAATTTAACTGACCATTTATTCGTCGAATAACTGCTAACTGACGTTGGTGGAACAAAAATATGCTATTTTATTCGACGAATAGCTTAACTGATGAATAAACTATTTATTCGTCAATGGTAAAACCGGGCAGTAGTCATCCTGAAGAGGTATCTGTAGGCTACGAAGCGTCGATGATCGTCAAAATAAAAATACCATCTATATTGTCTACATTCTCATCAATTCTACCAGTCACTTAGTATTTTTCCAATGCCATATAATGTTATTTCATGCAATTTTACGACACCTAAAATGGCATGCAAAACCAATCATACAGAAAACTATTATTATAAAACATATCCTAACTAAATGTTAATATATGATTTAAAAAAATATTAGCATTAAAGCATATCTCACTCATGTTACGTCACACTACTTTCAGATTCATGATTCCTTTACATTTCATCCTTTCTTCACTTTCAAACTCTTAAACTCACTCCATCAACAAAAATACTTGGAATTTACACAATTGGTAATTATTCATTCGGCATCATCTTGATTACGTATCTAAATACAATCTCAGAGAATTTGTCCTCAAAAAGAAAATTACAACTTGCAAAACCTGATGGAATAACTTTCATCATTCGTCATGGAATTAAACTATTTTTTAATGAGTTAGCAAGAAAGCAGAATTTATTAACATCTGTACCAACACCAAAGACATTGAAATAAAGATGTAATTGTTTGTTTTATAAAAGGAATTGAGAAAACAATTATAATACACTAATAGTAAATAAAGAAAATGTTATTTGCAGTGATATATGTCGAATTGACAATAAAAATTTATTAATATATTATGATTAGCACATTGGTTTTACTATTGTAGAAAAATTATATATTTTATGTGAGTAATATTCATAAAAACTATGTAAAATAGCAAATGTTAATTATTTATTTACATATAAATTGTTTTTAACTGTATATTAAAACGAAAAATTTGACATAAGTGGTAAAAATTACACATGTGTCAATTTTTTGATGCAACATTTTCCGTTTTAACTGACAGTTAAATTATTAGACAATTTAACCAGTAATAAAAATACGGGGTCTTAACTTCGTTTATTTATCTCAAGATTTAGAAAAAAAACTCTCAACAGGATTAAATCTCAATTACTGAGTACGTTCACATTCACATCCATGCCTTAACTCTTTGGGGTACATAGGTTCAAAATTTGAACCACTAATATTTCGACTCACGCTGTATACTGGAGCAAGACGAGTACCACCAATTTATAGATTTTTTTCTGTATAAGTCCGTAGGTTTAAACCGTATACCACCAGCGCACGCATAATTTAGAAGTATATTCTACGAAATATAAAAAAATCAAATTATGTATTTTTTTTTTTTATTGTATTTGACTATGTAATAGCATTTATTTTCTCCTATGCAATAAAAAATATTTCTGTACCGCTCGGCGTGTAATTTTGTTAAATTTTCTGTACCTCAAAGAGTTAATGAGGTCCGAATCCAGAACCCCAAGCACACTCATGAATAAGAGACGTTGCTCTAACCAATGAGCCGCCGAAGTCGACTGGAGTAAAGCAACGAAGAAGATTGTTCCAATTCTTTTCTCGTTTCTTTTGAAACAAATTTATCTACTATTAAATGCAGAGAAGTGTTCTTTTAAAGATATATAACGTTTATAAACATAACATTTCATTCCAACATGTTAGCTTTATAATTTGTCGTTTCCTACCACCACCTTACGCATGCAACCCAAATATTTACATTAGTTCTCTTCCCTCCCATGGAACAATAGCTCCGACCTCAAAATTAGCATCTCCCACACAATAGAATTACAGGCCAATGATGCAGATCGATTAGCATGCCTTGAACGAGACATCCAAGTGACATGAGCGGTGTATAACAAACAACACAAACACACCCGTGACACCGGTGACCTCATATAATGCGTGAAAGAGCAGCAATGAACACAAACCTGAATCTGTAGCTACCGTCACCATTGTTCACGTTCTCGTAGGACAGAATTGGGATGACTGGGCCACTTGGACGGAAGCCACCTCCTGCACCTCCTGCACCTCCTGAAAAATAGATATTTTTTAAGGAACAAAAAAATAATGGCACAAATAAACTATATTTTTGTACTCGTACTTCGATCAAAGGTTTGCTTGAGGCGAGCTCCAAGCAACCTTGAGTAATGCGTAAATAATGCTTGATGCTTTTTTAAAATTATAGGTAGACTTGATTAATATGAACAAAAAAAAAAAAAAAAACTGTCAAACTATCATTTCCATCACATATGACATTTAAGTTAAATAATGAATTATGAAGATAAATTCCAACGACTAGTTTTTAACCAATCATGATGCAAAACACTTGTAAATTCAACCAATGGAAACAGTATTATACTGATAAAACCCCGTTACCCCGATAATTTTCCGCTACCAAGTAAATAAACAGTTGCTATTGTTTATAACTGTCAGTGTGACAATTAATGTGTCAAGTTTCAATTTGCGTTGTCTTTGGAATTTATCTCACCAAATACCACACGACCTCTCAGATTTTCTCAGATAAACTTTTATTGTAAGCACTCATTTTTTTGCTTTTAAGCAAAATCACTCAAGCAAACTGACATTAGGTAAAACCCCTCCTCCTTCGGAGTCGAGATTTACCATGCAATTTGCTTTTGTTTTTGTTGCTAAGCAAAAGAAAATCGTGCAAAATAAAAATTTATCGATAAAATCAGGAGGTCTTGTGATATTACTTCTGATAATCTAGAATTAGTTGCCATAATATAAGAAACCTTAAATAATAATGATGAAAAAGGGTTGCTTGAAGAAAATATCTATATCCATGATATGACTCATGTATCTGTTACCTGTGACATATATGTAGATGTCAAATATACAATTTGAAAGAAAAATATTAAAATATACGAATAAACCAACATAGTTATTACAAATATTCCAAAATCCTTTCTAGAAAACCGAGAATTCACGAAGTTTCAACTATGAAACATATGATGTGCTTGAGGTCGAGAACGACCGGAGTAATGCTTGGCAAAGTAATATTCAAGTACGAGATTGAGCATCAACTATGGATATGGACATTGGTATCATCCGGTTGCATATTCGACACCTGCCAAAATATATTATGACAAAATTGTTCAACCAATAAGAATCGGAGTGCCAAGTTCACTGCCATAATGTTGATTTTTCTGTAATTTTTTTTTTTTGTCAACTTATTGTCAACTGTTTAATGTTCTCATACAAACTTTTGCTACTGTTTGTCTACTAGGAAACAAAGATCTAATACATGACTAATGGTTAGGTTTTTTACTTTATAAAATTTATATATTTAAAAGATTGCATAAAATATCGCATCACGGCAAGAAAAGTGACAGTCAAAATTTAGAAATTCTAAGTTCATCAGATAAAATTGGTCAAAAATATGCTTCTAATAATCAAGAATAGTGACATAATTCAAAAGATTATATTTTTCGAGAGATGGAGCTAATGTCGTTACATTCGAGAACTGTCTTCTTTAATTTACGTTTTACGCAAAACTACTTTTTTGGACTTGTGTCGCTTTTCTCGCCGGGATGCGATATGTGGCATATACCGCACCCCTGCGGTTATCAAAAGAAACCATCGTGTTCCTTACCTGGTCCACCGAATCCACCAGGACCGCCGCCTCCATGGGCTCCAAATCCTCCAGTTCCACTAGGTCCTCCAAAACCACCTCCACCACCAGGTCCTCCGAAACCACCACCTCCTCCTGGCCCGCCAAATCCACCGGCACCACCAGGTCGACCAGCTCCTCCAAATCCTCCAGGACCGCCAGCACCGCCAGGACCACCTGGTGCTCCGTACACAGGGCGGGGACGAGCGCCCGCTCCAAAACCACCTGCACCGGGACGACCTGCGGAAAATAGATTAAATTGAAAAGGAGCTTTTATGATTTAATGAGGGACAATAATGAAGCTCATCCACTGTTCGAACATCGACCTCCCAGAGGCCGACTAAAATCCAGGGAAAGCTTTCTCAATTCCACTAATGCGGAGGATATTATATATAGATCCTACATATTGAACATCTGGAAGGATGGAATAAGCCACTTGTTTTCGGGGTTTTCTAACCCACTAAGTGGGAAACGCGTGATTTTATGTATGTATGTATGAACAGAATGGATGCTACCCTCAGAAAATCTTCCACCTGGAGAAAACCTGGATTGGGTTACTTGGCGCTCATTGAACCGTTTGAGGAGTAGCGTATACAGGACTAAGGATAACCTTTCCAGATTGGGCATTCTGGAGAACCTATCGGATCTATGCGATTGTGGAGCTAAAGTCAAAAAATTGACTCTTCGGGTCCAACAATAAAACTATAAATATCGTAATTTTATTTATTATTATAACAATGTATACCAAACAAGCCATTATTTGCGCCGCTGTATTGGAGTGAAGACATGCATTGCATTATAGATCTACCTGGTCTGAGTGTTCTATATAGTAATATAATCTTACTGTTCCTTTATCATAAATGCTATTTTTATTTGAAATCATTTCTTATGAGAATGAAAACTGTGGTTCCAAAAATTATTAGTGGGATTCTGTATTTTTCTGTAACGCTATAAAAATGTAAAAATAAACAATATTGCAACAATTTTTGTTTACTAATACACTTATTATCTTGTAAAATATATCGTCATCATTACCGATGTCTATGTAGATACTGGCACACCCAGTAATGGGTAATATGCCGTGATGATATATTTATATTTATTTATTAACTTGTGACATTGAAAAATGATGCGCTTTTGTTGAGAATTACAGTTCTATAGAGGTATAGAAAATTACAGAATCGCACCGTATATATTTCCAGCCTAGTTGGAAATTATTCTGACTGTTGCCATCTAATCCCAAACCAGTCAGAAAACTTCTGTGAACAGCCAACTAGTAGTCAGAGTTTAAAATTTGCCACCCTGTGAACGCTTCTATGTAACTACTATTGCCTCTGACTGTTGCTGAATATTCCAACCGTTCTATGAACAAAGCTATGTAACTAGAATAGTAATAGAAGCTGGAAATATGAACAAAAAAAAGGGAAAAGGAAGACTAAGGAAAGATTGGAAGAAAAAATAGCAGAATTAGGAATAAATTTGTAAAAAACCGGAACAAATAGAAATTAATGGCAAAGGACAAAAACAACTGAAAGGAATTAACCTCGTGAAAAGAAAATCGCACATCCGATTGTGAATAGGATATGGGGAAGAAGAAGACGAAAGTATTTTCAAATTTTAATAATTACGAAAAATGAGAACAGGGCGATGATAAGCACCTTCCTTTTCCTTTTGTGCTGTCAGTTTTCCTACACATCAAATTTCCCATACATGAAAATCCATTCACCGTAGCCTGCTTTGCCGTATTGCATAAGATCAGAGATATTAAATTATAAACCGTGGCTAGCAACTATAAACTAGGCTTAACACAAGTTGCAAGTAAGTTACAGTTCATAATTGCATCAACGCCAGACATTGTTCTTCACGACGATGACGTGAGATCTTTTGATGGCATAGTTTCTCTGAAGTGTAGCAATGGATAATGAGAGATTAAAAATGGATTATTTGCACTTCCAAATGAAATAAATTTCTGGTAGATAAAAAAAGATGTAACGGAAGAGTGAATATTTGAAAAGGAAGTTATGTTTTGTCTGCATTAAAGATATTTTTTAGTTGTAACAAAAACGGAGAGTGATAATAAGTTACCAAATATGTATGTTGTAATATCCGTGTGAATTTGAAATAAATTTAAATGTGGCTAACAGAAATTAATTTCAATTTTTTATTATTACGCTTTCGCCGTTTTCAAAATACAACTACATAAATACTTTTAATTTATTTTCTATAATTTGATCCCAAAAAATATAGTAGGTATTTAACATTACTAGTCCAGTCGTGGAGTATAAAAATAAGGCTTTATCCTACAAAAGGTTGGGTATTTTTTAATTTTGGATATTTTATATTTAAAGATGCTAATATAATTCCAAGTTTGCGACCTAAAGAAGAGCAAACCAAAATTAAGTATTGTTTCATACATGGAAGTTAATTGCAAAAATTAGAATCAGCAAAATTTACATTTTGACAATATCTAATGGTTTTGAAAACTGTAGCTTACTATCTGTTGGTTATGGAAAAAAATGTTTTAGACCAAAATTACAAGAAATTTTGTTTACTACAAAATTGATTATTTTTGTCATTTATCCAAGATGGCGGTGCTTCCGGGAGTTCAGCAAGGTTGAAAACTTAGATTTTTTAGTAGGGATTTTAAATATAAGACGTACCCGGACTGTAAATCGACGCTGATTTACTGAAATAACACACATTAAATCTTTTTTTATCACGTCTTAGAAGAAAACAGTTTTACAAAAACCGTTCCCACGAAATAAATATCGAACATCTTCACTTTCACGCAGAGGAAATAATTTCTATAATAGCTCAATATAATTTAATTTCACTGTATTAAAATATGCGGAATAATAATTTTAAGGATGTGCCTGAAATTAAAACATTGCAAAACATAACCTATTATGAGAATCTTTTTAATCAAAAGTTACCAACAATTTTAAATGCATTTCACGAAGAATATTAACAAATATTTCGCAAGTATGTAATAATTTCCCTGAGGAAACACATATTTCTGAATCGCAGCGATATTATTATTAGAAATACCACAGTCGTAATTCACTCTGAAACTAATACTGCTTCCATATATTGATTTTGCTTATCGTTTAGAGAAGATAATATATGTGATTTACGATTTACGATATACTTGCTCAGCCTGTTTTACATAAGTTGAATAATGTGTAATAATGCATGGTTAACGAGAAAACATCATGAGTTAAGTGAAAAGTGTTTGTATTTATAATTATTACAGTTTATATTTATATTTAGATGATTACAAAATAGATCCGTTTATTACTAGTCTCTATAAAATAAATTATTATTATTAAGTGTTTTTTTGCAACAATTAATTATTTTAAATGCAAACTATAAATTTCATTCATCATTGTATTATGCATGAGAAACATTAGTTTACAATGAAACACATATTTTTAAGGTATGATAAAAATATTAATAATACGAATATATTTACCAACATTCTCATTTAGCCGGTTTCACATTCTTTTAAAAGTATTCTAAATGAAAGTTTATACAATATTTTTCATAGTAACAAAAAAAAACGATAATTTGTTGTTATTCATAAATAATTAAATAAAAGGTTGGCATCAAAAATAGCCCTGAAAACAATTTCCACTCCGGTGGCGTCGGAGTACATACAGCACGTCATTCACTGCGTAAAATAGATATTGAAGGCCAAAATTGGTAGAGTCCTATGCTTTATTTTTTATGTTTCGCGGCCCCCATTTTAAGAAACACTAATCTAGTGGCCTATTCAGAGAAACACAGTCATAAAGGTTGTTACGGATATAAAGATTGTTATCATAAAGACATTTGTAACAATCTTTATGAATTTGTCAATTCAGAACCTACGTCGGTATTATTGACAATCTTTACAAAATAATGCTTGTGAATGAACCAGATTATTTAACAATAGCTAACTTCATTATGCATATATGAACTTAACCTAACCTTATATGTCAACGTTTTATTCTTTTAATAACGTGTTGCCAATTATATTTAAAATGCAAACATTCTGCCAAAACAACTAAAGAAGAATATGACATTTGTGTCAAATTTGAAAAGTTCTAAATTATTTAGAACGGGTATGTTAATTCCTAACACTGATCCCACGTGACTGAAAAGTTATGGAAAGATTTTTTTTTATTTTGATTGAAGAAAAAGCACACATTAGTACCAGAATAAATAACTAGGTTTTCACGAATACCTACCACAGAATATAATATTTTCAAAGAAATATGTATTTACGTCAAAAGTAACTTTCGTCCACGACGGTTTTTATCGTTCTTATTATCATTATTTAAGTCGAAGCAGGATCCATGCGAATAATCAACTGCATCCTGCTAATATTTAGCACAAAGGGCATTATTAATAATATTTGATTGATGTAATAATCTGTCACATGTCAAATATTAGAAATAACAACGTGATAACAACCATAAATACATAGTTTTAGCAGTCGTTATGATAAAGACTGTCAAAACACGTAACAATTGTTGACGGTAACCACCTTCAGTACTAAGAATACCAAATTTGATTTTAACAATCTTTACAGTACATAACAACCATAAAGACCATAACGACAAACAAATATTGAGTTCTGAATAGACTCCCTAATAATGGATATCTTACCGAAACCGCCTGCTCCACCGCCTCCTGGCCTACCGAACGCTGGCGTTCCTAATCCTGCTCCACCCCCAGCTCCTGCTGCGCCCGCAGGAGGCAGGTATGTGTTGTCAAGCCGCGCAGCTGCGCACACTCCAACCAAAACTGTCAATAGTAACTGCAACGAAAAATACATCCATAAATACGCTGTGTGGCGTACACCTTATAAATCAAGTAATCGAGTTTTTACGTTTTTTCACGTATGTCAATACGACCTTTTTCAAATTGCTTATGTATCAGCTGACTGTTGTCATTATCATGTCACTGTTTGTACTATTGTGGGGCAAATTCTTCTTTGTGTTAATTTAATATTAAATTACAAATATATATTAACCAACCTTCTTTTAACTTAGAAAGTATTAAAATTTTCACGTCTTCTTTCAATTTTTGACGCTAATAACATTGACAAACAAGACCGAACCAATACAGCAAAGAATAGGTATAAGCAATCTTTTGCAAGCAAGTGTACTTACACAAATTAAAATCATTTCTGATTAGTTTGTCTTTAGTTAGTTACTTCGGGATCATATAAAATTATTGAGAATATAAATTTTAAAAAATTAGATTTCGTTTTATTAATCAATTGGTACGTTATTGCCTGTTGCATTAGATTCAAATTGGATTACCTATTTGCATTTATTTCTAGTAGACCAAAAGTTTATACCGAAAAGGCCGGTTGCATCAACGTTACTTTTTACCTTCCGTCACTTTTAGGTAAGGAAGGTAATGAAGGTATAATCTTTCATCAAAAATCCGGTGGTGAGTTTTTCTTGAATAAGCACATTTTGGAGTCCATAGAATACGATTTTACTAGTTTTACGATTATGTGTGTTTTATAATTCTTTTGTATTCCTCTTCTGTACATCCATAAGAGATTCTGGTTATTATTGGTCAACCGGAAGTTCCCTTATTTGAAGTTCTTAACAGTTTTTCTTGAAAAACGCAGTTAAATATTTTTTGACGTTTTATGTGATTATCAGTATGAATGAATATCTTATTGTCTATACGGCTTGATTATACATTTTCCTTCATATTCAATATATAGAGTTAAAGAATTATAAAGAGATTAACTTTCATAAATCAGCCAACTTTTCTATAATCATGGAAACAACTGATATATTCAAATAATTCCAATTGACATTTGTCAGTGTCAAATGCAATTTACATAGGTAGTCTTAGTTCATTTTATAATTTTATTGAACTTAGAATATTTTCCAAGGAACTTTCGGTATGTAATTTGTATAAAATAGTATATGTTCGTATCACAATTTTACTGGATATATAGAATCTTTTCCAATGAACTTTTGGTATGGGATTTGTAATGGGTAATGTGCTGGCCACATCAGAATTTTAAATTTTAATATCGTATCTAATGTCAAAAGGGAAAGTAAATATTGTTGTCAAAATTTCGATTTGCATTTTTTCCCTATCTTAAAATTATTATGCATTGCTAGCAAAATTTTGATTTATGTAAAATTATAAAGGTAATAAATTTATACTCTTCGAATAAGGTAGACCAATTCCCATAATTTTGATTTTACATTCATTAAGTAAGACAATTGTAAGAAGAAAAAATAATTCCACCTTAGATATTTTGTGCTATAATATGCATTTTGTTTGGAAACCTCTGCTTACCGTAGACTCACGCTAGACTAGACAACTCTTACTTTCTTTCGCCTACGCGGTACTCATTGCAAGAAAGTATTCGCGATACTCTACTGTACCGGTTCCGATTCGCGACCTTGCCCGATATCTTACTGGCCTTGAAACTAAGGTAGGAAGTCATGGTTCGTTTACACCGAGAGTGAAATGAGTTGAACAATGCGAATTATGGAAAGTAAAATGATTTAATCATTTCTTACAAAGATGTCAGGTGTTAGATTATCCCGAATGATAGGAACTCTAAACTTAATGTATGTAATTTCTCAAAATGCTTCTTTAAAAGGAAATATTGTATTAGCAAATATATTGGTATTACTAATATTCGCACAATTTTAAAAACAAAGCTATAAGAAATAATTTAGATTTAAAAAATATTGGTGCAAAATGGAAAATTTGATGTGACCAGCACATTACCTTCAATTCTATGTATTTTGTACAAATCCCATACCGAAAGTTTTTTGGAAAAGATTCTCTATATCCAGCAAAATTGTAACATGAACATATACTATTTTCTACAAATTTCATACAGAAAGTTTCTTGGAACAGATTATATAAATCTAATAAAATTATAACACGAATATGAACTATGTAAATAAATTAGAATTATTTAAATATATCAGCTGTTTCCATGATTATAGTAAAGCTGGCTGATTTATAAAAGTTAATCTCTTTATATTTATTGAATATGAAGGAAAATATATTATCAAATCAAGAACTGTTAAGAACTTCAAATAAGGGAACTTCCGGTTCACCAATTATAACAAAAATTATAATCAGCTCTTCATATGGATGTAAAGATGAGGAATAAGAAAGAATTATAATTTTTAAAATTGTAGTACCTATTGGAGTTGTTGTCGGAGAAATTTTGTCACACACATACATACACCCACACACACATACACACACCCACACACACGTAGACACACATGCAGAAATCATTTTAGAACTAGTAAATTTTATTCTCTGGACCCTCCGCCGTAGTAACAAATTAAAAAATGGGTTATTTATATTAAAATTAGATCTTAAAACTGCATGGTGGGGAGCATCAAATTTTAAAAAACTTATTCGTTTTTAAAATATTCGAGGTATTAATGATCATAACTCTAGTCCAAATTTTTATTACCTCAAGCCTTCTGCAGTTGCTTTTTGAAATTAGAAATCCATTTTCAAGTAAATGAATAAAGAAAATAAAGAATGTAAAGCAAATAATACTTTTAATTTTTTTTGTGAAACTTCATATAGGTAAATTAAAAGCGACCTCTAGTTCTAGATAATCTTCATTGTTATTCTTTATAAATAATAGCTACAATTTTTTTTTTTAATATTCTATAACATAGATGTGAAGCGCATTGTGTTCTCAAACCTTAGAATACATTAATAATTAGACTCACATAGATTGATATATTTTAATACTTAATGCCCAATTGCACCAACAAGACTTAAATTTTAATCTACGTTTAAAAAAAATGAAAATCGAAATTTTGACAGCAATATATTATAATTCATTTGATATTTCATTTCGATGCAATATTGTCAATTTAAACCATGTTTGATATTTAATTTACGTTGGTGCAATCGGCCATAAGTATTTGGAATATTAAGGATATTAAAAACTCAAATATTTTAAAAAAATAAATGCTTTTTTAAACTTTGGTACTCCGTGTTATACAGTTTTAAGTTCATGTTTTTATAAAAATGACCCATGTTCTATTTGATATTGTGGTGGAGGTCCACTTTAACGCTTTAATTACTAAACATAAATTAGTGGCCTCTATTTGGTACTACACTAATGTGTGTTGTACTATTGTTTTAAATCTCAACAGTAAATTACAATTGTATTTAATAGATATTTACACACCAAGTGAGCTAAGGTAATGTTTATTCATGAGAAGGAAGATTATCTCACGAGCCCGTAAGGGCGAGTCAGTTAATTTCTTCGAGTGAATAAACATTCTTAGCTCACGTGGTTTGTACAATATTTTATTAAATTTTGACGAAATACTAATAAAAACCATTATAATATTTAATTTTCACAAAATAAAAAACTGATCAGTTAGTAGGCTGAGAATGACAACCGCTGATAGATATCAAGTCATGTATTTAAAATGCTTTATTGTCCGTCATTTGTGCCGTGAAAAATAATAAAAATGGCTGATAATGTCTAATAAATATTATGGTGAGTGTTATTTTCCTACATGATGTTATTTTAAATGCATTATTTGTTGCAGAGTGAGTTAAAATTTTGTGAGAGTGATTTAAAAAAAAAAATGAATTCACATGTGAAAAAAGTGTTACTTATAGTTGCTCTGGAGTTAATAATGAAAGTTTGAAACGTCAAAATTGAATAAAAAAATAAATATTCTTATTTATTTAATTGTCCCTCATATAATTTTCCAACTCAAAACTTATAATGCTTGCAAATTTATATTAAAATTTTTAGTGTAAACAAAAATGACATTCTAAAAATTACAATTTTTAATATTTAATTATATAGAACATATCCCAAACCAACCAAAATAAAAAATTCTCCACTTTTCTAATTCTCTTGTCCTCTATTATTACCCCATTATCAACTCACCAACTTCATCTCACCACACACACTGTGTCCTGTGTTTGATCCTGAACTGTGCACTGCACTGACTGTAGTGCGGCATAGCCAGGTATATATACCGGTAAATCGGAGCACATCTCCATCAGACTCTTCCTTTCCTCCAAACCCCCCACGGCCCCGGCTGAGTTGATGATGTAGCTATTGCACCATTAGGGGGAACATAAGATGAGAAGTGTAATTGTGGAGCAAAAGTATTGAAGATGGTGAGTAATCATTGAGAATTTTAATTGTTTATTAGTTAGTTTGGATGATTGCAACATAGATATTAATTACCAATTAACAATTAAAAACAATGGAATTGTTTATATTTTTGTCGTAATCCATGGCTGGCTTGACTAAAAGCTCTTAAGGACAGTAATTTTATAATTATTTTTTTCCAACCGTCACTTTTAGGTAAGGAAGATATTGTCTTTGATCAAAAAATTCGGTGGTGAATAAGCACGTTTTAGAGTCCATAAAATACGATTTTACTAGTTTTACGATGATATCCATATCTGTGTATGTGTGTCCGAGTGTGTGACAAATATTTCTCCGACGATAACTCCAACATTACAATTCTAAAAATTGTAATTCTTTTGTATCCCTTTCTTTACATCCATATGAAGAGATGATTAGATTTTAGTTATAATTGGGCAACCGGAAGTTTCCTTATTCAAAATTCTTTGACAGTGTTGCTTGAAAAAGACGCAGTTAAATATCATTTTTGACATTTTATGTAATTATCAATATAAAAAAATATTTTATTGTTTGTACGGTGTGATTATGGGGTCTATTCAGAACTCAATATTTGTGTTGTCGTTATGGTCTTTATGGTTGTTATGTACTGTAAAGATTGTTAATATCAAATTTGGTATTCTCAGTACTGAAGGTGGTTACTGTCAACAATTGTTACGTGTTTTGACAATCTTTATCATAACGACTGCTAAAACTATGTATTTATGGTTGTTATCACGTTGTTATTTCTAATATTTGACATGTGACAGATTATTACATCAATCAAATATTATTAATAATGGCCCTTCTGCTAAATATTAGCAGAATGCAATTGATTATTCGCATGGATCCTGCTTGGACTTAAATAATGATAATAAGAACGATAAAAACCGTCGTGGACGAAAGTTACTTTTGACGTAAATACATATTTCTTTGAAAATATTATATTCTGTGGTAGGTATCCGTGAAAACCTTGTTATTTATTCTGGTGCTAATGTGTGCTTTTTCTTCAATCAAAAGAAAAAAAAAAAATCTTTCCATAACTTTTTAGTCACGTTGGGATCAGTGGTAGGAATTAACATACCCGTTCTAAATAATTTAGAAGTTTTCAAATATGACACAAATGTCATATTCTTCTTTAGTTGTTTTGGTAGAATGTTTGCATTTTAAATATAATTGGCAACACATTATTAAAAGAATAAAACGTTGACATATAAGGTTAGGTTAAGTTCATATATGCATAATGAAGTTAGCTATTGTCAAATAATCTGGTTCATTCACAAGTATTATTTTGTAAAGATTGTCAATAATACCGACGTAGGTTCTGAATTGACAAATTCATAAAGATTGTTACAAATGTCTTTATGATAACAATCTTTATATCCGTAACAACCTTTATGACTGTGTTTCTCTGAATAGGCCACTATACATTTTCCATCATATTCAATAGATATAGAGTTAAAAAATTATAAAGAAATTAACTTTCTTCAATCAGCCAGCTTTGCTATAATTATGGAAATAGGTGATATATTCAAATAATTAAATTGAAGTTTAGGAACTGACACATTGGATGTTTCATAAGGATAAGTTGGCCATAGATTGCAATAATGGATGTAACGTCATTTTATAAATTTATTGACATTAGTTGGACTTTTCGGAACATAAATTTGTCCATCATCAGCTGGTGAAAATTGCAATGTTATACTACATAACTTACCATAAAAGTAATTTAAGTATTGCAATAAAAAATAGAGTGCATTTGTTCTAAAACATCCAACTAATGTCAATAAAACCTATGGCCTACTTCTCCTTATGAAATATGCAAATAATTCTAGTTGACAGATGTTAATGTCAAGTGGAATTTACATAGAGTGTGTTCGGGTTATAATTATTGAATTTATATAGGTAATCTTGTCCAAGGAACTTTCGGTATGGAATTTGTAGAAAATAGAATATGTTCGTGTTACAGTTTTACTGGGCATATAGAATCTTTTCCAATGAACTTTTGGTATAGGACTTGTACAAAATACATAGAATTGACGGAAGGTAATGTGCTGGCCACATCAGATTTTTTGTTTACATGAAGAGCTAGAAAAAATTGCCATAATTTAGCAGCAGAATTTAAATACAGCAAAATAACGTATGTCAGATGTTTCGACACAAATTTCAACCAAATTTTTTTTTAATTAAAATGCATAAACTTAAAATTTTGAAATACTTAATAATTAACTGTTTCATGAAAAAAAAATAATGAACGTAAATTAAATAAAGGAGGCCGTTTTCTTCCACAAGACGTAACATTCTGCGGACACGTAGCATTAGGTTTTGGACGACATTTACATCGATCTTCGACTTTACACTGAGCAATTCCAAAATTAAGGAAAATGTTGGTTTTTATACTGACAAAACTACACTGTAAAAAAATTCTCTGTAAAATTACTATAATTGTTATTGGCGTCCAAATTGCCTAAGTGAATTATAGTAAATTTACAGTTAAATGTAATTTTGTCTACTATTTTTAAAATTTTTAAGTAAATTTACGTATTAGTAATATAAATAATTTTTTTAAAACATAAAAAAAGTAAAAGTACATATTTTTCATTATATTTTAAATAAATTTCTCTTAGTAATAGATCGTGTGTATGTTTAATTTTCCCCGGGCCTAGAGCCTAATTTTCTACTCTGCCCAAGTCCAATCCCGCTAAGCCTACCTAAAATCATGTTAATCTATAATTTCAGTAATTAACTCTAAATTTGTAATAAATAACATAGGGTATTTTAAATTTACTGTGATAAATTTAGAATTTCATGTAAAAATACATACTAGAATAAAAACATTGAGTTTTTACATAGTTCTTATAAAATTTGACAAAATTGTCATAGAAATATAAATATATCATTGAAAAACACAAATATTTGTAGTAATTACCTCTAAACTTGTAATAAATACATATAGTATTTTAAATTTACTATAATAAATTTAGAATTTGTAGCTCCTGTAAAAATAGAAACTAAAATAAAAAGAATTGAGTTTTTACATAGTTCTTACAAAATTTGACAAAATTGTTATAGAAATATTAACATATCACTGTAAAATTTTATATATTTATTGTAATATGAATATTACATAGCAGTTCTAGTAATTTTTTTATATTTGTAAGAGTGAATTAGCAAATTTATAGAATTATTTGCTATGTAAATGTAAGTCTACATAGTTTATGTAAAATTTGTTATTGCATACATATTATAGTAAAAAAATTACTATAACTTTTCGACAAAATCGCTATTATTTTTTACAGTGTACAGTTTGCAGATGTCCCTTATAATGTCAGATATAAACAAAAAGCCAAATTCGCAAATAAGGGGTTTTACTGTGCGCTTTTTCTACATGGGGTGTATGCAGGCCTTATTTGGGCCAGATAAGAGGTTAATTTATTGAAGAAGAACACTTTTGGAACGATTTTATACATAATCTAGCCAGAACTTGCGTCCTGTTACTAGGCAAGATAAACTTAAAATTGGCTAACTAATAGTATATTATAATACAAGTGTATAAGCTAATATTTTTTTTTTCATTGTTTTAGTTGTTATTCATATTTATTGTCATTTTTCGTTACCGAGGTAACTCAAAAATTTAGCGTGTTTTAATGGTCGATTTACGCACGCTTTTGCGTGTTTTAAAGAGCGATTATGATGCATGTATAATAAAAAATGAAAAATGTATTGTTTGTTCCGCGAAACAGTAATCCACGGAACCTTCCCCAGGCTCGTCCCTTCGAAGATTTTTGAGCTCTTTTATTTCGAAAAGTGTACGACAGAAGATGGCAAGCCCAAAATGAGAAGGAACTCTGGATTAGAATACAGTGTGTCCCATTTAGAGGTGCCACCATTGGGATCTCGAGAACTATAAGAGACACGATGTCGGTTAAATGGAACTTTTTGTGCGCCTTTGAGAGGCCATCTCAGATGTGCTTTTGTTTTCCCAAAAATTCTCATAAGGCACTAGATAATGACGAAAAACTGAATATTGTTGATTTTTTCTTTTTCAAATAACGTCTAAACTATTAGTAATTAAGAAAAACGTTACAAATATAAAAGATAGATATTTTTATTAGCTAACCAGTGGCGTATGAAATAAATTTTTATATCCGTAAATTTTCGAGATATAACACAAACTTATATTTTTTTAAATGGAACCCATATCTGATTTCAGTCTCAAAAAAATCATTATTTTTTTCTCTTTTCAATGGTGTAAGGGTAATTATATTTTATATTTGTTTTGCTCCTAAAATTTAATTCTACTCTTTATTTTCCAGAACTTTCTTATTATTTCCCAAAAAAACATTATTATTTTTATTAATTATATTGTATTTGATCGAAATAATTTGTTTTATGCCTTTATTACTTAATATTTTTATTCTAGACTCATAATTACAAATTACACTAATATGCCAAGGGCGACCAGATACAAAATATTATAAAAATTAGTTTGATACGAGTTTTGAGCAAAATTTTCTAACGAAATAAATTATTTAAATACAAGGAGTATTTCTAAATAGAAATCTACCAATATTTTCAAAATAATTATAAATTTAATACAAAATAAGGAAAAAAATAATAAATTTGAAGGCAAAACAAATATAAAACATAATAACACTTACATCGTTGAAAAGAGAAAAAATAATGATTTTTTTGAGACTAATATCAGATATGAGTTCTATTTAAAAAAATATAAGTTTGTATTACATCTCAAAAATTTACGGATATAAAAATTTATTTCGTACGCCACTGGTTAGTTAATAAAAATAACTATCTTTTGTAGTAGAAACGTTTTTCTCAATTACTAATAGTTTAGAAGTTATTTGAAAAGGAAAATATCAACAATATTCAGTTTTTCGTCATTATCTAGTGCCCTATGGGAATTTTTGGAAAAACAAAAGCACATCTGAGATGGCCTCCCAAAGGCGCACAAAAGGTTCCATTTTACCGACATCGTATCTCTTATAGTTCTCGAGATCCCAATGGTGGCACCTCTGAATGGGACACACTGTATACATGAATGTCCGAGAAACAGACGTAAATGTCGTCCAAAATTTGTGGAAGAACACAGCCCACATTAAGTTCATAATTTTGTTGCTTATGAAACAGTTAATTATTAAGTATTGTAAAACTTTAAGAAATTGCATTTTTTACAAAAAAAAAAAAAATTGTTGGAATTTTTGCCAAAACTTATGGGACATGCATTATAGACTGCAGGTTTATTCATGTTTAACTGAAAAATGACCATAATTATATATTTTTTTCTTCTAACATATTGCATACCTTCTAATTATAAATTATACGCAGCAAAGTATAATACTATAAACGTAAAAATAATATACTGTTGCCTATGCTTTTAATTATTGTTTCGTGTAAGTATTTTTTCTTTCCAAAATAATTTATGCAAACATGTCTCATATGGTGCTTCCTCGTAAAGATAAATTACTTTTAGTTTCGTCTTCATGTATGAAAATATTGCATATTTTAATTGCAGTTTATGAAAGTGCATTTAAGGTAAATTACTACATTTAGAAGCACGATGAAAAAACGTGTACGTGTAACATGTTACAAATCACACAACGCATTCATTCCACAATGTTTGAGAATACAACACATGTTATATAAGCGACTTTTTATTTAGATTCACATATTTAGTAAGCAATTATGTACTTCTAACAATTGTTAAATTCCGTTGCGTGTCTATGCCTACTAGAAAAAGTAATTTTTATTTGATTGTTAGCCATAATGTCGTTTTCTTGATTTAATTAAGATGGAGCATGATGGAGAATATTATAACATAATTGGTTTCACGCAATTTTCAAATATCATGCATGATTAATTGTTTATAATTATTCAATTAAGTTTTGTTAAATTTCTCTCATAGTAATATAGTTCGTCTTCAAACTAAGGTGTGCCCAAAGTTGCAATCTAATCACGCATTAATATAATAAATTCTAAATTGATATATACCAAATGACGTCATTAGGTAGGATTTACTTTGATCAAAATGAAAATAGCATATCGAGATTTTGGTAAGTGACCACGTTTTAAGGTCCCTAGAATTCGATTTTAACATTTTTACAATGATGTCTGTATGTGTGTATGTGTGTGTGTGTGTGTGTGTGTGTGTGTGCGTATATATGGATTTTGTCAACGCTCTAACTCAAATATTATCGTTCAGAAAATTCTGAAAGTTTGTATTTCTACCTTATTCTAATATGGGAAGAAGCCATTAGATTTGAAAAGGAAATAGTATTTTACATGAAGCTAAAAATAGTTTTCCTTCGAAAAATACCTTTAAGTATATTTTTAAGCGATTTATGTTACTACGATGATGTCCGCGTGTGTGTGTGTGTGTGTGTGTGTGTGTGTGTGTGTGTGTGTGTGTGTGTGTGTGTGTGGATGTGTGGATGTTGGAACCACGGTTTCTCGAATACTATAAGACTTAAAAAATATTTAACTGCAATTTCCTCAATCTGACATTCCTGGGAAGAGCTGATTAGATTTTGGTAACAATTGGACAACCAGAAGTAATAGTTTCTTGAAAAAAAAAATAATATTTTTTAAAAATATGTGTTATTACTAACTAATATTAAAGAATATAATAATCTCTATCCAATACATTTAAAATTTTTATTATATCTTCTATGGAGTTAAAGATAGAGACATATAAATATATAAAATAATAATTTGTAAATGTATCTCGCAGTCCATGGAAAACAAGTGGAAAAATTAAAATTATAATTGACAGATAAATGTTAGTGTCAAAAAGCCAGAAGATTACTAAAGATTTTTTCTGGGAAGTATACATTTAATATTTCTTATTTTATTATTAATTAAATATTTATAATTATTGATACATAATTGGAGGAATCTCGAACATTAGAAGAATAAGAGTGAATAGAATGAATTAAAAAATATATAAAGAAGATATGTGTTTTTGTATCACGTCAGATATGTACAATACTTATACAATAGCCTAATATGGAAATGGCGAGAGGTCTTGTGCTGGTCACAACAGATTTTTCTATATAATATAGATAAATATATAAAATAATATATTTTATAAATCCCGGAGCCTCTATTTAGAGATATATTATAAGAATGCAAAGGCACATAATATAGTTTCCAGCATCAATAAATATGTAGGTATGTATTTAAATTAATAACAGTTCAAATAAAAATAATAACACGGTTTAGTTTCACAAGAAAAGCGTATTTTTCTTTTCGCCGGTTGCGACGTCATCAGAAGTACTGGCAGGAAGTATAGTGCTGGCCACAACACACATTTTTTCTTCCTAGTCAATAAATAAGGAATCATAGTAACCTTTCCACCAAAAATCTAATTAAAACTATCATAACGCAACTTTCTTTTTGGAAGTACGAGTACATAGTCTTTACGTCAATCAATACTGTAACATTGTTAGTCAAATAACAGCCTGCAATGGGTAATTGCAAAGATTGTTAAAATATGTTATATAAGAATTTTTATGCCATTCACTGAATGCTGAAAACATTGTGAACTGTATTTAAAATAGTTTCGTGTAGTTTTTATCAAGTCACCTTTGAACTCGTTGACGAAGATTGGGTAAATGTTTTCTCACAGCTTCTGTTGTTTCCATTCACCGCCAACTATTGGCAAAGAAAACACAAGTTTAAGGTAGTTATCCTATTCATAATAAATACGACAGTTTTTATTGAAAAAACATAATACTGCCTCTGTCCTAAATTATGGTATACATGATGGGTTTTATACAGGTTGGGCAGAAAGGATGGTGGTTTTTTAGAACGTCACAAAATTAATTTTGTTTAAGAAAATTTTATTGACATAACATTTAAAAAAATCTGATGTGTCCAAACAAGACCTCCCGCTATTTAATTTTTATTAATTTTAATACATACTTACGTATTTACTAATGCAGCAAACTGTTCCATTGCATATAACTATTGCTTTATTTACTATTTTCTTTTTAAAATGTCACTGTTATTAATTTGAAGTGATTAGTTTTTTGACAGTGACATTCACCTGTCAGTTACATCCATTTGAAATATGAACTGTATAACAAAGGAATTGTGTTTATCTTAGCTTCGGGATTTATAATAAAAAAATATTTTTAAATTTATCTGTAAAATATATAGAAAAAGTATGTATTCCTGTAGAAAATTCAATAATCTTTAATTTTTCTAATGACATAAAATGCAAAAAAATGGTATTTAATGGTATTTTTTGAAGAAAAACCATTATGAGCTTCAGGTAAAGTGCCGTTTTCGGTTGTTCGATTTGCACCAAAATCTAATGCTTTCTTTCCATATTAGAATAGGGTAGAAATACAAGGTTTCCACATCGTGAAAATGTTAAAAAATGACTTTGAAACGTGGTCATTTACTAAAATCTTGATATGTGATTTTTAGCACGATCCCTATACCTCCTTTACCAAGGGTAGCGGGAGGTAAAAATATCTGATGTTGCCAACACAAAACCTCCCGCTATTTAATTTTTATTCATTTAAATACATACTTACATATTTACTAATGCTGCAAACTATGTACTCGTATATTAAGTTCTTTTGTAAATAACTATTGCTTTATTCTATTTTCTTTTTAAAATGTCACTATTATTAATTTGAAGTGATTAGTTTTTTAACAGTGACATTTTTCTGTCAGTTACATACATTTGAAATATGAACTGTTTAACAAAGGAATCTTTTAAATCATAGGCTGTGAGATTTATAAAAAAGTTTATTTTTTAAATTTATCTGTGAAACATATTGAAAAAGTATTAATGTATACCTGTTGAAAATTCAATACCTAATATTTAATTTTAAGAACGATAAAATGTAAAAAATACCATTTAATGGTATTTTATGAAGAAAAATAATTATGAGCTTAAGGTAAAGTGCCTACCTACATCTTTATTTATTTCATTATTTTTTTTTATATTAAACAACCTTTACTCATGATTACTATGTTTAAGTATGTTTTATTGAGACGTGACAGATTATTACTATTTCGATACGCATTAAATTTTTTGCGATTAAATTCAAGATGTAAAATGTAATTATTATTGCATCATTATTATTAAACAGCAATTTAAATCAATCTGACATAGAAATTTTGACAAGCGTGGTTTGAAATTGCGAAAAAAGTTATTAAATTTTAAACTCTTTATAATTTACATTTACGAAACACGCGCACAATAAAATTATTATTTTCCAGGACTTATTGCGACGGGCAAATAGTTAATTTGGCGTAAAATTTATTTTTTCTACACCTTAAGCAAAAAATGCTATACAATTAAATCAATTAAGAAGTGCTAACTTATTAAATTACGATTCCACAAGATATTGTATTGTTTGTATGAAAATGTATTCAGAACATATGTAACTCATTAAAATGTTATAAATTTGAACAGAATAACTTCATTATTATAATTGATTATTCTTTAGATGTTTGGTTCTCAAGGAAACTATTTTTAAAACTGGTTCTCAAAAATTAATTTGTAGGTAGAAGAACTACAATTGTTTTGAAATTTAATGTTCTTTGACGCAAATAAAAAACATTTTTTCAATAGTATATTTTTCTAGTCGACAAAAAGAAAAACAGAAAGTGAATAATTTCAGACCAAGGTTGTGTCCGATGTCGCATTTTGGCATATAGTATTTAATATTTAGTTCTTCTTCACATAGGCTGTACGCGATGTCGCATTTTGGCATTTAGTATTTAGGATTTAGATCCCCTTTACATATATACAAGTTAGAATGGCACACTAGTGATATCTATTGGTTTGTATGGCACCACTTTTAGAACAACAAAAATGAATTATACAATTCGATTCAATTTGATGCTTGAGAGTAAATGTTAATATTATATTTCATAAAATAGGAGCTAAGAAGCTATTCTTTGACAGTAAATTTGACGTTTTATACAAATTAGTGCGTGTTAACTTCAAGGCATAGTGTGCTCCTGCAAACCCTAAAATCTAATTCCTAACATCCTAAATAATCACTAGATTTAGGGCATATAAATTTAGGATTTAGATATTAGGCTGATAAAAGTTCAACATCGGACACAGCTCCGAATGACACACTAGTGATATCCATTGGTTTGTATGGCAACACTTTAGAACAACAATAATGAATTATACAATTCGATTCAAGTTGACACTTGAGAATAAATGTTAATATTATACATATTTTATGAAATAGAAGCTAAGAAAGCTATTCTTTGACAGTAAATTTGACGTTTTGTACAAATTATAGCAACAAACATGATGTTTAATTAGTGCGCGTCAACTGCAAGGCATAGTGTGCTCCTGCAAAAACCGTAAAATTAAATTCCTAAAATTGGGTGGTCGTGTGCGTTTAGAGTCTGGTTGCCAATCTGGCGACCCGGGTTCGATCCCGGCCAGTGCAGACTTTTAATCGTACAAAAGTAATCCCTGTGGTGCACTCTCCACACCAGCTATGAGTGCCCGTGAGGTGACGCCTGGTAAGCGCCCATACGGTAAAATATATCGTCATCATTACCGATGTCTACATGTGTTGTAGATACTGGCACACCCAGTAATGGGTAATATGCCGTGATGATATATTTATATTTATTTAAATCCTGAACGATCACTAGATTTAGGGTATATAAATTTAGGATTTAGATATTATAGGGTGGTAAAAGTGCAACATCGGATACAGCCCAAAGCTCTGTACTAACAATAACGAAATAGGTATTTTGCTAGCCAGTACTTCCTTAATTAGTGATGCATTCGGGCGGGCCGAGCCGGGCTTTGAGGTTTAGATCGACTCGGCCCGAAAATAAAAATTACTGGCCCGACTCGAAGATCGACTCGAAACATCACAATATAATTATTATGCTTTAATGAATAACCATGAATTCTTGAAGTAAAATAATACATTTTTATTTATTAATATGTGAAGTGTGTTGTTATTAAATCATTTTGATCCTTTTTTACTTCATCCATTTTCATTAAAATATTGAGAAAGCTGTGCATTTGATTGAACTATAAGATTTTTCGGCCCGGCCCGAAAATTCGAGCTTTTCGGGCCGGGCCAAAATCAAAAGTCCGACTTGCCTCGATTTTTGAAAATTATTAGCCCGATTCGGCCCGATAAAAAATATCTTCGGCCCGGCTCGATGATCGACTCGAAATCGAGGCGGGCTTCGGGCCGGGCCGGGCCAAAGCTCGAAATCGAGTGCATCTCTATCCTTAATTACATTATTATAAATAGAAAATTATTATTATAGTTGTTATCAAATTAGTAAGAAGTATTTTAAAATCAGATTGTTACTGCTGTTTCATTAAATATTGCTTTACATATAATATTAGTAAGTTTCTAAAATTAGAAACACCTACTGCTTATTATTATATTCCATGATAAGGAAATCTTTAAGGACAAATAATGATTTACTCTATCATAAAATCTTTACACTTATTCCACGATTAACAATTACTCCTCATAAAATCCCTCCATCTAGAAATTCCTCGCCATTTTTCTTTTTATTGCGTTCAGGGTCGTAGGAAAGCAAAACGAAGAAAAGATTATATTCTCCTCTTCGAGGACGCTACAGTTTCACATGGCAAAGCGATTGAACGTTGAACTATTGACAGCGGTAAGATGATTATAACGCGGATTTGCCATTAGAGGGAGGACGACTTATCTCACAATGGTTTGGTTTCACTCTTGCGTTATTTATTTTGTATTGTCTAATCAAGGTTCGGATCGTGAACTTTACAGGTTGGATGGTATGATGCAATGAGGAAGAAATGGGCATATAGAGCAAATGACTCAGGAAATAGAAAATTAAAAATCTGATGTGGCCAACACAACACCTCCCGCTATTTAATTTTTACATACATACATACATAGATACATACATACGTACATAAAATCATGCACGCGATTCCCACTTAGGGGTTTAGCAAATACCCGGAAACAATAGTAACAATAAAAAAAGGGATAAGAGTAAGAGCTCAGCTGACTCACTTCACTCTTTAACAACATTCTTCTTTCGCCTTGTCCACAATCATCATAGCATTCATACATAAGAACATATTAAAGTGACCGATTTTCGGTAGCGAATAACCCCATCCGGACCACAATAATAGTTACGCAACAATCTTCCTTCGTCACACTTTCCTATCCATTTTTATTAATTTAAATACATACTTACGTATTTACTAACGCTGCAAACTGTTCTATTGCATAAAACTATTGATTTATTTACTATTTTCTTTTTAAAATGTCACTATTATTAATTTGAAGTGATTAGTTTTTTGACAGTGACATTTACTGTAAGTTACATTCATTTGAAATATGAACTGTGTAACAAAGGAATTGTGTTTATCTTAGGCTTCGGGACTAATAAAAAAAAATATTTTTAAATTTATCTGCAAAATATATAGAAAAAGTATTAATGTATTCCTGTAGAAAATTCAATAATCTTTAATTTTTATAAGACATAAAATGCAAAAAAATGGCATTTAATGATATTTTTTGAAGAAAAACCATTATGAGCTTCAGGTAAAGTGCCATTTCCGGTTATCCGATTTACACCAAAATCTAATGGCTTCTTTTCATATTAGAATAGGAGAGAAATACAAGGTTTCAGAATTTTCTGAATGATAGTATTTGAGTTAGAGCGAAGACAAAATCCCTACACATACACACACACCCCTACATACATACATACATACACACACATACATACACACACACACACACACATACACACATACAGACATCATCGTGAAAATGTTAAAATTGGATTCTAGGGACCTTAAAACGTGGTCATTTACTAAAATCTCGATACGTGATTTTTAGCACAATCCCTATACCTCCCTTACCAAGGGTAGCGGGAGGTAAAAATATTGAAACGAAATGACTGAATGAGTGAAGTGAGTAGAGGCGGAATCTGTGACACCACAAATCTATAAATAAAATCGTATCCTAATCTTTCTCATCCTTGATCATGCAAATTGATTAAACGTGAGACACCCCGCCATGATCTAAGAATATTTTCTGGCTTCTGGAATTTCCATAATCCTGTACTAAAATGCTCAAAAAGACAGTAAAAACTTCATGCATAAACATTATAACAACTGAACGGATGTTTTTGTGCCGTCATCACATTAAGATCGTTCAACAATAACCAATTAGTACACATCCAATTAAGGAAGGTGTTGGGTGATTTTTTGCTCAATTTATTCAGTGTACAACCTTTGAAGTAATTGTTAAAGGATGTAAATAACAAATTCACTATACTCAGTAACTTATATTAGATAATTCTAAACTTAGATGTATGAAGTAATGCCATGTATCTTTTCATTTTACAGTTATTACATTTGCAATAGTTATAATACCAAAACCGGAACCAAACCGTAACATTTTAGCGAATCTAAACCCCGAACTAAATCTCAGATATATTTTTCAACAGAACCCGAGTCGGAACCGAACCGGGTATAATAATTCAGGTTCAGGGTTCAGCTCCGATACAGTTTCATTTTATGTTTGAAACGCAAGCATAATCGTAAAACAGCTGATCTCGTTGCTGCTTGTGTTGACTGGTCGTGAAATTGAGTTGCATTATTAATTCCGGATTATTTCTTTATAAAGATTGTTATCCGAAAAAAAAATTAATTCAATTTTCATTAGGTCGAACCAAACCTGAATCCGGAACGAAACCGCAAATTTTATTAATGTTTGAACCAGAACAGCATACGAACCCAACAAATTAAACTAAACCTGAACCGAACCCAGGTTTTGGCGGGTTCGATGCCTTGTTTTAAACATATTCTTAAGGCGGGAGTAGTCCTATAAATTTACGAAGGTTGTTCTGAAAAATTTAGTAAAAGAAAAAAATATTTTGATGAAAAAGCTTTATGGTTGTTTAAAGTATTCATCCCTAGCCTAAATACACTTCTTCGTTCGTTGAAACCACTTTCCAAAACATAATGATAATTGCGTTTTTGGAATTTCCTCCATCACCGACGTTTCATTTTCAAAAATCTAAATAACTGATTGATGTTTGGTTTCGGGGTAATAGTTGTACACCCAAAATTCGTCATCTGTAATTATATACAACACCTGTTTGAAGCCCCTTCATCAAACTTCTCTATCATTATTATTTATTTATTTAGCGTATGACATGACATACAATCATCACAAAATTTAATTATATCAATCAAATGATAAATAAAATAAGTTGTTAGGCGAGGTCACAGTTGCAATTGGCGCTCGTTGTAGTAGGGGTTGGTGTTAAGTACATTTGAAGAGGCTGCATTACTCGAGGTGATAGAAGACTACTTTGAATATGGTGAAGTACTGTCTTATTTGCCCCACTGGATCGCCAGAAGGTTCTACTCGCTATCACTGTGTTTGAGCTATTCTGATGAATGTAATGACCAGGAGATGTTCAAGATTGTCTCGAAGATTATCTGGTCGCCGATTTGTGCTAGCTCATTTAGCGTTACCCAGGGTACACCACGAGGGGACGAACTAGCTTTGCATCCCACTCTATCATAAATCTGCACTAATCCACATATGTCCATTTTCGTTGTGGAGTTAGTAGATGTGGTATCCACCGGCTTGTCAACTTCACACTAAGATGTTGATGCAAAATATTATCTACCGCAGAGGATCCAATATGCAGTCCCTTCTAAATCTCCCAATGTGTAATATTTCAATTTTCAATTGGAAAAATACTACCTTTTTTTAGTTCATGTTCTGTATTTATTAATTTAAACCCAACGTTTCAGCACCATAAACTGGTGTTTTTTAGTTTATGGTGCTGAAACGTTGGGTTTAAATTAATAAATACAGAACATAAACTAAAAAAGGTAGTATTTTTCCATTTAATAATATGAGTTCTGAAAGATATTTTAATAATTTCAATTTTCATTTATTAAATCTTCATCAGCCTTAACATTTTCCACGCAAACAGCTTCTGCAAGTCGTCCTGTTTTAGAATCATCTGCTAAGGAGAATTGTCCAAGTTTAAATTCACGATACCAGTAACTAACGGTTGACAATGACGAGGCCGTATCACCAAAAGGCACCACCAAATTTTGATGACTTTGCTCAAACGTTTCTTCTGAAGTCATACGAAAACATCGCACGAAATGCATTTGGGGGCACTTCCATTCTGATTCTCATTTACTCTTGTTCTAATAAGAATAAATAATTGCTATTTTTTATGTGTTTAGCTTTTATATTAATAAAACCCTCAAAAGAAGAACATTTGAAAAAATAACACTTTTTCGTCTGTCACTGCCATCGAAAATTTTCAAAACAGCCCTCGTATATAATTTCATCCGTTTACGAGCATCTGAAAAAAGGAGAAGAAGAAAAAGGTGTGATAATAATGATCCAGTTCAGTTCCAGGTATCAGTTATACAAGGGGCTGAAGTGCTTCAAATAATTACTCATCCTCGTGTCAAAATTACTTGAAGATCGTGTAATTTGCTTTGAAATGTCAAATAGTGCATGATAAATGAATTCTTAAAGAGATTACATAATATTTGCAACTTATAAATCTTATTGTCGTTCAATTTATCATCTTTATTTTTTATAAATGTTGAAAAACGAGAAAAATATAATGCCTCTTCAATATTTACAAGCTATTGTTAAAGACGATTAAATACTTTAAATTACAGATAGGTACGACTTTCAATTGCAAATTATTTGCACCTTTCTCATTTGTCAATTTGGACAAAATATAAGTATTCATTTTTTAACGACATATTGTACATTGTCGGGCGACGGGATTCGAATGCACGGAACTTGGTTCGTTAGTATTGCTTAATATTTACATTTAAACAGTCTAGCATATTATTTTCTCGAGTAAACATTTTGAAAGGTACCTACAAGCAATAATTCAATCTATCTGATGAGATCATCAATCTATCGCTTCTTATATCCGTGACGTCACAACATTGAGATCCTTTTAGATGAAGTAACCCTCTATAATGCGATATGCGACCAAGCACGAACTCGCCAAATTAATCTTCATATAAGGAAAGGATCAAACAGTGAATGTGCACTGTAATTGTGAAGATATAGCAGTTTAAATCGCTTTACATAATATTTAATTAGAAATAATTCGTATATAAGGTTACACTGAGATGAATATCATCGAAATATAAGCTAATATGGAAAATAAATCATATATTGTTTAGTCACATAGTCGTGAGAATGAAGATTATTCTTGATGCAATAAATTTATTTAATGGGTATACGGTAAAATTGTTATAAATTTTATTGTCATAATCTCTATTAACATTCTTACAACTTTATTACCAGGATTTCTCAATAAAATAGAAATTTATTTAGCATTAAAATATATATTCAACCTTACATTATGTTCAATGAAACCGTGAATTAAACTAATAATTTTTTAGTAAAATGTGACTCTAACAATATTTATACATACCAAGTGCTCAACGAAACGCAGAACATAGGAGTTCAAAATATAATTTTTAAAATGTGCGGAAATTAATTCTCCTGTATATTTTAGAACAAAAGTACAAGAATGAAAATTTGTTTAATAGTTATTTATTCAACAAGTGTAAAAAGTATAGTCTTATTTCACTTTTATATGTTGGATACATTTGAAACATTATGTTATTTATTAAATATATATAAACTTTGTTTCAAAAATTATATTTTATTTAAAAATATAGTACAATGCACATTTCGAGGTTTTACCTCATCTTCAGGAAGAAAAATAAATGATATTAATATAAATAAATATAAATATAAACAAATAACAAATGAGTGAAACAAATAACAAATTAATAAAGATACTAAAATTGAAATTTTATTAATATAAAATTATTAATATATAATTACTAAAATTTTGAAAAAATATTAGGATCTAATAGGGGTGAATTGTTTAAATCCAATATTTCATTCATTAGATTATCTTTTTTGTGTAAAGAATTTTTTATTTCAAATGCTTCTAAACAATTTAGTTTTTTACTTTTGTTTTCTATATGGAGAATTTTTAAATTTTGAATTGTACAAAAATGTTCATTGTTAAATAAATGTTTTGCCAAATTTGAATTTTCTA
Organism: Ophonus ardosiacus; assembly: GCA_943142095.1. Lineage (NCBI taxonomy): Eukaryota > Metazoa > Arthropoda > Insecta > Coleoptera > Carabidae > Ophonus > Ophonus ardosiacus. The sequence continues at coordinate 35,309,288 of OW964832.1, read as the reverse complement.
TTTTTTCATATTTAAATTGTCTTAAATGTTCTTTAAATCTTAACTTGAAATTTCGTCCCGTTTGACCAATATATTTATAATTACAATTGTTACAAGAAATTTCGTAAACCCCAGATTTATCTAATTTGTCGAAATTTTCAATTTTATTATTTACAAAAATAGATTTTAAATTATTTTTCACATAATATGCTGGATAAATATTATTTAATTTTAATATTTTTCCAATTTTTAAACTCAAATTACCAACAAATAATATTTTTCTGTAATTTTTATTTATTTTATTTTGAAAGCAATATAATTGTTTTGATATTGATTTCTTTTTTTGCTTTTTTATAATATTATCAATAATTATTTTATCAAAACCATTTTTATAAGCCAAATAATAAATTGTTTTTAATTCTTTTTTATAATTTTTGTAAGATAAAGGAATGTTCAATAACCTTGTAATATAACAATAGAAAGAAGCCAACTTATAATTTAGAGGATGTTTTGATTTATTATGAATAGTGTTATCAGTGCAAGTTAATTTTCTATAATATCGAAACTAAATTTACAATTAAATTTTGTTATTTTTAAATCTAAAAAATTTAAGCTGTTATTTAATTCTTTTTCTATTGTAAACTTTATTGAATTATCAATAGAGTTTATTAATTTTAAAAAATCATCTAATTCAACCGTATTACCCAACCAAAGACATACAATATCATCAACATATCTATGCCAAAATGAAATTTTAGAAATTAGACTGTTTTTCAAATTAAATAGATTTATTTCAAAATTATTCATGAATATTTCTGCTAATAATGGTGATAAAGGACTACCCATAGGCAAACCATCATTTTGTTTGTAATATTGATTATTAAATCTAAAATAATTTTGGTCTAAACATATATTAATTAAACATTTTAATTCATTTCTAATTTGAAAGTTATCAATTTCTTTTTCTAAATGATTATTGATAATTACTTTTAATTTAGTTATAGGTATTGAAGTGAATAAATTTATAACATCAAATGATACTAAAATTGAATTATTTGGAATAACCGTATTTTTAATTTTATTAACTAAATCTATTGTATTTTTAATTGAAAATTTTGAGTTAAAATTTATAATATTTGGGAAGGTGGAACTTAGAAATTTACAAATTTTGTATGTAGGGGCATTAATATAAGAAACAACAGGTCTAATTGGTATATTATCTTTATGTAATTTTGGTAATCCATATAAAATTGGAGCAGAAGGATTCATGTTAACATAATTTAAAATATTGTATGTATTTGATAAGGATGTACAATTTTTTAGTGATTTTTTTAATACATTTTGAAATTTGTGAGTAGGATCTTGTTTTAATTTTATTATATTACTTTCATTTATAAAATTATTTACTTTTAAAATATAATTTTGCTTTTCTAAAATGGTTATTGTATTGCCTTTATCTGCTTTGGTTAATATTAAATCATTATCTAAAATTTTTCTTTTTAGTTTTATTATATTCGATTTATTTGGAAATACTGTAGAATCAGAACTAGAATTTTGAGTATATTTGTCAATGACATTTGCACAAATTTCTTTTAGATTTGATTTATTTCACTATTTGCTCGAGTTGCATACATTTTTTTTACGTCTGCAATAAAACTGTGAAAAAAAGTGCCGTAACGTTTCATTATTTCACTCTGTAGCGTTAAAAAAGTAATTTTTTTTCACACTTTTATTGTGTTAAAAAAGACATACTTTATAAATCCATTTTAATGAAAAAAAGTGTGTTTTTTTTAACAAACGTAAAAAACTTTATTTAATGCAATAGAATATCTGTAGCACTGGATATTTAGAAATATGACATTTTCTTCAAAAATCAGATAGCTATGGAAATAAAAAACAAATAAAATAAAATATCAAGTCAGATCACAATACTTAAATATACAGATTCCTGAGGCTAAAATAAGACGATTTAACTAAACTTGCTTCTACCGGAAAGTGTACCATTTAGCCAGAATTCTGCTTCAAAGTTCTTCGAAAAAAAAATTAATTTTGCTTGTAATAATAGAACGCTTTATACGATTTGGATGATATTTGGTATGACAGTTCTTATGGTTATAAGTCATCTTTTAAAGTGATATAATTATTAGTGAACCACTAGTGTATGAAACTTAGGTGTCCCAACATTGATTATACCGTAACTTTTTAATGGCCACGCCGAAAACATAAAATTATTTTTTTTTTTCAGAAAGATACATTTAATAGTAAACTTTTCTCTTTCTGTATAATTTTTGATATCTGCTACGATTCAGGCAGAAAAAAATAAAACTTGAGTGACTACATCGTGAATTTTTTTAAAATAAATTTAATCTAGCAGTCTATCCAAATGTCAGACACGTAATTTTTAATGTTTGCTATTGAATGTATCTTTCTGAAAAAAAATAATTTTATGTTATCGGCGTGGCCATTAAAAAGTTACGGTCTAATCAATGTTGGGACACCTAAGTTTCATACACTAGTGGTTCACTAATAATAACAAGTATCACCTTAAAATATGACATAACCATAAGAACTGTCATACCAAATATCATCCAAATCGTATAAAGCGTTCTATTATTACAAGCAAAATTAATTTTTTTTCGAAGAACTTTGAAGCAGAATTCTGGCTAAATGGTACACTTTCCGGTAGAAGCAAGTTTTGTTAAATCGTCTTATTTTACCCTCATTTAAGAGACACTCTGTATAATGCTGAATTATAATAATGTAAACACAGTGATTATAACAATTGTTAATATTATTTAACTGTCAGAATGAATGTTTAATTGTTTAATATTTGGGGCTTTTCGCCAGATTTTAAAATAAAATTTAAGTTGTTTCCCAGCCTTCTCCCAAGATATTCTTTCTTGAAAATTTTGTTAGAATTTGGTTAGCACACACTTAAACATTAAGTTTATGAAGCATCCGGGAGCAGTCAAGAGATGGCATTGCTGTACAGTTCAAATGTCAACCATTCAGTTTCTGAATCCTGAGGAACGTACAAAAAACAGCAGAAACGTATACGAAGTGCTGAATCGTAAAAATATTGCTGAAGAGTAATTCAGTCATCGTGTTTGTGTATGCAGGTAATGTTAAATAATATAATATAAAACAAAAACCAAAGCAAGCTATTTTTATAGTAATTAAAATATCAAGTACACATGAAACATAAGATAGATGTTGTAATGTTTATGAGCTGTCATTAATTATATGAAATATTACAATAGAATAGAAGTTTTCACTTCGGACGTGCAGTCTTAAGCACACACATTTTTTATTTTCATAGCTATTTGATTTTTGACGAAAGTAACATATTTTATTCACAAACACAGTAATATATCGCTTCCTAACCATTTGGAGATTGGAAAATACATCATTCCTAACTTTAATGACAATCTCTTGGGTATGGAAAATAACAGATTTCACTTCCATCTCTTGGATTGGAAATGTTTATGTAGGGGTTGCCTAGCAACATTGCCATAGATCCCTATAATGAAGTAGGCTAAACAAATGTTGAGAGAGCTTCCAAAAATATTAATAAATTTATAAGTCATAACTAATTGTTTATTTTGAAAATTATTGATTTAAAATGTGGATGATTGTGAATAAAATAGTATACTTAATCTCGGTGGGAGATTCATCACAGCCTCGTGCTTTATCTCACATACATAAGCCCTCGGCTGTAATGAAACAACTCCCACCTCGGTTGTAATATACTATTATTTTCTAAATACCTAGACTTTATAAAGTAAAAATTAAGTTTTAAAAAAAAGTGGTTCTCAAAATACGGGAGCTAAATAGGAACAAAATTCATCTTAGTGATAGAATTGCCACATTTTAATTTAAGACTTACAAATTCTTATAACTAGTATTATTTTATTTTTATTTTTCAAATACGTCAAAATCGCAACGTTTATCTTATTATGAATAAAATATTACTATTTATTTGACATTTATATTGGAAATAATTGTCAACTCATAGTGATAATAAAGAAGTTGGAATTCAAATTTAAATATATTATTGCTTATTATTATTCCTTACAAAATAAATGACGGAAGAATAATTTTCCGAATATTTAAATACTTTACATTATTTTAATTTGTAAGAAAATTACACCTTCTTGTAAACACTTTATTAGAATTTCCTTATTATATTTAACCTTTGACATGAATTATCTCGAAAACAATTATGAATATTTGCACAGATTATTATTTCGCATTACTGCATCAACATCTAGTTAATAATATTAGAGAATGAGGAAGAAATTCCATATATTTATTTGACTAACATTGATGATATTAATTTAATCTATTCTTGCTACTAGAAATAAATGTACACGCACACGCGTGCTCACAGACACATATATACACACACAAACACACCGACACATAATAGTTAAATGTTAAATTCTGATTCTAGGGATCTGAAGTACGTTAGTACATTTTAAAAACGGGAGTATCAAATCAAATGAATTTAATCAGCGATGTTAACAAAATAAGTTAACTCTCTCGCAAACATACGAGTCCAAAGCCACAATATTTCGGCCAGTTTACACTTTCAACAAACCTACGGAAATGGTGAGAAATTTCTACAAATTTACGTACCTGGACTAGTTTAATATATAGGTTTTACACTTACAAAAGCTGAATGTTATTCAAATGAATGATGCTTTTTCGAGATCTCGTCTTGAATTTCTCGAATTTTCGAGACGAGATTAACCTTATTCTCGTCTCGATATTTCGAGACGACTGAGTCGAGACGAGAGTAATACGATTTTTTTTATATTACGTAAATATTTTAAATTAAAATATCCAAAATAACAAAATATTTGTTTGTATAAATATTTTAATTGCCCCTTCATTTACATTCATATTTATTTATTAATTTTAGATTTTTTGAGTTTTAGTAAAAAGTTAATGCACAAAAATGACATCTATCATATATACTCACGCCAGCTTCAAATACGAATATATAATCATAATTATCAATAATAGCGTACAAAGCAGATTGCTACACCCAACAACGGGTAATAAAGCCATGATATTATAGAGTACCTTTCATTCAAACACCGGAAAATAATGTTTTAATCAGAGGTATACTAATTTATTATATTCATGTTGCTTGTAATGTTAATGTTTTTACTATTTCTAATTATAAATTCGAGACTCTCAAGTCGAGATCAAGAGAAAGTAATTAAAACTATGACGAGACGAAATGCAGGGAAATTTCATCTCGAAAATTCGAGACGAGACGAGGGTGAATTGTTTCTCGCCATATCTCGTTTTGCGGCATCACTAATTCATATATTCCGCCATTTAATATTGGGTTACATCGCCTTTGTTAGTAATATCAGCTATAATTTTATTAGGCATTGTATCCCTAAGCCCTGCAAATTTTTCTGAGTATTGTTACATATGTTTTGCAAAGTAGGTTTTACTCTACGCGCTGCATTTTTAAAGCTGTTTTTTATTGTACCTAAAAAAAAAAGGTTTTGGTGGAAGTTAAGTCTGGACTAAAAGAATACCCTTAAAATGCCGGTCGAATTATTATCACCCGACATTTCGTCCACAGGTTTTTTTTTACCTTCCGTCATCTTTAGGTAAGGACGGTTTTGTCTTTGGTCAAAAAATCGGTGGTAAGTTTTTAATGAACAAGCACGTTCTAGGACCCCTACTACACGAATTTACTATTTTTAAGATTATGTCTTTATGTGTCTCTGTGTATCCGTGTGTCCGTGTGTATGTGTGTGTGTGTGTGTGTGTGTGTGTGTGTGTGTGTGTCCGTGTATAACAAATTTTTCTCCGAAGATAACACCAATACTACAATTCTAAAAATTATTATTTTCGTATTCCTTTTCTTCACACCCATATGAAGAGGTGATTAGATTTTGATTATAATCAATCCACCGAAGTACTTTTATTTGAAGTTTTTAACTGTTTTTCTTTAAACAACGCAGTTAAATATCTTTTGACATTTTATGTTATTACAAATACTAAAGAAAATGCTCTTCTCTATACGGGTTACTTAGGTATACATTTTCCTTCATATTTAATAGATATAGAGTTAAAGAATTACAAAGAGATTAATTTTCAGAAATCAGTCAGCGTTGTTATTTATCATGGAAACAACTGATATATTCAAAAAATTCTAATTGACAGATGTCAGTGTCAAGTTCAAAACCAAAGATGGAAAGTATAGTTGGACAAGAATGAGTAGAAGAGAGGAGTAAGAAATAGAGACCCGTAATAAAATAGGGAAAAGCTGAAGAAGAAAGAAGGAAGTGTTAAGTCAATTTACATAGTGTATATTCATGTTATAATTTTATTGGATTTATAGAATCTTTTCAAAGTAACTTTTGGTATAGAATTTGTGAAAAATGGTATGTGTTCGTATTACAATTTTACATGATATATAGAATCTTTTCCAAGGAACTTTTGGTTTTGGATTTATACAAAATACGTCGAATTGACGGAAGGTCTTGTGCTGGCCACAGCAGACTTTTTAAGTTTTCTTAGTATTGTTGTTGCAAGGCGATCTATAGAATATTTTCCAAGGAACTTTTGGTATGGGATTTGTACAAGATACATCGAATTGACGAAAGGTATTGTGCTAGCCACAACAATTTTTTTTTTTTTAAATTGAAGTCCATATTTAAAGTAGCCCGAAAAATTGTGGATATTGCTAAACATTTGCATTATAATTTTTTGAAAAAATAAATCGGCCGAACGATTATGAGTTTAGACTTCTATATGAAAAAAAATCTTGTCTACGTTAAATTTGTCTCGCTCTGCCTACAATTTCGAAACCTACTCTTCTTCTCTTGAATGCCGCGTTCGTGATCAGAACCGTCCTCTGTGCCCTAATTAGCCTCTATTAGTGTTCTGTTCTGAACGTTCGAGCGTCTAGCATGTTCCTTTGGACAATCGGTGCTGCTGATTCAATCTTGACCTGTGAACGATACGCTACATTGCGCACGAGATGATGAACATGTGTTAATTATCAGGCGAACAAGAATGTGGTATATATTAGCTAAAGTTGCGAAAACATTAAGAAGAATAAAGTTAGCAATTAATAGTTGTGGGAAATAGATTGTAATTTCTAGATTTAGTTAATTATTGTATGACTTAATATCTTAATGTTTATGGTCGTCACATTTAATACTTGAGTAATAGGGAAAATCAATTTTTAAAATATCAATGCGAGACAAAATATGGAATTAAACAAAAAGCATTTTCGAATTGTAATTTATTATTATTTCAAGAAAGGTTCCAATAAGAGATTGATTGGGAGTTTTTGAGAAGAGTAAGGAAAAAATGCTGAAATATATTATTGTTGAAGGGAATTACTTTGTATAAAATTCTAGACAAAATGAGTCTGATACTGCAACTGATTCGTCTTCTCATTTTCTGTAACTTGTGTAATGTATACGTACCAAAACTCAACAAATCCTTATGATATTTACGTTTAAAATATCAGTTTAGTTTCAAAACTCAACAAATCCACAACCGGTTGGGATCTAATGTAAGCAAATCCAAATTAGCAAAACTGAGCAACGAATTTAAAGTTACGTGGTCCTATTGGGTATACATTTTGTTTATTAATGGCAATTGTTTCTTTGCTATAATTTAATAAAGAAATAATGCTAATTGGATATTATTAACTATAAAATTTTCAAATAATTTCAATAAACTTTAACAATTAAACTTTAAGGCTACAGCAAGAATTTTTTTAGGACTTCTAAGTACCAAATTTTTAAAGATACGAGGCCGAATTTAGCACTGTTCATTAATGTAGTGACCGTCTCTAGTAACTATGGAAACATCTTGCATCCTTTTCTTATTAATGCATCAATGTATACACAGAAAAATAAACATCTAAATTGTAGTTAAATTAACTAAACAAATCTTTAATTTTCAGCCTACTAATAGGTATGTTTTCATTAAATTATCTATGTTGATTTAGTTAAATTTTCTAAAATTGTAATAACAAATTATAGTAAAATTAAATACAAAATTATATTAAATGACTACATTTAGTATTGAACTAAACATAAATAAAGAAATTAACTAAATTCGTTAGATAAATAACCGAAAATTGTAGGACAATAACAAAGAAGCCAAAATATAGTAAAATTAAATAAAATAAGTAATTAAAATAACTATTTGCATATTTAAATTAACGATTTTTTACAAAATATTCATTACCTATTTCGAATGAGTTAAAATGGTAAATTAAGATTTGTAAATTGTACTAAATTATTAGACATATTGCCTAATAAAATAATATCTGATTATAATTAGACAAAATTTCAATTCTTTTTTTTTACTGTGTATGTCTCTCTTTATTGTGTTATTTTTAGATAAGCTTCATTAGTTAAATAAGAGAGTTGAATTCGACCCTTTGTTATTTAAAGAACCTCAAAGTTGAAAATATCACGAAATATCCATTAGATATTTTACAATTAAATATTGAAATTTTTGCTACATTTTGAATAAATCACGTGATTAGAAACAGTATATGACGTCAGAGTACATACAGTTTAATATGTAACAAACTATCGCCTACTTTTATTTATATGAATATATAATATATAAATGTGAAATTGGCTCATTGCAGAATGTGGGGTGAACATAATATCTACAATTAGAAAAAAAAAACGGTGGTTTAGAGCCTAACAAAGAAAAACTTAAAGGTTTCTGTATGGATTATAGTCTGATTGTCATCAATTTTTGATAGTATTATTTGACTTATTTTTGTAATATACCTGACTGAATAAGCCCCATTGTTTTCATTCTAAATCCAAAATTAAAGAAGTTTAGGAAGTAAGTTCAAAAAAATCAGATATTGAACCAGAAATATCCAAAATTCAAAATCAAAACTCGACAAATCCATTTTTTAAATTAAAATTTTATTTCTTATTAAACAAACTAGTTTTTTGCTGATCATCATCAACATTGTGTATTAATGTTTTTATATTCATTGGAACATATCAATAGTATATTATACGCCAAGGTTGAGAAGATAATCATTATTGTCCCAGCGCCTATTGTAACCCGAGGGCGAAGCCCGAAGGATATAAGGCGCCTGGTCAATAATCATCTTCTCAACCGTGGTTTATATACTATTTTGTTCAATACTAGCACATAAATTTTCTTTGATTTTTTTTATTGATAATAACAATAATTTTGACATGAATAATAACGTTACTTATTTGTTAAAATTCACAAAAATAAAGTAGGTTGCATTTGTTTTTATCTGACGTTTTGCTCATTTCGCTGGTTTGATAACCTCACTTATGGGCCTTGATTTGTATTTCATTTAATTATTTAATAAAAACACTTTGTGCTGTTACAGTCAGCAGCCTTATTAGTTTATTATTATTTTTAAATAAATCTATAGAAATGTATTTACCTACAAATACAAAAAAAATAGTGATTTGTTCAATCCTACATCTACAAATATTTCATATTTTCACCAAAACAGCGCAGTGACCAGGCGAGGCGGCAGCGTAGGTCAATTTAAAATTATAGTGGCAAATTTAAATTATATACTTAACTCCTTTCTTAAGTTTAATGAATTAAATAATATTTGGATTTGGAGGCTTGAGTTTGATTGAAAAGTGACAGTTTGCATTATAGACCAAGGTTAATAATAAATTATTATTGACCTAGGTTACCATGGTTACAAGCAAGCGGTAGTGAAAAACAATTTCTCATGTCAAATAAAGGTAAATAATAGTGGGTTCCTAGGCTAGTAGTGAAAAAAATAGTTTTTGTGATTTTCCAAAATTTGACTGACGCGGATTTGTCGAATTTTGAAACGACGCTAATCATAATACTCGTATTTATAAACTGTATGTCTATTTCAATAAGTCTAATGTGAGTGTCCTATACCAAATCTTCCTCATAATAGTAATATTTCCATATTAGGAGTTTATAATTTATAAAATATACTTACGCTTAAACCACAAATGCTTCATAATCATTGGTTTTGCGTAGACCACAAATCGTCCTAACCTATTTGCTACCGTCGTGACCGCGTTGATAAATGTTAATAGAACTAATCGATTGAACCATCAATGGGAAATAATTGATCTGCTATTTACAATTCCCGATGATATCCGGATTATTTTGCAAGTAAACTACTTAATGATAAGTTAGTGCAGCGTAGGATATGTTATTCTAGATATTTTGTAAGCAATGGATGGATAAATGAATGTTATTAAACAAAAACGTGGGTGTCTGATGGGTTTTGTGAGTAAATATCAAAGAAAATTGTTTGTTACTTAAAACAGATCATTAAAGATTTTAACAATCGGACGTAAAATGTTATTTTTATTGAAATTTGTTAAATCATTCAATTTAAATGTTAATCAAATGCCTAGGTACATCAAATATAAATGGTAATACACTAATTAAAACAAATGTTTTGTGATGGTCTATTTTATTTCCAACTGCCGTAAGTAAAAACCTAGGTATTATACTTTTATTTCCTTATGGCAGAATTTCAAGTGTAATTGTTTATTCAAATTAGTGGATCAAGATTTAAGATTAAATAAAATAATACTTTAACAGCAAGGGTAGATAAAATACTTTAATATAAATTTAATATACAAGGGCCATTTTCAAAATAAACTTTATCGTCACTTTAACACTTTAAATTAAAATTAAAGTTACGTTCGTTTAGCACTTTCGCGAGCACTGTAGCATTAAGTTAAATTAAAGATAAAGTTTTAAAGTAATTTTAATTAAAGTCTTAAAGGGAGCTTGATTATAACAACGGCCCTAAAAGTGAAAGTTTAACGTCTCTATTGTTCCACACCGTTTTACGTATTTACGCCAAATTTTCTAGATATGTTCTTTTAGCTTCCGAACGTATCGTGGAAGTAGATAGAGTTCAAAATTTTGCATAGTTTTTTATAAGTTTACATTTGAAAAGAATTGGTATTATTGGTTTCGTGAGCATTCATCACCAAATTTTGCAGTTTAATGATTATCCTAACTTACTTCGCTTTGCTTTGTTTTGTTGTTTGATGGTTGCTCATTGCTGTGTTATTTAGTTTTCGCCAACCGTTCAGTTATTTACAGTTTCTCCAGTTTATTTATTATCAATGATTATCGATAGTGCATCGATCAACATAACCTCTTTCGCTTTATTTTGCTGTACGACGGCTGTTCATTCCTAGTATTCGTCAACCGTTAATAAAAGATAAATACACACCAAGTGACCTAAGGTAGTGTCTATTCATGAGAAGAAAGTTTAGCTCACGAGCCAGCAAGGGCGAGTGAGTTAATTTCTTCGACTGAATAAACATTGTTAGCTCACGTGGTTTGTACAATATTTTATTCAATTTTGACGAAATAATAATAAAAGCCATTACAATATTTAATTTTGACAAAAACTGATCAGTTAGTAGGCTGAGCATGACAATCGTCGCTGATAAACGTCAAATTTTTAATGCTTTATTGTCTGTTATTTGTGCCGTGAAAAATAATGAAAATGGCTGATAATGTCTGATAAATATTATATGTAAGTGTTATTTTCGTACCTGATGTTATTTTAAATGCATTATTTGTTATAGGTGAGTTAAAATTTTGTGAGAGTGATTTAAAAAATTTTAATTCACTTGTGAATAAAGTGTATAGTTGTTGCTATGGAGTTAATAATGACAGTTTAAAACGTCAAAATTGAATAAAAAAAAAAACATATATTTATCTGTTATAAAATTGAACATTGCAGCAGCTTGCTATGAAATTTGTAAAAGTCAATAATATCCAAAGTTTCTCATAAAATAATTAGCAATACAATTATTAACAAATCGGCTCTAAATGAATTAAGTATTGTGTCAAATAATCAACCAGAGTTCTTCTTATGTGGCCATGTATTTAAGAAAGCAGCGTTAAAAGAAAAACATTGTACAAGGGCACCAAAATATAGATAATATTTATAATTTAATAACATTACCCCATAATATTGTTTGTTGCAAATATTTGCAACAGGTACCTAGTACATTACAAACTTTGACGATTTATGTTAATAAAAACTTCAATTGGGTAATGAGAAAGATTTTATTTTTGAAGTACGAAGGATTGTATTATGAATTATTTATGTTTATATCTTCCTGAGATCAGAATTTGAAGAAGAAGAAAAATATAATTAATATTCAAACAATAATAGCAGTAATAATGATGTAATGAATATGGATGAAGTGACACATTTATTGATCACAAATCGATTATTTCTTAAAAAGTGTAATTTGTTTGATTTATTGTACTGTGTAGGTGTTATAAACGAGCTTAAAAAGGTTGAGCTATGATGCTTAATATGACTCAAATAGTGAACTAAAAGTTCAACAATGAGTTTGGTATTCAAATTAAATGATCTAGACTAGAATAGTTAAATCAGCAAATATGAAAGGTATGATAAATATTTATTATTGCAATAGGAATAAACAGATTAATAAATTCATCACTATTTAAACTACATCCTACTATTTTCTGCACCTTAAATTTGTGCATGTTAACTTTAAAGTATTGATAACTGCAAATCTGGTCCTAAAAACATAAATACATCCGTTTTCTCCAAAATTTTCGAAATTCCGGTAATATATATTTAGATACAATCTCAATGCGCTAATTCTAAATTTTATTAAATTAGAAATGGGTAATATACCGTGATGATATATTTATTTATTTATTTATTTATTTATTTATTAAATAATAATATCGTTGATGCCTTAATTATAATAATGATTATTCCCTATGTCAAATAAATTGCAAACGAATGCAATTAATGGCGAATTATATGAATTATCTACGATAAAAGATGCAATAATTAAAAATCATCTAATTTACATCTTCATCATATCTCAAAATCTTCAATAATTTATAATAATCCGTCATTCGCTTATAATTAATGACTTTTCGCATCAAATTGTTAAATGACTTCACAAGCGATGACCACTATAATTACCCACCATCCCAACATAAAATGACGCTAATTTTTTTTTACTCTTTTAACTCATTCTTGCATAGAATAATAACCTTGTTCCTAAACTGTCGTAAATGATTAAAACCATGTAAAGAAACAACAAATTTAATGAAGAAATGTTCTATTGTTTTAAATCATAGCTATCTCTCTGACCTTGTCAAAAGAAAAAAGATTCTTACAATTTTTCCTTGAGGTTATATTTTATGAAACTATGGACGATAAGGGCAGATGGATTCATAAATTCATAATTATATCATCTCGCCTTCAACAATGGTGCGGAAATTTTATTGCGTTTCCGTTTCTTTTCTGCGAAGAATAGGCAGGATCTTCAACTGTTTCTTGATGGTTTTTCTTTTGACGTAGGTATTTTATCTGACACGATCAACTGGGTGAGGAAGTTGGGCGATAAAATAATAGACGTGTAGACTAGGTTAGATTATGAAGGAAGGAGAAGGTGTTGAGAATGAATGAAGAACAAAGAAATAGATTGGACATATTATAAGTAGGGATGGTATTCAGAAAATTATGCTTGAAGGAAAAGTTCATGAAAGAAGGGGAAGAGGAAGAAGAAAATTTAGTATATCAAGAAAAATTAAGGACGAGGGGAATTATGAAAGGCTGAAGACAGAGGCACACAGAGCAAATTAGTATGGAGACAATATTTCCACTGACACCTGTTCAAAGACACAATTTAATATCTATTATTTTATCACCCAGTGGTACATACTTTGTGCCAGCAATGAGTGCCAAAGAGGTGACGGCTGGTAAACTTCGCACGGTAAAAATATCATCATCATCGTACAAAGCAGACTAGCACACTCAGTAATAAGTATTATGCCGTGATGATAAATTTATTTTTATAGTAGAGTTTTGATTGTCATTTCCGTTGCAAAATTAAATACTTTAAGCACTAGTGCTTAAAAGTGACAGTTTAATGCGTAAAAGTGACAGTTTAGTGCTTAAAAGTATTTCATTTAGAAACGAATAGATGAACCTAACGTCTTCCTACTTTTTAATCTTGAAATATTCAAAATGTTGATATTTGAGAATAAATAAATAAATAAATAAAAAATCTGTTGTGGCCAACACAATAAGACCTTCCGTCAATTCGATGTATTTTGTACAAATCCCATACCAAAATTTCCTTGGAAAAGATTCTATATATCACGTAAAATTGTAACACGAGCACATACTATTTTTTGCAAATTCCTTACCAAAAGCTTATTTGAAAAGATTCTATAAATCTTATAAAATTAAAATGAATGAACATACACTATGTAAATGCACTTCACACTTCCTCTTTCTTTTTCAGCTCTTCCTATTTTATTAGGGGTCGCTGTTTCTTACTCTTCTGTTCCACTCATTCCTGTCCAACGCATCTTCTTCACACAGTTCTTCCTCTCTCAAGTCTTCTACGATACAATCCTTCCATCTCTTTGGTTTTCCTCGTGCTCCCCGCATTGGAAGTTCCAATCATAAGACAAGGCTGCAACTGCATGTCACTTGCGAGGAACACTATGACATACCACATCCTGATCCTACACTTTCAATCTTTGGTTTTGCACTTGACACTGACATCTGTCAATTAGAATTTTTTGAATATATCACTGTTTCCATGATAAAAAGCAAAGCTGACTAATTTTTGAAAGTTAATATCTTTATAATTCTTTAACATTATATCTATTGAATATGAATGAAAATATATAATCAAACCATATAGATAAGAGCATTTCCTTTATTATATAAAAAAATAAAATGTGAAAAAATACTATGTAACTGCGTTTTTTTAAGAAAAACTGTTAAAAACTTCAAATAAAGGTACTTCCGGCGGAACAGTTGTAACCAAAATCTAATCACTTCTTCATCTGGATGTAAAGAAGAGGAATACGAAAGAATTATAATTTTTAGAATTGTAGTATTAGAGTTATCGTCAGAGAAAATTTTGTCACACATACACACACACACACACACACACACACACGGACACACACACACACACACACACACACACACACACACACACACGGACACACGGACACACATACAGACATCATCTTAAAAATAGTTAATTCGTATAGTAGGGACCCTAAAACGTGCTTATTCATTAAAAACTTACCACCGAATTTTTTGACCAAAGACAATGCCTTCCTTACCTAAAGCTGACGGAAGGTAAAAATAAATATATCATCACGGCATATTACCCACTTCTGAGTGTGCCAAATCTGCGTTGTGCACAAATTTCGGTAATGATGATGACATATTTTTACCGTGCGGGCGGTTACCAGGCATCACCGTAATTTCCGACCTGTCACAGATGTTTAAATGTAGTGGTAATCTAACCCCACATCTAGTAAAACGTGAAGCATAGTAACACATCCTCATTTGAGAGATATTTGGTAGTCCTCTTGAAGAGTGAGAAAACCATTTCAGCTATCATGATAAGAGTCCGCCATAGCTCAAGTGGCAGAGCGTTAGGGTGTGAATATGTTGGAGCTGCAATAAAAGCTATAAGAGCGACGATAAGAGCAGCGATAAAAGCGAATCAAATCTATCTTTCTTTGATGTGTTTATATTGGAGCTGCGATGAAAGCTATAAGAGCGACGATAAGAGCAGCGATAGAAACTGATATAAATGTTGCTGACAATATTCTTAAAGCTATTTGTGTCCTACATAACACAATCATTGACATGGAAGGCATTGAACATCATTTAGAAGATACATTAAATATTACATAACAATCAAATACCACAACTAATAATGGTAGACCAGCCGTGGTTGCAGAAAATATTCGTGATTTATTTAAAACTTACTTGTGTCACAATCCTATTGTAAATGACATATAATTTTTGACAAAAAGTACTATAACCTGCAATTAATATAAATAAACATCCACTTGTTGAGTTTAAATTACTCGCCACTTCATCCCATAATTTATCCAACACATATCTGTTGTGATTGTTTTTATTTGTTTGATCCCATAATGGAGATCTAACAAATACTTCGGTAATTAATTTGTCCACCTCCATCTCTAGCGTAGCGTGGCAATTAAAATATTTATTTATACCGACAAATATTTTTTTTGTATAATATTTATGTAATATAAAAAAAATCGAGATATCGCTGCATCACTTGTCTTGCCTCGATGAGAGCGTAGAAATACATTCAATTCGTTCTCGACGCTCTTATCGCTGCTCAGCTCCTAAGCGTAGCTTTGCGCGCTCTTCAATGTAAACACCCACATTTAAATCTAGGCATTCATTCGCACTGCTTCGCTAGTATCGCCGCTCTTATCGTTTATCGCAGCTCCAACATAAACTCAGCCTTACCCCGGCAAGGTAATAGTTCCGGGTTCGAATCCTGGTGGCTGACATGTCTTTTCACTTTTCACAATTTATTGTTAACTCTTCTACAAAACAGTAGTCCTTCCCACTTTACTATATGCCGCAGAAATCTACAGCCTGCAATACATCGAGAACCTCGAAACCATACAAGTAGGCTTTTTTAAACAGATATACAACTGGTCCAGATGTACGCCTAACTACATAGTGCGCACCGAAACTAAGCAGGTTAAACTAGAAGGAATAATCTTTAAGCAGATATTAAACTTTTTAAAAAAGCTATTCATCATGAATGATAATAGATACCCTAAACTATGTTTCAATAAATTAATAAAACTAGACAAAAACAGAAACAATATCCCAAAATTTAATTGGACAACGCAAATCAAAAAGATGTTCGCAAGGATAGATAGTGCAGACATTTTTAAACAGCAAAGTTATACCGTACTAAAGAACTCAGAAGAAGATATGACTAGGAAGTACGAACAATTACTAAAAGATGAAGACAAAAACAGAATTTTAACGTCAACCTACAGCACTATATATAAAGAAATCTGCACTAACAATGATCTGCAATATCTACATTGCGAAATAAACATAAATGTAACAAAAATAATTAGCCAAATCAGGGTAGCCTCCACACGCAACACAGCCCAATTATACCACAAAGGAATAACTTATAAATTCAGCGAAATCGACATCTGCTCCATCTGCAAACAACTGGAAATTGATAACCTCTACCACTTCTTCATAAGATGTCCGCACTTTGAGTCACCTAGACAAACATTCCTCCAGAAACACCTAAAAAACGCCAACGAAGACAATTTCTTCACTCAGATTCTAAGACCAATCACTCAATCTAAAATGTATGATATATATAATTTCACTGTTTCAGCTCTCCAGATCAAATCATTTGCCATGAACATGTAATTCACAAAATGGAGCACAACCAACAACCTAGGACTGAAATTATTGTATACTTATTATTATTATAACTATTAATTACAATCACTATATTGTACCCACTCTTTTGTATAGGCACGGCCTTTTCACAATAAACTCATTATTATTATTATTATTATTGTTAACTCTTCGTTGATATTAATTACTTGTTACTATGGTTATTTGCAATAACTAATATACAACATTATACACTCCGTGAGAAAATATTTAAGTCACGGAAGAATTATTACTGATTTTTACGTTTTTTTATATATAAATAAAAAATTATTTTGTTTTTCAAATAATTTAACATTATAAAACTTATTTATTTACATTAATATTAACCCCAATTTTTTTTTTAATTTACCTGACACAACAGTGACCCCTGTGGTGCACTTTCCACGCCAGTAACGAGTGCCCGTGAGGTGACGTCTGGTAAACACCCTCACGGTACGAATATGGCATCATCATTACCGAGATCTGTGTATTGGCACACCCAGCAATGAGTAATGTGTCTTGATGATATATTTATTTATTTATTTATTTTGTTTTAAAATAAATCAAACTATTTATATGTTACTATTACTAAAGCAGTCCCGGATCTTAAGTCAAGATTAATTTTGTAACATTAATAATGTAAGTACTTAAAATGCATAACTATAACTACTTAATTACTTACAGGTAGTAGTAACTTATATAATACATAATCAGTTTTCATTTAGATATTTTCATTGCTTTCTTCAAAATTATATTTTAATTATCACGTTTTCATTTCATATTTCAAAATTACACACCAGTTTCAACAATGAACTTTAAATTTAAGTAAAAAATTGCTTCAAATAACAGTCATAACTTTAATAACATAATCTAAGATGAAACAAGACTTTCTCAAATGTAATACAAACTTGCATTCATGAAATCATTAAACCCTTCAATTAATTATAATTTGCTGTATAAGCAAACATCATAAAGATAGTCTTTAAACTCTTTGATATATTATGTGATAATTGCAATTTGGCTTAGCCCGCTAGGAAAACACTTGTCATGGTCGTTAGGATTGTGGCTTGGATCACGTAGAATTTATTAAACTGTAAGTCAAATAACGCGTGCTACGTAATTATAAACTAATTGTGCTAGACCGCGATATTTAATCTGAGAATTCTCGTTAAATGCTATATTTGATGGTTGAATATTAATAGCCACTTTGTAGACATGCGATAATACAATTATGTAGTGAAGTGAAGATCTATTTCGAATGCAGATTTTGTAATAGGATCATCTTCAGTTCACTTGATTCAGATTTAAATGTTTCACACAATGTGCAAATTTAAACGTGAGGAAAATTTTTCCTTTTGTTTTAATTCCATGGTTAGCACTATTAAATTGTAATTTTATAAAATTTCATACCTAGTTTCTGCCATTACAAAACATACGAAACGTATTTTGTTTACTCATTTATAAGAAAAAAAAGAAAAACAGAAACCCCTCGATAGATGGCTCTATATGTACTTAGTTATTTCTTAAGTCATCTATATTTTATGAGATGCATATTTCTCGATGTGCCCAGTTGGTGGATTGTCTCTGCAGAGACACGCAATTTACATCACACTGATGAGTTGCAATAACAGCGAAACGCGTATGTGGTTACTAGATGGGCACTGTTGGCATCTGATGATGACCGAAAGGTTGATTCAAATGCTGAATCTGTGAAACATGGCGAGTGTTTTTTTAAATTCTGTATTACTGATTTATAACAAGAATTTTAAACTACCGCAGTCCGTGAAGTACCCTATTCGAGGTAGCGTTAAAATGTTCTCGGAATTGGCCAATAAAATTTTATTGCGAAAAGGTACAATATTTTTACATTGATTTCCTTTAAAGTGCATCCTTCCTGCATTTACACCCTTGGTCCATCGTTCGTACAACTGTTCAAAGCACTCCTGGAAACCATTTTCTAAAAGTGCCTTCAGCTGTCTCGTAGCATTTTCCATCATTTCTGCAAGATTAGCAAAACATTGTCTCTTCATTTGGCTGGTGCAAGGTTGGGAGTATAGGAGGGGTATTCCAGAGTGGTTACATTGTTCTTAGCAAGGTAATTTTCTGCTATTAGCGATGTACCGGAGCATTGTCATACAGTAAAACCCAATCGAGTCCTGTCCAATTTTCAAGACTTTTTGACTAAATGCGTCTTGTAGACGTTGAAGAATCGCCTCTGAAGTTCTTTGTTTACAGTTTAGCCTTAAGGAATTAATTTATAGTGAAGTAGTAATTAAAAAAAAAAATCCGAATCACTTTCCCCTTGCTTTTGTTCAAGCGAAATTTTTTCTTATGCCGCTCGCAAACAGTCGAATTTTCATCGCCTTATTTGTGTATGCTTTTTTAGCGTCTGAAGGGTTTCAGATGGTGATTTTTCTAGCAGAACGCAGAATTTTATGGTTGCATGCTATTCTGGAGACGATATTTTAAAATTCGACGAACGAAAAAAATATTATGCAGGAAACTACCTGCAGCTTTAGCAGAAAACTAAAATGGGTACCAGGGACTTGACGCTTTTCCTAGTGGTGACTGCCAACCCAAGAAAAAGAATTGTCCCTCCAACAATCACTTGTTTAGCTCCAGACCATTGTCTAGAATCGTTAGTCGGTACTTTTGGCCCAACCTCGTATATACCGAGTATCTACTTTTTTTCTGAACATAGGAAATTCAATGTTAAAATTTTTATTTGTCAATATATCTTTACTTATTAATTTTAGAACAAAAGTGTAATAAAGAATGAAAAACTGCATCGATTGAGTATCAAGTTCATTGTTAAATTGTTTTTTGTATGAGTTAGAATGAAAAGATAAAACACGATTTAAGACTATTATTAAAGTGTCGTAAAAAAGAAAACAATAATTTATGTTTCTTGTTTTTGGCATATCTGACAGATTTGACATTTTATTATTATTACAATAATAGGAAGAGTTAATCTAGAAGAAAATTAATAATCACTAATTATAATAAGAATAAAATAAAAAGATGGCATTGCGCAATACTATTTAGGCTGTGTCCGATGTTGCACTTTAATCGCACTAATATCTAAATCCTAAATTTATATACCCTAAATCTAGTGATTATTTATGATTTTAGGAATTAGATTTTAGAATTTTGCAGGACCACATCATGCCTTGAAGTTGACGCGCACTAATTAAACAAAACATGTTAGTTGCTATAATTTGGACAAAACGTCAAATTTACTGTCAAATAATAGCAAGCTTCTATTTCATGAAATATAATAGTAATATTTACTCTCAAGCGTCAAATTTAATTGAATTGCATAATTCATTTTTGTTATTCTAAAGTGTTGCTATTTGCTATACAAACCAATGGATATCACTAGTGTGCCATTCGGAGTTGTATATTTATGTGAAGAAGACCTAAATTTTAAATACTAAATGCCAAAATGCGACATCGGACACAGCCTATTTAGTTTATAGGTAGTTCAAAAGTATTTCAATTCGCTCTATTTTTGTATTAAATAACGCACATGATCATTATTCTAGCCTTTTTTGATAGTTTATTTTTCACACTAACCTTTCATAAAACTTCTGCATCATCCTGACATTTTTGAAATTCAGATCAATGTCACAAAATCTACTCATCCCAAACACTCTAAACAATTAAGATTACCTAACGGCAATTTTTCCCATGGATAAATCACGAGTTCTTATTCGGGTAGCCCAAGATTCAAGACCTCTTGATCTCGGACCATAAATCTCGATCTGAAGATCGCAGTTGTTGTGCTGACGTCTGCTATTGTTTTTTTATAGACAAATGCATCGCAAAATGCGAGACTGTCGATAAGGCTTCCTTGTTCGTGACTGTGCATCTGCCTTTAAACTAGAACTAATGTGCAGCCCAAATTATGTAATTGATGAAGAATATGAAATTAGAAGATGCATGCGAAGAAATCTTCGTGACTTGGGATTATTGAATAATGTTTTGATATGATGATGATATTTAGGTTTTCTTCAAAGCCTAAGGCAGGGATATCAGAGGTAGGTACAGATTCATTTGCGTTTTAATGGTAGTGGTACATGTTTAAGTATAATATAGTATAGTTTTTGATTTTATGGATTCTAATTGCTTGTGTTAAGTTAATGAAAATCGAAAAACTTAAAAAAAAAACAATTTAAATTACACATTAGGTATACATACATGCAATAATTTTACAGATGAACTTATAATAGATATTTGTATAGCTGTTCTACTAAAAAGAATCTGAAGTATTATTGAAATTAATCCCACAAAAAGTATTTGAAAAGTATTTGAGTTTTGTGGATTATTTAAAATTTTAAAAACATCAAATAATAAAATTATATATTTCTGCTAATTTTTTTTAAGCAATTATTTATCTGTGATTTGAAATTAAGCTGCAAAAGTTAAGTTAGTTAGAATTTAGTTTGGAATTAACAAGAAAGCATTCGTGTATCATGGTCTATAATTTGACATCTTTGGCAGTTTTTAAGTCAGCATAAAATTAATAAATAAACGAACATGTTGAGACATTAAAATGTTCATAAATGTAAATTCAGTGCCAAAAATCCAAATACATTACTGAAGGCTTTTTCTGGGAAATACATTTAATATTCTTTATTTTATTATTAATTAAATATTTAAAATTATAAACACATGTATTACATATGAGTGCAAATAGATTTACAAGTGTTAGGGATAAAAAAAAAAAACTGGAAAGACAGGACAGAATACAGTGGAAGAATATTACAAGAAAAGCCGCCTACATGGCCTGGAGAGCTAGGTATTATTATTATATTACATATGTAACAAGGTGAGCATAGTGCAATAACAAGTAATGAACTTTATTATAAACTTCTAAATTACAGTTTCAATAACTACATTTTAACTGTTATCTTTGTAAGTCAAAATTCTATTTAGAAATAATAATCATTATTCTCTCATATATCTGTTTAGTCTAGATGTCAACCGCGTAGACATTTATTGTTTTGACAATTAACCATATAAGTTATTGCCTATGATACGTGCAGTCTTGTTATTTAGCTATGGATGCTACACCCTCGCACCCTTCATCAGATATGCCTGTTGAAGAGATAACCCTTTGTTTTAAGGCAGTCGAGATTAAAGACTCAGACAGGAAAGATATGTAGTCGGCGGTTTAGTTTGGTGCGCGTACGCGAGTACGCATAATTAGGTTTACAATATAATTATGTAACAGTTTAGTTTGTGTTCAGAGTGTAATCAATAATTATAAGTTAGTATTAATGTATGTGTAAATAAAATTAGTAGCATAAAAATAGTGTGCGTGCCATCCATCCAAAATATGTTCATAAATCTATCATCAAGTGTTGAGTGCTTAGTGTGAGTGAGCCTAAGGACGTTCCTCCTCAGTAAAGTGGTGGGCAATCAGCAACCGTCCTCTTCAAGTGAAGTGTCCACCAATATGATAAAGTTAGAAGAAAAAGTGTCATCGTTGGGTAAGAGAGAAGAAGTAATCAGAAACTTAAGGGACCCGCCCTGTCACACATATACGCATCAGAAATATCGCCAAACTCGTCAATGAATTTGAAGAATCTCGAACATTTAGAAGAGTAGAAGGAAACTTATTTATAGAATGAATAAAGAAATATAAAAATTTATTAATAATAGATGTAATTAGAATTTTTGTGTGTGTACCAGAAATGTTAAATGCAATATGTACTTATATAGCCTAATATGGAAATGGCGAGAGTTCTTGTGCTGGCCAGAACAGAGTTTTTACCTCTCGCTAAGAGAGGTATTGGATTCATGCTAAAATTCGCATATCCAGATTTCAGTGAATAAGCACGATGTAAGGTCCCTAGAATCCGATTATAACATTTTAAAATGATGTCTGTGTGTGTGTGTGGATGTGGGTATGTGTGTATGTATGTATGTGTGTATGTCTGGATGTTGTAGACACGATTCCTCAAAAATCATAACACTTAAAAATTGTTTAACTATGGATTCCTCAATCTGACATTCCTGGGAAGAGCTGAAAAGGTTTTGGTAACAATTGAACAACCCGAAGTAGTAGTTTCTAAGAAAAATTCTTCTAAATATAATTTTTTGGATATTTTTGTTATTAAATATTGAAGAACATAAAATTCTACATCTAATACACTTAAATTTTTATTATATCTTGTATAGATTTAGAGATAAAGACACTATAATATATAGAGTAATTTAATCGCAAAGGCTAAGGCACTAAGGAAACCAGTTGACAAATTCCAATGTTTATAACATAGTTTTTAAATGACACATGTCAGTGTCAAAAATCAACAGTTTTAGTGACATTCTGGCAGCTTTTTCTGGGAAGAATATTTAATCTTTCTTATTGTTTTATTAATTAAATATTTGAAATTATAGGTAAAATGCATATATCCATCAGAAATACCGCCAATCTGGTTAATGAATTGGAAGAATCTGTGACATATAGAAACTTCATCATACAATGAAAAAAAGATATAATTAGAATTATATGTGTGCAGAAGACATGTTAAATACAATAAAAAACAGTATTTGGGTAAAGTTCTGTATTTTTTTTGTTATAAAACGACGGTTTGAAAGGGAAGTGCAAACTTATATAGCCTAATATGGAAATGGCGAGAGGTCTTGTGCTGGCCACAACAGATTTTTTCTATTTAATTCATTTAATATTATAAATTAACATAAAAATCATACTCTACTGCCTATGTATTGAAATCATCTACAGAACCTTTTTAACTTGTTTTGTTTGGTTTGGTTTAATTTTGTCAGTAACACGATACACGTCATAAAGATTTTGTTAGTCGATTTATGAATATTATCAGATATACATGTACCTTTGTGCAGTGCTGTGAAAGACTATTTTGAATTATACATACACTTTGTGGTGCCTCTGCCCATATTTTTGTGATAAATAAACAGTAAGTAAGTTGCTTAATAGCTTCTTTTGTGTAATAATTAAATGGATATTGTTTGATATGATGAACAAATGAATATCTGCTTTACAAGCAATATTTCACAAATTTTAATTATCTTTTAAGTTAATCTTTGTCTATGTACTTATTTAGTTTAAGATTATCTAACATCAGATTTAAACCCGCGATTTTCCCATACAAATCATTCTAATTTCATTTACAATTTACAAATGACTCATCTGTAGAATTTGTTATGTTATATAATATTGATCATTACCCTACGAAGAATCTGTACTATCTCATTAGCGGTTCAAAAGTTCATTAGATGCTAAGAAATATAGATGTCTAATGCCTTTAATGTATATCTTGTGCGATCTTCAATGATTCAATGATCTATTTTAAGTAAAGCAGTGAAAGTGAAATAGATCAATTTATTATTAGATAATGACGCTAATAAGAGAAAAATTAACGAGTTTCTATAATCATGTTGCTGTTTACGTTTCAATCTTATTTAATTTTCTAAATACACTAAATATAGATATTCTGCTTTATGCTAATGGATTATAGAATAGCTATTTATGCAATAAGTTGCGAAATGATAGTGTTTTAGGCACGCGACGTGAAATTTGTACGTACGAGTGTAAGCGAGTGGTACATCACGTCAAGTGCCTAAAACACTCATTTCGGAATGTATTACATACAAGATTATTTATAATAACGTTTCAAAACAGATCATTTATTCTCAAATATCAATATTTTGAATTTTTCAAAATTAAAAAGTAGGCAAACGTCAGGTTCATCCATTCGTTGCTGAATGAAATACTTTTAAGCACTAGTGCTTATAAGTAACATTTTACCCATTAAACTGTCACTTTTACGCATTAAACAGTCCCTTTTTACTAGTTTTACGATGATGTCTGTATGTGTGTGTGTGTGTGTGTGTGTGTGTGTATCTGTATGTCCGTGTGTGATAAATTTTTCTTCGACGATAACATCAATACTACAATTCTAAAAATTATAATTCTTTCGTTTTCCTCTTCTATACATCGATATGAATAGCTGATTAGATTTTGGTTATAATTGGTCAACCAAAAGTTCCCTTATTTAAACTTCTTAACAGTTATTCTTGCAAAAATGCAGTTAAATATCATCTGTTGACATTTTACGTGATTAACAATATGAGAGAATATCTTATTGTCTTTTGCACGCATTAAACTGCCACTTTTACGCATTAAATTGTCATTTTTAAGCACTAGTGCTTAAAAGTATTTCATTTAGCAACGAAAATGACAATCAAAACGATAGTATAAAAAATATTTTCAGTAACTTATTTCTTATTTTTATTGTTCCAGAGAATGAATCCCGTTGTGCAGTTTAGAACGACACAGCATTTTCAGTGAGAGGATGTAAGTGCTTTTTACATAATTTTCTAAATTTCTGTGTAATAAGGTTTTTATGATAAAATAATGTAGCGAGGTATTAGTCTCCCAAGATGAGACCTTTTGCATTATTGTTTCACTTTCATATGCGCGCAGATCCGTTTCAGTTCGTTATCTTCGGCCTTTTAAATTAAAATAGACAATATGCGCTTAACAATGTTTAATATTCTATTACATTACATTCAAGCATTATAACGCTAGATCATGAATCAATTATTTACATAGGGTGAAAAATCGATGTAATTAATCTTTTGTTTTGCTTTATTACATATAATAATACGAAGGTCACATGGTTCAAATTTTTTTTAGAATACTCTTCACCATTCTTTCCTTCCATTCTAAAAAGCCCCCAACAAATCTTTGGTTAGAATTCTTTCAAACTAATTTTTGGGTGACTTAAAAACTGTAAAATCTGTCAAATTAATTGTTGGTGACTTAAACACTGTCAAAGCTATTAAATTACTTAATGGAGAAAAATTGTCAATTTAATTTAAAAACTTTCATAGTTATTAATGTCATTAGGCCGATATGAGGCAAATAACGGACGCGACTGAAGTTTATAATCAGTCGAGTTCGTTATTTGCATATCGGCCGTGTGGCGTTCAAGATTTTTCGTAATAACATAAAATTTAAACATTTAGGAATAGTAAAAATCTTCTATATCTGTCATACTGAACAACTTTTTTGGTTAATCTATAAATACTCCTAGACAACAGTCCATTAATATGCTGTTATTTTTTAGGAACACCTGATTCTTAATTCTAGGCGACTGTTATAAAAAATGACGGCGTAGACCGTTATTTCTATCTTTTCATTTTTGTTTTTAGTCTTGTTCTGTTATAATAACAGTATGGTATTCTTTTTCAAAATACTCTCAAGAATGAATGATGCATTTTTAATTCTTGCGAACTACGTTACGTGACTTGCATAAAAGTACAATTAATTTCATAAAACCTTTTCATGATGTTGACTCGCAAAATAAACGATATTGATCTTATTCAAAGAAAATTATTGGCGTTGCGGATTACAACATTAAATAACCCAATAAAAAGTAGTAGATTAACTATGATGTTACTTACTGTTGGTTTGGCAAATCTAATGAAAAACGAAACATATCTAGCTCCATAGCACAGTTTAATTTTTAAAGATGTCCGATCAAGATCATCTTTAAATTGACTGAGTTAAAATTATATATTCTTTCTAATTCAGTAGTGTCGTTTACTACTGTTATTTTTTTATTTTCGAAATATGTGTACCTATGTTGCAGTAAAATTATTGAAAATTCAAAAATGAATCACTGACATAGTGTCAGTAATCGAAACAATATGAATTTTTGAAAGACAAGCGTGTTACATCTTTATCGCTCTCCCATCTTGTCAATGCAAATGTGAGAGAAATAATGTATGTCAATTTGTTAATTCGTTCATGATACAAATGACCTTGATCATACAAAAAAATTAAACTGTCTCTGATGTAAATTGCATTTCTACATTTTGTGTAATTTTTAATTATGAATAATTTTTGTGTTTACAACTTTTCTCTAAAATTAATATGTACAGAACTGCAGCAAAATAATAAATTAAAATTATATTCCTTAACAGATTTTAAATTATTATTATTATTATTATTATTATTAAAATTTATAAATTAATACATAAATAAAATAATAAAAAAACAAAACAAATTAAATATTTTTGATCTTAACTATCCAATTTAGTGCATCTTCTGTTAAATGATGGTGTCCGGAAAAACCTTGCTGAAATTTAGATAAAGGACATTCTTCTACAATATGTTGAATTGTTTCTTTTTCTGCTTCACATTCACAATTTGGACTATCACGTATTTTCCAATAAAATAGCATATTGTTACATTTGCCATGGCATGTACGAAGGCGATTAGCTTACACGAAATAGTCCTTGGTTGATCTAAACCTGGAACTTCTTTTGTGGAATCTAAAATTAAATTTTTATTAGAGATATCGGCTTTCTACCAAGTAATTTTCCATTGATCAGAAGTGCAGAAAGGTGCATTAAGAAATAGTTCATTCCAGAAAGGTTTACGGGATTTTAGTCTATTGGCTGGTAAATTTTCTAAAACCTGTGTTATGGAAAACATATTAAATAGACACGCGGTGAATGTCAATATATAGCTATAGTGTATGCGTTAAATTTTCCATTGTCCAATTTAATTAAATAAAACATTTTACAAATAATAATAATAACTATAGAATGTACGAATATATTAAAATCATATAAGTCAAGTAAAGAAATATATTCTATATTTGAAAGTCCTACAATTTTAAATATTCTTAAAAAATACTTCAAAGTGCAGTGGAAAATAAAACCATCTAATTATCTTTCCATTAGCGAAGGCCAAGGAAAAGGAACAGTGCATCTGCTATAATTAAAACATAAAGGACTCCATTGCAACCGTTTACCAATTGATGATAAGCACTTCTAATTAAGGAAGCGATTGAGACGATTTGTATTCCACTCAGAGTACATCTTCGATGAATTTATTAGCCGTTGATGTTGATGCAACTCATGTATGAGTAAAACGTAATACGCAAGGGTTAGAAAGTGAATTTTAATCAAAAATGATATTTTTATTCTTGTAGTAATTAATTTGTTACGTGGAGATTAATGCATATTGATACACGTTGATGAGCAGTTTGTATTACTTAATAAATTCGTTATATTACTTAAGTTAAGTCTGTTTCACATTACACTTTTCCTTTAGAATAATACGAGGATCGCGACAAAATGGACACTTGCCGAATTGACGTCACACGCAAAGGAGAGACAGAACATCTCGATACAAACAAACCCCCCTCCGTTGTCTTTGTGCTGTGACTGCCTGATGACAGCTTTGTTTGTATTATCGTAACCTAGCAACCATAACTTCTAAACTAAAGCTCCCAAACAACCTTCTTTTACAATGCTTTCAAACTGATTTTTAGAAAACTAAAAAATTGGTATATCTGTCAAATTCATTACTAGGGTATTACAATTATTCATTTATATAACAGTTGAACTTTCGACAATAACGCCATAAAATGAAAGAAATTGATTTGAATTTAAAGAAATTTATTTTGTCCTTTATGAAACCCAAGGTAAGGAACTGAAAAACTGTTAAATTAACTCCAGACTTAATCAAAAATTTCTTAAAAATCGTATAAGAGTAAAACCAAATTCACTTTAATATAATAACCTGATTTATGATGAAAATTATTTAGAACTGAGTAATTATATGTTTCATTCTCACTACTTAATAAATCGCATATCATATACAAATTGTTTCATCACTCAAAATTTTCTCTAGCTCTCAATTTAATATAAATAACATTACGATTTATATTACATAATTTATACTTTATATTACTTTTCTAACTTACATTAGAATTAATCTTCATGTTACTTGTCATTAATTGCTACTAGCATTATTTTAATCCACCTGAGAATGAGAGAGAGAGATAACTATTAGTTAATAATTACACCTTTTAATTCTAAAAATATAGGAGTATTATTTATCGCGATATATCTAACAACATAATTACTTGCTAAAATAAATATTACAGATGGTAAGCTCATATATTATTATTATCTTTATTAGCTTATTAATATTTCTCATAAACATATCAAGTTACTATGTACGTAATTAGTAATTTAATTGCTACTGTACTACAAATTAGCAAAAAATTAGTTTTTCTAAGGATCTGAGGTATTCATAGGTAGTAGGGTTGTGGTTCATTTCCATTTTATGTTATATAAATATTGCATTGCACTTCACTGGCGAAACGTCGTTCTGTAATAATAAAAAAAAAAATACAGAACTTTAACCAAATATTACCTTGTTTATTGTATTTAGCATGTCTTGTGCACATATAAAATTCTAATTATATTTGTTTTCATTGTATGGAGAAATTCCTAAATGTCAGAATTTTTTCCAAATTATTATCAAAATATGCTGTATTTTTTATGGATATAATATGTATTTTACCTATAATTTTAAATATTTTATTAATAACAAAATAAGACAGATTAAATGTGCTTTCTAGAAGAAGCTTTCATAAACTCACTAAAACTGTTGGTTTTTGACACTGTCTTTTATCTGTCAAATACAAAACATGTTACAAGCATTTGAATTTGTCAACTGTTTCCTTGCTGCAGTAAAAAAAAAAACACGAGGGCTGTTCTCTTAATTTTAGACTTCAGGCCTAATTTAATAAAACATCATATGTTATTCTGAAAATATTCTATATGAGGCATACACTAGATCACTAGAATGTACAACATAATTAAAAATGAACATAGCTATAGTCCCGATTGTTTTATTAAATGAAAATCCTGATGAGAGATATGGTGCAGTGTAGTGTAACAAGGTGAGAATAGTGAAATAACAAGTAATAACTTTAATATAAACTCTTCTAAATTATAGTTTCAATATCAACATTTTAATTCTATTATCTTTGTAAGTCAAAATTCTGTTTAGAAATAATAATCATTCTCTCATATATCTGTTTAGTCTAGATGCCAACCGCGTAGACATTTATTTGTTGACAATTAACTATGTAAGTTATTGGCTAGACTACGTGCAGTCTTGTTATTTTTCTATGGATGCTACACCCTCGCACCCTTCTTTAGATATACGTTGAAGAGATAACCCTTTGTTTTAAGGCAGTCGAGTTTTATGATTCGAACAGTCAGGTCAGACATGTAGTCTGTGTTTAGTTTTTGGGCGTTTACGCCATGACTCGTAATTAGGGTTTATAACAGTTTAGTTTAGTATTAATTAGTATTGTGTAAATAAAAGTTTAGTAGCTTAAAATATTGTGTGTGTCATCCATTTAAGATGTGTTCATCATCTATCATCAAGTGTTTAGTGATAGTGTGAGCGTAAGGGTGTTCCGTCGCAGTAAAGTGGTGGACAAACCAGCAAGTGTCCACCAATTAGAAGAAATAGTGTCATCGTTGGGATAAGAGAACAAAGAGTAATTAGAAGCTTCAAAGACCCCCCCCCCCCCCCCCCCCTGTTACAGTAGCACTATACAAAAGTTCGATATTTGTGCAAAATTATAGAAAATCTGAATACTAGTTGTTGAACTTTTTGTTTCATAATCATAAAAATTGGTATAGTTACATAGTCTTGTGTTTACAATTGACTAATATTACCACCAAGTTCATAACTGTTCTCATTTTCAAGTTTTTACCACAAAAGGTCATAAATACCCACATTGAGCAAAAAGTTTGAAAATATTCAAAAATCCAATTTCATGTATCAAGATATTTCCCAATGCACTGATTCCAAATTTTGAAACCGCAGATCGATATCTCTTTTAGTTTTAGAGATATTCAACCTCAAAGATTTTCTCAAAATTACCCATTTCTGGGTTGTAATTCCAAAATGGACCAAGATACAATTTTGGCGACACCACCATTCGATTCTACGGATAAAAATACGCAAGTACACCATTTTCATATTTTTGACCAACCGGTTCATTTTTTATGAATAAAAGTTTGAAAACCCCTGAAAATGACCAAAATCTGATAAAATGTGAGTTTTGGCCATTTTCAGTTATTTTGCTTTAGAGATTGCATACGGTGTTCAAAAATTATCAAAATTGGTATACTTACGTAATTTTGCCGTAGATTCAAATGATATTGCTAAATTCATATCTCGACCCATTTTTGGTTTATTACCCAAAAATGGGCAGTTTTGAGCAAAATTTGAATCTAAATATCTCGAGAACGAAAAGAGATATTGACCTGCGGTTTCAAAATTTGGAATCAGCGCATTGAGTAGTATCTAGATACGTAGGTACAAATAGGTTTTAAAAAATTGAAGTTTTTATCTGAATATGGGGTTATTGACTTCTGGGGCAATAATTTAAAATTAGAGATATAAACTTGGTAGTAATATTATTTGATTTTAAAGACAATGTGCCGTAAATATACGCAATTTTAGAGTATTTGAAGAACTGAATGAATTTAGAAATAAAAGTACTAAAAGAATATTATTTTCGCGTTATTCTTTTATCTTATATTGTTAGTATTGTTTAATTGTTCCGATGTATTTTAAATAGATTTGTACTTGTCTATTAGTTCCTGAATTAAATTTCTTTAAGCACTTTGCAATAGCCAAAATTTAATTTTCTTGGATAAGAGAGTGAAATTTGTTAAAATCGAATTTTGGCATGAATCCAACACCTCTCTCAGCAAGGAAACGGTACTTCATATTTGTAAGAACTTAAGGAGCTCTTAATACAGCCTTATTCCATTTTCCTGAATTTGGGATAATCAAAGAAACATCTTTCTAACTTCCTTAATTTAAATCGAGATGATGTTTAAAAATGAGAAAATTATTTACTGGATATTAAGAAATAGAAAAATGAACATGGATGAACAATTACATAATAATACATTATTATTTTTGTTTTTGTAGTAACGCTCAGACTTTAAAATATAATAACTTATGACTTGATACTTTTTGCGAAAAATACTTTTCCTCAATTAATTTGGCATTCTTTAACGTACATGTCGCTGCTTGTACCTTATAATATTTGGACTATGTTTTCACCAAAAACCCTTCAACTGTATTACGAAAGAAATTACAGAAAAATATTCGGTATTATGGATAATGCTAACCACCCAGTCATAAATTTCATATTTTCTCCTACACATTTAAATTTTCATTTCCTCTATCTAAACTCATCAAAACCATAAATTCCAATCTTTCAATAGTCCGCAATCTTGAAATAAGAACAAAGCGATCAGAATCCGTGTGAACTTCAAATGCCAAACCGCGCCTTGCCACGAAACAGAACATGAGTTCAATACTGCACAGCAGTAAACCGGCATGTGAGCTTATTACAAGCCACGGACTAGATGTTCGGATGCTGTCATTACCGGCTAAATCATAGAGAATACTCAAGCGAAGCTGTGTTTATTACTCTTGAGAAATCGACAACGTTTTGCAAAGATATACATATATGTACATAAATAATTGATATGAAATGACTTCGTTGAAATGGTTACTGATCAAACGTCAATTACACTAAATATTTTAATGTAAACCTTGACCGTAAATGGATTTTATTTCTGCATGGAAAAACTGTACCCTAAATGTATTGATCTACTTTTATCCAAGTAATTTTGGACACCGGGTGGTAGCGGTTATGAGTGAATTTAGGGATTTAACATGACATTATGCAATTCCTGTTCTTTTTAAAGAAAAACTAAAGAGTGCTTTTGTAACTTTGCATTGTATTTTCTAAATTATCCAAATATTTATTACCGTTACTAAGGGGTGATGCCCAAAATTTGAGACTAGATATTTTTCAAGATCAAATCTATTAATCGTAAGAAACATTGGTTTTTATTTGACATTTAGAATTGTTTGTACTTAAGAACTGTATGAACCTAAATCGCGACTATTAATTGAACGTATGTATGAGTTCAGTGAATTTCATATTTCAAAAGGATGTAAAATTATGGCAGATCATTTTTTGAAAGAAAATATACCAAAAGCTACTATAAATCGCTACATTAAACGTTGAGAAGGAAGTATTTTTCGGAACACAAGACAGGGTTTCATAGAAAAGCCACAAAAATGAAGAAAGCCAATAACCGTCGACTGGATGAGAAAGTTAAAACCAAGTCTGGAATCCCAACGAGAATGCTGGATAAAAAATTTAACTGTACCCTGCCTCAAATTGTCAGGCACTACGGAATAAATGCAACATTAGATATACAAAGAAGATTGGCGTACTCGAGAGATTTGAGGATCAAAAGCAAAAATTATGTCAAAATGCTGGCGACTGCCGACAATTTTTTTTTTTTTTAGGAAAATGAATAATTTTGAATGATAAAAGTTATTTTACTTTTAACTCTGATAATTCCACTACTGTATAAAAAAAGACATTCAAAAACAACAAAATCACAGTTTGATATCGATAAAATAGGAAGGAAGACAAAATACAAGTGGATAAATTGGATATTTTTTTATTTGCCTTCTCCATGGTGACGCATTGTTTTCAACATTTTTGATATGTCAAATAAATAAATTTATTTTAAATTATTAAAATATCTTTCAAAACTCATATTAATGATTGGAATAATACTACCTTCCTTTTTTAGTTTAAGTTCTGTATTTATTTATTATTAAAACCCAACGTTACGGCACCATAAACTGGTGCTTTCTTCAGGGGAAAAAATTGACATAAATATGTGAAATAACAAAAACAACAAGTAACCAAGGTAACAAGAAAAGTTCGTAAATGTTACCTTTTTTATGTATACAATTTTCTAGACAATATATGCATGCCCGGCGATAACTTGGACGGCGAACTTGCATCTTCTCAAGAAAAACTCTCCTTTTGCCAGAGGAAAAACCGTCCCAAAAACTGGCAGAGAAGTGATCTGTATAACTCAGAGACGCTTTATCGGTAGCGAAGTACCGCAGCCGTACTCTTTATTAACAGATGTTAGAAAAAGTCTAGAAAAAATTGTATACATATTACAAACTACAACATATTTAATATTGGAAGCCATGCACAACTAAGTTCTAATCCGTCACAATGATTGAGATTGATATTTCTTGTTTTATACATCTCAATGGCTTCTCTAATTAATCTGTTGTTAAGTCGAGTAGGTCTTGCAATAATTTTCGTATCTTCAAATTTAATTTGGTGGAATTCTTTATTTTCTTTTCTGTTTATTACATGAAAAAGAAATGAATTCTCGATTTACTCGTGGAATTATCTTGACAAATACCACTCGAGGTTTGATTTTTGCCACGGAATATTTTTTTATTTATAAATATTCACACTTGGTTTCTTGATGGCAATTTGTTTCAAAGATTTGTCCTGTCAAAATTTTGCCGTGAAATTTTTTTCAACAAATTGCCAAGCAACCAAGTGTTCATACAAATAAAAAAATATCCGGCCAAATCAAACCTCTAGTGGTATTACTATCGATAATAATGCAAATGCAGCGTTTTACATTGATATTATTCCTGATGAAGTTCAAACAAAAACCAACAAGAAATTCGGAAATCTATTCTCTTACGATTGGCAAGTTCACGTGATTTCCCAACCATGTTTTTGTCCTTCAGTACTGCAAATTAACTAGTATGCATATATAAATAAGTGTACTAAGCACCGTCTTATCTTTATTATTAAAATATATCATATTAGCAATAATTACTTCTTTTTGACAGACCTAGGTTCATCACATTAAGACACGATTTAAAATATACTGGTTATGCCACTTGTCATGTTTTTCATTGTTTCTGATGGTCCGCTTGATACGTGTTTCCTTGAATAATCCGCTAGAAGCGCTACGTGAGGACGACCCTACCACAGCAAACTATTTTTTACATAAAACATAAAATATGAAATGCAAAATGAATTTATTTTTAATATAAATTTAAATATTTAATGGAAACCTGAATCAATACATTGTTAGAATAAAAATTGGAAAAACTAAATAAATTGATAGAACCGTACGCTTCCAGATTTCCATTCGGTAATAATATCTTCTTCCCAAAAATGTTTTCGACAAACAACATCATTCAATCTTAATTCGCGATCATCTCTACTAATTGCACATTGCCATTTTTTAAAGTGATATATTTTCTATTTAATTTTCTTTTCATTTTGCATTAATTGCAATATCTTTCAACAAAATATTTATATTACATTATATATAATACGCATATGTACTTCAAAACCTGTTTTATTTACCTTTCTATAAGATATAACATGTAATATTTTCAAAATGACATGCAAATGACAGGTGTCAGTTGGGTCGTTCTCACGTTGCGCCTCTAGCGGAAAAAAAAACGAGGAAACACGTATCGCTTTGGACCCTCGTTTTGTGTAGAGTGGCACAACCAGAATATTTTAAATCGTGCATTAAGACAAATCTATGCCAAGTGTCTTTGTCGCTGAAAACGATATTTTTGTTGTGAAAATGATAATTCACTTTTGTGTGCCTAAATTGTTCCCAATTGAGAATTTTTGGTTCATATGTAACAGAATGGTTTACATATAAGCTCAGCAAACTAAATTGAGACCGAGCTTAAGAATCGCATTAAGTACTTTATCATAAAAGTTTATCTGCGTCTTGTACAATAGATGATTGAAGATGTACCAAAAAAATTGGACCTCATTCGGCGAACTGAAATTGTTCAGTAATTGCGTTTATTTCTCACAATGCAATACAACCATAGCTTTAAAAGGTGACAAATTTATTAAAATAAAAACGTAATACGTTAAACAAAAAACATATGCAGGAATAACAATATCTATCAGTCATCTGTTCCACTAGCAGTAAACAATATCCATAAAACTGAAGTATATGGCTGAATCGTGTTTCCTAGTCATTTAATGCTCGCCTGCCGATCTGCACTACTGCTTCGGTTGGTGAAATAATTTAATCTCCCTGCACACATAAACTTTACGATCCTGCGAAGATGAACCTACATGCGTAACTCAGCTCTTCTGCTCATTAAGATCCAAATACCGACTGTTGCAATCTAGAACGTACTCGTAGATGCACTATGCAGATTTTTATAAGATCGTGATGGTGATCGTTAAGAGAACAGTGAATGCTTCTAACTAATTATTAGATTAGATTGAATCTCATGTAATTAAGTTACTTAGTAGTTCATGAATTTATGCAATAGCTTGGTTTTTGTGATGTATCCAAGAAAAGGTAAAGGCCACTTAAAATTAAACACTCAAGTTGTTTTATAATTACCAAGAGGAAGTGCCTACAAGAAATGGTTAAGTTCGAGTTCAAATTTATTTTACTTTATTTTATTTTAATGTATTAAAATACACGGTTTTTAGTTTCACAAATTTTATTAGGCGATGACTAGCTTCGCTAATACAATATCATCAGATCATTTATAAAAACTTAATATTGTTTAAAAAAATCTGATGTGGCCAGCACATGACCTCCCAATAAATTCCATGTTTAAAAAAGCAATGAGCTTTAAGTAAAGTTTCACTTCCGATTGATCGTTTGTAAACAAAATCTACTTTGTTGTTCCCATAAATAGAACGGTTTGTAATACGAAATTTTGGATTATACCTATTTTATTATGTTTTTCCTGAAAAATCTGTTAAAGCTAAAAAATTAAGTACACTTTGAAATCACGTTTTTATTGCGAGCTGTTTGATATATAATGCTGCAAACATCAAACTTAAATCGAATTATCTTGTATATCTATTATTTATGTATGATGGAAATTATATTATTTTTACAAACCTTAATTTCATTAGAATCATATTTAAACTACTAAATACTTCTTAACACGGTTTCATTATTAATTTTAATGAAAATTGCTTCGTGACAGTGACATTTGTTTAAATGTGTCAAATTTGTTATTAAAGTATTGTTTTTGTTTGACGCAGAGACAAAGTGATGTACAAAAATAAATTATTTTATAATATAATATAAAGTTATTTCAAGTTATTTACTAAATGCTATTATCGTAGAATTGAAGATTGTGTCATTATATTCAATTTGAATTGGTAAAAGTTGCTAAAAAATTATATTCAATGAATTTTTTACAAGAAAAACTTTTAAAAGCTTGTATAAATGATACTTCCGGTTATCCGATATACACTAAAAACTAATGAGCTCTTCCCACATTAGTATAGAATGGATATACAAAATTTAAAATTTTTCTGATTGATAGTATTTGAGTAATCGTGTCCACAAGATCCACACAAACACACAGACACACACACAGACACACACATATACATACCTACAGACATCATTGTAAAAATGTTAAAATCGGATTCGGGGGACATCAAAACGTGCTTATTCACTAAAATCTCTATATCCGATTTTTAGCACGATCCCTACACCTCCCTTACCTAGAGTAGCGGGAGGTAAAAAGATATATAAATATGTCAGTAAATGTTTTTCTTACTTGATTTTTTGTTCAAAGCAATTTTGCAGTAATTATTATTATTTAAAAAAAATATATTTAGGCTGGTCTGTTCATTTAGTGTGTTTTCTTTATTTTCATTATTTTTTATAGCTTTTCCAATTTCGATGGCTTTCAATTTCAAGTTTACTTTTTTCGATTGGATAATATTTTAAATTCTTCAATTAGTGACAAATAGTATCTGTTTACTCAAAATTTTAATCACCCTGTTTACCGGTGATTAACGAACAATTGACTGGCATTGTTTTTTCTCTATCAATTGTTTATAGATTATTTTATTGAAATATGCTTTAATAGGGTATAGAAAAATTAATTGTACTCATCTTTTATTTGAAAAAAAAAACTGCAATATAAAATTATCGTGTACCTGCATTGAAGTTGTTGGAAATGCAAATAATACGAAAATAATTTTACCTATCAATAAATGCCCTTTACGGTAAGAAAATGTTAATTATCGATAGTTACATAAATGCGCAAAAAATCATGCTGTGAATAATTATGACATTTATTTCTATAAAATTTATGTTAGCTTTGATAATTTCCAGTCGTTTTTGTAACTCTTTTTCATAACATTACGTTATTTATGCATTCTGAAGTAATAGAACACAATATAATATTGCACATTAAACAGTAGTTTTTATACAAATTATTACCTATGTCTCTTTTCTGACCTTAGGGTGTTTAGGTGGATATTTCCTACAGGCCCATTCTATAACAAAGTGTTTCATTTTAAACAACTGGTTAAAAAAATTAAACAATGAAGTATGTTGATATATAACAAAAAATTGAATTTTTAGTTGTCAAATTAATATTTATTGGATTAAAATGTTGAACCAGTTGTTAAAAATTAACCATTGCGTTACAGAATAGGCCCGACAGTGTGTTAGAAAAACTAACTCGGAGTAGGCTATGAATAGAGAAACGTATATCTGATCATTATTCATTTCAAAAGTCTAGTTGTCAAAATTGATTTTGAAATGTAATTTTCTGATATTCAATGTAACAGACAGCAAAAGAATATTGCCATTCGCTGTTTTCTAATTTATTTCTATTTCTTCAGCGAATAAAAGCGTTGATTTCTTTAGTTAACATTTTCGACAATATCTCATACCAAATTGTCATTTTATTAAAGTTATTTTAAGTATTAAGGACAGTAAATGGTTCTTGCCGGATGAGGATGATTTTGGAGATCAAGGTAAAGTCGAGATCTCCAATACATCCGATACCGGTAGAAGAACACTTACTGACAGCAATGCTTATTGCGTTTATTTCCTTTTTTGTGACTATATCTTTGTACTTCGGTTAACAAACAAATAAATCTTTATTATTATTATTATTATTATTATTATTATTATATAATTTGGAAATATGCGGCTTTTGACTATTCTTTTTACCTCTCGCTAAGAGAGGTATTGGAATCATGCTAAAATTCGCATATCCAGATTTTAGTGGATAAGCACGTTTTAAGGTCTCTATAATCCGATTATAACATTTTTACGATGATGTCCCTGTGTGTGTGTGTGTGTGTGTGTGTGTGTGTGTGTGTGTGTGTGTGTGTATGTATGTATGTATGTATGTATGTATGTATGTATGTGTGTCGGGATGTGTGGATATGTGGATGTTGGAACCACGGTTTCTCAAATTCTATATGACTTAAAAAATATTTAACTACAGTTTCCTCAATCTGACATTCCTGGGAAGAGCTGATTAGATTTTGGTAACAATTGGAAAACCGGAAGTAATAGTTTCTTTAAGTAAATCTAAATATTATTTTTTGAAATTTTCTGTTATTACTATTATTGAAAAACATAAAATTCTACATCTGATACATTTAAAAAAAATATTATATATTGTATAGATTTAGAGATAAAGGCACAGTAATATATGGAATAATCTAATCGCAGTTGACAAATTCAAATGTTAATAACATAGTTTGTAATGACAGATGTCAGCTTCAAAAATCAGCAGTTTTAGTGATATTCTGAAAGCTTTTTCTGGGAAGTACATTTATTCTTTCTTATTGTTTTATTAATTAAATATTTAAAATGGGCTACTTGCGTGGTACTGAAAATCCGATTTCTGTCACTATATACGTAAAGTTATATTGAAAACATATATAAAAATATAAATTTTATTTTAAAATAATTACTTATTTTTTACTAAATTAAGAAAGAAAATTTTCTGTGAAGTCTTTTGTTAACTAAGGGAGGGGAAGCATGTTTAAGAATGTTATCAATAGATGGCATGGCGCGCGAGAAAGTTTTAATTTGAATTTGACATTAGTTCATTTTTCTCTCTCTCTGGTCTCTCAAATACATTAATTACTTTATAAATAAACACATAGGTAGTTACTTGTAATTTAAAATGTCGATACCAAGAAGATAAACTAAAATACTAACCTCCAAACTATTATTGAAACTTCAAACAGGTGATCTACATTACCCGCACAAACATACCATTACTATGGGACGGCACCATGCTGTGGCTTTACGACTATTCATTGGTGCGGCGTAATTCTACGTCATACATGGCGGGAAATCAAATAATCAAATTTCATTATTTATTTTCTGGCTAATTAATAAAAATTTTGTCAAAAGAAAAAATATGGGTAGCAAGTTTTTACCTTCTCTTCAAAAATATTAAATAAAAAAAGGTACGCAAGTAGCCCATTGTAGGTAAAATGCATATATCCATCTTGCTAATGAATTGGAAGAATCTCTGACATTTAGGAACTTCCTCATACAATGAAAAATAGATATAATTAGAATTATATGTGTGCAGAAGACATGTTAATTACAATAAAAACAATATTTAGGTGAAGTTCTGTAATGTTTTTGTTATAAAACGACGGTTCGATAGCGAAGTGCAATACAATACTTATATAACATAAAATGGAAATGGCAAGAGGTATTGTGCTGGCCACAACAGACATTTTCTATTTTGCCGAGTAGAAGATTTTTATTTGAAGAAGCGTTCCAAAAGAAGTTTGGCTGGGATCTTTTAAGTACTAAAAGAAAAGAATCATGAAATATATTATTGTTGTACTGTAAAATATACAAACTGTGGCTTCTGCCACGATCACGGTTTTAACTAAAATACTATTTTAAGAAATGTCAAATTTAAATTTCAAAATGTAATTTTACCCTTAGGTTAGAAGATCGAATATTTAAAAATATTTGTTTGAGTACTATGTTCTCTGCTTTAAAATCATATTTTAGTAAATTTGATAGTAGGTATTTATTATTATCCTTAAGTAATGAAGTTTGACATTTCTTAAAACAGTGTTTCACTTAAAAACGTGATTTTGGTACGAGTCTGTGTCCAATTCCGCAATATTACATTGGTATTATAAATGAATCCCATAGCAACTAGAATACTTGTACATTTAAGTAAATTACTTATTGTTGCACAAAAAATTTAACATTCTAAAGAAAGGACAACCTCTATAGAAAATGCTCATCTCTATTTCAAATTCATCACCTTTCGACTTTCATAATCTCGTTCA
Source organism: Ophonus ardosiacus (assembly GCA_943142095.1). NCBI lineage: Eukaryota > Metazoa > Arthropoda > Insecta > Coleoptera > Carabidae > Ophonus > Ophonus ardosiacus. The sequence continues at coordinate 35,268,161 of OW964832.1, read as the reverse complement.
CGTCCATCATCCAATAACTGTGGGGTCATTTGCATTGGTCAGCGTGCGCGCAGCCGTCATTTTAGTCATTTGCATGTAACCTTAATTACTAGCACGCACATAAAACATTTCACGCACCTCCAAGCGAATTGGCTCCTATAGCTTCAAGACGAAGAATAGATCAAAGACGACCTAACTTCGTTTTGCGGTAATTATTTATCTCAAGCGAAAGAAAAAATGGCAATGGTGTAGTTGTCCCAGCAAAATGTCAGGGTATGATGGGGAAATTGTGTTATAGATGATTGGAGATGATGTTTCAAGTAATTACAAGATATGAAGATGATGTAGGACAGTTTTAACAACTTTTATTTAACATGAAATTGATTATTAATATGTCAAGTTGTGATACAATATAACGCAATAATGGTTTGTTGCAGTGATATTGACTGCAATATAATTTTCATTTTAGGGTTTTTTCTAATTATTTCAAAATCGTCATCTTCACTTGAAAAGTCAAATATTCTAGTGGACATGCTACTATCCGAAATGCGTCATCTTTTAGTAAAGGAATTTTATCTTATATTTTTTTTACAGTAAACGTTTATTAATTTTGTTATCGGGTACCGGTTTCGGAAATAAGTCCGTCCTCAGCCCTCTAATAGACAAAAATACAAAAATAATTTACAAGCGTAGATATAAATGGTGTTTTTTTTTTGCTTAGATAGAACTTATGAAAGAGTTAACTGTCAAACGAGCTGTCATACTGCCTTCACTTTTTGACATTTATGATCGGTATACTGTGGCAAATCATCATAAATAGACTCACGCTTGCACAACGCTACCAAATTATCCAAATTTACTTTGAAAATCAGTCGTCGATTCGCGCAACTTCGTGATTGGCCTAACGGGTTGTTAATAAGCCAAATTGCCACGTATGGAGTGAGACCAATCCACAAGAGACCCTACAGACTCCATTACATCCAGAAAAATTCACCGTTTGGTGCGTTTTACATTCTGGTGGTATCATCGGACTTTATTTCTTCAAAAATGAGGCCGGAGCTCGCGTTATGGTCAATGGAGATCATTACCGCACCATGATCAATAATTTTTTGTTTGAAAATATGGATGTCATTGATTCGGACGAGATGTGCTTTCAACAGGATGGCGCTACGTGCTATACGGTGACCGCAACCGACTTATTAAAATCAAAATTTGGCGATAAGTTGATTTCGAGAAATGGGCCTGTCAATTGGCCTCCAAGGTCGTATGATTTGACAACTCTCGATTATTTCCTGTGGGGCTACGTGAAGTCACTGGTTTATGCTGATAAACCAGCAACAATTGAAGCCTTGGAGGCCAACATTGTTCATGTTATTCGTGACATACGGCCAGCAGTGCTCGAAAAAGTGACTCAAAATTGGACGTCCAGAATGCGCTTCGTCAAGAACAGCCGCGGTGGCCATATGCCCGAAATCCTTTTCAAATTTTAATGCCATGCATTGATCTTTCAAATAAACAAAAAATTTTGATTAAAATCTAATTTTTTGTGTTACTTTTTACAATTTGAAGTTCTATCAGGCTTAAAAAACACGCTGTATAAATAAAGTTAACAATATATAAAAAATTATTTGATGTATGAACATGTACTTATAACAGTAAATAAACTTACCGTCAAATTATAAAAGGCAGAAAGACATAAGTCTAATTGAAAAAGTAAATGAATACATCATTACTTAAATAAGAATTAATATAAATTTTAAAACATAAAAACGAAATACAAATAAGTTGGAGAATTTTATAATGAAGACATTTTTCACCAGAAGAAAATGGAGAACTGTGTAATTTTGCAATAATATACTCACCTTAAAATATTTATTAAATTAATAAATATAAATTTATTTTTAATGTATCAAACAGAAATTTCACAGAAAACCTAATTTTCTGCAAACGAAACAAGCTCGATCATGTGGAAATGTCACAACTACTGAAAAATATAGATGCGCATGTCTAAACCTATATATTTCCAGCAGAATTGGAAATTATTCTGACCGTTGCCAACTAATCCCCAACCAGTCATAAAACTTCTGTGAGCAGCCAACTACAACTCTAATTTTTGTTAACGGTTTCAAACTGTTCTATGAATAAAGCTAATTATATAAAAATGAAATTATCTTGTTTCCTATTAACAACACAATTCTTATTTTTATTTAAAATAAGAGTAAATATAAATAAGAATTCCATTCCTTTTTAAACTTATTCCTTTTTGATACATTTGAAGTGATTTCTGTGACCTTTGAACAACAAAGTAAACTATTTTAAGATCTTATATAGATTAATTGCGCAATTAATAAATGCATCTCAGGCTTATGACTAGGAATTCGAAGGATTCAGGTATCAAACGACCATGAAATATATCTGTTTTGCCTGTCACCTGTTCGTGATCGTAAATACTTTATATCATTTTAGTTCCATCATTTTTATTTACATTTATATAGCAGAAATGAATACCTCTCTCTAATACTTCATTTCAAAATGAACTGGAGAAATAAATTAAAATTTGAAAGATTGGTATTGGATATTTGTCAGGGTTGCGGCAAACAAATCCACTGAAAAATTAAATACTTATATAACTTTACAAATTCACATATTTTGGAAGTATGGAGAGTACTTGTTATCCATCGTACAATCGTCAAGCAATATTTAAAAAAAAATAAGATTTGAGAATTATTTTGACATATTAAAAATATTTAGTTGATATTTTTAAAGTGTGCTTTGATCGCTGTTTTCGGTAAACATTGAAAAAAATATGTTGTGGCCAGCACAAAATCTTCCGTCAATTCAATGTATTTTGTCCAAATCCCCTACCAAAAGTTCGTTGAAAAAGATTCCATGTATCCTGCAAAATTGTAACACGAACACACTATTTTTTACAAGTTCCATACCGAAAGTTCCTTTGAAAAGATTCTATAAATCCAATAAAATTATAACAGGAATGTACATAATGTAAATTGCAGTTGACACTTCCTCCTTCTTCATCTTTTCCCTATTTTATTAGGGGTTGCTGTTTCTTACTCTTTTTTTCTACTCATTCCTGTCGAACGCATCTTCTTCACACAGTTCTTCCTCTCTCAAATTTTTTGCTAGACAAACACAATCCTTCCATTTTCTTTTTGCCTTCATCGTACTCCCGGCATTGAAAGTTCCAAACTTGAGGCGAAGCTGCAACTGCAAGTCATTTGCGAGAGACACTATGTCACTTATACCGCTTTCTGGTCCTGTACTTTCCGTCTTTGATTTTGCACTTGACACTGACATCCGTCAATTAGATTTTTTTGAATATATCAGCTATTTCCATAATTTCAGCTAAGCTGACTGTTGAACGTTAATCTCTTTATAACTCTATAAAAATGCATAATGAAACTGTATAAAAAATAAGATATTCTTTCATATTGATAATCACAAAATGTCGAAAATAGTTATTTACATTCGAGTGCGTGTAACTTGTATTTTACAGCGCGACAGCTTTGTTTAAGGCACGAGCCCTTAAGGCGAGTGCCTTATTAGCTGGAGCGCTGTAAAAATACTTCACGCACGAGAATTGTATCAAATTTTTTGACCGACGATAATGAAAATCACTTTTTTAAATGAGATAGGTTGTACTTCTGAAAAGGGTTAGTTTAAAATACTGGGGTTGTCAATTTCCAAATTTGATTTTACTTACCTTCATTAGAGTACTTCTTCTAGCAAAAATTTATCTGTAATAATAGACGTTGTTTATGACTGATAATATATTTATTTGCTCATGTTTTCTTCGTAATAAATAATAGGTAGGTGTCGATATTTGACATTTCAGCAATGCTCGCGTATTTGACAGGTATATCGATCGGTGACTATGTCGGTAACGGCGGATTTTTACAATAATGACAGATGTCGCTACCGTGAGTTTGGTTTATATAAATTAATTTTAAATATAGGCAATGTTAAAGTAAAAAAAAAAACTTAAGTAGGTTGTACTTTTTTACATGAACTTTATTATAGTAAAGATGATTTCTTTTCTAAATGCCCATAAACGTCCAGTGTATTTTGATTATTTTACCGCATAGTTAGACAAGTTACAACACAGTAAGCGTAAAATGTAGGTTCCACTTGCTGTGTATACAATTGTAAAGTTCCCATTACACTTCAGGAGGGCAAAAATGATATTTAACTGCGTTTTTTCAAGAAAAACTGTTAAAAATTCAAATAAGGGAACTTTCGGTTGTCCAATTATAACCAAAATGTAATCAGCTGTTCATATGGATGGTAAAGACGAGGAATACGAAAGAATAATTAATTTTATAATTGTACACACACACACATACACACACATACACACACATACACACACACATACATACATACATACATACATACATACATACATACATACATACATACAGACATCATCGTAAAACTAGTAAATCGTATTTTAAGGACCTTAAAACGTGCTTATTCATTAATAACTCTCTATCGAATTTTTTGACCAAAGACAATACCTACCTTCCTTACCTAAAGGTGACGGAAGGTAAAAATATGATCGTGCAAAATTTTTTTTATTTCATTGTGAGATAACTTCAGCAATTGAGAACTGAAACGGTCGATCTATATCGAATTAAGTGTTTTTAACTATCCCTTAGCAAACATTTATTGTGGCGCCACTGAAATATCTTTGACGAACTGATTTTGAAACGAAGAATATAGTTTTTAAATCTTGGGTAATAAATTTTATAACAAATGAATCGTTGCATGAGAGATGTGGTCTTATTATGAATATTAATTCGCAACTGTTAAAGTGAGACGACAATGATATAATGATAAATTGTTGATATTATGGATCTCAGGCTTACAAACTATAACAATGTGAATTATTCACATAAACGTATCAAATTACAACAGAATTACGCACAAGCTTAATATTTTTAAAAGATTCTTTTGTTATAAAACAAAAAACAAATTAGCTAATATTTAAAAGAATGTCGAAATCCCTTACGGGAAATAAAAAGTACAATGCATATTTGAAGATGATTTTAAGTGAAGTACCCTGAACTTTAATTGTAATATAATATAATAAATAAGAATAATAAGAAGTAAAAGGTTAGTGTAGCAATCGTGTTGTGAAAAGGACAGGCGCGAGCAATTAAATAGATGATGAGCCGATATGAAATCGATGTCTTCGAGCATTGTTATTTTCATAATACAAAACAAATTATCGGTAAGGCGTTGGAATGCATTCCTTATTTCTTAAGACAGTTAGTGTCATCATCGCGTGAACAATGCACTGCTGCAATTTTAAATAGATTGCAGTTCATTTTTCCTCTCTACAATACGTTACCTATAGTTCTTTGTAATTAACAAAGATAATCATTAAAACATATATGTTTAAAATGAAAAGAAATTAATATTATTACAAAATAGATGATTTTAAATCGAAACTTCTAGTACCATATTGTGTTCGTTTCTGAATTAATTATTTACATTTCATAATTTTATATTATATAAGTATTGTATTGCACTTCGCTATCTTACCGTCGTTTTATAACAAAAAATTACAATTTCAGAACTTTACCCAAATATTGTTTTTTATTATTTTTAACATGTCTTTCTGCACACATACGATTATAATTATATCTATTTTTCATTGTATGAGGAAGTTCCTAAATGTCAGAGATTTTTCCAATTCATTAGCAAGATTGACGGTATTTCTTATGGATACATGCATTTTACCTACAATTTTAAATATTTAATTAATAAAACAATAAGAAAGATTAAATGTACTTCCCAGAAAAAGCTTCCAGAATGTCACTAAAACTGTTGATTTTTGAGACATTTGTCATTTACAAACTATGTTATAAACGTCACTATGTTATAAACATTTGAATTTGTCAACTGGTTTTCTTAGTGCCTTAGCCTCTGCGATGTATAACATTAAATTATTCTATATATTATAGTGTCTTTATCTCTAAATCTATACAAGATATATGTAATAAAAATTTTAAGTGTATATTTAGAAATTTAATCAGCTCTTTCCAGGAATGTCATATTGAGGAAACCGCAGTTAAATATTTTTTAAGTCTTATAGTACTTGAGAAACCGTGGATCCAACATCCACACATACATCCACATATCTACACACACACGCACGGACATCATCGTAAAAATGTTATAATCGGATTCTAGGGACTTGAAAACTTGCTTATCCACTAAAATCCGGATATGCAATTTTTGGCATGATTCTCTCTTAGCGATAGGTAAAAATTGTTAGAAAATAGAACAAAATCTAGCTGTTTCGCTTAGTAATTTTTGTACATATTAATTATATATATATATATATATATATATATATATATATATATATATATATATATATATATATATATTCTACGCTAGTACAAGTAGACCTATATATTTTCATTTCAAACAATTAGTTAACATGCAACAATCTAAATATATAACTTTGGTTTCTAACGCGCGCTGAAAAGCATTAATTCAAGATTTTATTATTATTTTATTTTATTGAATTTATTTGTATAATTGTGAATTTAAACATGTTGGTGCTGCTACCAAGCAACAAAAATTTGTACTATTTGACTAGAATGTTTAAATATTACAATAATACATATGTATAACGTACAATTATGAATGAATGGTGTTATATATGTTTTTAAAGTAATTCTTCTGGTGTTTTCTCCACTATAGCTGTAAGTGCCTAAGAGATAACGCCCGATAAACGTCCTCACACAATAATATATTTATATTTGTATGTATAAATACAAATAATTTGTATAATGTTTAAATATAATATTTTTCTCTGTGAAATTGCAGAATTCTGTTGGTATCAATTTATTACAAGATCAAATATCTAAAGAACTTTGTCTTAATACAGGTGTGACCAAATAATGTGAGTTTGAACTTTATGCACAGAAGCAAGCGATAAGAAATTTACGACATTCGGAGTTATATATTACACCGACTTTTACAGTGTTTGGTATAATAACGATGTTCACACGATCTTTTATACTAAATGTGGGTGTTAAAATAATGTCTACGATAAAACTTATTTCAAAGTAATAAATAATCAATATAATAAAGAAATAAAACTGAAAGAATCTGTTACAATGTTACAAACAAACGTATATTCATCACGGCATATTACCTATTGCTGGGTGAACTAGTCTGATTTGTACACACAGATATCAGCAATTATGCGGGCGATAACCAGGCGTCACCTCATGGGCACTCATTGCTGGAGTAGAGAGAGCACCACAGGGGTCATTTGTATTTCAATTCAAATTCGAAATAATTATTTACGTTGGTCGGGATCGAATCCAGATTCGAGACCATATACTCGAGCACAGTGCAGTGTGTAACGCGCCGAAGCGCCTTAAAAATTTATATAAATTTAAAATTCGTTATAGGTTGCATAGCACTTAAAAATTAATCAATATCGCCTTATTTTATTATTATTATTATTATTATTATTATTATTATTATTATTATTATTATTATTACTATTTTAGTAATTTCTTTAGGACCTCAATAATTATACTTGATTATAATCGCTTTTAAATGAATATGAACTGATGCTCAACTTATTTCCTTTTCCGCTCCTTATCCTTTACCACGCTTCTTCATATCTTAGCATTTTCAACATAGCCTCTGAAATGGTAACAATGTAAAAATCTCCAGTCCATACGGAAGTTCCCTTATTTGATGTTCTTAACAGTTTTTCTTTAAAAAAACGCAGTTAAATACCATTTTTCGATATTTTATGTGATTATCAATATGAAAGAATATCTTATTAAAATATCCTTCAGAACTCATATTAATAATTGGAATAATACTACCTTTTTACCTCTCGCTAAGAGAGGTATTGGAATCATGCTAAAATTCGCATATCCAGATTTTTGTGAATAAGCACGATGTAAGGTCCCTAGAACCCGATTATAACATTTTTACGATGATGTCTGTGTGTGTGTGTGGATGTGTGTATGTGTGTGTGTGTGTGTGTGTGTGTGTATGTATGGATGTTGGAGGGACGATTCCTCAAAAACTATAAGACTTAAAAAATATTTAACTGCAGTTTCTTCAATCTGACATTCCTGGGAAGAGCTGAAAAGGTTTTGGTAACAATTGAACAACCGGAAGTAGAACTTTCTTAAAAAAAAAATTCTAAATATAATTTTTGGGAGTTTTTTTTATTAAATATTGAAGAATATAAAATTCTCCATCTAATACACTTAAAAATTTTATTATATCTTGTATAGATTTAGAGATAAAGACACTATAATTTATAGAGTACACTAATCGCAGAGGCCAAGGCACTAAGGAAACCAGTTGACAAATTCCAATGTTTATAACATGACACATGTCATTGTCAAATATCAACATTTTTAGTGACATTCTGATAGCTTTTTCTGGGAAGTATATTTAATTTTTCTTATTGTTTTATTAATTAAATATTTGAAATTATAGGTAAAATTGTGGTAAAATGCATATATCCATCAGAAATACCGCCAATCTGGTTAATGAATTGGAACAATCTCTGCCATGAAAATGATATAAAATAGATATAATTAGAATTATATGTGTGCAGAAGACATGTTAAATACAATAAAAAACAATATTTGGGTAAAGTTCTGTAATATTTTGTTATAAAACGACGGTTCGAATGCGAAGTGCAATACAATACATATATAGCCTAATATGGAAATGGCGAGAGGTCTTGTGCTGGCCACAACAGATTTTTTTTAGTTGAAGTTCTGTATTTATTTATTATTAAAACCCAACGTTTCGGCACCATAAACTGGTGCCTTCTTCAGGAGCAAAAATTGACATAAATATGTGAAATAACAAAAACAACAAGTAACCAAGGTAACAAAAAAAGGAGATTTTTTTCCTGAGAAGATGTATGTTCGCCGTCCAAGTTATTGCCGGGCATGCATATATTGTCTAGAAAATTGTATACATAAAAAAGGTAACATTTACGAACTTTTCTTGTTACCTTGGTTACTTGTTGTTTTTGTTATTTCACATATTTATGTCAATTTTTGCCCCTGAAGAAGGCACCAGTTTATGGTGCCGAAACGTTGGGTTTTAATAATAAATAAATACAGAACTTAAACTAAAAACAAGGTAGTATTATTCCAAAGAATATCTTATTCTCTATAAGGTTTGATTATGAATTTTTATTCATATTCAATACACATGGAATTATAGAATTTTAAAGAGATTAAATTTCAAAAATCAATCTACTAAAGCTAAAATCATGGAAACAGATAATACAAGTATATTCAAAAAATTCTAATTGACAGATGTCAGTGTCAAGTGCAAAACCAAAGATGGAAAGTATATAGGATCAGAAAGTAGTATAAATGACAGAGTGTCCTTCGCAAGTGACTTGCAGTTGCAGCCTCGCCTCAAGATTGAAACTATCAATGCCGGGAGTACGAGGAAGGCCAAAGAGACTATGGAAGGACTGCGTACCAGAAGATTCGAGAGAGGAAGAACTGTGTGAAGAAGATGCGTTGGACAGGAATGAGTAGAAGAGAAGAATAAGAAACAGAGACCCCAAATAAAATAGGGAAAAGCTGAAGAAAGAGGAAGTGTCAAGTGCAATTTACATAATGTAAATTCGTGTTATAATTTTATTGAAATAAAAGAATCTTTTCAAAGGAACTTTCAGTATGGAATTTGTAGAAATACTGTATTCGTGTTACAATTTTACAGGATAGAATATTTTTCAAGGAACTTGTGGTATGGGATTTGTACAAAATACATCGAATTGACGAAAGGTTTTGTGCTGGCCATAACAGATTTTTTCCAATGTGGTGAAATGTTGATATGCGTTATTAAAATAATTTTGAACTAATTTATAAAGAAATTACCTATCACATATGCAAAATTTTACAAAAATAGTTTTTTGATACAAAAGTATTTAATTAATGGGGCGCCATCAAATTTTTGCGCACAGAAAAGCAAATTGACATTCTCAAAAATAGATAATAAGCCGTGATCATATCTTACATTGTAAATAATTTTAAATATGCTTAGAAAACAAGATTTAACAATTCATAATATTAATACATATTCTTTTTACTAGTACTTCTTCGCAGTAGGTACTTAGCCTCGATTTAAATTCCACAATCAATATCTTTTACATATATGATTAAAAATACTTTGTAAGTAACAATCTATAAGTTACATCTTAAAGGTTTAGTACCCATTGGTTCCTTATGAAGGACAAAGAATAATAATCTTCACTATAAATGTAAAACTAATCAATAAAGTATTCTGCACATTAAATAGTTATTGTTGTTAGTACGCTTCCTTATTCTTTTGTATACAAAGTTATAGATATACCATAAAAATCAGTAGTTATTTATTATTATTGTTATTAAAAATTAAAATCAATAAATGTTGTCAGTTTTAGAAAATGCACCTGCTGCATAAATTTTCATTTATTATCCCGTTTTTCTTGAACGTATAATATTCTAATGATATTTATACTACAATAGGCCTCAGAATCAATATATTTAGCATAGGCTTTCATCTTTGTGCTCTTTCGTAAAGTTCATTCATTATTGTGTGTTTATTGTTGACCATATGTATCAAAGGTTGATTGCTTTGGGCAATCAGATGATATCTATAGATAAATATAGAGCTTATGCAATTAGGTAAATGCTGTTCCCATACTGTCTTATTATTAGCTCACGATTTAGTAGTCTTCTTGTTTGAAACGAGTATGCAACCAACCTATTTGTACTGGTTTGTAAGTTGCAAGCTATTTGCAGGAATAAGAAAGGATAACCAACTTGATCAAGTTGCAGTTCCATGGTGTTCTGAATAGTGGGTTGCCGATATTTTGCAGAAATGTGAATGGTAATTTAATGATTTTGACACGATGATGTACAAATTTCCTGCAACTTTCGTTTCTCTTCTGTGTTTATATAGTTGTTGTGAATGTAAACAACAATAACAACAGCTCAATCTATTACATTATTAGTGAAAGTTGTAGTCTTAGCAACATACTTTAGATGTCGTTATGTATTTTATAAAATTTAGTTTTCTCAGTTCTTGATGCTACACTCAAAATTATAAAACAAGCTTAGTGGAAAACAGTTTAAATTCATTAAATTGCATCCTGAATTCAACATTATATTTTAATTTCTCACTGAACTAATACGTTTGATTTTTACATTAACATAGAAATATTTATTAGTTAGTTAAGATATTTGAAATAGTTATTTAAGTATTAAGGGCAGTAAGTGCTTCTTCTCGATCTTCAAAATCATCCTCAACTGGTAGAAGAACACTTTGGTACTGACCGCAATGCTTATTACATTTTTGCACGATCGACACAAAATTAAAAATTAATAAGATTTAAAAATTATTTTAACATTAAAATTTTTTATTTAACTTTGACATTTTAAACTGTCAATATTAACTCCATAGCAACAACTATAAGTAACATTTTATTCACAAGTAAATTGAAAAATTTTAAATCACTCTCACAAAATTTCAACTCACTCTGCAACAAATAATGCATTTAAAATAACATCTGCATATGACATGGTTATCATAGCAGAAGACGAAAAAACCTTAACAAAGAATATAGAAATATATGATAAAGCGCTACAAAAATTAAGAATCAATAAAGAAAAAACAAAAACCATGATACTAGGAAGAAATGAACAACACCACACTAAAAAATGAAAATCTGCAGCAAGTCCAAAAATTTAAATACCTGGGGGCAATGATCTCAGAAGATGGAAGATTTGACGAAGAAATAAAAGAAAGAAGAACAACAGGAGGCAAAATATTCAATAGCATCAAACACAGCTTCTTAGGAAAGAAAGAAATACCGAAAGAGACCAGAGTACAATATTTAAGAAAGTAGTGGCGCCTATACTCATACACGTAGCTGAATCATGGACATTAACGCAAAGACAAAAAGAAAAAATTACGGCTATCGAAATGAGATTCTTGAGAAAAATAGAGGGGAAAATAAGACTGGACAGAATTGAAAACACAACCTACAGACAAAACTTAAAAGTAAAAGCAATAGAAGATAAGATAGCAGAAGGACAGATGAGATGGTATGGTCATGTAGAAAGGATGGGAGAGGAGAGAATAGTTAAAAAAGTGTTTGAAGCAAAAATTGGAAGAAAGAAACCACGAGGACGACCAAGAAGAACGTGGCTGGAAGAAGTAAAGGAGGCAGCGCAAAGAAGAGGTCTAACTTGGGAAGAAACGAAAACAGCAACACAAGATAGAGCAGAGTGGAAAGAAATATGGAGAAGACCAACGAACAAGAACTCAACTCCTTCCCCCGCAAGCCTTTCACCCGTGAGGGTAGAAAGGTGCAGGATTAAGTAAGTAAAATAACATCAGGCACGAAAATAACACTAACCACAGTATTTATCAGATATTGCCATTTTCATTACTTTTTACGACACAAATGATAGACAATAAAGCTTTTTAAATAAATGACTTGACGTCTATCATCGACGAGTGTCATGCACAGCCTACTAACTGATCAGTTTTTTATTTTGTCATAGTTAAATATTATAATGTTTTTATATTATTATTTCGTCAATATTTGTTACTTTAATGTCAGTGACACTTTGTAAAACTATGTTTATGATTAAAAAAATATATTTAATTACTTTTGCACAGTAAGTAATAGTTATTTACATAATCAGTTATAGAAAGAGAGATATTGTTTGAAGAATTTAAAATTTACCAAAACGAGCGAAGTGAGTTTTGCAAATTATGTGAGTTGAACAATATCACTCTTTTCATAACCGATTATGTATTTTTTTATCTAATTCCGCTAAAATACTCGAAATCCTAGGTTTTATAGCTCAATATATATTTCAAAATCAATTTACTAAAGCGTTGCCATAAAAATAAATGAATTTAAATTTTAAATTATAAAAATGAACTCTACTCTTTTCCGAATCTGCTATAGATCTTTCCTTCTAATATACAGCAATTGGATGTGAGTCAGTAATTCATAAATTGATATTAAAGTAATCGTTATTGATATTTTCTTGTTTTTTTTTTTATTATCAGTTGTCACTGTTGTCATTTGTGTAATAACTCAGTTACGTAAAGATTTTTACAAAACTCATTTCTTATCAATTATGTGAAAATTGACGTTTCATAACGTTATAAGATTAGGTTAGGTTAGGTTACAATTAGATAAAATTATTTTAGATCTGGCATTTAGATAAATCCGACAAATATTTGTCCATAAATGATACACTTAAGAAAGTGATATTTAAATTTGAAGTCCAAAGAAAAATCGTAAATATAAACTTAGTTTGAAATCAGTGCAATAATTATATGTATAAATTAGCAATTAGTCAGAAATTAATAAGAAAAGAGCTGTTTAAAGTGATAATATGTTGAAACTATTTCATAATTTCTAAAATTAGCCGACGTTTTAAATTTATTTTTTTTTCTTTTTAAAAAACAATTACAAGAATGTATAAAGAACTATTAAGAAATTTGTATTGTACAGAATCGAAGTATGAAACCCCTGTTTGTAGTTCTTTCCATTTTTGCATTATTAACCCAAATAATTATAATAAGGACAAGGTACAATATGAACAAGTATGTATTTTTTGCATTTCTTTATTCGAAATGGCTGTTTGCTGTTGTACAACTGTTATAAAAATATAAAATACAGTAAATACATCTGTATCACGAAGATATTAATCTAAAGATGAGCGCAGTATCTTATTATAAGCTAGCGGCAGTATCTTCTTCTTCCTGTTAGTGTAATACTGGCTAATAGTCTCCCTAGAGCAATGTTCCTAATGCCATGGCAGTAATTTGTACTTTTAGAAGAGAAGAAGAATCACAAATTTGATTTTCACTACAACAGCGAAAAACAAGTTTGTTGCTCTAGTTAGTAAGATTGCTCTAGTTGGACTAAGGAGAATGTCACTATTGGTCGAACGTCGAGAAGATTAGATCATCTAGAATCTGTAGGGTCTGTAAGCGGGCTGAGGGACAGGTCGGTACGCGCCTTGGTTGTAGGCGCCTTCGTTATAGGCGGGTTCTTGGTAAGCTGGCTGCGATCTAAAAAGAAAACAAATTGTATTTTTTGTTATTGATAACCAAATTACTTTTATAAATGAAAATCCTAAAGCGTGGATTTCGCGATGAAGTTTTTATTTTCAAGTGATTTTTTATTTATTGTGTCCACAACGTAAAGTGTCAGATTGTGATTAGTTTGATGTTTGAGTTTTTAATAATGAGAGATAAGAAAAATCGTGATGCAAGATGTTCCGCGAAACAATATTCTCTAATGGCAGATTGCATTTTGCAAATCATTAATTGATTTAACGGAAAATTAAAATCCATTTATAAGACAGGATCCATTTACTTTAAAATGATGTGGAATAAATGTAAATCTTCGATTTTGTGTCATGAGGCCATCTAGTTGGCGAATTAAATCATGAAGGAGGACCTTGCACAATTTGCATATCTTTATAAATATTTTTTTCCGATATTGAAAATGGATTACTATCATCTCGCAAATTTCTATGCGTAATTTTAAAATCTTGTCTAAAATAATGTATATAATTATTGGTTACGTAGCTTTGTATTAGTTTATAAATACTTTACTTTTGCTATCGTTCCTTTATTTTCAATAAAAGATTATTTGCTTACATAAAATTTTCAAGAATTATCAATTACCGAAAATTACTAACAACGGATGAAATGCAGTTGTTAGATTACTATCTCGACATAACGACTAGTTAAATTTTAGCAACTTGATACAATAGTGAATTGAAATTTTGTACTTAGTAACAGACATTCAATTTAACAACTAAAAATGGTTGTTAATTTTATCAACTTTGCTTATAGTCAGTAACTTTTAAGTGTACCTTAAATTAACAATCATATCGAAACGAAACGTCAAATGACTAATTGAATATTGCTATCAAAATTTCGATTTGCATTTTTTTGTAAAGCATAGCTTAAAGTTTAAATTGCAACTCGGTATTAGTGAATTACGCGGTTTATGTTATTGGCGGTGAAAAACTTTCAAATAACAATTAGAATCCGTTTTTCAGAAACAGGATTTCGAATTTGTCATCATTATTATAGATATCTGCGAACAAAGCAGATTGGCAAACCCAGCAATGGGTAATAATACAATTGATATAATTCCGTGATAATTCCTTGACTTTCTCTGGCAATTCTAAAGGGTGGATTACACAATGAAGTTTTTATTTTCAAGTGACTTGAAAAGTGTCTTTATAAGTGATCTTACAAGTTTTTTTACACGATAAAGTTTTGGGTGCATTAAAATATCCAAGTGTTAAAATTTAAATTATACCTACATCAAATTATCATTGAATTTTCATCACTTGAATTTTTCGTACATAGCTATTAAGGTTTCAATTACTTTTTTACCCCATTTTGCTATTTTTCAGTTTAATATCGATTTCTTATAATACTACTTGAATATATCAAAAATTTAAATACAAATGACATTTGACAGTTACTTGACATTCAAACTTATAGGGACTTTTAAGAAAAAGTACCGCATGTTCCAGTTTTTCTTTAAAAGTTTTTCGTGCAAAATCTATTCATTTCTCTCTCTTGCACAATGACATGAGTGAAAAGAAAAAAAAAACTTCATCGTGTAATACACGCTTTAAGTCCCCGACTTTTATCTGATTTCCTATCTGTGTAAAATATAAAAGACCAAATTCTTTATTAATTCTACCACTTTTAGTAAACTGTTACCAACACAAAATAAGAAAAACTATTTCCCTTCAAGAATTACTTTAAAACTTTACTAGAATGTCTTCCCTACCTGATAAACGCTAAACTCCTTGCGATAGCCTCAGGAATAGGTGGCGGTGTTGGCAAATGCGCTCCTTCAGGCCTGAATCCATTCTCATCCGCTACATAACGCAAGCTAATAGGTTGCCCTTCAGGCGAAGTGTACGAGAATGATCCCTGCACGGTTTCAGCTTCACCTTGCGAACCCGCGTTCCTTAGGTAGCCTGATTCTTCGGCCGCAATTCCGTTACCGCTCGTGTATTGGAAGCGATAAGAGCCATCAGGATTGTGCTCACTCGATTGGGATGTTATAGGGACGAATGGACGTTGAACGTAGGGTTGTTGGTAGGGTTGATTGTAAGGGTTGTATTGGGGAGCAGCCAGGGCGCAAGCCAAGACGATGGAAAGGATTAACTGAAAGAAAAAAAGATCATAATAGTTTCATCATTAAATGTACTATACTGTTTAAATTGCAGTGCTGGGCGGAGCTTAAAGAGAGCGGTTTTTAAGGTTAATTATGAATCTAATTCATAATAAATAAAAAATATTACAATTATCGAAACATTCAGAAACATCCATTTGAGGACTATTTTGATGAAACATGCCAAATTGCATGAATAATAAAATATTTTTGAAAGTTATTGATAGGTTGACAGGTGATTTGTCTTTTGTATTTATATTAACTTTTACGTTATATTATTAGTTATTTGCAATTGAGGCAGCGCTCAAGCAACCTTCACAATTAGAATCTGGTGTCGTGGGTTCGAATCCTACTTAGGGCATGGATGTTTGTGTGTGCGTACAACCAGAAGTTCCCTTGTTTGAAGTTCTTAACAGTTTTTCTTGAAAACGTGGAGTTAAAAATCATTTTCTGACATTTTATGTTATTATCAAAGAATATCATATTGTCTATACGGTTTCCAACGATATTATAACTTATTGATGTTCATTTGTTTCAAACAAAAAAAAAATGCAACAAATTATAATTTTGTAGGGTAAACACAATTATTACGGTAATGAAACAAATGAAAACATAATTGTAGATTACAATATGTTTATTTTCATTGTTAATTTCCTACTTTACTCGAAGACTATATGAAAAACTAAACAGATAATAATACCTAATTGATTATTTCATTTGCATCATTGCCATAATCATTGTTTTTTTTTCGTTGGAAAGCTAAAAAAAAATATTTTTTTCAATTATGTAACTTTTGAATATGGCATAAGAATCATAACTTTGACCTCATAACTCAAAAAAAAAAAATCTGATGTGGCCAACACAAAACCTCCCGCTATTTAATTTTTATTAATTTAAATACATACTTACGGATTTACTAACGCTGCAAACTGTTCCATTGCATAAAACTATTGCTTTATTTACTATTTTCTTTTTAAAATGTCACTATTATTAATTTGAAGTGATTAGTTTTTTGACAGTGACATTTAATGTCAGTTACCTTTCATTTGAAATATGAACTGTGTAACAAAGGAATTGTGTTTTTCTTAGTCTTCGGGATTTGTAAAAAAAATTATTTTTAAATTTATCCTTAAAATATATAGAAAAAGTAGAAAATTCAATAATCTTTAATTTTCATAACGACAAATGCGAAAAAATGGCATTTAATGGTATTTTTTGAAGAAAAACCATCATGAGCTTCAGGTAAAGTGCCATTTCCGGTTATTCGATTTACACCAAAATCTAATGGTTTCTTTTCTTATTAGAATAGGATAGAAATACAAGATTTCAGAATTTTCTGAATGATAGTATCTGAGTTAGAGTGAAGACAAAATCCCTACACATACATACACACACACATAAATACATACATACATACATACATACATACATACACACATACACACATACAGACATCATCGTGAAAATTTGGATTCTGGGGACCTTAAAACGTGGTCATTTACTAAAATCTCGATAAGTGATTTTTAGCACGATCCCTATACCTCCCTTACCAAGGGTAGCGGGAGGTAAATAAATGAGTATCGTCATTCAAAAGAAAATAAAAATAATGTCTTACAGAAATGCAAAGCAAAATTTCTTCTTATTTCATATTCAGAAATTATTTGTAAAAATAAAATCAACAACATTTGAATTTTTGCATTTATATATTGACGTATGAATTTTTCAAAGAAAACAAATACATCTTTAAAATATTGTGCAGGTAAGAAATGTACCTAATTTACAAAAATAAAACGTGATTTGTGTCATGTAAAATCAAAGGAAAATAATAAAATAAAAAAAATGTATAATTTTTATCCTGATGTACAAATTACAAAATAATTAAAAATTAAATATGTAGTTTATGTATTTAACAAAAAATAAACAATAGCATTCCTCCAAGTACATATAATTCTTTCAATTATTAGTTTTTTTATTAAAATTCTTGCAGTTTCATTCCATCTAGTTACATTAATTCACACTCTCAATGATTAAAACAATTAACACCCAGTACACTAATAATTAAATCTTCTTCAGTGTCATTACCATAAATTTCATCTCAATAACAATGGCTCATCTCGTTACTATGACGACCACGTTTCTGTCGTAACGCACGCACAGTAAACAAACTGCACAACAAAACGTGTAGGATCATACGTGTGTCGAGTTAAATGTGTCATAGCATAAAATGATTTGGAGAGAGTTACAAAACTAAATTGGAATTGTTTTTAGAAGATGTCGAATAATTTAGATAAGATGGTTCGAATGGTTTCGATCATTAAATTAACATGATTTAATGTTAAATGGTATTATACAATATAATCTTCTAATGTAGAATTTTTGTTTGTATAATTTTCATATTAATGAAAGTGAAATGATTCCTAAATGACAAATTGTTAGGCAATTCTTCTTCCATATTATCCATATTCCATATTATACATCATAAAAAGAAAATAAGATCTTTTTGAAGACAAGAAAAAAAAGTTAACCTTTATTACAATTTTAAATATTTAATTAATAGAACAATAAAAAATATGAAATGGTCTTCCCAAAAATGGCGCTCAGTTGCGTCACTAGAACAATTGAATTATCTGTCATTTACAAACTATGTTACAAACATTTGAATTTGTCAGCTGGTTTCCTTGGTGTAGTGTGGACTGCGATTTATTACATCAGATTATTCTTTTTTTATCTCGAAATCTATGACAGATATAATAAATACTATAATAGTATAATATTTGTTTTTATTTGATATTCCTATTATTTCTTTTCAAAAACGGTGAAAAGGTCAATTTTTGAAATTATTTTTTTTTTTATTATTTTCTTTCTACAAATTGATTTATTTGTTTAATAACTCTGAAAATTAGGATTTAGTAATATTCGTAGAATCGATTGATGATTTTCCCAAGTTGGTATCTCGACTCATTTTTATGTTACAGTCCTAAACAGACATACCCATTTTGGCTAAAAAATTCAACATTTTCAAAAATCCTATCTTTATACTTTTACCTCTCTATACGCTGATTCCAAATTTTGAAACCTCAGGTCGATATCTTTATCCGTTCCCGAGATATTTGTGTTCAAAGATTGATCCCAAAAACACCCATTTTTTGATTATAACCCTAAAATGGGTGGGAATACTGACTTGCCGATATCACCATTCGATTGTACTGGCAAAACTACATAAGTACACCAATTTTCATATTTTTTAAACAATGTATACAATTTCCAAAACAAAATAACTGAAAATGGCCAAAATCTGAAAAAAATCGCAAAGATTAGATATGTTGCGATTTTTGGCCATTTTCAGTTATTTTACTCTGGAAATTGTATCCGTTGTTCAAAATTTTGAAAATTTGTAAAGTTATGTAACTTTACCCGTAGAATCGAATAGTGATGTCGCCAAGTTTGTATTTCCACCCGTTTCGGGATTATTACCCAAAAATGACTTTAAATGCAAATATCTCGGAAACGAAAAAAGATAACGACCTGCGGTTTCAAAATTTGAAATCAGAATGATGAAAAATACCAAAATACATAAATATTTTACGTACAAATGTTTTTTCATTTCTTGTGCGCACAAAAAAAATCTAATTCTATTCTATCATTCTATGAGGAAGATTCTATGTCAGAAATTTTTCCATTTCAATGTCACAATGTCACAAGCTTTTAATTCTTAAAATAAAAGTACAAATATATTATATACACCTCAGAAGAGAATGCTTATTTATTTCTCGGTGTTTTATAAATATCGATTTGCGCTCTCGGGTTTCAAAATGCATCTCGGGAAAAATTTATGCTTTTTGATTTCTAATCTAATATAGTACCGTAAAGCCCGATAAATAAGTTATTGATTATTGTTGGTAAAATTTCGATATGCAATCTTTTGCTTAAATTTAGCTTAAAATTCAAATTAAAACTGAACATTTAGAACATAAGTGCAAATAAAACTTTAGAGTATGATTATTAATACAATAAAATAAAATGTATATTGAACAATACATCATGTTTCAAAAATCGTAGACAATGTTACCGTCTCCCTGCACTTCATCCATCACAATTCACTCTCACTTATACCAAAACTGTCACATACCAGTTTCATATTGTCTTCTGAACTAACTCTTTAACTGTTGGATGAAGTGACCACGACCGTCGGATATATATACCATCCGACCTGGGGCAGATGCCCATCTGCCCGCCCCACCCCGCGCTCTGGTGCAGATGACCACACCTCTAGATTCAAATATTGCAGAAGGCCATTGGCGCCGAAAGGAATTTCTAGGAGGGGTACTGTGCCACAAGTAATTAGAGTAGGGGCAGGTGGATGCTAAAGTCATTTGAATTTGATTTGATTTGAGACAGACAATTGAGAGTGGAATGAGATGATATAGTTTAACTATTTGTGTTAATCTCTTCTTTATTCCGCTTGAACTTATGCATGCATTTTTTTTTTAACATAAAGAATTATGTACCACATTATGAAGGCTGAAGGGCACATAAAAGGAAAGGGGTACATCAATTTTTACCACAAATAAGAAAAATATCTTGCTTAGAAACAATAGGCTCGGCAGACTTAAGCAAATAAGTCAAAAATGTATGTTTTACAGGACACACAAAAAACTTAATAAAACGTATTTTTAGTAGCACATATTAAATTGGTTAATGTTTAGAAAATTAAACTACTGGTGTTATTTTTCACATAAGTTTGTCAAAGACGAACACGTTGCAATAATAACAAATATGTAAATGTCGTTTTTTACCTTCCGTCACCTTTAGGTAAGGAAGGTATTGTCTTTGGTCAAAAAATTCGATTATGAGTTTTTAATGAATAAGCACGTTTTCGGGTCCCTAGAATACGATTTCACTACTTTTACAATGATGTATGTATATGTGTGTGTGTGACAATTTTTTTTTTTGGCGATAACTCCAATACTACGTTTCTAAAAATTAAGATTCTTTCGTATTCCTCTTCTTTGAAGAGCTGATTAAATTTTGGTTGTAATTGCTCAACCGGAAGTTCTCTTATTTGAAGTTCTTAACAGTTTTTCTTGAAAAAGCACAGTTCAATATCATTTTTTGACATTTTATATGATTATCAATATAAAAGAATATCTTATTCTCTATAAAGTTTGATTATACATATTTTTTTTTCGTATTCAATAGATATAAAGTTAAATTATAAATAGATTAACTTTCAAAAATCAACCAGTTTTGTTATAAATATGGAAACCACTGATATATTCAAAAAATTCTAATTGACAGATGTCAGTGTCAAGTGCAATTTACATGATGTATATTCCTGTTATAATTTATTTGATTTATAGGAACTTTCATTATGGAATTGTAAAAAATAGTATATATTCGTATTAGAATTTTACTGGATATATAAAATCTTTTCCAAGGAACTTTTGGTAAGGGATTTTTACAAAATACGTAATGTATGTTCGTTATAATTTTATTGGATTTATAGGACCTTTCGGTATAGAATTTGTAAAAAATAGTATATATTTGTGTTACAATTTTACCGGATATATAGAATCTTTTCCAAGGAACATTTGGTATGGGATTTGCAAAAAATACATCAAATCGATGGAAGGTCTGGCTGGACACAATTTTTGACTTATGTGCTTAGGTCTGCCGGGCCTAAATTAGTGTACAGACATCATGTGCACATTTTACCTCTCTTGCCATAAAATGCCATTACCGGATGAATCTGTGAAATAAATTCTTTATACATTGAGATTTAGACTTTCTACAGTAAGATCGCGTCCAATTTTTGTGAATTTTCATCAAACAAAACAAAAATAAAATAAAATAATGAAGGACCCCATTTTTATGGATAATGATTTTTAGTTTGAAGATAATCCATGGTCAAATATTCAACTCAACTTTGTCGTTTTACAATACCTCTACTAGAATTAGTTTGACAAAACACGTAAGTTTATTTTTTCCGAAGTCCACATAATTATCCAATAGTTTATTGCTGATCTGTCTTAACAAACTATAAAGATTGATATGGAAAAACAAGCCTTCATTTTATATTAACGACTTAGAAACATGAGAAATAAATACACAACAATAGCGAATAAACCTGAAAACCTTTCTTATCTGAACTATCAAATTGTGACTAAGTTCCTTTTTTTCTTGTATCCTATATGTTAACTATCTTGTTGAATTGTGACATAATCTATTCCTTTAAAAGATATAAAACCTTACAATTAAATTTTTGCTAATGTTTCGTGATCATGCTATTTAAGCTAAAATTTATATTAGAACCAAATTCTTTGAAATTAGATTTTTTATTCAGAACCCAACATCTTGTTATGTATTTATTATCATTTTGTGGTTAAGGCTTAATATGTTATGAAACAGCAATTAAATAACTGACTCAGTTATAGTTACGGAAATGTCTTCACTTAAAGTGTTTCAACTATTTAACAATTTTACGATTATATCCATGGAAAATACTAGATAAGATTACTTACAAACGATTAGTATGGCCAGTTTATTTTCATTTCAGATTGATTCTCTTCCTAGTTAACAGCTTCAAAAATGTTTGTCTAGTCTCTAATGCTCTTTCTATATCTTTACTGCTTTTATTAAAAATATCATTCTAGTCAATTCTTTAAAAACTGTGAAAAGGTTTAACTGACATAGAAATGAAAAAATATCCTAATTTAAACTAGTTTCTGTTATTAAACAAACTAATCATTCTTGAAAAATAATACAGTAAGAGGAAAACATATTCTAGAAGAAGATGAAATTGATTATAGCAGAAATAGCACTTTAATCGGGATATAATAATATAATAATTGCATTTAAAGGTTAGGATAGGTTAATTTCATTAACGTATTTTACTTAGTCCTGAGTCCTGAGTTGCTGTAGGGTCCATATTATTGCAAACAGATTAAAATGAAAAATACATCAATCAGTACGTCGACCCGCCTGACGTTAAAGGTATTTCATCTTCATTAAAGTCGTGTGCAATTTTTAAGTTTATTGAACAATCGATACAATTTGTAGAACAAAACTCAAAAAGGCCAAAATGTGAAAAAATCGCAAGGGTTATTTTCATGTAATAAAATTGTTTTCATAGCTTTAATCCACATTTTAAAAATAAATGGTAGCTATTTTGAAATGGTTAAAGGAAAACTATGATATTTTGGTACCGTTGTGAACGTAATTTTATGAACATTCTGAAAAAATATATACATATTCCGATTCCGTATGCTAGATTTAAAGTTGTACCCATTTCCGGTAAAACCGGAAGTGATACAGAATTCTTACTAATTATATATATATATATATATATATATATATATATATAATAATAATAATAATAATAAATATATAACATTGCCATATGATAATGATACTAAAATTTTTAAAAATCAAAATTTAACGGTAACTTATAAATTAAATAATAGTATTAAATCATTATTAAGTAACCCTAAAGATAAAATAGATAATAATAACAAATCCGGCGTTTACATCCTTTTTACCTCTCGCTATGAGAGGTATTGGAATCATGCTAAAAATCACATATCCAGATTTTAATGAATAAGCACGTTTCAAGATCTCTAGAATCCAATTTTAACATTTTTACATGTATGTATGGATGTTGGAGGGACGATTCCTCAAAAACTATAAGACATAAGATCTGTTAAACAATGAATTCCTCAATCTGATATTCCTGGGAAGAGCTGAAAAGATTTTGGTAACAATCGAACAACCGGAAGTAGTAGTTTTTTAAAAAAAATCTTCTAAATATTATTTTTTGAAAATTTTGATATTACTTATTTTGAAGAACAAAATTCTACATCTGACACATTTAAAATTTTAATTATATTTTCTATAAATTTAGAGATAAAGACACTATAATATATAGAATATTGGGATATAATAAGTCGAGTAGGCGAAACTACACTAAGGAAACCGGTTGACAAATTCAAATGGTTATAACATAACATAATTTATATATGACTGATGTCAGTGTCAAAAATCAAAAGTTTTAGTGACATTCTGATAGCTTTTTCTGGGAAGTACATTTAATCTTTCTTATTGTTTTATTAATTAAATATTTAAAATTATAGGTAAAATGCATATATCCATCAGAAATACCGCCAATCCGGTTAATGAATTGGAAGAATCGCTTACATTTAGAAACTTTCTCATACAATGAAAAATAAATATAATTAGAATTATATGTGTGCAGAAGACATGTTAAATACAATAAAAATATAAATTGGGTAAAGTTCTGTAATTTTTTGTTATAAAACGACGGTTCGATAGCAAAAAGTATTACAATACTTATATGGGCTAATATGGAAATGGCGAGAGGTCTTGTGCTGGCCACAACAGATTTTTAGTTATGATTTAACCTTAAGACTCCATTTTAGTTTTTAATTACTACGACCATCTTGAGCCTCTTTAACTACACAGTGTAACCATAGAGACGTATTAAAAACACATTGGAAAATAAGCCTGGTCAAAGGTAACAACGTGATTAAAGTTAACAGTGTTTTATCTAGTTTAACTTTGCTTATCAACATATTTTGTATCTTTCGAAATTTACGAAATATTCTTGGTGCCGGATTTTAGCCGATCACTCTGTTTCATAATGACAGTATTACATTGAAAACTTCTTATTGGCCGAATTCAACTATAATTACTAAGTATCCCACGCAAGTCCGTCTCTGACCACTTACAGAATCAAGTAACCTCAAACAACTCTAGAACGTAGTTGATGATCTTATTTGCTGCTCTTTTGCGGATGTCAAACAAATAATTCATAGGTGTGGTTAGGGGAATTTTCCAAGTCATTCTCTTCTTTCCGCAGGAATTTGATTGCCTGAGAAATCTCAGGGTTCTCCTAAATGTTAACATAGTCACAAGTGGTAGTAACAGGCTGTTACATGTGTAGCAAATATGACCGCACTAAATGTCAAGTTTGTGTTAATATCAGCACGATCTTTGGTTTTTGGTAATTATCATTACTTCGAAATTAATAATTATTATCATTTTCATACTTTGGTTTTGAATGATTCTTGACAGGTCGTGAAAAGTTAAATTTTTGTTATTAGTAAAGATCAGAAAAATAATTTACAATTTGTTACTGATGGATATTATTTTCGTAATTAATAATTTTAATAACTAATGTTTTCTCGTAGGTAAAATACAAAAAAGCCGTTTTAGAAAAATTAAGATATTTTATATTTTGTCTACTATCAAATATCTATTCTCAAGAAATTGAGCAACATATTATGAAATGCAAAAGAAGTTTAAGCATAACTTTTGAACAATTTACCGCAATTTAAAATAATTGAACTACAAAAATTATAGATTGAGAGCACGATCCTGCATGATAACCTATAACTTAAATATTGTGTGAACGACTTTGGTTTTTAACGAATTATAGGGCAACATTATTAAGTATCAGTATAAGATTAACGGAGGAATTGACAATGAAATACATATATCATAAAATGTCTTGCTAGATGTGCAACGGACTATTATTTTTAACATTTGAGATTTTGAACTAATAGACTAGATAAAAAAAATCTGATATGGCGAACTCAATAACTCCCGCTATTTACTTTTTATTAATTTAAATACATACTTACATATTTACTTATGCTGCAAACTATGTTAAGTTCCTTTGTATATAACTGTTGTTTTATTTACTATTGTCTTTTTAAAATGTCACCATTATTAATTTGAAATGATTAGTTTTTTGACAGTGACATTTATCTGTCAGTTAAAATACTGTGTAACAAATTGTGTGTATCTTTCATACATAGGCTCCTGGACTTATAAATTAGATTATTTTATAAATTTATATTTATAATATATAGAAAATGTGTGAATACATATCTGAAGAAAATTTAATAATCTTTAATTTTTATAATAACATAAATTGCGAAAAAATGACATTTAAATGTATTTTTCAATGAAAGCGCATTTTGGGCTACAAAAACACACACACACATATATATATACCTATATATATATATATATATATATATATATATATATATATATATATATATGGGGTCCCGTGGCCGCGTGCTTGAGTGTCTGGTCGCGAACCCGGGGGAACCGGGTTCGATCCCGACAGGCACAGGCGCCAAATATTTCCAATTTTAAATGGCACAAAAGTGACCCCTGTGGTGCACTCTCCACACCAGCTAAGAGTGCCCGTGAGGTGACGCCTGGTAAGCGCCTACACGGTAAAATATATCGTCATCATTACCGATGTCTACATGTGTTGTAGATACTGGCACACCCAGAAATGGATAATATGCCGTGATGATATATTATATATATATATATATAGGTACATACATACGAACATAATCGTGAAAATATTAAAATTGGACTCCAAGGACCTTAAAAGTCGTCATTTACTAAAATCTCGATATCCACCAAGGGTAGCGGGACGTAAAAAGTGATTTCACACAATTTACTTGAATTTTTTTATATCTGCAAAAATATACAGAAAAACAGAAATATTAGTCTTGATAATTATTATAAAACTCAGAATTATCATAACAATATATGTATTAAATAAAAAACGAATCTTAATTATAAAGTCTTAGTTTTTCAATTACCTGCTGCAATGTTTTTGCAAGTAAATAAATGAATATCATAAATACATAACAATGTTGCACTATTATTCAATTGTTTTCTTATATTGTCTTGCAAATGAAATCTTTGATAAATGATATTATTATACAATTAATTAAATTATGTTAAAAAATACAGGAAGTGCAAACATTAATATGTAATTTTAATCATTATATGCAGAAAATAAATTATATATATTGGGCATCAATATCATCAATCTATTCAAGGTCAGCAGTTACAAAAAAGTACCAATTTTTTTTTAATTAATGATCCAAACTGATCACTGTTTATACATAGTTCGAAATACAATTTGGATTTAAATATAAAATAATCTCTTAACTTTAACAATAATTTTTAAAAAACTATATACGTATTTCGAGAACTACGTTTTCATCATCAGTAGAAACTACATAATAAGACAGGGAAATTAAGATTACTCAGCATGCAAGCCATGCTAGAGGTCAAAAGTCAACACAGCTCTGAGGAATAAAGGAGAGAACTCGGATTATAGGAAGAGGAGTCATAGGTGAGTGGATATCTAATAAGATAACTAAGATTAAACAAAGTAATTATTAACTCATATAATTAGAATTCTGGATGGATTCTATGTCCGCGTTCTTCAATTTATTTACATAATTTAAAGATAAATTGATGAACGCGGACATAGGTCCCATCGCAAATTCTAAATGATATGAATTAACATAAAACAGTTACTTTGTTTAACCTTAGTTATTCAATTAGGTATCCACTCACCTATAATTCTTCTCCCGATATAATACGAGTTCTCTCCTTCATCCTCAGAAATATTTTTACTTTTGACCTCTAGAATATGGTCGAAATTCAAGATTTCAAAATTTTTCGATTGATAGTTCCAAATACATGCAGAGTAATCTTAACTTCTCTGTGTTATTATTTTGTAGTTTCTACTGATGATGAGAACATAGTTCTTGAAATACGTATACAGTTTTTTAAAAATTATTGTTAAGGTTAAGGGATTTTTCTTTTTTTAATTTCTACGCAAAAACTTAGAACTTAGATAATATAATGACTTTTCAAAGAATTCGAAATGTTTTTAATAAAATAGTTATATTGTATAAATTCTTGTATAAGAAATTCTTAGGTAAAAAGCTAAAAGGCCTTAGATAATGTAAGTGAAAAAAAATGTTCATAGAAGTAAGAAAAACCATTGTACATGTCATTGTTTTGGACTTTTTATGTATGGGTACTAGTACTTAGACAAAAGAATAGATACTTAAAGAAATAATTTCTTGCACACAAAGAACGTGACAATTTGATGTGTGAAATTAGTTTCTTTATTCCGACAAGTTCTTTGATGCGATACATATACACCGAATGTTAAAACTAAAAATATTAAAAAGAAAATTAAACTTATTTTTACCTTTACAAACTACAATACACTAATACGAACTACGAGTTTACTTATATGAAAGTGAAATGGAGACTATGTACTGTTAATCATAGTAAAAAGACAAATATGGAGTCGCATAACTTTTGTTATTCAATACTTCGTACATTCAACCGCTATGCTTATTTTCATTGATAAAGACGAAGATAATCATATTACGAATGCAAAAGTAATAAAATAGCGGACCATCAAAATGAACAAATTCGAATCAGTTTGCTTATTCGTATTGAGATATCATCGGCTGATTATTGGAATGTACCAAGTCCAAGTCAAATTCGGTTTCCTGGTATTTTTTTGTACCATGGCCAGTAGAAAGAACATCAAATTCAGTGCTTCTTGTACTCTAAACAGACTTATAGTTTTGTACCATGTATCTTAAAATGACACACTAAGAATTGTTTTGAATCAAGTCCAGAGCCAGTCAGATTTCATAATGGGCTACTTGCATGGTACTGAAAATCCGATTTCTATCACTATATACGTAATGTTATGTTGAAAACATATATAAAAATATAAATTTTATTTTAAAAAAGTTGTTTGTTTTTTAGTAAATTAAGAAAGAAAATTTTCTGTGACGTCATTATATTGAACTAAGGAAGAGAACCATGTTTAAGAATGTAACTTATAGATGGCATTGCGTGCGAGAAAGTTTTAATTTGAATTTGACATTTTGCTCTCTCTGGGCTCTCAAATATATTAATTACTTCACAAATAAACACAATTACATGTAATTTAAAATATCGATACGGAAAAGACAAACTAAAATACTAACCTCCAAACTATTGTTGAAACGTCAAACAGGAGATCTACATTACCCGTACAAACAAACGCTATGGTATTACGATCATTCATTGGTGCGGTGTAATTCTACGTCATACATGGCGGTAATTCAAATAATCAAATTTCATTATTTTTTTTCTGGCTAATTAATAAAAATTTTGTCAAAAGAAAAAATAGGGGTAGCAAGTTTTTACCTGCTCTTCAAAAATATGAAATAAAAAAAACGTACGCAAGTAGCCCATTCTGTCACGTGCTTCTGGCCATAGTACAGTTAAAATAATAATAAAAAGTGTGGACATGGTACAAAAAGTCTCTTATTGGATTTTTTGTGTAAATTTACTATGTTATTTTGAACCATGTCCAACTAGGTCCTTTTATATTTCGAAAATATATAAAAATTATAATATAACAAATTTCATACAAAGTTAAGAAAAATAAAACTATACAAACAAAAATATTGCAATATGTGTATTCAGTATCCATTCTTTACGATAAAATTTTAAATGTTTGAAGCAGTTTTTCTCGAAAGTAATATTTGTGGACACAGTACATTCCAATAGTCGGCCGACGATATGCAAACCTGGTGGTCAAATTTAGAACTAAAACAAGGGAGCAATTTTATTTTATTCGGATGGTTTTACATAGTCGCGTACAGTTTATGTAGTGGAAACAGAAAATAGAACCAATATTTTTAATTAATGAAAGTACTATTATACAATATTTCTTGTAAAACTGGCCCTAAGAAAAAACTAAACTGTGAAGATACCTAAAAACTACTAACTAAAGTGTTTAAAATGAAAAATAATAATTAATCACTGCTACAACTAACAACACAGGAAACATGGAAATATACTCTACCTAAAATAATAATAAACACTGACAGCCCGATTCACAAAAAAGTTTAAGCTAATCCTCATTTTTGGATTAGCGAATTCTACTCTAATTTTGACAATTTATAACTTAAAATATAGTCTAATCTATTCCTAATATCTACCTTTAATGATAATATCAGGAAAATTAAATTTTTAATACCGGAATAGAATAGAATTCACTAATCCAAAAATGAGGATTAGCTTAAACTTTTTTGTGAATCGGGCTGTGAAAGTCAAAATAGAAGAAAAATCAAAGAAAAACTATTCACTGCCAAAAAATCGCGTTGCATTTGTTTGTTTTGATGAACCGTTGATTGATCAAGAAATTGACTAACGTTTCTGCAACCGGACATTAATCTTTTAATTAATATTTAATAATAACAATATAACTATCACAAAATGTATAAAATCATGTAAATCTTTAATGTTCCCGGACATTAATAGCCAATGGCTAAAATATCCCTATTTTTTCTTCAATAAAAAAATCGTACTTTCCTTAAAACCAATTAATTTCCAAATGAAAACAAATGATTCATCTTCGTTCATCATTCACGGAATCTGATGAAAACTATGATTATCACTGACTAATTTTAATAACAACAGATCTGAATTTCGCAAAAGCAATTAAGGTGGACGCACCTAAATATGAATAAAAACTTGAATTACCTACAAGGATAAGAATTGTCATTAGCACTCCAACGCAAAAATAGCTCATCAAATGCGATGCTATCAAAATATAAAAGATATTATCAAAAACGAAACAGCAGGATATTGAAATTTCGTGCAATGTTTTCGTCGTGATGACAATTGCACGTGATTTATTAACTATTGTTAATTGTTTTTATTTATTTATTAATAAGTTGTTCGACGAACAATAAAATTATAATGAAGTATTTATATAAAAATCTATGATCAACTACTTATTGCAAAATATAAATGATGCTGATGACGCTAACTATTTTGAATGCAATAAATATGCAAATAGAGATTTTAATTTCATAAGTATGATAGATCCTTTTCTTCTTTATGGAGCTTGGGCAGAAATTCCTTTTATAAGTTTTATCCGTTACCTTTAAGTAAGGAAGATAGTGTCTGTGGTCAAAAAGTACGGTGGTGAATTTTTAATGAATAAGCACGTTTTAGGTTCCCTAGTTTTACGAGGATGTATGTATGTATGTATGTATGTAAGTGTGTGTGTGTGTGTGTGTGTGTGTGTGTGTGTGTGTGTTTTCATAGCCATGAATTTGGTAGACGCTAATGAAGAAGATAATTTTTACCTCCCGCTACCCTTGGTAAGGGACGTATAGGGATCGTGTTAAAAATCACATATCGAGATTTTAGTAAATGACCACGTTTTAAGGTCCCTAGAATCCAATTTTAACATTTTCACGATGATGTCTGTATGTGTGTGTGTGTGTGTGTGTGTGTGTGTGTGACAAAATATTATCCGACGATAACTGCAATACTAAAAATTATAATTCATTCGTCATCCTCTTTACATCCATATGAAGAGCTTGAAAAAATGCAGTTAAATATCATTTTTTTACATTTTATGTGTTTATCAATAAGAAAAATTATCTTACTATCTATATAGTTTGTTTATACATTTCCCTTTATTTTCAATAGATATAGAGTTAAAGAATTATAAAGAGATTAACTTTCATAAATCAGCCAGCTTTGCTATAATCATGGAAACAACTGATATATTTAAATAATTCTAATTGACAGATGTCAATGTCAAGTGCAAATTACATAGTGTATATTTTCCAAAGAACTTTCGGTTTGGAATTTGTATAAAATAGTATATGTTCGTGTTACAATTTTACTGGATACATAGAATCTTTTCCAAGGAACTTTTGGAATGGGATTTGTACAAAATACATAGAATTAACGGAAGGTAATGTGCTGGCCACATCAGATTATTTATATAGTTTAAAATCTAATAGGGTCCTCCATTATTTTTCTTTTTTAATCTTCATCTTAATTGTATTTGGTTTGTAATTCTAAAAAGTCTTAATTGTATTCGTTAAGCCAGAATAATTACTTTAATATGGCTATTCCATATTATTTTACAAATTTTAGTATCTAGGAGTGTTCTGACTGAGCACAAGGCCTCTCACCATTTTCATATTAAGCTACATATGTGTGATATATATTTAACATTTCTGGTACACACAAAAAAATTCTAATTACATCTCTTCTTTATATATTTTTATATTTTTTAATTAATTCTATAAATAAGTTTCCTCCTACTCTTCTAAATGTTCAAGATTCTTCCAATTCATTGATGATATTGGCGGTATTACTGAAAGGTATATGTAATATGCGTGTATCTATAATTTTCAATATTTTATTAATAACAAAATAAGAAATATTAAAAGTGCTTCCCAGAAATTTACAAACATTTTGATTTTTAAACTGGGTTTCATGGAGTACATATTATTTTAAATATTTATATTTCTCTATTTCTAAATCTATAAAACTTCAATGTATCGCATAGAGATTTTTATATTCTTTAATATTTGTAATAACATAAATTTTCAAAAAATAATATTTAGAATTCTTTTTAGAAAGTAGTATTTCTGATTGTCTAAAATCTAATCAGCCCTTCTCATTAATGTCAGACTGAAGAAACCGTAGTTAATGCCTTAAGTCTTAGTATTTGAGAA
This sequence comes from Ophonus ardosiacus, assembly GCA_943142095.1. NCBI lineage: Eukaryota > Metazoa > Arthropoda > Insecta > Coleoptera > Carabidae > Ophonus > Ophonus ardosiacus. Next base: position 35,235,506 of record OW964832.1, on the reverse strand, counting down.
ACCGTAGTTCCAATACACACACATATACCTCTCTTAACGAGAGGTAAAATATGTATAAAAAACGTATCATCACGGCATTGGTGGTTGTGCCAATCTGCTTTGTTGTAACTCATATAAATAAAATGGCATCCATTCATCAAAGAGACAAAATTTAAAATACATCTACATTAAATTGAAAATTACCAGGTTATAAATCTTTCTTATTTTACTTCATAAAACACATAATAATTTATGGTTGTCAAAAGTTGATGTCATAATTATAATCAATGATACAAATCACATTCATATTGCATAAAATTGCCTTGAATCTAACCTGAAACAGTCTAAATAATAAATTAGCAATTCATTCATGAATTCTCTTCATAATTGATTTACTTCCTCCTTCAACTTATCAACATGCATGAAGAAGATTTAAACACGCGTCTCTCTGCCATTATTCAGCAACATTTCTCAGCCTACGGTCCTCATTATCTTATTAACAAAACACAATCTTCATTGTAGAACATAGTAGCATCACATGCAATAAATACCATCAACTGTCAATGCTAATTATTTGAGATATAGACTTGACATCGAGATGATTCTATTTCAATAATTAGCTATTCAGAATCGAAGTAGGCGGACCCACCTTCAAATGTTTTACGGAAAAAAATGACATCCGAAGGTGTGAAATGAATCTCTTGGCGATATTTTTCTGTTACTATTGTTATGTATGAATTATAGTATTGTAGGCTTGAATCTTTGACACTTGATTTGTTATTAATGAGGCTTCATTTGTTTTGTAGATTATAATTTATTATTGTGATTTGTTTTGATGATTTTTATTCTGCGAATTGGAATATTTTTACAAAGATGTCATCCTGTATGGGAATAATTTATGAGGATAATATATAAAAAATGTGTTTCGCAATTTGTAAACTAATAATAAATGAATATTAGCTATTTGTGTATTAAGAGCGCAAAATGGGATATTGTCGATTGAGAGGTTGTTGCCGCGCGACGTTGGATTATATATATAACGATTATATTTTCTTAATTTTAATTTATCGTTATTTTCCATTCTTCTTAAGCTATTGCTTCAATCTAATCTAAGCATTTTTTACTTTCGTTTTTGTAAATGAATGCTTTATTTTATTTATGTATTCCTTAATACAGCAGTACGGCATTTTGTTTAGTTATATTATTATATACCGACAGAGCAATCATATGTCAGGTTGACTTGTGGAGGTGGTAAATGTATAAGTAACTACAGCGCCATTATTAGTTCTTGACTAAACGTTCCCATTAAGAATGCAGAGGTCACATTTCTCTACATTTTATAGTTTAGATTTCTATGATATGAATAATAAAAAAATCTGTTTTGGCCAGCAAAAAACCTGCCGTCAATTCGATGTATTTTGTACATATCCCATTCCAAAAGTTCCTTGAAAAAGATTCTGTGTATCCTGTAAAATTGTAACACGAACACACTATTTTTTACAAATTCCATACCAAAATTTCCTTTCCCTATTTTATTAGGGATCGCTGTTTCTTACTCTTCTCTTTTACTCAATCCTGTCCAACGCAACTTCTTCCCACAATTCTTCCTCTCTCAAATCTTCTGCTACACAGTCCTTTCATCTTCTCTTTGGACTTTCTCGTACTTCCGGCATTGAAAATTCCAATCTTGAGGCGAGGCTGCAACTGCAAGTCACTTGCGAGGGACACATTCACATATAACTTTCTGACCCTATACTTTCAACTTTGGTTTGGATTTGACACTGACATCTGTCAATTAAAATTTTTTGAATATATTTGCTGTTTCCATAATTTTAGTAAAGCTGACTGATTTTTGAAAGTTAATCTATCTTAATGTCTCTATAACTCTTTATCTATTGAATATGAAGGAAAATGTATAATCAAACCGTATAGAGAATTAGATATTCTTTCATATTGATAATCACAAAATGTCGAAAAATGATATTTATCTGTGTTTTTTCAAGAAAATTGTTAAAAACTTCAAATAAGGGCACTTCCGGTGGATCAATTATACAAAAGAGGAATACGAAAGAATTATAATTTTTAGAATTGTAGTATTGGGGTTATCGTCGGAGAAAAATTTATCACACACGGACACACACACATACACACACGGACACACACATACACATGCATACAGACATCATCTTAAAAATAGTAAATTCGTATTCTAGGGACCCTAAAACGTGCTTATTTATTAAAAACTCACTAACGAATTTTTACCAAAGACAATACTGTAACACTACGACGGGTTTAAAATTAACTGGACTATTTAAAAAGGGGAAAACGCGAGAATCTAAATTAAATAATTTGGAATTAAAAAAGCAACAATTAAATAATCCAAATTATTGGTAGCGTGCCACCAGGTTATTTATTGGTAAATAACCAAAACCTACTTTTGAATTTAGACATAAACTATAATTTTATTTGTTCGGAGGGCAAGGCGATATAATGATGAAACGATTTTGTATTAAATAACTGTATTAACAAAATATAATTAAAATAGAAGGTTACAATACAATAAAAATAAAAACAAGTAGAATTTTATAAAATAATTTAGAAGCAGAAAGAGAAAAGTTACATTATGAAAAATATTATTATTAACTTACACAACTATGAATATTTACACTTACATCCTGACTAACTAACGGCTTCTTACTCCGACTAACTCCGACTAACTTTTTGATTGTCAATTTATTGTCCCTGATTATCCCATTGTTTGACACTACATCACCAATCTGGATTCTTATTGGTCAGTTCTGACGTCAGCGCACCAATCAAGTACCGCGTTCATCAGAAGCATCACGAGAGAAACAACCCTTGTCAAGACCAAGATGACTCACATTCTCATGACCCATGAGAACCAGACCGATGATGTTTGCCAAACAACGAGATAACAATAATTCGGCAAATACAATGTCTGTTATAAGAAAATTCCGAACAGTACTTTAAATATTAAGTTTTGGATAATGACCAACAACAACAAAATTTAGATTAATGACTTTTGCCGAATTATTTATTTACTACAATTAATTACAAATTAAACTAATAATACTGAAGAACATTGTTACAATACCTTCCTTACCTAAAGGTGAAAAGAAATAAAAGACGTTTTAAATTTTGAAAACCAATATCATACCGAGAATTGAAAATTTAGGGTCATACGGTCATATGGCTATTTTCTGCGCTCATGTTTTTTTCTGATCCATTTGTAACTAAAGACACATGCTTTACATGCTTGTATCGTAAATAACTATTAACAAATGAAGAGGAATTAAATGATTTAATACTTATCTCTTCATTTCCATTGACAAATGAATGTAGTAAATAAACAAGAATATTTGATCATTGATTACAAATTATAATCCAACTTTCTTCGAACGCCAGTGACAAAGATCGATTTTAATTTAAGGTTAGTCGTCTACACAGATGTCGAATACATAAATACGAATGAGTCTGTAAGGTAATAGAGTCGAAGAAATCTTCAACGTTGGTGTGGAAGAATGCAGTAATGTTCAGAGTCATCTAGTAAACATCCTGACGAAATGCTGATGAAACTGATATGTATTTTAATTTGGTTACAGAAGAAACTAATAGGATATATTTACAACAAAACTGTTATCCATTGTTTTCTTTGGAAATTGATGAAATTGAAGAAATTACATTTCTTTATAATGTCGTCAGCTGAAAATGTTCAGATATGAAACAATTGATTTGACTGAATAATTTGGAAGAACCTCACCTGCTGTATAAATTTTTGTGTGATTGTATAACAGATAAATGCTTAGCTAGTCAAATTTTTTAATAGATCTCACTATATTTTCGCAATATTTGAAAACCCTCGCGTGGCCATATGCCTTAGGGCTGGTTTATGATGAATTTAATTTATAAATTTACTTTTAGAAATTTTGGTTTAAAATTTATTTTTCTCTCTGGTTATGTTCGATTTTTACCTCTCGCTAAGAGAGGTATTGGATTCATGCTAAAATTCGCATATCCAGATTTTATTGAATAAGCACGATTTAAGGTCCCTAGAATCCGATTATAACATTTTTAAAATGATGTCTGTGTGTGTGTGTGTTTGTATGTCTGGATGTTGTAGACATGATTCCTCAAAAACTATAAAACTTAAAAAATATTTAACTGCAGTTTCCTCAATCTGACATTCCTGGGAAGAGCTGAAAAGGTTTTGGTAGCAATTAAACAACCGGAAGTAGTAGTTTCTTAGAGAAATTCTTCTAAATATAATTTTTTGGGAGTTTTTTTTTATTAAATATTGAAGAACATAAAATTCTCCATCTAATACATTTAAAATTTTTATTATATCTTGTATAGATTTAGAGATAAAGACACTATAATTTATAGAGTAAACTAATCGCAGAGGCCAAGGCACTAAGAAAACCAATTGACAAATTCCAATGTTTATAACATGACACATGTCATTGTCAAATATCAACAGTTTTAGTGACATTCTGATAGCTTTTTCTGGGAAGTATATTTAATTTTTCTTATTGTTTTATTAATTAAATATTTGAAATTATAGGTAAAATTGTGGTAAAATGCATATATCCATCAAAAATACCGCCAAACTGGTTAATGAATTGGAACAATCTCTGACATGAAAATGATATAAAATAGATATAATTAGAATTATATGTGTGCAGAAGACATGTTAAACACAAAAAAAAAATATATTTGGGTAAAGTTCTGTAATATTTTGTTATAAAACGACGGTTCGAAAGCAAAGTGCAATACAATACATATATAGCCTAATATGGAAATGGCGAGAGGTCTTGTGCTGGCCACAACAGATTTTTAAATTCTGGATCTGACCAATCAGTATCTATCACGTGTAGTGTCAATTCTTGTCATTTGACGTTTCTCCAGTTATCAGTTCAGATTTTAGGTTATAATTTTATTTTCATAGCCATGAATTTGTTAGACGCTAATGAACAAGATGATTTTGTAATAATATCGGCAATGTTTTTTATTAATTCTGATTTATACTTATAATAAAGAAATAAAACAAACACAAACTTAAACAACGTAGATAGTTTGTTAGGCCGTAGTTAGGCCTATGATCACATTGATATGTCAACGGGCAGTATCATTGTTTGTTTCTAATAGTGAAATAACAAGATCATGAACAATAATTCTTCAAATATACTCGTATGAGTGTGCATGTATTTAAATTCCTTGATATCCCCCGTTACATTGAAAATACTCAAACGTTTATATTTGTGTACTATTCATTTGCTTTGTGGTACAAATTACAAAGTTCGCGAATACAGCTTATTAACAAGAAAGAAAATACCAATTTGTTTCTGTGAATCCATCTTCAAATTGTCAACAACTCCCAAACATAAAAGACAGCTGACGGTTGAAGCAATATTATACTTTACCACCATGTTTAATAGTTCCCTCTTGTGATTGGACGGATTTGAAATTCATGTCAAATATAAATTTCAAATTTCTTCATTTTAAGTAAGTTTATATATTAAAATTTAAATTATAAATTGTAAATTCGTAAGTTAAATTCATCATAAACCAGCCCTTAGTGTGGTGGCGAACCTACGGGCAAGGGTACGATCTTGGCCAACGCCAAAATTACTTTAAATTTTAAATAGCACATATGTGACCCCCTGTGGTGCACTCTGCACGCTAGCAATTAGTGCCCTTGAGGTAACGCTTGGTAAACGCCCTCACGGAACCTGCCTTCATGTCAACATTAATTATTGAAATTAAAAATGGAATATATCAAAAATCTTCGTATTGTATTGATTTATTACATATATTTATTTATTGATTTAATAATACTTTCAAGCATTTGGCATTTCAATATCTATTTTTATCTTCACCACTCGAATTCGAAATTGATCTATGACTAACTGTTTGTTCTTAAATGTTATCGCAAAACTGTAAATTTTGCCTACGATTACAAATTAGGAATTTTGATTTTTAAGTGTTCTCCTACTCATCCTGCCATTTTAAGATGAACACCTACCTCAAATATCAGTGGAAGGTAATTTACTCTAATGATGTTATATTAGTTAACTGATTCATGTTTACTACTTGTATGTAGATTTTGTTAATTTGATATTACTATTTACTATTGGATCTGTCTAATATTTCAATTACTGAAATTTGATATCATATCATTATGAATAAATAAGCGTAGCTTCAGAATCGCTTCTTGAATTTAGCAGCAATTTATAATACAAAGTGTTATTTAAAAATCTAGCCATAGGCGGTTAACATGGGAAATCAGTTTTCCTTTGCATAAAGGTTACCTAGCCATAGGCGGTTAACATGGGATATCAAACACCGGGTAATGTGTCGTCCATTGACAATTACCGACCTATTGCCATGCTGTCCAATTTCAGTAAAGTTTTTGAGAAAATTATTTATGCCTCAATATACTCTAAAATTAAACATAATATTTCCATCTCACAGCATGGTTTTGTAGAAAAGAGGTCAACAGTTACAAACTTAAGTTATTTTAGTCACGTAATCTCCTCTATTATTGATGGTAAAGGGCAAGTAGATTGCATTTATATTGACTTTGCTAAGGCGTTTGACAGAATCATGGTGTCTTGATGAGTAAGCTTGAAACCTTTTCACTTTGTCTGCCCTTACGTTCCCTTCTATCATCTTACCTACATCAACGACAAATGTATGTTCATTATAAAGGTGGTATCTCTACCTCTTTTGTTCCAACGTCGGGTGTACCTCAGGGTTCAAATTTAGGTCCTCTACTGTTTTTAATATTTATTAATGATGTCACGGATGTTATACTTTGCGATAAACTTCTCTTTGCCGATGACCTAAAAATATTTTATCCCATTTACTCTGTGCATGACTGCGATCTTCTCCAAGAAGACTTGGTACGTCTTTATCAATGGTGTTCAATTAATAAATTATATCTTAATTTAAACAAATGTACAACAATATTTTTTACACGAAAATTGACTCCATTTAATTATAGTTATAGTATCAATAATGTTATCATATCACGTTCAGCAACTGTAGAAGATCTTGGGATAAAGTTTGACAATAAATTTACGTTTGTTCCCCATATAGAAGACACGTACAATAAAGCCATGAGAATGCTGGGATTTGTAATTAGAAGCAGTAAATCGTTCCAAAATCTTTCAGCTATTAAAAGCCTATATTATTCATTTGTTCGGGCTAAACTTGAATATTGCCATATTATCTGGAACTCTATATATGAAGTCCATCAGATTTTCTCGAGTTTGTTCAAAAGAAATTCCTAAAATATCTTTATTACAAAGTTCATAACAGGTACCCAGTATATTCAATAACGTATCAACAGTTGTTGGTTATGTTTAATTTTAGGAGTCTTTTTGAACGTCGTGAAAATGCTCTTGTACTACACTTGTCAAAAATAATTAATTATGTGTTGATGATCCTCGCTCTCTCTCTTCCCTTCATTTTCATACTCCCATTGTCCGTACCAGAAGTAATCTTACATTTTACTTCCCCTTAGCTCGTTTATAATTCTAAATTTTCTGCTGTCGATATTTTCTCTTTTGACTTTGCAAAATTTTTCAAAATTATATGCAAAATGTAATAAGTAATATCTTTGTGTAATATGTACTATTTTCCTACCCTTAATTTGGGCGTAGCCTGTTGGGTAGTCGTATTAATAAATAAATAAATAAATCAGTTTTTATTTGCATAAAAGTTACCAATTAATTTTAGACAAATGTATTTCAAAAATAAGTTTCTTGTTTGTAAATCTGTCACAATTATATTTGATGTCAATGGCAGTAATAGAAAGGACGACATTTAAAAATCCATTGAATTATCTCTGAATTCCACTTTCATCCAGATCGCATTGTCATTGCGTACACAGGGTGCGCTTCGAAAAATCATCCTAACTCGATTCTTCGGTGTTTCTTCTCCACCGCCTGCTATTATTAAACGTAATAAAATCATCATTGCGTTGCGACAAGAGCCATGGGAGCGGTTAAGATGCACTGGATTCGCCTTTCTAGCTTCGTGGTAATTTCATTTGTTTCGCTCGGCTTTTATTTATCATCAATTACGTCAGGGCTGCAAGCAAATATGACTATAAGATTGTGTAGTAAACTATGCTCTTTATAACCTCAAATAATTGTGTTTACAGGTTAACTTAATGTTGATTGTTGTGGTAAAATGTAAATAAATTATATTTTAAGTATGCACTTGAAGAGTAATATTGCAAAAAATATATTGACACATTGACAGAGTAGTAAAGATGTGCTGAGTATTTGTTGTTAACAAGTATTGTGACAAGGTGAGGACAGAACAATAAGAAGCAAATAACTTTATTATAAACTCTTCTAAATTATAGTTTTAATATCAATATTTCAACTTTAACTTTTTACTTCTTTGTACGAAGTAAAGGAAGTATTGTAATCGCGAAAAATTTCGGTTTACGGATTTCAACGGAAATATCCATTTTGACCATCCCTGAATCCATTTTGACTAATTTCGTCGTGACGTTTGTACGTACATACGCACATATCTCGCATAACTGAAAAACGGAAAGCCGGTGAAAGTTAAAATTTTGTATTTAGGATTGTTGTGACATCTAGTTGTACACTTTCCTTTTTGGTCATTACATAACTTTTGGAAGTGGTACTTTACTTGAAGACTATAATAGCTTTAATGAAAAACTATATTAAAATATAATCCAAAACTTTTCAAATTTGGTATATAAGACTTTTATATAAATGGAAATAATATAATAGATTTCAGTTAAAATGGTCTATCCAGAAGTGGTACTTTACTTGAAGTCTATAATAATTTTAATGAAAAACTATATTAAAATATAATCCAAAACTTTTAAAATTTGGTGTATAATACTTTTATATCAATGGGAATAACATAATAGATTTTAGTTAAATTGGTCTACCCGGAAGTGGTACTTTACTTGAAGCTTATAATAGATTTTAATGAAAAACTATATTAAAATATAATCCAAAACTTTTCAAATTTGGTATATAATACTTTTATATCAATGGGAATAACATAATATATTTTGATTAAAATAGTCTAACCGGAAGTGATACTTTACTTGAAGCTGTTATCAGTTTTTCTTGAAAAAAATGGTGTAATTTTGATTTTAATAATAAAAGCTTCAAATAAAAGTTTGAGAGAATTGAATTCCGCGTCGAAAACATCTGATTAAATTAGCTCTTTGTATAAGCGAGATATGTAAATTTAAAAATTATATACTTTTTGGTTTCTGTAATTAAGTTTGCTATGAATTAGGACAAAAAAATAAAAAAATAAAGAATTTAATGTCAAAGTAACAGGCGTACAAGGAAGTCATGTGGTGTCCACATCAGATATTTTTAAAAAATATTATTTTCCATTAACTGTCTCTGTTTAGTCTGGATGTCAGCCGCTTAGACATTAATGTCCTTATTCACCATCATCAAATAAATCTTTGAATAGCTTATTCATTGAATAAGAGATAAATATCGCATCGATACCATAACACAAACAAAGGTATTTATTTTAGCTGTCATATTTTGGTGCGATATTTTTCTCTTATTCAATGAATAAGCTATTCGAAGATTTATTTGATGTTGGTAAATACGGGCATTAGTGTGTTGACAATTAAGTATATAAGTTATTGCAATTCGACATGTAGGGTTGATATTTGTCTATGGATTCCGTATGATAACCTTTCACCCTCGCATCCCTGAGATATGCTTTGCTGAAGATTATAACCGTTTGTTTTTAGTTAGTCGGGATTTGAGTTTAGATACTAATGTCGTGAAGACATGTAGTCTGTTGTTCAGATTTGGGAGCTGCTACACGCTAGTACTCGTACTTAGAGTAATGTAACAATTTAGTTATGTTTAGTTTGTTTGTTTATGTTCAGTTTAATTATTAATAATAAGTTAGTTTAATTGTAAATATGTAAATGAAATAGGAATAACCACCGAAGTATGTTTAATGTTAAATTATGTGTGTATGTATGTATTCATCCTCAATGAAGCAGTGGTGATGCAGTCATGGTCGGTAAGGGTAAATCTGAAGCCCCTCTTCCCCGTGTTACAGTATGTTACTCAAAGGAATAAATATACTTTGCCCTTTTGTATATTGTACTTTTCAAATTTTCAATTCACCTGTGACTGGAATTTAAATTCTGTATCAGGTCAGAGTTCAAAATAAAATCAGACTTAGCGGTAGAAAGTGAAATTTCTTTTTTATTATAAAACCAAAATTCAATTAATGTTCCACAAGATAGAACAGTGATCTGTATGTAATCGTAGATTAAAATCTATATTTTGCATAAAATTTCCGTAAATCCAACATTAGCATATTCACATTCGCAGCTATAAAACATTCTGTTACAATGCAGATTAGATGATTTCAATCTTAAGATAAACCTGTGTTCGTTAATATATCTACCTTTGACACATGATATCTCTTTCTGTTCCGCAAAAGAATGATATTTCAAAATAGAAAACTTGAATGAATGTTTGAGTTCCTGTCAAATTTGAATAGAAATCGACGGATTGCTCCACAAAATAATATTTTCTACTGCTCTTTGCTTATTTTTATTCATAATATGTGAGAAGATATTTCCACTAGTATAAACCATACACAGAAAAAACAAACCTTCTAAATTGTAGTTAAATTAACTAAATAAATCTGTGATTTTCAGCCTTCTAATACGTTTTCATTAAATTATCTAAGTTGATTTAGTTAATTTTCTAAATTTGTAATAACAAATTATAGTAAAATTAAATACAAAATTAGATTAAATGACAACATTTAGAATTGAACTAAACATAAATAAAGAAATTAACTAAATAGATATTGAAATTTTCTATTTACTTATCTAATTCATAAGATAAATCACCGAAAATTGAAAGACAAAAATAATGAAGCCAAAATACAGTAAAAATAAATAAAATGAGTAATTAAAATAACTATTTACATATTTAAATTAACGATGTTTTACAAAATATTTATTATCTATTTCGTGTTGGTTAAAATGCTAAATTAAGATTTGTAAATTATACTAAATTATTGGACATATTGTCTAATAAAATAATATCTAATTATAATTAGACAAAATTTAAAATCTTTTTTTTTCTGTGTAAGACAAATTATTTGAGACTAACTTGGTCAAATTGTGGCATCAATATCTATACCAACAGGTGTAATTAAACTTAAGTAAAATAATTTTTAACGTACTCAAATTAAATAAAATAAAGAAACTTTGTCAAATTGTATTTCATTTAAGTTACCTGTAGATTTAGGTAATTTTTTTTTTTTAATATTCCCAGTCAAATTATTTGAGACACATAGACAAACCGTGGCATCAGTGTCTCTGTGAAATAGTTTTTAAACACTGTCAAATAATTTCTAAAAAATATTTCAATCAAATTTGATTATTAGCAGAGAAATTCATCTTACCATTTGACCAATTTTCTCAAATAATTTATCTATGTTTAATTATTATTATTTCAACTAAGTCTAATTACGATTACTGGTTGAGAAATTGGCCCTACATTTTGATCAAGTTTATTTGTCTCGAATAATTTAACTATGTTTAATAATTATTTCAACGAAGTTGAATAACGTTTACTAGTAAAGAAATTGATTCTACATTTCGACCAAGTTTATATTGCTCATTGCTCGAATAATTTAACTATATTTAAAAATTAATTCAACTAAGGGCCGGTCTTATAAAACTATTTAATCAACAGTTAAAATTTAGTTAGCTACTAAACTAATTTAACTGATGATTTGGGTATTATAAAAGTTTAATGACAAGTAAATCGACCTATTAAAGTAACTGCGGAATTTCATGCTATTAGATTTAAATCAGTTGTTAAAGAAATGTCAAACTGTATTTTTTTTTGTTATGTTTATTTTAAAACAATTGAAATAGGGAACTATTTACTTTTTAAATATTTTTTTAAGAAATGTGTCAGTGTCCTCGGATTCATAAACAGATAATGATGATGCATTTATATTTGCACGAGGTAGGCTACCAAAATTGTTCCGAAACAGGACAAATCCATATGAAATATATGATGACATGATGACAATGGCTCGTATCACGATCACGGTTTTAACTAAAACACTGTTTTAAGAAATGTCAAATTTCATTATTTAATGATGATAATAAATACTATGAAATTTATCAAAATATGATTTTAAAGCAGAACATAGTTTGTATTCAAACAAATATTTTTAAATAAATTGTTCTTCTAACATAAGGGTGAAATTATATTTTGAAATTTGAATTTGACATTTCTTAAAACAGCGTTTTTGTTAAAACCATGATCGTGGTACGAGCCATGAATTTAAAAAGAGATTTCGATTGTCAAAACAATGTGTGTTACATATATTGGGACAGATTGAAGGAAATATAAAACTACTAACATTAAGAAATATGTCAATTTCCGCAATGAATCAGCTAGTAATAACCTTACGATTTTACGCAACCGGGTCGTTCCAAATTATATGAAAATAATCTTCAACAATATCTAATAGGTTATATTTTTCAATATCAATATGATTTTTCCCACGATCACGTTCCTTTTCCAACTGTCAAATCAACTGATTTACGTTTATAACGAATGTGAATATAGAAACTTTTCACAAAACCACAAACACACTACTAAAATTTAATTAAATCCTCCGTTAGTTATTTGATAGTGAGATTAGTTTTAGATCCATTTCTTTTTTAATGGTCCATTTAATTTACTTGTGCAATAACTAACTAAGGATTAATTTATTGTTTATAAGACCGGCCCTAAGTTTAGTTATGATTAGTGGTCGAGAATTAGAACTTACATTTTAACCAAGTTTATTTGTCTCAATTAATTTAAATTTATTTCAACTAAGTTCAAATTATAATTAATAGTTAAAAAATTAATTCCACAATTTGAGTTAGTTTGTCTCAATCAATTCAACTATGTTAAAAAAATGTTTCAACTAAATTTAATTATGATTACTGGTAGAGAAATTTAAAGTTTATTTGTATCGAATAATTTAAATGTGTTTAATAATTATTTCAACGAAGTTTAATTTTGATTACTGATATAGAAATTAATCCTACATTTTGACCAAGTTTATTAGTCTCAAATAATTTAACTGTGTTTCAAAATTATTTCAACTAAGTTTAATTATATTTATTAGTATTAGAATTCTTCTCGTGCAATTTGTAATTCCAAATACATTTTCGTTACCTTAAAGATGGTTAGATATACTTGTAACGAATAAATTACATCTCTTCAAGGTTTAGTTTGATTTAGGTTCTTACAAAATCGTTGTAAGATTAGCATCATTTCCAGAAAATGCGCGCCCATCCATAACTCTTTTCATTTGCGCGTTTAGCACATCTCGCAAATGTTAATCGCAGATTATTTACATTTGTATAACTGTAATTATTTGAAATGTGTGGGTGAATTGTGTACAACTTTTTATAATCTACCTTAGGCTTGCGATGTTATGAATAAGAGATGACTTATGTGAGATCTTTAACTTTGTGACAACCGGCATAAAAAGATGTTGTACTAAGAAAAGTTTGCTATGATAATAAATTTTTCGTAAAAGGATATCAGTGATGTAAATACTGCTTAGATATGGGCAAGATAAAATGTTTTATCACGCATAAAGTTATGAATTAAATTCATCTTTGTTTTTATTAATCTTTATTACTGTTATTTAAATTTATTTAAAATATCATATTAAACCCCTATGTTCCGAGTTTCGATACACACCCTGTATATTATAGTTTTTCGTAAATAATCTAAAGCCTCATTTCCAGTTCATGTTTTAACGCTTAGTGAATAGTGCATAGTAGCTAGTGCATAATGCATAAAAGTTTGTGCTACGGTACAGCACAGAAACATTCCCAACTGGTTTTAATGGTAGTCCGTTGTGTCTAAACGTAATGCACAATCGCTAAAGTTTGCTTTATACATAATACATAAGCCTAATTAAGATATATATATATATATATATATATATATATATATATATATATGTCCTTGTTTTTCGTTCGAAATGTCACATGTGTAACCTGTTAAAAAATATATTTCGTTATACTTACCGTGAATTGGTGTAATTGAAATGGATACTGAAAATCAGATAGTACATGAAGAAAAGCAGTTGTTTTAGTAGTTTCAGAATTTATTTCAGATTCTGCAAATGTAATAAACAAAAATAAAAAGCGTCGCAAACACCGGTGGTGGGTTCACCCAATAAATAGAAAACGTTTGTTGCAAGGCGATTGGGATAATTTTCTTCGTGAAATGAGAATGATTGATATAATCTTATTTTTTAATTACAAAATAATAACAATAATAATAAAAGTGATGAACTTCTATCGAACGCAGAATTAAAAATCTGTTGTGGCCATTACAATACTTCTCGCCATTTCCATATTAGGCTATATAAGTGTTGTACATATTTGACTTTTCTGATACACACAAAAACACATATCTTCTTTATATATTTTTATATTTTTTAATTCATTCTATTCACTCTTATTCTACTATGTCCGAGATTCTTCCAATACATTGCTGATATTGGCGGTAGTTTTGAAGGGTATATGTAATATATGTATCTGTAATTATAAATATTTAATTAATAATAAAATAAGAAATATTAAATGTACTTCCCAGGAAAAGTCTTCAGTAATGTGTTTGGCTTTTTGACACTCACATTTATCTGACAACTGGGTGACAATTACAAATATTTCAATTTTTCCACTTGTTTTTCATGGGCTGCGAGATACATTTACAACTTATTATTTCATTTATTTATATGTCTCTCTTTAACTCCATAGAAGATATAATAAAAATTTTTACGTGTATCGGATAGAAATTTTTATATTCTTTAATATTAACAATAACAGAAATTTTCAAAAAATAATATTTAGAAGATTTTTTTAAAGAAACTATTACTTCCGGTTGTCCAATTGTTACCAAAATCTAATCAGCTCTTCCAAGGAATGTCAGATTGAGGAAACTGCAGTTAAATATTTTTTAAGTCTTATAGTATTTGAGAAACCGTGGCTCCAACATCCACACACACACACGCACGCGCGCGCCCGCCCACGCACACACACACATACACACACATACACACACACATACACACACACATACACACACACACGCATACGGACATCATCGTAAAAATGTTATAATCGGATTCTAGGGATCTTAAAACGTGCTTATCCACTAAAATCTGGATATGCAATTTTCAGCATGATTCCAATACCTCTCTTAGCGAGAGGTAAAAAGAATAGTTCATTTCGTTCCATTATTATACACTTGTCGATAAATTCACAAACAAATTACAATCAATATTCTAGGAATTTTTTGACATTACAATAATTGATATCAGGCAGATGTCGATTTACGAATTGAAACATTTGCTGGGAATGGTCTAAAACCTTATTATTAAGCACTATGAATTACGCTTGCGTTTGTGTATATCTCACTATCCATTATTCATTAGTAAAGTAGCTGGGAATTAGGCTTTACAATAAAGTGTGCAATGAGCTTCACAAATATATTCTTTTATACTGAAATTTACATAAAACAGATGACTGCTACATATTAAACATAAACAAAAGAGGTTGGCATATACTTATTATTTATATTTGCTTACATTTATCAAAATTCGTATATGGTGCAGTTTAGCAACATGCCATTTTACATAATAGCAGATGATATATTTTGTTTTAATATATAATTTTACATTACAAAACAATATCATTCTTTCATAACAAAAGAAATACACTATGGGCGTATTAAAAACCTTGGCAAGTATTTACCTACCCACAGTACTTCATAATTAAGTACACTTAATTAAAATCATTATACTTACTAATCAGTTGCACATCCTAACCAAATACATCTTAATCTTAACATTCGTAATCAAAACAGAAGCATCATTAATAAATTTGTTCAATATGTTCATTAAATTTCAGGTTTATAAAAAACAAATTTGTCACTTCTAATAATTTATTTAATTGTTTCTTGTCAATTAACAATAATTTATGAACAATAAATACAAAGCAATAAAAATATTTGGAAGAAGTTGAAGTTGTAGGATGATCGCATCACCTTTGGAATTGTTTTACAAACAAAAGCTGTTAAAAATGAATTAATTTGACCTCGGGGTCATCAGTTTTATTAATTAGTTTGTCGGTTGATCAAAGAAAGAAAAAAATACCTGAGGACAAGAACCTTTCAGACTATTAATGCTCACAAAAAATTACCAAAATTTATTGGTTTTATCTTCTACATTGGTAAAAATAAATCATCCTTTGTGTTTTCCCACTAAATTATTGTTTATTTCACATATCACATATTCTTTTTTTTTTTTTTTTAGAAAGAACGCAAACATATTTTAATTTTGTGTCGAACAAAACTTCGTGCAAAATTAAAATTTATCATCTTTTTTGTATTCTAATTAAAATTTTATAATAGCGTTGTGATTTACCGGCTTATTGAAATAGCACTACATAAATTAATATTGGTACCTTTTAAAATGAATATTTTAATTATTGAAATTCAATTAATAATTTTGGAAATGTTGTGGGTTGAGAAAAAGATGCCAAGGTTGAACTTTAGTCATACTTTAAATGAATCAAGTACGTATTGTTTACCAAAATTTTAATATTTTTGTCAGATCTTCTACGTACGATATTGCATGAAAATGACCACTTCATATTTTGAAATTTTGAGTATCTCTGAAATAATAGTACAACGTTTTTACCTCCCGCTACCCTTGTTAAGAAAGATAACCGGAAATGGCACCTTATTTGAAGCTGAAAATAGTTTTTCTTCAAAAAATAACTTTAAATATAATTTTTTCCCGATTTATTTTATTATAAGAATTAAATATTATTAAATTTTCTACAGGTATGCATTCATACTTTTTCCATATATTTTATAAATCCCGGAGCCTATGTTTTAAAGATAAACACAATTTCTTAGTTACACAGTTCAGATTTCAAATATATGTAGGTAACTAACAGATAAATGTCACTGTCAAAAATCCTATCATTTCAAATTATTAATGGTAACGTTTTAAAAAGAAAATTGTAGCAGTAAATAGAACAACATAACATAATATAGTTTACAGCATCAATAAATATGTAAGTGTGCATTAAAGTTTAAAAAAAAATAATAACACTCGGTTTAGTTTCACAAGAAAAGTATATTTTTACCTCTCGCTAAGAGAGGTATTAGATTCATGCTAAAATTCGCATATCCAGATTTTATTGAATAAGCCCGATTTAAGGTCCCCAGAATCCAATTATAACATTTTTAAAATGATGTCTGTGTGTGTGGATGTGTGTATGTGTGTATGTATGGATGTTGGAGGGACGATTCCTCAAAAACTATAAGACTTAAAAAATATTTAACTGCAGTTTCCTCAATCTGACATTCCTGGGAAGAGAGGTTTTGGTAACAATTGAACAACCGGAAGTAGTAGTTTCTTAGAAAAATTCTTCTAAATATAACTTTTAGGAGTTTTTTTATTAAATATTGAAGAACATAAAATTCTCTATCTAATACACTTAAAAATTTTATTATATCTTGTATAGATTTAGACATAAAGACACTATAATTTGTAGAGTAAACTAATCGCAGAGGCCAAGGCACTAAGCAAACCAGTTGACAAATTCCAATGTTTTAACATAGTTTGTAAATGACACATGTCAGTGTCAAAAATCAACAGTTTTAATGACATTCTGATAGCTTTTTCTGGGAAGTATATTTAATATTTCTTATTGTTTTATTAATTAAATATTTGAAATTATAGGTAAAATTGTGATAAAATGCATATATCCATCAGAAATACCGCCAATCTGGTTAATGAATTGGAAGAATCTCTGACATTTAAAAACTTCCTCATACAATGAAAAATAGATATAATTAGAATTATATGTGTGCAGAAGGCGTGTTAAATACAATAAAAAACAATATTTGGGTAAAGTTCTGTAATATTTTTATATAAAACGACGGTTCGAAAGCGAAGTGCAATACAATACTTATATAGCCTAATATGGAAATGGCGAGAGGTCTTGTACTGGCCACGACAAATTTTTACTTTATTGTACAAACTCGCCATTTGCATCATCATCATTTTATATTTTACTAGTACATTATTGTATATTAATGTTATGGATACCAGGTACATTATGTAATGTATAATGCCCAAGGGCATTAAGGGTTATTGCTATGGTAATGTTGTCAAAAAATTAATATTGGCACTAGGATAAAGGCTAAGAAGCAAGCAGAAGCATTCATAGCCCACCGTCTTCGTAAATTTTATTAAAACTTTTTGATCCGGAATCCGTAAAATATTTGTCAGAACAATATTAAAAAACTTTAAGTAAGCTTACTCCTATTTTCGAGAATTTAAATAAAATGATATTTTTAATGATTTATTGCTAAATATTATTACTTTGGTTATCATCAAAAATTAAATCATGACATTAATTCTCCATTAAATTTAATCTAACAATTATTAGAACATTTACTATATCAACATCATAATTAATCATTTAGATCAGGGCACAATTTATTAAACATTTGTGCATCAATTCGTGCCTTCACTTGTTTTTCTAATGGCTGTTTCACGACCTGCTTGATGCTCAACCATTTTCGAATTATTTTATAATTGTCTGGAACATTAAACTGTCGCCGTTTGTAAAAATGAAGGCACTGTTTGCAAATGAATATAACTCTGTTGCTGTCAGAAATGTTATATCAAGGAATTTATTTCAAAACAACGAGAAATGTTGCAAGATTGGGATTATAAATAATGGTGTGAGATCATTTTTCATTATTATGCAGATGGGAGAAGGATATACTGATGTTTTTGTTTTTTGCAGGTTTTTGGACGAGACGGAATCAAAATGAATACAAGGATATAAATGGTGAGTCAAGTACTCGTACATATATTATTTTTATCGTAAATTTGAGATATAGTTTTGACAGTAGGAACTGATCACAAACAATAACAAAGTATCATTTTTAAAAATCTTGAAAAAAAAATATTAACAAATAAATACAGGAAATTGCGTTATTTCATACAATAGTTATTTGTGTACCGAGGGTTAAAAGTATTTGTTTAGAGATCGAGGCAAGAGATTTACTCGGGCGCGTATGATTAAAAAGATTAATTGGTTGTTAAATTAATAGAAAAATAGTATTTTTCACTTTTGAATTTTGAATGTATAGCTTAATTTTTAAAGATGTCTAATCAAGATCATTTGTATCATGAACGAATTAGCAAGTAGACATTTACATATTTATATCTCTCTTATTTGCATTAACAAGAAGGGCGCACCATAAGGATAAATAATACTCTTTCAAAAATTTATATTGTTTTGACTAAGTTACGATATTCATTTTAAAACGTTATTGGCAATATTTTCACTTTTAGTTTATTTATTATTTCGGATATATTAACCTTATAACAGTTTTACACTTCACAATAAATTGTACAATTTTGTGACCTTCAATTTATTGTCGAATAAATTGTGAAAATTGGAATGTGTTCTATTTTCTCCGATTTTCTTTAAAAAAATTGGTTACTTTTCTAGTGCCAACTGAATAGTATTTGACATATTGAACTATTTCTGTTTGACGTTTGTGTTAAGTTAATCTTAAAACGAAACGCAAACACAACATACGAAACAAAAAATGAACCTTAAAATCGAAACGCAAACACAACATACGAAACAGAAAATTAACCTTAAAATATATGTGATCATCAAATGCAGTTGGTTGCCCTTATCCCGTCAACAATAAATTGATAAAAAATAGTGAAGTGTAAAATGTTTATATGTATTTTCAAAATAAATTGTGCATTTTATTGTACGATAAATTGTACGATTTATTGTGAAGTGTAATACGGTCTTTATTCTTAGATGTGCGTATAACGTTATTTTGGTTAATATCTAATTTTTCAGATACGTATTTGATTTCACATTTGTTATTAAACTTAGTTGACTTATTTTTGAATTTTGAATGTTTTTATAATAACAAACAGTAGTATGTTATGTACCCTCATAAAATTTAAGTATACACTAAATATAAAATTTGTCAGAATAGGCGGAGTTAATAACTTAATTCATACAATTCAAAAATGATTTGACCAGACATCTTCAAAAATTAAACTGTATGTAACTATAGAAACCATTATATTGATCTGAATAGTTATTTGTGTACCATATACGCGAAATTATGTTTATTGCATGAGAGAATAAGATTTTTGACAAGGCTTTACTGCTTTAGCCGAGTCAAAAATCATTCGAAAGTACTAAACATATTTCGCACCAAAATGCGCACAATATTTTTTCTACAACTAATTTTTTTTTATATTTAGAAAATAGGATTTTTTTAACAAGTTTTATACAACATTTATTAAATTACACACATTTATTAATATTATAATAATTTTCGTAATTTGAAATGCAATTTTTTACTTCTTTTATGTCTGATTTTTGAAGTGCGTGCGAGGTGGTGCACGAAACAGTGTGCACAGTGCACGAAATAATGCGCGTAGTGTACGCAATAATGTGCACGTGTGAAATACACGTTGTTGTGCTTACGAAATTAATGAAATAATGATATATTTTGCATACTGATATGCGCAAACTCATCAAAACAATCAACTTTTTTTGACAGTTGTAGAAAAAAGTATTTGCTTAGGTTTGCAATTATTCACTTTCTGTAACCAAAAAACGTTCGAAAAACTACTTTTATATCATTCGTAGAAAAAGAATATTTTTGTTTCTAATGTACGGAAAATAATTACCACAATATAATGAAAAGTTTTGAAATTAGAAATTTACTAACCATAGACTAGTAATTATAGATTAATTAATTTTATTAATATCTAATAATATAAATAATAACAAGTACCTATTTGTCATATTTACAAAATTGATAAAAATCTTGATAGTACTTGAACAATGGTTTAATAAAAATAAATAAAAATTCTAAGATTAATTAATATTTACACTTCAATTATCTAAAATAATTAACGTTTGGAACAATTCTAAACATTTGTAAACAATTTAAATGAATTAATAGAATTATCACACCTCCCATTAGATTTATTTAATCAAGATAGGAGGTTTGTTTAATTGAATCTATAATTCTACGTTAGATATGACGATTATACTCATTGTGCATTATCTCCTATAGAATTATGAAATTATTTTACCCTTTGACACACACCTCTAATATCATGTAATTTACTCTTCTCTGCGCAATACTGAGTAAACTGCATACCACATTCATCAAGATGATCGTTTATTTGCTTGTATCTTTGATCGTAATTGCTTTATTTTCTCTATAACAGACGTGTAATTATTTGTGCATCTATGTTAACACATAAGGACAAGATGCTAGGTAAAGGTTAATAGAGTATTTGCTCCTTATTAGTTGTGCCATTACTTGGTTTGTAAATATTTAAATATGGACCTTTAAATAAAGAAATATTTATTTGTTGGAGTTATTTATTTAATTAGTACAATTATAACAGTATGTATGTACTTCATAAACTTTACAAAACAGAAAATAGAAATATGATTTTTATCTGCCGTCAAGTAAGGAAAGTATTGTCTTTAGTCAAAAAATTCGACGATGAGTTCACAATTCCAAAAATTTTAATTTTTGCATTCTCCTCGAGTTTACATCCAAATAAAGAGCTGATTAGATTTTGGTTATAATTTGTCAACCGGAAGTACCCCCAATTCAAGTTTCTAACAATTTTTCTTGAATATCATTTTTTGCCATTTTATGATATCATAAATATTAAAAATTATTTATTTAATTTTGACGTTTTAAACTGTCATTTTTAACTCCATAGCAACAACTACAAGTAACATTTTATTCACAAGTGAATTAAATTTTTTTAAATCTCTTACAAAATTTTAATTCACTGCTACAACAAAAAATACATTTAAAAAAAACATCAAGAACGAAAATAACACTCACCACATTATTTATCATTATTTTCATTATTTTTAACGACATAAATGACAGACAAAAAAGCTTTTTAAATAGATGACTTGACGTCTATCATGCACAGTCTGCTAACTGATTAGTTTTTTATTTTGTCAAAATTAAATATTATAATGGGCTACTTGCGTATCTTTTTTTATTTAATATTTTTGAAGAGAAGAAGAAAAACTTGCTACCCATATTTTTCCTTTTGGCAAAATTTTTATTAATTAGCCAGAAAAAAAATAATGAAATTATTATATATTATTATATACCAATGAATGGCCGTAAAGCCATAACGTGGTACCGCCCCACACCAACGGCATGTTTGTGCGGGTAATGTAGATCTCCTGTTTGACGTTTGAAGGTTAGTATTTTAGTTTGTCTTTTTGGTATCGATATTTTAAATTACATGTAACTACTAACTAACTAAGTGTTTATTTGTGAAGTAATTAATATATTTGAGAGACCAGAAAGAGAAAGAAATGAACTAATGTCAAATTCAAAATAAAACTTTCTCGCACGTCATGCCATCTATACATTACATTTTTAAACATGGTTTTCTTCGCCAGTTCAATATAATGACGTCACAGGAAATTTTCTTTTTTAATTTACTAAAAAACAAATAATTTTTTTTAAATAAAATTTATTTTTTTATGTTTTCAACATAACATTACGTATATAGTGATAGAAATCGGATTTTCAATACCACGCAAGTAGCCCATTATTTTTATTATTATTTCGTCAAAATTGAATAAATAATTGTATAAACCACGTGAGCTAAGAATGTTTATTCACTCGAAGAATTTAACTCACTCGCCCTTACAGGCTCGTGAGCTAAACTTTCTTCTCATGAATAAACATTACCTTAGCTCACTTGGTGTACAAATATCTATTATTCTCTATGGCTCGTAGTATGGTCACGGTTTTAACTAAAACACTGTTTTAAGAAATGTCAAATTCAAATTTCAATATTTAATTTCACCCTTACACGTAAAGAACGATTTTTTAAAAAATATTTGTTTGAATACAAACTATGTGCTGCTTTAAAATCATATTTTGATAAATTTGACATTATTTATTATTGTTATTAAATAATGAAATTTGACATGTCTTAAAACAGCGTTTTAGTTAAAACCGTGATCATACTACGAGCCAATATGATTTGATAGTATTTTATACTTCATAATCAATGAACATAGAATTAACCAATTATAAAGAAATTAAATTTCATAAATCAGCCAGCTACTATATTCATATAATTCTGATTGACAGATGTCAGTGTCAAGTACAATTTACATTGTATGTTTGTGTTCTAATTTTATAAATATAATATAATTACATAATAGAAAAGTGTCTAAGAAAAAATCCGAATTCTTCTTATTATTATTATTATTATTATTATTATTATTATTATTATTATTATTATTATTATTTATTAAGGTCTTCGGAATAAATTCAACAAAGTAAACTAATTATCATAAATAAAATAAAATGTCATACAATACGTGTGTAGCATAGACATCGATGTACTTTTTATGGTTAAATGCACATTTAAAATTAAATAGCTATTAATAGGGAAATGCATTATAATTTATTCTACTCTAATGCAAATTTTGAAATGTATAAGTACAAATACTATAACCATATTTTACTTCACAACATATTGCAATTTGTCAACATTTCTCAATGTATGAATAATTCTCAATCGCGTGACCAGATGTCTCTACGTGGGTTAACTTCCGTTTGTGGCCCCTCAGACCTTTCACATCCTCCGCCTATGAACCTTGAGATCATCACTTGTTAGAGCTAGATCTAGATCCTCAGAAGACTAGATCGTAAATCCTCTTATCTCACCCGGCAAGAGAACATTCTTGTTTTACGTGAAGGAAGACAAGGAATTTTTAGTACAAGATGAGAGATAAATTTAGCAAGTTTGTTTTTAGTGAACCTTGGATGTGCGTGGATGATTACAGAATTTGTTTTTGTTAATGTCAACTGGAATAAATTTTAATGTTTTGTAGAATGGCGGAACTAATGTTATGTACCCTGGAGGATGTTAAATAAAATTTACAAGAAACAAAAATATAGCATATATCGATAAATGAAAGTATATTTTATATTAGAGTTCGGCAAAAATTTAACTGTTTATATTTGATCGTTATTATCGCTACCCTTAGTAAGGGAGGTATAGGGATCGTGCTAAAAATCACATATCGAGATTTTAGTAAATGACCACGTTTTAAGGTCCCTAGAATTAAATTTTAACATTTTGCACGATGGTGTCTGTATGTGTGTATGTGTGTGTGGGTGTGTGTGTATGTGTATGTGTATGGATTTTGTCTTCACTCTAACTCAAATACAATCATTCAGAAAATTCTGAAACCATGTATTTCTACTCTATGCTAATATGGAAAAAAACCGTTAGATTTTGGTGTAAATCGGATAACCAGAAATGGCACTTTACGTGAAGCTCATAATGATTTTTCTTCAAAAAATACCATTAAATGTCTTTTTTCGCATTTTATATTATTATGAAAATTAAAGATTATTGAATTTTCTACAGGTATACATTAATACATTTTCTATATATTTTACAGATAAATTTAAAAATCTTTTTTATAAATCCCGAAGCCTAAGATAAATTCCTTTGTTACACAGTTCATATCTCAAATGAATGAACTGACAGGTAAATAGCAATGTTAAAGAACCTATCATTTCAAATTGGTAATGGTGACATTTTAAAAAGAAAATAGTAGATAAAGCAATAGTTATATGATATATGCAACGGAACTTAATATAGTTTGCAGCATTAGTAAATATGTAGGTATGTATTTAAATTAATAAAAATTATGTCACTGTCAAAAAATTAATCACTTCAAATTAATAATAGTGACATTTTCAAAAGAAAATAGAAAATAAAACAATAGTTTTATGCAATGAAACAGTTTGCAGCGTTAGTAAATACGTAGGTATGTATTTAAATTAATAAAAATTAAACAGCGGGAGGTTTTGTGTTGGCCACATCAGATTTTTAAATAATGACTCTATGCACGCTTTACAAATTTTCAAACTGTAGTTCGATATAACAATATGTCCAATAAATGGAATTTATTTTTAGATGCATCTTAATTTACATTTCGAATCGAATCTACAGATACAATTACCGTATCAAATTATGGTGAAGATGTTGCAATATTTATTTTATAATTTCTGAAGAAAAAAAATGATTACTGTTATGGTTAAATTGAAATTTAAAGTTTGAAATATCCTCATGAAAAAGAAATAAAAAAAATAATTCCTGACATTAAAGATCGCTCCAAAACTTTTCGATGACATTAATAATCCAATCCCTAATCCACTATTTTAAATCAAAACATTAACTTGCATAACATTTAACAGTACCCATACTCGCGGAAAAATGCAATTTCAATAAATTCTACATTCGAATGACCACACAACGCTCTTCCAATAACATTTAAGTTTTTTATGATTGTCGATGAAACACCATATTTGTGTGGCAATTATTTATGAGCATGGCAAGCTGGATCATAAGTTACAGAACATACTTCATGAATGTACATGAGCTGTCACAACTCATTTGCATAAAAACGTCAAATTATACCTAGTGATAAGAAAAATGCACAACGCCTTGATGAAGAAACAAGCGCGCATCCTGCTGCGAACATAGGCGGGGTAGGCGGTGCAAAAAAGGGGCTTACATGTATAAGAAAATATTATTCTTGTACAGTACAATACTTACAAGTGTATAGCGGTTGTATTATTCCAAATGTTGACCATTTATTTAAAATTAAAATTCCCGAAAATTGTAAAAAGAAATTGAAGTTATATCGGGTGATGGCAGTGAACATTATGAATTTAACATGTGTGTTCAGTTTCTTCACAATTTTAAAAAGAAATTTCAAAATTTCTGTTAATTCGTAGCAATAGTTAAGACACTTGTTTTCTCTTTTTCTGGTTTTCATCAAATATTTATACTGCCGGACTAAATAAAAATGTCGTATCTGACATTTTCATCCAAAATCGCAGCAACACGTTCAAGAATATATTTTGCTATTTTTACCTCTCGCTAAGAGAGGTATTGCATTCATGCTAAAATTCGCATATCCAGATTTTATTGAATAAGCACGATTTAAGGTCCCTACAATCCGATTATAACATTTTTAAAATGATGTCTGTGTGTGTGTGTGTGTGTGTGTGTGTGTGTGTGTGTGTGTGTGTGTGTGTGTGTGGATGTATGTATGTGTGTGTGTATGTATGTATGTCTGGATGTTGTAGTCACGATTCCTCAAAAACTATAATACTTAAAAAATATTTAACTGCAGTTTCCTCAATATGACATTCCTGGGAAGAGCTGAAAAGGTTTTGGTAACAATTGAACAACCGGAATAGTAGTTTCTTAGAAAAAATCTTCTAAATATAATTTTTGGGAGTTTTTTTATTAAATATTGAAGAACATAAAATTCTCCATCTAATACACTTAAAAAATTTATTATATCTTGTATAGATTTAGAGATAAAGACTCTATAATTTATAGAGTAAACTAATCGCAGAGGCCAAGGCACTAAGAAAACCAGTTGACAAATTCCAATGTTTATAACATGACACATGTCATTGTCAAATATCAACAGTTTTAGTGACATTCTGATAGCTTTTTCTGGGAAGTATATTTAACTTTTCGTATTATAATTAAATATTTGAAATTATAGATAAAATTGTGGTAAAATGCATAAATCCATCAGAAATACCGCCAATCTGGTTAATGAACTGGAACAAACTTTGACATTTAGAAACTTCCTCATACAATGAAAAATAGATATAATTAGAATTATATGTGTGCAGAAGACATGTTAAATATAATAAAAAAACAATATTTGGGTAATGTTCTGTAAGATTTTGTTAGAAAACGACGGTTCGAAAGCGAAGTGAAATACAATACTTATAATATGGAAATGGCGAGAGGTCTTGTGCTGGCCACAACAGATTTTTTGCACTAGGTTTGGAAGTTGTCCATATTTTCGAGCATAAATCCAACTTTTGATTTTGTAACTTAAAGGAAAATGCTAAACAAAAAAGGGGTAAGTACATTTTTTCATGAATTCTTATTTTTTGTATTCAAGAAAAGAAGTATTGTTTAATAACAAAGGTCTCAAATTTATTTGTAAAAAGTGCTAAAAATAGCAGAAAAAACAAAAAAAAAATGAAAAATCCTCTATAACTCAAAACTTTAGTTCATGTAGTTACGACCTAGGTGCTTAGCACGGCAGTATTAATTATAAAATATAACTTATGGAAAATTCATTATTTAATTTGCTTCAAAATAAATCGTTAGAATATATAATATATTGTGTTCTATAATGCCATAAGTCATGACTATTGTTACGCCTATGGTTAATACTAATTCCAGTTGCTCTCAAACTGTTGCGAATGAGGGCTGGTGAAAGTATTTGATACGACCTTTCAATCAAATCTCTTGCAGTTATGTCATTTGTCGGACAGGAATGTATGAATGAAGCTATGCAAATGATGTTTAAGACAAGTTGATGATATAGAATCGTTCCATAATTGTTGCATTGTCATCTAAAAATATCATTTAATAGTTGATACGCAAATAAAATCAGTAAATTTTTAATTCTACTATGTAATTAATGAACTATTACATATGTTTTAATAATATATCATATTGTCATATTAAAGATAGATTTACATTTTATTTGTTTTAATCTTACAATTATTTTACTTATTACAATAATTACCCTTAATAATAACTGAAGTAAATTATTTTTTTATAAAACTCCATATTCAAATTTAAAATCTTACTATGTAATCAAACAAAAATAAGGTTAAATTTTTCTTCGCACTAATAATCACGTAACCTTGACATCTGAACAATAGATGAAATAAAAAACAATCAAAAGTCGATTGCATCGAACCATCCTACCATAATTATCTCATAATTACATCTCCAAAAAGTTGCGGTTAGATTGGAAAAGATTGAAAAGGAAGCGTTTATCTTCAAACATCGAAATTTGCACAATAACTACTTTTGATTTGAATAAGAGAAAATATTTTGCTATTATCATTTAATAAATAATATATTATTGATTAAATATATTTTTACCTCTCGCTAAGAGAGGTATTGGATTCGTGCTAAAAATCGCATATTCAGATTTTACTGAATAAGCACGTTTTTAAGGTCACTAGAATCCAATTTTAACATTTTTACAATGAAGTGTCTGTGTGTATGTACGGATGTTGGAGGGACAGTTTCTCAAATTCTGTAACACTAAAGACCAATTTAACTACTTATTGCTTAATCTGACATTAATGGGAAGAGCTGAAATGTTTTGCTAACAATTGGATAACCAAAAATAGTAGTTTCTGAAAAAAATCTTCGAAATATTATTTTTGAGAAATTTATGTTCTTACAAATATTAATGAATATGAATTGCTATATCCGATTCATTTAAAATTTTTACTATATCTTTTTAGAGAATAGATAATTGTGAATATATAAAATAATTTGTTGTAATGGATCCCACAGCGAAACAGTCAACAGTCAAACTAGTTAGTGGAGACTTAAAAACTGCCAAAATATTTTCAGACTTTCTTAAATACTGTCAAATTATAAATCTTTAAAAAAATTAACTTAGTTGCAATTAACTTAACTTTTGCAACTTATTTTTAAATGACAGATAAATGCTAGTGCAAATGTCAATAATTCAAGCGTGACCCGTAGAAAAATGTATACTTACTATTTACAGGGAATTTATTTTAACATGCAACATATGGCGAATCACTTCCATGGTTACTCACTATTGTCAAAAAATGACAGCAATGTAATATTTATCCATTTTAAAATGCAACATACAAAATTTGTAGTTTTGTATTATCAAAACTAATGTCCTATAAATTAGCCTACATACGATTAACAAATAATCAAAACTTGAATGTTGTACATCTTAAAAAACTTTAGCTTACAAAAATTCATAACTTTCATATAATAAATGTTAAAAAATACCCCCAATCACTCTGAGGCAATATTCTAGTCGGTCGTAATAAGAATTGGCACCATTTGTGATGTGTTCTGGACGTATCCCCTATGCTGCAATACTATTTATAATGTTGCTTTTTAAAATGGACAAATATTACATTGCTGTCATTTTTTGACAATAGTGAGTAACCATGGAAGTGATGAACTATAATGTTGCATTTTAAAATAAATTCTCTGTATTTGTGGTATAATGATCTTGACATTTAAAAAAATTGGGAAAGTAGGGTTAGCGAATCACATAAAATTTTAGTACACTCATAATTTGAAATTTTATCATAAGTGTCCATTAATGTTATTGACATATTCTTTAAAAAAACATCAGAAAAAGTCAATGATGATGATATTGGTTAATATTTATTTAATATGTAAGTTATAAATTGAATAAATAAGACAATAAATACTATTTATTTTGTGATGTCTAAATTCGGTCTGCATTCACAACCCATGGGTTTGAGATGTTCTTCTGGTCCTTTCATACAAGTTTGACTTTTAAGTGCTAAGAACATTGGCTCGGTTTTTTGGTGACAAATTAGATCTTTGTATGAACAATACTGAAAAGGAAAATTATATTAACTTTTTTGCATGTGCACGTATTTTATATTATTTATAACTACAGAGTGATCAAAAATAACTTATTTAGTTGGCAATAATAAAATACTTGAAACTGGTACGACTGATATATACTGACTTACATTATACACAGAAAAATAATCTATTTAAACTACAAAGTATTTCAATCACTCAAAATATTATTAGCTGTCAGATCTCTGCTGTGACTTAACTTAATTGTATTTATTGCAAAAATCGATTTGTCAAATATGTAGTATTTCCGCCTTTACCTGGCGTAGTGAAAACTCTGGAATAAAAATATTTCCAGAAATGTATTGCCAACTGAATCAGTTATTTTTGATGACTGGATTAGTGCAGGACTCAAATCTTGACCTGATAGGTAAAGAAAAGAAATGCTCATATCGTGATATTCCATAAACGCCGTTAATTAATAATTATTACAGTAAGTTTTTGTTTCTAACTCATTTGTGTGCGTTTATGATCCGAGTGTAAATACGACAGGAACTGATACGAACACTAATTGCCCAGATCAACTGCCATTATAAGAAAAGCTGCGTTGCTTTACAACTTATTTGGGCAACTGTTATATGTTATATTAAATATGCGGATAGTAAATTAATTTTATTTCGTGTGGATTAAACGGAACGCATGTATTGGACAATGGTTTGTGCTAACATATTTTCCATAGTTCATATTTCGTGTCCCAGACTATATTTAAAGCAAACAAGAACTTAAATGCCGGGTATTTTCATTCTAGTTAAACTTTGTTAACTATCAGTTAAAATGAAAAATGTCATATCGACAAATTGCAACTATGCTATATTTTACATTTCCTCATTTATATTCTTGAACCCCCGCCCTTTTCAAAAATTTTACTCGAAAATTTTCTTGGTACGTCTATGGATCTATAGGGAGGATAGCCACTTAACAGCTATGGATAGCGTTTGCATAAATCTTAGTTAAATGTATTGTGGATATTCTTTAATCAACGATTATAAAATAAACGATTAAAATTGTGACTTAATTATAACTTAAATTATTGAAACTTCATAGTTATTTACATATAGAGTGCCGAAAGAAAAGTTTAAGCTAATCCTCATTTTTGGATTAGTGAATTTTATTCAATTCCCGTATTTAAAATTTAATTTTCATAATATTATCAATAATGGTAGATACTAGGAATAGATTAGACTATATTTTAAGATATAAACTGTCAAAATTAGAGTAGAATTCGCTAATCCAAGAATTAGGATTAGCTTAAACTTTTTTGTGAATCGGACTGTTAGTTTTTAAATACATGTTGCTATGTAAAAATATTACGTGGCCAGGTCAACCTTATTTTGTTGTCATGTTACAAATAATTGAAAAAAAATACTTCTAAAATTAATATAATAAAATAAAGGTTAGTATCATTACCGGGAGTTTTGGCTTTTTTACAGCCCGGCGGGCAGTAAAACTGGCAAAAAGCCCAGCGGGCGTAATGTTCATTTTTCCGCCCTGACAACCAAGATGTAAACAAATAATTTTAATGTAGTTGTGCATAAAATTCTATACTTACATAAGCATGAGGATCATTCATATTATGGCAGTAAACATGTTGAATAATGCTTGGAATAAAATTACTTTCCAGGTTTAAATCTATCGCAATTTCTTGACAATTTCCATTGGGATCCTAAGGAAAATACGTGTAAAATTATTTTAACATATATTCATTTGAAATAAACTAAATAAATCAGCAGTCAGCATAAACCAATTTTTTTGCAATCAGTTCAATAAAATTACATATTTCTGAACTTAAATTATTTATTTTATTAATATACTTACGACATTGTAGACATCATCAGGATCAGGCCTATAATTATGGTGTTTATTTTTATGTGGTTGCAACCAAGCGACTGCAGGATTTCTTTTTATTGGTAGAAAAGAATCTTCATAGGAACGTTCAAAATTTAAAGACATGGTTAAAGCAAATAATGTTACGAATGTTAATAGCAACAACAGCTAAAAAAAAAATAGAACATATGAAATAGGTACCTTTATTAGCAACTTTTTCTTCTAAAAATGGTTTATTTATTTTTTCCACAATCGTAGAATAGATATTTACACACCAAGTGAGCTAAGGCGAGTGAGTTATTTTCTTCGAGTGAATAAACATTCTTAGCTCACGTAGTTTGTACAATATTTTATTCAATTTTGACAAAATAATAATAAAAACCATTATAATATTTAATTTGAACAAAATAAAAAACTGATCAGTTAGTAGGCTGAGCATGACAATAGTCGCTGATAGACGTCAAATCATCTATTTAAAATGCTTTATTGTCTGTCATTTGTGCCGTGAAAAGTAATGAAAATGGCTGATAAATATTATGGTAGGTAAGTGTTATTTTCGTACCTGATGTTATTTTAAATGCATTATTTGTTGCAGAGTGAGTTAAAATTTTGTGAGAGTGACTTAAAAAATTTTAATTCACTTGTGAGTAAAGTGTTATTTATAGTTGTTGCTATGGAGTTAATAATGACAGTTTAAAAGGTCAAAATTGAATAAAAAATATTATAAGAGTGATAATGTTTTCGTTGACAGTTTTTTTAATAAGTTATAATAATATATAGAAAATCATTCATTAATGACCCATATTAATGTATTAATTTTTATCAATAAACTATTTTAGTGGGTAACCATAGGTACCACATACCACTGCTGAACAATTGTGAAAACTTATGTGTCAAACGTTACTAACTTTAAAACAATTGTCATGGAATAAAAGATTTTCCAATTCAGTAAGATACGTTCAACGAAAAATATTGTAACTAACATGTATGTTAATTGGCGATTAATGAACTGCAACAATGAACGCGCTCTGTATTCTCACGAGTTAAAATGTCTCAATCATTAATCACCCTCATTAACGCACTTGATAGTTGTTTATAAACAACTTATAGGTACTTACCGAAAATGAGAACGCCATTTTCAAACACTATAAGCAAATGATCAATTTTACAGTTGTTCTGCTGTTTTTATAGTCCGATTAATTAATTTTCCTGTGAAATGTACAACATTTATGATAAAAATAGATTTAATAACAAATGTTTTAATTAGATTTTTCAAGTGCATGGTACATCTGTCGCAAATGTAATAATGTATTGCATGTTATCTATTCGTAATTTTTATTTTGCAAACTATGTTATTGGTAAAATAAAACATAATATACCTAATAATTCAATTATTTATTGTTTCAAGTACATAAATAAAAGTTTACATGAAGTGCGACAAAATAATACATACAAAAACAAATTAGCGTAAAACAAAAATAAATATTAACACACAAAATCTGGAAAAAAATAAAACATAATTTTTTTTTCATTTTAACGTTTGAAATTGTTTGAATCTGTCACATTTACAACCCACATCTATTACTTCTTTTTGGTAAATACACTGTCCTTCCTTTTCTCGTATTGTTATTGCTATTTCCTTACGTTGATGACATTGTATGCCATTGTGTACACAGGACTAAAAATTACAAATATTTTTCGTTAAATATATTAGTTATATTATGTTTGCAACATAAGCAAATAAGTATTGTCTTATTGGAATATAGGTTATGTTAATATAAAATTGATTAAATTTTCGTGAGATTGTTATTGCAAATTTCGAATATTTCTTACAGACTCATATTTTTACGTATGTATCAATAGTTATTTAACTGTAAAGTGTGTTAGGAAGGGTGATTAATAATCGAGACGGTTTAACGCATGAGCGCAGCAAACGCGTTAAGGATTGAGATTTTTCAATGCCAAAAGGTTAATAGCTAAAATCATGCTTTAACAGTAATCATTAATAAATAAAATATTTTGTATATATTAATGAAATACTTAACGATCAATGCAAAAAGTATATTATTACTGTTAAATATTAACGCACTTTTCAATTCGTGAAATAAAACAATACTTTTTACTCTTGTTCTGTAATTAATTATTTACCTCTACTCTCTCCGTATCCTTATGTATGCATTGTTTACGTACGTAAGTATGACCACATTCCGTGACTAGAGTTTCTTTTATTCTGCACGTACCAAAGACTTTCTAAAAAAATAAGTTTTAAAAAATAATTCATACTTTAATTTTTATTTCAATATACATAATTTCTATGTAATCTACTGTCGACTATTTAATCATATTTTTTTTTAATTAAATATTATTTTTACCTCCCGCTACCCTAGGTAAGGGAGGTATAGGGATCGTGCTAAAAATGTGTGTGTGGATGTGTGGATCTGGTGGACACGATTACTCTAATACTATCAAGCAGAAAATTTTGATATTTTGTATATCCATTCTACACTAATGTGGGAAGAGCTCATTAGTTGTCAGTGTATGTCGGATAATCGGAAGTATCACTTATACAAGTTTTAACAGTTTTTCTTGAAAAAAATAGATTGAATATAATTTCTCAGCAACTTTTACTAATAATAATGAAATATAATGGTACAATCTCCAATTCTACGATAATAGCTTTAGTAAATAACTAAATAATATAATTTATTTTTATATATCATTTTGCCTATGCCTCAAACAAAAACAATATTTCAATAACAATTTTGACATATTTAAACAAATGTCACTGTTCACTGTCAGGAAGTAATTACATTAAAATTAATAATGAAACCGTATTAAGGAGAATGTAGTAATAATATATGTATTTGAATCTAATAAAATTAAGGTTTGTAAAAATAATATATTTTCAATCATACATAAATATTAGAAGTACTATTGATTTGCTTCATTGTCTTCTAGAATACGAATTTGAAAAGAAGTCAAGATGTGAGTACTATTTTGATTTTTGTTAAGTGTTTCTATTAGTTTTGTCAATATTTGTAAAATTCATTTTGTGTATGATATATTTGTTAAAAAAATGTAAATAAAGATTGTTATGAGTGAATATAAAAATATTTGAACATAATGATTGCATTATTTAGACTGCATGGTTAAATACCCAGCGGGAGGTTATGGGCTGGCCACATCAGATTTTTTTTTATGGCACTCTAATTTTATGTAAAAAAATATATATTCATTTATTTCATTCATGGCCCTCTTATAATAGTCATTTATAAAAAATACATATAAACTATTTTATTATGATCGTAAGGGCCGTTTTATGATTTTAATTAAGATTACTTTAAGACTTCATCTTTTTTTTAAAGTAATGCAATAACAATATTGCTCGTTAAATTGCTGAACTTATATTTAGAAACGAACACAAATTTGATTTTAAAGTGTAAAAGTGAGGATTAATTTTATTATAAAAACGGCCGTTAGTATGAAAAGCTAATTAAGTGTGATTAGCGAGCAGTGTTTTTTTTTTGTCTATCATTTAAGAATTGTTTTGGAGAAAAATATTTTAAATAAAAGTTACGTTCAAATAATTTTTCTCCAAAATAATCAGATTGACAGAGATAAAACAAGGCTAGTCAACTGCTCGCTAAACGCCTGTTAAACAGTTGTTGATTCTAACGGTCATTAAGCTCCAATTTAAATAAATATGTACCTATTTTGACCACCAAAAAATACTTTAATAAAAAGAATATAATAAAATCAAATGTTATTAGTTTATAAAATATGTTGCATTTCAAAATGATCTTGTTAATTACATTGAAAGAAAAAATATTTACTTACAAAATTAGATAACCAGAGAAGATGACTATTATCCAAGAGATTAATATATTTTTCCATATTCAAATGACTCTTATATTTTTCGCTATAGCGTTTTTCAATATTAAGTGTATCTTCGAAGATTTCATCTTCAATCTCTTCTTTTAGATCTTGCAATTGCTCATTCGAAATGTCATTATCTTCGTCATCGTTATTTTCAACAAAATTCGGAAAGCAAATAGATTGGCGAAGAAGGAGAGTGCCTACTAGTATCATAGAAATCTAAAAATTGAACAAATTAGGTGTTACAAATACTCAAAATCTCGATTCCATGACAACTAATTGCGACGAAAACATTATCGGCGCTAAATAACAGTGAAGAACATTAACTGCAAGGAAAATAGTTCGTATGAAAATTGGTCTCAAGAAAATTGTTGCAGAGAAATTAATTAATTCGTATTTTTATAAAATGTCTAGACGTTTGTAAAATGAATATATGCACTTTTTCATGCTTTTGGTGTATAAAAAAATACGTAATTTAAGATCATGTTTTAATGAAAAAGTGCACAGTTCTTAACGGACATAAAAAATTATATCTTACAATAAGAGTAGCAGTATGCATTATGATAATTACTTATAACTATGAACAATTGAACAAAACTACTGTGCTACAATACATAATCTTCCTATTTATACTAGTCGAAAAAGATAAATTTGCGTCAGGAACCAAGATTATCGATATCCTTAAATCAAGAAATAGGATTATATTAATTTTTTCATCCCATCTATCAATAGATAACAAAAATACGCATATATTATATTGAATTAAAATAAATATGAAAATACGTAATAGAAATATATTTGTGTTATTGGTTCTACTAATTTTCTCAAAAAGATTTATCTATTTAATTAATTGTAACATATGTATGAGATTATTTCGTTTTACACAATAATATGCATCATTTCATCCTATAGATATTCTCATTTTACTGAGACTTTTAAATACACTTGGACAAGTCATGACATACTGCCCGATTGCACCACTAACGCTTGAATTTTAAGTGTTCCTTAAACTGACAATATCGTATCGAAACGAAAGGTGAAAATATGAGAAATGAGCTAAATAATTTAGTTCATTTATCATATTTTTATGCACTACTCATACACGGTTAAAGATAGAATAACGGACGATGAAAGCCTGAATCCATCATAAAATTCTTTCTTTTCATATCATGCACGATTTTTTTACATCATCGAATCTTGAGTTACATCCGTTTGAAGTTACATGATTTTTCATCGAAATTTTGTATTATTGAAAATACACTAAATTTTGATGAAAAATCATGTAACGTCAAACGGCTGAAACTAGAGATCCAATGATGTAAAAAAATCATGTATAACATGCAAAAAAAGAGAATTTCATGCTGAATTCAGACTTTCATCATCCGTTATTCTAACTTCAACTGCTGATATATAACAAAAAATTGTTTTTCTAGTTGTCAAATCAATACACGGTAAATAAAAACTTTGTTGTGATTACCAAAAATGAGTTCCAGCAGCAAATTTTTTTTGACAATATAGGACCAGCAAATATATTTGTTACAGTTACCTAGGTAAATTTGCTGGTAAAAAATTATTGTGGCAACAAATACAGTTTTGTTATATATAACAAAAGATATTTGTTATGCGAACAAATAAAATAAGTTACCATTAAGAAGTATAAATTTGTTATAAGTAACCGTTAATAACTATGAATTTGTTTTGGAAACTAATTAATTTTGATAGATATACAAATGCATTAATGAGATAATAAGGTAAAAATTAAATACATGCGTATTATAATAATTTTATTTATTTATAATTATAATCTATATAAATGTAATAAATATTATATAAAAAATAACATATGAAACAATAGTCACTTAAATTATATAGATTTATCAGTAATCGATACACACCTTCAAATTTCTCAATAAGACACTCTAATTGCCATTGTTTTAAAATATCTTTTACAAAATCATCCATTTTTATTGACGGGCACAAGAAACACTTTTAAAACACAATTTTCGACAGGCTAAACTTAACAGCGCAAGCAAATGCGACACGACGTAGTATAGTATAACACGAACAGTGAATACCAGAGAATACCCTGTCTACGCAAAAGTTTTAGTTACCTGTACAAAGTATATGGCGGGAAGAAGAATTTGCAATCTTTACAAAATATAATGTCACAGGAAAAAAATTATAAAATTTAAGAAGAATTTGTAATCTTTACAAAATATAATGTCACAGGAAAAAAATAATAAAATTTGTCCCAGTAACAGATTAAATATTTTTAATTGTTGCAAAATGATTTTGTATTCTGAACAAAGTAACAAAATGACTGCTTAGTACTACTAATAATAATTGCTACCATGGCTAATATTTTACAGCAAATAATACTTTTTATACACAACAAAAATTGTTTAGTTTTGGAAACTTAAAATACAAAGTTCTTCGTATACACGGCAAAAACATGTTGAAATAACAAAAAAAATACAGCTAATTAAATTTTGTCCGGAATATCAATGTAATTTTTTACCGTGTATATATTGGATAAAATTTTTAACCAATTGTTAAAAATTAACCATTGAGTTTTCGTACAAACAAATAAGGTAGACATTCTTTGTGTTTCGGAACATTGGTTAACAAATAGTGAAATAAACAATGTAAAAATTAAAAATTATGATTTAATAACCGCTTATAATAGAACTTCTTTTAAAAACGGTGGTGTGCTCATATATGCAAAACTGGAACTTGATATACATAAAATAAATACATCATTTATTAAACCGGAAGATAAAAATTGTGAATACGTCTCAGTTAAACTAAAATTAAAAAATGTGAACTATATCATTATATGTATGTATAGATCACCTGATGGAGACATAGGCATTTTCTTCAATAAACTTGAACAATTACTTGATCACTTTACTACAAAGAACTCAAATATAATCGTGTGTGGTGACTTTAACATTGATTTATTAGTGCACAGTAATAATCGTGCTAGTTTTCTGGATTTGTTTAATAGTTTCGGTTTCCACTACACCATAGATTCACCAACAAGGATAACTGCCACCTCCCGTACCTGCATCGATAATATCTTCTCCAACATCCAGAACAACTACCGGAGTCATGTAGATCATAATGGTATTGCTGATCATTCCGCTCAATTTTTTTATTTATTTGTAAACCATACTAATAATAATAACAATACAAGAATTGTTAGAAACAAGATTCGTGTATTTTCGAATACAAATAAGGAACATTTTTATTACTGTTTAAGTAAAGAAAACTGGCAAGAAATTTACAGTACTCCAGATCTTAATGAAATGTTTTCACAGTTTATGCTAACTCTTCAATATTGTTATAATGTTGCCTTTCCAGAAATAAACTGTACAAGTGTCTCAAGATTTAATAAAAATAATAAATGGTTAACACCTGAAATTATCGAATCTTCAAATAAATTAAAAAATTTATTTTTTCTTCGTAACAGAGGAATAATTTCCAATGTGCATTACAATGAATTTAAACGCACTCATAGAACTTTAATAAGAAGAACGAAAAAGAATTATTACAATAATTTGATTATTAATTCAAAAAATATTTCAAAGACAGTTTGGCAAGTAATTAAAGAACATACTGCTACATCCAACAGTACAAAATCCTCTGAATACAAACTAAATGTAGAAGATAATATTATAACAGATGAACAAACAATTGCTGACACTTTTAATAATTATTTTTGCTCTTTGGCTAATAATTTAATTACAAATACATATTCTGATTCCTCCATCTATGAGAACTTTTACAGTATGCACATTGAAAATAATTCCCAATCAATTTACTTGACACCTATTGATGAGTACGACCTAGCTAATATTATAAATTCCTTAAATAATACAACTTCCACCAGTTTAGATAATATGTCAAATGTTTTTATAAAGAATATCATGTATCTTATTTTAACACCGTTAACATTCATCATTAATACTAGTTTAAATACTGGATCTTTTCCATCTGACTTAAAAGTCTCAAAAGTTATACCATTATTTAAAAGTGGTGATTCAATGTTACTTTACAATTACAGACCTTTATCTATTGTTTCACCTTTTCATAAAATTTTTGAAAAAGTAATTTACACTAAAATAATATCTTTTTTAATAAATATAATATTATAATAGAAGAGCAGCATGGATTTCAAAAGGGTCATGATTGTATATCTGCTTTAGCTGATTACACTAAGATAATATTTTCTATGTTAGACCAACAACAATCTGTAATAGGTACGTTTATAGATCTAACTAAGGCCTTCGATTGTATAGACCATGAGTTATTACTTTATAAATGTGAAAGATACGGTCTTCGCGGTACATGCTTACACTGGCTGCAATCATATCTTAGTGACAGAAAGCAAATTGTGAAAATTAATGCTATGAAATCTAATGAAACAAACATTAATATTGGTGTACCGCAAGGATCGGTATTAGGCCCCTTATTATTTATAATTCACATTAATGATATTAAACAGTCTATTCCACATGGTACTTTTGTTGCATATGCAGATGATTTATCTTTAATTAATTCTGGTCCACAATTACATAATACAATCCAGCAAACAAACATCACCCTACAGTATCTTCATAAGTGGTTCACATGTAACAAACTTATACTTAATAGTCATAAAACTCATGTAGTTAAATTTGGAAATAGATCTGATCCAACAAAAAGCGTTTTGATTAAATATAATAAGAAATCACTTCAACAAGTAAAAGAATGTAAATTACTAGGATTTGTTATTGAAGAAAATATGTCAGGCGATTGTCATGTGGAATATGTATGTGGCAGATTAACATCAGTTTGTTATGCGATAAGACGTCTCACTGAAATAACAAATATGTCTGTAGCGAAAACATATTACTTTGCTAAATTTTACTATCTGCTGAGTTATGGCATAATTTTTTGGGGTTCATCTGTTACAGCATCAAGAGCTTTTAAACTACAAAAACGTGCTGTACGGTATTTGGCTGGATTACGATGGTATGATTCTTGTAGAAATGCTTTCAAAAATTTAGAACTACTAACATTCCCATGTATTTACATTTATCATCTTTTAATATTTGTTAGGAAAAATTACAACACCTTCAAGAAACATACAAATAATCACAGTTACAATACACGACATAAAGATTATTTAATTCTTCTTCGGCATGAAACTGTTAAATTTGAAAAATATATTTTTTACATGGGGGCGATGTTGTATAACAAGCAACCAGATAATTTAAAAGATATGGAAAATGATAATTTGTATAAAAGAAAATTGAAAATGTACTTAATGAACAATTGTTTTTATTCTCTAGAAGAATATATGGCTCAGTAGTTAAAAAACAAAATATAAGTAAGATATTATAATAACAGTGTAACAACTCTATTTACCGACTTGTCCAATATCATGTATTATTGATCGATGGAATAAATAAATAAATATTATTATAGTTACAGTATAGGCCCGTTTATCTCCTAACTTTATAGGAATAACCCCTTATGTCAAAGTTTAAATTTAAAAAAAATCTTTCTATTTGATAAAGAGGTCTATGGTAGAAATGAAAAGGAAGAAGACTTACATCACCAAAATATCCCTAATATAATAACGTCATATACTACTACGTTTACATAGGATAATTCATAAGGCGCGAACAGTCATGTGACTTTGTTGGTCTTTCTTTCATAGCTAGTACACGATGAAGTTTTTAAAAGTATCTTTATAAATGGTAGTTTGAAAAAAGATAAAATATCAAAATTAAATAGAAAAATATACAATTTTTATTGCAAAGGCTTTTCATTTACATTTATTAATTCATGCATTTCAATATCTACATTATCATACATTAAATATTTATCTGTGTACATATGTAGCTCATTTCATTTGATAAACACAGAAGCTTTGAAGAAATAGAGTAAAATAGAAGGGAGAATAAATAAATAGGATAAAATCCACAGAAAAAAGTAATACGTATAGCGCTTATCAAACAAAACAAACCACTTTCATATCCTGGACATCATCTCCATTGTGTTACTTCCTGAAGAGCCATCCCCCAGGTCTCTGGGGCTCTGGATGAGCAGCGTTGTAGGCCAGAACGCGTTGGATGGCCTTGGGGATAGGTGGAGAAGTGAGTATATGGGCCCCTTCAGCACGGAATCCACCCTAATCGGCGATGTAGTTGATGGTGTATGTTACGTCGTCGGGAGCTGTATAGCTGTAGGAGCCCTGTTTCACTTGGGCCTCGTTTTCACCTTGGCCGGCGTTCTTCAGGTAGCCATGCTCGTTGTGTTGGATGCCGTTTCCTGTTTCGTAGCTAGAAATATTCATTTGTTTATAATGAGGTCCTACATTCCATTTTTATTATTATTATTATTATTATTATTATTTTAAATGAAAGTTTGTTTAATTTTGGAGCAATTCGTAGTTTTAAAAATCTGATGTGGTCAACACAATACCTCCCGCTTTTTAATTTTTATTCATTTAAATACATACTTACATATTTACTAATCCTGCAAACTATATTAAGTTCCTTTCCATATATCTATTGCTTTACATGATCCATTTCGTTAATGTGTAGTTGTAAACTAATATTTGACAGTTTGATAAGACCTGCTTATTCACAGCTGTTTGATTTTTAGTACTGCGAACATATCAAATTTATATCGGATCATACTATACATCTAATATTTTTACTAACCTGAAATTCATTAGACTCAATACATTCTTCTTAACACGGTTTCATTATTAATTTTAATGTAATTGCTTCCTATCCTGACAATGTCATTTGTTTAAAAAATTGTTATTAAAACATTATGTTTTTGTTTGACGCATAAGCAAGATGATGAAAAACAAATTATTTTATAATTTAATATTTAAAGTTATATCAAGTTATTTACTAAATGTTATTATCGTAGAATTGAAGATTGTACCATTAAATCCATTTTTTATTAGTAAAAGTTGCCAAAAAATTATATTAAATGAATTTTTTACAAGAAACAATTAATTTAACTTCACATATAATTTTCAATCACAATTACTTATTGACATAACAATAGCAGTTTAGTATAAGTTCATTATTTTGTTATTGATCATGGCCTACTGTTTTGTGTTATGTTAAATAAAATTTATTTAATTTTCAAATGAATTTTTCTCAATATTTTTGTTATGTAAGCACATAAAATATTTATATGGTTGAATTCAGAAAAAAATTCTCTGTCGAATGAGCCTAAAAAATTTATAATATCCCATTTAAAAAATATAACTTTGGTTTGTAACTTGAAAACCACTAGTTTAAATTTTTTTTTCTTCAATAAATGAATATCCCTCTTGATCTAAATAATCGGGGTGTCCCGTATCCGTGAAACACCCTGTATATATACATACCTACAGACATCATTGTAAAAATGTTAAAATCGGATTTTGGGGACATCAAAACGTCCTTATTCACTAAAATCTTTCGATCCCTATACCTCCCTTACCTATAAGGTAGCGGCAGGTAAAAATTCTTAATTGTCTTTAGTTTAACTGCATTTGATTTTTAATGTCAATATATGACATCACAGTGACACTAATAAGAAATTTGAAAAATGTTGCATGCAATTATTATTATAAGTTATGGTTCTTAATCTTAATAGAGTAGATTATTAAAATTAAAGTAGAAAAATAAGACATAAAAGTGCGATATAGTTAAGTACAAGATATAGCAGTAGTTATTTCAAGTCTTTCCTCTCCAGATAAAGTTCCGGACAAAGTGATCTGGCGAAAATCGAAATATGTGTCATCAGATAATGTAATCAGTTTAAGTAAATATTGCCTATCCGCTAATTTTTACTTCCTTGTACGAAGTAAAGGAAGTATTGTAATCGCGAAATATTTCGGTTTCCAGATTTCAACGGAAACGTCCATTTTGACCATGCCTGAATCCATTTTGACTAATTTCGGCGTGACGTCTGTACGTACATACGTATGTACGTACGTATCTCGCATAACAGTAACGGTAAGCCGCAGAAAGTTAAAATTTTGTATTTAGGACTGTTTTAATATCTAGTTGTGCACCTCCCTTTTTGGTCATTTCATAACTTCCGGAAGTAGTACTTTACTTGAAGCTTATAATATATTTTAATAAAAAAATATATTAAAATATAATCCAAAACTTTTCAAATTTGGTATATAGGACTTTTTTATCAATGGGAATAATATAATAGATTCTGGTTAAAATGATCTAACTTTACCTGACTGTTATCAGTTTTTATTGAAAAAAATGGTTTTATTTTGATTTTAAAAATATATGATTCAAATAAAAATTTTAGAGAATTAAATTCTGCTTGTAACAAATCAAGTATGATAAAATTAGCTCTTTGTATAAGCGAGATAATACAGAGAATTTATTTTAAAATGCAACATTATGATTCTTCACTTCCATGGTTACTCACTATTGTCAAAAAATGACAGCAATGTAATATTTGTCCATTTAAAAATGCAACATTATAAATAGTATTGCAGCACAGGAGATACTTCCAGAACACATCACAAATGGTGTCAATTCTTATTACGACCGACTAGAATATTGCCTCAGTGTGAATGGGGGTATTTTTTAACATTTATTACATGAGAGTTATAAATTTTTGTAAGCTAAAGTTTGTTAAGATGTGCAACATTCATGTTTTGATTTTTTGTTAATCGTATGTAGGCTAATTTATTGGAAATTAGTTTAGAGAATACAAAACTACAAATTTTGTATGTTGCATTTTAAAATGGACAAATATTACATTACTGTCATTTTTTGACAATAGTGAATAACCATGGAAGTGATGAACCATATGTTGCATGTTAAAATAAATTCCCTGTATGTAAATTTAAAAATTTGATGTGGCCAACACAAAACCACCCGCTATTTATTTTTTATTAATTTAAATACATACGGTTTTACTAATTCTGCAAACTATATTATTTTCCATTGCATATAACTATTGCTTTATTTACCTGTTTTTTTAAATGTCCCTATCATTAATTTGAAGGGGTTTTTTTTGACAGTGATATTTACCTGTCAGTTACATTCATTTGAAATATGAACAATGTAACAGAGGAATTGTGTCATTGTGTTTATTTTAGGCTTCGTGATTTATAAAAAAAAAAAGATTTTTAAATTTATCTGTA
The DNA here is from genome assembly GCA_943142095.1 of Ophonus ardosiacus. Taxonomy (NCBI): domain Eukaryota; kingdom Metazoa; phylum Arthropoda; class Insecta; order Coleoptera; family Carabidae; genus Ophonus; species Ophonus ardosiacus. The sequence goes on along the minus strand of OW964832.1, from coordinate 35,190,931 downwards.
AAATATATAAAAAAAGTATTAATGTATTCATGTAGAAAATTCAAAAATCTTTAATTTGTAAAATGCGAAAAAATTGCATTTAATGGTATTTTTTGAAGAAAAATCATTATGAGTTTCAGGTAAAGTGTCATTTCCGGTTATCCGATTTACACCAAAATCTAATGGTTTTTTTCCATATTAGAATAGGGTAGAAATACAAGGTTTCAGAATTTTCTGAATGATAGTATTTGAGTTAGAGTGACAACAAAATCCATACACACACACGCACGCGCGCGCACACACACACACACACACACACACGCACGCGCACACACACACACACACACACACAACAAATGTTAAAATTGGATTCTAGTGAGCTTAAAACATGGTCATTTACTAAAATCTCGATATGTGATTTCTAGCACGATCACGATCCCTATACCTCCCTTACCAAGGGAGTTAAAAATTATGTACATTATGGTTTTTGTAATAAAGTTTGCTATGGATTAGGACAAAAAATAACAAAAAAATAAAAAATTTAAAGTCAATGTCAAATTATGTCAAATACGTGCAATTTTATGATTGGGTCAGTTATAATATATATTTTATTTATTAGCAAAATAGGTATAGTTTAACAGGCGTACAAGGAAGTCGTGTTGTGTCCACAATCAGATTTTTTATAAAAAAAATTCTCATTATAACAAAAATAATATTTATTTACAATAAAGATAATTTGATTACAATAATGAAAATAACTAAACAATACCTCTATTTTCATCTCTAGTTAAACAGTCTATTAAAAAAATAGTATCGATATTGATATTATTAATAATATTATGGCAATAAACATGTATAATGCTAGGAATAAAATTACTTTCCAGGTTCAAATCTGTCGAAATTTCTTGAAAGTTTGCATTGGGATCCTAAAGTAAAATACAGGTATAATTATTTTAACAAATATACCTTCGAAATAATCTAAATAAATCACCGGTCAACATAAAGAACAATAACCAAATTTATTACAATATTTCTGAAATTATATAATTTATTTTAATGGGGATTCCACCATTTTCTTTTATAATTTCATCTGAAAATATTAGGAAAACAAAGACTATTTATGAAAATCCGGTGAAAAAATTCCAATTAATAAGCGAGTTATGGTCTCCCGAATTTTTAAAAGATTGACGTGACGTCACGCATATGTGTTTTTATAACAAACTGTTTTCATCATGGACCTAAATGTTCTTGAAATATATGCTATTTTAAGTTATATTTACACAAAATAAATGAATATTACAACACTGTATAAGTCTACATACTTTATAATTACAAGTGTATTTTTAAGTTTAATACAAGAAATTTATGTTAAAATAAAAACTGTTTGAAAACTGCAGAACAGGAATGTTAGCCCCTCCTTTCCAATTTGAATTTCTTAACTTCCATTGGTAGTAACCCTCACCTCCTAACACGCTATTTGTTATGCATGTATAGGCAGTCTTTCGGTCGCCAATCAAAATATTATATATTGAATTCATATTCATGTCGAAGCGCTATAACAAAAAAAAAACCTTATTTCCGAAATATTTCAATTATACCATTTATTTTTTTTATTAATATTCATTATTCAGCATATACATTCGTATTTCTTTTACTATTTTCCTTTAATTCGATTGAGCTGGAATCCCCTATCATATACTTACGACATTGTAGATAAATTTATCTATAGATTTCATAGGAAATGAGCATGATGATATAATTGTCATGGAAAATTTATGTTATACATACGTCATAACAACAATTTTATTTATGATGTTTATCACTTTTTACATATATCAGTCTGTATTGTTCCACAGATGATATTAATAACTCACATATACAGGGACGTCGCAAGTATGGGTCAGAGGGGGCGAATCACCCCCTCTAACTTAAAACAGGGGGGGCATCGCCCCCTCTCCGTCAACTATTTTCCTTTTCCCTTTATGTGACCAGGTTAACCTTATTTTGTAGTTATATTATAAATAATTAAAGAATATTTCTAAAATTTATATAATTAAATAAAAGTTAGTATCATTACCGAGCCGTTTGGCTTTTTTACAGTCCGGTGGGCAGTAAAACTAGCAAAAAGTCCGGCGGGCGTAATGTTCAATATTCCGCCCTAGTAACTAAAATGTAAACAAACAATTTTAATGCATTTGTGCGTAAATTTCATATACCGCTTATTCGCGATTCAAGTTAAGCAAACTCTATCTGGTGGACAAAATTTGAACTAAAAATACGTCCATATAATATAGTATTTCCTTTCCTTCACAAAAAATTTCTGGAGATTGCAAGCTATTTAAAATATCCTTTAACACAAGTTTCATGTTTCGAAACTTTTTCAATAGCGTAAATTTCATTATATCAATGACAGATTGACAGCTCGTACAGTGTTACGATGTCATAAACATTGATATATAATGGCGGAAAAAATTAATTACGATTTATAAAAAAAAAATTCATCTTTTCAATTTATATTTATACATGTAAATTCGTAAATCGAAATTTCTAAATTAAATCCAATAAAAACAAGCTTTTACTCTCGGTTTTTACGTAGTAAATTTATTTAAATTAACAAATTCGAATCATTTTTATGGCCTGTATAGTATAACATTACTGTCAAAAGTTCGACTGTCATTTGAAGGAATAAATTTTCCTCACTACGCAAATAAATTTATCTTTTTTTTTATACCAGCCATTAACGTTTTGTCACAAGTTTTGTACAAATGGTTACTTATTTTAAAATCTTTAAATATAGTCCAGTCATTAGGTAGATTTACCCTGCAAAAGGACGGGTACTTTTGATTTTTGGATATATTATATATTTAGGGGTCCTAATAAAAAATGCAAGTTTTCCTCCTCGGGGGCCTTTGGGGAGCACCACCAACTTGGGAAAAAGACGCAAAAAAGCGGTTTTTTCTAAATATCTCTTCACCTTGGTATTTGCATTAGGGCAAAAATAGTTATTTTTGAATTAGTTGAGAATAAAATTCCCTGCTACTTACATCTAACACATTTTTTTCTATAACCAATATATAGCGAGCTACAGCGCTTCAAACAGAGCAAATTTTTGCAAATTTCCCTAATGCTTCATTTAGATCATATGTTATTATATATTTTTTAAATTTATGATTTTACCTCAAAGTAATTACAAGAAAAGCTTTTAAACGGAATCCTATCCAGAAAATACGCTGAATAACATATAAAAAAATTCAGAAAATTTCCGAGCACAGGAATCTCCCGCCAATTGGAAAAAATGGCGTTATATTTATGTTTTTGGCCATTTGCTCAAAACAAGTATGAAAGATATTAAAATTATGTACTTAAAAAACAAACAATATTACATATTTAATACATAATAGATTTCACTATTTATAACAGTTTACATTCGTCGTGTCTTGGAAAGAAGTAAATTACTGATGATTTTTTTATGTCACCATTTTCCTGCACTTTTTTATTTTTTCATCCACCACTCAGAGCTTGTTAAAGATACGATAATGCGGTTTGAAAATTTGAATTAAGCATGAAATTCTCTTTAACATAAAGTATTACACATTTTTTTCTGATGAGCAATTTGCGAGTTACTAACAAATTAAACTCACTTGAAATTCCTCGAAAATTTTAAACATCTGAAAATCGGCTCGTTTCTCAATTTCTTATCAACCACTTTATAACAAATTAAATATTTAATATTGTTTATCTTTAATCGTGTCATAATTTTGAATGAGTAATTGAGAAATGAGCCGATTTTCAGATGTTTAAAATTTTAGAGGAATTTCATGTGAGTTTAATTTGTTTGTTTCACATTTTTATGTCAATGTCCCCTGAAGAAGGCATCAGTTCATGGTGCCGAAATGTTTTTAATAATAAATAAATACAGAACTTAAACTAAAAAGGTAGTATTATTCCAATTATTAATATGAGTTCTGAAAGATATTTTAATAATTTCAAAAACATAATATTTTAATAACAATTTTGACATATTTAAACAAATGTCACTGTGAGCAAGCAGTTACATTAAAATTAATAATGAAACCGTGTTAAGGAGATTGTATTGATTCTAAAAATAATGTATTTTCCATCATACATAAATATTAGATGTAGAGGATGATCCGATTTAAGTTTGCTATGTTTGCAGCACTATAAATCAAACCGCTGTCAATAAGCACGTTTTTTCAAAGTGTCAAATATTAGTTTACAACTACACATTTACGAAATGGATCATGTATAGCGAAGAATTTAGACAGATTGCATTTTATAGCACAAGGAATTTAATGCTGATTTTTCAAGGAAGTATGATCGCTTTAATTATACTGCTTGATTTAATACCCAGCGGGAGGTTATGCTGACCACATCAGATTTTTACCTCTCGCTAAGAGAGGTATTGGATTCATACAAAAATTCGCGTATCCAGATTTTATTGAATAAGCACGATTTAAGGTCCCTAGAATCTGATTAAAACATTTTTAAAATGATGTCTGTATGTATGTGTGTGTGTGTGTATGTGTGTGGATGTGTGTATGTGTGTGTGTATGTCTGCATGTTGTAGACACGATTCCTCAAAAACTATAAGACTTAAAAAATATTTAACTGCAGTTTCCTCAATCTGACATTTCTAGGAAGACCTGAAAAGGTTTTAGTAACAATTGAACAACCGGAAGTAGTAGTTTCTTAGAAAAATTCTTCTAAATATAATTTTTTGGGAGTTTTTTTTTTTATTAAATATTGAAGAACATAAAATTCTCCATCTAATACACTTAAAAATTTTATTATATCTTGTATACATTTAGAGATAAAGACACTATAATTTACAGAGTAATCTAATCGCAGAGGCTAAGGCATTAAGGAAACCAGTTGACAAATTCCAATGTTTATAACATAGTTTGTAAATGACACATGTCAGTGTCAAAAACTAACAGTTTTAGTGACATTCTGATAGCTTTTTCTGGGAAATATATTTAATCTTTCTTATTGTTTCATTAATTAAATATTTGCAATTATAGGTAAAATTGTGGTAAAATGCATATATGCATCAGAAATACCGCCAATCTGGGTAATGAATTGGAACAATCTCTGACATATAGAAACTTCCTCACACAATGAATAATATGCGTGCAGAAGACATGTTAAATACAATAAAAAACAATATTTGGGTAAAGTTCTGTAATATTTTGTTATAAAACGACGGTTCGAAAGAGAAGTGCAATACAATACTTATATAGCCTAATATGGATATGGCGAGAGGTCTTGTGCTGGCCACAACAGATTTTTTATTATGCAAACGGTAATATTGGGGAAATAAAACATAATATAATAATACAATTATTTAATTTTATATGAATTACGATAAAGTACAAAAATACAACATAGTTTCTTTTTAATTTAAAATTTTAAATTGTTTGAATCTGTTACATTTACAACCTACATCTATTTTTTCTTTTTGGCAAATGCATGTTCCTTCCTTTTCTCGTATTATTATTAGTATTTCCTTACGTTGATGACATTTTATTCCATTATGTATACATGGCTAAATAATTACAAATATTTTTTGTTAATATATTAATTATGTTTGCAACAAAAGAAAATAAGTATTGTCTTATTGGATTATAGGTTGATGTTAATATAAAATATAAGATTGATTAATTTTTCGTGAAATGTATCAATAGTTATTTAACTTTAAAGTGTACTAATAAGGTCGATTAATAATCGATACTGTTTAACACATGACCGCAACACGCTTTAAGGATAACAAAAAGTTTTAGGTTAGTAGCTAAAATCATGCTTTAATAGGAGTCATTAATAAATAATATAATTTGTATAAATTAATGAAATCCGTAACGATCACCGTAAAACTATATTATTGCACTGATAAATACCTAGGTATTAACGCACTTTCCAATTCGTGAAATAAAACAATACTTTTTTACTCTTGTTATGTAATTAATTATTTACCTCTACTCTCTCTGTATCCTTATGTATGCATTGTTTACGGACATAAGTATATCCACATTCCGTAACTAGAGTTTCTTTTATTCGACACGTACCAAAGATTTTCTAGAACAATCAGTTTTAATAAAACAATTAATATTTTAATTTTTATTTCAATATACATAATTTAGTCTCATTTCTCTAATAAAAGATGAGTTTAATTAATTTTTCTAAAACAGTTACTTGAAGAATTGAAAAGGAATATATTTACTTACAAAATTAGATAACCACAGAAGATGACTATTATCCAAAAGATTAATATATTTTTCCATGGCCAAATGACTCTTATATTTTTCAGTATAGCGTTTTTCAATGTTATGTTTTTCTTCCAATGTTTTATCTTCAACCTCTTCTTCTAGAACTTCAAATTGCTCATTTGAAATGTCATTATCTTCTTCATCATTAGTTGTAAGAAAATTCGGATAGCAAATAGATTGTTGAAGTTGTAGAGTGCCCACTAGTACCATGGGAATCTAAAAATTGAACAAATAATGTGTTAACAAATTGTCGAAATATCGATTCGAGGAAAATTGATTGCAACGAAAACTTGTCGCCGCTAAATGACAGTGAAGAAAATTGATTGCAAGAAAAATAGATCGTATGAAAATTAGTCTCAAGAAAATTGTTGCACAGAAATTAATCGAATCCGTCTTTTTATTAAATGCCTAGATGTTTGTAAAATGAATATACTTATGCACTTTTTTCATGCTTTTGAAGTATAAAAGCTATGTACTTTAAGATCGTATTTTAATGAAAAAAGTGCAAAGTATAGAAAAATTATTATATCTTACGATAATAGTAGCAGTATTCATGATGATAATTACTTATAACTATGAACAAATTAACGTTGACTGCCTAGATTCAAAATCGTCCGCTATTTATTGGAAAACTGTGGAAGATAAAATATCAGAAAACGGATATCTTTAATCAATCAAGGCATGACGTAGGATTAATAGGCGACACATGGGATATATGATATATGCATCTAATTGTTCTATTACTAATCTTAAGTACCCTATGTCTATTATGTTGAATGGCTTGGACACGAAATAAAATATATAAAATCTGTTGTGGCCAGTACAAGACCTCTCGCCATTTCCATATTAGGCTATATAAGTATTGTACATATTTGACATTTCTGATACATACAAAAACGCATATCTTCTTTATATATTTTTATATTTTTTAATTCATTCTATTCCCCCTTATTCTTCTATGTTCGAGATTCTTCCAATTCTTTGATGAGATTGGCGGTATTTCTGAAGGGTATATGTAATATATGTAACTATAATTATAAATATTTAATTAATAATAAAATAAGAAATGTTAAATAAAAGTCGTCAGTAATTCGAAAATTTGCGTCTGTGAAGACATATGGAAAGTTACCATATAATTTAATCATTCTTGGATTTTCGTTAGATTTAAATTCTGACAGGTATTTTATGTTGATTTTGTAAGGAAGTGTAACATTTATTTTTGTAATAAAAAGATAGGAGAATGATTACAGTGAACAATTTTTTTTTATCATTATTGTTACTATTAAAATAAAATAAAAAACCTTTTTTTCAAACGTCATAAAAATGACATCTTTTGTGACTTGATTCACAAGGTAGAAATAAAATAAATAAATATCCATAGCAACTATATAAAATGAGCGAATAAGAAGTAACTTGTAAAATAGAAATCTGTCGTATCGCCCCAAGTTAACCAAGGTAATCTGCAAATTGAAATATAAACAGTTTATATTTAACGGAATAACATATTATAAAATAACAGACTTACATATTGACAACGACGGTAAGAATATTTAGAATTAAAGTGATATGAAAAGTTCATATTGTTTTTCAGCGATTTCTCTACATATCATCCTTCAACAATATTATTGAACTTCCATTCATTTGAACAATTTTAAGGGCCGTACATGGCAATACTTCAAATTCTGATATAATTTCACATAAGGAGAATATAAAATTGCATAGTTTTTATTTAAACGTCAAAACGTGAAAATTTTCACTTGAATGTTTATAACAAAAAGTGAACAAACACGAAAGTATCCATAGCAACAGAGCAATTGAAATCATAAACATCCTTCACGTAAAATATTTATAATTATTGTAACGTCAAGTTGTAATTATTTTATTTAAATACGTACGTTTGAAGAAAAAATATAATGTGTCATTCGGAGTAAAAGTGTCATTGTGTGCCTCGCATGCAATTATCCGACTCGCGTACCGCTCGTCGTGCAAACTTACATGCTCGCTACACAAAGTGTCACTTTTACTCCTAATAACACAATATACTGTTATCAATTTCCAGTAATATTTTATAAACAAATGGAAATTGATAAAGGTTTCAAATATTTTTATCGTCAACTTTTTCATAAAATTTTATCTTTTATCTTTTTTGCGTAATGCATTTTCATCTGACTAAGATTTTTACCTAGATGTATGTCTTTCTTCATTCTATAATTTAACAGTAAGTAAAAATATTCTCACTTATTTCATGAAAAAAATTAAGCATGTTTTTTTTCCAATTTTCATTTTTATATTTCCAACATTTATTATTCCGAAACCGGTACCCAGTTACAGAATAAATAAAAACCTTTACTGTAATCGTTCTCCTACATTTTTATGCCAATTCTACAGTAACATGCATGCTTCTATTATACAGTGTGTCCCATTTAGAGGTGCCACCATTGGGATCTCGAGAACTATAAGAGATACGATGTTGGTTAAATGGAACTTTTTGTGCGCCTTTGGGAGGTCATCTCAGATGTGCTTTTGTTTTTCTAAAAATTCTCATAGGGCACTAGATAAAGACGAAAAACTGAATATTGTTGATTTTTTCTTTTTCAAATAACTTCTAAACTATTAGTTATTGAGAAAAACATTTCAAATATAAAAGATAGATATTTTTATTAGCTAACCAGTGGCGTACGAAATAAATTTTTATATCCGTAAATTTTCGAGATATAACTCAAACTTATATTTTTTTAAATGGAACCCATATCTGATATCAGTCTCAAAAAAATCATTATTTTTTTCTCTTTTCAATGATGTAAGAGTTATTATGTTTTATATTTGTTTTGCTCCTAAAATTTAATTTTTCTCTTTATTTTCCTGAACTTTCTTATTATTCCTCAAAAAAACATTATTATTTTTATTAATTATATTGTATTTGATCGAAATAATTTGTTTTATGTCTTTATTACTAAATATTTTTATTCTACACTCATAATTACAAATTACACTATAATGTGCCAAGGGCGACCAGATACAAAATATTATAAAAATTTGTTTGATACGAGTTTTGAGCAAAATTTTCTAACGAAATAAATTATTTAAATAGAAGGAGTATTTCTAAATAGAAATCTACCAATATTTTCAAAATAATTATAAATTTAATACAAAATGAGGAAAAAATAATAATTTTGAAGGCAAAACAAATATAAAACATAATAACCCTTACATTGTTGAAAAGAGAAAAAAATAATGATTTTTTTGAGACTAAAATCAGATATGGGTTCCATTTAAAAAAATATAAGTTTGTGTTATATCTCGAAAATTAACGGATATAAAAATTTATTTCGTACGCCACTGGTTAGTTAATAAAAATATCTCTCTTTTGTATTTGAAACGTTTTTCTCAATTATTAATAGTTTAGAAGTTATTTGAAAAAGAAAAAATCAACAATATTCAGTTTTTCGTCATTATCTAGTGCCCTATAAGAATTTTTGGAAAAACAAAAGCATATCTGAGATGGCCTCCCAAAGGCACATAAAAAGTTCCATTTAACCGACATCGTATCTCTTATAGTTCTCGAGATCCCAATGGCGGCACCTCTAAATGGGACACACTGTATATATATATATGTGAAGTGTAATTGTCACTGTTTCGATTAGTTAAGGAGGAAAATATTGTGGGTGTGTCAGTGGATTGTGGGCTTTAATTAAAGTTGATTCTTTTAAAATCTGTCAAGCTTTCATGTATTTAGTTTTTACACGACAGTTTTGGTGAAGATGTTTATAAGTCATTGATTTTATAAAACAGAAGAATTTTGACTTTATTTTAGTTAAAATTTACAAAAATAAAACTTATAATAATTTTGACTAAATCACATGTTTAAGTTTTATTTTTGTAAATTTTAACTAAAATAATGTCAAAATTCTTCTGTTTTATAAAATCAATGACTTATAAACATCTTCACCAAAACTGTCCTGCTGATGTGTAAAAACTAAATACACGAAAGCTTGACAGATTTTAAAAGAATCAACTTTAATTAAAGCCCACAATCCACTGACACACCCACAATATTTTCCTCCTTATATATGTATATATATATATATATATATATATATATATATATATATATATTTCTTAAAACTTTTGTTACATATTATTGTAGTGTAATAAATGATAATAAATAATATCAAAATTAAATAGAAAAATATATTATTTTTATTGCAAAGGCTTTTCATTTACATTTATTAATTCATGCATTTCAATATCTACATTATCATACATTAAATATTTATCTGTGTACATATGTAGCTCATTTCATTTGATAAACGCAGAAGCTTTGAAGAAATAGAGTAAAATAGGAGGGAGAATAAATAAATAAGATAAAATTCACAGAAAAAAAGTAATACGTATAGCGCTTATCAAACAAAACAAACCACTTTCATATCCTGGACATCATCTCCATTGTGTTACTTCCTGAAGAGCCGTCCCCCAGGTCTCTGGGGCTCTGGATGGGCAGCGTTGTAGGCCAGAGCGCGTTGGATGGCCTCAGGGATAGGTGGAGGAGTGGGTATATGGGCCCCTTCAGCACGGAACCCACCCTCATCGGCGATGTAGTTGATGGTGTATGTTACGCCGTCGGGAGCTGTGTAGCTGTAGGAGCCCTGCTTCACTTGGGCCTCGTTTTCACCTTGGCCGGCGTTCTTCAGGTAGCCCTGCTCGTTGTGTTGGATGCCGTTGCCTGTTTCGTAGCTAGAAATATTCATTTGTTTATAATTATTACTTTTAGCCGAGACAGACGACTACTGCCGATGATAAACTTTAACTCAATTAAATATTTCGTATTTCATATTTCAATTATACGAGTATTAATGATCATTATGTCACGATGATCTTTTGAGAACAGATCGTAAGCAGGGATCTGAACCGAAAACCTGAATTAACCCGAATTTTTGAAGACCCTGAACCCGAAGCAAAATTTAATTTGTCAAAGCTAATAATTGAATCGAATTTATACCGATTTAAATTCAGTAGTAGTAGCACGCACTTTAGAATTCTATCAAAAGAGGCATTTGTTTTCGCTTTTCGTCACGAAGCGAAAATTTGGTATATAGCATGCGTGTCTCAAAATATACGCCTGCAAGCGTACGACTTGAGGCGAGCGAAAGTGTCAAAGTAACGTCATTATTTTACCACAGTTTTATTCAAAGCCAATTTATATATAATTTATACATTTATTATATACAACTTCCATAATATTTCTTATTTTAATAGTATAAAATCCAATAATTTCCTAATCAAAAAGTGAATATAGAATTCTAAAGTGCATGCTACCAAGATCGTAAAATAAAATCGTGTTCGCCTGCTTTCTATGATAGAATTCTAAAGTGCGTGCTACCACTACATATTCGGTTTAAAACGGCTAAACATAAACATCACCGTCTTTTTGTGCTTGGCTCTGAACCGAAATTAGAACCGTTATAATTTTCTTTTTCTTGAATCGAAACTGAACCTGTACCAGCATTTATTTCTTGAACCCGAAACGAACCTCAACCATAAATACATTTCAGGTCCCTGATCGTAAGTATTGTAATTCTAAACCACAAATTAAAAATTTCTAAATTTGACGGTTTCATTAAACCAAACAAATTTGTTATACTTAGAGTTAAATTTAAATTCAACAAAAAAGATTATGTACTAATTAATATAATTATTAAAATTCCCCCTCTTACATGAAAGTAATTGATTAATTTTTGAAAGTTGATGTCTCTTTAGATAATAGTGTATGTAAACTATGAACCAAATTTTCAATGAATTAGGTACTTATTTTCTTGTCTGTAATAAAATATTAAATCATAATCGAGAAAATGCATTTGCTTATCTAAGTAACGATTAAATAAATTTCATTTTACACCAACAATGGTTTTTCCCTTTAAAACGTTTGAAAATTTTCATTTATACCGGATGTCTACGTTTTTTTGACCAAATGAAAATTTTATTATTGTATATCCTATGATTTATAAAAGAAGTAGACACTATTGCTAGATAGGTATATTATTTTTCAAATCAATTTCCTATGGAATAAAACAAATGATAATTTTAACGAAAAAACAAAACTGGTTAATTGCAAATTTTAGCAATTTCATGGTTTCCAATACAAAGTATTCTTTTAAAAAAGCGTGAAAATTAAATTTAGTTTTTATCATATACATAATTTGTTATTTTAATTCCCCATGACAATTTTTTTTTTTTCGTATTGAAAAGATATTGCTCTCAAACGAATACATTTAATTCAGTATATTTATTTATTTAAGTGACCCATGTGGTTTACTCTCTATTTGAGCAATGAGTGCCCGTAAGGTGATGTCTAGCAAGCGCCCGCACGGTACAAATATGCCATCATCACTACCGAAATCTGTGTATAAAACATATCCAGCAATAGATAATTATGCCGTGATGATATACTTATTATAAATCTTGTAAATATCAAATGAAATTTGATTCCACTTTACTTTCAACTGTCTTACGGGGGTCATATAGCGTCATTCAGGAAGAATCTCCTCTTTTACTAGGATGATCTGAGGAGTGGTCTTATAGGTCAAATATCATGTCAAAGAATAGCAGAGTTCAAATGTCAACAGTGGACATTTCACGTTACAACTTATGCTACAGATTACAGCAACTGTAATTATTTGAATTATTGTAAAAAACGGTCTAATAATAAAACTTTATCGACAGGAAATCAAGTGATGATCAGATTATTATGGTATTATTATTTATAGTATCATATTTGTAAAATATTAATTATTTTATCTGATTTTAATGTATTATTACCGCAATTTAAATAGTTATTTACAATACAAGTCACGAATAAGTCAATTATAACCCGAACACTGCAAGGGTTTCAAGACCCGTGCTTCTTGAAAAGTAAGCATTTTCAAAAAATATATATAGTAAGGGCTAGTTTATGATCAATTTTATTTAAAATTTATAATTTTCTCTCTGGCAGTAGTGACTTCTCACTAATCATTTTGCAGCCCGATTCACAAAAAAGTTTAAGCTAATCCTCATTTTTGGATTAGTGAATTCTATTCTATTCCGGTAATTAAAATTTAATTTTCATGATATTATCAATAAAGGTAGATACTAGGAATAGATTAGACTATATTTTAAAATATAAACTGTCAAAATTAGAATAGAATTCGCTAATCCAAAAATGAGGATTAGCTTAAACTTTTTTGTGAATCGGGCTGTTGATGTTTAACCAGTTATCAATTCAGATTTTAGATTACAATTTTATTTTTATAGCCATGAATTTGTTAAACGCTACTGAACAAGATAATCTTTTATTATATCGGGAATGTTTTTAAGTATTGTTGATTTGTATAACAAAGAAATAAAACAAACACAAACTTAAAAAACGTAGATAGTTTGTTTCTGAATTACAAGATCATGAACAATAATTCTTCAAATATACTCGTGCATGTATTTAATTCCTTGCTATCCCTCGTTGCATTGAAATTACGCAAACGTTTTTTATTTTCGTGCAATACATTTGCTTTGTCGTCCAAATTACGATGTTCGCGAATACTGCTTATTAACAAGTAACAAAATAACAATTTGTTTCTGCGAATCCATCTTCAAAATGTCAACAACTGACAAACAGAAAAGACAGCTGACGGATGAAGCAAAGTTATATCTTACCGCCATTTTTTGTGATTGGTCGAATTTGAAATTTATATTTGGAAATATAAAATATATTTATATTCCAAATCTAAATTTAAAATTTCTAAATTTGTAAATCGTTCATAAACCATCGTATGCGTTTTAAGTGAGTTTATATTTTAAAATCAAATTATAAATTGTAAATTTGTAAATTAAATTCATCATAAACCAGCCATAACTGTTAACTATTTAACGATATTCTGTTTGCTCACGAAAACCATAAAACTTAACATTTATGACTGCAGTAACCTCTTCAAACATAATTTAATGTCTACCTCTCCTTATAATATTAAGTACCCCAGAACCATGAAACCAATTAGGTATTATTTAGTACCCTTTTTGCATTAATCTTTCTACGACTTTTCGAGTATATGTCAGTGTTAGATACTCACTCATACTGATAAGATCCATCTGGGTTGGGTCCATCAAGGTTGTACCTGATGATAGGTACAGTTCGAAGGTCCCCGCTGTAATATTGACCTCTCTGAGGGCGGGCGTAGGCGATGGTTGCCAAACAAAAAGCAGCTGCTAACTGAAAATAAAACAAAAATATTCAAAATATAATGCTGGGTATAACATATACAATTTTCATATGGCTCTAATTTCTGCCCTATTAACTTTAGAACAAAAGTGTAAATGAAAAAGATACAATTTAAATAATCGTATTGTTCGACGGATAAAAGTTTATTAATTTATTTTTAATTGTGGTTAATTTTGTGATGCTAAATATATCCAGGAATACTGATAAATAAATTAATGAAATCAATATTAAAACTTTATTACAGATGTCATTTGCTAAACTCAAGCATTAAAATTGTACAATATTTTGTGCTATTGTTCATTGCGTTTTTTAAATAGCTAAAAATTATTTCTTTTACATACATAGAACGGATTAAAATCATTAGGAACCGTCAGAGGTATACGCATTTACATAAAAGCGTTCACAGAATCACAAATTTCAAATTCTGACTGCTAGTTGGATGTTCACGAAATAAAATTAGAAACACCGGTTTTTAAAAAAATTAGAGGTATGAATGTTGAAATTACTAGTTCTTTCTCCCAATATACATATAATTAAAAACTAAAACTATATGTTACGCACTGGTGAAACGATTGTTGTACGGAACGATCCACACCTGCTATGATTTTTGGTCAAATGAAAGAAAGAGTAGCATGTGAGCGCTTCGAAAAAGAAACGGATTTGATTGTTATACATAGATGACTTTTTGTTGATCAAAAACATGGATTTTTAGGAGGCTCACCTGATGATGCATATTTATCATAAAGGTGTCTATTATCCTTACTATCAATATAAACATTTTATATTGATTATTAATGAATAAACAATAGTAGAGATAAAATGCCATTAATCTCCAAAAGATATCTCGATAGCTGGAAAGTTGTTATTAAAAATTTTAAAATACGTTTACAAATGAAAGATTAAAAATTCAACTAAAACGCACACATCCTTATCACTATAAGGTGCGTCTTTTTTTACATCCTGATACATTTTTCGAAAAAACATATTTTTATCTTCTAGATACAAAGTCAATTACATGTGTCCATTTAGATCGAATGCTAATTTGTGGTATACAAAAATGACCAAAGCCCTCTTTTTATATAAAAAATAATTAGTAGTGATAAATTTTGGCAAATATGAAAAATAAATTAATTACATTTTACAAAAATTGTATGTTGCTGAGGATTAATGATCCCTATTCAAATAATGTTATACATAAATAAGATACAATTTTGTAATATTTTTTTAATCGAGAGGTCGAACCGATTGTCGTTAAAATAAATAAAATTTGTAAAATAGATTGGACTAAAAAAATATCAAAATCAAGGCTATTTTTGGGGACTATAGCCTGCGGTCTCCTAAAGCGATCTCGATTTTTGTAGTCAATCATATTTTATTCGAATATTTCCACTTCATATTTATTTAGAAGCTAAGTACTCTACTACACAATTGAATATACACTAGTTAAATATTTTCACTTTTCGGAAAGTGATGTGAACGGGGTCCTGAGTGACCCCAGATCACCAGTTATATTAAATTTCAACCACGTTACTAATTACATTTACCTACAATAAATAAAGCTGTATGGTACAACAAGCAATGATAGTTTACTTTTCCGCACTGAATTACTTTTCCACACTGAGTGTGGAAAAAATACTATTCCTATCTCATATGAATATTGAAAGAAAGGTCATTTCCAAACCAGTCTACTACTGACATAGATTTACCATGTAAACCGTCAGGTATATTTTTTTTTTTATATATTTTATGTTTAGAAACCTAGAAACCCTAATGAAAAAAAAAACAAGTTTTTGACCTTGATGCATTCTTGGAAGCACCGCCATCTTGAAAAAATGATGCAAATAATCAATTTTATAAAAATATCTCCTCACCACAGTGGGTATTAGATAGAGTTAGGACTTAAAACTGGGTATTTAGCTAAAAAGGAATAACCCACCCACCCGGACCAAATGGAATACGGATCGGACCCATAAGAACCGTATTAGCCGTAAGAACCGCATTACACATAAGAACCGTATGATCCGAAATGCTTGACGTTATATGTAAAGCGTAAACTGACTACATTATTTCATTTAAATACACATTTAAATTATTCATAATGGTGTCTTTCTTACAAATCGAGATTTTTTTACTTCTATTATTATACAAATTACTAACTTAACTTTTAAAACTAATTGTATATTGAATGTTTAATCAAATAAATCAACAGTGGTATGTGAAGTTGAAAACGGTCAAATGAGTCTTACGGGTAATACGGTTCTTAAGGGTCTTTGGGGTCTTATGGGTAAAGTGTAAAGAATCGACTCCGACCCGTATTCGCTGAAATATGGGTGACCGGGTGGTCCTTTGGATCCACCGATATTCCGAGCACAGTATTCGAGAACTTTTTTTCTATTTTTATAGTCTATCTAGCCAGCTAATTGGCAAGAAGATATTTTTAAAAAATTGATTATTCGTATTATTTTTCCAAGATGGCGGTACTTTCGGAAGTGCACGAAGGTCAAAAACTTGGATTTTTTATTAGCAGCTCGAAATATAAAAGATCCAAAAATAAAAATATACCCGAGTTTTGTGGAACAAAGCCTTTTTATTCCCTACGACTAGGCTGAGCGGTTATTGAAAAAAATTTAAAAACAAAAAATCTCAAAACTCTGATTTTATTGACACGTTTTCAGAACAACGCACATTATTTTCAGATTGAATTACTAAAACTTTTAGAGACGAGTCTCGTAAAATATTATTTTTCATTTCAGAATTCACTGTAAAATCTAAATGTACCTAATATAAATATTTTGAATATCGAAATTAAAAATATATTAATAGAATAATAATAATAATTCACACACAAATTCACACCCTACCAATTTCATGATGTCTCACTATCAAATCTTCAACTCATACTTCATCTCATCTTTTGCAGGTTTATATACTGAAGATGCTCCTACCCTACTCTTGCGTCAGACAAAGATGAACTCTGACCCATTGTGTGGGAGACAGAGAAAGAGATAGTCTACGATTGTGTTAGTGTGTGATATTCACACAAAAATGCTAAAACACAGTGTCGACACTTACCATTGTTGGATTTTAGCGAGTGATCTTTTGTTTTTTGTCTGTCATCGCCATTTTGTGGATTTTGATGATAATGTCATGAAATCAATTATAATTATAAGGTAAAGGTTTAATTTTGATGAATTTCTAAATGTCAGTATCTCATATATTAAATAATATTAAAATTACATAATTATTGTTGAATAGGTACTTCTATCTTTTACTGTTGTCGATTTTGAAATTACGAAAAAAATTATGTCAATGTTTTATATTCTTGAAAAATTAGGCACCCAGTATATTTATTATTCTTAAATTCAGATGTTATTAGAAATTTTATGTAAATATAGAGAATTCATTATTTTGCGGAACTCATTTTTGAGGTAAACTGTTAGATCATCGAAATTTGCAAGACCTGTGTGAAAGGTACGGAATTTGTCAATGAACATGGAAAACATAAATATTAATTATATGGTAATTAGATCAGATATAATTTAATTAAAATTTCATTTACACTAAACTTTGTCGTTCCCATCAGCTGTGAGATACTTACAACGGTTCTTTTTGGTTGCATATTTTTGCACTTTTAAATTAGGATAATATGCGTGAATATTTATGCTTAATAGCATAATAAATTTATAATTAAGGTCTGGAATGAAGTGATTATAATTTGAAGAAACAAATTTGATCAGTTTAGGGCACCACTTAGTATCTGATTCTTGATTATTTTTAATAGGCAAATGTACAGATGACAATGTTAACATTTAAATTCTATAAATATATTTTATTTGCAATATGTAATTTGTATGCAAATGAAATCTAAATGGTATCTAATTTTCCATGAAATTTATACAAGAAAAGTAAATTATTTACTTTATTAGCATTAAATATTAAAATCGTGTATACAAATTTATTTCTGTTAAAAAAAAAACTTTAGAATCGTCTACACATTTTAAATAAAATAATTGTGTAAATGTATCTTCACAGTTTATTACTCATTGGCTGGTAGCACAAGCCCTGTTTTAACTAAAACGCTGTTTTAAGAAATGTCAGATTTCATTATTTAATAACAAAAATAAATAGTATCAAATTTATCAAAATATGATTTTAAAGCAGAACATAGTTTGTATTCAAATAAATATTTTTTAAAAAATCGTTCTTTAAACATAAAGGTGAAATTAAATATTGAAATTTGAATTTGACATTTCTTAAAACAGTGTTTTAGTTAAAACAGGGCTTGTGCTACCAGCCAGTGTGTTTTACATGGTTACTAAAAATTTGAAGATTTTGGCAACAAAAAATTCGGATATAAGACTGTTTCACATTTTTTTTTTTTTTAATATATATTAAGGTTGCGTCCAATGTTGCACTTTTATCACACTAATATCTAAATCCTAAATTTATATGCTGTCATTCAGGATTTTAGGAATTAGTTTTTAGGGTTTTGAAGGAGCCCACTATGCCTTGAAGTTGCACACTAATTGAACAAATCATATTCGTTGCTATAATTTGTACAAAACGTCAAATTTACTGTCAAAGAATAGCTTCTTAGCTTCTATTTTGTGAACTATGATATTAACAATTTAATCTGAAGCGTCAAATCGAATTTTTTTTTTTTTCTAAAGTGTTGCTATACAAATCAACGGATGTCATTAGTGTGCCATTCGTAGTTGTATTTATGTGAAGAAGATTTAAATTCTAAATATTAAATGCCAAAATGCGTCATCGGACAGAGCCTAAATAAAAGTTTTTCATACTAATAGAAAAAATAATAATAGTAATGTGACGTCAAATTACATACAGCAGTTTGTCTACCACCTACGTTTACGTTATTTATATAAATAAAAGTGGGTGATAGTTTTTCATGTAGTTGTATGAACTTTGACGTCACATTCTACTTCAGATCAAGTACCTTTTCAAAATATTGCACAAATTTTAATGAAAGTATTCTATCGTGAGCGCAAAGTTATAAAACTAGAAAAAATGTTCGTAGGGAATCGCTCAAAACAGCTGCAGACACGTGTTTCGCTCTTATTAGAGCTCATCAGTTAACTAACTATGCTGTACTGATGAGCTCTAATAAGAGCGAAACACGTGTCTGCAGCTGTTTTGAGTGATTCACTACGAACATTTTTTCTACAAATTTTAATAATTATAAAATATCTAACGTATATTTCGTGATATTTTCAAATTTGAGGTTATTTAAAAACAATATTTTTTTAAAATTTAGTACTTAGAAGGCATATATAAATTCTTACAACAGCCATATTCTATGTATAAAGTCTTACGAAACAGTTTCAAATACAACATATTACCATACTCTGTGAATACAAACAGATTGGCACACCCATAAATGGGTAATAAGCCGTGTTGATTTACTTGTATTTATTTTATTAAAAAATTAAATAAAAAATTATTTATTACATATCCATTTATAAATTGTTAATTTATATTTTTACTCTGCAGATGCACTTTAACCAGTTTATAAAAGTGCATATCTCATTTTATTTATTTATTTATGCTTTTTTAACACCTGTCAGCCTTAAATGTCAAACTACGCTTATTATATTTTAATTGCTATAAATTATATGATTTATGTACACGTATATGTTCTTGTTTACATAATTACATAAACTCACAGTTTCAAGTTAAAGTTTACTGAAGATTTCAATTCTTCAGAATGACTTCTTTGGCATGTAAGTCACATTTTTCCTCGTACGCACCTATAGGTTCGTTCTTTCATATCACCTTGAAATTGTATCGCTATCATTTATTTAACAAAAATGAAAGTCTCAAATAATTAGTCGAAGCATCCTGCCTTTCATGAAGATCCGGAATTAAAATGAATTCATTTGTTTGGACCTCACAAACAGATAAACATAATGGCCATTTGCATCAAAAACTGGTTACGGGCGATTAAGGCTCAATCTTACAATCTCCTGTTAAAATTTTAATTACCAGTTAAATACACAATATTAGGATCGTTTTCATAATAAACTTTATCTTCACCTTAACACTTTAAATTTAAAATAAAGTTGTATTCGTTTTCATAATATAATTTTAGCTCAGCGAGCACTGCAGCATTACTTTAAAATAAAGATAAAGTCTTAAAGTAATTTAAACTAAAGTCTTAAAGTGGGCCTGATTATTGACAGCAATTATACATTTGTCATATGATAGGTCATTTTGTTTCGATTTTGTTTATTTCATTGGCTTAATTATTATTCTTATCCTAGAAATTTAATAATTTTTACATTTTTGCATTGAGGATATTTAGAGTAGAAACAATTTATTTACGTAATTATGCTTCTAAAATTAACTTGCGATGTTCTTTCGTAAACACCAGTTAACATAACGATTTGTCTAATAACAGTTTAATTTTAAAAGCTAAAAAGAACTATGGGCCCAATTCTCAATTTTCACGAAAGTGATATACAGTGAAAAATTTTTACTTTATCACTTGGTGCTATAAATGAGTGAGAAAGTCTGATATTGCCCCGAATTCTGTAAGAAAGTTGTTAAGTCTTAGCAACATTGCTATAGCAAATAACCAGTAATAATGGCGAACACTGAATAAAACATGAAAATGACAGCCTTTACATTTGTTTCTATTGGTTACAAATTTTAGCAACGTTGCTAAGACTTAACAACTTTCTTACAGAATTGGGGAGTATGTATGTATTTACCGTATTTTGACAATATTGGTTGCTTATAACAAGAAAATGCGAATTTGATGCATGTGTTTGTTAACATTTGACAAATAATATTATGACATTGACAAGTGATATGATATAAATTTTTTAGACGACCATTGTGATAAGTATGACATATCAACATAGCATCCTAATACTGAAAGTTGAACTTATCACATTAGTGTTACGATATATTTCATATTGTAATAGTTGACAACGGTTGCTAGGTTACTATGTCATTATTTTCTGCCTATATGTATACATTATTCATTTGTCAACTGTCCGTGCGTTTGAACCTAAATTTCAGTTTTGTAAAAAAAGTAAAATTTATTTAAGCTCGTCTAAAAAATAATGTTCATAACTTGTATGAAATTCAAATATCTTAGCTCGTGTGTATTGACTTGCACTCCGCTACGCGTCGTGCGTCAATTTACACTCGCATGATATTTGGTGTTTTTCATAACTTGTTACGAAAATAACTATTTTAGACGACCATTGTGATAAGTATGACATATCAACGTAATATCCTAACACTGAAAGTTGAACTTATCACATTAGTGTTACGATATATTTCATATCGTAATAGTTGACAACGGTTGCTAGGTTACTATGTCATTATTTTCTGGCTATATGTATACATTATTCATTTGTCAACTGTCCGTGCGTTTGAACCTAAATTTCAGTTTTGAAAAGAAAGTAAAATTTATTTATGCTCGTCTAAAAAATAATGTTCATAACTTGTATGAAATTCAAATATCTTAGCTAGTGTAATTTACACTCGCATGATATTTGGTATATTTCATAACATGTTACGAAAATAACTATATCATTTCATATCATATATCACAATGGTGCAAATTGAGAACTGGGTTCTATATGTCCAAAAAATTCAAAATACGCAACGCTGCTATGACTTTTTCAAAATGTGGATATTATAGGTAACATTATTTGACGTTTCTCGTAAATTAGTGCTATTTTTCCGTGGAATATAATTTTGATCATAATCAGAAACTTTTTAAGTTACGTGACATAAAAATTGTTGTAACTTTGTTATCGTAACTCTAATATGATAGATTTCAGCAACATAACTTTTTTAATTGACAAAACCAATGTCAAATAAATTGATACATTGCTGTCAAAATTTCGATTTGCATTTTTGTTACTCCTATCTATATTAGACATAATAACAGTAAAAATTATTTGAAATATCTAGTAATAGGAATAGTCTGTCACGATTATGTTTGCCAGTTTATAATATCCGTGTGAATTTACTGTCCAAAATATTATTAATACTCAACTTTCTCCAGATATTTCTTCAATTCAAACTACATAGTTAATGTCAAAATTAACATGAATCATGGAAAGTTATTGTAATAAATATCATTTTACACGAATTTCATTTATAGGTAAGTGCTAGAGCTAATAAACTTATATAAGATTTGCTTTGCTACGTTTACATTATTTAAAATTATGTAAAAATATGGAAACTGTTACTTCGTTTACTTTGTTTTAAATGTCTTAAATGCAGGAAAAGTTAATTCAGTAGCTATGAGAATCATAAACTTAGTAATTATTTTTTCTATTGTTTAGTTATTTTTAATGTGAGAAACGTATCAATATATGAAATGGTTATAATTTTATGAAACACTCTTGCACGTAAAATGTCAAGAATAACTCATAAAGATTAACAACTATTTATTTTCTTAAATGATGATCTATGCTAAATTATATTTATAAATTACGTACAAAGGGCATTAGTACATCAAATAATTTACGTTGATCTATACAGAGATGATTTCCAGGTAAATTACGTATGTTTTGCAATTATTAGAAGAAATCGTTAGATCAATTGATCGATATGAATTTCACACGATAACGTTGTGTTTGTTGATTACTTCCAACTATATTTCTTGGAAACATGAATGATTAAATACAGATTCGTAGGCAGAATTCATGCAAATACAAAATAATTTTACATGAAAATTAACATATAATTTGCAAAATTCTATTGTTTGATGAGTCAAACATCCATCACATACGAATTTGTCATTGAATTTGAAATTAAATTGTTAACGAGAAAGCAAGATTAATATTCAAACTGTTGTTTACATTTTTCAATTGAATAACAGTAACTGACAAGTTATTTACCTGTAAAATGTTAACAATTTTAACATTATGAAGACAATAAGCATTAATTGTGCTTAAGGTGCTTATGAGTTGTTACTATGGTAATGTCGAGAAATTGTTATTGACTATAAAGAAACAAGGGCAAGCATGCATAGCCTACCTACTTTATAAATTTTATTAAAACTTTCTGATTCGTAATCCGTGTAGAATAACAAAAAATTGTAGTAAGATAAAATACTGGTATGCAACAAGGGTATAACTTGATGTTTATAGCATAGCCCTATAGGGCGATTTATAAACCCTCGGGCCAGAGGCCCTCGGCAGGCATTACTACATGAAATACTATTTCCTACAACCGTGCGAAAAGTACTAGCACTAGTATGTGAAAACTAGGCAATGTACTTATTCGGTTAATTTATCTTTCAATTAGATAATTAAATACTAAATAATTATGAATGTAACAAAATTTATTAAAAAATATTATTGTACAGTGTGTCTGCTGTAAGCGGGCCACCATTGCTAACTTTCTTATTTGAAGAGATAGAAAGACAATTAAATGGACAAAGTTGGGCGATATTATACGACAAATTTAACGGTGGAAAATACAAAACAATTAAACATCAAATACGCGACTTATTCAACAAAATAACAGTTTTTTAAATAGAATGCCATATTGCAAATGGTACCATTTAAAAGATTTTTATTATCTGAATATAAAAGTTCATTATCACTATGCCTCTAAAATTAAAAACAAAAGAGTTATTTCAAGTTGAAATTTAAATATTTTATTTCATATTTTAATACACAAATATCATTGTTGCTATGGAAACAACAGAAACTAACATTAAACAAAGAACAATAGACATTTTATTGATAGATGCTGTCAACAAAATGGAAAAATATACTAATGATGAATTAGTTGATATGCTTTTTGTTTATGCAAAGTGCAATAAAAATTCTGTAGCCAGTGCGCAAAAGTATTTAGAACTATATCCTAATAGACCTCAACATATTTTAGGAAAATTGAAATCCGCTTAAGAGAAACCGCTAAATTACGTGAAAAAAAAAGAAAACGTGATCAAGTGACAGAAAACGAAGAAAATGTGGAAAATGTTTTGGCGTATACTTACCACAAAATGGAAAATACTGAAGAAGTATCATTACGAGAAATTGAAACTAATACTAACGTTAATAAAGATTCGGTAAGAAAAATTTTGAAGAAAAATAAATTCAAACCATATAAATGTCGTAAAATTCATCATTTACAAGATCGTGATTTTGAAAGAATGCTTGAATTTTTCCAGTGGATATTAAACGAGCATCGACGGGATTATAGAATTAGCCATCAAATATTATGGTCCGATGAATCTTATTTTTCGCTAAATGGCTTCCTTAACAGTAATATTCATTATCGGTGGAGTGATCAAAATAATTTTTGGACCCAACAGACAAGTTTTCAAGGTCATTTTGATAACATTTGGTTAGGTGTATTAGATACATATTTAATTGGCCCTTATTTTCTTGAAAGAAGTTTGACTCAAGAAGTATATTTACATTTTCTTCTACTTTCGAGAACTATCTTGATAATATGCCATTAAACGTTGCACGAAATATGAAGTTCTTTCAACAGGATGGTGCTCCAGCACACAATGCGCTAGCAGCGAGGCACTATTTGAATGATAGATTCCCTCAAAAATGGATTGGCACATATGGCCCTGTTCCGTGGCCAGCACGGTCACCTGACCTTACGCCCCTAGACTTTTTAGTCTGGGGTTTTATTAAAGATAAAATATATCAAAGACCATTGAATACGGTTGATTAATTAAAAAACAGAATTACTGCTGCCTGTGCTCTAATATCAAAAAGGATGTTGACTAAAACAATGAAGTCTGTGATAAAAAGAGCACACATTTGTCGTGAAAGAAATGGTCAACATTTTGAACCAATTTTTTTAAGTTTTCTAGTTAATAATTAATTTCGTTATTTGTTTTTGTTCTTTCCATAGCAACAATATTGTATTTGTATCAAAATATGAAATAAAATATTTAAATTTCAACTTGAAATAACTCTTTTGTTTTTAATTTTAGAGGCATAGTGATAATGACCTTTTATATTCAGATAATAAAAATCTTTGAAATGGTACCATTTTCAATATGGCATTCCATTTAAGAAAATGTTATTTTGTTGAATAAGTCGCGTATTTGATGTTCAATTGTTTTGTATTTTCCACCGTTAAATTTGTCGTATAATATCGCCCAACTTTGTCCATTTAATCGTCTTTCTATCTCTTTAAATAAGAAAGTTACAGTAGATACAATGTACACTGCAATTGAAACAAGAGTAATAATTTTTAACAGAATGAGTACTACCTAATTCTTAAGAACAGTAATATTTTTTGGTATAATAAGTTGTAACCTAACCTAATTTTTAATATTTATATTAAATGAACTATTTGTACAATTCTAAAAGACTATTCCACCTGCCTCTGAGATTCTTTCAAATTTTAAATAGCACTAACAATATATGAAGATGCCTATACATTCTACCTCAGTATTTTGAGAAATACATTTCGGTTGTAGGAAAAATATTGTATGCAACTCGTGTATAAAATAGTATTTTTTATCTCGTGCTAATTGCATTGCACTCGACAAAAAAGTACTACTTTACACACTTGTTATATAACTATTGTTATTAATGATATCTATACTTCATTTCACATAGGAAAATAGCGTTGGTTTAGATAGGGTTATAAATTCTGCCCTTTGATTGGTCAGAATACTAACCTAATTCACATAGGAGAAAAAAATATCACTTGTCATCTGTCAATTATCAAAATATATTTATTATTGAGAAAGTTTGGTTTGACGAATTTAAATTATTTATTTAGTCTCTACTATTTTCTTACGTGAAATTAAGTATAAAGTACCGCTACTTTTATTAATTATGATATGACTGATATGCATAAAAAATGAAATATACTTATTTCTTGTGAAATGAATATAAAGTTTGACGAAATATGCACCTCGTACAAAGAAATTTTTGGTTCGAATGCTTGCAACACCTCACCCTACGGGCCTTAGCGTTGAAGAGTGCATTCACGACCGAAAAACTGCACTCATATAACCGAAATTAATGCAGAAAATTAGTTTTTCTTTAATAATGTCTAAATACGTATTATTTCCCATACCGTGCTTGAGATTGTCACTTCGTGACTGATAACACGAATGAGAATAATAATGTGAATATTATTCATTAAAATAAATACATCATCACATATTTATCAGTAATTAAAAAGTATATTTATGTAAAATCGGCAATTAACAATAAACATTTAAATCTTCTTCGGCTTAAGATTATAGAGTAGAGATTTAGAATCAGTGCCATATTAGCAACAATTACACAAGTACGCTCTTGTATCAAATGTGATCTTAAAGATTTAATTGACAGTTCAATCAGATAAATTTGCCATGTAAATGACAGTTTTACAAGAAAAAATTGACGTTAACCACATAAGTCATTCGTTATTCCTTTGTTACGCAAAGATTCCGTCCTATGTATTGACCTATTCATCTTTGTTTTTAACCTTTCTAATATTGAATGTAAAAACTTATATAGGTGTAGATCTTTAATATTACCTTGAAACAAATTAATATGTATATTTTAATTATATTAATAGATTATGGTTTACCGATAATCCAACGAAATGATCAAGAACCTAAATTTTTGCACTTAAACATGGTACAAAATTTGTTAAAACAACTTTTTACCTCTCGCTAAGAGAGGTATTGCATTCATGCTAAATATCGCATATCCAGATTTTAGTAAATAAGCACGTATTAAGGTCACTAGAATCCGATTATAAAAATTTTCCAATGATTTGTTTGTGTGTGTGTGGTGTGTGCGTGTTTCTGGATGTTGGAGGGACGGTTTCTCAAATTATATAAGACTAAAGACCAATTTAACTACATATTTCTTAATCTGACATTAATGGGAAGGTTCTGAAAAGGTTTTGGTAACAACTGGACAACCGAAAATAGTAGTTTCTTAAAAATAATCTTATAAATATTATTTTTTTGGAAATTTATGTTATTACTTATTTTAAAGAATATAACATTCTCTATCCGATACAATGAACATTTTTATTATATCTTCTATAAATTTAGAGATATAGAATTATAAATACATCAAATAATCCGTTGAAATGAATCTCTCAGCCCAAATAACTCCATGGATACCGGTTGAAAAATTAAAATATTTGTAAATGTCAGTGTCAAAAATCCAGATACATTATTGAAGGCTTTTTCTATGAAGTACAATTTAATATTTCTTTTTTTTATTATTAATTAAATATTTAAAATTATAGATACATATACATATATGCATCAGAAATACCGCCATTTCGCGATGCAAGTTTAGACGTCAGCGCCGCTAGTGAACTTGCTTGGAGGGTATTGACATCTGTCAATCTCTTGTTTACTTTGTAATATTTTTGCGTAATTTCTCTTATATTTGTGTTATTGTTATTAATTTAAGTATTTTGCGATAAGAATATACAATACTTTTGTATATAAGCATCATTTTCATTTTCATCTATCTAGTATTGATATTGGAACTTTTATAGTAGGTAATACTTACAAGGTTATGTAATAATTTCATTGTGATATTGTTATATCATTTCAGTTTCATTGAATATTCAATAACATCGTAGTTGTTATTATATTATTATTATAAACCTATGTTTATATAAAAATTAAAAAATAAAGCGAAATTACACAAAAATATGACAAAGTAAACACGAGATTGACAGATCTCAACACCCACCAAAGAAGTTTACTATTTAGTCACTAGCGGCGCTGACGTCTAAACTGGCATCGCGAATATCGTCAATTTATTTGAAGAATCTCAAACATTTATAAGATTAGGATTCCTTATTTAAAGTAAGAATTAAACAGTATATTAACAATAGATATAATTAGAATTTTTGTGTGTGTACCAGAAATTTTAAGTATAATTATGTACTTATATATCCTAATATGGAAATGGCGAGAGGTCTTGTACTGGCCAAAGTTTTCTATCATAATAAATGCGATATGATAAATTTTCGACATGAGCGAAAAACATGTTCGACAATTCCAGTAGTGACTGTCAAACGTTTCTCGAAAAATTGACCCTGGAATGTGCAAACGATTTTGCTCTATCGTTAATACTACCCGAAATATCATACAAAAACATCGAATATGAGACACCTGCATTAAGGTCCAGTTTCATAAAAAATAATCTTTGATTCAATTTTACGTGTAAAGCAAATTTAAAAAATTGAACAAATGCAAGGAGGTTTTTTGATAGCAATCAGGGATTTGTTAACTACTGGATGGAGCAAGTGTATATCGATATATGTATTTCTTGTGTACCCGGCTAGATTAAGAGAGAACACAGGAAGTGTGAGTGAGAAAGATATAGATAATTCCACTTTAGACAAGTGAATTTAATATTCATATCTGGCATATTCACATTTGTCAAATTCACGTCAAAAAATAATTGTGTTTAAGTATATTTGATCATGAAACGTGAAATAAGTACAAATACAACCAATGCAACGCTAAATTAGAACACATAAGAATATGTCATGTTCACTTATCAAATTATTTTTTAGAAAAAATCAGAATTTTAATCATAACTTACTAATGAAACGACATAGCACCGTTCATCACATATTTTGATACACAATTTTCAGTACAACACCTTCGAACCATTCTCATATATTAAAATAATTATATTTCAATGATGATATCAAGAATAACCTAAAATCTGCCAAACCTGTCAAACAAAAGATTTGACAAGTAACGGAAACAAAGACAACAAATCGGAATTATGTATGACTATCTCTGTCGATCTGGCCGGGTACATGGTAAAGATTCACTCGCTCCATCCAGTAGTTAACAAATCCCTGATAGCAATGAATTCAATGTCATAAGAACGTGGAATCTGATTCGAATTTGTTCATACAATTAAATTTACTTTGGAAGTAAAATTTACAGAGGTATCAAAAGAAATGATGCAGTTGGCAATACAATTCTGGGGATCTTTTTATTCCATAGCTTACACAACACGAGGTGAAAGCGGAAATACTATTCGACATGTCATTTTGACAATAAATACAAATAGGGTATGTCAGAGGCGGAGCCTGACAGCTAATAGAATTTTGAGTGATGCTTTAGATTATTACTTATGGGTAATGTACTAAATAAAAGTAAGTCGGTAAGAGAGATAATAACCATTTTAATAAAAATTTGTAAATATACCCTAATTTAAATTTTCAAACTGACTGTCAACAACAGGAAATAAATTTTTGTATCAGCGTTACCAATTTTAAGTAATTTTTTTGTTATTGCCAACTAAATCAGTTTTTTTTATCAATCTGTATTTGTTAATATGAATGTTTTGTAATTTTTGGAGAATTATTTGTAACTCAGTCTATTTTAGGGGATTTTAAAGATATACGGACATTGTTTAAATTACAAAAACTAATTAGTATTCACGAATTAAATATCACAATCTGTCAAAAAAAATTCTGGGGACTTTTTAAAAAAGTCCTCAATGTAGGGGATTTTTTAAGTTTAGATTGGGTAATGATCCGGCAAGTTGCCAAAGAACTCGCCAAAATTTAAAAGAAATTAGAATTTCTTACATCAGTTGAGAATAATCTATTTAAAAGGTTGGTAACACTCCTGGCAATCCTGTCGATTGGTTATAAAGGTTCTACAATTGATCTTCTCGAATTCAATCTCCTTTGAATATGTTCCAAACTTAATTGTTTCGTTTCTGGTATCAATAAAACTATAAATACAAGTCCTGCTAAACTTATAGCTGCAAAACTCCAAAATACTTCAGCATGGCCAAATTCATCTCCAACTATTTGAAAAAACTTTCCAATTACAATACCAAAAATATTAGAAAATATATCAATAATACCCAGACAAATATTTTTAACATTTGTTGCAAATATTTCTCCAGCCAAAATCATCGGCACTACTCCCAATCCAACTGTAAATATAATGTTAAATATTACTAATGAAATGACTGCACCCCATTTTATAGCTATATGATCGTATTTTGCATGTTCTTGCAAGTAGAAACATGTTCCTTCTGATAATAAACAAAGTATAACTCCAATGGAAGATGCGATCAACAAAGGTTTTCTTCCAAATTTATCTACGGTAAATGTAGCAACAATTGATGCCAATAATTGGATAAATGCGTACATCATTGAAATGTAATAAGCAGGGAAATCTCCACTGACTTGTTGGAAAATCATTTCACAGTAAAATATAAATGGTGCTCGACCACTGGATTCTTGTATTATTGTCAAAATTATCACTAAAAACAGTGTTTTTCTATTCGTTGATATTCTACAAACGTCTAATATATTACTTCCTCTTTCACTTTTTATTTTTTCTTCGATACCTCGAAGTACTGCATCAATATTTTCATAACCTCTAAATATATTTAATATTCTTCTGGCTTCTTCTTTATTTCCTCTCATAATGTGAAAATATGGCGATTCAGGCATCCAAATAAAAATTGCAGCAACCATAACAGGACCAATTATTGAACTGAACGCCATGGCTTTTACTGACATAAATGGTCCACATATGTATATCACAAGAATACCAATATTCCACATCCAAGCTAGTGTTCCCGCTAAAGTCCCTCTAATATCAGGGCCGGTAATTTCTGATATGTAAGCTGGCAACGCTGTGAAGTTAGCTCCACCTGCCAAACCAGAGAAAAAGCGCGCGAAAATTAAAAGTTCGGCTGTATTAGCCAAACCACATAATAACCAACAAAGTGTGAATGGTATTGTTGATACTAATATCATTGTTTTTCTTCCAAATCTATCTGCTAAAACAGCAAATAAAGGAGCTCCAATTACAGCTCCTGCAAAAGGCATTACCGAGAGCCAAGATCCTTGAGATCCTGTAACTTTTATAGGGGAATCTTCGGCGAATAGTTTTGGTAGCGATGGTGATGGCCAACCATATGCCATTCCATAAGTTACCATAATTAATGATGCTAAAAACAAAATATATTAATATTATTTGTTACAATGGGTCCTCTATTATTTTATTTTTAGTTAAGCTCATTTTATTCTCAAATATTGGAGTAACATAAATTAACCTATAGATACAGGGTGTTTCACGTAACAGTTATAAATGTGGTACAAAGGCTTTAGATTATGAATTCTAGATACCAAAACGAGAAAAAAAATCCCAATAAACATTATTACCATATTGCTTCCTAAAAGAGATAAGGAGGTACCGACGATTTCATAAAAACCATGAAATAGAAGGCTGATTTTTGTCAATTTGAATTATTCAGCGCATAATTTCTATTGTTTCAGATAGAACACTATAAATTATTATTATAAATATAAAATATTTGTTCCATTTTAATTTAAGCTCATTTTGAAGTATTGAAGTATTTATTATTTATTTAGTTACGTGAAGATAAGATATTTATCAAAATCAGTAAAAAAAACTTTTCTTTTTTGTAATTAAAAATATATTGTGAAATTAAGCTCAATTGTTTTTCATACATAGCCTACTGAAAAATAAGTACAAATATAAAATTTATATAAATTTTAATTGAATTTTTCGCAATATTTTTATTATGTAAGGATATAAAACTAATATGTAGTTAAATTCAGAAAAAAATACGCTATCGAATTGGCATAAAAATATGTATAATTCCATTTGAAAAATATAACTTTGTGTTGTAACTTGAGTAGCACTGGTTTAAAAAAATATTTTCTTCTCTAATGGAATGTCTTCCTTAATTTCCTACAATTTTGTTCTATAGTATTTTTTTGTAACTATAATAATAAAGAAAATAATGGCGGTGGTCGGTTAAGGTATTACACTCTATATAGCTATACCTGAATACGCAGCCAAATATTGATTCTTCTTATACTTTGAATGACTTCTTGTACTTGGAAAATAATCACCATCATCAGTCATTGTTTATTTAAATCCAAAATATATTTTTACTGTACAAAATGTGAATATTAAAATTTTTCTTTTATATCTCGAAATAATTTCAAATAAAAGCTGCTATTACAGAAAAGTAACAAATAAATTCCTGAACAATTCTGTTTTCTTTTCAATGAATTGCCTAATTTCTCGTTTTTCTTAACATTTTTCAAACCAATTAAATTATTGTCAAATATGACATTGATTAAAGGATGACACTTTGTCACATGCATTTTGATTTTGTTTATTTACTTATTGTTGTTTTATTTTTATTTTGTACCTAATGTTAAAAGTAGGCTTCATATGTTCATTTTTTGTTGATAAAGTAACAATTTTACATAATATCTATTTATGTAATTAGTACATAATATACAACTTTATTGGACGAGTCGCTGTTTATGGACGAGCGAGAAGAGCAAGCGAGTCTATAAAGTTTGTTTATGTACGAATTACATACAAAGCTTTATGTTCGACTGCTCTAGAAAAGCTGGATAGCTCCTAAAATTATTTTTTTTTATTTCCCTTTATAAAAAATCGGTATAACCTAGTGTGCTTTTCTAATGATGCTATTGTTTCATTGTTTTTTTTTTGTATTTATGCAAATGTCAAAAATTGTGATCTAATAATTTATTTATTTACCATATCTTTACACAAAGAAATGGATAGTTTAGAAAGCGTAGAAGAGTTGACAACAAGTGCCAAAGAATCACTCTTGCCCAACAAGTCGAAAAATTTGTTGAATATACGTATTTGTTATTTCATGTAAATAAAAATTTCATTTTTTGTGACATTTTTTTTTTGACAGTGACAGTTCTGTCCATTAAAATAAAGTAAATGTACTAGTCCAATAAAGTGTCACATTATGGATACTAAATGCAACCATAAATCAAGTGATTATGATGCAGTAGAACATAAAGTAATTTTTTATCTACATTTTAACTTTTTATCTACTCTTTTCACTTTTTATCTACAATTTATTAAAATAATAATAATGCATAATGTAAAGAAAAAGCATGAGGTACAAAATAAAATAATATACACGATGATAAAGAATCTTTATCGAGTCGTGAAAGATAGTTCACGAACACACACCTTCCACTTGTCGATAAAGTGTCTCATTACCGTCTTGTATAATAAATAATTATTTAAACATTTATTTTGAATATTACATTTCGTTTTATTAAATTAAAGTTTATAATCTCATATAAAAATAAAAATCTATTGTATTGATATGTATACATATAGAAAAAAAATAAAAATTAAATTAAATGCGAATTTAACAACGAAAAAAAACGGTATTAATAAAATTACGTACCGGATTTCTGCCGTTACTATTAATTCTTTCCTTTGTTAAATGCGCATTTAAAATTAATGTACTACTAACAATGCTTGGTCATACTCTTTCACGTTCTTAATACATGAGTGAATATTTTTATATACTCTGTCTCATCGAAACCCAAAGGATCGCATTAAACTACTTAAACACCCGTATGTTACAAAAATACAGGCCTATAAACCATTTTTTTAAAATATTTTTAAATGAAAGTTCGTTTAATTTTGAAGCAATTCATGTTATCAAAAAGTCATCATTTTTTTGTATAGCTGCATTTGATTTTTAAAGAAACCTATAGCTATATTTCTCACACCAGTTTCTGTAGTATGCTGCTCGAAAAAGATACCGATAGTGTGACGTCATCTGTACCCCTGGAAATAAATTCAAATATCTCACAAAGTAATTATTAAAAAAATGATTTTTTTTTCATATTAATCGTTATTTATTGAGTAGTACTTTAAGGTTAAAGTGTACATTTTATGATTTTTTGTTATAGTTTATGGGCCTATTGCCTTAGGTTTTTCACAATACTTGCAATTCCCAGGGTTGGTTTAAAAGAAATATTTAAATATCTTTTGAGACAATACACTTATGTAATCTATAATCCTACCCAAAGATGCAAAGATACTTATTATAAATATAAGAAATTATTATTGATGTATTACTATGGTTCAAATTTAAGTAACTTAGCCTGGATTAACGTAGCTAGTTTTGAGTATTATAATTTCGATATATTTAAGAAACTGGTAAAGTTTCCAAACTATATTAGCAACTAACCCGAATTAAATTTTCCCATACTATTTCATACTTACCCCATATAAAATACATTATAAGAAAAACTTATTTTTGATACACCTTGTTTCAAATGATAGTGACGTAGCCGTAGCTGGTGTAAGTGATAATGTTAATGTACTGGACGTTTCTGTGAGAAAATTCATTGTTTGAAACTGAACCAAAAGAACATACGACTGAAGTGGGACATCACAATAAAGCCGATGAAATTATTTGAAGAAAATTTATTTACACGAACATGCGCAGCAAATTGTGTTAAATATTTATAATAAATGCGTAGTTTCATAATATTTTTGATATAAAAATCCAATTCTGTGTACAGCATTCACAGTCTTATTTATGAAATTTGGGATTCTTTGTTACTTGAGGCATTCCAAAGGTTTATTGTGATTCACCTAGATATAGATTAAATGTAACATTACAAAATCCTTATGTATTAGGCATAAAATTATATAATCATTTACCTGACGAAATAAAAAACATTGAATCAGATTTAGTATTTAAAAAGCAACTAAAAATGTTTCTTATTAAAAAATGTTATTATTCTGTAGAAGAATTTATTCAAGAATGATTTATGTACAAATTTTTGTATCTCAGTATTTATTGTATGTATTTGTATTTTTTATATGTATTTTTTATGACATACCATATATCAATGTTTTTGATCTTTTGGTGAATAAATTTATTATTATTTTTATTTGAGTTTCAATGAGACAAAGTATGCAAATATATAAAAAAAATCTGTTGTGGCCAGCACAAGACCTCTCGCCATTTTCATATTAGGCTATATAAGTATTGTATTGCACTTCGCTTTCCAACCGTCGTTTTATAACAAAATCTTACAGAACATTACCCAAATATTGTTTCTTTCTATATTTAGCATGTCTTCTGCACACATGTAATTCAAATTATATCTATTTTTCATTGTATGAGGAAGTTTCTAAATGTCAAATATTGTTCCAATTCATTAACCAGATTGGCGGTATTTCTGATAGATATATGCATTTTACCACAATTTTACCTATAATTTCAAATATTTAATTAATAAAAGAATAAGAAAAGTTAAATATACTTCCCAGGAAAAGCTATCAGAATGTCACTAAAACTGTTGATATTTGACAATGACATATGTCATGTTATAAACATTGGAATTTGTCAACTGGTTTCCTTAGTGCCTTGGCCTCTGCGATTAGTATACTCTATAAATTATAGAGTCTTTATCTCTAAATCTATACAAGATATAATAAAATTTTTAAGTGTATTAGATGGAGAATTTTATGTTCTTCAATATTTAATAAAAAAAACTCCCAAAAAATTATATTTAGAAGAATTTTTCTAAGAAACTACTACTTCCGGTTGTTCAATTGTTACCAAAACCTTTTCAGCTCTTCCCAGGAATGTCAGATTGAGGAAACTGCAGTTAAATATTTTTTAAGTCTTATAGTTTTTGAGGAATCGTGACTACAACATCCAGACATACATACATACATACACACACACACACATACATCCACACACACACACACACAGACATCATTTTAAAAATGTTATAATCGGATTGTAGGGACCTTAAATCGTGCTTATTCAATAAAATCTGGATATGCGAATTTTAGCATGAATCCAATACCTCTCTTACAGAGACGGACTGGTTCTTTGGACAGGCCCGGGAAATAAAATCCTGTGCCGGCCTCCTTGGTAAAAAATTATATATATACAAAAAATACATGTTTTTAGTACTATGTATACAGGTGTCTCTAATATAAGTGAACATAGCTTAACCACAGATTCTATGGGTTATTTTAAACAAAAAGCTTTAATAAAATTATGCCCGATTTCGTTTCCTTCTGGAATACCTACCTCTTGAAAATGACTCTACATGAATGTATATATTTTTTTTTTTAATTCGGAGTTTAATGAATTTTTTTTGGCGCTTTTCTCCAAATAACAAATTGCAGTTTTTTTCGGTCATATAATAACAATTTTTTTTATTGCAGAACTAACAAAATTTAAGAATTTATTTCACATATGATTCTGAGTAAAAAATGTCATAAACATATAGACCATATTCCTCTTATATACCAAAATACGAGAAGGGAAAATTAACTGATATTTACAAAACTTTGAAAGGAAGAAAGAATACAAAAATAAATGTGTTAAATTTGGGAACACGAAAATAATAATAGACACGGAATGGTATGTTACGGTAGCTTAATAAAAATTACACTAAAAGAACTACATACTATAACAACATTTCACAGTTTATTACACATTTCACTTTGGTTAAAAAACATCATATAAACATAGGTCCTATTCCTTTTAGGTACCAAAATACACGAAGTGAAAGTTAATTGATATTTACAAAACTTTGACTTCTTGTATTTTGGGAACTAAAATATATGAGACCTATGCTCGGACCTATGTTTATGACACTTTTCAAACAAAATTACATGTGGAATAAACTTTAAATTTAGTTACAGTACTTAAGTTTATTATTTTTGTTTATAATGACCCTTAGGCTCTATGGTTAAGCTATGTCTACGTATTTTAAAGACACCGTATATAAAATAATTTTGAACTTTTCTACACAGACGTCTAGAAGAAACTTAACATAAAAACAGATTTAATAATTTAACAACATAAAGCACAAGTTTTTAATAGTTTTTTTTTCTACGCTAATTACAAATTTTTCTGTGTTAGCCGATTTTAAATGTTCTGACCATATTTTAACTTAGATTTTTTTATTTAGGTAACCTGTCCACTTGCAATACATACATTATGCGACATTTTGTATATGTCATAGTCAGATAGTAAAATTCGTCTCATAAACCTGGGCCGGATTAACAATTCGTTGACTTAGCGATTTTTTACAATCCGGCTAGTCGTCTAGGCCTCTAGGCGTTTTGCAAAACAATGAATACTGTACCTACTTAGCTTGTAAATTTCTTTATTTTTTAAAACTTTGTTAGGAAAAAAAAATAGGCATTAAGCCCACCGGCCTCCTGCAAGTCGCGGCCTCTCGGGAATTTCCCGATTTCCCGGTGGCCCTGTCCGTCCCTGCTCTCTTAGCGAGAGGTAAAAAGGCCATCCAACGAATCAAGCGGTTTACGTCATAAATACAATATCACTAGAAACAATGACGTCATGTGTAAAAAAGTTTACATGAGCATGTAAAACGGATTAAATATGATCTGCGGGTTGCCTTCTTAAATCCAAATATCCAATTTTATTTAAAATTTTCTGAAGGATACTCCGTCCGCCGTTATAAATACTTCATTCTCGTAGTATATTCAATAAACAATCTAGTATTATATGAGATCCTTAAAAAAAATACAGAATACTGCATAATACCATACAATATCTCACTGTTTTTGTACATTCCGTATAGCGTTTGCCACACGCTGCATATATAGATTTAATTTTCAAATTATTACTAACAAATAGAACAAAATATTACCTCAATAATACAATTCAGTGTAAGTAAGAGCCCGCCATTCTATTTTTCAATTTCAAAATAAGTCAGTAAATAAACTATAAGTTCTTGAATTTGATATGACAGAGCATTTGACATTTTGTCAATGAACAACGAAACAAAAAACAAAATGAAATCACAAAAGTATAATGATAATGGAGACATATTATATTTAGTAATATACATTTTCAGAATTACCAATAATAAAAAAATATAATCAAACGTCATTTTGCAAAAATTAACAAAATTTTACTTAATAATAATATTTCCAAATATAATTATTTCTATTAAAGGTTTTAAATACATAATAATAAAAAAAAACCAATAAATTACCGTTAATAAAATATATTTAAAAATATATAGAAAATTTCAAAAATCCCTAAACGATGACGTAAACCGCTTGATTCACTGGATAGCCCATATGTTGTATTTCCTATATAGCATCATTAATAAAATAAAATGGCGAAAAGGAAAAAAAGCATATAGCAATAAATGTAAAACAGGTTTTAAAATTTCGATATGCTTTTTTTTGTTAAATGCGCATTTAAAATTAAATTGCTGTTGCTATTAGTAATACTGACATTTAAATTTACGAGGTATGACCAATTATTTTATGTATTACATTACATTCAATACAAAAATAACATACTCATTTTTTCTTATTTTTTTTTTTTAATACCAAATCATGATTTTTTTTAATTTCATCCGAAGGTGGGATTACCATATGAGTTTATAATATAAATAACTAAATGCCCACCTATTAATTTGATCGTTGTAATATTTTTTGAATTTCTTCTAAACTTAAACCTTTAGTTTCTGGTAATATTTTAATAATAAATAAAAGTCCTACAATATTAATTCCTGCAAACGTCCAAAACGGTACAAATTGTCCCAATTCATCACGAGATATTTGAAAAAACTTTGCAACAATAATTGACATAAGTGCTGCATGTAAATCTACAATGCACATTCCCATTGATTTGACATTTGTCGCAAACATTTCTCCGGCTACAATCATAGGAACTATTCCTAAACCAATAGTGAATATTATTACAAACAGAATCAGTGTGACCACTGGCAACCAATTTATAAATTCTATAGAATAATTTAGATGGTATTGGAAAAAGAAACATGTTCCTTCTGTTAATAGACAAATTGTTGTACCTATACAAGATAAAATTAATAGGAATTTTCTTCCAAATTTGTCTACAATAAATGAAGCACCAAAAGAGGACATTAATTGAATAGTGCCATAAATTATTGATATATAATGAGCGGGAATCTTTACATTGGCAGCTTGAAATATTGACTCACTGTAGAACACAAATGGTGCGCGCCCACTAAACTCTTGCACTGTTATTATAAATAACACTAAAAATAATGTTTTCCTGTTTAAAGTTGTTTTAAAAATATCAAAAATATTCATGCTTTTTGTACTGTATGAAAGTTGTTCTTCTATTTCTTGTATGATAATGTCAACATTTTCTCCTCCTCTAAACTTTATTATCGTCTTCTTGGCTTTTTCTTTATCTCCTTCCATTTCGTAAAAATATGGCGATTCAGGCATCCAAACAAAAGATAACAAAAACAAACATGGAAGAGACAACGATATAAACGCCGTCTTTTGAATAGAAAAAAACGGTGCACAAATGTAAATCAGAAGAATGCCAACATTCCAGGTCCAAGTGAGCATTGCAGCCAACTGTCCTCTTATTTTTGGTTCAGTTACTTCTGATATGTAAGTTGGCACAACTGTAAATAGTCCGCTTCCCCCTATACCAGCAAGAATTCGAGCGAACATTATGCTTTCAATTGTTGGATAACTGCCTATCAGTAACCAAGAAATTATTAGTGGTACTGCTGTTAGTAAAATAGTCTTTTTCCGGCCTACTTTATCTGCAAGAATTGCAAAACCAAGTGCTCCAAATAATGCCCCAATAGATGGCATTACTGAGATCCAAGATCCGTCGGAACTGGTTATTTTTATTGGTGAATCTTCGGCAAACAATTTTGGTAGCGATGGTGATGGCCAGCCATACGCCATTCCATAACTTATCATATTCATTGTTGCTGAAAATATAATAATGATACATAATTTTGTTCTTACTCATAAAACATTATGGCTGGTAGTGCGAGCTCGGTTTTAACTACAACGCTGTTTTAAGAAATGTCAAATTCAAATTTCAATATTTAATTTCACCCTTATGTTTAAAGAACGATTTTTTAAAAAATATTATTTGTTTGAATACAAACTATGTTCTGCTTAAAAATCATATTTTGATAAATTTGATATTATTTCTTTTTATTATTAGATAATGAAATTTGACATTACTTAAAACAGCGTTTTAGTTAAAACCGAGCTCGCACTACCAGCCTGTGGGAATATACAGAATTGCAGTCAATCGGGCCTATTCTGTAACTCAGTGCTTACATTTTAACAATTGGTTAAAAAATTTAACTAACAAGTGTGTTGATACATAAAAAAAATGGATTTTTAGTTGTCAAATCAATACCTATTAGTTCAAAAATTTAACCAGTTGTTAAAAAGTAACCACTAAGGTACAGAATAGGCCCGAATATAAATGCTGTTTTTATTGTTTGACGAACATCGACTTTTCGTAGCCTACTGCTACTTCTTCAGGATTATGTCAAATTAATTTTTAAAATGAAAAATAGAGTTACAGGATACATCAAAATGTATAACATTGTTTGAAATATGCTAAACATCAACAGCACGTGAGAAGTTGTTCATTTCTCACGTACTGTTCATGTATAACATATTTCAGACAATGTTATATATTTTAATGTATCCTTTACATCTATTTTTCATTTTAAAAGTTAATGTTATATATTTTTGTAACATCTATTTTTCATTTTAAAAAATAATTTCACTCCACCCTGAAGAAGTAGCAGTAGGCTACGAAACGTTTATGTTCGTCAAAAAATAAAAATATCATCTATATGGAATGCATTCTTGTAATTCCCTTTCTCATCAATTCTACCAGTCGCTTAGTATTTTTTCATTAATCCTTTAGGATCAAAATTCTTTAAATCCACGGCAGTAAAATTTTGAGAATCACAAATAACTGTTTAATTACTAGCAATAACTTTGTGGATTATGCTAAACAATAACCGAATAATGTAAAAAAAATAAAATTTATTTTATCTCTTTCATCAATGGTGGATTTAATGGGTTTTGACTCTAGAGACCTAGACCTGTAGTATTCACATAATAGATTATTTTTTAAATTTATACACAAGTTAGTACAGTATGTTTCAAGATATAGAAGACTGACTTTACTGGACTGATGATCGTCATTTAAACTCTGGTCGTTAAAATAAAAGTCGGTTATTCAATATTAAATAATAATTTAAAAAAAAAATACAAAAATTAAATTATACCTGTTTAATCGTCAGAAGTAATGTGCCCAAAAGTGGTAACCCGATTTTTATTTGTTTTCGAATTACAGTGTCACGTGAAGTAGACTATACTCGCCGCCAAATAAATAAGATTGATGCTCAATTTTTTCCCTTCTCCTCACCCTGTCATTTGCCCTGCGGTGTTGCCACTTCTTCATAACTAAGCATTTTCAACATGACTAGTGAAATTGGCAACAGTGTAGAAATCTCAGTCCATATTTACTGGACGGTAAATATAACACACATTTTAATTATCAAACAATAATCTTTTATTCATTATAAATTGTTTAAAAGTGATAAACAATACCAATCGGTCCTTAAAACCTTTGTTGGAACAAATTCGAGTTCCTTATATGAAAAACTTTTATATTATGCATG
Source organism: Ophonus ardosiacus (assembly GCA_943142095.1). NCBI lineage: Eukaryota > Metazoa > Arthropoda > Insecta > Coleoptera > Carabidae > Ophonus > Ophonus ardosiacus. Next base: position 35,149,135 of record OW964832.1, on the reverse strand, counting down.
CGACAAAAAAATGATGTAGGTCTTTATGGGCCAACTTTTTGATACAACTTTAATAGGCACCACAGGACAGGAATTTTCTATCGTCTTTTGTTTCTGAGCTACAGGCTAAAACTTGTTATTCGCTTATTTTGAGAAATACCTCACATATCGTTTATAATAAGAGATAAAGAAAAAAATGTTCAGATACTTTTTATTCTGTTTTTTACCTACAATAAAGTGGTGTAATTAGATTTTTTCAAAACAATAATTATATATACTATATTACAAATATAATCCCAAAAAATTAATAATTCAAGTGTTTTACCTGTTTAAAACAAAAGAATGTAGACTTGTTATACATCATTGAATAGCTTATAAAAATCACATATGTTCCCATTTAAAAACAATGGCTCGTAGTATGATCACGGTTTTAACTAAAACGCTGTTTTAAGAAATGTCAAATTTCATTATTTAATAACAATAATAAATAATATCAAATTTATCAAAATATGATTATAAAGCAGAACATAGTTTGTATTCAAAGAAATATTTTTTAAAAAATCGTCCTTTAAACATACGGGTGAAATTAAATATTTAAATTTGAATTTGACATTTCTAAAAACAGTGTTTTAGTTAAAACCGTGATCATACTACGAGCCAATATGTTCGTGTTATATATCGTGTAGATCTAATTACACCTCGTTATATTAAATAAAAAAAATCTGATGTGGCCAACACAAAACCTCCCACTATTTAATTTTTATTAATTTAAATACAAACCTACCTACGTATTTACTAACGCTGCAAACTATTCCATTGCAGAAAACTGTTGCTTTATTTACTATTTTCTTTTTAAAATGTCACTATTATTAATTTGAAGTGATAAGTTTTCTGACAGTGACATTTACTGTCAGTTACATTCATTTGAAAAATGAACTGTGTAACAAATAAATAGTTTTTATCTTAGGCTTCGCGACTAATAAAAAAAAATATTTTTAAATTTATCTGTAAAATATATAGAAAAAGTATTAATGTATTCCTGTAGAAAATTCAATAATCTTTAATTTTCATAAGACATAAAATTCGAAAAAATGGCATTTAATGGTATTTTTTGAAGAAAAACCATTATGAGCTTCAAGTAAAGTACCATTTCCATTTATCCGATTTACACGAAAATCTAATGGCTTCTATTCCTATTAGAATAGGGTAAAAATACAATGTTTCAGAATTTTCTGAATGATATTATTTGAGTTAGAGTGCAAACAAAAGTCGTACACATACACACATACACACATACACACACACACACACACACACACACACACACATACACACATACAGACATCATCGTGAAAATGTTAAAAATGGATTCTAGGGACCTTAAAACGTGGTCATTGACTAAAATCTCGATATGTGATTTTTAGCACGATCCCTATATCTCCCTTACCAAGGGTAGCGGGAGGTAAAAAGTGTCTAAACATGTTTTCTTTATCCCTCATAATAAGAGAGATATGAGATATTTTCAAAATAAGCAATAAACAAGTTTTACCCTGTAACTCAAAAACAAAAGACGATACAAACTTCCTGTGGTGCCTATTAAAATTGTCTCAAAAAATTGACCCATAAAGACCTACGTTAATTTACTGAAGCATGCATAATAAAAAAGTTTTTCATATAAGGACTCGAATTTGTTCAACCCTGTTCAGTTTGGCATTATCCTCCTGACTAACTAAAGTCAGTTCACTATACTCTGAAACACACTACATCAACTACATTCTTCGCTAATGCTATTTTCGTTTGGAACAGTTCTTTGTTCTTTATGTTGATTTAAATTATATGTACTTACATGTAAACACAGCTAAATATTGCATTTTCCTCATTTTTTCAAAACGTTTAAAAAGCGGAAAACATTTACTTAATTATATTTAAATTATGTAGGTATCTACTGCTAATAATAATTTGGTTTTTCACAACTAAACGTTTTTAAAAGACTATCATATTGGACTAGAAATAAACACTTGCAATCTAAATGGCTCGTTGCCAGTGCTTAAATAGCTGTTTTATATAATTTCACTTGACATCAGTTGACACGGATCGCGGATAAGCATTAAAAACTTTAATTTTTACTACTTAATCTTATGTGCGTTTAAATAATTTATGCTTAAAAAAGTTAATAAATTTTCATTTGCAAAATTTCAAATATTAGTAGATAAATAAATCAAATTAATGTTTGACGTAATTTATTGTGAAAACAATCTAATTTATTTATAATAATAATATATTTATTTCATTTGACAAAGGTACGTGTTTTGAAAAAAGTCACAAAAAAACAGATAGATACATACATATATTACAAACTTTAAATATTATTAAGAAATCTGATTATTGAAATTATTATATTATGTTATAGAGTAAAAGCAATTATTAACTAAAAATATTTTAAGAGTTTGCTTAAATGTTCGGAAGTTGCTACACTTTTTAATCTCAGATGGCAATCTATTAAAAACATCTAGACCCAAATATTGTGAAGATTTTCTTCCTACTTTTAATTTGTTATAAGGCAATCTAAAATCATTTTTATTTTTTATAAATAATTGCACAATTCTTGTAATAATACACAAGCTAATTCTATTATAAAAGGTAATTAGATTATGATTAACAAGTATTGAAATATCGAAGTTTTCATGCCATTTTTCTCGAATTCTACTTATATTTGACAAATTCTTAAAAAAACAGGTACAGTTTAACTTTATAAAGATGTTTGTCAAGGTCATCTTCGAATTATGAGTTTAGTTCCGCCCATTTTATCATCTTCAGTAGCGTCGTTTACTTAGTTTCTATGGGGATACATAAGATACTGTTATTTTGTTATTATAAATATACCGGGTGTTTACTATTTTGCCACATAGGAACGTACGAAATTCCCTATTAAAATTTTGATTTGGCAATGGGAAATATGAATAAAAATGTGCTCCAATTCATATGAATAAAAGTGATAATGACTCGGCGAGTAGGTGCTCTTATAAATATAGAAGATTCTCATATGTAAAGCATGTACAGGTTTGCAGGTAGATCTTAAACGCGTAGTACCTACTACAAGAACATATTATATGAAAAAAGGTTCATTTTCCAATATTAAGGTTTACGGAAGACTAACTTCCAGTGTAATAAGGAAAAATCGCGTACCTGAATATGTTAGATTTCATCCCATTGGGCATATTTTGGAAAGAACGACAGAAGGAAAACAAAAAAAAATATCATATATTAATTTTATTCAATTTTAACTTTTTAAACTATTAACTCCATAGTAACAACTATAAGTAACTGTTTTTTTTTTTTGCTAGTGAATTATTTTTTAAGTCATTCTTACAGAATTTTAACTCACTCTGCAATAAGTAATGCATATAAAATAACATCAGGCAAGAAAATGATACTTTCGCCCAAGTATCACACAGATCAGCCATTTTCATTATTTTTCATGGCACAAATAACAAAAAATAAAACGTGTTTATAATTTATAAATAAACGACTTGACGTCTATCAACGACGATTGTCATTCACAGCCTATTAAAGATAAGTTTTTTATTTTAATAATAATAATAATTTTCTGAAAATTAAATATTATAATAGTTTTTATTATATTTCGTCAAAATGAAGCCCTCCACCATTACAAAAAAATAAACATTTTATACTTAAAATATTACTCAATAAATAACGATTAAGATAAAAAAAAAAACATTGTTTTAATCATTACTTTACGAGATATTTGAAATTTATTGTCAGTGACACTATGACGTCATACTATTATCTTTCTGCCGTAGCCTACTATAGAGTCGGGTGTGGTTCGAAAGACAGATAGGAGTGTCGCCGTGACGTCATATTGACATTAAAAATCAAATGCAGTTAAACTAAATACAATTAAGACTTTTAATACTACGAATTGCTTCAAAATTAAACGAACTTTCATTTAAAATAATAATAATAAAAAAATAGAGCGCAGGACCCCATTAAACAAAATATTGGATAAACCAAGTGAGTTAAGAATGTTTATTATAAACTTCTTAACTCACTTGGTCTATCTATTAATTAACTCTGTAAGTAGATGGATAAAAAAATTGTAAAATAACACATTTCCACTATAATGTAAATTTATTATCCTAAACATATTTTATAAAAATACACGTCAATTTAAATACATTCATATTAAAAACAAAAACTTAAACAAAATGATGAGGGAAACCCACACCTCCTTGAACCCTGATGAAATGTGCTTGAGGTGCTCTTCGAACAAAGTAAGGCTCAACTGCAACTGCATGGGCAGCATGGGTCCTCAAATCTGGCACACCAGCTGGAGGATATGGGTACGATGCTCTAGGGGGAGCATAATCTTTGAAGGGCTTAGGAGGTTGAATTGGAGGTCCATAAACCACCTTTTCAGTAGTTGTTGTTGGCGCTTCGGTAGTTGTTGTTGTTGTTGTTGTTGTAGTTGGTTCTGTTGTTGTTGTTGTTGTTGTTGGTTCCGTGGCTGGGGGGCCGTAAACTGTTGGAGGAGGGTAAGTCGGCGGGTAAGTTGGTGGATATGTCGGTGCTTCAGTTGTTGTTGTCGTAGTTGTTGTTGGGGCCTCAGTTGTTGTCGTTGTAGTTGTTGTTGTAGTTGTAGAAGGCACACCATACACTGGGGGAGGTAGGGTAGGGGGATTGTATTCCAAAAACGGCTCGACAGCTCCTAAAGAAAGTTCAATATCTCCATCGTCTGTAAAATCAATATGTTTCGGAGGCGAAACATGTGTAAATTTTGTAATTGGTCCAAATGGAACTCCGTAAGAAGTTGATGGAATCTTAGACGATACATCACCTCTCGGAAAGTCTTCGACAAATTCAGGAACAACTGGTTCAACCTCCCTGGGGATTTCGTAAGAGAATGATGGGGATTTGAAGTCGCTGTTGTCTGGGCTGGGGACGATGTAGTCGTCAACGAGAGGAGCTTCGGCAAAAATGCCGACGATGGTGGTCGCCACTAATAAGATCTGAAACTATAAAAGGAATTTTGAAATTTTTATTTGTTTCTCAGCGCGTTAAGCGAAGGCAACAAGGCAACCGAATAAAATATTATATAGGAAATTCACAAATATTGGTGTTTCATATAACAGTACAAGGCTTCGGAGTTCGGAGTACGAATTCTAAATACCAAAACGAGAAAAAATCCCAAGAAACATTGATGCTTTAATACTTCCTAATAGAGATGTCGAGTATTTCAAAAAAGAACTGGAAATAGTTGGTTAATTTTATAATTATTTTTTTGGCTCATAAATACTTAATTATAATAAGAATCAAGTAGCATCAAGTGTTCAGAATGTAAACCATTGCATTCAGTAAATAACATTATTTAAAAATACAATGGCGAATGATTCAAATTTTACATTTTTATTAAATAAAGAAGAACGCTTTGCAATATTATGTTTACCACCCGCTACCCTTGGTAAGTGAGGTATAGGGATCGTGCTAAAAAACTAAAATTTTCACGATGATGTCCGTGTGTATGTGTGTGTGTGTGTGTGTGTGTGTGCGTGTGTGCGTGTGTGTGTGTGTGAGTATATGCGGATCTTAACGCTCTAACTCCAAGGCTCGGTTTTTCCATCTCTGGATAAAGTATCAGTTAATTTAACTGCCAGATAAAATGAAAATATCGCATCAATATTAGAGCGTAAATTGTACACATGTCGCTTATATGATGCGATATTTTTCTTTTAACTGACAGATAAATTAACTGGTGCTTTATCAAGACGTGAAAAAACTGGACCTAATAGTATCAATTTTGAAACCTTGTAAATCAGGTAACCGGAACTGGCACTTTGCTTGAAGCTCGTAATGGTTTTCTTCGAAAAATACATTTAAATGTTATTTTTTCGTAGTTTGTTATTATAAAAAGATTATTTAATTTTCTACAGATATGCATTCATTTATAAAATAAGTTCAGAAGCCTATGTATTAAAGATAAACACAATTCCTTTGTTACACAGTTCATATTTCAAATGTATGTACTGACAGATAAATGTCACTGTCAAAAAACTAATATCAAATTAATAATAGTGACGTTTTAAAAAGAAAATAGAATAATAGTTATAATATTATATGCAAAGAATTTGCAGCATTAGTAAATATGTATTTAAATTAATAAAAATTAACAGCCCGATTCACAAAAAAGTTTAAGCTAATCCTCATTTTTGGATTAGCGAATTCTACTCTAATTTTGACAGTTTTTATCTTAAAATATAGGCTAATCAATTCCTAGTACCTACCTCATTTGATAATATTATGAAGATTACATTTTAAATACCGGAATAGAATAAAATTCACTAATCCAAAAAAGAGGATTAGCTTAAACTTTTTTGTGAATCGGGCTGTAAATGATGGGAGGTATTACTTTGACCACATCAGATATTTTGAATTAGAAATATTTTAATAATATGAAATAAAATAACAGCATAATAATTAAATATCAGCTTGAAATGGATGGAATATTTACTTAATTAAGTTGCATTTATGACAATGAAATAAACAAATAAGAAAAGGATATAAGCGAACTATTTTCTGCTATTTCAGTATTATACTTAAATAGAGTTTTTTTTTTTGTTATAAAATATTCATTTACTATAATTTACAGGCCCTTAAAAATTATATTTAAAATATTCCACTAGCATAAAAAGATAAGTTTTATACGAATTATTATCAAAAAGAAAGAAATCACCCCAATTCTGTAAAGAAGTTGTTAAGTCTTAGCAACGTTGCTAAAAATTGTAACCAATAAAAACAAATGTAAAGGCTGTCATTTTCATGTTTTATTCATTGTTCGCTATTATTATTGGTTATTTGCTATAGCAATGTTGCTAAGTTTTAACAACTTTCTTACAGAATTGGGGCGAATATCTAATTTGCTGGGTTATGCACTTATTTTATTAGTATTTTTTTGCGTTTAAACTTTTCAACAATTAATATTAATAACTTTTTAAAAAATAATATAGATAAAAAAGTATTACTTACCAATTTCATGGTGTGTGAAGTTCTGTCCACAAATTCGGAATACGAGTATTTATATGTATGGTCATTAGTAATAGATAAATATCTTCTTAAGAATCTATTATTTAGAAATGTGTACGCAAGTGAATTTTTCCAAACAATTTTGTTCTTTGTATCAAAACATCGCATTTAAATTATTTATAATATAAATTTTCATTAATAAAATGAAAGCGAAACAAATAAAATTAGATTATCTCTTAATTTGTAATTTATTTATCAAATATTGGAATTTATTAGTTCATTCAGAAATGGTTGTGTCCAGAATGCAAATTTTCTGAACATTTCCGCGTGAAAGTGCAATAAAAATCTTAGATTATTGTCAAATATCTGTTTGATGTCTCTTTTGATATAAAGTAATTTAACTGGATTGCTTACGTCATATAATACTCACTTCAAGTGTTAATGAACATAAGGTGCTATTTCACTAATTACATTTACATTCCGAACAAATACTTTCTAATGCATTTTTTTCTCAGAAAATAATTTGTCAATAAATAATAGTATTAAGAGACAGGATATAATCGAAACAATAAGAATGATTTTAATTTAAGAATTTATATGAAACTTTATCTGTAGTTCTAGAAAGTCTTTATTGTTATTCAATAAGCCGTAATTTTGTTTTAATCTATGACGTAGTTGTTAAACTCATTTTGTTCTCAAACAGTGGGGAGTTTGCTAATAATTATTTTAGTCACATAAATTGATGTTTTTCAATACTTATAAAAATTTTATCATATGATAAAAATATGAACAATTTTAAATGATTTTCTAACAAAATATTTTTATGATATAAAACTTTTCATTCATAGTTTTAATAAAAACTATGGAACTATATCAATATGATGTCACAAATTCAATGTAGTTATAGTACTACAGAGCGAAAAGAATCTAGTTTTATGTTTTTCAAAATTCGTGAATAATAAAATTCATATATATATATATATATATATATATATATATATATATATATATATATATATATATATATATATATATATATATATATATATATATATTTATGTATACTTCTACATTACAGGGAAATGTAAGAAACATTTATAATTTTTATTAAAATAAAACATATCTATTAAAAATGTCTCTTCTTTACGATTAGATTTTGTTTATAATTGCTCAACCGAAAGTTCCCTTATTTGAAATTCTTAACAATTTTTCTTAAAAAAAATCTGATGTGGCCAACACAAAACCTCCCGCTATTTAATTTTTATTAATTTAAATACATACCTACGGATTTACTAACGCTGCAAACTGTTCCATTTCATAAAACTATTGCTTTATTTACTATTTTCTTTTTAAAATGTCACTATTATTAATTTGAAGTGATTAGTTTTTTGACAGTGACATTTACTGTCAGTTACATTCATTTGAAATATGAACTGTGTAACAAAGGAATTGTGTCTTTCTTAGGCTTCGGGACTTGTAATAAAAAATTATTTTTAAATTTATCTGTAAAATATATAGAAAAAGTATTAATGTATTCCTGTAGAAAATTCAATAATCTTTAATTTTCATAACGACAAAATGCGAAAAAATGGCATTTAATGGTATTTTTTGAAGAAATACCATTATGAGCTTCAGGTAAAGTGCCATTTTCGGTTATCCGATTTACACCAAAATCTAATGGCTTCTTTTCATATTAAAATAGGGTATAAATACAAGGTTTCAGAATTTTCTGAATGATAGTATTTGAGTTAGAGCGAAGACAAAATCCCTACACATACACACATACATACATACATACATACACACACACATACATACACACATACATACCCACACACATACACACATACAGACATCATCGTGAAAATGTTAAAATTGGATTCTAGGGACCTTAAAGCGTGGTCATTTACTAAAATCTCGATATGTGATTTTTAACACGATCCCTATACCTCCCTTACCAAGGGTAGCGGGAGGTAAAAAACGCAGTTAAATATCATTTTTTGGCATTTTAAGTGATAGACAATACGAAAGAATTCTCTATACGGTTTGATTATATATATTTTCCTACATATTTAAAAGATATAGAGTTAAAGAATTATATAGAGATTAATTTTCATAAATCAGCCAATTTTGCTATAATAATGGAAACAACTGATATATTCAAATAATTTTAATTGACAGATGTCAGTGTCAAGTGCAATAGTGTATGTTCCTGTTATAATTTTATTAGATTTATAGAATCTTTTCCAATGAACTTTCGGTATGGAATTTGTAGAAAGCGGTATGTGTTCATGTTACAATTTTATTGGATATATAGAATATTTTCCAAGAAACTTTTTGTATGGGATTCGTACAAAATACATAGAATTGACGGAAGGTAATGTGCTGGCAACATGGGTTTTTTTTTGTGTTTTTAAAAACCCCTCAACGGGATTAAATCCCAATTACAGAGTAAGTTTACATACACAAATATCCATGCCTTAGTAGGATTCGAACCCAGAATCCCAGTGTACTCATGACTATGAGCTGTTTCTCTAACCACTGAGCCACCAAAGCCGACGAAACAAAAGTCAAATTAACGTACGGCAATGATGTTAATCAAATGGCATGCACCTATCATCTGTCATACGTGGGATGATGAATTATGGAAAATGAAATATAATTTTGACATTTTGGAACAAAGTTATCACGTAACCTTCAGTCATTTTTGATCACTTTGTATAACTCATATTTGAAGTATTTTTTTCTAAAATAATCCATAAACGAATGACCTTAATGCTATAAACCATTGTATAAAGAAAAAGTCAGATTCATATAAAATAATAATTTATTTAGAAAAGAAATAAATATAAATAAATAGTAAAAGTTATTGTACAGCAAAAATTGGCTGTAGTCCTTCCATAAATTTAAGCTTAATATTGTCTGGAACTTTGTAATGTTTTTTAAAATGATCCAAATCCATAAAACTGGGTTGAAGATGTGCAGCATTTATAAATCCCACATTGTTGTCTTTAAATGGAAAAAATATTAGTTCGTCTCTTCCTTCTAAGAAAACTGGTGCTATGAATTTTGTATCATGTATTTTTATACCAGGTATTACATTATAATTTTTGTCTCCTATTCCTATTGGAGCTGATGACATTATTGCTATACATGATACTGTAAACTGAAAAGAAAAATGAAAATTATAGTATATTTCGTATTATGCAGGCTTATTCTTAACTTTAGGTAGGTACTTATTAAAATAGCTTAATATGGGTGACCTGGCAATACCTCCTATATACAGAGAATTTATTTTAAAAAGCAACATTATGGTTATCACTTCCATGGTTACTCGCTATTGTCAAAAAATGACAGCAATGTAATATTTGTCCATTTTAAAATGCAACATTATAAATAGCATTGCAGCACAGGAGATACCTCCAGAACACATCATAATTGGTGTCAGTTCTTATTACGACCGACTAGAATATTGCCTCAGTGTGAATGGGGGTACTTTTTTTAACATTTATTACATGAAAGTTATGAATTTTTGTAAGCTAAAGTTTGAGATACGCAACATTCATGTTTTGATTTTTTGTTAATCGCATGTAGGCTAATTTATTGGAAATTAGTTTTGATAATACAAAACTACAAGTTTTGTATGTTGCATTTTAAAATAGACAAATATTTTGCTGTCATTTTTCAACAATAGTGAGTAACCATGGAAATGATGAACCATATGTTGCATGTTAAAATAAATTCCCTGTATGTGATTTAAGCTAAAGTTTACGGTAGATTTTAAATCACAATTTAAAAGGAGACACAAAATCTAAATAGAGGTTTATGTAATTAGTTGCGCAATAATGATGTTTTAGGCACGCGACGTGGAATTTGTACGCACGAGCGTACGCGAATTGTACAACACGTCAAGTGCCTAAAACACTTATTTCGCAATGTATTACATACAAAAAAAATTATAATAGCGTTTTAAAACAGATCATTTATTCTTAAATATCAACATTTTGAATTTTTCAAAATTAAAAACAAGGCAGACGTCAGGTTCATCTATTCGTTGCTAGTGCCATTGATTTTATATACTACGTAGTATATAAAATCAATGCTAGTGCTTAAAAGTAACATTTTACGCATTATACTGTCACTTTTACGCATTAAAATGTAATTTTTAAGCACTAGTGCTTAAAATATTTAATTTAGCAACGAAAATGACAATCAAAAAGTTGTTGTTATAAAACGCTAGTATTAAAAAAAAATCATTAATTCATTTTCGCTGAAAATGCAATATAGAAAATATTGCTATACTCAATTCCATATAAGAATGGATTTAGGAGTAAGATACGATTTTTTGATTGGTCTAAACATAAACCAAGTTTACAATAGCGAAAATAGTCAGCTGTTGATCATCGTAAGAGCTAGAGTTGTAGTCAGTGCCGAAGTCTAAGCTATGATTCTATATTATTGTAAACCGTATTATTATACGCCTTTAAGTAACTGTTTATTTACTAAAGAATTACATATATAAATGATCAAATTTTGACGTTTCGAGGTGTCAAGAAGGTCGTGCACGAAACATAAAACTAATTCATAAGTTTTATATGTGTAAAACGGGCTAACTACCACCAAATCATTATTATTGGATTAGTGAATTTTATTCTATTCCGGTATTTGAAATTTAATTTTCATGATATTATCAATAAAGGTAGATACTTGGAATAGATTAGACTATATTTTAAGATATAAACTGTCAAAATTAGAGTAGAATTCGTTAATCCAAAAATGAGAATTAGCTTAAACTTTTTTGTGAATCGGGCTGTTAATTTTGTTGAACATGGCAGATAGAAGATATTGCCAGTCACTCGCTATACTAAATTCTATCTTGACGCTCTATTCATTCATCTTTCTTTGTTTAACTTCTGTTATACCGGCATTATCTCGCTCTTTCGGGGCCATTACGTCACAAGCAATTTTTAATAACTTTATTAATTTTTACGTTGGCACTATTAATTTGTTATTTGTTGGAAAAATTAAAAATCGAGGCCTAACATCATTAGAATTAACGTACAAAAATATAGTGGAAATCCCCATTACTGAAATACAAAGAATGCAATAAAACAGAAAGTTTGTAAAACGTCTATTTTTGCAGATAAATGTATTTTTTATCACCTATTATTCCAAACATATACTTACAATAATTATTTTTTTATACATTGTGATGTTTATCTATTACACACTACAATACAAAATTTATATAGTAAAATATATGTTACAACTTAAACTTAAACTATGATATTAATTAAATATTAATAAGAGCATACTTTTATATTGTTTTTATCATTCATATATTGCATAATTTACAAAAGTAAAACAGCAACATATTTCTGTATCGTAAGCATATACATATAAAAAACATTCAATACCGATTTTCTATCTTTATTTACAAATCAAAATTTGATCTTCAAAAAATCTGTTGTGGCCAGTACAATACACCTCTCGCCATTTCCGTTTTGTTACAGAAGTCTCGAATTTAACATTTCTTGTACATACAAATAATTCTAATTATATCTATTCTTTCATTCTATAAGGAATCTTGTCCTACTCTACTAAAATGTTCAAGATGGTTCCAATTCATTGACGGGATTGGCGGTATTTCGTAAGGATATATGTAATATTACTATTAATATACCCACCTACAATTTTAAATATTTAATTAATAATTCAATAAGAAATATTACCTACTTCCAAGAAAAAGCTTTCAGTAATGTCACACTGACATTTTTCTTTCAATTACAAACATTTGAATTTGACAACTGGTTTCCTGGGTGTAGTCTGGACTGTTCGATTTATTGCAACAGATTATTCTGTATATTACATTTTCTTTTTCTCTCAGTTTATATTAGATATAACAAAAAATTTAAGTGTATTAGATAGAAAATTTTATGTTCTTCAATATTTGTATAACAAAAATTTTCAAAAAATAATATTTAGAAGATTTGTTTAAGAAACTATTACTTCCGATTGTTCAATGGGGTATGTGACTAAATTTTGATTTTTACTTATATGATACTAGACCAAAAAAATAAAATACCCGTATTTTTTTAAATTGATTAATCATTCGTAGTTTACGAGAAAATAATTATTAAAACTTTGGAGAAGGGATCTGTGACGTCAGTAGGGTAGAATAATAGAAGAAGACAGTTAGACTGAGATAGATATATTGTGGTAGGCGAAAGTGACAGCAGCTGTCACTATCGCCATTCCATAACCTATCACAACACGTCACAGATCTCTTCTCCAAAACATTAAATTGCTAATAACAATATTATTACAAACTAATATTTAGTTTTTATTATTATAATGAGAAGCTATAGAGGTTTGTTTTCGTATATTACGACTTATATATTGAAATTCGATTATGGTCACATACCCCATTGTCACCAAAACCTTTTCAGCTTTTTCCATTAATGTGAAATTAAGGAATCCGTGGTTAAATTTTAAATTGATCCTTAATCGTCTAAAAATTGAGAAACCGTCCCTTCAACATCCACTCACACACATACACAACACATACATACACACACATACACACATGCAGACACACACCACAGACATCATTGTAAAAGTTCTAGGACCTTAAAACGTGCTTATTCACTAAAATCTGGATATGCGAATTTTAGCATGAATCAGATTGAGCTTTTTTCTGTCAAATATGTCTTACACTTACACGAAACAAAACTAATTCTTACGGGGAATACAGTATAGCTTTATTTACAAATCAAAACTTGATCTTCAAACAATTAGAATGTCGAACATTCATCAAAATTTCATCACCGGTAACAATATAATTTCACATTTCCTGTAAAATCATATTCGATTGTTGTGGTTGACTGATCAGTTGAGTTACCTACATTTACAAAAAGGTAAGACGTGAGGAATATCACAGAATACGAATCGTATCCTTGACATAATGTTGGTGGGCGTTTGATACGGGCGTGTACGTGCTTTTCTAAATCATCTCAGCAGCATCCGATGTTGTTTGTTATCCTTCGAAGAAGAAAGGCCGTAATGTAGCAGATGCTTTTCAATTTGAGTTGCGAAATGATGAAGAATGTGACGCGTCCATGACTAATAAATGTTCGCACCTAGTGATTTGTAAATTGTTGTCATAACTTCAAATTTGCTGACTAGCGTTCTAGAATTTTAAAATACAAGCGGAAGTAGAACAAATGTCATTATTTCTCAATTTATTTTTATTTGGAAACAAACTCATTAGTTAAATAAACATATTTGCGATTCTTTCTTAATGAATTAATGAGAAACAAAAAAACACATTAAAAATACAAATATATAAAGCTGTTTTCTCAACTTCGGGTAAAAATTTTAAGGGCATATAGTAGTACTTACCAAAGAGTAAAAAAAGCTTAATTAGGATAGATCTGATCTTCAATTGTTTCCACGAAAGAGGCCATTTTATATTATTAAGTCTCATATAGGTACAGCAACGAAAATAAAATTATAAAAAAGACATTATGGTTGATGTTCACTGCTTCGAAAATAAAATATCGACTTAATTTTTAATATATTCGTAATTAATAAGCAATAATAACAACTTCATACCTTTTAAAGCACTTATGCGAACCTTTTCTTAAGACAGCTTTTTAAAATTTTATTTAAATTGAAAACCTTTTGCCAGAACGTAAATTGACAGCTCACATGACAATTGTTATGTATGTGCTTATTTTTGTGTAAATATTTAAAGGCTTTCACAGCTACGAAAATAAGAAATATAAATAAAATTATAAATAAGACTTTATGGTTGGTGTTCACAGCTTCGAAAATAAAACGTAATTTAACATCAACTGTCATTTAATACGTTCATAATTAACAAGCAATAATAACAACTTCATACCTTTTAAAGCACTGTATGCAACCATATTTGCGAACCATTGTCTTAAAAACGCTTTTTAAAATTATATTTAAATTGAAATCCTTTTGTCAGAATGTACATTGACAGCTCAAATGACAGTTGTTATGGATGTGCTTATGTTTGTGTAAAATATTTGTCATTTGCAAATCCTTGTGTTTATGTTTTATGTTTAATTTTATTTTCGAGAGCTGTGAACACTTTCATAAGAATCTGTTGTTTATATCGTTATTTTTATTTTTATATATAATTTTATTTTTATTTTCGGAGCTGTGAATGAGGCTTAACATTTGCAAATCCTTGTGTTTATGTCTTATGTTTAATTTTATTTTCGAGAGCTGTGAACACTTTCATAAAAATCTATTGTTTATATCGTTATTTTTATTTTTATGTATATTTTTTTTATTTTCGGAGCTGTGAATAAGGCTTAACATTTGTAAATCCTTGTTTTTACGTCTTATGTTTAATTTTATTTTCGAGAGCTGTGAACACTCATAAGAATCTATTGTTTATATCGTTTTTTTTATTGTTATGTATAATTTTATTTTTATTTTCGGAGCTGTGAATGAGGCTTACTTCTAATAATTACCATGGCAACCATTTAAAAATACATTGGAATGATTAATAAAGAAGTAATTTTGTTATTTTAGTCATATCTTAATCACCCTAAATATTACTAATATATTATTAAATTACTGGTCAATCTTTTTTCACTGCCTTTTATCTCGGAAACCGGAAACTATTGAATATCGGACCCATGTTGATTCAGCTTTTTTTACTCATTTTGGTCAGTACTATATGTCCTTAAAGTTTTTACCCAAAATTGTGAAACACCTGGAATTACTGTTATAATATCGTAATGCAATCTAGATAAAGGTAATCTTATTTTCAAACAATGCGCATAGATGACTGTTGCTGCAAGAACATGCGCGCGCAATATGTTTACAGAAAATTCAACTTATGGTTCAAAAATTCCTAATTTTTGATCTTTGAAACGCTGATAAATGTGTTAATTAATATGACCTTGATCAGTCTACCTGAGTTTCTTGCATGATACAGTTAAAATCGAAAATTACAACGCTTTTTAGTTAACATTTTATTTTTGTGCCTTGTACACCGTGTACATCAGTTTTGACATCTGCCGCAAGTTAAAAATATCCATAACCTAAATGTTGCAGTATGTTATTAATCTTTTAACTATGTTAAAAACGTTAATTTTTCGGCCTTTTGTCCAAATTAGAGGGGTAGCAAGTTCGCCAAATCCATGTGAAACTCTAAATAGAGCTTTAGCATGGCAAGTACATTCATATGGAGAGGATTTACAATGTTGTGAAATTCGCAATCCAATAATTTCATCACCCACTGAAGTAATAGTAGAAGTAGAAGCCAGTTCAATAAATCCTATAGATCTACTTATGAAAGGCAATAATTGATAAGTATTATTCATAGAATAACTTATTATTCATGTATTTTAGAGGGATATGGGAGAACTTTCAACAAACTATTCAATTTCACAAGTTCCAGTGATAGTATTCTTCCTCTAACATTAGGCAGAGATTTTTGTGGTACAATTATTGATAAAGGTCACAATGTGAAAGAATTCGAAGTAGGTGATAAAGTATATGGAGTAATTCCATTCCACAAACCTGGTTGTCATGCAGAATTTGCATTAGCTGATAAATCACATGTATGTAAATGAAATCAAATATTGAGGCGAGAGTTATAACAGAACATTATAGATTTTGCAACAACCATCTAGTTTATCATATTTAGAAGCTGCTTCTTTGCCATATGCAGCCTTAACAGCATATGCTGCACTTTGGACTACCGGGGGTATAAGTTGTAAGAATACAAAGAATTTGAAAGTTTTAATTTTGGGTGCATCTGGAGGAGTAGGGAACTGTGCTATACAGATGCTTAAAGCTGTCGGTGTTACGGTAAGCGTTTTGTAATATCGTTATTTTCGATCATTTTTAATATAATAATTCAGGGTTGGCAGATATATATCAAGTGATATATATCATGATATATATCTTGATATATATCCGATATTTATTGATTGATATATATCATGATATATATATCACTTATTAATTTTTTACAAAATAAATACCCAGAGTGAAAAATTCTTGATATTTTGAATAAAAATAAAAACGTGGCAACAGTATTTAGAAAAATGTTATTTTTTGTTACTTAAATAAAAATATGAATATTTTATATCATATGTCAAACTAGAATAGTATTTACTCATTTAGGTATTTACTATTTATATAATATATTTAGGAAAAATGTTATTTTTTGTTACTTAAATAATAATAATTTTTGTCTTGTTTTTTGTTATTTTAAACTAAAGTTTGATTTTTGTTGTTTACCAAAATAAAGGTATTTTACGTTTCATGTTTTTTTTTGCATATAGCCTAAGAACGAAATTCCTGATATATATCGGATATATATCCGATATTATGATATTTTGATATTTATATAAATATCATGATATTTGCCAACCCTGTAATAATTAGAGATTCACTTTTTATATACAGGGTGTCCCATTTAAGCTACGAATGCATTGGTATCTCGAGAACCGTAAGAGCTACGAGGTTGGTTAAATTAGACAAAAGTTGCTCCATTAGGAGGCTATTTTAATGGTGTTTTGTTATTTGCGAAAAAATGCATAGGTCACTAGATACAGGTGAAAATGTAAATTTCGCGATTTTCTTTTTTTGCTTATAACTTTGTTATATGAAATAATACGAGATTCTGGTTTGCACTTTCTTAAGGCACTTTTGTATGGTGAATTTTCAGAAGTACTCAATTTTTTTTTATATCTAACCATTTACGAGTTACTGATAGCAACTTTTATTTTTCATATGGAGATCATATTAAGTTGTGGCATTTTTAAATAGAGATTTTTTTTAGCTTTACAGTGATATAAAACAATAATAATTTATTTTTATAATTAACAGAAAAATTAACAAAAATTGTTATTTATACTAAAATTAAATTGAAAAAAGTAAATCGAAGGCTGCTATGGAAACAACGAACAACAAAAAAGTGCAACAATTGAATTTCTGAATTTTACTTGACAATAGTAGATTATTTAGAGTAAAAAAACGAACTTTGACAACGAATGTAACAACTCAACATATCATATTTTTCCCAACGAGAAAAATTCATTTTTATTACTCGTAATAATCTACTATTGTCAAGTAAAATTCAGAAATTCAATTGTTGCACTTTTTTGTTGTTCGTTGTTTCCATAGCAGCCTTCGATTTACTTTTTTCAATTTAATTTTAGTATAAATAACAATTTTTGTTAATTTTTCTGTTAATTATAAAAATAAATTATTATTGTTTTATATCATTGTAAAGCTAAAAAAAATCTCTATTTAAAAATGCTATAGCTTAATATGACCTCCATATGAAAAATAAAAGTTGCTATCAGTAACTCGTAAATGGTTAGATATAAAATTTTTTTGAGTACTTCTGCAAATTCACCATATAAAAGTGCCTTAAGAAAGTGCAAACCAGAATCTCGTATTATTTCATATAACAAAGTTATAAACAAAAAAAGAAAATCGCTAAATTTACATTTTCACCTGTATCTAGTGACCTATGCATTTTTTCGCAAATAACAAAACACCATTAAAATAGTGTCCTAATGGGGCAACTTTTGTCTAATTTAACCAACCTCGTAGCTCTTACGGTTCTCGAGATACCAATGCATTCGTACCTTAAATGGGACACCCTGTATAAGTTTATTTATTAAAATAAAAAAAAATTAGAAAATTGAAGTAAAAACAACAAAATTTCAAATTTAATCACAACTCTCCAGACCGACATGTATTTTAAAATTTGAGAAACATTTCTTTTGCATTAAATAACCAACATATCTCGGGAAACAAGATTAATATTTTCATAAATAAATATATTAATACGTTACATTGCTGTGTGCACCATTCTGTTTTGTGTACAGATATCGATAATGATCATAGAGTACTGCTCTTTAATTTGGAGTGGTTCTGTGGTTCACTGGTATATTATTAATTCCATATAAAAAAATATCTAAATACAGGGTATATCAAGACTACTGTAAAAAAATAATAGCGTATTTCTGAGATTATTTTGAGTAAAAAAATATCATATGAACATAGGTCCTATTTCTTTTGGTTACGGAATTCGCACTTGAAATTAACGTTGGTGGCGTTGGTTTTTGAAACAAAATGGCCGCCATATTTTGTTCTTTTATTTTAAAAGAAGGTATCTTGATTTAAAAAATGCTGCTATTTATAATACTTTGATCCCTTGTAATTCCTTAACCAAAAGGAATAGTACCATCTTCATGTGAAATTTTTAAATTTACACATTGATATATCCTGCGTATACATACACGGTGCCAACTTTGCTTATTATGAGAGATAAAGATAAAAATGTTTAGTTAATTTTTATACGTTTTTTTTTACATAGAATACCGCGGTGTAATTAGATTTTTTTAAAATAAATACTAGTAGTGCTCGGGTTTTAACAAAAAATATAATATTTTTTAAATGGGAACATATGTATATTAAACATCATAAACTCATCATTTTCCTTATTTTTAAAGTTATACACTGATAAATAAATATGTGTACGTAAAATTAAAAATTATTATGAAAAAAAATAGTACAAAACAATATTAAAATATCATATCATACTCACAAACTTAACAAACATAAGGGCCATTTTCATAGTAAACTTGATCTTCACTTTTACTGGATTATTTTTAGCTATACATTACACAGCAAATATTGATTTAGCTTTTAATAGAATTAGTCAAACACTTTAAATTAAAATTGAAGTTATGTCCATTTTCGTAATATAACTTTAGCTTTATCACATTAGCGAGTAGCTGTACTTTAAAATAAAGTCTTAAAGTAATTTTAATTAAAGTTTTAATGTGAGCCTAATTATGAAAACAACCATTAATCTAATAATATTCACCCACTCACGTATCAGTTTAAAATAGTTCAAAATAAAATATTGCTCTTTAAGGTTGTTGGGACATGTTCTACCGACGCAGTACCACTAGTCCAAATGTTAGGAGCGGATTGCGTTTTTGACTACAGAGCTCCTGACTATAATCAAAATGTTGCTTGCCAGGGAAAGTAAGTTTTTAAAAATATTGTATTCATTTTAATAAAACAAAAATAACTTTCAGATATGATATAATATTAGATTGTGCCCAAATGGGATATGAAAATATTCCCTCCTCTTGGAAATTCAAACAATTTATCACTCTAAATTCTCCTCTTCTTTTAAATACTGATAAATATGGTGTATTTGGCGGAGTTGCTTTAAGTGCAGGGAAATTACTTGGTACAAATATTACAGGGTTGGGACGAGGAAATTGTTTGAAATGGGCATTTTTTAGTCCATCAACTGAAGGACTTAAGTTTATTGATAAACTTATCCAAGATGGTCAAGTATGTTTACATTAAATCTTCCTGACATTAATTTTAACTAAATATTGATTGTATTTTAGTTGATTCCTACTCTTCACAAAACATTTAGATTCAACGAAATGCCTAAAGCATACCAAACAGCCCAAGCTGGACATTTAAGAGGAAAAGTTGTAGTAGATTACTTAAAAAAAGACATTTAATAATTTTTTTGTATCTGTATTTATTCTTTTGTAGTATTAGTGCATAATATTTTTTACGAAAACTGTTAATGGTAAAAGTAGAATAAATCTTGAAAGTTGAATAATATTTGATGAATTATTATCTTCTACAATTTGTATCCCAGTTTTTTCTGATATCCATTGAATATAGGGACCAACTCTTGTAAAGACAGATGGATATCCTAAATCGCAGCCTTCTTCATGAAAGTAGCTAAATATACCGATTTGAGTTGCGTAGCCATCTTCTTGCTCTATAATAAGAGGATCCCCAGTATCATTCTAAAATAAAAATATATTACTTTTAAATAAATTATTTTAAGTATAAACCATGGTGTATAAATACTATAGGTGTGCCAATTCATCATAAATATCATGTTTACAAAGTTAACATCCGCCATATGTCTTTTTCATTAATGTATTCAGTTTTTCTTTATTGTAATTAAGCAATGTTTTTGTTTTCTTTTCATTAAATAAACTAAAAAGATATAATAACTAAATTGTTTGCAGCATTTACACATAATATAAAGGATGATCTCAACTTCTGATACATATTGAAATAACATATGTTATTCAAAATTCGCAAATATATTTTTGAGATTTTTAAAGCAAACATTTTTGAGCCACTGGTTTAGTAGATTTTTATATTACTTTTAATAGACACTTACAAAATTGCAATTTGCACGAGCGCCTCTAACGGCAAAGCATAGAAATCAAGGTTGCTATGGTTACCCCGTACAAACAAAGACCTGTCATCAGCCGTAGACTTTACACTCTAGCCATTGTTTTAGTTTGTAGTTGAATAATCGAATGATCTTCAATATTATCAAACAAAAAAGTTGCCCCAGACACATTTTCTGGTTTTCAACTCATTTTTATTAAACACAACGTACAAATCACAATAAAGAATTAGGTTTAACCAGTGCCGGATTAACCATGAGGCGCGCGCCTCAGGGCCCGGGCCTGTTAGGGGCCCGGATACGGCACCATTTTGTCGAGTTTTTATTTTTTTAATGTTATATTTTATTTACTTTATGAGTTTATTTCTGTTGGAATTGTTATTCTGTTTGATTTTTGAAATAAATGATATTTTTTGGGGTCTTATATGTTATTCTAGGGGCCCGAAAATTGTTAGCGCCTCAGGCCCGAAAATATCTTAATCCGTTCCTGGGTTTAACACTGAATAACAGATGCGAATACAATGACAGATAGGAACAGGGAACGGGACGCAAGAAAACGAGGGGAGGTTTGTTTGTATGCATGACCTTCTATATCTCTCTTGCAGTGACGTCAATTTTGTAAGTGTCTATTCTGTAAACAATTAATAAGTAATGTTATATAATACCTTAATTTAATTTCATGGAGCCGAAGTTGTTGTGTTGGTTTAGATAGGGATAAAAATTCTGCCCTTTGATTGGCCAGAATGCTAACCTAGTTCACAAAGCGACAAAATGTCACTTGTCAGCTGTCAATTATCAAATAAAGTCGACAGAATTAAATGATATTTAACCATGTTTTGATGTAATTTTTAGTATTCAGGACTTGTACATTTTACAAATAAAAATATTTTTATTATTGACAATGTTTGGTTTCACGAATATAAATTATTTATTTAACGCATTTAAAAATGGTCGGCATTCAAGCACCATCTGCTATTTTCTTACGTGAAATGAAGTATAGTATTTATGCACCCTGGAAAAACTAGGAACTTACGAAGCATGGTCCTTGGTTTTCTGATACCGATGCACAAATTAAATCAAAATTTATTATTTCTTTTCCATAATAATCCGTACAACGCTGTAAAGTTACTGTTTCTAATTCCAGTGACATTAAATCATTGGTTATTTCTCCATTACTAAAATTATTCTTTCCATGCCCGGAAATATATACTTTTTTTTCTTCCAGAAATTCTGATGAATATTTTCTGGATGGTAATCTAGTTGCATTGATTCGATCTGTAACATATCAGTATTATTACATTTTTTTAAATTATTATTTGAAGTATTACCGCTAAAAACAACTAATTTTGGTAACTGAATCAGTCCAATATCGTTTTGTAAAGTAAATTTATCAAAATTTTCATGTATGATACTCTTATTAGACACAAGTAGTTTATGTGTTTCGAATTCATCTAAATTTCTTTTTCCTATACCGATTGAAAATATTTCTGCCCTGTAATAAAAAATGATCCATTCGTTAACAGTTAGGACTGGTTTATGATTAATTTAATTTACGAATGTGCAATTTATAATTTAGATTTTAAAATATAAACTCACTTAAAACGCATACGATGGTTTATGTTTATGAACGATTTACAAATTTAGAAATTTGAAATTTAGATTTGGAATATTACTATACGAGTATTTTATATTTCCACATGTAAATTTCAAAGTCGACCATTCACAAGAGAGAACTATTAAACATGGCGGTAAGGTATAACTTTGCTTTATCCGTCAGCTGTCTTTTCTGTTTATGAATTGTTGGCATTTTGGAGATAGATTCACAGGAACAAATTGATATTTTGTTTTTTGTTAAAAATAAGTATTCGCGAATATCGCAATTTGTACGACAAAGCAAATGAATTGTAAAAAAATAAAAATTTTCAATGCAACGAGGGATAGCAAGGAATTAAATACATGCACATACTCATACGAATATATTTGAAGAATTGTTCATGAACTATGATACTGCCCGAGAACAAATCATTGGCTCGTAGTATGATCACGATTTTAACTAAAACACTGTTTTTAGAAATGGCAAATTCAAATTTAAATATTTAATTTCACCCGTAAGTTTAAAGAACGATTTTTTAAAAATATTTGTTTGAATACAAACTATGTTTTGCTTTAAAATCATATTTTGATAAATTTGGTATTATTTATTACTGTTATTAAATAATGAAATTTGACATTTCTTAAAACATACTACGAGCCAATGTGTTCATAAGCCTAGCCACGGCCAAACAGACCATCTATTTCTTTATTATAAAAATCAACAATAGTAAAAAAAACATTCCCGATATAATAAAAAATCATCTTGTTCTTTAGCGTCTAACAAATTCATGCCTATGAAAACAAAATTGTAATCTAAAATCTGATATGATAATTGGTGAAACGTCAAATGACAAGTAGTGACAAGTCACATGATAGATACTGATGGATTGGTCAGATCCAGAATTTCAAAATCAAACATAAACCTGAGAGAAAACTAAATTTTAAATCATAATTTCTAAATGTCAATTTACAATGGGTAAAACAAAAGTGTTGGAATTCAGTCAATGGTTGAAAAATATATTTTCGACCTCTACTAGTTTCGGCACCACATGTGCCTTCTTCAGGTGCCGAACTAGTAGAGCCCGAAAATATGTTTTTCAACCATTGACTGAATTCCAGCAGTTTTCTTTTACCCATCACATTTCCAGTCAAGAAGTCTAAGATCAACGTAAATTTATAAATTAAATTAATCATAAACCAGCCCTTAGATAACTTACCCATCTATGCACTGAGCAGAAGTAAGAACCCATTGTCTACTTATCAATGAACCGCCACATAAAACGGGTTTACTTTTTTTCTGTACAGCAATTGTTGCATGCCAGGGATATTGTTTATCTTTTGCTGGAACTCCTCCAACTATACGACTCTGGGCATTGTTTGTGTTGTTTATTTCTTGAGCCAATGAAATCTAAAAAACTATTATTAGAATTCTTGAACTTACTTTCCGAAATAATGTAAAAACCTGTACGAGTATATTTAAAAATATAAAGTTATTTAAAATGAAGAACTTCATTCTTCATTTATATTGTTTTGTATTTATAATTACAATAATGTACGAAATTGCATTTTAGCAATCGATTATCTATTATATTATTATCTTATCTATTATTGGAATTGTGATTTTACATATATAATCAATTATTATCGATGTCCTTCCACGTATACCGGGTGTCCATAGAAAACGGGACTTCTTTATTTATAAAGATATCTAATTGAAAATTTATATGCGTACACTATTTTTTATCAAATAATGTGTTTTCTAATTGAAAATTTATATGCGTACACTATTTTTTATCAAATAATGTGTTTTCGAAATATGAAATTAAAACAAATTTCAAATACATTTGAAACCATTTAAAAACTGTTGGATAAAATGTCACACGGCACTCATGGTATTGATTATACAGGGTGTTAAGTGTGTTAAGTATACAACGCTTAACCCATGGTAGAACTGACCCCATAGATAGTAAATCTGGCAATAATTTTTGTTTAACATTCTTCCTACAAGATGCAGATTCCAAAATTTCATCGTGCAAGTTGCTATTTTTAACTTTATATGAATATTAAATAAAAATGTGAAATAACATAACAGAGCATGACAATGGGGTATTCCGACATTTTTAAAAAATATTTTTTTACAGTAGTACAGGCCAGTAGGACTCTGAATATCTAACTTTGAGTAAGAAAATGTATGCATCACATGAGATATGAATTTTATAAAATTTCATAGCAATTCAAATTTTCTTATCATGGCGCGCTTATGACGTCAACTCGATGGTGACATCTGCAACGAACTTCAGCGCCTAAATCCACATGTTCATGACAGCCATTTGCTTGTTTACATATGATTTTATTAGCAGCGTGTATTTCGGTGTTTGTCCTGTGTTTGTTTATGGAAAAATAGGAGTAATAATTATAAAGTGGACGAAATGTCAAACAAGAAATATACCCGCGCGTGTTAACTCCTGGCACCATCTGTGTTTTTAAACGAAAATATTTACTTTGAAATGAGCAACAGATTATCAACTTGACGTCACAAATTTAAAGGACGTTTCTAGAGCTGTAAAAATTCCAATTTTGTAACATTAAGTTATGAATTAAAACTTTTTATTAAACATGTTTTATTATATTTTTCTACTATATGAAGATGGAAACTATAAAAAAAAGTTATTATTTTGCATTAATTCCATATCACCGGAATACCCCATTAGTGAAATATACAGTTTAACTCACATTCATTTTTTATAGAATTTGAAGTCTGGAGATCAGGCGAACCAGGTCACGACTTCATGATACCGTAGGAGATGGTTTCCTGATCTTGGCAACAAAATGAAGTCCACCAGGTCCGGAGAGAAGCCCCAGGATACTGTAGACTCACGAACGGGTTCAGCAAGTCGCGATGTCTGTATCTTTTACCACTGGAACGTCGAAAACGTGATCATCTGTAAAAAATAAGCTTTGTTTATAAAATTGTAAATGTAATAACTTATTATTGTATCTAATTTGTGTTTATCTGTACTAATAATACCACTTTTTATATTAATATCTAAAGTCGAAATTTCCTATAGAAAAGTATTTGCCAACATTTTAAAAATTTTAAAACTTTGCTTATTTATACGGGGATGCATGCACAATTCAAATTTGGAATGTACAAGTTCCTTTCTTGCTTCGTTGCAGAGATATTGAGCCCTATAGTTGAAACTTCCTACAGAAAAGCAATTATCATTGAACAGGCAAAACTGAAAACTCTTTCAGCATTTCATTTGAAAATGTGCTTAAGGAAAAATATATGCTCTATTCATATTTGAAACGTACAGGTTCCTATCTTGCTTAGTTTCAGAGATAAGGAGCCCTAAAGTTGAAATTTCTTAGAGAAAAACATTTGTTCTTGAACAAGCATAATTTTTCATAATTACACCAAAATGACATATTTGTAAAGAAATGCATGCTGAATTCATATTTGAAATTTCCTATAGAAAAGTATGTCATCTTGGAAAAAATAAGATTTTTTTCAGCAAAGGATAGCACCCCTTGTATCAATCGTTAAGGTTATAAATTATGAAAGATTTTTATAAACGAGCGTGAAGCTGTCAAAAATTTTTAAAAAAATTTCACAGGGAAACCGCTCATAGCAGCTGTAGACACGTGTTTCGCTCTTATCTGATGAGCTCTAATAAGAGCGAAACACGTGTCTACAGCTGCTATGAGCGGTTTCCCTGTGAAAATTTTTTTTAAAGTTATAAATTATATTTCGCGTGCAATCCATGGACCTTGTTTACAGATACAAATTAAACAATCGTACGATCGACAAAAAAAATAATTATGTAATACATAGACATCAATTATAATTTATAATTACTCATTATTTTGATTGTTGACTACTATTTTATCTAATGCCTAACTATTACATAGATCAATTTTGTCAGTTTCATTGTTACAGTGCTAGTGAACAGACGTGTGTATGGTATGCTTGTGTACTGTAACCACGAGGACGACTTCCTGGTGCTTGGAGAGGACGTTAGGATACCTGCAGGACTAGGAGTTATATCCATAGATTTGTTATTCAAGGTGAGTTTTTTTTTTTTACTTTTATACTTTATAGTTGTATTCTTTATTCGATATATTAAGCATTAATTTTAAGCGATTATTCTAGGATAGATATAATCTAAATTTGTACGTATTAATGTTTCTACCATATATAATCTTCTAACCTCCTTTTAATATAATTTATAAAGTGGCGTATAAATATGTTTTGAAGTCTTGTGTTCATCCTGTATATTATTTAATATATCATATATAACTGCATGTCTTGTATATTTTACTACATTTATTTTGTTCCATATTTTCGTAATTAAGAAAGTGGTGACACCATTTTTTGATTGCTGAGAGTACGTAATTTGTACCTCATTATTAAAATACTTATCGTATTATCGTACACATTATACTGTGCATACTCTATAATTAATTGATTGAAATAATGTATACATTTTTTTTAATGTTCAATATCTCGTACCTACATTTTTTCATATTAATATATTTTTTTTTTTTCAATTATAAATAATTAATAATAGAAACAATTCTTAATTTATTTGCAAATAAAATATTATTTTCTATGATCATTAACTACTAATTCATATTTGTTGCTTTCGAGTATATTTTCTATTGTTGCAGACTGCAGAAAGATAAGCTGTACACTTAGGCAGATAATGCAGCAGAAGTACCCTAGTGAGTTGCAGTTCATGAATCCTGATTTCCGCATTGGAGATGGTCACCCTGTTGCAGAGCATCACACCCCAAAACAACCCCAGCATGGATTTTGTACACCTCAAGTCAATATTTATAAGAATTATGTAAAAAAAAAAAACCTATAAAGTACTTTTATAATATCTAACCATTTTAACATGAAAAATCATTTACTCTACTAATAACTTTATGAACATATGTCTAAGACACATACGTATATAACTGAGAATAAAATCATGTCATTGTACAAATCACATATTTTAATTTTCATTATTACATTTCAACATCTCAAAGCGTATTACGTCAGGTCAGGTTCACATACATCATACATCACAACACAAAGTGTTACATACAAGCAACAAAAGAACTAAGTCCAAACATTACTGATGCTTTTTCAGCGTTTCATACATGCTGAAAACAAGTATTTATACATATACAAAATAACCTACATCCAAATTTGAAAAGTACAAGTGGCTTTTTCTCTTAGTTTACGAAGCATTTTTACCTCTCGCTAAGATATGTATTGGAATCATGCTAATAATCGCATATCCAGATTTTAGTGGATAAGCACGTTTTAAGGTCCCTAGAATCCGATTATAACCTTTATACGATGATGTCCGTGTGTGTGTGTGTGGATATTGGAGCCACGGTTTCTCAAATACTATAAGACTTAAAAAATATGAAAATGTCTTGAAATATAAATTAATGACAAAAAATTCAGCGATATCAACCTTTCAAAATTGGAAAGTACAAGTACTATTTCTCTTAGTTTTTATATACCCGTCATAAAATAAAAATTACTGAATAAATTTTCAGGGATTTAAACCTTTTGAAATTAAATATGTATTTAGAAAATTACTCTTTAAATTCAAATTTAAAAAGTAAAAGACGCTATTTTTTCTTTCTTTTCGTGATACTCATTTTCAAAGTTGCTATTTTCAATAAACATTACTGAAAAAAATTTCAGCCATTTACACCTTTTGAATTGATGTATAAATATAGTAAAATACCCTCTACATCCAAATTTGGAAAATGCAAGTCCCTTCTCCTTTAGTTTTTCATGTATTCATATTTTGAAATTTCTATTTTCAATAAACTGTCTCGTATCAAGCTTTACAAGCAGTACTAAAAATGTTTTCAGAGATTCCAGAGTACTAAAATTACGTTTATTTATAGAAAATATGAATCCAAATAAGAGGATAATTCACTCTGAAGTATTTAATTTTAAAGTTACTATACAATTTAAGAATCACATATCTAGGTGATAATGGTACCTATTTAAAATTCAATATCTCTGTATAAGTAATTGGGACTTAGCTCTATTTTTCTGTACTATCATTTGAATCCCCTATATACGAGTACATACTTATAACCTAATATATACTTTGAGAAATTTTAATCGTTATAAATAAAACATAGTTAAGGAAACATCGTTTTATTTATATTATGATATTTAATTTATTCACATTTAACACTCTTCATGCATCGGTTACTTAACGCTCATGACACACACATACTTTTTTCTACGTCCGTTGAAAACTATGATAAAAATGCTTTGATTTCAAATCTTACTTTAAATTTCATTTTTCATTTATCTCTACAAAAATTTTGCTTCCCGCTTTTAAGCAGAAAAACTGCAAGTTGTTCTGTTAACTTCAATTATCAATTTTCTGATCTAAAGCTAAAAAATTATATCATTTCACTTAGAAAGAAAATCATACGTTTATCATTGGTATACTTTTTAGTTTATATCTCGGTTTATTTATTTATTTTATTTATTTATTTGAACCACTCTACAGGATATAGAATCCCATTTACAGAGGGAGTATACAAATAATGAACATATATATTAACTGTTTAAATAGTGTCCCATGAGAGGGATAAAAATAAGAATCCTAAAGTACAAACAAATTTCATGATAAGTGTCTTAAAAGATTGAACAGATGTTTTACTTAAAATTTAATTTACAGAAATATGACGTATGATTTTATTTTTTATACAACTAAGGCTATACACACTTAGAAAATTATTCATATACATATTTTCATCTTCGAAAATTTTGTATTTTCTTAATCGTAGATTACACGATGAAGTTTTTTTTTTTTCAAGTGACTTGAAAAGTTTTCTCTTTCGCACAATTACATGAGTGCAAGAGAGACAATTGAATAGACTTTTCACGAAAAACTTTTAACACGTTAACTGCGGAGCAAAAATTAAGGAGTATTGCGTTACTAACGATACATATCGCCGGCGATATGTAACTTGTTTTTACTGTGGTGCGATACATATCTCCGGGGATATGTACTAGATGTTGACTTTAGTTCCATCTTGTGTACAGATAAGTAAATTTTTGCCTGTTTTCCAGTGCCTATCTTTTAGGTTGGTATCTTAACTTATTTATACTCTAACCGTACATACCTACAGTTACTAGCATTGCAAATATTTAATTATAATTGAATACATGGGAGATTAAGTTACTTATAAGAACTGGAATTGTATTATTTAACACAAATATAACAAAAATAATATTATTACATATTCTGGTAATATCAATAACTAAAAACCAAAGTAAATTTACAATATTTTCCACTTCATTTTCAGCGAAGTGTTCTTTACTAATTCAAGATTTTTTCGATCACTTGAACATTCTTATAAAAAAAACTGTAATAATACAATGAAAAGAAACAAAACATATGTTATTATAAAAAGTTTACGCAAGTTTTTACAAACCCCCGGCGACATGTACCGCACAGAAATAATAAAGAATTAATTGTGTGCGGTGCATATCGCCCGAGGTATGTACTATATTATTATAATTTAATGATCCTGTAGAAAAAGACATTTAAAATGCTACAAGAATAGTTAAAATATATCCACAAATAAAAATTGTACACCGCACCTGAAGAATGAAAAGGCGAAATTCGCTTAAGCATGATGTCACCATCTGGTTACATATCCCGGGCGATATGTATCGTAGTTAACGTGTTAAAGAAATACCTGGAATATGCGCTACTTTTTCTTAAAAGTCCCTTTAAGTTTGACTCTCAAGTAACTGTCAAATGTCATTTGTGTTTATATTTTTGATGTATTCAAGAAGTGTTATGTGATCGATATTAAACTGAAAAATGGGGTAGAGAAGTAATTGAAATCTTGATGGCTATATACAAAAAATTCAAGTGATGAAAATTCAATGACAATTTAATGTAGGTATAACTTAAATTTTGACACTTGGATGTTTTAAATCACGCAAAACTTGATCGTGTAAATAAACTTGTAAAGTCACTTATAAAGACACTTTTCAAGTCTCTTGAAAAAAAAATTCATCGTGTAATCCACCCACGCTTTAGACATATGTAAAAATGACATACTTTCAATCTGTTATGATTGTATAGAATAATATATGTACATGTATTAATAAAATTATACAGAAAAACGCATAAGTATTCCTACTTCTTCATACTACACACTGTTTCCCAAACAGGAGGTCAACAGGCTCTTTAGGAAAAGTGTCATATACAAGGATGTAGGCTATTAATTATATTTTAAACTGCGTTCGTATAAACAAAGGATTTTTTTTTTTTTTCATTACATGTTATATATTTTTTGGCTTTTAGCGTAATTTAAATTTAAATTCGATTATTTCTCGGTATACATTTTTGTAAAAATCCAAGTCAAGAGCGGTCCGCAGACCAAGAAAGTTTGGGAAACACTGCAGTATAGAATCATTATCTTGAACACAAAACACGCAATATATAAATATATAATCTAGTTTATATTATTAATTATTGTACAGGGTTTACGCTTTAGGAAAAAAAAAAAATATCTTTCATCTTATTGTTGATATTGTATTGTTGCAGACACATTGATTAAAAATATATAAGGTACAATATACTTTACATTTCTATTTTTTTTTCTAATTCTACATACCTCCCATATTACTAATTACACTTATAACGCAAAACTGTATCATTAAAATGTATATTTTAATATGTTATGTAAACGCCGCAATAAAACTTATTCCTAATAAAAATTGGACTACATATTCTTGTTAAAAATATATCATTCTTGTGCTTATATCTATGAGATAAATAATTATGTATAGCATCATTTTCAAAATCAAATTTGAATTAATTAGAACACACATTATCATACTACGAACGTCTTACAATGTATCACAAATTAATTCAATAAATATTTTTTCATTGTTAAAATAATGTATTTCATGTATTATGTATTGTAATATTATTATGTAAGACTTCTCAGACAAATAAATCCTAGTTATAAATAACAAACTATTTCATTCCAATACACCTATCAAAAATCACATTCCAAATATCTAGGTTCACATCCCGCTTACTAGCAAGCATTTTGTAGGCCGCCAATCTGCAACCAGAACGGCGACCTACAAAATCCTGCAAACCAAAGATCCAAGTTCGATTCCCGATTACCAGCTAATATCCAGCAACCCGCCGAACGCCCTATAAAATCCTGCAAACCAAAAATCCAAATTCGATTCCCGATTACTAGCTAGCATCCAACAACCCGCCGAGCACCCACGAGCACCAACCGCCCACCAGCCTATAGCCTAGCCTACGGTCTAGGCTATGGGGCCTGGTGGCTGGCCAGCTAGAAATCCGCTAAAAAGTGAGTATATAGCTAGATATAGCCGTTATTACGTAACTTTACGGTGCAGGGTGTCCGGTTCAGTACTACCTCTCACGCTGAATGCTTGTAAATTCATCAGACAACTGTATATAAGGCTGAAATCTGTGGTGGGAAGACTAGGATTCATGAATCCACCACCAGGCGATTGAATTTTAAATTTTGTGGGAGAATGTCTTGCTAGAGCCAGTAAATTTTAAATTTGTTGAGTATTTGCCTTGGGATCGGCTGAAAATCCATTTTCGGTCGCTACGGCTCTAAAACGTCGATTTTACACAATTTTTGAATTTTGTCGACCAAATGCCTTGCTCGCGGCTGGGATTTTACTAGCTAGAAATTTTTTCGTAGGCTACCTGCATATTTAATCTACTGTGCACTAGGTCTGAATTTTGGCGCCGTAGGTTGTAGATCGGCGATCGTGCCGTGTATCGCGGTACTCTCGGCTCGAATGTTGCTGTAGCATTCCGATCGATGGATTTTTAAATTTTGGTGGGTGAATTCCTTGGGATCGGCTGAAAATCCGTCTGAGAGCTAAAAAATGCTCGTAGCGGCAGTAAAGTGCTACTTTTCGGCCACTACGGCTCTAAAACGTCGATTTTACACGATTTTTGAATTTTGTCAACCAGAAGCCTTGCTTGCGGCTCGGATTTGCTAGCTAGAAATTTTGTCGTAGGCTACTTGCTTATGTAATCTGCTGTGCACTAGGTAGGAATTCTGGCGCTAAAATTTTTCGCGATCGTGCCCTTGGTGGTTTTCCGGTGCTCTCGACTCGAATTTTGCTGGTTGCTTACCTATAGGCTGTAAATCGTTCATATCCTGCTGATCTAATTTCGATGATCTAGTTCGTATTTTGGTGAATTGCTGATTGCTGGAATGCAAATTTTGAGGATGGAAAAATAGGTTTCTGAATTGAGAAATTGTATTCATTTTACTGTATTTATTGGTCATTTATACATTTTATTTGTGTTACATATTATAATGATCTTATTCTATGAGGACTTAGAAATAAATAAATAATGAAAATATATCGTCAAATAAATATTAAATTGTATTGTACCAGTTGTTCAGTTGTTACATAATATTGTAGTTTTTTGCGACTATAATATAAAACATTTTTAGAGTTATAGATTTTTAATATGAATATGTTCTTTGAAGGGTTATACCCTTATTTATACATGTACAGAGATACAATTAAAAATAGATCAGTATTTTAACACAGAGTTTTTTAAACAAATGTATGTTCAATATTAAAATGCAAACTGCTATAGTGTGTCTATAAGTCTTAGAAAATACTGTAACACCGATAGAAAATAAAGTAAAGTACAACAAATCTGATATGTGTAATACCATATATTTTTTTTCACCTAATTACACTTATTACATCTGTGGTTTAATGAACAAGAACAAATACTAAAGTATTCAGCATGTATTTAAATAAAATATGTATATAAAAATATAAATATTAATGTATCATCGTTATTGTTTTGCGCACAAAGCTTTTTGTTGATAATTTTAAAACATAAAAATGGCACTTAGATCCCTTATAATTTAAACGTTTTAATGAATATTTCCAGATCAATATTCTTACGCAAGGATAAAAATATTAACAAAAAAGTTGCGTTAATGTTTCGTGCAAAACATTTTTTGTTAAATAATTTTAAATAGGCATTAACCCAAAAATGGGTGCAGATACTCAGATACATGTGTGGCGACTTCGCCATTAGATTTTATGAACAAAGTTACATAAGCATACAAATTTTCAAAAAAAAAATATACAATGGACACAATTTCTGGAACAAAATAACTGAAAACGGCCACGTTGAGATATAGTACACGTTTGTGATCATTTCAACGTGGAAAACATGGATTTCTGGTCAATATTCATATTTACTGTTTTCTTGCAATACAAATACTTATTCTATATGGAACTTACAATAAACACTTCCAACATAGTTTTCAAGTGATTTAAATCGTGATACAGTGGATTCTATGCAAAATGAATGGATAATAATGATATATTAACGTTTATTAACTTCATTAAAGAAGAACGAAAATAACTATAATTTCCAGATAAATCTAAAATGCATAATAGTTTAATTTAATTAATAGTTTTTTCATTACTTAAAATGTAAATATCTACTGCTTTCAATCGCTATTGTATTTAAAACACAACGAACACCTTTGAATCCATTATTTCGTGAATAAACACTATTTTCAAGGAAAAGTACATACTTATAAAATTTAGCTTCACAAGGAAAAGAAGAATGTACGATTACCCCATTCTCATTTACCTATGACTTTATAGATAAATTCTAAAAGAAAATAAAATAATAAATGAATCTAACTAGTCAACAAGTAGCGATGGTACCTATCCACATTTTTTTTTTGTTTATGAGGGAATTTAAAAATTTATAATTAAAATTTCGTTTAACTTGTACGAACCAGGCATTACATCAACACATTCTAAAATAACGATAGTGTAAAAATCAGAAATTTGCCTTGTAAAAATCAGCTCGACTTTAAGTTTTACTGCTTAATTGTTATTTAAATTTCTTTAAGACATATTGCAAAGTAATACGACAATGAAATGCACTAGTAATCACAAAACAAATATCACAAGCTAAACAAGTGCCAAAGTTAGGCGATATTTGCAATATTTTCTCAAATAAATTGTAAACTAAATACTTTGTTATTAAATAGTTAAAACTGCATTGAATTCATCATAAACAGCCTTATATTTTATTAAAATGTACTTAGTATATGAATTATTTTACGAATTATGGAGCACTTATTTTTGTCTTAAATTAAAAAGGTATATAGTGTTTCTCAAAGTATTGTACCCAATATATGTATGCATACCTCATGTAATATAGCTACAACAATATAAACATAATACATACAGTATAGTGAATGTTTTCATAATGGAAAATATAAATCGGAAATGAAATAAATTATATATGAATGATTGGGAAGGATTTGTTTATTTATTTATTAATATAAATCTTCTCTCTAAAGGTACAAGGGTTAAAATACATATTGACGGATGGCCAGGGCGCAGTTTCTCCCAGGATGTGCTAGAAACTCGTTCAGAGCCACCAGAAATTGGGTATTACATCTGCACAACAATTTAACGCATATCCAGATCCTTCAGAAAATCTTTCTGATCCTTTTACAGCTTATCCCAATTATCTGCAATATTCCCTGCTATCTCTTCAGTCTATAGTTCTGAAACAATTAAAACAATCAA
The DNA here is from genome assembly GCA_943142095.1 of Ophonus ardosiacus. NCBI lineage: Eukaryota > Metazoa > Arthropoda > Insecta > Coleoptera > Carabidae > Ophonus > Ophonus ardosiacus. Next base: position 35,113,619 of record OW964832.1, on the reverse strand, counting down.
AATTAGTTTATTTGAATTTAAATGCTAAATATTAAAAAAGTATTACATTTAAAATAAAGTTCATTTTATTAAAAAAAAAAAACTTTATTGTACTTTTAATAATTTTGCGAAAAGCAATTTTTAACTTAGTCAAATGTAAAAATCGCATATAAGAAAAATGATGTATCTTTTTATACGTAAGATATTATATGAATCATGAATCTGTTACAAATAAAAAAAAATGTATGTATACAGGGTGCTATGTAAGTAACCGTACAATGCTTAACGGACATTTTCACCTAGTGTTATTTAACTTTATATTTTCAAGTGGAACATGCTATGTATTTATTACTATAATAAAAACATCATCATGAATTACCCTGTATAATAGTTTATTTTGTATAAGTATAGTAATAAAATAATTCCGAATTAATATAAACACTACCCGTGAACAATAAACACAGTAAATATTTTTAAATATTATATTCTGTTTGATACACCCAACAATGAATACTGTGATAGTGCAAAAATAATAAAATACGATCTTACCTTGAATAAAAAAAAAAACGTTCAGGTAAACTGCAAGTCCTGCAAAATATCTTAGAAGTTGTCTCCAAGCAACAGGAAGTCATCATCAAAGGCGCAGTATACGAGACGAGCACACCACACACTTCTGCACCCTAAAACTGCAGCAATAAAACTGACAAAATTAAGCTATGAAATAGTTAGGCATTAGATAATAATGTAATTTAATTTTTAAAGAGACAAATTAACAAATAAGATAATAACAAGTAATTGATACCTACCTATGTATTATATAATTGTTTGATTGTTTATTTTAAAGAAAAATAAAAATCAACGAGCCGTACACAGCAATATTAGTGGTAGTAACTCGTAAACCGCTTATCGGCAAAAATCGTGTATATAATAAATAATATGAAACAGAATTTCATGCCGGATTCAAAATTTCAAAGCGTTATCTTACTTTAATTAATGCAAATGACTTTTTTGGAATTATGAGTGAATGTAAAAATATTTGAACATAATGATTGCTTTATTTATACTGCGTGGTTAAATACCCAACAGGAGGTTATTGGCTGAGACTGTAGAAAATATAATTTATATTGAATTAGTTACTTTCAGAACTCATGTCAAAATAAAACAACCTTTTGGTTAAAGTTCTGTAGCTGTAAATTGAATTGAATTCATTTATTATTATTAATTGAGGGCTCTATCTTACTTACTGAAGGCCAGTTAATGCAAGTAATAAATAAAAATTTATTTAAATAACAATTACACCAAATAAGAATATGATGCCAGCCATTCGTATACAAAAGATAAATAGAAAATCTAATGAGAGACATATAATAAATGGCAATGAATGTGTGATCATTGAAAGCTGAGTCCGTATTTATGTGTGACTTGCGGTGAATGCGTAGAAGCAACGGCCATAAGCAAGGGCACGTCATTTACTTCGAGCTGCATGCTAGAAGTTAGCAGTTCCATGTTGCAGAAATCCGTGGTGAGGAGCAGTTGGGCTAACGCTTGCGATCGAACGCACAGTTCTCGAAGACGGGATTCGATGTGCATTATACACTGTAATATCAAAATTATGTACGATTTACGAGGAGATCATTGCATTTTTACATTTATTTTATTAAAAGAAATTAAATATCATCAGTAGCAAGACAGTTATTGATCGATAAAGGAACTATCAAATTAATAATTGTTGCATTTTTGCTGTTTGAAACAAAAAATAAAATAAATTATAACGGATGCGGCAACAACCTCCCTAGTTTTAATAAGGTCCTGTGAAGCCTACATTTTTTTGTATCTAGGGCATTTTTTTTTTTATTTAAACCTTCAAAACTATGGAGGGTGTTTTGCAAGCACCTGTACAGGGTGAAACAAATTCGAATTCCTTATATGAAAAACTTTCTTATTACACACGCAACAGAAAATTCTTTCTGGGCCAACTTTTTGAGACACCACAGGAATTTTCGATTGTCTTTTGTTTTTGAACTATACTTGATTTTTGCTTATTTTGAAAATTCCTCATACAAATCTCGCTTATTATAAAAGATAAAGAAAAAATGTTTAGATAATTTTTATACGGTTTTTAAGTAGATCAACGACGCGTAATTAAAATTTTTCAAAACTTAATAATTCTCAAGATGTAACACATAATATTTTTTTAATGAGAACATGTTGAAAATAGTCTCATCATTTTCTTTATTTTATAAACTTTTCAATGATGTATAATTTTTCTAATTTATATAATTCAGAAAACATATTAGACAACATTTTTCGAATTGTGTCAAAACCCAGTACAACGCCGATAAAAAAAAATAATTAATTAATCCGAAAATAATTGGCAAGAAAAGTTTTTGAGGTTTTTTTTAATAGATTAGAGTCAAAAAACAAATGATCATCTGTAATTGATTTTTTTCATTTGTTTCTTAATAAGTTCAATTTTTAACGCCAAAAATTAATAATTTGTGTTTTATTCATGTTTAAAACAAAAGAATGTAGACTTCATTGAGGTGGCCCTCATCCCTTACCATCTCTGGTTAAAATTTTAACTGTTAATTAAATAAACAATATTAAATCGGAATATTGACAGTAATTATAAATTTGTCATTTGACAATTCATTTCTTTTTGGTTTTGTTTATTTAACTGGTAGTTAAACATAGTAAGGTTGGCCCTGAAAAGCTTATAAAATAAGGAAAAATTGAGACTATTTTCAAAATATGTTCCCATTTAAAAATATTATGTGTATGTTACATCTCGAAAATAAATTTTGAAAAAAAAATACACCACGTAATTCTACATAAAAAGCCGTATAAAATTATCTAAATATTTTTTCTTTATCTTTTATAATAAGCGAGATATGATGAATTTTCAAAATAAGCGAAAATCAAGTTTTTGCATGTAGCTCAAAAACGACGATTGAAGTTGACTCAAAAAGTTGACCCATAAAGACCTATATCAATTTTCTGTTGCGTGCATAAAACGAAAGTTTTTCATATAAGGAACTCTACATTTGTTCCACATCGTTGGAAAGCTAAAAAAAATAAAGTTACTTACATATTCAGGCGGTATTCTCAGTTTCCACATATGCAAAAGAGATTCCAACATATTTGCAACAAGCTGCGACATTCCAACCCGAATACCGGAAGAACCTTTTTCAATAATGTACGTATGGCTGGAAAGCAACTGCACCTCCCTGAAAAACAAAAACATTAACTTCTAATCAAAATAAAAACTTTTTAAAACATACCACGTGTCTGTGTTCGCCACAACAGCTATAGCTTCTTGAACATGTTGATCCAACAAAGGTTTCCTCGACGCCTGAGTTAGATCTCTTCTCAGAATATGTTCCCATGATTTTGGAGAAGATGTTGTACCCTGTAGAACCATATCCGAAATGTATTTTTCGCCCACCCCTCGTAAAAGTGTATGAGTATAACCAACGCAAGAATTTTCTAAACTGGTCGTTCCAGTTATTATCCTTGGCATTGGAATTTCTATAAAATTTACTTTATCAAATTCTTTATTTACGTTTTTGTGTTCGTAAGTGTCTATATCATGCTCGAAAATAGCGTTATCTTCAGCAATATTTTCTTCTAACGGGTGGTGAAAATCAGCTTCAGATCTTTTGGTTTCTCGAGATTTGTATTTTACTTTTTCAGTTTTTTCTATTTCGCTGCTAAATTCTAATTCCGAAGCGTTGGAGGGTGTTTGTAAAGTTTCTTCACTGTGAGGTTCGCAGTCACAGCTGGGAAAATCGATTTTATTACAATCGTATAATGAAGCTGAGAATGATCTATTTAGTTTGAAGCATTTATCGGCAAAAGGTGATTGAGACATTTCTAAATTTTTGCTTTTCATGTAATTTGTTACTATTTGAGGATATTGTTTAAAATCAAACTTAACTCCTGAATATTTTTTCTTGCAACCGTTTTTGGAACATTTTCTTTGGTTTTTATCTGACGGCGGAACGCTTTGTGAGCGATTGAATTCATCTCTTCTCCGAATTTCAGTTTTTTCTTCCGTCTCTGATTCTAAATGAATTATTGAAGATCTTGTCATGACCATTTTGTTGGAATCTGAACTTAATTTTGATGATCCAGCTAGCAAACGAAATTTTAATTGTGTTAATTTTAAATCCCGACTATTTTTTTCACATTCTGAACAAGGTGATGTTTCTGAGCTGCTACTATGGTGGCAAGATTTGCTGATTTCTTCGGGAGAAGAATCAGAAGAATCACAATGGAATAATTTTTTATTCTTACTGAGTGGAATTTTTAAATCTTTTGGGCGTTCCGTAGAACAGCTAGGAATGTTGAATCTGTCAATATCCTCTTTATCATTATTATTTGTTTGATGATTCTTTTTTAAACCTACTAATTCATCATTGTCTCCTAATACAAAAATTACGTTCGTGTCGGTAATATCTTTGTTAATTTGTAAAATTTCGTCTGAAGTATTTTCTACTAGTTTTGATAAATTGCAGGTTGAACTTTTCGTTTTGGGAAGAAATACTTTTCGAATTTGATCTGAAGCTTCCTTGATATCAATTAAATTTTCTTTGTAGCAAAGTTGAAAATTATGTGTTAAATTTTCTTCGTTATTATTAGTTTGTACATTAGCAGCACTAAGTCCTAAGCTTGTCACTTTATCCAATAATGGATGTTTGTTTAAATTTAAGCTACAATCTATCTCACTATGACTTGGTTCTATGTCTATTTGTTGTTGCATATTTCCCAAACAACTTTTTGTTCTTGTTAATCCAATACTTTTATTTTCACTAGCTATTTCTTTCTGTTCATTAATATGTTCATCTAAATTAGATTTTAATATAGTCATTTCTAATTCTTCTGTAAATGTATCACTTTTTAAATTTTTTCTTGGTCTCACATCAAACAGTTTTGGTTTAAAATTATCTGGCTTAATAAAAATATTATCTGCTTGATGATTTTCTTCATCGGGAGCATACCTCGATAAACTATTTCTCTCAACAATGCTACATCTTATAAAATAAGTCAAAGTGTATAAAATCTTAGAGACAATGTCGGATTTGCTACCGCAAACTACAGTATGAGCTACCTTGGTGGGTGAACCCACCGCTCCGTATAGATCGGAGAGCTGGCCCCAAAGAGGATTACAAGGTGAACGAAGTTTAGAGAGAGTATCCTTATCAGTCTGTGAAGGTGGTAGAACGGTGGATACCCACCCTAGATGATGGGTTAGGACTGCCGTAAGCAGGGTGCTTATAAAACTGAAAAGAAGACAAATCATTCAAAACTTAATAGTACTTCTTGAATGCTAAAAAGTAGTATTAAAGTTTTGGAGCGAAACAGTGACATCAGCGTTATTGCGGCATACGAAAAGAGAACAGAAATAGGTTACCGTTAGTGGTGGGATCCGGATAGTTTCGGTTTCGGATCCAAAAATATCCGGATATCCGGATAATTGATTGTTGAACTATCCGGATCTGAGTATCAAATTTTGGATCCGGATCTGAGAATCGGATTTTGGATCCAAATCTGAGTATTAGATTTTGGATCCGGATCCGAATATGAGTATGAGTATCGGATTTTAGATATGGAATTTCAAAATCCACATCGGTTCTCGGATTCGAATATTCTCAGTATTGAACCCGATGATAATATTTCAATGTATAAGTATTATCATGGAGTTTCAAAACCATATAAATTGGATTATGAAATAATCCAAAATAAATTTTTGTTTGATATAGTTAATAGAATTGGATCCAGAATTAAAATTCGGATCCGGATCCGTAAACAAAACATCGAATCCAGATCCAGATCCAAGTCCAGATCCGAATCCAAAAGGGATCCGGACTCAAATCTGGATCCAGATCCAAATCCGGATCCGGATCCAAATCCGAATATAATTTACGGATATCCGCTTCAATATCCGAATATCGGATATCCGAGGAACCGGATATTTTGAGATCCGGGTACTCGGATCTAAGTTTTGCCGGATCCTCACAGCACTAGTTACCGTCCAATGGGGTACACAGGTGGTGGCGATTAAGGATGAACATAGGGATTTAACATGGGATTTTAGTTTTATGAAATATCCTGCTTTCTTGTTCATTTTACGGCAAAAACAAACTTGTACAGAATTAAAAGTTGCTTATAAATAACAGTTTTTACATGTTTTATTATGTTTTTGGATTCTTCGCCAATTTAAAAAGAAATTTCAAAATTTCGGTTTATTAGCAACAATAGCCATGGAACTTGTTCTCTCTTTTTCCAGTTTTCATATATTATTTATTAACATCAAACGTCAGTTTCACATTTGGAAAAATATAAATTAAATAATGAATGTTTATTGATGAATTATTTATTTATTGTAATGTTGAATGACAAACGTGTGTATATTATATAGGAATATAATGATGGAAATAGTTACAAAAAAAATACGAAATTTATTTTCCATAGGTCAAATTGATATGTTAGAGGTTTATAAATAATTTATGAAAACTAAAAAAACAAGTTCCATGACTATTGCTATTACGATTTTAGAATAATGACTATTAGAAAAAAAAAAAATAATAATAAGAATTGTTTTTAAATGACAATACCCTAGGATTCTGAAGATTTTGTTAACACTTCGTGTCAGCAAACAAATTGCAAATAACATTGTAGTAAAATTTACAGTTTCATAGTATTTCCATCATCACGTTGGAGAAAACTGCAAACTAAATGCTTATAAATGCACATTAATTTTTATTGTGTTCATAAAAAAAAAATTCAAACCGTTTGATTTGCAACTAGTTTGAAACCGGGCATGCGCATTGGATTTCAAACTCCAAGCATTTACAAATCGTTCTATAACAAAGCTAATAAAAAAAATAATGATCTATGATTGAAAATATTAATATCGTCGGTTTGGTACAAAAGTATCCCAAGTCCATATTTTACTGAAAATAAGATATTTAACTGTAAAACGATCCAAGTCCACATTTGGCTCCTGTAAAATTACGAAAATCAAAGTATCCTAACATCAGCTCCTTCTTTTATTACAATAGTAAAGTAGCCTAAGTCCATATGGATACTTTTGTATCAAACCGACGATATGTGAATGAAATACTCACAAATTAGTGTGTTTGGTATCAACAGCCTCAATCAACTCACACAACTCCCTAACGAATTTTTCCGCGTTTAGACTAGCATCATTATTAATAGGATTCACGCGCGCACTTTTCTTATCACAATCGTTAATAGGTCCAAATAAACTCCTCCTAACACTATGTTCCTTACTTCTACTATCAATCTCTAACAATGAACCACTTAATAAAAAGTTACTCTTTGTCCGATCACACAAAGCACTTTCACTCTTAGTTTCAGTTATGCACGATTCTCGCTGGTTATCACAGTTGTTGGGTCTATGGATTCGAGGGCCTAACGAGTGCCACAAATAAGCGCTGAGTGTCGGCCCGGTGATAAGGTCGGTTAACCATTGGGAAGTTTCTCTGAAGACGTCGTACATGAGGCTGGCGAAACTGCATGGCTTGGTGTAAGCGATTTCGGCCCCAGAACGCGCTCGAGATACCATGGCTTCGATTAGCGCGGAGTGCTCCAAAAGAAAACGCTCTAAATCCCTAAATAAATAAAGAATATGCAAATCAATGATTTTAAATAATTAGGTTCTTTTGAGAGAATATAAATGAACTATTAATTACGAAAATAAAATATTTAATTGATTGTAATGTTTACGAGATCTTGCCAACACTGCCAACCCATTTAATGTAAACTGGCGTGATTTCTTGTGTTTATGTAAATATAAATGTTTTGTTTCATATCTTGTGATGCGGATAAATTTAAACTTTTATTTTTAAAACGAAATTTATTTATTTTAACTCTTATTACTCATAATCAATTTATATAAAATCATATGTATAATAAATTTTCTCTCATGCCGATTTTATAAACGACAGATAAATTTACTTGCAAAGTAAATAAAATTCATTCATTTAAATGACAATCGAACTTTTGACAGTAATGTTATACATGCCATAAAATGAATAAAATTGTTTCGAATTTGTTAATTTAAATAAATTTACTATGGAAGTAAATTTATTCTGTCCTTTATAAATATGTAGTTATTTATGTATCAAGGTATTAAAGTTCTACTTTTAATCACTAATGTGGAATTTAATTGCCGAGGGAAATAAGCCACATGAGTGATAAAAAGGAACTTCAGTGCCAAGATGTATATTAAATTTTGACATAGAAAATTTGTGCAAATGAGAGGAATATTTATTTTTATAGGTTATGTTGGCAAATCTGTCCGTTGCTGTCTCAGTCAAACAAACGAACTTAGGTATGTTCATAGTTGCGAACCTCCGGAAATTGATGTTATCGTAATACACTATGGAAGTAAATTTATTCTGTCCTTTATAAATATGTAGTTATTTATGTATCAAGGTATTAAAGTTCTACTTTTAATCACTAATGTGGAATTTAATTGCCGAGGGAAATAAGCCACATGAGTGATAAAAAGGAACTTCAGTGCCAAGATGTATATTAAATTTTGACATAGAAAATTTGTGCAAATGAGAGGAATATTTATTTTTATAGGTTATGTTGGCAAATCTGTCCGTTGCTGTCTCAGTCAAACAAACGAACTTAGGTATGTTCATAGTTGCGAACCTCCGGAAATTGATGTTATCGTAATACACACTCAAAATTACATTTTATCTCAAACTTCGTCATCTTCTTGTACATATTTTTTGTCATTTTATATATTGGGTGTAAATTGAAAAGTGAGACATAGGCGTTTAACACAGGAATTCAGTTTTTCTTAGCGCAAACGTTACCTAATGGGGGATTCCACGATTTTTTGTTTTTTTTTTTTATTATGTTATAGTATTTTTAAATTCGGAAATTCCCTAATTTTTCTTTTTTTAAAAGTTGGCTTTTTTTGGAAGAAAAAAATGGCTAATATTTGATATCCACCGTTTCCCGCCTTACGACGTAAGCGAACCCAGTGCTGGAGAGCAATGGCATTATATCGTGCTATCTCTCTCAGCGGCTTGTGTTTGCCAGAGGTTCTAAACCATTTGTTCTAAAACATATTGGCTGGTAGTGCGAGCTCGGTTTTAACTAAAACACTGTTTTAATTTTTCTAATTTAATAACAAAAATAAATAATATCAAATTCACCAAAATGTGATTTTTAAGCAGAACATAGTTTGTATTCAAACAAATATTTTTTTAAAAATCATTCTGAAAACATAAGGATGAAATTAAATATTGAAATTTAAATATGACATTTCTTAAAACAGAGTTATAGATAAAACCGACCTCGCACTACCAGCCTTTGTGTGGCTAAGATCGCTTTATATTTGAAAATTTCATTTTTTTTTTTCTATTACTTATCGTAAATTTAGTTTATTGTAAGTTATAGTTTATTAGTATTTAAGTATATGTAAAAATAATAGCGTGTAGTTGCATAACCACCATAACGAAATTGTGGAACAGTCTGGTAATCACTGGTTTGTTGATGGGAACGCCCACTTACAGTGTCGGCCAATAAAAAAAGAGCCGGGTTCGATTGCGTCATAAAGCCCGAAAAAATTCGCGCGTTTTGAAAGTGTGTAACATATTTTAGCATTTATATAAAAAGTTATAAAACATATAGAAAAGAAATTTGCGTCAATAACACAGGTATATGGGAAGAATGGGGTCATTTAAAAAAAAATAATTGTCGATTTTTTTTATAAAATCATGAAATCCATCTCATGTAATAAATATAGTAATAGAAAATAATTTGAAATATGCGACTTTTCATTCATAAATTTGCTAATAAACTTTCGCGCTTATAAACACGGACTAAATTTGTGACGACACAAATTCATACTCACACAAAGACAATTTTCTCTCACACACACACGCTTCACAACATGAAACAGTAACCTAACCTAAAAGTGTGACAGCTGACAGCAAAATATACAAGAGAGAAGATTATTATTACTTTCTATTTCTTTAAAAGTACTAGTGCAGTATAAGGTATGTAAATAAACCATTTATTTAAATAAATACCAAACCAAATAATCATAGTTCTAAATTAAACCAGTAGAGCTCGACTGTCGTATTCGTGAATATTCAGCCTTTGAAATATTTGAAATTAAACGCAACTTTTAAAAAATCATATCTCTGATTCTAAAAACTTGTAAGATGTAAAACATACACATACATGTTTAATTTAACCTATTTTTGCAGGAAAAAAATAAATCAGAAAATGTGAAATGACCCCATTAATTATGTATATAATTTATATAAAAATTCGATATGAGTGGAATCCCCTATTATTTTATGAAAAAATACTTCAAATAAAAGTTATAGATTAAATTCTGCATCTAAATCATGTGAAACGATTATTTTAGCTCATATAAACGTAAAAATTAATTATAAAATTACAGTGTTTATGAGCTTTTAGTTTATTTTTTGTCATAAATCCATAATTAATTTTACGTTTATATGAAGAGCTGGAACTATCATTTCACATGATTTAGATGCAGAATTTAAATCTCTATAACTTTTATTTGAAGTATTTTTGCTTAAAATAATTAGGTAATGTTTGTACAAAGAAAAGCTGAATTCCTATGTCTCACTTTTCGGTCTACACCCTGTACAAATTTTCCCAAATTATCTTCATAAGGTTGGCAACACTATATTTTCTTGAAATCGTCGTATAATGGATTACTTTAGTGCCGATTTCAGAACTTTTAATAACAATTTTTGTGCACATTAGTAACGATTACAAATAAAAGTAATTGTGTACTTACATTTCTTGTCCCTCATTGAAATGTATTATCACAGCCAATCCTAGTTTGCTCGACCTATGGTGCGGCCTTGTCATACATTCATCGGCAGACGCTGAAGAGTGCACTGCTGCCTGAACTGCAGCTGCAAGAGAGCTGTCAGAACACCCGGTATACTCCAGAGAAGTACTTGCACTGCGAAGCCAGCGTTTGTACAGACTTCCGCAAGAAAAACCGCCGTAGATGCTGCCTATAGGCATAGGATCAATGTTTTAATTAAAGAAAATAAACAAACTATAGATTGATAAAATTGAATTTCGATTAGCTTTTAGAATCCCAAAATTCACCCAAGGATAAAAAAAATAATCTCTCTTTATGCTGTCTTGAAAAAATTCTGAAGTTGAACGATCACGAAATTTTAAAGAAATCTATAGAGACGTTACAAAAATTGAAGGAACTATAAAATAAGTCAAGATATACAGCGTGTATCAAGATAATGGAACAGTGCCGTTTATTCGTGTATATGAAAAGATACAGAAAAAAGTGATTAGGATATTTTGTAATGGATAGAGGGGGACACATTTTAGCGTAAACTTTATTATCTTAAATCCAGTGGTACTCAAACTATAGGGCAATATTATATTTTTTTAAATGGCATTATATACATTTTATTAACTCATTAAATAGAGAATTTTGTTCTGAATTCAACGATATAATAATATCATACCCTTACATTGCGAAAAATTTGATAAAAATTAATTCAAAGTTAGTATTTTATTTCTACTGTATCTAAGTAATCTGAGCAAACATTCAAACAATAAAACAAAAAATTTATCTTAAAAGTTGAATTTATTGCCAAAATCGTAGCTTACTTGCATGTAATAAAACTAAAATAAATTTTATTTTGTTTTATTGATTGAATGTTTGCTCAGATTACTTAGATACAGTAGAAATAAAATACTAACTTTGAATTAATTTTTATCAAATTTTTCGCAATGTAAGGGTATGATATTATTATATCGTTGAATTCAGAACAAAATTTTCTATTTAATGAGGTAATAAAATATATTTAATGCCATTTAAAAAAATATAATATTGCCCTATAGTTTGAGTACCACTGGATTTAAGATAATGAAGTTTATGCTAAAATGTGTCCCCCTCTATGCCTTACAAAATATCTTAATCACTTTTTTCTGTATCTTTTCACATACACGAATAAAATGCACTGTTCCATTATCTTGATACACCCTGTATATGGCTTGAAAAGGATAATATTTTAGTTTAAATGGCATTTAATGATTTGAATTTGAACATACTGGGTGGTGGGGATTAGGAATTTAACATGATATTAGTTTTATTCAATTTCCTGCTCTCCCTCATTTTACGCCAAAAAATTCGTAGTGTGCAAAGTTGTTCTGAATTAAAAGTTGCATAATAGTTATTTATGTATTAAGAGCGTAAGGAGGCTTTTATGGCCTGCGGCGGGATTTTGAGCCCAAGGCGTAAGCCGAGGGATAAAAACACGTCAAAGGTCATAAAAGCAAGTTACGCTCGTGGTACATACAAAACTTTATGCACGGACGAAAATTTTCAAATTATGAGTGTTAGAAAAATTGTAGTGAAAAGAATTTGTACTCGAACATCCAGTATCTAGTGTTGCTATGAAAGCGGAGAACAACAGTTTATTGTTTGTTTATTAGTTGTCATTTGAGTTTTATTTTGTGTATCCCCGTGCTTTCAATATAAATATCACAAAATTAATTTTAATTTTTCATTAAAGAATATAAAAATTTTCGATTTCTAATAAAATCTTTTCATGTTGCCTGTTTAAATTGAAGACCTTGGTGCAAAAAGAGGACAAGTCACTTTTTTAAAGTTTTGTTCTAGGTCAATAAACAAAACTAGTACCTATACTGTTTTTGTTTATCATTATGACTTAATTTTAAACTATATTTCGCGATTTTAATATTTCGGTGAACGAAGGAGATTTGTGAAGTATATTTCTTAAGTTTCAGCAGAATCTTTATTTTTTAAAAAATGTGCTTATCACCTTTTTGCACCAAGGTCTTCAATTGTTTATATTGTAGGTTATAATTTGGCTTGGCGTTTCATTATAGCCCGGCGGGCTATAAAAATTAGTGTATAATGGGGTCATGCCAAAAAAAAAAATGTTGCTAATATTTTTATAAAAATAGAATCTATGACACTTATTATGCATATTGCAACATAGAACATTCCAAAATATAATACTTTTCATTCATAATTTACTTAAAAGATATTCGCGCTACGATTTTCTGTGACGTCATGTATCGGCTACTCACACAACGACACTATTCACACGTACATTAAGGTCACAATGTCACAAACTTCAAACGCGAAATTAAACGTAAGATCAGAGTAAACTAACCAAATATTTATAAAGCTGTCGGAGGAAAAGTGCACTCTATTCAATCTTTTTTGTTTCATAAATATTTATTTATTTCATTAAAGAAATATTATTTTTAATTGCAGGTTTGTGTGCTTGATATATAATTTAATACATAAAAGTGCAATTATTGTATATTTATAATGATAAATCATGGTGAAGAAGAACTGTGCAGTTCCAACTTGTGGAAACAATTTATTTAAAAAACCCAAAAAACTATTTATAAACAATCTTAATTTACATTTTGTCCGCCAGGGTGAACTGGAATCGTTCAGATACATGACGTATGCGCTCACATGACCTCATTGAGATTTAAAATTGACCCCTATTTTAAAAAAATTATATCTACAAAACAATGCACATAAATGGCGTGAAAATATTATTTACATATACTGTGACCGGTAGACTTCCAGGAAAAAAATAAAACAGAAAATGTTGCATGACCCCATTGTCAAATTATGATACGCCCGTGCATAAAAACTGTTTATCTAATTCCGATTTAAAAAGTTGAATTTTACCTAACTTTATGACGTTTTGAAATGTCATTTTTTACATAATTGATACAAAATGAGTTTTGCAAAAATCTTTAAATAACTGAGTTACCTAAAGAATATTACACAACTGACAATTGATACAATAATAAATAATAAAAAAATAATATTGGGTTCTGTTTGAATTATTAGACATGTATTTTTCCGTTAACAAATATTATGTTCTAATGGATTTGAACCCATGATCATTCGTTCAATATCCAAGCATGCTAATTTTGAATCCGTCACCTGCCCATAGTAGTAGGTAGTAGGTACATGCAGATTGTAAATTCCAATAAACAAATAATGATTAGTAGAGTAAATAATAAATGATATAGGTACATCCATAACTTATTTTTGTTTATATATAGTGCATATTATGTTATAATTTAATTAATGGGCTCCGTGAAAAAAAATGGTACTTATTTTACAAAAAATAGGAGAGCCCGTGAATAGTTCTTAAATAATAAAATTAGTAAAATGTAATGTGGTGAGAAAAGAAAGAAGAATTACCCTGATCATGTCGCAAATGCGAGTGTGAGTCCCAAAGAGACATTGACGGCGGCCCACTACTCACACTGACACTACTGTACGACTGTTCCCCGCAAAACCCCGAGTCCCCTTCAAGACTGGGCGCTAGCTTTGTACTCGTCATGCTGGGATTACTTGCAGGCACATCTAACGGGACACTACCGCTCGCTACAAAACCAATCCAATCCGTCATTGCTACCAGACCCTTTACCAGCCCAAAACCGTAAAGATAATTACTCACTCTTCATGTCTGATTCGGTGCTGTACGCTGAGGTGTGTTCCGCGAAAGAAGTCGTACTGCTTGCACTGGAGTAGTCCAACCTTAAAGATTTCTCAAAACTGTGGGCAGAGTTTGTTGATCGCAAAGCGTCGAAGTTTTGAGAGGTGACAGATGGACGGCCTCTCGTGTGCCGGGGACTAGGAAAAACCTGGAAAATTAATTAATAGTTATTTACTTATCAAGGCAGGGAAGTTCGTCTTTTCATGACGAATATGGAAATTGTTTGCCGAGGCGTATCCGATGCAAATAACCATAATGAGTCATGAAAAGGAACTTCAATGACGAGATGAGTATTAATTTTTTTCTGAAATAGTATAAGAATTCAAAATTACTGAATGGCACATAACCTATTTTCATTTAACAAGTAAATAACATTGAAAACTTAATGAACTCTTTTTAAAAATTTTACTTGTACTGTATATTGGACATTTTTTTTAAAAATTTTATAAATGTATTTATTTTATATTAAAACGTAAAATGTGTTTATGAAAATAAATATGGTACCGTTATATTTTACTTCCCTGCCTAGACCGGGAAATACTCGTAGTAGATTACAAGACGATTTCAGGAAAATAATATTTATGCAAAATATAATGAATAAAATTCTATATACCTGAGTGCACATAAGCTTAGGAGGATTACAAAAACTGTGGATTTTTAAAGATGTTCCTCTGAAGCTCATGGCAACGGAACCGAATACCATTTCGCCAAGTTGGACAATATCACCACTTGGTCGAGAATACTGAAAAAAAATATATATATTAATCAAATTCTTTATATTCATTGGACTATTATTTATTTCATGAAATAAAATATAAAGTAAATTTTTAAAATCTCTGTGCTGTGACAAGTCGAGTACAGAGCAATAACAAGCTAATAACTTTATTAACTTTTCTACATTATGGTTTCAATAACAATATTTCAATTCTGTTATCTTTGTAAGTCAATATTCTGTTTATAAATAATTATCATTTTTACTTTCCGACATCTTTAGGCAAGGAAGGTATTGTCTTTGGTCAAAAAATTAGGTGGTGAGTTTTTAATGAATAATAACGGTTAAGGGTCCCTAGAATACGATTTTACTAGTTTTACGATGATGTCTGTCTGTGTATCCGTGTTGAGAAATAAGAAATTTCTATAAAATAATTGCTAAAATTTGTAATTTATAATCTAGATAAGCAGTAAGAGCTGTATGTCATTACAATTTAAAAATAAAACTTCATTGAAACTGTTATATCTGCGTATACGTTTGTGTAGACAACAGATAAATAATTAAAAGTAAAATCTGAACAGTCCGTCTGTGTGTGACCAAAATTTCTCCGACGATAACTCCAATACTACAATTCTAAAAATTATAATTCTTTAGTATTCCTCATCTTCACATCCATATGGAGAGCTGATTAGATTTTGGTTATAATTGGTCAACCGGAAGTTCTCTTACTTAAAATTCTTAACAGTTTTTCTTGATGTTGAGAAATAATAAATTTCTACAAAAATAATAATTGCTAAAATTTGTAATTTATAATCTAGATACATAACAATTGATATGTCATGTCCTGGTCATGTCAATCATATGTACAAACAGTAAAAAGGTGTATGTCATTACAATTTAAAAATAAAAAATAATTGAAACAGATATAACTGCGTATACGTTTGTGTAGACAACAAATACATAATTAAAAGTAAAATCTGAACACTTCAATAACGCAGTTAAATATAATTTTTGTCTATACAGTTTATTATACATTTCCCTTCATATTCAATATATATGAGTTAAAGAATTATACAGAGATTATCTTTCATAAATCAGCGAGCTTTTCTATAATCATGGAAACAACTGATATATTCCAATAATTCTATTTATTATTTATGTTCCTGTTATAATTTTATTTTATTTATAGAATCTTTTCCAAGGAACTTTCTGCATGAAATTTGTAGAAAATAGTACATGTTCGTGTTACAGTTTTACTGGATATATAGAATCTTTTCAAAGGAACTTTTGGTATGGGATTTGTACTAAATACATAATATTAAATTTATTATTAATCACGCAAATTATTACAATTAATTTGAAAATTTATAAATATTGTTGTTTCTTACTTGGTATCCATATCCATTAGTAATTTCTACGAAGACTTCATTTTTAGTCATCAACGGACTAGCAGTCGGAGTTCCTGGAACAACTGCAGGTATTTTGCCTCCAGAAACAGGAAGCGGAACCTTTTGCACCGATTGTGAGTCGAACAACAACTTCCGACCACGGAAATCGCACTCACGAAACAAAACCACACGCACCTGGTCTTGCGAAAACGCAAATGTTCTTTCACTGAAATAAAACAAATCAATTTATTACCGTATCAAACAGGATTAATATAAGATTGTTTTAAAATTATTATTATTTCGTTATAAATTAATTACCAAGGTGTTTCCTGTTTTAAATTAATTATTAAATCCGTAACACATTTAATTAAGGAATGCATTTAATAGAAATTTATTACGAAAAAAGAAAACACAAAATATTTACGCTACCTGTTAGTGCGTAAATAGTTTCAAGTAAATATATTTAGTTCAAATTTTATTCATTGCTACTAGTTGATGATTCATCAATCTCGCAAAGACTGAGATGGGCAAAATAAAACATTAGTTTTAAACTATCTCTCGTTACAAAAATAACAACCACCCGCGTAAAACATGACGTTTCATATACGCCATCATTCATTGACATAACAGTTTTGTGGTCACTGATCAGGTGAGTACTTTACTATCCACGTTCAAAGTTATAAATAAACAGCACGTGATAGAACGATAGGAAGACGCCCCACCCCACCAAGTCACAGGACACACCAAATAAATTTCACGTGATGTCTTGCGGGGCAGAGGGCACAACGTCACGCGCGCAACTTGTCATCAATGAATATTTTTTGGAATTTGATTGACGTACTACGCGCGGGAACACGGATATAAAGGGCTTGCCTGGGGATCAAACATCAGATAAACAATTGACTGACGTGGGAGTGGCTTGTAATAAGAACTAACGGTTATATTAGCGAATTTATTTTACATCCGGAATAGAAATGACATGTTTCTGTGATAAATAAGTTTAGATTTGTGAAGGTACAAAGTTAAATCAGCTTTTTAAATTTGGAAAACATGAGTAATAACTAAGCATGACAACATTAACATAACTGCGTAGAAAAATGCATTCAATTGTTATTTTATCATAACAATTAATTTTATTAATATTGATTCACGTATGCGGAAATTCAGACATTAATTAAACATGTGACATTAATAAACAAGAATATTAGATGCTAATGATAACATATTAACATATTGTAATTTAACAAGAGTTTAAATAATCTTTACTAACAACAATATCATTTAGGTTATGTATCCACGTAAATTAATATTGCCAGCGATCGATTATCTCACTTACCAAGCATCTTGATGTTTGTTGAATGATTTTTTTCGCGAAGAGAATAGTTTATTAATAATTAAGGCCATAACACTTAAAACTATCGGTATTTAAACATTTATGTTCACAGTTTTGAAAACATGGACGATGCCAAGAAAATTTCTTTAGTGTAAATATAAAATCACGTGCATTTACAGTCATATGATGTGCAGGTCAGTTGGCAAAGCTTGGCAGTGGCACACAAACTTTTGTGAGAAGTTATAAACAAACTGCATTGATGACATTTTTACACACGCACACACATCACGGTTAACACAATCACAAGCGGATTTATTTATTTATAAACTTTGACGTTTCGTTCTACTAATGCGACATCTGTACCAAGTACTCTGAACTTACAACAGAATGTGATTCAACCGCGAATTATAAATCACACTGTTTCTCAATTTTGCATCAAAGAGTTCTATTTATTAGTATTAATATGAAGTTGATCAGGAGATACATAATGCTACTGTATTCCAGTTAAAATGATTTTGATTTTCTTAATCTATTGAAAAATCTGTTGTGGCCTGTACAAGACCTTTCGCTATTTCCATATTAGACTATATAAGTTCATATTATATTTAACATTTCTAGTACACACAAAACATTTTAATTACGTCTATTATTAACATATTTTTATATTTTTTAATTCATTCTATAAATAAGTTTTCTTCTTCTCTTCTAAATGTTCGAGATTTTTCAAATTCATTGACGAGATTGGCGGTATTTTAATATTTAATTAATAATAAAATAAGAAATATTAAATGTACTTTCCAGAAAAAGACTTCAATAATGTATCTGGATTTTTGACACTGACATTTTTCTGTCAATTACAAACATATTAATTATTCAACTATTCAAATAATATTTAAAAGATTTTTTTAAGAAACTACTGCTTCCGGTTGTCCAATTGTTACCAAAACCTTTTCAGCTCTTTCCATTAAGTCAGATTAAGGAATACGTAGTTAAATTGGTCTTTAGTCTTATAGAATTTGAGAAACCGATCCTACAACATTCATATACACAAACACACAGACAGACATCAAATAAATGTTAAAATTCGATTCTAGTGATCTTAAAACTTGCTTATTCACTAAAATCTAGATATGAGATTTTTAGCAAGAATCCAATACCTCTCTTTGAGAGATGTAAGAAGCCCAAGATCAGTTGAACATTATTGAAAATAATAAAAATAAATTAGAATAATACTACCATTTAGTTTAAGTTTTGTACTGCATGATCATGATGAAGTAATCAAATTTAATTCAAGTGTATAAAAAAAAAGATAATACACAGACCTGTATTACAAATAAGTTATCTTTTCACAATAAAGCAAAATACAAAGATTATAATTCAATGGCAATTATTGCTAATTCATTGCTCTTAAACAATATGTTCTTACATAATAAGTAGAAATATTTATCAATTAAAAGTAGTAATTTATAATCAGGGGCGGATTGGAGAAGTAAATCGGCCCGGGCGATTATTCTTAGGCCGGTCCTCTTCAGAGTGAAAAGGATATAATACATGGTCGTATATGTACACTGCTGAAAAAAAAATCGGACACTTGGTTTTATAAATTTTTATTTTTGTTATTATCTCGAGAACAATAAGAGCTACGAAGTCGGTTAATTAAACGAAAGTTGTCCTATATTAGAATGCCATTTTAGCAATGTATTGTTTATTCAGAAGAAATGCATAGGTCATTAGATACAGACAAATATGTAAATTTTATAGTTTTTTTTGTTTTTGAAAAACTTTTAAGTATGAAATGATTCCAGATTTTGATTTGCACTTCTATAGGACACTTTTTAAAGCTCTTTCGAATGGCGATATTAATTTTTTTGTCACTACTGTATTTTGCGCTACACTACCAAACAAAATAATACATTGCTAAAATGGCATCCAAATATAGAACCTAATTAACCGACTTCGTACCTCTTGTAGGTCTCGAGATAATAACAAAAATAAAAATAAAAAATCAAAGTGTTTGATTTTTTTATCCATCAGTGTATAATAATTTTTATTTATGAAAATTATCACACTGTTATATGTATATATTTTTTAGTGTCTCCATCCGGTAAGTAATTGTATATAATGTATTTCAAAATTGTCCAGAAACACGTTACCGGCTTAGGCCTATAAGATTGGCTTTGAAATTCAAATTTTCCCATGATACCAACATAAAAAAACTTAGTATTTAATATTTGGAACGAAATACATTAGCAATATTGTCTGAAGTAAAAAATGTATATAATTTCTTTTTGATAACTCGACTTTAAAATTACTCGAAATTCTTGGTAACTTAAATCGAAAACTGAAATCCATCAGATACAGAACTTCGTTAAGTCGAATATTTTGGGGAAATTCATAGTTCTTTTTATTTGGTTTGAATTGGAAGTTTGAAACTGGACGAAAAATTTATATGTGCAAGAAGAAAAATTTTTACTTTTTTTGATAACGCGAATTTTTTCTGGCATACTCGTATTCAATTTCGAATTATCGAAGTTCCACGAAAAAATTACAACATGTTTTCCAAATATAAGAGTAATTGTTCAAAATTTACATTTGTAAATTATAAAAAATATATTCTGACTACATTATTTAATTGAAGGCGGCCAACCGGCCCTTTGGACCACTCGGCCCTTCGGGATTTGCCCGATCGCCCGATAGGACAATCCGCCCCTGTTTATAATTCAAGGCTAAATTCTACCATTTTCAAAAATGCATTATAAAACAACAAATTTGTAATTAATATAACAATAGAATTTATCTGAGAATTTATCGATATATAGGAGTTAACAGCTAAACGAACAACCTCAAATAATTTCTATATTATTAGACAATCTTATAAGACCATGGGGGATATCCGATTAGAGAAGAAATATTTTTGTCAACCAGTGGTTCTCAAGTTACAACACAAAGTTATAATTTTTTAAATGGGATGGTGATGGTATACATATTATATTTTTATGCTCATTCGATAAAGAATGTTTTTTTTTTCTGAATTCAACTATTTGATCATTTTATATCCTTACATAACAAAAATATTGAGAAAAATTCAATTGAAATTTAAATAAATTTGATTTTTATGGCTATTTTTCAGTAAGCTATGTATGAAATACAAACATTTCTATTTGTTAATTTGAACTATTTAAGGATAGAAATCACATAGAACATTATATAAAGTTTTGTTAATAAATAATAATAACCATAACAAGTCGAATTTATTTAAATTACAATTGAAAATTCAATATTTTTTACTGTAAAGATATAAAATAATTACATGGTTGAATTTAGAAAATAATGCTCTATCTAAATATATATACAATTCCATTTAAAAAAGTCTCATGTTGCCAGCACATTACCTTTCGTCAATTCTATGAATTTTGTATAAATTCAAAAAATTCATGGGTTTGACTTGAAAACTAGTTTCAAAACTACTTATGTAAACACAAATTCAGTTTCGATTTTACGCATGCGTACGTACCATAACGTTTCTACCACTTTGTGTTACTAACCTGTACATAAACTACCAATTGTTTTAGTGCGTAGTGGTACGAAGTAAAAAAAAAAATGAAATAATGGCACAACGAAGTATTTGAAGGGAAGAAGACCTGTCACTTACATCAGCCAAATGCGCATGCGCTAAACCATTTTTGTTTTGAAAATTGCATATAAACAGTTTCATCTTTCATGTAATTTTGACTGAAACTGAAACCATTTTCAAAACTGCATGTAAACGTAGTAATTGTATCTTTAGTAATAAAAAAAATATTTGAGGTAGTTCGTTTTGCTGTTGCACTCTTTATGCTAAGTACACAAATTATGCATATATGTAGAATTAAATTGAAATTATCACTTTCTTTGTACATGCACGTATGGAAAAATCCACATTTATTATTATCGGTTGATCAACTGATACTATAAGGTGACCTATATTTTTAATATAGAACTAAGATTTTTAAGATAAGAAATATGTATATATATAAATTATTTTCAATTAAAATATATCAGTTTCAAAATGAAAGTCTTTGTTGTCGCTTTATTTTTTGTAGCTTGCGCTTCTGCAGGGGTAAAAGATTACTACTTTTAAAATTTAATTTTTAATAAATTTAATGGATTATTTTTACAGGTTCTCAATTCCAGCAAACCTACAGTTGTTACTCCCCTAGAATACTATAAAAATAATAGTACGAATTTTTCTTATTTCTTAAACTTTAGATAAGTATTTTACTCATTTCTGGGTTTTTACCCAAAAAGAGGTGGGTATTCCTCATTCGAGTCTACGGGCAAAATTACATAAGTTTGCCGATTTTCATAAAATTTATCATTTGTCCCATTAGTTCAGGTTGCACGGCCAAAAAACTGAAATCCATGAAAATGGCCAAAAATCGCAAAAATCTGCGATTCAGTTATTTTGCTCTAGAAATTGTATCCACTGTTCAAAATTTTTAATTATTTGGTCCGTAGAATCGAATGGCGAAGTCGCCAGGCATTTATCTCTCTCCACCCATTTTTGGGCTTTGCCTAAAAATAAAGTTTTTGAAATCCAACAAAATTACATAAGTTTACCAATTTTTATTAGTTTAGTTTTTACCTAACCAAAAAACTAATCCATGAAAATGGCCAAAATCGTAAGGGGTACACCTTAGATTTTTGTGATTATTGACCATTTTTAATTATTTTGCTCAGGAATATGAATCAGGCGAGTCATTAGATCAGAAACCGGAACACGTCAGCGTTAGGCGGTTCAAAGTTTTTTGAATTTATATCCTTTTTTATTATTTTTAATTTACCCAAAAGGTGTATATGAGTTTTGAAAGCATATCTCAAAAATAGGTAGAGATACAAACTTGTGGGTACTAGCAATTTATTTCATGGAAATAATATAATATATTCAAATAAGAATTATTTAAAAATATTTGAATGTATCTACTTACACTTTTGTTTATGTTTAAATATTTATAGAGGATGAAGTCAGAATTATTGATGGAGAACCAGCCACTCCAGGTCAATTTCCCTGGCAAGCAGTTGTAACCTACAAAATTCCTGGAGGCACTGTTTTATGTGGAGGTAGTCTCATAGCTTCCAAATGGGTTCTCACCGCTGCTCACTGCATTGAAGGGTAAGAAAATAAAAATATGCGCACTAAAATCTGAATTTTTTAAAATAAATATTGTAGTGGAGAAAACTGGGAAGTTAAAATTGGCGGGATTTATCGGAAGGTAGCCAATGAGACAGGCAGTGTGACTCTTTCTGGCACACTTGGATGGCCTCATGAAAACTTTGATGAATTTTATTTGAACAATGATATTGGTTTAATTAAACTGGAAAGCGATGTGCAGTTTACTGGTAAATATTAATTTAATTAATAAATAAATAAATATTTCTGAGTGTGCCACAATCTGCTTTATCGCAGATATCGGTAATGATGATGACATATTTGTACCGTGCGGGCGCTCACCAGGCGTCACCACACGGGCACTCATTGCTGGCGTGGAGAGTGTACCACAGGGGTCACTTTTGTGCCATTTAAAATTCGAAATATTTGGCGTCGGTCGGGATCGAATAAATATTTCAGTATGTTATTAACATAAAACCAATGAACAATATGTTCCAAACGAAATTTTGCAAAAGACTGATGATATCAGCTATCCAAAAAAAACTGTTTTTCAAATTGTCATAACATGGCCCCCAAAAAAAATTTTCAAAAAGTGTACGGTTAATGGGGATTCCACCATTTTTTTTACCTTCCGTCACCTTTAGGTAAGGAAGGTATTGTCTTTGGTCAAAAAATTCGGTGGTGAGTTTTTAATGAATAAGCATGTTTTAGGGCCCCTACAATACGAATTTACTATTTTTAAGAAGATGTCTGTATGTATGTATGTATGTGTGTGTGTCCGTGTATGTGTCCGTGTGTGTGTATGTGTGTCCGTGTGTGACAAATTTTTCTCCGACGATAACTCCAATACTATAATTCTAAAAATTATAATTCTTTCGTATTCCTCTTCTGTACATCCATATGAAGAGTTGATTAGATTTTGGTTATAATTGATCCACCGGAAGTACCCTTATTTGAAGTTTTTAACAGTTTTTCTTAAAAAAAACGCAGTTAAATATTATTTTTTGACATTTTGTTATTATATTTATTAAAGAAAATACTCTTCTCTATATGGTTTGATTATTCATTTTTCTTCATATTCAATAGATGTAGAGTTAAAGCATTATAAAGAAATTAATTTTCAAAAATCAGTCTGCTTTGCTATTTATCATGGATACAGCTGATACATTCAAAATTGACAGATGTGTGTTGCAAGTGCAAAACCAAATATGGAAAGTATGGGATGAAAAATTAGTATTTCATAGTGGTCCTCTCAAGTGACATGCAGCGAAAGGCTAAAAAGAAGATGGAAGAAGACTTGAAAAAGGAAGGACTGTGTGAAGAAGATGCGTTGGACAGGAATGAGTGGAAGAGAAGAGGAAACAGCGACCCCTAATAATATAGGGGAAAGCTGAAGCAGAAAGTAAAATGTGTCAAGTGCATTTTTCTTAGTGTATGTTTATGTCATAATTTTATTGGATTTATACAACCTTTTCAAATGAACTTTTGGTATGAAATTTGTAAAAAATAGTATGTGTTCATGTTCGATTTTACATGATATTATATAGAAACTGTTCCACGGTCCTTTTGGTATGGGATTTGTGCAACATACATCGAAATGACGGACGGTCTTGTGCTGGCCACAACAGATTTTTTATAATTTCATCTGAAAATATTAGGAAAACTAAGACTATTGATGAAAATCCGGTGAAAAAATTCCTATTAATAAGCGAGTTATGGTCTCCTGAATTTTGATAAGATTGACGTGACGTCACATTTATGTGTTTTTATATCAAACTGTCATCATGGACCTAAATGTTCTTGAAATATATGCTATTTTAAGTTATATTTACATAAAATAAACTAATATTATAACACTGTATAAGTCTACATACTTTATAATTACAGTTGTATATATTTAAATTATTAAGTTTAATGCAAGAAATTTTTGTTAAAATAAAAACTGTTTGGAAACTGCAGTACAGGAATGTTAGCCCCTCCTTTCGAATTTGAATTTCTTAACTTCCATTGGTAGTAATCCCCACCTCCTAACACGCTATTTGTAATGCATGTATTTCATATTAGTGTCGAAGCGCTATAACAAAAAACCCCTTATTTCCGAAATATCTCAATTATACCATTTCATATTTTTATTAATATTCGTTATTCAGCATATACATTCGTATTTTTTTACTATTTTCCTTTAATTCGATTGAGCTGGAATCCCCCATTCGTAGATCATACTTTCTTCTTTCATAATATGTTTGACTTGTAATGAATAATTCAATAGTGCTCCGCGCAAATGTCATGTTTTACATCATGTTGACGACTGCTTTAGGATCGTCTTAATAATCAACTGTTTTAACAAATGACAAACTATTTCAGATACAGTCCAACCAATCAGATTGCCATCTCGCTCTGAAGTTAACGATCGTCTTGAAAACAGAAAAGTAATCGTCAGCGGTTTTGGTAAAACCAGTGACTGTAAGTATTTAATAAATTACTATAAATATAGACTGATGCTCATTTTTTTCCCTTCTCTCCACCCTGTCCCTTGCCCTGCGGTGTTGGCGCTTGCCGCTTTTTCATAACTTAGTATTTTCAACATGAACAAGGAATTGGTAACACTGTAAAAATTTCCAGTCCATATTTATTTGACGGCAAGTATAAATTAAATGTGTGAAATAAACAATAATTCTTTTCAGCCAGTGGTGTTAGCGAGAATTTGAACTTCGTTGAACTGACTACAATTACCAACAAGCAATGTGCTAATAAGTATGGCACGCATACTGTCATTGATTCAACAATTTGTGCTGTTGGAAATCCTCATCACAACACTTGCGATGTAAGTCACTAATCGATCAGTAAATATGAATGTAATAAGTGCAGTGGCGTAACTATAGGGGTTGCAGGGGTTGCGTCGCAACCCGGCGCCAAGGTGCTATAGGCGCCTACCGGCTGTAAAAAGCTCGTAAATGTGAAAAAAGTGCAAATGCTTAAATTATATACAGGTGTCCCAGATTTAAACGGCATAACTTGAACCATGGATTAAACAGGTAAAAATAAGGTGACAAGTTCATTTGAGCAAATGTCCGTAAATGCTTTGTTTCAGAGTATTCATGTTTTTCTTATTGGAGCAGCGCTACTTTAAAAAATCAACTTTATATCAAGATATCAAATATTATCTTATTAAGTTATGACATAATAATTAGATTAATTATAGGTAAATGATTTGGCTATTACCTAATTTCAATACAAAATTTAGTTTGCTTGCACTGAGGTCAGGACAAAAATGAAAATTATCGATGAACTCAAACAAATTTATTATTTATGTACAATAAAATAATAACTATTATTTATGACATTTGTTCAAAATATTTACCTGTAGCAAGCAAACGTGCACGACAACGATCTGCCACTGCATTGGTCGCTGCGTGACATTGCTCGGGAGATATGGTTTTGATTCAAAGAAATTCTCATCTTTGGTTACATGAAAATAATCATGCAATTAAAATGAAAAATTTTCGCTATGAATTTCAATGTAATGTTTGGCTAGGTATTATTGAAAATATTTTAATAGGCTCTTTCTTTTTGCCAGATCGTTTAAATTCAGAGGTTCTACAATTTTCTAAATAATGATTTGAATGATTTAATGGAAGAAGTTACATTAGCAGTAAAAAGAAACTGTTGGCTACAGTTAGATGGCTGCCCTGCACATTATGGGAGACAACCAAGAGAGTGGTTAAATTTACACTATCCACAACGGTCGATTTATCGGAGAGGACCTGTACCATGGCCAGTCCGTTCGTCCGATCTAACACCTTTAGATTTCTTTGCTTGGGGTGCCATAAAAGAAAGAGTTTATGATGAACCGATAGATAATTTGGACACTCTACGCAGAAAAATTATTCAAGTTTGCGAAACCATATCTCCCGAGCAATGTCAGGCTGTTACGCAGCGACCAATGCATTAGCAGATCGTTGTCGTGCCTGTTTGCTTGCTATAGGTGATCATTTTGAACAAATGTTATAAAAAATCGTTATTATTTTATTGTACATAAATAATAAATTTGTTTGAATTCATCGATATTTTTCATTTTTGCCCTGACCTCAGACAAGCAAACTAAATTTTGTATTGAAATTAAGTAATAGAGTGTTAAACAACTTTTATATAAAAAAAAATTATACAGTCATTATTTACCGAGATATATACTATATTCCATACATACTGGGCACTCTGTATATATATGTTAAGCCATGTGTGCTTGTTTGCATCGAATTTAGATTTATTAAATATTAATAGGCGCGAGAGCAAGTTTTGCTACCCGGCGACTGAACTTCTAGTTACGCCACTGAATAAGTGGCAAATGGCAAATCTACCAATATTATTGTGTTAAGTTTCTTTTAATGATTTGTATTTGTTAATGTAGAATTCATGTTTATTTTTAGGGTGACAGTGGAGGCCCTCTAATTATTATTGGTGAAGATGGAGAACCTACTATAGTTGGTGTTGTAAGTTTTATAAGTATCTCAGGGTGTGCTAAAGGAGATCCTTCAGGATATGTACGTACTGCTAGCTTCCTTGACTGGATCAGCAAAAGGGCACGCATTCCAATCAGAGAGTAAATATTTAAATCATTTATTATTATTCTTATGTAATGTATATACATTAATAAATTATTATGAATTATATATTTGTATTCTATTTAATGTGTACCTACCACTGAAATATATACTAACTGGAACTCGCATACTCTACCTATCAGCGTACGCTGCACTGAAGCTCATTGAATAATAATGGCTGGTCCTGTTCACGCTAGTTCGTGCCGAACCGAACCTAGCCGAATAACTCGTATCATAGCTTATCGCTTTGTTTTCATATTATGCTTCATTTATTTAAACATGCGCCACACGAAATAATTTCCGTCTACTCACGAACTGTCTCGATGTTTGCCAACTACTCCAGCAGCAGGCTTCCGTCTATTCACGAACTGTCTCGATGTTTGCCGACTACTCCAGCAGCAGGCTTTCAATATGCTTCACGGTCACGGTTCGTACGCGCATTCCAGTTAGTATATATTTCAGTGGTACCTACTGCTTTTATTTTCTATTTCTTAAGCGAAATACGAGTAGTTATTTACAAGGTACGTAAGATCCAGTATTTTCATTTCTGGTTAAACTGACATTAAAAATGTTACGCATTAAAATAAAACTCGCTGCATTAGTATTACGAAGTTTATTAAAATAGATAAAATGATAACTTGAGACAACTCGCCACACACTTGCCTTTATCGCCTGTCGGTTTATCAGGGTCTCGCCCGATCACCAACGCACCACGTGGTTGCTCCCCACCATCATTTATTATTATTATTAATATTATTATTACTATAGTAATTTACTTAACTGTGTATATACATTAATAAATTATTATGAATTATATATTTGTATTTGATTTAATGAGTATTGCTTTCATTTGCTATTTGTTAATCGAAATACGAGTAGTTATTTACAAATTACCTAAGATCCAGTATTTTTATCTCTAGTTAAAATGTTTGTTAACTGTCAGTTAAATAAATATAGCATCGATATATTGCAGTATAAGTGCCGTTTTCATAATAAACTTCATTTTCACTTTAACATTTTAAATTAAAATTAAAACTGTATTCATTTTCATAATATAATTTTAACTCTTTAGCGAGCACTCTAGCATTACTTTAAATTAAAGATAAAGTAGTTTTAATTAAAGTCTTAAAGTGAGTCTGATGGCCTTAAGTTGGCCGGTTTCATAAAAGCTTGTTTAAATTTAACATTAAATTTTGACAAGACAAATTAACAAATGTTATTAGAGTGTAGAAATTAAATAAACTGGGTAAATACATTTTAAATTAAATATGTGTTGAGTATGCATACTATCTTAGATCATAACTTAACTAGATATGCGGAGCGTGAAATGCGTAGGATTCAGAGAGATAACGAGATATTCGCGATAGCACAGCGCGCAAACTCATAGGAAGTTGTATAATCGACGAACCTTCGCAACCAACGTCTCAAATTCAAATGAAGCGGATGACAACAAACTTGAGACGCACGTGCAACGGTAAATGACGCGTTATGATTCTGCGCAGCACGCTATCGAGAAAAGATTCTTTCGTCTCTTTTATTCTTACATAATTCCTCATTCCATCTCTCTTAATCCTATGTATATCAGATTATGTTTTCTCTTATCTAGTTAAGTTATATGATCTAAGCATACAATACACCCCACATAATTGATTTATATACACTACTAATATTTGTATATTTTTCACAGTTAACTTTGTTGTTAAGTGTAGCAGTAAATTAAATTTTTATGAAATCGGATTTTTGTCAAACAGTTTAAAGAAAAATTCAAAGATAATAAATCAATGACAATTGGAAATTCATTACACGTATCAATAATACATGTAAATAAACAATAATATAAAATAAATAAATGAAAATATTTATCAGTTAAAATTAGTAATTTATAATTCAGGTCGAAATATCTCCATTTTCAAATATATATACGAAACAGAAAATTTGTAATTATGTAATATGACAATAGATTTTATCGATATATACTTAAGTACACATGTATATAGAATTCAATTAAAATTATCTTTTCTTGTGTACATACACATATTTGGAAAATCCAAAATTATTATTATTTATCGGTTAAATAACTAATAAATGTTCTGTGCTCTTTATTGTTAAATTAGTGATTAATGTAATAGGTTTTTTGCGCAACATTTCGCAGACGCAGTACCTACAGACTAAGAAATTAATGTAAACTTGTTATTTTGGTATTTTCACAAATATCATTTATCGGTTGATCAATTGATAATGGAATGTATCCTTTACTTTTAACTTAAAATTAAACTCTACGATAAGATATTTCTATAAATACGGATTATTTTCAATTAAAAATATCAGTTTCAAAATGAATGTTTTTGTGGTTGCATTACTTTTTGTAGCTTGCGCTTCAGCAGGGGTAAACAATCATTACTTTTAAACTTTAATTTTTGATAAAAAATTAATGGATTATTTTTACAGGTTCTCAATTCCAGGACACCTACAGTTGTTACTCTACTAGATTACTACAAAAATAACAGTAAGAATTTTTCTTACTTCTTAAACTATTCTCATTTAAAATTTTACTCATTTTTTGATTATGACCCAAAAATGGGTGGATACAACAAAATTACATGTTTACCAATTTTCATTAGTTTAGTTTAGGCCAACTGATCCATGAAAATGGCCAAAATCGCAAGGGGTATACCTTAAATTTTTACGATTATTGGCCACTTTCAATCATTTTGCTCAGGAATATGAATCAGGCGAGTCATTAGGTCAGAAATCGGAACACGTCAGTGTTACGTTGTTCAAAATTTTTGAAAATTTGTATACTTTTTTATTTTTCTTAATTTACCCAAAAGGTGTATATGAGTTTTCAGGAGCATATCTCAAAAATAGGTAGAGATACAAACTTGTGGGTACCAGCAATTTATTTCACAGAAATAATTACTCAAATATATTTTAAAATAAGAATTATTTAAAGATATCTGAATGTATGTACCTACGTACACTTTTATTTATGTTTAAATATTTATAGAGGATGAAACCAGAATTGTCGATGGAGAACCAGCCTCTCCAGGTCAATTTCCATGGCAAGCAGTAGAAACCTTCAAAACTCCTGGAGGAAGTAGTTCTTTTTGTGGAGGCAGTCTCATAGCTTCCAATTGGATTCTCACTGCTGCTCACTGTGTTGATGGGTAAGAAAGCAAAAATTATGCGCATTGCAAATGATATAAATTTTTAATAAATATCCTAGATGGATGATATCGAAAGTTAAAATTGGCGGGATTTATCGTAAGGTGGCCAACGAACCCGGCAGTGTGACCATTTCTAGTAACATTTCATTCATTCATGAAGACTTCAATGAATATATGAACAATGATATTGCTTTAATTAAACTGGACAGCGACGTGGAGTTTACGGGTAAATATTCATTCAATTAATGCATTATTCATACTAAAGAATAAGAAAACACTCACCATGTTTTACAAGATTTCAGCACCTCTCGGTCATCATAAGATGCTTGCTAGTAACCACAGACGGGTGCATATTCAATGCCCGAATATTCAAAACTAGATTTTTAAAAACCAGGATATTCAAAAGCACAATATGCAGACACAGAATCACGCATTGCCCTAAAGCGTATCAGCAGAACCATCGCTAACCAATGTAAACGTAACCTAACGTTTGCTCCTCCTGGCCCCGCCCACATACTCGGTTTATGAATAATTCGGGCAAAGCGCTTTCCGGCAATGCACGGTTCGGTTCTTGAATATTCGGGATTTGAATGATTCTGTGCGTGCATATTATGGTGTTAAATATTCTGATTTTGAATATTCGGGTGTTGAAGGCTTTCCCACAACAGACGCGTTTCGCTATTATTGCAGCTCATCAGTGTGGTGTAATTGTCGTCTCTCTGCAGACACAATAGACACTTACAAAATTGACGTCACTGCAAGAGAGATATAGAAGGTCATGCATACAAACAAACCTCCCCTCGTTGTCTTGCGTCCCGTTCCCTGTTCTTATCTGTCATTGTGTTCGCATCTGTTATTCAGTGTTAAACCTAATTCTTTATTGTGATGTGTACGTTGTGTTTAATAAAAATGAGTTTAAAACCAGAAGATGTGTCTGGGGCAACTTTTTTGTTTGATAATATTGAAGATCATTCGATTATTCAACTAAAACGATGGCTAGAGTGTAAAGTCTACGGCTGATGACAGGTCTTTGTTTGTACGGGGTAACCATAGCAACCTTGATTTCTATGCTTCGCCGTTAGAGGCGCTCGTGCAAATTGCAATTTTGTAAGTGTCTATTCACTAACTGGGCACAGCGATGTATCAAAGAGTCGCACGGCCGGCATCTGATGATGACTGAGAGGTTGGTTCAGATGCTGGCGAGAGTGAAACATTGTTTCACCTAGAGTTTTTTTTGTTTTTCAATAGCTGCTAGTGCTTTACGGCAACTCTTTTATAGATGGCTCTATATGTGGTTAGTTACTTAAGACATCTATCTTATTTGAGATGTATATCTCTCGCTGTGCTCAGTTGGTGAATTTTCTCTGCAAAGAGACGGCAGTTACACTACACTGATAAGCTGCAATAACAGCAAAACGCGTCTGTGGTTTCTAGCCGGCATCTGATGAGTATTTTTACCTCCCGCTACCCTTGGTAAGGGAGGTATAGGGATCGTGCTAAAAATCACTTATCGAGATTTTAGTAAATGACCACGTTTTAAGGTCCCTAGAATCCAAATTTAACATTTTCACGATGATGTCTGTATGTGTGTATGTGTGTGTGTATGTATGTATGTATGTATGTATGTGTGTGTGTGTGTGTGTATGTGTAGGGATTTTGTCTTCACTCTAACTCAAATACTATCATTCAGAAAATTCTGAAATCTTGTATTTCTATCCTATTCTAATAAGAAAAGAAGCCATTAGATTTTGGTGTAAATCGGATAACCGGAAATGGCACTTTACCTGAAGCTCATAATGGTTTTTCTTCAAAAAATACCATTAAATGCCATTTTTTCGCATTTTATGTCTTATGAAAATTAAAGATTATTGAATTTTCTACTGGAATACATTAATACTTTTTCTATATATTTTACACATAAATTTAAAAATAATTTTTTTTATTAGTCGCGAAGCCTAAGAGAAACACAATAATTCGTTTGTTACACAGTTCATATTTCAAATGAATGTAACTGACAGTTAATGTCACTGTCAAAAAACTAATCACTTCAAATTAATAATAGTGACATTTTAAAAAGAAAATAGTAAATAAAGCAATAGTTTTCTGCAATGGAACAGTTTGCAGCGGTAGTAAATACGTAAGTATATATTTAAATTAATAAAAATTCAATAGCGGGAGGTTTTGTGTTGGCCACATCAGATTTTTTAATTCTTTATTAGACATTGACATTGTTTTACCTAGAGTTCGCTATTGTACTTTTGTTTTTCCATTTTATCTATATTGGGTGGTGGTAATTAGGGGTGAACATATAGGGGATTTAATATGTGATATTAGTTTTACGCAATTTCCTGCTCACCTGATCATTTTATGGCAAAAACTATGGATCACTTATGAAAATTATATATTTATTATTTTTTATCCTAGCGTTTTATGACAACAACTTTTTGATTGTCATTTCCGTTGCTAAATGAAATACTTTTAATAAGCACTAGTGCTTAAGAATGATAGTTTAATGCGTAAAAGTGACATTTTAATGCGTAAAATGTTACTTTTAAGCACTAGTGCTTAACGTATTTCATTTAACAACGAATAAACGAACCTGACGTCTGCCTACTTTTTAATTTGAAAAAATTCAAAATGTTGCTATTTGAGAATAAATTATATGTTTTAAAATGCTATTATAAAAATTCTTGTATGTAAGACATTGCAAAATGCGTGTTTTCGGCACCTGACGTGTTGTACAACTCGCTTACGCTCGTGCGTACAAATTTCACGCCGCGTGCCTAAAACACTCATTTCGCAACTTACTACATAAATAGCTATTATTTGAATCCTTATTAATATTTTTCGTTATCTTCAATATATACTAACTTTTCCATTTCCTTTTAATGAACAACTGTTTTAACAAATGACAAACTATTTTCAGATACTATTCAACCAATCAGGTTGCCATCTCGCTCGGAAGTTAACGATCGTCTTGAAAACAGAAAAGTAATCGCCAGCGGATATGGTAAAATCAGTAGCTGTAAGTATTGAATAAATTACTAAATTGAGGCCCGAGATATCCACCTCCTTATAATTTATTTGGCAAATAATTTCTATAGTAATAGTGAGTTAGTTTCACATTTTTAAAAAAATATTTTAGATGAAAGTTCATGAAATATTTTTCACAGTAATAAAAAAAAATAAACATAATTTATTTTTATTTGGCGCTATAAATGGTCATGAAAAACAACCTCATACTTCTGTGACGTTGAAATACATACATCGCGTCATTCATAGCCAATAGGAAAACAGTTTACGTTATTTATGTTAAAAAAAATCTGTTGTGGCCAGTACAAGACCTCTCGCCATTTCTATTTTACGTTATATAAGTATTATATTGCACTTCGCTATCGAACCGTCGTTTTGTAACAAAAAAATTACAGAACTTTACCCAAATATTGTTTTTTTTTTTATTGTATTTAACATGTCTTACTTTTCATTGTATGAGAAAGTTCCTAAATGTCAGAGATTCTTCCAATTCATTAACAAGATTGGCGGTATTTCTGATGGATATATGCATTTTACCTACAATTTTAAATATTTAATTAATAAAACAATAAGAAAGATTAAATGTATTTCCCAGAAAAAGCTTTCAGATTGTCACTAAAACTGTTGATTTTTGACACTGACCTTTGTCATTTACAAACTATGTTATAAACATTTGAATTTGTCAACTGGTTTCCTTAGTGTAGTTTAACCTACTCGACTTATTTCATCCCGTTATTCTATATATTATAGCGTCTTTATCTCTAAATTTATAGAAGATATAAAAATTTGTTTAAATGTATCAGATGTAGAATTATATGTTCTTCAATATTAGTAATATAAAAAATTTCAAAAAATAATAATTAGAAGATTTTTTTTAGAAACTACTACTTCCGGTTGTCCAATTGTTACCAAAACCTTTTCAGCTCTTCCCAGGAATATCAGATTGAGGAATTCAAAGTTAAACAAGTCTTAAGTCTTATTGTTTTTGAGGAATCGTCCCTCCAACATCCAGACATACGACATACACACATCCACACATACGCATAGACGTTATTGTAAAAATATTAAAATCGGATTCTAGTGACCTTGAAACGTGCTTATTCATTAAAATCTGGATATGTGATTTTTAGCATGATTCCAATACCTCTTAGCGAGAGGTAAAAAGTAGGCGATAGTTTGTTACATGTTAAACTGTATGTACTATGATTTTACGTTCTGTTTCAGATCACGTGACTTTTTAAAAATATTACACATATTTCATATTTCAATATTTAATTGTAAAATATCTAATGGATATTTCGTGATATTTTCAAATTTGAGGCTCTTCAAGGAACAATATCTTCTAATATTTAGTTCTTAAAAATCATATACAAATTCTTGCAACAACCTATTGTTAATTGTATCAGTAGTTATTATTCGCCAAATAAAGTTATTAGGAGGTTTATATCTCGACCCTAAATAAACATTTCTTTTCAGCGAGTCCTACTAGCGAAATTTTGAACTCCGTGGAACTCACCACTATTACCAACGAGGAATGTACTAAAATTTTCGGCCGGGATGCTATCATTGCTTCAACCATTTGTGCTATAGGAAACCCTAATCACAGCACTTGCAGTGTAAGTTAATAATCTGTCATTAAATATGAATATAATAAGTGGCAAATCTACCAATATTATTTTGTTAGGGTTCTGTTAATGAATGGGGTATTCCACTATAACAAAAAATTTTTAAAAAATTCAATTTAACATAAAGAATGGCTCAATAAATAATAATTAAAACAATGAAAACATTTTTTAAATAATTACTTTACGAGATATTTCACATTTGCTAAAAGGGAAAATTGACGTCATACAATTGTTATCTTTCTCTCGCAATACTCAGAGCAGTGTGTGTAAGAAAGACAAGTATAGAGGAAATGTGACGTTACCCTGATTTCTCGAAAATAAAATACTCCTAACCTAGGAATAATTAAGATTTTTTAATACTATGAATTGCTTCAAAACTGAATGAAGTTTTATTTAAAATAATAAAAAAATTTGAGTGGAATACCCCATTGTATTTGTCAATGTAGAATTCATGTATATTTTTAGGGTGACAGCGGTGGCCCCCTAATTCTTATCGGTGAAGATGGAAAACCTACTTTAGTTGGTGTAATAAGCTTTATAAGTAGTTTAGGGTGTGATATTGGACGTCCTTCAGGATATGTACGCACTGCTAGCTTCCTTGATTGGATCAGCGAAAAGACTGGCATACAAATCAGAGACTAAATACAGTGCTAAATATTTATCATTTATTATTACTATAGCAATTTACTTAATTGTGTATATACATTAATAAATTATTATGAATTATATATTTGTATTTTATTTAATGTGTGCTGCTTTCATTTGCTATTTGTTAAGCGAAATAGTTATTCACAAGTTATCTAAGGTCCAGTATTCTCATCTCTGGTTAAACTGGCATTAAAAATTGATACGCATTAAAATAAAACTCGCTTCATTAGGGCCGTTTTCATAATAAACTTTATCTTTACTTTAACACTTTAAATTAAAATTAAAGTTGTTTGGCGAGCACTGTAGCATTACTTTAAAATAAATATAAAGTCTTAAAGCATATTGAATTAAAGTATTAAAGTATGCCTGATTATAAAAACGGCGCATAGTATTACAAAGTTTATTAAACAATAAACAAAATAGATTAAAAAATAAGTTGAGACAACCCGCCACACACTTGCCTTCGTCGCCTGTCCACTCAACAAATGTCTCGTCTCTCGCGCTCGCCCGCTCGTTAAGAGAAGAAAATATCGGGCCTTAGTAAATAATAAGTAGTTTTTATTTTCCGTGAACAATGCCAATTGAAAACGTTATTTTTCCTGAAATCGTCATGTAATCTACTGCCTTCTATGAGGTAGGGAAATAAATGGGGGATTACGGCTCAATCGAATTAAAGGAAAATAGTAAAAAAATACGAATGTATATGCTGAATAACGAATATTAATAAAAAAATTAAATGGTATAATTGAGATATTTCGGAAATAAAGGGTTTTTTGTTATAGCGCTTCGACAATAATATGAAAATATTTTGATTGGCGACCGAGAGACCACCTATACATGCATTACAAATAACGTGTTAGGAGGTGGGGATTACTACCAATGGAAGTTAAGAAATTCAAATTCGAAAGGAGGGGCTAACATTCCTGTACAGCAGTTTTCAAACAGTTTTTATTTTAACATAAATTTCTTGCATTAAACTTAATAATTTAAATACACCTGTAATTATAAAATATGTAGACTTATACAGTGTTATAATATTCATTTATTTTTATGTAAATATAACTTTAAATTGCATATATTTCAAGAACATTTAGGTCCATGATGAAAACAGTTTGATATAAAAACACATAAATGTGACGTCACGTCAATCTTTTCAAAATTCGGGAGACCATAACTCGCTTATTAATAGGAATTTTCTCACCCGATTTTCATCAATAGTCTTAGTTTTCCTAATATTTTCAGATGAAATTATAAAAAAAAATGGTGTAATCCCCCATTGCAATGTTGTCATATTTATTTTCACAAACACATTTTACGTTTTAATATGAGATAAAATTATAAAATGGAAATACATGAAGTTCAGTACACATTTATTTTAAATTCTTGTACAATTTTAATATTTCTTTAAGTTTTCAATGTGATTTTTCTTAGGTACTTGAAATCCGTAATATAGGGAATACAATGTTTTTTTTTTCTTTTTTCGTAAAATAAAATGAAATTGTGATTAATTTTAGTAGTTTTTAATTCTGAACAACTTTTTTTTACAACTTTTCTCTAAAATTAATAGGTCAGAAACTACAGCAAAATGATAAAAATAACACTGTATTGTATATCCTATATTACGGATTTCAAGTAGACACCAGGGCATGTACTATTCAGTAATTTTGAATTCTTATACGGTTTCAGAAAAAAAATAATACTTATCTCGTCATTGAAGTTCCTTTTCATGACTCATTATGGTTGCTTGCCGAGGCCGTCAAGAAAAGACGAACTTCCCTGCCTTGAAATGTAAATAACCACAATTTATATTTGATAATAATTAATTCTGATCCTACCTAAAGTTTTTAAACATAGAAATGGGCTTAAAAAATCAAGGAGAATTTTAAACAAACGATGAAAGTAATTCTCCTTGATCCTTTATTTCTATGTTTAAAAACTTTAGGTAGGATCACAATTAATTATTATCAACGTTTCTGTGACTGCTAATTGTTCACATTAAAAAGCGCATTGTTTCGCGCTGAGTATTCATACCTATTCCGTTAAGGATAGTGTATTTTCCTACGAAAATTGTAAAAAGAAATTGTGGAAGATTCGTTGACTTCAATAGAAACGGATTTCGTGGCTCAGTTGGTTGCTCACTAGATAGGAAGAGCCCGGGGTTCATATCCCTGCGGTGTCTTTGAATTTTTCACAATTCTCCTTAATCCTTTAAGCCCATTACTATGTTTAAAAATTAATTTATATTTGTTCTTATTTGATACTGTCTTAACGCCCATCTTTTAAGTTGAATCATAATAATCATTTTATTATGTAGTTTGTAAGTATTTATTTGTTCTGGAAAACAGTTCTTTTTTAAAAATATTATGTGTTGTTGAAACCCAATATGGTGATTTATATATTTTTAGAGAAATATAAAATTTCATACCATTTATCACTCGCTGTTCTATGAAGTCTGGCCGATACACAACTCAGGCGATTTTCAGAGTTGAAATTCACGATTAAAATAATGCTAATCTTCTCAAAGTTTCTTAGCGTCATCATAGATCAACTATATTTCGTCTTCAGGTTGTTTAGAGCCCTATATGTATATAAGTAAGTAATGAGTAGTTAGAATAAATATAATGTTAAATAGTAGATAAGTATTTTACCCCCACAAACACAATGAAAATACATAATATTAGTTTTATCAATGTCAATAGAAATATTGCTGCTGCATGATTTTGCAGGGACTAATTACAAATTTATTTGTTCACGTTACTAATATAGGCCCAATTTATAAGTAATTACGTTATATCACCTCAAACTAATTGTTAATAAATGAAAACAATTAGCGTGTAGTCGATGTAATAACTTGTCTCACGGATAACTGTTGATGGATTTATACATCTTAATTGTAAACTGATAATAAACAGACCTTTTCACAATTAAAAATCAATAACAATTGTAAAAAAAATAAACAATGATGTGTTATTATTAAATGGAAATATTTATTAATAAAAATTAGTAATTTATAATTCGAGGTCAAAGTACTCAATTTAAAAAAAAAAAAGAAATTTGTAATTAATATAACAATAGAATATATGTCGGTATATATGTACTTAAGTACGTGCATAGAATGCAATTAAAATTATCACTTCTTTTGTCACATACACAATACATACATATCTAGAAAAACCACATATCGATTGATCAATTGACAATGTAATGTACCCGTTAGTTTTAATATTAAACAAAGGTTAGATTTTATCATAAACACACAATAATTATTTAATAGTAATTTAAGTAACATAACCGGAAAAGCCTTGTAAGCTTGCTTCTTTGGTTTGTTTTTACCTTCCATCACCATTAGGTAAGGAAGGTATTGTCTTTGGTCAAAAAATTCGATGGGGAGTTTAAAATGAAGAAGCACGTTTTAATGTCCCTACAATATGATTTTACTGGTTTTACGATGATGTCTGTATGTACAGGGTGGGGCAGAAAAACCTATCCGATTTCAAATCCCTTTTTCTCAAAAAAGGGAGCAGGTAGAGTAGTGGGGTAAAAACCGTTAGAAAGCCGGTTTTATGCCATTTGTCAGTAGTCAACATGCCTTGGTCTGGCGAACATCGTGCTTTTGATATTGAGCGGTTTATCGAATGCGGCGGTTCGATAATTGCTACACAACGTTCTTTTCGAATTCATTTCGATATTGGAGTGACGAAAATCCTCGAGAAATCCATCAGGAACCCCTCCATAGCCCAAAAGTGACTGTGTGGTGTGCTCTTTCCCGCCTAGGCGTCTGGGGGCCTTACTTTTTTGAAGAAAATGGGCAAACCGTAACGGTCAACAGCGAGCGCTATTGTTTCATGCTGGAAAATTTTCTTATACCCAAAATGGAAGAAAATGGCTTGGAAAATGTGTGGTTTCAACAGGATGGGGCAACCGCCCACACATCGCGACGATCAATGGACATTCTCAGGGAACTGTTTCCCGGTCGCCTCATTTCCCTGAGAGGTGATCTTGGCTGGCCGCCGCGCTCACCGGATCTCACTCCATGTGACTTCTTCCTTTGGGGTTACCTCAAATCGAAGGTTTACCAGCATCGACCAAGGACCCTTCTTGCTTTACGAAGGGAAATTGCTCGGGCAATTGAAGAAATTCCTGTGGAAATGACGGTGAAAGTCATGGAAAGCTACCGCGAGCGCCTAAATCAGTGTATCCGCTCCCAAGGACGACATTTGAGTGATGTGCTTTTCAAAACTTAAATTTAAAAATGGCATAAAATTTGCGATATGTTAATAAAAATTTTTTTTGACAAGTTGAGTGGTTTTAATTTTATAACGTTTTGAAATCGGATAGGTTTTTCTGCCCCACCCTGTATGTATGTATGTATGTATGTATGTATGTATGTATGCATGTATGTATGTATGTGTGTGTGTGTGTCTGTGTGTGTGTGTGTGTGTGTGAGTGTGTGTGTGTGTAAGTGACAAATTTTTCTCCGACGATAATTCCAAAACTACAATTCTAAAAATTATGATTCTTTCGTATTATTCTTCCTTATAACCCTATGAAGAGCTGATTAGATTTTGGTTATAATTGGTCAACCGGAAGTACCCTTATTTGAAGTTCTTAACAGTTTTTCTTGAAAAAACGCAGATAAATATCATTTTCGATATTTTATGTGATTATCAATAGAAAGATTATCTTATTCTCTATATGGTTCGATTATACATTTTCCTTCATATTCAATAAATATGGAGTTATAGAGTCATTAACTTGCAAAAATTATGAAAACATCAGAAATATTCAAAAAAAATTAATTGACAGATGTCAGTGTCAAGTGCAAAACCAAAGTGGAAAGTATATGATCTGAAAGTGATATAAGTGACAGTGTCCCTCGCCAGTGACTTGCATTTGCGGCCTCGCCTCAAGATAGGAACTTATATTGCCAGGAGTACGAGAAAGGCAAAAGAGAAGATGGAAGGACTGTATAACAGAAGATTTGAGGGAGGAAGAACTGTGTCATGAAGATGCGTTGGACAGGAATGAGTAGAAGAGAAGAGTAAGAAACAGCGACTTCTAATAAAATAGGGAAAAGTTGAAGAAGAAGGAAGTGTTAAGTGCAATATATAATGTACATACGTTCGTATTCGTATTATAATTGTATTGGATTTTAGAATCTTTTCAAAGGAACTTTCAGTATGGATTTGTAAAAAATAGTGTGTTCTTTTCTTGTTACGATAATTTTGCAGTATATATAGAATCTTTTTCAAGGAACTTTTGGTATGGGATATTTACAAAATACATCGAATTGACGGAAGGTTTTGTGCTGGCCACAACAGATTTTTTAAAATAAATTCAATAAATAGTTATTTTAGAAATTATTTGAACTCCAATGTTTTTTACAAAACCATTTGTTGTATTATTCCCGAAAATATTATTATTGTACTAGTAACCTTCAAAATGGCATTTCCCGCATACAAAACTCGACCAGAAACATTGTTTCTCGATCGACCGGAATGCAAAAGTTACAAAATACATTGGCCCTTTGGGGCATTCTAAAATATATCGGTCTTGATAATTATAAAATTTAGTCAAACCCACATGGATTTTCCTTTATTAAAAGTTAAATAAATTAATAAAATTCTTCCAATAAATACAAATGCCAAGTGAAACAAATATTTCTAGTAAAATAAATGGTCATTGCCTACTTATTTTTATGTTCGCTTTAAAATAATAATTTTGAAATAATAGTGCATTTTTTTAATTACTATTGCTCGTATAAAAAATATTGTACAAACATTGCAGTCGCTCATGCTTCAAAAATGTCCTCACTTAGGTACATATGTACATAGTCTTCCCGAACTATTATCGGTTGATCAATTGATAACGTAATATGAATTATATTTTTAACATAAAAATAAGATTTTTAAGATAAGAATTTTGTATAAATGCAGATTATTTTCAGTTAAAATATATCAGTTTCAAAATGAAAGTCTTTGTGGTTGCTTTATTTTTGGTAGCGTGTGCGTCTGCAGGGGTAACAATATTACTTTTAAAATTAATTTTTGATAAAAAAATAATGGATTATTTCTACAGGTTCTGAATTCAAGCAGACCTACAATTATTACTCTCCTAGATTACTACAAAAATAACAGTAAGAATTTTTTATTTTTTATACTTACATTTAAAATTGTACCCATTTCTGGATTATGCTTGCTATACATAAATTTATCAATTTTCATTAGTTCAATTTGTACAGCCAAAAAACTGAAATCAATGAAATTTGTTAAAATCGCAAGGGTTACACCATAGATTTTTAAGATTTTTGTCCATTATCAATTATTTTGTATCCACTCTTCCAAATTTTTATTAGATTTGTCTGTATAGTCGAATGGCAAAGTCGCCAGCCATGTATCTCCCTCCAT
The DNA here is from genome assembly GCA_943142095.1 of Ophonus ardosiacus. Lineage (NCBI taxonomy): Eukaryota > Metazoa > Arthropoda > Insecta > Coleoptera > Carabidae > Ophonus > Ophonus ardosiacus. The sequence goes on along the minus strand of OW964832.1, from coordinate 35,071,010 downwards.
CCATTTTTCGATATTTGCCAAAAATTGAATTTTTGAGGTGCAAGTTTGAACCTTGAACGCAAATATACTAAAAGAGAAATTAATTTGCGGTTGAAAACCTACGTTAATCAGCGCGATGAAATGTATATTAAAAAAAAAAAAATACCGAAAAGGTGTATATAAGTTTTGGCGGAGGACTCAAATTCTCAATTTTGCTCAGGAATTTTTTTGAAAATTTGTATACGTTTTATCTCCCGCTAAGAGAGGTATTGGTTTCATGCTAAAAATTGCATATCCAGATTTAGTGAATAAGCACATGTTAAGGTCACTAGAATCCGATTTTTACAATGATATTCTCTCTCTCTCTGTATATGTGTGTGTGTGTGTGTGTGTGTGTGTGTGTGTGTGTGTGTGGATGTGTGTACCTGTGTTTGTGTGTATGTCTGGATGTTGAAGGGACGGTTTCTCAAATTCTATAAGACTAAAGACCAATTTAACTACGTATTCCTTAATCTGACATTAATGGGAAGAGCTGAAAAGGTTTTAGTAACAAATGGACAACCGGAAGTAGTAGTTTCTCAAAAATTGGAAATTTATATAATTACAAAAATTAAAGAATATAAAATTCCATATCCAATACATTTAACATTTTTATTATATCTTCTATAGATTTAGAGGTAGAGACAGTGGCGTATTATCGCAGAAGCCTGAGAAGCCCGGGCTTCTGGCGCAAAATTACAGGGGGCGCAAAATTGTCAGGTATTGAAAAAAAACCATTTTTTTTTCTTTAATATAAATTAACAAATGGATTGCTGAAATTTTTGAAACTATTAAAAGACAGGAACATTGAAAATATTGTTTCTAACATTGCAATTTTATTACGGGTGTTTGCTTGATTAACTATACTGGCTAGAGATCCTTTTCAGCACTGAAGAGAGTGAAGGATTACTGCAGGTTTACAGTATCCCACACAAAATTAAACGCTTTTGTTATTATTTGCATCGAAAAAACTCTTATAAATTAAATTTATTTTGACGACACTTAATATTTTTGTCAGTGCCAAAACAAGAAAAATGTCATTTTATTTATATTTTTGTCATTACATTATTGGAATTAAAAATAAAAGTTTAGTTTCAATGTTTGCTGAATTTTACTAATAAAAAAGCCCCCCATGTACCCGCGTATGATTGTCATTTTTCGAATCATTTGTTATTTCTCTTTTTATGCCAATTGTTATATTTAATTACTTGTTATAATTATTGGTTTCTTACTAGAAAAATTCAAAAATTTGTTTTTTCAATCATGCTAACCAAAAAAAAAAAAAAATGATGAGGAAGGGGGGCAAAAAATTCAAGGGCTTCTGGCGCCAAAATACCTTAATACGCCACTGGGTAGAGAATTATAAATGTATAAAATAATCCATACTAACATCTAAAATTGGCATAAAAAGATTTATTATAAGCCAAAATATGTATAGTATCCGTGTCAACTAAACACATGCTTGCTATACATATAATTCATCATATACCCTTCAGAAATACCGCCAATCTCGTCAATGAATTGAAAGAATCTCGAACTTGTAGAAGAGTAGGAGGAAACTTGTTCATAGAATGAATTGAAAAATAAAGAATAGATGTAATTAGAATTTTTGTGTGTACCAGAAATACAATACTTATATAGCCTAATATGAAAATGGCGAGAGGTATTGTGTTGGCCATAACAGATTTTTACCTACCGCTACCCTAGGTAAGGGAGGTATAGGGATCGTGATAAAAATCACATATATAGATTTTAGTGAATGAGCACGTTTTGATGTCCCAAGAATTCGATATCAACTTTTTTACAATGATGTCTGTACTTCTGTAGGTATGTATGTGTGTGTGTGTGTGTATGTGTGTGTGTGTGTGTGTGTCTGTGTGTGCGGATCATGTGGACACGATTACTCAAATGCTATCAATCAGAAAAATTTGAAATTTTGTATACCCATTCTATACTAATGTGGGAAGAGCTCATTAGTATTTAGTGTATATCGGATAACCGGAAGTATCATTTATACAAGCTTTTAACAGTTTTTCTTGTAAAAAATTCATTGAATATAATTTTTTAGCAACTTTTACCAATACAAATTAAATATAATGGCACAATCTTCAATTCTACGATAAGCATTTAGTAAATAACTTTAAATATTGAATTATAAAATAATTTATTTTTGTGCATCACTTTGCCTCTGCGTCAAACAAAAACAATACTTTAATAACAAATTTGACATATTTAAACAAATGTCACTGTCACAAAGAAATAACATTAAAATTAGTAATGAAACCGTGTTAAGAAGAATTTATTAGTTTAAATATGATTGTAATGAAATTAAGATTTGTAAAAATAATATATTTTCCAACATACATAAATATTAGATATACAGGGTAATTCGATTTTAGTTTGATGTTTGCAGCATTATATATCAAACAGCTCTCAAATAAGAACGTGATTTCAAAGTGTCAAATAATAGTTTGCAACTACACATTTACGAAATGAATAATGTACGGTGAAGAATTTACACAGATTGCGTTTTAGAGCATAAGGAAGTTAGGTATTTGGTGATGATTTTGACAATAATGTATGTGTGACGATTTTTCCTTAAAATATATTAAGATCCGAAACTTCGCAAAGTTGGTATTTAATACTCTTATATAATATGATTGCGTTTTAGAGCATAAGGAAGTTGGTGCTGATTTTGACAATAATGTGTGTGTGACTATTTTTTCTTAAAATATATTAATGATCCAAAACTTCGCAAAGTTGGTATTTGCTCACAGATTTTTCAGGAAAAACATAACAAAATATAATCCAAAATTTCGTATTACAAACTTTTCTATTTATTGGAACAACAAAGTAGATTTTGTTTACAAACGATCAATGGAAGTGATACTTTACTTAAAGCTCATTGCTATTTTAAACATGGAACTGGCGGGAGGTCATGTGCTGGCCACAACAGATTTTTTTATTAATTTTTAATTTACCCAAAAGGTGTATATGAGTTTTGAGAGGCATTGCTCAAAAATAAGTAGAAATGTAAACTTATGGGTACCAGCAATTTATTTCATGGAAATAATAACTCGAACATATTTTAAAAAAATAATTATTTAAAGATTCCATAATGTATGTACCTACTTACGCTATTATTTATGTTTTAAAATTTGTAGAGGATGAAACAAGAATTATCAATGGAAAACCAGCTACCCCAACACAATTCCCATGGCAAGTATCCCTACGCATAACAGTTTCTGGAGGTGCTATTTTATGTGGAGGTAGTCTCATATCTTCCAGATGGGTTGTCACCGCTGCTCACTGCGTCGTTGGGTAAGAAATCAAATATTATGCGCACTTAAAAATGATATCATTTTAAAATTAAATATTCTAGTGGAATAGAATGGAGAGTCAAAATTGGCGGGATTAATCGCAATGCAGCCAATGAACCCGGCAGTGTGATCATTTTTAGTAGAACTGCAATGGCTCATGAAAGCTATGATTCTACATGGTTGTACAACGATATTGCTTTAATTAAACTGGACAGCGATGTGGAATTCAGTGGTAAATATTAATTATGCAGGTGTCTCAGAAATATGGGGACATTTAACTGAACTTATCCTTATTCGAAAGTGCACCGTTTAGCCAGTATTCTGCTTCAAAATTCTTCTCAAAAAATAATTTTGCTTATAATAACGGAAGGCTTTGTTTAACTAGAATGAAATTTGGTGTGGCAATCCATATCGATAGTTCATCTTTTAAGATAAAATTTGTTATTATTAATTAATGAATCACTAATGTAAGAAACTTGGATGTCACGACCATGCTTAGTCAATAACATTTTAATGGCAAAGTCAATAACGTAAAATTATTGTTTTTTAGAACAATACATTCAATGGTAAACTTTCCTGTCTCTGCGTAAATTGTAATATCTGTAACGATTTAGACAGAAAAAATAAAATGTAAGTGACTGCGGCGTGTAATTTTTAAAGCAAATTTTATCCAGTAGTCATGTAATTGTCAAGCAACTAATTTTTAAGGACAGTAACAATTGTTTATGAGTTGTCAAAAATTCGTAATATTCTAAAACTATATAGTCTAAGAGCCAGTGGCCGGCAGACTTACGGTATTTTGTAAAACCCTATATTTTTTTCATTTACTCTCTTATACCTGCCGTACATGAAATGGGGACTCGTTAGTTCAGCCGGCGGTTCCTATAGAGTCACTCGGGTATAAAAGGTGTAAAAATTTGACTGAGTTCAACGTAATACTGACAAGGCTGCCACTTGGATATTTTAAAATACTTAATTATTGATATTGAAAAAAAACAATGGCAGACAGCTATGGCGGTTCCAAGGTCATGGCAGACACTTTTAAAAGTCCTAAAAAATAATAACAATTTACGGTACTTTGACAAAGCTAAAATTTATATATGATGTTAATAATAATATTGTAAGCCTATATTTAGCACGGCAGACATTTTCCACGGTTCTAACATCCCGGCAGACAACCAAATGTTACCTCTTGCGCGAGCATACATATGTATAATACTGTCGCACTCACTCTAATGTAAGTACTATTTTACTTTCTTTAGTTAGTATTAGGGCTTACATATAACTGAGTGTCATATTATACTACCAAACAGTGAAGCATCTAACGTAGTAATAGTAACAGTTTTGTCTAATATTTTTAGTGTATTTCTGAACTCTGACAGAGAAGCATCTTACGTAGTGAACATTGTAAAATTTTTAACATTTTATTTTCTAACAGACACTTAATTTTTAAAATATTTTTTTTATATAAAAACAGCGATTAGTGCTATACAAAAATTTCATGGCCCGCTAAATTTGAGGAAACCATCAGTTGATTGTTGAACGTCTTGTGCTATAAAAAATATTGCAAATTCAATTTATGTGTTAGAAAATAAAACAAAATTTTCAAAGTGTTTGCCTGCGCGTCATTGTGAAATTTTATTTTATTGATCTATACTATATATTAAAGTTGTTAATTTGACATTATGACAACTGAATTAAAGTGTGCATTTTGTACTTTAGTATTTTAAGCTTAAGTAAAGTTCATGACCTTAAATATAGTGATGTTGATTCTGATTATGATATTGAAGGATAATGAGCAATTTAGCGCGCCAAGAAATTTTTGTATCGTAGATGGTAGCACTAATCGCTGTTTTTACATAAAAAAATATTTTAAAAATTAAATTTGTGTTAGAAAATAAAATAATATGATATTCATTAATAATAACTAGTTTTACAACTTTATTAATTTTACGGTCAAATTGATTTGGCAATACAAGCAAGGTACACAAGCTGTATATTGGCAACCATGTGGGGCCCTACAAACCCTTTTCAAAGTCATGTGTCTGCCCGCGCTTCATGTTAAATATTTTAAAATGTTCACTACGTAAGATGCTTCTCTGTCAGAGTTCAGATATACACTAAAAATATTAGACAAAACTGTTACTATTACTACGTTAGATGCTTCACTGTTTGGTAGTATAATATGACACTCAGTTATATGTAAGCCCTAATACTAACTAAAGAAAGTAAAATAGTACTTACATTAGAGTGAGTGCGACAGTATTATACATATGTATGCTCGCGCAAGAGGTAACATTTGGTTGTCTGCCGGGATGTTAGAACCGTGGAAAATGTCTGCCGTGCTAAATATAGGCTTACAATATTATTATTAACATCATATATAAATTTTAGCTTTGTCAAAGTACCGTAAATTGTTATTATTTTTTAGGACTTTTAAAAGTGTCTGCCATGACCTTGGAACCGCCATAGCTGTCTGCCATTGTTTTTTTTCAATATCAATAATTAAGTATTTTAAAATATCCAAGTGGCAGCCTTGTCAGTATTACGTTGAACTCAGTCAAATTTTTACACCTTTTATACCCGAGTGACTCTATAGGAACCGCCGGCTGAACTAACGAGTCCCCATTTCATGTACGGCAGGTATAAGAGAGTAAATGAAAAAAATATAGGGTTTTACAAAATACCGTAAGTCTGCCGGCCACTGGCTCTTAGACTAATAGTAACATATCCGTTTGTTCGGCCTAATAGTATTTTAGTGTCATTATTATAATTAGATTAAATAATGTTAGAGTAGTTGAGAAGATTGACAACTTACAAACAATTGTTACTCTCATGTTTGACATTTAGATAGACTGCTAGATAATAGGTATTTACATAAGAGTCAGGAAAATGGTAAATTACTGTCAAGGAGCCATATTGAAATACGAGGCACTTCATGCCGAGTATTTTACGGCACCGAGTCAAATACAGACATTTTACTGACGAGTTATGTATTAATATTATTTTTTTTCTGAAACCTTTGATTATTAATTTTAACTTTAATAACTAAATCTGATTTTCTATAAATATCTAGTAGTTCTTCTCTGGTTACTAAGGAAATAAATAAACGAAAACGAATTTACTGTCAGTTCTTCATTTTTGGTGTGTACAAATGCATTTATTTCCTTTTGCAATGTTTTCCAAAGAGGTTCATTTAGAAATTCAACAAGCTTTGTTGTCTGGGATTAACATATCTAATGTAAATAACGCAGCCATACATATCCAATAAAAAATTTGAAAAATTTTAATTTTTTCGCTACTAGTCAATTTTTGCTCCATATTTTTGCCGGGAAAATAGTACTTTCGCTTTGGTTTCAGAAAAAAAAATTTTTTTAATTTATACGGCGCGGTCACATTTTATTTTTTCTGTCTAAATCATTACAGATATCACAAATTACACAGGGACAGAAAAAATATTATTGAATGTACCTTTTTAAAAAACAATAATCTTCCGTTATTGACTTTGCCACCGAAGTTTCATACACTAGTTGTTCGCTAATAATAACAAATACTATCTTAAAAGATGAAATGTATCCATATGTCATACCAAATTTCATTCTAGTTGAACATAGCAATCCGTCAAGGCAAATTTAATTTTTTTTAGAAGAATTTTGAACCAGAATACTGGTGCACTTTTGGATTAGTTAAATTGTCTTATTTTGGGCCCAGAAATCTGTAGTTAAGCCTTGTGCCGTCCCCTATTTCTGAAACAGCCTGTATATTGTTATCTTCGAGTCCTTATTAATATTATTCAATATCTTCAATATTTATTAACAATTCCATTTCCTATTTAATAATCATAACAAATGACAAAATATTTCAGACACTATCCAAGCAATCAGGTTGCCATCTCGTTCGGAAGTTGGCGATCGTCTTGAAGACAGACAAGTAACCGTTAGCGGTTATGGTAAAACCAGTGACGCAGCAGGGAGCGCAGCAAGCGAAACATTAAACTTCGTTCAACTAACCACAATCACCAACGACTTATGTGCTTCTTATTATGGCCCGTCTATTATTGATTCAACAATTTGTTGTCGTGGAAATCCTAATCATAGCACTTGCAATGTAAGTCGGTATTCAGTAAATATGAATATAGTAATTGGCAAATCTATCAAGATTATTTATTGTATTCTCTTTTATTTTTAGGGTGATAGTGGTGGCCCTCTAGTTATTTATCGTGAAGATGGACAACCTACTTTAATCGGTGTAGTAAGCTTTGTATCTAATTCAGGGTGCGATACTGGAATCCCTTCAGGATATGTACGCACTGCTAGCTACCTTGATTGGATCAGCGACAAGACTGGCATTCAAATCAGAGACTAAATATTTATATCATCGTTTATTATTATTATTATTATTATTATTATTATATTCACCTATTTAATTATAACAATACATTTAATAAATTAATATGAAGCATTATATTCATTTATTTTTTTTAATGTGTGATGGTGTCGATTTTCGATGTTTTTACCTTCCGTCACCTTTAGGTAAGGTATTGTCTTTGGTCAAAAAAATCGGTGGTGAGTTTTTAATGAATTAGCACGTTTTAAGATCCCTAGAATACGATTTTACTAATTTTACATTGATGTCTGTGTGTGTGTGTGTGTGTGTGTGTGTGTGTGTGTGTGTGTGTGTGTGTGTGTGTGAGTGTGTGTTTGTCTGTGTCCATGTGTCCGTGCGTGTGTGTGTGTAACCACAGACGGGTGCATATTCAATGCCCGAATATTCAAAACTAGATTTTTAAAAACCTGGATATTCAAAAGCACAATATGCAGACACAGAATCGCGCATTGCCCTAAAGCGTATCAGCAGAACCATCGCTAACCAATGTAAACGTAACCTAACGTTTACTCCTCCTGGCCCCGCCCACATACTCGGTTTATGAATCATTCGGGCAAAGCGCTTTCCGGCGATGCACGGTTCGGTTCTTGAATATTCGGGATTTGAATAATTCTGTGCGTGCATATTATGGTGTTAAATATTCTGATTTCGAATATTCGGGTGTTGAAGGCTTTCCCACCACAGACGCGTTTCGCTATTATTGCAGCTCATCAGTGTGGTGTAAATGCCGTCTCTCTGTAGAGACAATTCACTAACTGGGCACAGCGATGTAACAAAGAGTCGCACGGCCGACATCTGATGATGACTGAGAGGTTGGTTCAGATGCTGGCGAGAGTGAAACATTGTTTCACCTAGAGTTTGCTATTGTACTTTTGTTTTTCAATAGCTGCTAGTGCTTTACGGCAACTCTTTTATATATGGCTCTATATGTGGTTAGTTACTTCTTAAGCCATATCTTATTTGAGATGTATATCTCTCACTGTGCTCAGTTGGTGAATTTTCTCTGCAAAGAGACGGCAGTTACACTACACTGATAAGCTGCAATAACAGCGAAACGCGTCTGTGGTTACTAGCTGGGCACGGCCGGCATCTGATGAGTATTTTCTAATTCTTTATTAGACATTAACATTGTTTTACCTAGAGTTCGCTATTGTACTTTTGTTTTTCCATTTTATCTATATTGGGTGGTGGTAGTTTGGGGTGAACATATAGGGGATTTAATATGTGATATTAGTTTTACGCAATTTCCTGCTCACCTGATCATTTTATGGCAAAAACTATGGATCACTTATGAAAATTATATATTTATTATTTTTTATCGTAGCGTTTTATAACAACAACTTTTTGATTGTCATTTTCGTTGCTAAATAAAATACTTTTAAGAAGCAATAGTGCTTAAGAATGACAGTTTAATGCGTGAAAGTGACATTTTAATGCGTAAAATGTTACTTTTAAGCACTAGTACTTACTTTTTAATTTGGAAAAATTCAAAATGTTGCTATTTGAGAATAAATTAAATAAATAAAATAAAATAAATATATCATCACGGCATATTACCCATCTCTGGGTGTGCCAATCTGCTTTATCGCAGATATCGGTAATGATGATGACATATTTGTACCGTGCGGGCGCTTACCAGGCGTCACCTCACGGGCACTCATTGCTGGCGTGGAGAGTGCACCACAGGGGTCACTTTTGTGCCATTTAAAATTCGAAATATTTGGCGTCGGTAGGGATCGAACCCGGTACCCCCAGGTTCGCGACCAGACACTCAGGCACGAGGCCACGGGACCCCATAAATTATATGTTTTAAAATGCTACTATAAAAATTCTTGTATGTAATACATTGCGAAATGAGTGTTTTAGGCACTTGACGTGTTGTACAACCCGCTTACGCTCGTGCGTACAAATTTCACGCCGCGTGCCTAAAACACTATCATTTCGCAACTTATTACATAAATAGCTATAATTTGAATCCTTATTAATATTTTTCGTTATCTTCAATATATACTAACTTTTCCATTTCCTTTTAATGAACAACTGTTTTAACAAATGACAAACTATTTTCAGATACTATTCAACCAATCAGGCTGCCATCTCGCTCGGAAGTTAGCGACCGCCTTGAAAACAGAAAAGTAATCGCCAGCGGATATGGTAAAATCAGTAGCTGTAAGTATTGAACAAGTGACATTGAAACGTACTTATTCATTAAAATCTGAATATGTGATTTTTAGCATGATTCCAATACCTCTCTTAGCGAGAGGTAAAAAGTAGGCGATAGTTTGTTACATGTGCAACTGTATGTACAATGATTTCACGTTCTGTTTCAGATCACGTGACTTTTTAAAAATATTACACATATTTCATATTTCAATATTTAATTGTAAAATATCTAATGAATATTTCGTGATATTTTCAAATTTGAGGCTCTTCTTCAAAGAACAATATCTTCTAACATTTAGTTCTTAAAAGTCATATAAAAATTCTTGCAACACTCTATTGTTAATTGTATCAGTAGTTATTATTCGCCAAATAAAGTTATTAGGAGGTTTATATCTCGACCCTAAATAAACATTTCTTTTCAGCGAGTCTTACTTACTTATAAGTGGTTTAGGGTGTGACATTGGACGTCCTTCAGGATACGTACGCACTGCTAGCTTCCTTGATTGGATCAGCGAAAAGACTAGCATACAAATCAGACACTAAATACAGTGCTAAATATTTATCATTTATTATTACTATAGCAATTTACTTAATTGTGTATATACATTAATAAATTATTATGAATTATATATTTGTATTTTATTTAATGTGTGCTGCTTTCATTTGATATTTGTTAAGCGAATTAATTATTCACAAGTTATCTAAAGTCCAGTATTCTCATCTCTGATTAAACTGGCATTAAAAATTGGTACGCATTAAAATGAAACTCGCTTCATTAGGGCCTTTTTCATAATAAACTTTATCTTCACTTTAACACTTTAAATTAAAATTAAAGTTGTTTAGCGAGCACTGTAGCATTACTTTAAAATAAATATAAAGTCTTAAAGTATATTGAATTAAAGTATTAAAGTATGCCTGATTATAAAAACGGCGCATAGTATAACAAAGTTTATTAAACAATAAACAAAATAGATTAAAAAATAAGTTGAGACAACCCGCCACACACTTGCCTTCGTCGCCTGTCCACTCAACAAATGGCTCGCCTCTCGCGCTCGCCCGCCCGTTAATGATAGAATGTACAGTACCCTGCCAGCAGGACCAAATAGCTTCGGGAAAGTACTTTGTATATTTGGATATTTCAGTACTTTCTAGCCTTCTGACAGCATACCAAAATATTCCTCAGATTTTAAGCTTTATGCGCATTTTTGGACCGAGTCTGTATCTTTATTATTAAGCAAGTTACGGCAAGTTAAAGTTTATTGTAGAGGCGTAGGGAGCCGTGTTTCTGTTTGACTCTAAAAATGATAAATCTTGGAGTTTTTCGTATTTGGCGACCAGTGGCGTAGTGCTAGATGCTACGGCGTTGTTAAAAACATAATAAAAACAATAAATATAGCAACAGTCCAATGGGAAATTGATGGAAAATGCACAAAAATATCTACCTTTGCTTTAAAACTTGAAAATCAAGAAGGTAAAGTTCATGAAATTATATTCAAGTAGTTAGGTGTAGTTATAAAATTTGCCATTATTTAAAAAATTTCTATTCTAGTTATTGTGATACTTGCGGAATAAGAGCTGTGATGTGTGTTCCAACAACTGGTCGAAATTGTTTCACGTACCATATTTAATACGGAATACCAGCCTAACTTGTTAATTACTATTTTTCTTAATTCTTTATAATATCGTTTGTTTTATTTGTGTATAGTTTTGAAAGATTATATATTTTTTTTCTAATGCAAGGAACGTTTTAGTACCTTACTCCAAAATTATATTCTACGCCCTGGTTTTTGAAAATGTTATACTTAATTTTGATTTTTAAAGCGCCTTGTTTATTACGAACTGCTGGAAGTTAACCTCAGTACTGCTAGAAGGACAGGCTTATGAGTGGTATGATGTACTTCCAGCAGGACTACGCTTTGTACAATTGTACTCTAAGAAGCGCTTCCAGCAGGACAACGCTTTGTACGTTCTATCATTAAGAGAAGAAAATATCGGGCCTTATTAAATAAATAAGTAGTTTTTATTTTCCGTGAACAATGCCAATTGAAAACGTTATTTTTTCTGAAATCGTCATGTAATCTACTGCCTTCTCTGAGGTAGGGAAGTAAATTGCAATGTTGTCATATTTATTTTCACAAACACATTTTACGTTTTAATATGAGATAAAATTATAAAATGGAAATACATGAAGTTCAGTACACATTTATTTTAAATTCTTGTACAATTTTAATATTTCTTTAAGTTTTCAATGTGATTTTCTTAGGTTATATACTTGAAATCCGTAATATAGGGAATACAATGTTTTTTTTTCTTTTTTCGTAAAATGAATGATGATTAATTGTGATTAATTTTAGCCCCATTTTGGTAGTTTTTAATTCTGAACAACTTTTTTTTTACAACTTTTCTCTAAAATTAATAGGTCAGAAACTACAGCAAAATGATAAAAATAACACTGTATTGTATATCCTATATTACGGATTTCAAGTAGACACCCGGTATGTACTATTCAGTAATTTTGAATTCTTATACGGTTTCAGAAAAAAATTAATACTTATCTCGTCATTGAAGTTCCTTTTCATGACTCATTATGGTTGCTTGCCGAGGCCGTCATGAAAAGACGAACTTCCCTGCCTTGAAATGTAAATAATTATAATTTATATTTGATAATAATTAATTGTAATCCTACTTAAAGTTGTGAACATAGAAATGGGCTTAAAGGATCAAGGAGAATTTTAAACAAACGATGAAAGAAATTCTCCTTGATCCTTTTTCTATGTTTAAAAACTTTAGGTAGGATCACAATTAATTATTATCAACGTTTCTGTGACTGCTAATTGTTCATATTAAAAAGCGCATTTTTTCGCGCTGAGTATTCATATCTATACCGTTAAGGATAGTGTATTCTCCTACGAAAATTGTAAAAAGAAATTGTGAATGATTCGTTGACTACAATAGAAACGGATTCCGTGGCTCAGTTGGTTGCTCACTAGATATGAAGAGCCCGGGGTTCAAATCCCTGTGGTGTCTGAATTTTTCACAATTTCTTTCTTCATTTATTTAAAATTCTCCTTAATCCTTTAAGCCCATTACTATGTTTAAAAAATTAATTTATATTTGTTCTTATTTGATACTGTCGTAACGCCCATCTTTTAAGTTGAATCATATTAATCATTTTATTATGTAGTTTGTAAGTATTTATTTGTTCTGGAAAACAGATATTTTTTAAAAATATTCTGTCGTTGAAACCCAATATGGTGATTTATATATTTTTAGAGAAATATAAAATTTCATACCATTTATTACTCGGTGTTCTGCGAAGTCTGGCCGGTACACAACTCAGGCGATTTTCAGAGTTAAAATTCACGATTAAAATAATGCTAATCTTCTCAAAGTTTCTTAGCGTCATCATAGATCAACTATATTTCGTCTTCAGGTAGTTTGGAGCCCTATATGTATATAAGTAAGTAATGAGTAGTTAGAATAAATATAATGTTAAATAGTAGATAAGTATTTTACCCCCACAAACACAATGAAAATACATATTAGTTTTACCAATATCAATAGAAATATTTCTGCTGCATGATTTTACAAGGACTGATTACAAATTTATTTGTTCACGTTAATAATATAAGCCCAATTTATAAGTAATTACGTTATATCACCTCAAACTAATTGTAAATAAATGAAAACAATTAACGTGTAGCCGATGTAATAACTTGTCTCACGGATAACTGTTGATGGATTTATACATCTTAATTGTAAACTGATAATAAACAGACCTTTTCACAATTAAAAATCAATGACAATTGTAAAAAAAAAATAAACAATGATATGGTATTATTAAATGGAAATATTTATTAATAAAAATTAGTAATTTATAATTCGAGGTCAAAGTACTTGTAATTAATATAACAATAGAATATATGTCGATATATACTTAAGTACGTGCATAGAATACAATTAAAATTATCACTTCTTTTGTCACATACACAATACATACATATCTAGAAAAACCACATTTATTATCACTTATCGATTGATCAATTGACAATGTAATGTACCCGTTAGTTGTAATATTAAACAAAGATTAGATTTTATCATAAACACACAATAATTATTTAATAGTAATTAAGGCTTTTCCGGTCGAAAAGCCTTGTAAGCTTGTTTCTTTGGTTTGTTTTTTAAAATAAATTCAATAAATAGTTATTTTAGAAATTATTTGAACTCCAATGTTTTTTACAAAATAGGCTATTCCACGATATTTTTTAAAAATTTTTTTCTTGAAGTACATAAAAATGTAAAACCACATGTGAAAGTCCGAGTTAAAAATTCCTCCAAATAAGCGAGATATTAAAGTCCGAATTTTATATTAGCTTTGTGACGTAGGTAATGTGGATATACCAGAAGTAAACAAGCCACGAAAAAATGTTAAACAAATTACAAAATAATGTATATTTAAATTGTAATATTGTTATTCATTATTAGAGACATAAAATAAATTATTATGCTTAATTTATTTCACTTTTTTTCTCATTTTATAAAAACAAAGAAATTAGGACGTCACCCGAACAGCAACCGAACAGATCCGACTCACCCGAAGAAGTATATTCTTAGTTAGGGCGGGGCCTCTCAAAATCGGAGGTCATACTTGGATCCTATTTGCTCAAACACTCGTGCACATGTCCTACATCATCAAAAGCAAAACTCCCCGTGTCTTCTAGAAGGAATAATTTATAATAAAAGGAATATGGTTTTCCTTATCCTTTAACTATTATCGTTCATATTTTCAATAAACGTTTACTATTTTTGATTACTGTGGAATAGCCTATTATTTGTTGTATTATTCCCGAAAATATTATTATTGTACTAGTAACCTTCAAAATGGCATTTCCCGCATACAAAACTCGACCAGGAACATTGTTTCTCGATCGACCGGAATGCAAAAGTTACAAAATACATTGGCCCTTTGGGGCTTTCTAAAATATATCGGTCTTGATAATTATAAAATTTAGTCAACAAAGTACAACCCACATGGATTTTCCTTTATTAAAAGTTAAATAAATTAATAAAATTCTTCCAATAAATACAAATGCCAAATGAAACAAATATTTCTAGTAAAATAAATGGTCATTGCCTACTTATTTTTATGTTCGTTTTAAAATAATGATTTTGAATTAATAGTGCATTTTTTTAATTACTATTGCTCGTATAAAAAATATTGTAAAAACAATGCAGTCGCTTATGCTTCAAAAATGTCCTCACGTAGGTACATAGTCTTCCCGAACTATTATCGGTTGATCAATTGATAACGTAATATGAATTATATTTTTAACATAAAAATAAGATTTTTAAGATAAGAATTTTGTATAAATACAGATTATTTTCAATTAAAATATATCAGTTTCAAAATGAAAGTGTTTGTGGTTGCTTTATTTTTGGTAGCGTGTGCGTCTGCAGGGGTAAAAATATTACTTTTAAAATTAATTTTTGATAAAAAATAAAGGATTATTTCTACAGGTTCTGAATTCAAGCAGACCTACTATTATTACTCTCCTAGATTACTACAAAAATAACAGTAAGAATTTTTTATTTTTTAAACTTACATTTAAAATTGTACCCATTTTTGGATTATGACCCAAAAATGGGTGGTTACGAGAAAATTACATAAATTTATCAATTTTCACAGCCAAAAAACTGAAATCAATGAAATTTGCTAAAATCGCAAGGGTTACACCATAGATTTTTAAGATTTTTGTCCATTATCAATTATTTTGTATTCACTCTTCTAAATTTTTATTAAATTTATCTGTATAATCGAATGGCAAAGTCGCCAGCCATGTATCTCCCTCCATCCATTTTTCGATATTGGCCAAAAATTGAATTTTTGAGGTCCAAGTTTGAAGCTTGAACGCAAATATTTCAGGAACTAAAAGAGGAATTAATTTAATTAATCAGCGCGATGAAATGTATATTAAAAAAAAAATACCGAAAAGGTGTATATAAGTTTTGGCGGAGAACTCAAATTCTCAATTTTGCTCAGGAAATTTTTTGAAAATTTGTATACGTTTTATCTCCCGCTAAGAGAGGTATTAGTTTCATGCTAAAAATTGCATATCCAGATTTAGTGAATAAGCACATGTTAAGGTCACTAGAATCCGATTTTTACAATGATATTCTCTGTCTCTGTATGTCTGTGTGTGTGTGTGTGTGTGTGTGTGTGTGTGTGTGTGTGAGTGTGTGTGTGTATGTGTGTAAGCAGAGACGGACTGGTTCTTTGGACCGGCCCGGGAAATAAAATCCTGTGCCGGCCTCCTTGGTAAAAAATTTTAAAAATATATATATATATATATATATATATATATATATATATATATATATATACAAAAAATACATGTGTTTATTACTATGTATACAGTGTCTCTAATATAAGTGGACTTAGCTTAACCACAGATTCTATGGGTTATTTTAAACAAAAAGCTTTAATAAAGTTATGCCCGATTTCGTTTCCTTCTGGAATACCTACCTCTTGCAAATGACTCTACATGTATGTATATATTTTCTTTTAATTCGGAGTTTAATTAATTTTTTTTGGCGCTCTTTGAAATTCTAAATAAAAAAGATCTGATTGGATTAACATTCTCCAAATAACAAATTCCAGTTTTTTCGGTCATATATTAACAATTTTTTTTATTGCAGAACTAACAAAATTTAACAATTTATTTCACATTTGATTCTGAGTAAAAAATGTCATATAAACATATAGGCCATATTCCTCTTATTTACCAAAATACGAGAAGGGAAAATTAACTGATATTTACAAAACTTTGAAAGGAAGAAAGAATTGAAAATAAATGTATTAAATTTGGTTACACGAAAATAATAATAAAACTTTGACTTCTTATATTTTGGGAACTAAAAGATATAAGACCTAAGTTTATGACACTTTTCAAACAAAATTACATCTGGAATAAACTTTAAATTTAGTTACAGTACTTAAGTTTATTATTTTTGTTTATAATGACCCTTACGCTCTATGGTTAAGCTATGTCTACGTATTTTAAAGACACCGTATATAAAATAATTTTGAACTTTTCTACACAGACGTCTAGAAGAAACTTAACATAAAAACACATTTAATAATTTAACAAACATAAAGCACAATTTTTAATGGTTTTTTTCTTCTACGCTAATTAAATTTTTTTCTAAATTATACTGTGTTAGCCGATTTTAAGTGTGTTCTGACCATATTTTAAAAATTCGTTGACTTAGAGATCTTTTACAATCCGGCTAGTCGTCTAGGCCTCTAGGCGTTTTGTAAAACAACGAATACTGTACCTACTTAGCTTGTAAATTTCTCTAAATGTAATAACAATAACATAAAGCCCGGTTTGAGTTTTCCCAATGAGATTTTGTGCGTTAATGTAGCTGTAAGCTGTTTGTCGTTTTATAAAACGTATTAGGATTATAGCAGCTTACAATTAAAACTTTGTTAGGAAAAAAAAATAGGCATTAAGCCCACCGGCCTCCCGCAAGTCGCGGCCTCTGGGGAATTTCCCGATTTCCCGGTGGCCCTGTCCGTCCCTGTGTGTACGTGTGTTTGTGTGTATGTCTGAATGTTGAAGGGACGGTTTCTCAAATTCTATAAGACGAAAGACTAATTTAACTACGTATTCCTTAATCTGACATTAATGGGAAGAGCTGAAAAGGTTTTAGTAACAAATGGACAACCGGAAGTAGTAGTTTCTCAAAAATTGGAAATTAATATAATTACAAATATTAAAGAATATAAAATTCCATATCCAATACATTTAACATTTTTATTATATCTTCTATAGATTTAGAGGTAGAGAATTATAAATGTATAAAATAATCCATTCTAACATCTAAAATTGGTATAAAAAGATTAATTATAAGCCAAAATATGTATAGTATCCGTGTCAACTAAACATATGCTTGCTATACGAGTACATCTAATTCATCATATACCCTTCAGAAATCCCGCCAATCTCGTCAATGAATTGAAAGAATCTCGAACTTGTAGAAGAGTAGGAGGACACTTGTTCATAGAATGAATTGAAAAATAAAGAATAGATGTAATTAGAATTTTTGTGTGTACCAGAAATACAAAACAATAACAAAATAGATTAAAAAATAAGTTGAGACAACCCGCCACACACTTGCCTTCGTCGCCTGTCCACTCAACAAATGGCTCGCCTCTCGCGCTCGCCCGCCCGTTAATGATAGAATGTACAGTACCCTGCCAGCAGGACCAAATAGCTTCGGGAAAGTACTTTGTATATTTGGATATTTCAGTACTTTCTAGCCTTCTGACAGCATACCAAAATATTCCTCAGATTTTAAGCTTTATGCGCATTTTTGGACCGAGTCTGTATCTTTATTATTAAGCAAGTTACGGCAAGTTAAAGTTTATTGTAGAGGCGTAGGGAGCCGTGTTTCTGTTTGACTCTAAAAATGATAAATCTTGGAGTTTTTCGTATTTGGCGACCAGTGGCGTAGTGCTAGATGCTACGGCGTTGTTAAAAACATAATAAAAACAATAAATATAGCAACAGTCCAATGGGAAATTGATGGAAAATGCACAAAAATATCTACCTTTGCTTTAAAACTTGAAAATCAAGAAGGTAAAGTTCATGAAATTATATTCAAGTAGTTAGGTGTAGTTATAAAATTTGCCATTATTTAAAAAATTTCTATTCTAGTTATTGTGATACTTGCGGAATAAGAGCTGTGATGTGTGTTCCAACAACTGGTCGAAATTGTTTCACGTACCATATTTAATACGGAATACCAGCCTAACTTGTTAATTACTATTTTTCTTAATTCTTTATAATATCGTTTGTTTTATTTGTGTATAGTTTTGAAAGATTATATATTTTTTTTCTAATGCAAGGAACGTTTTAGTACCTTACTCCAAAATTATATTCTACGCCCTGGTTTTTGAAAATGTTATACTTAATTTTGATTTTTAAAGCGCCTTGTTTATTACGAACTGCTGGAAGTTAACCTCAGTACTGCTAGAAGGACAGGCTTATGAGTGGTATGATGTACTTCCAGCAGGACTACGCTTTGTACAATTGTACTCTAAGAAGCGCTTCCAGCAGGACAACGCTTTGTACGTTCTATCATTAAGAGAAGAAAATATCGGGCCTTATTAAATAAATAAGTAGTTTTTATTTTCCGTGAACAATGCCAATTGAAAACGTTATTTTTTCTGAAATCGTCATGTAATCTACTGCCTTCTCTGAGGTAGGGAAGTAAATTGCAATGTTGTCATATTTATTTTCACAAACACATTTTACGTTTTAATATGAGATAAAATTATAAAATGGAAATACATGAAGTTCAGTACACATTTATTTTAAATTCTTGTACAATTTTAATATTTCTTTAAGTTTTCAATGTGATTTTCTTAGGTTATATACTTGAAATCCGTAATATAGGGAATACAATGTTTTTTTTTCTTTTTTCGTAAAATGAATGATGATTAATTGTGATTAATTTTAGCCCCATTTTGGTAGTTTTTAATTCTGAACAACTTTTTTTTTACAACTTTTCTCTAAAATTAATAGGTCAGAAACTACAGCAAAATGATAAAAATAACACTGTATTGTATATCCTATATTACGGATTTCAAGTAGACACCCGGTATGTACTATTCAGTAATTTTGAATTCTTATACGGTTTCAGAAAAAAATTAATACTTATCTCGTCATTGAAGTTCCTTTTCATGACTCATTATGGTTGCTTGCCGAGGCCGTCATGAAAAGACGAACTTCCCTGCCTTGAAATGTAAATAATTATAATTTATATTTGATAATAATTAATTGTAATCCTACTTAAAGTTGTGAACATAGAAATGGGCTTAAAGGATCAAGGAGAATTTTAAACAAACGATGAAAGAAATTCTCCTTGATCCTTTTTCTATGTTTAAAAACTTTAGGTAGGATCACAATTAATTATTATCAACGTTTCTGTGACTGCTAATTGTTCATATTAAAAAGCGCATTTTTTCGCGCTGAGTATTCATATCTATACCGTTAAGGATAGTGTATTCTCCTACGAAAATTGTAAAAAGAAATTGTGAATGATTCGTTGACTACAATAGAAACGGATTCCGTGGCTCAGTTGGTTGCTCACTAGATATGAAGAGCCCGGGGTTCAAATCCCTGTGGTGTCTGAATTTTTCACAATTTCTTTCTTCATTTATTTAAAATTCTCCTTAATCCTTTAAGCCCATTACTATGTTTAAAAAATTAATTTATATTTGTTCTTATTTGATACTGTCGTAACGCCCATCTTTTAAGTTGAATCATATTAATCATTTTATTATGTAGTTTGTAAGTATTTATTTGTTCTGGAAAACAGATATTTTTTAAAAATATTCTGTCGTTGAAACCCAATATGGTGATTTATATATTTTTAGAGAAATATAAAATTTCATACCATTTATTACTCGGTGTTCTGCGAAGTCTGGCCGGTACACAACTCAGGCGATTTTCAGAGTTAAAATTCACGATTAAAATAATGCTAATCTTCTCAAAGTTTCTTAGCGTCATCATAGATCAACTATATTTCGTCTTCAGGTAGTTTGGAGCCCTATATGTATATAAGTAAGTAATGAGTAGTTAGAATAAATATAATGTTAAATAGTAGATAAGTATTTTACCCCCACAAACACAATGAAAATACATATTAGTTTTACCAATATCAATAGAAATATTTCTGCTGCATGATTTTACAAGGACTGATTACAAATTTATTTGTTCACGTTAATAATATAAGCCCAATTTATAAGTAATTACGTTATATCACCTCAAACTAATTGTAAATAAATGAAAACAATTAACGTGTAGCCGATGTAATAACTTGTCTCACGGATAACTGTTGATGGATTTATACATCTTAATTGTAAACTGATAATAAACAGACCTTTTCACAATTAAAAATCAATGACAATTGTAAAAAAAAAATAAACAATGATATGGTATTATTAAATGGAAATATTTATTAATAAAAATTAGTAATTTATAATTCGAGGTCAAAGTACTTGTAATTAATATAACAATAGAATATATGTCGATATATACTTAAGTACGTGCATAGAATACAATTAAAATTATCACTTCTTTTGTCACATACACAATACATACATATCTAGAAAAACCACATTTATTATCACTTATCGATTGATCAATTGACAATGTAATGTACCCGTTAGTTGTAATATTAAACAAAGATTAGATTTTATCATAAACACACAATAATTATTTAATAGTAATTAAGGCTTTTCCGGTCGAAAAGCCTTGTAAGCTTGTTTCTTTGGTTTGTTTTTTAAAATAAATTCAATAAATAGTTATTTTAGAAATTATTTGAACTCCAATGTTTTTTACAAAATAGGCTATTCCACGATATTTTTTAAAAATTTTTTTCTTGAAGTACATAAAAATGTAAAACCACATGTGAAAGTCCGAGTTAAAAATTCCTCCAAATAAGCGAGATATTAAAGTCCGAATTTTATATTAGCTTTGTGACGTAGGTAATGTGGATATACCAGAAGTAAACAAGCCACGAAAAAATGTTAAACAAATTACAAAATAATGTATATTTAAATTGTAATATTGTTATTCATTATTAGAGACATAAAATAAATTATTATGCTTAATTTATTTCACTTTTTTTCTCATTTTATAAAAACAAAGAAATTAGGACGTCACCCGAACAGCAACCGAACAGATCCGACTCACCCGAAGAAGTATATTCTTAGTTAGGGCGGGGCCTCTCAAAATCGGAGGTCATACTTGGATCCTATTTGCTCAAACACTCGTGCACATGTCCTACATCATCAAAAGCAAAACTCCCCGTGTCTTCTAGAAGGAATAATTTATAATAAAAGGAATATGGTTTTCCTTATCCTTTAACTATTATCGTTCATATTTTCAATAAACGTTTACTATTTTTGATTACTGTGGAATAGCCTATTATTTGTTGTATTATTCCCGAAAATATTATTATTGTACTAGTAACCTTCAAAATGGCATTTCCCGCATACAAAACTCGACCAGGAACATTGTTTCTCGATCGACCGGAATGCAAAAGTTACAAAATACATTGGCCCTTTGGGGCTTTCTAAAATATATCGGTCTTGATAATTATAAAATTTAGTCAACAAAGTACAACCCACATGGATTTTCCTTTATTAAAAGTTAAATAAATTAATAAAATTCTTCCAATAAATACAAATGCCAAATGAAACAAATATTTCTAGTAAAATAAATGGTCATTGCCTACTTATTTTTATGTTCGTTTTAAAATAATGATTTTGAATTAATAGTGCATTTTTTTAATTACTATTGCTCGTATAAAAAATATTGTAAAAACAATGCAGTCGCTTATGCTTCAAAAATGTCCTCACGTAGGTACATAGTCTTCCCGAACTATTATCGGTTGATCAATTGATAACGTAATATGAATTATATTTTTAACATAAAAATAAGATTTTTAAGATAAGAATTTTGTATAAATACAGATTATTTTCAATTAAAATATATCAGTTTCAAAATGAAAGTGTTTGTGGTTGCTTTATTTTTGGTAGCGTGTGCGTCTGCAGGGGTAAAAATATTACTTTTAAAATTAATTTTTGATAAAAAATAAAGGATTATTTCTACAGGTTCTGAATTCAAGCAGACCTACTATTATTACTCTCCTAGATTACTACAAAAATAACAGTAAGAATTTTTTATTTTTTAAACTTACATTTAAAATTGTACCCATTTTTGGATTATGACCCAAAAATGGGTGGTTACGAGAAAATTACATAAATTTATCAATTTTCACAGCCAAAAAACTGAAATCAATGAAATTTGCTAAAATCGCAAGGGTTACACCATAGATTTTTAAGATTTTTGTCCATTATCAATTATTTTGTATTCACTCTTCTAAATTTTTATTAAATTTATCTGTATAATCGAATGGCAAAGTCGCCAGCCATGTATCTCCCTCCATCCATTTTTCGATATTGGCCAAAAATTGAATTTTTGAGGTCCAAGTTTGAAGCTTGAACGCAAATATTTCAGGAACTAAAAGAGGAATTAATTTAATTAATCAGCGCGATGAAATGTATATTAAAAAAAAAATACCGAAAAGGTGTATATAAGTTTTGGCGGAGAACTCAAATTCTCAATTTTGCTCAGGAAATTTTTTGAAAATTTGTATACGTTTTATCTCCCGCTAAGAGAGGTATTAGTTTCATGCTAAAAATTGCATATCCAGATTTAGTGAATAAGCACATGTTAAGGTCACTAGAATCCGATTTTTACAATGATATTCTCTGTCTCTGTATGTCTGTGTGTGTGTGTGTGTGTGTGTGTGTGTGTGTGTGTGTGAGTGTGTGTGTGTATGTGTGTAAGCAGAGACGGACTGGTTCTTTGGACCGGCCCGGGAAATAAAATCCTGTGCCGGCCTCCTTGGTAAAAAATTTTAAAATATATATATATATATATATATATATATATATATATATATATATATATATACAAAAAATACATGTGTTTATTACTATGTATACAGTGTCTCTAATATAAGTGGACTTAGCTTAACCACAGATTCTATGGGTTATTTTAAACAAAAAGCTTTAATAAAGTTATGCCCGATTTCGTTTCCTTCTGGAATACCTACCTCTTGCAAATGACTCTACATGTATGTATATATTTTCTTTTAATTCGGAGTTTAATTAATTTTTTTTGGCGCTCTTTGAAATTCTAAATAAAAAAGATCTGATTGGATTAACATTCTCCAAATAACAAATTCCAGTTTTTTCGGTCATATATTAACAATTTTTTTTATTGCAGAACTAACAAAATTTAACAATTTATTTCACATTTGATTCTGAGTAAAAAATGTCATATAAACATATAGGCCATATTCCTCTTATTTACCAAAATACGAGAAGGGAAAATTAACTGATATTTACAAAACTTTGAAAGGAAGAAAGAATTGAAAATAAATGTATTAAATTTGGTTACACGAAAATAATAATAAAACTTTGACTTCTTATATTTTGGGAACTAAAAGATATAAGACCTAAGTTTATGACACTTTTCAAACAAAATTACATCTGGAATAAACTTTAAATTTAGTTACAGTACTTAAGTTTATTATTTTTGTTTATAATGACCCTTACGCTCTATGGTTAAGCTATGTCTACGTATTTTAAAGACACCGTATATAAAATAATTTTGAACTTTTCTACACAGACGTCTAGAAGAAACTTAACATAAAAACACATTTAATAATTTAACAAACATAAAGCACAATTTTTAATGGTTTTTTTCTTCTACGCTAATTAAATTTTTTTCTAAATTATACTGTGTTAGCCGATTTTAAGTGTGTTCTGACCATATTTTAAAAATTCGTTGACTTAGAGATCTTTTACAATCCGGCTAGTCGTCTAGGCCTCTAGGCGTTTTGTAAAACAACGAATACTGTACCTACTTAGCTTGTAAATTTCTCTAAATGTAATAACAATAACATAAAGCCCGGTTTGAGTTTTCCCAATGAGATTTTGTGCGTTAATGTAGCTGTAAGCTGTTTGTCGTTTTATAAAACGTATTAGGATTATAGCAGCTTACAATTAAAACTTTGTTAGGAAAAAAAAATAGGCATTAAGCCCACCGGCCTCCCGCAAGTCGCGGCCTCTCGGGAATTTCCCGATTTCCCGGTGGCCCTGTCCGTCCCTGTGTGTACGTGTGTTTGTGTGTATGTCTGAATGTTGAAGGGACGGTTTCTCAAATTCTATAAGACGAAAGACTAATTTAACTACGTATTCCTTAATCTGACATTAATGGGAAGAGCTGAAAAGGTTTTAGTAACAAATGGACAACCGGAAGTAGTAGTTTCTCAAAAATTGGAAATTAATATAATTACAAATATTAAAGAATATAAAATTCCATATCCAATACATTTAACATTTTTATTATATCTTCTATAGATTTAGAGGTAGAGAATTATAAATGTATAAAATAATCCATTCTAACATCTAAAATTGGTATAAAAAGATTAATTATAAGCCAAAATATGTATAGTATCCGTGTCAACTAAACATATGCTTGCTATACGAGTACATCTAATTCATCATATACCCTTCAGAAATCCCGCCAATCTCGTCAATGAATTGAAAGAATCTCGAACTTGTAGAAGAGTAGGAGGACACTTGTTCATAGAATGAATTGAAAAATAAAGAATAGATGTAATTAGAATTTTTGTGTGTACCAGAAATACAATACATATACAGTGTGTCCCATTTAGAGGTGCCACCATTGGGATCTCGAGAACTATAAGAGATACGATGTCGGTTAAATGGAACTTTTTGTGCGCCTTTGGGAGGCCATCTCAGATGTGCTTTTTTTTCCAAAAATTCTCATAGGGCACTAGATAAAGACGAAAAACTGAATATTGTTGATCTTTTCTTTTTCAAATAACTTCTAAACTATTAGTAATTGAGAAAAACATTTCAAATATAAAAGATAGATATTTTTATTAGCTAACCAGTGACGTACGAAATAAATTTTTATATCCGTAAATTTTCGAGATATAACACAAACTTATATTATATATACCCATATCTGATTTCAGTCTCAAAAAAATCATTATTTTTTTCTCTTTCCAATGATATAAGGGTTATTATGTTTTATATTTGTTTTGCTCCTAAAATTTAATTTTTCTCTTTATTTTCCTGAATTTTCTTATTATATCCCAAAAAAACATTATTATTTTAATTAATTATATTGTATTTGATCGATATAATTCATTTTATGCCTTTATTACTTAATATTTTCATTCTAGACTTATAATTACAAATTACATTATAATGTGCCAAGGGCGACCTGATACAAAATATTATAAAAATTAATTTAATACGAGTTTTGAGCAAAATTTTGTAACGAAATAAATTATTTAAATACAAGGATTATTTTTAAATATAAATCTAGAAATATTTTCAAAATAATTGTAAATTTAATACAAAATAAGGAAAATATAATAACTTTGAAGGCAAAACAAATATAAAACATAATAACCCTTATATCAGTGAAAAGAGAAAAAAATAATGATTTTTTTGAGATTAAAATCATATATGGGTTCCATTTAAAAAAATATAAGTTTGTGTTATATCTCGAAAATTTACGAATATAAAAATTTATTTCGTACGCTACTGGTTAGTTAATAAAAATATCTATCTTTTATGTTTGAAACGTTTTTCTCAATAACTATTATTTTAGAAGTTATTTGAAAAAAAAAATCAACAATATTCAGTTTTTCGTCATTATCTAGTGCCCTATGAAAATTTTTAGAAAAACAGAAGCACATCTGAAATGACCTCCCAAAGGCGCACAAAAAGTTTCATTTAACCGGCATCGTATCTCTTATAGTTCTCGAGATCCCAATGGTGGTACCTCTAAATGGGATACACTGTATAGCCTAATATGAAAATGGCGAGAGTTATTGTGCTGGCCATAACAGATTTTTTTTTTATTAATTTTTAATTTACCCAAAAGGTGTATATGAGTTTTGAGAGGCATTGCTCAAAAATAAGTAGAAATGTAAACTTACGGGTACCAGCAATTTATTTCATGGAAATAATAACTCGAACATATTTTGAAAAAATAATTCTTTAAAGATTCCATAATGTATGTACCTACTTACGCTATTATTTATGTTTTAAAATTTGTAGAGGATGAAACAAGAATTATCAATGGAAAACCAGCTACCCCAACACAATTCCCATGGCAAGTATCCCTACGCATAACAGTTTCTGGAGGTGCTGTTTTATGTGGAGGTAC
Organism: Ophonus ardosiacus; assembly: GCA_943142095.1. Classification (NCBI taxonomy): domain Eukaryota; kingdom Metazoa; phylum Arthropoda; class Insecta; order Coleoptera; family Carabidae; genus Ophonus; species Ophonus ardosiacus. The sequence continues at coordinate 35,044,267 of OW964832.1, read as the reverse complement.
TCTCATATCTTCCAGATGGGTTCTCACCGCTGCTCACTGCGTCGTTGGGTAAGAAATCAAATATTATGCGCACTTAAAAATGATATCATTTTTAAAATAAATATTCTAGTGGAACAGAATGGAGAGTCAAAATTGGCGGGATTAATCGCAATGCAGACAATGAACCCGGCAGTGTGATCATTTTTAGTAGAACTGCAATGGCTCATGAAAACTATGATTCTACGTGGTTGCACAATGATATTGCTTTAATTAAACTGGACAGCGATGCGGATTTCAGTGGTAAATATTAATTATACAGGTGTCTCAGAAATATGGGGACATGGCTTAACCACATATTCCTGGGCGCAAAATAAGACGATTTAACCAAACTTATCCTTATTCGAAAATGCACCGTTTAGCCAGTATTCTGCTTCAAAGTTCTTCGCAAAAAATAATTTTGCTTATAATAACGGAAGGCTTTGTTTAACTAGAATGAAATTTGGTGTGACAATTCATATCGATAGTTCATCTTTTAAGATAAAATTTGTTATTATTAATTAATTAATCACTAATGTACGTAAAGAAACTTGGATGTCACGACCGTGCTTAGTTCATAACATTTTAATGGCAAAGTCAATAACGTAAAATTATTGTTTTTTAGAACGATATATTCATACGTAATATAACAAGTGATATGATTATCATCGATGATATTTTCGAGTGAAACCGAGTTGCAGATTTTACGAGTCCGGAGGATGAGTGAAATGTGCTACTTCGGTTTCACGAGCAATATCTTCGATTATTCATCATATCACGAGCTTATATTTAATGAGAGATTATAATGAATTTTTGTTAAAATTAACTGTCAATGTTGTCAAAATCCCTTAGTAACGAATATAAATAAGGTGATAATTTCTTTGTTTTTTATCATCACTGTGATAGACATGTAACTATGGAAATTCTGAATGTTGATTGGCGGAAAACATGTCACGTGACTAATGAATTATATTCTCAATAGTAAATTTTCCTGTATCTGCGTAAATTATGATATCTGTAACGATTTAGACACAAAAAATAAAATGTAAGTGACTGCGCCGTGTAATTTTATAATAAATTTTATCTAGTAGTCATGTAAATGTCAAGCAACTAATTTTTAAGGACAGTAACAATGGGGTCATTTCACATTTTCTGATTTATTTTTTTCTTGAAAAAATAGGCCAAATTAAACATGTATGTGAATGTTTTACATCTTACAAGCCTTTAGAATCGGAGATATGATTTTTTAAAAGTTGCGTTTAATTTCAAATAATTCAACGGCTGACGACACATATTCACGGATACGACAGTCGAGCTCTACCGGTTTAATTTAGAACTATGATTATTTGGTTTGGTATTTATTTAGATAAATGGTTTATTTACATACCTTATACTGCACTACTTTTAAAGAAGTAGAAAATAATAATCTTCTCTCTTGTATATATTTTGCTGTCAGCTATCACACTTTTAGGTTAGGTTACTGTTTCATGTTGTGAAGCGTGTGTGTGTGAGAGAGAATTGTCTTTGTGTGAGTATGAATTTGTGTCGTCACAAATTTAGTGTTTAAAAGCGCGAAAGTTTATTAGCAAATTTATGAATGATAAGTCGCATATTTCAAATTATTTTCTATTGCTATATTTATTAAATGAGATGGATTTCATGATTTTGTAAAAAAAATCGACAATTATTTTTTTTGAAATGACCCCATTCAAAAATTCGTAATATTCTAAAACTATAGTAACATATCCGTTTGTTCGGCCTAGTAGTATTTTAGTGTCATTATTATAATTAGATTAAATAATGTTAAATAGTTGAGAAGATTGACAACTTACAAACAATTGTCACTGTCATGTTTGACATTTGAATAGACTGCTAGATAATAGGTATTTACATAAGAGTCAGGAAAATGGTGTATTACTGTCGAGGAGCCATATTGAAATACGAGGCACTTCATGCCGAGTATTTTACGGCACCGAGTCAAGTACAGACATTTTACTGACGAGTAACTAACATACAAATTTCAAGCTGTGAACGCACAAAGTTCAGAGGACTAAATTTCGTAGTTGAAATTTTACCAAATTTCAGGCTGTGAATCGACCTTTATGTATTAATTTTTTTTCTGAAACCTTTGATTATAATAAAAATTAATTTTAAATTTAATAATTTCTATAAATATATAGTAGTTCTTCTCTGATTCTAAGGTGACAGAAAAAAATTAGTAAATAAAAGAAAATGAATTTACTGTCGGTTCTTCATTTTTGGTGCGTCCATATGCATTTTTTTCCATTTGCAATGTCTTCCACGGAGGTTCCTTTAGAAATTCAAGAAGCTTTATTGTCTGAGATTAACATATCTAATGTAAATAACGCAGCCATAAACATTAATATCCAATAAATAATTTTAAAAAGGTTTAATTTTTTCGCGACAAGTCAACTTTTGCTCCGTATTTTAGGCGTAAAATAGTACTTTCGCTCCGGTTTCAGGAAAAAAAATTTAATTACACTGCGCAGTCACATACATTTTATTTTGTTTTTTTGTCTAAAGAATTACAGATATCACAAATTACACAGATATATAGAAAAATTTACTATTAAATGTACCTTTTTGAAAAACAATAATATATGAAGGGTACAGGGGAAGAACGCGGTTTGTCCAAAAATGTAAAGTTTGCAGGAGACAGTTTTTAAGATTTTAAGATCGTGTCATTTTTTGGATAATGCCTTCCGCTATGCACAATTTTGAAGCAGGACTCTTTACTGTTTTGTAAATGAGCACCTCAAATTAGAAAATTTGTCTGGCACCCTATTTTGGTGGAAATTTCGGGTTTTTTATTTTTTTTATTTAATATCACACCAATATGAAAAAATCGAAATTTCCACGAAAATAAGACACCAGACAAGTTTTTTTTTAATTTAAGGTACTTATTTAGAAAACAGTAAAAAATGCTGCATAAAAATTGTGCATAGTTATTCAAAAAATTACACGGTCTTAAAATTTTAAAAATGTGTCCGGCAAACTTTACATTTTTTGACAAACCGTTGTTTTGCCCTGTACCCATCAACTTTTTTGCAGTGTTGTATAAAATACTTGAAAAAACGTATTTCAAATAGAAAATACAAAATACTAAATAAAAGTATTTCATATGTTTGGTAAAATACGATTATTTTTTTAGTATTTCAAATATACTAATATTTCAAATATACTAATATTTCAAATACTTTCAAATATTTCAAATACTTTTACTTTTAAATATATTCAAATAAATAAGATATATTACGATATTGTAAAAATGTTTTTCGAATTCAACTTATTCCCGTATTTTTAATAATAATAAAAAGAAATTCCTACATTAACATAGGCATTTGTTTTTGTAAGAAAAAAAATAGGGAATTATTCCGTTATATTACTAACAGACCACACATGACTGAGGGTTTCTATTTCAAATACATAAATCTCTTTCAAATACTTGTGTATTTTAAATACAAAAATTTATTTCAAATAAAAAAATATATTTCAAATATTGAAAAATTGTATTTCATACAAATAATAGTATTTTAATGTATTAAAATACAAAATACTTGTGAAAAGTATTTGAACCAAAAATACAAAATACCTTTATTTTGAAGTATTTCAAATAATTACTTAAAATAGTTAATCTAATTCAAATACTTATTTCAAATACATATATTTCAAATACTATACAACACTGCTTTTTTGATATATGAGAGTGGACAATCCACCTTTTTGCTTGGTACCGCATGGACATACCCGTCTTCTTCCTCTGTACGCCAAATTTTTCAATAGTAATAACTTCTGACCTACCGTGTTTTTGCCCAAAAGGAATATTCCGCGTAAAAGACTCGGTATTTGTCTACAAGATAGCATAAAAATTATAATTTCAAATTTTTAATGACAAACCCCTTTCTTCCCCTGTGCCCTTCATATGTTATTGAAGAAATGTATCCATATGTCATACCAAATTTCATTCTAGTTGAACAAAGCATTCCGTCAAAGCAAATTTAATTATTTTAGAAGAATTTTGAACCAGAATACTGGTGCACTTTTGGAGAAGGGTAAGTTTAGTTAAATCATGTCCCCTATTTCTGAAACAGCCTGTATATTGTTATCTTCGAGTTCTTATTAATATTATTCAATATCTTCAATATTTATTAAGTCCATTTTCTATTTAATAATCATAACAAATGACAAAATATTTCAGACACTATCCAAGCAATCAGGCTGCCATCTCGTTCGGAAGTTAGCGATCGTCTTGAAGACAGACAAGTAACCGTTAGCGGTTATGGTAGAACCAGTGACGCGACAGGGAGCCCAGCAAGCGAAACTTTAAACTACGTTCAACTGACCACAATCTCCAACGCCGCATGTGCTTTGTATTATGGCCCGTCTATTATTGATTCAACAATTTGTTGTCGTGGAAATCCTAATCATAGCACTTGCAATGTAAGTCGGTATTCAGTAAATATGAATATAGTAATTGGCAAATCTATCAAGATTATTTATTGTATTCTCTTTTATTTTTAGGGTGATAGTGGTGGCCCTCTAATTATTTATCGTGAAGATGGACAACCTACTGTAATCGGTGTAGTAAGCTTTGTATCAAGTTCAGGGTGCGGCAGTGGAATCCCTTCAGGATATACACGCACTGCTAGCTACCTTGATTGGATCAGCGACAAGACTGGCATTCAAATCAGAGACTAAATATTTATATCATCGTTTACTATTATTATTATATTCACCTATTTAATTATAATACATTTAATAAATTAATATGAAGCATTATATTTATATTTTTTTTAATGTGTAAAGGTGTCGATTTTCGATGTTTTTACCTTCCGTAACCTTTAGGTAAGGAAGGTATTGTCTTTGGTCAAAAAATTCGGTGGTGAGTTTTTAATGAATGAGCACGTTTTAGGGTCCCTACAATACGAATTTATTATTTTTAAGATGATGTCTGTATGTGTGTGTGTGTGTGTGTGTCCGTGTGTGTGTATGTATGTCCGTGTGTGACAAATTTTTCTTCGACGATAACTCCAATACTACAATTCTAAAAATTATAATTCTTTCGTATTCCTCTTCTGTACATCCAAATGAAGAGTTGATTAGATTTTGGTTATAATTGATCCTCCGAAAGTACCCTTATTTGAAGTTTTTAACAGTTTTTCTTAAAAAAAGGCAGTTAAATATTGTTTTTTGACATTTTGTTATTATACATATTAAAGAAAATATTCTTCTCTATACAGTTTGATTATACATTTTCCTTCATATTCAATAGATGTAGATTTAAAGCATTATAAAGAAATTAATTTTCAAAAATTAGTCAGCTTTGCTATTTATCATGGAAACAGCTGATGATATATTAAAAAAATTCTGATTGTCAGTTGCAAGTGCAAAACCAAATATCAGGCCAAATATGGAAAGAGTAGGATCACAAAATTGGTATGTCATAGTGCTCCTCGCAAGTGACACCCAGAGAAAGGCCAAAGAGAAGATGGAAGGACTGTATCGCAGAAGACTGAAAGGAATGCCTGTGTCAAGATGTGTTGGACAGGAATGAGTGGAAGAAATGAGGAAACAGCTACCTCTAATAAAATAGGGGAAGTTGAAGAATAAGAAGAAGTGTCAAGTGCATTTTACTTAGTGTATGTTTATGTTATAATTTTATTGGATTTATAGAATAGAAATAGTATGTGTTCGTGTTTGATTTTACATGATATTATATAGAATCTGTTCCACGGTCCTTTTGGTATGGGATTTGTACAAAATACATCGAATTGACGGAAGATTTTGTGCTGGCCACAACAGATTTTTTTCTGGTAATATTAATGTTAGAGCAAAATCGTTTGCACATTCCAGGGTCAACTTTTTGAGAAAAGTTTAAAGGCTAGTTTATGTAAGCTGTAAACTTATGCATTTACCTTAGCATTATCATTATGACTTTGTATTAAACTTTACATTACGTTGTCCGGTTTATATACTTCTTAGGGCAAACCAATAAGAGCAGGCCGGTAATGTCACTTTTTGTAAAAGCGACACGTCTTTTTTGTCTTAAATATATCTACATTGTTCAATTCACTGTATTAGTTGGACATCTTTTTCAATGACACTTATTTTTAGTCAAGACAATATGACAGAAATATTAAAAAATCTAATGTGGCCAGCACCTGACCTCCCGCAAATTCCATGTTTCAAATAGTAATGAGCTTTAAGTAAAGTATCTTTTTCCGTTCCGGTTGATAGTTTATAAACAAAATCTAATTTGTTGTTTTAATAAATAGAAGTCTGTAATACGAAATTAATTTCGTGCCAAAAATAATCGATTATCATGGGCCTATAGCGCTCACCATCAACTATAACAGTTCGACCTTCATCATTTTCGAAAAAGTAAATTCCAATGATGCCACCTGACCATAGTGCGCACCAAACAGTCTCATTTTGACATGTAATGGTACCTCGTAAATCACATGAAGATTTTCCTCTGCCATACCCAGAGAGGAGAAAATGTGCCTCACCAAAGAAAAAGATAATCCGCGAAAAATCATCATCAACTTCCAAGTGCTCTAAAAACGCAATCTGTGTAAATTATTTGCCGTACATGATCCATGTCGTAAATGTGTAGTTGTAAACCAATATTTGACATGTTAAAAACACGTACTTATACTGACAGATTTATATTTACAAATCAAATATATTTCTACTTAATTCTTCTTAACACGGTTTCATTATTAATGTAAATGTGACAGTGACATTTGTTTAAATACGTCAAAATTTTATTAAAGTATTATGTTTTTGTTTGACGCATGGGTCAGATGATGTACAAAAATAAATTATTTTATAAATTTATATTTAAAGTTATTTAAAGTTTTTTAATGTTATATTATCGTAGAATTGAAGATTGTACCATTATATTATATTTTTAATAGTAAAAGTTGCTGAAAAATTATATTCAATGCAATTTTATCAAGAAAAACTGGTAAAAGCTTGTATAAGTGATACTTCCGGTTATCTGATATACACTAAAAAGTTTTTAGTAAAAACTAATCAACTCTTCCCACATTAGTATAGAACTAGCGAAAACTCGGCTACGCCGAGTATTCCCTAGGGCTCCGCCGATAGTGTTTTATAAAAGTTTTACGTACGTGCAATCCGTCTAGGAACAATTTAAACGCAAAGTGCTGCCGCTAAGAGTCTTTCAAAATATTTTTTCCCGCCCACCCAAACAGCCCACGCAACCTACTCACGCAACCTGCCCACGCAATATACCCACCCAAACGACCCACGCAACCTGCCCACCCAACCTGCCCACCCAAACAGCCCACGCAACCTGCCCACCCAAAATACCCACGCAACCTGCCCACCCAACCTGCCCACTCAAACTGCCCACGCAACCTGCCCACGCAACCTGCCCACGCAACCTGCCCACTCAAACTGCCTACGCAACTTGCCCACCCAAAAGCCGACCGAGCTGTCAAAATTTTGACATTTATGCATGATAGCCCTCGACGATACCTCTCATCTGATACCAAACACGACATGGTTCTGACAACTTTAAGCAAAAAACAAAAACCGATCGAGCTGTCAATTTTTTGACATTTCTGCATGACAGCCCTTGACGTTACCTTTTATTTGATACCAAACACGACATGGTTCTGACAACTTTATGCAAAAAACAAAAGCCGACCGAGCTGTCAAATTTTTGACATTTCTACATGGCAGCCCTCGACGATACCTCTCATTTGATACCAATAACGACATGGTTCTGACAACTTTAAACAAAAACATAAGCCGATCGAGCTGTCAATTTTTTGACATTTCTGCATGGCAGCCCTCAACGATACCTCTCATTTGATACCAATCACGACATGGTTCTGACAACTTTAAGCAAAAAACAAAAGCCGATCGAGCTATCAAATTTTTGACATTTCTGCATGGCAGCCCTTGACGTTACCTTTCATTTGATACCAAACACGACATGTTTTTGATAACTTTAAGCAAAAAACAAAAGCCGATCGAGCTGTCAAATTATTAACATTTCTGCATGACAGCCCTTGACGTTACCTTTCATTTGATACCAAACACGACATGGTTCTGACAACTTTAAGCAAAAAACAAAAGCCGACCGAGCTGTCAAATTTTTGACATTTCTACATGGCAGCCCTCGACGATACCTCTCATTTGATACCAATAACGACATGGTTCTGACAACTTTAAACAAAAACATAAGCCGATCGAGCTGTCAATTTTTTGACATTTCTGCATGGCAGCCCTTGACCATACCTCTCATTTGATACCAAACACGACATGGTTCTGACAACTTTAAGCAAAAAACAAAAGCCGATCGAGTTGTTAAATTTTTGACATTTCTGCATGACAGCCCTTGACGTTATCTTTCATTTGATACCAAACACGACATGGTTCTGACAACTTTAAGCAAAAAACAAAAGCCGATCGAGTTGTCAAATTTTTGACACTTCTGCATGACAGCCCTTGTCGTTACCTCTCATTTGATACCAAACACGACATGTTTTTGACAATTTTATGCAAAAAACAAAAGCCGATAAGAGCTGCGAAATTCCTGACATTGGAATATTTGTTTTTTACTTAGTTATTTATGGGATGGTTGGTAACACTTTTGAAATGTACATGTATCACGGACATGAACCTTCAAAAATTTTAATTTTTAAATATAATGTTTTAGGGCCTTTTAAACTACTATGGAATAACCGCCCATTGCCATAATGTATGTTTATGAATTTAACTTCTTTCAAATTGTCCTCTTTTCATGAATAATTCCATTTAAATGTTCTGATTGACATGTCAAAGAAACGTTCTTCGTCTTAAATTTTTCAAAGAAGACTAAATTTTTGATTTCAAATTGTTTCAAAAAGCCAAAATACGACCTTTAAAAATTTTTTACACAAAAACTATGTACCGTACTGAAAAATTACCTATTACCAGGAAATCAAGTTGAGTTATGCTCTACAACCTGCAACTATTTTCATTAAAATCACTCGCACCGTTTAGTCTGTACAGGCGAACAAAATTTCCCCGATCGTCTTGATGAATTCAAATATAGATAGTGAATCCACCCGTTTAGAATAAAAGACTAGCGTAAACTCGGCTACGCCGAGTATACCCTAGGGCTCCGCCGATAGTGTTTTATAATAGTTTTACGTACGTCCAATCCGTCTAGGAACAATTTAAACGTAAAGTGCTAACGCTATGAGTCTTTCAAAATATTTTTTTTACGCCCACCCAAACAGCCCACGCAACCTGCCCACCCAAACTGCTCACGCAACCTGCCCACCCAAACGGCCCACGCAACCTGCCCATCCAAACTGCCCACGCAACCTGCCCACCCAAAATGCCCACGCAACCTGCCCACCCAAACTGCCCACGTAACCTGCCCACCCAAACTGCTCACGTAACCTGCCCACGCAATATGCCCAACCAAACACGACATGATTCTAACAACTTTATGCAAAAAACAAAAGCCGACCAAGTTGTCAAATTTTTGACATTTCTGCATGGCAGTTCTTGACGTTACCTATCATTTAATACCAAACACGACATGGTTCTGACAACTTTAAGCAAAAAACAAAAGCCGACCGAGCTGTCAAATTTTTGACATTTCTGCTTAGCAGCCCTTGACAATACCTTCCATTTCATACCAAACACGACATGGTTCTGACAACTTTAAGCAAAAAACAAAAGCCGACCGAGCTGTCATATTTTTGACATTTCTGCTTAGCAGCCCTTGACAATACCTTTCTTTTCATAACAAACACGACATGGTTCTGACAACTTTAAGCAAAAAACAAAAGCCGATCGAGCTGTCATATTTTTGTCATTTCTGCTTAGCAGCCCTTGACAATACCTTTCATTTCATACCAAACACGACATGGTTCTGACAACTTTAAGCAAAAAACAAAAGTCGATCGGGCTGTCAAATTTTTGACATTTCTGCATGGCAGCCCTTGACGTTTCCTTTCATTTGATACCAAACACGACATGGTTCTGACAACTTTAAGCAAAAAACAAAAGCCGATCAAGCTGTCAAATTTTTGACATTTCTTCTTAGCAGCCCTTGACAATACCTTTCTTTTCATACCAAACACGACATGGTTCCGACAACTTTAAGCAAAAAGCAAAATCCAATTAAGCTGTCAAATTTTTAACATTTCTGCATGGCAGCCCTTGACGAACCCTCTCATTTGATACCAAACACGACATGGTTCTGACAACTTTTAGCAAAAAACAAAAGCCGATCAAGCTGTCAAAGTTTTGACATTTCTGCATGGCAGCCCTTGACGAACCCTCTCATTTGATACCAAACACGACATGGTTCTGACAACTTTAAGCAAAAAACAAAAGCCGATCGAGCTGTCAAATTTTTAACATTTCTGCATGGCAGCCCTTGACAATACCTCTCATTTGATACCAAACACAACATGATTCTGACAACTTTAAGCAAAAAACAAAAGCCGATCGAGCTGTCAAATTTTTGACATTTCTGCATGACAGCCCTCGACGTTACCTTTCATTTGATACCAAACACGACATGGTTCTGACAACTTTAAGCAAAAAACAAAAGCCAATCGAGCTGTCAAATTCTTGACATTGGAATATTTGTATTTTACTTAGTTATTTATGGGATGTGTGGCAACACTTTGGAAATGCACTTGTATCACTGACATGAACCTTCAAAAATTATAATTTTTAAATATAATATTTTAGGCCTTTTAAACTAGTATGGAATAACCGCCCATTGCCATAATGTATGTTTATGAATTTAACTTTTTTCAAAATGTCCTTATTTTATAAATAATTCCATTTAAATGTTCTGATTGACATGTCAAAGAAACGTTCTTCGTCTTAAATTTTTCAAAGAAGACTAAATTTTTTATTTCAAATTGTTTCAAAAAGCCAAAATACGACCTTTATTTATATTTTACATAAAAACTATGCACCGTACAGAAAAATGACCTATTACCAGGAAATCAAGTTGAATTATTTTCTACATCCCAGAAAATTTTTAATTAAAATCACTCGCACCGTTCAGGCTGTAGAGGCGAACAAAATTTCCCCGATCGTCTTGATGAATTCAATATAGAAATATATATAGATAGTGAATGTACCCGTTTAGAATAAAAGACTAGCGTAAACTCGGCTACGCCGAGTATACCCTAGGGCTCCGCCGATAGTGTTTTATAATAGTTTTACGTACGTCCAATCCGTCTAGGAACAATTTAAACGTAAAGTGCTAACGCTATGAGTCTTTCAAAATATTTTTTTTACGCCCACCCAAACAGCCCACGCAACCTGCCCACCCAAACTGCTCACGCAACCTGCCCACCCAAACGGCCCACGCAACCTGCCCATCCAAACTGCCCACGCAACCTGCCCACCCAAAATGCCCACGCAACCTGCCCACCCAAACTGCCCACGTAACCTGCCCACCCAAACTGCTCACGTAACCTGCCCACGCAATATGCCCAACCAAACACGACATGATTCTAACAACTTTATGCAAAAAACAAAAGCCGACCAAGTTGTCAAATTTTTGACATTTCTGCATGGCAGTTCTTGACGTTACCTATCATTTAATACCAAACACGACATGGTTCTGACAACTTTAAGCAAAAAACAAAAGCCGACCGAGCTGTCAAATTTTTGACATTTCTGCTTAGCAGCCCTTGACAATACCTTCCATTTCATACCAAACACGACATGGTTCTGACAACTTTAAGCAAAAAACAAAAGCCGACCGAGCTGTCATATTTTTGACATTTCTGCTTAGCAGCCCTTGACAATACCTTTCTTTTCATAACAAACACGACATGGTTCTGACAACTTTAAGCAAAAAACAAAAGCCGATCGAGCTGTCATATTTTTGTCATTTCTGCTTAGCAGCCCTTGACAATACCTTTCATTTCATACCAAACACGACATGGTTCTGACAACTTTAAGCAAAAAACAAAAGTCGATCGGGCTGTCAAATTTTTGACATTTCTGCATGGCAGCCCTTGACGTTTCCTTTCATTTGATACCAAACACGACATGGTTCTGACAACTTTAAGCAAAAAACAAAAGCCGATCAAGCTGTCAAATTTTTGACATTTCTTCTTAGCAGCCCTTGACAATACCTTTCTTTTCATACCAAACACGACATGGTTCCGACAACTTTAAGCAAAAAGCAAAATCCAATTAAGCTGTCAAATTTTTAACATTTCTGCATGGCAGCCCTTGACGAACCCTCTCATTTGATACCAAACACGACATGGTTCTGACAACTTTTAGCAAAAAACAAAAGCCGATCAAGCTGTCAAAGTTTTGACATTTCTGCATGGCAGCCCTTGACGAACCCTCTCATTTGATACCAAACACGACATGGTTCTGACAACTTTAAGCAAAAAACAAAAGCCGATCGAGCTGTCAAATTTTTAACATTTCTGCATGGCAGCCCTTGACAATACCTCTCATTTGATACCAAACACAACATGATTCTGACAACTTTAAGCAAAAAACAAAAGCCGATCGAGCTGTCAAATTTTTGACATTTCTGCATGACAGCCCTCGACGTTACCTTTCATTTGATACCAAACACGACATGGTTCTGACAACTTTAAGCAAAAAACAAAAGCCAATCGAGCTGTCAAATTCTTGACATTGGAATATTTGTATTTTACTTAGTTATTTATGGGATGTGTGGCAACACTTTGGAAATGCACTTGTATCACTGACATGAACCTTCAAAAATTATAATTTTTAAATATAATATTTTAGGCCTTTTAAACTAGTATGGAATAACCGCCCATTGCCATAATGTATGTTTATGAATTTAACTTTTTTCAAAATGTCCTTATTTTATAAATAATTCCATTTAAATGTTCTGATTGACATGTCAAAGAAACGTTCTTCGTCTTAAATTTTTCAAAGAAGACTAAATTTTTTATTTCAAATTGTTTCAAAAAGCCAAAATACGACCTTTATTTATATTTTACATAAAAACTATGCACCGTACAGAAAAATGACCTATTACCAGGAAATCAAGTTGAATTATTTTCTACATCCCAGAAAATTTTTAATTAAAATCACTCGCACCGTTCAGGCTGTAGAGGCGAACAAAATTTCCCCGATCGTCTTGATGAATTCAATATAGAAATATATATAGATAGTGAATGTACCCGTTTAGAATAAAAGACTAGCGTAAACTCGGCTACGCCGAGTATACCCTAGGGCTCCGCCGATAGTGTTTTATAATAGTTTTACGTACGTCCAATCCGTCTAGGAACAATTTAAACGCAAAGTGCTAACGCTAAGAGTCTTTCAAAATATTTTTTTCTCGCCCACCCAAACAGCCCACGCAAACTGCCCACCCAAACTGCTCACGCAACCTGCCCACGCAACCTGCCCACCCAAAATGCCAACCCAAAATGCCAACCCAAACTGCCGCACGCAACCTGCCCATCCAATCTGCCCAAGCAATTTGCCCAAGCAATTTGCCCACGCAACCTGCCCACTTAATCTGCCCACTCAACTTGCCCACCCAACATGCCTCCCTAAACTGATTTTGACATTTCTGCATGGAAGCCCTCGGCGATACCTCCCATTTGATAAAAAACACGACATGGTTCTGACAACTTTAAGCAAAAAACAAAAGCCGGTCGAGCTGTCAAATTTTTTACATTTCTGCAAAGACAGCCCTCAACGATACCTCTCGTTTCATTCCAAACACGACATGATTCTGACAAGTTTATGCAAAAAACAAAATCTGATCGAGCTGTCAAATTTTTGACATTTCTGTAAGGCAGCCCTTGACGATATCTCTCATTTGATATCAAACACGACATGATTCTGACAACTTTCTGTAAAAAGTAAAAGCCTACCGAGCTGTCAAATTTTTGACATTACTGCATGGCAGCCCTTGACGTTACCTATCATTTGATACCAAACACGACATGGTTCTGACAACTTTAAACAAAAAAAAAGCCGATCAAGCTGTTAAATTTTTGACATTTCTGCATGGCAGCCCTCGACGATGCCTCTCATTTGATACCAAACACGACATGGTTCTGACAACTTTAAGCAAAAAACAAAAGCCAATCGAACTGTCAAATTTTTGACATTTCTGCAAGACAGCCCTTGACGTTACCTTTCATTTGATACCAAACACAACATGATTCTAACAACTTTAAGCAAAAAACAAAAGCCGATCGAGCTATCAAATATTTGACATTTCTGCATGACAGCCCTTGACGATACCTCTCATTTGATACCAAAATCGACATGATTCTAACAACTTTAAAGCAAAAAAACAAAAGCCGATGGAGCTGTCAAATTTTTGACATTTCTGCATAGCAGCCCTTGACGAACCCTCTCATTTGATACCAAACACGACATAGTTCTAACAACTTTATGCAAAAAACAAAAGCCAAGCGAGCTGTCAAATTTTTGACATTTCTGCATGACAGCCCTTGACGTTACCTTTCATTTGATACCAAACACATAATTCTGACAACTTTATGCAAAAAACAAAAGCCGATCGAGCTTTCAAAATTTTGACATTTCTGCATGGCAGCCCTTGACGAACCCTCTCATTTGATACCAAACACGACATGGTTCTGACAACTTTAAGCAAAAAACAAAAGCCGATCGAGCTGTCAATTTTTTAACATTTCTGCATGACAGCCCTTGACGGTACCTTTCATTTGATACCAAACACGACATGTTTCTGACAACTTTAAGCAAAAAACAAAAGCCGATCGAGCTGTCAAATTTTTGACATTTCTGCATTTCACCCCTTGACGAACCCTCTCATTTGATACCAAACACGACATGGTTCTGACAACTTTAAGCAAAAAACAAAAGCCGATCGAGCTGTCAAATTTTTGACATTTCTGCATTTCACCCCTTGACAAACCCTCTCATTTGATACCAAACACGACATGGTTCTGACAACTTTAAGCAAAAAACAAAAGCCGATCGAGCTGTCAAATTCTTGACATTGGAATATTTGTTTTTTACTTAGTTATTTATGGGATGTTTAGCAACACTTTGGAAATGTACATGAATCACGGACATGAACCTCCAAAAATTTTAATTTTTAAATATAATGTTTTAGGCCTTTTAAACTACTATGGAATAACCGCCCATTGCCATAATGTATGTTTATTAATTTAACTTCTTTCAAAATGGCCTTATTTTATAAATAATTCCATTTAAATGTTCTGATTGACATGTCAAAGAAACGTTCTTCGTCTTAAATTTTTCAAAGAAGACTAAATTTTTGATTTCAAATTGTTTCAAAAAGCTAAAATACGACCTTTAAAAATTATTTACACAAAAACTATGCACCGTTCAGAAAAATGACCTATTACCAGGAAATCAAGTTGAGTTATTCTCTACATCTTGGAAAAATTTTCATTAAAATCACTCGCACCGTTTAGTCTGTACAGGCGAATAAAATTTTCGCGATCGTCTTGATGAATTCAATATAGAAATATATATAGATAGTGAATCTATCCGTTTAGAATAAAAGACTAGCGAAAACTCGGCTACGCCGAGTATTCCCTAGGGCTCCGCCGATAGTGTTTTATAATAGTTGTACGTATGTCCAATCCGTCTAGGAACAATTTAAATGCAAAGTGCTACCGCTAAGAGTTTTTCAAAATATTTTTTTCCCGCCCACCCAAACAGCCCACGCAACCTGTCCACCCAAACTGCCCACGCAATCTGCCCACCCAAAGTGCCCACGCAACCTGCCCACCCAACCTGCCCACTCAAACTGCCCACGCAACCTGCCCACCCAAAATGCCCACTCAACCTGCTTACCTTTCATTTGATACTAAACACGACATAATTCTGACAACTTTAAACAAAAAACAAAAGCCGATCGAGCTGTCAAAATTTTGACATTTCTGCATGACAGCCCTTATTGTTACCTTTCATTTGATACCAAACACGACATGTTTCTGACAACTTAAAGTAAAAAACAAAAGCCAATCGAGCTGTCAAATTTTTGACATTTCTGCATGGCAGCTCTTGACGTTACCTTTCATTTGATACCAAACACGACATAATTCTGACAACTTTAAGGAAAAAACAAAAGCCAATCGAGCTGTCAAATTTTTGACATTTCTGCATGGCAGCCCTTGACGAACACTCTCATTTGATACCAAACACGACATGGTTCTGACAACTTTAAGCAAAAAACAAAAGCCGATCGAGCTGTCAATTTATTTACATTTCTGCATGGCAGCCCTTGTCGATACCTCTCATTTGATACCAAACACGACATAGTTCTGACAACTTTAAGCAAAAAACAAAATCTAATCGAGCTGTCAAATTTTTGACATTTCTGCATGGCAGCCCTTGACGAACACTCTCATTTGATACCAAACACGACATGGTTCTGACAACTTTAAGCAAAAAACAAAAGCCGATCGAGCTGTCAAATTTTTGACATTTTTGCATGACAGCCCGTGACGTTACCTTTCATTTGATACCAAACACGATATGGTTCTGACAACTTTATAGCAAAAAACAAAAGCCGATGGAGCTGTCAAATTTTTGACATTTCTGCATAGCAGCCCTTGACGAACCCTCTCATTTGATATCAAACACGACATGGTTCTAACAACTTTAAGCAAAAAACAAATGCCGATCGAGCTGTCAAATTTTTGACATTTCTGCATGACAGCCCTTGACGTTACCT
This sequence comes from Ophonus ardosiacus, assembly GCA_943142095.1. Lineage (NCBI taxonomy): Eukaryota > Metazoa > Arthropoda > Insecta > Coleoptera > Carabidae > Ophonus > Ophonus ardosiacus. Next base: position 35,027,517 of record OW964832.1, on the reverse strand, counting down.
TTGATTTGATACCAAACACGACATGGTTCTGACAACTTTAAGCAAAAAACAAAAGCCGATCGAGCTGTCAAATTTTTGATATTTCTGCATGACAGCCCTTGATGTTACCTTTCATTTGATACCAAACACGACTTGGTTCTGACAACTTTAAACAAAAAAACAAAAGACGATGGGGCTTTGAAATTCCTGACATTGGAATATTTGTTTTTTACTTAGTTATTTATGGGATGTTTGGCAACACTTTGGAAATGTACATGAATCACGGAAATGAACCTTCAAAAAATTTAATTTTTAAATATAATGTTTTAGGTCTTTTAAACTACTATGGAATAACCGCCCATTGCCATAATGTGTATTTATGAATTTAAATTTTTTCAAAATGTCCTTATTTTATAAATAATGCCATTTAAATGTTTTGATTGACATGTCAAAGAAACGTTCTTCGTCTTAAATTTTTCAAAGAAGACTAAATTTTTGATTTCAAATTGTTTCAAAAAGCTAAAATACGACCTTTAAAAATTTTTTACACAAAAACTATGCACCGTACAGAAAAATGACCTATTACCAGGAAATCAAGTTGAATTATTCTCTACATCTTGGAAAAATTTTCATTAAAATCGCTCTTACCGTTTAGTCTGTACAGGCGAATAAAATTTCCCCGATCGTCTTGATGAATTCAATATAGAAATATATATAGATAGTGAATCTACCCGTTTAGAATAAAAGATGGGTATACAAAATTTCAAAATTTTCTGATTGATAGTATTTGAGTAATCGTGTCCACAGGATCCACACATCCACACACACATACACACACACATACATACCCACAGACATCATTGTAAAAATGTTAAAATCGGATTCTGGGGACATCAAAACGTGCTTATTCACTAAAATCTCTATATGCGATTTTTAGCACGATCCCTATACCTCCCTTACCTATAGGGTAGCGGGAGGTAAAAATAATAAAATGATGACAGATGTCAATTGACTGTCGGAAATATCGCCAGAATCAAGCTGTCGTCCACGAACATATACTCTTCTGATTGGTTGGCATTAGCATTATGACTTGAAAATTAAAAATTGTCAATTCTAGGGTAACGGCATAATACTCAGGTTAAGGTTATAGCTACATGTACCGCAGCACGCATTTGTCTATACTTGAATTATTGATGCAAAGTCATAATGCTAATGCTAAGGTAAATTTTTAAGTTTACAGCTTACATAAACCAGCCTTAATAGTCACTACAGGAATTTTCGATCTTCATTTGTTTATACACAACACTGTTTCAAAGAAAGTGTAAAAAAATTTAAGGGCATATAGTACTGAAAAAATGAGTAAAAAAGCTTAATCAACATAGGTCTGATCTTCAACTGTTTTCGAGATATCTGAAAAATCGAAGAAAAACTGACAATGATAGCGATCGAAAAAAATTTGTCTGTCAGTAAGTAGACTACAAAAAAACAATAAAATTTTATATGAAACACTTTTCTCAATCTCTAATAGTTACGAAGTTATATGAAAATTAAATATTGAACCAACGTCGCCACAATATTTAACTTTTTAATTTAATTATTTGATTTTTTTAAAAAACAAAAGCACATCTAAGATGACCTCTGAAAGGTAAACAAAAAGTCTTAGTTTTCAAGATAGCATAGGTAAACCCCGTTAAACTCGTTTTTCACTGCCTCATATCTCGGAAACTATTGAAGATCGGTCTCATGTTGATTACGCTTTTTACCTTCCGTCAAAAGGAAGGTATTGTTTTTGGTCAAAAAATTCTGTGGTGAGTTTTTAATGAATAAGCACGTTTTAGGGTCCCTACAATACGAATGTACTATTTTTAAGATGATGTCTGTATGTGTGTATGTGTGTCCGTGTGTGTCTGTGTGTGTGTGTGTGTGTGTCTGTGTGTGTTGCTGTGTGTGTGTCTGTGTGTGTTGCTGTGTGTGTGTCTGTGTGTGTTGCTGTGTGTGTCTGTGTGTGTTGCTGTGTGTGTGTCTGTGTGTGTGTCCGTGTGTGTGTGTGTGACAAATTTTTCTCCGACGATAACTCCAAAACTACAATTCTAAAAATTATGATTCTTTCATATTCCTCTTCTTTACAACCATATGAAGAGCTGATTAGATTTTGGTTATAATTGGTCAACCGGAAGTACCCTTATTTGAAGTTCTCAACAGTTTTTCTTGAAAAATCGCAGTTAAATATCATTTTCGACATTTTATGTGATTATCAATAGAAAGAATATCTTATTCTCTATACGGTTCGATTATACATTTTCCTTCATATTCAATAGATATAGAGTTATAGAGAGATTAAGAGAGATTAACTTTCGAAAATCAGTCAGTTTTGCAAAAATTATGAAAACAACAGATATATTAAAAAAAATCTAATTGACAGATGTCAGTGGCAAGTGCAAAACCAAAGTGGAAAGTATATGATCTGAAAGTGATATAAGTGACAGACTGTCCCTCGCCAGTGACTTGCATTTGCGGCCTCGCCTCAAGATAGGAACTTATAATGCCAGAAGTACGAGAAAGGCAAAAGAGAAGATGAAAGGACTGTAAAGCAGAAGATTTGAGAGAGGAAGAACTGTATCACGAAGGTGCTTTGGACAGGAATGAGTAAAAGAGAAGAGTAAGAAACAGCGACTTCTAATAAAATAGGGCAAAGTTGAAGCAGGAGGAAGTGTTAAGTGCAATACATAATGTACGTTCGTATTCGTATTAAAATTATTATTTAGATTTTAGAATCTTTTCAAAGGAACTTTCAGTATGGATATACAAAAATAGTGTGTTCTTGTTACAATTATACAGGATATATAGAATATTTTTTAAGGAACTTTTGGTATAGGATATGTACAAAATACATCAAATTGACGGAAGGTTTTGTGCTGGCCACAACAGATTTTTTTACTCAATTTTGTCAGTACTATATGCCCTTAAAATTTTTTACACTTTCTTTGAAACGCTTGTATATATGTATAGAATTCAATTCAATTTATCACTTCCTTCTTCCTTTGTACATAGGTACACATCACCCCACATACACATCTGGCAAAATCCAAATTTATTATTATTTATTGGTTGATGAAATGACAATGTTCTATGCTCTTTATTTTTAACATAAAATTAAGACATTTAGGATAAGACTAGCGTAAACTCGGCTACGCCGAGTATACCCTAGGGCTCCGCCGATAGTGTTTTATAATAGTTTTACGTACGTCCAATCCGTCTAGGAACAATTTAAACGTAAAGTGCTAACGCTATGAGTCTTTCAAAATATTTTTTTTACGCCCACCCAAACAGCCCACGCAACCTGCCCACCCAAACTGCTCACGCAACCTGCCCACCCAAACGGCCCACGCAACCTGCCCATCCAAACTGCCCACGCAACCTGCCCACCCAAAATGCCCACGCAACCTGCCCACCCAAACTGCCCACGTAACCTGCCCACCCAAACTGCTCACGTAACCTGCCCACGCAATATGCCCAACCAAACACGACATGATTCTAACAACTTTATGCAAAAAACAAAAGCCGACCAAGTTGTCAAATTTTTGACATTTCTGCATGGCAGTTCTTGACGTTACCTATCATTTAATACCAAACACGACATGGTTCTGACAACTTTAAGCAAAAAACAAAAGCCGACCGAGCTGTCAAATTTTTGACATTTCTGCTTAGCAGCCCTTGACAATACCTTCCATTTCATACCAAACACGACATGGTTCTGACAACTTTAAGCAAAAAACAAAAGCCGACCGAGCTGTCATATTTTTGACATTTCTGCTTAGCAGCCCTTGACAATACCTTTCTTTTCATAACAAACACGACATGGTTCTGACAACTTTAAGCAAAAAACAAAAGCCGATCGAGCTGTCATATTTTTGTCATTTCTGCTTAGCAGCCCTTGACAATACCTTTCATTTCATACCAAACACGACATGGTTCTGACAACTTTAAGCAAAAAACAAAAGTCGATCGGGCTGTCAAATTTTTGACATTTCTGCATGGCAGCCCTTGACGTTTCCTTTCATTTGATACCAAACACGACATGGTTCTGACAACTTTAAGCAAAAAACAAAAGCCGATCAAGCTGTCAAATTTTTGACATTTCTTCTTAGCAGCCCTTGACAATACCTTTCTTTTCATACCAAACACGACATGGTTCCGACAACTTTAAGCAAAAAGCAAAATCCAATTAAGCTGTCAAATTTTTAACATTTCTGCATGGCAGCCCTTGACGAACCCTCTCATTTGATACCAAACACGACATGGTTCTGACAACTTTTAGCAAAAAACAAAAGCCGATCAAGCTGTCAAAGTTTTGACATTTCTGCATGGCAGCCCTTGACGAACCCTCTCATTTGATACCAAACACGACATGGTTCTGACAACTTTAAGCAAAAAACAAAAGCCGATCGAGCTGTCAAATTTTTAACATTTCTGCATGGCAGCCCTTGACAATACCTCTCATTTGATACCAAACACAACATGATTCTGACAACTTTAAGCAAAAAACAAAAGCCGATCGAGCTGTCAAATTTTTGACATTTCTGCATGACAGCCCTCGACGTTACCTTTCATTTGATACCAAACACGACATGGTTCTGACAACTTTAAGCAAAAAACAAAAGCCAATCGAGCTGTCAAATTCTTGACATTGGAATATTTGTATTTTACTTAGTTATTTATGGGATGTGTGGCAACACTTTGGAAATGCACTTGTATCACTGACATGAACCTTCAAAAATTATAATTTTTAAATATAATATTTTAGGCCTTTTAAACTAGTATGGAATAACCGCCCATTGCCATAATGTATGTTTATGAATTTAACTTTTTTCAAAATGTCCTTATTTTATAAATAATTCCATTTAAATGTTCTGATTGACATGTCAAAGAAACGTTCTTCGTCTTAAATTTTTCAAAGAAGACTAAATTTTTTATTTCAAATTGTTTCAAAAAGCCAAAATACGACCTTTATTTATATTTTACATAAAAACTATGCACCGTACAGAAAAATGACCTATTACCAGGAAATCAAGTTGAATTATTTTCTACATCCCAGAAAATTTTTAATTAAAATCACTCGCACCGTTCAGGCTGTAGAGGCGAACAAAATTTCCCCGATCGTCTTGATGAATTCAATATAGAAATATATATAGATAGTGAATGTACCCGTTTAGAATAAAAGACTAGCGAAAACTCGGCTACGCCGAGTATTCCCTAGGGCTCCGCCGATAGTGTTTTATAAATTTTTACGTATATCTAATCCGTCTAGGAACAATTTAAATGCAAAGTGCTACCGCTAAGAGTCTTTCAAAATATTTTTTCCCCGCCCACCCAAACAGCCCACGCAACCTGCCCACTCAAACTACTCAAGCAACCTGACACGCAATATGCCCACCCAAACGACCCACGCAATCTGCCCACGCAACCTGCCCACCCAAACTACCCACGCAACCTGCCTACCCAAAATGCCCACGCAACCTGCCCACCCAAAATGCCCACGCAACCTGCCCACCCAACCTGCCTACTCAAACTGCCCACGCAACCTGCCCACCCAAAATGCCCACGCAACCTGCCCACCCAAAATGCCCACGCAACCTGCCCACTCAAACTGCCTACGCAACTTGCCCACCCAAAAGCCGATCGAGCTGTCAAATTTTTGACATTTCTGCATGGTAGCCCTTGACGTTACCTATCATTTGATACCAAACACGACATGGTTCTGACAACTTTAAACAAAAAAAAAGCCGATCAAGCTGTTAAATTTTTGACATTTCTGCATGGCAGCCCTTGACGATGCCTCTCATTTGATACCAAACACGACATGGTTCTGACAACTTTAAGCAAAAAACAAAAGCCAATCGAACTGTCAAATTTTTGACATTTCTGCAAGACAGCCCTTGACGTTACCTTTCATTTGATACCAAACACGACATGATTCTAACAACTTTAAGCAAAAAACAAAAGCCCATCGAGCTATCAAATATTTGACATTTCTGTAAGGCAGCCCTTGACGATATCTCTCATTTGATATCAAACACGACATAATTCTGACAACTTTCTGTAAAAAGTAAAAGCCTACCGAGCTGTCAAATTTTTGACATTACTGCATGGTAGCCCTTGACGTTACCTATCATTTGATACCAAACACGACATGGTTCTGACAACTTTAAACAAAAAAAAAGCCGATCAAGCTGTTAAATTTTTGACATTTCTGCATGGCAGCCCTTGACGATGCCTCTCATTTGATACCAAACACGACATGGTTCTGACAACTTTAAGCAAAAAACAAAAGCCAATCGAACTGTCAAATTTTTGACATTTCTGCATGACAGCCCTTGACGATACCTCTCATTTGATACCAAACTCGACATGATTCTAACAACTTTAAAGCAAAAAACAAAAGCCGATGGAGCTGTCAAATTTTTGACATTTCTGCATAGCAGCCCTTGACGAACCCTCTCATTTGATACCAAACACGACATGGTTCTAACAACTTTATGCAAAAAACAAAAGCCGAGCGAGCTGTCAAATTTTTGACATTTCTGCATGACAGCCCTTGACGTTACCTTTCATTTGATACCAAACAAGACATGGTTCTGACAACTTTATGCAAAAAACAAAAGCCGATCGAGCTTTCAAAATTTTGACATTTCTGCATGGCAGCCCTTGACGAACCCTCTCATTTGATACCAAACACGACATGGTTCTGACAACTTTAAGCAAAAAACAAAAGCCGATCGAGCTTTCAAAATTTTGACATTTCTGCATGGCAGCCCTTGTCGATACCTCTCATTTGATACCAAACACGACATGTTTCTGACAACTTTATGCCAAAAACAAAAGCCGATCGAGCTGTCAAATTTTTAACATTTCTGCATGGCAGCCCTTGACAAACTCTCTCATTTGATACCAAACACGACATGATTCTGACAACTTTAAGCAAAAAACAAAAGCCGTCCGAGCTGTCAAATTCTTGACATTGGAATATTTGTTTTTTACTTAGTTATTTATGGGATGTTTAGCAACACTTTGGAAATGTACATGAATCACGGACATGAACCTCCAAAAATTTTAATTTTTAAATATAATGTTTTAGGCCTTTTAAACTACTATGGAATAACCGCCCATTGCCATAATGTATGTTTATTAATTTAACTTCTTTCAAAATGGCCTTATTTTATAAATAATTCTATTTAAATGTTCTGATTGACATGTCAAAGAAACGTTCTTCGTCTTAAATTTTTCAAAGAAGACTAAATTTTTGATTTCAAATTGTTTCAAAAAGCCAAAATACGACCTTTAAAAATTTTTTACACAAAAACTGCACCGTATAGAAAATTGACCTATTACCAGGAAATCAAGTTGAGTTATTCTCTACACCTTGGAAAAATTTTCATTAAAATCGCTCTTACCGTTTAGTCTGTACAGGCGAATAAAATTTCCCCGATCGTCTTGATGAATTCAATATAGAAATATATATAGATAGTGAATCTACCCGTTTAGAATAAAAGATAGCGTAAACTCGGCTACGCCGAGTATACCCTAGGACTCCGCCGATAGTGTTTTATAATAGTTTTACGTACGTCCAATCCGTCTAGGAACAATTTAAACGCAAAGTGCTAACGCTAAGAGTCTTTCAAAATATTTTTTTCTCGCCCACCCAAACAGCCCACGCAAAATGCCCACCCAAACTGTTCACGCAACCTGCCCACCCAAAATGCCAACCCAAAATGCCAACCCAAACTGCCGCACGCAACCTGCCCATCCAATCTGCCCAAGCAATTTGCCCACGCAACCTGCCCACTTAATCTGCCCACTCAACTTGCCCACCCAACATGCCTCCCTAAACTGATTTTGACATTTCTGCATGGAAGCCCTCGGCGATACCTCCCATTTGATAAAAAACACGACATGGTTCTGACAACTTTAAGCAAAAAACAAAAGCCGGTCGAGCTGTCAAATTTTTTACATTTCTGCAAAGACAGCCCTCAATGATACCTCTCGTTTCATGCCAAACACGACATGATTCTGACAAGTTTATGCAAAAAACAAAATCAGATCGAGCTGTCAAATTTTTGACATTTCTGTAAGGCAGCCCTTGACGATATCTCTCATTTGATATCAAACACGACATGATTCTGACAACTTTCTGTAAAAAGTAAAAGCCTACCGAGCTGTCAAATTTTTGACATTACTGCATGGCAGCCCTTGACGTTACCTATCATTTGATACCAAACACGACATGGTTCTGACAACTTTAAACAAAAAAAAGCCGATCAAGCTGTTAAATTTTTGACATTTCTGCATGGCAGCCCTCGACGATGCCTCTCATTTGATACCAAACACGACATGTTTCTGACAACTTTAAGCAAAAAACAAAAGCCGATCGAGCTGTCAAATTTTTGACATTTCTGCATTTCACCCCTTGACGAACCCTCTCATTTGATACCAAACACGACATGGTTCTGACAACTTTAAGCAAAAAACAAAAGCCGATCGAGCTGTCAAATTTTTGACATTTCTGCATTTCACCCCTTGACGAACCCTCTCATTTGATACCAAACACGACATGGTTCTGACAACTTTAAGCAAAAAACAAAAGCCGATCGAGCTGTCAAATTCTTGATATTGGAATATTTGTTTTTTACTTAGTTATTTATGGGATGTTTAGCAACACTTTGGAAATGTACATGAATCACGGACATGAACCTCCAAAAATTTTAATTTTTAAATATAATGTTTTAGGCCTTTTAAACTACTATGGAATAACCGCCCATTGCCATAATGTATGTTTATTAATTTAACTTCTTTCAAAATGGCCTTATTTTATAAATAATGCCATTTAAATGTTCTGATTGACATGTCAAAGAAACGTTCTTCGTCTTAAATTTTTCAAAGAAGACTAAATTTTTGATTTCAAATTGTTTCAAAAAGCTAAAATACGACCTTTAAAAATTTTTTACACAAAAACTATGCACCGTACAGAAAAATGACCTATTACCAGGAAATCAAGTTGAGTTATTCTCTACATCTTGGAAAAATTTTCATTAAAATCGCTCTTACCGTTTAGTCTGTACAGGCGAATAAAATTTCCCCGATCGTCTTGATGAATTCAATATAGAAATATATATAGATAGTGAATGTACCCGTTTAGAATAAAAGATTTTTTGTATATAGATTATTTTCAATTAAAATTAGTAATTTATAATGCAGGGTCAAAGTCCTCCATTTTATAAAAAAATAAACAGCAAATTTGTAATTAATATAACAATAGAATATATGTCGATATATACTTAAGTATAGGGTGGCGCAGACCAAATGACCACATTTGTAAAAGGCGTGATTTGGGGTGAAAACAAATGTCTCATTTGATAGAATTCTAAAGTGCGTGCTGTCACTACAGGAATGGGTCACCGTGGAAGGACAGCATTTATCGGAAATTCTTTTCCATTATTAATTTTTCTTCTGTATTACAATAAAACTTCCGTTTATTAACTACAAATTGTGATTTTTTTTACCCCGATGTCTTAAAAATTAAAGATATGGCATCCATTTCAAATGTGATCATTATACAAACATACATACATACATACATACAGTAAAATTTTTGAAAGAAGTCCGATCAAGGCCATCTACGAATTGTATCTATGAATTAAGATTTTGTGCTGTCAAATTTAGTAGTGTCTTTTACTTAGTTTTTATCAGGGTATATAATACCTTGTGTACCTCATAAAAACTATGTTAACGACACTACTAAATTTGACAGCATAAAATCTTAATTCATATATGCAATTCGTAGATGGCCTTGATCGGACTTCTTTCAAAAATTTTACTGTACATACATACATACATACATACATATCTAGAAAAATCCACATTTATTATCACTTATTATCGATTGATCAATTGCCAATGTAATGTGCCCTTTAATTGTTATATTAAAAAAAAATTAGATGTTTATCATAAACACACAATTATTTAATAGTAATTTACGTAACAATACCACAAAGTGATGCTTTACCGGGGTGAGCAAGACCAGGGCAATCCTTGGAAGCTTGTTTCTAAATACAATAAATATTGTAAAATAGTTATTTTAGAAATTTTTTAAACTTCAACGATTTGTACAAAACTAATTGTTTTATTATTCCGAAAATATTATTTATCGGTTGATCAATTGATAATGTAATATGAATTTTATTTTTAACAAAAAATTAAAATTTTTAAGATAAAAATTCTGTATAAATACAGATTATTTTCAATTAAAACACGTTTCAACATGAAACTCTTTGTAGTTGCTTTATTTTTGGTAGCATCTGCGCCTGCAGGGGTAAAAAAACATTACTTTTACAATTAATTTTTGATAAAAATTAATGGATTATTTTTGCAGGTTCTCAATTTTAGCACACCTACAATCCCAGATTACTACAAAAATAACAGTAAGAATTTTTTATTTCTTAAACTATTTACATTTGAAATTTTACTAATTTCTGGATTATGGCCCAAAAGTGGGTGGTTACGACTAAATTACATAAATTTACCAATTTTCGTTAGTTCAGTTTGCATAGCCGAAAAAATGAAATCCATGAAAATTGCCAAAATCTCAAGGGTTACACCATAGATTTTTACGATGTTTGGCCATTTTCAATTATTTTGCTCCAGAAAATTATTAAAACAAATTGTCTGTATAATCGAATGGCGAAGTCGCCAGCCATGTATCTCAGGAACTAAAAGAGTTATTAATTTGCGGTTAAAAATCTACGTTAATCAGCGCGTTGAAATTTATATTTTTAAAAAAATGCTGAAAAGGTGTATATGTTTTGGACTGTTAAGAAATCCAAAAATCAGTAGAAATACGAACTTGTGGATATCAGCAATTTATTTCATATTTCATATACATACATACATACATACATATATATATATATATATATAGAAATATTATTAAAATATTTCTGAATGTATGTATCTACTTACACTATTATTTATGTTTTAAAATATGTAGAGGATATAGCAAGAATTATCGATGGAAAACCAGCCACCCCAAAACAATTTCCGTGGCAAGTAGCCCTAAACACAACAGTTTCTGGACGTGGTGTTTTATGTGGAGGTAGTCTCATATCTTCCAGATGGGTTCTCACCGCTGCTCACTGCGTCGTTGGGTAAGAAAGCAAATATTATGCGCACTTAAAGATAATATCATTTTTAAATAAATATTCTAGAAAAGATGAATGGAGAGTTAAAATTGGCGGAATTAATCGCAATGCAGCCAATGAACCCGGCAGTGTGATCATTTTTAGTAGAAATACAATGGCTCATGAAGGCTATGATTCAATGAAGCACAATGATATTGCTTTAATTAAACTGGACAGCGATGTCACTTTCAGTGGTAAATATTAATTATACATAAAAGCTATAAAAAAAGGTAGTAGATAGGTTTTTAATTAATTCATTTTTCTCAATTACTATTTAACTTGAATATAGAACCGAGATATGATATAAACATACTGTATTATACTATAATCTTTTCTTTCCTTGATAGTCAGAACTATTAAAGCTCATTGCATGTAGAGTTGGGCCACTTACTATAGATAGAACTACGTATTGTCAGGAATATATGGGCGATAATACATGCATTAATATAATATACATTTCACATTCCGTTTGACCTGTTATTGGCGTCCTCTTCTTCACACGCACACGAGCTCATCAGCGTGGGACAACTCATCTATGACGCGTTCCCCTAAGTGTTATAATACACAACAATTAATACAGGTCGTGCATTATTATCTAATAACATAGACAGGAGGGGGGAAAGGTATTAGGTCCGTCCCAGACCTGTGAGAGCTTAGCTTACGGCCATAACTAGGTCCCAGACCTATCATGGACCTCAGCCTCTCACTTATCGGTGTTTCACCACTAGGTACTCTAGCCACCTTCACATGTCCCAGACATGTATGAGAGCTTAGCATAAGATTACCAGGTCCCAGACCTCTAGTGAATCTCAGCCTCCCACTTATCGGTGTTTTACCACTAGGTACTCTAGCCACCTTCATATGTTATCGGTGTTTCACCACTAGGTACTCTAGCCACCTTCACATGTCCCAGACATGTATGAGAGCTTAGCTTAAGATCACCAGGTCCCAGACCCATAGTGAATCTCAGCCTCCCACTTATTGGTGTTTTACCACTAGGTACACTAGCCACCGGGAGCACACGACTCCATGGACCCAGGGTTGTCCCAGACAACCCTTCGGATAAGGAAATACACACGTTTGCGGCCACAAACAAATAATACAAATGTATACTTCACATATACCATGCATATCAAATACACAGTGTATAAGCATATCAATCAAGCATCTGTTGATTTGCACTCGATCGTCTTATCTGTACAATAATTAGAATGACTGTGAGCACTGACTCATCTTTCATTACAGCAAACTGCTCGTCTTATTGACACACACATCTGCATGGTACACTGGTCAAAACACAACTGACCTAGTCATCCAGCCTTCAAGGGTTGGAGGGATCGAGCGTTGTTTATTTTTCTAGGGATGTGTTTATACTTTGGAAAGTCAAGTGCTTTCTGCCTGCATTCCTAACCAGCGGCACGCAGCCGAAAAGTGAATCTTACATACATATATTATATTGTTCGGTCCTTATTAATATTTTTCAGTATCTTCAATATTTATCAACATTTCCATTTTCTATTTAATAATCAAATGTTTTAACAAATGATAAAATATTTCAGACACTATCCAACTAATCAGGTTGCCATCTCGTTCGGAAGTTAGCGATCGTCTTGAAGACAGAGAAGTAACTGTCAGCGGTTATGGTAAAACTAGTGACGTAGAAGGGGCCCCACAAAGCGAAACTTTAAACTACGTTAAACAGACCACAATCACCAACGAATTATGTGCTACTTTTTATGGCCCAGCTATTATTGATTCAACAATTTGTGCTGTTGGAAATCCCCATCATGGCACTTGCTATGTAAGTCGGTATTCAGTATATACGAATATAGTAATTTTCAAGTCCATCAAGATTATTTATTGCATTGTCTTTTATTTTTAGGGTGATAGTGGCGGCCCTCTAACTATAACTGGTGAAGATGGAAAACCTACTTTAGTTGGTCTAGTAAGCTTTGTAAGTGGTGAGGGATGCGGTAGTGGACTTCCTTCAGGATGTATACGCACTGCTAGCTACCTTGATTGGATCAGCGAAAAGACTGGCATTGAAATCAGAGACTAAATATTTATAACATCGTTTACTATTATTATTATACAGGGTGTTATGTAAGGAAGTGTACAACGCTTAACCCATGGTAGAACTGACCCCATAGATAGTAAATCGGGCAATAATTTTTGTTTAACAAGCTTTCTACAAGAACTAGAGGTCTTTAAAACTGACCAATCATAGTTCAAAACTTAGTAAAAAATTAAAAATCTATGGCCCGTAGTATGATCACGGTTTTAACTAAAACACTGTTTTTAGAAATGTCAAATTCAAATTTAAATATTTAATTTCACCCGTATGTTTAAAGAATGTTTTTTTTTAAAATATTTGTTTGAATACAAACTATGTTCTGCTTTAAAATCATATTTTGATAAATTTGGTATTATTTAATATTGTTATTTAATAATGAAATTTTGACATTTCTTAAAACAGCGTTTTAGTTAAAACCGTGATCATACTACGAGCCAATGTGTTCTCTGGAAAAAAAATGTCACAAATGACATAAATAAGATCATTGACATCTATGGGGTCCCGTGGCCGCGTGCGTGTGTCTGGTCGCGAACCCGGGGGAACCAGGTTCGATTCCGACAGACGCTAAATATTTCCAATTTTAAATGGCACAAAAGTGACACATATGGTGCACTCTCCACACCAGCTATGAGTGCCCGTGAGGTGACCCCTGGTAAGCGCCCACACGGTAAAATATATCGTCATCATACCGATGTCTACATGTGTTGTAGATACTGGCAAACCCAGAAATGGGTAATATGCCGTGATGATATATTTATTTATTTTATTTATTGACGTCTATTTGGAAAAAACTCTCAGCACGACTATTTTGTAATGTCTCGCCATAAACCATATGCATGTCTCCATACTCCTGATTGGTGAATGTAAATGGCATTTTGAGAATATCAAGAAAACAGTATAAATTGTACGTCTATGCAAAAATCGTTAAACGCCAGTTTTGACAATCAATAGTTTTCCAGAGAACACATTGATTTTTACAAAATTTTGAACTATGACGTGATTGGTCAGTTTTCAAGGCTTCCAGTTTTTGTAGGAAGCATGTTAAACAAAAATTATTGCCATATTTACTATTTATGAGGTCAGTTCTACCATAGGTTAAGCGTTGTATACTTACATAACATTCTGTATACATTTACTTATGCCCGGTTTCACCATTGTAGAATAAATTCACAAATCATAGTTATCTGACGAATAAATTTTATTCATGGGTTATTCAGTTTCGTTTCACCAACCAAAATATGTGCCATTCCATTAGGTACCTACTTGTAAAATATACTATTCCATATTTATCTATTATTCGTTTAGATTGGTACCTTTTGTAAATATTCTTCTGATTACCTTACTAAACAATTATAACACGCACAATGAAAATTTCCAGTGGCGTATTTACGAGGGGTGGGGGGATATAAGGGATATGACAAATGTCAAACTATTCGTTGAATAAATATTTAACTGGGCAAAAATCTCCAGATAATTTAACTGACGATTTATTCGTCGAATAGTTGCTACCTGACGTTGGTGAAACAAAAATATGCTATTTTATTCGACAAATAATTTAACTGATGAATAAACTATTTGTTTGTCAATGCTGAAACCAGGCATTAATTATGTATATATATATTTTAATAAATTAATGTGAAGTAAATATTTGTATTTTATTTAATGTGTGCTGCTTTCCTTTGGTTTTCGTCCAGTGCATAAGAAAATAAATAGATAAAGTGAATAATATTAACGGATGATGGATAAAAATGAAGGATAATAAATTAATATACTCCTTGTTTGCAAACGTTTCGGTTTATATTAAACCATCCTCAATGCTGCAGAAAACTAATTATTAGCTTTCTACAGTCTGTTTCGTAGTTGCATTTACACTGCAGCAGAATAATGTATAACTTATAAAATAACATTGTCACATGTATAACAACACTTGTAAATTGAAACGTATACAAAGTTCCTGATGGTAAGCAATTTACAATTTTATTTTGTATATTTTGGCATAAGTTTGTTCTTTATATTGCATCGTTTATTTTTCTTTTGTTCATTCAGCACTGTTTTAATTGTAGGCGACTATTATTTTATCTTATCTTTTCACTTTTGTTTGTAGTCCTATTATATCATAGTAACAGTATGGTACTACAAAAAAATTAAAACAATGGGGATATATTTCTATTCACAATCATTATAGTAATATACCGATTCCTAATCTTTTGGAGGTTGGGAAATACGTCATTCCTAACTTTAGTGACAATCTCTTGGGTTGGAAATAACAGATTTCATTTCCATATCTTGGGATGGAAATGTTTATGTAGAGGTTGCCTAGCAACATTGTCATAGATCCTTATAATAAAGTAGGCTAAACAAATTTTAAGAGAGCTGTCAAAAATATTAATAAAATTAAAGGTTATAACTCATTGATTTAAAATGAGGATGATTGTGAATAAAATATTCTAAAACGTTTTCCCTGTTCATCATCTAGAATCTAGATCCATTGTTTTGGAAATCGATCTCCAAAAATTAATTTTGTTGATTTCATAATCTTTAAAGGTGACCGCAGCAGACGCGCGAATTTCCTTTTTAAAATCAGGTGACCAATCAAATTCTTTTTTTTCCCTGTTCATCATCTAGAATCTAGATCCATTGTTTTGGAAATCGATCTCCAAAAATTAATTTTGTTGATTTCATAATCTTTAAAGGTGACCGCAGCAGACGCGCGAATTTCCTTTTTAAAATCAGGTGACCAATCAAATTCTTAGGAAGTAACGCGTCATACCCAATTGGTAATCAACTTCAATCGCTTGTAGTTTGCGACCTAATCAATATTTAAACAAAAAAAAATCTCTAATCCTCATTAATTTATGTATATTTTCATTTTCTTATTTAAGATAGTTAAAATTTGACTATGGTATAGTACCCTATAAAGATTTATTGTATTCTCTTTTATTTTTAGAGTGATATCGGTGGCCCTCTAATTATTTATCGTAAAGATGGACCTACTTTAGTTGCTGTATCAAGTTATGTAGCTGCTGCAGGGTGCAGCAGTGGACTTCCTTCAGGATATGTGCGCACTGCTAGCTTCCTTGACTGGATCAGCGGAAAGACTGGCATTATAATCAGAGACTAAATATTTATATCATCATTTATTATTAATATAGACACTTAATAATAAATTAATATGAAGTATATATTTGTATTTTATTTAATGTGTACTGCTTTCCTTTGCTTTTTGTTGAGAGCATAAGTAAATAAATAAAGTCAACTATTAAACGGTCGTAGGAAAAGTGATCGCGGCAGAATTAAAATAAACGTGATTAATTAATTTCTGGTTCTGTGATTAGCCGAGAAAAGTGAATTATGGGGATATATCTTTACAGGAGTAGAAAAAGTTATTATTCAAGCACAATTTTAAAATTTAATATAAATTGTGGTTCGAATAGATCTTTCGGTATCGTTAATTGCAATTAAAGTTGTTATTAACGCAAGCTGTCAAAATTTAAAATATATATAACTTAATTTAAATAAAAATGAAAGTACATACTTTAAAATAACAATTTAGATTTTTATCATAAAGCTGCAATTATTTAAATAAACTGTTTTTTAGTTTAATGATAAGAAAGAATGAATAATTAAAAGATAACGATAAAATCATCATTCTTCTTTAACTAAAAGAAAGTTATTTAAAAATAAAAAAAATTAAAATAGGCGGAATGGTAAATTGTCTAATAAAAAAAATCTGATGTGGCCAACACAAAACCTCCCGCTATTTAATTTTTATTAATTTAAATACATACCTACCTACGTATTTACTAATGCTGCAAACTGTTCCATTGCAGAAAACTATTGCTTTATTTACTATTTTCTTTTTAATATGTCACTATTATTAATTTAAAGTGAGAAGTTTTCTGACAGTGACATTTACTGTCAGTTACATTCATTTGAAAAATGAAGTGAGTAACAAAGGAATAGTTTTTATCTTAGGCTTCGCGACTAATAAAAAAAAATATTTTTAAATTTATCTGTAAAATATATAGAAAAAGTATTAATGTATTCCTGTAGAAAATTCAATAATCTTTAATTTTCATAAGACATAAAATTCGAAAAAATGGCATTTAATGGTATTTTTTAAAGAAAAACCACTATGTGCTTCAGGTAAAGTGCCATTTCCGGTTATCCGATTTACACCAAAATCTAATGGCTTCTTTTCATATTAGAATAGGATACAAATATCAGGTTTCAGAATTTTCTGAATGATAGTATTTGAGTTAGAGCGAAGACAAAATCCATACACATACACACATACAGACATCATCGTGAAAATGTTAAAAATGGATTCTAGGGACCTTAAAACGTGGTCATTTACTAAAATCTCGATATGAGATTTTTAGCACGACCCCTATACCTCCCTTACCAAGGGTAGCGGGAGGTAAAAAAACTGTCTCATCTCCTACAAAGTATTATTTTGTATTATAAAATAATGCATATTTTGCTTGTTATTTAATATTGAGTGCACGATTATTATGAAATAAAAAAATTATTACTATTGTATATAAAAAAATCTGTTGTGGCCAGCACAAGACCTTCCGTCAATTCCATGTATTTTGTACAAATCCCATACCAAAAGGTCCTTGGATCAGATTCTATATACTATCATGTAAAATCGAACACGAACACATACTATTTTTTACAAATTCCATACCAAAAGTTCATTTGAAAAGGTTCTATAAATCCAATAAAATTACAACATAAACTACACTAAGTAATGTCCTTCCATCTTCTCTTTGGCCTTTCTCTGCGTGTCACTTGCGAGCAACACTATGATATACCAATTTTAGATCCTATACTTTTTTCCATATTTGGTTTTGCACTTGCAACTGACATCTGTCAATCAAATTTTTTTGAATAATTATGTCAGCTGTTTCCATGATAAATAACAAAGCTGACTAATTTTTGAAAATTAATTTCTTTGTAATGCTTTAACTATACATCTATTGAATATGAAGGAAAATGAATAATCAAACCATATAGAGAAGAGTATTTTCTTTAATAAATATAATAAGAAAATGTCAAAAAATAATATTTAACTGCATTTTTTTAAGAAAAACTGTTAAAAACTTCAAATAAGGGTACTTCCGGTTGACCAATTATAACCAAAATCTAATCAGCTCTTCATATGGTTGTAAAGAAGAGGAATATGAAAGAATCATAATTTTTAGAATTGTAGTTTTGGAGATATCGTCGGAGAAAAAATTGTCACACACACACACAGACACACACACATACAGACATCATCTTAAAAATAGTACATTCGTATTGTAGGGACCCTAAAACGTGCTTATACATTAAAAACTCACCACCGAATTTTTTGACCAAAAACAATACCTTCCTTTTGACGGAAGGTAAAAAATCAATGATTACAATAATATAAATTAATATAACATCTTTCCACAATAGATAATAAATTAATGACAATTTTTAATTCATTGCACATATAAAAAATAAATGTAAATAAAACATGATGTTATTAATAAATGGAAATATTTATCAATTAAAATTAGTAATTAATAATTCAGGTCTAAGGTCTAAATTCTTCCATTTTCAAAATGCATATGAAACAGCAAATTTGTAATTAATATAACATTAGAATTTATCAACATATACTTGAATACACATATGTATATATAGAATTCAATTATATTTATCACTTCCTTTGTTCTTACGTACATATCATCCCACATACATATCTGGTAAAATCCAAATTTATTATTATTTATCGCTTAATCAATTGATAATGTTCTGTACTTTTTATTTTTAACATAAAATTTAAAATTTTAAGATAAGAATTCTATTTCTGTATAAATACAGATTAGTTTCAATTAAAATATACCAGTTTCAAAATGAAAGTCTTTGTGGTTGCTTTATTTTTGGTAGCGTGTGCGTCTGGAGGGGTAAAAATTATTACTTCTATAATTATTTTTTTTATAAAAATTAATGGATTATTTTTACAGGTTCTCAATTTTAGCAGACCTACAATCCTAGATTACTACAAAAATAACAGTAATATTTTTTTATTTCTTAAACTATTTACATTTAATTGTTAGGTACTCATTTTTGGATTGACCCAAAAATGGATGATTACGACTAAATTACATAAATTTACCTATTTTCATTAGTTCACCACCAATAAACTGAAATCCATGAAAATTGCCAAAATCTCAAGGGTTACACGATGTTTGGCGATTTTCAATTATTTTGTTCTAGAAATGGTATCCACTGTTCAAAATTATTAAAACAAATTGTCAGTATAATCGAATGGCGAAGTCGCTACTTCGCCAGCCATGTTTCTCCCCCCATCCTTTTTTTGGATATTTGTCTAAAATTGGAATTTTTAAGGTCCAAGTTTAAACGCAAATATCTCAGGAACTAAAAGAGATATTAATTTGCGGTTGAAAACCTACGTTAATCAGCGAGTTGAAATTTTATTTAAAAAAAAATACCGAAAAGGTGTAGGTATATAAGTTTTGGCGGACTCATGCAAATATAATAACACTAATATATTTTGAAAAAATAATTATTAAAAGATTTCTGAATGTATGTACTTAATTACACTATTATTTATGTTTTAAAATTTGTAGAGGGTGAAGCAAGAATTATCGATGGAAAACCAGCATCCCCAAAACAATTCCCGTGGCAAGTATCCATACGCGTAACACTTTCTGGACGTGCTACTTTATGTGGAGGTAGTCTCATATCTTCCAGATGGGTTCTCACCACTGCTTACTGCGTCGTTGGGTAAGAAAGCAAATATTATGCGCACTTAAAAATGATATCATTTTTAAAATAAATATTCTAGTGGAACAGAATGGAGAGTCAAAATTGGCGGTATTAATCGTAATATAGCCAATGAACCCGGCAGTGTGACCGTTGTTAGTAAAACTGGAATACCTCATGAAGACTATAATTCATTGTTGAACAATGATATTGGTTTAATTAAACTGGGCAGCGATGTAAATCTCAGTGGTAAATATTAATTATATATTATTTTGTTCGAGGCCTTCTACATTTCGTCGGCTGATTAATGGAATGTACAAAGTACACTTTTTGAAAAAAGAAAATAGATAATAGCAAATTCGGTTTGCCGGTATTTTTTGTACCATGGCCAGCAGAAAGAACATCAAATTCTTGCACTTTAAACAGACTTATAGTTTTGTACCATGTCCCTTAAAATGACATACACTAAGAATTGTTTTGAATCACCTCCAGAGCCAATCAGATTTCATAATTGCGTCACGTGCTTCAGTACAATAAAAATAATAATAAAAATCTGTTGTGACCAGCACAAGACCTCTCGCCATTTCCATATTAGGCTATATAAGTATTGTATTGCACTTCGCTTTCGAACCGTCGTTTTATTACAAAATAATTACAGAACTTTACTCAAATATTGTTTTTTATTGTATTTAACATGTCTTCTGCATACATATAATTCTAATTATATCTATTTTTCATTATATGAGGAAGTTTCTAAATGCCAGAGATTCTTCAAATTCATTAACCAGATTGGCGGTATTTCTGATGGATATATGCATTTTACCACAATTTTGCCTATAATTTCAAATATTTAATTAATAAAATAATAAAAAAGATTAAATATACTTCCCAGAAAAAGCTATCAGAAAGTCACTAAAACTGTTAATTTTTGACACTGACATGTGTCATTTACAAACTATTATAAACATTGGAATTTGTCAACTGGTTTCCTTAATGCCTTAGCTTCTGCGATTAGATTACTCTATAAATTTATAGTGTCTTTATCTCTAAATCTATACAAGATATAATAAAAAATTTAAGTGTATTAGATGGAGAATTTTATGTTCTTCAATATTTAATTAAAAAAACTCCCAAAAAATTATATTTAGAAGAATTTTTTTAAGAAACTACTACTTCCGGTTGTTCAATTGTTACCAAAACCTTTTCAACTCTTCCCAGGAATGTCAGATTGAGAAAACTGCAGTCAAATATTTTTTAAGTCTTATAGGTTTTGAGGAATCGTGTACAACATCCAGACATACACACATACACACATCCACACAGACATCATTTTAAAAATGTTATTATCGGATTCTAGGGACCTTAAATCGTGCTAATTCAATAAAATCTGGATATGCGAACTTTAGCATGAATCCAATACCTCTCTTAGCGAGAGGTAAAAAGTGTGGACATGGTACAAAAAGTCTCTTTAATGGATTTTTTTTATAAATTTACTGTTATTTTGAATCATGTCCAACTGCGCCCTTTTATATTTCGAAAATATAAAAGGCTCCGGTGGCTCAATGGTTAGAGCAACGCCTCTTAGTCATGAGTATGCTCGGGGTTCTGGGTTCGAATCCCACTAAGGCATGGATGTTTGTGTATGTGAACCATCGACCTTTAAACTAATAGACGCAGCGTACGAGCAAAACGCTTGTCCCGCCATAACGGTGCAGACACAGTATCTCTATCCTTCAATAGTACGGAAGTTAAGAAAACGCAGCAAAATAAAAAATTTGATTTGTCCCTAAATTGTTATACTTGGTGCATAATCGCTAAGAGTATAGATTTTTTTTTGTGCATAATTAGATTCATTACATATTTTTAATAAACTATTTTACATACATATTATATTATAGGGGACAAGTAATAATTAATAAGAACTTACATATGAAATGACACAGCTGGACAGCGTACGTACTGCCATTGATTTTATATACTACGTAGTATATAAAATCAATGGTACTGCTGACTGCACTAAATACACCGTTTCTCCATTATTTTGTCGCATATATACATCACAAACGTATATATTGACAGAAATAATTGTAAATGTTCTCCAAACAAGCAAATAATACACAAATAGTTACGAAACGTCAAATGTAGATTTTGACAACTATTTAGTGATAGAGAGCGATGTATAGATGTTTACATATGGCTGAAAAAGATATATAATGAATACGAACGTATGCGCAGTATATTTTAACTGAGAAGTTCCGTACGGTTGAAGGACAGAATATATATTTCTATCCTTTTATGTTGGAGCATTATTCTAACAATAAAAGAATAGGAGACACTTGGTCCATTAGTTTAAAGGTCGATGATGTGAACCTACTCAGTAATTGGGATTTAATCCTGTTGAGAGGTTTTTTTTTTTTTAAAAAAAAATATATTTAAAAAACTATACAAACAACTTTACAATAAAATTTTAAATGTTTGAAGCTGTTTCTCGAAAGTAATATTTGTGGACATAGCACATTCCAATAGTTAGTCGACGATTTATTAACAATTCCATTTGCTATTTAATATTCAATTTTTTAACAAATGACAATATATTTCAGACACTATCCAACCAATTAGGTTGCCATCTCGTTCGGAAGTTAGCGATCGTCTTGAAAAGGTAAAAGTAACCGTCAGCGGTTATGGTGAAACCAGTGATAGTAAGTATTGAACAAATTACTAAATTAAATGTGTGAAATTAATAAAGGTTCTTTTCAGATGGCGAACCAAGCGAAACTTTAAACTACGTTGAACAAACGACAATCAGTAACGATTTCTGTGCTGCTGTTTATGGCCCGGACGGAATTATTGATTCAACAATTTGTGCTGTTGGAAATCCTCAACACGGCCCTTGCTTTGTAAGTTGGTAATCAGTAAATACGAATATAGTAGGATCCTAACAGAGAGATAAGAATTTTAGTACAAAAGCGACTTAAGTTATAAGCGAAATATAAATTTTTAAAGTTTGAGAATTTGGTACGTGACGCGGCAGATATTGATCAGTGATCGACAAACTGTTACTTATAGAGGGGACATTTTTTTCATTTTTGCATAGCTCAAATATTTTCATACAAAAACTTATACGTTATATTCACGAAGAAATTATTATTAAACATAAATAATAAGCATTTTTACCTTCCGTCACCTTTAGGTAAGGAAGATATTGTCTTTGGTCAAAAAATTCGGTGGTGAGTTTTTAATGAATAAGCACGTTTTAGGGTCCCTACAATACGAATATACCATTTTTAAGATGATGTCTGTATGTATGTATGTGTCCGTGTGTGTGTGTGTGTGTGTGTGTGTGTGTCCGTGTGTGTGTGTGTGTGTGTGTGTGTGTGTGTGTGTGTGTGTGTGTGTGTGTCCGTGTGTGACAAATTTTTCTCCGACGATAACTCCAATACTACATTTCTAAAAATTATAATTCTTTCGTATTCCTCTTCTGTACAACCATATGAAGAGTTGATTAGATTTTGATGGAAGGACTGTATCGCAAAAGACTTGAGAAAGGAAGGACTGTGTGATGCGTTGGACAGGAATGAGTGGAAGAGAAGAGGTAACAGCGACCCCTAATAAAATAGGGGATAGCTGAAGAAGAAATGAAGGAAGTGTCTAGTGCATTTTACTTAGTGTATATTTATGTTATAATTTTATTGGATTTATAGAATCTATTCGAATCAACTTTTGGTATAGAATTTGTAAAAAATAGTATGTGTTCGTGTTCGATTTTACATGATATTATATGTATAGAATCTGTTCCAAGGAGCTTTTGGTATGGGATTTGTACAAAATACATCGAATTGACGGAAGGTCTTGTGCTGGCCACAACAAATTTTTTCCTAATAAATTATACAACATTGAAACATTTAGACAATATTATGACGCTAAGTATGACGGCGGATGGCCCTAGTGTTCGTTTGTTTTGGAGTTTCAATGTTTCAAATTTTTGACATTATTAATTTAATTAATATTACAAATTGATTTAATTATAAATAGATTATTGTTAATATTACTAGATATTAATTAAACAAATCCATGAAACACCAAATTGCTAATTTTTTTGTTAGGTTATACATCACCGTGACAGTTCATAATCTTTTAAAGGTGACCGCAGCAGACGCGCGAATTTCCTTTTTAAAATCCAGCGAGCAATCAAATTCTTAAGACCTAACGCGTCGTTTGTAGTTTGCGACCTAATCAGTAATTTTTTTTCACTAATACGCATTAATTTATGTATATTTTCGTCTTCTTATTTAAGATAGTTAAAATTTGACTATGATATTAGTACCCTATTGGCAAATCTATAAAGATTTATTGTATTCTCTTTTATTTTTAGGGTGATATCGGTGGCCCTCTAATTATTTATCGTCAAGATGGACCTACTTTAGTTGCTGTATCAAGTTTTGTAGGTGGTGCGGGGTGCAGCAGTGGACTTCCTTCAGGATATGTGCGCACTGCTAGCTTCCTTGACTGGATCAGCGGAAAGACTGGCATTAAAATCAGAGACTAAATATTTATATCATCATTTATTATTAATATAGACACTTACTTAATAATAAATTAATATGAAGTATATATTTGTATTTTATTTAATGTGTACAGCTTTCCTTTGCTTTTTGTTGAGAGCATAAGTAAATAAATAAAGTCAACTGTTAAACGGTCGTAGGAAGAGTGATCGGGGCAGAATTAAAATAAACGTGATTAATTAATTTCTGGTTTTGTGATTGGCCGAGAAAAGTGAATTATGGGGATATATTTTTACAGGAGTAAAAAAACTTATTATTCAAGCACAATTTTAAAATTTAATATAAATTGTGGTTCGAATAGAACTTTCGGTAACGTTAAATGCAATTAAAGTTGTTATTAACGCAAGCCGTCAAAATTTAGATTTTTATCATAAGCATGCAATTATTTAAATAAACTATTTTTTAGGTTTCATTATAAGAAAGAATTAATAATCAAAAGATAATAAGATAAAATTATCATTCTTCTTCAACTAAAAGTAAAAAATGTATAAAATAGGCGGAATGGTTTCATCTCCTACAAAATATTATATTGTATTATAAAATAATGCATATTTTGCTTGATATTTAAAATTGTGTGCACGATTATTATAAAATATAATTTATTTCAATTGTACATAAAAAAATCTGTTGTGACCAGCACAAGACCTTTCGCCATTTCCATATTAGGCTATATAAGTATTGTATTGCACTTCCCTTTCAAACCGTCGTTTTATAACAAAAAAATACAGAACTTTACCCAAATACTGTTTTTTATTGTATTTAACATGTCTTCTGCACGCATATAATTCTAATTATATCTATTTTTCATTGTATGAGGAAGTTTCTAAATGTCAGAGATTCTTCCAATTCATTAACCAGATTGGCGGTATTTCTGATGGATATATGCATTTTACCTATAATTTCAAATATTTAATTAATAAAACAATAAGAAAGATTAAATATACTTCCCAGAAAAAGCTGTCAGAATGTCACTAAAACTGTTGATTATTGACATATGTCATTTAAAAACTGTGTCATAAACATTGGAATTTGTCAACTGGTTTCCTTAGTGCCTTGGCCTTTGCGATTAAATTACTCTATATATTATAGTGTCTTTATCTCTAAATCTATACAAGATATAATAAAAATTTTAAGTGTATTACATGGAGAATTTTATGTTCTTCAATATTTAATAACAAAAATTTCCAAAAAATTATATTTAGAAGAATTTTTCTCAGAAACTACTACTTCCGGTTGTTCAATTGTTACCAAAACCTTTTCAGCTCTTCCCAGGAATGTCAGATTGAGGAATCCATAGTTAAACAATTTTTAAGTCTTATGATTTTTGAGGAATCGTGTCTACAACATCCAGACATACACACATCCACACACACACGCAGACATCATTTTAAAAATGTTATAATCGGATTCTAGGGACCTTAAATCGTGCTTATTCAATAAAATCTGGATATGCGAATTTTAGCATGAATCCAATACCTCTCTTAGCGAGAGGTAAAAAATCAATAATTACAATAATATAAATTAATATAACATCTTTTCACAATAAAAAATAAATGTAAATAAAATATGATGTTATTAATAAATGGAAATATTTATTTATTAAAATTAGTAATTAATAATTCAGGTCTAAATTCCTCCATTTTCAAAAATACATATAAAACAGCAAATTTGTAATTAATATAAGAATTTATCAATATACACTTAAGCACACATGTGTATATAGAATTCAATTATATTCATCACTTCCTTTGTACTTACGTACATATCACCCCACATACATATCTGGCAAAATCCAAATTTATTATTATTTATCGCTTAATCAATTGATAATGTTCTGTACTCTTTATTTTTAACATAAAATTAAAATGATAAGATTTTTGTATAAATATAGATTATTTTTAATTAAAATGTGTCTGTTTCAAAATGGAAGTCATTGTGGTTACTTTATTTTTCATAGCTTGTGCATCTGCAGGGGTAAAAAAATATTATTTTTATAATTAATTTTTTATATAAATTAATGGATTATTTGAACAGGTTCTCAATGTCAGCAGACCTACAGTTGTTACTCTCCTAGATTACTACAAAAATAACAGTAAGATTTTTTTTTATTTCACTATTTAGGTACATTTAAATTTTACATTTCTGAATCATGACCTAAAAATGAGTGGATACAACATAATTACATACATAGGTTAACCAATTTTCATTAGTTCAGTTTACATGGCCAAAAAACTGATCCATGATAATGGCCAAAATCGCAAGAGATACACCTTAGATTTTTGCAATTATTGGCCATTTTCAATTATTTTGCTTAGGAATATGAACCAGGCGAGTCGTTAGATCAGAAATCGGAACACGTCAGTGTTACGTTGTTCAAAATTTTTGAAAATTTGTATACTTTTTTATTTTTCTTAATTTACCCAAAACTTGTATAAAAGTTTTGAAGGGCATAGCTCAAAAATAGGTACAGATATAAACTTGTGGGTACCAGCACTTTATTTCATGGAAATAAACTCATTTTAAAATAAAAATTATTTAAAGATATCTGAATGTGTGTATCTACTTACAGTTTTGTTTATGTTTAAATATTTATAGAGAATGAAACCAGAATTATCAATGGTGAACCAGCCTCTCCAGGTCAATTCCCATGGCAAGCACTAGCAATCCTCAAAACTCCTGAAGGAAGTAATTCTTTTTGTGGAGGCAGTCTCATAGCTTCCAAATGGGTTCTCACCGCTGCTCACTGCGTTGAAGGGTTAAAAAGCAAAAATTATACGCACTGAAAGTTGATACAATTTTTAAAATTAATATTCTAGTAAAACAATATGGAAAGTAAAAATTGGCGGGATTAATCGTACTCTAGCCAATGAGACAGGCAGTGTGACCATTTCTAGCAGAACTGTAATCCCTCATGAAGGCTATAGTGATTATTATTTGCTCCATAATATTGCTTTAATTAAACTGGACAGCGATGTGGAATTTAGTGGTAAATATTAATTAAATTAATGCATTTTACTTTTTGGACGGTGGTAGTTAGGGATTAAATATGTTGCATTAGTTTTATGCAATTTCCTGCTTTTCTGTTCATTTTAAGGCAAAAATTATGGGCAGCTTAAAAGAATTATTGTTCGAGTCATTTTTCAATATTACTTTTCCATTTTTTATATAATAATCAACTGTTTTGTTTTAACAAATGACAAAATATTTCAGACACTATCCAACCAATCAGGCTGCCATCTAGCTCGGAAGTTAGCGATCGTCTTGAACACAAAAAAGTAACCTTCAGCGGTTATGGTACAACCAAATTCGGTGATTTTTGAACGAATGACCAAATTAAATGTGTGAAATAAACAAAATTTCTTTCAAGGGGATCCACTAAGCGAAACTTTGAAATTCGTTGAACTGATCACACTTACTACCGGGGAATGTTCTAAGGTTTTCGGCCCGGAAGTTGTCGTTTATCAAACACTTTGTGCTAGAGGATACAGCCCTTGCGAAGTAAGTCGATAATCAGTAAATATATACTAATTGGTAATATCAAGGGTCCCCATTTTGTAACTAGAAAGCGATAACGAATACGAATTCAATATGGCGAGCACGCCATCTTTATTTTCTATTCAGATTTATGAATTCTACCGAATGGGGGATTTCACCATTTTTTACCTCCCGCTACCCTTGGTAAGGGAGGTATAGGGATCGTGTTAAAAATCACATATCGAGATTTTAGTAAATGACCACGTTTTAAGGTCCCTAGAATCCGATTTTAACATTTTCACGATGATGTCTGTATGTGTGTGTGTATGTATGTATGTGTGTGTGTGTGTGTGTGTGTGTGTGTGTGTATGTGTATGGATTTTGTCTTCGCTCTAACTCAAATACTATAATTCAGAAAATTCTGAAACCTTGTATTTATACCCTATTCTAATATGAAAAGAAGCCATTAGATTTTGGTGTAAATCGGATAACCGGAAATGGCACTTTACCTGAAGCTTTCTTCAAAATATACCATTAAATGCCATTTTTTCGCATTTTATGTCTTATGAAAATTAAAGATTATTGAATTTTCGACAGGAATACATTAATACTTTTTCTATATATTTTACAGATAAATTTAAAAATAATATTTTTTACAAGTCCCGAAGCCTAAGAAAAACACAATTCCTTTGTTACGCAGTTCATATTTCAAATGAATGTAACTGACAGTAAATGTCACTGTCATCAAAAAACTAATCACTTCAAATTAATAATAGTGACATTTTAAAAAGAAAATAGTAAATAAAGCAATAGTTTTATGCAATGGAACAGTTTGCAGCGTTAGTAAATCCGTAGGTATGTATTTAAATTAATAAAAATTAAATAGCGGGAGGTTTTGTGTTGTCCACATCAGATTTTTTTTTTATAATTTCATCTGAAAATATTAGGAAAGCTAAGACTATTGATGAAAATCCGGTGAAAAAATTCCTATTAATAAGCGAGTTATGGTCTCCCGAATTTTGAAAAGATTGACATAACGTCACGCTTATGTGTTTTTATATCAAACTGTTTTCATCATGGACCTAAATGTTCTTGAAATATATGCTATTTTAAGTTATATTTACATAAAATAAGTGAATATTATAACACTGTATAAGTCTACATACTTTATAATTACAGGTGTATTTAAATTATTAAGTTTAATGCAGGAAATTTATGTTAAAAAAAACTGTTTGAAAACTGCAGTACAGGAGTGTTAGCCCCTCCTTTCGAATTTGAATTTCTTAACTTCCATTGGTAGTAACCCCCACCTCAACACGCTATTTGTTATGCATGTACAGGCGGTCTTTCGGTCGCCAATCAAAATATTATATATTGATTTCATATTGATGTCGAAGCGCTATAACAAAAAACCCCTTATTTCCGAAATATCTCAATTATACCATTTCATTTTTTTATTAATATTCGTTATTCAGCATATACATTCGTATTTTTTACTATTTTTTTCTCTATTATTTTTAGGGTGACGGCGGTGGCCCTCTAATTATTATTAGTGAAGATGGACAACCTACTATAGTTGGTGTAATGAGTTTTATTGTAAAAGATGCACGGTGCTCTAACAGATATCCTTCGGGATATGTACGCACTGCTAGCTACCTTAAATGGATCAACGAAAAGACTGGCATTAAAATCAGAGACTAATTATTTTTGCCATCATTTATTATTATTGTAATCATTTACTTCATTATGTATATATTGTGACAAGACGCATAAATCAGTAATTTGCTATAGTCTCTCTGGCAAAAACAATAGGCTACTCCACGACAATTTAAAAAAAAAAAATTCTTGAAATGCATAAAAATATACGACCACAAGTGAAAATCCGAGTTAAAAATTCCTCCAAATAAGCGAGATATTAAGGTCCGAATTTTAAATCTGCTTTGTAACGTAGGTAATGTGGATATACCAGAAGTAAACACCAGTGGTTCACAAACCACGAAAAATTGTTAAACAAATTACAAAATAATGTATATTTAAATTGTAATATTATAATTCATTATTAGAGACATAAAATAAATTATTTCACTTTATTTCACTCTTCTTCTTATTTTATAAAATTAAAGAAATTAGAACGTCAACCGAACAGATCCGACACGCACCCGAAGAAGTATATTCTTATTTAGGGCGGGGCTTCTCAAAATCGGAGGCCGTACTTGGATCCTATTTGCTTAAACACTCGTGCACATGTCCTGCATCATCAAAAGCAAAACTCCCCGTGTCTTCTAAAAGGAATAATTTATAATAAAAGAAATATGGTTTTCCTTATCCTTTAACTATTATCATTCTTATTTTCAATAAACTTTTACTATTTTTGATTACTGTGGAATAGCCTATTCACGATGTAATTGTATTTTTTTTTTTCATGCCAGCTGTGCCGATTTTCCAAGACACATCTGAGTTTGCAACGTGGATCCTACAAATATGAATTGTTGTACATTCTCCTTCTTCAGCTTTTTCCTATTTGATTAGGACTAGGAGTCGCTGTTTCTTATTTTCCTTTTCCACTCATTCCTGTCTATAACCCATCATCCGTACACAGCCTTTTCTCTTTAAAATCTTCTAACACAGAATCATCCCACCTTCTCTTTGGCCTTCTTCTCCCTCTTCGACCTACCTCCTGCATTTCGCTTACTCTTCTTCTTTTTCCAATATAGTCTTCATCCCTGCTCATTACATGCCCAAACCATTGTAACCTTCTCTCCTGAATCTTTCTTGATAACTCCACTACTCCAGCCATTTTTCTTATTGCATAATTCCGAATCCTATCCCTTCGTGATTTACTCATCATCCACCTCAATATTCTAATCTCAGCGACTTCCAACCTCTTTTTGTGGACTTCCTCTACTGGCAATGTTTTACTGCCATTTATTATGGTTGGTCTAATAACAGCCTTAAATATATTTCCTTTTGTCCTTCTTCCATTTCTCTTATTGCACAACACCCCTGTTATCTTCTTCCAATACATTGTTAAACATATAAATAGTAGGTACTTGTAATCTTAGCGGTCCATAAACGATCCAAAAAGAAAGTTCTTTAGGTCTTCCGAGATGAGCTCAGCAGCTGAGCATCTTGGTCGAGAACTACCTACAAGTCCTCAGTGAGCGATCAGAACGCCGAATCTCAACTTTTCTAAGTCGAGTTTGGTAAGTCTACGGCCAAGATAAAACCGCCATCACTTACTTTATTTTACTTAAGTGGGCGAAATATTTCGTTGTTCACTTACATGTGTATATTGCCTTGTCGCGGGAAAAAAGTTTCATCCAGAACAGTTACCGTTTGTCACAGGAGAGGGTTTATCTTTAATGTTGTTGTATATTTAGCATACAATAAACTAGTTAATTAACGTACACAGTTTCCTTGCAAAGACGAACTTAACCATCGTCCACAGAGCTACCCGTACCATCCTCTTTTTCAGCTTCGCAGTAGGCGCCCGAGTTTAACCAACCGCCGTCGACAGAGGACGCACGCCGCCCCTGGGGGTAGCGTCGCAATATATACATTAATAAATTATTATGATTTATATACTTGTATTTTAATTATTATGTACTGCTTTCATTTGCTTTTTGCTCAGTGCATAAATATAGTTTTTATTTTCATTGTCGAATATAAAATATTTTTTTTTATTATACATGCATCATAATCGCTCTTTAAAACGCGCAAAAGCGTGCGTAAATCGACCATTAAAACACGCTAAATTTTTGAATTACCTAGGTAACGAAACATGACAATAAATGTGAATAACAACTAAAACAATGAAAAAAATATATATATTGACTTGTTGACTTAACGTAAACAATACCAATAATTGCCAACTGTCTCCTGCTCAAACTCACTAGATGAAAAATGAAAACCGTATGATTTGCAATCATTTTCAGTTTTAAATTAAGGTCTGATCTTCAAATGTTTCCAAGATAAATGAAAAATCGAAGAAAAACTGACAATGATAGTGATCGAACAAAATTTTGTCTGTCAGTAAATAGAACAATAACAAAATTTTATATGAAACATTTTTCTCAATTTCTAATTTCTACGAAGTTATATAAAAGTTAAATATTGCCCAAGGTCGACACAACATTTAACCTGACGATTATTTGATTTTTTTTTTAAAAACAAAAGCTCATCTAAGATGAATAGGTAAACAAAAAGTCTTATTTAATTAAAGTCGTAACTCTTATAGCTTTCAAGATAGCAGAGGTAAACCCCGTAAAAACTCATTTTTCACTGCCTCATATCTCGGAAACTATTGAAGATCGGACCCATGGGCTGGTAGCACAAGCGTGGTTCTAACACCGGTGTTAACTAGAACCATGTCAACGATTTGACACATACTTCAGGTTTGTTATGAAAACAAGTGTTGCCAATATATTGATCAAGTTGAATATTTACTGACAGCCATATTCAATAAATCTGCCAACACAATTTAAAATTATTTAATATGATTTGTTTTTTAAATTATTTGTAGGAAAAACAGTTTTAAATAATGAGGTCAAATTTATTGAATATGGCTGTCAATACATTTTCGACTTAATTCAGTATATTGTCAACTCTTATTTTGTTAACAACCCTGAAGTATGTGCCAAGTCATTGACACGGTTCTAGTTAATACCGGTGTTACAACCACGCTTGTGCTACCAGCCATGGTGATTAAGCTTGTTTTACTCAATTTGGTCAGTACTATA
Source organism: Ophonus ardosiacus (assembly GCA_943142095.1). NCBI lineage: Eukaryota > Metazoa > Arthropoda > Insecta > Coleoptera > Carabidae > Ophonus > Ophonus ardosiacus. The sequence continues at coordinate 34,994,693 of OW964832.1, read as the reverse complement.
TACCTTTAAAAAAATTACTTTCTTACTTCCTATACACTTTACAGATAAATTTATAAAATAATCAATTTTAAAAATCCTGGAGTCTGCTAAATACAGGCTCCAGGATAAACATAATTCCTTAGTTACACAGTTCATATTCCAAATACATGTAAATGACAGGTAAATGTCACTGTCAAAAACACATTTCAATGCAGTGACGTGTCCAGAAGGGGGGCGATCGCACCCCCTAAATCTACATATTTTTTTTTATGTACACACAGGGGAACGCCAAAAAAGCTTTGTATTTAAAGAAGTATGTTCTCTCTGTTTTTCATATTTGTTGAAAAAAAAAATTATAAATGAAATTATTATTTAAACGCAATTTTAAAATTTAAGTTGCAGTTTTACAGGGTGATAATGAATACGAGTTACAAATTTATAGGGTATGTAGGGGCAAAATAGGCCAACTTTTACTAATAAACTCTTGGGCAACAGATTCAAAAGACTATCTAGTAGTAAAAACACCTAGCGAGAGAGAAGTCAGCGTCGTACCACACGTCAGAAAATAATTCTCCGAAATTTTGGGTTGCACCTCGTATGTAAAATTTAATTTTAATTTTAAATATTTCCCGTACTCTATAAGATACAGATAACTAAAACTTGATATATGAGTTTTCTTACCTTTATTTTTAATAATACATTTATGAAACTATTACCCAAATTCTAGACTATCTGGAAGAGAATGTTTAAATGAAAAAGTTTTACAAGCTTTATTTTTAGATAATTCATATAAATAGAATAAACAAAATAATATTAATCTTCTGTACAAGGATTTCCTTTGGCGCAAGTTAGGGAATGTCTTCCTTCGTATGAAACTTCCTTTTCTATTTGCAGACCATTTGTATCAACACAGTAACATTTTCCCCGTCTACACTGCATTTGTTTGTAGTTTCCATTTTCACAACAGTCTGGTTTTTCATGCCACGGAATTATACTTCTTGATCTCGCACAAACTGTGTAAATTTTCTATTAAATTTTAATTAATAGTAATATTCAGTAACTTACAGCAATTAATAGTTTTTGATAATATATTGGTCTTTTCTACCACAAAATTTTCTAATTGTTTTCCACTGGGATCTGCACAGTATCTCCTTAAAAAAAAAGAAATATATAAAATAGGGCGGTATCCTGAGTTCTCGATTAATAGTGTATTCCGAAATTGAACCACGCTAACCGCGATTACTTTTCAGTAACTGGTTACATTTTCGGAACGAGGTTACTGAAACTGGTAACTTTTCTGTAATCACGCGAACCTCGCTAGATCGGCGTTTGTGGTATGGTTACATTTTGGCGCAGGGCAGATGAGCAGTAGTAGTTTCAATAACTATTTTAAATTTGTCAAGCTGAGGTTAATTGTTAACTGCTCCATTTCTCCAGTGCGGTGTCGAACCGCGGTTAAACCGTAACCATTTTCAGTGGTTACAGTGGTTTAATTTCGGAATATACTATATGTAGGCAAGTATTGACTACTGATACCAAGCGCCATGACATCTGGCGGCATAATTTGTAAGGTAAAAGAAAAACTTATTATTTGTTCTTCGACCATACGTCATGAAGAAAACTATAGGCTTTCACAATGAGGTCATGCACGACTTTTTTTTTATAATTTTAATCGAGTAGTGAAAAATAATAGACCCGTATTTTTTATTTTCCTCAAATCGATCTTTAATCATTGAAAAATTGTAATTGAAAATGACATTCTTTAAAATGCGGCTGAAGACCCCCGCTTCGTCCCTTGTCCAATGACGTCACAGAGTGAGAAGCACGACCATTTTGATTTTCACATTGTCTTAAATGTCAAAGTGACATTTAAAGATAACCTAAAATTTATGAAAGTAAACATGTCGATGGAACGTTGTTGCGTGCCAAAATAAAAAATAAAATAATATTCTGGAATATATTCAATGTCTCATATGCGTTTATAACCTTCTACCATCTAAGTCAAAGATTCAAAAGTGAAAGAAACATCTGATGTAACGTAGATAATTTCACGCCAAATGAAAATTATATTTATAAAAATAAATAGAACGATATTATATTAATATAATATAGCATATTTAGATATGTAATCCTCAATTTATAGTTTATATATATTTTTCTTTTAGAAATTATATGTCCATATAAAATGTCTGTTTGAAATGAGTCTGAACTTCGTTCGTAACGTTGTGACGACAAAACATGGCTGGTTTTTGCAACTTTTTAAAAATACCATATTTTAAAACGATTTTATACAACAAAAAATATAAATAAAAAATAATTTAATCATACTGATCGATGAATTAGACTATCCTTTTTCGTTTTAAACAGAAAAAAGGTACAATTATTTTTTTTTGCATGACCTCATTATCCTAACTTTGGTGACAATAGTTATCACTAGTAAAATCAGTACAAAATTAAACCTTGACGAGCACAAGGGGTTGCTATTTCGTATTAACATATCATTAAAATAAAGTTTTTAATGTATTATCTTCGTGGATGACAATTTCAGTTTCACTGGAAGCCGATTTAACGGAAAAGGTCTTGCTTCTCCTACAAATCGAATAATTGTACTAAGACAAATGTTGTGGCGACCTGGGCCAATATTTAGTTTTCAAATAACTTCGTAACTATTATAAAGTAAAAAAATGTTTCAAATAAAATTTTATTGTTTTTTATGGTCTATTACCGACATAGACAAAATTTTGTTCAGTCACTATCAGTTTTTCTTCGATTCTAACACAAAATGGCCCCCTTATCAAAAAAGGTTGAAGTTCGGACCAATGTTGATTAAGCTTTTTTTACTCATATTGTTACACTTATATTTTAACACCCTGTATACATAGACACATAAATTTAGTAATGTTACAGTTATTAACGTCACTAGACCGATATGAGGCAAATAACGGACGCGGCTGAAGTTTTTAATCAGCCGAGTTCGTTATTTGCATATCGGCCGTGTGACGTTCAAATTTTTTCGTAATATCATAAAATTTAAACATTTAGGAATAATTAAATTCTTCTCTTTCTGTCAAACTGAACGACTTTTTGTTGATCCTTAATTGTATGCGACTATTATAAATAATAATGGCCGGCGTCCGTTATTTTTATCTTTTCACTTTTGTTTGCAGAAGTAATACCAATGTCAGATAAGAGTATTAAATCAAACTCGGCGATGGTGCTGCCATCAACGCTCGTGTCAGTTGTCAATAATCGACGAAATAAAAGTTGATAGGTGTATTAAAAACTTACGCAGTTTTTGTTTCCTGTACGGCAGCATACCGTCCATCCAACTGGCAATTTGGAAGAATATAACCAAATACATCAGAAAAACCAATTTCTTTTTTATATTTTACATCTTCTAAAATTTCATTGTATTTTTGTTCACACGCATTTAAATATACACCTTCTGGATGACTGGCATTATTAACTAAAATATAATAATTATAAACAATTGCAATACGTAAAGTAAAACAACATACAGCATTCCATTTCTGAAGCCAAATGAATGTGAACTGGTCGCATTTTTTGATCAGTTGGGCTACCATTAGATTCATCAACACAAACACAATTCTTATTGGTACATTGTACACTGTCAAAATTACCATCTGATAAACATTTTGGACGTAAAGATGAATATTTAGTTTCGCCTAATACTTTGTTTATGTTATGGATATTACGAGAACATCCTAAAAATATATTTTTTTAATATTTTGTTATATATAACAACGAAAACTTACCGCACTTTGTGAGATCTAATGCTTGAATGTTGTATGGCATTTCTCCAAAAATTCTGTCACCTTCTTTGTCAACACAAAAACAGCTAGAATAAAATTTATTGTTATTTTAAAATTAAACAATGTTACTCAAGTATTTTTATATTACATTTCTCCTGGAATACATTTTACTTGTAAAAATTTTCCACGTTTGTCACATTGAGGTCTTGTTTGTAAAAATCCTAAATTACCAGTTTTTTTATCATTTTCATATTGATCTTGAGCTCTCATGCATGGAGTTGGATCTGTGGAAAAATTTTGCGACACAATATAAAGTTTAAAATACAATCAGATAAAATTCACAACAAACAATACCTAAACTTGGACTCATAAGTTAACAGTTTGCCTTATGATACTTGTTTTTTAATATGCTATTCTATTAATAGTTTCAAATGCATAAAAATAATAAGAAACAACCGTTAATAAGATATATTTTAAAACGTACGGAAAATTTCCCTAAAAGATGATATAGTTTGGCTGGATAGCCTACAGCAAAATTTGTTTATATTTTAATAAGTGTTTGAATGCAATGAATTTCCTAACAATGATGAAATAAAAATTATAAAATGAAAGAATTTGCATACTTGATATGCAGGTGCTAGTATCAGGATCACAAAATAATCCATCTCCACAAATCATATCAGGCATTGGTCCGTCTGGCGTACCAAGTATACATTCGTCTCCCAATGCTGTAAAACAATCTTATTGTGAATAAAAAAAAAAAAAAAATATTTTTTCATACCTAAATTATCTACACAAAATTTACAGCAATTACATGGTGAATTATGTGGCAAAAATAATCCACTATGAGTAGCATTTTGAATTTTACAGTTGTCTGATAATTCTTGACACGGATTCTCTTTGATATATTTCTGAAAAAATTATTATTAATAATTAAATAAGTAAATTTCTCGACTCTGATGGAGATTAAGTGTTAACAATTACATGAAATCTTAATTTTCAGAATTTATTTTTACAAAACAAAGTTTCGGTTTATTATACACAGTCCTGCAGAAAATACTTTCATATACATTCTGTATATGTATGTATTCAAAATGGCCGACTTTGGTTTTAAGTGAAGCCATTCTGCTATGGCAACAGGTGTACCAAGAAAAAGTTCTAGAAGTTATGAAACCTCTGAACAACATATTTTTTTCCAGGCAAACACTGGGTCTTCCAGCAGGATTCAGCCCCGGCACACAAGAGCAGAACGACGCAGGCCTGGCAGTGGGCAAATGTTTCAGCCTTTTATGTTAATACAAATATTAAAGAATATAATTTTTTCTATATATTCTATAGATTTAGAGAATTATAAATAGGTATATAAAATAATCCATTGTAATGAATCTCACAGCCCAAATAACTCCATGGAAACCAGTTGAAAAATTAAATGTTTAAGTGTCAAAAATCCAGATATATTAATGAAGGCTTTTTCTGGGAATAACATTTAATATTTCTTATTTTAGTATTAATTAAATATTAAAAATTATAGATAAATATATCACATGTACGCATCAAAAATACCGCTTATCTCATCAATGAATTTGGAAGAATCTCGAACATTTAGAAGAGTAGGAGGAAACTTATTTATAGAATAAATTTAAAAATATATTAATAATAGATGTAATGGGGGATTCCATCATTTCATCTGAAAATATTAGGAAAACTAAGACTATTGATGAAAATCCGGTGAAAAAATTCCTATTAATAAGCGAGTTATGGTCTCCCGAATTTTGAAAAGATTGACGTGACGTCACGCTTATTTGTTTTTTTATCGAACTGTTTTCATCATGGACCTAAATGTTCTTGAAATATATGCTATTTTAAGTTATATTTACATAAAATAAAAGAATATTATAACACCGTATAAGTCTATACACTTTATAATTACAGGTGTATTTAAATTATTAAATTTAATGCAATAAATTTGTTAAAATAAAAACTATTTGAAAACTGCAGTACAGGAATGTTAGCCCCTCCTATCGAATTTCTTAACTTCCATTGGTAGTAACCCCCACCTCCTAACACGCTATTTGTTATGCATGTATAGGCGGTCTTTCGGTTGCCAATCAAAATATTATATATTGATTTCATATTAGTGTCGAAGCGCTATAACAAAAAACCCCTTATTTCCGAAATATCTCAATTATACCATTTCATTTTTTTTATTAATATTCGTTATTCAGCATATACATTCGTATTTTTTACTATTTTCCTTTAATTCGATTGAGCTGGAATCCCCTATTGTATATAGCCTAATATGGAAATATTTTTAGCAGCCTATAAACAATGAGACAGTATTTATGATAGGACTATGTTTTCATATGCGATTGACAGACAAAATCATGCTAGTCAAGTGCTCGCTAATCATCCTATTATACTCGCCGTGAAATTAGTATGGACTGATGCTCAATTTATTCCCCTCTCCACACTCTGTCCTTGCCTTGCAATGTATAAAATGACAACAGTGTGGAAATTTCCAGTCCATATTTATTTGACGGCAAGTATAGTACTTTATTCAAACAGACTGTATGACTAAGATTTCGAGTATATGTTAATAACTAATTATTATTTATTTAATAAAACATACCTCACAAATAGATGCAGTGCATAAAACATCTTTGTTATCGTCTTCCTCTTGTTTGGTCAAATCGAAACTAATTAAAAGTAAAATACATATAACATTTAATAATATATTACCCATTTTTACAAAACAAGTAAGAAATATTACAGTTCTTAGACAAGGGAAGAAGTATATCAATTATAGATTAGATAAACATTTGATTGATAAATATTTCAGATAGTGTATTTCTCATGATTAAATACAACAGTATCATGAAGGAGATAACATGTAGAATATTTCTAGCTATATGTATAATTATATACATATACATACACATAATTAACGAACAGTGTCAATGAGAAAAAAGTCGGGATCAACAAGAAAACCGAACGCATTAAGACGCCGGTAATAGCGGGATATTTTAGACAAGACTCTGAAGTAAACAACAGCTTTCATGTCTTTCATATTGTCAAAAGAAGTGCTGCTGATGACCAGCATGCAACAATACCGAACGCACACACATATAATATATACCTAACACCATCAATAAAAATAGACGCTAGATTTGATAACAGACAGATAAAAATCAAACTAACTCGAACGTCTTTCTTTAAATATTGCTTATCGTGGAATTTGTAGTTTTTGTAAATTCGTATTGATTTTGATTTAATGGAGGAAAATTTACAAGCTTACCTTTATAACTTGTAAATTTTCCTAATTATTTACCAGTTTTGTTTGATTTTTCTCTGAAGTTTAGGAAAAGACGACATTCATAACATTTTGAAGCATTGATAAATAGAGAACATACAACTACGGCTAAAAGGTATCACTATAAAAATTTAACCGTTTAACAACAAAAATTTCCCTAAAACAAGATTATTAAAATTTGAGTTCAACTCAATGATCACAATTATATACTCATAATATTCTAATCAAGTTATATCTTAATAAATAATTAACTAACAGCTTTTTCATTTAACTGACAGCAAAATATATTGTTCAAATTTGAATAGTATACAAATACCCAGTAAAACATTTTAATGCTGATAGATTTCTCTATAAATATTCATAGTTGGATTCTAAACATTTCTATAAGATCTATACTTTATTATAGGGTAGTTCGTGGATACGGTACATCTCGATTACTTTATTATTGGGACTAGAAGAAAATCATTCAAATAAAAGTTATAGTAGATCAAGGGAGGCATTCACTTATTGAAGAAAAAAATAAATAAAACAAATGGTTCTCAAGTTACAACAGTTATTTTTTTTAAATATGCATTTTTAGGCCCATACGATAGATCATTTTTTTAAATTTAACCATGAAATTTATTCTGTAGTTCTGTTATTGAGTAAATAATACCCTACTGAGGTTAATAATACTGATACTAACATAAAGTGCAGTTAAGGTTAAGAAGCATTGTGAATTGTAGTCGTTTATAAATCATATTTGTTTTATCACAAATACAAACCAGCATACTTCTTATTCTTAGCAATAACATTGCTCGTCCATATTGACAGAAAAATACCACAAGAATACATTTTTTGTTTGAAAAAATGCTTTGTTTACAGAAACAAAATATTACCTAGAAATCGCATTCACAGGCTACTTTGTAAGTTGTATTAAAATTTTGTGATTTATTATTTTTGTTTGATAAATTCTAGGCAGACAAAATGTTTATTAAGAATTTCTAGTAAGACATAAAACGTTGAAGGCACCACGGGTGTTAAACGACAATAATGCCTTCGGTCAACGTACTCGTCTCGGGCCAGAGGCCCTCGACAGTACACTGTTGACCTCAGGCATTATTGTCCTTATAACAACCCTTGGTACCTTAATTACTATTATTCAATAAAAAGAGTCGACACTGAAAAAAAATCGAAATTTTAACGAGCCGTTTTGAACCTTTACGAGTGTTTATGAATATGGGCATATGTCTGGTATAAGAATGTAGTGTAGCATGGTATAGGGACAACATTTCCTTGGTTGTGATTGGTGCAAACGCGAGTCAATTTCAAACTGTCCCAATATTACGTTATTGCAAACTTTTCTTCTGCATTTGAGTTCAATAAATTTGGCTATCTAAATTGAATATAAGTGAAATAACTAATTTTAATATAAATGTAATAGTAAAAAACATTAATTTATAGATTTCTAAATGAAACAGATCTACAAGTTTATAGAAAATTTATAGAATCCGACTATCAGTTTCGTCAATAAAATAAAAATAAGGACTTGTTTTGTTTGCCAATATTTTTTTTGTTTTTTGAGAAATCCAACTTCACTGAAATAATTTACTGTTTATGAAGTCACACGACGTACGGAGTGATGATAATGTGAAATCAACAGATTTGTTTGAGATTATTTACTAATTACCACAGCATAATTATTATTATAAATAAATAAATGGATTATTATATACATATAATATACGTAAAGATAGGTGTTTCCTATAAACAATTAAAAAATTTAATTTATACAAATATTATACTAGTTTCTTTTGAAATCTGCTAACCGGAAGAAGGTTATCAGGCATCAATATAAACGTAGGAAACAACACAGATCTACCACGGTTCGGAATCAACAGGTGGCCGTTAATATCTACAAAATGCAGTTTATCCGAGCCGATACGATTGCTACTCAGGTTATGTAAAATAATCATATACAAAAAATACATTTCTAAGACTTAGTTTGACTAGTTAAAAACCTGACACACATTTAAACCTTTCAATATACAAAAGAAGTTAATAAAAATAAAAGTTATTTAGGGATAAACGCATTTATAACAAATAAACCTGTATTGTTTCCCAACAAGTACGGTTTCATAAGAATATAAACCCCCATATTGCATGGAAGGTTAGTGCACATGTTTATAATAAATATATATTATATTCAACTCTATTTTATGTATAGTCCCAAAATATATGTTTGGGAACCAAACAAAAAACACTGACTAAATACTCTCATAACAATAATAATTGCCTTATGTTGCAAGCTTAAAAATAAAGTGTACACTTTAAAATAATAAATTTGTGTTTTTAAAACAAATCGATGTAAGGCTTACGGCCGATAGTCCATATATCAACAATCTGCTACTATCCTCGTATTATGATAGATAACGCACAGGCACACATTTGTTGGATAAGGCTTGAGTCTGTCAAATTAATAAATACACAGCAAAGAAAAATGAATTGCACCAGTGGGATTAAAACTGGTTAAAAGATGACTTTTGGTAAACAATTTCAATATAAAATTCAATTTACGAGCTATGCTCTTAATAGTTTGGCCGGTTTACATTTCCAGCAAATTATAAAACGTACACAAATGGTAATAAATTTCTACAAATATCTTTCGACTAGTTTAAAATGTGAATTTAAACTTACAAAAATTGAATATATACATCGCCTTTTTGGTAATAACAGCTGGGGACTTGTGATTTTACAATTTTATAGTTGCCATCTAATGACTTCTAAATACTTTACTTTATTAGGAGGAGAGGATGTGTGACGTCAATTTCATAACTCTTTGTAAGGCACCTAACAGCTCTATGAATATGCCGAAACACTAACAGAATTTTTGCCTCGATTTCAATGATTAAATAGAAATGTTAGTGTCAAGTAATTTTAAATTTATTTAAATATGAATTTATAGTTATTGTTCTGTAATTATTCAAAATATATAAATCTACATAATTCAATATTTTTTACTTCCTTGTATGAAGTAGAGGAAGTATTGTAATCGCGAAAAATTTTGGTTTTCAGATTTCAGTGGAAATATTCATTTCGATCATCCCTAAATCCTTTTTGACTAATTTCGTCGTGACGTCTGTACAGTTGAAAGTTGAAATTTTGTATTTAGGACTGTTATAACATCTAGTTTTGCCCTTCCTTTTTTGGTCATTACATAACTTTCGGAAGTAGTACTTTACTTGAATAATAATAGAATTTAGTTAAAATGGGCTAACCGGAAGTGATACCTGAAGCTAATAACAGTTTTTCTTGAAAAAAGGTTTTATTTTGATTTTAAAAATAAATGCATAAAATAAAGGTTTAGAGAATTAAATTCTGCGTCTAGCATATTAAGTATTATTAAATTAGCCCTTTGTAGAAGCGAGATATGTAAATTCAAAAATTATATACCTACTTATTGATTTTTGTAATTATGGATTGGGTCTGTTATAACACATATTTTAATTATTAAAAAATACCTATGTATAGTTTGATAAGCGTACAAGGAAGTCATGTGGTGTCCACATCAGATTTTTTATTTTCAAAGCCCAAATTTCTGTTTATATGTTACGTCCGAACATCGAAATCGTTCAGTGAACGAAAAAGTCACAACGCGTTGCGGACTGTGTAAAACATTCAAATACCAAAATCTGTTCAACCTACCAATTATGAGTTCAGTTGATTTTTTTTATACAAATTGTAACGTAACCTAACTAGCAAATCCTATAAAAAAAGATCACAACGCGAAAAATAATCAGATTTCGGTAAGTCGAAAAATTTTTGTAAAAATTTCTCAATATTTTTTTTAAATAATTTGTAGAAAATGTATTCCGGCCGAATTATAGCCTGGCTCGTATGTATAAGTTGAATTTTATACTGTTTGCATGAAGAAATAAAGTAAAACAAAATGGCGGGTTGAGTTGAAAGACAAGGAAGGCCACCACTAATGTGACACCTAAACATTAAACCTCGTCTCAGAGCCGTCGGCTAACATCAGCGTGACAGTCCGATTATTGATCCAGTGCAACCGAGCGAGCCGCATTGGATTCAACCGAGTCACGTCTGCTATCGGCGCCGTGCTGTAAGACTTAATACATTTGGTTTGAGAGGCTCCAAGGCCGAACATACCTAACAGAACAAATCCCCATGAAATAACAAACACTACATACAAATTTAATTTAAACTTACCCGTACTCGTTTGCCAGAAACTCAATTTATTTTCTCCACAAGAATAACTAGCTAGGAACTTTCCATCAGGGCTGAATGCACCTGCTGTGATTGGACTTGAGTGCGCTGACAATGTTTGGCATTTATTTTGCCGCAGTTCATATAAAGTCAGCGTACCCGAATTCGAACCAACTACAGATTACAACAGACGGAACGAACGTCGGGTGACAAAATTAATGAAATATTAAACTAGATAACCAAAAAAACTAAGACCGCGTACACACTGGCGAGCGTTACGCGATGTTATGTTGTAACATAGTGAAATTTAAAATAAGGGTGGTAAAGATTTAGGGCGCCAGTCACTCCATACACAGAGTATCTAAAGAGCTGAAAGACAAGCCCTCGGGAAAGGGAATCAAATTTAATATCAAACTGTAGACTATATTGAGCCAAAAACGAAGTTCCATAATATAATGGCGTAACGGCTAAGTGTGAAGGCACTCTCATGCGAGTAATGTCTGAAGGCCGTGGTCGATAAAGTGAAAGCGCATTAACATAAACACGTTGACTGCAGTTGTTTAAAAGAGCAGCGCTAAGAAAACGGACTGTAACCATATACCTATTAACTAATATATTGCTAATGCTCGTATCTTTCCCATAAGAGTAGGTGAAGGAAACACTGTGAAATGGAAATATCATTTCTGCATAAGTCTATTTCTCACAAACACCCAACCGGCAATTATGCGCATGCTCGGAAATCTTGACTACTATTGGCTAACGCTTACAGCGTCGCTGGCTGGGCTGCGTTCCAAAATCCACAATATTTTCAAATGTAGTTGCTCACGATTCTCAACATATGAAAGTAATTTGCCTTCTTGAGGAAGAAAACATGCTTTTGGTTGAAAATAAACATAAGTAAATACGTTGGCGTGTATTACGAACATACTTTTATAATAAAAGCACTTTTATGGAGCGTACTTTCACATTATATTGAGGAGAGTGCTCCATAAAAGCGCTTTTATTATGGGCTTGACATTAATGTTGTAATTATAAGTAGTTTTGTTAGTTTTATAAAATTATTTTTAATTTAGTTTCAAATTTTACTTCAACAAAACTCTCACTCGTTCCAAAACACAACACTTCATACTCTACGCCAAAACTCGGTATTCCTGGTTTTGGAACGCTGCCCTGGTGATGCAGCGAGCACATGGTTTGACTTTGACGTTTGATTTCATTTCTGTTTGTAGTTGCACTTCGAAAGGATTTGCTTTGTGTTTCATACAGTAATTTATTGTCACCTAAATAAATTAATCCTGACCAGATTGTATTCCTATTATTTTTACAGTAGAACAAAGTATATTATTTAATTCAAATTTAGCACTAGAATATGTCAATAGGTACATTGTTTAATTTCTCAAATTTATATTTAAAATTTCTCGCGCTAGTCGTTAATAAACAGAACTCTGTGATTCGCAAAAAGTGATCATGATTTCCCCGTTAGCCAATAGTAGTAAAGGTTTCCAAGCATGCGCATAATTCGCGGTTGGGTGTTTGTGTGAGATAGACTTATGAAGAAATGATATTTCCATTTCACAGTGTTTCCTTCAAGAAAAGCAAAGGATCCGCAATTATTAGTTAATAGGTATATGACTGTAACACACCGCTCGCCAATATGTGCGCAAGTTAACATATATGCTGATATAGACAAAAATGTAAATATACTTTTATAAAACACTTTTTTATATTCTTTCGACTGGCGATGCCTAAATTTCATTATCCTTGTTAGATTAATTAATTTTTACTCACCAACTATCCTTCGAGTCGTAGGACAATGTGAAACTTGATTAAATCTACAAACCGCTGGAAAAACTTCGGGTAATCCTTTCACTTTTAGATGTCCCGGATCGACACAATGTAAAATAATATCCATCAACTAAAAATATTTCATATTTAACGTATTTTATGTAAAATAAACTAAATCAATTTTCGGATTACCTCAACTAAAAGATCGGACATTTCGTTTTGCATTTTATCAATTAACAATTCTACTCCTCTTAAAATTTCTGGCTTAGCTTTATACAATACGGAATTAGTTAAATTTACATTTAGCGTTTGAGCATTTTGTTGCAGGGCGTTAAATCTTGCTACTTCTCTAGCCATTGTTGTTACGAATGCAGCCGGCCTGGAAATTTCAAATAAATTTACCTGTTCATTAAATACATTTTTTATCAAAAATTTACCTTGCTGTTGCAATTAGGGTAAGAGCATGTCTTGCAGTTCGACACGAATCTGCTTTCGGAGTCAGTGGTAAACCATACGTCATACTTGGAACAAGTTTATCAGCATCGGAACACATTTCTAGTAAACCTACAAAAAAGAATTATATATAAAAAAAATTAATCGACTTTTATTTATTTATTTATTTAACAGCCCAACAGGCGGCGAAAAGAAGTTTATCACTGTGAATCACATTTGTGAAATTATTTATAAAAAGAAGAAATAGCAATGGACCTAAATTCGAACCTTGAGGAATCTCTGAAGTCGGAGAGAAAGAGTTTCTTTCTCTTTATAACGTACGTAAATTTGTTGTTGATGAAGGTATGAGGTTAGAAAAGAACGTAAAGGGATAAAAAAAATGAATCAAGCTTGCTGATTAATATATTGTGATCTATTATGTCAAAAGCCTTAGCAAAGTCAGTATAAATCCAATCGACTTACCTAATAATATTTTACTGACTTCTAAATAAGGTTCCCACACGGTAAATCCTCGTCCAATAAGATCAATAGCTGCTCGGCGGAGTGGCGTATGAGCTGGAAGTTTTGCAGTAGGCGGCGAAAGAAGTAAATGTGATAAAGCCATTGCTGTCAACCGAGCGAGATTGTTATTTCCAATGCCGAAACCTAAATAAAAGTTAGTGTTACAGTATTTATTGCGAAACGCATTAGTAGTGGGATCATGTAAAAGTGAAAATGATATTGCGATTATAGATAAGTGAAAACGATAGCTATCATGTAAATTTAGTCATTCGCAGCGATTATATTTTCAGTTATTTTTGAGAAAATGTTTATAAGTTTTCGGTTTTCACTTTTACAAGGTTCCAATACAGACGGGAGCAATTTTGAACCTTCAACCACACTGCTCTTTCTGCGTTGATCCTCCTGCCGTTTCTTACTCGTCTCAGTAATATCTTGTCCAAATTCCGCGCCAATAACCCCTAGAAGTACGACAGCAGTAGTTTGTTTCCTCTTGAGTTCGGCCAAACTGGACGGTTTCCTAACTTGTTCTTCTTCCTCCTCCTCGTATTCTTCCTCCTGTACAGTGGAGATACGCAAAGACTATTTGAAAATGGAAATACCAATAAGAAAAGACTCTTACAGTCTGCTCAGTCGTGTTGGCTTGTGAATTAGAATTAGAATTGACATGATTTCCCGGTGGAGAAGCAGCTTGTTGGTTGATTGTTTCCGTTTGTGTGTAAAGTGGTAAAAATTGAGCCCAATCGTCTACTAAAGCTTTACGGCCTTTTGGACCTAACCTATAGGGCCAACAAACACTTCTCAATAACGCAGACATTTCTTTTAAAACAGATTAATGTAAAAAATCAAAGAGCAAGCCGGTTACGTCATCTCTCAGTTTTACTGACCACTTCTCCAAGGAAGTATTCAACGGCGTGCACAGTATTTATTTTTCTCTAGTAATACTTTCTGGTTCATATAATTATTTTTAATTAAAACATTACATATATTTGTTGAAAACAGCAGTATTTCGGTACCCTAATTACATTAATTTTGAATATCAGCGAAGTTTTAAAAAAATCTATTTAGAAGTTTTGTATGCCATAATTTAGGACAAATATAAAATCCGCAATGTACACCATAATTTGGGAAAGAGGGAGTATTACAAATATGAAATATGTTAAGTTAAAAAAATATTCTATAACTTTATACTTTTAACTGAAAATAGAGGTCACACAAAATAATAAAGCTTAAAATATCTGTAAATAATTATTTAAAAAAATTGTTGCATCTTTACGTTGTTTTAATGAATATAAATAATTTATTTTACCTTCCCAGTTCGGCGAGAAGTAAAGCCTGTGCAGCCTCTCTCACTTCAAGACATTGATGTTGCCATCTTCTAGCCATCATTTCCACTTGGGGTCTCTTGAAATTTTTGGCTCCTGTAGCTACCACTTTATCGGGTAGCAACACACAATGCAGAGTAGCTAACAACGACCAGCCTTGTTTAATTTGTGCTTGTTGTTGTGTGAACATTTCTTCATGTTCTTCATCAGTTTTCGACCAATTAACTCTAGTGGAATTCCTAAAAACTGTAGATGAGAAGGAATATTTTGTAAAAAGATTGTTTTCATACCGGTGGAGTTTTCTATTTCGTTCTTGCTCGGGTACGAAAGTTGCGTTGCTCATAGACATTAGAGTATTGCTTAGGGCAATAATGGCCATTAAATGATTGCTTGTTAGTGTTGTACTAAGTTCCCAATGTAACCGAGATGTAAAATATTGCGTTAAGCGTTCTTGGCGAACTAATTCCGGTGGTAATTTATTAGCTAAACTATCGCTTCCTATATCGTTGGGTTCTTCTTCTACAGGTATACTCGCGTACCAAGTTGGAAGAATGAGAGACATATAACCTCCTTTGGATAATACACCGAAAGAAATTGGGACCTAAAATAGTTAATGATATATTTATTTTTTTTCGTTAATTGTAAAGGAAAATAATACCATGGGTCTCAATAATCCTAATTTTGATTTGCAGACTTTATCTAAATCGTTATCCATCCCCCAAGCATGGAGTAACGATAAAAGAAGTTGGGCTATTTCCATGCCGTGACTCGTTTCGATGTGCCCCAAATTTAATTTGTTGTTTGATTTAGAAGATGTTTCGCTACCTTCTGTAAAAATATATTAATTGTTTATATTGTCTTATTTTATATATCATATTTTAAACTGTACAATAATTTCTCGACTATGATGTAGATTAGGTTTTGCCATATTCTCGAAAAAGCTACAAAAAACCATGCGACCACAATGACTTTTGTTATGAAACTGAACTGATACATTTTAATTTGAAAATAATCTCTATTTATACAGAATTCTTATCTTAAAAATCTTAATTTTATGTTAAAAATTAAGTGCACATTACATTATCAACTATCAACCGATGAATAATATTTTCAGAAGTAATAAAACAATTAGTTTCGTAAAAATCGTTGAAGAGTTTAAATAATTTCTAAAATAACTATTTTACAAAATTTATTGTATTTATTTTAAAAAACAAACCTAACAAACAAGCTTCTAAGGCTTGTATCATTTTCAGGTCTTGTTACGTAAATTACCTACTACATATCACTCATGATCAATCACTACTAGCGTAATTCGACTTTTTCTTATTTTTTTTCTCTAGAAATGGCCACTTCTTTATCACTCATCTCGAGAGTGGAACCGAATTTCTATAATCTTTAGAAACGTAAACTTAAAAGATTTTTAAATGGAACACCCTATTCCTATTTTACTAAAAATGTATCAACTTACGACATGCTGCACAAACTACCCTTACTTTTTAACGAAAAATTCATTTAAATAATAAAAAATAGGGTGTTCCATTTAAAACATTTTAGTTTTTTGAATTTACGTTGAAAAAGGTATCAAGTGTAATAATGAACCATAGGTTTTGTAAGAATTAATTTTGTATGACAGATTTCGTGTATTTGTATAATTTATTGGTCTCCAGAAACCAGATGCATACATAAATTATTTAAAGTACCGTTTTTGGAATCCTACATAATAGCAATTTAAAAAATGTAATTTAAAGTAAGATTAATATTTGTGTGGTTCTCCTTGATGAAATGTCAATGCCAAAATATAGATCACTTTTGATAAAAGTTCATTGAACGGCCTTGGATCAACATTAAAAATTAATAAATCTGCAAAAATAAAGGAAATAATATAAAAATTTGTAGACTATCAAAATATAATATTTTGGATATAATTAGAATTTAATATAAGGCAATTAATGTTATGAAATTAATATATTTTTTTGTGATTGTAATAAATAATTCAGTTTTAAAATCGAGTATCTATGCGATTGTCACGGACATTTTTTGTTCCTAGAATCGCAACTGTAGCCCAAAAGCAGGAACTGTATTTATATGTCTGACATATCAAACAAGAATTGCATAATAATTTTATAAGGGTGTGGTCTTCAGACATTATAGGTGTACCTAATTTACATTAAAATAAATTTTCGTATAAATAGCCATGAAACCGAGATTTAAATCAGTTGACTTTAGTAATTAACAGAAGCTAGCAACATGAAATTCTTGGTATTATTGTAGAAATATATTGTTGAATGTATATTAAATAAAATGTTTGTTTTAGGTTGTTATCTCTTGCCTCCTGGCTGTAGCCTGCGCCAACCCCAGTGGTGTGTCTCCCGTGGCTTACTCTTCCAGTGTTGTGCCCAGCAGTTATGGATATTCTTATTCATCTCATGTGTCCGGCCCTGCTGTAGCTTCTGTTCAATATTCCGGACATTCTGTAGCTGCTCCCGTTGCCTATTCCACCCATAGTGTAGCTGCCCCGGTTGCCTACTCCACCCAGAGTGTGGCTGCCCCAGTTGCCTACTCCGCCCAGGGTGTAGTTGCCCCGGTTGCCTATTCTTCCCATTCTGTTGTGGCTCCTGCTGTATCTCACTCAACTATCGTGGGGCCTTCAGCGCGTAGCACCGTAGTGTCTGCTCCTGCTGTCCATTCTGCTTCCGTTG
Source organism: Ophonus ardosiacus (assembly GCA_943142095.1). Classification (NCBI taxonomy): domain Eukaryota; kingdom Metazoa; phylum Arthropoda; class Insecta; order Coleoptera; family Carabidae; genus Ophonus; species Ophonus ardosiacus. Next base: position 34,976,665 of record OW964832.1, on the reverse strand, counting down.
AAGTTCCTGCTGTTCATTCTGCTTCCGTGGAAATTCCTGCAGTGCACAGCGCTGTAGTTTCTCCAGTTGCCTATTCCACACAGGCTATTGCTCCAGTTGCCTATTCCACACAGGCTATTGCTCCAGTTGCCTACTCCACCCAAAATGTGGCTCGTGTAGCTGCCCCTATTGCCTATTCTTCCCATTCTGTTGTGGCTCCTGCTGAATCTCACACAACTATCGTGGGGCCTTCAGCCCGTAGCACCGTCCAGTCTACCTCCGTTGAAATTCCTGCAGTCCACAGCGCAGCTGCTGTTGCCCATTCTGCTCCAGTTGTTTCTCATTCCACCATCGTTGGTCCTTCAGCCCGTAGCACTGTGGTATCTGCTCCTGCTGTCCATTCTGTAATATCTCCAGTTGCCTATTCCACCCAGGCTATTGCCCCAGTTGCCTACTCCACCCAAAGTGTGACTCGTTTGGCTGCCCCTGTGGCATATTCTTCCCATTCTGTTGTGGCTCCTTCAGTCCGTAGCACCGTGGTATCTGCTCCTGCTGTCCATTCAGCTTCCGTTGAAGTTCCTGCTGTCCACAGTGAAGTAGTGTCTACTCCTGTTGTTGCCCATTCTGCTGTGGTTGCCCCAGGTTAGTACGAAAACCCACCTCATAGTTTTACGGCTAAAACCGTATAAAAGCAATAGATTAGGTAACTCAGTTTCGTGGGGAAGCATTTCCGCTATGTTAAAAAAATTGATGGACGGCAGTCCGTCTGATATTGAAAATCTACATAAATTTTGTTGCTTTATTACTAAAATTTTTGTTTTCATTTTGCGCGTAAAATCTGATCTGAGCGCATTTTCAACTTATTTTATCATGTCCAACAGTTTTCAAGCGGAATGCTACATTGATTGGTAAAATTTGTTAACAAATTTATTTTTTCGCATCAACTGACCCAAATTAACTTATAAAGATGATTTTCAGACAGTCAGCTACATTTTTTTTGTCTCATTTTTACTTTCCGTCACCTTTAGGTAAGGAAGGTATTGTCTTTGGTCAAAAAATTCGATGGTGTTTTTAATGAATAAGCACGTATGTGTGTGTGACAAAAATAACTCCAATACTGCAATTCTAAAAATTATAATTCTTTCGTATTTCTCTTCTTTACACCCATATGAAGAGCTGATTAGATTTTGATTATAATTAGTCAACCGGAAGTTCCCTTATTTGATGTTCTTAACAGTTTTTCTTGAGAAAACGCAGTTAAATATCATTTTTTGACATTTTATGTGATTACCAATATGAAAGAATATCTTATTGTCTATACAGTTTGACTAAACATTTTCCTTCATATTAACCTTTTTTTGTTTCCGGGTCATCGAATTTATAGATTTTATACGGTTTTCGCCGTAATACTATGAGATAAAAATTTTAGTCGTGGACTCTCGTACTAGGTAGTTTTCATTCTATTTTAGTGGCTGCTGCTGTCCGTAACACCGTAGTTTCTCATCCCACAGTCGCCCACTCTGTTGTAGCTCCCGCTATTGCAGTAGAAAAGACCCAATACCATGCCCAAGACGAACTCGGCCAAACCGTTTACGGACACTCCGAAACTTTCCAAGCCCACAACGCTGTGCAAGATGCTCACGGCAACAAAATTGGATCTTATTCCTACGTAGCTCCTGATGGTCAGGTGATCGCTGCCAATTATGTGGCTGATGCTTTGGGATACCGTGTAAATAGCAATGCTGCTCCTGTTGAAGCCGCTGATGTAGTTGCTGCTCGTGCAGCCCATCACGCTGAAGTTGAAGCTGTCAGGCACAGATCGCGTCGTAGCCCTCTGTTTGCTTCCTATGGCAATCCTGTTGTTACCCCTGTTATTACTCCTGTGGCTACCACTTACCATGGAAGTTCTGTTGTAACTGGAGTTCATCATGTTGTTCCCAACACTCATGCTTACGTTTATTAAGAAGGCGGTAAAAAATTGACCGTAACTGTTATTTTCTTAAAGATTTCTTTAAGATAGTTTCAGATGTGATTGAAGATAACTCAACTGTTTTAAGTTATGGCATGTACATAATACTTGTTAATAAAGCAACTCTTCAAAACATCTACTTTTAATTTATTCCTTCTCCAATAATAATTTAAAAATTCCTACTAGATGTTAACAATTACTCGAAAACAATATTTTTATTCTTAAAAAACCAGTTTCATTGTTTACTTATACCTTCATCGTAAGATCTTACATATTCATGTATATTGTAATCAAATATACATAGGGGAGACGTCTCAACCCCTTAAAAAAAGAATGTATCAACACAAATATCATAATAACCTATCAGATCCAAATTACATTACACTCACTAACCACACAGTTAATACTGGTCATAACTTTAAATTTGTTGATAAAGTTAATAACAAATATCCTCGTTCACTTAAAGGGACGCTTCATATTAATATAAAAACAAATGTGTCAATTTCCAAACAGACTTTGAACATAACTTAAAATATATAAACAACTTCATAGATAACCTAAAAAGTCACTAACTTCCATACGCACGACTTCTATGGTTGTATTATGCTACCTGTTTTTCTCCTCAGTATTTCAACAGCTCCGAATTGATTCGGAAGATTGTTAAAATGCTGATCTTAAAGTTTTATCAATGTAGCTTTTATAAATCATTGTGTCTAATACAATTTTAAGATTTTATAATAATATACATGAGTATTATTCTATATTCACCGTTAGGTAAGAAACATTTTATACTTTTCATCCTGTAAAACTGTTTTTGCTAATAATAATAATATATCAATAGCTGAAAATGGGCTTGCTTTAAGCCCAAAACGTCCGTAATTATAGAATTTTACAACATACGTGGACCATTTAAGCCTTTTCATTTCACCTTTAAAATATGTATATTATGTATTTTTAATAATTATAAATAAGTAAATAACCTAATCTAAACCATATTTGAAAAATTTGTCAATAAAAATGTCTTACCTTTTGAAGAATCTGTGCCCTTGAGTACCATTTCAGCCCTTGCCTGAATTTTGGTATGAACAGTTTCCGCACCTTCTTTCATTTTCGCCAAAATACCTAAACCCAAAATCAAAAGCATTAACAATCAACATAAATCACTATCAAAATTAAAAAATGCTGATGCAACTACAAGCTTACAAGCCAAACCTCAAGCCAAGAAAATAATGTTTACCATGTCTGTCTTTCTCCTTAAGAATCCGTTCCACATTTTCGGCTTTATCTTTGACTTTTCCAAAGAAGTCTTTATAGACAGCGTGAACAATGAATTATAACATTATTCCACCACCAAATATTAAGATGAAATATTTTGTACTTACCAGCAATTTTTTTATGTGCGTCCGGGCTTACAGAGTGAGTCAAAGCTGCTACTTTATTGTACTCAGAAGAGTTGATTAGGCCAGCTGCTTCTAAACTATTTGGGGACATCGCCGAGTACTCCTCGCTTAATAATTCGACAATAAGGGCTTCGATATCGAAGAAGAGGATGTGACTTTCAGGATCTAAAAGAAAAATATATTAAATTTATAGAAGTGGAAGCCGTTCTCCCGTAAAATAAATTGTGACAAGGCAAGTGCAGAGTAATAATAAATTATACTAGCCGTCAAATAAATATGAACTGATGCTCATTTTTTCCGTTCTTCCCACCCTGTTCCTTGCCCTGCGATGTTGCCGCTTCTTCATAATTTAGCATTTTCAACATGACCAACGGAATTGGCAACAGTCAAGAAATCCCCAGTCCATATTTATTTGACGGCAAGTATAATTATTACGAACTCCTAAATTATGGTATATTTCAACTCTGTTATCTTTGTAAGTCAAATTCCTGTTTAGAAATAATTACCCTTTTTATGGGCCCCTAGAATCCGATTACAACATTTTTACGATGATGTTTAACTACGGATTCCTCAATCGGACATAAATGGGAAGAGCTGATAAGGTTTTTGTAACAAATGGATAACCGGAAGTAGTAGTGTCTTAAAAAAATAATATTTTGAAGATTAAATTTTAAATACCGGAATAGAATTCACTAATCAAAAAATGAGGATTAGTTTAAACTTTTTTGAGAATCGGGCTGGCAAAGTCGGTATTTGAAACCTAAGGATACATCGGCATCTTTAGGATTTAGTTATATTTAATAATAAATTATTGTTTCTACCAAAGTGCGATTTAACGAGTTTTCTGACATAAAAATGACAACTGAAAGTACACTCTTGAAAAACTGCGTACAGAAAAAAAAATTCACACTCACTTTCCGCACGCGAGTGCAGAAAAAAATTTCCACACGCGAATGAAAACATTGGAAGAAGTAATTTTTTTTCGAAATGTCATTTTTATATTTAAATAATTTTTTCATTAATATTGAATATTTTGCTTTCGTAGAGAAAATAGTATGTAACACACTTGCGGAAAGTTTAATTGAAAAACTCGTATAATTGAAACATTCGCTAATTTTCATACTCGTTTTTCAATGAAGCACTTTCCATACTTGTATTACAATATACTATTGTAGGTAAAATTAGTGCTAAAGAAGGAATTTAATTACAATACCTTTAGGATTTGTTCGTAGTCCTTGAATTAGAAGCGGAAATCCGCGATTTTTTTGATGTATATTATCTTCGTTGTTCGTATGAACTCCTAATTGTTGTAACTGATGTAAACCCCTTTGTGTAGCATGTCTTATTGCTGACAAATTTCGATGCCTTAAACCTCTGAACAAATAAAAATAAACATTCAACTAAATTTTATTTGAATTATAATATACATACCTGAAAAAGTGCACAGCTGGATTTGCAAGTCCCAATTCCGAAGTAGCACCGTTCGTATAATTATTTGTATTTTCATCACAAGCGTATAATACTTCTTCAGCCGCAATACCATGTAAAACCCTATCTAAATGTCCGGTTTCCATTTGCCAAACATAAACTGTACCGTCTGAACATCCAATAATCATAAAATCGTCTAGAGGTCGCCATTTTATTGTCACGACAGGAAACAAATGCCTGCTTGCTAAACAAACACACTTTCGTTCTGCTAAACTTAATAATGTTACTGAATGGTCCGAGGCTACACTACATATGCACTTTTGTATCCGTATCTGTCAATATAAATACAATATATAATTAAAAAAATTATTGACCCTATGCTCCGTCCCTGATTTGTTTCTAACATAACAATTGACTTGATTTTTTGTCAACTGAATCATTGTAGTTTACTGACAACTGGCACGACCGTTGGTGGCAGCACCGTCGCCAAATACACGTGCGTTTCATTTAGTACTCTTTAACTGTCATTGGTATTACTTCTACAGGCATGTTTTGAATTTTTGCAAATATAACACATTTGCGTAAAATTATTATACAAAAAACCAACAGGTTAATCTTTTGTAGAAGAAATTTTAATAAATCCGAGAAGATTGGACAAACTTTTTACCAGGAAGAAGCTGCAGAAATGTTGGAGCACCGTTGGGACAAATGCCTTAAACTTAATAAAGATTACGTTGAAAAATAAAGTTTTTGTTTCGTATTTTTTTCATCAGAAAATGGCCAGGGGGAGCATAGCGACCATCCTTCGTAATAAAATAACTTTAGTTCTTCAACTTACACTGCAAGCTTCTGGAGGGACTAAAAGCTGAGTAATTTCTCCAGCATGTACACAAAATCTATGGAGAAGAGTACCAGCGTAAAGGTCCCACAAACATACGGCGAAATCTACCCCACCGGAAACCAAATGCGCTCTATCGTAGCGGGAATTTAAATGGTGGGGATATAATAGACAGTTTACACGGCCTCCGTGTCCTACTAAAAGCTGGTGAGGGGGCCAATCTTTTAAAAAAATATATCGTAAGTTTTTGAAATTAAAAAGTTAGAAAAACTTACTGTCATATTGTTGGTGGTTCCCATGAAGTAATTGTAACATAACTGTTTGTGTGGCAGGGATTATTATTATTGTGCCGTCTTCTCTACCAAGAACTAAGCGACTTTGTTGTGGTAAATATATACTTGACGTTAATTTAACTAAAATAAAAATTAGTAATACATATAATACTGTTCCTCAATAGCAATAACAATAAAAAAAAAAACAAATATTATTAGATGGATGAAATAAATTTGGAAAAGGTACTGTTGCGTGCGCGTTGCCGACGCTACTGGTCTGACTGTTTTGGACTTGTCTACGGCGTAATTACTGAGAGTGAAGTTGTATAAACAAAATGCGAGATGTTTAAATACCGCGCGTCGCAGGCGTCTGACATGTACCTCGCGTGGCAAACTAGAATCTTTCAGGAAATATACATTCTAGAGTGAATAGCGAGCGATATAAAAAGGAGCGACTCTGTGCGAGGAGTCAATTCAGTCAGTCGAGTTAAGTCTGATACTAGTGAGTCTACAACCGACAGTCAGTCTAACACGAGTCTGAGAGAAGACTGTCTGAGAGAGGAGACAGTCTGAGAGAGAAGACAGGCTGAAAGAGAAAGCAGTCAGTCTGGTAGGGAAGTCGGTGATATAAATATAGTGATATAAATATCTCGTAGACTGTCTACAATGGCAGTCTAAGAATGGAAGGCGTAGTGAAATAAATAGTTATACTTGCCGTCAAATAACGGACTGGAGATTTCCACACTGTTGCCAATTTATGAGCAAAGTTGAAAAAAGCGTTCCATAATTTCACTTTAAGTTAAAGGAACTGCCAGATGACTTTATTTTAAAGGACTTTCAACTGACAACTTTAACTTAAAGTGAAATTATAAAACGCTTTTTTCACTTTTAGATCAAACTTTAAAAGTAAAATGACTTTATATTTATTATGAAACCGGCAGTTAGTCTTTAATTAGTGCTTAATATTTATTTATTCTTGTCTAATAAACTTTTATTTTAATTATTAAAACTTCTTCGATTTTTACACATCATCCAAATAAATAAACATTACAGTATAGAAACAAAAACAGACTTCTTAATAAATCTGAATAAATTAAGAACGTAATAAAAATTTTCTAACCTGGTGGATCGCTCTGCTTATCTAACTGGTCAAGAATTCCCACCGGTGGAGGCGACATATTGGCCCAAGCTATTGTTAAACTCGTAGTTAACGTCGCTGTCATCTGCACAGGTTTAAGCGCCGACTCCTGCTGAATTTGAGCAAGCTGCGCGTTAGATACTTCTGGTATCGTCCATATCATCACTTTTCCTTCGGAATCTCCTCGTAGAAGATATCTGCACATCTTTGCTTGCTTCTGCGTCGTGATATAGCGCATTGCTGGCGGACATGATAACGGCTGGAAGGAAATTATTTGTATTTTGAAGAAGACAATTGATGATTATTATAATATACATATACCTTACCCACATCGCAAAGGCTTATAAAAAATAATTAAAATATATTTATAATGGATATTCAATGAAATCTAAATATCATTTTATGTCTATAAGTTATTAAAAAAATGTGTTTTAGATAATAACGTTTATCCCATGAGTTTTTCAATTTAAATAAAGATGGCGTGTTCTTCTACAAGGCGCAAATTTCTACAGACACCTATCATTGAGTTTTGGAAGACATTTACATAGATTTCTCGGACCCCATACTGAGCAACTCCGAAATTAAGGGTTTACATACTGACATTATTGTCGAAGTCCCTAATAATTACAAACAAAAAGCCAAATTCGCAAGCAAGGTGGTATGGTGCGCTATTTATTAGTATTACAAAACTTTAAGTACATAAATGTACAACTAAAAAAAAAAGTTAAAATTTGTGCCAAAACTTATGGGACATACGTTATTATATTCTTTTGAATGTAAGTGCTTCAATTATTAAATAATATTAACAAATTCCTTCAATTTTAAAAAGTGCGAACTTTTATAAATAATATAATCATTAAATCGTGGAAACAATAAAAAGAAAATACTCGTAGTGTATTTACCTTATCGCCAGGCTGTGCTAGGACACAATAGAGAAACGGATTGTCACTTTCAATAGTAGCCATATGAAAGTTTTTATTATCTGGTATGCTACTGCGAAAAAAAAGTAAAAATAATAAAACAGTATTTCTAACATAAAACAAGTAACAGTCTACTAAGATAGAAAGCCAAATAAAACAATAAAAGTTATCAAAGCGACTGCACTTGTTTTATGTATTACAATATCAAATACAAATAAACATCCCATAAATTTAAAATTAAATAGGGACTTAAATTGTAAGCCTTATATAAAGCGCAATTAAAAATAGAGTGCAGGAAAATTAAATACGTGAAAAGATTACTAATAACTATACATATCTACATATTTAAAAAATGTTATACAATCAAATCCTAACGCGCCTAAAGATAAGAACCAAGCAAAATATATACAGCAAAGTTACGTAAATAAAAATTTCATATTTTATAATTACAGTTTAATTTTTTAAGGATGTCATATTATAATGTAAAATTCGTGCAACTCGAACATGCGATGACGCAATAGTTACTTAACGCAACTTAGCTGATTAGGCGTGCGGCCGCCAGCTTTTACACAGTGGAGACGGGCGGGGTAGAAACCACGGGAATGGTTAAAAAAAGGATAACGGGCGCCAAGTTATTTTTAACCAGAAAACTAAAAAGGTGCACGGTGAAAGACAAATGCCCAAATTAACAATAACAAAACATTTATGTCCAGTTGCACCGCTGTTGCTTAAATTTTAACTATTCCTTAATTTGACAATATCGTGTCGAAACGAAACGTGAAATGAATAAATGAATATTGCTGTCAAAATTTCGATTTACATTTTTTTGTTTAAGCCTAGCTTAAAATTAAAGTGTCAGTGGTGCAAATGGGCATTAATATCGTACGTGGTACAAAAACAAGTTTAAAGCAGTGCGCGGCGTAATATGGGATTCCACTCATGTTGAATTTTTATATAAATTATATGAATAATTATTTCTCCCATATAACTGTTATTGAAGCAAATTTCTTTCTCACTTTTTAAAAAAAATGCTAAAATATATTACATACTTTCAAAACGCGCGGATTTTCTCTGGGCTCGTTGACGCTACCGAACCCGGCATCTTTTCTTGGCAGACATTATAATTGGGCGTTCCCATCAACAATCCAGTGCCTGCCAGACAATTCCACTACCATGTTTGTTTATGGTGGTTATATACGCTACACGGATAAACTTCATTTTCCAATTTTGTAATATTATTTGATTAAGGCAGCAGAATATTGTTCATTATGTAAAAATAATTTAATAATAAAGCAGACTATATAACTTTAGCCGCACAACATTGACAAATGATTTAAGACGTCTGGTAACAGCAGCCAAGACAGCAGCTGTTGAGAGAGAAAGCACGATATAATCCCATTGCTCTCCACCAATGGGTTCATTTACTTCGAAGGCGGGAAACTCTGGAAACCAGATATTTGCCATTTTTTTTTTTCTTCCATAAGAGGCCAAATTTAAAAAAAGAGAAAAATTATGGATTTTTTTATATAAAAATACTATAGCATATAAAAAAATCAAAAAAATCGTGGAATCCCCCGTTTGAAAATTACCTTGATGAGACACCTTTAAAAAATTAAACTATAGTCAGACAATCTTTTCACGTACTGGAATCTTATAAAATAAAGTGAAAATACAAGAAGCAACGTAGCAACGAAATATGTTTACAAGAAACACATAAAATAATTGACAATGACTTGCTAACCTACTAATGACTTTTCCTCGCAGCTTGCTACACGTCCGATGTGACAAAAACAAACAAAAACAAATGTGTTAATATCAGTGCTGACAAATAAAACCATAACAAAACCAATAGGGTGCAAAAATTATAAACTTTAACGAGTCCAATAGCTTTCTCACTTGTTTCTCAAAAATGTAGCGACTATTGAAGCATTTCCAAACATATTTTATTTTATTTAGCATCCTCTAGCGTACAAATAAAATATGTTTGTTAATTATTGACACCCATGATATAATTTTGTGTAAAATATGAATGATTTGTTTTGTAATTGTAAATATGTATGTCTTACTTTGCTGGAAGTTTATATAGATAACCTTTTCCATCATCCGACCACACTATTATTCGATCAGGTGCTAAAAAGTCTCCTGACATCCACCTTTCGCCCCTAGGTGCTATTACCGAACATAATACACTAAAATCTCCTAAAACAAAATATTCACATTTTAAAAACCAAAGAATAAAGTAACTAAGGAAATTTCTTTGAATTTGTGAATATTAAAAATATACAGGACGGTATATAGGAAGATGCACAATAGTAATTTAAATGTTAATTATGAAATATGAAAATATTGTCTCCCCTAATTATTTTTCAGCAAAACAGTTAAATAGTTTGAATTTAATGATATCTTAATTCAGAATTTTCTATTATCGGAATAAAGTAATTTAACTTTTAATTTTGTGTTTAACGTTAGCAATTATAATTAAAACTAAATAAAGCCTGCTTTACATTTGTCAATTTTTGTGTCAATTTGACGAAGTTCAATAAACTGAAATTAAAATTTTGCAATAAATTCACCAATTTCTAGCCAACTGTTTACATTTATCATTTTTTTGTATTGAAGCATCAAATAATGTCATTGACATGTAATAGTCATATTATTAAATTGACATATTGGTGTTTTAAAATTACTAGAAAGTACTAAAAAATTGAGGGAAAAATAGAACATACTCTATTTCCAGCTTATTCAGGGGCTTGCTAAGAACTTGAAAATGACGCAATAATTGACAAATGCAATGCAAGTGTTTTAAGGTCAAGTTCTTAAAATTGGGAAAAAAGTAACAAATGTAAAACAAATTTAACTTCATAATTAAATCGTTATGTACTGATTTAAACCTTTTCTTGCCAGGATGAAAAAAATGTGTATTAAAAAAATCCTAATTCGTAGTAGGCTTTGAACAAAAAAACGTATGTCAATTTTAAAGTATTTAATTAAATGTCAATTTGACACGAGATATTGTCAAAAATATTATCTAAAGAAAACAAAGCTTTTCTTCTTGCATCCTTATTTTGGAAATAGAAATAAATTAGAAAACGGTGAATGGCAAAATTCTGTATCCTTCTTATTGTCTTTTCTCCTTAAAATTACATTTCACGATAATTTTGACAACTTGACTTTTGAATTCAATAATGATAAAACATACGTTTCTGTGCGCATAGCCGTTCCGAATTAGGTTTTTTTTCTGAACACTAGATTTATTTAGAATTCTAGGGGTGGGATTCTGTAACTCATTCGTTATCACTATAGAAACGTATTTTTTATAAGATGATTGGTAGATTTCCGTCATATTTGTCAAATAAAATGAGATCTTTCATGTAACCATAGTGATAACGGTACCGTTTGATAACGGACGAGTTACAGAATCCCACCCTGGGTCATTTATTGAAAAAAAAAAAGTATTTTTTATGGTCCAAATTCAGCACTCCTCTTTAATCTAACGCTAAAATAACAATGGAATAACTTGCATCTTTTTGTTATTAATGCATCATTATACAAGTCTCTTTATTTTGTTATTTTTTTATATGCTTCCTTCGAGCTTCTTTAGTTTAAGACAAATGCTCAATTTAATATTATGTATTATATTTGTGCCTTTACGGTAAAAGCAAGTATTTCACTTCTTCAAATATTTTAAGAGTTTAAATTTTAAAACAATCAAGTACAAATAAAATGTTTTAAGAGATCCTAAAAGCAAAAATTGATATATTTTTAAAAATTAATAAATTTGTTTTTGAAAATTTCTATTGTGCAAAAAAAATTAAGTCTTTGAACAATCATAAGTTTTGTTAAAAAAGAGCCAAATAAGTAAATTACAAATTGTAATACATTCCGAATCTCAGACTAATAGATTTTTTTTATTGTGACAAGATTTAAAACGAACGTATGTTTTAATAATAAAATTGAGTAAAACTCACCCGCGTCATATATTTGCCAATACTTTGTACAGACTATGAGAACAGTCCTCGGATTATAGGAACAACAATGCATACTAACTGCATTCAAACACCGAATCTGCTTGCTCTCATTTTCATAAATTGGTTCCGAATGTTTATTCTCATGTCCTAGTAAAGTCCAAACTTTAACAGAACCAGTCGTAGTTAAACCCAAAACAATGTCGTCTTTACGCTGATTTGGTCTTAAAACCTAAAAATATGACTCATAACATAAAATTATTTAATTGAAATGTAATTATTTTTACGTGTAATGCGCTTATCCAGTCCGGATTAACTTTAGAAGATAAAGCAAATAATATTTCTAAACTAAATGGATCCATAACTAAAACTTCTGGGTAGTAACCATTGCAAAATAGTCTTACGTCGTCACAATTGCACGTATGGTACGCCTAAAACAAAAATATTGTAATAATAAGAAGTAAGGGTAAAGGATAACTTCTGGAATTCAGACAAAGGTTAAATATTATTTATTTTCGGCCTCTACTAGTTTCGGCACCACTTGTGCCTTCATCAGCAGCCACAAAATTATTACCAACAATAATACAAATATCAACAGAAACATTTCAAGTGTGTCTTTTATGAAAGTTACATTCTGTGTCTAGAATATTATTTTTTCTATAGAAACTGTTTTCGAACTTCTTGGAGCAAAGGAGTTATTTTAAAAAATTATTAATAATTCAGACCAAAATTTACTGATGTTGGAACGTTTCGTTTTAAAATAACACCTTTACTCCAAGGGGGCGGAAAACAGTTTCTAAAGAAAAAATCTACATATATACCAGGAGGAATCAACAGTCTTCTCTTCAATAAAATTTTAACGTTGTTAAAATGAAACTTTGGTCAACAAGTGATTCGACATGACTAAGGCTAACTAAAGCGCATTTGCCATTGTTGGTGTGTTTATTGTTACAATTTCTATTATGTTCGTTTACCGGTGCGCTGAAGTAACGTTTGGTTTGCCCTGTATACTACATTGGACAGTCACTGCACGGTATTTTGTATATTGCACGTGTCTTGTATTTTGCATCAATATCTGGTTTTGGTTTGTGTAAATCTTATATTACATTCAAAACTAAAATCTTACCTGTATATTAGTGTGAACATAAGGAAATTTCATAACTTCTCTACATTTTCCATCGACTAAATCCCAAGTACACATTTCGCCCGCCTCTGAACTAGATACAATAAAATTATTTTCTTTTAGAATTGATGCTTTTGATATACATAATATCGGCGCTGTATGACCCACAAGTAAACATCGGGGTATCATTTTTAATGTATCCGGATCTACTTGCCTAAAAACGAACAATTAATTAAAATATTTTTATATATTATTACAACTAGCGAGAGGAAGTTGAAGTTTAAATTATTTTATAGATGTGGTTACTTCTCATAAGTTTATCTTATGATTTGAATGGAAACTGAATTTCATGTTTTCTGTTAGAGAAAATTAGAATTGTTCGAAACATTCACGTGTAAGATTTTTTTAAAATACCCATTCAAATATTGGACTAGAAAATCCCAAGAAATACACTAGCATATCTTGCTTAAATGCACTCTTGTTTTGTTATTCTTCTATCGTGCAGAAACGTATTTCTCGGATTTCCTAGTCTAATTTTTAAAAGGGTACCTTTTCCTTTCAATTCAAATCATAGAGCAGCTATGAAAAGAAACCACATCTACAAAATAATTTACACGCCAAATTTCATTTGCTAGTCGTACTATAACTAAAAATTAAATTAACTTACCAGACACATATTTGTCCGTCGTAACATCCTGTGACCAAAGTTTTTTGGTCTGTTGATAAGTAAATGCACGAAATACAATGCGTAGGGGCTGTTTTGCCCCACAGCACGACGGGCACGACCAAATTCGTACCCGGCATGGTAGTGCTCTAGAAATCACAATATTTTCATTTTGATCCACTTAATAACAACAAAAACAACTAGTTTAAAGTATAACTCAAATATTATTAAAAACATGTGGAATATACATGAAAATATACTTAGAGATACGAGAAGAATTTTATCACAATCACTTCAACAACAAATAATTAAGCATGACTGTTTACGTACTTAACTTATGCAGCACACATGTCCATTAATTTATAACATCTCACATAAGTATATTTACCGAATAATGTAAAAAGATAAACTAATAACACAAATGTCAAATCAATTTGGCAGTGACATTTAATTGGTCAACAATATTACATGTGGCCAATCAGCAATCGAAATACGTGTGCAACAACGACGAGTAAAGATCATTAACAATTAAATCACATGATTGTACCTGATGCTGCTACTTTTGCAATTTGCACGGACGGATTCTTTAAATGTAAATGCAAGCCGTGTACTTTCGCAAGTCGAGCAACGCCATTTTCGTCAGCAATCAGCTGTTCGAAACAATCTTCGTTCGATTTCCCCCTTCTTGCATTGACAAGATTCACTCAATAATGACCCTGATCCATTTTCATTATTGCACTATTCTATGAAATTAGTTACACACCAATTTAACTTTTAATACAATTACTGCGTATTATTTTGCAAAACTAACAATCAAAGTAGAATTTTCGTTGATTATACTTTCTAATCCAACATATATTTGAATAAACTTTAATCTCACAAGTAAACATAGCCTTAATTTTTATCACAAATATGTGAATATAGCTACTACAAAATTTAGGGTATATGTTCCCTAGCCACAAAATACAAAGAGAAAGTATTATATATTAATACCATGATTCTAGCTTATACTTGTATTAAAAGTTCAGAATTTTTGGCAAACTCATTTGCCCAGATTATAATCTTTTAATGCGAAACAAGTTGTGAAATTGACATGCCGTTTACTCCGTTCCCCACTCTTCGTTTTGTCGCCCGTCTTCTGTCCCATTTTAGCGAGAAGTCCAGGGTAAGATCTTGATAAATTACCAGTTTATTTTACCGAAGATATACATCAAAATAAATAAAAAGTATTCCCTCTATTAATTTTATGTGTTAAAGTGTAAAAATGAAGTGCTATTACGAGATTTTAGAACTTGATCGGGATGCCGATGATGGCCAAATTAAAACAGCATACCGTAAAATGGCTTTAAGGTGGCATCCAGATAAAAATATAGACAACACTGAATTAGCAAAGGAACAGTTTCAATTAGTACAACAAGCATATGAAGTTTTAAGTGATAAACACGAAAGAGCGTGGTATGACAACCATAGGGAACAAATTTTACGCGGTGGTGATTCTAATTTCCAAGATAATAGCCTAGATGTTTTTCAATATTTCACAACACAATGTTTCAAAGGATATGGCGATGATGAAAAAGGTTTTTACACAGTTTACAGAAACGTTTTTGAAAAAATTGCAAAAGAAGATATTGAATACATGGATTCAAAATCTGATTATGACGAGATACCAAATTTTGGTAACAGTACCAGTGACTATGACGAAATAGTTGGACCATTTTATGCTTACTGGATGAGTTACAGTACAAGGAAAAGTTATGTCTGGTTGGATCCATACAATATTAACGAAACGAGAGAAAGACGCGTACTGAAACTAATTGAAAAAGAAAATAAAAAAGTGCGACAAAAAGCAAAAAAGGAAAGAAATGAGGAAATCAGGAATCTTGTAGCTTTTGTTCGTAAAAGAGATAAAAGAGTTCAAGCCTACGCTAAAATACTTGAAGCAAGAAATGCAGAGAACAGACAAAAACAAGAACAAATGAGGAAGCAAAAAATAATCGAGCGCAAAAAAGAAATAAACACAAAAACTCAGGCAGAATGGAGTAAATTTGATAATGTACAACATGAACTAAAAGAAATTGAGAAGAAACTAGCAGAACAATTTGGAGAAAATATAACAGATTCAGACGAAGATTCTGTTGAAGAAGATTGCGAAGATTTATATTGTGTTGCTTGCAATAAAGTTTTCAAAAATCCTAAAGCTTTCGCTAATCATGAATCTAGCAAAAAACACAAAGAAAATGTAGAAAAATTAAAAATATTTATGCAGGAAGAAAATATGCAGCAAACAGAGAAAAATTTAGCCGATGAAGAGACAGAAAATGTCGAAGATTCAAAAAATATTGAAAATGAAGAAATAGAAACAATAATTGAAAATGATTCTGAAATTAGTCTTCCCTCAGATACAGAAGAAATTAGTCAATCTTCAAAGAAGAAAAATAAAAAGAATAAGAAAATAATTCGAATTCATAATCATTTCGATACTGATACCCACGAATTCGACAAAGACACTGAAAAATTGCATAAATCTTCAGATGATGAATTTGATTTTAATAGTTCTAAAAAACAAAAGAAGAAAAATACTAAAAATAAGACAACACAGGAAAAAACACAATCAATAAAGAAAATAAATGAAATAACTGAAATAGAACAAAATACAAATGATACAGAAACAACAGAAGCTAAACCTGTCATTAATGAAGTCCCTAAAAACAAAAATAATAAAATTAAAAACAACAAAAACAAAGTTCCTGTAGATGTAACAGATGTAGACGTTGCCCATTGTTGCGTAACTTGTAAATCGAAATTTAATTCTAAAAATAAATTATTTGATCATTTAAAGAAAACTGGCCATAGCGTATTGCTACCCCAAGCTGCACAAAAAGCAGTAAGATCTAAGAAAAAAGTAAAATAGGGATATTAGCAAACGATTAAATTATATACTTTATTTTGAAAATTATAAAAATTGTATAAAACATTACATATAATTTTTGGTATCTTAGTACACAAATATTTATATTTATAATATTTTTGGTCCTGTATGAGTTAAACATTATGTAATATAGATATGTTAAATATATGATTTAAAATGAACATGTGTTATGAATTTGCAAAATTGTGACATTTTTTTCTTTTCAGATTCAAATTCCTCTTCGAGTTTTATCACAAGGAATTTCTATGAGGTAAATAATAAATCGAGTATTTATAGTCTTATAAACTAAAGCACCTTTAATAATAACATAAACAAGTCTAAATCGCCTCTTTTAGACCACAAAAAATAATGAATCCTTCAGCAGAACGAAACAAGGCTCCCATTCTGGAAATACTCGAACTATATTTCAAAAAAGATTCTCCTGGAGATGTTTTAGAAATCTCTTCTGGAACTGGTCAACACTGTGCATTTTTTGCACCAATTTTTCCGAATTTAACATTCCAACCTTCTGAATATGATAAATCTATGTTATCTCATATTAAACAGCACAGTGAAAATAGCCAAAACATAAAAGATCCCCTACATATAGACGTCTGCACTCCAAATGAGACTTGGGGATTGCACACCCGACAATTTGACTACATGATAAACATAAATATGATTCATATTTCCCCTTTTACTTGCACAGAAAATTTATTTAAAAACGCTGGATTACTTCTAAAAAGAAATGGCTTGCTCATCACGTATGGTCCTTACGCTAACAATGGAATACTCGAACCAGAATCGAATGTAAGATTTGACAAAATGCTTAGGTCACAACATCCCGAATGGGGGGTCCGAGATATAGTTTTGTTGAAGGAAATAGCCCAAAATAATGGAATTATTTTAACAAATATTCACGATATGCCAGCGAATAATAAATGCCTCATTTGGAAGAAAATGTAATTTTTGCTGTAATAAATGTCCTCAGAAATTTGTACTTTTTTATTTCAAACCTTTCGAAATTTTCAGGCACTTGTTATTAATGGAAGATGAATGAATTTCAGTCGAAAATACATATATCAAAAAGTGGTATTATTCGCAATTCAAATTAGCATTTAGAATATGGGGTCATTAAAAAAAAGTCAACTTTTTTTTATAAAATCTAAAATTACCCCATTTCAAACTTTACCACTTATGAATCGCGAATAGGCAGTGCAACAGTCTTAAAAATATATAGACAATCACGTATATAAAATATCAGTTCCTACCTCTGTTAAGTACAATTTACGCTAAACATATTAGAGTTCTTCCCTCATGTATTTTATCCTGAACTTTATCGCTACTTGTAGCGCGTTCTGCTGTGACTGACAAACACGCGCAGAGGAAGGTTAAAGCTGTTCCAATTGCAGCTGCGTATAGGCCCCATCCTAAGGAGCACTGGTTTGGGTAGAAGGCAGTTGATCCGTATTTGCAAAGTCGTACAACACGGGGTTCGCCCCATGCTATTGGGTAGAGCATGACTCCCATAATATATGCGATACCTACAGAGAAATATTTTGCAATGGGGAGCTTCACAATTTTTGAAAACTATATACATTAATCTACATGAAAAAATACGTGATACGTATTTTTTTTTATATAAAGTACTCCATATTGGCTGACATTATCTTTTCACTATTTCCTAATTTATTTATGACCAATGGAATTGGAAACACTGTATAAATCTCCAGTTCATATTTATTTGACGGCAAGTATGGTGCACAGTAAGAGATAAAAGAAAATAAGAAGTCCAGAAATGAGAGCTGTCGGTGGGATTTTGATGAATTAATGGCGCCACTCCAGCAATAGCTCTCTGCGATTCAGAAATGAAATATGCATGTGAGCAAGTAAGCGCTAGTACAAAATTTGACTACAATTGCACATTCTGGTATCAAATATGACAACCAACAGCGCTTATAAGAAGTATAACCTTAATTCCTCTTTTAAATTATTAATGGACCATAAATTATAATTATTTTCCATAATGTGTATTTACCCACAGAGAATGCAAACTGAAAATACTGTCGGATGACTCACTACTGTCATTTTCAAATTTGACAATTTGATTTTATTGTTAAGGATTTACGATTGCAATAGAAGCGTTGCAAAATTATTGTTAAATTGTGTACAATGTTTCTTATGTATTTTTATCTAATTATTTTTGCATCAAAATATTCGTAATAACCACCATTATTTTCCCCGCTTTAAATCATTCAAATCGCTTTTACTGGAATGCTGCCATCTGCGATAGCTTTGCCTGACAGCCCCCATTTGTTCTTTGTTGAACGAAGATATATATATATATTATATTTATATTATAACCCTGTGGCCCTGTGGTGAGTATAACCTCATTCGCATTATTATATTATTTTATTGTGTGGTTGTAGCCAGAGATCATGAAGCGGTAAGTATTCTTTTGTGAAATATAAACAGATTAAATTTAAAATACATATATATTTTATAGCAACGTGAAGAAAATATGTTTTATGTTTTCATAGGGTCCTCCACTTTAATTTTTTTATTTTAAATGAAAGTTTGTTTAATTGTGAAGCAAATTGTAGTATTAAAAAGACATAATTGTTTATAATTCAACTGCATTTGATTTTTAAAGAAACCTATAGCTATCTTTCTCGCACCAGTTTCTGTAGTGGGCTGCGCGAGAAAGATAGCAATCGTAGTGACGTAGATGTACACATGCTTAAAATAACTAATATTTCAAAAACTAACAATTTTTAAAAGACTTTTATCGTCTCAATCATGATTTTATCTTATCTACTTTCAATATAACTAACTTTTTACTCAATTTTCTGTTATGGTGGAGGACCCTATTGTCCACTCTGCACTACGCCCCATTGCGCACATATAAAATAGTCATTTTGCGCTGTAGAAAGTCTGATGTCATAACCGGATTTTAAATGGCAAACAACCGCTTCCTTTAAATTATGTTACAATTTTAATTTAAAATTTTAAATATTGAAACAAAATTAATATCACTTTTATATTTTTTAAGGAAAAGTCAGAATATTTAAAACAAGAATCATTCAAATCTCGAATATTCAAGAACCGAATCGTACATCGCCAGAAAGCGCTTTGCCCGAATGATTCATAAACCGAGTATGTTGGCAAGGGAAAGGCGGGGCCACAAGGAGCAAACGTTAGGTTTTGTTTACGTTAGTAGCAGTAGCGATGGTTTTGCTGACTTTCGGGCAATGCGCGATTCTGTTTGAATATTCGGGATTTGAATGATTCTGTGTATGCATATTCTGCTTTTGAATATTCTGGTTTTTAATATTCTAGTTTTGAATATTCGGGCGTTGAGTATGCACCCTTTTTTAAGAGTACTTATACGATATATTTTCAATATTTAGTACTAAAAACTAAAACATTCAAATTTCACATAGTGAAACTCCCCTATTTTAATTTATACGAGTATATTATTTTTTTGTTATATTTTTACCTGCACATGCTTGGGCAGCGCCAGATATAGTAAAAATGCTTTTTTTAAATACACTCTGAAAACAGCATCCCACTATTCCACAGAATACTGTTAATGTCATGATTGACAAACCTAAAATAATATATTTATTAACTTACAAAGAAATTAATCAACAAGTTATGGGCCCATTACATTTCCAATTAATATGTACCTACATAAGGGAGGTAATGTTTTCGTTCCAAAAATTCGATAGGGAGTTTTCAGTGAATAAGAGTCCCCACAACACGTTTTAACAATTTTTACAATGATGTATGTGTATGACGATTTTTTCGTCCATGATAACTCATGTCAAACTTCCAAAAATTTATATTTTCCATATTTAAGCTTTCTGCATTTATATAAAAAGTTGATTAGATTTTGGGTAAAATTGGACAACCGGATGTGGTACTTTACTTGAAGCTTTTAACCGTTTTTAAAACTATATTAAAATATAGACCAAAACTTTTAAAATTTGATATTTCAGACTTTTGTATTAAAGAGAACGACATTTTTGCTAAAATTGATAACTCGTATATAATTGGACAAACATTTGACTATATAGGATTTTTCTATTTTATTTTTAAAATGTCACCATTATTAATTTAAAGAGATTAGTTTTTTGACAGTGACATCTGTCAGTTACATACATTTGAAATATGAACTGTGTAACAAAGGAATTATGTTTATCTTTAAAACATAGGATCCGGGATTTATAAAAAAGATTACTTTTTAAATTTATCTGTAAAATATATAGAAAAAGTATGAATATATACCTGTAGAAAATTCAATAATCTTTAATTTTTTTATTTTAAGAAAAACCATTATGAGCTTCAAGTAAAGTGTCATTTCCAGTTATCCGATTTACACCAAAATCAAATGATTTCTTTCCATATTAGAATAGGGTCGAAATACAAGGATTCAGA
Organism: Ophonus ardosiacus; assembly: GCA_943142095.1. Lineage (NCBI taxonomy): Eukaryota > Metazoa > Arthropoda > Insecta > Coleoptera > Carabidae > Ophonus > Ophonus ardosiacus. Next base: position 34,955,621 of record OW964832.1, on the reverse strand, counting down.
TTTTTTGTGATAGTATTTGAGCTAGAGTGTTGACAAAATACATACACACATTTACGCGCGCGCGCACACACACTCACAGACATCATTGTGAAAATGTTAAAAGGATTCTAGGGACCTTAAAACGTGGTCATTTACCAAAATCTCGACATGCGATTTTTAGCACGATCCCTATACCTCCCTTGCCAAGGGTAGCTGGAGGTAAAATAGAATTCGCGAATGAATACAATATTTAAATTTATCGATACATTTCTCACCTAAAGCAACGAAAAACATAGTTGCTTTCCATGCCCCCGGAAATACTTCTCCAGGCGTAGCTAACCCATCCCGTGCAAATGGCCCGCAATGTAATTCAAATTTATCGGAAGTCATAACTTTACATCTTGTATAAATTCCTTCAGATGGCACATTGTAAGAGTTACCTTCAGCTGGGCCAATCAGCCAAGAAGAACTCATAAACGCTGCTAGCATTACCAATAACGCCAGAAGACTTAACAGAAGCCATAATAGACTTCTACTTGTTACAATTACGTAGCACATGCTGTTGAGTTCTTATTTTTATTTATTCAAAGTTTTGTTTCCATTTTCCTCAAAACTTGTCCATCTAAAACAAAAACAACTTTATATAACTTTTTTAATAGGGAAGGTAATAAAAAAATTCGATGAGTTTTAAATGCATAGGGTCCCTAGAATAGGATTTTACAATTTTTACGACGATGACTGTGTGTGTGTGTGTGTGTGTCAAAAATTTCTCTTTCAATAACTTCAATTTCAAAAATTATAATTCTTTCGTATTCCTCTTCTTTTATACATATGAAGAGTTGATTACGTTTTGATTATAATTTGTCAACCGGAAGTATTATTATTTGAAGTTCTCAAAAGTTTTTTTAAAACGTAGTTAAATATCATGTGGTGGTCCCGGGTTCAAATCCAGGCGTCAGCCGATTTTTCTCTTATATTTATAGTTCAATAAATACAGACAGAGTTAAAAAAACTGATGTGGCCAGCACAAAACCTCCCGCCATTTAATTTTTATTAATTTAAATACATTATGTACATATTTACTAACGCTAAAAACTTTATTAATTTCCTTTTCATTTAACTACTGTTCCTTTTACTATTTTCTTTTTAAAACGTCATAATTATTACTTTGAAATAATTAGTTTTTTGACAGTGACATTTAACTATCAGCAATATACATTTGAAATCTAAACTGGTGAAACGGTGTAAGCAAGGAGATATGTGTTTAAAGCATAGACGCCGGGATTTATTTTATAATTTTATAAATTTATACATAAAATATATAGAAAAAGTATTAATGCATACCTGTAGAAAATTTAATAATCTTTAATTTTTATAATAACATAAATTGCGAAAAAATGTAATTGAAATTCATTTTTCGCAGAAAAATTGTTTTGAGCTTCAAGGAAAGTACTACTTCCGATTATCTGATTTACACCAAAATCTAATGGGCTCTTTCCATATTTAAATAGAGCCAGAATACAGTTTCAGAATGTTAGTATTTGAGTAATCGTGACCACAGGATCCACACACATACATACCCACAGACATCATTGTAAAAATGTTAAAATCTGATTCTCGGAGCTTATTCACTAAAATCTCTATATGCGATTTTTAGCAGGATCCCTACACCTCCCTTACCTACGGTAACGGAAGGTAAAAATAAAAAAAGAAATTTAAATTTCATAAATCAGCCAATTATGCTATAATCATGGAAAATGCTGTATTAAAATAATTCTAATTGACATGTTAATGTCAAGTGCAAATTTTGTTGGAAATAAATAATCTTCTGCCAGAAAATTTTGTATGGAAGTTGTACAAAATACATAGAAATGACAGAAAGCAATGTGCTGGCCACATCAGATTTTTGTTTTATGGGTGGTTTTATGGTGGTAACAATTTCATAAATATGGCGAAAAAAAATTTGCCGAAGAAATCAGCACAAGAAATAAGTTCACCACTAATAGTCGATCTATCAAAACTATGTTCCGATCATGGTATGCTAATACCAATTAATTATTACATATTAAATTCTGAAAAACTAGCTGGATTCCCTTGGAGTACATACACGACAACCAGCAAATCTAGTTCAGATTTAGATGACAAAGTAGTAATATATATTGCGAATGACAATTATGAAAAATATGGAAATTTAAATAAGTTTTATATTACATATAATCCTGTTTCGATACTGCTTTTAGAATCTCTGTTCATGACATTACCAAAATATGACACCCTTACTACTTTAAAGTATATATTTAATAATTTTTATTCCAAAGAAATATAAAAACTTTATTTTAGATTGGAATACTGTAGTTTAACAGCATCTCAAGTATCAGTTGTTGCTCTAATTTTAAACGAATTCAAAAACATATATGATTTAAGTCTTGATGGTAATCCAAATAATCGACAAAATTTTGCAATGGTATTGAATGAAACAAAATTAAAATACCTATCTTTAAAACGTTGTAAAATTTCTGAATATGGACTGGAAAAAATATGTGAAAAATTATGGTACGACTTGAATGAATCACTGCTGAGTCTTAATCTAACAGGAAATTACATAGATGACAATGCTATCACACATTTAGCAAAAATGTTGAGACAAAATAGAATACTACGAATGATTAATTTAGCCGATAACTGGATTACAGATATAGGATGTCGTGAATTAATGAAACCATTACAAAGTTTTGCACTAACGCCTGACGAAATTGCTATTAAACGTAAAGAGAAATTACATTACTTTATGTTAAAAGCAAAATTGGTAAACAAAACTAATTACAATATTTTCTTTTTACACATTAAGATTTTAGACTGCAGAATTTAAAAAAGGTTACGGAAATGAAAAATTTGAATCTGCCCTGTCTTTGGATAAACTTAAATCGTCTTCTTCAAGTAAAAAAATGACGAGAAAAGAAAAAAGGCAATCATCACAATTATCAGAATCGATGTTATTTGAAAAGTATTTAAATATTTATTTAGACGAGAATTTGCCAAAAAAATTACATCCTTTTGCAACCGAAGGAAGTGAAACAATGGGAGTAATTCTATGTAACGGTAATTTTGTATTGTCGAATCTAAACTTACGATGTAAGTTGTATTAATATGCATGATGGTATGTTTACTATTTATAGAATATTTTTCAGACAATAAAATTACAAGTAACAGTTATAGATCTATAATAAATGCATTAAATTATCAATATTTTAATAATTTTACGGATGAAGGATTAACATTTGTTGCTTTAGAAGGAAATTCTGATTTATATTCAGCTGAATATAATGATATATACAAATTATTAATGGAAAAGAAAATGAGATTCTTAGCGTCTACTTCTAGCAAAAGTACTATTTTAAATCAAAAAACATCCAGTAAATATAATAATGTATTAATGTAACTTTTAAATAAAGTTTGCTTACATTTTTGTTGTTCAATTATCTTCCTCAAATGTCAAACACTTTCAAATTCAGCGCTCGTTTCATGAAAGTCTAACCTTCAAAATTATCTCCAAATTACAGCAGTACAAATATCCACGTATTCTTTCTGTAGTCAGTACGTATGTATGTCTCTCTTTCGGTAAGTTTTACTTTTGCTTACTTTTAATCTTCAATGTTTTGACAACAGCAAAATACACCACACCCAGCCCTCCAACTCGTATTGCCAACGAGGAAAAAATAAAAACCAAGAACCAAAACATCTCCATTATCTTTTGGATTGGAATTTAAAATACATATTTTATTTTAAGTACAATGTCCTTGACCATGTCAACTTTACATAAAGTGTTTGTTTATGGAACATTAAAACAAGGAGAACCAAATCATCACTGGTTTAAAAAATCGGATAATGCAGTTTCAAATTTTGTCTGTAAAGCACAAACAGTAGAAAAGTATCCATTAGTTATTGCGACAAAATATAATATTCCTTTTCTCTTATCCCATCCAGGTATGATATCTTTCTAATGAAATGGGCAGTCATGTGACTTTTTTGACCTTGACAAAATGATTTGGGGATGAATGACATTTGAATTTTGAAAGTCCTGTACATAATTCTAACACGGGCCCCATTTCTGCTTTTCAAGGTCAACAAAGTCACATGACTGCCCGCATTCTATAGACTACGAGCAGACACGTGACTCAAGCGACTTTGAAGTTCTTGAAATCAGCTGATTTGTGTGCGCTTGTCACTCGACAATATATTACAATTTTCAGGAAGTAAAATCATGAAATTAGAAAATATTCCCTGCAGGATTCCCTGTTAGAAATAATAACTTTTTTGCAGATTGACATAAAAAATGCGACTTTTTTGACAGCCAACAATATGTAAAAATACTTGAAAATACTGTGTTCAGAAAAAAACCTAATTCGTAGTAGGCTATTAACACAGAAATTTATGTCTAATCATTATGTTAAGTTGTCAAAATTGATCGTGAAATGTAATTTTAAGACGAAAAGATAATAAAGAGGGATACAGAATATTACTATTCATCGTTTTCTAACTTATTTCTAAAATGAGTATTCAAAAAGAAAAGCTTTGATTTCATTATATAACATTTTTGACAATATCTCGAGTCAAATTGATATTTATTTAAATACTTTCAAATTGTCTTACGTTTTTTTCTTCATAGCCTACTCCGAGTTAGGATTTTTTATTTTTACTTCGACAGCATTCATATTCAATGAAACAGCAGCCTCTGCTGCAAATCTGGTATTTTAGTATCTAGTTAAACAAATAAAAATAACAGTTCAAAATTACAATAAGTCAAAACATTGTTCTTATCAAAGTGACTTTATTGTTAAAATGACAGCGCCCACAAATCAGCTGATTCCAAGCACTTCAAGGTCGCTTGAGTCACGTGTTTGCCCGCGTTCTTTAAGTATATAATTTTAACTTTATAATGCATTTAAGGTATGGGACACAACGTTAAAGGAGAATTATACGAAGTCGACGATACTTCTTTACAATTTTTAGATGAACTAGAAGATCACCCCAATTTTTATGTTCGTGAACAAACAACAGTTACATCGCTTGAAGACAATGCAGTACATGCTAATGTGTGGATATATTTCATAAAAAAATACAAACCAGAACTTTTAAAACTTCCATTAATTGAAGATTACAGCAGCTTGGGAGATCACGGCTTAAAATATATGGAAAGGTATCTAAGAAAACCAGAATATGATCATTTCTCAGAAGTTATTACAGAAGAGAAATCACCTGAAAAAAATTGAATTTTTTCTTCTAGAAACAATGAAGCAACTCCTGATGATATGTAAAAAATTAAAATGGATCGATCTATTGTTAAATTAAAAATATAACATTTTATATCAATTTTTAATAAATTTAAAAGTCAACATACATTTTCTTCAATGACTTCAAACTATTATATAAATGGTTCCTTCAAAAATTACGAAACTGAGTACAATCTTACAAGTAACAAATTTATATAAATAAAATAATTTTACAACACTGATACCTGACTTTTTTCCACGAAGCTATAGAGATACGACCTTTTATATGAAGTTATTGAATAACGCCATATTCATGACTTGCATTTTTCGTTTATTCATCCTTTATTTTAAATTATCACTTTTTAGGAAAATGAATAATACTGGCACTGCGAACTATATAAAAATGGAAAGGAATCGAAGACTGTACAGTAAGAATTATTAGTAACCGAGGGTTCAAAAATTTCTAAAAAGTGTTTTACGTTTTAAATTTCAATTCATATATATTTTTTTTTTTTTGAATTTATACAAATATAATACAATAGGCCCTTTGTATTATTTAAAAATTTATACATCTGCTCTTAAATACAAGCCGCTGGCGGTTTAGGGTGAACACAAATTTATTATGGGATTTTAGTTTTTCACAATTTCCTGCTCATTTCACGGCAAAAATTGTAGAGTGCAAAGTTGTACAGAATTAAAAGTTGTATACAAAACTGTTTTTACATTTCTTATGTTTTTGACTTCTTTACAATTTTAAAAAGAAATTTCAAAATTTCCTTTAATTAGTAGAAATAGTCATGACTTATGACATTGCAGAAAATAATATAATCCATTTTTTTTTGTAAAAATTATGATGATAGAAATAGTTATAGAAGAATACGGGATTTATTTTTCATAATTTGTGAAAACCTGAAAAAAAGAAAACAAATGTCGTAGCTATTGCTTCGAATTAACAGAAATTTTGAAATTTCTTTTTGAAATAGTGAAGAAAGTAGAAACTTTGCAGTTTGCACTATACAATTTTTGCCGTAAAATGAGTAGGAGAGCAGAAAATTGCTTAAAACTAAAATCCAATGTTAAATCCCTTCGTTCACCCTTAACCGCCACCATCCTGTACATTGCGGTGCTGGCCATTTTTTAAATGGAAATTTAAAACGTTTTGTAGTTAAAGGATAAATAAACGAATGGATACATTGTAAATAACTTAATTACAGTAAATTCAACAGATAACTGATTGAAAAGTTTAATAAAAAAATTGAAATCTTGCTTGATAATATTTTAACAGTTCTAATCGTCCTTCAGCAGATAGAAATACGTTCACGTCGTCTCACTCACACAAGTAGATGTAGCATCGCATTCGCGGCCGTACACTGCGATTAGAAAGTTTCCTAGGGTTCGGTTTATATGTACAGTCTCGTTCAACAACACTAGCTGCTGTTCTCGTTGCTGAGAGTCCCGTAGCGGTTACCCAAGTTCAGCTTGGGGCCTTGGCCACTTGACATCTTGGTTTGTTCGGCCTGTCGGAAGGAACTTGCCTTGTTGTGGCGCACTTCTTCGAATGTACCTTCGTTGCGGTTACTAGGTTCAAAACAATTATATTTTCATTTTTATACTTATTTCTTTTTTATCTATTTATCTAGGGATTGTATATATCTGTCGCCGTTTAATCTTTCCGACCGGACTCACCGAGCCGCAGTATTTTACCTCTGCCGTACTGCCGGTTGGATTTCTAATTTATTTTTTACAAAGTTGGATAAAATAATTTCTTCTTTTAGGTACAAAACCGACGTTTCAGTATACACTTATAAATTCTATAGGGTAAATAAGATTCTTAAAGGAAAATTTATATACACTTCAATTTTTTGTCTGATCAAATTTAGTAGTTTCGTTACTTAGTTATTATGATGGTACATAACATACTACTGTTATTTCGTTATTATAAAAATACAGAGTGATCAAAAAGAAATGATGGAGTTGGAAACAAAATTCTAGGGATCTTTTTATTCTACAGTTGACTACGTCAGGCAAAAGCGGAATACTATTGACAGTGCCATGTGATCTTTAGAATAAATAAAAATAGGTTAGGTTAGGTTAGGTTAATGTGTATTTTTAAAAACTAAATTTTTTTTTTGATATTCCATAATCTCACACAAAAGCATTTAAAATGCAAAACTAAGTCAACTGGTAAGTTTATTAGCAAATGAAATACCAAAAATGTGAAAAATAAGAAAATGACACAATGTCTGAGACACTGACAGAAAATAAAGTTATATGCACGTCTATGAATCAAAGTAATATATCTAAATTAATAAATGAACTTACGTTACAGCGAAAGTATTGCCAACAACGAGCATCACTTAAAATGGAATGTCGTACCTTGGTTGAAATAATATGAATTTTTGAAAAACAAGCGTGTTATATCTGTCCTTGTCGCACATGCTTCTAGTCATTTCACATGAGAGAAATAAATGTATGCCAGTTTTTTAATTCGATCACGATATAGATGACCTTGATCGGACTTTATATAAGCTCTTACCCTGATGAATATAATGTACCCCGAAACGTCGATTTTGTAAGAATAAATGCTGTAGAACACCTAATCTATAACACGTTCGGGAAATTTTCCCACATTTAATTTTTTACGCGTTCTATTGTTAATTTCGTTGGAATTAGTCCTATTTTCAAAAATTCTTACATTTATCTTCTACTCTTCTTGATGTATAATGAATGAATTTAAAATAATTTCTTTTGCGTTGTTAATTTGATAAATACTTTAAAAAACGTAAGTCGCGGAACAAATATTTTATTTTTATCTCACATTTTTATGGGTCAACGAACACAAAACTATATTTAGATGACATTGAAAAGAAAATAGCAACTTACCGTCTTCCCCAAGCGCCACCAGTTGCAGCTTCCTGAGGCCGTCCCGAAGACAAAGTTGGAAAGTATTCTTCATTATGAATATCAGGGGCGGCCTTGGACTTCAAACGGCTAGGCGCCTGAACGGTCAGATTGCGCAAGTGTGGAGGAACGTACCCTCCTGGAGCAGCGCGTTGAGGCGGCTGTTGTTGGGGCTCTACTGGCTTCTCCACTTCTACCACGGGGGCAGGCTGCTCGGTGTCCATCCGCTTCCAAGGCCCCGTTTTTCGATTTGGCTCGTTACCAGACTCATTGGATCCTTCCGCAGACTCCGAGTTACCGTCCGCGTTGTTGGAATTATCTTCACCGTTCCCTGATATACTTAAATGGCCGATTTTTAAACCGGAGTAATCTTTTTTTTCTTCCTCGAAATCTTTCCATTCATCTACTTCCTGAAAGATACAAACGCACTTTAGCATCTTCTGGCCACGGGCCATATTGTATTCGTATTCATGATCAAATTTGCCATGATACAAACACTACGTAACTCATATTAGTTCGGCCGGTTAACATTTTCAATAAACAAATTATAAAATTTATACAAATGGTGGAAAATTCCGCCATTTAATATTGGGTTACAACGCCTTTATTAGTAATACAAGCTTTTTCTAGCAGACATTGTATCACTAAACCCTGCACATTTTTCAATGAGTATTGTCCCATAAGTCTCGCAAAGTAGATTTTACTGTATGTACTAGACTTTTGAAGCTGTTTTTCATTGTGCCAAAAGTAAAAGGGGCTCGATAGAAGCAAAATCTGGACTAGAAAATGTCCCTTAAAATACCGGTAGAACTATTATCACCAGTCATTAGGCCAACAGTTTTTTAAAGTTTCAAGTCTAGAGATTATAATTTGTTGAAAATGTAATCCTGCCGAATTATTATGTGTTTGGGCTCGTGTCGTATATCTTTGAAAGGCTTATTTGAATAAAGTATGACAGGTCAAATATTAAACTTTAAGAGACAAATGTTAAAAAATAAAAAAGTTGTGGTCTCGAATAAAGAATTTAGCAAACAAAAAGAGTAATACAAGCAATATGGAATACATGTATAAAGTAAAACAAAATTGGTCTGTAGTATTCTACAATATGGCCGTTTAAGTATTGAAATTTAATGAAAATAAAATCCTTACATGAGCATGCTGTCCACCTTCGTCTCCTTCCTGCCCTTGCGGAACCCTCTCCTTTTTGATTGGTTTATCCACCTTTTTCGTAGTGTCTTCTAGCTTCTTTGCAACTTCATCTGCCGTGGCAAATTTTTTAACATTTTTGTTCTTCTTTCTGTCTTTCTTGGCAAAGAAATCATCTAGGTCCGCCATGATTTTGTTAAGAAATTAAAAAATATGTAGAAAACTAATATTAAAATATAATTTTTTTGTGAATTGTCGTACAGTCTTTACGACAGTTCACATGTGTTCAATGACGAACAGATGAAGAGATCACTGACTTGAAATTAGTTTCATATGCCAGGGGTTCCATGTATGTGTTACTAAGTTCATTTATAAAGCTACGTTTACACTATTGGATACGTACAAGATGCGTTTGCGCGTGCAGTACAAGGATAAGTTATCAGAAAGAAATTGCAAATATCATCGTTTTGAAACAGTAGCAGGAACGTTGGAAGAACAATAGATATCTTATAATATTGTAGACAAGTTTAACGTGATTGGAATATTTAAAAATATGATGTGGCCAGCAGAATACTTCCCGCCTATGCTCCCGCCATATAATTTTTATAAATTTAAATACTCTCTTTTTGTTACACAGGTTCTATAACCTGTGTAGCAAAAAGAGACTAATTCATTTACGTATGTCGTCAAGAATCATAAACTTTTTATTGCGCAACAACATTACGTGAAGAATACTATATTTGTTAGAGCGTTAAGAGGATCCACACACACACACTCACATTTACTCAGTGATCAAAAATAAATTATGCAGTTGGCAATTCAATTCTGGGGATCTTTTTATTCCACAATTCAGGTGAAGGCAGATATACTATTTGACGTCATTTTGACAATAAATACAAAAAGGTTATGTCAGAGCAGTGACCTGACAGCTAGTAGGAAGTTGAGTGATTGAAATGCTTTAGATTATAGCTCTACGGGTAAAGTAAGAAATAAAAGTACGTGAGTAAGGGAAACAATAACCATTTTAATAAAAAAACTGTAAATCTACCCAAATTTAATTTTTCAAATGTCACTATCAAAAACAGGAAATAATACCAATTTCAAGTATTACCAACTAAATCAGTTATTTTTGATCATTCTGTACACACACGCACATTATCGTGAAAATATCAAAATCGGATTCTAGAGACATTAAAACGTTGTCATTTACCAAAATCTCAATAAGCATACGAACCCTGTACCTCCCGTACCAAGAGTAGCGTGAGGTAAAAAAAGTGAAGTTCCCACAACGGGTTACCATGTAACTGCTCTGAATAAAAAATACCTCAGGGTCATCAAAAAAAGTATTTAGAAATATATATTTAAATATAAAATATAAAAAATTTAATACAGAAATATAACAGCCATTAAAAATACAAACATACAACTCATAATATTTCTTGTAGCACTGTTTACTTTAGGAATATCCCTGAAACTTTCATCAGGTATTTCATTTTCCACATCTTTCAATGCCTCTTCAATAGCAGTATTAATAGTTCTCATTAATGGGAAATTATTATTAAATCCTTGGTCATTCACAGCCGTATTTTCACTTGAACATTCACCAAGAAAATCATCTGTATCGATTGACCAAACCATGGCACCACCCAATTTTGTTTGAATTGCAAATTTAACCTTTTCAGTAATTGACTTTTCATCGTCATAAACGATGACTCTATCTTCATTTATTGCAAATGGAGTCACTGAATCTGAATCCCAATGTTTTTGCCAGCCATTCGTTTCGTTTTGAAGTTCCACACAAATCTGTTAAAATAAACATAGTTAAATTTGTTTTTAAAATAAAACATACCTAACTTACTTCATTATATCCCATGAAGCCATTTTCTCTGGTATACGGGCCTTGAAAACCAACATTTTTTGCGGTGGCTCCTAATCTGGCATTTCCCTGACTTCCTGTGAGTTGTTCTAAATAAAAAGTTCGACCATATAAGGGAAGTCCCATAATTAATTTCGAAGGATTCATTCCCAATTTAATCATGTAATTCACGCTAAATTCCTGTAAAACATTGAAAATAGATTTTGTACCACATGAGATTTCTACGTTCTACGTACAACATTCAGAAAATCGGAACTGCGCAAAGGAGCATTTGATCCAGTTTTCAAATCCCAAGTTCCGTGGTAGTCGTAACACATAAGATGAACATAATCCAAATATTTAGATAACTCTGCTACATCATAAGCAATGTCTATTGTGTCTTTGCCGGCACCAAAAGCAGCCGTTAGAAGCAAGTTTTGTTTGTTGAATACTTGACGTAATTCCTAAAACAATCATTCGTTGTAATAAAGATTTTTTCCTACAACCGTGCGTAAAGTATGTACTTTACGCACTCTTTACAATGTGTGAACTGTAACTATTCAAACAATAGTACGTGAAAAAATTTTATTAAAAATTTCAAAAAATTGTAGTTTAATGCCCATATTCATAAACACTCGTAAAATTTTAAAACGGCTCATTACAATTTTTGACAAATAGAATTAAATGTGACAAGTTACATTTCGATTTTTCTTTCAGTGTCGACTGTTTTTACTGGATAAAAATTATAACGAACCGTTTAAAAGTTTACGAGTGTTTATGAATATAGGCATAAGTATTATGCACTTCTGGAAGGTAAAATATGAACCTACATTAATAACTGTGTTATATTTTCAGAAAAAAATATTAGAAAAGGTATGGAAAGACCCCATTATTAAATACAGAAGATAGATTTTTGTGTATAAAACAGTTTATAATATAATGATTCATTAGTTATTGACGATCAATTAAACAGAAACTTACTTTGACTAATAGTAAGAAGTTTTCCTTGTCTTGTGGTGTACCACCTCTTTTACCAGGAAATTCCCAATCCAAATCAAGGCCATCGAAACGGTGTTTACTATAAAAAGGTAAAGCGTAATAGGTCAGAATAATACCTACATAGTATAGGAAATTGTATATAAAAGAGATTAATTTTTATCTTTTTTGAATGATTTAGGGCCGGTTTTATAAAGAAATTTAATCTTCACTTAAAATTTAGTTCAGTCAAATAAATAATGAAATGAACAAATTAGAATCAGTTTCTTAGGACATTTAAACATTGCTGCCAAAAAACGCGTTGCATTTTTTAATTTCATTAAATTTACTGTAAAAGTAAATTTCAAGTGAAGATTAAATTTCTTTATAAATCCGGCCCTAAGGAAATAGTAACGGGTAGATTTTTAGCTCGCAATTTTCTCTAAAATGATTTAACCGAACTTGACCGCCGGCTCTTGGATGAATACAAATATCTCTATTTATCGGTGGTTCACCGTCATGCGATGTAAAAACAACAGCCAATTCATTACTCGTTTTTCTTTAAACAATGTAAAAGTCTTACGTGACGAATTCCAAGGCATTGGCGACAAATCTTTTCCGTCTGCCGGGTTCAGCAACTAAAGTAGAATAATTTGTTGATCCTTCATTCCATCCACCAATAGCGAGTGTAACTTTGAGATGAGGGTATTTGTTTTTCAAAGATACTGCTCTATTAAAACCATCTTTGCCGTAGTTATCGGAAAGATCTTGCCAAGGATCTGAAAAATTATGAATAAATATCATTCGGCGTCGCTTTCACCTATTGTAAGTGTGGTAGTCTACTTTATTACATACTTTATTATATAATGTGGGTGTTTACTTCTTGGCTTAACAGCATTTTAACATGGGAAAACAGTTTTTTCAAATTTTATATTTTTTAAAGTTTACGCACGTAAACGCATGGTGCGCATTTAGAATAATAAATTATTAAAATTAACTAATAAATTTCAATGAAAAATGTATTAATATTTTAAATAAAAACTGCATTGTGAATCAGCTTGCCAATTTTCAATTCTTATTTATTACTAGAAGTTCTAATACTTTTACTGATTTAATTGTTATAAAACGCGTTAAAAATTGGGGTTCATTTTTTATATACAGGATATTAATTAAAAAGCGGGCAATAGGCGTTTAACAAGGGAAATCAGTTTTTCCTTGCGCAAAACTTCCCATTTAACTTTAGACAAAAATGCTTCAAATACATGTTGTGGAGAATTAAATTCTACAACTAAATTACTAATCAGATTTAAATTATATATTTAATAAGCTGTAAAATCTTATTTGAAATTTTATAAATATTGCTCATTTGTAGTGAAAGCAATGAAATTTAAACAAAACTATAAAGAAAGCATATCACTTGAATTGTCAGAATTTCGATTCTGTAGATTACAGAATAAAAATAAATAAATTATGTACAGTGATTTAGATGTAGATTATGAAAACAAAATATTTTTAGGGACTTAGGTGTAGAGGTACAGTATAATTATCTGTAATTTTTATTTCAAAATAGAATTTCTGACAATTCAAACAATATGGATTTCTTTGTAATTTTGTTTTTTAAAGGTTACTAAACATGCAAAATAAAATCAGTAGTGTTTTGGGAGTAGAATTTAATTCTCTACAACATTTATTTGAAACATTTTTGTCTTAAATAAATGGGAAGTTTTGCCCAAGGAAAAACTGATTTACCATGTTAAACGCCTATGGCCCGCTTTTCAGTTAACACCTGTATATTTTATATTAATTAATTTAAAAATATATAAATTAGTACAATTATGTAGAAATATATAGTCCATAATGAAAGTGTTTCATAATTTTTGTATTTTTTTAAGCAAATTATTCAGTTTCATGGTCAATTAACTATGATTATAAATCCGTTAGGAGATCTATTTTTATTGTTACATTAAATTGGGTTTACTCGGTTACCAAATAAATAAATATATTCAAAAGTTTTAACATCAAAATATTCAGAATTACATGCTCTGAAATTCTATGTATGAAGCACCCCCTAACATTTTATGGGACAGATAATATTTGAAAAAAAAAACTGTTGTCTCATTTTGATTGCTATGTCTCAATTATAAAACTTAAAACAGTTGTTTTTGTTTATATTTCTTACGTGAGTATAAAAAATATTTTTTTAAACAACGGAATAAATTAATATGTGATAAAAATCAAAAGTAGGAAGTGAATTTCACTTCCACGTAATTTTTCGTCATTACAGATAAAAGAAAATAAGATAATTTCTATGATTCATTTTTTCTGAATAATTTACATATGTATATACATATTTAAATATGTAAGTGAACCGTTAAATTACATTGTTATGATTACTCGAATAGATCATAAAATGACTTCATGGTTTAAAAATTTCTTTCTTATAGATAAAGTCATCAGAAATAACTGTACAAGATTAGATTTTAATGATGTTTAATTTCACATGGAAACATTGCAAATACGTTTCTTTAAAAGTAAATAAATAGAATTCTTATCTGATAACGGATGACTATGTTAGAGATATAAAAGTGTTATGTTTATTTTATAACTAATATATTATATATTAATAAAATTTAAAATATTGATACATATTAATTATTGTTCGGTATAACTGTTAAACTGCCCAACTGGATGTAGTTTTTGGTGTATAATCTTACCTAAAGATCTGATGGAATCATGGGTTGTATTCAACCCAACAAAGGCATAAACAACATGAGTGCACAATGACGGATCTAGATGTTCGATAGCAAATGACCCTTTTCCGGGTCTGTAAACGGCCCAAGTTCCAATGTAACACACAACAACTTTACCATGCACCGGTCCTGGAAATTTAGAAGCTATATCTAACTTTCATTTTCTAAGTATCGAAGGTGCAAGGTATTAATTAGTATTCAAGATATAAAAGAGGCATTGAAAAGGATATTGTTGCATTAAAATGCGAACAACATGTTTGTTCGTCATAATTGATACGTGGTTTTTGAAATAAAATATCAATGGTTATTTTTAGATTTGTTATCGACTTTATAAATAAATAACAATAAAAAATATATAAAATCAATCATTTTTTGTTAAAGAATGATATAATTTGTTTTCAATAATATTACCAAACTCATAATAATTCGGCCGGTGTACATTTTCAACAAATTATAAAATCTACACAAATAGATTTTTTTACAAAATTCTTAAATATAGCCTTAAAACTTTAAAAAACTGTGGGCCAAATGACTGGTGATAATAATTCGACGGATATTTTAAGGGTTATCTTTTAATCCAGATTTAGCTTCTACCGAAACCATTTACTTTTAGCACAATAAAAAACAACTTCTTAAATATCAATCCCTAATAAAATTAAAGCTTGTATTACTAATAAAGGTGATGGTATTAAATGGTGGAATACTTGAATAACATATTCAGTTTTTGTTAGTTTAAAAATTCATATTTTAAACCAATCGAAAGAAATTTGTATAATTTTCACACCATTTGCGTAGGGTTTATAATTTGTTTCTTGAAAATGTTAACCCGCCGAACTATTATGAGTTTGGGCTCATATAACACTTACATAACTATAATTAAAAATATTTAAAATGTATATCATTGTTCTCTGGAGCAAATAATTAATTTGTTACCAATCGTCTAATTAAAATTCCTGCACCTTTCAAATTCGCAAAAAAGCAAATGAGTAATAGAAATGTAACAAATGAAAATCTGCAACGTTTCCAAATATTGCATTTTAATTCCATTTTTAATAAATAGAAAGCATGTTACTTACCTGAGGCAGCATTAATATCACTTAAATTTAAGAAGAAAATATATAAAAACACAATGGTATAACAACTTTTATTAATTAAACTTAACATATTTTTAGTTTCTCCTATGAATCACAACCGAAACTAGACTGGCCTTTTAGTGGTTGAGGTACACCGTTATAATATTCTTTTAGAATTAACACTATTCGTATCGTTATCTTTTAACGGAGTGGTGGGAAATTACAGGTAAAAGAAAGAGATAGACATATTGTTGCCTATTTAATGGGTAAAGGATAAAATCATGCATAATGTAACTGCCTTTCACCTCAGCTTAAATTCTTGTAATGTGGAAACGACAAACGTTTTCTACTTTCTTGGTACAGTTTATGGGGAAAACACGTTTCATGTACCTTAAGTATGTCGTAGCTTTATACCATGCAAAGAAACTTGTTTTGCTAACAAAGGTCAAAGTCTTATTTTATCTTTTTCAGTGAAAAATTCAAAATGACGGACTAAATTCATTTTATAATAAAAATGTAACTTATTTTATATCGATATTGTAAAAATAGTGCTAGTGTATTATATGTATTGATCCAAGTTAGATTACTCACAACAATAACGGTAAAAATCGGTTAGTGTAATGTGCAAGTGGAAACCGACCTTTAGAAATAAATTTGGAGTAGATAAATTTTCTGTTTTAATCTTATTTCGCAACATTTAAATAGAACAGAGAGTAAGGATTGCACATATTTTTTTATTATCAAATATATTTTGTAATGTTAATTTAAAGAATAAAGCACATTTATTTTTGTTCTTATTTTTATTGAGACTTTGTTTTGCGATAAGCATTGTTTGTTTTTTATTTCAAATGTCATATAAACAAGAGATCAAGAAAATCGTATTATTAAAAATAACAAAATACTAATGATTTTTTAAAACAATTGTAAAGATTATTACATCGTTAGTCAATTATTTAGACGAAAAAACAATCTACAGTTGTTGCTACGTAGATAATATTGAAAATCCTTCATTCCGATTATTAATATCGATTATTGTATTTATAACTTCGTCCCAGGATAATTTATTAATTCGAATTCTACTTCCATCATTGGGGAATGTTCTTATGCCCCTAAAGTTGGTATTTAGCGCTTGCGTAATACGAATGTTTGTCAAAATATTCATGAAGGCTACTAGATTTTATTTTTTGTAAAATATTGTAAATTAAGGGAACAAAACTTATGTAAGTATCAATATTTTAACGTGGATTTTTTGGAAGAATATTATTATCATATTTATCCACCGAATATTGATTTTAAAAAATATTTTATAGGTTAGTGGCTAATGGCTTGATGTAAACATAATATACTCTTATTATATTGTATCTAGAACATTTACAGTGTTACAAAGTAATAATAATGTTTGTGTTGTTACAGAAAAATGGCAGATCAACAGCAGTTCTTTTTAAAATGGAATGATTTTCAAAGTAATATGGTCTCGTCTTTCCGACATCTAAGGGACGAAAAAAGTTTTACAGATGTGACTCTAGCTTGTGAAGGACAGACATGCAAAGCACATAAAATGGTCCTTTCAGCTTGTAGTCCATACTTTAAAAGTTTATTAGAGGTATGTTGACGTCAGAAACAAATGAACAACGCTGACACGTATTTTGTTTTTTAAGGAAAACCCGTCAAAACACCCGATTATAATACTGAAAGACGTTGCATACAGCCACTTGCAAGCTATTTTGGAGTTCATGTATGCCGGAGAAGTGAATGTTAGTCAAGAACAATTACCTGCGTTCTTAAAAACTGCGGACAGGCTTAAAGTTAAAGGTTTGGCCGAAGCTCCTCAAGCAATTAAACGGGAAGGATAAAATATTAAATAAAACACTTACGCTACATCTGTTCTGACGGAATCACCTTGTATTACTCCTTATTGCTTTTGAATGGGCAACAAACAGTAATAAACGTGATTCAAAATCACCATTTACGACATAGATTTATATACATAAACATATATATTTGTATATTTGGACACTTGCGTTTTTGAGTGTGCAAGCATACATGCAATCCAAAATTGATTCTTTTATTGTTTATTTTAGTTAATTTTCTACTATTAAGAATTAATAAAGTAAGTTTTATTTCTGATTAGGAATGCATTTGTAAGTAGTAGGGCGGTTCAATACGAATTAATCATGAAATCAATTGAAGTAATTAATATTAGAGAAAGGCGAGTGCGCATGCGTGCTTGCACTTCTACGCACATACAAATGACACAGCGCGCGAACTTCAGTTCCCAGCACCAACTGAACACTCAAAGTCGACACCCGTTTACCATTCTGTTACCAAGCTAAGCTGTTTCCCATGAACCTGTCTTCAGACTTTTTATTGATTGTTTATTATCTTATATAATTATTATATTGCTGATCTGGAGGTCACCAATAACAAATTATTTTTATGGATTAATTCTTGGTTTATATATTATTTTTTGATATGGATGCATAGAAGAAGAGATATTATGTTTGTAATAAGGTTGAATAAAATAATTTCAAAATTATTTATGGCGTTTTTGTATTATTAAGTTAAACTCTTTTTTCTAGTGACCAAAGTATTACCATTCCTTTTTCATTTTATTGTATGTTACAGATATAATAATATAAATGACAATTAATTATTTCTTAGTTTGCCTTTATAAAATATCAAACTTTTTAAAAAATATTTGCACTTGAAGTGTTAATTTGGCAATTAGGATTTAGGACAACTACGAATGGTGTATTTTCCCCAAAATCATCAAAATTTTCAAAAATCCAAATTTTATATATTTAGATACACCTTAACGCGCTGATTCCAAATTTTAAAACCGCAGGTCGATATTTCTTCTTGAGATATTTACATTTAAAACTTTCTATTTTTGGGTAATAACAATAACCCAAAAATAGGTGGAGATACGACTTGACAAGTTCACCATTCGATTCTACGGATAAAATTACATAAGTGTACAAATTTTCACAAAATTTGCCCCATTAGTTCAGTTTGCACAACCAAAAACTGAAAATGGCCAAAATCGAAAAATATCGTAATATCTTCCACTAAAACATTAAATATTTATGTTATATTTCTACAAATAATATTTAAACATAGTAAACGATCACTTCAATAACATTCTTGCACTTACCTTGTAAGTATCCGTGTCCGTAAATTCACTGTCGTTCCCCTTTCATGTTCTTAAAAATAAAGATTAATTGTGCGATTCTGTAATTTTCTATAACTCTACAGAGATATAAAAGTGAACAAAATCACAACAATTTTTGTTTACTAATACATGTATTGTCGTTTGACATTAAAAAATGATACACTTTTGTTGAGTTACAGTTCTATAGTGGTACAGAAAATTACAGAATCGTACCGTATGTTTGTTTTATTTGTAAATGCGGGGTTATACTTTATAATTTGATGTAAAAGTTGAGATGGAAAATCATAATATAAAGAAAACATCGCCATATTTAAAGTTCTGTCACTTGTGTTTTGATATTTGAGTTCTACATAATTCAATGTCTTCGGATGGCTGTGGAAACTTGAAGAATTTCACATTTGTAGGGGAGTCACTGTCACAAAGACTTTATATTTACTTCTTTTTTCATATTTGCTACTACTGGTTTCAACTGTCATCATGACTGCGTTTTGTTTGTATTATAGCAGCTGAGTCATGTATAGTTTAATGAATATATCAATAGATGGCAGCACGAAAATATGTCTCTGTATAAGCAAGCCTCCATTGATTGTGACTAACCACAGTGTATAAAGCTAACTACAATGTATTGACAACTGTAGAGAATCGATATGACATCTGGTGACTAAATTTTGAACTAGTGCATGACGGTAGGTGCGCGCAAATAAAACATAATGTTAGCATACATTTTTTAAAGTATTTCTTTTATACGAAAATGAATGTTGTAAAACACGGTAAAAGCAATATTATGTGTTGTGTATACAGGTGTCATTCGCTTATGATTAGGTAAACTCATTTAAGTTTCCACATTTTTCCAAAAATATGTAAAAATAAAGTAAGTATAACCACAAACGCAGGTATTCAACAAACATTGGAGCTTACAGGAAGGAAGTTTTACGTTCTGGAAAACAAATTTCCAAGTATATGAGAGTATGTTCGAGACATTTCAAAGACAGTGACTTTATTCTTCCGGGTAATATTACTAATAATTATATTTGAAACATATTTATGATTATTTAAATTTTTGGAAATTCCTTCTCAACGGAGAAATTAAAAAAAAGTGTTGTACCATTTTTGTGACGACAGAGCACTTTTTTAAAGACAGAGTGATGTTATATTTATAATTTCTCGATAAATGTCGGTAATTCGACATAATATAATGTGATTCGCATCCCTAACTTCTTCGCCTGTTTACAAGATTAATATTTTTAATAAAGTAGTAAATGAATATTATATACAATCATACCTTCAACAATAATCCTAGAATGATGAGTAGCATTTAGAAAGACAAATATCTGAACAATACTTAGCTTCATTTTGAAGAAAAACAAGCAAAATTGTATCATATGACAGCACTGAACTAAATATAAAACGGGAACTCGCTATAAGGTTAAATTTGCGCGCAACATAGGAGACCGCCATACTGCTCTATTTCCGCTTTTTAAAAGCGCGAATTTTGAATTTTTGTTTTAATTAAAATATGTAGATTCCAAAATAAAATAAATATTGTAATGAATCGACGGCTGGTAAGAAACACACAAATACGAGTATAAGAAAAAAGATTAGTATAAAGGAAAAATTAAAACAATTAAAACAATATAAAACTGTTATTATAAACATTACAATATAAATAAGTTTATTCTTACCTATGAAAGGTGACATTTTTTGGTTTATTTTTATAATTCATTTTGCATAATTTTACAAAACAAGAAGGCATTTTAATTTTTAATATATCTTTAAAAAAATATATTCACACACGCACACACGAAACTACAAAACACAAATGTTACAAAACTAGGCAATCTTAATAAATTATTAAGAAAAGTCAATACTACTATTATACTCCTTAACTCAAGTAAACAGGTTATGATAGGTTGTTTAAAAATCAAAACAATGATGAATATGGCAGTACAACAGTTTACAAGTGACACACCTTTAAAATATCCCTAAGGTGCAAACCTGAAATAATGAAATACACTAGAAGTAGAGTAGTATGGCGGTCTCCTGTCGATCGCCGGATGTGCCTATGTTTTGATATAGGACATAAGCTTTCCCGTTTTATATTTAGTTCAGTGTATGACAGTGACAGATTGTACACCTACCGTCATGCATCCGCCATATTGAAAGCACTTGCAGCGCCTCTATCGGTCATTTCAGTTGAGAATAAAGCTAAGCATGCGTAGCTATTGACAACTGACAAGCTGCGATATGCCATCTGCTGGGAAAAATATGAACTTTCCAGTTTAGTACTGTATTGTGATTATATGCTTGAGTTACATGTGGTTTAATCATTTTATGTGAATAGAAATGGGAAAAAGTCCTACTAATTGTTGTGTATTCGGATGCAACTCAAGATCTGGTCGAGACACAGGCATTGGGTTTTATAATATTCCGAAACATGGCTAAAATAAAGTTAAAATTACGACAAGTGTAGTTGTTGAAATGGATATGGATTGACGAAAAGCATGGGAATATGCAATTCCTAGTGCAAAACAAATAACGAAACATAATATGAAAGTTTGTTCTCGTCATTTTAAATCGGATGAGTACATATTTCCTATGAGTAAAAAATTCAATGTTCAGATTTTGTCTTAGAATAAAAAGTTCATGTTGTGTTCGTACTAATTATTTATGTATTTTTCTATACAATTAAGCGTAAAACTTAAAAAAAAAACTGCAGTATCATCACTTTGTCTTTTCGTATTTCAAGTAAAAGTTCTTGATAATAAACGTTTGCTACGACAAACCAAACGTGTAAAGCCAAAAGCAGTAAACGCCAGTGACATTGCAATACAGTAAATGAAGTAGTAGAGGATAATATTAATAATACATCAGCACCAGCATCTAAATTGTCTGAAGAACTCGCTAAATGTATTTTGATTTCATGTAGTAATTGCTCTAGTTATAAATAGTATGTGGTTAGCGTTTATAATTCGCTCACCTGCAATCATCAATTTGGATTGATTAAATATATATATACTTAGCCTCATTTTAAATGAAAAAATTGTTCTTGTTGTTTGTATTCATATGTCACAACATTGCGAGTACTAATTCAGAAACAGCTGATCGGCCCGATGGTGCTGCCGCCATCGGACATGTCAGTTCTCAATATACCTATACTGTGTTGTGACGCTTGCAGGAACGAGATAGAACGAGACTTGCGCGCGCACTGACTTGGGCGGCAAATTGGACACTGGAGTGGTTTACCCTCCCATAAGAAGTTGTCACTTCAAATATAAATAATAACTGGATAATAAAGTAAATATATATTATGAAACAATAATTAATACGATAAGTAAGGAGTAACAGTCAGTTGCATATGTTTATTCTGTCCTGACAACAATAATATCGGTTACAGACAATGTACATTTATTTAACAAAGAATGATTGTCCTTCCACTGATAAATAGATAAAAATATATTTAGCGAGCAAAATTTAGTACTCGATTCTGAAATTGACAGTAACAAGTATACATTTCCACAGTCACAGTCGATAAGTAGACATCTGAAAGGAAGATCTGGCCAAAATCTGAGAAAACATACACACATTCATACTGACGGACAAGATGAAGATGATATGGATGACAGAGAAACATATAATGAAACATTTTGATTTTTCATTAAATGGTTATAGAAAAGGTTGATTTGGGCGTAGTTATTTACAATTTTTTAGAAAATGGATAAATCTTAGGCCTTTCTCTATATATCACAATAAAAAAATATCTATAGATATAATTTTAGTACTGATATGTTTTGATCAAAATGAAAGAACTAGCAAAATTTTAACGACATAAAATTTTACTTTTAGTTAAGCATTATATAATATAATAATGTAACAATTATAAAATAAAATAAAAGCATTTTTGTGTCCCCTACGTGAAGTATAGATTCAGAATATTGTTTAATAATAACCTGCATAAAGATCAATGTAGGTACTTTTCAAAATATCAATAATATTGTTTAATAACAAAAATGTGCAAAATGATTGAACATCTAGGGGTAGCTTTATTATTTTTAATAAAGAAAATTGAAGTAAAAATCATGTTTAAATTTGAAATTATTTTGTAAGGTGCATTAATTTCACTGTTCTTCCAAATAGATCGCAATTAAACTAATAAAAGTGAAATATAAAAAAAAATCACTAATTTTTATTAATTGTAAAACCCGTTTGACACGGTCATAATATTGTTAAATTTATAACTAGGTATACTTCGTTCGTTGAAACGAGAGAAAGTGGAACTAATTCTTGAACAGAGACAAGTCATTCATTCTATTAGTCAAAGGAGGATAATTTTGGAGCCTAACCAATAGAATGACTTGTTTCTGTTCATAAATTAGTTCCACATTCTCTCGTTTCAGTGAACGGAGTATACATACATTTGTAATGGAATGACATCCTACATATATGAAACAATAAAGCTATTGCAAGAATTTTATATAACTTCTAAGTATTAAATTGTTCCTTCAGAGCTTTAAATATGAAAATATAACGAAATATTAAATATGTGCAATATTTTGAAAAAGTCACGTGATTTGAAACAAAATGTGACGTCAGACTACACGCAGTTTAACATGTGAAAAACTATCGCCTACTTTTATTTATATAAATAACGTAAACTGTTTTCTGGTTGGCTACGAATGACGTGCTGTATGTACTATGACGTCGCAGGAGTGGGGGAGAGGTCGTTGTTTTCTTGACTATTTCTGGCGCCTATGTTTTTATTTCATTATTTACCAAAATAACAATAAATTATTATTTTTGTATTACTGTGATAAATATTGCATTAACTTTCATTTAAAATACTTTTTAAAAAATGTGAAACCGGCTCATTTATCACCAAATATGTTAACAAAATTATTATCGTGTCAAACAGGTTTAATTCATAATGAAACTCAAACGGCTCTAGAGTATCGAGCCAAGAATATCAATGTATCGCGAAATACCTGCGCGATATTGGCTAAAAGAAGTTCATAGTTTAGTAGAAAAGCGTGCACTTACATTTACGGTTACAATGCTAGGTCCAGCCTATCATTTCCTTATCTATTTCAGTAACTTCTACTTGGTTACATTCTTTCCTACCTAAACTATTCTATTCTCTTAATAA
The DNA here is from genome assembly GCA_943142095.1 of Ophonus ardosiacus. Lineage (NCBI taxonomy): Eukaryota > Metazoa > Arthropoda > Insecta > Coleoptera > Carabidae > Ophonus > Ophonus ardosiacus. The sequence continues at coordinate 34,931,360 of OW964832.1, read as the reverse complement.
TTATAGGAACCATCACATTACAGCACGTGAAGATTCTCACAAGACTTTGATTTGCTGATATCATTCATACATATCTTCTGAAGGATTTCTCTAGCTATGTTCAGACTTAAGCTAGTTTTAGAACCGTGTAATTTGTGGTTGTCACGCTTTGAAGATGATTTTTGTTGCTGTTTTTTATCTCGAGATTCTCTTAGTCGGATTTGCTTAAGGATTCCAACTAAGAGTTCATCTACATTATGCTGGATTCCACTGGAAGTTTCTATGAATTTGCAGTCTCTTGATACTGCCAGGGCTTTGCCATCTAGAAGAAAAAAAATTATTAATTAGTTAGGTTTAACAATAGGCAACGCAATCGAATTAAGAGAAATTCATTAATAATTGTTTGCCTACTAATTAAAATCTTTACATCACACCCCAAGATTGTAATTAATTCAATAAAACATAAACAAACATTTTGGTAATTGAACCTAGGGGTTTCCTTAGTTATCAGTGTAAGTACGGACATCAGCACCCATCATACGCAGCACAGTGTCGAAGATTTTTGTAGTGTCAAGACAGAGACCATTGAGGAGCGAAGAACCTCCACCCCCCTTGGTGACAGTGTTGCATTCCCTTTTTTATGGAATTTTATTTATCTGTTGCAATTATATTTAGAAGATATATATATTGTTATCAATTACAAAGGAAACATAATTTATTATAGAACATTGCAAAAGTAAATATTATAACACAATAACATTTGCCTTTATGATATTTAAGTTCAATTGGAATATTCTTTGGGAAGCGTGCAATGAATTTTTTTTTTTTTTTTTTTTTTTTATTTGAATCATATATTTACAACTAGCCTTCTCCAGGCCAACAAGAAAATTTGATGTAATATTACATGTCATGTGAGGGGAGATTGCTTAGCAGGCTCCTGGTAAGATAAATGCGTTTAGATGCTTAGATCTAATGTTTTCTTCCTTTTTAGTCTTCTTGTGAGGTTTTCATTGTCGAGTAGTTTGAGGGCGAGTTCATTTGGATGATGATTTAGTCGCTTTTCGTATCTGGTGGCAATTTCCTTTATTTGTTCTTGTACATATTTTATTTTTAGGTCTTTATGGATTGTTTCATTATTGACATACCAAGGGGCGTTGATTATTGTTCTTAAAGCTTTGTTTTGGAATCTCTGGATAATATCTGTGTTAGAGCGTTTCGCACAGCCCCAGAGCTGTATTCCGTACGTCCAAATTGGGATTAGGGTCACTTTGTACAAAAGGATTTTATTTTCGATGGAAAGTTTGGAGTTTCTTCCTAGCAGCCAGTACATTTTTCTCATCTTCATGTCTAGCTGCTTTCTTTTCATTTGTAGATGGTATTTCCACGTTAGGCGCTTATCAAGATGCATGCCTAAGTATCTAGTTTCATTTTTCACAGCTAGCGTGTTATTGTTTAATTGGACCTCTGGGCATGTAGTATGTCTTGTAGTGAACACTACTTGGACTGATTTATTTTCATTCAGTTTTATTCTCCACTTTTCTGCCCAGGTTTCTACTTCTGTTAGGGCAACTTGAAGGATCTCTGATGCAGCTACTGGGTTTTCATGTGAAGCTAGAATTGCTGTGTCGTCCGCATAGGTGGCGGTTAGCACATCGTCTCTGCAGGGTAGGTCAGCTGTGAATATCTGGTATAGAACTGGTCCAAGTACACTCCCTTGAGGTACTCCTGCTCTAATTTCGTGAGTTTTAGATCGACTGTTTTCGTGATTTACGTAGAAATATCTATCTTTAAGATACGACTTGAGCAGTAGGTAGAAGTGGTATGGCAAGCAATTCTTTATTTTAAAAAGAAGTCCGGGGTGCCAAACCCTATCGAAAGCTTGGCTGACATCTAAGAATGCTCCGCTGCACACTTTGCGTTCCTCGAAACTTTCTTCAATTTTATTGACCACTCGGTTGACTTGTTCAATTGTGGAGTGCTGCGATCGAAACCCGAATTGGTGTTGAGGAATTACATTATTTTCTTCTATGATTGGTTTCAGGCGTTTTAGGATTAGTTTTTCAGCTATTTTCGACAGAATTGGGAGCAGCGATATTGGCCTATAGGAGGTTACTTCGTGAGCCGGTTTTTCTGGTTTGTGTACAAGTATGATGTGGGCTAGCTTCCACTGAATAGGAAAGTATTGAATTCTTATCATGGCATTATATGTTTGAGTTAATAGTACTACTAGTTTTTTCGGAATTTCTTTTAGGACTTTTGCAGTGATCAAGTCGTATCCTGGTGCTTTTTTGTCTTTTAGTAGAGAAATTTCGTATTTGACTTCTGCTGGTGTGTAGTGTTTTATAGGTTTTGAGAGTTGTAGTGGAGCGTCTAGGAATTGCAGTACTTCATTTTCTATATCGTTCGTTGCTGAAGGGGCGTGCGGTTGAAATACGGTTGAGAGATGTTTTGCGAATATTTCTGCTTTGTCTTGATCTTGCCTTGCCCAGGTTCCATCTTCTTTCCTTATCGGCGGTATGTATTGTTGAGGTCGTTTTAATTTTCTTGTAGCCTTCCATAGCGAGTAGTCATCTTGAGGGCGGTTTGAGAGATTTCTTATGTGTTCTTCTAACGACTCATTTTTGATTTTAAATAAGAGGTTTTTGACTTCTTTTGTTATTCTGTTTAGTTTGTTTTTGTCTTCTGGGTGTCTGGACAACTGCCATTTCTTTCTCACTGCTCTTTTCTCAGCGATTTTTTCTTTTACGTATTTTGGGTAATTTGTATTTTCTAAGATTTTCGCTTCTACGTGTGGTGTAGAGAACCAGGCAGCGTTTTGGATTGTTTGCGTGATATGTTCTACTGCGTTTTCAATGTCGCTCTCTTTTTCTAATGGTATCGTTAGTGTTACATGTTCGTTTATATGGTTTCGGAAGGTGTGCCAGTCTGTTCGGGCGTTGTATAACGAAGGTTTTTTATTTTTGGTGATAATCGTGGAGCTAAGTGTTAATATCACCGGTGAGTGATCGGATGAGAGATCATAGTTGGATGTGATGGCCATGTAGTTTGGGGATATTTTATTCATTACAAAAAAGTCTAATAGGTCCGGGATTTTTGCTGGGTCGCTTGGCCAATATGTGGGTTCTCCTGTACTTATGTGTCTGTATTGTTTTCTTGTTATTGCTTTCTGCAATTCCCTACCTTTTGGGTTGTAGGTTCGTGAACCCCACTGTACGTGCTTGGCGTTGTAGTCTCCACCTGCGATGAATCTTGGACCAAGAGTCTCAAAATATTCTTCAAATTGATCCTGTTTGATGGCATGTTTTGGAGGACAGTATACAGCGGCAATTACTAGTTCCCCACTTCCGTCTTTTATCTTGATATTTGTGGCTTGCAGAAAATCCGTTTCGTATTTTTCTATTACATAGTGGTGTATTTTGTCTTTGATTATTATAGCAGTGCCGCCATGGGCGGTTCCGTCGGGGTGTTCGGTGTGGTACGTTTTGAATTTTGGTATTTTAAAATAATTTTTGTCGGTAAAGTGTGTCTCGCTTATTAATAGGATGTCGACTTTTTGTTCATTAAGAAAGTATTCTACTTCTCGTCGATGTTGGACTAAACCATTCGCATTCCATAGTGCTATTATTATATTGTCCATTAATTCTTTTTGACTAGCGTGGTTATTATGTTTAATATCATTGTGTTTTGATTTATTAATTGTGCAAACATTGCTTCAAATTTGCTTAGGAACTGTGAAAGAGATATATCGTTATTACTTGAGGCATTACCTTGTGGGTATTTGGCCGCTTCGGCGTAGTTTGCTTCATTGTTCGGTATTATGGCAAAACTTTTTTCTCTGTTTAATGTTTGCTGATTGACAGTTTTTCTGTTTTGTGTTGGTTTTTGATTGACTGGTTTGTTTCTTGAATTTAGTATTTCGCGATATACAGCACAACCTTTGTAATTTGCGGGGTGTGCTCCATCACAATGGATACATTTGGGCAATTCTTCTTTGTTCTTTGTGCAGTCCTTAGTTGGGTGTTGTCCAGCGCATTTTACGCAATTATATTGCCTACAGCAATATGTTTTGGTGTGCCCATATTCTTGGCAACGAATGCATTGCGGGATATCTCTGTTTTTACGAGGTGGTTCTACATTGATTTTAGTGCCTAGTAGGTGGGTTATCTCATAAATTAATTTGTTATTTTGATCTGGTTCGAGATCAACAAAGAACAGTGGCAAGGGTTCTTTAGTTTGCCAACTTTTAATGTTTGTGACGTTTCTGACTGCAAAGCCATTATTTTCCAGTTCTGTTTTAATTTCCTCAGTTGAGACCGAGTGGTGGATGTTTTTTATGACGACCCTATATGCCCTATCTTGTTTGGGTTGGTACGTGTGCATGGAGATTTGATTTACTTTCAGTAAATGAACTAATCTACGATAGGCCTCGATACTGTTCGTATTGACTTTAATTGTATTGTCTGCCAATGCTTTACAGATGAATTCGGATTTATTCAGTGATGTTGTTAAGGTTTCAATCATGGCTGAGTATTTAACTACTCCTTGTATGTATACAGGTGGTGGTTTAGGCTCTGTAGTTTTGTTTGTTTTCTGCGATGTATTTTGTTCTTCTTCAGGGTTGTTGTTTAATATATGATATCTGTTTGTATGGATAGCTACGTTTGCACGTTTATTCTCAGGTTGTTGAGTTGTCGTCTCGTATTCTCTATTTCTTTTTTTCCTTTGCACTAATTGCCATGGAATTAGTGCATTGGTTCCTGTTGAAACAGTTTGAGTGTTTTGTCTGTTATACAGCCCGTAAGGAGAACTTACTATCATTGGACTTGTTATCGGTGTTCTTTGGGTTATTGTCGGGATGCCGATATAAGAAGTCACGGATGTGGTTGTTATTACATTGGTGACTGTTGTAATTGTGTTGCAGAAGCCCGCGCTGTTCTCCTGCATTGTTGATATTTACAAATTCTGTGGGAGTTGAGATTTATTTTTGCTATGGTTGGCGACACTGTTGGTATGTACAAACTGCCGCGCAGACAGGAGTAAGCGCGTGCAGCTGTCCTTGGGCTGTAGCTAGCGTACGAGCGTACCTGATTTTAAACGGCAAAATAATCTGAACGGCACAGAGTGATCACTGGATTTATCTATCACTGCTATTTGTAATTGCAACTGTTTATTATTATGTTGTTTAGTAATTTTAATTCAATGTTTTTTGTACAAAAAAATTAGGTTTTAGTTCACTGGCAATTTCGGCGTTTTCACCTGTACGCAGTGTTACCAACTATCACGTGCAATGAATTGTAAGTCTTAATGTTTCAGCATTTTATTATTAAACACACGTACAGATCTTCTGTCGCCATGGAGAACGCTACTAATTTTTTGTTTCATCATTCCTGCAACAGTTATCAATGAATCCTGAAATTGAAACTGAATTTTGTATAATCTAAAACCATAATATTCATTGAATTTATACATTTTTTCTGTTATTGCTCATGATGGGCTAATTTTTGCCCGAAAAGTCCTGTACTTGAGTGTTTTTTAATAAAACGCTGGAACGTTAAGGCCTATAATTCTTTCCACGATATTTAAGTTCAATAAATTATTTTATGATAAATATTAAAATACAAAAATTGTAAAACAAATTTTGTTTTATTTTCTAAAGTGATATAAATCTTCTGACGGGACGGCTGGTACATGGTAGAAAAACGAAACTGTCCCGTTCAAAACAGGTCGTATTGTCACCCTAAATCCCCTTAATATGAGTGATAAATATATGACTTGTTAATTCGTTTATGATAAAGATGGCATTGATTAAACATCTTTTAAAAAAGTAAACTGAACCTCGATTGTTATGTTATGTCTTTTTTAGACGACCATTGTAATAAGTATGACATATCAACGTAGTATCCTAACACTGAAAGTTGAACTTATCACATTAGTGTTACGATATATTTCATATCGTAATTGACTCCGAAAGCGTGACGTCAAAATCGACCGGGAATTACAAAACCTGAAAGTAGGCTACCGGTTTCTTGACTGCATCTTGAAAGAGTTTATTGTGAACGAACCGAAATAGCGCTAAATTTAAATAGCTGTCATTTGTCTTATTTGAAAACTAGAAAATATAATGATGTGATTTTGTTACATATTCCTGTTTTATATATTTAAAGTAAAAAAATTAATTAAAATATATGCGTAATTTGTTTTAAGAAACCTTATATTAAAATAAATTTTAATCAATTTCAAGAAATAATGTTATTGTGGCTCTTGTCATTCTTCAGCGAGGACGAAAAGATTTTCCTCTGATTCTATAGTTATAGACCTAGCTATTGTTTAAAGGATTGGTATTCTGCACTTAGATCACTTATTCTGTCCGATTTTGAACTTTTGCAAACTACAGTGGCACAAGAAATAAGAATAAGTGATTCGTTTTTCTGCAATAATAAGTTTTTTTGTGGTATCGTGGTGAAAATGCAGTGCATAGCAAACACATACTAACGTAATGATGCAGTGGAATCAAACCATGTTCATTTGGTCTGTGATGTCCATTGTCCATGAAATGATTTATGATGCAGACCTTAATATTATAAAAGGAAAAGTGCATACATTATCTTTCTTAATTTTCGTTGGCTGTTACGATCTCTCACTACAGTTACTAATTTTGTTTATTTTATTTTTGCATCCCCTACATACCCTATAAATTTGTAACACGTATTCATTAACACTCTTTATATTATTTATACGTGTGATAAATATATTTTATAATATGATAATCTACTTTTCAAATTTTGCATACCTACTTCTTTTATTTTCCATGTCCAATATTTGTCATTTGCATTATTCATTTTATTAATTGATTATATTGCAAAATATTGTTATAAAATTAGCTTTATAAGAAACAATTTTTAATGCTAAAAAAGTTTTATTGACACTTTTCAGATTACAACTTTGATGACAGCTATTTAAATTTGGCGCAAGTACGGTTCGTTCACAACAAACTCTTTCAAAATGCAGTTAAGAAACCGGAAGCCTACTTTCAGGTTTTGTAATTCCCGCTCGATTTTGACGTCATCACTTTCGGAGTCAATAGTTAACACGGTTGCTAGGTTACTATGTCATTATTTCTGGCTATATGTATACATTATTCATTTGTTAGCTGTCAGTACGTTTGAACCTAAATATCAGTTTTGAAAAAAAAGTTAAATTTTTTTATGCTCGTCTAAAAAATAATGTTCATAACTTGTATGAAATTCAAATATCTTAGTTCGTGTGTATTGACTTGCACTCCGCTACGCGTCGTGCGTCAATTTACACTCGCATGATATATTTGGTATATTTCATAACTATGATATAACAGGACGAAAAACAAAAGCGAAAAGATAAAAATAACGGCCGTTGTCCGTTATTTTTTACAACAGTCGCCTATGGATCAAGTATTCCTAGAAATATAACAGTATCTTGATGGACCGTTGTCAAGGAGAATTTATAAATCAACAAAAAGTTGTTCTATATGACAGTAAGAAAAAAAAAAAATTATTATTAATTTATTATTCCTAAATGTTTAAATTTTATGTTATTACGAAAAATCTTGAACGTCACATGGCCGATATGCAAATAACGAACTCGGCTAATTATACACCTCGACTATTGCCTCATATCGACCTAATGACGTTAATAACTATAAATAACGAAGACAGATTTGTGAAAAATTCTTGAATCTCACTGGGATTTGAACTCAGGGCCTTCCGATATCTAGTAGGACACTCTACCAACTGAGCTATGAGACTCCCGTGAAATTCTTGAATTTTTCATACGTCGCAAACATCGTTGTATACGAGATCGTCTCCCACTTGGAGTATCGTCACCCGCACAACACAGCGACATCACCTGTAGCAGTGTATTGGACTTGCAGTATTAAATGTGTAAATAACTGTTGAAACCTTCGACCATATAACCATAGACACGTAATGGAGGCATTTGTTTTCATGCGAAAGTGTGCGATGCGGGGAAGGAGGAAGGTGCCCATATGTGGTGTTTTGTTGGTTGCAGGTTTGTTACATACGGGTAAGTATTTATTATATTAGCCTTGGAAAAATGTTTGAGACATTAAATATAATATTCCAATACGAATTATATAAATATAAAATTTATATTCTTGCTATTTTTATTATCTTCTCTTATAGAAAAGGATAGACTTTATGTAGATATTAGTAAATTTGTGTATAACTACTAATATTTAACATAACAAAAAATAATGTGTGTACATAAATACATACATAAATGTACTACATGTTATACTAAAACTGATTTTCTTAATATTTCATGTTTTTTTGCTTGAAGCTATGAAGATAAATTTAAAATAATTATTGTTTTATTTTCGGTGATAGGAAAATGTTTCAATATTACTAGTTTTACATGCTGTTAGTAGATTTTTTTTGTTAAATAACAATTATTTTTTCCATTTGTATATTGTATATAACACTAACTACTATTATTATTAATTTTAGCTATTTATTAAAATTAATATTTTCATCTGAGCAATTAATTTAAAATAATGTTTAACTTTTTAAATTTTAGATATTAAAAATAGCAACAACATAAATTTTATATTTAAATAATTCGTATTGGAATATTATATTTAATGTCATTTTTTAAAGGCTAATGTAATAATGCTTACCCGTATGTAACCTGCAATGCAATTTTATCTCCTACAATCCTGCAACTAACAAAACACCACATATGGGCACCGCCCCCTTACCCCGCACTGCACACTTACGCTTCAAAACATTGTATAACCTAACATAGCCAGTTACATGATTGTCTATAGTTATATGGTCGAAGGTTGAAACACATCTAAACAGTTTTTTACACATTTTACTGCAGTGCCAATATACTACTACAGATGATGTCGTTGTGTTGTGCGGGTGACGATACTCCAAATGGGAGACAATCTCGTGTACAGCGATGTTTGCGACTTGTGAAAAATTCAAGAATTTCACGGGAGTTTCCTCAGTTGGTAGAGTGACTAGATATCGAAAGGCCCTGGGTTCAAATCTCAGTGAGATTCATGAATTTTTCACAAATCTGTCTTCGTTATTTATACATTTTAATTTGAACATAACACTGTTCATTGTAACCAAGTTACAGAAATTTATTGTTGAAACACATCTAAACAGTTATTTACACAGTTAATAATTATATTGGCAGTTTTTAGCCGACACGATTTTCAGAAGCGACGGGTATTGTATTTCTCGGAAGGATTGTCGATTATATGGCAGGTAGGTATATAGGTACATTTATAATGCAGAATGATTGATGATTGATCATATAAGATCAGAATATAAAATATTACGTTCGGTTACTTTTATAGTTATGAAAATATTTACAAAATATTTGAAAACTGAGTACATGAAAATAAAATATAAAATAATTTAATACGTAATGTTCATACCATTTGCAGAGATGACCCGGGACCTAGCCAAATCGGCCTTATTTCCTACGACGATGACACTTTTTTCTTGAGTGTAATGTTCTCTCCACAGGTAGTTTAAAATTTCTTCGGCAACTTGAAAACTTTCTCGTGCGGTTATTGAATAAACAACCACGCAAGCGTGGGGTTCATAGGTGCTTAACGAGTTTTCAACCTGGAGAAAACAAAATCGATAAGAAACAGATGATAGTAGCCCTCTAACCATCTAACTTGTAATTCAAATGTGACAGCCAACACTCATATATTTATACTTATATCGATTTATAATGGTTTGATTTTAAATGTAACCCGGCTGACCTTGAAATCATATGCAACGGAGGGTCAGAATTTAAATGAGGACAATTTTAAAAAATGCTATGCGGAATCTCAAGCCTACGCCAATTTCAAAAATTGTTATTGAATATAAATTTTAACATAATGTAATAAAAATATTAGTTTAATTAAATAAAATTTAGTAATAAATTCTCAAAATTCTATACTCTATGTCAGTTAAAAATGGACTTGGTGGCGCTACGAAGTCAGGTGTTTTACACACATAAAACTTATGAATAACTAGAAACGTTAAAATTTTATAATTTTTAATTCTTTAGCAAACAAACAGTAACTTAAAGGAGTTTAATAGTATGTAATAATATAGAATCACAAAGGATTGTAATAAAGTTTATATCGGGCAAATTAAAAGACAAATTGATACTCGGTTTAAAGAACATTTCTATCATTTAAAAACCGGTAATCCTGATAAATCTAGCGTAATATGGTTACTAACAATCATAAAATTGACAATTCTAATATACAATTATTAAAACATTTTGACAATAATAGATATTTAGACGCACACGAGAGTTTGATAATACATAAATTTAAAGACAAATTGATAAACACGGACCTAGGTACCATCCCAAATTGTAAATTATATGAGTTAAATATAAGACAGTTACTTTGTTTAATCTTAGTTATCCAATTAGGCTATGACTCCTCTCCCTATATAATCCGAGTTATTTTCCTTATTCCTCACAGTTGTTTTGATAATGAGAACGTAGTTTTAGAAAAACGTATATAGTTTTTTTTTAAATATTGTTAAGGTTAAAGGACTTTTCTTTTTTAGTTATATAATCACAGTTAAGACTTCTGCACTGTCTAAAACCTAGCTCTCAGAATGTTCAACAACTGATTAAAACGTTTTTTTTTCTTTGTTACATATTTTTTACCATTGTAAACTTGGTTCGCGTTTAGATCTATTAAAACGCTGGAATTAAAATTCCATTCTTCACTAGAATAGAGTATAGAATCTAAATTTAAGAATGATATTGTGACGTCATAAAACCACCATAGAACCAACATTCGACAACTTCATGTGCGTCTTTAGCCTATTGGTTAATTAAAATTGCCTCGGTTTGTACAATTATGGCGCGTAAATACAAAATATATTGACACTCCGAAAGTGACTGAGAAACTTTAAAGGTTGGATAATTCATTAAAATTACAATAGTTGGTTTATTTATGACAATGTTATGGTAATGTTTATATATGAATTTACACGATTTTTTTGGGTGTCACAAGCAATTTTCAAAAATTTTATAATTTTTTTCCGAGTATTATTAATTTGTCAAAATAGAGTTAATATATTATTTTAACAAGAATAACACAAAAAATATTTAAATAAAATATAAAACACTTACTGACATCTCAACAGAGGGGTGGTCAATAAAAATCATTTCCGATTCTTCTCCATCTAGTAAAATACTGACAGTTTTTTCACCAAATTCATCATCTGAAGAAAAAATATCGTGTTATTTCTTGCATGTTTAATAAAATAAAAGCTACCTAAACTAGCATCATAAGTATTCATGTATTCCGAGGTCATGAACTGGGACACTAGGGCTGTTTTTCCAACCCCCGCTTCTCCTAGTAACACGACGCGATATTTCGGGATTTCTCGTTCTTCGGGAGATCCTAATGGAGTGCTGTCGACAGTGTGGTAGCCGGACCCGCAGCAAGAACCGTCGAAGGGAGATCTTTCGCCGCTCACATTACTCGCCCTAGAAGAAGAAAATAATTTCAATTATACTTATACAGGTTGTTTCAAGTTACAGTACAATACATAAATATACATATAATCACGGCTTAGTACAAACTAAAACTAAAATACACTATATATATAAAAAAAAAATATTTGTTGTGGCCAGCACAATACCTCTCGCCATTTTGGGCTATATAAGTAGGTACATATTTTATTTAACATAATTATCTTATACTGCTAAGCAATTCCAATTACATCTATACTTTAGATATTTTTGTATTTTTTAATTCATTCTTTTAACAATTTTTCTTAGACTCTTCTATATGTTTCTGATTCTTTCAATTCATTGACGAGATTGGCGATATTTCTGAAGGGTATATGTAATATACATCTATATAATTTTAAATATTTAATTAATAATAAAATAAGAAATAATTGACATAACTGACATTTTTCTGTCAATTACAATCATTTTAATTTTTATATACAACGCATTATTTTGTATATGTTAAATGTTAAATGTATTGGACAATGAATTTTATATTTTTAATATTTGTGATAACATATAAATTTTGAAAAAATTATTAATATATATAATTTTTTGTAATTGTTTGAGGAATATTGAAATATTCAAAGATTTTTAAATAAAAAGTTGATTTTAAATAATTTTTGTAGTTCATACGAAAAAATTGAGTAAATAGAAAAATGTCTACCTTTTCTTTATAAGCGAAATTCATACAATTCATTTTCTTTCTTCGCTTACATCTTAGAAGTAAAAAGAAAAAAGTTATAAAACCGTCAAATTGAAAGATATTAAATTCGACTTTATTTGCCAGAAAGAAGTTAAAAAGTTTTTAATCCCTAATGGAATACATTTAAAATTAAATTAATACCATTAAGTATCAAGCGTATATATTTCCTTGCCCCCATTTAATTTATCAGGTCTCCACCACTGGTACGATATGCCAGTCACGTGTGTTTCAGCGCGCAAATTTAATTAACCACCAACTTTGCAATTTATGGGCGTAGATATGGGGGTAAACGTCTGGATAATAGTTCGCCCGACATCTCTTTTATACTTCGTCCTTTGATGTCTGTTGTGTTACACTAGCCAGTAATAGATGCTTTAATTTTTTGTTGATCAAAATAAGTAACTCAAACATATAATAGCATACTTAGATTTTTCAGGCTTTTGGTGTTATTAAGATGAAATATTAAAGAGTGCTTTGATAATATTTTTCTATTTCGGTGTTCTTATAAGTCTATAAAAGCACCAAATCATATTTTTGACAAGTCACATTTTTACCTTTCCTCACCTTTAGTTAAGGAAGGTATTGTCTTTGGTTAAAAAATACTGTGGTGAAGTTTTTAATGAATAGGCACGTTTTAGGATCTCTACAATATGATTTTACTAGTTATACGATGTCCGTATGTGTGTGACAAAAATTTCTCTGATGATAACCCTTTACAACTCTACTAAACAAATATACTCTTGATTTATCGTAACTATTCTATGACGATCGTTTCGTCCTTTCGGACATCTTCAGAGAACAAGGTAATGTGCTGGCCACATCAGATATTTTAAAAAATCTTATTGTAAAATTACGTTATTAGAAAAAATAGTATAAAAAACAAGGTTCATAAGGCAATCTATTAACGTCGGTGTAATTTGTCATATTATCTTATAATCAAAATAATCTGTTTATTGGACGTTATTTGATTTGACACGTTTATTATTGTTGCTTTCACGTGATTACATGAATAAATTATAATTTTACGATTTGATGAATATATTCGGGAAATCTGGATTGATTAAAGATTATGTACTAGATTAATTTAAATTAATAATTATAATAAGTGGCATGTGTACACAATATTGTATTAACATGAATAATTTATTATAAAGTTTAACGATATACTACATACAACATCCATTGTTGTCGCAAATTAAACGTGTATAGAATAATTATACCAATATCCATTAGCTATACAAATATTTCTTTAGCGTAAATTGGTCCACACACCGCATATAATTTTTATTTTAATTGCAAATTTTTCTCTGCCACCTACATTATTTTCAACGGAGCGACAATCATAATACGGCCAAGGTCTCTTGGTACAGTAGGTACCCGTTTCATGATCGATTCGTATTAGAGTAATTAGATTCTTTAATCTGTACGATAACAACTCACCAGCATTTCATTATTAATGCAACCAAGATAACAAATGAGATACTTCATTGCAATTAGTGCCACACGCAGTTGGTGGCTCTATCATACAGAAGTTTTGCCAAGTATAAGAATTTGCAAAAAAAAAGATATTTTTAATTTTTAATAGTTAGGCTTATTAAGATAATTAAATTGTTGTAAATATCATATAAAAACAATGAGAAAATCACATATTTTCCAACTTTCGAAGAGGATGAGCCGGTTTCACATTTTTTAAAAAGTATTTTAAAAGATAGTTTATGTAATATTTTTCATAATAATAACAAAAATATTAATAATTTATTGTTATTTTAGTAAATAATTAAATAAAAATTGGCGCCAGAAACAGTTATGAAAAACAACCCCCCACTCCTGTGACGTCGAAGTACATACATGAAAAACTGGTTAAAGCTTTAGAAAACGGTAAATGTCCAGTCGGGGTATTTTCGACTGCGTAAACCATGATCGTCTCTTGGGAAAACTCGAATGTATGGGCATCCGTGGAGCACCCCTGGAGTGGCTACGCAACTTTTTACAAAATAGACTGCAGTATGTATCACTTGATTACACTTGCAAGAACGCAAATGAATTAAAACCAGTACCATAATATTTTCCTACCTGTAGTGTGGCTCTCCCCCAAGGAACTGTTTTAGCTCCTATTCTTTTTATTTTGTACATAAATGATATTAATCTGTCACTTAAAAATCATTCTGCATTATCACTTTACGCTGATGATACGTCAATTGTGGTCTCAGACAAAGATAGTGAGAAACTTCAACAAAAATGTAATAATTGTGTACTTAGTATGGTGAATTGGTGCAATGACAACCTTTTATTTCTAAATAAGATTAAAACTACTTTTATTCAATTTCATAATTATCAAAAGAGAAATATTCCAGAGTTGAATATTTCTGTTTATGATCATAACTTACATAGATCACAAAAAACTAAAATTTTGGGTTTGACAGTAGATGAAAATCTTAACTGGAAATCACAATGTAAGGAAATCATTGCATCACTTAATAGTACATGTTATCAAATTAGACATTAATGTTTCTTAACTGAACAACAATTACTAAAGTATTATTACGCTATTGTTGAATCAAAATTAAGATACGGTGTGATTTTCTGGGAAACATCTTCAGAGGCTCATGATGTGTTCTTAGTGCAAAAAAGAATAGTAAGATGTATGGCTGGTGCTAGTAGGACTCAGAGTTGCAGAGATTTGTTTAAGAATTTTGGTATTCTTCCTTTCACTTGCATTCTCATATTAGAATTATGCTATTTCGTATACAAAAATAAATCTAAATTTTTAAAACAAAGTGACTTTCATTCTTTAAATACGAGAGCGAAAGACAACTTTCGAATACCCGTTGGTAAAACTAAAATAGGGCAAATGTCCCCTCATTCTATTGGGTTGCACATTTATAATTTACTACCACAAGAAATTAAATCTGTGAACTGTTTCAATCATTTTAAAAATAATTTGAAACGTTTTCTTGTTTCAAATTGTTTTTATAACCTGAATGAATTTTATGATTATTGTAAATAATTTTCTGTATTTTTGACTTTTTCCATACATTGTATTCTCAGTGTCTCTTGAAATAAAAGTGAGTATTGTTATTATTATTATTATTATAATTATTATTATTATTACATCACGTCGTTCATAGTCAATAGGAAAACAGTTTACGTTAGTTATATAAATAAAAATAGGCGATGTTTTATCATAATGTTAAACTGTATGTACTCTGACGTCACATTCTGTTTCAGTTCACATGACTTTTTCAGTAAAATATCTAATGGATATTCCGTGATATTTTCAAATTTGAGGCTCTTTAAAGAAAGTTGGGCCGAATTCAGCACTCTTCACTAATCTTGTGATCGTCTCTAGTATCTATGGAAACAGTTTGCATCTTTTTCTTATTAATGCATTACTGCATATGTCTCTCTTTATTTTATTATTTTTAGTTAAGCTTCTTTAGTTATATACATCTTTTAAAATTTAGTATTCATTTTTAGTTAGCAAACAAATGTTGAGCAACACAGTGCGTGATCAATTGTTAGCTAGAATGTTAGTTAATGTATAATGTCCAAACTATAATAACAAAATGCGTTCGCCATAACTTTTGTTTTAAGAAAACGAATATGGTTTCCTTTTGTCAGATTTGTAAGATGACGATTTGGGTTTAAAGTTAATGTTTAATAAATAGTAATTAGTAATGAATAATATTGTGTAACAAGCGTCACCTCACAGGCATCCACTGCTGAGGTAGAGAAATCATCACAAGAATTAATAGCATTTATATAAAATTGCGTTTATGTATATTGTTAATTGTAAGAGAAGGTTTATTAGGCGTCTGTCACATGCACTCACAGCTATAGTGCGGAAAACATCGCAAGAATTATTTTAAAAACATATATAACCCAATTTATACAAAATTATATGTTAAGTATTATTATAGCCTAGTAGCATAAATTTTTGTTGCTTGGTGGCAGCATCAATATGCTTAAATTCGCAATTTTATACATAAATTTATTAAAGCAAAATATTCATAAAATCGTGTATTTATGCTTTTCAGCGCGCGTTAACATTAGGGTGTAACGGTTTCAAAAATGGGAATCAGTATGTATCTACAAAATTTGAATTTTTGAAAATTTTGATGATTTTGGGGAATATTGGTTTTGAGAGCTATAACCACGGCCGGATTTGTAGTACCTATAAAATAAATTGTATATATTATACATACAGTATTGGCCATAAAGATAGCAACTTTTAAAAAAAATCTATTTCTCTGAAGTGAACATAAGAATATTGAAAATAAATTACATAAAGAATAACCTCTTAAAATAAGTTTATTTTATGTTAAAATAATTTATATTAAATTTATAGAATTTATTTAATTTGCATAATTCTTACTTTTGTCTGGACATAAAAATAGCAACTACATAATGAATGTCTTTATTTTCTCAATTTCAACGTTTATATCGTATAATTGTTTAAAAAATATAAATTAGTACTTCAAAATTATGGGTCGTAATAAGACTTTGATTAAAGAATTTCGAAATTTAATAATTAAATCATATGAAAATGGTGCTTCGCGGAATAAAATGTCGAAGAACTTTAATTTGCATAAATCTACAATAGCACGAATAATAATCCATTTTCGAAGGAAGGGTACTATTGAGCCTTCTACAATTTTTAGTAGACAAAAAAAAACATCAAACCGAAGCGACAGAATGATAAAACACATATCGTTAAAAATACGTTGTAACCATCAAAGAAAATTTTAGGCTTTCTACTAAGTAATGTTAAAGATAAAATATCTTCAAGACAGGGAAGAAGAATATTAGTTGCCGGAGAACTTTATAGTCGTCGGCCTGCAAAGAAACCACTTCTTTCGAAGAAGAACGTGAAGGCCCGATTATTTTTTTGCAGAAAATCATGTAAACTGGACAACTGACATGTGGAAAAGAGTATTATTTAGTGATGAACTAAGATTAATTGATAGAAATGTAATAACAAAATTACTTGAATTCATGATGAAACGAGAAGAAGTAATAAATTCTCGTGGTTCCGGTTATTACACTAAAAATAAGAAAATTTAGTTTTTATATTAATTTTATAAAAGTTGCTATTTTTATTTTTATGTCCAAATAAAAAATATTTTTTTGCACATAAATCAATTTTTAAGAATAAAAGAAGTATTTCGAACTTTCATTGTCTTTATTTTTTTTTTTTTTGAGTTACACAAAGTTTCGATTGATAAAATCTCCAATTGTTATCAAGTGAATCAATTTTTGTTAATATAATGCAAATTATTTTAATGTAAATTAAACTTGGTTCCAGACACTAATACTGCAGTAATTTATTTCTGAAATCCCAGTTTTTACATTTACATTTTTTAAGTTGCTATCTTTATGGCCAATACTGTATGTACATTAAATGTTTTCTAATTGTCTTGATTCGTGGAGGCTCCAAATTTGTGGGTTTTTAAAATTCTTTGTATGTACAACACTTTCCTTTAAAATTAAATGATTCTGCTGTTAAATGAAATAATTCAGATTGTTACAGTGTGTACGTGGCTTTAGATAAAGCTCATCATTTCATAATCCACCAATCGATATTTGGAGACGCAATAATTAAACTTCAGATGAAAACAAACTTAATGGAAACGAACATAAAAATCTCGCTTCTTCAAAGTCCTTAATTCCACTCAACTGTAACACGCAATACTTGTTCGTTATGTAGGTTACTCCAACTGTTTCGCCTTCACTTGTTACTATTTTCCTCGCTCAAATGTTTACAAACATTCCTTGGAGCTGTGAACTATGTTGTTGACTGCAAACTGTAGCACATGATACGATAGTTTGTCCATAAACATGAATGTGATTTTCTCAAGTTTTATTTAAAGATTAGGTTGATGATTATTGCTTTTGTTTATCTGAAGATAATTACGTGTCATAACAAAGGGATGTTTTTTTTTGCTGAATGTGAAAAGTTTGTGAATAAAAAAAGAGTTACGGAAAGCAAATTAGAGTAGGAAGAGGATAATTACATCCTGGATTCTGATTCGTTGAAATCTACATGAATTTTAATTTGGTTCGATATTTTTACAGTAGTATCAAATGCTTTCAGTGGCGTATTTTTTTTTTTACTTCATGAATAATACCAGTAGATATTTATGGTATATTTAATTCAACAAAGTGGAAAGGGCTTACTTTTAATAAAGATTAAAATTGCATTTTTAATTTGACTAACGAGCGTAAAAAACCTTAGCTTTATTATGAGTTCTAGGAAAATTGTTTTTACTAAAAGCAAAAGTATTAACTGCACTTAATTGTGCATCTCACAAAGTAAGAAAAAATGCTGAAAAAAATTAATAATGGTCTTGTCATAAAAGTAAGTTGAGTGTATAACTAAGTATTCATGTACGAGGTTCATGCTAGAATTATATTGAACAATTATTTATCTTTAATTATTTCAGCTCTTACATGGTGAAACTTATTATCCATTATTATATATTGAAATACTTGGTTTTTAGTTTCACAAAATTTATTTATTGATGACTAGTTTCGCTACTACAATAGTATCTTCAGATCCAATGTATATAAACTTAAAAATTGTAAAATAATTTATTTTTAATTTTTTATGTTACTAAGTTACTACAAAATATCTATACATAAAATCAAGTTTGTAAACACCGTAAAAACATTTATTGACATATATTTATATTTGTCATTATATATTTATACAATTTTTAAGTTTATATACATTGGATCTGAAGATGCTATTGTAATAGCGAAACTAGTCATCAATAAATAAATTTTGTGAAACTAAAAACCAAGTATTTCAATATATAATAATTATTTATCTGTCATTTGAAATTAAGTTGTGAAAGTTACGTTAGCTGTGTTAACTGGGTACAGTGAGATTAGTCTATAGTAGAATTTACTTAATCAATTTTTAAATATCGTTGTTAGTGAAAATATTGAATTAATCAGAAAGCATTTTATATATGATTTATAATTTAATTTTATATTCCGATGTGTAAAGAACATTCCTTACATATTGCAGACAGTGTATAAATAAACGACTTTTCGTATTTAATTTACTTTACACATTAAAGAGCTGCAACTATCTATACACATGTGGTATTTAAGTTGCCCTACCTAATTTTTTTTTCTGTATATTCATGTTGGTAGTACTGACAGAACTGCAGTATTCATCTTCAGATATATTATCTATCAATATCAAATGTGAACTCGGTATTTGGTGTGTGAAAATTGTTGTTTGTTATCAGAAGTAATATCACAAGACCTCCTGATTTTATAGATACATTTTTATTTTACACGATTTTTTTCGCTTAGCAACAAATACGGAAGCAAACTGCATGGTAAATCCCGACTCCGAAGTTTGCTTGAGTGATTTTATTTAAAAGCAAAAAAATGAGTGCTTAAAAATAAAAGTTTATCTGAGAAAATCTGCGAGGTCGTGCGGTATTTGGTGAGATAAATTCCAAAGACAACGCAAAATGAAACTTGACACATTAATTGTCACACTGATAGTTATAAACAATAACAATTGTTTATTTACTTGGTAGCGGAAAATTATCGGGGTAACGAGGTTTTATCACTATAATACTGTTCCCATTGGTTGAATTTTCAAGTGTTTTGCATCATGATTGGTTAAAAACTAGTCGTTGGAATTTATCTTTCTAATTTGTTTCAGGAATGTTGTTTTAGGTCATACAAAAAATATAGTATGCAATTCAAGTATTTCAAATTTAAACAAGTTTTATAATATTCGGTCAATAATTTTTTAAATACTTGACCTCTTCATAAAGCTTGTGTACTTTTGTTGCATAAATAACTATTATTAATAACATCTTTATTTTCTGAAATCGACAAACTATTGAACAAACCACAAATGTTATGAATCATAACAGATCTTCGATGCCTTGAAATCCGAGCTTGCGACAGTTGATACTCATGTCATAACAATCCTAGGTATATTTAGAAGTTAGAAAGTAAAATATTCTGGGATGCAGTCAGTAAAATTCTGTTGTGGCCAGCACAAGACCTCTCGCCATTTCCATATTAGGCTATATAAGTATTGTATTGCACTTTGCTATCGAACCGTCGTTTTATAACAAAATATTACATAACTTTATTACATTACTTTTATGTGGACGAGAAGAATGAAGTATGTTTGTACAGGAGTGTGTAGCGAAAGATGATTTTTGTGTAACTATTATTGTGGTCCGGATGCGGTTATTCGCTACCGAAAATCGGTCACTTTAATATGTTATTATGTATGAATACGTTTATGAATGTGGCTGTGGTGAAAGAAGTATGCATGGATAGGAATGTGTTGCGAAGGATGATTGTTTCGTAATTATTGTGGTGTAAAGTTAAATGGTTAGTAAGAATGTTTTGTGAGAATGGAGAGACAGCTGAACTTTTATGTGGACGAGAAGAATGAAGAATGTTTGTACAGGAGTGTGTAGCGAAAGATGTTTTTTGTGTAACTATTGTTGTGGTCCGGATGCGGTTATTCGCTACCGAAAATCGGTCACTTTAATATGTTATTATGTATGAATACGTTTATGAATGTGGGTGTGGTGAAAGAAGTATGCATGGATAGGAATGTGTAGCGAAAGATGATTGTTGCGTAACTATTATTGTGGTCCGGATGCGGTTATTCGCTACCGAAAATCGGTCACAATAATATGTTCTTGAATGAATGTTATGATGATTTTGGGCAAGGCGGAAGAAGAATGTTTTTAAGAGTTAAGTGATTTTGTGGAGCTCTTGCTTTCATCCCTTTCACACACATACACACATCCACAAACACACACACACACAGACATCATTGTAAAAATGTTAAAATCGGATTCTAGTGACCTTGAAACGTGCTTATTCATTAAAATCTGTATATGTGATTTTTAGCATGATTCCAATACCTCTCTTAGCGAGAGGTAAAAATGTGTTTATTATCTCTTCAACGTTTCGACCCTACCAGAATCATCCTGGTTGAATATATTTAAACTTTAACAAATGAACATTACGAAATAAATTAATTTTGAACAATTATAGATGTTTTACATTTATTGCCGTAAGCGGCATTCATAATTTACAATAATTATAAGTCAAATTAATGATTGATTGATTAAAGCAGGATGAAACTTACTTAACCTTGTAAAAAGGAAGTTACTTAGGCGAATGACATGTTTTAATGAACAAATAGTAGTATGTTATGTGGCAAGTGTGTGAATCTGAAATTTTTAAATGAGGGTGGAGCCGAAGGCGAGTGTTGCAAACCACCCGAATGTAAAATAGTCTTCACACGCGTGTTACATACCATCCTTTTCCAACGACCTTGCAATAAAATATATATTTTTTTCACATTGTCATTCTTTTAACGCAAATCCTCTGTATTATCGACTTATGTAACCATGGTTACCAACGTTACGGGTATTTAACAGCTTTGTTTTATTAAAATACAATTCAGTTTGTAATATTTAAAATAATGAACGGTGCACTGCGTGAAGTACGTGAAGTGCTACTTCACGCACAGTGTGCAAAAAATCAAACTTCACACAAAAATTGATACGTGAAGTACTCACTTCACGCATGGGAGTAGAAAAATTTTTTATTTTAATTTTTACCTCTCTCTAAGAGAGGTATTGGAATCATGCTAAAATTCGCATATCCAGATTTTAGTGGATAAGCACGTTTTAAGGTACCTAGAATCCGATTATAACATTTTTACGATGATGTCCGTGTGTGTGTGTGTGTGTGTGTGTGTGTGTGTGTGTGTGTGTGTGTGTGTGTGTGTTTGTTTGTGTGTGTGGAGGTTGGAGCCACGGTTTCTCAAATACAAAAAAAAATATTTAACTGTGGTTTCCTCAATTTGACATTAATGGGAAGAGCTGATTAGATTTGGTAATAATTGGACAACCGGAAGTAATAGTTTCTTAAAAAAAAATCTTCTAAATATAAATTTTTGGAAATTTTTGTTATTAGAAATATTGAAGAACATAAAATTCTCCATCTAATACTTTTAAAAATTTTATTATTTCTTGTATAGATTTAGAGATAAAGAGATAAAGTTCTGTAATTTTTTTGTTATAAAACGACGGTTCGATAGCAAAGTGCAATGCAATATTTATATAACATAAAAAGGAAATGGCGAGAGGTCTTGTGGTGGCCTCAACAGATTTTTAAAATTTTAATATAAGAATAGACTTAATTTTGTATATTTTATTTTGTCGTTTATTTCTAAATCCTAGGTATGTTAATATGTATAATTGCTTGCAACATTTTACTTTTGGTTTACCTATGAATGTAACAATAATAGATTAACAAAACATTAATTCTATTACAGCAAATTACATAGGCGAATCCGTGAAGTAGTAGCTAATTGTAAAAAAAATCTAACTAGGTAACAGTTTAGGTATTACTGGTGATATGGGTTGACAACCTGTCATATTGGTTATAGACCTTTCTCTAATGACAGACAAGGGTACACAGAGTTAAACCATAAACTATTAACTTCTTTCATACAAAACCTATTATCATATTTTGTAACATGAACGGTCACCCTCATTTTTTCTTTCACCTGTCAACAATGTCTGTACAAAAGTAGATGTCAGAAACACGCATCCCGGTTTGTTTGGCTATCAGGGCAGTCGATTATAATGGGATATTTCTTGTCTCAGTCCTGCAGGCTACTGGCTGCGCTACTCAGCAGGACGACGTATCGGACCCGATGAGATGAGATTCCGATATTGTAGGGTATATTGGGTTGCAAACAGGACTACGAGGGTAAATGAAAGGGATGATTATTACAGGGAAATAACATTTGTAGCTCAACTAGTAAACTATGGACTGTACGACAAATCGATCTAATTACGTCAGTAACAGAGATTCTGAAATTGGTGACATTACAGTTTACTACATTTACATTATTATAGGTGTTGTTCAATATTCTGAAATATTTTACTAATTTGTTTTATCACATAAATAAACAACTTTTATTTGAAATCGTCAATAAAGTGCACAAACATAGCCATTAGAAATTCAGAAATCGGCAGTAAAGTAATCCATTATACGACGATTTCAAGCAAATGCAATGTTGCTAACCTTATAATTATTGTATATTTAAGATAATTTAGGTAGGTGTACAATATATAATAGTAAATTTGTACGTAAAATGACAAAAAATATGTGCAAGAAGAACGAACTAAATAATTCCGATGAAAAAATTTAAATAAAATATAATTTTTATGCCCAGTTTTATAAAAGATGGATAAGTAAATTACTAGCAAAGTAAAATTTATTATCGAAGTAAAATAGTTTATTCCAGAGATTTTCGTTTTATAAAACAAGAATAAAAATACTAGCTAAGTAAATCTATGGAATAAATTACTCCACTGATTTTCGAGGAAGTAAATTAGTAGAATAAATTTGACACATGTCAAAATTAATTATTTTATAGAGAACGCAGAAATTTATAGAAACCGAAAAGGATGGTTTTCTGTGAATTGCCAAATGGTATGTTCAGCAAATCTAAAAATAACGGATGTTGTTGCTAGATGGCCTGGTTCCGCACACGACAGCAACATATTTAACAATTCATTAATAAGAGTTATGCCCATATTCATAAACACTCGTAAAAATTTTAAACGGTTCGTTATAATTTTTATCCAATAAAAACAGTCGACATTGAAAGAAAAATCGAAATTTTATTTGTCAAGTTTGATTCTATTTGTCAAAAATTATAACGATCCGTTTTGAAACTTTACGAGTGTTTATGAATATGGGCATTAGGCTTGAAAACGGAGAATTTGGTAATTGCTACTTGTTAGGGGATAGTGGATACCCTTGTAAAAATTACTTATTAACTATTAACACCTGTACGAAACCCAACTATTCCAAGCCAACATAAATACAATGTGTCATATAATAGCAGTTTCATTTAAACACTATTCCGGGGACCTATTTGTGAAACTGCATTAAATTCTTTACAAATCTCATCCCATGCATGCACTAATTTTGCTTTTGACGCTTGCTACGTCTGTCTGCTTGTTTTCAATATTACTAATATATTTTTTTGTTATCTCCAACATGTTCGCTTTATCTATTTCAGTATAATTCTTTCCCCATTTTCTTTTTTTCCATTTTTAATGAGAACTGACACTTTATTTTGACGTTTGAATAATAATAAACGATGTCTCTGTCGGTAAATTACTAGAATAAAATATTTACTCTGCAAGTACTTATTTTACTCTGCAACTTATTTTATAAAACAGACATTTTTATTTACTCATCGATTAAATTTACTTTCAAAGTAATAACTCAGCAAGTTATTCGATATTTACAAAACTGGGCATTAGTGTTCTTTACGATAATCTCAATGTTCTGAGGTTCAGTGGCGTAGCCAGGATTTTCAAATGGGGGTGGATATTGAATATATGTGGGGGAGAGAGTTCGTTGTGTAGAAGTAAATACTACTCACACATATTATAGGTACTCTGTTTTCGTTAGTTACAATTTTGCGTCAAACTTATACGTTTTATGAAATAGATCATTTATTTATTAAAATAAAAAATGTGTCAAACTTATGCGTTTTATGAAATAGATCATTTATTTAGGTATTAAAATAATATATGTATTAATATTACCAATGGGGAGGGTTTAAACCCGAAAACACCCCCCTTGGCTACGCCACTGCTGAGGTTAGCATCTTTGAGGGCCAGATTAACAATTACATAAACATAACCTATAAAAATAAAATATTCCTTTCATTTTCACAAATTTTCGATTTCAAATAATATTTAATATGCACTGAAGTTCCATTTTATCCCTCATATGGTTACTAAATTCCATATTCGTGATAAAAAGTAGAACTTCAGTATACCTTGATACATAAATAACTATTTAGTTTTAGTTCTGTGATATTTGAAAACCAACGTTTCGGTAGCATAAACCGCTGCCACCTTCAAGGCAAAAAATAAGGAACAGAACAAAAGCAACCAGTAAATATAGAAACAAATTATAACATACTTAATATAGAAAGAGCTGTTATTTTTCGAGTCGAAAGGTTGGTTTTTAAATAAGTATATTACAGAATTAAAACTAAAAGATTGTTTATTTATTTCATTATGAGTTCTGAAAGACAAATTGATTATTCGTGCGCAGTTTAACCGTGCCGTGGATTAATCGTGCATCCAAAAAAATTGTCAATCGTGCGACTGATTATTCATTACGAATAAAAATTGTTCGCTATGCTCTGCTGTGAATCCTTAAGAAAAGTAGTTAGTTATTTTACCAAATCGTTTCACACTGTTCTATGGGATTTTTATAATTTTATTAAGAGTAGTAATAATTTTTACCTTCTGCTAATCTTGGTAAGGGAGATATAGAGATCGTGCTAAAAGTCGCATATCGATATTTTAGTAAATGACTACGTTTTAATGTCCCTAGAATCTAATTTTAACATTTTCACGATGATGTCCGTGTGTGTTACTTTAATAATTACATTAATTGGATGAAGAGGTAATATTTTTTAGAGGATGTTACAAAAATTGAAATAAAAATGTTTGGAAATATTTACTTATGGCAAATAAATATTTATATGACAGAAACTTAATAAAATTTTGAAAAGATGTGTAAACAAAATCCTTGATATCAGATTAATCATACTTCAGAAAATATACAAACAATAATATATAAAATCAAATATTTATTTTTCATCATTGTATTTGAAATAATAGCTCCCTAAATGAAAAAAATATAATACATATTGACATTTATCTTCTTCCAAATACGATTTTACTTTCAAGCTGCGAGTATAGTTTGTGACAACTCTATTTCTTATATGAGTTTTCTTAAATCCTTTCCGGATTTTAAAGACAGAACCAATTCTTTTTATTTCAACGGTACTTTTGTGTCACTGCAATCGTATTGCATTTTTAAAGCAATGGCTTTTCAAGGAACAAATGGAGTTTATACGAGTATATTACAGGTCTATAATACAAATATAAAATAACTGAAACTAATATTGTCTATAAGGAGATTTTTATAAGATATAAGATCTTGGTTGAACAAAATTTTTGTCTCAAAATTCAAAATTGTAGTAATGCATAATTTGTATATTTAGATATTGGTTATTTTTTATGGTGTCTATTTATAGCATATGCATTATGTAGTATACGTTATTGCGTTTTATTTCAAGGTATTGATTGATGCTACTCTGTATTATTTATTAATAAAATTAAACCGAATGTCGTAGAAAATAAATTTTATTCTAATCTTTTAATTTTTCCTCTCGCTAAGAGATGTATTGGATTCATGTTAAAAATCGCATATCAGGATTGAAAAAATGCGTTTTAAGATCCGTACAATCCGATTTTAACACTTTTACGTTGATTAGGTTTTGGAAATAAATGGACAACCGGAAGTAGTAGTTTCTTAATAAAATTCTTCTAAATATATATATTTTTTAAATTTATGTTATTACAAATATTAACATATTAAAGAGTATAATCTTCTCTATCTGATACATTTAAAATTTTTATTTTATCTTCTAAAGATTTACAGATAAAGAAATATAAATATATAAAATATTCTGTTGTAATGAATCTCACATGCCCAAACAACTCCATATAAACCAGTTGAAAAATTATTATTTCTGAAGGTTTTTTCTGGGAAGTGCATTAAATATTTCGTATTTTATTATTAATTAAATATTAAAAATTATAGATACATATTACCATTTAGAAAGACCACCAAATTCGTCAATGAATTGAAAGAAATACGAACATTTAGAACAATAGGAGAAAAAAGATATAATTCAAATTTTGTGCAGGCCACAACAGATTTTTTATTTACACTAATTGTATTATACTTGGCGTCAAATAATTATGGACTGGAAATTTCTACACTGATGCCAAATTTTTTAAATGTCTACCTGTACAAATATCTGTAATCTGTCAATGTCATTTTGTATTCTGACATTTTCGTTAGTACTTGCGTGCGCTTTTTTCCCCCAATCCTATAAATTGCATTATATTTAAACGTTTAGGAAAACAAGATTTAAATAGGCAGGCAAAAGCAAGTATTGTCAATTTATACAATTTTTTCAAAAAATTGGCGTTACATCCTGAAAAAATTTGAATTTATTAAATAACAAGAAAACTATGGATTTGACTGCAGAAGCATGTTGTGTTGGTAGATCTACTGTTCACCTCATAATCAATTATTCGTAACTTTTATTTAGATTTTACCGGTTATCGTATTTTAACGCAAACGCAACAGCTTGATGTGTGGAAACTTTGGTCAAAATATAAATATAAATTTTCCACAGAGACAATTTTTATATTTTATATTACGTATTACTGTCTTACCTTACTTGTTTGTTATAATATTTTCTTCATTTACGATGTATTAAAAATTTTAATTAGTTTTAAATGTATTATACGACATTTGCGTTCATTCTTGATCATGTCAATTTACCAGCGGCAACACCGCTGGGGAAGGGACAGAGTGCGGAAAGGCATAAAAGTTGAACATCAGTCCATAATCATTTGACGGCGAGTATAGTATTTTAAAAGAGATAGAAGTCATTGGTTTCTTAATAAGTCAAATATATTTAACCCAAAACAATAAATTTCGTTATGCACCTTCCATGCATATTTATAATTGGCGGGCTCAGTGGAAAATGTTTATTTATTTTTTTCAAATTCTAGATTTAGTCACATAACCAATTTTCCTGGAAGCCCCTCAATTACGAATATTCCAGCTGACATATGCAGCAATCCTTGTGTGCTAAAAAATACTGACTGGCTGTATTTACTCAATATTTTTAATCACCATTTCCCTAATCAGCTTTAATTAAAGGTGATTAGCTTATCACGATGACTACGTTAAATTACCAGTGGTATGTTTACACATCTGTAGATGTCACTGGTGAAATAGGTATAGATTTTTAATAGTTATCAAGTGTGTTGTGTTAATGAGGGTAATTAATGGTTGAGACATTTTAATTTTTGAGATCATTAATCGCCAATTAACACACGTGTTAGTTATAATATTTTTCCGTTGATCATATTTTATTGAATTGTAATATCAAATTTTATTCCATAACAAAAAAATTTAGTCTAGTAACTTCTGACATATAAGTTTTGACAATTGTTAAGCAAATGTGGTATCTACGGTTACCAACTAAAATCGTTTATTAATATAAAATCATGCTTTAATAGGGGTCATTAATGGATGATTTTCTATAACATGACCTATTAATAAACGGTCAACGGAAAAACTAATTAATATATGTGTGATTTATTATTTTATTTTTATTTTTGTGTTTGTAATATGTGTTCAAAATTTGCTCTTAAATTTGTCGTTACATCCAGATAATTGTTATAACCGTGCTTGTAATGAACTAAATCAACTGTATTAGTTTATATTTTTGCAGTTCGTTTGACACTAATTTAAACGAAAGTGTATATAATACTCGTATAACAAAGAGAATCATAAGTATAACATTTAAATAAATTACACTCTTCTCTAATTTACCATTTCGTTATTCACAGCATTCTTTAATCTTTAACGCCCATTGATATCATTGTCTGTATCGTGACAATAGTAGTAACAGGACCTAAATGTACAGGGTGTAAATCGAAAAGTGAAACATAGGCGTTTAACATGGGAATTCAATTTTTCTTTGCGCAAACGTTACCTAATTATTTTATGCAAAAATACTTCAAATAAAAGTTATAGATATTTAAATTTCCTTCTAAATTATATGAAACGATTATTCTAGCTCTCAATATAAACGTAAAAATTAATTATAAAGTTACAGTTTTTGTTTTTATGTGCTTTTAGTCTAGGCAGCCATGGATTTATAACAAAAAATAAACAAATACATTGTTTTTAACTGTCAATTGGAATCACGATTTAAAATACACTGGTTGTGCTACTCTGCACAAAACGAGGGTCCAAAGCGATACGTGTTTCCTCGTTTTTCCGCTAGAGGCGCAACGTGAGAACAACCCAACTGACACTTGTCATTTGCATGTCATTTTGAAAATATTACATGTTATATCTTATAGAAAGGTAAATAAAACAGGTTTTGAAGTACATATTTGTATTATATGTAATGTAATATAAATATTTTGTTGAAAGATATTGCCATTAATGCAAAAGGAAAAGAAAATTAAATAGAAAATGTTTCATTCCTGGATGCGGAACCGGTTACAAGAAATCCACTGAAAAAGAATCTCTGTTTGCTGCTCCACTCGATATATCACTTTTTAAAAAATGGCAATGTGCAATTGATAGAGATGATCGCCAATTAAGATTGAATGATATTATTATCGAATGGAAATCTGGAAGCGTACGCTTCTATCAATTTATTTAGTTTGTTCAATTTTAAATTTTAACAATGTATTGATTCAGGTTTCCATTAAATATATAAATTTATATTAAAAATAAATTCATTATGCATTTCATTTTTTATATTTTATGTAAAAATAGTTTGCTGTGGTAGGGTCGTTCTCACGTAGCGCATCTAGCGGATTATTCAAGGAAACACGTAACAAGCGGACCATCAGAAACAATGAAAAACATGACAAGTGGCATAACCAGTATATTTTAAATCCTGATTGGAACTAAAACATTTTACCTTTTTGAGTTTTGTATTAATTTACTGAAATCTAAATTTAGTTATAAATGGCGGTTAAAAATAACGCATTTGTTTATTTTTTGTCATAAATCATCAAATTCCGCATGCTTTGATGCAGAATTTAAATCTCTATAACTTTTATTTGAAGTATTTTTGCATAAAATAAATAGGTAACATTTGCGGAAAGAAAACTGACTTGCCATGTTAAACGCCTGTCTCACTTTTCGATTTACATCCTGTACTGAGAGGTCGGTAGCACTATATCCTGTTTTCATAACGCCACGAGGTTATTAATAATGTTTTATATCAAATTTCGTTTAACCTTTACAACGGATGATTGTCATTGCCGCACCCTGACCCACGTGCTAGGAATTTATTTAACCTACAAAAGGGAAATTATACTAAAGACAAATGAGTTATTGTTTAGGGAAAATGTATGTGGATAATACAAATTCTGTGGGGGGAAGCGATATTTGTAAAAAATAAATTACAAGCCGGCATCGGCATCACGCCATGAAAAAACGGTAGTATTTTGTTATTCATTCCTGAAGAAGTTCTTCAAGTATTCATATATTTTCTCACATCATTACGACACAAAACTATTGAAATTAAACAAAATAGTTATTTATGCAACAAAAGTGTAAACACAAGCTTTATGACATAAGGTCAAAAATTATTGACCGAATATCATAACGCTTTTTACACTTGAGTTGCATACAATGGCTGGAAGCACAAGCCCTGTTTTAACTAAAATGTTGTTTTAAGAAATGTCAAATTTCATTATTTAACAATAAAAATAAATACTTAATATCAAATTTATCAAAATATGATTAAGCAGAACATAGTTTGTATTCAAACAAATATTTTTTAAAAAATCGTTCTTCAAACATAAGGGTGAAATTATATATTGAAATTTGAATTTGACATTTTTTAAAACAGTGTTTTAGTTAAAACAAGGGTTGTGCTACCAGCCAATGCAACTAGTTAATATTTTTTATTCAATTTTGACGTTTTAAACTGTCATGATTAACTTCATAGCAACAACTATAAGTAACACTTTTTTCACATGTGAATTAAAAAAAATTTTAAATCACTCACAAAATTTTAACTCACTCTGCAACAAATAATGCATTTAAAATAACATCAGGTACGAAAATAACACTCACTATAATATTTAACAGACACTATCAGCCATTTTCATTATTTTTACGGCACAAATGACAGACAATAAATCATTTTAAATATATGACTTGACGTCTATCAGCGACGATTGTCATGCTCAGCCTACTAGCTGATCAGTTTTTTATTTTGCCAAAATTCAATATTATAATAGTTTTTATTAGTATTTCGTCAAAATTGAATAAAATATTGTACAAACCACGTGAGCTAAGAATGTTTATTCACTTGGTGTGTAAATATCTATTATACGACCTTAAAAACATTCCTAAAACAAATTAGAAATTGAACATACCATATATCGAGTTCACATTTGACAGATAACAATACTGCAATTCTCACTGTTCTCAGTCAGTATGACCAACACGAATCTACAGAAAAAACTAAATTTAGGTAAGACAAATTAGTGTATTAATGATGGTAACACTGTAATGTGTAAAGTAAATAAAATACGTAAATCGTTTACTTTACATTCTGTCTGCAGCGTGTAAAGTATCAATTTTACACATTGGAGCATAAAAAAATGTATCTGTTGTGGCCAGCACAATACCTCTCGCTATTTCCATATTAGTCTGTATAAGTGTTGTATTTAACATTTCTGGAACACACAAAAATTCTAATTACATCTCTTCTTTATATATTTTTATAGTTTTTAATACATTTCTATATGAATAAGTTTCCTCTTACTCTTCTTAATGTTCGAGATTGTTCCAATTCATTGATAAAATTGGAGGTATTTCTGAAGGGTATAAATTATATATAATAATAATATCTATAATAATTTCAAATATTTAATTAATAATAAGTTAAGAAATATTAAATGTAATTCCCAGAAAAAGTCTTCAATAATGTCTCTGGAGTTTTGACATTGATATTTATTTGTCGATTACAAACATTTTAATTTTTCAACTGGTTTCTATGGAGTTTTTTTGGGCTGTTAGATTCATTGCAACATATTATTTTATATATTTATATTTCTCTATCTCTAAATCTATATAAGATATAATAAAAAAATTAAATGTATCGGACAGAGATTTTTATATTCTTTAATATTTCAAATAAACATAAATTTGTAAAAAATAATATATAGATTTCTTTTTAAAGAAACTAGTACTTCCGGTTGTCCAATTGTTACCAAAATCTAATCAGCACTTCTTATTAATGTCGGATTGAGAAAAATGTTGAAATCGGATTGTAAGGACCTTAAAACGTGCTTATTCTCTAAAATCTGGATTTGCGATTTTTAGCATGAATCCAATACCTCTCTTAGTGAGAGGTAAAAATGATGCGGACTTCTTTATTCTGTACAAATATCGTTTCTCCAGTCCAGAAACGAGTCGCCACTGGAGAAATATATTTTTTTAAAATTTCGTTGCTAAAGTTACGTTTTAATGACGACACTTTCTAGTCCATGTGATGAAAAAAATTATTATTATTATTAGATATTATTATTTGCTAAATAGGACTGACTTCGCAGTCCTTATGATTTTTGAAATCACAACAGGGAATATATAATGTAGACCGCCATTACGTATTTTAAAAATACACATAGAAAAGAGTCAACGCAAAATGCATAATATTAAAAATTGACGTTGTACCTTCACGATGTTTCTATGCAAATCTTATAAAAACGTTTTTCAAAACACCATCCAGCGTCGTCAAAATAAAAAATCGAATGATTTGTAAGATTGTTCTGATGTCGAGTAAAAATAGAATTTAAACTTCGCGCGATGCTGAATCAATCATAGCAGGCGACGACGACAAAACAGTTGCGAAGCGGAGCGAGAAAATTGATCAGACAGGCGGTGATTTCGCGAAAACAGATGAATATCGTTCAGGTATATTTTATGAGGTTACCATGTAAAATGAAAATTTTGCAATATTTTTAAGAAAAAGCTATTAATAATAATTCAAAGTGCAAGACTGAGTAGGAAAAATGTTGTATAACTTTTTAATGAATATAACTCTTCGTTAGAATACATGCATGCGAATTATAAATCATTGTAATGAAATGTAAAATGGTGTTTCTTATATACGTTGCCGATGTAAATTAGGGATAAAAATACTTTATTTAAATTTTAAATTTAATCTTTTACTGCATGTATTGCATTAAACGTTGTTTGAATTCTAAATTTAAATCTTGTTATTAAATATGCAAAATCGAAACTATTTTACAATTACAACAATACGAGTACAGTTTATTCAATTTTCAATGTAATTTTATTTGTACACTAATCTGATCGGTCGATAGTATTGATTATAGATTGTTTTCATTCAATTATTTTAAAATTCAAAAGTGTTAAAATTTTTAATTTTGAATATATTTTTTTTAAATAAATGTTTTCTGAAAATGCTTGTACTATCGAGAAAATTGATAAATATTTTGTCAGTCTAATTTAAATCAATATAAGTTCTGTCATCTTTAGGAAGAATTCTAAACTAATAATTTTATAAATTATTTAAACAAATGTGTTTTAATTTGTTTTAATATTTGGGTAAATTTCTGTAATATTTTGTTATAAAACGACGGTTCGAAAGCGAAGTGCAATACAATACTTATGTAGCCTAATATGGAAATGGCGAGAGGTCTTGTGCTGGCCACAACAGATTTTTTTAAATTACAATTACAAATGCAATTACCAAATAAAAAGTAAGATATACTTTTATAAATCTTTATAAAATGTAATGAAATTTAGCACGAACTAATATAAAAGAACAAATGAAAAACAAAACAATTTGCATTTACAACTGGAAAACAAATAAAAACTTCAATATACGTACTTCACGGCTACGTTAATTTTCCGAGAATGAGATTAAAAACGGTCATGTTAATTGTTAAAAATAAAAAAATGTAATAATTAAAACATTTACATATTAAGGAAAGAGAAAAACTTTTATGAAAGTACGTACCTACCACTATAGTCCATTCTTTGGTGTCAGATATAATAATTAATTGCTCTCCCGGAAAATAAGAAAAGTAATTAATTTTTATTTTTCTTTTGTTGGTGCCTCTACCAGAAAACTCATCGTTGGCAATTCATCTCCGTGAAACGAAGAGCGTGAGCGGGTGGTTTGTTATTTTGATAGTGCTGTCATTTGAGTAACAATTGTAAAAAAAAGACTGTAGAAATATGGCAGCTTTCAGCTGAAATTGATGGCTGAAGATGAAGATAATCTGTTTGCGAGAACACTTGTAGTTTCCCAAAGTGCGCAGAGATGCACTAGAGAATTGGAATATCAATATTAACAATTCAGAATTTTAAAAATATATTTGTCTGAATATTTTAGAACTCAATTAAATCGCTTGAAAATTAGGTTACAAATAGTAGTGGCCTGTCGATGAGTTTTTTTTTTGAGAAAATAGAGGAAGAATTTTAACAAGCTTTACATACATAGTGAAATCCTTTCCTATCCTTTGCATGTTGAAGTGGTTTTCCAGCTTATTGGATCCCTCTGATAAAGTTCTTCCATTGATTCTATTTTGAATTCTGGACTAGGGTGAGGGTGTCCCTGTCTTTTAAAGTATTTAATCTATACATTTTTTTACGTCTGGTAAAAAATAGCTATTTATGTATTAAGGGCGAAATGATATAGATTTTGGCCCGCGGTGCAAGATTGAAGCCCGACGCGTATAGCGGAGGGTTACAGTACACTTATGGACAATAGTATATTACATCCGAGGTGGGAGATGTTTCATTACAGCCGAGGGCTTATGTATATTACCGAGAGGCGAAGCCTCGAGGTGAGATAATGCGCGAGGCTGTTATGAAACTCCCACCGAGGTTATGTATACTATTTTATTCACAATCATCCTCATTTTAAATCAATAATTTTCAAAATAAATCAATGAATTATAACCATTAATTTTATTAATATTTTGACAGCTGTCTTAAAATTTGTTTAGCGTACTACTACTACTACTAATTATGGGGATCTACGGCAATGATGCTAGGCAACCTTTGCATAAACATTTCCAACCCAAGAGATGGAAGTGAAATCTGTTATGTTCAAATCATATTCAGATCATAGTAGTTTATTTGACATATGTACGTTGTAACGGATAACAATGAAAACAAGCAAGATAATGATATATGTAATTAATTATTTTAACTGGGCACGAAAAGTTCTAGGGCGAAAATTTCGCCCTTAAAACAATGCTATTTGTTCGACTTTTACGCTCGGATGTGCAAAATTTTTTTTTTATAAGATGGATTTATAAAGTATGTCTTTTTTAACACAATAAAATCTGTTGTAGCCAGCACAATACCTCTCGCTATTTTCGTTTTGTTACATAAGTAACGAATTTAACTTTCTTGTACTTACAAATACATAATTCTAATTAGATCTATTTGTCCACTCTATAAGGAATCTTGTCCTACTCTTCTAAAATGTTCAAGATGGTTTCAATTCATTGACGGGATTGGCGGTATTTCTGAAGGAATTAAGTATGTACTACATATTACTATAAACATACATATCTCCGTACATTTTTAATATATTTAATTAATTCAATAAGAAATATGAAATATTCTTTCCAGAAAAAGCTTTCAGTAATGTCAGTAAAACTGTTGATTTTTGACACTGATATTTATATGTCAATTACAAATATTTGAATGTGAGAACTGGTTGCCTTAGTGCAGTATGTACTGTGCGATTTATTGCAATTATATATATTATATTTTCTTTATCTCTAATCTATAGAGGATAGATATAATAAATTTTTTAAATGTATTACATGGAGAATATTATGTTCTTCAATATTTGTAAACACAAAAAAAATTCAAAAAATACTGTTTAGATTTTTTTTTAAAAAAAAACTACAACTTCCGGTTATTCAATTGTTATCGAAACCTTTTCAGCGCAATACGTAGTTAAACAGGTCTTAAATATGATAGTTTTTGAGGAATCATCCTTCCAACATCCAGACACATAAACACACACACTCACACACAAACACACACACACATACACACACACGCATAGACATCACCATAATAATGTTATAATCAGATTATAGGCACCTTAAGATGTGTTTAAAATATGGATATGCGGTTTTTAGCATGAATCCAATAACTTTCTTAGCGAGAGGTGAAAAAATGCACTTTTTAACGCAAACGAGTGAAATAATGAAACGTAATTACATTTATTTCACACTTTTATGGCAAACGTAAAAAAAATTATATGCAACCAGGGTCTTATTTCGATCATCGAATTTGTCGAACTCGCCTACGGGTTGTTCGGTCAAACTTTCCTATTCGTGAAATAAGACTATACTTTTTACTATTGTTGCATAAATAACTATTATTTCATGTATCACGAGTTTTGCCTTTCTTCTTTTTCTCCTCTCTTTTTTTCCAGACAATTACGAGTATTACTGGTTTATCCTGAATCCTGTATTTGTTTACAGGAATTTCTCGTACAACACGATAGTTTTACAACACAGTTTTGCTCTAATTTTAACCATCTTTTGTTTTGTATTTATGACCCAAGATTCACTACTATTAGCAAGTATATTGCGCTTTAATTTAATATTGCAACCCTGATGTGTAACTTATGGCATCTACGACGAATTTATACCTTGTTATAATCGTGCATCCCAAACTACTCAAACATAGTGGTATTTGTATGTATGTAATAGTTGTTACCTAGTGTATAATTTCATCATTTGACCTTTAGATGTTCACTGAGTGTATATACTATCTGCTAAACATTAAACCACCTTGTTCATACATAATACAGAATAACGACATAGTTTTGTTCAGAACACTGAAGAAGCATTAAAGTACAAAATATTTTTTACTTAACGGTGAATATACAACAAAACTGATAAATTTTATTACAAAATCTTAAAATTGTATAACTATAGTGCGGGACACCAATCTTGACCTCAGGGGTAAGGGAAAGAAATACTCATGTCGTGATATTCCATAGACGCCGTTAAATATCAATTATTGCGGTAACTTTGTGCTTCTAATGTCCAGTTGCACCGATATCACTTAAGAATTTAAGTTTAGTTTAGCCTTAAGTTTAGTTTTATTTCGTTACACCGTGCGCTAAACTCTCCACTATCTCAAGGCTTCCATAAGTTCAAGCCTCCGAAAATGACAGATTATCTTGCAGTTAAGTAAGTAGTGACGTTATATTGAATGAAAACGTTTTTAATTGCTATCAGAATCATGGAAGTTATTGATTTTATTGATGATGATAATTTAGATGCGTTGGATTTAATTGTATACGGAATATCATAATACCAAGGCAAATATACGACAGATCTGATCATTTTCCTATTCTCTCTGATCATGAATTTTTTCAATGGTTTCGATTAACCATACAGTATTGGAATTGCTGAGATGACTAGCAGTGTTTTAGCACTGTCAATCGTTTATGGATTATTTTAGAGAAAAATACTTCAAATAGCAGTTATAGAAAAATTAATTGTACGCCACTTTTATTTGAAGTATTTTTCTCTAAAATAATCCATTAACAATTGACAGTGCTAAAACCCTGCTAGTCATCTCCTCCTTAGTCAACTCCTAATCACCATTCATGCTATCACCCAATAATTCTATTTGAATCGAACTTACCAATATAACCTACAAACTTGGCACAAATAAAATCAACTATGAAAAATCCCTAAATTTTATTTTTCTTGTTACTAAAAGTACAATTTAAACAGCTTAAAAATATATAAACTACACTTACTTAAGGTTATTTAAAAAAATATGTGTGCAACAGTAGATAAAAATTAAATGATACTTAATGTATGTTCAGTTTTATTAAGTG
This sequence comes from Ophonus ardosiacus, assembly GCA_943142095.1. Classification (NCBI taxonomy): domain Eukaryota; kingdom Metazoa; phylum Arthropoda; class Insecta; order Coleoptera; family Carabidae; genus Ophonus; species Ophonus ardosiacus. The sequence goes on along the minus strand of OW964832.1, from coordinate 34,893,519 downwards.
TAAATTTAAGAAACGTCGGTGCAACCGGGCATAACTCATTTGTGTGCGCTTGTGTTCCAAGCGTAAACAAGACAGGACACAAATTGCATAGATCAACTTAGTATTAGATGGAGAATTCAATGTTCTTCAATATTTGTAATAACAAAAATTTCCAAAAAAATATATTTAGAAGAATTTTTCTAAGAAACTACTACTTTCGGTTCTCCAATTGTTACTAAAACCTTTTCATCTCTTCCCAGGGATGTCAGATTGAGGTATTCATGGTTAAACTGGTCTATAGTTTTTAAGGAATCGTCCCTCCGACATTCAGACATACGCACATACGCACATCCACACACACACACACACACACACACACACACACAGACATTTTAAAAATGTTATAATCGGATTCTAGGGACCTTCAATTGTAATTATTCACTGAAATCTGGATATACGAATTTTAGCATGAATCCAATACCTACCTCTCTTAGCGAGAGGTTACAAGAGTACAGTATAATTTAGTACTAATTATTCTCATTATATATAATCTAAAATGATCTAAACCTTTCGAAGCGAACAATCCGTTAATTTCCCTAGGACTATCCACGAGAAAACAGACAATGCCTCATGAAAAGAACAGCGCACTGCGCATCATAAATCACTTCTTGCATGAATCGTGTCATTTTCAGCGTTGGAGCAAGAGATGTCTTCCGCAAAAACGTGAATTAATGCGCTCAATCTGAACACCAGCACCAGCCAGCATGAGATCACGCTCTCACGTTCATGCTCATGCTGCGATCGAACGCGTGTCATTTATATTCCACGTATACAAAAATAAGTTCACAACTTGATCAGGCACAGGCTGACGAAGACGCGAAATGAGATCTTTTGTATGGAGCTATGAGGAATAAAGAATGAAAAGGATACTGCAGATGAAAAGAGCAGGTATGAAAGGAGATGATGTGATTTAATAACATAATTAGATCCTTTTTTCTCCCTAGACATTGTGTAGAAGCCTTACCTATTTTATTGTTCAAATAACGGTGTCTATTACTATTATTAATAAGAATTAATTAAATAGGTACTAGGTATATTAAGGCTGTGTCTGATGTTGCACTTTTATCACCCTAATATCTAAATCCTAAATTTAAATCCCTATAAATCTAATGATTATTTTAGGAATTAGATTTTAGGGTTTTGCAGGAGCACACTATGCCTTGAAGTGGACGCGCACTAATTAAACAAATCATATTTGTATTTGCTGTCAAAGAATATCTTCTTAGCTTCTATTTTGTGAAATATAATATTAACATTTACTCTCAAGCATCAAACTGAATCGAACTGTATAATTCATTTTTGTTGTTCGGAAGTGTTAACATACAAACCAATGGATATCACTAGTGTGCCATTCGAAGTTGTATTTACCTATGTGAAGAAGACCTAAATCCTAAATACTAAATTCCAAAATGCGACATCGGGCACATCCTAAAAATCTGTTGTGGCCAGCATAATACCTCTTGCTATTTCCATTTTATAAGTATCCAAGTATAGTACGAGAGTCACTCCAAAATTATTGAGATGCTGGGAAACAGTTGGCTTTGGAAAATTATTAGTGCACAAATGTCAAACTACAATTTATTTAAAATATCTGTCCAATAATAACATCTGGTTGAAGTGATTTATTGTGGTGGAATTCGAAGTGGAAATAAACTGCAACATGAAGTTAGGAAGAGAGCATTATCGCGCTATGATTTACTACGACTTTAAAATTGGATTACGTGAAGAACAGTGCGAGGAACGTCTACGATTGGCATTTGGAGATGAAGCTCCATCTCGAGCAACTATATTTCGCTGGTTTTCAGAATTCAAAAGAGGCCGTAATTTCTAGCGTGATGAGAAACACTCAGGGAGACCTTGTACAGCGGTAGTGCCAGAAAATGTAGCTGCCATCAGACAAATGATAAAGTATGACAATCGTGTCACCTATCAAACGATGGAAGATGCCCTTGGCATTGGATCCGCGCAGCAATAGCAAAAATTTTGCATGAAGAACTTCGTGTTAGAAAAATTGTTTCTCGTTGGGTGCCACACAACTTTACGGAAGAATAAAAAGCCAAGCGTGTTACAATTAGTCGCGCCACTTTAAAATTGTTAAATAATGGCGGTCATCGTATTCTTTCTAAAATTGTAACTGGCGATGAAACTTACATACCGTTTTATGATGTTCCAACGCGTCAAGAAAGTAGGGTATGGGTGTTTGAAGATGATCCAACACCAGTTACCGTGAAAAAACAACGTGCACTTAAAAAAGTTATGTACGCTGTATTTTTCAGAAGTACAGGTCTTGTGAAAGCAATTAGGTTAGAGGGACAGAGACTGTTACTGCCAATTGGTACACACAAAAATGTCTACCTGAAGTTCTTCGCAGTGTGAAAATTAAGGGTTTAATGCTTCACCATGATAATGCGTCCTCCCATACCGCTGCCACAACTGTTAATTTTTTGAAAGAAAATGGTATTAAAGTCATTGAGCATCCACCGTATTCTCCTGATCTTGCAGTGTGTGACTTCTGGCTATTTTTTAATTTGAAAAAACTTTTACGTGATCGTCATTTTACGTCAGAAGAGGAGATTAACAACACCATAATGGAATATTTTAATACGATTCCAGAAAATGAATGGCTCAAAGCTTTTCATTTCTGGAAAATTCGATTACAAAAGTGTATTGAAGCAGGAGGGGACAACTTTGAACACCAGTAAAACTACATGCTTCTCCTTCAAATAATATTTCTGTATCTCAATAATTTTGGCGTGACCCTCGTATTTATCTATTTCGGTGTCTTTATGGATATATAAATGCACTGCAAACACGTCGTTAAGATCTACAAACGCATTGTTTTTGGGGCTTTTCGTTTTGCAGAAGTGGTATAACTGCTTTCAACACTGAGAACAATGTATTTTCAGCTGTGAAGTTAAAATTATTGCTAGCGAGAAGCGCTGCCAACATAACTAATAAAACACCAAGATATATTTTGGCAAGTCGCTTTTTAAAAATGTAACAGAATTATAGGTTTACCTTAACAGAAAAAATCTGTTGTGGCCAGTACAAAACGTCTCGCATATCCATATTAGGCTACAGAAGTACCGTATTTAACATATCTGGTACTCTCAAAGAATTCTAATTACATCTATTCTTTTTCTCCTACTGTTCTAAATGTTCGAGTTCCTTCCAATTTATTGACGAAATTGGCGGTATTTCTAAATGATATATATTAAACATATTATGTATCTATAATTTTAAATATTTAATTAATAATAAAATAAGAAATATTTAATACACTTCCCAGAAAAAGCCTTTAGAAATATCTCTGCATTTTTGACACTGACATTTATCCGTCAATTACAAACATTGTAATTTTTCTATGGAATTGTTTGGGCTGTGAGATTCATTACAATAGATTATTTTATATATTTATATTTCTTTATCTGTAATTTTATTAGAAGATATAATAAGAATTTTAAATGTGTCGGATAGATAATTTTATACTCATTATTGTTTATAATAACATAAATTAAAAACAAAAAATATTTAGAAGAATTTTTGTAAGAAACTACTACTTCCGGTTGATCAATTGTTACCAAAACTTAATCAGCTCTTGCCAGATGGAGAAATCCGTTGTTAAATAAGTCTTAAGTCTTATAGAATTTGAGAAATCGTTTATCCAACATACACACTCACACACACTTACACACACACACACACACATACACGCACACGCACACATCCACACACACATCATCGTAAAAGTGTTAAAAATCAGATTGTAGGGTCTCAAAATGTGCTTATTCATTAAAATCTGGATATGTGATTTTCAGCATAAATCCAATATTCTCTCTTAGCGAGAAGTAATAAAAATAGGATAAAAATCTGATTTTATAAGTGGTTCTTTGTAAAATTCACCACCAAGCGGCATGTTTTCAAAACCTGAATTTAAGTAAATGTTGCTTTTGGTAAACCCGAAGTAGTAACCAGAACTAGGGTTGGACTTGTCTTTTTGTAAGTCTGACAAATGACAAATGCAATAGAGGCCGGAAAACTCCAAAGTTGATGATACAAATTTTGCTAAGACAATGAACTTAATTCAAAGATTTAGAAGACCTTTTTTTTAGAAGTCATATTGTACTATAAAGCCAAAACCAAATTTATGCCCAGTATTTTCATATAACTGTCAGTTAAAAGAAAAACATAGCATCGAAATTTTAACATAAATTGTAAAAATGCCATATTGTTCTTACAACCGACAGTTAAATTAACCGGCAGTTTAACTAAAGGTGAAAATATCGGACCTTAATCTTCAATCCGCCCCTGGTGGTTTAATTTATTTATGAATAATTTCGTATCGTGTCATATGTGGTTTTCATTCATTTTAATCATGTTTACTATTGGTGTTATATTTTTGAAATTCCAGGAAATATTTATACGAATTACATTTTTCATACATTCCTATCCTATTAAATTAATTTGATGTCAAATATTTATTCAGAACACGTGTTGACATTGAAAGTCGTGATAATATACCTATATTTTTTTAAGTAAACATTATGTCTCCTGAGATATTAACAATAAGCTAAAGTGATATTGATGCCATATTCGCTTTTTCTATACATAACGAGGTTTTTTCAAAAGAGTTTTCTATACCAACAAAAATCCAATATAGGATTATTACCTCGATAAATCCGACTTACAAGAATAAGTATTTGTTACAAGCTATTACGTTGATGTACTGAACATTGTCAATATTAAAATAGAAAAAAGAAATAAATTCTATAAGCTTTTATCTCAGTAATCATATATTATAAAATTACGCATTAAATATCATTACGGTACAGTTTCTATAGATATTAGATATATTGTCACTACGGAAGTCGACGAATAAAAACAAATTGGCACACCCAGAATTAGGTAATAATTTTTTATATTCTCGTAAATAAAACAGGTTTATAACATTTTGAGTTGCAATAAAATAAAATAGTTTAGAAATAAAGTTTTATTTGTATTCACAAAATGAAAAGATTTATATCAAGTAAATTAACTGAAATTTTATATATCTTCCTGTGGCGCGACCTACAATAGAAATAATCGATAAAATATGGAATGATAATGTAATGTTGTTATCAATCAAATTAAAAATTCATGAATTAATCGTTAACAAGCTCGTAATTCATGTTGGGGGAGCAAAATTGAACAATTAAATTTGATGTTATATTGTTTATATTTGACATTTTTTATTGTAATTCTTTGAGATTACTTATTTTTGATAATGCGATTGAATACGTTATGAAAATTACTTTTTATTTTAAAAAATCTGATGTGGCTAGAACATTACATCCGTCAATTCTATTTGGTACAAATCCCATACTAAAAGTTCCTTGGAAAAGATTTTATATATCCAATAAAATTGTAACACGAACATATCAGGTGTATATGAAATCCAGTGTGACATGTGTGAATATAAACATATTGGTCAAACGGGTAGAAGTTTCCTCATTAGGTTTAATGAACATATGAGATCTTGGAAAAATAAAAAATCAGATTCTAATTTAGCCACACATCTTTTTGAAAACAACCACAACTGTTTAATAAAAAATTTAAAAATTTTACATTTAGAAAAGAAAGGTTCGAAATTAAATTTCTTGGAAACATTTGAAATAGACAAAGCCATTAAACGCAATGAGAAACTGATGAATGACCAAACAGATGTTCTCCACTCGGATATTTTGGAAATATTATCGAAAGGGAATTTTTGTTGATCCCTTAAGATGGTATTCCCAAGACCCCAAAAATTAGTTTATAATCTTATACCTGTATCTTTGTATATATATTCATGTAGTTCTCTTGTACATTTCTCAGTCTTCTGAAGATGGCGTAAAAGCCGAAATCGCGATAAAGATAATAAACTTTATTTTGTGAAACTTAGCCAAGTGTTAATTATTTTACCTTATTAAAATGTTTCACCTAGTGCCAACGACGGATTCAATCAATCAAAATATAATATTTCCTACAAATTCCATACTGAACGTTTCTTGGAAAAGATTATGTAAATTCAGTAGAATTATAACAAGAACATACATTATGTAAATTGCACTTGTCATTGACATCTGTCAATTAGAATTATTTGAATATATCAGCTATTTCTATGATTACAACAAAGTTGGCTGATTTAGGAAAGTTAATCTCTTTGTAATTCTTTAACTCTATATCTATTGAATATGAAGGAAAATGTACCTACAATAAAACCGTATAGACAGTAAGATATTCTTACATATTGATAATAACACAAACTGATATTTAACTGTTTTTTTTTTCAACAAAAACTGTTAAGAATTTCAAATAAAAGAACTTCCGGTTAACGAATTATAACCAAAATCAAATCAGCTCTTCACATGGATGTAAAGAAGAGGAATAAGAAAGAATTATAATTTTTAGAATTGTAGTATTGGAGTTATCATCGGAAAAAAATCAAAGTTCATCCATCTTAAGATGTGATAAAATTTCGCCTACATTTTTTATATAAATAACATAGGTGGTGGAGAAACTGTTTTCCTATTGGCTATGAATGACATGCTATATGTAATTTGACGTCACTTGCCGTCACGAGCGACGTGTCATGGTCATTCGAGTAAACTTGGGGAGAGCTGAATGTGACGTCATGTTAATTCAAGTCATAGCCTACCTTACGTTATTAACATAAGGCCGGGATATATCAATATCTGTCAAAAAGAAACTCTAGTTCCAAACTTGCCGTTTTGGTATGACTTATTCCTGTTGTCACTGCTGTCATTACAGATATCTGTATAAAAAGCAGACTGGCACACCCAGCAATGGGTAATAGGCTGTGATATATTTATTTGGTTATTTATATGTATTTATATGTATTTGTATGTATAAGTAAATAATATATTACTTATATTTGTATTTACTGTAGATTTTATTTGTTTATAATTTTGAAAAACCATATTAACAGCGGTGCAACGTGGTTACAATTGCTAAATTAATTTTTTGAAAGTCTAAAAATCATCGGTTTTAAAACTAGAGTTTCTGGGGTTTTTGGCCAGATTTTAAAATAAAATTTAAGTTGTTTCCCAGTCTTGTCCCAAGAAAAGTAAAATTCTTTCTTGAAAATTTTGTTAGAATTTGATTAGAATGCTCACAGGATTTTGACATCTTATAAAAAAATATGAACATTTAAGTTTATAAAGCTTCCGAGAGCAGTCAAGAGATGGCATTGCTGTATGATCCAAACTAAAAACAACATTTTTTTTATTACTCTGCAAAATATTTCATAAATTTTCATTTAAAGTACATGTAAAAGAATTAAAAATAAAAGTAGTGAATATTATGAACTAATATCGTTGCAGGATAAAGCAAACAGCACACTAATATAAATAAAGCCTCTGATGTTATTTAAAAATGTCTAGGAAAATATTTGCCAAATAAAATAAATTGTTATTTGCACAAAAATAATCAACTTCCATTCCTTGATATACCCTCGTTTATTTACCCAGAGGAATTGGAATAAAACGGATATGAATTAATTTGAAAAAAAAAAAACCAAACGGAATGTTGATAGATGTCTCTAGAGTGCTCCTCTTACGTCATAAGTGGTCTGGTGGGGTGTACTCGCTGCCCTGGCAGTTGCCAACTTAACGATGTTGAAAAACCCTGGAGTTTGCGGAAGCATTTCTGGAATGCGAAGCACTTGGACTTGCCTTGCCTTGTGTTGGATATTTGGTCCATGTAAAACAACTCGTCATAACATTGCATAAAGAAATCGTTCGAATTTTTGTGGGGTTTCAAAAATCTTGTGCTTTTATTGAAATGTAAACCTACTGAGATATTTTAGGGAAATATGAATATTTCTAAAGCAAATATGTAAGGGTTCTTTAGATTCTTTAATTTATTACAAGGTTATTTGATTTTATTTATTTATTTTGAAAGAAGACCGTACAACAAAGGCGCAATAGCTGTACTGTACAGTAACAATATACATGAAAAATACAATATAATGATGAGAAAATGAATGCGAAAAAATTTGTTGCGATCAGCACAATACTTCTCACCATTTCCATTTTTTGTTATATAAATATTTTATAATGGGATCGCGTGCGCGTGGTCGTGTGCGTATACTGTTTGGTTGTCAATCTGGTAACCCGGGTTCAATCCCGGCCAGTGCAGACTTTTAATCGCACAAAATTTTTACCTGTGGTGCACTCTCCATATCACCTATGAGTGCCCGTGAGATGACGCCTGGTAAGAACTCACGCGGTGAAAATATATTGTCATAATTACCGATGGTTACATGTACTGTAGATACTGGCATACCCAGTAATGGGTAATATGCTGTGATGATTTATTTATATATTTAGATATTCTATTGCACTTCGCTGTCGAAACGTCGTTTTACAATAAAAAAAATGACAGAAATTTTCCCAAATATTGCTTTGTTTATTATATTTGACGTCTTGTGCATACTTAACAGTGGCGGTTTAAGGCGTGAGACACTTAGGCATTGGCTTAGGGCGCCTGGCTTTTTGGGGCGCCCTAATAATATAAAAAACTAAAGACAAATATATAAATAAACAAAAAAAATCAATGTATGGAATATATACTTGTCCTGTATTATTAAATTTTGGAGCCCCTCAAAGTTAGTTTTGTGTAAATAAATTGTGTAATTTATTGAAATTATTGCGAAACAATCATTCTTGGATTCTCGTTAGTTTTAAATTCTGATAGGTATTTTTACCTTCCGTCACCTTTTGGTAAGGAAGGTATTGTTGTTCAAATACTCTAAAAATGCGTGCACTTACGTAACATTCTCTTTACAATCAAATAATATTACTATCAAGTTTATATCTCTACCAATTTTTGAATTATTGCCCCAAAAGTCAATATACATCATATTTATATAAAAACTTCAAAATTTTCAAAAATCTAATTTGTATGTATCTAGATACTTTTAAATGCGCTGATTCCAAATTTTGAAACCGCAGGTCGATATTTCGTTTCGTTCTCGAGGTATTTAGATTTAAAGTTTTACTCAAAACTGGCCATTTTTGGGTAATAACCCAAAAATGGGTCGAGATATGAATTTGGCGACAACACCGTTCGATTCTACAGACAAAAATACATAAGTATAGAAATTTTTATAATTTTTGTCCTACCGGTTCATTTTTTATTAATAAAAGCTTGAAAATCATAAGGGGTACACCTTAGATTTTTGCAATTTTTGGCCATTTTCAGTTATTTTGCTTCAGAGATTGTATGCGGTGTTCAAAAATTCTGAAAATTGGTGTACTTATGTAATTTTGCCAGTAGAATCGAATGGTGTTGTCGCCAAATTCATATCTCGACCCATTTTTGGGTTAGTACCCAAAAATGGGCAGTTTTGTGGAAAACTTTGAATTTAAATATCTCGAGAACGAAACGAGATATCGACCTGCGGTTTCAAAATTTGGAATTAGCGCATTTAAAAGTATCTAGATACATAAAAATTAAATTTTTGAAAAATTTGAAGTTTTTATCTAAATGCGGAGTAGGTATATTGACTTTTGGGGCAATAATTCAAAAATGGGTAGAGATATAAACTTGGTAGTAATATTATTTGATTGTAAAAAAATGTTACGTAAATGTACGCATTTTTAGAGTATTTATATACGAGTTTACGTAATGTATATTCATGTGAAAATTTTATTGGATTTATAGAATATTTTCCAAAGAACTTTCTGTATGGAATTTGTAAAACAATTGTATTATGCTCGTGTTACAATTTTATGGCATATATAGAATCTTTTCCAATAAACTTTTGGTATAGGATTTGTATAAAATACATCAAATTAACGGAAGGTCTTGTGCTGGCCATAACAGATTTTTTTTATGTTTATTTTGTAAATTTCATAATGTTTTTATTGCTAATGATTATAATTTATATATTATCCACTTTTAAGTTTGTCTTTTTGTTTTAAGTCCAAAAAAATCAGAAATAGTTTTTGTAACGGGTGGTGGCGCTCTAATCTAATTTGGCTCAGGGCGCCTATATATCTTGAGCCGGCCCTAATACTTAAAATTCTAATTATATCTATTTTGTCATTGTATGAGGTAGATCCTAAATATTAGAGACTCTTCCAATTTAATAACAAGATTGGCGGTTTATTTTGTGGTTATATGCATTTTACCGATAATTTTAAATATTTAATTAATAACACAATACATAGTAATATGTGTAGAATTGACTATTACCGCCAAGTTCATAAGTGTTCTCATATTTACGTTTTTATCCCAAAAATTCATAAATACCTAAAAGTTGAAAATATTCAAAAACCTAATTTCATTTATCTAGATACTTTTTAATGATTCCAGATTGAGGAGTACGAATTTAAACTGGTCTTAAGTCTTATAGTTCTTGAGAAATAGTTCCTCCAACATCCACAACACACATACACACATTTATTTAAATAATTATGATAAGTATTGTTATTTCCCAATTAAAATGCACACGTTAATCCAAAAAATTCCAATTAAGTTGCAATTTAACGGATTAACATCTCTTACAAACTCAATTAAATTTTCTCCTTCGAAATACAGCATAATTTCTTGCGTATAATTAACAACTATCATCTTTGTAACATTGTACTGTAACAATCCCTTATCGGTTAATTGGATGCCGGGCGTTGTTGTCATCAGCAGCAGCCTCCTGCCTCCGTTTGCCTAACGCTGATGTTGATACGATGTTGTTTCTACCCAACATAGCAGGAATGCAGAATGCTGTTGATGCTCAAGGGTTGGATCCACCCTAGAAGGGTTGTTAAGTGGAAATAGAGGTCGGAGTCTACTAAACTAATTTTGTGTTTAAATGTCGACGGGTATTATTTACTATGATCGAACTATTAAGGGTTGATTTACTTTAAGAGGGTTATAAATAACATTTTGTTGAAGTTTGGAGGAAATTATATTACGTGTTTATGAAATAAATACATACATTCATGACAATGTTAAATGAATTACAAGAACCCGAAAACTATTTATACAACAATCAATTTTCGCTTAACGTTGCAGCTTAAACCCTTAAACATATATAATTTTTATCTCATTCATATTCATACAGTCTCTTCTATTTCTGAAACTCGTAAAGTTGCTCACTCACTAAAATATGACAGGACGTCAATGTAATTGAGGCGCCTTTAACAAAAACAATCCCAATTTTGGGAATTTCAATTTGAATAATATGTTAAAATTGTTTCTTTGAAAAAGTGTCTTTGTCTTAGGCCATGTCGGATGTTGTACTTTTATAACCCTAATATCTAAATCTGAAATTTACATGGCCTAAATAACGTCATTATTTAGGATTTTAGGAATTAGATTTCAAGGTGTTGCAGAAGCACACTATGGCTGTGCAAAATAGAAGCTAAGAAGTTATTCTTTGACAGTAAATTTGACGTTTTGCACATATTATGCAAAACCCTAAAATTTATTTCCTACAATTCTAAATAATAACGTTATTTAGGCCATATAAATTTAGGGTAATAAAAAAGCAACATCGAACACACCCCATTATTATTATATTCGTTGCTATAATTTGTACAAAACATCAAATTTGCTGTCAACGAATAACTTCTTAGCTTAATTTGAAGCATTAAATTAAATTTAATTGTATAATTCATTTTTGTTGTTTTAAAGTGTTGGCAATCAAACCAATGGATGTCATTAGTGTTCCATTCAGAGTTGTATTTATGTGGAGAAGACCTAAATCCTAAATACTAAATGCCAAAATGTGATATCCGACAAAGCCTAAGGTTGTTTTTAATCTCTGATTATGGTTGTTTTTATAGAAACACTGAAACTAAGGCTGTGCCCAATGTTGCACTTTAATCACATTCTTATTTATGATTTTGAGAATTAAATTTGAAGTTGACGCGCAATAGTTAAACAAAGCATGTTCGTTGCTATAATTTGTACAAAACGTCAAATTTACTGCCAAAGAATAACTTCTTAGCTTCTATTTTATGAAATGTAGTATTAACATTTAATTTGAAGCATCATATTATATCGAATTGTATAATTCATTTTTGTTCTTCTTAAGTGCTGCCATATAAACCAACGGATGTCAATAGTGTGCTATTCGGAGTTGTATTTATATGAAAAAAGCCTTAATCAAACATTGGTTGTTTTTGATGGAAATGTGTAGGCTAATTTTGAATAACAAATGTATTTCACTTTCAATAAAAGAAATTGTTCATTGATTTTCCTGTTTGCAAATTATCAGTTTCTTAGAAAAACAACCAATGTCCTATAAAAAAATTAACTGTAAAGAAGGCAAAATGTTATTTTATTATCTGAAGTCAAAATAATGGATTAAGAAGCTTCAATCGTAATTTTGGAAATATGATATTGTAATTATCGAAGACGAATTATCATTACTCATTCTACACTCTAAGAACTGAGCCGTATAAAACCAGTTTGGTAAATAGTGAAATATATTAGTTAGAAATTAACATTATAATTTGTAAAATTTCGCCTGTTAAAATGTCGTGTTAAATTTAATTTATAAAAATCTGTTGTGGCCAGCACAAGACCTTCCGTCAATTCCATGTATTTTGTACAAATCCCATACCAAAAGGTCCTTGGAACAGATTCTATATAATATCATGTAAAATCGAACACGAACACATACTATTTTTTACAAATTCCATACCAAAAGTTCATTTGAAAAGGTTCTATAAATCCAATAAAATTATAACATAAACTACACTAAGTATTGTCCTTCCATCTTCTCTTTCGCCTTTCTCTGCGTGTCACTTGCGAGCAACACTATGACATACCAATTTTAGATCCTATACTTTTTTCCATATTTGGTTTTGCACTTGCAACTGACATCTGTCAATTAAATTTTTTTAAATAATTACGTCAGCTGTTTCCATGATAAATAGCAAAGCTGACTAATTTTTGAAAATTAATTTGTTTATAATGCTTTAACTCTACATCTATTAAATATGAAGGAAAATAAATAATCAAACCATATAGAGAAGAGTATTTTCTTTAATAAATATAATAACAAAATGTCAAAAAATAATATTTAACTGCGTTTTTTTAAGAAAAACTGTTAGAAACTTCAAATAAGGGTACTTCCGGTGGATCAATTATAACCAAAATCTAATCAACTCTTCATATGGATGTACAAAAGAGGAGTACGAAAGAATTATAATTTTTAGAATTATAGTATTGGAGTTATCGTCGGAGAAAAATTTGTCACAAACAGACACATACACACACACACACACACACACATACACACACACACGGACACACACACACATACATACAGACATCATCTTAAAAATAGTAAATTCGTATTGTAGGGACCCTAAAAAGTGCTTATTCATTAAAAACTCACCACCGAATTTTTTGACCAAAGGTGACGGAAGGTAAAAATGTTAAATTGTTTGAAAAAATACACTGTATACCTACGAGTATAGTTATAATAAATATTTAAACAATATTAATGATAAATCATACTAAAATTCGCAGAACAAACTTTTAAATTATTATTATTAAAAAATTGTGCTGTGTGTTATTTCCCAGTAATTAATGTTTTTTCTTATTTGGTTCCTATTTAAACACGTTTAAAGTCGCACGGTTGTGTGTGTATATGACACGAGATACATTAGTTTCTTGTGGTATATTGTATCGAGTGGACGTATATTTCTGTGTAACTATTATTTTAAGTGAAATACAAAAACTTATATTTATGTGTGCCCTTAGACAATGGCTCCAGGCTTCGGTATGCAGATTCTCCATTAACCGGTAAGTGGCATAATTACCATTCTATACTTAAAAGTTAAATGCACTCTTTGGTGTTGCAAGTTTACTATTACGACTATATCATTCATAAATTATAAACCAATAAGAATGTGATTTTTCTTAGTTACCACGTTATTATTAAGTAACCATGGTAAACGAATATACGAACCTTCATATATACGAATATACTTGCCTTCGCATATTCACTTATAGGTGCGCTTGGTTATTTTGTTTTATGTTCTCAAAGTTGTCAATGTTGTTTTGAATTCTATTTACGGAGCGTATAGAGTACGATATTTTTTTTTTTCGAACACAGTATCTAATACATAAACGAATAATATATTCTGACTTTGAAGAGAAAAATCATGCTTTTTGTGCTTTAAGTAGACATCTGAAATGACACTTATAGCCGAGACAGACGACAAAAATTAATGATCATTAACGGTTAGATATAGTATGCGCACGCGAACTTGAGACCAGTGACAGATGTCAAAATTGCGTCTATTAACAAACAAGAAAATATTGAATGCAGTTAGTTCGTGCTACTTATTGTATTGTACTCATACAGTACAAAACAATAAGTAACACGTACTTACTACAGTCAATATTTTCTGGTTTGTTAATAAACGGAATTTTGACATCTGTCAATAGTCACAAGTTCACGTGTGCTTACTATATCTAACCGTTAATGATCATTAATTTTTGTCGTCTGTCTCGGGTATTACAGGTCCGGCTGCACTGAAAGGAATAATTAAACACATCTATTGTTTGACAGCAAAACCTTTTTGAAATAAAAAATTGACAAGTAAGCATTTAGTTATTTCATCATAAGTCCAGAAACTGCATTGTTGCTACTGCGAGTTTGAGTTTATTTAGAAATACGAACATAGTAATATTTAAAAAGATAGGTTATGTGGAGTACAGTTTGACGTTTCATGCAGAAGAAATTAGACTACGGGCCTACGTGAAATTTACTGTTTACTTTTTAATTTCATTTTATTTATGATGTAGTCTACCTGTATACAACTCGTCAATAGAAAATTCTAGACATACTCAACGAATTGCTTTTTGGAAATACGTTTCGTATTATCAAGAATTTTCAACCGTCTTGTTGTATAATGTATGACTATTTGGTATTATGGCACAAGAAAATACATCTTAAATTTTTAACCAATACAACGAGTACTTTCGACCAAATTTATGTGGATGTCATTTATAGAAACACGGGCATTACTTTTGGGTCACTGTGTATAACCTGAAAATGTGTATAAAGGTGGAAAAATATTTAAATGCTTAGTTGGAATGAAAAACATGTGAAATAGTTTATGACGATGAGTGTTCTCTCATTTTGAGTAAATGGCGTGCAAATGTTCTATAAAGAGAAAATATGTGGCATGTGGTGAGATTAAGGCCAAGCGCTTGTGAGGGCATCCCACATATAAGTTCTAAGTAAATGGATGTGGTTTAACAAATATAACATTTTACAAAATTTATGTACAGGATTCGGCAGAAAAGAAGGACTTTTCTAAAACTTCACAAAATAGGGCAGATATTGTTCCTTAAAGATTCTCAAATTTGAATATATTACGAAATATCCATTAGATATTATACAAGTAAATATTGAAATTTGTGTAATATTTTGAAAAAGCTACGTGTTTTGAAATGGAATATGACGTCAGACATACAGTTTAACATGTGACAAACAATCGCCTATTTTTATTACCTTCCGTCACCTTTAGGTAAGGAAGGTATTGTCTTTGGTCAAAAAATTCGGTGGTGAGTTTATAATGAATAAGCACGTTTTAGGGTCCCTACAATACGAATTTACTATTTTTAAGATGATGTCTGTATGTATGTGTGTGTGTGTGTCCGTGTGTGTGTATGTGTGTCCGTGTGTGACAAATTTTTCTCCGACGATAACTCCAATACTACAATTCTAAAAATTATAATTCTTTCGTATTCCTCTTCTGTACATCCATATGAAGAGTTGATTAGATTTTGGTTACAATTGATCCACCGGAAGTACCTTTATTTGAAGTTTTTAACAGTTTTTCTTAAAAAAACGCAGTTAAATAGTATGTGTTCGTGTTCAATTTTACATGATATTATATAGAAACTGTTCCAAGGTCCTTTTGGTATGGATTTGTACAAAATACATCGAATTGACGGAAGGTCTTGTGCTGGCCACAACAGATTTTTTATATAAATAACGTAAACTGTTTTTCTATTGCCTACGAATGACATATTGTATGTACTCCGACGGCACAGGAGTGAGAGGGTGTTTTTCATGAATATTTCTGGCGCCAATCTTTTTATTTAATTATTTACGAAAATAATAATAAATTATTTTTGTTATTACTGTGATGAATATTGCATAAACTTTAATTTAAAATACTTTTTAAAAAATGTGATACTTTTTGCTTAAGAAAAAATTCTTGACAGATTTGACTTCGTAATGACACAGCATTTGACAAAAGCAAGTGTGAAAAACAATATCTAGCATGTGGTGTCCGTTATCATTAATGCTTTTCTGCAGGCGTCCTACGCAGTTTGCAAACACTCCTTCCATCTGACAATTTGGGCGACTTTTACGTGAATAGCTTCTTTCAGTTCTTCGAATGTGCGGGGTTTGTGTTCGCATGTACGTATCCCATTGGAATTACTGATAGAAGCTATTCGTGTAGAAATCGCCCAAATTGCGATGTTGGAAAGAGTGACTGCAAACTTCGCAGAACTCCTCCAGAAATTCATTAATGATAACGGACACCACATGTAAGATGTACTCCACACTTGATTTTGTCAAATGCTACGTCATTTGTCAATAAATTTTTTCTTAAGTAATTTTGTGACGTCCGTTCTTTCTGCCCAATCTGTAAATCTATAACTAGACATTCTAAATTGAATAAAATAAATGGCTAGCAGTAGAAATGTTCAATGCACATAACATTGGTTTTGAATTAGACAGACATGGAATTAGTTAAATGTAATTATTGCATGTGTATTAAGAGAATTACGTCGAGAACCCATTCCAAAACCCATTTACAAGCACCGAGCACACTGGAAACCGCAACTGACCGTATGTGTATGAGTATAGTATTTAACATTTCTTGTACACATAGAAAGTTCTAATTATATCTATTCTTTCATTCTATGAGGAAGTTTATGTCAGATATTCTTCCAATATCGATATTTAGATATTTTTTATAATTTTAAAATTATTCTATAAAGAAGTTCTTTCCTTCTCTTTTAAATGATCGAATTTTTTCCTATTCATTAACGGAATTGGCGGTATTTCTTACGGATATATGCATTTTACCTATAATTTTAAATATTTAATTAAAAACACAATAAGAAATACTAAATGTACTTCACAGAAGAAGCTTTCACCAATATCTCTAAAATTGTTGATTTTTGACATTTGAATTTTTCAACTGGTTACCCCAGTGTAGTTTGGTCTGTGCGATTTATTACAGAAGATTATTCTACAAATTATATTTACTTTATCTGTAAATCAATAGAAAATAAATAAATAAATATATCATCACGGCATATTACCCATTTCTGGGTGTGCCAGTATCTACAACACATGTAGACATCAATAATGATGACGATATATTTTACCATGTGGGCGCTTACCAGGAGTCACCTCACGGGCACTCAGCTTGTGTGGAGAGTGCACCACAGGGGTCACTTTTGTGCCATTTAAAATTTGAAATATTTGGCGTCAGTCGGGATCGAACCCGGTTCCCCCAGGTTCGCGACCAGATACTCAGGCAATAAGATACAATAAAAAATTTAAATGTATCAGATGTATAATTTTATGTTGTTCAGCTTTAGGATAACACAAATTTTCAAAAAATAATTTTTAGAGGATTTTTTTTTTAAGAAACTACTACTTTCGGTTATCCAATTGTTACCAAAACCTTTTCACTCGCCTTTTCAGCTCTTCCCATGAATGTCAGATTGAGGAATTCATAGTTAAACAGGTCTTGGGTCTTATACTTTTTAAAGAATCGTCCTTTTCATGAACATAAGTATAATCACAGAATTGGATTAATTTTAATTTTAGGATTTTGACTATGACGACATGCCTGAAAACTGCCAGAATCAGAAAACATAACCTTTATTTTAATTGTGATGTTTATTATGAACAAACTAGCAATAACTATTTATTAACATATCTATATTTATTTATTCGGCAAATATAAAATGAATTATAAGTAAAAGTAATTGAAGTGGTGACATACTAATAGTCACAACAAAAATGGCTGCATGGACGGTTAACTATCTTAAGACAATTCTTATGACTATAACTTAAGACTATGATTATGATATGATAGTGACTATGTTATTGCTGCATCAACCCGGATTTATTGTAGCACAGGCCTAAGTCAATGATGGTCGCGTTACGACATACATAATCTAGCAATGTGCAATAATTTTTGATCGTGTTATCATATTGATTTTTACACTTAAGAAATTCACAAATAAATTTCCCGTGTGTTTGAGAATTTGTAGTCGTTTGGTACAGTTGGTCCTTCTCACGCAACCTTTCAATTAAACCTTTGGAATGAGGACCACCAGCCGAAATGGGATAATCAGACCTCGTGCATTCTGAATACAGTTTGCTACGCTTGTGTGATCGCAGATCCTTGATAGAATTGTTAAGAAAAATGAGACCATTCTCGGAGAATTATTTCTATTTCCTTTCTATTTGAATAATTGGAGTTATCGCAAAGATCAGACATAAAAATAAGAGTGAAATGTAAATCAATCATGCAAAATATATGAGAATGAGGTAAGATAAGGTAATGGGGCATCGATTGTGAGGTTAAGTTTGATTTCAGTCAAGGTCGGTGTAGAACTTCGAAAATTTTGTTTTGGTAAAATCAAAGAAAAAAATATACCTATACAGGGTGTAAATTTTAAAACGGGTCATAGGGCTATAACATAGAAAAACAGTTTTTTAGACGCCAAAAGTTTCTATATTAATTTATTGAAAAAAAAAATAGTGCAAAGAAAAAAATTACAAATTTTTGATACCAAACACATTACATTTCTGTTTCATATAAAGCCAGAAAATAAATTTAAAAATTTGCACAATTAAGAAAAAAATCATTAGCCGTGAAACTGACAGCAACAAAACAAAACAATTGTTGACTTAAAACTGTCATTAATAAGCGTTTTTTGCACATTATTTGTTAAATTATTATTATTTCCATCTTATTCAGGAGAAATCATGGATAATTTGTCTCATGAAGAAAAATTACAAATTATTAAATGGTTTTAATTGTTTCCTTGTAGTTTGCTGTTTTTCTCGTTTCTTATAACTTATTTCCATGTAGATCATCTTTAATTTGTAAATACCTATTACAATAAATAATGATTGTTTCTTAAATAAATATCCTAGTGTTTTCTTTTTTGGGCAATTTTTTATTAGTTAATAAATTAATAACTTTAATATTTAATTGTCCTCTGTCATGTTAGTAAAAAATGACAATGTTTTGTTATTGTCAGTTTCATGTCTAATAATATTCTTTTGTAATTGTACAAATTTTTAAATTTATTTTCTGGCTGTATATGAAACAGAAATTTAATGTGTTTGGTATTAAAAAATTCGTAATTTTTTTCTTTATAATATGCACTAATTCCTTTTTCAATAAATTGATATAGAAAGTTTTGGCGTCTAAAAAACTGTTTTTCTATGTTATAGCCCTATGATCCGTTTTAAAATGTACATCCTGTATATAGTTTGCACAGATATCTATCATTATGGCCCTCTCAGTAGGTCTACTGGTAGGGATTTAAGCTTGATTTATGGCGGGGAAAGGACAGGTATGTATTAAATGTTTTTCTATTTTATTTTACTTTATTATGTAATAATAAAACATTTGTTTTAAACTTTTTTAATGATAACGAAACAAATAATATATAAAAACAGAACTTGATACATAATATAGTAAAAAAGAGACCAAAATGTTACTTAAAATTATACACTGCCTAACAGTTAGTCATTTAATAAAATAAACAATTATAAAATATTGCAGGTCACAATAAATAATATAAAGAATGTAACTGAAATAAGTGCATTAAATTTAACCAATGATAGAAGTCGGCAAGAGCAATAATATTTCTTATAACTTCATTATTTTTAATTTTTTATAACCATTTATAACTATTTTTTTCGCTTCTTGCGGAAAACACGTCCGTTTAAGTTTTGCACGATCTCCTTCAACGGGTAAAATATTTCTGTTTAAGGGTCGCCACATATTAAGTAAGTATATTATTGCTTTCTGTACGAAAATTAAAGTATTACTAGATTACAATTGATTTTAAAATTTTGAAAACTCGTTTATGTACATTTGATACATCTTTAATAATCTTATTTTACCTAATTTTAATACTATGGAATTTGTAACAATGGTCAAAGACATAATTTGATTTTGCAAATTCATTAAATATCATTTTGAAATAATTAATGCATACAGAGATTTGCGAATTTAAATGTTTTGCAGTCCGACCCTAAGCGACAGGTAGTACTATATCCAGCTGTGTGCGATCTTCCACAGGATTAGTACAAATTATACAGTTATGGACAGAAAAAAATCTGTTGTGGCCAGCACAAGACCTCTCGCCATTTCCATATTAGACTATATAAGTAATGAACATATTTGACGTTTCTGATACACACAAAAACACATATCTTTTTATATTTTTTAATTCATTCTATTCACTCTTAGTTAAGTTAGACAAGTCATGTGAGCAAATTTTTGATAATATAACTTTTTATACCGATTGGTAAACTTGTATATAGTGTGCTAACTATTTCTTTATTTGTAGCAATATATGCAAATACAATGTATTTTGCATAATTTTGGATTTAGATTAGTTGCTAAAATCAGTAATTCAAACTCAAATGAATACCTAATTAATTATGCGTATTTGTGGGAAAACAGGATTAATGTTAAAGTGTACATACACAATATACAGACTAACAAGTAATATGAGCAAATGTGTAGATATATTGTTCATTTTCTATAAATAAATACACTGAAATCAATAACAAATACAGGTGATCTGGAATTAAATTGCATATGTTTTTGATATGTAATAGGAGGGTTATTTAGAATCTAGTTTTGAAACAAAAGTAAAGCGACTGTGTTTTTTATTTTATCCACAACTGTCAAATAATATACCCATAATTCAATTGCTTTTTACCAATTGATGATCTTCGTTACTGTTGCTAATTGAATAATATTGACAGTTCCATGGAATAATATTAATCAATCGTTATGTCAAATTCAAATCTTACCTTTCAAAGAGTACAAACAAAATTACTTTAATAAATATTTCTTCCACATTTGAAGTCAAAGTTCCATTAATTTCGTCATTTATCATCCTTCTATTTTCTTTTTGAACTTAAGTGTAGCTGAATGGTCGGCTTTAAAATTTCCTTTTAAGTGTCAAATCATTTTATAATTTTGTTACAACGATAACTAGTTTTGCCAATGTTTGAAAACAATTTTTTTTACAGTCAGCGAAAAATTTCTAATTATTTTTCGATACAAATATGTCACTAATATATTATTATTATTATTTGACAGTTGTGGATAAAATAGTATAGTATTCTATTCGCATGTAATGGCTATTAATCATTCGAATGATTTACATCACTCGCCGTTCGGCTCGTGATGCAAACTTCATTCTCATGATTATTAGCGTACATTACTTGCTCATTGAATAATATACCACTATTTATAAAATCAGGCGTACATTAACTCATTTGACCATTAGTATTTTGTAGCTTTTACGTAAAATATTGTTACTAGATTTGTATTTCAGTTTAATTTAATGTTATTAAATAATAAATATTTACGTTTAAGTATATCAAGATGACAAAATCTGAGAGAGATGCTTGAAAAATATCTGTTCGTAAAGGGTAATTAATTTGTATATCAAGTTTCTTCTCATTACAAATGTAATTACATAATCTGTAACAGAATACTTTCAAAGTATCTAATATCTAATATATAATAAGATAAAGAATTTATATTTGATTGGACAGGGACGACTGCCCAAGAACCTCCTTAAATTAGGTGCCCCCAAAAATCAGGGGCATTAAAAAGAACATCTACGCAAATGGTGAGAAATTTCTACAAATTTCTTTCGACTATTTAGTCCAGTCAATAGAGGTTTTTACCCTACAAAAGGTGGGGAAAAAACGATTTTAACATATGTTGTTTGGGTCGAGACGGGGATGAAAAATTCAAATTTGTGACCTTGAGGCTGGGCGTGAGCCGCTATCTTGGATCAAAGGTGCAAAAAATGAGATTTTCGCTATTATCTCAAAAACAGTGGCCCGTATCAAAATTTTAGAAGAATACAAATTTAAAGCTCGTTATTTTTTATACAAAAAGGGTTCTTACATTTTTTACTTAGGATGAACTCTCAAAGAGTTATGTTCAAAAATAGGTAACCAGAACAACAATTTATGAAAGAAGATTTAATCACTCAAAATATACACAATATTAATTTTTTAATACTTAGTCTAATAGATTTTGTTATTTGTAATAGTTTACATTTGTCGTGGTATCAAATGAAGTAAATTATCGATGATTTTTAAATAATTTTTGTCAGCGCTTTTTCACAAATTCATCAACCACTATATGTTAAAATCATTTTTTCCCCACCTTCTGTAAGGCAAAGGTCTTTTTTGGTCTCCATTGACTGGACTAATTTGTAAATATAGATTTTAGTTTTAAATTTACAAAAACTGAATTTTGTTTTCAAGTATTCCTCCAATGAATATTAGGTTGCATAGCTTTTATTATAGTTATATGAAGCGATCTAAAGAACTGACTCATGCAGGGTTTACAATCTTTTATAGAAGGTTGGGTAGCTTAGTGATCAGGATTATTTAAACTTGAAGGTGTGTCTTACAGGCTAAGAAATGGGCCGTATTAAAATAATTCATATTGAATTTTTGTATAAATTTTGTATACTGTAAATATTAAAAATTAAGATACAGCAAATACAAAATTTTAGTATATTACCCGCGAATTAGTATATTACATCCGAGGTGGGAGATGTTTCATTACAGCCGAGGGCTTATGTATATTACCGAGAGGCGAAGCCTCGAGGTGAGATAATGCGCGAGGCTGTTATGAAACTCTCACCGAGGTTATGTATACTATTTTATTCATAATCATCCTCATTTTAAATCAATAATTTTCAAAATAAATCAATGAGTTATAACCATTAATTTTATTAATATTTTTGACAGCTCTCTTCAAATTTGTTTTAGCCTACTTTACTATAAGGCAGGAAAAAGAAAATATTCAGAAATGCAGCCTGGGCCGTGTTTCTCAAAAATACATGTCCACAAGGTAACAAGTTACAAGTTACAAGTAAATTTTTCACAAGGACATGTAAATTCTGTTTCAGAAAGAAATTTACAAGTCAAGTAACTTTCTTACACGTGCAGTTTATTTTCACAAGTGATCACAGCAGATTTAATTTGTGTGTTTATTATAAGGGAAACCTTCTGGCCAAACATAAAACGAGCAACATTGTTAAGTTTTCTTATATCATAATGTCATGATCTATTTCTATGCAGGGTCGCGTTAAGCAATTTTTGGACCCTTGGCACAAGATAAATTCGGGCCCCCAATTTCATAAATTCGTACATACATCGTCGGATTTCTGGTAAAAAGACTTAACCGCCATTTGACTAGTTTTGAGATAAACAGGAAAAACTTGTTTTTATTTACAATATTGATTTATTTAACAAGATATTGTGTTATATCGATGAGATTAATATTTTATACATTTTTCAACATACTTTCGCAACATTTTGAAGCATATATGTATCATGAAATATTTAATAAAAATGTTTTTTTTTTTTGTTCAATATAGCTTAATACCTAAATTTTTAATATTTATATAGTTGTGAACACCAGATTAATAAATAATATCAAAATAAATTAACTTTTGTGGAACACAACTCGTTAACATCTCCCATTACATTAACACAGAATGGCGTTTAAGACTTTTGTATAAAATTTCTGTGCGTATCAAATAGTGTCAGATGGCGTTTACGAAACTTTAGAATGAATTACCTTCTAACATAATTTTTTTGGCGCTCAGATATTGTGTTTAGAGCATGCGTCGTGAAGAGACGTATCCGTTTATGTGCATAACTCATTTTATCATTTATTGGCGGTTAAGTCTTTTTACCAGAAATCCGACGACATATACTCGCATATACAAACAGAAATCTGATCAATTTCATTCATTGTTATAACCAAGTTTATTGTTGTAATCAAGTATAATCATTGTTGTACACAAGTATATTCATTGTTAAATCAAGTTTTATCATTGCTGTAATAATTCGTGATATTGTTATTGTTTGAAATCGGCCGGTGGGCGGCCGTAAGTCGAAACCTCTCAATAAATTAATATGACTTCTCTATATGGCCATAATCAATCCTCCTCCTAAATATTTTAGGTCTTCGTACTACAACAATTTCGTTTTCATCACTAGAGTCACTTGACCACATTGCTTCCGAATATATATCTTGTATTTAAAAAAACATAATAATATAAATCAAGGTAATAAACAAACTCATTTTCAATTCCGAACCTTATTAGACAACTTGTACATTTTTTCAATTGTAAATAAATATTTTTTACACCATTAGAATTGAATGATAGGGTTGTTTGAGACTGCTAAAAATTTTCATGTATTTCACAAGATATTACTTGTAAACTATATTTTGAGAAACAGAATGATAATTACACTTGTAAAAAACACTTGTATAAAATAGACTTGTACTTGTGACTTGTATCTTACAAGTGTAGTTTTGAGAAACAGGGCCCTGGAAGTTTATATTGATTTCAAACCAACGTTTCGATCATAACTATGATCCTCTTCAGGATTTTAATCAAGTCAGAAAAATAATGAAAAACAAAACGTTAACAAATATCGAAGATTTATATATGGAATACACAATGTATAATAATGATGAAAAAACTTTTTTTAAATATAATATAAACGAAACAGAATGAATGGACAATTTTTATAAAACTACTGTACAGTAGGAGCTTAGGCTCGTATAAGGCCTTGGTCACACTGAACAATCAATAACGATCGAATAAAAGACAAACCTGACATGTTCACACAGCGTGCATTGATGACAAGATCGTGTACCGTCGACCTGTCGAGCTGTTTGATTTTCGTTCTGGACTCGATGTTGCTCGATGGAAACAGACGTGCACAATGCTCTTTAAGGGAATATTTTGACAGATTCTAACCTGTTGAGCGAAAATGACACAGCAGTGTGACCATTTACAAGAAAAAACGGTTGATGAGGCGCAAGAGGCGCGCGCCTCAGGGCCCGGGCCTGCTAGGGGCCCGGCTACGGCACCATTTTGTTGAGTTTTAATTTTTTTAGAGTTGTATTTCTGTTGTAATTGTTTTTCTGTTTAATTTATGAAATAAATTATATTTTTGGGGTCTTATGTTTTATTCTAGGGGCCCGAAAATGTTAGCGCCTCAGGCCCGAAAATACCTTAATTCGGCCCGGGAATTGATGGATGTTGATGGATGCAGTGTGACCTTTAGGTAAAGTAACATCTCGCAATACGTGCCTGTTTGTAACTTATTATCCTTTCCATCTTAGTTTTCACTGTAGTTTTCCCTTAGGACACCACTTCTCCACAAGTGTTTGAGAGTAGACAATTAACACCCTCTAGCAACGAATATGCAACAACCCTTTAGGATAAATATAATTTTAGATAAGAGCCCTTGCTGTTCACTTCCTGCGAAACTATTGTCTCTCTTTTACATCAAATGAAGAATTATTTCATAGTGTACTTTGATCTCTAACAATATTAGAAACAAATATGTAACAATTAGGGATTTCATGTAATGAATTATATAGAATTTATAGAGTTTAGCTAAATTTATGTGGGAGAGAAGTTGTAAATAATTAAGGGTTATATTCAGAGTTGGTCTATAATAAATAAATTAATATGTCAAATTATTCCAGTACCAAACTGAAAATTGACAGTTAAAATTTGAAATAAGTTAAAGATTTTTCTATTATTAACTATTAGCAATAATTGTAAAGATTCAATTTTGGCTAAAATATACATACAAATGACATTGACTCATAAAAATTTTATTTGACATTGACAATATATATATATATATATATATATATATATATATATATATATATATATATATATATATATAACCCTAGCTTTGGGAAACACTTTAAAATATTGATCAAAGAGATGTTCATACCGTTTTGAAAGATGTCTTTAACTCTTTTTCCTGCGATCCAATACATCCCCGATAACATCATTATATGACTGATTTTTTTAACAAACCCTCTTTATAAAGATCCTTACACAAGTCCAAAAAAATTGTTGTCAACAATCTACTTATGAAAATTCACCTTTGCAATGTTTTATTTTATTTAATATAATAGTGTTTCTATTGTTTATTTATCAAAAAGTTCATATTTGATTTAAAGATGCAAAATACTTGTGCAGAAATTTTTATCATTTACATTCTCCTTTATAAAAGTTTCATACTTTTAAACACTTTCTGAAAGTTGTGGAAACTTAAAAGTTTGAACAGAATTTAATTTTTAATGTTGCAAAAGATGTCCATAAAAATTTTCTTGAAAATTAGCATGCATTTTTTATCAATACACTCTATTCTTGACATCAAAATGAATGAAATTTGAATATAAAAATATTCTTTATCTATATATAGTACAAATAAAAATAAAATATCCAGCAGAACAACCATTGAATGGATTCTGATACAGTTTTCACTATTATTCTTAACACGTTCACTGTCCACAATGTTAAAAGAGTTATAAGCTGCGCCAGTCCCCCATAAAAACAGCCCATGTACCACATATGGCTCATTGGACTCTGTGGTCATAATGCTGAGGGCACAACGTCCAATGAGTCATATATGTTTCGGACAAGTTTGCGCATGCTTCTCTTTCAATGTGCACATTTAACAAGTTGTATTCTTCAGTACCATGCTGTTTGGTTATTGTTTGCAAAAGATGCCACAGATGCTACTGTTTTTAAAAAGACCAGGGTCTAAATTCAAAAGGAGCTGGAAAGAAAGCTAAAAGAGTAACTAGTGAATGTGAACAAATATTTTGTCTTACATGTTACAATAAAAGGCACTAGATAGCTTTGTACTTTTTTGTTTTTTGTTTTCTAAACGATAGAATTTTTTATTTTCAGTTATACAATGGATTATTTCTGTAATTTTTGATACTTGAAATAAACATAATA
This sequence comes from Ophonus ardosiacus, assembly GCA_943142095.1. NCBI lineage: Eukaryota > Metazoa > Arthropoda > Insecta > Coleoptera > Carabidae > Ophonus > Ophonus ardosiacus. Next base: position 34,866,354 of record OW964832.1, on the reverse strand, counting down.
CTAATCAAAGTTTTACTCAGAGTCCATGTACCAAATATGTCTCATATTTACAATGGCGTGTAGCACAAAAATTACTCTACCAAGTCCAAGGTATATTACTTAAATAAAACCTCAAGTCCATTACAAACTTCAAGATAAATTTTACTGTATGTATGAACTTGATATGGCTCACAGGACTTGGAACAAGCATCAAGTATGAGCCATATGTGGCTCACGGGACAGTGAACGTGTTAAAGTATAAAATTGATATTTTAGGAAGTAATATCATTTTATATAGACAGAGAATGCCTTTGTAGTGTTTCTACGAAAGACGTAGTCGTTATCGACTAAAGGTTGCTTAACAATATCGTATTTGTAATTTGTCGTACGAGAAATTTACAGACGTAATACGTCTATCAGGGATAAAAGACCAGTTCCGAGAAAGACGCTAGTTTTATTTTGAAACAATAAGAAGGACTGCCACCTGAACTCTGAACATCAAATTAACGAATGTAATTTAAAACGTTATAGCCGAGACAGACGACAAATATTAATGATCATTAGTATAATTAGTAATTTACCTTAATTCATAATTATCAAAATGTCTGACAGACGACATATAAAATTAATTTGGTACGCAGACGCAGATGTACCTATATCAAATGTCATAAGTTTTGCAATTTTACAATTTTCCTGTTTTCTTTCAGTGCATCATTAATACATAACCTTTTTTTGTTGAATTAAAATATAACTGCTGTAGTAAATACAGTGTGTTAATTAAAAACCTGGCCATAGGCGTTTAACATGGGAAAACAGTTTTTCTTTGCGCAAAGTCCCTAATTCATTTAGACAAAAATGATTCAAATAAAAGTTGTGGATAATTATTCTACGCCTAAATCACTAAACAGATTTAATTTTACAAATTTGGTAACTTGTAAAATCTAATTTGAAATTATATAAATATCGCTCATGGAATTGAAACAAAGTTACAAAGAAATGCTTATCGGTTGAACTGTCAGAAATTCGGTTTTCACTTAAAAGTTGCAGATAATTCAATTTTGCATCTAAATCACTACACAGGTAACATTTATTATTATTTTTATTATTATTTTCACATTTTGTAACTTATAAAATTAAGTTTCTGACAGTTCAAACGATATGAATTTCTTTATAATTTTGTTTCAATTTCATGGGTATCCCTACAAATGAGCATTATTTGTACAATTTCAAATTAGATTTTACAAGTTACCAAACGTGCAAAAATAAATATTTTTAGTGATTTAGGCGTAGAATATAATTATCCACAACTTTTATTTGAATCATTTTTGTCTAAAATGAATTGGGGACTTTTGCGCAAAGAAAAACTGTTTTCCCATGTTAAACGCCTATGGCCAGGTTTTTAATTAACACACTGTATGTGTAACAAATTTGTTTAGGTTAATAAAATAATAAAATCATCAAAAACATTGTTAAATCGTGACATTTTTGAGGTTACAATTACAGTTTAAAATCATGACAATATCAGTGTGAACATTACAATTGAAATTACGTGTATAATGATCATGAATATAATTTACATATGATAAGAATTTTTAAGAATTAGAGTTTAATTATCATTAGCAGTCGTCGTCTGTCTCGGCTATTAGATACGCAAAATCTGTAATTTTTTTAAATCCTTTATTTTGCACGTCGGTTTTTAACGATACCATTTTAACGTTGTCGAAATATTTTCGTATGCTATACAAAAACTGTACTAAAAGACTTTTGACGATAAATTGAAAGTAGCTCCTATATGAAGCCGGAGCCGGTTGCTAGATAACATAATGAAAACTATTTTATATTTAGTTTTTAATATCGTATAGTGAAGTTTTCGCAAATTAAAATTTGTCATTCCTTCATTATTAAGTAGATACAGTTTGAGGGCTCTGAAGTTTCTTTAATATTGTACGTACTTTTTTGTTTATTTATTAATTTACGTATAATTTTATTAGTTAATTTTAATATATAAATTCCCGAACGTTTTTGCGTAGCATAACTCTGAAATTTGCCAGGAAGACAGTTTATTTTACTAGAATACAAAGCTTGTTGTGAATTCCATACCTTTATTTAATCAACTTTAATGAAACATTCCGTAATTCTTTGTGAAACAAATTAGTTCTGTGACAATTAAAATGAGTAGGTTTTTCAATTGTATATATAATTTATAATGGATCTGAATAATACTTCTAGAAATTTTGTAATCAGGTATGTGTTTTAATTTTAAAAACTATCAGCCATTGGAATAGGCAATTTTTGTTTTCAAATTTATTAGGAGTGTCTGAGTTTGATTGACTATAGAGTGTTAATAATAATACAGCAAAAATCTATTAGAAATCCTGAAGTACAAGTGACGTTTATTTTATAATTTTGAGATTTAATTTATTAAATTATAAACCAATAAAAAATGCCTGATTTTTCTTATTTACCACGTATTACAGAGGTTATTATTAAGTAACCATGGTGAACGAATACACGAATCTTTGTATATTCGAATATACCTACATTCGTATATTCACTAATGGGGTCCTATACCATATTTCTTTTATTTTTATTTTAGTGCAAACGCGACTTAAAAATTTTACGTAATAAGCGAGATATGAATTTTTAAGGTTTAAGAATTTGGTGCGTGACGTAGCAGGTACTAACGAGTGATCGACAAACAATGGGACAAACTATTAGTTATAGAGGGAACAATTTTTTTTTATGTTTGCATAGCTGAAATGTTTTTATATAAAAACTTATACGTTATATTCATGAAGAAATTATTATTAAATATACATAACATAAATAATAAGCATTTTTTTCCTAATAAATTATAGAACATTGAAACAGTTTGACAATATTATTACACAAAGTATGACGACGGATGGCGCTAGTGTTTGCCTGTTTTGAAGTTTCAATATTAATTTCATTAATATTATAAATTGATTTAATTATAAATATATTATTATTGTTAATATTACTAGATGTTATAATTAAACAAATTCATCAAACACAAAATTGTTAAATGTTTTGTTAGGTTATAGAACAACATGACATTTCATATTCTTTTAAAGGTGACCGCTGCAGACGCGCGAATCTCCTTTTTATAATCAGGCGACCAATCAAATTCTTAGTACCTAACGCGTCATACCCAATTAGTAATCAGCTTCAATCGCTTGTAGTTTGTGACCTAGTCAATATTCAAAGAAGCATTTTTCACTAATACTCATTAATTTATGTATATTTTCGTCTTCTTATTTAAGATAGTTAAAATATGTTGGTTATTTTGATCTATGTACTCAAAGTTGTCAATGCCATTTTGAATTCTATTTGCACAGCGTATAGAGTACGATCTTTTTTTCAAAAACAGTACCTACTGCATAAATAAATAGTTTGACTTTGAGGAGAAAAATCATGCTTCTTGTGCTTTACGTAAACATCTGAAATGACCCCTGGAAATGATGCTGACAGCTCCGAATGCACCAAAAGGAATAATTTAACGCACTTATTGTTTGACAGCAAGCCTTATTGAAATAAAAATTTGACAAGTAAACATTTTAGTTATTTAATCAAAAGTCCAGAAACTGCATGGTTGCTACTGCGGTTTATTTAGAAATACGAGCATTTCAATGCAATGTGAAATATTACAATATTTAAAAAGATAGGTTATGCGGCGTACAGTTTGACGTTTCATGCAGAAGAAATTAGACTACGTACCTAGGTGAAAAATTTACTGTGTACTTTTTAATTTCTTTTTATTCATGATATAGTTTACCCTTGTACAACTCGACAATAGAAAATTCTCGACATATTCAACAAGCTGCCTTTTGGAAATACCACTCGACCTTCGGTTTCGTGGTGTTTCCAGGCAACACGTATCGTATTATCGAGAATTTTCACTCGTCTTATTGTATAATATATGAAAAGTATGTTCAATAAGTAATAAAAAATTCATAAATAAATTGGATAATTATTCTGTTGTCGATTATGAGAGTAAAGTGAAAGTGATGTGTAAAAATGAATGTTAAGAACGAATGTATTTTCTGTACATGCATGTTATGTAATTTTTGTAAGATCTTAATGTCAGTGTGATAATGTCTTTGTTACTTTGTATGTATTATTTTTTGTTTTTATTAAATGTTATAAACCCTAAAGAAGGTGTAAGTGTGCACCGAAACGTCCGTGCTGTAAGAATAAGTGCCGTTTGAGTGAGATATTGCGTAATTGTTAACACCTTATCCATCCCACATTATTATTTAATGTTACAATGACACATTTTCAGAGCCATTATTTCCAATTATTCTTTAATATTGCCTCACCAATTTTATGATAGAGTCTGCTACTACAATGATAATATGTTTTATCATTTTCATGACAGTATATTACAAATTTACGAGTTTACAACAATGTCTCTGCAGTCTTCAGATGGAAGGAAATCGCATTTTATGATCTATTATTTACTATCAGTTTCATTCGCTCACATAAACATGAACTCAGATTAAACTATGATCCGGTTTCCTATTTACTACTATTGGCGCGCTATTTAGTCTCCAGTTGATAAACTCAAGGATTATATTCTATCAAAATATATTGTTTATATTACACTAGGATTAAAGACAAACTGAAAGGTTTCGCTCGAAGCTGTTTGTGAAATCAGGACTAAGCTCTTTATTCTAAACCTAAACAATAAATATTTATGCGAGCGGAAATTCAAAACTTTAAAATAAATAAATACGCGCAAATTTATCAGAAACTATTTCCATATAGATGGAAAATAATTTTTTTATTTATAATAACATTTTACTGATACAAAAAAGTTATAATATGCTTGAAAATATGTAAATACTTTTTAAATATATTTATGCCCGGTTTCTCCAGAGCACTTAAATGTAAGTCGAAAAAATCGGTGGCTAGTAGTAAAAGGGTGTCAACAGCCAGACATTACAATGAGAAAGACAAAGAAAGAGAATTTTGTTTAAATGGAGTTTGTGTGAGAGCGAGAGAGATGCAAGAGTAGAAAGAGAATTGCGTGCGATGGGTTATCGGTCTCTGAGCGAATCAGGATGGAGTATCCAGGGTCTGAAAGAATAACTATGTGGGTATCCAGGGTCTGGACGAATCAGAATCGATGATACAGAGTCAGAACGAATCGCGATGTGGGTATCTAGAGTCCTAATGAATTGGAATTCCCTAGTCGCGCTGGCGAGTGTCGCATTGGGGGCTATCACGATACGTGTATTCTGGTATTGTATTAACGTGCAAACTTTAAATAATAGATGGAAGAAATATAATGTTACGCTCATGCGATGTGGAATTTGATTGTATATCTTTTTAATGTAAACTATGAGGTCATATCGTCTTCTCCTCGTGGCTGTTAGTCCGCTGTGGGATTTTTTGTGCCTCTTAGAATAACGTAAACATTTCAGATCCAGGGCAAAGTGATATCTAGTCTTCGGCTGTTTGTATGTATGTAGACATAACGATTTTCTCGTCTTGAGATGCCGTCTCTTATTTTATTATTTAATATCGTTTTATAAAACAATTTAGTGATAATAAGTATTAAGTGTAGTTTCTAATATTTGTATTGTGTGTTGTTTGTGATTATTAAAGTGATTGATTAGAGTATTTGGAATGTTTTTCATAATAATAAGTGTTAAACGAAGAGATATCATGCCCTTGCTGTTATGAGAAATGGAATATATTTGGAAAAGAAGCTTTACTTAATTTCGTCTGAAGGTAAGATTATTTAGAAATAAAACATGTTAGTTGTTTATAAAAAGTTAAGTGTAATCTTCACATTTTATTAAATATAGTATACAGTAATAGTAAAACATAATATATAATACAATATTAAGGATATATATTTTACATTAAAATTAGTGAACTTACTTTTATATTATAATTATTAATTTAAATATACTTATAAGATAATTATAAATACATACATTTGAATAATATATTTTAAAGTAAAGTAATATAACAATAAGGGTTATTATTTTATATTATAAATGAGTGGTTACCTGATTTAAATATTAAACTCTAATATGATATATGCCATCACAAATAAATATATAAATATTACGTTTCGTTTACGAGTATTTTTGCTTTTTCACAGTTCCAAACGGTTCAGAACTAATATCATTAAATTTTCTTTTAAGATAAACATTTTGATACGTTTTAATTTGATCGCAAGATAGTACACGAAATTGTTTAGTGCGTATAATTTGATTTTCGTATTTCAGGACAACAGGTTCAGTGTATTCAGTAATCATTTTTACTAAATTATCAAAATTAACTATATTTTCATTGCTTACATTAATTGTTATGCCTTTAATTTTGTATTCTGTTTTAATATTATTTTTATCGCCAGATACACACACTTGAAATGCGTAATGTTTTGGACCCCCAGATGCAAAAGTGTTTATATAAGAACCTTTACCATATTTATCGAGTTCGTTCGTCATATCACCCAAAAAATTTCCGTGTTCCGGCATCCACTCGTTTGGTTTTTGGGTATAAATTATACTGTCAGTGTCTGTATAAAGTAGACGAGTTCCAAGTTTATCTAAATATTTGTAAAGGTATATACGTGCTAGTGCAGTTGTATAAGCTGCTATGAAAACATTTGTGGTAGGAGAAACTTGTCTATTATTGTCCTTCCACGTAATATACATAATTTCTTCATTGATAGGTATGGTTGACTGTACTTCATAATTTGGATTGCAGAAATATGTTATTAATTCCTCATATGTAGAAATAATTTTAGTGTGAGATAAGTCATCTCTCATACCAAAGCGACCCCATAAACTATTCAATTGCAATTTTGAAAGAGATCTTAAACCAGGATTATTTTGTACTTTATTTTTATCTAGCAATATTCCCTCTCGTTTAAAAAAATCTTGAATATATTTTTCTTTTAAATTTTCATTATTTAAACATTCAATAGGCCAGTCACTAGCTTCTTGTTTAATTTTTAAAAAATTATTGACATAGTTTGCAAATAAACCACCAGTTTTTGAATTTGGATCATATTTTTCAGTTTCAAATTTCCAAACTTCGTATATTTGAACAATTTTATAATCTTTAGAGGCAGCTAAACGAACTTCATCAACGACCCATGTAGATGTTAATTCTCTTTCAGTATCAGAGTGTGTACAGTCATTGATATTCATATTCTCCGCACAAGTTCGACATAAAACAAACATACATTTTTTGTTTATTTTCATTGGTAATACGGGATGATATAATTCACGTGGCGGTAATATTGTACATTTAATTAATCCCTCAAAATTAAAAATATCTGGACAATCATCGCCTATATAAATTGTAGGATGTCCGACTGGGTACTCTGAATATTTGTTAATATACGGATATAAGCTACAAATATCAGAATAATAAATTTTTTCGTTCTTACTTTCATCAATTTTATAATGAGTTACCATTGTTTCAACTCTTCCTCCATAGAAACTGTCACGTGGATTTATGGGCTTTATAGACAATATTTCACGTGTATTAAAAAACTGTTGTAAATTAATATTATTTTTACGATTTTTTTCGAATTGACAACCCCATATTTCTATTACTTCAAATCCTGCACCTTTTAATATTTCTATTTTTCTAATTGTTGATTCATATCGAAAATTCATTGTATCGTCTGCAGAATTTAATAATGAAATATTACGTTTGTGTGGATAACATATAGGACAACCATGATACCAACAGCCTTGATATTCAAATATTATTTTTTTATTTTCTATTTCTGTGTACCCGTCTACTTTAAAACCTAATACACTACGTTCATTATTATTAAAAGCGTGTTGTATTTTAATGTTTCGTTCTTTCTCCTCCCACAATAACCAAATAGTTGCTTCAAAAGAATATTTTTGTTTACATCTGTAACCAGTTGGTGGCACAATAGCTATTTTATTTTCTTTCAAATAATTTTTTCTGTACGTATAAAGACATGCACTAGCTATGGTTATTGAACGTCTAAAAATATCAATATTATTATTTTCAAAAAATAAAGTTTTAAATTTCATACATGCTTCCCGTAATATATTGACGTCATTTATACAGTATTTAATTAATTCTTTCTTCAAATTAAAACTACAATTAGACTGTTTGTTTTCGTTATACCATTTATTAAAACTTACATTTTCATCGGAACTCATACTCTGTGTAGGAAAATATTGTTTTGGGGGCATGGGTCCAATATAATCTAAATTTTCACTTCGAATGAAATAATAAGGGAAATAACCTTTTTCCAAAACATTATCACATTTCAAGTCAAGTGCACTAGGCATCTTACTTAATTTCATAGGTAAAAAATTTAAACTATCAATAAAGTTTATGTTTTTTAAACGAATATTTAATATTTTATTGCCCCGAATTAATATGTCCGGTGTTAATTTTAAAGTATCTGCTATGTATCTTAAAAGAAAATGTCCATCATACGATCTAAGATTATGTGCAATTACAATAATCTCTTTCAAATTTTGTCGTGGTAACATTAAATATTCAAAAAACTGTTTTATAGGATTTTCCATAAATACATGTTCACGAATACCACAATTATTACAAAATTTATTACTCACATTAATACTTCTTTCTAGACAATGTATGCAAGATTGTTGGGCTACACAAAGGACTGGTATGTGTTCAAATGAAATCTTTTCTTTCTTCCTTTTAGATGAATGGGGTGATGCCTTATCGTCGTTGAATGGTGTATTTTGTGAACACTCCAAATCAAAAAAGATGTAAAGTACTTGTGCAGCTGTTTTTGAATCGTCCGTCGTAATAACTTTCATAAAACACTGATGATTCGGTGGAAAATGTTGCTAACAAAAAACAATAAATAAAATTAGAAATATTTAACTAAAAATATAGAATTCAATAGAATTACTAACTTGACATACGGAACAAAATATTTCAAAGCATTCGTGGGGTGTTTTTCTTGTATTCAGGTTATAAGTTTTGGAACATTTCTTGCAGTATTTAATAACTTCACACATTGATCTATTTTTAGTGTATGAATTAACTCTTTTATGATTTTCAAAGCAATCCTGTCCATTAAACTGTCTTTGGCATTCGTCGCATATTACAAGTATATTATTTTCACTTTCTATGTGCGAACTATTACACCGTGAACATGAAAAAGGACATCTATGTGCACCTTTCATTTTGTAACCTAAATGACATTTACGACAATAATACGATAAATTAAATGCACCAGTTACGCTAAGAATAGGATTATAGTGATTATCAAAATATAAAATATCAATATATTGGTCAGTACGGTTAAAGACGTCAGGTCCTTCAAAAATAATTTCTCGTCCTAATCTATCATCACCAAATAGAGTAATTTTAAAATTTTTTAAATTATTTTGAAAGTCTTGCAATTCTTCAATTCCTGCACCGTTGTCTAAATTTATGTTAAATTTTTGACATAAATCAATGGCATGTTGTTTTTGTAAATTTTCATTTTTACGTAATTTTTTATATAAATCTTGATTTTCCAAATACGCAATACTTAATACAATAGCTCTAGCTAAACACAAATTATCGTTATTTTTTATGTTTATTATCGAATGTTTTCGGCGACAGTATTCTTCAAACGGTACATATTTTAAATTCGGTTTTCCTTTACCTGATGGCATAATTGTATGAGCTACCGATAACATAAGGGTGTCATTTAGGAGAAAATTTTTGTTACTCTGTAATACACTTTGTATGGCATTTACAATAACATTCGATGATAATTCAGAAAATTTTTTGTAACTTATACCGATTGGATAATCTGGGGAATTTTCGCTAAAAATTTCAATACCTATTCGATCTGAAGGTAAAATTTTCATTTCGTCAGATAAATATTTTATTAGTCTATCAAATATAGAATTTAACCATTGAACAGGATTTTTGTTTGAGGAATCCGTATTTACTGCAATATTAATTTCACGCCATGCAGATTTGAATTTTTTCATTTTTCTTTCACGAATATTTAAAATTTTGAATAGTTGATGATCAATATGTGAAGTTATATGTTCTAAAGATGTTTCCGGAGAATCCGTTGACGATGATATCGGTAAAGTAGTGGAACTTGTACTCGTATTCGAACTTGAAGTAGTAGGTTTCATTATGTGATGGTCAACAGATGATTTGGGCGGTGTATTTACTGATACAATTGAAGACTATATTAGAACATTAATAAAATAAAATAAAATATAAATCTTACTTGAGACGTAGGCGGTTGCAAACCCGTTCCTGAAGTACCTTGTTCTAAATCATCTTTTAGAAGTGAGGCTGCAGCAATTTCAGCTGATAAAAATTCAGCTGTACCCGGCACCAGTGTTGTAAACTTTATTAATGTGGCTGCATTACGCCCGGCACTCATATTTTTTAAGCCCAAATAAGTCACACCCAAGTGAGGTGTATCGTTAAGTGATTGAATTTGCTCATTTGTTAACGATGAAAATCTTTCCGGTAGGAATATAGAAAAGGCCCCCAAATCACACAAAATTTTATCGCCAAAAGATTTGGTTTTAATTTGTTTAATTTTTTTAACTTTATATGGTTGATTTTGTTTTAATTCACGCACTTTCTTCGTAGGTTTAAATTCGGACAACTGTCCGATTTCATTAATTTTTTCCATATTCATTTTTAATTTTGAATCGTTGTATGCTTAAACGAACTTGGTACAGAATGAAGATAATTTGACTAAAACGATGCATTTTATATTGATATCTTAAACAGGGGTTCTCAAAGAAATATTATATTTGATGCATCCTTTTCTATATTATTCACAGAACAGTAAATCGCATTTTAAAAATTTTTATACCCCTGAGCATTGTTTATTTATTAGCTCTCTGAAACTAAACATATTTGTCTTTATATTCCTTTATAAGGTTTGATTATTTGATTTATTAATTGAAATATCATTAGTCAGTTTATAGTCAAAAACATTTTTATCTTAAGATTTTCTTTTATAAAACTTGATTATTTGTTTTGTTAATTGATATATCATTAGTCAGTTTTATGTAATCAAAACTACGAACGTGTTTGAACCTGCAAAATTTAGAAAATAGTATATATATGAGTTGCATAGAGATCGATTGTAGTTTGAAATAAGTGAGGATTATGAGAGTGTATATTTGTTTCTTCGTTTAAAGTGTCAGTGTTGAAAATGTGGGCTGCTTATGTGCATACAGAGGACGCTATTGATCTTGAATCAGCTGTAAATAATTTAAAAAATCATTGCTATTATTTGGCACATGACAATGAACATGAAATAGTTTACAAGCGAACACGTTTCGATGAAGATTTCGAAAAATTTTTAAATGATTCTTACCGAGAAGATTCGAAACGTTATACTGAAGGTGAAGAAATTTGCTATAATTACCTTATTAAAAAAAATAATATTATTCAGTTACTCGTAAAATTCAAGAAAATTAAGTTATTGCAAGAATTAGAAAGTGAAGTCGTTGATTTTCTTGAGGAAGAGGAAAAGGAATTTTTCAACTTTTTAAAATCTCAAGCAGATGATGAAAAATCGATAGAGAACAAGGTAAGTTTTTTGTAAGATAAACTCAAATATTAGATATAGTTGACAATTTGTTCATTTTTACAGAATGGCCCAGAAAATGATAACCAGTCATGCATCTCGCTTATTGCTTCAACAAGCCTACAACCTTTGCAACAATAATGAAAAAGTCCTGTATGTGGGAATTTATCCCATAAATGTAGAAGTCGTTGTTAAGATTGTAAATTATAAATCGCAGAACAGTATTGTATTCAATGTGTCAGAATGGAATGCTTTTGTAGATTATATAAAAAGTATTGTAAATCTAATAAGTAGCACTGGTGACGAGGAACATAATATTGAATTTCATAGACTAGAAACTGACTATTCAATCTGTATAAAATGGATGAAAAATGAAATATTGTTAGATAAATTATCACTAAAATTTATATGTAATATAAGTGATATTTTGTCAGACATGCTAAATTATTTTAATTCTCTTCTTTTTGGTGAATATTATAGGGACATTAATACTCAAGCTTATTTAATGCCCGGAAAATCTCTTGACAATATAAAGAAACTTATATTCAAAGAAGAAAATAATATTGTTTGTACTATATATAAAGAAATGTTGACTTTTTATCCAAATTTCATATTAGATGATTTAAAATCAAATATGTATTATGTTCCCAGTAATTATAATAAATTTAAACACTTGATTAATAAAATGGATACTTGTAAATAAAATGTTATATAATATTGCATAATCATACCTCCTTTTTATACCGTTTTTTGTGTGTGTGTGTATGTAAATGTATAATGAAAATTCGTAAATATATATATAACAATTAAGGTAAACTATATTTTATATGTTACTATAAACCTTATACTTACTTTACTCCTTTTACTCCTGAAAAATGTAAATAAAGGATACTGGGTAAGTATATACAAATATCAAATAATATTTACAAAATTTATTATAAACATATAATAAGTACAGTATTATTAACATATAGTTTTACAATATAAATAATAATGAAAAAATATATAGATACATAATTATTCAGAATGGATCTTCTTGTTTTCTTGATAACCAGGCGTGAATTGTAAATACATTACGAAGGGCACATGCTGGTACACAGTTTCTTTGTGTTGAAAGTGGCTTATGGGAAAAACAAGAAAAGTTTGAAGTATATTTGTTCTTTATTCGTAGTGACGGTGGCATTTCATCATAGTCATTTATATTTTCTGCCAAATCAACTATGGTACACATTTCATTATTTTTAAGTAACTTTTCCATCAGTTTTCTTTTTATATTTCCCTTTAAATATATTATACAGTCGCAAGATAATAGATCCTTTATTATATTATGAGCTGTGTAATAATCTATATATCCGTCATCCCACGGTAATCCGTGATAATAACGATGCAACCAAGAAATCTGTTTCCTTAATGAAAAACTGACTTCACTCCATTTACAAGGAGGTTGAACAAACATGTGTTGTAATTGCGTATCATTTTTTGTTAAGATTGCTATTTCTTTTAAAATAAAACGATTATTACTGATACCATATCCTTGAATATCAATAATAAATTCTTTCATTTTTATAAACAGTTTCTTTTATAAAAATATACGATTAAATAAACAATTTTTGATTATAAACAGTACGATGTAATATAATGAAGAGTTACTTGTGAACTGATTTATATTTTTCTTACAAAACCTTTTTAACAATATTCGTTAATGGATTATATTCGATGAGTCGATCGTGCAATATGATGCAATACGCAGAAGTATTTTTTGGAATTGGATTTTTTGATTCAAATTCTAGTCTTATATCTATTGTAGATGTTTTCATAGACTCGTTTTGTCTTGAACAATCAATTACAAACACTGGTGCTATGTTCTTTAAATCCTGAACACCAAATAAAGGGTCACCATATCCACTTCGACCGTAATACGATGATTGAAATCTTTTATACATATCATACATTAAGGCATATTTATTGTTGTCAATATCTAAATTAATATCTTGATACGGAAAACATTCAGAATTTAAATATAATTTTACATTAGTAATATTACAGTGGTCAAATAATGATGTGTCCTTTTCTAAAGAGTTTTTTCTGTCAGTTTGAAATACTAGTAAGACATAACGAGGTTTCTCCAGCTGGGCACTTGTTTTTACAGTCCATGTATGTTTCGACGTATTTGGTAACATAGGAAACTCATATGTTGACCAACTTCGAAAATTTATATGAATAGGTTTACCTTGTTCAACTATCTTTAATAAAGATAAACGTTCAGGATTGGCTACGTATACGTACGGTACACGCCACTGGATTTTATTAAGTTTTACAATTATGTTATTTAAATTGCCTGCTTGCGAGCATACTAAAGCATCATTATCAGTTTTAGAACGTACCAATATTAATTCTTGACGTGAATTTAAAATGATTTTGTTGAAATCTTCAGCAAATCCTAATAACATTTTTAGTGGTATACATACATTAAAATTTTCTTTGTAACTAATTGTATTGTCAGCATTTTTTATGTTCCATCCTGCATTTTCTAAAGAAAGTACTTCATTTGGTGTAATTGACGTATACGCTTTGACTGTTGACGTAATACCTAATGTTTTTGTACGGTCGATTTCGATCCCATTTAATTCATAACGTATTTCTTCAAACAAGTAGACGATACCATTGTTGATGAACTTAATTACTGCTTCCGGTCCCTGTTGACCAGCTTCAATTTTACCTTCTATATAGAGAAAACTGTGTGCTGGTAATGTATATATATCTTGCTGTTGAATTGGAATACGAATTTCGTCGTTATTATTAAAAGTTGATGTCACATATGGCTGATGTGTATGCCACTCTATGCGGTTAATAGACTCATCGAATATAATATCTTCGTCCACTGATAACATATCATCAGTGATGAATGTTGTTGCACTGTTCATGTTTTAACTTGTATCCAAGAGCTCTCAGGATGTTTTGACTATTTGTTGTTAACTTCGAAACGGAAGAATCGTTTCTGATATTTTTTCCAGATGAACATCTGTATTTATAAATATCAGATTTTCTTCTTCTTCGTGGAATCGGTAAAGGATAACCCTTACGTAGTGAGTTTTTATTTTTTATCTTCTGAAGAATCATAAGGTTAAAGCTGTTTGATATGTAATCTTACTGCGATGGCTTCTCCACGAAAATTGACTAAATTATCATCTTGATCGAGTATTTTAAGCGTTAGATTGTCGATTGTATTTACTCGAAGTGGGAGATAAATTATATTGTTTGGGATTTCCACTATCTTAAAACCAGGCGGTACCATTGGGGTAAATTCATGGATTGTATGCATTAATTTCTCATTTGTATAAGAACCTGTTGTAATGTTACACTCTATCCGAATATTAGAAACTTTAATAATCTGAACAGGTATATCTGATTCGTGCCATTTATTTGGTTCTAGAGCTCGTTCTGTAAATCCTAATAAAGGCCCAAAACTATTAGGTTTATTAAAATAAATCCATTCACTACACTTTATTTCACTTTTTAACGTATTATTATTGGCGGTCAATTCAAAATTAATTTCACTTGGTAAATGCGTTTTAATATATTCATTTATGTCTTTAATTTCATAAGACCCTTCTGACAGATATATGTGTGAATCACCGTAATATAATCTATTATTTTTTTCTTCGATGTTCGGTATAGAATTGTATGTTTGAAACAGAACTAACCCCAATTCGTATTCGGTACCTTTTTCTAATTCAATTGGCGGAAAAAAGTTCGCATTTAGAATAGAACTATTACTATGTAATGTTAATGTTAAAGACATTATTATGTTGACGTTTCAAATAATAACATAGAAATGATCTCCTGTGGTATCAACGACTAGTTTTATTCAGAAGAAATTTTAAACAAAGATGTCCACATATTACTGTACTAGGCGCTTGTTCTTGTTTGTAATTATAGAAAATTTTACAATTATTACCGAGATACTCTATTATTTCTTTTGGAGGTGGTAAATTACCTATGCTGTCAAAGTAAATTACATTATAACCACGTTTTTTGTAAGCTACCCAGTGAGTTCCTCTGCCATCCATATCATCCAAATTAATTATAGCAGATTCATTCATTTTTGGATTGCGTGGTAAGTTATTTAGCATATAAATACCACGAAAATATGGTATTTCGTAATGACGAGCATAGTTTTCTAAATCTATATTAGTTAGCGGTACTCTCGGTAATTTTAATGGTTTTTTGGATACGGGGTCAGATATAAACCGTAACCATTAGAGGTAGGGGCTACTTGTAGGCCTTTCCCTATGGCTATAGCTTCCATACTACGATTATGACGTTTATTTTCCTCCAACTCCTTTTTAGCATTCTTAGCAGAGATTATTGTTTTTGCAACTCCCGCTGCCCCACCGGTAAGAGCACCCAGTGCAGATAATCCAGCAAAGATTGGTATTAATGGGAGAATGCCACCAGTTTTGGGTAATGGGATTATTCTGTCTTTACTTATAGTATGTGCAGATGGTTTGTGATTATTAACTTCACGTTTAGCTGCTTTCAGTGCAGTTTTTATAATTCCTTGTGCCGTTAAATCATCCATATGTTTGAGTGACTTTCCTTTGGATTTAATGGCTAACTTTGCAACCTTCTTCACTGTATTTAAAGTTGTTTTTTTACATGTTCGTTTCTTAATTTTATTTATTGCACCCATTTTCATTCCCATTCCTAATTTTCGTTTAACTTTCATGGTGTTGGCTATACTCCACGCCGCAGCTTTTTCCGGTAATGAAGAATCAGTAGCTAATACTCTTGACCAGGCTTTATTTTCTAACACTTTATCGGCGTCGTGACGAGCAGTCAAATTATCTTTATTCTGAGAATATGCTATGTCGTGTTCTTTACAGGCTTTATCTAATTCATTTATACCTGGATCACCTCGTTGTAAACGTTGCTGAAGTTTGGTACCGGGACCACAATACTGATATCCAGGTATATGTAATTCGATCGGAAGACGATTGATTAATGAATTGATCAATCCGTTACCTGCATATAAATAGCGAGATCTGGACATATTCTTGGCTTATTATTAACTGACAGAATTCTTAAGTATAATATGGTATTTATATGTAATCCTATGACATTTTCATTGAACGGAAAAGAGATAACATTTACCTACGCTTCATATAATATATACAAAAAGTGTAATGAAAAATCTATCAGTGTTCACCATGAAGTTGCTTAAACAACCCGTATCAATAAAGATTCAAAATTTTGATAATATTACATCTGAAAATAATAAAACACAATCGCTGAGACATGGTTGTTTGTTACCAAATACGATAAGATGTATAATAAGTGGTCCTTCAAATTGTGGAAAAACGAATTTAATGATAAGCTTAATTACGGATCCGAATGGTTTAAAATTTAAAAATATTTACTTGTACACAAAAACTCCGAACCAACCAAAATATCAATTACTTCAAAATATATTAGATCGCATTCCAGACATAGGTTATTTTCCGTACCAGAATACTGAAAATATTACAGAACCACATAATGCGAAAGCGAATTCCCTTTTTATATTCGATGACGTCATCTGTGATAAGCAAAATATTATGCGTGAATATTTTAGTATGGGTCGTCACAGTCTGGTTGATTGTTTTTATTTAAGTCAGACATACACTCACATTCCAAAACATTTAATTCGAGACAATGCAAACTTACTTATACTCTTTAAACAAGATGATATGAATTTACATCATATTTATACGGATCATGTTAATACAGATATGAAATTTTCTCATTTTAAAGATATATGTTCATTATGTTGGAATAGGAACAAATATGATTTTTTAGTAATTGATAAAGATAAAGAATTAAATAACGGTCGATATCGTTTAGGTTTTGATTCGTACATAAAGGTCGATATGTAAAATTTTCAACTAGATCACACTGAACTGTTGTTCAAGTATGTCAACATCAAATTCAAAGATAATGAACACTAAATATAAATCGAAAAAGAAAGCAAAAGTCAATAATAATGTTATTATTGATATTGAAAAAACAGCTGATAATATACGACGTAAATATAGAAGTATTATAAACCGAGAAAATAGTAGAAATGATTTTTATTCTAAACAATATAAACCCATTGTGGAACCGCTCACAGATGTACTTCAAAAATTGTCTGTTCCTCCTGTAATAGATATACCGAAGAAAGAAATCGGCAAAGTGACAAATGAAAATATCATACAAGACACTAAAGGATTAATCGCAGATCAAATACATTTTGATACTTTACTTAAAACGGAAAGTGGAAGAAGTATAATTGAACAGTATCTTAATACACATATTGGACCGATAACACGAAAATATATTAAACAATTACTATTTCGCATGGGTCAAAACAAGATTATAGATAAACAGTACGGTGTAAGACGCGTTGGTAATGACTTTAAAATTGGTGAGTCACACTTGCTTATGACAAGTGATGATGAGGTCATTATAAATAATAATCAATATAAAATAACACCAGGCTTGGCTCAGTTACTCTTTCTTAATTCACCTAATAAAAAAGAATATACAGTGGAAGACTTACAAAACTATAAAACAATTCTTCTCGATACAAATGCCCATAAGAAAAATTACTTACCACTGGAACAGACTAGAAAGAATAATTCATACAAATACAGGAATATTATAAAATATATTGAATCTCAGCCAGTGACTGGAAAAGGTGGCTCAAATTTAATACAAGTTTCTAAAAATCCAATTGACTTAAAGTACTGGAACGATCCTAATGAATTAGTTGAACGACTTTATTTACTTCATTCTTCACGTGCGATTGGCCATAGTGGCCTTGATACAGAAATAGCATCAATAGAAGAAGAGTTAAGAGAAGAGGAAATCATTGTATAGAGTCAGTTTCATCATGTCAATCGACAAATTTGGACGTTACTTGGATCCATTTTATATTACTTCAGGTGGAAAACATTCTACCCCTTCGTCGTATAAAGTTCAACTTCAGTTTCCATTAACAAGCGAAGGTGACGTAAATTTTGCCAATAAACGATTAACTAACATCAATTTGCCTCGCAGTCTTCACGACGCTGCATCCAAAAAATACGTAGACGAGAATATTAGTTCGTTTGCCAAAAATATTCAAAACGATCTGCATCTTATACGAGACAGTGTAGCATTGCTAGTTAATAGACTGGATCAAGATTTACAGAATATCATACAAAATATTAATATCATCGAACAAACTCAAAAAAATACAATTAAAGAAGAGATAATACGTATTAACGGGTCAATTAATAATTTGAATAACGACTTACAAAGTGTAAAGAATATCGCTACAGACGTATCTTCTCTCAAGCAACAGATGAGTTTATTTATACAACCAGAAGATACATAAATAATTATGAGTAATATAAAACGTATAATAACCAATGAACTACACAAGCCAGCACGTCGAAATTTTACTAGACGCAAAGTTATATTACAAGGTTTTGATGATTTATGGCAGGCAGATTTGGTGGATATGTCAACATATGCCAGTAAAAATAATAATATCAAGTTTATGCTCACTGTTATTGATACCTATTCAAAGTATGCGTGGGCGATTCCAGTCGCCACAAAATCAGCAACAGATGTATCTACAGGTATGAAAATAATTTTTTCAAGTGGACGTGTACCAAGAAATCTTCAAACCGACGATGGCAAGGAGTTTTTTAATAAGGATTTTAAAAAACTAATGTCCGATTATCAAATTAATCATTACTCTACATTTTCACATTTAAAGGCAAGCATAGTTGAACGCTGGAATCGAACGTTAAAAAGCAAAATGTGGAGATATTTCAGTTATAGAGGATCCTATAAGTGGATAAATATTCTCAACAATCTGGTTAAAGAATATAATAATTCCAAACATCGTACTATACAAATGAAACCGTCAGAAGTTAAAAAAGATACATACATTCCAGCCTATCATAATAAAAGATATCATCAGTTGAAACCCTCGTTATTTCAAGTGGGTGATCATGTCAGAATAAGTAAGCATAAACATGTGTTTGAAAAAGGATACACTCCAAACTGGACTACAGAAGTATTTAGAATAGCTGAAGTAAAACATACAATACCTGTAACATTTATAATACAAGATTTGGAAGGAAGCCGCATTAAAGGTGGATTTTATCAAGAAGAGTTACAGAAGACAAAATATCCTAATACTTACTTAGTTGAAAAAATTCTACAAAAACGAGGAAATAAATACTTGGTCAAGTGGCTAGGATTTGATAATAAACATAATTCATGGATTTCAAAAGATAGTTTAATATAACTCTTAACAATTATTGTATAGAATATATTATAATATGTAATGTAACTATAATAAATGAAAATAATATATTTGTAAAATAAAATTCCATCTATTATTTAAAGTTTGCACGTTAATACAATACCAGAATACACGTATCGTGATAGCCCCCAATGCGAAACCCGCCAGCGCGACTAGGGAATTCCAATTCATTAGGACTCTAGATACCCACATCGCGATTCGTTCTGACTCTGTATCATCGATTCTGATTCGTCCAGACCCTGGATACCCACATAGTTATTCTTTCAGACCCTGGATACTCCATCCTGATTCGCTCAGAGACCGATAACCCATCGCACGCAATTCTCTTTCTACTCTTGCATCTCTCTCGCTCTCACACAAACTCCATTTAAACAAAATTCTCTTTCTTTGTCTTTCTCATTGTAATGTCTGGCTGTTGACACCCTTTTACTACTGTGGCTTATGTGGCTATGTGTCATATGTCAGTTGACATATCGGTAAGTCGCAGTAATTTTGTTTCGTTTTGGTCTATTACGGCATGAAAATTAAATGATATAAAGAAGAAACGATTAAATATTAAATTATAGCAAAGATGAAGAAAATTGGTCTGTGAGATTGTAGAAACAAAGATTTAAAGAGAATATTGAAAATAAAAAAAATCATGCGGTGTCCATGTCCAATATACAAAAAGATAACACCTGGAAATTAATTGCCGCAGCATTGGCAATAAAATGTGTGCAAATATGTAGACTGTCGTAAGGAAGACGACATCGAAGAAAAAGGCTTCAGTTTATAGGACTGGCGGTGGTCCATATAAAAATATTAAAAATAAATAATATATTTGGAACAAATCAATTCTGTTACTTATTTGTCGCGGAGTCCTACCATTTTCGACAATATCGACTTCCATCAAGCTATCCACGACGTTAACGTCGTCAAAATTAGGGAAATCCTGTAAATCCATATCGAATATTGTTGACTGAATACAAATATAAACCCTGTTAAACACATTGACAGCTTTGACGTTTGACAGCCGGTATTTTATTTTGAATCGCTAAATTTCAAATTGACCAATCATAGAACAACTTTACGCTGTTGCCAATGTAATTTGTGACATAAGTTAAGTTCGCATGTGAATTTGCTGGTGCAACGCAATTGGGATATAAGGCCTACTTACAATTAAGTAGCACTTTAATAATCAACAACTTAAGTTGCTGTGGAGAAACCGGGCATTAGTACCTTATCGTTTTTTTTTTTTTCATATTGTGACATTTGAACAAAAATATTTAGTTGCTTTCATTGTTCATTAATATTTTTAAAAATGAATAAATTTTTATCTTTTAATAGATATTTACTTATCAAGGCAGGGAAGCCTGTCTTTTCATGACGAAGTCGAGGCAAATAACTATAATAAGTCGTGAAAAGGTACTGCAATGACGAGATAAGTATGTATTAATTTTTTTTCTGAAATAGTATAACAATTCAAAATTACCTACTGAATGGTACATATAACCTATTTTCATTTAACAAGTAACGGCCGGTTTCATAATAAATATAAAGTCACTTTACTTTTAAAGTTTGATCAAAAAGTGAAAAAAGCGTTTTTTACCTTCACTTTACTTTAAAGTTGTCAGATGATAGATTTAAAATATTGACGAAATTTTCTTTGTTTGATTCAATCTTTCGGTTTATCAAAATCGTTTGTTGTAATCAACAATTTTACAGTTATAGTTTGCAACATAACAATTTCAGAAAATTATCCGTTTGGCAAGATATTTGTTTCACTGTTTTATGCTAAATTCTTTTAGAAAATCGGAGAGATTCAAAAAAGAAAAATAAACTTATCATATTAAGATTTCAGAATTGTAAATCATAAGGATTTGATCCTTCGCAAAATGCTTGTACATATTTAAATATTGGATTTATTGTCGGATTCATTCTTAAAATCAATATTTTTGAGCTCTAATCAAAATATTCTTTGTTGTAATCAACACCTTAACAGTTACTATTTCAATAAAACAATGCTAGAAAAATATCCGTTTGGTAGGATAATTGTTTAATTGTTTTCAGTTAGATACTTACAGCTCTGTTGCAAACAAATTAAAAAAATAATTGTTCACTTCTGTCACCGTCACATCGTTTTTTTGCGATAGGTAAGAGCAGCTTATAAAAATATATATACTATGGCGCCCCTTATGGCCAGGCGCCTTTGTGCGGGGCACAACCTGCGTTTAACTATTAAAATAAATGAGCAACAAGTGTAGATTAAATAAAATATATTAAAAATTAAAACTGATATAACATATCTATATATTTTATTTATGGCCCGTTGTAAATATTAAACTTGGCTTAAATGGATAAAATTACATCGAAATGCGATATCAAAATCTCCAACTTGTGTCAAATAAAATGTCATATTGAAGAATGTAGATGCAGATTTTAATATCTTCCGTTGTTTGTGCTTGTTGTCAGTATTACAGTGGATGGAGAGTACCATTATTTGTTTACTGATACCCGTAGATCTGTCATTGTCAATACATCAGCCCTTTGTAGGGTTTTCTTTCACTTTTATACCCTTTTAACGAGATTACCAACATATAGGATGTAAAAAACTCCCGCCCACAGAAGGAGACTGTCTGAAAGACATGAAAAATGATTTGATCTCTTCTGAAAAGAATTTCATGTAAGAAAAAACATTGAGGAATGTTTTATATTGTTTATTAATTTTGCGCACACTTACAAAATCAGACATAAAACTAGTAAAAATTGTATTTTAAATTATGAAAATGATTATAATACTAATAAATGTGTATATTTTAATAAATTTTGTTTAAAACTAATGTAAGAATGTAAAGTCAAAATTTATTGGAAAATTTAACTGTTTTCTGTCATATTGGCAAGATATTAATGGAAGTTATTTTTATCTCTCGCTACTCTTGATAAGGGAGGTATTAGGATCGTGCTAAAAATCGCATATCGTTATTTAATAAATGACCACGTTTTAAGGCCCCTAGAATCCAATTTTAACATTTTCACGATGATGTCCGTATATGTGTGTGTGTGTGTGTGTGTGTGTGTGTGTGTGTGTGTGTGTGTGTGTGTGTGTATACTATCATTTAGAAAATTCTGAAACCTTGTAATTCGACCCTATTCTAATATGGAAAAAAAACCATTAGATTTTGGTGTAAATCGGATAACCGGAATGGCACTTTACTTGAAACTCATAATGGTTTTTCTAAAAAATACCATTAAATGCCATTTATTTTGCATTTTATGTCATTATGAAAATTAAAGATTATTGAATTTTCTACGGGTACACATTAACAATTTTTCTACATATTTTACAGATAATTTTAAAAATTAATCTTTATTATAAATCCCTAAAGCCTAAGATAAACACAATTCCTTTGTTACGCAGTTCATATTTCAAATGTATATAACTGAAAGGTAAATGTCACTGTCAATCACTTCAAATTAATAATAGTGATATTTTAAAAAGAAAATAGTAAATAAAACAATAGTTATATGCAATGGAACATAACATAGTTTTCGGCATTAGTAAATATTTAGGTTTGTATTTAAATTATTCTGAATTTTCTGAATAAGAAATTTACTTGTAAAAAAAATATTGTGTGCATCTTGTGCGCGATATATGTTTAATGCTTTCGAGTGTTTTTTACATTCTGTAATGCACTAAACATATACATATTTCGCGCACATGGTACACAAATTATTATAAATCTCTATAAATAATTCCATGGGCGAAAGTATAAGTAAATTTTTACGGTAGGTACCAAAATTGAGAGAGAAGTGTTACAAAGTATTCTATCGATTCTACAAAAGTATTTAAAATTCGTAAATTTGTATTTTCATATTGAAAACACATTTTGTATTTAAATGAACATCTTTTTATTGCCTATATTGGAATACCGTTAAAGGTCTCGTTTTAATGTCTCGCTTTTCATAGAGCTTGTAAATGAAAACGTGTAGACACATAGGTAAAGCGTTGTAAACACAAAACTTGTTTATTTCGGGGAAAATGACCTTTGCAGTTTGCACTGAACTTCAAAGGTTTCCGGTTCAAACCCCTTTGAAATCTGTTAGAATTTTCTATAATATGCCCTTTGAACTTTATAAACTATTTTTCTTTATATTAAACATGAATCTGTATTTATGTTGTAGCAGAAAGAAATGAAGCTACCGACAGTATTGAAACGATCAAAAAAACTGCAGAAGTAAAAGAGAACTCATATAAATAAAATCAGATTTTTCTAGAGGTAGAAAGTTTTCGTTGCACAATCAAATTCCCACGAATTTGATACATGATTTGATTTGTTAAAAATAAGCGTCCTTTTTCCAAACCTGACCTAACCCAATAAATTTACGTAAATTTGTCAAGAGAATCCGGTCGTTCAAGCAGAAAAACTAATAAACCTGGATAAATTTCGTTAGCTCATTTGAAGTAGCTTCGCTTTTCAATATCATATCTCCATATGCTTTATTAACTTTCAAAAGTGTCAGTTAACATTGGAGCACAGACAGTTTTTTACCCTTAGATGCCAGCATGAAAAGGTTCAAATAATATTTCTAGTAGATTAAACTTAAGTGAATTAATATCTTTAGAGCTATCGATCGATGAACATTTTTAACGCGGTCTAATGTGTACTGTAGTAGAATATCTCACTTGTCAATTTATAGTTATTTACATTCGAGTGTGTGTAAGTTGTATTTTAAAACGCGACAGCTTTGTTTAAATTAGCTGGAGCGCTGTAAAATACTTCACGCACGAGAATTATATCAAATTTTTTGGTCGAAGATAATGAAAATTACTTTGTTTAATGACATAGGTTGTACTTCTGAAAAGGATTAGTTTAAAATACTGGGGTTAAGTCAATTTCCAAATTTGATTTTACTTACCTTCATTAGAGTACTTCTTCTAGCGAAAATTTATTTGTAATATTAGACGTTTATAACTGATAATATATTTATTTGCTCATGTTTTCTTCGTAATAAATAATAGGTAGGTGTCGATATTTGACATTTCAGCAAAGTTCGCCTCGCGTATTTAACAGGTATATCAATCGGCGACTATGTCGGTAACGGCGGATTTTTGCAATAATGACAGATGTCGCTGCCGGGATTTTGGTTTATATAAATTAATTTTAAATATAGGAAATGTTAAAGTAAAAAAATAACTTATGTAGGTAATACTTTTTTACATGAACTTTATTATAGTAAAGATGATTTCTTTTCTAAATGCCCATAAACGTCCAGTGTATTTTGATTATTTTACCGCATACATAGACAAGTTATAACACAGTAAGCGTAAAATGTAAGTTACACTTGCTGTGTATACAATTGTAAAGTTCCCATTACACTTCAGGAGGGCAAAAAATATATTTATCAGCTTTTATATCAGTCATGAAAATATTATATTCACATTACATTAAAATTAGTCATATACCTACGAGTATTGAAAGCTAAACATAACATTTTTTGTAATATTAATAGCACAAAAATGTATTTTCCTGAAAATTGAAGTTTATAATCACTCCCTTAAAATTACATGAAATATTTGAAAATTCATAAAAGATCTCAAGAAAGAATCTTAAAAGTTAATGAAGGTTTTCAAGAGTTTTAAAATAATCTCAAAAGTTTCTAAAGGATTTCAAGAATTTGTAGCTCCATTTCTTTGGGTCCGAGAAGACGTAATTTTTCTGCAATTTAACATTAATAAGAATATGAATAAAATATAACAAAACTCAACCGACATGCTAAAGCTATCTTAAACTTTCTCTGGCGCTGTACGTTTTGAAGATGATACAAATGTAGTAAAATCGATAATCCTTATATGGTATAAATATGTAAAATATTTTTTACCTCCCGCTACCCTTGGTAAGGGAGGTATAGGGATCGTGCTAAAAATCACATATTGAGATTTTAGTAAATGACCACGTTTTAAGGTCCCTAGAATCCAATTTTAACATTTTCACGATGATGTCTGTATGTGTGTATGTATGTATGTGTGTATGTATGTGTGTGTATGTGTAGGGATTTTGTCTTCACTCTAACTCAAATACTATCCAGAAAATTCTGAAACCTTGTATTTCCATCCCATTCTAATATGAAAAGAAGCCATTAGATTTTGGTGTAAATCGGATAAAATACCATTAAATGCAATTTTTTCGCATTTTATGTCTTATGAAAATTAAATATAATTGAATTTTCTACAGGAATACATTAATACTTTTTCTATATATTTTACAGATAAATTTAAAAATAATTTTTTTTATTAGTCGCGAAGCCTAAGATAAACACAAAATTCCTTTGTTACACAGTTCATATTTCAAATGAATGTAACTGACAGTAAATGTCACTGTCAAAAACTAATCACTTCAAATTAATAATAGTGACATTTTAAAAAGAAAATAGTAAATAAAGCAATAGTTTTCTGCAATGGAACAGTTTTCAGCGTTAGTAAATACGTAAGTATGTATTTAAATTAAAAGGTTTTGTGTTGGCCACATCAGATTTTTATATTTTGTGTTCATAATGAAATAATTACGAAACCCAATTGCATATCGAAAAAGCCTTCATCTCAATACGCAGTTTTTGTTTTAGAAGCTTGGTACTAGATGGCATTTATTTAATTTTCAAACGTTATAAATCAGAATTGACATGAACTTTCAAATAATTGAATAAATGTCAATCTATTATTATTATTACCAACTACAATATTTTAGTATATAAAAGACGCAAAATATAAAAATAGTAGGTATAAAGGGCTAATTATTTAAGACTTGAACTTGAGCGATAATCGACTGAGGAATGGATGAGGGTTCTCGAAGGAAAAATAATCGGACAAGCAGTCTGCAGTGAAATTATTTATTTCAAGCCGACGTTTCGACTAATACATTAGTCCTCTTCAGGGCAAGAAATAGTCTAATTTAAGTTTTTAGCAAACATGCATGAGGAATAGTTAAAATAATCACAGAGTTGATTGTTGTATTTGATAAAAACCTAAATAAATAACAGTTAAAAAGATGAAAAGTCAGTAATGATAAAAAAATAAATAAATAAATAAGGTAAAATTTTGTCGTCAGGAGAATTAAAATAAAAATTTAGAAAACGAACCCTAGCGAGTTTTCTAAATTAGAGTATTTCTTGCCCTGAAGAAGACTAATGTATTAGTCGAAACGACAGCTTGAAATAAATAATTTCACTGCAGACTGCTTGTCCGATTATTTTTTCCTTTGGGAACCCTCATTTATAAGACTTGTTATTTAAAAACTCGCTAGGGTTTGTTTTCTAAATTTTGACGCGTGGGAAAAAGACATGTGTTATAAACAATTCTTTTTTCCTAGGGTTATCGCTCAAATGCAGCTGTAGACACGTGTTTCGCTCTTATTAGAGCTCATCAGTACAGCATAGCTAGTTAATAGGTGGACATTAACTAGAGGTAGTAATAAAAAAAAACTGACACAGTGTAACAGAACTAGTAAGCAGCCAAATACACCCATGTTGTCTCAGTCAGCATTTCCACACACATTGTGGATAAATACAACGTCACAGCGGTGGTGATTTATAAGAGCGAAACACGTGTCTACAGCTGCATAGGAACCCTAGGAAAAAAGAATTGTTTACAAATTTTGCACTCAAGAAAAATTATTGTTTTCGTATATTTACGTTTGGGGATCCAAGTAAAGGGTCTGGTGGGTGGTTATAAATCACCGCCGCTGTGACGTTGTATTTATCCACAATGTGTGTGGAAATGCCGACTGAGACAACATGGGTGTATTTGGCTGCTTACTAGTTCTGTTACACTGTGTCAGTTTTTTTTTTTTTTTTTTTTTTTGACTACTACCTCTACTTAATGTCCACCTATTAACTAGCTTTGCTGTACTGATGAGCTCTAATAAGAGCGAAACACGTGTCTACAGCTGCATTTGAGCGATAACCCTAGGAAAAAAGAATTGTTTACAAATTTTGCGCTCAAGAAAAAATATTGTTTTCGTATATTTATGTGTTATAAAACTGTGAGTGATAAAAAACTGATTCAGTTGGCAATAATAATAGTATATTATGTGGCAAGTGTGTGAAGCTGACATTTTTACATGAGGGTGGAGATTGCGACACGAGCCGAAGGCGAGTGTTGCAAACCACCCGAATGTAAAATAGGCTTCACACACGTGTTACATACTATACTTTTTCTACGACCTTGCAATAAAATATATTTTTTCTTCATATTGTCATTCTTTAAACTTAAAGCCTCTGTATTATCGACTTGTGTAACCATGGTTACCAACGTTACGGGTGTTTAACAGTTTTGTTTTATTAAAATACAATTCAGTTTGTAATATTTAAAATAATGAACGGTGCGTGAAATGTTACTTCACGCACACTGTGCGTGAAGTAGCACTTCACGCACCGTGTGCAAAAACTCAAACTTCACACATAAAAATTGATACGTGAAGTACTCACTTCACGCATGGGAGTAGAAAAAAATTTATTTGAAATTGGTTGACAGTGACATTTGAAAATTTAAATTTGGTTATATTTACAATTATTTATTAAAATGATTGTTGTTTCCCTTACCTCCATACTTTTTGTACATTACCCACATGCAATAATTTAAAGCATTTTAGTCACTCAAAATCCTATTAGCTGTCAAGCCCCACCTCTGATATAATCTATTTGAATTTATTGTCAAAATGAAATGTCAAATAGTATTTATACTTTCACCTGGTGTTGTGTAAACTGTGGAATGAAAAGATCCCCAGAATTGTATTGCCAACTGTATCATTTCTTTTTTGATCACTCTGTACTTTTAAAAAGTTTTATCACCCTCACATTTAACAAAAATAAAAACTTTGGCATTTTTCATGCTTTCGTTTCCGTAACAGTAACAGCATTATATCTTACGTTGCATTTTTATAAATAGACCTTTACATTATAAAATGTCTTTATATCAAAAGAAATCTAATGGAACTGACCTTTTCAAACCTCGAACCATCTGTATTTAATAAATCCCATTGTAAAGCCATCATTTTATTGTGAAATCCTGAAATCATGAAAAATTGACGAAACAAGAAAGTAATATATTTACGTAATTTGAATTGAAAGCCGTTCTTTTGGTTGATTTTCCGATTTGTATTAAATCAATAAATAGCTTGGAAACAAACAGCTTTTCCCAAGAAATGTTTTATTTTTCTCGTCACATTTTCACCGATGTTGGAGCAAATGTAGAAACGAAGAAATGTGTCATTTTCAATTGAGCGTGTCGACTGCTCGTAGAGTATTTTCAGTATTCCAGTGGCGGTGGGGTTATGTGGTCAAGGGGGCATTGACCGCAAGGAAAAATAACTTTTTTCCCCTGCAGAATAATAAATTTCTTGACGTTTTTATTAAAGAAGAAGTATTTAATATTTTCTTGCATCAATTACACTATTATATGTATATTTTTTAGTGCTCGGAATACCGGTGGACCCGCTCACCCGTATTTCAGTGAATACGGGTCGGAGTCGATTCTTCACCCATAAGACCCGTAAGACTCATAAGAACTGAAAGAACCGCAGACCCCTATTTTCTTAAGAACCTTAACACCCGTAAGACGTATTATTACGTTGTATTAACTTTATTTGGCGAATAATAACTATAGATACAATTGTATCAACAATTATTACCATAGAAATTATTTGCCAAAAAAAGTTATTAGGTGGTGGATATCTCGGGCCTTAGTTGATATATTTGATTAAACATTTCACATAATACAATATTAGTTTTAATAGATAAGTTAGTAATTTGTACAATAATAGGACAAGTAAAAAAAAAAAAAATTATAAGGCAGACACCATTATGAATACCTAATTTAAATATGTGTATTTAAATGCAATAATGAGATACCGGGAGTTTATTTTATTAGTAAACATAGGGTATATCATTGCCATAGTTACGGTATGAATGTTTGACAGCAATGTATTGAATCGTTTATTTTATGAGTACATGATACTAGTACATTACATCTTGTACATTATTTAATATTAATTACTTTAATAATATTGCAAAAATTACAATAAATTGTAAAAATTTTCAAATAAATAATTGTTTCAATTTTTTATTATGCAATATGAAAAGATTTGTAAATGTCTCGGTAGTGCAGTGGTTATAATAGTTGCGTCTAGAATTTTTGGTTGGGGTTCGATTCCCCGTTGGGATAATTATTTTATTTTTTTTACATAAAAATTGTTGAACTTTTAAAAATCAGTTTATATTTTCATATTACAGTCATTTAAAAATAATAATAATAACATTTTAATAAATAAAGAGAAAATAATTGAGAATAATTGATTACAATAATCAAATATTGATACAATAACAATACATTGTATTTCCTTTGATATTAATAAAAATAACTGAAATATAATAAATTTGTGTAGATATTATGTTTTTATTGTATTTATCAAATGAAAATACAATGCATCGCTATTACATCAATGTTTTGATTATTGTAATCAATTATTCTTAATTATTTTCTCTTTATTTATTACAATGTTATTATTATTATTTTTAAATGACTGTAATAGGAAATATAACAGAGATTTTGAAAAGTTCAACAATTCTAATAAAAAAAAAATTACCCCCAACAAGGAATCGAACCCCAACCAAAAATTTCTGGTGCAACTGTTATAACCGCTGCACCACCGGAGACATTCGTAAATCTTTTCGTATTGCATAATAAAAACTGAAACAATTATTTATTTAGTTCTTACGGGTTGTACGGTTTTTACGGGTAATATGGTTCTGCGGTTCTTACTGGTAATACGGGTCTGCGGTTCTTACGGTTCTTATGAGTCTTATCGGTGAAGAATCGACTCCGATCCGTATATCACTTGGTCCGGGTGGGTAGGTATTTTCCATTTAACTAAATACCCAAGTATAAATTCTAGCCCTAATATTTTTTCTTCAGCATACGTAAAATAAACATATGTATATTCGTGGGTCGTAGATGTAATACCTAAATGAATAGTATATACTCGCAGATTCCTTTGTAATTAAATGCTTCAGTTACATAAGATATATGATGACTGCATATACGAGTTGATGGAACTTACAATTTACAACATAGGTCGATAAACTACCTAATGTAATTACAGGACGCATCCGTCTGCTCTCTGTAATGTGACGTTTTCGGTTTTGGTAATGACAGTTTACTAATTAGAATATAGGCATCTTTATTTTTATCGAAGACAAATGGGGGGCTCTTAATAAAGATAAGCTTATGGCCGGTGGCACCAACGCAACGTAAATTTTAAGCTTTCCTTAAATTAGCAATATTGCATCGTTTTTACTTCCTGCTACCTTTGGTAAGGGAGGTATAGGGATGGTGCTAAAAATTGCATATCAAGATTTTAGTAAATGACCATGTTTTAAGGTCCATAGAATCCAATTTTAACATTTTCACTATGATTTCGACCTTATTCTAATATGAAAAGAAACCATTAGATATTGGTGTAAATCGGATATCTGGAAATGACACTTTACTTGAAGCTCATAATGGTTTTTTTTTTAAATGTCATTAAATGTCATTTTATGTCATTATAAAAATTAAAGATTATTTTCTACCTACATTGATACTTTTTCTATATATTTTACAGATAAATTTAAAAATAGATAAATTTTTATACGTTACTTTAGTTATTTGTATTTCCATGTGTGTTTTATTCATCCAAGACAAGTTTTTAATTTCTTGACGATTTTCTCTCTGTGATATGTTGTTTTTAACTATTTATTTATTTATTCATATTTATTTATTTATATTTTTAATTGTCCGTGTTGTATGTTCCGTTATCCACATGTGATTTCTTTTTTCGACTAGACCATTCTAGCCCTGAGGAAGACTATTGTATAGTCGAAACGTCGGCGTGAATAAATTTTATTAATTGACTGCAAGTCCGAAGATTTCTTACTTTCCCGTATCTACCTCCATTAAATAAAGTAATAGGAACCTAATATAGTTTGCAGCATTAGTAAATACGTAGGTATGTATTTAAATTAAAAAATAAAAATAAATAGCGGGAGGTATTGTGTTCGTCACATCAGATTTTTGTTTAAGGGTCGCTTAAAATTTGAGCCTAGTTGGTGCAACTGGGCATTTGTACATTTTTTTGAACTAAGCAAAATCAAAGAATTTTTTTCTATCTTCCGTAGTTTCATAAATTTCTGTAATTTAATTTATCTCAGGATCATATTTAAATATTAGAAAATTATTTACTGGATGTTAAGTAATAGAAAAATAAATATTGATGAGGAATTAGATAAAAGTTAATCATTTCTATTTAGCGTTTTTGTAGAAACACTCAAACTTTAAAATGTCATAACTTGTGATTAAGATACACATGAAAGAAGATATTAATAGGTTTGTTCGTTTCACTACTTTAGTTTTTACTGCAAAACGCCGCAGTTTTAACGCTGCTGTAATACAGCTACTGCGAAGCGCCAGCCGTAAAAATTAAATTACTAAAATTAGTAATTTTGTTCGATTTGTAGTAGGTTTCATCTGCTTCAACTGCGCATGTCCATTAAATGTCAAATTCATTTAACATGAATAACCTCTATCTAAATGTCTAAACATTTGACATGTGGTTCTTACATGCGCATGCGCCAAGACTTTGCCGTCAATGCTGCCACAAAATCCAATCCAGAAACAGCTGTAGAATTTTTGACGCCGCGACTTCACTGCTAGTGCTATGAGAGCGAAACGAACATGTATCTAGTGACTTTTCAGTAACTGCTAGATAAAACGAACACTAAAGTATAATGCAGCGGTAAACCGTAGACGCAAAGTAGCGAAACGAACAAACCTAATGTATGTACTTCATATTTATAATAATTGGGCTATGGTTGTATT
The DNA here is from genome assembly GCA_943142095.1 of Ophonus ardosiacus. NCBI lineage: Eukaryota > Metazoa > Arthropoda > Insecta > Coleoptera > Carabidae > Ophonus > Ophonus ardosiacus. Next base: position 34,833,570 of record OW964832.1, on the reverse strand, counting down.
TTGCCAGGAGCTCATGAAATGTCTCCCTAAATTTCGTAAAAGAATTGTTCGATGCTTGTCGACAAGTAATTGCAGAGTTATAAAAGGAACATATATAAGTTTAACTGTCTTTATATTACTTTATTTTCCGGAAAATAGCATTTTCATTTTATATGTATTTCCTCCTTTATGACATCATGAGAAATAGTGGCAATTGGATATTTTACTACAATGGATTCAAGTAAAACATTAATTTATATTGTATATTAAATTAAAAATAACAGAATAATATAATAAATACTTTTTAGACGACCATTGTGATAAGTATGACATATCAACGTAGTATCCTAACACTGAAAGTTGAACTTATCACATTAGTGTTACGATATATTTCATATCGCAATAGTTGACACGGTTGCTAGGTTACTATGTCATTATTTTCTGGCGATATGTATACATTATTCATTTGTCAGCTGTCAATACGTTCGAACTGAACCTAAATTTCAGTTTTGTAGAAAAAGTAAAATTTATTTAAGCTCGTCTAAAAAATAATGTTCATAACTTGTATTTATTTATTTATTTATTTATTTATTTATTTATTTATTTATTTATTAACATAAGAAAGAAACCAACAGTATACAAACATACCACAAATATCTTAGCTCGTGTGTATTGACTTGCACTCCGCTACGCGTCGTGCGTCAATTTACACTCGCGTGATATTTGGTATTTTTCATAACTTGTTACGAAAATAACTATATAAGTATAGGCAAGTTCTTTTATTCATCGACAAATTCATCGGTGAAATTCAATGCAATTTGATAATGACGTCACCGATGGAAATGTGATGGAACCATGGAGGTAGGAATACAAAGGAGAGAGCATGAGGTTATATTGTGAGCCAGGGGAATGAAGCCTAGTGGGGACGGACGAACACAGCTGTTGGACCGTTCTAGAGTGGAGATAAGTGCAGCAAAAAACTTTAAATATTGAAAGAAATGTGTTGTACATATATTATTTATTGAAATATGAATTAATGTGTTTTTATATACATTTTACTTATTGAATTTACTTAATTAATTTTTTTAAGATTCAAAAAGCACGCATTTTAATCAAATATTTTTATTTAATTAATAATGCGTAATGAAATGTACTCTAAAACGATACAACACAAACGTAAACAAGCTAAACAATATGGCTTTAAGGTCAAACAAGGTTGACAGATAGGCCCGGCCTGGAGTGGGGGAAATGGCTTCACTTTTACAGCCACTTGCACCCTCCTTATTTATTCCTACCTCCATGGATGGAACAGATAGATGGTGAAAATAGGAACTACTTGATGAAAGGGTGTTGGAAGTTATACATATTGTAGGTTAGAATAAGAATTGTCGCTGTCACTAGAGAAGCTATAAAGGGCTTTTTATTGAAAAAAAAAAAAAACACTAAATTGTTCCGATTCGGATTAATTTTCCAATGAAGAAAATTCTACTGATTCGAGTAGTCACGACTTTTCTTCACTGACTACAGACTAAAACGACAACAAATTTGTGAACATAACCTGAAAACTATAGGGCCCGTGCATCACGTGATCAAATGCAGGCAACCCGCCAGCCTGGTGGACCAACAAACAGTTTCATTGCCTTTGATATCATCGTGCGAAGTTGGCGTTTTTTGATTTCTGTGCTTATTTTGTGATTTTTCAATCTAAAATTTGTGATAGTTGAAGTTGTATTATGGCTCAGTTAAGTGAACACTATTATTCTCGTAGTTTCATAAAAAATAATAGGCACTGTTGAATTTTTGTAATAGAAGGAATTTCAGTTATATAAGGTTCTACTATTTTTAATATGATGAGTCGTGAAAATGTGGGAATGCCTGTATAAAATTGAGTTCTTGCGTCATTATTTTCAAATGCATCTATAGTCAGAGTTATTTTCGAAAGCTCCTCTCGCAAATGGTAAATTTCAGCATTTCTAGACATTAATTCTGCTTTTAAACTATCAATAGTCTCAGGTAAACCATGTTCCCTAGTGCTAGAACTAGTGCAAGTCTCATTGTTAGTGCTACGAGTATTAGTATTAGAATCATGTTCCTCATTAATAGGCTCCACGGAAACACTTTCTGCTTGCTTCTGTAATTGTAATTATTGTAATTTATACATAGTTCCAAAACAAATTTATTACAAATTAGCTCTAAAAATAAATTATTTGTCATAAAGTTTAAAATACCATTCTAAAAATTATCTGGATTAGAAATTTTAATTTTTAGTTTTAAATTTAATGTATTACTTTCAAATTAGAAGTTTTTGATTAATCATACGTTAGTATGCCTTTGGACCACTAACTTAAAACTCAGAATATTATGCAGCTATGTGTTCTACTGTCAATAAAATGTATTTATTGTATTGTTAGTTACAACATAATTATATTAGTTATTAACATATTGAATGTTAGTAAAATGTATTTGAATTTGTTAATAAATATGTTAGTTACAACATACAATAATTATTACAACCATCAAACCTTAGTGTGTCGACCTGTTAACCTTTTATAGCGGTCTAAACCGGTATCTTTATTTTGTATTCCCTTTATATCCCATGTTTAAAGACGGAGTCCAATCAGGATTGTCTTTGTCTTCCAAAGCAGCTGGTTTTCCTTTAATTTAGCAATAATTTTAGTATTTCTTTATTATCTACGTTATTTAACTATCGGGGACTCTAAATGAATAATTTCTGGTGAAATATATCTTTTACTTAGTTTAAACAACCTACTTTTATCCCATATTAACCTAATTTTTGATCTTACTGTTTACATCTGGCAAAATTCATTTAGTTTAAGCAGATATCAATTTCAATTTACCATAATATTTAATGCTAGGCTCGTATAGAAAAAATACCTGTAATAAAGTGCCTAGAACATATTCGGCCGTATTTAATTTTGCTATCTGTCAGATCAGCTCTCTTAAGTGGTGTTATCCACTTTTTTCGTCGTTCTAGAGCTACAAGAATTATTCTACCTCTACAATCTTTCTCAGATAAGAACCTATAAAAAGATAACCCATCACCAATACCACTTTTTTCGCACAGCCAACTACAGCACAAAATTGAGGCATTTTTGTTGAGATTTGTCACAATTCTTATATGTCAAGTATGGTTTGTTGGTCCACCAGGCTGCCATTTTTAAATCGCCGTGACGTCACATGCACGCGCCCTATACCCCCATTACTAATTCATCAGAAATTATCAAATCCAGAGACATTCAAACCTGATGGATCCGATAGATTTATGTTGAACTAATGAACGCTATGTTAAAATTCATTGCTTTTAAAGCGCTGAATAAAGCGAGCAATTAGTGAGTTTCTGCTTTACGCGCACGACCCATCTGGTGAATAAAAGAACTCGCCTTATAATTATAAAATTTAACATGTTATTTTATTTAATATATTTATTTATTATTGACATTTAACCGATAAAAATAATTATTACAAAAACATATAACACGCGATTTTAAAATAATTTTTATTTGTAGTAGAGGCTCATCTGTCCAAAATAAATAAATAAACTATAAATATGATTTATAAATTCTTCCGGACTAAGCTTCCATATTTATAATTTTGTTAAATAAATACTGACCATGTTTTATTCATATTTGTTTTTATACAATAAATATTGTTGTATTTATATTAAAAATGACGTTCCAATAAAAATACCAACTGATCCTCCTTTGTTTTTGTCTTATCTTTAAAGCAGCACTGCGCATATGCGACTACACTCCATTGTCTTGGCCCTTTCTGGATTTGTTTAATTATTCGCTTATTTTTCTCCGTGATTGTCAGCTTCAACTTGTTAATATTATTATGCAAATATTATAATGAAACTTTAGATCTCTTTCCACTAATTAAAAATTGATGGGTGTAATTAAATTTTAAATGAGAATTTGTGTAAAAATCTCCGCCAAATTATTAAATGTAATTTTATATTTCTGCTGAAGCCTGTTTAACATTCAGAGGAAGTTTCCAGAAAACAAAATTCAACCACAGGAAGAGAAGGGACATTAAAATGAACCTGATTTTATGAAATTACAAGGTTTTATCATTCATACCACATACTATGGAAACGAAGATGTTTTTACCAAATTAGTTAAATTACAAGGGTGATGAAGGGTGATGTAGAATGATCTACATAACCATGAATGAAAATAATTAAGAAGCTCTTCGCAAAACCAACCTTAGTCTGTTCTTTTTTACCTTCCGTCACCTTTAGGTAAGGAAGGTATTGTCTTTGGTCAAAAAATTCGGTGGTGAGTTTTCAATGAATAAGCACGTTTTAGGGTCCCTACAATACGAATTTACTATTTTTAAGATGATGTCTGTATGTATGTATGTATGTATGTATGTATGTATGTATGTGTGTGTGTGTGTGTGTGTGTGTCCGTGGGTGTGTGTGTATGTGTGTCCGTGTGTGACAAATTTTTCTCCGACGATAACTCCAATACTATAATTCTAAAAATTATAATTCTTTCGTATTCCTCTTCTGTACATCCATATGAAGAGTTGATTAGATTTTGGTTATAACTGATCCACCGGAAGTACCCTTATTTGAAGTTTTTAACAGTTTTTCTTAAAAAAACGCAGTTAAATATTATTTTTTGACATTTTGTTTTTATATTTATTAAAGAAAATACTCTTCTCTATATGGTTTGATTATTCATTTTCCTTCATATTCAATAGATGTAGAGTTAAAGCATTATAAAGAAATTAATTTTCAAAAATTAGTCAGCTTTGTTATTTATCAGGGAAACAGCTGACATAATTATTCAAAAAAAATTAATTGACATATGTCAGTTGCAAGTGCAAAACCAAATATGGAAAAAAGTATAGGATCTAAAATTGGTATGTCATAGTGTTGCTCGCAAGTGACACGCAGAAAAAGGCCAAAGAGAAGATGGAAGGACATTACTTAGTGTAGCTTATGTTATAATTTTATTGGATTTATAGAACCTTTTCAAATGAACTTTTGGTATGGAATTTGTAAAAAATAGTATGTGTTCCTGTTCGATTTTACATGATATTATATAGAATCTGTTCCAAGGACCTTTTGGTATGGGATTTGTACAAAATACATGGAATTGACGGAAGGTCTTGTGCTGGCCACAACAGATTTTTTATTATTATTTTGAGCTTCCTTACCTTCATAGATTTCTGTAACTTATGGTGGGTTTATGCTGAAAAAATTAAAAATAGGAATAAAAATAAGAATAATTTTAAACATAACGATAAGTGATGTTTATGCTGCCAGTTATAAGAATAAGCGTAAGAATAAGAGTAGTGATATTAAAGTTTTTAGGTTAGTGAAAAGTAGTTACATTTATTATTCTCATAGTGGTAGCAGCGTTGATTTGACATTTATAAGATTTATAATTTTATTATTATTTTTTAATTTGTTAAAATGGAGTACAATCAAAATATTATTTTGTCTGCACTAATTCAATTAATTGGGAAAGCAGAGAATCCATCACTAAATTTGACATAATTATGTTTCGCTAACACCGATTATTTTGAATGAATAATGAAAGGCCAATTTTTTTGTTTGAAGTTGACACGCATGCGCACTTCGCTAACAGGAATAAGAATAAGGCGTAAAGTTAAAAGTAAACGAACTTTGGCTTATTCCTTATTCTTATTTCTTATTCCTTATTCTTATTTCTGCAGCATAAACCGAGGCGTATGTTATAACTGTTTTAACTTTATCACTATTCTTATTCTTATTTTTATTCTTAAATTTTGCAAGAATAAACCCACCATTATTTTACCTCAAGATCTTGTCTAAATATTAGAAAATTATTTACTGGATGGTAAGAAATAGAAAAATAAATTACTGGAGTAACGATGATCGACTAGAAGTTGATGTAGGAGACAAGAAAATATTCAGAACTGCAGTCTGGAAGATTTTATTGATTTCAAACCTACGTTTCGATCATAACTATGATCCTCTTCAGCGTTAAATCAAGTCAAAAAATAATGAAATATTTGTAACAAACGTTAACAAACATCGATGATTTATATGTGAAATACACAACGTTACAATAATAATAATGAAAATATCTGATGTGGACACCACATGACCTCCTTGTACGCCTGTTACACTATACATATTTTGTTAATAATTAAAATATGTATCATAATAGACCCAATCATAAAATTGCACGTATTTTTTGTCCTAATTCACAGCAAACTTAATTACAGAAACCAAAAAGTACATCATTTTTAAATTTACATATCTCGCTTATTAAAGAACTAATTTAATCATAATTGATGTTTTCGACGCATAATTCAATTCTCTAAAACTTTTATTTGAAGCATTTATTATTAAAATCAAAATAACACTATTTTTTCAAGAAAAACTGATAACAGCTTCAAATAAAGTATCACTTCCGGTTAGACTATTTTAACCAAAATCTATTATGTTATTCCCATTGATATAAAAGTATTATATACCAAATTTGAAAAGTTTTGGATTATATTTTAATATAGTTTTTCATTAAAATCTGTTATAGGCTTCAAGTAAAGTACCACTTCCGGGCTGACCATTTTAACTAAAATCTACTATGTTATTCCCATTGACATAAGAGTATTATATACCAAATTTGAAAAGTTTTGGATTATATTTTAATATAGTTTTGCATTAAAATCTACTATAGGCTTCAAGTAAAGTACCACTTCCAAAAGTTAGGTAATGACCAAAAAGGGAGGTGCACAACTAGATGTTATAACAGTTATAAATACAAAATTTTAACTTTCTACGGCTTCCCGTTTTTCAGTTATACGAGATACGTACATACGTACGTACAGACGTCACGACGAAATTAGTCAAAATGGATTCAGGGATGGTCAAAATGTATATTTCCGTTGAAATCTGGAAACCGAAATTTTTCGCGATTACAATACTTTCTTTACTTCGTACAAGGAAGTAAAAAACAGAATGAATGGACAATTTTTATAAAAAATACTGTTTTCTTTTATAAAAATTGTCCATTTATTCTGTTCTATTTATATTATATTAAAAAAAAGTTCTTTTCATCATTATTATTACGTTGTGTATTTCACATATAACTCATCGATGTTTGTTAACGTTTGTTACAAATATTTCATTATTTCTCCGACTTGATTTAACCCTGAAGATGATCATAGTTATGATCGAAACATTCGAAACGTTGGTTTGAAATCAATAAAATCTTCTAGACTGCAGTTCCCAATATTTTCTTTTCTCCTAGAAAAATAAATATTGATGAACAATTATTAATTAGACAACTTTATAGCTGTTTTTGTAGAAACGCTTAAACTTTAAAATGTAATAAATTGTGACTAAGATACATTTTGCGAGACACAGTTTTACCAAACTGGTTGGCATCGTTAAAGTATATGTCGCTGTAAGTAACTCAACTCATATTTACAATATTTGGACAATGGTTGTTTTGGCCAATAGCTCTTCATTTGAATATGTAGTTAATATTTCATTTAGTTATTTCAAATGTGGTCCATAGTAACTTGGCAGCAACGAATTACGATAGGGTATTTAACTTTTTTTTATTTTTAATTTTTAAATATTCTTTATAAATATGATGATGGCGTAACTGGCGAAATTGTACAATAAAGTAAAAATATATTTCTCTTGTGAAACTACATTATGCATACTTTGCATATAACTATTGTTTTATTTACTATTACAATTTTCTTTAACTTTACCATTAATCATTTAAAATGATATGGTTTAACAGTGGTAAAATCTCGACTTGCGATTTTTAGCACGATCCCTATACCTCCCTTACCAAGGGAGCGGGAAGTAAAAAATAATAAACACGTACTTTTTCTGTGTTCATTTCATTGAAATTCTTTTTTGCAAATAAAGGTCGGTGAATGTCTATACGGCAAAATATCATGCTGATATTATTAATCTATTCGTATTGTCTGTATACTATATTACGTTTACATAAAATTAAGCATGTTTTCCCACAAATACCGCATAATTAATTATATATTTACAACCCTCATAATTTCTAAAATTTGTACCAGAATATTATACATACTGATATTATTTGTAACATATGAAATACGTAGTTATATGATTTGTAATTAAATCACGTCATTTCCATGTGGTGCATACTTTACAAAAGTTTTTCTTTTTCATCTGATGGTAATTAACAAAATCATTAAAAATACATTACTAGAATTTGAGAGCGTGTTTCTCCAATATGCGAACATTTATAAATGGGAATATTTTTCAATATAAATATGGTAATTAATTTGTCAGAAATGACAAAGGGCACTTCTGATCGATTATATTTCTGTCAAATCAGATTCGAATTTCTCTGAACTCGACTTTTATTGAACAAAAATGGCATCACATACATTGCAGTCTTCACAGTTATAACACAATAAGAATGCGTGATTTTCCTTAGTTATCATCAGGCCCGGGAAACGCAAATGGGGGATACCGGGATAGCATTTTTAGTTTTGCTTCCATACACTAGATATGGCGACACCAGTATCATTAGTTTGTCATTTATTTCATTTTTTTTTGCGCGAATTTTGACATTTGTCATTTTCATTTGAAACAATTCTGAATGTCATTGTGAATATATTTTTTGTATTATAAGTAGTTATTTTGTGTGAAAAAACTTGTTAATATTTAAGAAGACAAGAATAAAGTGTTGTGTACCAAATTGTACTGCTACCGGAAAGTGAAAATATATTTTTATATAATTGTATTATTTTATACCAGTAGAACATATTACAAAATCGTATTCTAGGAATAACAAACTATAGATTTCGACAGTCTCGAAATTATCGGAATTTATTTATCAAGTGGTTGGAAGTTTTAAACATGGATGAACTGCTATTAAGTATTGTATCTTTCCTAATGAAATTACAGTGTTTTCAAAAATGCATTATTTTTTACTCATTTTATGTAATCCTTGTAAGACTGATTTGTAGTTGAAGTAGATTTTTCATAAAATACTACGCAATGATAGTATTTTGTGAAAAAAATGCTTTAACTACAAATTAGGGGTAATTAATAAACTGAATAAACCAATATTAATTGTCGGTAATGATAATACCGACCGAGTTTTATATTTACTTTTGCTTCCATACACCAGATGGCGACATTGATATGGTATCGATGTTTAACATGTACGTTTCCAATCTAAAATAGTGTATATGGTCTGTGGTTATCATGTACAGCGGTTATCATAGACAAATAATATTCTTTAGACCGGAAACTTACGTGTACTTTCACTGAACATTACACCTGGTGTTTGGAATAGAACTAAAATGTAACTTATCATCACATAAAATTAAACAATGTTACATTAAAAACTTGCCTAATAGACACACAGATGTTACAATGAATAATCAAAGTGAATTATATAGAACCGTGATAGAATCGAAAACACAATTCAAAATATGTCAAATTTATAAATTTACGTCAAATTCAAATGTTTCCCGCGCATTCTTATTTCCCAAATACGTGGACCAATAGTTGCTTAGTAATAAAAAATGAAAGTTCTTAAAGCGACGTTCGCGACATCTATTGACTGGAATTAAGTACTACTGGCAAAGGCCCGGCACTCGCCATATAAGTTTCCAAAGGTTGGCGGTTACTTATAGTTTATAGGTGCGTTTACGCAGCTTATAGAGTACGTCGTTTTTTCTTCGAAAACAGTGTCGAATATATAAATGAAGCTGTAGTTTGACTTTGAAGAGAAAAATCATGCTTTGTGTGTTTTACGTAGATACCTATATGAAATGACGCTGATATCTCCGAGTGCACCGAAACAAATAATTGAACGCACCAACGAACGCACCTATTATTTGACAGCAAGACATTATTGAAATTAAAATTTGACAAGTAGACAAATAATTATTTAATAACTAATCTAGGAACTGTACTGTTGCTAGTACCATTTTAATTTATATGTATGTATGTATGTATGTACGTATGTATGAATGTATGTATGTATGTATGTATGTGTGTGTGTGTGTCAAATTCAGAAAATTCTGAAACCTTGTATTTCGACCCTATTCTTATATGGAAAGAAACCATTAGATTTTGGTGTAAATGGCACTTTACTTGAAGCTCATAATGGTTTTTCTCTCAAAAATACCATTAAATGTCATTTTTCGCATTTTATGTCATTATAAAAATGAAAGATTATTGTATTTTCTACATATATACATTTATAGATACTTTTTCTATATATTTTATAGATAAAATTAAAAAATATTTTTTATAAATCCCAGAGCCTATGTTTTAAAAACAAACACAATACCTTTATTACACAGATCGTATTTCAAATGTATGTAACTGAGAGATAAGTGTCAGTGTCAAAAAGCTAATCAAATAATTATTTAATGAATAATCCAGGGACTGTATTGTTGCTAGTGCCATTTCAATATAATGTTGCATACAGCTGTATGTACGTATTTAAAAAGATGAGTTATGGAGCATACAATTTAAGGTTACTCATAAAAAAGTAGACTAAAGGCCAACTTTAAATTTACTGTCTATCTTTTAATTTATTTTATATTCATGATATAGTCTACCTGTATACAACTCGACAATCGAAAATTTTCATTCGTCTATCCGTGAGTTGAAATCATTATTTTCTTTTAACGAAGTATCACTTTCTGTTCTGTTCTAGGTAATACCAATCAGATCTATAGATGACACTATAAAGAGTAATTTTTAAAAACTAAATACAGTTTTTATTTCTTTTAATCAATATGCTTATTTAAATAGTCCAATATTATTAAAATTTAATGAATAAACTCTTCATTCAATCTCTGATGTAACCCATTATTCTTTTTCAATTCTCAATAAAAACTTTCCCATAATGGAATGTAAATCTGCTTCTTTAATAATCCGTATTCATTTATTCGCTTTACTTCTTTTTTGACTTTCACCCGTAATGCCACTTATTACCTCGCGACGTTTCCGAAGTAAAATTCGTCAAAATTAGATTAGCGTTTATCATGATTACAACTTCGAAGAGTTCAAGCCTAGCGATTGAAAAATTTATTACAGATCCTGGGAAACATATATGGGGGCGGATAATTTGATAGCAGTTTGACACATTGACGAGATAAAAATAAAGACTGACCAATCGATAATATATAGTGAAAATGGTTAGGCAGAAGACACACAATATTAACTTGAAAAAAAAAAACCTTATAAGATGAAATATAACTTGTACAAATTATTGGGTGTTATTTATTTTTAAAAATCTGGTGTGGCGAACACAAGATATTAATTTAAATACATACCTACCTACATATTTACTTATGCTGCAAACTATATTAAGTTCCTTTTGCATATAACTATTGCTTTATTTACTATTTTCTGTTTAAAATGTCGCCATTTTTTAGGATTAGTTTTTTGACAGTGACATTTATTTGTCAATTACATTACATTTGAAATATGAACTGTATAACAAAGGAATCTTTAAATCATAGGCTCTAAGATTTATAAAAAAATATTTTTTAAAGTTATCTGTAAAATATTTAGAAATAGTATTAAGTATACAGAAAATTCAATAATCTTTAATGTTTATAAAGACATAACATGCGAAAAAATGACATTTAATGGTATTTTTTTTTTGCAGAAAAACCATTATGAGCTTCAAGTAAAGTGTCATTTCTGGTTATCCGATTTACACCAAAATCTAATGGTTTCTTTCCATTGAGGGTCGAAATACAAGGTATCAAAATTTTCTGAACGATAGTATTCGAGTTAGAGCGGAGACAAAATCCATACACATACACATACAGGGAGTTTATTTTATCAGTAAACATAGGGTATATCATTGCCATAGTTACGGTATGAATGTTTGACAGCAATGTATTGAAGCGTTTATTTTATGAGTAAACATAGGCGTTTAACATGGGAAGCAGTTTTTTGTAAATACATAGTGTCCGGCTAAAAATCTAACCATATTATTGAACATGATAATAGTACATTACATCTTGTACATTATTTAATATTAATTACTTCAATAATATTGCAAAAATTGCGCTCCGGTGACATTTGGAAATCTTTTCATATTACATAATAAAAAACTGAAACAATTATTTATTTGACAATTTTTGCAATTTATTGCAATTTTTGCAATATTTTTGAAGAAATTATTATTAAATAGAGTACAAGATGTTATGTACTATTATCATGTTCGATAGCATGGCTTGATTTTTTGCCGAACACTTTGTATTTACAAAAAACTGCTTCCCATGTTAAACGCCTATGTTTACTCATAAAATAAACGCTCCAATACATTGCTGTCAAACATTCATACCGTAAGTATGGCAATGATATACCCTATGTTTACTGATAAAATAAACTCCCGGTATACACACACACACGCACACACACATACACACATACAGACATCATCGTGAAAATGTTAAAATTGGATTCTAGGGACCTTAAAACGTGGTCATTTACTAAAATCTCGATATGTGATTTTTAGAAAGATGCCTATACCTCCCTTACCAAGGATAGCGGGAGGTAAAAAAATCTGTTATTCTCCTAACCTCCAAAAGATTAGGAATCGGTATATTACTATAATGATTGTGAATAAGTAATATTGCCAAGCCTTCTGTATTTAATAAAAATGTGAAATATGATGGTTTACATTTTACACACTTAATGCTCGAAGATTCTTTTTATAATATAGTATATTATGTGGCAAGTGTGTGAAGCTGAAATTTTTACATGAGGGTGGAGTTTGTGACACGAGCCGAAGGCTAGTGGTGCAAACCACCCGAATGTAAAATAGGCTTCACACACGTGTTACATACTATACCTTTTCTACGACCTTGCAATAAAATATATTTTTTTCTTCACATTGTCATTCTTTTAACGTAAAGCCTCTGTATTATCGACTTGTGTAACCATGGTTACCAACGCTACGGGGTTCTAACAGCTTTGTTTTATTAAAATACAATTCAGTTTGTAATATTTAAAATAATGAACAGTGCGTGAAATGTTACTTCACGCATACTGTGTGTTACTTCACGCACACTGTATAAAAAATCAAACTTCACACATAAAAATTGATACATGAAGTACTCACTTCACGTATGGGAGTAGAAAAAAGTATTTATGAACCAATAAAAAACAAATAAAACTATCCTATTATTTCCTGGTTTTTATATAATCCTCGGTATCAGTCAACGTGTTTTTATAGCACAAAAAAGAGTTTTACGCACAATAGCTGGTGTCCCATCCTATACGTCGTGTAAAAATTTATTTAAAAAATATAATATTCTCACTCTTACAAGTATTTATATTTATGAATCGTTTATATTAATTTATAAGAATCAAAAAGCTTTTCCCGTGATCAGTGACTTGCATAGTCACAATACCAGGAACAATAACGACTTTTATGTACAACATTCAAAATTAAATATTGTGAAAAATTCTTCATATAGAATGGGCTTAGAAATTTTTAATAATTTACCAAATAATTTGAAAAATGCTAATAATTTTAAGATCTTTAAAAGAGATTTAATATTTTTCTTGAAGCAACATTCATTTTATACTTTACAAGATTTTTTTGATTTGTAATAATTTTTATATTTTATTGAAATTTCTTGGACGTTTTCTATACACTGTATTTGTGTCTACAGAAAATAAACATTATTATTATTATTATTATTATTATTATTATTATTATTATTATTATCTCTGTTAGGAAGCATTATGATACCGATGTTTATTGGGATTTTTTTCTCGTTTGGTATCTGGAATTCATACTCCGAAGCCTTGTACCGTTATATGAAACAAATGGAGACTAACACTGAAATGAAGGAAAAAACACAAATAACTTTTTGTATATATTAATGATATTATTGTTTAATTCATTTGAATTATTTTCTTCCTATAATATAGTTGGAATTTTCGCGTACAATGTATCGAGTTTATCGACTGAAGACAATACATCAAAAGAAAATGTCAACCACAAAAGGAATGTCAACAAAACAGTGAACAGATTTCTATGTCACTATTGTAAATACAGATCAGAGAGATAGATGCAGAAAAATATCTTTCATCGGGCAATGTGTTTTGTGTTACATTATAAACCATTAGATTATTTTCTTTCGTCTTCATTTTCGTAAAAAAAAAAAAAAAAATAGTAATTATTTTCTCAGAAAAAATAACTTGTAACACAAAATCCACCCCAGATTTGATATGAAAATACTTGAACAAATTGCAACATACTAAGTACGTATACTTTCCCATTAAAATTTAAATTTGGTTGTTTACGCGCGAATTTAAGTGATATTTTTCATAAAAAGAACAAGAATCATCCAATATTGATTTTCTGTCTCACTGGAACAATAGAAATTTTAACATGTGAAGAGTCTGTATAACAATACAATGGTTAAAAATAAAAATTTACCTTTTTTCTTTTTACAGAAAATACGTACTGGCCTTTTTCCATTTGGTATCGCTTTTCTTTTTAACAAGGAGCATAGCGTCATCAAATGAAAAATAATGTCTCATTATGTAAACAGAAGCCGGTAAGACAATTTAATTTCATTTTCAGTAGGGCAATTTCAGCTGTCTTGTTACTGAAATAAATTAGTTTTAAGAATCAATTTCAGAACATATTTTCGGTTTTTAACACTGAAAGCTTCGTGATTTATTCTCAAAATTACGAAATGTTGACAAAGGTTCTTCTTGCTTTATGCTTTATGTCACAGATTTAAACCATTTAAACATTATATGATCCTAGTATACATTCACATTTAAAGAAAATGTGTATTTGTTCTGTTACTGTGTTAATTTAAAAAAAAATTAAATATCATTAAAAACTTGCACATACCAAAGTTCTATTTTAAGAATGTTGCTTGTTGTGTTAAATCGAAATAAATTTGTATTATTTTGCCTAGAATAGTTATTTATGTAACAAGTGTGTAAAGTAGTACTTTTTTGATCGAGTGCGGAAATTAGCAGGAGATAAAAATAGTTATTTACATTCGAGTGCGTGTAAAATACTTCACGCACGAGAATTGTATCAATTTTTTTGGCCGACGATAATGAAAATCACTTTTTTCAATGAGATAGGTTGTACTTCTGAAAAGGGTTAGTTTAAAATACTGGGGTTAAGTCAATTTCCAAATTTGATTTTACTTACCTTCATTAGAGTACTTCTTCTACCAAAAATTTATCTGTAATAATAGACGTTGTTTATGACTGATGATATATTTATTTGCTCATGTTTTCTTCGTAATAAATAATAGGTAGGTGTCGATATTTGACATTTCAGCAATGCTCGCGTATTTGACAGGTATATCGATCGGTGACTATGTCGGTAACGGCGGATTTTTACAATAATGACAGATGTCGCTACCGTGAGTTTGGTTTATATAAATTAATTTTAAATATAGGAAATGTTAAAGTAAAAAAATAACTTAAGTAGGTAGTACTTTTTTACATGCCCATAAACGTCCAGTGTATTTTGATTATTTTACCGCATAGTTAGACAAGTTACAACACAGTAAGCGTAAAATGTAGGTTGCGCTTGCTGTGTACACAATTGTAAAGTTCCCATTACACTTCAGGAGGGCAAAAATATTATTTACACACTAGCATCTTCAAATATTGTTAGTGCTAGTTGACAAGTAAATTAACCGAATGAGCACGTTGCTTAGCAACGTATTTACTTTTCACGGACAAGTGCTTGAAAAGTACTCTTCACGCACTAGAGTTGGAAAAGTGACACATTACACATTGTAAAGAATGCGTACTTTACGCATGGTTGTAGAAAAAATATTTTTATAGAATTAATAAGCGAGAAAATGAGACACAGCGAGATTTTCAATTTTTGATTATAAAATACATTTAATATGTAAATATTAGTTCAGAAATGATCTATTGATGGTACCAAAAGTTTCGTTTTGATTTTATTGAGAAGTATCTGCACAATTTCTGTAATGAAGAATATGAATTAAATGAATTATTAATTCCTAAAATGACAAAATGTTGTCAATGATTGTTCTTACTTTAATGATATTTACACCGCATGAATTTTGACTGAATTTAAAGTGCTAAAAGCTCGTATTGTGCTTGGATTCAATTCCCTTAACGTAATGTAACCAAAAATATCGTTGTACCCAAGTGAAGTGGGTAGTTGTTTGTCTTTACAAGGGTTGATAAACAAATGAAATGCAAATGAAATTGTATTCAAACAGGTGGAATGTGAAATTTGCTGCTCATTGTTACCCAAATAAGTTCAAGGAACTTATAAATTACGAACACCTCGTTCCACGATCAATAGATTCTACAAGCAATTTTCAGTCGCTGAGATTCAAAACCTAATATGTACTAGGGAAGGTCACGCAAGAATTATTGCAAGAATAAAACACTAAATAAATAAAGTACGGCATATTACCCTATTATTTGGTGTGCCAGTAACTACAACACATGTACACATCGGTAATGATGACGATATATTTTACCGTGTGGGCGCTTACCAGGTGTAACCTCACGGACACTCATAGCTGGTCTGGAGAGTGCATCACAGGGATCCATTTTGTGCGATTAAAAGTCTGCACTGGCCGGGATCGAACCCGAATCACCGGATTGGCAACCAGACAATATATGCACACGGCCACGCGACCTCATGCTTTATATATATTTTTTAAATTTTATTTTAAATATGTGCATAACAATTCTCCTCCACAACAATACATTTCACCATTATTGCCAAAGCTATCATAATAATTACTGACAAACCTGTCATATTATAAATCTTGATTTATAAATACTCTCACACGATACTTTAAAATAATTTATGAACTTAATGGGGTAGTTACCATATGTTGAAATTGAAATTTAATAAAATTCTTATTTGTTTACAACATATGACTCATATATGATATATACTATAATATAATTCGCCATTTAGGAATTATGAAAATATTTTAAAAATTTATTTAAAAAATATCATGTTTCAAATCGACCTCGACCCTTTATGACGTCACGGTTGTTAATTAAAGTCGTAAATATCGCTAGTGTTGTTTTACAGCGATGGGATGTGAAATGTCAAAGTGACAGTTGATAATTGAGCATTCTTTTACAAAGTTTCTATATGCATACCTGACCAAATAATTAGAAATATTTTTCAGTTGTAATATAAAACGTCGTAACAAACTTGCTAGAACCAAACTAAAATAAGTAAAAATACGTGCTAACTTAGCAAGCTAACCTAACAAACAAGTTTTTCTCCGCAAGACATACATCGCAATCACAATGGCGGGACTAGATATGTCCGGTAATTTCAATATTTTTTTTCTCATATTCTCATTTAATAATAAAAATTGTGCAAAATAAAAAAATATGGAAAATTTAAATTTAAAAATACTTATAATAAAAAAATCTAAAAAGGCGAAACTACCCTATTTGCAACAATGATGAATAAATGTTTAAAACAATTTTGTATTCCACGGTCTACCTGATTTTCTTATTTTATAATAACGGAAGAATAAGATTAGCATTAGTTAAACATAAATAGAAGAATACAAAAAATGTGAGAAATGTAATATTAAATACAGTCAGTACTGTGTTTAATATACATATTTTATAGGCACTATTACATATTTCCGATATTTTATATTGTTATGCTATAAGAACTTTCTGATATTGAAATCATCTTCGTAACTAAATTCAACTGTACTATAACTGCATATACTTACAAGTTAAATTTCGAACACATAAATTCTTTATTTCTGGTATACTCGTAAGTCCTTCAATATTGAAATGTCAGTTTAGAAAACAGGCGTGAATTTTACTCCTGAATATATGCAGAGTTGCGAAAGCTCTTGTATCTGACAGCTTTGATAAGTGAAAACACTTCCACAACATAAATAATATTAAATGGTTAAAATTAGAATATGCCTCCAGGCTTTTGTATTTTTGAATAAAAAATTACATTTTAAAAGCTTTATTTAATTGTTGACAGCTTTTTTGTTAGCGTGACATTTGATTTTCATTTTTTCGATTTACGTTGATAGATCCCATGTTTCAACAAAAGCTGACACCTGTCTTAAAAATAAATTTATCAAGAATTTTTCTTCCTATATAAGGGATGTTACAGATTTTTTATGTTTAATTTAGGTTAAATTGGACAAAATTGCCACAATATACAGGCTGTCCCATTTAAGGTACGAATGCATTGATATCTCGAGAACCGTAAGAGCTACGAGGTTGGTTAAGTTAGACAAAAGTTGCCCCATTAGGAGGCTATTTTAATGGTGTTTTGTTATTTGCGAAAAAATGCATAGGTCACTAGATACAGGTGAAAATGTAAATTTAGCGATTTTCTTTTTTTGCTTATAACTTTCTTATATGAAATAATACGAGATTCTGGTTTGCACTTTCTTAAGGCACTTTTGTATGGTGAATTTGCAGAAGTACTCAAATTTTTTTTATATCTAACCATTTACGAGTTAAAGATAGCAACTTTTATTTTTCATATGGAGGTCATATTAAGCTATGGCATTTTTAAATAGAGATTTTTTAGCTTTACAATGATATAAAACAATAATAATTTATTTTTATAATTAACAGAAAAATTAACAAAAATTGTTATTTATACTAAAATTAAATTGAAAAACGTAAATCGAAAGCTGCTATGGAAACAACGAACAACGAAAAAGTGCAACAATTGAATTTCTGAATTTTACTTGACAATAGTAGATTATTACGAGTAATAAACGAACTTTGACAACGAATGTAACAACTCAACATATCATATTTTTCCCAACGAGAAAAATTCATTTTTATTACTCGTAATAATCTACTATTGTCAAGTAAAATCACTTTTGCACTTTTTTGTTGTTTGTTGTTTCCATAGTAGTCTTCGTTTTACTTTTTTCAATTTAATTTTAGTATAAATAACAATTTTTATTAATTTTTCTGTTAATTATAAAAATTAAAGCTAAAAAAATCTCTATTTAAAAATGCCATAGCTTAATATGACCTCCATATGAAAAATAAAAGTTGCTATCTTTAACTCGTAAATGGTTAGATATAAAAAAATTTGAGTACTTCTGCAAATTCACCATAGAAAAGTGCCTTAAGAAAGTGCAAACCAGAATCTCGTATTATTTCATATAACAAAGTTATAAGCAAAAAAAGAAAATCGCGAAATTTACATTTTCACCTGTATCTAGTGACCTATGCATTTTTTCGCAAATAACAAAACACCATTAAAATAGCCTCCTAATGGGGCAATTTTTGTCTAATTTAACCAACCTCGTAGCTCTTACGGTTCTCGAGATACCAATGCATTCGTACCTTAAATGGGACAGCCTGTATACCTTTATTCTATAAATTTAATATTTCTTATTTCTGGTACTTTGTTGAAAAGATTCAAAATACAGGACTTTTGTCGCCTACTCAAGGTGATATCGAGAAAAGGAAACAAAACACTTTCACTTTCTCCTTTTTATTATTTACTTGAACGTTTCGGTGGTCCAATGACCCCCATCTTCAGCATTTACATTGTTGGGCTAAGTTTTACATTTCTTTACTTATTACGATAAATTGTGTTGCCTCATAAAACCCTGCATATTTGAGTAGTCGACAAAAGTCCTGTATTTTGAATATATTTAATAAGTATTGCTTTATTTTCTAAACTCAATGTCACACTACGTTGTACTCTTTATTTGAAAGTCGTCGTCCTTTTTTATAGTTTATAATAAAAGCACTAATTAAACCTTTGAGTGTTTACATTCCTGAGCTTGAAAGAGTTAAAGGACTAGACTTCAAATGAAATATTGTCTAATAATGGCTCTTTCAGCTGTACTATATTATCTTGCGTTATTTACAAAAAAAGAAAAACATTTATTTATATTAAAGTTTCACTCAGTGAAGTATAAAATATCGCAACAACTCCGAGATATGAATATCGTGTCGTCTTTCATGAAACCTACCCTCTTTCTTTTCTTTTTGCGCTAAGCCAAAGAAGAAATTGCATAAATTTCATCCCTTGTGACAAATGCCTGCTTGGAAGGATGCCACGTGCGGTTGTTTCACCGGTCACTAGATCTGTCTGAGACCGGGCATAGCTGCCTGGGATAGCAGATTGATGGATTTTGGATTTGTTTCTTATTTATATTCAGGAAATTGAAAAATGTTTTTGTATATTGCCGAGTATTGATTAAAAAAAAAAAAAACAAATGGGGAATACGTACAAATTTTCATGTGGTAACAAATAATATGAGTAGGGTTGGGCATTTGACCAGTCAAATATTTTTCGGTCAATTGACGGACTAATTAACGGTCATTTAACCAAGGAAGCATTTATTAAAAATTATTCTTGAATTCTTGAAGTAAAATAATACATTTTTATTTATTAATATGTGAACTGTGTTCTTATTAAATCATTTTGATCCTTTTTAACTTCATCCATTTTCATTAAAATATTAAGGAAACTGTGCATTTGAAAGAACTACAGGGAATTTATTTTAACATGCAACATATGGTCATGGTTACTCACTATTGTCAAAAAATGACAACAATGTAATATTTGTTCATTTTAAAATGCAACATACAAAATTTGTAGTTTTGTATTATCGAAACTAATTTCCAATAAATTAGCCTACATACGATTAACAAAAAATCAAAACATGGATGTTGCACATCTTAACAAACTTTAGCTAACAAAAATTTATAACTTTCAAGTAATAAATGTTAAAAAATACCCCCATTCACACTGAGGCAATATTCTAGCCGGTCGTAATGTCAACCATTTGTGATGTGTTTTGGAGGTATCTTCTGTATACTGTAATACTATTTATAATGTTGCATTTTAAAATGGACAAATATTACATTGCTGTCATTTTTTGACAATAGTGAGTAACCATGGAAGTGATGAACCATAATGTTGCATTTTAAAATAAATGCTCTGTATAAGATTTTTCGGGCTGGCCCGAAAAGCTCGAATTTTCGGGCCAGGCCAAAATCAAAAGTCCGACTCGCCTCGATTTTTGAAAATGATTAGCCCGATTCGGCCCGATAAAAAATATCTTCGGCCCGGCTCGATGATCGACTCGAAATCGAGGCGGGCTTCGGACCGGGCCGGACCAAAGCTCGAAATCGAGTGCATCTCTACTTTCTTGTTCATACTAGTCAGTCTAGGAATTGTCAGTTAGGTATTGTTATAGCTTTTTTGAAGCAAACTATAACAATAGGTACCTAACTGACAATATACACAATTCATTATCCACAACACGTCGTAAAAAAGACCACAATGCGAAAAATGATCAGATTTCGGCATCGTCCGCAACGCTCAATAAGCGGTTTTGATGTTTCGGCGTAACATATACATACATACAATAGTGTATACGTACGAATTCGTTTAAACATGGAGTTTTTCATACATCGTACAAAAATTCTTAAAAAGCATATAATAGGGTTGTTCGCACAACAGTTAGAAACCGTCACAAATCTTTCTGAGCATGCGCATCTGTTTAAAAATGTTCGCACAACAGATATTTTAAACCTACAATTAAAAATCATTTTTTCGTTCAGCAAAATATTTCAATCCCTGATCAGTTTCCAACCGTCAGAATAGTCCGCGGATTCTAAAGAAATTTTGTTTGTGGCATGCATACTGGAACTTCTGGCTATTAGCGAGCATTGTTGTTCCTACATACACTTACTTGTACTAGCCAAAGCGAGAGAAAAGAAATATTTGCATTTATTATAAATTCTTCCAAACCACTAAATATTTGCTATATTTTCACATAGATTCTCGAGTATAAATTTAAGAGAACGCGGTATATGTATACTCAGGAAGTAAATTTTAAACAATAAAGTAAGATTATAATATCATTTTGTGACAATGACAAATGCCAACAAGACCAATTAATATAAGCTGAAGCATTTCTGTTGACTACAGATGATAGCAATAACAGTAACCTTTAAATCTGTTCGCAGAACCCAAAAAATTCCAATCATTTTGAATCCTGTTTCGAAGTATGCACGAGTACTGAAAATTTAGGAATTAGTTGCATATTTTGTTGTGCGAACAAATCTCATATATTACGTTTGTTTACTTTCAAAACCATCATACTAATTTGGGAAATAGCCAAAAATATCTGGTGGAAGATTTTCTCCGGAATTTAAATAAAATATAAATAATTAATAATAACTCAAAATGAGAGGTGTAGCATAAGTGGGAGATGTTTCTGCATATCTACTTTCATCTTTTCTTTACTTACTCGGTAAAGCGAAACCTTGTAATTTAGCTTGCTTCGGCATCTAATGTTTACGTTGTTTTTGATTCAAACATATTTGGGTGACATTGAAACTTAAGTTTACTAAGTATATTTAAGTATTGCAGCCGGAAATATCTTGTGGAAGTTTTTCTCCGGAATTCAAATTAAATATAAAAATTTAAAATAAAAATAACTTTACTTGTCCTGAAATTTGTTATTTCCATTTTTAGTTTTTCCAATATACCAAAATGTACGCTATTTAACTCTTATAAGTACGAGTGTATTAGTTCTTGTGATCTTGTTGCAAGCATCCCTGATATAAAGAATTTTTCCTACGACTAAATCAAGTTACATTTAGTGTTAAAAATATAACTAAATCTAGTTACATTTAGTGTTCATAAGTAAACGTAGTTTCATTTTATATTTATTTTTGTACTGAAATTATTTATATAGGTATTTTATTAGAAGTACACATTATTTTGAAACGTTTATTGTTATAGTACAATTATTACAATTGTTTATAGTAATTCCTTGCAAGGCGCTTGAAGAATTGGAATTTAAAACAGTATTGTTGAAAGTAAAGATTAGAATAAACAATTTTCAGTTGTTCATAACAAATACATCATAACCTGTCATAAATGTCATTCTATAATTTTTAGTTTTTACTAATACATAACTAGGGTCGTAGGAAAAATAGTGTATGATATTCAGTTAAAAGTGATTTTATTTCGTTCGTGGGGTTTGTTTTACTCGGCTTCGCCTCGTTACACAAACTTCCCCACTCACTCATAAAATGTCACTTTTAACACTTATTTCATAAATAACTATTAAGAAACAGATGCTTGGAGAAATTTTGTTCATCCACAATTTTAAATTTTCCAAATCAAATGTATGTTCATCTACATAAGCTTTAAAATTATATGTGGAATAATGAACTGTATAAACCACTGGGTGTTTTAAATTTTCATGACTAACCTTTATTAAAAAAATGTCCGGAAAATGTATATTTTTCAGTTGCATATAGAGTATCTGGTTTAAATGGTTTTATTTTCTTTTATCTTCCTAACTTTAACTTCGACATCATAGTGGTTTAATAAAGCTTTCGCATTTATAGTTTATAGTATGGAGATAATAATATCCTTTCCGGTGCTACCTGGAACTGGATAGTTGATCCTGGTTCCAGGAATCCTTCCATTCGTGAATAATTCAGCACCATACAGGTCCGGTAGTTAGAACATTTGTGGGTACCAAATAGCTTACCTCCTACCTCTACGAGTAGTTCACAAACACAACACAAGCGTAGAATTCCTCAGAAAACAAACATTATTTTAATGACTACGAAGAATGTTTCAGCATTACAAATGAAGAACTTAGTTGCGTTGCGTTGACGATACTGAATTCCGTATTTATATTATTCCTTTCAGTAAATTAAATGAGAATTTCATTATTAAAATCCTCTAGGTATCTCTTAACCGTAATTGTATTGAGTTTATGTATTGTTTGCTGTTTTCTCTTTGAATTAATATACATAATAATATTGAAATTCTATTCATAAGATGGAAAACCAAGTATAATACTATAATGCTCAATTGTTAAGAAAATTATTGTTATTCTATTCATTTTGTTTCAAATTTCTTGGAAATAGACTTATGGGATGATTGAAATATAGAGAATAATACCTATTTTCTTCATTATTAATTTTAAACCTATAGTTTAAATACAAAGTTGGAAGCAATATCATTGTTGATTTTTTAAATAAAATGAAATATACGAGGACTGAACAATATTTATTGTCCCTAACATAGTAGGCTTTGCAATATTGTCTTCATAACTACAGCAATTGTTTATTGTTTATCTGTAAAACGAAATGCCAAATTTGATTATTCTAGTTTTAATAATTTACAAAGCTTCATAAGATGTCAGCAAGATGGGTACCCCGAAGTTAAGCGAGAGTTAGTCACCTCCTCAGAAGCCATTTTAGCGTTGTTTAATCAAAACTTTGATCACGAATCGAAATTTCAAAGTATGGAATGGCTGTCGCTGGTTCTTACTCTTCTCTTTTAATCATTCCTGTCCAACGCATCTTCTTCACACAATTCTTCTTCTCTCAAATCTTCTCCTACACAGTCCTTCCATCTTCTTCTCTTTGGAGGGACACTCTATCACATTCACACATAACTTTCTGACCCTATACTTTCAACTTTGGTTTTGCATTTGACACTGACATCTGTCAATTAAATTTTTCTGAATATATCTGTTGTTTCCATAATTTTAACAAAGCTGACTAATTTTTGAAAGTTAATCTCTCTTAATGTCTCTATAACTCTATATCTATTTAATATGAACGAAACTATATAATCAAACCTTATAGAGAATAAGATATTCACAAAATGTCGAAAAATAATATTTAATTGCGTTTTTTCAAGAAAAACTGTTAAAAACTTCAAATAAAGGTACTTCCGGTGGATCAACTATAACCAAAATCTAATCAACTCTTCATATAGATGTACAGAAGAGGAATACGAAAGAATTATAATTTTTAGAATTGTAGTATTGGAGTTATCGTCGGAGAAAAATTTGTCACACACGGACATATATACACACACACGGACACACACACACGGACACACACACACACACGGACACACACATACACACGGACACACACACACACACGGACACACACACACACACACACATACAGACATCATCTTAAAAATAGTAAATTCGTATTGTAGGGACCCTAAAACGGGCTTATTCATTAAAAACTCACCACCGAATTTTTTGACCAAAGACAATAACTTCCTTACCTAAAGGTGACGGACACGGCGATTATGTTGAAAAATAAATTTGTTTTATATATTAGGGACAATTAATACTGTACAATCCTCTCTAGCTTATGTTCGTCAACATTCGAGGTACCCATCTTGCTGACATCTTATGAAACCTTGTAATTTACTAACACTAGAATAATCAAATTTGGCACTTCGTTTGCCAGATAAACAATAAATAATTGCTGTTGTTATGAAGATAAAGCCTACTATGTTAGATAATAAATATTGTATAACCCTCGTAAACTCACAAAACACTTTCTAGAGTACTTATTTTTACAAAATGATAGCTGTCGGCTGATTTCCGCGCATTTAGCACAGGCTAAGTTAGCTTAAAAAAATATAAAATTTGGAACATATGGGATCGTTTTTATACAGGGTGTTATGTAAGTAAGTGATCAAAATATCAGTCAGTTCTACCATGGGTTAAGCGTTGATCACTTACTTACATAACACCCTGTATTCGTGGAGTAGACAATTTTCAATTTTAATGTAATTGTTTATTATTTTGTTTTATAATCACATATGCCTTAGTAACCTGTGTAATAATTTAAAAAACAATTGCAGCAATATTAGTTCTAATATCTGTCAGTTTGTGTTGTCACACAAGGTGTCCTGTTGCTCCACAATAATGCACCAGCCCACAAGTAGACTTTCAAAAGCTGTTACTGAATGTGGCTTCGTAGAAATTGACCATCCGCCTTATAGTCCAGATCTAGCTCCCTGTGACTATTTTTTTCCAAATCACAAAAAACACTAAGGGGAACAACATTAATACCCGAGACACAATATAAAAATTAATGATCATTAACGGTTAGTTATAGTATGCGCACGTGAAGTTGAAACTGCTAACATATATCAAAATTGCGTCTATTAACACACCAGAAAATATTGACTGAAGTAAGCACGTACTACTTATTGTTTTGTACTGTACGAGTACAATACAATAAGTAGCACATGCTTACTACATTCAATATTTTCTGGTTTGTTAATAGACGTAATTTTGATATTTGTCATCAGTCGCAACTTCACGTATACATAGGTACTACAACTAACCGTTAATGATAATTAATTTTTGTAGTTTACCTCGGGCATTAGGGACGATAACGAATTTACAGGGGTTGTGGAAAGGCATTTTGCGGACAACCCAAAGGAATATTTCTAAAATGGATTAAATGATGTTATTGAAACGATGTAATACTTACATCCAAAAGCAAAGATATTGAAAAATAATTTTTTGTTTATGTTCTAATCTTTTCTTTTCATGCCTAGTCCGGGAATATAAAAACGTCCTCTTGTAATTTGATTATTTTTTAACTAGGGATGGTAACCATAAAAAATAACGGTTTAGGTTACGGTTTCGGTCATCGTGAAAATAAAAATTCGGTTTTGATTTGGGTTTCGGTTTTTATATAGCAATCGGTTTTGGTATACCGGTTTTACTGAAAGGGTTTCGGTTTTGCAAAAGTAATATACGAGAATAATAATATTATTAATTTTGATTGAACAATTAATTATTATGATGATGCAAAAAGTGACCACAAACACGTGTACAAAGTTTTATAACAATCAGTTTTAATGGGAAGCAAATATTTAAAATATTCTAATTTCCCATGTTAAATGCCTATATAAATGTAACATGTAACGGATTTCGAGCGCCACCCAATTGAGATACTTCGTTGAAAATTGAAATACGTTTCGACAAAAAACCAAAAACTAAAAATAAAAACTAAATTTATGTTAAATGCCTATGTAAATGTAACATGTAACGGATTTCGAGCCCCACCCGATTGAGATACTGCGTTAAAAATTGAAATACGACAAAAAAAACAAAAACTAAATTTATGTTTATACTTTTTTATACATAAGTATTTTAACAATAAAAATTTACAATATTTAACAACTAACACGAGACCTGTATATAATGCGGTTAACTGATAAATAAAAAAATCTGTTGTGGCCAGCACAAGACCTCTCGCCATTTCCATATTAGGCTATATAAGTATTGTATTGCACTTCGCTTTCGAACCGTCATTTTGTAACAAAATATTATAGAATATTACCCAAATATTGTTTTTTATTATATTTAACATGTCTTCTGCACACATATAATTCTAATTATATCTATTTTTCATTGTATGAGGAAGTTTCTGAATGTCAGAAATTGTTCCAATTCATTAACGAGATTGGCGGTATTTCTGATGGATATATGCATTTTACCACAATTTTAACTATAATTTCAAATATTTAATTAATAAAATAAGAAAAATTAAATATACTTCCCAGTAAAAGCTATCAGAATGTCACTAAAAATTTTTGACAATGACATGTGTCATTTACAAATTATGTTATACACATTGGAATTTGTCAACTGGTTTCCTTAGTGCCGTAGCCTCTGCGATTAGTTCACTCTATAAATTATAGTGTCTTTATCTCTAAATCTATACAAGATATAATAAAAATTTCAATATTTAATAAAAAAACCTCCAAAAAATTATTTTTAGAAGAATTTTTCTAAGAAACTACTACTTCCGGTTGTTCAATTGTTACCAAAACCTTTCCAGCTCTTCCCAGGAATGTCAGATTGAGGAAGCTGCAGGTAAATATTTTTTAAGTCTTATAGTTTTTGAGGAATCGTGACTACAACATCCAGACATACATACATACATACATACATACATACATACATACATACATAAACACACACACACACACACACACACACATATATATATATATATATATATATATATATATATATATATATATATATTCACATCCACACATACACACACACAGACATCATTTTAAAAATGTTATAATCGGATTCTAGGGACCTTAACTCGTGCTTATTCAATAAAATCTGGATATGGGAATTTTAGCATGAATCCAATACCTCTCTTAGCGAGAGGTAAAAAGGGTTTTGCTTTCGGTTCCGGTTTAGTATCTGTTTCGAATTTCAGTACAGGTTTCGATTTCGGTTCTCATTTTTTTTCGGTATTTTTCGGTTGTTGGTTTCGGTTCCGGTTTCTGTTATCATCCCTGTTTTTAGCCCAAAACTGTGAGACAATAAATATCTTGCCACACTGTTTTGTTTTAATAATAATCAATGTTTGTGCGCAATTTCGGTATATAGGTACTTGAAACAATGGATACACTACAATACGCAAATGACAAATTAAGGTCCTTACAAACTTTGTAATGCTGTTAATCACAAACTGTCTGTAATATGTATAACATTACAAAGGAAAGTTAGTCAAAATAGTTCCTAATTATGAAGGAAATCCACATAAACGTTTAATCCTTGTAATGTTTGAACGAATATAACAGTTAGAAGAGTGATTAACTTGATTAAATCATACAACGTCAGTGGCGATAACGTTTTGAGTTTGGTTAGGAATTGAAATGTCCATATACCGAATTCCTTTCAGCGTTGGTCTTTATTCCCTTCCTCACTCGACAAGAGGAGTATTAAAGATTCAAAGCGGCTTACCTAATGATTACTTATTTCGGTTTTTACCGGAATCACTCACGTACGGTATCCATTATACATGCGGATGAAAAAATAATTAGGTTTTCAGTGTAACGCGCAATGTGGGTAATAAACTCTTGCTGAGGGGATAATGTTTCACGTTAAATTTAGTGCCTGTAAAAGGGATAAAGTGCTGCTTAAGATTTTACTATTTTTGGAACGAGGAAGAGTGCAAATATCGTAATCATTATCGTTAAACATGTTAAATTGAAAGAGGGTTCACTTTATGCTTCTATATACTCTGTTCCCCCGAGTTGACTAGGATTGTTCGAACTTCGAATCGTCAATTCGGAACTGCTTCAAAATTGGGAGTTCTGCGTATGACGTCTAAGAAAGGAAATTCAGAACTTCTCTCTTGAACAGGTTGGAACGCTCATATTGGTATAAATTTGGCGGTACGGTACTCTATAATTTGTCACGTCCATTTATTCTAAATAACCGAACATTGTTTGAAAATGAGCGATCAAGAAAAAAGTATGCATATAATGAAATAATAAATTATGTGCAAATAATTGTAAATATTATATTTTAAATTTTCAAATGTAATAATAGTAATTGTACATACTCCTCAAAAAGAGTATAAAGCATCGACAACAAAATCGAAGTGAGAATATAATTCATTATTGACGTGACATGTTTTCCGCCAATCAGCATTCAGAATCTCCCTAGTTACATGTCTATCACAGCGATTATAAAACTTACTTAATCATACGCCTTTCTACCTTGCAGTGTAAGGCTATGTAAGGTTGTAACTTCTTGGTATTCTTCGGGGTTATTTATATTGTATTTAATACAAATGGAGAACTAACAGCTCAAAAGAGAACAAATAAAGATTCTGGTTCTCACTTATTAAGTAATACAACTTACGAATAATTATCAGAACTTCTCTTAAAGAATCTTTAATTCGTTTAATTCGTTATTAAGGGAATTTTACAACATTGATAGTTAATTTTAACAAAAATTCATTATATTCTCTCATTAAATATAAGCTCGTGGTTGTGATATAATTAATAATCGAAGATATTGCTCGTGAAATCTGCAACTCGGTTCCATTCAAAAATATCGTATCACTTGTCGTATTACGTATGAATATGCATTTTCAGCCCGATTCACAAAAAGGTTTAAGCTAATCCTCATTTTACTCTAATTTTGGCAGTTTATAACTTACATAGTCTAATCTATTCCTAGTATCTACCTTTATTGATAATATCATGAAAATTAAATTTTAAATACCGGAATAGAATAGAATTCACTAATCCAAAAACGAGGATTAGTTTAAACTTTTTTGTGAATCAGCCTGTTTATGTATAAAGTAAACAAGTCAAAAGTAAAAACAAATGCAATAATAAGAATGAAAATGATTAGAGCAGGGGTCGCAAACCTTTTCAATTTCCGAACGTCATGTTTTATTTTAGTTTTTAGTACTACATATATTGGGTATTTATGCCATCTAAAGAAGTATTTTTCTTTCAACTCTGAATAAAAATGTTATGTCTTTCTTTTTTTACTACTACTTGCCATTTGTAATTATACCTATTAGCTCTGGCTATTTGCAGTCAACAAAACGCGCTGTTCAAGTTCAAATTGAGTGCAACGTTGTTCCGTAACGTCA
The DNA here is from genome assembly GCA_943142095.1 of Ophonus ardosiacus. Taxonomy (NCBI): domain Eukaryota; kingdom Metazoa; phylum Arthropoda; class Insecta; order Coleoptera; family Carabidae; genus Ophonus; species Ophonus ardosiacus. The sequence goes on along the minus strand of OW964832.1, from coordinate 34,803,332 downwards.
CTGAATCAGTAATATTTGAATTATTTGAATATTCATATCATTCGTGAATAACATGGTTTTGACGTTTCTAAAATTGCCAAAAATTATTGCAACATATTGCTTTTAGACAATAAAAAGAGGTATATTTCATCCATTATGCTTGTATTGTATTTATTTAATAGGTTTATTATAGCTAAATAAATGTCTATACTTTGAATTTTGACAAATAAAAAATTAACACAGTATGGGTTACATTATAATACTGTCAGTTTTGATATTACTCATTAATCCACATACTTACCAATGATGACATACATAGCAACTTACGGAAACAGACTTTATATAACTATATTTGTATTTGTTCTCAACGTTGGGCATTGTGCACTATTTTAATTTTTTGAAAAAAAAAAAAAAATCTTAAGACCTCAAGGATTTTTAATGAAATCAAGCGTCTTGTGTGATAGCACCTTCACACACTACTGTCAAAAAGTGGACAGCTGAATTTAAGCGTGGTTTTCGTAGTTTTGAAGATGATTCGCTTAATGACGTCCATAAATTGCAACGACAAAAGAAACCGTTAACAAAGTCCACGATATTATTTTACAGGACCGGCAATTAAAGGTGTTCGAAATTACTGAAATAAGCATGCAAAAGTTTTTTTGCAGACGTGTGCTGTACTTAATGACTGGATCAAAAACGAATTAGAGTTTCACAAAAAATATGACCATATTGAAAAATAAAAGTAATCTCAAATCTGTAGCTATGTTCTCGTTGTTAGGCCGCGGGCTTATCAACTAACCTTCGTACTATATAAAAAATGTTATTTTAATAATGAAAATATAAATCTACCTTGGTCTGCATTTGAAAATTTTGCTGAAGTTAGCTTTCTGATCCAGATATGCAATTTATACTCGTTATATTTATTTGAAGAATATTTCATTCCCATTTGAAAATTGCGTTCGGCGAGGTGGCATAAATCTCAGGAAAAGTTGCAGAGTTGTCAGTCTGAGTTCAGTTTTAATTCCGTTGGATTTATGATGTGGTCGGGACATTTTTCTAATTTTAAACGTAATTAAAGTTGAGCCGTGCAGGTAGAATCAGCAGGAGCTGGCAGAAATACGGCGGAGCAAGAGCCGGAGAATCAACAGCAAGATGACAAACCGACGCAATTACGCCATGAGCAGGAAAGCGAAATATGCTAAACGTTCAGGAGATCTGGATGGAGTCCATGGGGATATTAAATTTGGATCTAATATAATTAATTAATGATTTTGGAGAAGAAAAGGACGAAATTCCTTTGATACAATGTAATAATAATATATTATCACGGCATATTACTCATTACTAGAGTACTGAGCCTTTGATGCTCAAAGGGTTTTTTTTTTGTAACCAAGTTGGCAGCACTCTATTCAAGGGCAAGTTCTTGGGAGTAGAATGCGTGGTCGTTTGTCTCAGTCGGTTGAAAATTGTTGTCGTGCCGTTTTGAAATTAGCGTTTCGATTCCGAATCCCGTCAGTTGCGAGGTGAGGAGCATAATCCGTTCCAGATTTTTAACAAAATAAGGGTCGTCAGAACCAGGCTCGCTTTAAAACTTTAATTAAAATTACTTTAAAATTTTGTCTTTATATTAAACTAATGCTATAGTGCTCGCTAAAGTGCTAAGGTTATTTTATGAAAACGAATACAACTTTAATTTATACCTTCCGTGACCTTTAGGTAAGGAAGGTATTGTCTTTGGTTAAAAAATTATGTGATGAGTTTGTAATGAATAAGCATGTTTTAGGGTCCCTATTATACGAATTTACTATTTTTTAGATGATGTCTGCATGTATGTATGTATGTATGTATGTATGTATGTATGTATGTATGTATGTATGTATGTATGTATGTATGTATGTATGTATGTATGTATGTGTGTGTATGTATATATATATATATATATATATATATATATATATATTTACATCTAAATGAGGTGATTATATTTTGGTTATAATTGATGTACCGGAAGAACCCTTATTTGAAGTTTTTAACAGTTTTTCTTAAAAAAAACACAGTTAAATATTATTTTTTGACATTTTATGTTTTATAAATATTAAAGAAAATTCTCTTCTCTGTACGTTTTGATTATATATTTCCTTCATATTCAACAGATATAAAGTGAAAGAATTATAAAGAGGTTAACTTTCAAAAATCAGTCAGCTTTTCTATTTATCATGGAAACAGCTGATATATTAAAATGTCAGTGTCAAGGGCAAAACCAAAGATGGATAGTATAGGATTAGAAAGCGGTATAAGTCAGTGTTCCTGATAAGTGATACGCAGTTGCAGCCTCGCCTCAGGATTGGAACTTTCAATGCCGGGTGTATGAGAAAGGCCAAAGAGAAAATGGAAGGACTATATCGCAGAAGACTTGAGAGAGGAAGAACTGTGTGAAGAAGATGCGTTGGATATGGATGAGTGGAAGATAATAGTAAGAAACAGCGATCCCTAATAAAATACGGAAAAGCTGAAGAAGAAAGAAGGAAGTGTTAAGTACAATTTAAATAGTGTATGTTCATGCTATAATTTTATTGGATTTATAAAATCTTTTCCAAGGAACTTTTGGTATGAGATTTGTACAAAATACATCGAGTTGACGGAAGGTCTTGTGCTGGCCACAGCAGATTTCTTAATTTAAAGTGTTAAAGTGAAGATAAATTTAATTATGAAAATGTTTCTAAAAACTTTATGGGGATGGTGTCATGAACCGTACTAATATGTACAAGTGGTGTGAGCTCAAAGCCGCCAGAACTAAAAATCATGGTCTCTATGTTTTGGAACCGTAAATGGATTCTCCTCAATGAATATTTGCTCCAGAAGAAAACAATTGATGACACACGGTACTGCGAAATCGTAAAAAAATCTATAGAGGACGATACAAAACAAAAGAAGAGGAATGTTAACGAAGGGAGCGTGCTTGTCGAATGACAATGCATGTCCCCACATAGCCACAAAGCAACTCTTGGGCTCATTCAGTTGGAACATTATCAACCATCCCGCTCACAGTCCTGATCTGGCACTTTCAGATTTTCATCTTTTCACCTCTCTGAAGAAAAGATTGGAGCCAGAAATAGTTATGAACACAACCTCCCATTCCTGCGACATCAAATTACACACAGCACGTCATTCTTAGCTAATAAGTTTGACCATCACCTACGTTATTTATGTAAATAAACGTAGGTTTGCAAAAAACGGCAATTAAAATAATATCTAGGCTAAAATATTTAATTATTTATTTTTCAAACTAATTGAAATTCATAAGTCGCAAGCAGAAGTACCTAAAAACAAAGATTTCCAGTCTTACCAAACCAAAACCGCAAAATTAATACGAAAGCCTCGGTACAAACTCCAACAATCTGTTAAAATTTCTTTAAAATTAGACTTTTATAACCTACTACCCGACTTATAAAAGAACTTAAATTCCAGCAATTTAAAATTGTTATTGAAACGTTATTGCTAAACCAGTGCTTTTACTCAATAGGGTCCTATACCATTTTTCTTTTATTTTTTTTCCTGTAAGAACAGGATAAAATAAGAACTACAGTGCAAACGCGACTTAAAAATTTTACGTAATAAGCGAGATATGAATTTTTAAAGTTTAAGAATTTGTGCATGACGTAGCAGGTACTAACAAGTGATCGACAAACAATGGGACAAACTGTTAGTTATACTGGAAACAATTTTTTTCATGTTTGCATAGCTGAAATGTTTTTATATAAAAACTTATACGTTATATTCACGAAAAAATTATTATTAAGTATAAATAACATAAATAATAAGCATTTAACAAGGATTTCTTCCTAATAAATTACAGAACATTGAAACAGTTTGACAATATTAATACACAAAGTATGACGACGGATGGCGCTAATGTTTGCCTGTTTTGAAGTTTCAATATTAATTTAATTAATATTATTATTAATTTAATTCATATTACAAATTGATTTAATTATAAATACATGATTATTGTTAATATTACTAGATGTTATAATTAAACAAATTCATCAAACACAAAATTGTTAAATGTTTTGTTAGGTTATAGAACAACATGACATTTCATATTCTTTCAAAGGTGATCGCTGCAGACGCGCGAATCTTCTTTTTAAAATCAGGCGACCAATCAAATTCTTAGTACCTAACGCGTCATACCCAATTAGTAATCAGCTTCAATCGCTTGTAGTTTGTGACCTAGTTAATATTTAAAGAAAATTTTTTCACTAATACTAATAATAATTTATGTATATTTTCGTTTTCTTATTTAAGATAGTTAAAATATGACTATGGTATAGGACCCTATTGAAGGGTAGGTACTTGAACTTTAATGAAATATTGATATGAAACATATTTGTGATTTTTTAATGTTTTTTATATATCTTTTAATCTTTTGACTTGTTGCAAACATTATAAGTAATGTAATATGGTTAAATGAATAAATATAAGTAGGTATAGCATGAAATGGAAATGGTGATAGGTATTGTGCTGGACACATCAGATTTTTAGCTTTGAATTTTTACATTAATCAATACATAATAGGTAAATATTTGGTTGGAATACTAAACTGTATTTTCTGCACAAATATTATATAGATTTGTATGATCTAGGTATTTATTTTGTCAGTAAAATTAATTTAACACCAGAAATTTAATATTTAAAAGTAAATATAATTTATGCTAGTTATGCGAAATATTTCAATAAAAATATTTTTTTATCCTTTTTTTTGCTGTTGGTTTGTTAATATAAGATTAAGGATATTTTTTTTCTTGGTACATATTTTAATAAACCTCACTCAAATGTAAAGTTCAAAGGTAAAGGCACTTTGTCTAAAAGGTCAAAGAAAAATATTCTGTATGAAAAAGTTTTGTTGATTTTAAAAAGAATCAGAAGATTAGATTTTATAGAAGTCCTCAAAACAAATATGAAAATTCTATTTTTATTTTTCAATATTGGATTCAAAATATAAGCTCTCAATGTATACAAAAGACACATGTAAGTAAAGAAGAGAAATAATACAATGGAGTTATGGAGTTTTAATTCATTTCAAATTTAATTCCATGATTTATTGAATTTTGTATTCTGTTTTAAAATTGAAAATCTATATTAGATATTTATTGGCAACAAATTTATAACTCTCACTCAGTTGGCAATCCGAGTCAAAAATATCGAATTTCGATTTATCAGTTAGATGTTAGACTCTTTACTGTACTTACATTCAATTCAGTTCACTTCATGGGCGCCGTGAGGGGGCAGTTGCCCAAACTCTTTTCCCCCCCTGGGACACAAAAGTATCTAATGTTTTATTTCTACCATTAATTTTAAAACTGCATAATTTACATTGTTATATTTTCAATACATTGGAATATCTTTTTGAACTTCATATTGAATAAATAAGTACTTCAAAAAACTTGATTACAACAATTAAAAATTTGATTGCAACAATGGCATTGTTTGATGCGTTGCACTGTATATTTCCCTTTTGTGTTAGGCATTACTCTCGTTGTCAGTGTCACAAATATTTTTATTTTAATTTAAATGTCACTGATTAATATGCCTATCAAGAAGAAATAATTCATTCGTATTTTTCAATAATTCTGGATCACTTTGTATTTCCTGTGACAAAAAAAAAACTACATAGATACTTCTGTTATGGGCTATCCAGCGAATCAAAGGTATTTTATTGTTTTTACCTTCCGTCACCTTTAGGTAAGGAAGGTATTGTCTTTGGTCAAAAAATTCGGTGGTGAGTTTTTAATGAATAAGCACGTTTTAGGGTCCCTACAATACGAATTTACTATTTTTAAGATGATGTCTGTATGTATGTGTGTGTGTGTGTGTGTGTGTGTGTGTGTGTGTGTGTCCGTGTGTGTGTGTGTGTGTATGTGTGTCCGTGTGTGACAAATTTTTCTCCGACGATAACTCCAATACTATAATTCTAAAAATTATAATTCTTTCGTATTCCTCTTCTGTACATCCATATGAAGAGTTGATTAGATTTTGGTTATAATTGATCCACCGGAAGTACCCTTATTTGAAGTTTTTAACAGTTTTTCTTAAAAAAATGTAGTTAAATATTATTTTTTGACATTTTGTTATTATATTTATTAAAGAAAATACTCTTCTCTATATGGTTTGATTATTCATTTTCCTTCATATTCAATAGATGTAGAGTTAAAGCATTATAAAGAAATTAATTTTCAACAATTATCAAGGAAACAGCTGACATAATTATTCAAAAAAATTTAATTGACAGATGTCAGTTGCAAGTGCAAAACCAAATATGGAAAAAAGTATAGGATCTAAAATTGGTATGGTACGCAGAGAAAGGCCAAAGAGAAGATGGAAGGACATTACTTAGTGTAGTTTATGTTATAATTTTATTGGATTTATAGAACCTTTTCAAATGAACTTTTGGTATGGAATTTGTAAAAAATAGTATGTGTTCGTGTTCGATTTTACATGATATTATATAGAATCTGTTCCAAGGACCTTTTGGTATGGGATTTGTACAAAATGCATGGAATTGACGGAAGGTCTTGTGCTGGCCACAACAGATTTTTTATTATTATTATTATGTATTTGACACCTTTAATAGAAATAATTATATTTGGATATATTATTATGTAGTAAAATTTGTATTTTTTTGCAAAATGACATTTGATTATATGACTATCATGTCAAATTCAAGGGCTTGTAGTAATTTATAGACTTATTTTGAAAATGATACTAGATAGTTGTTGCATATACTACAAGAATGAAGTATTTATAACGGCGTAAGCAGTATCGTTCAGAATATTTTAAATAAAATTGGATTTCTCTGGAAAAAATGATACCAGACGTGTTACCTTTTTAAGAAAGATTTGGATTTATGAAGGCAACCCACAGATCATATTTTAATCCGTTTTACATGCTCAAGTAAGCTTTTTACATACGACGTCATTGTTTCTAGTGATATTGTATTTATGACGTAAACCGCTTGATTCGTTGGATGGCCCATACGTATGTCGTCAAGAATCGTACACTTTTTATTGCGCAATGCCATTTTTTGCGTGGAAAATATAATTTAAATGAAAAACACCTAAATCATATTTTTATACCACAGTTTATTAGTAATAAAGCCTGCCTTTCTTAATGAGAATTCAAGTTACAGTGAGTTCTAGTTGTAAACCACTTGAATGGATAGGTATTATATATTTAATTACACCATATACTACCACAGCGCCACTGCCACTATCCAACAGTATTATAACATTAAATATCTGTCTCATGCAACAGGTTTTACTACAGAATAAATTTTACTCTAGCCATTTTTACCTCCCGCTCCCTTGAATATAATGGTACAATCTTCAGTTCTATCATAATAGCATTTAGTAAATAACTTTCAATATAAAGTTATAAAATAATTTATTTTTATACATCATCTTGCCTATGTGTCAAACAAAAACATAATACTTACTTTAATAACAATTTTGTCATATTTAAACAAATGTCACTGTCAGGACAGGAAGCAATTACATTAAAATTAATAATAATAAGGAAAATGTAGTAGTAATACATGTATTTGAGTCTAATGCAATTAAGGTTTGTAAAAATAATATATTTTCCCTCACATAAATATTAGATGTACAGGATGATCCAATTTAGGTTTGCTATGTTTGCAGCACTATAAATCAAACAGCACTTGTTTTCAAAGTGTCAAATATTAATTTACAACTACACATTTACGGAATAGATTATGTACAGCGAAGAATTTACACAGACTGCGCCTTAGGCACATTTTCACTTTTCTGGGTATGTTAATATTACCCAGCAAGAAAGGATACTATTGATTTGCTTCATTGTCTTCCAGGATACGGCTCTGAAAAGACTCATTGTAAAGATATGAGTACTATTTTAAATTTTTGTTAAATTGTTTTATTAGTTTTGTCAATATTTGTGAAATTTATTTTGTATATGATATATTTGTTAAATGTAAAATAAAGATTGTTATGAGTGAATGTAAAATATTTGAATTTAACGATGATTGCTTTATTAATACTAAAAGGTTAAATACCCAGCGGGAGGTTATGTCCTGGCAACGTCACATTTTTACCTCCCGCTACCCTAGGTAAGGGAGGTATAGGGATCGTGCAAAAAATTTTAGTGAATAAGCACGTTTTGTTGTCCCCAGAATCCGATTTTAACATTTTTATAATGATGTCTGTAAGTATGTATGTGTGTGTGTCTGTGTGTATGGATCATGTGGACACGATTACTCAAAAACTATCAATCAGAAATATTTGAAATTTTGTATACCCATTCTATACTAATGTGGGAAGAGCTCATTAGTTTTCAGTGTTTATCGGATAACCGGAAGTATCATTTATACAAGCTTTTAACAGTTTTTCTTGTAAAAAAATACATTGAATATAATTTTTTAGCAACTTTTACAAATACAAATTGAATATAATGGCACAATATTCAATTCTACGATAATAGAATTTAGTAAATAACTTGAAATAACTTTATATTATATTATAAAATAATTTATTTTTGTACGTCACTTTGCCTCTGCGTCAAACAAAAACATTACTTTAATAACAAATTTGACATATTTAAACAAATGTCACTGTCACGAAGCAATTTTCATTAAAATTAATAATGAAACCGTGTTAAGAAGAATTTAGTAGTTTAAATATGATTCTAATGAAATTAAGGTTTGTAAAAATAATATATTTTACATCATACATAAATATTAGATATACAGGATAATTCGATTTAAGTTTGATGTTTGCAGCATTATATATCAAACAGCTCTCAATAAGAACGTGATTTCAAAGTGTCAAATAATAGTTTGCAACTACACATTTACGAAATGGATCATGTACGGCGAAGAATTTACACAGATTGCGTTTTAGAGTATAAGGAAGTTGGTGATGATTTTGACAATAATGTGTGTGTGACGATTTTTCCTTAAAATATATTAATGATCCAAAACTTCGTAAAGGTGGTATTTAATACTCTTATATAATTTGAAACAACATATTAGATTTTGACTATATATAATACACCGGATGTAGTACTTAATTTGAAGCTCTAACAGATTTTTCAGGAAAAACATAAGAAAATATAATCCAAAATTTTGTATTACAAACTTTTCTATTTATTGGAACAACAAAGTAGATTTTGTTTACAAACGATCAATCGGAAGTGAAACTTTACTTAAAGCTCATTGCTATTTTAAATATGGAATTGGCGGGAGGTCATGTGCTGGCCACATCAGATTTTTTTTCTGTTAGAAAATTACCCACTTATTATGTCTCTGTAAGAAAAACGAACCACATGTTGTTCATTTGCCGTTTTAGAGCGAACATTTCGCAGGAAAATGGCAAAGGAAACTCGAAAGAAAACAACGTCATTGTGGTTCTTCAATTGTTTGTTCATTCGACCGTTTCCAAGCTACTAGATCGCAATATTCATTCCTGGGATTTCGCAAATATTTTTCAACGTTCATCGATGAGAAAAAGAACATTTAAGGAGTGTAATCAATGTTGTTTCAGGGGTTCATCGCACTGGGGAATGAACTCAGGTCGAATTATGAGCTAGCAGCGAAAGGGTTCGTGGTTTGAGCTATAAGTTTTTATTTTCCTTTTAGTGATATTGAAAAGATAATGAATTAATAATGACCATTTGCACCAACAAGGCTTAAATTTTAAGCTAGACTTAAATAAAAAAATGCAAATCGGAATTTTGACAGCAATATATTATAATTCATTTGACATTTCATTTCGATACAATATTGTCAATTTAAGTCGGGTTTAATATTTAAGTTACGGTGGTGCAAACGGCCATAAGCTACACATGTTTATAATTTTTGCTAATTTCAAATTATACGTTAAAATCAACGGAAATGGTGGAAGTAGAAAAGTATCTCAAAAATAGAGAAAAAATGAACAAATTAAATTTTAATAATATCTTTTTTTATTGTATGAGGAAGTTTCTAAATGTCAGATATTCTTCCAATTCATTAAGATTGTCGGTATTTCTTATAGATATATGCATTTTACCTGTAATTTTAAATGTTTAATTAAAAAAAAACAATAAGAAAAATTAAATGTACTTCCCAGAGAAAGCTTTCAGAACGTCACTAAAAGTTTTTTGGTTTTAAAGAAACTATTACTCCCGGTTATTCATTTGTTACCAAAACCTTTTCAGCTCTTCCCATGAATGTCAGATTGAGGAATTCATAGTTGAACTGGTATTATGTTTTATAGTTTATGAGGAATCGTCCCTCCAACATCCACACATACATATACACACACACATACACACGCACGCAAGCACATATACGCGCACACACACACACATACACACACATACACATACACACACACACACACACACACACACACACACACACACACACACACACACACACACACACAGGCATCATCGTAAAAATGTTAAAATCGGTTTGTAGGGACATTAAATATTGCTTATTCACTAAAATCTGGATATGCGATTTTTAGCATGTATTCAATACCTCTCTAGAGTTTTCAGGACCTCTGGCATGGTTGACATGTTGAGTAATCTTGGCTACTCTGTTTAACGTTTCCCTGTTGTACTACTGATGATGAGAACTTAGTTCTTGAAATACGTATATACTTTTATTAAAATTAAATTTTAAGGTTAAGGGGAATTTTTTTAGTGTTATTTAAATATTCAACTTATTCCATTTTTTAATCCATTGTAATATTACAATTACAAATGTAATACAATGTATTCTAATCATATACAAAGATTTGCTTCATTTGTAGCCATCACGCAATATATTAATATATTAACTTGTAATGAAATATTTATTTACACTTGTATATATGAATAATTTAATGAGAAATGAAAAAAAAAACCTAATCCTCTTATTGTAATGCATTTTTATCTTCCCTGTTACTTTCTTTGTAGCTGTACAGGAGTATCAGATTTAAATTTTACATCGATGTTGTTATTGACGCAACCATGAAAGAAGCTGACGTTGAAAAATTATTGCGAATACGGTGAAAATTTATGTTAATTTATTCCGTTATTACACTTTCAATATTTTCATGTTTACTGTTATTTAAAACTTCGTTTATTATATGTACACCTGTACAGTACATTGGAATTCAATTTATTCAAGATGTAATGCCGGTTTGATCAGAATTTTAATAGCCTACAACAGATATAAAAAGAATCTCAATAAATAAATACAGAAACCATGAAAAGCATCATTCTACCTGCATTTCCTTATTTTTTATTCAAAGAAATTTATACTTGACCTAGATGAATATTTAGAATCTTTATTTTGAACGAAAAAGAAAACCGAAATACACACAGCGTCTAAATATATTTAAAAAAATATTTACGATTCAGTTTTTGGAAGCAATTAAAAAATTTTTCTATACGAAGAGGTTTTTGGATAAATGCTTCATTTATTTCAACATAGTCAAAATTTACAAATGCGACGTTTCGGTTATGGTTATAACCATTTTCAAGCAATAAATAAATTATTACAACATATGAAAATAATACATTTTAATTATAAAAGATTTTGTAAAAACCAATGGGTGCTATTCACAGCTCGATGCTAAAGCTGTATACTAGGCTGTTTTAGTTAAAACATGTATTAGCGCTAAAACAATATTTAACACACTGCCTATTCAGAACTGTATACTAGCGTGTTTTAGTTAATTCAAATGACTACCGAAAAACATAGTTGACAACATCGCAAATATGTCTGGTAGTCTTAGTTATACATTATATTACGTCAAACATCAAATGACATATGCTGACATTTCTATAAAAATTTTAAAGAAGTTTAATTAATTGGTCAGGATTTTTAATTTTTATATATGTTTAGTCCAAACACCTAATCAGATCATAAAATTTTCATTTTTGTGTATTTATATTTTCTTGGAAGTTAACAAAATTTGTAAGTTTTCGAGCCAACGCAACAGAAACTTTACCTATAATGCGACTAATTGTCTGCTGGCTAATACCTTGTAAATAACCTATAAAGTATTTGATATGAAATTATGATGAGTACTAAATTATAAACTGTCATTTTCACAACCTTAAAATTGAACTTCAAAGTCAAAATTCAAATTGTATTTTTATTAGCATACAAGAAAATATTTAGTAGGTACTTCCGTTTTTGTTTGGTACAAACTCTGCGTAAAACCTGGATGCTACATGAACTTGTAATTCTAGCGAAACACAGTCACGGCGGCGAACTTGTTCGCCTGTCAATTCTTCCCTAATCAAATTAATTGCAAATCGGCTACTCTCTTTGGACAGTCTGTATCTTCTTTTAAATTCGCTCTCTGTGAATTCGGTAAACGGGTCCGCTTGTCGTCGATATACTTTTATTCACCTATTTCTTAAATTTCGAACATATCGCGCACATCTCGCATTTCGAATTGCCCGTTCAGCCATGTTAAACACGGTACTACCTTGTTTTACATTTGTGTACTAAATACAAAACTTAGTAACCCTTAGTATCGCCTAGTATAGAGCTGTGAATAGATTTTTTAGTAATTCCTAATACAGTTTTCTTAGTAACGCTTAGTATAGAGCTGTGAATAGCACCCAATGAGTTTAAAGAACTACATGGTACAAAATCTTTTATATTTAAAATGTATTATTTTCATATGTTGTAATAATTTATTTATTGCTTGAAAATGGTTATAACCATAACCGAAACGTCGCATTTGTAAATTTTGACTATGTTGAAATAAATGAAGCATTTATCCAAAAACCTATTCGTATAGAAAAACATATTTACGGTTGACTAAGACTAAATAAGACAGCAATAAGTAACCGTCAAACAACAAACAAAGCGAAAGAGGTTATGATAATCAATAAAGAGCAAAATTTGATGATTTTTTGTTTGCTGCATCGTTATGATAGTAAAATACGAATGACAGATTGCATTGGCATATGGTGAATTTTTGAAAGAAGATGAAAATACGAGATCTGTCCCAAAAGTATCAGACCTTCCTTTATATTTCTCCGCTGCTGTTATTCTGCGTCATCGGGCTGGTGGCCTCCTTCGAAGTAGTCCCCATTTGATTGAAGAATACGCTTCCAACGGCCTTTCCACTTTTGGAGCAGTCCTGGAACTCGTTTTTTGGTATTGCCTTTAGAGCGTTCGTCGTATTAGTTTCGACTATTTCTTTGTCGTCGAATCGGTGTCCTTTGAGCAACATTTTTAATCTAAGGAACAGCCAAAAGTCGCTGGGAGATTTTCATCATTATTGACTATTTCCAAATTGTTCTAAGCGATTTCAAGGCGAAAGTTTTTCTGCTCCACCGTTAGCAATTTCGGAATAAATTTCGCACACCACGAACCATTTGCAAATTTTCAGTTAAAATCTTCCAAATACTAGTTTTCGGTATTCCCAGATCACATTCTAGTTCTCGCACAGTCAATCGACGATCTTCATTGATCGCAAGTTGCACACGTTCGATATTATCCGGTGTTTTTGTCGTCGAAGGCCGCCCAGAACGTGGGTTACTATCAATAGATGTGCGACCATCTTTGAACCGTTTATACCGGTCTTTTTTTGTGTTTTGCTCATACACTCGTCCCCAAATGCCGTTTTCATCATTTCGATGGTCTCTACACAACTCTTTTCGAGTTTTAAGCAAAATTTAATGCAAATTCGTTGTTCCGATCTTTCCTTCATTTTTTACAATAGCTAAATGTGACAAACGTAAAAAACACTTTGTAAACAAACGTATTAAATGTACCGAGGTACTAGTGGCCTTACCTCTTTAAATTCTTTCAATAAAAAAAAAAGAAAAACAAACGTATTCTGCACTTAAACTAAAGGCCCATTCCCAGTGCTTGTCATAGTCATAGTTTTTTGTCGTAAATTTTTGTTTTAATCATAAACATACGCAGACCGTTTCTAGTGCACTTTAGACAATAGACAAAATATCAATGTCAATGTCAAAAAATTGTAATAATATGAGTTGCTCAGAGGAATACTTTATTTCATTAATACGAAAAAAATAAATGTATTTGGTTTAAAAAAGATCCAGATTACTAAAATGAAAGAAAAAATATGGCGGGATGAAAACATACGCTATGTCAAAATTTAATAACTATGACTATGACAAAAGTTTGAAGTTTGCAAACTTTTGTGATTATGTTTATGATTATGCCTAAACACTATGACTAAAACATGCACTGGGAATGAATATATATATTTCGCTTTACGAAACTGTTTGAAACTATGACTATAACAGGCACTGGGAATGAGCCTTAAGGCGACCCGACCAAAACTGCGGAATCTTGGGAATTCGTGAAGCTTTACAGTTGACACTCGTACCCGGCAGAGGGAGCTAAAATTCTCAGGCACGAAGATATAAAAGGTCGGATACTTTTGGGATATAAACCTCGTATATGTATTCAGGATATTTACAGTAGGATAAATTTATTTACGAAAATATGCTTCCAAAATTAACTTGTGATGTTCGTCCAGAAACACCATTCTAACGTAACGATTTGAATGAATAACAGTTTTTAATTTTATAAGATAAAAAGAGCTGTATATCAAAACATTCAAAATACGTAACGCCGCTGACTTTTCCAAGATAATCTGACATTTCCGGTAAATTGATGCTATTTTTTCCGTGGACAATAATTTTGATCATATTCAGAACTTTTTCAAGTTACGTGATTTTCAATCATTCTGGATCACTCTGTAGAATCAGTTCAAGTGGTTTGAAAAGTTTTCTCGCTCGCACAATGAGTGCAAGAAAAACAAATGGATAGACTTTTAACGAAAAACTTTCAACGAAAAACTGGAACATGCGCTACTTTTTCTTAAAAGTCCCTTAGTTTTGACTGTTAAGTACCTGCCAAATGTCATTTGTATATATTTTTGATGTGTACAAGTGTGGTGTTAGAGAATGGTATTAAACTGAAAAATGGCAAAATGGGGTAGACAAGTAATTGAAATCTCGGTGGTTATATACGAAAAATTCAGGTGATGAAAATTCAATGACAATTTAATATATTCAATTTAGGAAAAAACAGGCCGTAGGTTCCAAAAATTATGACTAACAGTCATAATCGTCTTTATTTGTAAAAAATAGGACGTTTCGGACAATATTTGTCCATCTTCAGCTACAATAATTATATAAAGTTGTGAAATATAATTAAAAATATAAAATAAATTTCGTCTTACCAATTATAAAGTGTGTGTTTCAATATATTATAAAGTTCTTTATTAGTTACAAATTTTTGTGTTTTTGTGAATGCCCACATCTTGTCTAGAATTATAACAGAGAGTCTTTGGTAATTGTAAAAGACATGTTGCCACTATTGCGACAAGTTGAGCACTAACTCAACATACAGAAAAAAGTATAATGCGCAGAGAGTATGAAGAACAATAAAATGCAAGGGAGGGGATATTTATAGATTTAAATTTTGAATGTTTATTGAGTTATTATTAAAATCTGTTTGATAATTTAAACTATTGTTTTCATTCAAGGTTATATGACAGGTTTCATATAATAATCTGGGATATTTATATTGTACTTGTTCTAGTATTTTAACATTTTCAAAAAAACAAAAATTTGTAACTAATAAAGAACTTTATAATATATTGAAACACACACTTTATAATTGGTAAGACGAAATTTATTTTATATTTTTAATTATATTACACAACTGTATATAATTATTGTAGCTGAAGATGGACAAATATTGTCCAAAACGTTCTATTTTTTACAAATAAAGACGATTATGACTGTTAGTCATAATTTTTGGAACCTACTCCCTGTTTTTTCCTAAATTAAAACTTTTACAACGTTCCCGAATCAACCCATTTCTACAATTTAATATAGGTATGACTTAACTTTTGACACTTGGATTGCATGCTAAACTTAATCGTGTAAATATACCTGTAAGGTCACTTATAAAGACACTTTTCAAGTCCCTTGAAAAAAATACTTCATCGTGTAATACACGCTTAAGTCGTATATCGTTACTCTGTTTAGGAAATAATTTGGAATTTTAGCTTTTTTTGTGTCGTGTTGATTTAGGTGAATTATCAATAGGTACATGAAATTAAATTAGAATTCATAAACTCAATATTTCAATTATATCATGTGTAGGTTTGCTAATGATTATAGTTTTCCTTAATTATTAAAAACGTTGAAATTTATATTTGTGTTGAGTTTTGTACAAAATACAGGGATGGATAGAATCCCATAGCTCTCTCAGCGATAGGTAAAAAGGTGAATTTCTCTTTTTTGCATCTGAAATGAAAAAGAAGTGTAATAATCGCAATTTATGTCGAAATGATTCGTAACTCCCTTAAACTGCAAATCCCTAATAACAGCTTACAATTTTCACCATTATCTAGAAATAGGTCAAATACTTTGCTGCCCTACTTTTGGACGCTGCATAAAATATTATCAGAGAACGGTTTCATTTCGACATTTTACCACCACTTAACCTTAATGTTTTGATAAAATAAAGCATAAATTATATTCGTAAATAAAATATAAATATATGTTTCAACAAAAAAAAGTAAAAGCTTCTGCTAGTGGATATAACCATCTTTTTTTATGCAAAAACATTTCGGTCAACGTCTTTGTATTTTACATCTTCTTTCTCTAACTCTAACGCTCTAAATACGTGTGTACCTACACTGTAAAAAATATTAGCGATTTTGTCGAAAAGTTATAGTAATTT
Source organism: Ophonus ardosiacus (assembly GCA_943142095.1). Classification (NCBI taxonomy): domain Eukaryota; kingdom Metazoa; phylum Arthropoda; class Insecta; order Coleoptera; family Carabidae; genus Ophonus; species Ophonus ardosiacus. Next base: position 34,786,591 of record OW964832.1, on the reverse strand, counting down.
TTTACTATAATATGTATGCAATAACAAGTTTTACATAAACTATGTAGACTTACATTTACATAGCAAATAATTCTATAAATTTGCTAATGCACTCTTACAAATATAAAAAAATTACTAGAACTACTATGTAATATTCATATTACAATAAATATATGAAATTTTACAGTGATATGTTAATATTTCTATAACAATTTTGTCAAATTTTGTAAGAACTATGTAAAAGCTCAATTCTTTTTATTTTAGTTTCTATTTTTACAGAAGCTATGGACAAATTCTAAATTTATTATAGTAAATTTAAAATACTATTAGTATTTATTACAAGTTTAGAGGTAATTACTACAAATATTTGTGTTTTTGCAATGATACATTTATATTTCTATAACAATTTTGTCAAATTTTATAAGTACTATGTAAAAACTCAATGTTTTTATTTTAGTATGTATTTTTACATGAAATAGGAGTAAATTTTAAATTTATTACAGTCAATTTAAAATATTGCATGTTATTTATTACAAATTTAGAGTTAATTACTAATATTATAGAATTTACATGATTTTAGGTAGGCTTAGCGGGAATGGACTTGGGCAAAATAGAAAATTAGGCTCTAGGCCCGTGGAAAATAAAACATAAACATGATCTATTACTACGCGAAATTTATTTGAAATATAATGAAAAATATGTACTTTTACTAAATTATGTTTTAAAAAAATTATGTATATCATTAATATGTAAATTTACTTAATGTATCAAAATTTTTATGGAATTTATGTTTATGTAATTTTAAAAATGGTAGACAAAATTACATTTAACTGTAAATTTACTATAATTCACTTAGGCAATTTGGACGCCAATAACAATTATAGTAATTTTACAGAGGATTTTTTTACAATGTACACAACCTGATAAAAGAATGCAGTGTAGCATGGTATAGGGAGAACTTTTACTGTCTTGTGATTGGTGCAAACGCGAGTCAATTTTAAACTGTCCCAACATTATGTTATTGCAGCTTTTCTTTTGCATTTGCGTACAATAAAATAGGCTAGACAAATTGAGTGTAAGTGAAATAAATAATTTTAATATAAATATAATTTTTTTGTAAAAAAACTAATAATAAAAGATACAACCTGTCAACCTGTCAGAAATATTTTATTAATCATCCAATTTCGCATGTCTGATCAAAGTTGGCCTCAAAGTATGATATTGAAGATGTTACATCTCCAAATGATGTGTCTGAATGTTTCGATTATTGTAATATTATTATTTTATCGAAATGAAACTTAGATTCTATATTTAACCTTAAAATGTTGCTGCGAAAACCGTTTTCGTCAAGCTCCGCCCACCACTGCGATCTTAAACCAGGCGTAGTATACATAAAACGATAAAATTCTCGCAAACAGAAATTACAAATGTTTACATTTGAACTTTTCTCATTATTAAAACAGTAGCAAAAAGTCTTTTGCGAACTGCAAGAAAATTCAATATGCTGAAATACTATTTCTGTTCTGTTATTTTGTGAAGTTAATTTATTCAACTCTTTTTGTACTTCATGAATAATCATTTGTACAGAAAAGCTTGTTAAATTTGAGATATTTATATTATTTGTCACAATTCTGAACAATACTTAGACTTACTTCTCTTTCATTCCCTTTTCTTTAGAAACTTGTTCAGAAATTTTATAAAGATCAGTTTCATTCAGCAAATGGAATAGATTTCTATTATAATATACAGGTAACTCGAGAATTATAAGTGTTACGAAGTCGGATAACTTAGAAAAGGAAATAATTTTGAGGGTATATTATAAAAAAAAAAATCATAAATCACTAGACAAGCAGAAAATGATATAAATTTTGTTTTTTTAAATACATTACTAAAGTATGAAATAGTATTGGATTTTAGTTTGCACTTTTGGACTCTTTATGTTTTTACTTATCGCTACCCTTGGTAGGGCTCGTGCTAAAAATCGCACATCGAGATTTTAGTAAATGACCCTATAATCCAATTTTAACATTTTTACGATAATGTCCGTATATGTCCGTGTATGTGAGTGTATGTGAGTGTATGTGTGTGTGTGTGTGTGTGTGTGTGTGTGTGTGTGTGTGTGTATGTGTATGTACGTACGTGTGTATGTATGTACGTATGTATGGGTGTGTATGTGGATCCTCTTAACTCTAATACTATCAATCGAAAATTTTTGAAACCTTGTATTTCAACCCAATTCTAATATGACATTTGAAAAAAAGTAAATAAATAAAGTATGTATTTAAATTAATAAAAAATAATTAGCGGGAGGTAATGTGTTGGCCACATCAGATATTTTTATTTTGGTATCAACGTTATAACTACAAAACCATTGAAATTATTAATTAAATATTATCAAATGTTTGTTTTTAAGTTGATATTATATTCGTTTTCTTTTACATTTTTAACTTTAATAGTCCTAAAATATTTCTTTTATGTCTTAAAAATTTTGAATAATTATGTATTACAATTTTGCTGTTGGGAACAAATGATCATAGATTTATCTCCCTAAAATATTTATTTTGTCTCAAAAATTTTGAATAATAAATTTAATAATTATGTATTACAATTTTGCTGTTGGGAACAAATGAACATAGATTTTTTTTTGTAATGGTGTAACTTTCACCTTGGAGTCCATGTCCATATAACAATTACAACACAGATTACCTATACTATCGTAGTACGGTAGTATAGATAATCTGTGATTACAACTTTAATATCAACATAAAATATAATAGTAATAAAAAAAATTAAGCATCGTTATTTAACAGAGCTAAATAAAGTGCTCTAAAAATGTACAAATTAAAACCTATTATTGTCATACTTGGAAATTTACATTTTCTATATCTATTATGAACCTATGTACGTATTGTTATATTATATCGTTTCAGTGATATTTATTTAACTATTGTCCAGAATTGATATGCCATAAATAACGTGTCCTTTGTCACGTGGGTTTACTGTGCATATGAATAAAGTCAGTAGAGAACAGTTGAATGAGTTAATGTTAGCTAAATTTAGTTTAGTTGCGTGAGTAAATAATTTATTCATGGTAAAAATATCACGGTATTTTTCAAATGAATGCTGCAACGGATAGGTCTATTTTAAGATCTTCAGTTATTTTTAATTATTCGATTTAAGTTGATGTACACTTGTTTACAGTATTTGTATATTCACTATACATATTTTTTTTAATATTTTAATATCTGTATGTTTATATTTATTATTTTAAATTACTTGTACCCGCTTTAAATTATGTTAATACTTATGTCCGTTTTTAACTCAATTTAGAAGTGTGTATGATCCAGTACATTTTTAATTGTTTCTTTTTAATATCGGTATGTTTATATTTATTATCTTATATCACTTGCACCCGTTTTAAATTATGTTAATACTTATGTCTATTTTTATCTCATTTTAAAAGTGTATATGTACAAATACATTTTTATTTATTTATTTATTCATTTACTTTAATATCTGTATGTTTATATTTATTATCTTAAATCGCTGGTACCAGTTTTTAATTTTAGTACTTATATCTGTTTTAATTCAATTCAAAAGTGTATACCAGATTTTTTCTTTTTTTTTTCAAGATTTTAATATCTGTGTATTTATATTTATTATTCTAAATCACTCGAATCTGGTTACATCTTAACATGACACCATGTATGTTGTGTATTTTAAACTTTATTATTAGTCAAGTTTCTGTTTTTTAATTCAATTTTCACAGCTATAACTATACTTCTTTTAATTATAAATAACCATTGTGCCAATATTTATAATATATCATACGCTATTTAAGTTCTCTGTGATTATGTATGTTTTTGTTAACAAGATTCACACAACCCTCTTTGTAATAAGCACTGCTTGTATTACAAAAAACAAAGTTATTATATTATATACATAAATTAAAATCAATAAATATTTCTTTTTTTACATTATTTGCCCACATTTTATAAGTTTTTAAGAAAAAATCTTAATTTATTCATACATTTTCCTGCTAAAAGTGTTAAAATTTCTAAAAGTCATTATCTTTTTATGCGAAAAACATTTACTTCAATTACAACCGAGAGAATAATTTGCATCCTCAGCTCAAACTTTTTAAATTTTTAATTAATGAACACATTGCAATTATAACTTTTTACATTTTGAAAAGAACTTAAGTCTTAATTTTTACACCGCAATTAATCATTATCCTATTGAAAAGATGAAAATTATTTTATCAGATAAAAATATTAATATTGACTCGGATTTGAATCAGCGGAAATTATACAAGTTAGTCATTTTCCTGGAAACGATTTATGAATAATTTTTTTATTAAAATGAGAAATGCTAATATATTTCAAGAAAAAGATATTAATTAGTAATTATATCAATATCGCATTTGTTATTTGCTTTTACATACTGTTTTCAAAATCAGTTTTCTGTTACTTATGCTTCTATACAGAGCGTTATCTTTAAAACAATCAGAGCTTTTTGGGACTTTAGAGAAAAATATTTTATACAAAAAAAGATCAAGAATAAGGGGCTAATTTATCAGTAATAAGATACGGAAAATTAAACCAGTGATTCTCAAACGGTAATACAATTTTTTTTTAGATCTATATATTATTAGTCTATTAGATAGAGAATGTTTTTTCTGATATCAATGATATAAATATTGTACAGGCGTGTATAACAATTATTTCGAGAAATATGGAATTAAAAAATAGATATAATTTTACAATATCCTTGTACTAGCGTAACTTAGGCCACTATCGAGAAAATTGACTGTCTCGGATCCAGCAATAAAACTATAAATATCGTAATTATGACAAAGCGGCATATGGCTCACTGCTTGCATTATAACATTGGGTGTCAACGGGTGATTATTTGCGCCGCTCTGTTGAAATGAAGACATGCTCTGTATAGTAAAATATAGTAAAATCTTACTGTTCCTTTAACATAAATGCTATTTTTTTTGTTTGAAATAATTTATGAAAATGAAAACTGTAGGTCTAACAATTATTTCAAACGAAAATAGCATTTATGTCAAAGGAATAGTAAGATTATTTTACTATTTAGAGCACTCATGCCAGGTAGAAGTATCAGGCGATGCATGTCTTCATTCCAAAAGAGTAGCGCAAATAATGACCTGTTTTATCCAAACAGTAATAGATATGTCGCTTTGTTTTAATTATTATTAAATAACTAACATTCCTTGTATTATTTAAACAACAATAAATGATTTAAACATAGTTGTATTGGTATATATATTCCATTTATAAATTATAATGCGTCTTTTATTTTTTCTATTATATAAATAAAATGGTAATTACCTATATAATATTTGAATAGTTATTCATGAGTCGTATGTTATTATAAATTACATTTTACAAGCCGATTTGTTAAAAACTCCTTATATTTCCTATGCCTACAAAGCAATCGTTGGCCTTTCGTTGTGACGTCACGAAATAAGCCTGTTATTTCGTGTTGCCTCGGCCTATTTCAATATTTTTACATTATTTCTAATTTTTAATACCATTTTTCTTGAAATAATTGTTATACAATCCTATACAATATTTATATTGTTGAAACCAGAAAAAAAATCTCTATCTATGGAACCAAAAAATTATATAGGTTACCTACTATTTAAAAAAAATATAATTATGTTGTTTTACTGTTTGAGAACCACTGGTTGAATTTACGGTTTGTTATTACTGATAAATTAGCCCCTTATTGCTAATAACATTCTCTATATAACGTTTTTCTCTATTTATTAATGCGCCCAAAAAAATGTCACTCAAAAATCAACACTACAAAATGAAAAGCTTTTTGTTCCTACCTACTGGCCGTGCTGTTGACGCTAGTGTTGGACCTAGATCTCCTGTTGATGATGCTGTCGCCACAATTCACCACGCCACCCTTGTTTGTGATGGAGAAGGTCCTTAACCGGTACAAATCGTCACTAAGCCGAGGGTTGTACGCTTTCTCCGGAAGCGAACAAACACGGGGTCGAATGTGGTCTGGCACTAGAAAAATAATGAGAAGAAGAAAAGGATAGATGAAAAATATTTTGCTCAAATGAAAATTCTAGTAGGGGATTCCAGCTCAATCGAATTAAAGGAAAATAGTAAAAAAATACGAATATATATGCTGAATAACGAATATTAATAAAAAAATGAAATGGTATAATTGAGATATTTCGGAAATAAGGGGTTTTTTGTTAGAGCGCTTCGACACGTATATGAAATCTATATATAATATTTTGATTGGCGACCGAAAGACCGCATATACATGCATAACAAATAGCGTGTTAGGAGGTGGGGATTGCTACCAATGGAATTTAAGAAATTCAAATTCGAAAGGAGGGGCTAACATTCCTGTACTGCGGTTTTCAAATAGCTTTTATTTTAACAAATTTCTTGCATTAAACTTAATTTAAATACATCTGTAATTATAAAGTATGTAGACTTATACAGTGTTATAATATTCATTTATTTTATGTAAATATAACTTAAAATAGCATATATTTCAAGAACATTTAGGTCCATGATGAAAACAGTTTGATATAAAAACACATAAGCGTTACGTCACGTCAATCTTTTCAAAATTCGGGAGACCATAACTCGCTTATTAATAAGAATTTTTTCACCGGATTTTCATCAATAGTCGTAGTTTTCCTAATATTTTCAGATGAAATTATAAAAAGAAATGGTGGAATCCCCCATTTTATTAATTATGTTATTATTATTATTTATTATTATTATTATTATTATTATTATTATTATTATTATTATTATTATTATTATATTATTTTGAATACTAAATGGCATAAAAGTGACTCTTGTGATGCACTTTCCACGCCAAATAGCTATCATATTTCATAAACTTCCAATTTACATAAAGTTAATGAAGAAATTGTAATGCAAATAATTATTCTCAATGTTCATTGTTTACTTTAGATAGATATCTCATAATTTGAAACTTTATAAAATATTGATTTTGTAAATATACAATTAGTCATTTTGTGACGAATTCACAAGAATTTATTAATATAAGAACCTTTAGTATAAAAATTTATTTACTTTCGTAAAAAGTTAAAAGGGAAAATTTAATCATTAGAAAACATTAAAACTTAAAACATTACAAGACGGTAGTAAAAATTAACTCATTTATATATAAATTTTTTGAAAGGAATGGAAAACTTTATACTGTAAAAAAGAAAAGTTCAAATAAAATGCACACATTGAAAAATTGACCTAACTGTTGTAATTAATTAATTTGACCTAGTTTGTAAGAAGAATAGAGCTTGCGTTAAGCACTTTAACAAATTTTAACAGATTATCGTGCCATGAAATAAAAGAACTATTTAAATTGCTGAAAGTGTAAATTCAAATAAATTAGTTGCTAACTTTGGTATATCTGCACTTACCTATCAATTTTAATGAAAAGTTGTAAATAAAAAATTTGTGCAGAATTAAAAATTACACAATAGGAGATTAAAATCAATTACGTTTTTAATTTATTTTATGATATAACGCTAAATAAAATTCGCAATTTACAGCATGGTATTTCAGAGTGCCATGGAACAAGTGACGTTTTCTAGAAATAGTGTGTAAACGTTAACGTAACTATAGCAATTTAAAAATAAAAATAACTTTGTATTCCCTATATACCAGATTTCAACTACCAAACTGTGCTTATGTAGCAATTTATGTAAAACGTACAAAAGAAATACAATAGATATTCGGCATCTCACTCTATATTTTATATGTATGTACATACTTCTGCATTCTGTCTTTTCTCGAGAGATTCATGCACTAGGAAGCAAATTTTACCATATTATGATATACAAACAAGATTCTCCATATACTATTCACAACTCACATCGCAACAATAGCAAATACTGATAGCTATTGCACTTAGCAATAACCTCGAGATGTCTTGCATATTTACTGAAGAACTGAAGTTGCACAATATCATAGCATTTTTGTGAAGCATTCAGAACTTTTATTCTTTTTTCCATAAAATAAGATTTGAAACGAAATATGAACTACCTACATAAACCCGACTATAATTTTTAATTAATTCAATCAATTACTTATCAATTATTATAAGTTATGTGAACACTATTATATGAATAGGTATAGGTACTGAAATTTCAAAAGTTTCTATCTGTATTAATTGATTTTCCTATGAAATCAATCGCAAAATTATATCTATGGAATGATGTTAAAAGTAGGCTTTGTGCGTTCATTTTTTATTGATAAAGATACAATTTAACATCTACAGTAGATAATATATTTTTTTCAACATCACTTGTGAAAATGACATTTTTCTCACTTAATTTAGTTGTGATAGTAACTAACCACTTCCCTCACAAGAGAGGAAAGTAATTACTTTCCTCACTAAGTGACGAAAGTTTTTTATTTGATGTTTCCACATTTATTCGTTGAAATAACAGGTATACGAACTTTAATACATATGAAAAAGTAATTTTCACATGTAATGTTGAAAAAATAGGATGTAATATATGTGCAAATGTAATTTTCACAAGTAATGTTGTAAAAAATAGTATGTAATACACGTGGATGTCCTTTCCTCACTTGTATTACAATATTCTATTTTTATCTACACTTTGAATTTTTAACTAAAATTATAACAAGTAATTAAATATAATTTACAGCTGCAGAACAAGACAAATGTCATTTTTTAAACAAAATATCTTTTTTATAATAAATCAGGCATTTCTGAATGAAACATTTATGCCCGTATTCATAAACACTCGTAAAGTTTGAAAAACGGTTCGTTATAATTTTTGACAAATAGAATCAAACTTGACAAATAAAATTTCGATTTTTCTTTCAATGTCGACTGTTTTTATTGGATAAAAATTATAACGAACCGTTTAAAAATTTTACGAGTGTTTATGAATACGGGCATTATACTTTTTTTAAAAAAACAGAACAATTTTATGAAAACTGCTAGTTGATAGGTTAGTTTTTAAGGTCTTGGTAGGATTTTTGCGTTTTACTCAAAACTAGTTTTGTTAAATGTCTGCTTTTTCATTTATACGCTTCATATGATGTAAATGATCCATATGATGTTTGTCCTTCAAACCATGATCAATTTAGAGTAAAAGTTATGTGACCCCATGGCAAAGTATTTCAAAAATTCTATTCCTTCCTACCTGGTAGTTCGAGGAAGTTACTCGTTCTCCTCTGCCGTCCCCTTGCCGTGTTTTGGAAGTTCAAGGGTCCTATGTCCTCATTCGACACATTGGACACATTACTGGCCAATGAGTCCCTACTCCCTCGTCTGGAAGCAAGGTAGGCGAGTCCTCCTTTCATACTCCCCCGTCGCCTGGGACTACTGGGGCGGGATAGTGACGTCACTGAGGTGGAGCAGACACCACCTGATGGGCCACCTGCAGTGGAGGTTACTTCGTCTGACATGTCGGTTAGATCGGAGGTGGACCGCCGGCAACGGGTTGCGCTGCTAAAGAAGAAGAAGAATCATGTAAAATTAAAGTATGATGCGCAAAACGATATTTCGTTTAAAATTAATTTATTAATTTGGGATTAGCTTTTTCCCTAAGAGTTCTGCTACCCCCAGCAAAAAGACACATTAAGTAGATTTTTAATTTTTCGTAAAATATTACCTAAATTTATTATGTAATGTTATGAATGGGGACCAAATATATGGCAATAGAGAAAAATCAGACAACAAAGAACAGAATATAACATTTGAAATAGAAGATAAAGTATACTGCTTTGAAAAGGTAAATTCGTTTGAATATTAGGGAGTCACAATCTCACAATCAATAACTTTAATGATGAATATGAAGAGATAAACAAGAGAATAGCTAGAAGAAGTAAAACTTATGGAATGCTTTTGAGAAGAATATATATACTCAAAAAATAAGAATATATTGGGACAGTTGTACGACCGGCAGTCCTTTATGAATGTGATGTAACAAGGTGAGAATAGTGAAATAACAAGTAAATAACTTTAATATAAACTCTTCTAAATTATAGTTTCAATATCAACATTTTAATTCTGTTATTTTTGTAAGTCAAAATTCTGTTTAGAAATAATAATCATTATTTTCTCATATATCTGTTTAGTCTAGATGCCAACCGCGTAGACATTTATTGTTTTGACAATTATCTACATAAGTTATTGCCTAGACTACGTGAAGTCTTGTTATTTGGCTATGGATGGTCGAGATTAAGGGCTCAGACAGTTCAGACATGTAGTCTGTGTTTAGTTTTTGGGCGTTTTCCGCCAGTACTCATAATTAGATTACAATGTAACTGTAAGAGTATAGTTTTGTGTTAGTAGTTTAGTGTAATTAATAATAATGATTTAGTATTATTAATGTAATTATGTAAATAAAGTTAGTTAAAGTTTAAAATTAGTATAAAATATTGTGTGTGTCATCCATTTCTATCTATCATCAAGTGTTTAGTGATAGTGTGAGTGTAAGGGTGTTCCGTCTCAGTATAGTGGTGGGCGAACCAGCAAACGTCCACCAGTTAGAAGAAACAGTGTCATCGTTCCGTAAGAAGTAATTAGTAGCCTCAAAGACCCCCCCCCCCCCCCCTGTTATAGTGAATTGCGGGTGCTTAATAAAAATTATGAAACCAAACTAGACGTTTGAGAAAGAAAACTATTGAGAGGAATTTTTGAAGGGGTTAAAGAAGAAAATGGAACATGGAGAAGAAGATCCAGCCGGGAAATACAAAAAATGTACCTATGGTTTTCTATTTATCAGTCACTCGATTGGAGCAAAAAGTGTGAGATGGCTAGGACATGTTGCACAGATGCCGGAGAGTAGAAATACTTGGCGAGCAGCATTAGGGGCTGAAGGAAGAAAGAAAAGAAGAGAAAGACCGAGGAAAAAATGGATAAATTCCACAAAAAAGATTTACGGGAACAAAACGTGACGAAATGGACAGAGACAACTAAAGACAGGAAGAAAAGCTGTGAAGAAAATAGAAGCTCAGGGCCTCGAAGGCCTGTATATACATACATATATAGGGACTTATGAAATTGACGTCACATAACACACTCCCCCCCCTGCCCCTCCAGTATTACATGTCTTTAGAAGAAGAAAACTAGTTAAATTATCCATCACATTAAAATATTGTTTTAAATTCTACCTAAGAGGTAATGGTAATACTCAACTATTTCTTTCTTCGAGCTTGATGTCTTTGTCTAAAGAGGTTAGGTAAGACAACAATAAAATTCTAAAATCACAAGTCCCCATTCAAAGTATCAGTAAAAAAAAATATTTAAAAAATGGAACTATGATATAGCAAAAGTACGCTAATACTACAAGAGTACTAGAATATTTCTCAGCTTTGGTTTTAGTAAATCAAAAATAACTAGGAGTACCGTATATGACGAAAATCAAAATTTTCTGCTGCCTAGAAACAGGGCTGCATTCTAAAACCCTACTCTAGAGTACGGATTACTCAAAGTCGTTCCAAAACTAATGACCTTACTCTTAGGGTTTACTCTTAACCCGTTCCAAAACAGCCATAGTTTTCTCTAAAGTGATACTCAACTTACCCTACTATCGAGGAGGGTACAGAAATTATTACACAATATTTTAAAACATGGATGCTCATGATCACGATTCTCAATATATGAAAGTAATTTGCCTTCTGGAGGAAGAAAACATGCTTTTCATTCAAAATAAACATAAGTAAATATATTGAACTGTATATGGAGCATACTTTTATAATAAGCATTTTTATGAAGCGTACTTTCACATTATATTATCAGGAAAGTGCTCCATAAAAGCGCTTTTATTATAAAAGTACGCTTGTAAAACGGGCTTGACATTAATATTGTAATTATAAGAAGTTTTGCTAATTATTTAAAATAATTTTTAATTTAGTTTCAATTTTTCTCCAACAAAACTCTCATTCTTTCCAAAACACACTACACTTTATACTACGATTTTGGAACGCAGCCCAGGTGATTTCGAACTTTATTCTATCTCTAGAGAAAATTATTCAGCAACAAATAGAATTTCTTGTTGCTAGCACTCAGAGTAAACCTAATTATTATCATAAATCACTTAAGCTTATATGTATTTTATGTTTTGAACATGAATCAAAGTCACATCATATTTACTGAAACTTCCTACTATTATATTAATTTATATGCTTAAGTAACTTAACTCAATCTCCACATAAAGAGCATAATTTATATACCTAGAATGAAATACTAAAGAAAAAGTAATTTAATTTAATCTTATGAAAGATCTTTTTTTTACATTTGAGGTTTTAAAATTAATTTACAAAAGCATTATTTATTCATGAATGAAATATTAAAATATATGAACACTGAAGAATAATTTTTCAATTTGAAAACCATTCAATTTAATTTAAATATTAAATATGAATGGGAAACCAATTTTTTATTTTTTTAATTAATTAAAAAATGTCATTGATTCTAGAATAATAAATAATGAAATCAAACACGGCATTTTTTCTGTGCATTTTTCAATAATTTTATAAATATTTAAAAAATCATACCTTCTATACTAAAGTCCGGGTATTTGTATTGTGTGTTGTAATACATACCGAGAGTTTATTTTATCAGTAAACATAAGGTATATCATTATCATAGTTATGGTATGAATGTTTGACAGCAATATATTGAAGCGTTTATTTTGAGTAAACATAGGCGTTTAACATGGGAAGCAGTTTTATAGGCCCTGATTCCGCCATATTGTATCTAAAACACGTTTGGTACAATGAATTGCGGTACTTTATATATCTAGTGACTTTAGACAGCAGGAATAAGTCACACCACAACGGCGAATTTGGAACTAGAGTTTTTTTTTTACAGATATTGTGATGTTTCCTGGCCATGTAATTATAATGTAACGTAGGCTATGACCTGAATGAACATGAGTTTACCCGAATGATCAGCCTTGTTCACCAGGAAAAAGTGTGCAAGGTGCGCCTAAAGAAGTTTTCACTTCAAAAATTCTACAGTAGGTTTTGGAAGAGCCTATTGACATTTTAATCATAAAAATATATATTTTTCAATGTTGGTAATTTCAATTTGAACATTACATAATCGGAAAATTAATATTGTTTTGTTCACTTTAACAGCAGTCAAAAAACAAAGTTTATTTTTGTACTTGTATAAAACATGATTCAACAATAGCCAATCACAACAAAACTTTGCAGGGAAATTTTGGGTTTAACGCTTTATAACCCTTCCAAACAAAAACAAACAAAAATGCCACTTGACTAACAAAAATGTGTTGAAGGAATTTCTACCAGTTGAGGGTGATGAGTTTAATAATGATTAATTCCTGAAACTGGCTGTTTTCGATGCGTGGCTGAGTGCGGTATTTGCCCAGTTGTGGGTTCGAAACCGAGTGAAGTCAACTTGAATTCTTTTTCTACATCAACTAACATAAAATTCTGTAAATTTGATATTTTTACCTCCCGCTACCCTTGGCAAGGGAGGTATGGGGATCGTGCTAAAAATCGCATATAAAGATTTTAATGAATAAGCACGATTTGATGTCCCCAAAATCCGATTTTAACATTTTTACAATGATGTCTGTGAGTATGTAAGTGTGTGTGTGTGCATGTATTTAATTTTTCAGCAACTTTTAACTTTTACTAATAAAAATTGAATATAATGGTACAATCTTAAAATCTATAATAATAGCATATAGTAAATGACTTTAAATAGAAATTTATAAAATAATTTATTTTTATACATCATCTTGCCTGTGCTTCAAACAAAAACATAATACTTTAATAACAATTTTGACATATTTGAACAAATGTCACTGTCAGGAAGCAATTACATTAAAATTAATAATGAAACCTTGTTAAGGAAAATGTAGTAGTAAAATATTTGATTGTAATGAAATTAAGGTTTGAAAAATAATATATTTTCCATCATACATAAACCTGTGATCCGATCCGATTTAAGTTTGCTATGTTTGCAGCAATATAAATCAAACAGCTGTCAATAAACACGTGTTTTCAAAGTTTCAAATATTAGTTTACAGCTACATATTTATGAAATGGATCATGTACAGCGAGGAATTTACACAGATTGCGTTTTATACTGTGTGGTTAAATACCCAGCGGTAGGTTATGTGCTCGCCACATTAGTTTTTTTAAATTTAAAAATAGCGTAAAAAGCTGGAAATAAAAAAATTATATAAGGGACTCTTTTCATAATAAATTGTCGATTAATTTGTTTGATGGGTTGACACACAAAATAAAATAACAATTATGAAATTAATGTACTCATGCATCATAGTTCTTTGAAACACTACTTTTCATTAGTTTCTCTGAAAAATTTTTAAATCAATTTTGTAATTCATTTGGCATTAAATTTGCTTTGTAATGTTATAGTTATTAAGAAAATAATAAAGTAACACAAACATGTCCAAAAGAACATGAGCAAATTTAATTACTTTTTCCCCATTATTCAAATTTTAAACTGGGTCACATCTTTATAATGTGCTTTGTATGTTATACTGAATATGCATTACATTGTCATTGACGGTTACCGCCTGCATTATATTGTTGTTTTAATATTCATATATACTGAAAACATGATGAAAAAAAAAACTTATTTTTTATGTATTAACTCTCGCAAATAGGGGTATTGGATTCATGCGAAAAATCGCATATCCAGATTTTAGTGAATAAGCACGTTTCTCAAATTCTATAAGAGTAAAGATCAATTGAACTACGTATTCATTAATCTGACATTAATGGGGTGAGCTGAAAAGGTTCGTGTAACAATTGGACAACTGGAAGTAGTAAAAAAATCTTCTAAATATTATTTTTTGGAAATTTATGTTATTACAAATATTAAAGAATATAAAATTCTCTATCTGATACATTAAACATTTTTAGTATATCTTCCATAAATTTAGAGATAGATAATTATAAAAATATAAAATTGAAAAATTAAAATGTTTGTAATTAACAGAAAAATGTGTGTCAAAAATCCAAATACATTGCTGAAGGCTTTTTCTGGGAAGTACATTTAATATTTCTTATTTTATTTATTAATTAAATATTTAAAATGTATATACAGAGTATTTTACAACAAATGCATGCATCCAATATTAACAGGTAATATAATTTAATATAGTCAGAAAAATTGATTCTTTCGGGTCCAGCAATAAACCTATAAATATTGTAATTATGGCAAAGCGGCATATCGAACACTGCCTGGATTATAACATTGGGTGTCAACGGGCTATTATTGGCGGCGCTCTGGTGAAATGAAGACATGCTTTGTATAGGGAAATATAGTAAAATAATCTTACTCTTCCTTTAACATAAATTTTATGAAATAATTTTTTATGAAAATCAAAACTGTAGTTCCAAAAATTATTTCTAATAAAAATAGCATTTATGTTAAAGGAATAGTACCTAAGATTATTTTACTATACATAGCATTCAGGGCACGTAGAAATACCAGGCGATACATGTCTTCATTCCAATTGAGCGGCGCAAATAATGGCCTGTTTTGTATTCAATATTGTAAAGCAAACAGTAAGCGATATGCCGCTTTGTTATAATTATGATATTTATAGTTTTATTGCTGGACCGGACAGAGTCAATTTTTCTGACTACCTATATTGATTCTGTTATAAGAAAATACCTATTAAAACACCCTATATACGTATAAAAATTCTCTCCTTAGTCATTCAAATGGATGGTCATTCATAAGTAATGTGATACATATATTTGTTATCTCTCAAGCTCAGCACAATAAATCAATGTAGGAATTCTACAACATATTTTCCTTTCTTTACGGCTCTTTCTTCTTTCCTATGGGATAAGTACAATGTTGTCAATTTTTCATCTAAAAGCCCCTAATAGATATCTTTCAGAAATAGATTTAGTTGGATTATCTTAAAAAGATTTTAACGCAATAATGTCACTAGCCACAATTAGATCGTAGCTACATACATTTAAAAATACAAATTATTTCAAATAACTTATTCTCTTTAGTCACGAGTATCTAAAGAGTTTATAAAACGCGTCACACACGATACTTTTTGACAATAGGTTTTCGCATTTTATGCACTACTGGCACTAGCGAAGATAATTTAAGCCCCTAGTTAATTAATCAGCTGTAAACCGTTCCCAAAATATTCGAAACCTCAGCTTAACAAGTTGTATTTTAGATGTTTTTTAGAGCCATGGCAACCTGTATGTTGTCATATTTTAACAAAAAATCTGTTGTACAGAGCTAGTTTTTCCCAAAAATAATTGTTAGATGGTACGGAGGTTGTAGTATATGACAGTACATAATTATTATTGAATCGTACTTTTGAAATTTTGTCGATAAAGTGTCGCGTAGGCAAATTATCGTAATTTGTTTTATTTGAATGGTGCGAAAGTTTTTTGGATATGTCACATCTTTGGTTGTAACTTGGGTTCAGGTACCTAATTTTTATAACAATATTCTTATTTTGTTATATGAATACACAAAATCGGGAGAGATGACACGGACAATAATTTTTTCGGTACAAACAACACAGTTTTGTTTTATGGTGTTTTTTGTATTTATATTCTATTGTTTCTTCATTTTTTACAAAATAATTAATTTTTATTGAAAAGATAATTTAATTTTTTTAAGATAGGTATAATTAAGAATGGCTATTTTTAGTACAAGTTAGCAACGTATGTCTCACGCGTCCGAGCAAGTGCGCCAACTGGACAAGTGAGAAAAAATCATGCTCACGTGTGCTAAACATGATTTTTTCTACAATCTTGAAATATAATTTTTCTTAAAAACAAAACATTGTATTTTTTTATTTATGAAAAACTCGACAGTACATATGTTTATAACTGAATTTAATGTAAAGTTAACTACAAAAAAATCTGATGTGGCCAACACAAAACCTCCCGCTATTTAATTTTTATTAATTTAAATAGATACCTACCTATGTATTTACTAACGCTGCAAACTGTTCCATTGCAGAAAACTATTGCTTTATTTACTATTTTCTTTTTAAAATGTCACTATTATCAATTTGAAGTGATAAGTTTTCTGATAGTGACATTTACTGTCAGTTACATTCATTTGAAAAATGAACTGTGTAACAAAGGAATAGTTTTTATCTTAGGCTTCGCGACTAATAAAAAATATTATTTTTAAATTTATCTGTAAAATATATAGAAAAAGTATTAATGTATTCCTGTAGAAAATTCAATAATCTTTAATTTTCATAAGACATAAAATTCGAAAAAATGGCATTTAATGGTATTTTTTGAAGAAAAACCATTATGAGCTTCAAGTAAAGTACCATTTTCGTTTATCCTATTTACACCAAAATCTAATGGCTACTATTCCTATTAGAATAGGCTAGAAATACAAGGTTTCAGAATTTTCTGAATCATAGTATTTGAGTTAGAGTGCAAACAAAATTCGTACACATACATACATACCATTTATATTAATCAACAAAACTAGATGTGTTTTCGTCAGTTTTTTACCACAGATCTGTAAGACTTACATATTTGTTCAAAATTGATCTGTAAAACTGAGTAGTTTACGATAACCAATTTTAATCTACAAACACCACTACATCTATAAAATATTGGAATAATTTTTCTCTGTTATTCATGTAAAAGTTATTAGACTTTATTAAAGGTGTGGCATCTCTCTCGGAATTATCCTATATAATATTTGCAAATCGTAAATCAAGATAGTTAAGTGTTTGTGGTCTTCATGTTCATCTTTGGAATCACCCAAAAATATTCTTCTCTATGGCCCGATTTACAAAACTACTATCTTCTATCACACAATTCTTCCAAAAGAAATTCTCTCACCTAGTGGAAGTACTCTGCGGTCTACTCCCCTTGCTTGAATCGCTTTCGTTTACCGACGTACTACTCGCGTAGCATGGGTTCGACCTTATGTTACACTCGGCGTTGTCCACATTGCAGATCTTGTACTCCACGCTGGGCGTCGTCTTCACGGTGTACCGTTGTTTGGTGGGCCCCCCTCCGCAAGGTAATGACGTCTGGCACACGATCTTCGTATGAGAATATTGTTTTTGGGGAGATGGAATGTTGAAATTGAAGTAGTTGTCACTAGCAGAAGGGGAGTGGATTTCTGGATAGCTACCCGTGCCTGATCCGGTTATTAATCTGGGGAGAATAATTAAAATTTTAATTAAATTTTGTATAAAGGGTAAATAGGAGAATCCGGAACATAGACTTTTAACCCTTTGAATCTCTGACAGTGGAAAATAAATGTACAGGGTGATAAAAAAAACTGTTTCAGTGGGCAATAACAAATAATTACTTGAAATTGATAACACTGATCCAATTTTTTTGTTAAAATGATTGTTGTTTCCCTTACCCATAAGCAATAATCTAAAGTATACCAATCTCTCAAAATCCTATTAACTGTCAGGCCCGACCTCTGACATAACCTACTTGTATTTAATGTCAAAAAGACATGTCAAATAGTATTCCGCTTTCATCTGGTGTTGTGCAAACTGTGGAATAAAAAGATTTCTAGAATTGTATTGTCAACTGCATCATTTCTTTTTGATCACTCTGGCTGTGTCCGATGTCGCCGTCTTTATAAAAATATAACTCCGACTGATACACATTGGTTCAAGGCCGTATCCAAGGGGGGATTTTGAGGTTCAAACCCCCCCTGAAATGTAAAATAAAATATTAAAAAATTTAAAGTCTAACCAAGATGTTAGCGCTATCATAGCACGCGTCCCAAACTGCGAGTATAACATTCTCAATTGTTACAATTAAATAAAGATATACGTAAAGGCCAAAATATTGTTTTATTTTAGGAAGTGTCTACTGTACTGTCCAGACAGAGTCGCAATAAAAATTTGTGAACTGTCGTACTGGCAGAATCTAGCGGACAATTCTAACGGCCACTTCTCGAATCTACCTAAAAACCACTGTCTACCAATTAGGAATTGTCAGTTAGGTATTGTTTTGGTTGGGTCTTTTTAAAAAAGACAAACGTAACAATACCAAACTGACAATTCATGATTGGTGGACAGCGGTTTTTAGATTCTGTTCGAGAAGTGGCTGCTTTGCGCATGTGTGACAGTTCACTATTTTTTTTTTTTTGCTGCCCTGTCTGGACAGTGCAGTAGACACTCCCTTTATTTTATTATTTCCCTGAGAATTGTATACCGGGTGCTTTTTTAAAGGTGTACGTAGAAGATTAAAATGGGAAATCAGTTTTTTGCAAACTGTTGCGCCTCTTTTTGACTGACAACAGTGGTTGTGATATCAGTAGAAAGATAAAAATTGCATCAAATGACAACAAATAAATGTAAATTATGTAATATTTTAGTTCCATAAATTAATTATTAAATTTGTCATTTGATGCAGAAATTTTTTATCCTTCTTTTGATACCACAACCATGGTTATCAGTCAAAACAGGGAGTAACAGTCTGCAAATAACTGCTCATGTGAATCTACTTGAAAAATAATATAATTATATTTATATAACCAGAACCCCCTCCGAAATGAAATCCTGGATACGGCCCTGCTTTGGTTTGTATGGCAACACTTTAGAACAACAAAAATGAATTATACAATTCGAATAAATTTGATGTTTGACAATAATAGAGAGAGAGAGAGATAGAGAGAGAATATTAATATTATATTTCATAAAATAGAAGCCAAGAAGCTATTCTTTGACAGTAAATTTGACGTTTTGTATAAGTTGTAGCAACGAATATAATGGACCATTTTCATTGAAAATGAGACATCTATTAATAACTTTGTGAACTAAAAATTATATTCCTAAGATAAGAAGTTCAAGGTTACAATGAGACCTCTATCAACAGTTTTGTGAATTAAAAGTTTTATTCCTGATACAAAGTTCAAGGTTACAACTGTCAACTGTTTACAAGAGGCGACGCAAAAGAATGGGGACGTATTATTTTATATACTTGTTCTTTGCTTTACACAAATTAATATGAATCAGGATAAAAACAACTGCTGGACAATATTTTTCACTAGGTTTTCTGACAACTGTCAGCTGTCACAAATTAGTGTGAAGTTGAAATAATAGCATACCTCGCACTTCACAAGGAACATCGGATCTCTCACTCTAACTACGCAAGCATGCGCACATCAACAATGAAAATGGTCCATTAGTTTAATTAGTGCGCGTCAACTTCAAGGCATAGTGTGCTCCTACAAAACCCTAAAATCTAATTCCTAAAATCCTAAATAATCACTAGATTTAGGACATATAAATTTAGGATTTAGATATTAGGGTGAAAAAGTGCAACATCGGACACAGCCTCTGTATTAATACGAGTATGTTTCCAGTCAGGTTGTCTTCTAAACCCAAATAAGTATAGTTCTCATCACCAAAAATCGAGGGACGGTCATAAACAGCTTAACTGCCCATCACATAAGTTCACATAGAAACCTAAAACTTTTGCCCGTCATAAATAATAAGACGAATGCTGTCACTGTTTTGCACACAGAGCTAAAGCAATTTACGGCATACCGTGTTAAATTATTCCATTCTAGTTTTATAGTATAGGAGCAGTTAAGCTATTATTGACTGTCCCTCGATTTTTGGTGACAACTATTTTACCAAAATCTTTAAAATTTTCAGAATACTAATTTTTATATACTTAGATACATCTCAATGCGCTGAACCAAATTTTCAAACCGCAGGTCAATATTTCTTTTCTTTCTCGAGATATTTACATTTAAAACTATAACCATTTTTGACCATAACTCAAAAATGGGGGTAGATGCCTAGTGATTTTACCATTCGATTCTACTGGCAAAATTAGATAAACATTTCAATTTTCATAATTTTTGAACAACTAATACAATCATGAAGAATAAAATAACTGAAAATTACATTTTTACAAAATTTGTCCCACTGGTTCAGTGTGCACAGCCAAAAAACTGGAAATAGCCAAAATCTGATAAAATCGCGCCGAAGTTTATTTTGCTTTTGGAAATTGTATCCATTGTTAAAAATTTAAAAATTGGTAAACTTATGCAAATTTACCCCTAGAATCGAATAGAGAAGTCACCAGGCATGTATCTCCACCCATTTTTGGGTTATTTGCCAAAATAGGATTTATAAGGCCGAAGTTTAAACTCAAATATTTCATAAACTAAAAGAGATAAGAAAGATAAGCAATAAGTAAAGATACAAATTTGTGGCTATCAGCAATTTATTTTATGGAAGAGGAGATCCACTTTCTTATCGCCTTTGTAATAATATTTGAAAAATATTTTTCCTATTTTAAAAGCCTATCTCACAGATTCTCATATTCATCTTGTATAATTTAAAGCAAATACTTTTTAAATTTAATGGGTGTACTATCTTCTACAATATGACATTTAAATTTTGCAAAAATGTTGAACGAAATATCTTATAACGACAATTTGATTAATTAAATTTAATTCAGTTACATGTTAAACTTAATTATAGGAGATCATATTTTCGGTAAATATAAATTCCTGAGATAAAACTGTTTAATTAAATGACTTGCGGAAACTGTGGTAACTAAGATAATAATTGCAGAAAACTAGATTATTATGATTAGATCAAAATTAGGAAATGAAACGGTTTAAGTTGGGGAAATGGGATATAAAAACCGGAAATTGCGTTGTAAGTAAGAAATTAAACAAGAAACTTATTATTAAATGAAATTTTACTTTATTTAAAATTGGAAGGAAAAATTTAAACTGATAATTTCAACGAAAACATTTCCAGCCATTCTATGATATATTTGATACATTCTGTTTTGGGCTGGGACGTCTCCCCTATGTATTTTTGATTATAATTTCCTTAAGCCCGAAAGGTCCGTAAATAAAGAATTTTTTAAAAATACGTGGACCATTTAAGCCTCATCATTTCACCTTTAAATATTAATAATATTCGAAAAAGTATCTGTTACATTATCACTACTACGAGAGCGAAAGTTTGTGTACATATGTAATGTTTTGTAAGATCTTACTTCGCTGAAGAAGGTGCAAATATGCATCGAAGTTGAAAGAATAAATGCTGTTTGACTGAGATTTCGAGTATTTGTTAACACTTTATTTTTAAGCAAGTGTTCCTTAAATTAAAAATTTTTTCGTTAAAAAATTATCCAATTGAATCCCTGTATTTCCGATCACGTGTGCGAAAGTAACCAATCAAAGCAAACTTACATTGATAATTATTATCCTAAGACAATTATCACTTAGGTTACTAAGCTGCTAAGTAACAATACTTTTTAACAGATTATTAAAGTTTGTTTTAATTTGAAAATGTCGTTTTCAATTCAATTAATAAAATACACACTCACAATAAAACACTATTATAAAATAAAAATTAGAAAATTTCATTCTATTATTATTACTATTAAACGTTTGTATAATAAAACTGAACATGCCTTGTATTCTCGTTATGTCCAATATCAATTTTATTATCGTTTTAATAAAGCCCGTTTTTCATTCAGCAATATTTTCCTGCAACTTGTTGCACAACTAGTTTCGCAACACAAGTTGCCCAATGTAAAATCAAAATTTCGGGCAACTCATGTTGTGCAACTAGTTGTGCAACGCTTTCTTCTAATTATGTTGCTGGCAACTCGTGCTGGCAACTCGCAACTTTCCCCCGGATTTAGTAATATTTTGGTTACTTTTTGTTTTACCAATCGAAATATTGCTGTTGGTTAACCGCCATTCTTCTTTTCTTTGTTTGTTTGTGGTACAATTTTAAATCACAAAGACCAACAACACGTATATTTTTGTAGAAATACAAAAGATTACAAAATTAATAAACAATAAATAAACATGAACATATCTAGTAACTATCAATTGTTAAGTCTATCAACTTTCCTCCGATTTATGTTGGTATAAAATTTAAAAGAACTAGTAAAGTTGCTGAAATATGTTTTCAAATGTAATACCCAAGAAAATTGTTCTGCAACAAGTTACACAACTTCGTGTTGCACAACTCGTTGCGCAATGAGTTGCTGAAAATGAAAAACGAGCTTTAACAAACTTCATATTGAACATATTCATATTTACTACTGACATCTATTGGGTGATTTTATAATTATAAAATTCTGCTAAATACAAATTCTTCGTAAATTTAATTAAAATTGCAAAAAATTTGCTCACCGAATACCCTTTGATCATTTATTAATACTAATAATTTTATTACAATTTTCACAAGCGCTTTCGGTAACTGTCATAAAATTATTTCGTAATTATCCATGTCCTCGGGATATTATAGCTGATAATATTGCTTCGAAATGAAACGTTAAACGAGTTATTATGCATTATTGTCAAAATGTCGACATGCATTTGTTTGTTTTATGTTCATTAATTTATGTATAGATATTGTCACTTTCTTTAAGAGCCAATTTTGCCTCCTCTGGTTAAAATATTAACTGCAAGTTAAATAAACAAAATTGAAACGAAATGAACTGTCAAATGATAAATTGATCATTGCTGTCAATAATCCGATTCAATATTGTTTGTTTAACTTAGTTAAAATTCTAACCAGAGAATGTAAAACTGGCCCTAAGATAATTAAATTTTAATTATGTTAGATTAGCTAAATAAATTAATAATAAATTGTCCTACCTTACACTTCTAGGACTCCGCGGCGACTTTGGCAACATCTTCGGCGATTTTGGCGACTTGAGACTACTGGGAGACTTGGGGATTGTAGGCGATTTTGGATCAGGGAAGTTAAAGACCTGGGGAGCAGAAACACAGCCGGGGGATCGTTGGAGAGGTGATCGAGGACTCCGAGGGGGCGGAGTGGGGGTCACTGTGTACTGGTAGGAGTACGAAGGGCTCTTCGGGACGGGAGACGCATGGCGCCGGGTGCTGCCTGGACTCTTCACCTCCATCCTGCACAACGCGAACACTGTGGAGGAAAAGAAAGAAGATTAAACTATCCTCAAGGGCTCCAACGGTGAGTACATGGTTGGTGATTAATTAAGTTAAACTTTTAAAGAAAAATCGGTAGGGCTTCGTTTTAAAATTGCTACCTGAGGCGAGCTAAGTATGTATGTATCTCCTTCTTACGCAGTTGATGAGAGGGTAAAGGCAAAGAACTTTTTTAAATACAATGGGTGGTAGTATGAACAAGTGATTCAGGGTGATTAGCTAGGAGATGACTAGCAGTGTTTTAGTGCTGTCAATCGTTTATGGATTATTTTAGAGAAAAATACTTCAAATAAAAGTTGTGTACAATTAATTTTTTTATAACAGCTATTTGAAGTATTTTTCTCTAAAATAATCCATAAACGATTTGACAGCGCTAAAACACTGCTAGTCATCTAGCTAATCACCCCTAATCCCTTGTTCATACTACCACCCAATGTGTTCAAATAAAAACCTAACTAGGGGTAGGCTATGAACAGAGAAACGTATGTCTGGTCATTATTTAATTAAAACTTCAAGTTCTTAAAATTGATCATGAAATGTAATTTTCCTGAAATTCATATAAACGGCAAAAGAATATTGTCATTCACCGTTTTCTAATTTAATTCTATTTTTAAAATATGATTCAAGAAGAAAGGCTTTGATTTCTGTAGATAACATTTTTGACATTATTTCGCGTCAAATTGACATTTAATTAAATACTTTAAAATTGAGACTTTTTTAACACCCTGCACTTGTGACTACGAAAAATTTGAGATTTGCGACAATTATTACAGACAGAAAACAAAACAAAAACAAATACCTACACCACTTTTCGCAGTTTTAAATTAATTTTTTTTTTACCTATAGCCTTAAAAAAAATTTAACTGCAGTTTCTTCAATCTGACAGTTCTGGGAAGAGGTGAAAAGGTTTTGGTAACAATTGAACAACCGGAAGTAGTAGTTTCTTAGAAAAATTCTTCTAAATATAATTTTTTGGGATTTTTTTTTATTAAATATTGAAGAACATAAAATTCTCTATCTAATACTCTTAAAATTTATATTATATCTTGTATAGATTTAGAGCTAAAGACACTATAATTTATAGAGTAAACTAATCGCAGAGGCTAAGGCATTAAGGAAACCAGTTGACAAATTCCAATGTTTATAACATAGTTTGTAAATGACACATGACACATGTCATTGTCAAATATCAACAGTTTTAGTGACATTCTGATAGCTTTTTCTGGGAAGTATATTTAATCTTTCTTATTGTTATATTAATTAAATATTTGAAATTATAGGTAAAATTGTGGTAAAATGCATATATCCATTAGAAATACCGCCAATCTGGTTAATGAATTGGAAGAATCTCAGACATTTAGAAACTTCCTCATACAATGAAAAATAGATATAATTAGAATTATATGTGTGCAGAAGACATGTTAAATACAATAAAAAACAATATTTGAGTAAAGTTCTGTAATTTTTTGTTATAAAACGACGGTTAGAAAGCGAATTGCAATACAATACTTATATAGCCTAATATGGAAATGGCGAGAGGTCTTGTGCTGGCCACAACAGATTTTTAGAAAATGGACATCAGACTAAAATTTACACTTAGAAACTGATGCAACACTGAAAAACAAGTGTGTGCAAATTAATGCAATCACCTCTATTCTGCAAGAAAGTTGCAATGTCTTAACAACAATGCCAAAAAAATTATCCAATAGAAACAAGTGCAAAGCCTGTCATTTTCATATTTTCTTTATTGTTTGCAATTATTATTTGTTATTTGCTATAGCAATGTTACTAGGAATTAGCAACTTTTATTCAGAATTGGGGTGAATAACTGCAATCTGCCAAAACTGTATTATACTCGTGATAGTAACCACGTAATATGTGCTGTTTTTAATATCTGTTTCTGCACTTGATAGAAAATAAGCACTCGATAAATTTAGGCTCATACTAAAGCGTAATAAATGATCTTTCAAACAGCATAAGTTTAATTTTAATCTCAGGTCTAGTTAGTTTCTAAAAAAAAAAAAAAATTGAAACTGTTAAGGTGTCGATTTTTATGCATTTCTGTGTGTGCCATTCTGCTTTGAACACAGATTTTGATAATGATAATGACAGTGCAGGCCATTACCAGGCATCACCTCACGAGCACTCATTGCTAGCTTGTAGATTACACCACAGGATATATGTAAATATATACATTATGACTAACGACTTCAGCTGACTTTCTCTTTGGTAAATTAATCTATAATATCATCGAAATTTATATTGTGTTTTAATTGAAAAGTTATGATAATCTTTTCTGCGTTATTATTCAACGTATATAATTTCGTTTTGAGAAAGATATTTTTTAGTGTTAATAAAATTCTCAATGATATAAAAACATTTGAACATTTTTCAATTAAATTGTTTTTGTAAAATCATCAATAAAATGATAAGAGTGACATACGTTCAATTTAATTTCAGGAAATAAGTGTCCATTTTCAAGTGTTTATTGTTCACATAATATTTCCGCTTTTAAACTGTTATCATCAAATAACACAGCTGAAATTCAATCACACATGAAATTTTATAATGCACCCGTTAGCAAACAAATTGTAAATTATAATTTGTATTGGTCCAATATCATTCCATTTCATTTCATATTAAATTCGTGAACAGTTTAATTTACTATTTTTATTATTATTATTATTATTATTTATTTATTTATTTATTTATTTATTTATTTATTTATTTACTATATTCGGGAGAAAATATGGACAGTTAAAAGTTCAATACTACTGCCAATATCAGGGTATTCTAGAAAAGGTACTTGTAGTGTTTTTTACTGTGTACTCATAATACAGAGAATTTATTTTAAAATGCAACATTATAGTTCATCGTTTCCATGGTTACTCACTATTGTCAAAAAATGACAGCAATGTAATATTTGCCATTTTAAAATGCAACATTATAAATAGTATTGCAGCACAGGAGATACGTCCAAAATACATCACAAATGGTGTCAGTTCTTATTACGACCAACTAGAATATTGCCTCAGAGTGATTGGGGGTATTTTTTAAAATTTATTACATGAAAGTTATGAATTTTTGTAAGCTAAAGTTTGTTAAGATGTACAACATTCATGTTTTGATTATTTGTTAATCATATGTAGGCTAATTTATTGGAAATTAGTTTTAATAATACAAAACTACAAATTTTGTATGTTGCATTTTAAAATGGACAAATATTACATTGCTGTCATTTTTTGACAATAGTGAGTAACCATGGAAGTGATTCGCCATATGTTGCATGTTAAAATAAATTCCCTGTATATTGTATTGTATACAGTTTTAAATAATATTTTGGAAAACTATTAATGATTTTTATAAATATTAAGAAAATAATATAAATAAGTAAATATATCATCAGGACTTATTTCCCAATACTACGTTTTACGTTTAGTAATCTGCTTACGTGTATTGGCAAATTCCAATAATGCTGATATATTTGTATTTGTAGGCAATACTTCACAGTCATCATTTCGCAGACTCTAAAAGCTGCTATAGAGAGAACACCACAGGCGTTATATTTTTACCAGTTGCTAAGAGAGGTATTGGATTTATACTAAAAATCGCATATCCAGACTTTAGTGAATAAGCACGTTTTAAGGTCACTAGAATCCGATTTTAAATTTACAATGAAGTATATGTGTGTGTGTGTATGTTATAGGGACGGTTTCTTAAATTCTATAACACTAAAGACCAATTTAACTAAGTTTTCCTTAATTTGACATTAATGGGAGAGCTGAAAAGGTTTTGATAACATAAATTAGGAAAGAGTGAAAAGATAATGTCAGCCACTGGGATTTGAACCCAGACCCACTGTCTTGCCGGGACAATTAATAACAATTGGACAAACGAAAGTGGTAGTTTTTTTTAAATCTAAATATTATTTTTTGGAAATTTATATTATTATAATTATCACCTTTAAATCATTCAACGGTTGGTCCTACAACCCTTTTCTATAATTATTAGAGAATATAAAATTCTCTATCTGATACACTGAACATTTTTATTATATCTTCTACAGATTTAGAGATAGAGAATTATAAATATATATAATAATAATCTCTTGTAATGAATCTCACATCCCAAATAACTCCATGGAAACTATTTGAAAAATTAAAATGGATGTAATTGACAAAAAAAATCAGTGAACTGTCGCACCTGGACCAAACGGAATCTTAAAAAAAATCTGTTGTGGCCAGCACAAAACCTTCCGTCAATTCAATGTATTTAGTACAAATCCGATACCAAAAGTTCCTTGGAAAAGATTCTATATATCCTGTAAAATTGTAACACGAACACACTATTTTTTACAAATTCCATATTGAAAGTTCCTTTGAAAAGATTCTATAAATCCAGTATAATTATAACACGAATGTATATTCTATAAATTGCACTTCACACTTCCTCATTCCTATCCAACGCATCTTCTTCACACATTTCTTCCTCTCTCAAATATTCTGCTACACAGTCCTTCCATCTTCTCTTTGGCCTTCCTCGTACTCCCGACATTGAAAATGCAAGTCACTTGCGAGGGACACTCTGTCACTTATGTTACTTTCTGATCCTATACTTTCCACTTTGATTTTGCACTTGACACTGACAACTGTCAATTAGAATTTTTTGAATATATGGAATATATCTACTGTTTCCATAATTTTTGCAAAGCTGACTGATTTTTGAAAGTTAACCTCTCTTAATCTCTCTATAACTCTATACCTATTGAATATGAAGAAAAACGTATACTCAAATCGTATAGAGAATAAGTTTTTCTTTCATATTAATGATCATAAAATATCGAAAAATGATATTTAACTGGGTTTTTTCCAGAAAAACTGTTAAGAACTTCAAATAAGGGTACTTCCGGTTGACCAATTATAACCAAAATCTAATCAGCTCTTCATATGGTTGTAAAGAAGGGGAATACGAAAGAATCATAATTTTTAGAATTGTAGTTTTGGAGTTATCGTCGGAGAAAACTTTATCACACACACACACACACACGGACACACGGACACACACACAGACACACACACAAACATACACACAGACAAACACACGGACACACATACACACATACAGACATCAATGTAAAATTAGTAAAATCGTATTCTAGGGATCTTAAAACGTGCTTATTCATTAAAAACTCACCACCGAATTTTTTTACCAAAGACAATACCTTCCTTTTGACGGAAGGTAAAAAGACACTATAACAATACCTAATTGACAATTCATAATTGGTAGACAGCGGTTTTTGGATTCTGTTCGAAAAGTGGCCACTCTGCGTATGTGCGACAGTTCACTAATTTTTTTGCGGCTCTGTCTGGACAATGCAGTAGACACTCCCTTTCTTATTTTATTATTAATTAAATATTTAAAATTATAGATGCATATATTACATATAAGCATCAGAAATACCGCCAATCTCATCAATGAATTAGAAGAATCTTGAACATGTAAAATATATAAACAATGGAAATAATTAGTATTTTTGCGTGTGTACCAAAAATTTTAAATACAATATGTACTTATATAGCTTAATATGGGAATGGTAAGAGGTATTGTGCTGGCCGCAACAGATTTTTATTTTCTAGAAGTCTAGAAGATGTTTAACTAGTCAGATCAATGACCTCCAACCTTCAATTTTATGAAATAATTTAATATTTTATTATTTTTTGTAGTAAACATTCAAATTAGTTCCTTCCCTACCCGTTGTTTTTGTGAAGTTATCCCCTCTCCCGCTTTAATTGCTCGAAGCAGGCGTCGTAAGCAGGCACATGTTTGTCCGTAAAAAATATGGTGGATATCAAACACGTTTTTCTCATTCTGTGACTTTATTAACAAAATTTTCTTATTTATATCGTAGTGATGATATTTTTATTATAAGAAAACAAGTCTAAGACATTAATATAGTCGTGTGACATAAAAATCTTTAACAGAAATGTTATATTTTGGGCATATTTGGTGTTTGAGTTTCGTTGACCTGTTGATCGTAACATTGATATCAATGGTAATTTAGGTAAGTGGATTTGGTTTTATTAGTAGATATACATAGATATTAGATATTTGTTTATGATTTTGTATTATAATATGTATTGTATATGTGTTTTCAAACCACAATGATATACATGCCGTATAGTTATACATATAATTACATAATATAATATTGGGTTCTTAATTGTATGGTTTTTTTATGCTATTATTATAGCGAAGGCGAATTCAAGGTAAAAGGTATATTGAAATAAAATTTATTAATATATTTTACTCTGATAAGAGTTGATTATTTGTTTATAGCAAAATTATAAATATGTATATTTAATTATTAAACTAAATAACAACAGTCGGAAACTTATAGAAAAATATATTGTGAAGAAAAGTTTTCTATTGTTGTTATTTAACCAAATATTATCAAGTAACTCAGTTAAATATTTTAATTACTAATAGTTATAGAAAAATAAAAAGGCTCATGGCCATATGTGCCTGAGTGTCTGGTCGCGAATCTGGGGTACCGGGTTTGGTACCGACAGACGCTAAAATTATTTTGAATTTTAAATGGCACAAAAGTGACCCTCGTAATATACTCTTCACACACGCCCACACAGTACGAATATGTCATCATCATTACCGAAATCTTTGTAAAAAGCTGTTTGGCACACACAATAATGGGCAATACGCTGTGATGATATATTTATTTATTTATTCTTACAGGGTGTTATGTGCACAACGCTTAATCGGTGGTAGGTCTAACCCTACAGATAGTAAGTCTGGCAATAATTTTTGTGTTATAAACTTTCTACTGAACTGGAACCCCTTAAAATTGATCAGTTGCATCATGGTTGAAAATTTTGTAAAAAGCTAAAAATTATTGTGTTCTCTGGAAAAAATATTGACTGTTAAAACTGGCTTAAAGGTTTTTTTTGAAATGGTGTACAATTTAACTTTGGTTTATTAGTTACCTATAGGCAGGTATATTTTTCTAAAAATTAAAGTTGATAAACTGGTAACTGGTAATTAACTAATTAAAGAATTATGTATATGTACTTAAAGGATAACGGGTAATTAAAGGGTATCGGGTTATTAAGGGTTAAAGGGTATTATCCGGGTAGTTGTTTCGGGTACTCGGGTACCAATATTATCGGAATTCGTCATTTTATATGTTAGTTGTGAAAGGTATGACATTTTTTTCCAGAGAACACATTCATTTTTATTTTTTACAAAATTTTGAACTACGACGTAATTGATTAGTTTTAAGGAGCTCTAGTTTTTATAGAAAGTATGTAAAACATAAATTATTGCCAGATTTACTATCTATAGGGTTGGTTCTACCATCGGTTAAGCATTGTACGTTTAGTTACGTAACACCCTGTATGAAAAGATTTCGTGCAACTAATATACACGCATGGCCCGTATTACAAGTGCACTTTTATAAAATAAAAGCACTTTTATGGAACACATTCCTCATATGCGCTTCTGTACTTGTTCGTTATCTTGTTACTTATTTAGCGTATGTTATGAAACACTTTAACATGTGTTTGTCTTGTACATAAATACTTTAATATAAAATTGTACCTCAAAAAGCAAATACAAGTTTTTCTTCGTAAATTTCTTATTTAAAATTTTGTTATTTCTCGTAATTTATAATACTTCTTTTAACAATCTTTTCTTATTACAAGCATTGATACATATAAGTCTTAGTAATGAAAAATTAACGCTTTTAAAGCCTTTGTAACGTCTTCTCTTGTTATTCATAGAATCTCGCGTATATTTCATTTGGAAATGTAAAAATACAACATGAATATTTACACGGAATTCCTCTGCAAACACTTATAAGACTTGAAAATGAAAATTATTAGAATAGAAATTTGAAGGTCTCGAATATAATTTGTTCTAGTCTTCTGGAGAACAAAAGTTTGAAAATTTTATTTGTGAAATTTATATACAATTCGTAAAAATAATTTGCTCTATGAAATAAAGAAACCGTATATAATATTTTGTCGATGAAGTTTCTCGTAGGGAAGTTATCGTAATTTGTTTTATTTGTATGGTGCGAAAGTTTTTTGTAATATCTTTGGTTGTAACTTAGATTTACCAAGTTTTTATAACAAGATTCTTATTTTGTCATATGAATTAAGGGTTATATTTGGTTTTGGATAGCTGTGTTTGATATTTTTTTTTTTATTTTTGTTAATAAAACTAAGTAGTTTAGAATAACCGATTATAATCTACAAATACCACTGCATGTATATAATATTGCAATAAATATTTACTGTTATTTAGGTAAGAGTTATTAGATTTTTTTAAAAAGGTGTGGGTCTCTCCCGGAATTACCATAGTACTAATTTCAAACATGAACAATATTTTCCAAAAATTGAAATACGTGTACATACATCATAATTACCATATCAATTTTTTTGAGGAATAATTATTCAAACGTATGAATACTGGCATGACAGTGTCCCAATAAATTCTGATTTATGAATTTTTCATTACTCTTGCCAATAATTGAATTATTACATATTGAATTCAACATGAAGACCAGCAGATTATAAATTAAATTTTATTCAATACTTCATTTTAGGCTTTACTTTCAATAATAATAATACTATATAAACTAAATTGATTTTCAATTGCATTTATTATGGGGAATACTAGAACGGATAATTTATTGATGAATGCACTGAAACATAATACCAGTTGATGTATGTGAATATGCTTTTATATATAGGGAAATATTAAAAACACTTGTGAAAAATAGTCATCCCCATATTTTAAATTTTCAATATATTTTCAAACTTCTTAATATAATTTAAATGTGACATATTCATAAAACTTTAACGTTAAATGAGTAAAATAAACAATGATATATGTATGTAGATATATTAAATCTAATTAATTAAATTATCAATAATTTTGAGATTCATAAATTTTTATACATTCGTCATAATTTTAAATAATTGCTTGGAATTATTAATATTTGTCCTTGCAATATTTTTGTGAATGGTTTCCAACAGATTTTCAATTGTATTAAAGATCCAAGGACTATTTGCGAGTTGTAGACATATTTTCAAATGATACACTACTTTTTCATGCACCACCCTCATGCGGAAAAATCTGTTGTGGCCAGCACAATACCTTTCGCCATTTCCGTTTCGTTACACAAGTATCGAATTTAACATTTCTTATACACACAAATAATTCTAATTGTATCTATTCTTTCATTCTATAAGGAATCTTGTCCTATTCCTCTAAAATATTCAAGATGGTTCCAATTCATGGACTGGATTGGCGGTATTTCTTAATGATATATGTACTATTACTATTATTATTCATACTTACCTACAATTTTAAATATTTAATTAACAATTCAATAAGAAATTTTAAACGTACCTACTTCCCAGAAAAAACTTGCTGTAATATCAGTAAAACTTTTGATTTTTGACAGTGACCTTTATATGTGTCAATTACAAACATTTGAATTTGACAACGTGTAGTCTGGACTGTGCGATTTATTGCAACAGATTATTCTATATATTATATTTTCTTTATCTCTAAATCAATAGAAGATATAACAATTTTTAAGTGTATTAGATGAAAAATTTTATGTTCTTCAATATTTGTAATAACAATAATTTTAAAAAATAGTACTTAGAATTATTTGTTTAAGAAACTACCACTTCCGGTTGTCCAATTGTTATGAAAATCTTTTCAGCTCTTCCCATTAATGTTAGATTGAGGAATATGTAGTTAGGCACACACACACTCACACACACAAACACGCACGCAAACACACACGCACGCGCGCACACAGATAGATCGTAAAAATATTATAATCGGATTCTAGGGACCTTAAAACGGGTTTATTCACTAAAATCTGGATATGAGAGTTTTAGCTTGAAACCAATATACCCAAATCATTCAGCCAATGCCCGTCATTAATAAAAATTGAATAAAAGTAACTAGATGTGTGACGTCATGTACTCTAGTACGTTTGCAGAGGTTTTAAAATTTTTATGAAAAGAGTTACACAGATTGCAATCTGTATTATCGACATGGTCAGGAACTGTCACATCTACAAAATAAATACTATATTTTACTATATTTTATACCTCTCTTAGCGAGAGGTAAAAAAATAATAACATACATTTAAAAATAAAATGTCAGAATAGTGATTTATTCTCGCCGCAATATACATTAGTTATATTATCACTTTTAAGTTAATATATTACCGGTATTACGTGCGACTTAAAACATTAACACAATAATTCAAATCTGCATATCTCACGCACTTTAACGGCAATATCAAAGCCGCTGGTAATAATTTAGAGCAAATTTACATAGAATCATTATCCCACAAAGTAAATGCATTTTATTTACCCTGTGGGAGCAAACACCTTCCGTACCTACACCTCTCAAAGATCGTTTATGGAGTAAGGAAGCCTAGGTAAGTTTGCTCATTAATTTACTAACATTGTTGCAAACTGTACGCGTAAACAAACTATTAAAGGGTAAATAAACCAAAACAACGCCTAATTGTATCAACTTTGAAAGTTTGGGACAGCAACTTTCACAAGGATAATTGTTGCAAGCCCTTTGTTCCAAGTGATTGTTTGTGTGCAACAATGTACTATAGTGAGAGTTATTTTAGGGATAAAGAAAATTAGGTTAAATTGTATACTCTGTCTCATCGAAACCCAAAGGATCGCAATAAACAGCTTAAACACCCTGATACTATAAAAATATAAAGGAACAGTTTAGTGCCGTGTACCACAAATTGCCGAATTCTTGGAATTCCCAGAGTTGGGTTAAAGGAAAATATCTTATGAGACAATATACTTATGTAATCCATAATCCTACCCAAAGACGCAAAGATACAAAAATCTGATGTGGCAACACAAAACCTCCCGCTATTTAATTTTTATTAATTTAAATACATACCTACATATTTACTAATGCTGCAAACTATATTATATTCCATTGCATTAACTATTGCTTTATTTGCTATTTTCTTTATAAAATGTCACCATTATTTATTTGAAGTGATTATTTTTTTGACAGTGACATTTATCTGTCAGTTCATACATTTGAAATATGAACTGTGTAACAAAGAAATTTTGTTTATCTTAGGCTTCGGGATTTATAAAAATATTTTTTCTACATTTATCTGAAAAATACAGCGGAATCCGCTTATAGTGAACTTCAAGGGACCAGGTATTTGGTTCACTATAACCGAGTGTTATATAAAGAGAGTACATATTTTATTTTTTAAAACTTTATTAACATATATTTTCACGCAGGTTAATGTATATATGTACAAAATAAATTTTTATTCTTTTTTAAAATAATCAGTAATTTTTGTTTGAACGTCTTTCTTTTTCAGGAAATAATTTTCTGTCACTTCTAATTTATTTATGAATATATATTTCTTTATTTGTTCCTTCGCACTGAAAATAACGTTATTAAATATTAAATTTATCATTAATTGTAAAAGAACACCGTTTCTTATTGTCAGCTTCCATTTAGGAAAACTCCAAATATTAAACTGAAACAATACGCGAACCAACAATCTATACTAGCACACATACATATTATGGAAAATGGAGGAATATGTACCTCGTCTGTTGTGAATATGCATCAGCTTTACAACCACAAACTTTATTCAGTATGGCCAGATGATAACTTTGAAATTTCACCAAAAGATAGCAGAAAAGTCCTTGTCGAGTTCGTATATAGTGAACGCAAGAAGTAAATTTGGTCCATTATAGCCAAAAGTTCACTATATACGAGTTCATTATATGTGTTTTGATTTACATTAAGTGAAATATGTATATAGTTGGGAACCAGTCTATGCGTTCATTATAAGCCAGTGTACATTATAAGCGAGTTCACTATTGGATTCCACTGTAATAAAAACAATATTAATATGTACCTCTAGAAAATTAAATAAACTTTAATTTACATAATGACTTAAATGCGAAAAAATAGTATTTTTTGAAGAAAAACCATTGTGCGCTTCAAATGAAGTGCCATTTCCGGTTATCCGATTTACACCAAAATCTAATGGTTTCTTTCCATATTAGAATAGGGATGAAAATCGAAATACAAGGTTTCAGAATTTTCTAAATGATAGTATTTGAGTTAGAGCAAAGACAAAATCTATACACTCACGCACACATACATACACACACACACACACACTCACACATACACACACACGCATACACACATACACACACATACACACATACACACACATACACACACACATACACACACACACACGCATACACACATACACACATACACATACAGACATCATTGTGAAAATGTTAAAATTGGATTCTAGGGACCTTAAAACGTGGTGATCTACTAAAATCTCGATATGTGATTTTTAGCAGGATCCCTGTACCTCCCTTACCAAAGGTAGCGGGAGGTAAAAATAAGAAATTATTCTTGCTGTATAACTATGGTTCGAATTTAAGTAAATTAGCCTGGGTTAACGTAGCCAGTTTTGAGTGTCAATTACACTAACGACATATTATAATTTCGATATATTTAGGAAACTGGTAAAGTTTCCAAAGTAAATTAGCAACTAACCTGAATTAAATTTTCCTCTACTATTTCATTCTTACCCCAAATAAAATACATTATAAGAAAAACTTAGTTTTGGTACAACTTCTCTACAAGTAAAGTTTTAAAAAAATCATGTGGCAACCGTGGATTTCAAATAATGAACTGGAATTTTTGTGAGAAAATTCAATGTTTAAAACTGAACCAAAAGAAGATACGACAGAAGTGGAACATCACAATAAAGTCGATGGAATTAATTTGAATAATATTTATTTTTTACACGAACATGTGCAGCAGCTTGTGTTAAATTTATAAGTGCGTAGTTTCATAATATTTTTGTTATAAGAGTCCAACTCTGTTTATAGCAGTGAAGGCCTTCACAGTTTTATTATGAGGAGTGCAAATTTGGATTTCTTTGTAAACTTAAGTGAGATGCATTCCAAAGGTTTATAGCGATCCTTTCAGTTTCGATGAGAAAGTATACAGTTTAAATTTATTTAATTTCTTCATTTACACACACGAGCTCAAACACATAATAATTCGGCTGCTTTATATTTGCAAAAAATTATAAAATCTTTACAAAAGGTTAGAATTTTCTACAAAATTCTGTCGGCTACTTTAAATATAGATTTAAAACTTAAAAAAAATGTGGCCTAAATAACTGGTGAT
The DNA here is from genome assembly GCA_943142095.1 of Ophonus ardosiacus. Classification (NCBI taxonomy): domain Eukaryota; kingdom Metazoa; phylum Arthropoda; class Insecta; order Coleoptera; family Carabidae; genus Ophonus; species Ophonus ardosiacus. Next base: position 34,749,367 of record OW964832.1, on the reverse strand, counting down.
AATAGTTCGACTGATATTTTAAAGGTCATCCTCTAGTCCAAATTTAGATTCTACCGAGACTCTTTACTTTACACAATGAAAAGAATCTTCGTAAAGTCTACCTTGGAAGACATGTGGCACAATACTTACGGGAAAATGTGTGGAGCTTAGGGATACAATGCCTATTTGAAGTAAAGCTGGTGTTACTAATAAAGGCGATGTAGCCCAATATTAAATGGAGAAATACTTAATTCAGTTTTTGTAAGTTTAAAATCTTTATTCTGAACTAGTCGAAAGAAATTTCAATTTGTAGAAATTTCTCACTATTTGCATAGGTTTTATAATTTGTTTGTTTAAAATGTTAACCGGTCGAACTAATGTGAGTTTGGGCTCATACGGCCCTGTTGCAGATCAGTTGGCCCACTTGTTTCAAATTCATTTATCATGATTTGACTAAAGAATTTGTAATAATAATTAAATAAATCTTTAATTTTTATTTATAAAGATTTTCAACATTTTAACGGAATTTTAATTGTAAATTACTACTGTAATTCTTTTTTGCCCAGTTGCACCACCGACACTTAAAATTTAAATTTGGTTTTATTCAGTTAACCAAATAATTTAATCCTACTGAATAATTTTTTAATTACAGTATAAAATTGAATCGACTAACTGAATAAAACAAAGTTTAAATTTTAATTGTTAGTGTTGCAACTGGCCATTAGACTTTTTATTTAATAAAACCGCTCAAATTTTTGAACTAAATTCGTTTATTTTTTAGTTTTTCGGAAATTGTTTTATTTACATTAAAACAAAAGATATTTTAGGAAACATCTAGTTATTTGTCGTACACGACAAAATGTTTGTAACAATAATTAAAAAATTACGTCACCTTTATAGGTAAGGATGATCGGTGATGAGTTTTTAATGAATAAGCACGTTTTAAGTTCCCTGGAATACGTTTTTATTAGTTTTACCTTGATGTATATATATGTATAACTCCAACACTACAATTCTAAAAATTATACTTCTTTCGTATTCCTCTTCTTTAGATCCATATGAAGAGCTGATTAGATTTTGGTATAGTTGGTTAACCGGAAGTACCCTTATTTGAAATTCTTAACAGGTTTTCATGAAAAAATGCAGTTAAATATCACTTTTGGACATTTTATGGAAGAATAATGTATTGTCTATACGGTTTGATGATACATTTTCTTTCATATTCAATAGATACAGAGTTAAAGAATGATAAAGAGATTAACTTTCATAAATCAGCCAGCTATGCTATGACCATGGAAACTTCTGATATATTCAAATAATTCTAATTGACAGATGTCAGTGTCAAATGCGATTTACATAGTGTATGTTCTTATTAATCTTTTCCAAGGAACTTTCGGTATGGGATTTTTACAAAATACATAGAATTGAGGGAAGCTAATATGCTAGCTACATCAGATTTTTACCTCTCGCTAAGAGAGGTATTGGAATCATGCTAAAAATCACATATCCAGATTTAAATGAATGAGCACGTTTCAAGGTCACTAGAATCCGATTTTAACATTTTTACATTGATGTCTGTGTGTGTGCGTGTGTGTGTGCGTGTGGATGTGTATGTGTGTGTGTGTGTGTGTGTGTGTGTGTGTATGGCTGGATGTTGGAAGGACAATTCCTCAAAAACTATAAGACATAAGACCTGTTTAACTATGAATTCGTCAATCTGACATTCCTGGGAAGAGCTGAAAAGGTTTTGGTAACAATTGAACAACCGGAAGTAGTAGTTTTTAAAAGAAATTCTTCCAAATATTAACTTTTGAAAATTTTTGATGTTATTAATTTTGAAGAACAAAATTCTACACCTGATACATTTAAATTTTTTATTATATCTTCTATAAATTTAGAGATAAAGACGCTATAATATATAGAATATCGGGATATAACAAGTCGAGTAGGCGAAACTACACTAAAGAAACCAGTTGACAAATTCAAATGTTTATAACATAATTTGTAAATGACAAGATTTCAGTGTCAAAAATGAACAGTTTTAGTGACATTTTGATAGCTTTTTCTGGGAAGTACATTTAATCTTTCTTATTGTTTTATTAATTAAATATTTGATATTATAGGTAATATGCATGTATCCATCAGAAATACCGCCAATCTGGTTAATGAATTGGAAGAATCTGTGACATTTAGAAACTTCCTCATACAATGAAAAATAGATATAATTAGAATTATATGTGTGCAGAAGACATGTTAAATACAATAAAGATAATATTTGGGTAAAGTTCTGTAATATTTTGTTATAAAACGACGGTTTGATAGCAAAGTACAATACAATACTTATATAGCCCAATATGGAAATGGCGAGAGGTCTTGTGCTGGCCACAACAGATTTTTTATTTAGCTTCTCTAAAATTTCATAAAAATTATCAACAATTATTATCAATGTTATATTTATACACTTTTATATTCTAAAATCTAGAAGACGTATAGCTAATCAGATCAATGACCTTCAACCTTTAATTTAATGAAATAACTAATATTTTATCATTTCCATATTTTTTGCGTTAAACATTCAAATTAGTTCCTATAGTGAGTGCGCATTGTTCTGTTATCCCCTCTCCCGTTTTAATTGCTCGAAGCAGGCGACGGAAACAGGCACGTGTTTGTCCGTAAAAAAATATGGTGGATATTATACACGTTTGCTTCATTCTGTGACTATATTAACAAAATTTTCTTATTTTAATCGTAGTGATGATATTATTTTTATGAGAAATCAAGGCTAAGACAAATGTATAGTAATGTGAACTAAAAATATTTAACAGAAATATTATATTTTGGTCATATTTGGTGTTTCAGTTTTCGAGGACCTGTTGATGAACAACGTGGCAGTAGATATCACTGGCGATTTCGGTGAGTGGATTTGATTTTATTTGTAGATATTTGTTCATGATATTGTATTATAATATGTACATATACGTATTTTCAGACTCCAATGATATCCGTACATGTGTATGAGATCTAACATGTGTTTTCAAATTGTACAGAATACGTATATAATTACGTAATGCAATACTGGTTTATTAAATCTGTAGTTATTTAATGCTATTATTGATAGTGAATTCAAAGTAAAATTCTAATAAATATTGAAATAAATAACTCAAAACTGAATTATACGAAATAGATATGAGCTAGATGTTAAAAAATATATATTTTGTTTGTGCTCTATACAAAATACATATAAATTTTACTCTCATAGGTGAAATTGATTATTTATTTACAGAACACGAAGATTTAAATTTACCTGTAATTTTTGTGAATTTTTGTCTGATGTGGCCAACACAAAACCTCCCGCTATTTAATTTTTACATACATACATAAATCACGCGATTCCCACTTAGGGGGTTAGCAAATACCCGGAAACAATAGTAACAATAAGAAAAGGGATAAGAGTAAGGGCTCAGCTGACTCACTTAAATAAATATTTAAATACATACTTACGTATTTACTAACGCTGCAAACTGTTCCATTGCATAAAACTATTGATTTATATACTATTTTCTTTTTAAAATGTCACTATTATTAATTTGAAGTGATTAGTTTTTTGACAGTGACATTTACTGTAAGTTACATTCATTTGAAATATGAACTGTGTAACAAAGGAATTGTGTTTATCTTAGGCTTCGGGACTAATAAAAAAAATTATTTTTAAATTTATCTGCAAAATATATAGAAAAAGTATTAATGTATTCCTGTAGAAAATTCAATAATCTTTAATTTTCATAAGACATAAAATACGAAAAAATGGCATTTAATGGTATTTTTTGAAGAAAAACCATTTTGAGCTTCAGGTAAAGTGCCATTTCCGGTTATCCGATTTACACCAAAATCTAATGGCTTCTTTTCATATTATAATAGGATAGAAATACAAGGTTTCGGAATTTTCTGAATGATAGTATTTGAGTTAGAGCGAAGACAAAATCCATACACATACACACAAACATACACACACACATACACATACACACTCACATACACACACATACACACATACAGACATCATCGTGAAAATGTAAAAATTGGATTCTAGGGACCTTAAAACGTGGTCATTTACAAAAATCTCGATATGTGATTTTTAGCACGATCCCTATACCTCCCTTACCAAGGGTAGCGGTAGGTAAAAATGTCACACAAATAGATATATTAATTTCAGATTTCACCTATCTATACATATATCATTATTGGGCTACATCGCTTTTTATTGTAAATTATTAAAAAACTTCGCAAACTTAATACGTTTACGTATACAGTGTGTTCAGAAAATGGAGTAGGCTATGAACACAGAAACGTATGTCTGATTATTATTCATTTTAAAAATCAAGTTAACAAAATTAAATGTGAAATGTAATTTAAAGGAGAAAAGATAATAAAGAAGGATGCAGAATATTGTCATTCACCGCTTTCTAATTTACTTCTAAAATAAGGATTCAGGAAGAAAAGCTGTGATTTCTTAAGATTACGTTTTTGACAATATCTCGTACTAAATTGACATTTATGGGTCAATTCTGAACAAATCTGATAGTCTTACAGATCTGTAAAACTGTAAATAAATGAACAAAATCGCAACGAAAGTTGCCACCCTAATGTATAATTTTATATTAATAAACAAAAATAGATGCGTTTTTGTCAGGTTTTACAGATTTACAGATCTATAAGACATACAGATTTGTTCAGAATTGCCCTATTAATTAAATACTTTCAAATTGACATACGTTTTTTTGTTCATAACCTATATATCTAGTTAGGATTTTTTTAACATACTATATATCATCGTTATCAAAATCTGCGAATTGAACTAATAATTTATTTATGCGAGACAAGTGTAAATCAATGTACTATAGTGTCATTACAAACTAATACATATAATAATTAAAATTGAAAACTAATTATACTATTCGTGATGAGCATACGTATTTCATAAATATATTTTCATAACGCCACATTGACCATATTGTAATTAACTTCATTTTCCCATGATACAAATAAATTGCAAATAACTAATTTAATATAAATATTGACAGTAATAAACTTTTTAACGATATTAATGTATTTCACATAAATGCAGTGTAATGTTATTATAACATTAAAATTAAATAGATGTAGGTACAATTTTGTCTTAATATTGTTCATTTTCCAAAAGGCCCGACCAAAATCAAACTTGAGAATTATTTTAAATAATATTCTTTAATATTTATAATATGTACCAAACATAAAATATCAAAAAATTATATTAAAACTTTTTTTCAAGAAAAACTTTCTTTTCGCTTACTACTACAATAACTTTGAAGTTGTAACGTTATATCATTTAAGCGCGATATTTTTTTTTTAATTATGAATGAAACGTATATTTTAATAGAATTTGGTTTTGTATGGAACCCCATTGTAATTTTTGATATTATTGCTACTGTGACAATACTGTTAACAATAAATATACTATTATTTTATTCTGGCTATATAACAAATTTAAAAATCTGATGCGGCCAAAACAATATTTCCCGCTATTTTATTTTTATTAATTTAAATACATACCTACACATTTACTAATCATGCAAACTATATATTAAGTTCCTTGGCATATAACTATTGCTTTATTTACTATTTTCTTTTTAAAATATCACTTTTATTAATTTCAAATGAATAGTTTTTTGACAGTGACATTTATCTGTCAATTACATACATTTAAAATATGAACTGTGTGACAAAGGAAGTGTGTTTATTTTTAATACGTAGACTCCTGGACTTAAAAATTTTTATAATAGGGTAAATTGCGAAAAAATTAAAAAAAAACATTTTGAGTAAAGTGCCATTTCCGGTTATCCGATTTACCCAAAATATAACGGTTTCTTTCTGTATTAGAATTCGGTCGAAATACAAGGTTTCAGAATTTTCTGTATGATTGTATTTGAGTTAGAGCGTAGACAAAATCCAAGCAAATCTCGATATGTGATTTCTAGCATGATCCCTATACTTCCCTTACGAAGGGCAACGGGAGGTAAAAATGATGTGTGTACATTACTTTTCAATTAAATGGCCTGTATTTTTCTTTCTTTTTTTTACTTGTACTAACATCAAACTCGGATTAGAATTGTGGGGTCTACGTAATACTTTGGCTAAATCTGTATATTTGTTTGTATTTAATTATATTTTAAAGAGAGATATATTTAGACTTCATAAAACCAAAAGAGCAGAAAATGCTTTAAAATTCGAAAATGTGTTACATAGTTAATAATTAATCATATGAAAATTATTTGTGGTTTGTCAATAATTAGTAATTTTAATTAAATAGCTTATATGTATCATTAAATGAAATTATTACTATACGAGCCCTGTAACAAAAGAATTGGCCTACATCCCTCTGCTTCACAAGGGAATTTATTAATATCACAAATTAAATTTAGAAATAATAATTGAATAAGTGTAAACAAATTTCTGTTATACGAAAGATTATTATAAATAGATATAGGCCAATTCTTTTAATGTAGGGCTCGTATTCTCTCAATATTTGCCTATTTCATTTTCGTTATTGTGTACAAGGTACTCTAATCCAACTGCATAATAATATTATTTAGAAGTTCACGTTAAAAGCACAATTGTAAAAGAAGATCTATATTTAGTTTTTTGAGGTCGAAATGTATTTACTGATAACATGACAACATTACATATGTCAAAACTTGTCAGATGATCAATATTTATTATATGATATTCGATATTTGGGAAATGTTAACGAATAAGTATTGCGATAACGTGACCATTAATTAGTTTTTTGAGTATGTTTATCATGTGATTCATTATTCATTCATTTGTGGAACAAGGTTTAATATGGGTTATTGTTTCAACTTTTGCTGACATACAGCAAGCAATTTGTTAAAATAGTTATAACGATTGGGAATCAAAATAATATACAGTCATACAAAAAAGTCTCCGTACGACAGTAGTTTTAATGTATTTTAGGAAAAATAGCAGTCTAAAACCCAATATATTTAATTTCCTTTTAATCCAAAATGAAACGCAGTATATTACGTTATTATAAATATAAAATAAACAAATAATTTACTTAATTTATTTATATTGTGGGGTAAACATTGAAAGTATTCATAATTTCATGACAAAAAAGTCTCCGTACGATAACCAAAACATTTAAATAATAAACCATTTATTTATGTTTCATTAAGAAATATAATATTTGGAGGGTTTTCCTTTGGTTCTTCCACCAGTAACTAAGCGATGAGTCATTGAATCTACCAAATTTTTGGTTACCTGTGGCATTATATTCTGCCATTTTACTTGTAATTAATTTGAAATTATTTTTTGCTTTATATTCTTAGTTATTTTAAGAATTTTCCGCACTTTTTCAATCTGGTTAAAGTCCGGAGACTGCGAGGGATGATTAAGCATATTTTTAATATTATACAGTATTCATTCTCTTATAGACGCGAATTATTTGTCGAATTTTTCTGATGCATGAAATTAAAATTGTCTGTTAAGGCCCCTACCTTTGGTATCCATTGTTGTACTAATTACTAATTTTCGTACACCCGCTGAGAAAATATAGCTCCTATACAGTGTCCCACACTCTATGTTCAGTAAAGGGTCTTATGGAGTACTATGTTGCCAAATTTGCCTGCTGTTAGACTACAAGATAGAAAGAGCAAAATATATGCTCAAAAAGAGATGAAATATTCTGGGTACTTCGTGAATGTATTTATGACTGGTGTACTTTCAGTGTATCTAAACAGGTGGGTGAAAAGAAAAATAAATAATAAACTGGTCAGTTTAACAATTTACATAAAATATAAAATAATATAAACACAAAATATATGTAGGGTATAAAAACATAACAAGCGTAGGTAAATCAAAATATTTAACATATAAACTCTAGTAAATTTAAAGTAAATAATATAGAACATTTTTGTACTTAATTGGACATTTTACAATCTTCGTCAACAATATAAATTTCCTATGTTACATATTTCCATTCTACGAAAAGATATAGGGCTACATGAAATAATTAACACTACATTTTGTAACACTATACTTGCCGATTGGAGCAGAAAGATATGATGAATTGAAATCCCTAATTTTTTGGGTTCTTCCTATGATACATTATCCCAATGTCATATTGATGAAGAATATTTTTTTATGTTTTATGCTATTTATGTCGACATATTATATTATGAACTCATAAAGAGTTAAAATTATTAAGCATTATTTTTTTATTTAATTTATATCTTCTTAATTGATAATTTACTAATATTTAGGCTTGATAGAAATTATGCATATATTTTACATAGTTCATAAGTCTTTATTTGTTTTAATAATCTTTAATTTGAATTTATAATATATTAATCTTTAATGCATTTGTTCAAGATTAATATGCCGGGCGGTTTTAAAATATTGCATTGAAATATTACTTATTACAGGTACAAATAGCTTCAGCATGTTTTTTAAACCTCGGTTCCAACGCATCTTTTCGCGCCCCTGTAAATAAAACTATTTAGAACTGCAGATAAATTTCGGGTGATTCCAATAAGACCTTGGGTAAATAAGAGACCTTCATAAAACTTAAATTGTACAGTGTTAACTAATTTTGGTATAGCAATGAAAATTTATGAATGTTTCAATATTACATTACATTGAAAAATTGGCAACATGGTACAGAAAACGTCCATAAGATTAACATTGGCTATCTCTGCTACACTGAAGATAGAGTGTGGGACACTGTATAGACATAATGCTGTCACCGCCGTATTTAACTGTTAGTATCATAGTAGGTAGTATTAGATATATAAATATATATTAATATTTCTCTTGATGATGTACCACAAATATAATAATAATAATAATAATAATAATAATAATTGTTAAAATAAAATGAAAGAGAGAACAACGTACAATTTAATAAATGAAGTATTCGATATTAAATTAATGTAATATACAAATTGAAAGTGGTAATAAATAAATACAAATTCTTGGTAAAACAAACCAAAATAATAATTATTACTTAATTTTACACCGAATTTAATACAAATACGTATGATTTACAATATTTGCATATTAATTTTTTAAAATATGTTCATAAATATAACCATAATACTGATGTATCCAGTAAAACTCTATTTGTTACACTCATAGTTTGATTTTAAAAACTCATTTAGTACTGTTAATATCTTCACATAACAGAACTTCGATTATCCGTCAAATACGAAATATGGAGCATGATAAATAACTGAATAGAAAGAATGAAAAATGTATGTGCATTAAAAAAAATAATTGAAAATGCGTGTATGACAACCCGGATTATTTATTTTATTTTATTAATATAACATAAACATATGCATAATTTAATGCCAAGCAAATTTTGAATGTTGAGTAGAAATTGACCACTTGGCAGTTTTACATTAACCTCAGATGAAAATAAAACTTATGCTATTTGAAAGATACTTAAAGATGAGCCTAAATTTATCAGGAGTTCTTATTTTTTATCAAGTGAAGAAACCGATATCAAATACAGCCATATTTACGTGGTTGCTATCACTAGTATAATACCCGAGACACACTACAAATATTAATGATCATTTACGGTTAGTTATAGAATGCGCACGTGAAGTTGAGACTGATGACAGATGTTAAAATTGAGTCTATTAACAAACCAGAAAATATTGATTGTTGTAAGCACGTGCTATTTATTGTATTGTGTTTGTACAGTACATAACAATAAGTAGTACGTGTTTACTATAGTCAATATTTTCTGGTTTGTCAATAGACGCAATTTTGACATCTGTCATCAGTCTCAACTTCACGTGCGCGTAGTATACCTAGCCGTTAATGATCATTAATTTTTGCAGTGTGTCTCGGGTATTACACAGTTTTGAGAGATTGCAATTATTGTCTCCATTAATTTGAACATAATTAGTTTTTCAGTGTTATATCTGTTTACAAGTTGTGTTCAATTTCGCATTTTGGCATTTAGAGTTTAGGTTTTAGGTCTTCTTCACATAAATACAATTCCGAGTGGCACATTAATGATATCCATTAGTTTGTATAGAACAACAAAAATGAATTATACAATTTGATTTAATTTGATGCTTCAGATTAAATGTTAATATTATACGAGTACTTCATAAAATAGAAGCTAAGAAGCTTATTCTTTAACAGTAAATTTGACATTTTGCACAAATTCTATCAACGAACATGATTTGTTTAATTAGTGCGCGTCAACTTCAAGGCATAGTGTGCTCCTCCAAAACCCTAAAATGTAATTTCTAAAATCCTAAATAATGACATAATTTAGGGCATATAAATTTAGGATTTATATATTAGGGTGCAACATCGGACACAGCCTAAATGCAATTATTAATTTATTTCATTCTTTTCATTTACGAACTTTTCGTTTGAGAACACGAAAGGAATTTTAATTTATTTAGGTTAATGTTAAAGCGTATTACTCGTATATGATCTTTCAGACAGCATAAGTATTTTTTTAATCTAGTTCTAAAAAAAAAAGAAAATTAAATTCAAAACTGCGAAGTGGTCGATTTCAATGCAAGAGTATATTACAAATACGAGGGTCACGGTAGAATTATTGATAATAAGACACATGTTTCATATGTTTTAGAATTTTATTTTAAATATGTAAGTTCAAAGTAGTTCCCTTCAATAGTAATAATCTTCATTATTATCTTTATCTTCTGCCACTTCTTAAAAGCAAAAAACAAAAAAAAAAAAAAAAACGTATGTCAATTTGGAAGTATTTAATTAAATGTCAATTTGGTATGAGATATTATCAAAAATGTTATCTTAAGAAATTAACTCTTTTTTCTTAAATTCTTATTTTAGAAATAGAATAAAATTACATTTCACGATCAATTTTGACAACTTGACTTTTGAATTGAATAATTGAATATAGCCGACTCCGAATTAGGTTTTTTTTTCTAAACACACCGTATGTTGAATGTAGTTCTCTTCAACAATAATGCACTTCATTTGAATTTGTCCTTCATTTCTTAAAAACTCCCAGCCAATTTACTTTTGGAATGCTTCGTGAATTAGCAAGAATCTCATCTTCAGACGAAATCCTTCTCCTCCATAAATTTAAAAGTCCAAAGAACAGACAAATTATACAAGACCAAATCAGGTGATTATGGTGGATGATCTATTTAAAAAAAAAAAAATATATGGACAATGTTCTCTGGTTAATTCTATATTTTCACTCAACGATTTAACAAAATTATAATTAATTTAATTTCAGCCAAATAACTGTTTAAAATGATAGTACATTTTTTTACCCTCAACAATTCTAGCCAGACACTTTTAAAGGTAAATTTTTGCACTAAAAATATTCTTTTGTATGTCTATCACTCAACTTTTTTTAAAATCATTATTACTCATTCTAAGAGAAAAAATACGATACATAATCCAAATCCCTGTGTTTGAAATGATTGTATCCACTATGCGTCCTACCTTTGTGAAGTATGATGGTGCACTCACAATATCACGACCGAGTGAGCGAGAACGAGAGTGTTTTCGAGTGTGTAAGTGTACGTCATTACCGCGCACACTGCGTGACACGACTGCACGGCGGGTTGCCTTGCGGCTGAGGCACACGAACCCCGGGAAAACAATCCAAACACGGAATGCCGAACCGCTTCGGCCAACATCGGAAACACACAAAGAAAAATCGCACAAAGTGTAGCCAAGTTTTTGCAGATAAAACTCATATAAATGTGACAATAAAGTAATGGCACACCTTCGAAGTAGTATCTTCTTCTTGTATAAACTCCAAATTTCAATGTTGTAGCATTTATCATCTGAAACGTTGTTTAAGACTTGTGTTACATCTTTTTCGACGACTATTTTATCAAAATTGTTTTTTTTTAATACTAACACAGAATAGACATTCATACAGAAGCGACAGTCAGAGAGAGAAACGAAAATTAGAGAGAGAAAGAGTATGCCAACAAATTTAAAGGGCTAATCGGATAAAATCGGATTGTTTCGGCATATCTTCGTATCTTACGATTCTTTGTTCTTTTCATTATCTCGACGAGAACATTTTCTGTTGTGGTCAATAATAAAAATATATTGAGAAACACAAATTGATTTCTAATAAGAACAAACATGTTATTTTTTCAACAAACGATAGGAAAAATCGTTATCATAAAGAAAATCATTATATTTCACATATTCTGGAGGAACTGTTGTCTCAGCTTGTCACGCCCATGTATTTTAGGGTTATGGCTAATTCAAGCAAACCAAACACGTCTTCTCACTTTTGACATTTTGTGAACCGTTTGTGAATTTTAGAAGTGGTGTTAATTTCTAATAAAATGGAAAAAACGAAGAAGGTGGAATCGGGAGGACTTGTTTGTTCATATAAAAACTGAGATTTAAAAAATGGAGAAAGCGAAATGTAAGTTTTTTTCGTTTCCGAAAGATCCATAAATGTAAGTAATGCAAAACGACTTCCATATCATGCAAAATGTATATTCACTTAATAAATATAGATGTAAAATGTGGCTCAAGGCCTGAGGAAGAGAAGATTTGATGGAGAAGGATATTTGGGACATATTCATTGAATCTGACGTTTGTCAAAGATATGGAAAATTCTGCATTGTATTGAATTTGTAAAATTCACGTATTTGTTCAATAAAAACATAATTATGTGTTTATTTTATGATTTCTTCTTAATTCGTTAATAAAATTAAAATTTTAGTACTTTTGTGTTCTTATTTTTCTTTTACCATTTAAAACAATTTAAATTTCGCTCGTAAATTTGCCAACAAATTTAAAATTCAAGGTCATAAACATCAAATCGCAACAACAATGGTGTATACAAGCAGTGTCGCTTCTGTATATGTCTATTCTGTGCTACTAATTTGAATTTTGAGAATAATAAACCAAACGGGGCGAGATCGGGTGAATAAGGTAGTTGTGACAGTACTGCCCTACCAGGGCAATATAGGGCGGCACATTATCATAATATAAAATAATGAGGTCTCATGGTCTTGCACCTGAGTGTTTGGTCGCGAAACTGCGGTGCACTCTCCACACCAGCAATAAGTGCCAGTGCGATGATATCGTAACCGCCCATACGATTACGAGTCAGTACGGATATCTGTGTACAAAAAGCAGATTGGCACACCCAGCAATGAGTAATATGCTGTGTTGATATATTTATTTAATAGCTATTTGTGTATTAAGAGCGCAAAATGGGATATTGTCGATTCAAAGGTTGTTGTTTCGAAATTGACAATACCCTTTTGCCTTCAAAACACATACAGTCGTCACAATGGGGTCGTCCATCATAACAAAAAATAATAAAATGTATACTTGGTACTGACTGTACTGTACTACTCAATAAATAACGATTATATTTTTAAATTTTAATTTATCGTTATTTTCCATTCTTCTTGAGCTATTACTTCAATCTAATCTAAGAATTTTTACCTTCCGCTACCCTACATAAGGGAGGTACAGGTATCGTGCTAAAATTCGCAAATAGAGATTTTAGTGAATAAGCACGTTTTGATGTCCCCAGAATCCGATTTTAATATTTTTACAATGATGTCTGTGGGTATGCATGTGTGTGTATATGTGCGCGCGCGTGTGTGTGTGGATCCTGTGTACACGATTACTCAAATACTATCAATCAGAAAAATTTGAAATTCTGTATACCCATTCTATACTAATGTGGGAAGAGCCCATTAGTTTTTAGGGTATATCGGATATCCTATAGTGACTGTATATACATAGTGTGGCCAACCGCCGCCATATTTAGGCAAAATGCGCGGGAAATTTGAATTCATATGATGTAATAACTAAACAAAATTCGATAAACAATTAATGAAAGAGCATATTAAATGGAAACAATATTTATTTTCATCTTAAATCCTTTTGAAGAACTGTTTTCACAACCAACCGCCACGCAACCAGGCATCTAATATATTTACATTAATATTAGACATTTTTAGTAATTTTGACAGTTAACCTAAAAAAGATGTGATGTTAAAAAATATGTATATATTACTTTGAGTTATAAATATACAAATACACGTGTAATTTAATTATTTGCACTATCTAAAATATAAATATAATATAATTACCTTCAATTCACGTATAATTCACGTAACAAATCTGAAAATGTCACTTTGTCGGCATAATATCCGCCATATTTAGGCAAATTCGCGCCGACCAATCAAAATTGATCCCCCTATTGGCCACACTATGTATATACAGTCACTATAGGATAACCGAAAGTGTCATTTATACAAGCTTTTAACAGTTATTCTTGTAAAAAACACATTGAATATAATTTTTTAGTAACTTTTACTAATAAAAAGTGGATATAATGGTACGATCTTCAATTCTACGATAATAACATTTAGTAAATAACTTGAAATATCTTTAAATATTAAATTATAAAATACTTTATTCTTGTACATTATCTTGCCTACGCGCCAAACAAAAACAAAATATTTTAATAACAATTTTAACATATTTAAACAAATGTCACTGTCAGGAAGCAATTACATTGAAATTAATAATGAAACTGTGTTAAGAAGATTGCATTGAGGCTAATGAAATTAAGGTTAGTAAAAATTAGGAATGACGATGGGTACCTGGGTACTCGGAACCTACCCGATAATAATGTACCCGGGTATAAAATTTCTTACCCGATTACCCGAAATATACCCGCTGCCCGTTAATTACCCGATACCCTTTAATTACCCAAACAGTTTTCAGCTACCAGAAAAATTGTATCTAAAAGATGAGTTTTTTTATTACCATACCATAAATAATATAATTTATGCTAAGTTTTTTAAAGAGATACAGTAGGTATATTAATTATTTGTATTACTTTTTATTTAATAAATATATGTAAACAATAATAATGAATTATATTAAAAAGTAAACTGCTAATATAAAGGTAACTGGTAATTAGCAAATTAAAGAATTATGTATATGTACTAGGATAACGGGTAATTAAAGAGTATCGGGTAATTAACGGATAAAGGGTACTATCCGAGTAGTTGTTTCGGGTACTCGGGTAACAAAATTATCGGAATTCGTCATTCCTAGTAAAAATAATATTATTTTCCATCATACTAGATGTACAGAATGGTGCGATATAAATTTGATTATGTTTGCAGTGCTAAAACTGTTATCAAAGTGTCAAATATTAGTTTACAACTACACATAAACGAAATGGATCATGTAAAGCAATAGATATATGCAAAGGAACAATATAGTTTGCAGGATTAGTAAAGTAATGTAGGTATGTAAATTAATAAAAAATAAAAAGCGGGACGTATTGTGTTGACCACGTCAGATTTTTCGTTTTTGTAAACGAATGCCCTATTTTATTTCTGTATTCCTTTGTTTGGTTATGTAATATACCGACAAAGCAGTCATATGTCAGATTGTTTTGTCAGAAAGTTTATGAAATGTTTAAAAGTTCATGTGACGTATATGTACCTAAGAATCGACAACTTTATGCATATTAGTTAATAGCGGTGCATTTAAATTGCTTGTTCATTTGTTTCTTTTGAGAAATGTATGCAAGTGATTTACATATGTATTTAGAACTTTATTTTTAAAAAGAGTAAAGAAGATATTCCGACTCGAGTTTTAATTAAAATTACCTCAATTATGTTAAAAATTTAATTAAAAACAGATAATAAAATGAAATAGCTATCTTTGGTTTCTGGCTTATGCCGAAATGAAAAGTTGTTACTAGGTAACTTCATTATTTTTCTCCTTTAAAAAATATGAATTCATTATTTTTTTATTCAGATTAACATTTATAAAAAAAAATAACAAGAACTCGTGGAAAACTTCATTGTAAACAAATTTTTTATCCATGTGTGATAAAATTTGTTTTATTTTTATCACAAAATTCTAATTTACATATTTAAGCATGTATTTAATGAAATATTCCAGTTAGATTATCATCTTTTTGACACATTCAACGATATATTATAAAAAATTAACATATCAACAAATTTTCATACGACAAAAAGAACTTTATACAATTAATTTATTTTTTTTATGTGATTAACACGCATATCTTAAAGAACTATTACAATTATGTTTTTAAAATATTAATCCGTATCTAACATATCTAAATAAATTTAGAAACTTGAAGCTTTTACATTATCCCGTAATTAAATTACCGGTTGTAAACGTTAATTAATAGTCACTGTCAGCCCTTAACAGTATTCATTTAACGAAGTTTCAAATTTCACTAATTTTTTATTTAACTTCTACTTGGTAGACAACTTTTTCGTAATTCATTATTTTAAAACTTTGTAAGTTCTCGAAATTTATTGACAGTAAACTCATAATGATGTTTGCTTTTCTTATATTTGAAGTAACGAATAGGAATATTACCAGTTTCAGAGAAAATCGTACAGTTTATTTTATTTACAAACTTTTATATTGAGTTATATGGATAGAGAAATATTTTTTGTCAATAGTTAATGTTATTAATAGTAAATATGTTATTAACAAAAAATATACCCATTCACTTGACAGGATTATAAGATTGTTTAAATTTTAAAAAATAACGAAATTTTAATTTCAAAGTATTAAGTTTCGTTATTCGAATATTGATGTGAAAATTTCTATTTGTATTTTCTACAGGTAAAATTTATTTAGGGTTTTGAAATGTTTGAGTTGTTACGGTTTGGTGATCGCTTTATAAGTTTAATGCTTTATTGTTGTACAAGATAATGAAATAATTAATGTCAATTTACGGGAAGTTTATTAGAAGCTAGACAGTTTAAATTTTGCGTACATAATTTAATTTTAATACAGCGTTTTAATAATTTTGTTCACGCTCAACTGCGTTGAATTTATAAATTAATTAAGCAGAAGTGTTTTATTTAATATCTTTTGCGTATTTTTATTCAAAGTATTTTCCAAGACAATATATAAATTACTAAATATGATACAAAACTTACTGTACAATTCATACATAGCATACATTGATACAGTAAAATTTTTGAAAGAAGTCCGATCAAGACCATCTACGAATTGCATCTATGAATTAAGATTTTATGCTGTCAAATGTATTAGTGTCGTTTACATAGTTTTTATGAGGTGCACAAGATATTATGTACCCTCATAAAAACTAAGTAAAAGACACTACTAAATTTGACAGTACAAAATCTTAATTCATAGATACAATTCGTAGATGGCCTTGATCGGACTTCTTTAAAAAATTTTGCTGTACATTATTTACTAATGCTGTCCAAACTCCTTTCTTCTAATAAACAATTAAGTATTTGCCTGCAACAAAATTAGATAACAGAATTACAAATCTAACAGGCATAAAGTAATTTATGTAACACGAGATGATGAAGCTTGATTCCAATTTTCTGCATAATAGGACTGTTGCAAGAATTTTTATATGATTTAAGTACTAAATTTCAAAAGATATTGTTCTTTAAAGAGCCTCAAATTTGAAAATATCACAAAATATCAATTAGATAATTTACAATTAAATATTGAAATTTGTGTACCTAATATTTTGAAAAAGTCACGTGATCTGAAACAGAATGTGACGTCAGAGAACATACAGTTTAACATGTGAAACTATCGCCTACTTTTATTTATATAAATAACGTAAACTATTTTCCTATTGGCTCCGAATGACTTGTCGTACTTCGACGTCACAGGAGTAGGAGGTTGTTTTTCATGACTATTTCTGGCGTCAATTTTTTATTTATTTATTTACGAAAATAATAAATATTTTTTTTGTTATTACTGTGATAAATATTGTATAAACTTTCATTTAAAATATTTTTTACCTCTCGCTGAGAGGTATTGGATTCATGCTAAAAATCGCATATCCAGATTTTAGTGAATAAGCACGATTTAAGGTCCCTAGAATCCGATTATAACATTTTTACGATGATGTATTTTGTGTATGTGTGTGTGTGTGTGTGTGTGTACTATGAATTCCTCAATCTGACATTCCTGGGAAGAGCTGAAAAGATGTTGGTAACAAATGGACTACCGGATGTAATAGTTTTTTAGAAAAAATCTTCTTAATATAATTTTTGGAAATTTTTGTTATTAGAGATATTGAACATAAAATTCTCCATCTAATAGGTACCCTTCAAATTTTTATTATACCTTGTATAGATTTAGAGATAAAGACACTATAATATATAGAATAATCGGATGTAATACATCGCAGAGGCTAAACTACACAAAGGAAACCAGTTGATAAATTCAAATGTTTATAACATAGTAATGTTTATAACATAGTAATGTTTATAACATAGTAATGTTTATAACATAGTAATGTTTATAACATAGTAATGTTTATAACATAATTTGTAAATGACAGATGTCAGTGTCAAAAATCAACAATTTAGTGACATTCTGGCAGCTTTTTCTGGGAAGTACATTTAACCTTTCTTATTGTTTTATTAATTAAATATTTAAAATTATAGGTAACATGCATATATCCATTAGAAATACCGCCATTCTTGTTAATGAATTAGAAGAATCTCTGACATATATAGGAACTTCCTCATTCATTGAAAAATAGATATTATTAGAATTATATGTGTGCAGAAGACATGTTAAATACAATAAAAAACAATATTTGGGTAAAGTTCTGTATTTTTTTTTTGTAATAAAACGACGATTCGAGAGCGAAGTGCATTACAATACTTACATAATATAAAATGGAAATGGCGTGAGGTAATGTGCTGGCCACAACAGATTTTTAGAAACTATGATACCGGCTCATTTATGTAAATTTTAGGCGTTTTCCACTTGTCATTGATTCAGGTTAAATTCACTCATTCTACTCTAGTGACCTTATTGTTTCATATACATACTAGACTAGAGTAAGGGTAAGACGATCCTTTCGACGACTCAGCTTTCTACCTTCCTTCAAGTTATAACAAAATTTCTGTAGAAGTGAACAGCAGTCATCACATGCTATTTTTCATTTTCTTTGTTATGCTGCCATTGAAAAGATCTTTGTATGTAATATTTGATGACAGCGGCTAAAGTTGTTAAAGATCATATCATGGGAAACGAAAATTAATCTGTGAAGTATAGGTACATTACTAAAAATAATAATTCACCTAGGTATCTAAAACCAGATTGTAGTATTTTACATTACAAGCCAGATAAAACGGTTTTCAAAACTGAAAGGACGAAATGAACACAATTTTCATACATACATACATACATACATAAAATCACGCGTTTCCCACTTAGTGGGTTAGCAAAAACCCGAAAATAATAAGAAAAGGGATGAAAGCAAGAGCTCCACAGAATCACTTAACTCTTTAAAAACATTCTTCTTCCGCCTTGCCCAAAATCATCATAACATTCATTCAAGAACATATTATTGTGACCGATTTTCGGTAGCGAATAACCGCATCCGGACCACAATAATAGTTACGCAACTATCATCTTTCGCTACACATTCCTATCCATGCATACTTCTTTCACCACAGCCACATTCATAAACTTATTCATACATAATAACATATTAAAGTGACCGATTTTCGGTAGCGAATAACCGCATCCGGACCACAATAATAGTTACACAAAAATCATCTTTCGCTACACACTCCTGTACAAACATACTTCATTCTTCTCGTCCACATAAAAGTTCAGCTGTCTCTCCATTTTCACAAAACATTCTTATTAACCATTTATCTTTACACCACAATAATTACGAAACAATCATCCTTCGCAACACATTCCTATCCATGCATACTTCTTTCACCACAGCCACATTCATAATCGTATTCATACATAATAACATATTAAAGTGACCGATTTTCGGTAGCGAATAACCGCATCCGGACCACAATAATAGTTACACAAAAATCATCTTTCGCTATACACTCCTGTACAAACATACTTCATTCTTCTCGTCCACATAAAAGTTCAGCTGTCTCTCCATTCTCACAAAACATTCTTACTAACCATTCATCTTTACACCACAATAATTACGAAACAATCATCCTACGCCACACATTCCTATCCTGACAAACTTCTTTCGCCTCAGCCACATTCATAATCGTATTCATACATGCTCTTCTTCTCTTTCCACTCGGAAACTTACGCTCCTTCAAAACACTACCAATCACATCCATCCACTTACACACTGGACGGCCACGCAATCGAACACCCTCAACTTTACCAACATATATGCGTTTTACAAGTCGTTCACTTATCATTCTCTCCACATGACCAAACCATCTCAACTGACTCACTCCAACTCTCTTAACTATATTCTTCCTAACCATACATTCTTCATACACCAAATTATTCCTCACGCGATCCCGTCTTGTATACCCACAAACACCACGTAAATACCGCATTTCCACAGCAGTCACTTTCCTTTTATGCTTTCTCGTCCATGCCCAACATTCACTTCCATACATCAAAGCAGGCACCAGCACTCCATTATAAACACTTAACCGAGCTTCTCTAGATACGTTTACGTTACGAGCAAACGTGCCCAGAGCACCCATTACCTTACATCCCGCACTCACCCTCTTATCAATTTCACGGTCAATTCGTCCATCCCTCGACATCATACAATTTTCATAACATAAGAATATTGAAAATAAATTACATAAAGGATAACCTCTTAAAATAAGTTTATTTTATGTTAAAATAATTTATATTAAATTTATAGAATTTATTTAATTTGCATAATTCTTACTTTTGTCTGGACATAAAAATAGCAACTACATAATGAATGTCTTTATTTTCTCAATTTCAACGTTTATATCGTATAATTGTTAAAAGAATTAATAAATTAGTACTTCAAAATTATGGGTCGTAATAAGACTTTGACTAAAGAATTTCGCAATTTAATAATTAAATCATATGAAAATGGTGCTTCGCGGAATAAAATGTCGAAGAACTTTAATTTACATAAATCTACAATAGCACGAATAATAATCCATTTTCGAAGGAAGGGTAATATTGAGCCTTCTACAATTTCTAGTAGACAAAAAAAAAAAACAAAACGAAGCGACAGAATGATAAAACACATATCGTTAAAAATCCGTTGTTATCATCAAAGAAAATTTTAGGCTTTCTACTAAGTAATGTTAAAGATAAAATATCTTCAAGACAGGGAAGAAGAATATTAGTTGCCGGAGAACCTTATAGTCGTCGGCCTGCAAAGAAATCACTTCTTTCGAAGAAGAACGTGAAGGCCGATTATTTTTTTGCAGAAAATCATGTAAACTGGACAACTGACATGTGGAAAAGAGTATTATTTAGTGATGAACTAAGATTAATTGATAGAAATGTGATAACAAAATTACTTGAATTCATGATGAAACGAGAAGAAGTAATAAATTCTCGTGGTTCCGGTTATTACACTAAATATTAGAAAATTTAGTTTTTATATTAATTTTAGAAAAATTGCTATTTTTATGTTTATGTCCAAATAAAAAATATTTTTTTGCACATAAATCAATTTTTAAGAATAAAAGAAGTATTTCGAACTTTCATTGTCTTTATTTTTTTTGAGTTACACAAAGTTTCGATTGATAAAACCTCCAATTGTTATCAAATGAATCAATTTATGTTAATATAATGCAAATTATTTTAATGTAAATTAAACTTGGTTCAAGACACTAATACTGCATTAATTTATTTCTGAAATCCCAGTTTTTACATTAGAGCAATTGAATTTTTTTTAAGTTGCTATCTTTATGGCCAATATTGTATACAATAAATATAAAATATACAAAAAGATATGATGGCTACGAAGTAAGTAACCTCATGCTAAGCCATATATATATATATATATATATATATATATATATATATATATATATATATATAGAACGCCGTGAGCTTAGGCAGCAGTAAATAATAATAAAAGTACAATAAAGTAAAATATAATTATGAAACTGTTCTAATATGATATTTAAATAATAATACTTGTCATGTTTCACAAGATTTCAGTCTCTGAATTTTTCGTCTCGGCCATTTATCAAAGACTGGCCCCCTAGCCCACCCAACCAAAACCACAGACGCGTTTCGCTCTTATTGTAGCATCTCGAAACTAATATTTTTAAGTATTTAGTATTGTTCTAGCACAGTGATATGTAAACAAAGGCTTAATATCCTGAAACCGATAAACTAGCTAATTTAAATTTCTTCGCTTAATTTCAAATGACAAATAAATAATTATGTTCCATGACATGCTTAATTTTCGCATTCTCATTAATTATTCAACATAAACCTTCGTATCATTCTTTTAAATTCCACTCGTACACGATTCCTCACATATTCATATTCCCCGTCGTGAAGTTTCGCGGTTTCACATCTTCGCATCCTGCTTCCCCATGCGCATGTGCAGTGCGTGCACTCGCAACAGGTAGCTGGTAAGTGGCGAGGTTGCCGGGCAACAAACAGGTGAGCTCCTCATTCCTGTTTTCTGCTCGCACTGCTTACTTCCTGCTATTCCACGCGTGCAACACGAGTGCTGTGCTTAGCACCAGCAGGAAAATAGAGCGCAACGTGTGTAGGGTTTACGCGTAGAGTAGGTGGGTGATTATATTGCCTATTGAAAGGTGGATTTAACCGAATGGAAATAGACTGATAGTTGGAGGATTTTAGATATTGGGTATTGGATGGTGAATGTAATATTGAATTGTAAAGAGGGCAAAAAAGCATTATATTTATTTCAAGGGAATATCAAAGTATGTAATATTTATTAGGTTCGATTGATGTTAGAAGGTATAACGTATGTAACAAAAGATTTGAGAAAAAGTTAGATATCTTCATCATAGAGAAAGAATATTTTTATTGAAATGTTGACGTAAAGGGTTGTTCCTATAAACTAAGGAGATAAGAAATATAATTTTACAGCACTGTAGGTAGTGATGCCGTGAGATCTCGCATTTTCGAGATCTCGTCTCGAATATCTTTTCGAAACGAGAACCTTATTCTCGTCTCGATATTTCAAGACGAGACGAGAGTAATGCCCTCAAGATGCTCGAGACGAGAGTAGAAATTCAAGATCTCGATTGTACTTTTTCTATATCACGTAAATATTTCTAATTAAGATACACAAAATAACAAAATATTTGTCGGTATAAATAAATGTTTTAAATGCCTCTTCATTTACATTCATATTTATGTATTAATTTTAGATTTATTGGGTTTTGTAAAAATTAAATGCACAAAAGTGGCATGGTATATTCTTCATTCTAGCAGCTAGCTTCAAGTGCCCGCACTATACGAATATACAGGGTGTAAATTTTAAAACGGGTCATAGGGCTATAACATAGAAAAACACTTTTTTAGACGCCAAAAGTTTCTAGATTAATTTATTGAAAAAATAATTAGTGCATATTATAAAGAAAAAAATTGCGAATTTTTTGATACCAAACACATTACATTTCTGTTTCATATAAAGCCAGAAAATAAATTAAAAATTTGTACAATTAAGAAAAAAATCATTAGCCGTGAAACTGACAGAAACAAAACAATTGTTGACTTAAGACTGTCATTAATAAGCGTTTTTTGCACATTATTTGTTAAATTATTATTATTTCCGTCTTATTCAGGAGAAATCATGGATAATTTGTCTCATAAAGAAAAATTATAAATTATTGAATGGTTTTAATTGCTTCCTTGTAGTTTGCTGTTTTTCTCGTTTCTTATAACTTATTTCCATGTAGATCATTTTTAATTTGTAAATACCTATTACAATAAATAATTATCGTTTCTTAAATAAATATCCTAGTGTTTTTTTTTATTTCGGGGCAATTTTTTATTAGTTAATAAATTAATAATTTTAATATTTAATTGTCCTCTGTCATGTTAGTAAAAAATGACAATGTTTTGTTATTGTCAGTTTCATGGATAATGATATTCTTTCGTAATTGTACAAATTTTAAAATTTATTTTCTGGCTGTATATGAAACAGAAATATAATGTGTTTGGTATTAAAAAATTCGTAATTTTTTTCTTTATAATATGCACTAATTCCTTTTTCAATAAATTAATATAGAAAATTTTGGCGTCTAAAAAACTGGTTTTCTATGTTATAGCCCTATGACCCGTTTTAAAATTTACACCCTGTATATTCATAATTACCAATATTAGCGTACAAAGCCGATTGCTACACCCAACAACGGGTAATAAAACCATGATATTATAGAGTACCTATTTTTTACATACCATTCAAACACGAGATTTAGTAAAACAATATATAGGTATTAATCAGTTCGGTACCCGTTTATTATTCATGTTGCTTGTAATGTTTTATTTGCTATTTCTAATTATAAATTCGATAAATTCGAGACTCTCGCGTTGAGATCGAGAGAAAGTAAGGAAAAATAGACGAAACGAGATGTAGAGAAATCTCGTCTCGAAAATTCAAGACGAGACGAGAGTGAATTGTTTCTCGCCATATCTCGTCTCGCGGCATCACTACAGTTAGGGGATAGGGGACCAGTTTTTTAACCTTGTCTCATTTGTCTGGGCGATGTTAAATCTGCTTCCCGGATCGACAGAAATATTCTTGTCTGTAACTGCGGTACGTTTTGGTATTCCCAGCCATTGTTGCATAATTTTCTACTAAGAAATGCCAAAAGTATTCAATCAGCCGCACCTAAAAAAAATTTAGGGGATTATATACTCTGTTTTATATAAAATGTTGGCTACTTAATGCTCTGCAGCATCTGAAGATTCGCAGAAACTGGTTATTTGGTTGTATTATTTCTTTTTCGAAATTTTAAATAATTTTTGACCAAATTTGAGCGATGACGTTCTAACTTTGATTTGAGCACTTTGAATGAGTCCGCTGATTCGATTTGGGGGCAAAAGTTCGGAGCGCCCACTTTTTGGTAAATTAATATATCGTACACCTTCTTTCCATTTTCCTATTGTTCGGTAAGAAGTCGTTTGTCCAATAATTTGATCCTCAAAAACGTTAACAATTTTACGTTTCTGCTATCTGTCCAACTAAGCTATAGATAAATAGATTTGCGTATTTCAAGTTTGTAAAACATACTTTTATGCTAAGAAATGCCCAAAAGTTTTCAATCAGTTGCGCCTCAGAAATTTTTGGAGGATTATTTTCTCTCTGTTTTCTATAAAATATTGACTCCTTATTGCTCTGCAGTGTCTGGAGGTTCGCTCATGCTGGGCCGCTGGCTATTTGGTTACACTATTTCTTTTTCGACTATTTCTTTTTCAAAATTTTAAATCATTTAGGACCAAAGTTCTGCTAACAATCAGCTGTAAAATTCTAAATTGTCGAGTAATTTTTGTCTTGAGAACTTTGAATGAGTGTGCTGATTTAATTTGGTAAAAAGTTCGGGTCGCCCATTTTTAGGTAAATTAATATATAGTACATCTTCTTCACATTCCCGTATAGTTCAGTAAATAATTGTCTGATTTTCATCCCCAAAAACTTTAACAATTTCATGTTTCGGAAATAACCTGTAGAAAAGGGACTACTCTTCAATATAGCTTATTCATATACAAGGGGGTAATAGAAATAAGTACATTAAATTTAACCAGTGATAGATTTTTCGAAACAGAAAAAAGAAGTAGCATTGACGCAACTCGTCGAGAACAACAATATTTCTTTGTAACATATTGGATTCATGCTGAAATTCGCATATCCAGATTTTATTGAATAAGCACGATTCAAGGTCCCTACAATCCGATTATAACATTTTTAAAATGATGTCTGTGTGTGTGTGTGTGTGTGGATGTGTGTATGTGTGTGTGTGTGTGTGTGTGTGTGTGTGTGTGTGTGTATGGCTGGATGTTGGACGGACGATTGCTCAAAAACTATGAGATATAAGACCTGTTTAACTATGAATTCCTCAATCTGACACTCCTGGGAAGAGCTGAATAGGTTTTGGTAACAATTGAACAACCGGAAGTAGTAGTTTTTAAAAGAAATTCTTCCAAATATTAATTTTTGAAAATTTTTGTAATTACTAATTTTGAAAAACAAAATTCTATAGAATATCGAGATATAACAAATCGAGTAGGCGAAACTACACTAAGGAAACCAGTTGACAAATTCAAATGTTTATAACATAATTTGTAAATGACAGATTTCAGTGTCAAAATCAACAGTTTTAGTGACATTTTGATAGCTTTTTCTGGGAAGTACATTAATCTTTCTTATTGTTTTATTAATTAAATATTTGAAATTATAGGTAATGTGCATATATCAATCAGAAATACCGCCAATCTAGTTAATGAATTGGAAGAATCTGTGACATTTAGAAACCATCATGCAATGAAAAATAGATATAATTAGAATTATGTGTGCAGAAGACATGTTAAATACAATAAAAAACAATATTTGGGTAAAGTTCTGTAATATTTTGCTATAAAACGACAGTTCCATAGCGAAGTGCAATACAATACTTATATAGCCTAATATGGAAATGGCGAGAGGTCTTGTGCTGGCTACAACAGATTTTTTTAGTAGTTTTAGGCAGGTAATGAATTCCTTTATAAAACTTTTAAGATTTTTATCACAATATCTAGAAGGTTTACAAAAAAAGTTACTAAGAAATGTTATTGCTATCGACCACTGGCTAAAATTAATGTGGTTATTTCTGTTACACCCTGTATTAAAGATATATGAGCATCTATCTAGGAAGTTGCAAAACAGTTTGTTTTGCGCAAAACTACAGATATATTATGTTATTTCTTTTACAAAAACAAAAATCAAAAACTTATATTCAAGAATATATATTGTAGGTGTTAATAATGAAAGTAAAAAATGATTATGAACTACACGAAAAATCTATCTCAGGCTCATAACCCGAGACTTCGTTAAGTTATTTTATAATTAAAATATTTTATGAATATTCTCTTTTCAGCCTTACCTATGTATTTAATAATTTGTGCAACTTTTGTTTTATGTATTTAAGAAGAAACTTGCATTTTTAAATAAGGAAATTTAATTAAATTAATTTGATTAATGAGTTCTTGGACTGTACATTAAAAATAAGGTTTAAAATTAATTTTAAACAGTTTATGTAGTTTTCTTTTTTCTATCTACAAATATGAAATCTTTGTTACTGACCTATTATTAATAACTACATAAACAGGTACACTATTTATTAATTTCTAAGTACATAGGTAATATTTAAAATTATCTTCTGAATTCATAATCAAAGCAAGTTGAAGTTTAAGTTTTATAATAAATTGCTTGTATCAAAGTTTCAAAGCATTAGTTCTTCGTCCTCTTTAAGGTGTATATTAAAATTTTAGTCTCATAGAACATAGAATCAGTTTATATATAATATTACAGAATAATACACTACCTGCGAAGAATATATAGCTAAGGTATTAATTTTTTTTTTTTTAGAATCTATTCAAAATGCTAATGTGAATATAACATATTAAACAGCGTCCGTAATTTTAATCATTCATTACTAGATGTCAATCTTCATTTTTATTTACACATTTTATCAATTTGCAAATGGATTTATTTAAGTCTTTTGGATTAAATAATAAAATGCGAAAAGTAAACATTAGTGTAGAATGGGTATACAAAATTTCAAATTATTCGGATTAGTGGTATTTGAGCAATCGTCTCCACAGTATCCTCACACACATACACACACACGCACACACACACACAGACATCATTGTAAAAATGTTAAAATCGGATTCTGGGGACAGGAAAACGTGCTTATTCAGCAAAATTTCTGTATGCGATTTTTAACACGATCCCTATACCTCCCTTACTTAGGGTAGCGGGAAGTAAAAAAAATTGGTTTATGGCCCATTATCGTGACAAATGAGTTTATGTAAATAAAGGAATTTCTGGATATCAGCCACTAAAATTTATTCAGTCTCGACCGTTTCGACCCCACATGGGTCTTCTTCTCATGTGGGGTCGAAACGGTCGAGACTGAATAAATTTTAGTGGCTGATATCCAGAAATTCCTTTATTTACATCACCATTTCCAGCCAAGAAATAAACCCTTTCTCAAATGAGTTTATGTTCAAAAAATTAATCAAAATTCATAAGTTGTCAAATCAGGTGAGTATGGCAGGTATTATTACTTTATATATTTTTATCGCCAAACACTAAAGTATTGAAGGTGCCCTATGTTCTCTGGTTAACTCCATATTTTCACTCACACCGATACTTAATTCCGTTATGCTTCCTGCTTTTTGGGTCCCCCTAACTCCTGACCTGTGGAGACCTGCAACAGGTATCGATCCCACTTCACATACTGTTCTCTATCTCTCTCTTTCTCTCTGGCTTCGTCAGTAGCAATAGTAGCACGAAAACGCCAGAAGCAGCGTCAAGCCGTCTGGCGTCTGGCGTCCCTACACATCACGACGTCGACGTCACCCTACTCGCTACTGACACTTTTACCAGACATGGAGATGTACGAGTTGTACGAGTTAGGAGTTCTCCATTCGGTAGTGGGAATATAAATGTCAGGGATACGGATAGGAATAAGCTTACTCTACGTGGGGGTTCAAACGGCATAGTGTGTTTTCAGATATAAATATGAGGGTCGTGCAGTCATGATAGAATTATTGTGAATAAGAATATTGGGTGGACCGGGAAAAATAAAATTTGTTCTTCCATTTTAAAAAGTTAACAATTTTAAATATGTATTCCAGTTACAATAATTATAAAAACAAAAAATCTGTTATGGCCAGCCCAAGACCTCTCGCCATTTCCATGTTAGGCTATATAAGTACATATTGTATTTAACATTTCTGATACACACAAAAAATTCTAATTATTTATATTATTAACATATTTTTATAATTTTTAATTTATTTTATAAAAAAGTTACCTCCTACTCTTCTAAATGTTCGAAATTCTTCAAATTCATTGACAAGATTGAAGGAATTTCTGGAAGGATATATGTAGAGCAAACGCGTGTTTAGTGTAGATACTTTTACTTATAAATGAATCCCCTATCTTTTTATACCAATTTAGATGTTAACGGAGTCTTGTTCTCGTTACAACAATCTCATATTATAATTGCTATTACTTCTCGACTTGTCCAAGTACCAGTGTCAACTTAACGTGCGGCAGCTATATCTATAATTTTAAGTATTTAATTAATAATAAAGAAATATTAGAATACTTCCTAGAAAAAGCCTTCAGTAATGTATCAGGACCACTATTCTGTAACTTATCACTAGTGACAAGTCATATTTTTATGACGTCATCACGTTGGTTTGGTTAGAAATTATATTTTTGTAACTTTAAGTTATCTGTGTTTTTAATTACTTATAAAAGTGGTGGTACTGTATTTAAAAAGATAAAACTTTGAATCTTTTAAATTTTCTCTTAAATGAGGAGGTATTCTGAGGCTTCTCCGGCTGTTAGGCATGTGTGGTCTCAATGTATTTAATAAATACAAACATGCCTCCTTCATTAGCCTAAAATTTGCCAAAAATTCTGCATCTCTTATTGCAAATGGATCTTGCATATCACGTACATGTCTTCTAGTTAACCGATTTGCTTCCCTACATTCATTTTCCTCTAATTCTTCTACTACAATCAGTTTATTATATAGGAACGCCATAACATATATAATAAATTAATTATAATTTGTAATAAATAGACAAAAAGCACTTTTAATTTCTAAATTATTTATATTATGTTCTCCTATTATAAACTTAACTTATGAACAGGTAATTTGACTTTAAATAAAAAAATTAGTCTTAGTACAATATTCAAACTATTAAATTGGCGCCACAACGAAGCCGAAAACAAGATAAGACTAGTGATACGATCGTAATACTACCTCTACTGCTAGTGAAGTTTTCCCTTCTCTTATCTACATCTATGACGTCATATACGATGTTGCAGGAGCAAATACGCTAGATGGCTGTCTGAAATATAATACTAGTAAATGCCTATCACTAGTGATAAAAGTTACAGAATAGGGGTCCAGGATTTTTGACACTGACATTTTTCTCTCAATTGCAAACATTTTAATTTTTCAACTGGTTTCCCTGGAGTTGTTTGGGCTGTGAGATTTATTAAAATCGATTATTTTATATATTTATTATTCTCTAGGTCTAACAGCCGGTTTCATAATAAATATAAAGTCACTTTACTTTTAAATTTAAGAGAGAAATTATGAAACGCTTTTTTCGCTTTTAGATCAAACTTTAAAAATAAACTGACTTTATATTTATTATGAAACCAACCATAACTCTGTAGAATATGTAATAAAAATGTTAAATGTATCGGATAGAGCATTTGATATCCTTTAATCTTGTTAATAACATAAATTTCCAAAACTCTACTTCCGGTTGTCCAATTGTTACCAAAATCTTTTCAGCTCTTCCCATTGATATCAGATTAAGGGAATACGTAGTTAAATTGTTCTTTAGTCTTATAGAATTTGAGAAACCGCCCCTCCCAACATCCAGATACACACACACCCATCCACTTACACAGAGACATCATTGTAAAGAACGTGCTTATTCACTAAAATCTGGATATACCATTTTTAGTAAGAATCCAATACCTACCTATCTCTTAGCGAGAGGTTATTTCCAGTTTGGATTGTTTTATGATGCTATTTTTTTTTGTACAGAACCCATATCTCAGTTTTTTCATACTTCTCAAACAAGTGACTTTAAAGATCGGTTTACCAATCACATTTGTCCACTTGACATCTAAATCTGGGATATTCTATTTTATAAATCTTGCAAGACGAATACCTGTTAAAATACAATAATTTCAATTAAATTATTTTCCTCAACGACATTTTGTCATTATCGAAATCCTCTTATGAAAATGCTGATTGGGACACCCAGAAATGGGTAAAAAACCCTGATTATATATTTAAATTATTAGTCTTTATTCAAAGAAAATAATTGAGTTGTAATCTGTATACTGACGTATATTTTAAATAGAGTTATTATTATATTCAATTAGGTTAATAACAAAACGATGTCTGGATGTTTTCTTTAAACTTTCTTATCATAACGTCGTGCAAATCGACCATAGCTTTCGTGCAACATTGTGAAACATGGTAGCAGATAATGCACCGTTTTCTTTGAAAAGATAACAAGACCGTGCGATGACACACGACTCGGAAACTCCTAGTGCAATAAGAAGTCCAAATCCATGTTGGCTCATGCCTCATAACAGCTTTCCGAGAACAGTAAAACCATCATGAACTTATTTCACGAAACGTGAGCTATATTACGCGAAGTGAATCACTATTTCCGAAAACTGAAATCCTGCGATATAAACCTTACGCAATATAATTTCAGTAGTGAGTTAATTAGTGCTCAAAATTATTATAGTTATAAATTAGTATTAGGTAGAAACAGTACACTAATGTGCATAATATATGAGCCCAAACTCATAATAGTTCGGCCGCTTAACATTTTAAACAAACAAACAAATTAAAAAATCTGTTGTGGCCATCACAAGACCTCTCGCCATTTCCATATTAGGCTATATATGTATTGTACTGCACTTCGCTTTCGAACCGTCGTTTTATAACAAAATATTACAGAACTTTACCCAAATATTGTTTTTTATTGTATTTAACATGTCTTCTGCACACATATAATTCTAATTATATCTATTTTATATCATTTTCATGTCAGAGATTGTTCCAATTTATTAACCAGATTGGCGGTATTTCTGATGGATATATGCATTTTACCACAATTTTACCTATAATTTTAAATATTTAATTAATAAAACAATAAGAAAAATTAAATATACTTCCCAGAAAAAGCTTTCACAATGTCACTAAAAATGTTGATATTTGACAATGACATGTGTCATGTTATAAACATTGGAATTTGTCAACTGGTTTCCTTAGTGCCTTGGCCTCTGCGATTAGTTCATTCTATAAATTATAGTGTCTTTATCTCTAAATCTATACAAGATATAATAAAAATTTTAAGTGTATTAAATGGAGAATTTTATGTTCTTCAATATTTAATAAAAAAACCTCCCAAAAAATTATATTTAGAAAAAAATTTCTAAGAAACTACTACTTCCGGTTGTTCAATTGTTACCAAAACCTTTTCAGCTCTTCCCAGGAATGTCAGATTGAGGAAACTGCAGTTAAATATTTTAGCATGAATCCAATACCTCTCTTAGCGAGAGGTAAAAACCTTCACAAAGAGAAATTTCTACAAATACTTTAAATATAGACTTAAAACTTAAAGTATGATTTGGGCAGCACATTATCTTCTATTAATTCTATGAATTTTGAACAAATCCCATACCAAAAGTTCCTTGGAAAGAATTTTGTATATCCAGTACATCTGTAACACGAACGTATACTATTTTTTATAAATTCCATACCGAAAATTCCTTGGAAAATTATAACACAAACATATACTATGTAAATTGCACACGACACTGACATTTGTTAATTAGAATTATTTGAATATTCTGCTGTTTCCATGATTATAGCAAGCTGGCTGATTTATGAAAGTTATTCTTTTTATAATTCTTTAACTCTATATCTATTGAATATGAAAGAAAATATATAATCAAACCGTATAGACAATAAGATATTCTTTTATATTGATAATTACATAAAATGTCAAAAAATGATATTTAACGGCGTTTTTTCAAGAAAAACAAACTGTTAAGTAACTAAAATAAAGGAACTTCGGGTTGGCCAATTATAACCAAAATCTAAAGTGCTCTTCATATGGATGTAAAGAAGAAAAATACGAATGAATTATAATTTTCATAATTGTATTATTGGAGTTACCATCGGAGAAATTTTTGTCTCATACACACGGACACACAGACACACACATACATAAATACACTTACAGACATCATCGTAAAACTAGTAAATCGTATTCTAGGGACCCTAAAACATACTTATTCATTAAAAACTCACCATCGAATTTTTTGACCTAAACGTGACGGAAGGTAAAAAAATGTGGGCCATATGATGGCTGATAATAGTTCGACCGAAATTTAAAGGGTCATCTTCTTTCCCAGACATAGTTTCTACTGAGATCTTTTACTTTTGGCACATTGAAAAATAATTATAATACTTGAATAACATATTCAGTTTTTGTAAATTTAAAATCTTAATTTTAAAGTACAAAAAAGAAATTTCTAAAAAAATCTCACCAGTTTCGTATAGATTTTATAATTTGTTTGTTCAAAATGTTAACTGGTCGAATAGACACTTACAAAATTGACGTCACTGCAAGAGAGAGATAGAAGATCATGCATCCAAACAAACCTCCCCTCGTTGTCTTGCGTTCCGTTCCCTGTTCCTATCTGTCATTGTGTTCGCATCTGTTATTCAGTGTTAAACCTAATTCTTTGTTGTGATTTGTACGTTGTGTTTAATAAAAATGAGTTTAAAACCAGAAGATGTGTCTGGGGCAACTTTTTTGTTTGATAATATTGAAGATCATTCGATTATTCAACTAAAACGATGGCTAGAGTGTAGAATCTACGGCTGATGGCAGGTCTTTGTTTGGACGGAGTAACCATAGCAACCTTGATTTCTATGCTTTGCCGTTAGAGGCGCTCGAGCAAATTGCAATTTTGTAAGTGGTTATTGATATGAGTTTGGGCTTGTACGTATATTGCATGTTTAATACGCGTATATGGGCAAAATTTTTGAAGAAAGCCTTATAAAGAATTAAAAAAAAGAAAAACAATTAAAACGGCGTTGTCAGCATTGCAGTTTAGTGACATATTTAAGTAAAGGGAAATAAGAAAATTATCTGTTATTGCAACAATTATGAATTACCTAGATATTTTAAAAGCAATATTAAAACTTTTATGAAGTGCCCTTTTATTATAAAAGATTAATGCCCATATGCATAAACACTCGTAAAGTTTCAAAACGGTTCGTTATAATTTTTGACAAATAGAATTTCGATTTTTTACCTCCCGCTACCCTTGGTAAGGGAGGTATAGGGATCGTGCTAAAAATCACGTATCGAGATTTTAGTAAATGACCACGTTTTAAGGTCCCTAGAATCCAATTTTCACATTTTCACGATGATGTCTGTATGTGTGTATGTGTGTGTGTGTATATATGTATGTATGTATGTATGTATGTGTGTGTGTGTGTGTGTGTATGTGTAGGGATTTTGTCTTCGCTCTAACTCAAATACTATCATTCAGAAAATTCTGAAACCTTGTATTTCTATCCTATTCTAATATGAAAAGAAGCCATTAGATTTTGGTGTAAATCGGATAACCGGAAATGGCACTTTACCTGAAGCTCATAATGGGTTTTCTTCAAAAAATATCATTAAATGCCATTTTTTCGCATTTTATGTCTTATGAAAATTAAAGATTATTGAATTTTGTACAGGAATATATTAATGGTTTTTCTATATATTTTGCAGATAAATTTAAAACTAATTTTTTTTATTAGTCCCGAAGCCTAAGATAAACAAAATTCCTTTGTTCATATTTCAAATGAATGTAACTTACAGTAAATGTCACTGTCAAAAAACTAATCACTTCAAATTAATAATAGTGACATTTTAAAAAGAAAATTGTAAATAAGTCAATAGTTTTATGCAATGGAACAGTTTGCAGCGTTAGTAAATACGTAAGTATGTATTTAAATTAATAAAAATGGATAGGAAAGTAAAGCGAAGGAAGATTGTTGCGTAACTATTATTGTGGTCCGGATGGGGTTATTCGCTATCGAAAATCGGTCACTTTAATATGTTCTTATGTATGGATGCTATGATGGTTGGTGGACAAGGCGAAAGAAGAATGTTGTTAAAGAGTGAAGTGAGTCAGCTGAGCTCTTACTCTTATCCCTTTTCTTATTGTTACTATTGTTTCCGGGTATTTGCTAACCCCCTAAGTGGGAATCGCGTGATTTTATGTACGTATGAAAGTATGTAAAAATTAAATAGCGGGAGGTTTTGAGTTGGCCACATCAGATTTTTTTGTTTCAATGTCGACTGTTTTTATTGGATAAAAATTATAATGAACCGTTTAAATTTTTTACGAGTGTTTATGAATAGGGGCATAATAATTTTATTGTGTATTACATTGAATTATTTTCTTTTAGAGCTGAAACAAAATTGTATTATCAAGTCCAAAGTCCAGAATATAAATATGCCCCACAAAAGAGCAAAGAACGAGCAAATCGAAATTCATCAGTTCGGACAACAAGAAATCATCAAAAGTAAGTTTTGATATTTACTCTTATCTCTTATTTTATATTTCTGTGTCATACAGAATGATCAAAAAGAAATGATGCAGTTGGCAACACAATTCTGGCGATCTTTTTATTCCACAGTTTGCACAACACTAGGTGAAGGCGGCAATACTATTTGACATGTCATTTTGACAATAACTACAAATAGGTTATGTCAGAGATGGTGCCCTACAGCTAATAGGATTTTGAGTGATTGAAATGTTTTAGATTATTGCCCTATTGGTAATGTAGGAAATGAAGTACGTGGGTAAGGGAAACAACAACTATTTTAATAAAAAAATTTAAATATACCAAAATAAATATTAATTTATGTATCAAACCAGTTTCAAGTATATTTCAAGTACTGCCAACTGAATCAGTTATTTTTGATCACTCTGTACTATTGTCTATATTTAAACTAAAGACAGTTTAAAAGTTTGGCACTGAAATCAACGCTTGTGAGTAGCTGTTCAGTAAACGAAATGGGTCCATAAATCATAACAAAAAAATAATAAAATGTACACTTTATCCTTAAAGTACTACTCAATAAATAACGATTAAGATAAAAAAAACATTTTTTTAATAATTACTTCGCGAGATATTTGCATTTATTTCCAGGGCCACAGATGACGTCGCACTATTGGTATCTTTCTCGCGCAGCCTACTACAGAAACTGGTGTGACAAAGATAGCTATAGGTTTCTTTAAAAATCAAATGCAGTTATACAAAAAACAATTATGCCTTTTTCATACCACTAATTGCTTCAAAATTAAACGAACTTTTATTTCAAAATATTTTAAAAAATTGGTTTATGGGCCCATTGTAATTTCAACCTTTGTTCAACGATGTAAAACTGTTACAATAACGGGGATGGAAATTTTGAATTCAGCATGAAATTCTCTATCATTTCTTGACTCGTCCAATTTTTTTTACGCATAACGTATAACGTTATAACCGTATAAAGTCACATAAGGTTTCTTGGAGATTTCTTGTTAACTTTTAAATTGGCTCATTTCACATATTTTCATCTGCCACTCTAACATGCTTAAAACAGGGGAGAAAAATTTCAGCATGAAATTATCATATAAAGTCACATAAAGTTTCTTGGAAATTACTTTTATCTGATACTAGTATATGGTTAAGCTTCAATAACGGGGCGTTGAAACTTTGAATCATTTCTTGTGTCACACAATTTTTTATATATAGGGCCCCGAGTTATCACCGTATAAAGTCACGTAAGGTTAATTTGAACTCAGCATTAATTTTTTTTTTTTTCATTTATGTATTATTCTGTTTTTTCCAATGTCAAACCTTTATATGATTGAAAGTTCATCTGTCATTTCTTGACTCGTCCAATTTTTTTTACGTATACGGTCCCGAGTTATAACCGTATAAAGTCACATAAGGTTTCTTGGAGATTTCTTATTAACTTTTAAATTGGCTCATTTCACATATTTTCATTTGCCACTCTAACATGCTTAAAACAGGGGAGAAAATTTTCAGCATGGAATTATCATATAAAGTCACATAAAGTTTCTTGGAAATTACTTTTATCTGATACTAGTATATGGTTAAGCTTCAATAACGGGGCGTTGAAACTTTAAATCATTTCTTGTGTCACACAATTTTTTATATATAGGGCCCCGAGTTATCACCGTATAAAGTCACGTAAGGTTAATTTGAACTCAGCATTAATTTTTTTTTTTTCATTTATGTATTATTCTGTTTTTTCCAATGTCAAACCTTTATATGATTGAAAGTTCATCTGTCATTTCTTGACTCGTCCAATTTTTTTTACGTATACGGTCCCGAGTTATAACCGTATAAAGTCACATAAGGTTTCTTGGAGATTTCTTATTAACTTTTAAATTGGCTCATTTCACATATTTTCATTTGCCACTCTAACATGCTTAAAACAGGGGAGAAAATTTTCAGCATGGAATTATCATATAAAGTCACATAAAGTTTCTTGGAAATTACTTTTATCTGATACTAGTATATGGTTAAGCTTCAATAACGGGGCGTTGAAACTTTAAATCATTTCTTGTGTCACACAATTTTTTATATATAGGGCCCCGAGTTATCACCGTATAAAGTCACGTAAGGTTAATTTGAACTCAGCATTAATTTTTTTTTTTTCATTTATGTATTATTCTGTTTTTTCCAATGTCAAACCTTTATATGATTGAAAGTTCATCTGTCATTTCTTGACTCGTCCAATTTTTTTTACGTATACGGTCCCGAGTTATAACCGTATAAAGTCACATAAGGTTTCTTGGAGATTTCTTATTAACTTTTAAATTGGCTCATTTCACATATTTTCATTTGCCACTCTAACATGCTTAAAACAGGGGAGAAAATTTTCAGCATGGAATTATCATATAAAGTCACATAAAGTTTCTTGGAAATTACTTTTATCTGATACTAGTATATGGTTAAGCTTCAATAACGGGGCGTTGAAACTTTAAATCATTTCTTGTGTCACACAATTTTTTATATATAGGGCCCCGAGTTATCACCGTATAAAGTCACGTAAGGTTAATTTGAACTCAGCATTAATTTTTTTTTTTTCATTTATGTATTATTCTGTTTTTTCCAATGTCAAACCTTTATATGATTGAAAGTTCATCTGTCATCATATGAAACTTTCATATGCAATGTCAAACCCTTATATTACTGAATGTACGTATGACGTCATATAAAACGCACGTTGGAATCACTGTCTCCCAAGCGCATTGAGATATAAACTGCATTTTGTGTATTATGTTTTTGAGTACTACATTTAACGAAATATAACTTTCATAAATGTCCTTATAACATACAATTTGAAATTGAAATATCGACTATCAATAAAATTAATATCTGGAAACAAATAATTAGCATATGTCTTTCAGGAATCGGACATCTAGAAGATTTAAAATAATAATAGCTTTATAAGTTTGAGTATTATTTACGTAAGAATGGTATTGCGCGCAATAAAGTGTATGCTTATTAAAGGCAAGTAATTGAGATAATTTTGTTTTTGTCACACAAGTTGTGCAATTATGTTCATAAGGCGACGTATGTCATAACTCTGGAAATAATTTGAAACAGTCAACATAGATCGTATACATTGGCGTGTATTTTAACATTTTTGTGCCTCGTGTTTATATTTACGTGATTTATCAGTAATAGTTTTGTTCTCATTTACGTTTCTTGATACAGAAAAGGAAATTCCTAGTAGATGTCATCACAGATTAAAGTGTATTGAACTGCCTATATACGAAATATTATAGTGCAATGCCATTCGTACGTGAGGAATACTATAGTTTTAAGTTCTTGGAAATGTATTTTCAGGTTTTAATTAAACTTTGGCTCATCGCGCCGTCGAGCAAACACGCGTTTTCTTTAAAAATTAAAAATAAATTGATTAATTTGAAGTGCATACCGTGGCGATCATCCTAAAATCGTGCGTCTACGGTTGCAGCTGTAACCGTACGCGTGGCTTACCCAGACGGTAGCTAGGGAGAGTGCTTGGGAAAAGAAAATACGGACGTATCGGGGCATGCTTGCAGGTGGATGGATGAGTAAGTCAGGAAGGAGGTAACAGATCGAAACTTTGATGTGGGTGTTCGGGTTCCTTATTCAATTAACTTCACACGGTCAGAGGGGCTGGGTAGGTAGGTTTCGTGCGCGATAGCCATAATTGAGTGGACTGATATGTACAACGCACCGTCATGTGAATCCTGTTGTTATGGTGGATCGCTTCACACTTGTGTGAATGTTTCTAGGGACATTAATCCATAGTTGACACAGAAAGCTTTCTTATGGCCTTATGTGCTCTCCTCATCCGGAGGCAACGTAATGTAATCATCATTTAATGGTAATGGCAACGAATAATTAAAGACAAGGTAAAGTTTTTGTTTGATTTAACTTTGTTGAGCACACGGGTTAATAACCGCGTTCGGTGTAGGGTATCCGCGAGAGGCGCGGGCGAATGTCTCCGGGAGTAGCTAGGTAGGTTGGCGTGTACCCTAGGTAGTTACATGTAACTGCTACCGTACTCTCTACCTAGTTCGTGTATTAGGCCGTAAATGCTCTGCATCGCGTGGGGTCGGCTTAACCCCCTCGTAAACTTCCGTGAGAACCAACAACGGCGTTCGACGCCACGGCGTTCTCACCATTTGCTTAGCTCGTACTCTTTCTCTCTCACACGCCTTTAGCTTAGTTTAATCTAGATATAAGATAGTTCGCGTAGACATAAGATAGCTTAGATATAAGTAGGAAGGGTTGTTTTTGCTTTTCGAGAGAGAGAGAAAATTAACTTAACTTCACATTTTTAGACTTGCTTTTCTTTGAAATCGTTATTAACGTAAGATAGGCTTTTTTAGACTTGTTTTTCATTGAAATAGATCTTAACGTAAGATAGGCTTTTTGCGCACTTCACTAACTTAATTTGGGGGGGGGGGGGGGGGGGGAACTACAATAATTTAAGTTAGATTATAAGTATTATTGTACACGGAACTGTATTTAATAAATGGTATATATAAGGGAACGTGGGTTTGGCATTTGAGGGCGGTGTTTCCCTTATATATACTAATTATTAAGTACAAGTTTCGTTTTTAGTTCTAAGATAGTTTTAAAGTTAAAAAGAACTTCCCACCGCCACTATCGTCAAGATTGCAGTGCCGATTGGAGACGCAGACCATGGCTTCTCATTTGTTTAAAATGTATGTACAATAATAAAACAAACTTTTATTGCGTTTATTTTAATTTAATGCCATGTTCCTTTCGTTTTAAAGTAGGTAGTTTTAGTAAAAATTGTAATTATTATTAAGTATTTAGACGCGGTCAGGGCAAAGTTAGATTTTAAGTATTGTAAACGAAGCTTTGTATTAATAAATATTATATATTTTGGTAAGTGGGAGGTTTGGGTGGTAACAAAATATATAATATAATATAAAGTTTCTGAAATGGTCTTCAACTGAATAAAAAATCTTTGTACCTTTAAAAATGGGAACAAGAAATCTTATTTAGGGACCACCAAGATTTAATTTGTTAAATTAGTATTGTAAGCGAAACTCTACTTAATATAGTATTATTTTACCTTAAAACTTAAATGATATAAAGGTAGAGTTTCGTATTAGTTATAAAACTGAAATGTTTGTTACCAAATAAAATTATGGTTATATTATTTGTGTTCAATTCTAGTGCATCTTTATTCAGTCACAGAATAAAGATGCAAAATAATTAACAACAAATAATACAACTATTAATATGATAATTTTATTCGGCAACAAACGTTTTAGTTTTATAACTAAACCATGTTTAACATTATAATAAATTGTTATTAGATTTGTTGACAAATTTAGTAACAATTGTGAACAGAATTATAACACACATGAAACGTAAAAGATATTTGTGTTTAAAAATTCTGTTTATAATTATTTCTTACTAAGTTTGTTAACAAATTTGGTGACAATATTTTAACGTTGCCAAACAGGCTTTAGTTGTAAAAGTGAAATGTTTAGTAAAATAATCTTTATTTTGATTGTGAATATTATTAATTTTGCATCTTTATTTTGTAATGGAAGTTACTTTTATTACAAAATAAAGATGCAAACTAGTTTATAATATTTACAATCAAAATAATGATAATTTTACTTGGTAACAATCATTTCAATTTAACAACTAAGCCTGTTTGGCAACGTTAAAAGATTGTCACCAAATTTGTTAACAAACTATGTGAGAAATAATTATGAACCGAATTTTTAAACACAAATGTTTTTTACGTTTCTTTTGTACTATAATTCTGTTCACAATTGTTACTAAATTTGTCAACAAATCTAATAAAAATTTATTATAATGTTAAACAGTCTTTTGTAATAGCAATAAATTAGTGTTGTAAACGAAACTCTGCTTAATATAGTATTATTTTACCTCAATACTTCAATAATATAAATGTAGAGTTTCGTATTAGTTATAAAACTGAAATGCTTGTTACCAAATAAAATGATGGTTATATTATTTGTGTTAACTTCTACTGCATGTTTATTCAGTCACAGAATAAAGATGCAAAGTAATTAACAACAAATAATACAACTATAATAATGATAATTATATTCGGTAACAAACGTTTTAGTTTTATAACTAAATCATGTTTGACACTGTCATAAATTGTTATTAGATTTTTTGACAAATTTAGTAACAATTGTGAACAGAATTATAACACACATGAAACCTAAAAGATATTTGTGTTTAAAAATTCTGTTCATAATTATTTCTTACTAAGTTTGTTAACAAATTTAGTGACAATCTCTTAACGTTGCCAAACAGGCTTTAGTTGTAAAAGTGAAATGTTAAGTTAAATAATCCTTATTTTGATTGTGAATATTATTAATTTTGCATCTTTATTTTGTAATGGAAGTTACTTTTATTTCAAAATAAAGATGCAAACTAGTTTATAATATTTACAATCAAAATAATGATAATTTTACTAGGTAACAATCGTTTCAATTTTACAACTAAGCCTGTTCGGCAACGTTAAAAGATTGTCACCAAATTTGTTAACAAACTATGTGAGAAATAATTATGAACAGAATTTTTAAACACAAATGTTTTTTACGTTTCTTTTGTGTTATAATTGTTTTCACAATTGTTACTAAATTTGTCAACAAATCTAATAAAAATTTATTATAATGTTAAACAGTCTTTTGTAATAGCAATAAATTTTAATTTTTAAGAAAAAGTCTTGTGTAATTTCTAATAATATAAAATATATTTGTATAGTTAAAAATTGATTTTTTTTAAGTCCCTACACGTATGTAGTTTTTAAAACGGCCACCAGGGGGCAACGCCTGTCGAAAACCGTGCCCACTTAGAGTAAATTTAACCCAAAAAAGTTTCATTCGTGAAGATACGTACGTACATACATCATTTTGGAAATATCTAATGGCAAATTTAACACCCTAAATATGAAACGTATAGCTAATGGGAATTTAAACCCAGTATTTAAACATCTTTTTTATAGAGCCTTTTCGTCCTATTTTCACTAACTGGGTTATATTCCCATTAGGGTCTATGTACGTATGTTTGTTCAAGGTGGAGTAGTATTTCTGGTTGCCTATATTTTAGGCGCAAACCCCTTTCTAATAGGTGCTGCCCTCTGGCGACCGTTTTAAGAACTATACGTGTAAGGGTAGTAAAGGAGTAAAAAATAAACACTTTTTAACAACTTTTTATATTTTATTGTGTAATATATTGTACATTAAGGGTAGTTACATGAAATACAACAATGTAAAATACAAATAAACAATAAATACAAGTAAAATGTTTACAAACTATTATTGAAACATCCCTATTTCTAATTTTTCAGGACAAGGGTAAGTATATTATTTATTTACAAAGTACATTAAAGGTAGTTACATGAAATACAACAATGTGAATTACAAATACAAATAAAATTTATATAGACTATCAGTAATAAATTAATTAAAAATTGTTGCTTTTTTAAACTATGAGGGGTAGAAAGGCCTGATAAGTTTTATTACACTAATTACAACCCGTAGAACACGAATTCGATGTCAGATTTACCCTTCGGGCGTTTATTACGTGCTTCATTGTTATATTTCAAGATGTCATTGACCTTATCAACTATACGAAGTTTAGGGTTAAATATCTCTGAAACTATGAGGGGTAGAAAGGCCGTACAACTTTTATTAAACTAATTACGACCCGTAGATTACGAATCCGATGTCAGATTTGCCATACGGCCGTTTGTTATATGAGATTCATTGTTACATTTCATGATATTATGTCATTGAATTACGTAAGATTTATTCGTAATTTCACAGTTTGGACGCCGGATTCGTAATTCTTGGGGTCGAATTAGGGGGATGCCATGTCTAACTCAAAATTTTTTCCCCGATCGAAAGTGAAAACCATGGACTAAAGCCTTGGGGTTTTTTTGGCAAAAAAAACTTTTTGACTCCGATTTGTTTCAAATTTGGTATACGTATACTAAAGACAAAGGTCTAATGAACAGCGAAATCTGAGTCCATAGGGGTTGATATTAGGGGAGTTATAAGTCTAAAGTCGGTTATTGGAAATAATGGGAAAATTATAGACTTCAGGGGAAAGTTTTATTAGGATGTTTTGGTATAAATTAAATTCTAAATAACATTTATTTGAAACATTTTCCTTTCCGACTTTTCTTTTTCGAGATAATTGTTAGAAGCGTACAATATTATTGTGACGTCAATGAACCATGTTTAATAATGTTTTTCTTTATGATTACAGGTTCAACAAAGGGCCTTAAGGACATCCCAGGATATAGCTATAGAAACT
The DNA here is from genome assembly GCA_943142095.1 of Ophonus ardosiacus. Taxonomy (NCBI): domain Eukaryota; kingdom Metazoa; phylum Arthropoda; class Insecta; order Coleoptera; family Carabidae; genus Ophonus; species Ophonus ardosiacus. Next base: position 34,705,838 of record OW964832.1, on the reverse strand, counting down.
GTAAATAAAATGTATTGTATAACATATTTATAGTGATATAATAATGTATACTATGTTTATATTATAATAAAAGAACAGAATATATCAAAATTTAAGTTTATCTTTTAAATCCTATTATATCCTTTTTGTTTAACCCTCAGATTTACCCTACAGGCTTTTATTACTACATTTCCTGAGGTCATTGACCTCATCAACAATACGAAGTTTAGGGTTAAATATCTTGTGAACCAAAGGGTATACTGCAATTCTGTGAACACTGTTCGAAAGGGTTATTTTCCAGCCCTTCTACTCCTTCAAAAAAGCAACAATTTTTCAATTAACATTTTTTTCTTAAACCTAACTTTACACAAGTTTTTAGTCGAAAATTTTTGATAGTATCAGGATAACAGGAATGAGAAGAGTTCTCATATTTTAAATGTGACACCGGATTCGTATTCTACGGGTCGCATTTAGTCTAAAAAACCTTGTCCGGCCCTTCAACCTTTGTAGTTCAGGAGCATTTCTTAATTAAAAAGTGTTGCATTTTGAGTCGAAAATTTTTCATAGATTCCGGGAACAAGAATGAGGAAGAGTTCTTGGGATGTTTATTTTTTTGTTTATAATGTTTAAAAAACAAACTATAAGATTATGGCGCAAGCAAAAAAAAAATCAAAAAATGTTCGAAAATTTTCAAAAACTCTCATTAGAAAAATTTTGCCCTACGCCCTTCAAACTTTGGTATGATGTAATTTGACCCTATATTACTCATTCGAATTCCTTTAAGGAAAACGCTGAAAACCCAGCCGTTTCCGAGATATGGGCCCTTAAAGTTTTTCAAAGGGACTAACACTTAAAATTCGTTAATTTATACGGCTAAAGGGCCGGAAAATAGCGAATCGGAAGGATTCGAACCCGCGCTTTCCATTCGCTTGCACAGAATTGATAAAAACTCTTTGGTTTACAATATATTTGCCCTTCAAGTGTGTGGCGAAGGGCCTGCGCTAATTCCTGAACTAAAAGAGCTATAAAATCCGGACAAGTGTTGTTAAACCTACTTGGATCTGCATAAATGAAATCCATGGTCAAATTTTCCCCAAGGGCTCAAATAAGCCCTTTGCCCATTATAAAAGGGCGGACTCCTATCGGATGGTTATTTTCGTACCTAGAGAACTTAATACTAAAAGATAGCATAGAAAAATTCGGAAAAAATCCTTAAATATTAGAATATTTCCCTGTCCCTTTTGTTATTACATAGGAAAGGTAAGAAAACTACTCTTTTATTTATTAATTCTTATAAAAAATCATATATTATCATCAGCCAGTGTTGTATTTACCGTATCCTATTGCTGGATGTAGTAAGCCCTTCGCAGAACCTGAAAAGAAATATAAACATTGTATATTTTGAGCGACAAAGTACAAAAGATATAATAAATAAACACTTCATTAGAGTGGGGGTATTACGTGATAATATTAATATTATGTTTTTAGAATAAAGACTTCAGTTCCTTTCGGTGTACATAGTAAACGAAAAACTTTGAAATTTTTATTGCAATCGTTCTCTATTTACATCGTATAGTTTGCTATATATTTTAAAAAAGTTAGATTTGCCTTATAACATTCTTAAAATTATTTAAATAACTTTAAATAATTTTCAATTTGTTTAAACTTTGTAAAAGAAATCTAAATTTAATAAGTTAATAGTGCACTAAATTTAAATGTACATATGTAAATTATTATTTTTTACAATAAAATCTAAATATTTAAAATTTATTTTTAACTTATACAACGTATTTCCGCTTATTATAATTTTCGATATTATTTAAAATGTTGCATAAGTCTCTGTCCCCCCGTTAGTGTTCATTATTTAATCCTTAGTCAAAATTTTATTGTCGTGTCGTGAGTTAGTTTACTATACGGTTGACGTATATTTAAAAAAAACGTCTTTACTATTATTAAAACAAGTATAATTGTTCGTAAAAGAGTAGTGTATTGTCTTACTAATACCAAGTGCTATACAAGTTATTCTAATTGGTATGAGTGTTACGTAATATTTACTACAAAGTGTATTCTAATCTGTGAAAATCGCCGATGGTAAGTATAAACCTTTGATATTACACTTAAATTCCTTCTAAATTGTTGAACACGAAACAAATGTGTCTGCCATTAGTGAATTTTATGTAAAATATAAATTTTTATTATTTACTATCATTATTCCTTTAGTGTTACTAAATGAAAATATAAAACAAGTGTACAGAGAAAATACATTTATTTTAACGCCCTATAATACCTAAACTCCTAAACCAATCAAAGTTAAAAATTATAATCGGACTTATCTTACAGAGAATTTTATGCAGATTCCAAATTTTCATTGTGCAAGTTGCTATCTTTAACCGTGTAGGAGTAATAAATAAAAATGTGAAATAACAATGCATGACAAAGTTTAGTGGAATATACAGTTTAACTCACATTTATATTTCATAGGATTTGAAGTCTGGAGGTCAGGCGAACCGGTTCACGACTTCACGATACCGCAGGACATGGTTTCCTAATCCAGACAACGAAATCATGTCCACCAGGTTAGGAGAGAAGCCCCAGGATACTGTAGACACGAACGGTTTCTCAGTCGCGATGTCTGCGTCTCTTACCACTGGAACGTCGAAAACGTGATCACCTGCAAAAAGAAATGATTTGTTAATAAAATTATAAATGTAATAACTTATTTGTTGTATCTACAAATTGTTTTTATCTGTATTAATAATACCGCTTTTTATATTAATATCAAAAGTTGAAATTTCCTACAGAAAAGTGTGTTTTAAAACTTTGCTTATGTATCATGATCAAATCAAATTTGAAACGTACAAGTTCCTATTTTACTTAGTTCCAGGAATTTTGAGCCCTAAAATTTAAATTTCCAATGCAAATTCCTGAAACTTAGTGCACATACAATCCCCTGAATTCAAATTTGAAAACTACAAGTCCCTAGCTCACTTAGTTTTTAAATTATTTTACTTTATCATGGTATACACAAAAGACATTTACCTATCTTGAAACAAATATAACTGAATACTTTTTTTCAGCAATTCGAATTCCTGAAACTAAGTATAGATAGGTACAGAAAACAACCCCTTTAATTCAAATTTGAAAACCGCAAGTCCCTATCTCACTTTTTTTCAGCAAAGAATAGCATCTTTTCTATTAACCCTAAAGTTCATAAATTATATTTCGCGTGTAATCTATAGACGTTGTTTACAAATACAAATTTAAAAAAAAATCTTACGAACGACTACAAAATTATGTAATGCATAGACATCAATTATAATTTATACTCATTATTTTGATTGTTAACTACTATTTTTTTTACCTTTCTGCACAGTTAAATATTATTTCTTGACATTTTATATTTTAAAAATAATACAGAAAATGCTTTTCTCTATACGGTTTGATTATACATTTTCCTTTTTCCTTCATATTCAAAGCATTATAAAGAGATTAATTTTCAAAAATCAGATAGCCTTGCTATTTATCATGGAAACATCTGATATATGCAAAAAATTCTAATTGCCAAGTGCAAAATCAAATATGGCAAGTACCTATAGGATCAGAATGTCGGGAGTACGAGGAAGGCGAAAGAGAAGATGGAAGGACTGTATCGCAGAAGACTTGTTAGGGAAAAAACTGTGTGAAGAAGATGCGTTGGACAGGAATGAGTGAAAGAGAAGAGTAAGAAACCTTATAAAATTGAAGAAAGCTGAAGAAGAAAGAAGGAATTGTCAAGTGCAATTTACATAGTGTATGTTCATGTTAAAATTATATTGTATTTATAGAATCTTTTCAAAGGAACTTTTTTATAGCATTTATCCATTTTTATTTCAATACTTTTATATCTAAAAATTCACACAGCTGTTCAAATACTCTAAAAATGCGTACACTTACGTAACATTCTCTTTCCAATCAAATAATATTACTACCAAGTTTATTTCTCAACCCATTTTTAAATTATCGCCCCACATTCAGATAAAAACTTCAAAAATCTAATACCTCTCAATGGGTTGATTCCAAATTTTGAAACCGCAGGTCGATATCTTGTTTCGTTCTCGAGATATTTAGATTTAAAATTTTGCTCAAAAATGGGTCGAGATATGTATTTGGCGACAACACCATTCGATTCTACGGGTAAAATTACATAAGTACACCAATTTTCAGAATTTTTGAACACCGCATACAATCTCGAAAGCAAAATAACTGAAAATGGCCAAAAATCGCAAAAATCTAAGGTGTACTCCTTACGATTTTTTCAAATTTTGGCCATTTTCAGGGGATTTCAAGCTCTTATTCATAAAAAAATGAACCGATTGGACAAAAATTATGAAAATTGGTATAATTATTTATTTTTGTCCGTAGAATCGAATAGTTATGTCGCCAAAATCATGTAACAGGGGGGGGGGAGGGGTTAGATTATTCTGTTTTCTCTTTAATTTATCTCACCCCAACGATGACACATTTTCTTCTAACTGGTGGACGCTTGTTGGTTCGCCCACCACTATACTGAGGAGGAACACGCTCATACGCTCACACTATCACTAAGCACTTGAAACTTGATAGATTGACGATGAACATATTATGGATGGATGGCACGCACACAATATTTTAAACTACTAAACTTTTATTTACACATTTTACATTAATCTAACTCATTACACAAAATTATATTAATACTAAACTACTAACACAAAACTATACTCTTACAGTTACATTGTAATAGTACTGGCGTAAAACGCCCAAAACTCAACACAGACTACATGTCTGATCTGACTCGTTTCAATTTTAAAACGCGACTGCCTTAAAACAAAAGGGTTATCTCTTGAACAGGCATATCTGATGAAGGGTGCGAGGGTGTAGCATCCATAACAAAATAACAAGACTTCACGTAGTCTAGCCAATAACTTATACAGTTAATTGTCAAAACAATAAATGTCTACACGGTTGACATCTAGACTAAACAGAGATATGATTATTATTTCTAAACAGAATTTTGACTTACAAAGATGATAGAATTAAAATGTTGATATTGAAACAATAATTTAGAAGAGTTTATATTAAAGTTATTTCTTGTTATTTCACTATTCTCACCTTGTTACAATCATATCTCGACCCATTTTTGAGTTATTATCCAAAAATGGGCAGTTTTGAGCCAAACCAAGTATCTACATACATAAAAATTAGATTTTTGAAAATTTTGAAGTTTTTATCTAAATGTGTGGTATATTGACTTTTGGGGCAATAATTCAAAAATGGGTAGAGATATAAACTTGGTAGTAATATTATTTGATTGCAAAGAGAATGTTACTTAATTGTATGCATTTTTAGAGTATTTATATATGAGTGTACATAATGTACATATATCCATGTAATAATTTTATTGGATTTATAGAATATTTTCCAAGGAACTTTCTGTATGGAATTTGTAAAATATTGTATTATGTTCGTGCTACAATTTTACTGGATATATAGAATCTTTTCCAATGAACTTTTGGTATGGGATTTGTACAAATTAACGGAAGGTCTTGTGCTGGCCACAACTTTTTCTTTATTATTATTGTTATTTAATGCCTAAGTGTTACATAGATCAATTTTGTCAGTTTCAATTGTTACAGTGCTAGTGAACAGACGTGTGGTGTGCTCATGTACTGTGCCTTCGAGGACGACTTCCTAGTGCCTGGAGGACTTTTGGATACCTTCAAGACTTGGACTTATACTTAGGGAAATAATTTATAAATAGTAAGTTTATTTCTTTCACTTTTAAACTACTTTTAGTAACCATTATTGGGTATATCAGTCATTATTTCTAAAGACTATTTCAGGTGAATATATTCTTTATATTTGAATTATAATTGTTGATGTTGTGTGGAAAAGAATTTGAATTAATATAGAATTATTTATAGTGTTACTACCAAACGCAAATATATATTATTGGACGTACTTTAAATTTTACAACAAATATTTTAAAATTAAATAATTAAAAATTTACAAATTTTTTTAATATCGAATTCCTCACGTAAGTTTTCATATTAGGTGTTAAATTTTTAATAAGTACAAACGATAGAAACAGTTCTAAGTCCATCCATATCCATCTGTAACCATACTAATCCAAATAATATTTCGATTATATTTTTATTGTTAAAGAAACATGTAATAGAGACGAATTACAATCCTGGCCGAACCGTAAAAGGATATGAGTGAATTGTAGAAGGATATCTATCCTGATTTCAGCGTTGGGGATGATCATATTGTTGTAGAGCATCACAATGAAGACACACCAACATGTATTGGTGCCCTCAAGACGTATTTATAAGATTTATGTAAATAAATAAAAGTTATCCTCCTAAACACTAGTTATTCTTATAACTAATATATGACAAAAAAATTGGCACAATCAATTCATCAATTCATGTCATTATGCAGCACATCTTCATGTATTTTACAGTTTATTATATAAGAAATTCACACATATACATATTTAAAACAACCCCCTGAAATTGAGAACCGTAAATCGCTATCTCACTTAGTTTTTAATTTATTTTATTTTTATCATGGTATACACAACATACATTTAGCTATCTTGAAACAACCATGCCTGAATTTTTTTTCAGCAATTCGATTTCCTGCAACATTACGTACCTTTAGAAAACAACTATTTCACTTAATTTTTAAATAATATATGTATTTTAAATTTGATACATACAAAGATGTATAAAAGTCTATAAAATCGAATAGCGCAACGCCCGACAATGTATCTTTTACCTTTCATTAGTTATAGACCGTCAAAGTCAAAAATATTGTCAATTTCCATTAAAAATAAAAATTTCTATTTGAAAACTAAGGCCTAGAGAATTTTTTTCATTATTTTTTCCTTAATCAGCGTGTCCGAATTAAGGGAAAATAGTCGGATTTTTTGTGGACTACATATTGTTTTTTTACGGGGATAGTCTTCATGAAAACAAGGATTTAACAGATAATCCCCATGGGCGAAATTACAAGAAATATTTACTACAATGTAACTCACCATTGTTGAGTGCTTCAGGTTACAATGTCGGGACTCCAAGTTACTAAGTCTGCAACACCAGGATGTCGGCTTTTCACACGGCTGCAACTGAAAAGAACACACATATTTCATAAAATGTTATAATAATAAAAAAAATGTAATTGTGTATTTTGTGTACTCGAATTTTTTTTGCGCTACTTCTACATTCATAAAATTCAAAACACCGGGAATGAATTATATAATACATAAGAAGTAATTATTATTTATAACGACTCATTATTATTTAATTGTTGACTTGTATTTCTAGGGGGTAAGTTATTTAACACCCTAACTATTACATGAATTTATTCTTTCAGTTTGTTTGTTACAGAGATAGTGTAAAGACGTGTGTATAGTGTGCTGGTGTATTGTGACTACGAGGACGACTTCTTGGTGCTTGGAGAACACGTTTTTATCCTTAGATTTCATTTATTGAGTGAGTTTTTTTTTTTCTTTTATAATACTTTATAGTTTTTTTTTTATTATTTGATATATTAACCATAATTTGGAGGGATTATTCTAGTATAGACACAAGATAAAAGCTATATTTAAATAATTTTTCGCATTATATCGAAAATAGTTTGCATTAACTGATTTAATATTTCTACTATATACAATCTTCTAACATTTTATTCTGTAAATAGTATTTATAAAGCACCCCATATAGTTATACGGCACAGATATTTAAAAATAATGTTTTCTAATGTTAAACATCTATGTCATGAATTGTGTTCACTCTGTATATAATTTATCATATCACTGTATGTCCTATATACTTTACTACATATATTTTGTTCTATATATACGTAATTATGAATGTGTACGATAATACAACAAATGGTGACGTCATTTTTACCTCCCGCTACCCTAGGTAAGGGAGGTATAGGGATCGTACTAAAAATAGCATATAGAGATTTTATATAATACGCACGTTTTGATGTCCCCAGAATCCGATTATAACATTTTTACAATGATGTCTGTAGGTATGTATGTGTGTGTGACTGTGTGTGTGTGTGGATCATGTGGACACGATTACTCAAATACTATCAATCAGAAAAATTTGAAATTTTGTATACCCATTCTATACTAATATGGGAAGTGCTCATTAGTTTTTAGTGTATATCGGATAACCGGAAATATCATTTATACAAGCTTTTAACAGTTTTTCTTGTAAAAAATTCATTGAATATAATTTTTTAGCAACTTTTACTAATTAAAATGGAATATAATGGTTTAATCTTTAATTCTACGATAATAACATTTAGTAATATAATTTATTTCCATGTATCACCTAGCCTATGCGTCAAACAAAATCATAATTTTAATGACAGGTTTGACATATTTAAACAAAAGTCACTGACAGGCAGCAATTATATTAAAATTAGTAATGAAACCGTGTAATGAGAATATAAAGGTTTGTAAAAATAATATATTTTCCATCATACATAAATGTTAGATGTACAGGATGATCTGATTTAAATTTGCTAATTGCTATTTTTGCAGCACTATAAATTAATATTAATTTACAACTACACATTTACGAAATGGATTATGTACGGCGAAGAATTTACAAAGATTGCGTTTTAGAGCACCTAGAAGATGATGCTGATTTTTATAAGAACGTGTGTGACGATTTTTCCTTAAAGCCTATTAAAATATGATCCAAAACTTCTCAAATTTGGTATTTAAAACTCATATATAATTTGAAACAACATATTAGATTTTAACCATATATGATAAATCGGATGTAGTACCTACTTAATTTGGAGCTCTAACAAATTTTTGAGGAAAAACAATAAAACAATCCAAAATTTCGTATTACAGACTTCTATTTATTGGACAACAAATTAGATTTTATTTACAAACGATTAACCGGAAATGACACTTTACTTAAAGCTCACTGCTATTTTAAACATGGAATTGGCGGAGGTCATGTGTTGGCCACATCAGATTTTTTTATTGGTGAAATTACGTAACTTATACTTCATTATTAAAATACTTTAATATCGCACAAATTATGCATTATAATCTATAATTAATCGATTGAAATATTTATACATTCTTTGTAATATTGAATATCTCGCACTTTCACATTAATATATTTTCTTAAAAATAATTATGTATAATTGAAACAATTCTTAGTAATCTACAAATAAAATCATATTATTTTCTACGACCATTAACCACTAATTCATATTTGTTGCTTTCGAGTATATTTTCTATTGTTGCAGAAAGATAAGCTGTGCGCTTAAACAGACGATGGCTGTAGAAGTCCCGAGCGAGTTGCAATTCATGAATCCTGGTTTCCGCATTGGAGATGGTTGGAGAGCATCGCACCCCAAAACAACCCCAAAATGGATTTTGTACACCTCAAGTCGTTATTTATCAAATTTATGTAAATAAATAAAACTTCACCTCACACCTATCAAGTACTACTAATAAAAACTTTATGAACATATTTTCATTTTCATACATCACAAACACATAATTATTACATACATACAGTATGTTCAGAAAAAAATCTAATTCGGAGTAGGCTATGAACAAAGAAACATGTCTGATCATTATTCAATTCAAAGTCAAGTTCTCAAAATTGATTGTGAAATGTAATTTTAAGAAGAAAAGATAATAAAGCGGATACAGATTATTGCCATTTACAGTTTTCTAATTTATTTTTATTTCTAAAACAAGGATTCATGAAGAAAAGTTTGTTTTCTTTAAATATTTTTGATAATATCTCGTGTCAAATTGACATTTAATTAAATATTTTAAAATTTACAAGTTTTCTTTTGTTCATAGCTTACTCCGGGTTAGGATTTTTTCTGAACACACTGTATTATTTGAAGGGTACAAGAAACGAAAGAGCTATGTCCAACATTAGGTACTCTTTTTGTTTTTTCAGGGATTCATACATTCTGAAAATAAGTTTACGTATATAAAATACCCAAATCCTTCATTGAAAAGTAAAAGTAGTTTAAGGATATCAATTTTTAAACTTGCTATTTTCGAAAAAGGTGTACACGACTTGAAACTACTGAAAACTTTTTCAGCGATTTATACATTCTAATATTAAGTCTACATTACATTAGATACATTTCTTAATATTATTTTGAAAAGTGTAAGTCGTTATATCTCTTAATATTCGTAATATTTATTTTCAAAGTTGCTATTTTTAAGTTTTAACAAACATACACGTCTTGAAATAATCATTAAAGAAAAAATTTCAGCGATTTAAACTGTTTCAAATTATAGAAAATTACCCCCTACATCCAAATTTGAATAGTACACGTTGCTATTTTTCTTAGTTTTCGTGATATTCATTTTCAAAATTACATTACTGAATTTTTTCAGCAATTTAAATAATTTGAAATTAAGTATACATATAGGAAATTACTCCCAATATCCAAATTTGAAAAGTATAAGTTGCTATTTTTCTTCTTTACATATAGAAAATTACTCCCAATACTGTTTTCAATAAACATGGACATGTCTTGAAATAAACATTAATGAAATAATAAAACGGCGATTTAAACTGTTTATTAATTTTTTTTTTTAGTTTCCTGATACTCATTTTCAAAGTTGCTACTTTCAATAAACATGTACACAAACATTATTGAATTTTTTTTCTCGATTTAAACCTTTTGTAATTATGTATAAATACCTATATATCTAACTAAAAATACAAGTCGCTTTTTCCGTTAGTTTTTATATACTCATTTTAAATTGCTGCATGTTATTATGTCAATTTCAATAAGCCGGTTTCACATTTTTTTAAAAGTATTTTAAATGAAAGTTTATGCAATTTATCACAGTAATAACAAAAATAACAATTTATTGTTATTTTCGTAAATAATTAAATAAAAAGATGGCTCCAGATATAGTCGTAAAAAACAATCCCCTACTCCCGTGACGTCGCAGTTCATACAATACGTCATTTATAGTTATAGCCAATAGGAAAACAGCATTTATATAAATAAAAGTAGGCGATAGTTTGTCACATGCTAAACTGCATGTAGTCTGACTTCACAATCTGTTTCAGATTACGTAACCTTCTCAAAATTTTACACAAATTTCAATATTTAATTGTAAACTATCAAATGGATATTTCGTGATATTTTCAAATTTGATGCTCTGTAAGAAACAATATCTTTTAGAGTTTAGTACTTAAAAGTCAAATAAAAATTCTTGCAACAACCCTATTTTCTGCTCTAAGAACTTGAAAAGCCTGCTTTCAAAATGGACGTACAAAAAATTATTTTGTTTTACATAGAAAATCATATGTTGTCGTTAAAAAACAGATACATACATTCTCACACAATCATTAGTATACTTTCTAATCTAATAATATCATAAGAAAAACGCATAACTATTATACTTTTTTATACTATACAATCATTGTACTGAATACAAAAGCATAATAAATAAATGAATAATATAGTTTATATTGTTATTAATTATTCTACACTTTACTATATAGGAAGTCACTTATATATTCACATACTTAAAAGAAGAAAACTATCGTCTTCGATCTTACGAAAAAACTATATACTTTTACGCTGTTATCTGTTATACGTATGCATATAAGATAAAATCATTTTACTAATATACATATGTGTTTGTTTTCGTAATTGCATTGTTGCAAACACATTAATAATATGTATGATATACTTTACATTTATATATTTTTTTGATTGTATAATACTTCCTATATTATTGTCTACTCTTATCTCTTATGTAGTTATGTACATATATAAATAACGCAAAACTGTATCATTAAAATGTGTATCATAATATGTTATGTAAACGTCGCAATAAAACTTAATCCTAATAAAAAATGGAGTACATACTCTTGTTAAAAATCTATCATTCCTCATGCATTTATATCTATGAGATAAACATTTATGTATATCATTTTCTTATAATGTATCACACATACACATCACAAATCATTTATTCATTGTTAAAATAATGTATTTCATGTATTATGTATTGTACTATAATTATTATGTGTCACATCTCTGATAAATAAATCCGTGTTATAAATAACAAACTATTTCATTCCAATATACCGATCAAAAATCGCATTCCAAAGATCTAGGTTCACATCCCGCTTGCTAGCAAGCATTTTGTAGGCCGCCAATCTACGACCAGAACGGCGACCTACAAAATCTTGTAAACCAAAGATCCAAATTCGATTCCCGTTTACTAGCTAGCATCCAGCAACCCGCCGAGCATCCACGAACCCCAATCGCCTACCAGCCTATAGCCTAGCCTACGGTCTAGGCTATGGGGCCTGGGGCGCGATTCTCGACATCGTTCGTATTCGTACGAATGCGAAAGCGAAGCGAAGCTCCAATGCGAACAGAAACTCTAAACCGTATTCTCGACAACTCTTCGCTTCGCGTGTCGTACGAACACGAATACACGAAGTGCAATATTTGGCAACGTTGCATAAGACAGCTAGACAACTTCACACATATTTTGACATTACATTGTTTGTCAATTTGAGTGTGGAAGAAGGTTGAGTGTCAGGTAGAAATTTATTAATTGAATATGGAATTAAGCAAGAATAGTTGCAAAATATCCGAAAGACAAAGGAAAATACTGGTAGAATACATATATTAAAAAGAATAATTGTCTAATAAATTCAAAATTTAGTGCAACTTTTACTTATAAACACTATTACTATTATTAAACACATTTACTACTTCATTGACGCATCTGCTAACAGATGATTGTGATACGTTTAAATTAAAATTAGAACCAATATCTGTTTGATAGCATCCAGAAGCAAAAAACCGTAATGCTACCAAAACCTAAAATATCGAAATGAATACAAATCACTTTTTTAAGTTAAGCTTGTAAAATATTCTTATTATATGATAACAAAATAATACAAAACTTACTTTTAAAGATATATCAAGATCAGCCGGTCTTTTCTTTGGTTCCATAAAAGGTCGTACAATATCCAATAAAAATTCAAAAAGTCTCTTATCAACACGAAATAGTTTATGAAACATATTATCCGATAGTTCATTAATCGGATTTCTTACTATTACATTTTGATTTTCTTCATTTAATTCGTCATTTTGTAATCGATCAATCAATATTAAATTAATTAATTCGTCCATTTTCCTTACTGAAACAACGTCCACAAAAATCAAGTACATGAAAGCGAATGACTCAATACGAAAGCGAATGGTTTTACCCACTCGCTGCAATACGAACAGTATTCCACGAATTCGTAACGAAGCGAAGGGTCGAGAATACAGTTATACAAATTTAGTTCGCTTTCGTGCGAAAGCGAACGACCTTGGCGATTACGAACGCTCAAGAATCGAGCCCCTGGTGGCTGACCAGCCAAAATCCTCTAGAAAGTGAGTATATAGCTGGTTATAGCCGTTATTACGTAACTTTGCGAAGCATGGCGTCCGGTTCAATATCACCTCTTACGCCGAATGGCTGTAAATTCATCAAACAGCTGTATATAAGGTTGAAATCTGTGGTGGGAAGGCTAGGATTCATGTATCCACCACCAGGCGATTGAATTTTGAATTTTGTGGGGGAATGTCTTGCTATAGCCTTTCGAATCTACGAATTTTAAAATTTGGTAATCAGATGACTTGCTAGAGCCAGTAAATTTTAATTTTGTCGAGTGTGTATGCATTGGGACCGGCTGAAAATCCGTCTGGGAGCTAAAAAATGCTCCTAGCGGCAGTAAAGTGGCATTTTTCGGCCGCTACTGCTCTAAATCGTCGATTTTACACGATTATTGAATTTTATCGACCAGAAGCCTTGCTCGCGGCTCCGATTTTGCTACCTACAAATTTTGTCATAGGCTACGTAATCATGTAATCTGCTGTGCACTAGGTTGGAATTTTGTCGCTAAAATATTTCATGCATGTTGCAGATCCGAAATCGCTTTGTGGTGCTCTCGGCTCGAGTTTTGCTGGTTGCTTACTTATATGCTGTAAATAGTTCAGGTGCTTTTGATTGCATTTTGATTATTCTAGTTCGTATTTTGGTGAATTGCAGGTTGCCTGAAAATTTAATTTTGGGATGGAAAATTGGGTTTTTGAATTAAAAGATTGCATTCATTTTGCTGTTTATTGATCATTTAAATAATACATTTTTGTCTTTATTAAAATGTAGGGTTACTGATGCTCTCGATTCGGATTTTACTAGGACATCTTCTGCTGATACACTAAATTGGATTTTTTGAAATGCACTCGACGCCAATTTTTCTGGTTTGCAGGACGTTCGAATTTTAATGTTCCAGTTCGTTAATTGCAAATGACCTAATTTCACTAATTTTGGGGATGGAAAAATTGGGATATTGAATAGAAATATATTATTTATTTTACTGTATTTATTGGTCATTTACGTAATACATACAGTTTTACATATTGATAATTTTAGAAATAAAAAATTAAATATATATCATCAAATATACGTATATATAAAATTGTATATTAATCAGTAAATTAATTTTAATTCTAAAATTGTTCAACACGGCACTAAAAACAGACTTACAGCTTCGGCAGCATTCATTGCCTCTGCTGCAAATCCAGTATTTTAGTGCCTAGTTAAACAAGTAATTGTTTTTCACTACTAGCCTATAAATATTTTATTATTGTTCCGAGAAATTATTTTCTTATAACTAGTGATTAATAGGCTCTTCAACCACATTAAAATTTAGCATATTTGGTACTAATTTTCAATAATACTCTTAAAAACAATGTCGAAAAATATAACATTTTATTTAAAAAATATGTATTACGCCTGTAATTAATTATTAAAAGTAGATTTTTTTACCTCCAATTCGACTGTGACGTCATACCGACTTGTGACAGAGAGAGATTGCGAGCGCATAATATTGGCCTTTGCATTTAGTCATCTGTTCTGTCACTATTTCTTAATATTATATTAGAATATTTAAATACAACTTTACACATAAATACAAATATCAAACAGTTCACAACGTAAAAATATCAGCTTTCATGTGTCAACTTGTTTAAATGTTTAAAAGTTTGACTGAATAGTTCCACAATTCTACACGGGCGGCGTTGTTCTGTCATCAGGCGGTATGACGTCACACAGTAAATTTCAATTTTGTATAGAATCTTTTCCAATTAATTACAGGCTTAATAATATCACAATACAGATGAAAATATGAAAAATATTCATATATTAACGTCTATTTTCGAAAAATAAATTTTAAAAAAATTGGTTGAAGAGCCTATTATAAATAATGGTTTATAATAGTGTCAAAATTATTAACCTCTGCTTTACTCCAATAGTTTTTCTAAATAATAATAAATAAAGAAAAATTGGTTTAATGAAATGCTAAAGCAGTTTTAAACTACAAAAATATTAAATTTTGATTGCATAAGTATTTAACTGTTTTATTAAACAATTTTACTATAGCAAATATGTCATCACGTCGTCGGCTAATTATTGGAATGTATCAAGTCCACTTTTTGAAAAAACATAGATGTAGTCATTCGGTTTCCCGGTATTTTTTTGTACCATGGCCATCAGAACATCAAATTTAGTATTTCTTGTACTTTAAACAGACTTGTAGTTTTGTATCATGTCCCTTAAAATGACATACACTGTTTTGAGTCAAGTCCAGAGCCAATCAGATTTCATAATTCTGTCACGTGTTTCTATACATAGTACAGTAAAAATAATAATAAAATATGTAGACATGGTACAAAAAGTCTCTTTATTGGACTATTATTTACAAATTTACTATTTTATTTTGAACCATGTCCAACTAGATCCTTTTATATTTCGAAAATATTTCAATATTATAGTTTAACAAAATTCATACAAAATTAAGAAAAATTAAACTATACAAACAAAAAAATTCAACATGTGTATTAATTATCCATTCTTTACAATCAAATTTTAAATGTTTGATGCAGTTTTTCTCGAAAGTAATATTTGTGGACATAGTACATTCCAATAGCCGGCCGACGACGTGTAAAACTAAAATGACATTATGATGGGATAATTTTATAAATAATTATTTATTTTTTAATTAGGTACTAGTAGTGAAAAAAGGTATACAAACATCACGGTTATGGTTATGAAGAGTATTATTGTTCTCGCTAATTATATCTATCGGTTCCTTCGAGATTATAATATTTTCGGTCGATAACAATCATAGTCTTCATAATTTTGATGAATAATATATGTATGATTAGTTCCATATGAAATAAAGTATCGTAAGTAGTGATTCTGAATTAACAATACATAAATAAATAATTGAATAAATAAATATGAAATATTTGCAATCACGTATAATGTTATATTTTCCACGTATTTACAGTACAGTATCTTTTAGGCCATACACCGTTTATTTATATACAAAACAAAACAATTGCGGAAGAAGTAACTCGGGCGGTACACTTATAGGAAGGTCACTTCACTGGCAACAGGCAAGGTTCCATAAACACATTAAGCATAAATGGTCCTTGTCCGTAGGGGAAAGTTTTGACGTCCTGGCCAGTAGAATTGGCTCAACACGGCAGGCAAAGGAGATAGTAGTAGTAGTAGTACAGTACACAGTAGAACAATCACACCGCAGGTAGAGGAAAGAGATGCGCACTCAACACTTGTCTTTTTGGAGTGAAAAAAGTTTAAAATTATCAGCTCGATTCTCGAAAAAGTTTAAGTTAATTCTCATTTTTGGATTAGCGAATTCTATTCTAATTTTGACAATTTATATCTTAAAATATAGTCTAATCTATTCCTTGTATTTACCTATTTGATAATACTTGGAAGATTAAATTTTGAATACCGGAATAAAATAGAATTCCCTAGTCCGAAAATGAGGACTAGTTAAACTTTTTTAGAATCGGGCTGTATATTAATATTTCATATCTTTAATATTTATTTAGGGCCAATCTTACAATCCCCAGGTAAAATGTTAACTTCCAGATAAATAAACAATATTAAATCGAATAATAACTATAGCCGGAACTATAGAGGAATTACCCTAATAAGCACAGTGGCCAAAATATATGCAAGAATCCTGGAGAGTAGACTAAGAATAGAGCTGGAAGAATCGTTAGAGGAAACTCAATTTGGTTTTAGACCAAATAGAGGAGTAAATGATGCGATATTCATACTAAGACAAATAGGGGAAAAGGCAATAAAAGAAGGGAGAAACGTACATGTGTGCTTCATTGATCTAGAGAAAGCGTTTGATAGAATCAATAGAGAAGACATATGGAAAACGCTAAGAAAAAGGGGAATATCAAATACGTTAATAACAGGAATTCAGAGCCTATATTCAAACACTAAGAGCTATGTAAGAGTGAAACAAGAGACCTCCAATACATTTGAAACTACAGCCGGAGTAAGGCAAGGATGCATTTTGAGCCCGCTTCTGTTTACGCTAATTCTTGATGAAGGAATAAAAGAGACAAAGAAAGAAGTAAAGAAATACTACATAGGAAATTGGAAATTGAGAAGAGTGGAAATAGCAGAATTATGCTATGCAGATGACATGGTCATCATAGCAGAAGACGAAAAAACTTTAATAAGGAATATAGAAATATATGATAAAGCGCTACAAAAATTAAACATGAAGATCAATAAAGAAAAAACGAAAACCATGATACTAGGAAGAAATGAACAACACCACACGATACAACTAAAAAATGAAAATCTACAGCAAGTCCAAAAATTTAAATACCTGGGGGCAATGATCTCAGAAGATGGAAGATTTGATGAAGAAATAAAAGAAAGAAGAACTACAGGAGGCAAAATATTCAATAGCATCAAACACAGCTTCTTAGGAAAGAAAGAAATACCGAAAGAGACCAGAGTACAAATATTTAAAAAAGTAGTACACGGAGCTGAAACATGGACATTAACGCAAAGACAAAAAGAAAAAATTACGGCTACCGAAATGAGATTCTTGAGAAAAATAGAGGGGAAAACAAGACTGGACAGAATTGAAAACACAACCTACAGACAAAACTTAAAAGTAAAAGCAATAGAAGATAAGATAGCAGAAGGACAGATGAGATGGTATGGGCATGTAGAAAGGATGGGAGAGGAGAGAATAGTTAAAAAAGTGTTTGAAGCAAAAATTGGAAGAAAGAAACCACGAGGACGACCAAGAAGAACGTGGCTGGAAGAAGTAAAGGAGGCAGCGCAAAGAAGAGGTCTAACTTGGGAAGAAACGAAGACAGCAACACAAGATAGAGCAGAGTGGAAAGAAATATGGAGAAGACCAACGAATCAGAACTCAACCCCCTCCCCCGCAGGCCGGGGGAACGCCTTACACCCGTGAGGGTAGAAAGGTGTAGGATTAAGTAAGTAAATCGAATTATAGACAGTAATGATAAACTGGACATTTAACAGTTCGTTTCGTTTGAGTTTTGTTTATTTAAATGGCAGTTAAAAGTTTAACCATAGTTCGTAAAATTGACCCTTTCATTTACTTACTTATCCTCAAGCACAAATATCAATATAGTATAGTTCTCGTAACCAAAAATCGAGGGACGGTCATAACAGCTTAACCGCCCATCACTTAAGTTCACAAAGAAACCTAAAACTTCTGCCCATCATAGATAATAAGACTAAAGACTGTCATTGTTTTGCACACAAAGCTATAGCAATTCGTGGTGTACCGTGCCAAACTATTCTCTTCTAGTTTAAAAGTATAGGACCGGTTAAGCTGTTTTTGACCATCCCTCGATTTTTGATGACTAGAACTATAACAGTGTCAATTATGAATGATAGAAATAGGGGGTTTCACATATTTTGAAAATTTTATATACGAATATTAATCTATATGAAAAAATATGAAACAAGAATTTTTTAATTTTTCTATCTCTTACCGCGAAAAGAAATGTAATAAATAGTCTACAGAAAGTTCCTAAAATATGCGTGTGCCATGACAAGCGTTGGCGATTAAACAGAGATAGTTGTACCATGTTTTTATGGCGTAGAAAGAGACAAAATATAACTTAAGCGCTTACCATAAATATCCTATTGACATCTGTCATTTGTCATTCAAAGTGAGTATTTAAGTATTGAGTGAGTATTTAAGTAATGAGTGAGTATTTAACAATTTATTTTACTCTGAAACATTAATCGTGCATGCCACAATACTTTAATTCAACATTTTTTTTACCAGTTACACCCTGCCATTTTCACTTCTAAAATGTAAACAGACAAATGTGAAGCAAGGCCATCTAGATGGACATCTTGAGAAATAACCAGGGCGGGATACGTTATATTTAATATAACCGGATTTTTACGTAGCTATTATTTTAAATGTGTGATACACTTAATTTTGATTTTTATATCATATGGCAACGTTTACTATCATTTCCAGCATAAGGATTAATGCTTAAGAACCAAGAGCAATGCTAAGAACAAAAGATTGCAAACTTGTAACCCGAACTGTTAACTGTCTGTCTATTTTACAATTATTATTTTTTTAATTTTCCGGTATGGACATAGACACTGCAAGTCTTGCATATAACATATTAAAGAAAATAAGAATTGCTGCTGAAATGGCAGTCTGCTAGACAACAAGTAAAAACACTAAAGTATACAGTCACTAAAATAAGTCACTAACAGCCCGATTCACAAAAAAGTTTAAGCTAATCCTCATTTTTGGATTAGTGAATTCTATTCTACTCCGGTATTAAAAATTTAATTTTCATGATATCAATAAAGGTAGATACTAGGAATAGATTAGACTATATTTTAAGTTATAAACTGTCAAAATTAGAGTAGAATTCGCTAATCCAAAAATGAGGATTAACTTACACCTTTTTGTGAATCGGGCTATAAAAAAATAGTTGGAAATGGTATCCTAGTAAATGTCATAATGGAACAAATCATTATGCATTAAGCATTAAAACATTCGGTGGAAATGAGGCTTTTGCCTTCTTATATGTTATATTTTCAGTATACATTACACATACATACTTTCCTATTAGGACAATCTATTAACAAAATGTGATCAAATTCACAAACAATTTGACTTTTAAACAGTAAAACTGATCGTCCGACACAGATTTAATGTAAACTATATTGTAACTGCTACGAGTATTTATTATCAATAACGACACTATTAGCACAATCAATGGCATTTCCAGTGAGTTAACTCGACTATTACACCAAATTAATTATTCCGTATATTATCCTCAATAAATCAATCAAATGGAATGTGCATGTCCTTGAAACATGAATCTACCTCCCCCTATCCATAGAAGAGGCCCTCTGGCGCACAATTAGCTAAGTTTCCGATTTGGGGCGGAGGCGTCGAAGGAAGAGTTCAGCTTGATTACGTTCATGATGGATCAATTATTAGTGGCCTTGCAGTAGGGCTAACTTCCTCTACCCCGTGGGGACTACGTCTCTGATTCAATATTGACAGCGTCTTGGTGACGAAGTCGAAGCGTAACATTCAGGAAGAATTTATTAAGGTGTCACCTGACAAGGAAAGGTTAATGGGGACAGAAACATTTTGTTTCAACAAAGAAACAATTTGGGAAGAGATAAAATCAGAGTGGTGGATCTCAAACGACGCAAATTGATCGGTGGTGAAAATTTTTAATAGGGTGCCAATAAAACGCTAGATATTTTATTAGATTTTGCAAAATAAATAATAAAAAATTCTCAGTTCGAAAAAACCTAACCAAACCAAACTTTTTTGTCGAGCATTTATTCTTTTTACCAATTATTTATTATTTTCCAAGCATTTAGGGCCGTTTTCATAATCAGGCTCACTTTAAGACTTTAATTAAAATTACTTTAAGACTTTATCTTTATTTTAAAGTAATGCTGCAGTGCTTGCTTAAGTGCTAAAGTATTATTATGAAAACGAAAACAACTTTAATTTTAACTTAAAGTGTTAAAGTGAAGATAAAATTTATTATGAAAACGGCCCTTATAATTTTAACTTAGCATTTAATTTGTTTTCTTTTGCCTCTCGCTAAGAGGTATTGGCTTCATGATAAAAATCGTTTATCCAGATTTTACTGAATAAGCACGTTTTAAGGACACTAGAATCAGATTTTAACATTTTTACAATCATGTCTGTATGTGTGTCTAATGGGGGATTACGGCTCAATCGAATTAAAGGAAAATAGTAAAAAAATACGAATGTATATGCTGAATAACGAATATTAATAAAAAAAAAATCTGCTGTGGCCAGCACAAGACCTTCCGTCAATTCTATGTATTTTGTACAAATCCCATACCAAAAGGTCCTTGGAACAGATTCTATATAATATCATGTAAAATCGAACACGAACACATACTATTTTTTACAAATTCCATACCAAAAGTTCATTTGAAAAGATTCTATAAATCCAATAAAATTATAACATAAACTACACTAAGTAATGTCCTTCCATCTTATCTTTGGCCTTTGACATACCAATTTTAGAACGTATACTTTCCATATTTGGGTTTGCACTTGCAACTGACATCTGTCAATTAAATTTTTTTGAATAATTATGTCAGTTGTTTCCATGATAAATAACTAAGCTGACTAATTTTTGAAAATTAATTTCTTTATAATGCTTTAAATTTACATCTATTGAATATGAAGGAAAATGTATAATTAAACTGTATAGAGAAGAGTATTTTCTTTAATATACATAATAACAAAATGTCAAAAAATAACATTTAACTGCGTTTTTTTAAGAAAAACTGTTAAAAACTTCAAATAAGGGTACTTCCGGTGGATCAGTTATAACCAAAATCTAATCAACTCTTCATATGGTTGTACAGAAGAGGAATACGAAAGAATTATAATTTTTAGAATTGTAGTATTGGAGTTATCGTCGGAGAAAAATTTGTCACACACGGACACACATACACACACACGCACACACGGACACACGCACACACACACACACACACACACACACACACACACACACACACATACATACATACATACATACATACAGACATCATCTTAAAAATAGTAAATTTGTATTGTAGGGACCCTAAAACGTGCTTAGTCATTAAAAACTCACCCCCGAATTTTTTGACCAAAGACAATACCTTCCTTACCTAAAGGTGACGGAAGGTAAAAAATGAAATGGTATAATTGAGATATTTCGAAAATAAAGGGTATTTTGTTATAACGCTTCGACACTAATATGAAAATATTTTGATTGGCGACCGAGAAACCGCCTATACATGCATTACAAACAGCGTGTTAGGAGGTGGGATTACTACCAATGGAAGTTAAGAAATTCAAATTCGAAAGGAGGGGCTAACATTTCTGTACTACAGTTTCCAAACAGTTTTTATTTTAACATAAATTTCTTGCATTAAACTTAATAATGTAAATACACCTGTAATAATAAAGTATGTATACTTATACAGTGTTATAATATTCATTTATTTTTATGTAAATATAATTTAAATAGCATATATTTCAAGAACATTTAGGTCCATGATGAAAACAGTTTGATATAAAAACACATAAATGTGACGTCACGTCAATCTTTTGAAAATTCGGGAGACCATAACTCGCTTATTAATAGGAATTTTGTCACCGGATTTTCATCAATAGTCTTAGTTTTCCTTATATTTTCAGATGAAATTATAAAAAAAAATGGTGTAATCCCCATTGTTGGAGGGACGGTTTTTCAAATTCTATAAGACTAAAGATTAATTTAACTAGGTATTCGTTAATCTGACATTAACGGGAAAAGCTGAAAAGGTTTTGGTAACAATTGGACAACTGGAAGTAATAGTTTCTTAAAAAAATCTTGTAAATATTTTTTTGTTTATTAGAAATATTAAAGAATATAAAATTCTCTTTCCGAACATTGAACATTTTTATTATATCTTATGTAGATTTAGAGAGATAATTATAAATTTATAAAATAATCCGTTGTAATGTATTTCACAGCCCAGATAACTCCATGTAAACTAATGTAAAAATGCAGATACGAGTATTTTACTGAAGGCTTTTTTGGGAAGTACATTTAATATTTCTTATTTTATTATTAAATAAATATTTAGAATTATAGATACATATATTACATATACCCATCAAAAATACCGTCAATCTCGTCAACAAATTGAAGAATCTGGAACATTTAGAAGAACAGGAGCAAACTTATTTCTACAATGAGTTAAGAAATACAAAAATATATTAATAATGGATGTAATTAAATTCTTTTATGTGTACCAAATACAATATGTATTTTTATATAGCCTAATATGGAAATGGCGAGGGAGAGAGGTCTTGTGCTGGTCACAACAGATTTTTAATATGACATTTTCATACAATATCCTAATATCTATATGAGTGTAGTTTTAAAAGTAGGAGTTATTTTATTCTCTAGGGTACAGTAAAACTTAAGGAGGACTGCGGTGTTATTATATGTTTTCTTTATTGCTAGTGTAAATCAGAGTTATAGTTTTTTGGAATTTTTCTTATACATTTTACCTTCCGTTACTAGGAAAACATACGGACTGATATACATCGTTTCAAAATAAAATCAGTCCGCCATTGATATTCCAGTGGCACGTCAATAATTATTTATTTGAGATCAGCTAAAGTCAGCATACATTGAAATAAATATAAATTTTGATAAATAACTTTTATTTGCAGATAATGTAAAACAGATTCAACTGAAAACGTACGTAGGTAACTCTTCAAAAGGGATTATTGAAAAGTTTATTGAGTTCTTTCTGTTGTTAGAGAAGTTTTTTCCAGGTATTTTATGAGCACCCTAGTAATGTTATATCTAATTTTTCTGGTGGATTTATTTGCCAAATCACTGGCAAAAAATCCAGTACTATTTTTATAAATGTTAAATTATTACTCCATCCCATTTTAAAACAATGCATAATCAAGTTGAATAAGTATGATTTTTAACCGATATCACCGATATAGAAAAAAACTCAATCATTAATTTCGTTTTAGGAAAATTTTCTTTTGGACAAGTTAGGTATCTGAAATTTACAAATTTTTGGAATTAGAAATTTAATATGGGGTCTCGTGGCCGCGTGCCTAACTGTCTGGTCACGAATCTGGGAAATCGAGTTCGATTCCGACCGACGCCAAATATTTCGAATTTAAATGGCACAAAAGTGACATCCTGTGGTACACTCTCCACGTCAGCAATGAGTGTCCGTCAGGTAACGCCCGGTAAGCGCCTGCACGGTACAAATATGTCATCATTATATACCGTGATGATATATATTTATTTATTTAATAATAATAATATATCATCACGGCATATTACCAATTTCTGAGTGTACCAATCTGCGTTGTACATAGATTTCGGTAATGATGACATATTTCTACCGTGCAGGCATCACCTCACGGGCACTCATGGCTGGCGTGGAGAGTGCACCACAGGGGTCACTTTTGTGCCATTTAAAATTCGAACTATATGGCGTCTGTCGTGATCGGACCCGGTTCCCCAGGTTCGCTACCAGCCACTCAGGCACGGGACCACATATTTATTTATTTTAGAAATTTAAATATCAAAATTGCAAATCTGTTTGTTCTCACACAGGAATTAATTGTATTTTTAAATTATTATAAAGCGTTTTTATTAAAAAAAAAATATTAAACCAACTTTTTGGTTTACAATCAATAATCGGTCAAGCGATTTAAAATATTAATAATTTCAAATTTATATCCCAGCATATTTTATATTTCTGATATAAAGCCCTGTATTTAACCAATCATGTTATATAGTTTTTTTTAAGGTGATAGATTTAAACGTCAGCTTTTTATGTAATCCATGATTAACTGTCCTCTGTAATCCGTGCATAGTGTTTTTATTTTATACGGAAGTGTTCAGCTTTAAATTGGAAGGTAATTTATTTTATTAAAGCAATGTTAAAATTACAACGTTCAAAACAAGTCAGTTAACTTTACAGTAAGGTATTTAATTTCACCATAAAAGAGGAAAAAAAACTTTAACAATATAAAATGAAATTTCACTATTAATTAGCTTTTAACATACCGGGTGTAACACGAAAACCGGGCCTTAGGCGTTTAACATGAGAAAACAATTTTTCCTTGTGCAAAAGTTTTTATCAGAATAAACTACTCAATTATTTGTATCTTTTCCTCTGAATAATTTTCAATAAAGATAACTCAAACAAAGCGTTTCTGACAGGTAAATTTACAAACAAATATAAAAACATTGTATCTGTCAGAAATATATTTGTCAGAAATATATTTGTCAGATTATGACATATTTTAACTGTCAGAAAGGCTCTGTTTGATTTATCATTCTTGAAAATGAATAGGACTTATTCTCAGGAAGTGAAAGATACAAATCATTTAGTAGTTTTATTTTGATGAAAATTATATTTTATAATTTCTGACAGGTAAAACGTCATAAAAATTTGTTAGTAAATTTTGTTTCAATACCATTGCTAACTCTATAAAGAAGTAACTTTGGTGAAAATTTATTTCAATTATCTCGGTTGCAAAACGTACAAAAGAGAATGTGATCATTGATTTCGATACAGAACTTAATTCTCTACAACATTAATTTGAAGCTTTTTTGTCTAAAATTAATAGGCCACTTTTGCGAATGTCACACTCTTTTGGCCCGGTTTTCGTGTTACACCCGGTATATTATTTTATTTTCATATTATTGTAAGCTACGCAATTTATACTTCTATACGTAAAGTTTAAAAATGATTTATTTAGTGCAGTTATGTGTCACAAGCACAAGAAACTAAGTTTCCTTTATCTAAAAGTTCTTTGTTGGAATTTCATGGTTTAAATTATAGACAGGACTGCAATTGAAATGATAACAAAAGTAAGCGTGAAGAGTTTGAACTATTAGGTTCGAACTACAATTTATAACTCTCTCAATCTTCATTTTACCTCACCGCTCTAACCACGAAAAGGTGGATTTATGCAGGCTATTTTTTATTTTACTTTTTCTTTTCTTTTTCGCTTTTACTTTTACTTTAAGTTTGGTACTTTATGCAGCTACTTTAAAGCTTTCGGTATACATGCGCAGATGTGATTTTACTGGCATATCAGTTGTCTTAAATGTAAAGAGAAAATTATAACCTGTAAAAATGAACACAAATGTAATAATTTGTGTATCTGCTTTATTATTTGTAGCTTTACCCATTTTCTAATTTTTGCAATCTTACCTACACAAAAACAAATAAATACAGCACACGCTGACGTTTGTCACGTGAAGTGGTGCACATGCGCAGTTGTGAAATTCCTTTACTCTAAGTTAAAAGTTGTTCAACTTTAGTTCTTAAAGCAAAATTAAAAGTATGCACATAAAGTAGTACATTTATTAACACACGTTTAACATTTGTATAGTAAAAAAAATCTGTTGTGGCCAGCACAAGACCTCTCGCCATTTCCATATTAGGCTATATAAGTATTGTATTGCACTTTGCTATCGAACCGTCGTTTTGTAACAAAATATTACAGAACTTTACCCAAATATTGTCTTTTATTGTATTTAACATGTCTTCTGCATACATATAATTCTAATTACATCTATTTTTCATAGTATGAGGAAGTTTCTAAATGTCACAGATTCTTCCAATTTATTAACCAGATTGGCGGTATTTCTGATGGATACATGCATATTACCTATAATTTCAAATATTTAATTAATAAAACAATAAGAAAGATTAAATGTACTTCCCAGAAAAAGCTATCAAAATGTCACTAAAACTGTATATTTTTGACACTGAAATCTGTCATTTACAAATTACGTTATAAACATTTGATTTTGTCAACTGGTTTCCTTAGTGTAGTTTCGTCTACTCGACTTGTTATATCCCGATATTCTATATATTATAGCGTCTTTATCTCTAAATTTATAGAAGATATAATAAAAAATCTGTTGTGGCCAGCACAAGACCTTCCGTCAATTCCATGTATTTTGTACAAATCCCATACCAAAAGATCCTTGGAACAGATTATATATACTATCATGTAAAATCGAACACGAACACATACTAATTTTTACAAATTCCATACCAAAAGTTCATTTGAAAAGGTTCTATAAATCCAATAAAATTATAACAAACTACACTAAGTAATGTCCTTTCATCTTCTCTTTGGCCTTTCTCTGCGTGTCACTTGCGAGCAACACTATGACATACCAATTTTAGATCCTATACTTTTTTCCATATTTGGTTTTGCACTTGCAACTGACATCTGTCACTTAAATTTTTTTGAATAATTATGTCAGCTGTTTCCATGATAAATAACAAAGCTGACTAATTTTTGAAAATTAATTTCTTTGTAATGCTTTAACTCTACATCTATTGAATATGAAGGAAAATGTATAATCAAACCATATAGAGAAGAGTATTTTCTTTAATAAATATAATAAGAAAATGTCAAAAAATAATATTTAACTGCATTTTTTTAAGAAAAACTGTTAAAAACTTCAAATAAGGGTACTTCCGGTTGACCAATTATAACCAAAATCTAATCAGCTCTTCATATGGTTGTAAAGAAGAGGAATATGAAAGAATCATATTTTTTAGAATTGTAGTTTTGGAGTTATCGTCGGAGAAAAATTTGTCACACACACACACACACACACGGACACACAGACACACACACAGACACACACACGGACACACATACACACATACAGACATCATCTTAAAAATAGTACATTCGTATTGTAGGGACCCTAAAACGTGCTTATACATTAAAAACTCACCACCGAATTTTTTGACCAAAAACAATACCTTCCTTTTGACGGAAGGTAAAAATTTAAATGTATCAGGTGTAGAATTTTGTTCTTCATAATTAGTAATATCAAAAATTTTCAAAAATTAATATTTGGAAGAACTTCTTTTAAAAACTACTACTTCCGGTTGTTCAATTGTTACCAACACCTTTTCAGCTCTTCCCAGGAATGTCAGATTGAGGAATTCATAGTTAAACAGGTCTTATGTCTTATAGTTTTTGAGGAATCGTCCGTCCAGCATCCAGCCATACACACACACACACACACACACACACACACACACACACACACATATATATATATATATACACATCCACACACACACAGACATCATTTTAAAAATGTTATAATCGGATTGTAGGGACCTTAAATCGTGCTTATTCAATAAAATCTGGATATGCGAATTTTAGCATGAATCCAATACCTCTCTTAGCGAGAGGTAAAAAAAGAAAAGGTAAAGTAAAAAGTAGGCTGCACAAATCCACCTTAATTCGTTAATATGTACATATTTCTGTATTTGAAATTATAACTCTGTAATACAACTTTAACCGCTATTGAACGAACATTACATACAGTATTCCGCATTAACTCTGAGATGAATATACGCAGTAAAGCTATACACAAGAAACATGTTCTGCCTTCGAATACATACAATTTTCCTTAGTTACCTACGTACGTTGGCTCATACATATATTTCTCTTAGTTACGTTGCTAAATTCATACAGAGATTATTTTGATGAAATAACTTTAATTTGGAATTGAAATACATTAAATGCTTTGTATTTCAGTGAACGAAGCATTTTACCCTACAAAAGGTCAGGTAGTTCTGAATTTTTGATATGTTGTATAGGATGGTGGGTTAGTGAAAAATCCAAATTTCCACAATTCCCCTCCTCCACTGAAAATCGGCACTTTTTTCAGTTTATTGCCTGTAACTTCTTTCTGGTGAATTTTAGCGCAAACAAAGTTATTTGCAGATTTGTAGATGACAAAATTTCCTGCAAATTATTTATGTAAATTTATTTTGTACGATTAATAGCAACAAAGCTCTGAAGCTGACAAAAAAGGTTAAAATTGCGTACTTAGGAAAATTTTAAGTTTTTTTCCACTTTACATCGCAATAGGGAGGATTGTGGAAATTAAGATTTTTCACTAACCCACCATTTTATACATACAACATATCAAAAATTCAGAACTACTTGATGTTTTGTAGGGTACCCCCTTTTTTCAACCTCCGTTCACTGGACTATTGTGGTATTGAATTAATCTGTCGTACTCTAGTTTAAAATTATGTAGTATGTGCACTTTATTCGCAACCATATAGTAATAATTTCAAATGCAATAAAATGTGTCACATAAGTTTTCGGAATAGACGATACGAAAGTATACTGAATCTGCTTATTACTACAATTACTGATCGCTTTTAATTCAGAATATTCACATATAAATATATGTAATAACTCACCAATACGTTGTGTTTTGATGTATGTATGCAAAATTTCAGTCATTATATTCCACTATTAAAAATATTTTCTCACTTAAAAGTCTGTCAAAATAAATAAATTAACACTTAAATAAACGTTTAACACTACATTTTATTAAGAACACGATGTTTTCACTTAAAAAGTCAAATAAACACTAAACACTAAATAAATCTATATTTATGATCTGATACATGTTACGACTGACAAGTGAATACCAGGAATAAACGCGCGCCTGTGACGTCACATGCCAGCACACTAAGATTACAAATTTGGAAATAAATAAAGAATAACATATGATTTGCAATATGAATATAACATGGGTTGGAAAAATATTAAAAGAAAGAGTATATTGAATCTGTTTATTTGTACAACAATAAACATAGCTTAAACTTTAAGCTGCAACACCCATTTTTAATATATAGCTAGTAGCCCGTTCTCTTCTATATGACGAAGATTTTTAAAATTTATTGAAAAATCCTTCTCCTTAATTATTTTCATTTTGGGTTCCTACATAATGTCGTACATCTTTCTTGAAGTAACGCCTACCTAAAAGTTTAATAGGTCTCGCTTGGGTACGTAGGAGGATTGTTGTCGCGGGCTGCAAAAGGTATGTTTTCGCCTCCAAGCGACCAAAACTTAATATCTTAGTTTACATTATGTAAATTGAGAAAATCAAGTAAATCTCCTAACACGTTCAATTTACTGTCTCGAAACTTTGCTTTCACTTTAAACTCTATATTGAAATTTTTTGGGCGGTACTTACAAGACAGATATACTCCAAATTGTAGGAGCCCCAAAATCAAAACAAATAAAGCGAAATTTTTTCAAAAAGTACGCAAAAACTCATGGGGCGTCAGAACTAATCTTCTTTTCTTCTTCGTCTTCTTTGTCGGGTCAAGCAATAAAACTATAAATATCGTAATTATAATAGAGAGGCACATCACTCACTGTTTGCATCTATAACATTGGATGTCAAGTGTCAACAGGCTATTATTTGCGCCGCTCTGTTGAAATGAAGACATGCTCAATATGGTAAAATATAAAAATATAAAATCTTACTATTTATTCCTTTAACATAAATGCTATTATTCACCCCTATTCTGTAACTCAATCGATAACTTTTTTCGATCGATAATAAATTGTAGCCAATAATTATAGTAGACAGTGAATAAAAAAATGAAACTGGCAGATGATACATTTGTTTCTATTTGTCAAAAATTATTATCGATCGATAACTATAATCGATTGAGTTACAGAATAGGGCGAATTGTTTGAAATAATTTCTTATGAGAATAAAAACTGTAGTTCCAAAATTTATTTCAAACAAAAATAGTATTTATGTTAAAGGAATAGTAACATTATTTTGCTATATGGAGCATTCAAGTAAAGTAGAAGGACCAGGCAACGCATGTCTTCATTTCAAAAGAGCAGGGCAAATAATGGCTTGTTTTGTATCCAATATTATAAAGCAAAGTATATGCCGCTTTGTCATAATTACAATATTTATAGTTTTATTGCTGAACCCGATAGAGTAAATTTTTCTAACTATAGCTCTATATGAAATATAAATGATAAATCTTAAAGGTTTAAACTGTATTGTTGTCTATTTAAATTTTTTCCTAAAACTTGTGTGACATGCACATGTTACTATTTCTAGCATTATAAAGTCTTAAATGTATGTTACCAATTCTTCATAAAAATTTTTTGTTGGTGAAATAAAATTTAAACTTTTATTATTTGTAACATCTTGATACAAAATTAGAAAATGGTTTCGCTGTAAGATCTTATCATTGTAATAAATTTTAAAATGCGACTCAATTTGGCACTAACAAGTTATAACTTGATTATTTCTCAGGTAAATGATTTGCTCGCACAATGTAACCAGTTTAATTTAGAAGGAGAAAATCGGATTACTTGAGATTCAATATCTGCAACTGGGGATAGAGAGATAAGTTAGTATTGTTCCCTTTGTTTCCTCGAAGGGCACCAGTTTTCAGCTAATCCGTACAAATAAACTACACTGGTTTGGAGGATTACGCGTTAATCTTTCATAGTTTAAAACTGACTTGCTTCCATCCGACCTATTAAATTACTAAATTAATTATTGTAAAGCAGAATTATCACACTTAATAACTAGGCCAAATGGGAATTATAAATGAAAATTGCAAAATGTTTTCAAATATGAGAACTATAGTTATGCTTTACGAAAGAATGGCAGTCCCCAATAATAATTCCCTTATAAATAGTTAAATTCGCTCTAGTTATAGTCTAGGAAACTATCTTTTTTGATGTTTACGATGATGTGTGTGTGTGTGTGTGTGTGTGCGGACGTGCGCGTGTGTGTGTGTGTGGATGGGTGAGTGTGTGTGTGTGGATGTTGAAAGGACGATTCCTCAAAAACTATAATACTTAAGACATTAATTGGAAAGCTAAAAAGCTTTTGATAACAATTGGACAACCGAAAGCAGAAGTTTTTAAAAAAAAAAAAATCTAAATATTATTTTTTGAAAATTTTTGTTATTACAAATATTACAAAACATAAAATTTCATCTAATACAATTAAAGTTTTTATTATATCTTCCATAGATTTAGAGATAAAGTAAATATAATATATAGAAATTTTTTTGCAATAAATCGCACAATCCGGACTACTCCAAGTAAACAAGAAATTCAAATGTATATAATTGACAGATAAATGTAATTGTCAAAAATCAAGTGACATTACTGAAAGCTTTTTCTGGGAATAGGCACATTTAATATTTCTTATTGAATTATTAATTAAATATTTAAAATTGTAGTTTGGTATATATGTATATTAATAGTGATAATACATATCCTTAAGAAATACCAATCTCATCAATAAATTGGAACCATCTTGAACATTTTAGAAGAGTAGTACAAGATTCCTCATAGAATGAAAGAATAGATATAATTAGAATTATTTATGTGTACAAAAAATGTTAAATTCGGTACTTATGTAACAAAACGGAAATAGCGAGAGGTATTGTGCTGGCCACTATAGATTTTTCTGCTTCAAGAAACGCAAATGCAAACAAGACCATTATTCTAGCCCTTTTCGATAGTTTCTTTAATGGCATTATTGATAAAACACGTAGATCTATACGAGAAACAATATTATAATACACGCCAATGTATACGAACTATGTTGACAGTTCTAAATTATTTCCTGAACAGACGTCGCCTTATGAACAGATTCTATAACCTGTATGGCAAAAAGAGACTATTACGTATGCATATCTTCAACAATAAAGAGTTATTGCAACTTCTAAGATGAAAGAACGTAAACGTTAACCTTATGTAGAAAACACTTTATTTTAAAAATAAAGTACTTTCAATTTCAATGTTTACCGCATTTTATTAGTGTATTCAGGCTAACGTTAACGCTAAAAGGAACACAATCGAAGTTACATCCACACTTTCACCGAAACATAACCTGAAAAGATACAGAACGGGTAACGCTAAACGCTCGCTATTCCATTGCACATAACGTTTCTCCTTATTAATTTAACGTGAACCTTATTAGTACGCATGTGTACTCGGGCTGTCACGTGACTTGAAAGTGCACGTTATTTTTGCGTTGAAGCTGCAATAACTCTCTAATCATATACTTTTTATTGCGCAATGCCATTCTTAAGTGAAAAACACGGTATGAATAAAATTTAATATAAATTTTCGTGTATGCTGTTATTGATTTAAATGCCATACATATAACAACAAATCAAAACATGTTTTTCATTTAAAATCCCATCATTCCATTTCGTTGTATCTATCTATCGATTACCTTTCATTTGGAAATACAGCAACAGGGAGAACGCAGTTACTGGGTATTAGCCTAATAACGCAAAGATTAAAATTTCATTCAGCCACTGACAATTTAATCTACGCGTATGAATGATGCAAATTCTCGAGCCATACGATGCCAATTAGCCTAGCTTTACACGCTGCTCTGGACAGCGTTTGCAGAACCTGTGAATGTGGGGATCCATCACACAACGAGCGCGTTACTAACTAATATAATAATACCCGGTAATTATCTGATATTCACTCGCCAATACACAGAACAATTGGTATTGTCTGATACAAACGCAAGACCATCTATTGTCATTTTGTTTTGTATAATTGACTAAAAATTCAGTTGAAAATGGATGCCGGACAACAGATAACCAAAGTTTGGAATATACACATATATCTCTAATAGGGAATTTTATATGACTTCTAAATACTAAATTTTAAACGATATTGTTCTTTAAAGAGCCGCAAACTTGAATATATTACGATTAGATACATTACAATTAAATATTGAAATTTATGTAATACTTGAAAAAATCACGTGAACTATCGCCTACTTTTTTACATAAATAACGAACACTTTTAGTGTAACGGTCAATTTGTGGCGGTAACCCTAACTCGCCTCTGTCGATTTATTTATTTTATTTATGTTATTCATACAGGAACAAAAATATGCTATTTTCAAAGTGTTCAAAACTACTTTAAAATACAAATCTTATCTATTAAACTTTATAAAGACAAATCTCTAATATGTTATCTACCTAATTATGTAGTATAAATATCTCAAACACCCAAAATTATTGAATAAACTTAATTAAAGCAGTAAGTGCAAATTCATTAAAACGTAGGTCGTAGTTGTTTTCGATTTTATTTAATCCTGACTTTCGCATGCATTTTCTTCTCAACACAATTTAAATCGTCAGCAAAGAAATTATTTATTGTGGACAACGTAATAACCCTTTCAAACAACAAAAAGGAAAAAAAATGATAACCACCTTATAACTTTAAAGATAAACAGCGTCAAATCTAAAACTAACCTACAAATTCAGTCGAGCTGTCACTGTAGTCATTGCACCAAGTTACGACATATGTTACTAGTTGCAAACCACTGAAATATATACTAACTGGAATGCGCGTACGAACCGTGACTGTGAAGCATATTGAAAGCCTGCTGCTGGAGTAGTCGGCAAACATCGAGATAGTTCGTGAGTAGACGGAAATTGTTTCGTGTGGCGCATGTTTAAATAAATGAAGCATAATATGAAAACAAAGCGATCAGCTATGATACGAGTTATTCGGCTAAGTTCGGTTCGGCACGAACGTGCGCGAACAGGACCAGCCATTATTGTTCAATGAGGCTTCAAGTGCAGCGTACGCTGATAGGTAGAGTATGCGAGTTCCAGTTAGTATATATTTCAGTGTTGCAAACCTACTTTCTTTAAAATAAAATTATGCTTAACTTATTATTTTCTTCATACTTTTACTGTACAGAAAGCAAAGAGTATTGTTAAAAGTTAGTAAGAAACTCAAAATTGTACGTAAGCAACACAGAAGAGCTTTACTAATATGAACTGAAAATGTGCCTCCGTAAGAACTTCATACATTCTGATTTGATTTAGGGTTTCGCACCAACCGTTAATCTTAACCTCACTAATATGGTCTATTGTCTATGACTGACGCGATGGAAGTACTCCGACGTCACACGAGTAGGGAGTTGTTTTCATGACCATTTCTGGCGCCAATCTTTTTATTTAATTATTTACAAAAATAGGAATAAATTATTATTATTTTTATTACTATAAAAAAAATTGCACAAACTTTCATTTAAAATACTTTTTAAAAAAGTGAAACTGGCTCATTATGTTAACAAGCATTGCATTTAGTTTATAGATAGAAGTAAAGTATTATTTTATCAATTTCAAAGGAATTTTCGAATCAAGATTTATAATTAAACAGTTTTTAAGTCCCCGTAATTAGTTTGATTGCTTTGGCAGTTTTTAAGTCTCCCAGATATTAGTTTGAAAGCGTTCGAAAAGAAGATTGGTTGGGAGCTTTTACGAAATGGAAAATTGAAGGTAAGAATGGTGAAGGGTATTACTGCTGGGAAAAAAGTCATAAGACGGTTTTTTTCAATTACATTTGAATTAAATTTGGAGTCCCAACGTACACAATTTTGTCTGAAAAGAATGTAAGGGCTGATTTATGATTTTAATTTACGAATTTACAATTTATAATATAAACTCATATAAAAACATTCCCAATATTTTTAAAAAATCATCTTGTTGATTCGCGTCTAATAAATTCATGGCTATGAAAATAAATTTGTAACCTAAAATCTGAACTGATAACTGATGAAACGTCAAATGACAAGCAGTGACACTGACAAGTCACGTGATCGTGATAGATTCTGATTCTGATTGATCGGAAGATCAGATCAAAAATTTCCAAATCGAACATAAATAAGAAAGAAAATTGTAAATATTAAATCACAATTTCTAAACGTAAATTTATAAATTAAATTCATCATAAACCAGCTCTAAGTTTTTATGTAGAATTTATCAAAGTCCAAACTACATTTCAATACACTTATCACAGAATTCTCATTTTCTTTTAAAATCCTTGATAATAAGCAATCCCATCTTGGCATTAACAAACGAAACATTTGTTCGTATTTGTGCTTTTTGCTTTGATAAAAAATTCCGTCTTGGACCGCGTCTGGTGAAGCTTGAACGGTTCGGCGGTCACGCAAATCAGCCGAAACCGCTGTTAAACCACTAACCACTCAACCAAACCGCCAACCGCGTTCTTATTAGTAGTTACCAATAACGTGGCCACCAGGGACCGATTGCAGATTGGAAAAGGGTGCAAGATCGAATATCACAGAGCCGACAAATCGGAACGACAATGTTTTAAAATATCGACATAACAATGTTCTCCACTATTCGTGGTGTCAAACGCAAGAGTTTCAAATTAGAAAATTTAATGTTACCGCATATTACCCATTTCTGGGTCTGTGTAATGATGATGACATATTCGTATTGTGCAGACGGTTTTAAACCCCCATTTTTCATTTTTCCAGATAAATAATAATACTCTAGAAAAATATTAATAAAGTTCTTGGGAAATAATTGTGACGTAATAAAAGAATAAGATAATACTTGTCCACTGTGAGCTGTGAGAGAGAACAAAGAAAATAAAGTGAAATTATGATCAAGGGAGAATTAATTTCATTAATCTACGAAAATTAAGTACAATATAATAATTATATGAGTTAAGGTTTTAGCTGTCAGATTCAGTAGTGCTATTTCTTAGGGATATATAATATTCTAGGTACTGTTACTTTTTATTTTAAAATTATATGAGTTACTGTAAAAGCATACAAAATTAAAAAATCTGATGTGTTCAGCACATTACCTTCCGTCAGTTCTATGTATTTTGTACAAATCCCATACCAGAAATTCCTAGGAAAAGATTTTATATATCCAGTAAAATTGTAACACGAACACATACTATTTTCTACAAATTCCATACTGAAAGTTTTTTGGAAAAGATTCTATAAATCCAATAAAATTATAATAATTATTATAATATTATTATAATTGTCATCTGTCAATTAGAATTATTTGAATATATCAGCTGTTTCCATTAGAATGGGCTACTTGCGTGGTACTGAAAATCCGATTTCTTTCACTATATACGTAATGTTATATTGAAAACATATAAAAATATAAATTTTATTTTAAAATAATTATCTGTTTTTTACTAAATTAAGAAAGAAATTTTTCTGTGACGTCTATATTGAACTGGGGGAGGGGAAGCATGTTTAAGAATGTTATCAATAGATGGCACGGCGTGCGAGAAAGTTTTAATTTGAATTTGACATTAGTTCATTTTTCTCTCTCTCTGGTCTCTAAAATACATTAATTACTTAATAAATAAACACATAGGTAGTTACTTGTAATTTAAAATATCGATACCAAAAAGATAAACTAAAATACTAACCTCCAAACTATTACTGAAACGTCAAACAGGTGATCTACATTACCCGCACAAACATACCATTACTATGGGACGGCACCACGCTGTGGCTTTACGACTATTCATTGGTGCGGCTTAATTCTACGTCATACATGGCGGGAATTCAAATAATCAAATTTCATTATTTTTTTTTTCTGGCTAATAAATAAAAATTTTGTCAAAAGAAAAAATATGGGCAGCAAGTTTTTACCTTCTCTTCAAAAATATTAAATAAAAAAAGGCACGCAAGTAGCCCATTATTTGAATATATCAGCTGTTGTTAAGAACTTCATAAGGGAACTTCCGGTTGGCCAGTTATAAAAATTTACCTCTCCCTCTCTGTCACACACACACACACACACACACATATATATATATATATATATATATATATATATATATATATATATATAATCACCGTAAAACTAGTTTTTTTGGCCGAAGACAATATCTTGCTTACCTTATCTGAAATAATAAATAAACTTACGTTACATCAACAGTTTTATCAAGAACGCGCATAGTTTTAAAATAGCATGTCGTAGCATAATCGAATAATATGAATTTTTTAAAGAAAAGCGTGCTAGATCCATCCTTGTCAGACGCACATCTTCTCAATGTAAATATGAGAGAAATAAATGTATGGGAATTTGTTAATAGAGGGTTATACAGAGTCATATTTTCGTAATACCATCTATTGATGCTTCCCTTGAACTACACATGACTCAGTTACTATTAAGCCTCATTTCCACCGAATGTTTTATTGCTTAATGCTTAGTGCATAAGACTTAATGCATTATGACAATTTATCATTTCCAGCTATTTTGTTTTGTGACTAATTTAACAGAAATGTCACAATTTTTCCCTTATTACTTGTTGTCTAGCAGACTACCATTGCAGCAGCAATTCATCTTTTTTTAGTATGTTATATACATAATTTTCTGTATCTACATACATACCGAAAAATTAAAAATTTAATAATTATAAAATAGATTGACAGTTCAGGTTAGAAGTTCGCAATCTTTTGTTCTTACGCATTGCTCTTAATTCTTAAGCATTAATTATAGCTCTTACGCATTAGGACAATCGGTGGAAATGAAGCTTTACACAAACAAATCTATCTATCGTTCATGATACAGATGACGACCCAACATCTTTAAAACATTAAATTGTATTCGCTATGTTTTATCGGAATAAAGGTTTGTCGGTATTATGATAAGGTTTGTTCCAGATTACATTAGGGACATTGCGACCTTCAAGACTTTCAAATAATCTAGTTTCTTCTTCATGTTCTTGCAATCATTTAATTATACCAGTACCAGAGCGATTTAACTTTTCAACTGACAGTTCTTTATTCAATTTAGTCCACTTACTCTAGGTAATTTTATTTGCAATTTAAAATTTAAAGAAAATGGAATTCGCAATAATTAAAATAGTTCTAATTAAAATAATATTAATTATTAAATCGATGTGTTTTAATCTTTAATCCCAAGAAAATGA
Source organism: Ophonus ardosiacus (assembly GCA_943142095.1). Lineage (NCBI taxonomy): Eukaryota > Metazoa > Arthropoda > Insecta > Coleoptera > Carabidae > Ophonus > Ophonus ardosiacus. Next base: position 34,667,244 of record OW964832.1, on the reverse strand, counting down.
AATAGAAAAAAATTGAGAAGCTCTGTCGAAAACAAGCATAGTTCAAATATGGAATATATACAAACTGGATTTACATGTTTTCGCTAAATTACAGAAAGTTAAAAAATAAATCGTTAATTATTGAGTAGTACTATAAGTACAAAGTGTACGTTTTATTATTTTTTTGTTATGGTGCAAGACCCCATTGTAGTGATTGTAGAAAAAAAATTGTGTGTGTATCGAGCGCAAATAGACATTGGCGACAATATCCCATTTTGCGTTCTTAATACATAGGTAAGTAGCTAGTACAGAATATTGTTGTGAAAAAAATTATAACTGATATATAATCTTCTAGCTAATTTTGCTTACAAATTGATTTTTCCGACGACCACTACGAAAAGTACATAAATTCACACGCTAAACTATTACTGAAAGTTTGTCATTGCACATTACTACCAAAACTGTGTGAAATGAAAGCTCGTTAGCCAATCAGATGCGTCCGCAACTGTGTGATATGACTTTATTACACGCTGTGATAACTGAGCGAACTAACCTAAAAATTTGTATGTAAAAATTTGACAGTTGCAAATAATTTGCTAAATTTACACGGATTAAGTAGGCTGGACCCTGATTTATCAGATTTTAACATAATTTTTGGTGAATTCTGATAGCAATGATGTAAACGAAAAATATCGTGTACAACATGTGCTGAAAGGGTATTTCACACTCACGTGATTAAACCACTCGCCTTCGGCTCGTGGCTCAAACTTCGCGTTCGTGTGAAATATCCAACATTCAGCACTAGTTATACAATATACTATTATTATGAGGAATACTAAATATATTACACTACTCTTGTTAAGAATCATTATCATTAACAAACAAATTTGTATCAATTTAAAAGAAAAATGACCTCCATTTCTAGCGATCCCATTGCTTCACCTTACAAAGCACCCCTCCTGCTAAACGTAAAGATCGCAATACATAGAAAAGGAAGTGACGTGTATTTACTGGCTGTCCAGTAAGATGGATTCGTCACATCCTGTTTCCCTTGCCTTGCCTTTACCCCCTTTGCCCCTAGAACCTTCCCTGCCCGTACCCTACCTCTAAACAAACGACACGCGAGTGTTTTTGTTTCATTGTCTGCTTCTCGTTACACTAATGTGCAATGCACCCGACTAAACAAATAAATGAGGAAAATGACAACCTTGAAGTTTGAGGTTAGGTTTTGTGGAAATGTCCATGGAAAAATAAAAGCTTGTGGTTTGTGTTTAGAAGAAGCGGCAGCCAATTTAATTTTCTTTCTATTTTACGATGAAAACGGATTCTCTCTATGATTTAAAACAAATATTTTCCTTGTGAAAGAAAATACGAGATGTTATTTAATTTTTATTTTGTATGTACAGGTTCAATTTTTTTACCCGCGAGGAAATGCGCAGTAGATGACAGTTTTAGGCAAAAACAGCTTTAGTCCATTTGTTTTAATTTGAGATAATCCAATAAAAAAACTTTCTAGTTTTCTTACTGTTAAAGATTTCTGCAACTTAACCCGGGGTCAGATATTAGAAAATGATTTACTGGATATTAGAAAAATAGAACAGTATTTTTATTTTCTAGTGTAAACTGATCCTTGACAATAGGGTCCTCCACCATAACAGAAAATTGAGTAAAAAGTTAGTTATATTGAAAGTAGATGAGATAAAATCATGATTGAGACGATAAAAGTTTTTTAAAAATTGTTAGTTTTTGAAATATTAGTAATTTTAAGCATCTATACATCTACGTCACAACGATTGCTATCTTTCTCGCGCAGCCTACTACAGAAACTGGTGCGAGAAAGATAGCTATAGGTTTCTTTAAAAATCAAATACAGTTGAACTAAAAACAATTATGACTTTCTAATACTACAAATTGCTTCAAAATTAAAAAAACTTTCATTTAAAATAATAAAAATCTGTTGTGGCCAGCACAAGACCTCTCGCCATTTCCATTTTACGCTATATAAATATTGAATTGCACTTCCCTTTCAAACCGTCATTTTATAACAAAAAAATACAGAACTTTACCCAAATACTGTTTTTTATTGTATTTAACATGTCTTCTGCACACATATAATTCTAATTATATCTATTTTTCATTGTATGAGGAAGTTTCTAAATTTCAGAGATTCTTTCAATTCATTAACCAGATTGGCGGTATTTCTGATGGATATATGCATTTTACCTGTAATTTCAAATATTTAATTAATAAAACAATAAGAAAGATTAAATATACTTCCCAGAAAAAGCTGTCAGAATGTCACTAAAACTGTTGATTTTTGACACTGACATGTCTCATTTAAAAACTATGTTATAAACATTGGAATTTGTCAACTGGTTTCCGTAGTGCCTTGGCCTCTGTGATTAAATTACTATATATATTATAGTGTCTTTATCTCTAAATCTATACAAGATATAATAAATATTTTAAGGGCCAAATTCAGAGACGCCACACACACTCACCTCATACTCACCTCACACTCACCTTACTCTCAATTGGTCAAAATGTCATTATTTGGAATTCAGAGACATTAGGCTACTCAATTTTCAGTGACAAGTGAGTTGCAAATAAGTGGCAGTTGAGTAAACTCTAAGTGTGATCTGTAGGTACCTAACACGTTACTCAAATCTGTAGAAATATATTAAAAAAAAAAAAATTATTTCCAAATAGTTGTTTCTTTATTGCACTTTGAATCGGGAAGTATTTTTAAATAAAATGGATTACGATTTTTTTTGAATTTGTTCAGCACTTACAGGATGAACAAGCCTTATTTAATTATTTTTGTTTTATTATTTTTTTCTTTAAGGATAATAGTAATCCATTAGAAAAATACACCAATACAAAATTGTTGCAGAGGTACCACTTTAATAGATACATTATTCAGAATGTGATTCTTCCCTTAGTTTACCATACAAAATACCAATCATGGATTACCTATTACTTCATTGCTTAAATTGTCTACTGCATTAAGATGCAATACAACAGAAATTTCCGAAATTCTTTCACGACATATAGGCCAATACATAAAATTTCCAAAACTACATGAAGAAATCACTGTAAATTGCAATCTAATTTTTGAAATGGCAGGTTTTCCTGGTGTATCTATATTGTTGATGGGACTCACATAGAGATAGAGTTCTGGTGGCGATACTGCAGAATATTATCGCAGCAAGAAAAGATAGATTTCTCATCGCCTGACATGTATTTTTTCCGGCTTTGCAGACATTATTAGCAAATTGATGTGATAGCCTGTGATGTTTACTGATTTACCAAAATAATAACAAAAATTAGAACACTTTCGTTACAAATGACATAATTAAATGACATTTTTATGACATATTATCTCAAAACACGGCTCACTTGAGTGGCTCATATATTTGCTTTATTGAATACGAAATTGAGTATGAAGTGAGTGTTAGCTTAGCTTACACTCAAGTGAGTTACAACTAAGTGACAACTGAGTCTAGGTTGAGTGCTCATTGAGTAACGTCTCTGAATTTGGGCCTAAGTGTATTAGATAGACAATTTTATGTTCTTCAATATTTAATAACAAAAATTTCAAAAAATTATATTTAGAAGAATTTTTCTCAGAAACTACTACTTCCGGTTGTTCAATTGTTACCAAAACCTTTTCAGCTCTTCCCATGAATGTTAGATCGAGGAATCCATAATTAAACAATTCATAAGTCTTATGATTTTTGAGGAATCGTGTCTACAACATCCAGATATACACACATACACACATCCACACACACACACAGAGACATCATTTTAAAAATGTTATAATCGGATTCTAGGGACCTTAAATCGTGCTTATTCAATGAAATCTGGATATGCGAATTTTAGCATGAATCCAATACCTCTCTTAGCGAGAAAGTTCAAAAATTGGAGTGGAGGAAGGACCCTATCCCAGAAATGTTATAATTTGAAAACAATTAAATAATTAAGCAACATTAAACAGAATTCAATTTAGCAAACGATTTAATAAAATTATTTAAAAATACAACTTTTCCAATACTTGGTCATTTCATCGTTTCGAATGATACGAGGTATGACAATTAATTAACGAGACTTATTTTATTCCGGCTTCCCTGTAAATTTGGCAACATTGCAGGCTATGTCAAATTTATTTTGTCATCTTCCCTCCATCCACTGTTAAAATTTGAAGATAATCACACAAACCGTTCGGCAGTAGCCTTTGATTGAAGTTAACTACTTTCTCGTACTCCGCCGGAATTATTATGTCAATATGTAATTCTATGAGAAACATAAAAAATCCGCTACAGAAATGTACGAATTGTTGAAGAATGTTTATGGTGATGAGGGTCTATCTGGTAATCAAGTTTTCGAGCAGTTTAGAAGATTTAAAGAAGGAATAAAAGAGATCGGAGGCGATTAGCGCCTCGGCCGTGCACTGACATTGTTTTTTTTTTTTCGAAATGCGAGTTCACATGGATTGGGTGCCTGAGGGGCATTTCGTTAACCAAGCATATTACAAGAAGGCTTTGATAACCCTTCATGCATAATTAGATATTTTTTATAGGACGTTTCTGTAGAAACGCTCAAACATTAAATAAATAACATAACACATTTCATTATAAAATGAATTTTAAACTTCAAAATAACAAGTTCTATTTGTAAATAAATCATAGAACGTTTGAATTGAAAGTTGGCTACTTCTTGAAGCATTTTTACACTTAAGTGAACAAAAGCTATCGTATCGGAAAAGTCCATTTTATTTATTTGATTTATGAGTGCCGCTGCCACTGCTGAAATTCGCTAACCAGGTCAAACAACCTGAATAAAATCCCTGTTGGGTGCCTATCGTTCGCCCTATTCCGCGAAACTGGAGCACAGGCACACATTCCAAAGGTACGCAATCTTTACTATAGCAGGGTCATAGCCGTGTTGAATCGAAGCTATCGACCTAGTAAATAAACCAAGAATGGGTTTACTCTCATTGCTGAAACGGAGTTACAGTTTCTGGCATGGAATATTTATGGCCCTCATTTAAATGATGATTTTACAATGTTAGTTGTTCTTCTTGTCGTTCTTACAGTAAGCCACAGATTTAAGATTTAACTATGTATGAGAACGATACAACAAATAATTCGCATTTTCTAACAGAATGGCTATGGTATAACATCGAAAATAAGCTAAATCATCCCCCACACTCTCCGGATTTTAACCAAATTGGGAAAGTGCGCAAAATTCTGGGAAGTAACAAAAATATGAACAATAAATTACAAGAAAAATGGCAAACTAGTACCATCGGTGACTAAAAATTTGCTAGATTCAATGGCTCGTCGCTCAGTTACTAGTGGAAAAGCAAAAAGAAACCCTTCAAAATATTATATTTCTTTATAAAACATAAATAAATGGTTTATTACTTAAATGTTTCGGTTATCATAAGGAGACTTTGTCATGAAATTATGAATTTCAATGTTTACCCCACAAAATAAATAAAATTATATTATTTGTTTTCATTTTGGATTTCAAAAAATATTAAATATATTGAGTTTTTCCTAAAATAGATTGCAATGGGAGATTCCACCATTTTTTTTACCTTCCGTCAAAAGGAAGGTATTGTTTTTGGTCAAAAAATTCGGTGGTGAGTTTTTAATGAATAAGCACGTTTTAGGGTCCCTACAATACGAATGTACTATTTTTAAGATGATGTCTGTATGTGTGTGTGTGTGTGTGTCCGTGTGTGTGTGTCTGTGTGTGTGTCTGTGTGTGTGTGTGTCTGTGTGTGTGTGTGTGTGTGTGTGTGTGTGTGTGTGTGTCTGTGTGTGTGTGTGTGTGTGTGTGTGTCTGTGTGTGTGTGTGTGTGTGTGACGAATTTTTCTCCGACGATAACTCCAAAACTACAATTCTAAAAATTATGATTCTTTCATATTCCTCTTCTTTACAACCATATGAAGAGCTGATTAGATTTTGGTTATAATTGGTCAACCGGAAGTACCCTTATTTGAAGTTCTTAACAGTTTTTCTTGAAAAATCGCAGTTAAATATCATTTTCGACATTTTATGTGATTATCAATAGAAAGAATATCTTATTCTCTATACGGTTCGATTATACATTTTCCTTCATATTCAATAGATATAGAGTCATAGAGAGATTAAGAGAGATTAACTTTCGAAAATTAGTCAGCATTGCAAAAATTATGAAAACAACAGATACACATATTCAAAAAAAATCTAATTGACACATGTCAGTGGCAAGTGCAAAACCAAAGTGGAAAATATATGATCTGAAAGTGATATAAGTGACAGAGTGTCCCTCGCCAGTGGGAAGAAAAGATGGAAGGACTGTATAGCAGAAGATTTGAGAGAGGAAGAACTGTGTCACGAATGTGCTTTGGACAGGAATGAGTAGAAAAGAAGAGTAAGAAACAGCGACTTCTAATAAAATAGGGCAAAGTTGAAGCAGGAGGAAGTGTTAACTGCAATACATAATGTACGTCGTATTCGTATTAAAATTTTATTAGATTTTAGAATATTTTCAAAGGAACTTTCAGTATGGATATGTAAAAAATAGTGTGTTCTTGTTACAACTATACAGGATATATAGAATCTTTTTCAAGGAAATTTTGGTATAGGATATGTACAAAATACATCGAATTGACGGAAGGTTTTGTGCTGGCCACAACAGATTTTTTTTTATAATTTCATCTGAAAATATTAGGAAAACTAAGACTATTGATGAAAATCCGACAAAAAAATTCCTATTAATAAGCGAGTTATGGTCTCCTGAATTTTGAAAAGATTGACGTGACGTCACGCTTAAGTGTTTTTTTATCAAATTGTTTTCATCATGGACCTAAATGTTCTTTATATATATGCTATTTTAAGTTATATTTACATAAAATAAATGAATATTATAACACTGTATAAGTCTACATATTTTATAATTACAGGCGTATTTAAATTATTAAGTTTAATGCAAGAAATTTTTGTTAAAATAAAAACTGTTTGAAAACTGCAGTACAGGAATGTTAGTCCCTCCTTTCGAATTTCAATTTCTTAACTTCCATTGGTAATAACCCCCACCTCCTAACACGCTATTTGTTATGCATGTATAGGCGGTCTTTCAGTCGCCAATCAAAATATTATATATTGATTTCATATTCGTGTCGAAGCGCTATAACAAAAAACCCTTATTTCCGAAATATCTCAATTATACCATTTCATTTTTACCTCTCGCTAAGAGAGGTATTGGAATCAGGCTAAAAATCACATATCCAGATTTTAATGAATAAGCACGTTTCAAGGTCACTAGAATCCGATTTTAACATTTTTACAATGATGTCAGTGCGTGTGTGTGTGTGTGTGTGTATGGCTGTGTATGTGTGTGTATGTGTGTGTGTGTGTGTGTGTGTGTGTATGGCTGGATATTGGACGGACGATTCCTCAAAAACTATAAGAAATAAGACCTGTTTAACTATGAATTCCTCAATCTGACATTCCTGGGAAGAGCTGAAAAGGTTTTGGTAATAATTGAACAACCGGAAGTAGTAGTTTCTGAGAAAAATTCTTCTAAATATATTTTTTTGGAAATTTTTGTTATTAAATATTGAAGAACATAAAATTATCCATCTAATACACTTAAAAATTTTATTATATCTTGTATAGATTTAGAGATAAAGACACTATAATATATAGAGTAATTTAATTGGAGAGGCTAAGGCACCAATGTTTATAACATAGTTTGTAAATGACACAAGTCATTGTCAAATATCAACAGTTTTAGTGACATTCTGATAACTTTTTCTGGGAAGTATATTTAATCTTTCTTATTGTTTTATTAATTAAATATATGAAATTATAGGTAAAATTGTGGTAAAATGCATATATCCATCAGAAATACCGCCAATCTGGTTAATGAATTGGAAGAATCTCAGACATTTAGAAACTTCCTCATACAATGAAAAATATATGGGTAAAGTTCTGTAATATTTTGTTATAAAACGACGGTTCGATAGCAAAGTGCAATACAATACTTATATAGCCTAATATGGAAATGGCGAGAGGTCTTGTGCTGGCTACAACAATTTTTTTTTTTATTAATATTCGTTATTCAGCATATACATTCGCATTTTTTTACTATTTTCCTTTAATTCGATTGAGCTGGAATCCCCTATTATTGTCGTGCGGAAACATTTTTGTACGACTGTATATGTAGTTTTTTTTTTTGTTGCTAGACGGCAGCACCAGCCACGGTTAATAATTTTATCAATAAAATTCTGTAATATTAAATATCAGTAAAATCGTGCATTTGTGTAATTCAGCGCACGTTAATATTAGGATGTAGCAGACTTGCACAAACCAAAGTTCTATTTTTAGAATATTGCTTGTTGTTTCAAATTAAAATAAAACTACTTTATTTCGCATAGAAAAAATATTTTAATAATTACTTTCGAAGAAACGTGACTTAGCTCGAATTTCATGCAATTTTTTAATATAAAATAAATGAAATATGGAAATTTCATATATGAGAACCAGATGGTATCAGAAGTTTCGCTTTGATTTTATTGAGAAGTATCTGCACAATTTCTGTAATGAAAAATATAAATTAGATGAGTTATTAAATGCTACTAATTAAGTTATACTGGAATCATTGAAAATAAGAATATCAGGTAGGCCGTGAAAAACAAAAATATCATTATGAGTAAATATATAGAGTTAACCGAAGAGCATTGTCGAATAATGATTTATTATGATTTTAAAAAAGGTTGAAGGGCTTTAGAGTGCAAAGAAAATTTAGATATAGTTTTTAAAAAGCCTTCTATGGCCACAATTTACAATAAACTATAAAGAAATTGAACAAAAAAGAAAATTCCTCGTTACACCAATGATAATGAAATTTGCAACTACTCGTAAATGCAGGGCTATAAAAGTGCAAAACCTGTACTGAAAAAATCGCACTGTTCTACTTTCTACAAAAGCTATTTTACTCTAAATTCACTCCCAGAAAAAAACATTACACCGAATCGATGCTCATTTGAATAGCGAGGAGACAATTGAAACTATTTATCCTGATTGCAACTTGATTGCGTATTGTTACAAGTTCAAAATGATTGGCTATTGTTTTAGTAAATAGTCCTGTTCATTTTTAGGTCAATTAACTTTTACTTTTTTATAATTTACAGCCTTTCAGCGATTCAGGAAACTATATTTGATAGATTCAGTAAATAATAACATTAACTGTTAGTAATCAAATTAAATTGTTGATGATCTCCATACAGAATGTTTAATAACTTCATTAAGGATATGCTATGTATTTGATTTGCTAATTACAGAATTTTCTCTTGTTCTTTATTGTTTAGAGATGTGAAATTTTAATGGTTTACTTCTACGCTGAATCTCCTTTATTTATTATTTACTCTTAATATTTTTACCTCTCGCTAAGCAAGGTACTAGATTCATGCTAACAATCGCATATCCAGATTTTAGTGAATAACCACGTTTTAATGTCACTAGAATCAGATTTTCACATTTTTACAATGATATCTGTGAGTGTGCGTGAGCGTGTGCATGTGTGCGTGTGTGTGTGTGCGGATGTTGGAGAGACGGCCCAATTTAACTACGTAGTTTTTAATCTGACATTAATGGGAAGAGTTTTAGTAACAACTGGATAACCGGAAGTAGTAGTTTCTTTAAAAAAATCTTCTAAATATTATTTTTTGGAAATTCATGTCTACAAATATTAAAGAATATAAAATTCTCTATCTGCTAAATTTAACATTTTATTAGATCTTCTATAGATTTAGAGATAGAGAATTATAAATATATAAAATAATCCGTTCTAATCTGTTGAAAAATTCAAATGTTTGTAATTGACAGAAAAATGTCAGTGTCGAAAATCCAGATATATTACTGAAGGCTTCTTTCTGGGAAGTACATTTAATATGTCTTATTTTATTATTAATTACATATTTAAAAATATAGATACATAAACGCATCCGAAATACCGCCAATCTCGTCAATGAATTTGATGAATCTCGAACATTTAGAAGAGTAGGAGGAAACTTATTTATAGAATGAATTAATAAATATAAAAATATATTAATAATTGGGTACCAAAAATGTTAAATACAATATGTACTTACATAGCCTAATATGGAACTGGCGAGAGGTCTTGTGCTGGCCACAACAGATTTTTTGGTGTTGTATAAAAATAAAAAATGGAACAATGAAAATATGCTGCTTAATTTAACAATCATTGTAGCTTATATTAACCTATTTTATTTCCAGGAAGAAAGTTATATTTGAAACCAAGCAAATGAAAGCAAAAATGTAAATTCCAAATAATTTCAAATGTCAGGATGTTACGTTTCAGCCACATAAACTTTTTACAGTTAAAAAATAAACCAATTGTAAAACAACAGAGCTTTTTGCTGAAAATCTGTGTAATTATTTTAATAGACCACAGCGAGATAACACAAATTCTGGGAAATCTGTATAATTAGGGCCCGAAACGGCACAACTACTCGGCTTTCAATCTAAAATTAAAATGGTACATGTATATGAAAACCACAACTGTAGATAAGCAGCGCTTTTCATCTCGTTTTAGTTTCAGATTCAGCGTTGTTTCAGTGCTTTCAGTTTGCATTTAATTAATTTAATCCCCAGGAAAAAGTGCACTTAGACGCAAGCAATTGTTTAATTAACAAGCGTTTGTTGCTTGTTTCTTTTTCTAACTTCGTTTCACGGAGCCACTGTTTATGAATAATGCCACTTCAAATGTTTCATTCTGCAGACAGATGAACGTTGTTTTCTGCAGTGAATTTTTTATCGATTGTTTTGCCAGAGATTTTATTTTTTATTGCTACACAATGTTAATGTTTCATTTAGAATATACACTACATTTTTGGACATAGGAAATGCAATGATATTAGTGATATCTTTTTACCTATTAATTTTAGAGCAAAACATGAAAGGACAAAAATTGTTCAAAATTAAAAACTACATCTAATGAGCTCATTATTGGTCAAATATTTTTATAATTTTCAGTATGCCATGAAAAGTGCAGTTTAATTCAAGATCATTTCTTTCACTTTTATAATCCCTGCAATTTTGACTACAATAGCGGAAACCGCATATGGTGAACTAATAGCAATAGAAAATAGGTTTTACTTACAAGCTCTTTTGGTTCATAATTCAACTTCTCAAATTTGGTATTTAAAACACATATAATTTGAACATATTAGATTTTGACCATATATGATAAATCGAATGTACTAGTAGTAGTAGTAGTAGTTATTTACAACAAAAATCAGATTTTTACCTCTCGCTAAGAGAGGTATTGGATTCATGCTAAAATTCGCATATCCAGATTTTATTGAATAAACATGATTTAAGGTCCCTAGAATCCGATTATAACATTTTTAAAATGATGTATGTGTGTGTGTGTGGATGTGTGTGTGTGTGGATGTGTGTATGTGTGTGTGTATGTATGTGTGTGTGTATGTATGTGTGTGTGTATGTATGTATGTGTATATGTATGTATGTATGTATGAATGTATGTGTATATGTATGTATGAATGTATGTGTATATGTATGTATGAATGTATGTGTGTATGTATGTATGTATGTATGTATGTCTGGATGTTGTAGTCACGACTTAAAAAATATTTAACTGCAGTTTCCTTAATCTGACATTCCTGAAAAGGTTTTGGTAACAATTGAACAACCGGAAGTAGTAGTTTCTTAGAAAAATTCTTCTAAATATAATTTTTTGGGAGGTTTTTTTTAATAAATATTGAAGAACATAAAATTCTCCATCTAATACACTTAAAATTTTTATTATATCTTGTATAGATTTAGAGATAAAGGCACTATAATTTATAGAGTGAACTAATCGCAGAGGCTACGACACTAAGGAAACCAGTTGACAAATTCCTATGTTTATAACATAATTTGTAAAAGACACATGTCAGTGTCAAAAATCAACAGTTTTAGTGACATTCTGATAGCTTTTACTGGGAAGTATATTTAATTTTTCTTATTGTTTTATTAATTAAACATTTGAAATTATATGTAAAATTGTGATAAAATGCATATATCCATCAGAAATACCGCCAATCTGGTTAATGAATTGGAACAATCTCTGACATTTAGAAACTTCCTCATAAAACGAAAAATAGATATAATTAGAATTATATGTGTGCAGAAGACATGTTAAATATAATAAAAAACAATATTTGGGTAATGTTTTATAATATTTTGTTATAAAACGACGGTTCGAAAGCAAAGTGCAATACAAAACTTATATAGCCTAATATGGAAATGTCGAGAGGTCTTGTGTTGTCCACAACAGATTTTTTTATTATTGAAATGAATTTTTGTTCAATTATTTTCGTTCATGGTTAGGTAGATAACATTCTAAATCACCCTCGGATACCTATAATGCAACTGTACAAATATTGGTGCATCTATGAAGGTGTTTAGTGACATAATTTAAATGTGATAGATGGATGATGTGACATGTATTTAATAGGATGATATATGTATGTTAGTAGGTATATAGACTGAGAAACCACCTACTGTATCCTGAGCTTGTACGCTGTCCACATCTGGGGTACGGTGCTCGAATACCATCTAATGATTGTCAAATAAACTAAATACACAAAAGGACACATCAAGATTCCTACAATGTTCCTCGTGTTTCCAGAAAAACTTTCCTTTCTAGATAGTTACGTACAGTATAATTGTTTAAAGATTTATTATCAAGGTCATCTTCAAATTGCTAAAGGCTGATTTCGCCACCGATTCCTAAAATAAAATAGGCATTGCCTAGCAAAATTTCGTTTTCACCAAACGCTAAGCATCGCCTATCTCGATTTAGGAAATACTTAGCTAGGTCTGCATTTCCGAACGTATGACAACTGATACTTTAAAATGAAAATTGTACAAGTTTCTTGAACATTTTGATAATTATAACGAAGAAATAGAGAGAAGAAATAATAAATTATTTTAAATCGTAAGATGAAAAACAGTTTTAAAAAAGATTTACTTTTAAATAAAAGACAACATTACGTGTTTATATATGAAATAAAATTAATTAGTAATTATTTATAAATATACCGTTATTATTCTTTATCTTAAATTTAAGGAAATTACATTAAATATTCACATATAATTAAATTCATAATATTTTAAAAATGTCAAATAGCCAAGTGTCTCACATGGGTTTCGCTTGTCTAATTTTATATTTTTATCTGAAATCAGAGGATTCAGCATCTGTTCTTGTATTATTTAATCTATATTTTGCCATTTATAATGGGCTACTTGCGTGGTTCTGAAAATCCGATTTCTGTCACTAGGTATATACGTAATGTTATATTGAAAACATATATAAAAATATAAATTTTATTTTAAAATAATTATTTGTTTTTTACTAAATTAAAAAAGAAAATTTTCTGTGACGTCTTTATATTGAACTGGGGGAGGGGCAGCATGTTTAAGAATGTTATCAATAGATGGCACGGCGTGCGAGAAAGTTTTAATTTGAATTTGACATTAGTTCATTTTTCTCTCTCTCTGGTCTCTCAAATACATTAATTACTTTATAAATAAACACATAGATAATTACATGTAATTTAAAAAATCGATACCAAAAAGATAAACTAATATACTAACCTCCAAACTATTGTTGAAACGTCAAACAGGTGATCTACATTACCCGCACAAACATACCATTACTATGGGACGGCACCACGCTGTGGCTTTACGACTATTCATTGGTGCGGCGTAATCTACGTCATACATGGCGGGAATTCAAATAATCAAATTTCATTATTTTTTTTTTTTCTGGCTAATTAAAATAAAAATTTTGTCAAAAGAAAAAATATGGGTAGCAAGTTTTTACCTTCTCTTCAAAAATATTAAATAAAAAAAAGGTACGCAAGTAGCCCATTATGTTCCAGTGAATAGTCATATATTTAATATTTAACTTGAATTATGAATAATACGAAATAAAAATATTCTAACCTAAATAAGATAAATGGTTAAACATTTATTACTTTGTTTCAATTTCATAGCTATCGCTATTTTTGAATTGATTTTCGATATTTTCATATCGAATTTCTGCCGTTATAAAGCATGCAAAATTATTTTTGCTTTTTATTTCAAACAGAAAATTTTAAGTTCTGCAACTTTTATTTGAAATTTTTTTACTTCAAATAATTAGGGAAGCAGGAAATTTCGAAAGATTTTACATGTTAAAATCCTATGTTCGGGTGTTCGAGTAACCATCCTGTATATTTTTGCCTGTTTGCCTTTGGTAATATTTATCTCATCTAGTATTGCATCTGGGATGACATATTCAGAGAATTTCTTTTTCTATATTTATAAGTTCACTATAACCAAAAACTTTTCAAATACTATATTCGAAATAATGTTCGTTTTATCCGAAAGAGCGTTATAAACGGGTTAGTTAATTGCGGGAAAAAATACACACGTCTTATGGGACTTCAGTTCGTGATTGGTTCAATACAACCAGAGGTTCGTTATAAGCGAACTTTACTAAACTTGGTTTTTAGGGGGTACATAAGACACTACTGTTATTTTGTTTTGATTACAATTATATGAAAAATAAAACACTGACACAGTTGTCAGCCACTCTGACAATATAGTCGATGCAATACGAATTTTTGAAAGACAAAAGTGTTGTATTTATCCTTGCTACACGCCCTTCTTGACGATGCTAATTGTAATAAGGTGAGGGTGGAGCAATAACAAGCTAATCATTTTATTATAAGTGCTTATTAGCTGGAGCGCTGTAAAATACTTCACGCACGAGAACTGTATCAAATTTTTTGGCCGACGATAATGAAAATCACTTTTTTCAATGAGATAGGTTGTACTTCTGAAAAGGGTTAGTTTAAAATACTGGGGTTAAGTCAATTTCCAAATTTGATTTTACTTACCTTCATTAGAGTACTTCTTCCAGCAAAAATTTATCTGTAATAATAGACGTTGTTTATGACTGATAATATATTTATTTGCTCATGTTTTCTTCGTAATAAATAATAGGTAGGTGTCGATATTTGACATTTCAGCAATGTTCGCCTCGCGTATTTGACAGGTATATCGATCGGTGACTATGTCGGTAACGGCGATTTTTACAATAATGACATGTCGCTGCCGTGATTTTGGTTTATATAAATTAATTTTAAATATAGGAAATGTTAAAGTAAAAAAATAACTTAAGTAGGTAGTACTTTTTTACATGAACTTTATTATAGTAAAGATGATTTCTTTTCTAAATGCCCATAAACGTCCAGTGTATTTTGATTATTTTACCGCATAGTTAGACAAGTTACAACACAGTAAGCGTAAAATGTAGGTTACACTTGCTGTGTATACAATTGTAAAGTTCCCATTACACTTTAGGAGGGCAAAAATATATTTTTCAACCAATGCCTGATTTCCAGCAGTTTTCATTTACCTTTCATATATCCAGTCAAGAAGTCTAGAACATCCTTATTTAATTATGTTTAGTTTTTATCGGAATAATAGAATATTTAAATAAAAAATCTGTTGTGGCTAGCACAAGACCTCTCGCCATTTCCATATTAGGCTATATAAGTATTGTATTGCACTTCGCTTTCGAACTTTACCCAAATATTGTTTTTTATTGTATTTAACATGTTTTCTGCACACATATAATTCTAATTATATCTATTTTTCATTGTATGAGGAAGTTTCTAAATGTCAGAGACTCTTCCAATTCATTAACCAGATTGGCGGTATTTCTGATGGATATATGCATTTTACCACAATTTTACCTATAATTTCAAATATTTAATTAATAAAACAATAAGAAAGATTAAATATACTCCCCAGAAAAAGCTATCAGAATGTCACTAAAACTGTTGATTTTTGACACTGACATGTGTCATTTACAAACTATGTTATAAACATTGGAATTTTTCAACTAGTTTCCTTAGTGCTTTAGCCTCTGTGATTAGATTACTCTATAAATTATAGTGTCTTTATCTATAAATCTATACAAGATATAATAAAAATTTTAAGTGTATTAGTTGGAGAATTTTATGTTCTTCAATATTTAATAAAAAAAAAACTCCCAAAAAATTATTTAGAAGAATTTTTCTAAGAAACTACTACTTCCGGTTGTTTAATTGTTAGCAAAACCTTTTCAGCTCTTCCCAGGAATGTCAGATTGAGAAAATTGCAGTTAAATATTTTTTAAGTCTTATAGTTTTTGAGGAATCGTCCCTCCAACATCCATACATACACACACACACACACACATCATTTTAAAAATGTTATAATCGGATTCTAGGGACTTTAAAAAGTAGTTAAATATTAAGTATACGTCATCAATAAAATATGTTCATCAATTATTAGTTAAATATTAATAAGAGTAAGGGTGTTCCTCCTCAATGATGCAGTAGTTGGGCGGTAAAGCAGACAAGCGTCCACCAGTTAGTTAAAGTGTCATCGTTGGATAAGAGAGTAAATCAGAAGTGTCGGAGACCTCTCATGTTACACAATATGAAAGATTTCTTTCATGCTATCATTGAAAAATCACATTCGATATGTTATGCAACCATGCGATCCAATATTTTATGTAATAATTTTCAACAAAAGGATCGTATATTTCCAATTTTCCAAATATATTTTGTCTTTTTACGATCAATAAATTTATTTAGCGGTAATATAATTTAGTTTGTAACAAGATGTTATATAGCAAGGAACATGAAACATGGTTGTTTATTGGATGAGGAAATATAGATAGTTACCTAGCGTACCGTCCTGTCCATAGTCCAGAAAGCAATAACACTTAACGTGCGAAGTAAACAGCTCTAGAACAGATATTAATATCACGTAATATCTGCAGTGTATTCTGAGACGTGAAACATTAACTACAATTAATAACAGTGGCGGCGGAGCGTATATTTCTCTGTCAACATTATTAATTTTGATTGTCATGCCAATGCACGTAACATAGAATATGTAAAGCATAGCGAGCTACTCGCGTTAATGTTCCTACACCTATTCATGAAGATTTGCATCTCAATATCGTCTCTACTCATTGATCGATATATTGAATAATCATCGTATTAGTGTACATTACTCCATTCTAAATAATTCTCGTATGGTAAGCAGAAGGGAATGCTTAATGCTTTCAGTACACAAGATAACGCTAACGTAGCAGGGTTTGGGATAGGGTTCTCTAATCTAAGAAGGCATGCAGAGAATTGACACATATACGCTGGTTATAGATATAGTTCACTAACTTATTACCTCTCGCTAAGAGAGGTATTAGATTCATACTAAAAATTGCATATCCAGATTTTAGTGAATAAGCACGTTTTAAGGTTCCCAGAATTCGATTATAACATTTTTACGATATCTAGGTGTATGTGTGTGTGCGTGTGTGTGTATGTGTGTCTAGATGTTGGAAGGACGATTCCTCAAAAACTATAATACGTAAGACCTGTTTAACTGCATATTCCTCAATCTGATATTAATGAGAAGAGCTGAAAAGGTTTTGATAGCAATTGGACAACCAAAAGTAGTAATTTCTTAAAAAAAATTCTAAAAATTGTTTTTTTAATTTTTGTTATTACAAATATATTGAAGAACAAACATCTCCAGGCAATAACAGTTAAAATTTTATTATATTTTCTATAAATTTAGAGATAGAGAAAATATAATATATAATAATCTGTTGCAATAAATCGCACAGCCCAGACTATACCAAGGTCAGTGGTGTAGCGTTGCCAACTCAACAAGTGCACATACAAAAATGTTTTAATGCAAAGAGTTCTTTCCAATAAGCACGTTTTAAGGTCCCTAGAATTCGATTATAACATTTTTATGATAATTTTTAGGTGTATGTGTGTGTTTAGATGTTGGAAGGACGATTCCTCAAAAACTATAATACTTAAGACCTGTTTAACTACATATTCCTCAATCTGATATTAATGAGAAGAGCTGAAAAGGTTTTGATAACAATTGAACAACCAAAAGTAGTAGTTTTTTTTTAAAAAATCATCTAATTTTTTTTTTTATTATTACAAATACATATTGAAGAACATAAAATTCTCCATGCAATACAGTTAAAAATTTTATTATATCTTCTATAAATTTAGAGACAAAGAATATATATAATAATCTGTTGCAATAAATCGCACAGTCCAGTCCAGACTACACCAAGGTCGGTGGTGTAGCGTTGCCAACTCTGAATTTTTCCAAAAGTGCACAAACAAAAATGTTTTAATGCAAAGAGTTCTTTACAGTAAAGCAAATTTAACGAATTGTTAAAAAATTAAAAACGGATAGAATTCAAAAACTCACAGTCTCTAATAAGCAAGGTGTGGAAATAATGGATTCTACTGTTGAAATAGAAAAATACTTAATTAACAGAAAAGCTTACATTACTATAAGTATAGACATTTTACCGTTCTGTGTCGACGCTTCGTATTAAGATTAAAATAATCATTATTAAAATTTACAGAAATTCTGTTTGGAGGTAAGTACTAATTCATAATCCCAAGTACACCCCTAACTACGCCTACGACTAAAATTTTACTAAATAAACCTCTTGCTATCAAGTACTACCGCCCTGTTGTAAATATCGCAGATAATGAAGTCAAGTTATTGCACTATATAACTAGGATACACCTATGTATGTAATAAAATCAGGGCAAGAAACTGGTTTAAAAAAACAGAAACCAATATTTTAATTTATTAAAAAAACTGGTAACGGTTAAGGGAAACAAATGCTTTTGACAAAATAATCTAAATAATAAAAAGTATATTACCATTCGACTCTGTAATGCACAATCATTCACTGCTGATGTTGTGTACGCCATCGTTTCTAAATCACTACTGAACAAATAATGATATAAAATAATACAAAGTAGTCTTTAATTATCATTACATCACATACCAAGGCAGTAATTTATTTCAACAAAACATACAAACATTTTGGTAGTTGAATTTAAGGACTTATATAACTATTTAGCTATCAATGTATATCCAGGAATACAAAATTCGGGATTTGAACCCATGGGCTGCGTTCCAAAACCCTACTCTAGAGTACGAAATTAGTCAAAGTTGTTCCAAAACTAATAACCTTACTCTCAGAGTTTACCCTTAACCTGTTCCAGAACAGCCAGAGCTAGAGTTTACTGCAAAGTGAAATATACTTATTCTACTATCGAGGAGGGAAATTATTCCACAATATTTTCAAACATGAATGCTCACGATTCTCAACATATGCCTACTTGAGGAAAAAAACATGTTTTGGTTGAAAATAAACATAAGTAAACACATTGGCCTGTTTTTTATGGAGCGTACTTTCACATTAGAGAGTGCTCTACAAAGGCGCTTTTATTATAAAAGTGCGCTTGTAATACGGGCTTGAAGTTAATGTAATTATAAGTAGTTTTGTTAATTTTTTAAAATTATTTTAATTTATTTTTAATTTTTGACTCCAATAAAACTCTCATTCGTTCCAAAACACACTACACTCTTAAATTACATCATCATACTCGCTATTTTTGAAATGTGAGTTTGCTACTCATAACTACAATCCGTGCTAGACGAATTCCCATCAGACATTTCAGAGTTCGGATTTGATACTCGTTTTTTATACAGTTTAGTTTAACGATTTATGTACAAACATCGCGAAACAGAAAAAGAAAAATTGAAAATATTGCGCTCTGACAGTGATGGCTAACTGAATCACGACTATATAAAAACTTTCAGGATGAAAATAAAAAGATGACAAAATATATTTTCAGTCCACGTGTTTATCGAATATTTGTACCATACAAAGTTTAAAAGTCAATATTTACATTTCGGTAAAATACAAATACATAATACAGTCATACAAAAAAAGTCTCCGTACGACAATAGTTTTAATGTATTTTACGAAAAATAGCAGTCTAAAACCCAATACATATATTTAATTTCCTTTTAATCCAATATAACGCAGTATATTACGTTATTATAAATAAATACGCCGGTGACAGCATTATGTTTGGGGCCATATTTTCTCAGCGGGAGTACAAAAATTGGTAATTATTGCAACAGTGGATAGCAAAGGTTACCTCGACATTTTAAAAGCAAATTTAAAACAATGTGCCGAAAAAAGGGCCTTAACAGGCAATTTTAATTTGGTGCATCAGAAAAATTCGACAAATAATTCGCGTCTATAAGAGAATGCGTACTGTATAATATTAAAAATATGCTTAATCATCCCTCACAGTCTCCGGACTTTAACCAGATTGAGAAAGTGCGGAAAATTCTTAAAATAAATAAGAATGTAAAGCAAAAAAGAATTAAAAATTAATTACAAGTAAAATGGCAGAATATAATGTCATCGGTGACCAAGAATTTGGTAGATTGAATGACTCATCGCTTAGTTACTGGTGGAAAAACCAAAGGAAAACCCTCCAAATTTTATATTTCTTTATGAAACATAAATAAATGGTTCATTATTTAAATGTTTTGGTTATCGTACGGAGACTTTTTTGTCATGAAATTATGAATACTTTCAATGTTTACCCCATAATATAAATAAATTAATTAAATCATTTGTTTATTTTACATTTATAATAACGTAATATACTGCGTTTTATTTTGGATTAAAAGGAAATTAAATATATTGAGTCTTAGACTGCTATTTTTCCTAAAATACATTAAAACTACTGTCGTACGGAGACTTTTTTGTATGACTGTATGTATGTGTATGTATATAAACGAAAATTTATATAGGATGTTTCTTCATTTATGTTAATACACTTACATGAATTTAATTTTATTTACCCTTCACTATGAGAGGTATTTGATTCATGCTAAAAATCGCATATTCAGATTTTAGTGAATAAGCACGTTTTAAGGTCCCTAGAATCCTCAAAACTATAATATTTAAGAAAGACCTGTTTAACTACGTATTCCTTAATCTGAAATTAATGAGAAGAGCTGAAAAGGATCTGATAACAACTATACAATCGGAAGTACTAGTTTCTTAAAAAAATTCTTCTAAATATTATTTTTTGAAAATTTTTTTTATTACAGATATTGAAGATCATAAAATTCTCCAAGTAATACACTTATAATTTTTATTATATCTTATAGTAGATCTATAGAGATTAAGAGATAAAGAAAATATAATATATAGAATAATCTACTGCAATAAATCGCACAGTCCAGACTACTTCAAGTAAACCAGTTGTCAAATTCAATTCTTTGTAATTGACTGATAAATGTCAGTGTCAAAAATCAACAGTTTTACTGACATTACTAAAAGCTTTTTCTGGGAAGTACATTTAATACTTCATATTGAATTATTAATTAAATATTTAAAATTGTATATATGTAGGTAAGTATATTAATAGTAATAGTGCCTGCATTGTAGATAGGTATGTAAATTAATAATAATAGTAAATATATCCTTAAGAAATATCGCCAATCCCGCAAATAAACTGAAATCAACTTGAACATTTTGGAAGAGTAGGATGAGATTCGTTACAGAATGAAAGAATAGATATAATTAGAATTATTTGTGTGTACAAGAAATGTTAAATTCGATACTTATGTCCAGGCCCGTATCCAGGATTTCATTTCGGAGGGGGTTCTGGTTATATAATTATATTTATTATTTTTCAAGGAGATTAACATGAGTAGTTTTTTGCAGACTGTTATCCTTGTTTTGACTGATAACCATGGTTGTGGTATCAAAAGATAGATAAAAAAAAATCTGCATCAAATTACAAATTTAATAATTAATTTATGGGAGTAAAATATTACATAATTTACATTTATTTGTTGTCATTTGATACAATTTTTATCTTTCTACTGACACCACAACTACTGTGTCAGTCAAAAGGGGCGCAACAGTTTGCAAAAAAACTGATTTCCCATTTTAATCTTCTGTGTTCACCTTTTAAAAAACACCCGATATACAATTCTCGGGGAAATAATTAAATAAAGGGAGTGTCTACTGTACTGTCCAGACAGAGCAGCAAAAAAAAAAAGAAATAGTGAATTAAACCCAAAACAATACCTAACTGACAATTCTTAATTGGTAGACAGTGGTTTTTAGGTAGATTCGAGAAGTGGCCGCTAGAATTGTCTGCTATATTCCGTTCAGGTGTGACAAGTCACAAATTTTTATTGCGGCTCTGTCTGGACAGTACAGTAGACACTTCCAAAAATAAAACAATATTTTGGCCTTTACGTATATCTTTATTTAATTGTAAAAAGCAATTGGGAATGTTATACTCGCAGTTTGGGACGCGTGCTATGATAGCGCTAACATCTTGGTTAGAATTCTTTAATTTTTTTAGTATTTTATTTTACATTTCAGGGGGGGTTTGAACCCCCAAATCCCCCCCTTGGATACGGCCTTGCTTATGTCACAAAACGGAAATGGCGAGAGGTTTTGTGATGGCCACAACAGATTATTTTCTAGACCTCAGTTTAAAATAAAACTTCTGCTCTTTGAAAGATCATTTGTTACGCTTTATACGTAAGTGTACAAAGTTTATTTTTAAATAAAAAATTGCTTAAAACTTTTTATGATAGTCGACTAAAAATATTGGATGAGATTCAATGGGTTTTATTAGGCTGTTTTAGCATCTATATTAAGAGTTGTGTATGATGTAATCTCTATTCATGTTAGTGCGAAACCCCGTTTGTAATGTTATAATGAATGAGACAAATATATATTCTATAATGTGGTAAGCCCCCACACGGTAAAATATATCGTCATCATTACCGATGTCTACAAGTGTTGTAGATACTGGCACACCCAGAAATGGGTAATATGCCGTGATGATATATTTATTTATTATTTATTTATTTTCATATTGTCCTAGTTTTAATAATATCCTCAATTTGTTTTTTAGTTCGCAGAATATTAAATTACCTATCCAGTTCACCCTATTCCATATTCACCACTTCACCTTCAACAATATTACCTACCACCCTAGACAAAAAACTATTACATTATCTTCTCAATCTAAACCACACTACCAGCCATACAACTCAAAGTTTCCAACTACCCAAATCTGCCTCTGTTCCATTTCCTTCAGATAAATTGACAACGTGATCTGTTACCTAGCTCCATAGCACGTGCATTCAATTACCTGTCGGCACCAAGAGCGTATCAAGATGTCGACGACTAGAGCAGACGTCTGACGTCTACTCCTCAGACCATCCAGGGTAATTGAGATAGCGTTGGGAAATGGGAATGGGATGAGATTCATGCCCCAGGTGGTATACACAAGAAGGAAACTTTATCCTAGCAAATTATAGCTCACAAGTAATAAGTTACCTAATGTGTTATAGAAGGGATGTGTAGAATATAGTATTAAAGTTTAAATTATTTTGTTATATAAATATAAGTGATCGAATGGTGATCCGGTTTTAATAATGAATCCATAAATGTATGCCAATTAATTAATTCGATTATGATACAGATGACCTTGATTGTTATGAATATCACAACTGCCACAAATCCGAGCTCATACAGCGAGGATTTTAAGACATCTGAAGCCTCATTTCCACCGAATGTCCCAAAGCATAAGAGCTATAATTAATAACTAAGGGCAATGAGTAAAAATGTTTATCATACGGCAATGTTTACTGCCATTTCCAGATTTGCATAAGGATTAATGCTTAAGAACTAAGAACAATACGTAAGAACAAACGATTCCAAACTTCTAACCTGAACTATCCAACTGTCAATCTATTTTATAATGAGGTCATGCAAAAAAAAAAATAATTGTACATTTTTTCTGTTTAAATCGAAAAAGGATAGTCTAATTCATCGATCAGTATGATTAAATTATTTTTTATTTATATTTTTTGTTGTATAAAATCGTTTTAAATTATGATATTTTTAAAAAGTTGCAAAAACCAGCCATGTTTTGTCGTCACAACGTTACGAACAAAGTTCAGACTCATTTCAAACAGACATTTTATATGGACACATAATTTCTAAAAGAAAAATATATATAAACTACAAATTGAGGATTACATATCTGAATATGCTATAATATATTAATATAATATCGTTCTATTTATTTTTATAAATATAATTTTCATTTGGTGTGAAATTATCTACGTTACATCAGATGTTTCTTTCACTTTTGAATCTTTGAATTAGACGGTAAAAGGTTATAAACGCATGTGAGACATTGAATATTATTTTATTCTCTATTTTGGCACGAAACACCGTTCCATTGACATGTTTATATTCATAAATTTTAGGTTATCTTTAAATGTCACTTTGACGTTTAAGACAATGTGAAAATCAAAATGGTCGTGCCTTTCACTCTGGGACGTCATTGGACAAGGGACGAAGGGTCTAGCAGCCTCATTTTAAAGAATATCATTTTCAATTACAATTTTTTCATGATTAAAGATAGATTTGAGGAAAAATAAAAAATACGGGTCTATTATTTTTCACTACTCTATCGATTAAAATTATAAAAAAAAGTCGTGCATAACCTCATTATTAAATTTTTAATATTTCAGTATGATTTTAGGATGCAGAAAATTATGTATTACTTATTGTTTTGTACTGTACGAGTACAATGCAATGTGTAGCACGAGCTTATTACATTCAATATTTTCTGGTTTGTTAATAGACGCAATTTTGACATCTGCCAATAGTCTCAAGTTCACTTGCGCATACTATATCTAACCGTTAATGATCATTAATTTTTGTCGTCTGTCTCGGCTATAAGACTTGACGATTTGTGTGAAGCGTACGACCGCCTGTATTAAGGGGCATACTGCGCCGCCCCGAGAACCGAGGACATACAGTCTCATTATTGCATTTAAATACACACATTTAAATTATTCGTAATGGTGTCAGTCTTACAAATCGAGATTTTTTACTTCTTTTATTGTACGAATTACTAACTTATTTTTTAAAACATTGTATTATGTGAAATGTTCAATCAAATAAATCAACTAAATTAAATAAAATTGTTTCTCAACGGTATGATTATTTAAACGAATAGGTAATTGGCTACGTAATAATACGTATTACGGATCATACAGTTCTTATGGGTCTTTCGGTTTTTATAAGCCTTACGGGTCTTATGGATGAAGAATCGACTTCGACCCGTATTCGCTGAAATATGAGTGAGCGGGTGGTCTTTTGGAACTAATTAAAATTAATGAAAAGCATTGTACTTTTATTTTATTATTTTGTTAACATTCAGTATGGCAATATTACTGTACAAATGCAATTATTTAAATTAGTACTGTTTTGAATGGCGCAAATGACGTCATTATTTGACATTATAATGAAATACTGCTAAATAGCGAAGCAATAGGTACATCACGAGTATTTTGTTCTAGTAGTAGTAGTAGTACTAAGTACACATTTTAAAACTTTACAATTATGTACAATGATTTTCTAGTACAACTTCCAAACACAAATGTTAGAAATGTTTAGAAATGTTAACTGTCATGTCAAGCATTGTATCAATAGCTTTGTTCGATGACATGTACTAGGCCGCCCTAGTGTTAACTTTCTTACACTAACATGTTTTATGAGAAACGGGCAGCTTCTGACAGGCTATTCGATGACAAAAATTTTAAGAACTAGTGCTCACGTTTCTGACCTGACTCACGAGGTAGTGTAGAAAGTGCAGACTAGGAGTGGGGGTAACTAAATGTTGTTCGGTACACATTTTAATTCTATTCTATCTACACATCTGTTCATTAACCTAAAATTTTACATATTGAGAAAATAAAATAATGGATTCAGATATAGTATATTCTCTTTGTTTTGTTATATAAAGAATTAATTAATATATCTGTCTCTGAATCTGTGATGATTGATTTTCGTCAGAATCGTTTATTAGTTCAAACATTATGCTCTTTAAAACAGACATTTCTGCAGTCACTTCTTTGCAGCTTTATGATGTGACTGTGTTTATAAACAACCTAACCTTTTACACCTGTGGCTACGCTTGGCTTGATTACTCACAACTGAGCAAACTTGCCCAAATATACACTAGTGTATTTTATGAAATCACAAAAATTAGACTGTACTAGTGTACACTACACTGCACTGCACTATTCTGTTCTGCACTTCAAGCACTTCTCATCGAACAGAGCTATTGTTTAGTACTCGGTTATTAATTGTAATACAAGCACCTACTATGCATTTACCTACATTATAAAGCGCTAGTTCTTTATTTTTAAAAAGAAAATTCAGCGAAATGAATCATTGTTTGAATAAACAAAAAATACGTGTGTATTATGTTTGTTTTCATAAAGAATACAATAAAAAATTAAAAAAATGCGTGAAGTATCCTATTGTTTAATATATTACAATTCAAGTGAATATTTATTTCAATTTATAAATATTATTATGCTTTCATTTCCACTGCAAATATTGTTTTCTCTCAATAGGTAATAAAAACTGATAGACATCTGTATTAAATTTAATAAAACGACTATTTCAACTGCCTATATAAAAAATTCAAACTGTTCGATATAAAAAAAATAAAACGGATTTGTTAGTCCATACCTGCAATTCATTTTACGAAATAACTCATTCACATTCATTGCAGGTATCAAAACATTTTGACGAGTTGGAAAACAACAGCTATTTTCATTTCTCCCACACGTCTTGTAATTAAATTTCTGTTAATTAAAATGCGTTTACAGTTTATACTGAAAAATTATTTACATTCACTGGTAATTGAATACGTTTGTCTGGGCCTAAATTTGCACTAATTAATTATATTTCGCAGGAGACAAATTAATGACTTTTAATTTAATAATGCATGTATCAATATTAATTACCAATAAACACATATAAAATTTTATCATTTCATTTATGTACGATACAATTTCAAACATATCAATTCAATATTTTTATATTTCTAGATTAAAATATTTCATAAATGGAACCTACCTTTGTAGTAACCGGCATCTTTTCGCATGATGTCCCACGCTTTCCTTGACGATATAGCTTTAAATCGTCTGTCCCCACTCAACATTTTACACAAAACACAAGCAACAATTTGCATTGTTATAAAAAACATTTATAGTTTAATTGAAAATGAGTTTTTAGCCACACAATTTCACAAATTTGTTTGCACACTTCAACACGTAAAGTTGTTGCTCAGCCATTTTGCAAAACTATTTGATGTTTGATGTTAATAACTAAGTGTTGCCAATAGAAGAAAAATAAACATTTATGTGCGGCAGTGGCAAATAAATAAATAATGATTTGAACATGAAATGTACATTTTAAAGTTTAAAATAAACAAAAATATGTAACATTTTCAAATATTAACTAAAAATGCATCATATACATAATTTTAATTTGTTCTCTCAGTATTTTCGTTCGTAAACTGAAGCATATCACCGTGACGTTAAATTTACTTCTACAAAAGCACTCAGTTTCTACTAATTGAATGAGAATGAGTCTTCTTGAGTGACATTTACACACTGGATATTACGTCACTCAAAGGGCCCAATGAAAGAGTAAAAGCTACAATTTCTGCACTACACATAAAGCACTGGAAGTTAATGAAAATAAATGAATTTGTTGATTATAAAGCCCGATACCTTTGGGACTTGGAAAATGCACAACAAAATTG
This sequence comes from Ophonus ardosiacus, assembly GCA_943142095.1. Classification (NCBI taxonomy): domain Eukaryota; kingdom Metazoa; phylum Arthropoda; class Insecta; order Coleoptera; family Carabidae; genus Ophonus; species Ophonus ardosiacus. Next base: position 34,639,603 of record OW964832.1, on the reverse strand, counting down.
ATTGATGACAAATGGGCACTTTTTTGAGTGGTTGAAAAATTCAGATATACTTCGTTTCAAAATGAGATGGAGTAATAAATCAAAATTTGCAAGAATAGTATTGGATTTTTGTCAATGATGCGGCAAATAAATCCACCAGAAAAAATAGATATAACTTTACTAGGATGCTCAAAGAATGCCGCCTGTTTTATACCTGACAAAAAATGTTTCGATAATCTCGTCTACATAGGCGTAGATAAAAGTTTTCAGAGGGATATGTTTATGTATAGTTTGGCTCACTAAAGTTGACTATTCAAGGTCGTTTATAAGCCGTCTGATATAATATTGCATGCAGATAACTTCACTACACTTGGTATGTACAGGCGTGCTACAGTGTGTTCAAAAATAACTGATTCAATTGGAAATACTTAAAAAATTGAAATTCGTAAGATTGATATGTAAATTTATTCCCTGTTGTTGACAGTGATTTAAATTTGGGTATATTTACAATTTTTTATTAAAGTGATTGTTGTTTCCCTTACCAAGTACTACAATAAAATAAGAAATATTTTATGTACTTGCCAGAAAAAGCCTTCATAAATATCTCTGCATTTTTGACACTGACATTTATCAATTACAAACAGATAAATTTTTCAACTGGTTTCTATGCTGTTGTTTGGACTGTGAGATTCATTACAACAGAATATTTTATATACATATTTATACTTCTATATCTGTAAATCTGTAAAAGATATAATAAAAATTTTAAATAAATCGGATAGAGAATACTAAAAAATTTGGGTATATTTACAATTTTTTATTAAAATGATTGTTGAACCTGGGGGAGCCGGGTTTGATCCCGACAGACGCCAAATATTTCCAATTTTAAATGGCATAAAAGTGATCCCTGTGGTACACTCTCCACACCAGCTATGAGTGCCTGTGAGGTGACGCCTGGTAAGCGCCCACATGGTAAAATATATCGTCATCATTACCGATGTCTACATGTGTTGTAGATACTGGCACACCCAGAAATGGGTAATATGCCGTGATGATATATATTTTTTTTATTAAAATGATTGTTGTTTCCCTTACCCAAGCACTTTTATTTCTTACATTACCCATAAGCAATAATCTAAACTTTAGATTCTAAAGCATTTCAATCACTCAAAATCCTATTAGCTGTCAAGCCTCTGCTCTGACATAACCTATTTGTATTTACGGTCAAAATGACAAGTTAAATAGTATTTCCACCTTCACCCTGGTGTTGTGTAAACTAGAAAAAAAAAATCCCCAAAATTGTATTGCCAACTGCATCATTTCTTTTTGATCACTCTGTACATGAAATATTTATGGATTGATTTTACTAAAAAATAAAATAAGTGATTTATTTGAAAATTATTTATTATATTTATCTCGATGTAAGATGACTTCAGATGATATCGAAAAAATAAAGTAGGGCTAAAAGTCTTTCGATTATTCTTTAGCGAACATTTATTGACGCGCCACTGGAAAATCTTTGACAGACTAATTTATTACTCTACCTCATTTTGAAACGAAATATGGGTGTTATTTAAGTAACAATTCAATATTTATTGATGTCTATGTATACTTTATAATAATCTTAATACAATTATAAGATGTATATTCATTTTTTTTATTTATTAAATCACTAAGTAACTATGTGAGTTGCTCACATCGTGTTCTAACACGTCAAAAACAAATTGTGAGGGAGCAAGGAAATCGGATTATACTCAAAATGTATGAGTAAAATCCTCAAATAACAGCATTTTTAAATAAATGTAACAATTTAAAAACATAATTTAGTCTCAAAATCATGCAAAATATGTTTTTATAGTAATTTAGAATTTAGTTCGAAAACATAAATATAGAAATAATAATTATAAATTATATCGCGTAGCGATAAAATATAAATATAAAGTAAATTATATTAACTATCGATAATTTTTCGTGTAGAAACAGAACCATGTCAAAACCTGACAACAATAACAACAAACAAACAAAACAACAACGAATAACGCTCCAATCAACACTCCGATTTGATTGTCAAGATGGCTGAATGGTTCTGTATCTTCACGGAGCGGAACATAACCTAAAACTAATTTCACACGAATCATGCAGCACGAAGAACAGTACACAGAATCGAAGACACAATTTATAATATTGCACGATGCCGAAATGAAAATGACAGACCGTGGCGGGAATTCAAAAAGAACGACAATTATTGCACGCTCTGCCCATGATAGGACTTGGTTTCGTTGTAATCAGACATTCATTCTACACTCGGTTCGCTATCTACTTCACATCATACGCGATTGGTTATTTATCTATCTCACGGAAGACATTGTAATATTTGTTGTTTGAGCTTTCGCGCGGGTTGGAATATAAATTCCGAACTGCACACACCACTCTGTAGATTTCTTGGAATGATATACATTTTCCTAACATACGAATATGTCCCTGTACATTTCTCGCCTTGTATATTTGTCAATATGCACAAATACCATGAAGTTGCTGCACGTCAGTGAATTAGAACTTGGCGCGTTATCACATGAAGTACACTTCGAAAATAAAATGTATTTTATTCCTTTTAATAAAATAATACTAACGTTAATCTAGCCTAAAGCATTATGCAAATATTACACAATTTTAAATTAAAATACATTTTGTTTTTAAAGAGTAATTCAAAATATAGTGAACGATGAACGCACCAAGTTTGAATTCTTTGAAGAGCAGCAACTTGGGATGTAAATCGAAAAGTGAGACATGAGCATTTACATGGGAATTCAGTTTTTCTTTGCGCAAATATTACCTAATTATTTTATACAAAAATACTTCAAATAAAAGTTATAGACATTTAAATTTTGCATCTAAATCATGTGAAACGAGTATTCTAGCTCTTCATATAAATGTAAAAATTAATTATAAATTAACAGTTTTTATGAGATTTATGACAAAAAATAAACAAATGCATTGTTTTTAACTGTTATTCGGGCCTATTCTGTAACTAAGTGGTTAATTTTTAATAGATTTTGATCCATTTTTTTGTTATATATCAACATACCAGGTTGGTTAAATTTTTTAACTAGTTGTTAAAAATTAACCACGGAGTTACAGAATAGGCCCGAATTAGAACTAAATTATTTTACCTTTTTGTGTTTTGTGTTAATTTAGTGCTCTAATCCAGATTTAGGCTGTGTCCGATGTCATATTTTGGCATTTAGTATTTAGGATTTAGGTCTTCTTCACATAAATACATCTACACACACTAGTGATATCCATTGGTTTTTGTGGCAACATTTTAGAACAACAAAAACGAATTATACAATTCGATTCAATTTGATGCTTGAGAGTAAATGTTAATATTATATTTCATAAAATAGAAGCTAATAAGTTATACTTTGACAGTAAATTTGACATTTTTTACAATTATAGCAACGAACATGATTTGTTTAATTAGTGCGTGTCAACTTCAAGGCGAAGTGTGCTCCTGCAAAACCCTAAAATCTAATTCCTAAAATCCTAAATAATCACTAGATTTAGGGCATATAAATTTAGGATTTAGATATTAGGGTGATAAAAGTGCAACATCGGACACAGACTTAGTTATAAATGTCAGTTAGAAATAAAACATTTATTTATTTTTTGTCATAAATCCATGGCTGCCTAGACTAAAATATTATAAAAATTGTAACTTTTATAATTAATATTTACGTATATATAAAGAGCTAGAATAATCGTTTCACATGATTTAGATGCAGAATTTAAATTTCTATACCTTTTACTTGAAACATTTTAGCATAAAATAACGTTTGCGCAAAAAAAAATTGAATTCCCATGTTAAACGCCTATGTCCTATTTTTCGATTTACACCCTGGGACCAAGGAACGTATTTGTACGATAGGAAAATGTATATGGCAAGTTATGTGTGCATTTAGGAATTTGTCTGCATTCCCTTTCACGCTGATTATTATTATCACTTTGTAAATTTAAAACTATCAATTTAATCTCGCGACTTGTCGACATAGGAATTATAATAACAAAGCAGTCTCTATATATAAGAGCGATCTATCTTGATGACAGTTATGTCAGCTATAAAATTAATTAATTATCTATCTAACTAAACTTTAACAAATATTTTATATATAAAAGTGATCAATTAATATCTCTAAAGCAATGTGCTTATAACAATTTCAATATTTCTCTAGTCTAGAGCCTAAAGTATTAATATTAATAATATAATTAATTATATTAATTATTTAACAGATTTATATATGTCAGACAACATAAAATATATTAAATATCTGGGTAGGTATATATTATATATCTATAAGTGCGTTTATATTATATATGTAAAATATTTCTTTATATAATATAAGGCTATTTGATATTATTAATATTAATATACATAATATTTATCTAAGAGTGCATTGGCTACGCGCTCGGCGGTTGCTACGCGACATCGAGACGTGTCCAAAATTACGCAAATCACAATCGGCAAATCAGGAAACAAACTAACTAAATAAATCTAACCTACAATTCATAACAACTATCCAGTTGTCTATTCAGGGTTACCAACCTTCAACTTTCAAAGCTTCCAAGTTGGTAGGACTGACTCTGGTGAGAATGGCAAGTTGCACCTCAGATGATGAGCTCCACGTACCGGTTATGGGCAAAAGGGGGATGTCCCTTGTCATGATCCGGTCTGCCAGCCATTTCCGGAAGGCCGCGCGCGTCTAGCTGAAGCGGTGCTGCCCCCATCGGAGGCAAGGCTAAGCAGTCAGCCGGGAGCTACAAAACATACATGATACCTAAATGTAAGCATCTTATAAGTTTCTAAGAGTTTTGCAAAGTTTCACAACAAATAAACGAAGCTTCTATTGTGAGGGTTTTTTTCGACAAGGATTAAATTATAATGGATTTGTTTTATCTAAACGACAAAAAAAAGTTGGTGCAAACTTCCAAAGTTTACTTTCACATATTCTATAACATCATACAGTGAATCATTGATTTTTAAAATAATTTTAATATTACAAAATTTTATTGAAAAATGTTTGATTTATTATCAGGCGATGTACAACAATGTAAAAAAAATCTATTGTGGCCAGCACAAACATATAAGTATTGTACTTAACATATCTGATATTTTAATTACATCTATTCTTTTTCTTCTACTGTTCTAAATGTTCGAGTTTCTTCCAATTTATTAACGAAATTGGAATATATTATACATAACATGTATCCATAATTTTAAATATTTAATTAATAATAAAATAAGAAATATTTAATATGCTTCCCAGAAAAGGCTTTCAGAAATAAATATCTCTGTATTTTTGATACTGACATTTATCCGTCAATTACAAACATTTAAATTTTTCAACTGGTTTCTATGGAGTTGTTTGGGCTGTGAGATTCATCACAACAGAATATTTTGTATATTTATACTTCTAAATATGTAAATCAATAAAAGATATAATATTATTTTTTTAATTCTCAATTTTTACCTTCCGTCACCTTTAGGTAAGGAAGGTATTGTCTTTGGTCAAAAAATTCGGTGGTGAGTTTTTAATGAAAAAGCACGTTTTAGGGTCCCTACAATACGAATTTACTATTTTTAAGATGATGTCTGTATGTATGTGTGTGTGTGTGTCCGTGTGTGTGTGTGTGTGTGTGTGTGTGTGTGTGTGTGTGTGTGTGTGTGTGTGTGTGTGTGTGTGTGTATGTGTGTCCGTGTGTGACAAATTTTTCTCCGACGATAACTCCAATACTATAATTCTAAAAATTATAATTCTTTCGTATTCCTCTTCTGTACATCCATATGAAGAGTTGATTAGATTTTGGTTATAACTGATCCACCGGAAGTACCCTTATTTGAAGTTTTTAACAGTTTTTCTTAAAAAAACGCAGTTAAATATTATTTTTTGACATTTTGTTTTTATATTTATTAAAGAAAATACTCTTCTCTATATGGTTTGATTATTCATTTTCCTTCATATTCAATAGATGTAGAGTTAAAGCATTATAAAGAAATTAATTTTCAAAAATTAGTCAGCTTTGTTATTTATCATGGAAACAGCTGACATAATTATTCAAAAAAATTTAATTGACAAATGTCAGTTGCAAGTGCAAAACCAAATATGGAAAAAAGTATAGGATCTAAAATTGGTATGTCATAGTGTTGCTCGCAAGTGACACGCAGAGAAAGGCCAAAGAGAAGATGGAAGGACATTACTTAGTGTAGCTTATGTTATAATTTTATTGGATTTATAGAACCTTTTCAAATGAACTTTTGGTATGGAATTTGTAAAAAATAGTATGTGTTCCTGTTCGATTTTACATGATATTATATAGAATCTGTTCCAAGGACCTTTTGGTATGGGATTTGTACAAAATACATGGAATTGACGGAAGGTCTTGTGCTGGCCACAACAGATTTTTTTTTAGTATTTTTAGGCAGATAATGAATTTTTTACTTATGTTTCTATTATGCACATTACAGAAAATTGACGTAGGTCTTTATGGACCAACGTTTTGAGACAACTTTAATAGGAACCACAGGAATTCTCCATCGTCTTTTGTTTTTAGGCTAGAGATTAAAACTTGTTTTTCGCTAATTTTGAAAATACCTCATATCTCGCTTATTATGAGAGATAAATAAAACATGTTTAGATATTTTTTATATTGTTTTTATATAGAAAAACGTGTAATTTATTTTTTTCAAAACTTAATCAATCCCGAGATATAACACGAACATAATTTTATTTATTTAAGTTTAGAAAAAATCTAATTACACCACGTTATTCTACACAAAAAAATAGCTGATTAACCATCGGACTGGCCATTATAAAAAGGAGAATCAGTTTACAGACAAAAAAAAAACATTGTGTATTATTCTTACCATTTGCTGCTGCTGCTGCGGCGTGGGTGGCAAAGCCCCTGGCGGGGGCGGCAGTGCGGGGGCATAGTAACTAGTAGGCGAAACAGGCGGACTGGGATACGGCCAGTAGAAAATAGGCGGCGGGTAGAACTGCCTTGGCCCTAACGGTGGCGCTATCTGCACTGGACCATATGCAGGGAAGCTCGCTGTTCCTGGATGGTATGGTGGTGGTAGCATACTCCCCCCTAAACATACACACTGCTAGAATTCATGCCCTCGGATAGGGAGTACAGTCGCGGTCGTTAGTCTAGTCAGACACAAGAAGGACTACCGCGAGAAGTCACGCAAGGTTTGGACACAAAACGAACACACCTAAAAGGGTAGTATTAATGTACATTCAAGGATTTCAATTTGGAAGTGAGGGTTGTATAATATTCTGACATTGGTAAATTTAACATGTTATTCGTGCATAGAAAAACCAGAACACTCAAAATGGTACATTCAAAACATTTTAAAAAATATAGTGGGATTGATTATATTACAGACAAAAATTAATTATCCTAAAAAAATGTGTGCTTAACATATGGATCGTAGAGCAATGCCAGCTCTTGACTGCTCCCAGAAGCTTTATAAACTTAAATGCTGGGCTTACATTCATATTTTTTACTTCCTTATACGAAGTAAAGGAAGTATTGTAATCGCGAAAGATTTCAACGGAAATATACATTTTGACCATCCCTGAATCCATTTTGACTAATTTCGTCGTGACGTCTGTACGTACGTACGTATCTCGCATAACTGAAAAACGGGAAGCCGTAGAAAGTTAAAATTTTGTATTTATGACTGTTATAACATCTAGTTGTGCACCTCCCTTTTTGGTCATTACCTAACTTTTGGAAGTGGTACTACTTGAAGCCTATAGTAGATTTTAATGCAAAACTATATTAAAATATAATCCAAAACTTTTCAAATTTGGTATATAAGACTTTTATATCAATGGGAATAACATAATAGATTTTAGTTAAAATGGTCTACCCGGAAGTGGTGCTTTACTTGAAGCCTATAATAGATTTTAATGAAAAACTATATTAAAATATAATCCAAAACTTTTCAAATTTGGTATATAAGACTTTTATATCAATGGGAATAACATAATAGATTTTAGTTAAAATGGTCTACCCGGAAGTGGTGCTTTACTTGAAGCCTATAATAGATTTAAATGAAAAACTATATTAAAATATAATCCAAAACTTTTCAAATTTGGTATATAATACTCTTATGTCAATGGAAATAACATAGTAGATTTTAGTTAAAATGATCTGCCTGGAAGTGGTACTTTACTTGAAGCCTATAATAGATTTTAATGAAAAACTATATTAAAATATAATCCAAAACTTTTCAAATTTGGTATATAATACTTTTATATCAATGGGAATAACATAATAGATTTTGGTTAAAATAGTCTAACCGGAAGTGATACTTTACTTGAAGCTGTTATCAGTTTTTCTTGAAAAAATAGTGTTATTTTGATTTTAATAATAAATGCTTCAAATAAAAGTTTTAGAGAATTGAATTCTGCGTCGAAAACATCAAGTATGATTAAATTAGCTCTTTATATAAGCGAGATATGTAAATTTAAAAATGATGTACTTTTTGGTTTTTGTAATTTTTTTTTTGCTATGAATTAGGACAAAAAATGCGTGCAATTTTATGATTGGGTCTGTTATAATACATATTTTAATTATTAACAAAATATGTATAGTGTAACAGGCGTACAAGGAAGTCATGTGGTGTCCACATCAGATATTTTTATGTCAAAATCCTGTGAGCATTCTACCTAAATTCTAGCAAAATTTTCAAGAATTTTAATTTTCTTGGGAGAAGGCTGAGGCACAACTCAAAACCTGGCCCAAAAAACCCGAGTTTTAAAACCGGTGTTGAGTGCGCGATTTATTACCGTTGTCATTTAAATGTCATTTTTAAACTTTCAAAAAATCAATTTAGCGGTTGTAACCACGTTGTAACGATGTTACTACGGCTTTTCAAAATTATAAACAAATAAAATCTACAACTAATACAAACATAAGTAATATTTTATTTATTTATATATAAATAACTAAATAAATATATCACGGCATATTACCCATTGCTGAGTTTCTTTTTGACAGATATTGTTATATTTCCGGCCTTGTATTAATAATGTAACGTAGGCTATGACTCGAATTAATGTGACGGCACTTCCCGAGTTTACAAAAAACCTGACTTCTCATGTTAAACGCGTATGGGCCGCTTTTTAATTAGCACCCTGTATATTATATAATCAATAGTACAAATGATAGGTAATATTTTTAACTGCATTTATTGTGTACACATTTACGAAATCGTTGAAGTACATATTTTCAACCACATTTTAGTTGTGTTCAAATAATCCATTTCTTCTTATTTCGAAAAGTTACATAGAAAACTGTTCCGTACTTTATCATCTCATCAAAAGCTATTTGTTTTTTTTTTGCAAATAAATTCATTCATTTCAAAAATACACAATTTCATTCAAACAAGATTTTCAAATTAATTTGTAAATTTTATCTTTAAAACAGCTAATTTACAAAAAAAAATTATCTAAAAAAATTATATTTAGAAAATTTACGATAATTTTTTATTGAATATGCTGCAATCATAATCATTCTCACTCAATTTTTTTTTTTAATAATCTGGCAAATATTTGTGCCTACCATTTTCGAGTTCTGCAATATATGATGTTTTCTGTACATGAATAATGTAATGTTATGATTTATCAATGCGTGAATATTTATTATATTCTTGCGGTTCATATACAATTATTGGTTGAAAGCGAAAGTCCCCAAAATTTTACAATTTAGTTCTGTCTGTGTGCAGGCCTTGCGAGAATCCCATGTGCTCTAAAACATAGTGCGACCAAATATCACAGATATATTGCATGCAACTAAATTTGAGGTTAATCGATCGTTATTATGAAGTGCACCTCTAGTCCTGTCACCATGAACTCAGTGAGTGGATGTATGTATGTACGTGTGTAGGTGTTGTCTTCACCAGAACCATTTACCACACAAATCACCACAAACCCAACGGAAAACTAAATCGTAGTTTCTTTTTCTAATTATATGGATACATTGTTATAAAACGGTTTGAGAATAGATCCTAAATACTCTTACGTGCATAAACACTTCGCAGTTTTTAATTCAATTGTTTCGCTTTTTTTTTGTTTTTTTTTTTTTTTAGAAACTAGACATTAAAATAAAACTTATGCTGTTTGAATGATCATTTAAAAATCATCTAAAATTAAATGCGTTAAATAAATTAACATTTTCACTTAGAAACTGATATAACATTGAAAAACGAATTATGTGTAAATATTAATGCAGACGATAGGTTTGTTCGCCCGACAATACCACTAATGGGAGCCTACAGTGGCGCTAGTGTTCCAGACCCAAAGCAATTTTTTTTACCCTCATCATAGCTGTTTTTTTGGCGACAAACTGGTTTGATGCTAGTTCGTAGTGTTTTGAAACTTATTATTTTCTTGAATGAAAACGGTGCAAACAATGACGTCACACTACGACTGTTTTGAAATAGTTTCGAACCAGCCGGCAGCAATGTTTTGAAATGTTTTCGAAGCCGGGAGAGGAAGTTTAACCTTACTTTCAGTGTTTGATGTTAAACAAACTTGTCAGTGACAAATGCAATAATTGTGGATGCAGAATTGACTTCCTGTGTACAAAATATGGATATAGTAGAAATTGAATTGACGTCAGTCACAAAAACGGTTTGAAAATCTTATTTGTATACGGTTCGTCGCCAAAAACCAGCTCATATGTTTGACACTGAAATGTCGGATACGTATTGGCGGTTGAAAATAACCTATATAAAGTTTTAAAATGCTGTATTACTGTATTAAAGAATTACAATAATAAAACAGTAGCCAAAGCAGCAAGCAAGCTACAAATGTTTTTGTATTTGAAACTTACATGTGAAATGACACAATACGCATGTGCGTTACATGCGCACTGATGTACACAACAACAAAAAACCAAACTTTTCTCCTAACAATAACTAGTTTTGCATACACTGTGAACTTCTAAAAATTAAAATATTTGGGACTGGAACACTACTACCATCTGCAATAGTTTTGCGTGAAACCCATTGCCAATTTTTCAGTACGCGTGCGTAGTGCTAAACTGGTTTCAAACTGTTTGGAAATTTTGGGGTTCAGCGAACAGAATTAAAGGTTGTTATTACTACCATCTGGAGTGAACAGAAATGTTTTTATCTTATGTTGATTGTTGTTGTTGGCATATGTCATTATCACATACTGAAATTATAATCTTACTTTATTGTTTAAAATTTACTTCCTGCATTTATTTCTGGTTCTCTTAAATTTACACTAAAAAATCTACATGACAACATAGCAAATATTTGGTGGTTTGGAAGAATTTATAATAAATGTTAATATTCCTTTTCTCTCGCTTTGGCTAGTACAAGTGCACATAGGAACAAGTGCACATGCAATAAACTAAAAATTGCATTTACTTTTTCCGAAATTCAATTTACTTTTTCTGAAATTTAAGTTACTTTTTATGAAATTGAAGTTGAAAAGGTATAATTTCTAAAAAAATATTAAATTCAGAACTGCGAAGTGGTCGATTTCTATGCACAAGAAATCTAATTTAATTGTAACTCTTATAGTTTTCGAGATAGCAGAGGTAAACTCCGTAAAAACTCATTTTTCACTGCCTTATTTCACAGAAACAATTGAAGTTATTTTTTACTCATTTTAGTCAGTACTATATGCCCTTAAAGTGTGTAGCCGAAAGTATAACAGCGAACTCTAGATGAAACAATGTTTAATAAAGAATTACAAAAACATTTGCCATGTTTGACAAGATTTCAGCATCTGAATCAACATTTCGGTCATTTTTCAGATGCCAGTCGACCCCAGCTAGTAACCACAGATGCTGAAATCTTGCGAAACATGGCGAGTATTTTTCTAAATCTTTATTTTTGTATTGGCAACTGACTTTAAGCTCGCAGCGCCAGAGCGGAATTTACTTGAACTCACGGAGTTGAGATAACCATATGATAACTATAATCTTTGTAGGAGTGTTTTTGTGTTTTCTTCGTGTTTTTTACACTAATAAAGCTTCGGCAGCAACAAACTCTGTTTAAGAAAGCAATACATTTTCAACAAGGAATATTAGTTTTATTTTTTTCTATAATTTCTTGCAAATAATCGAGAATTTCGACTACTGCTAGTGGAAGGTTTGTCTCACGTTTGTCTTCATGCTTTATAGTGGGCAAATTTTTGGAAGGTACAGCAGTTTTTTTTTAAACATTTTCGTTTATTTGTATTAACATTTAAAAAAGAACATATACTTATTGCAAATAAAACTTTTCCTCTTGCAGTATACATACATCTGGTAAAATAATCACTATCAGCCAAATGTAAAGACCTTCATAAATTTAGAAACTGGTTTCCCTATTTTTAATTTTATTATCCAGGTTTTTCGCCGGTCAATTTTCTCTTTATCTCCAAATTTGATCTCGATGATAACATAATCTTTATTTTTTTTAAGAGAAAGAATGGTAACTTACATATTCTGTTTTTTTAAATAACGACTTGCATTGGGGTATAGAACAGTAAATATTACTCATTATTACAATTATGTAAAAATTAACGAAACTTCGAAAACAAACTTGTTTTAAAGGTTAGAATGCAATTATTTGTATATAATAATAAATACAATAAGTTAATTATTATACATACAATACACTATCTGCAAAATAGATCTACGATGGCAAATTTCACAAATTATTATAATAGAAAGCAAGAAATAATTAAATAATATTAATTTTTTCAGATACGACAATGTTTTATATACATAGCGCGCCAAATCTATCTCAACTAGAGTTCGAATTTTTGCCACTAGTTAGCGTATCCTTAAAATCAGGTGCCAATCCGAAGTTGAAAAATACCTGTTTAAAATTCTTAAATTGCTATTTGATAATGCATCCATATGATCCGAAATATACTAACCAGCACCAATGAAATTGAGTAAATCTAACTGATTGATGTTTGTGGGTTGTTGGTGAAATGCATAGTGTAGAATGTAGTGTAGCGACACAACGACAGGGTTAGAGGTTGGTTAAACAATAATAAAGTATAAAAAAGACTCACCACAGTGTAGCAGTGTATTTGATTACCAGTCCCCACCGCTCGGCGGCAGCACGTACGAAATCTCCATTTCACCCGGCCAACCCACAACTAGCAACTTTTGATACAAGCGCTCTCGTTTCTCACAACACTCAACCGCCCAGGACAGCACAAACCACAACCAATAACACATCAACCCTTTACCTCTACAATAATACCAACCAAAAAAACTCAATTACAATTACAATCGAGGCCGAGGGCCGTAGAGTGCCGACGAAAGCGCTTGCCTCGACTCATTTCTAAACAACATACCCAAGAAGCATTATGTGTGACATAAACATTTATTAATTGATAATAAGTAAATATTAGAAAACATAATAATGAAGTATAGAGTGTCCTAATAATATAGATACACATAAGCAGTACAAAGTGTAGTAGTGAGGAAGAAATGGTATGGAGAAGGAAACAGATCCTTCTACGATGAGGGAATGTTAAAGCCGTATCCCACGATTTATTACAAAATGTCGTACACAATGAAGTGTTCAGCGGCGAGCACATTAATATTTACAAATCATTATAAATTAACGACCGCTTTATTACGAAGCGTAATTAACTCCCAGTTTTAAACAAAACTGAAGAATATTTTGGACCATAAAAAAGAAGAAGAGAATTTTATTAATCTGCGATAGTGTGACGTCAAAATCGAGCGGGAATTATAAATCTTGAAAGTTGGCTTCTGGTTTCTTAACTGCATTTTGAAAAAGTTTGTTGTGAAACATACATAGCGCTAAATTTACATATAGCTGTCTGCCTAATTTGACAACTATAAAGTTTAATTATGTAATTTTGTTACATATTCCTATTTATTTACTGATTATAATGCAAAATATCATCATAGCGTAAGAAACAATATTTAATACTATACTTTATTTCACGTAAGAAAATAGCAGATGGCGCTTGAGAGCCGACCGTTCTTATATACATTAAATAAATAATCTTTATCAATAATAAAAATATTTTTATCTATAGAATGTACGAACTCTGAATATTAAAAATTACATCAAAACATGGTTAAATATCATTTAATTCTGGCGATTTTATGTGATAAATGACAGCTGACAAGTGATTTTTTTTTTGCTTTTGTGAACTAGATTCGCATTTTAACCAATCAAACGGATGAATTTATATCCCTATCTAAACCAACGCTATTTTCTTACGTAAAATGAAGCACATTTTTTTTGTATTTACACTTGATAGGAGATAGCTATTTACATTTGCTAAGGACGGTTCACAATAAAAGTTTTTCAAAATATGATTAAGAAACCAGAAGCCAATGTTTAAGATTTGTAATTACCGCTCGATTTTGACGTCATCACTTTCACAGTCTATATAAAAATATTCCTATGTCGGGTAATTCCTTAAATCAGCATTAAAATTGCTCTAAATTTTCATCATGGAATACGACCTTGAGGAATGGGTATTGAAGGGCCTCCTCCGGCTCGAACCTCGCTTCTCACCCAATATTAGTCATGATCTGAAGCTACAGACGAGGTTGTAAAGCACTAGAGGAGCAGAAGGCTTACAAACTAACCTACAACCATTGGCTGTACGAACGGCTAATGCTAGTAAAGCTTAGCTTTTCGTACTTTGCGTCTTAAAGTAGAGATAAGCTAGTAGTGACAACTTTACTTCCCAAAGTAAACAAAATAATGTACCAAACAATAAGTATCAGGAACGCAGTTCAACCACAACAATGATCCATCAGATTTAAGTGTAGGTACTATCATACAACACGTACGTATTGAGATAAAGTAAGCTACCTCAAACTGCAAGTTAAGTTGGTAGATTTACAGATGCTTAAATTAATTCCCTACTTAAGTCTTTCACAATATTGTCCATAATTAAAAGTAATTGAAGGGAATATTACAACCATAATTTTCACATCTGCTATCTACCATATGTGATGAGGAACCATAACCAAGATCGCTAAATTTCCATGGTTACTAATTTAAACAAACAAATTACCCATACAGATGCGACCATGACTAGTGAAAAAAAAAAATAGAATATAATCTATATCTTTTGGTTATAAATAGTAGCATTTTTTTTTAAATTTTTAATCAAGATAACTTCTTTTAAAACAAAATAAAATGTGGAAGCACTGAATATTTTTATTACTTATAATAAGTGTTCAAAATTCAAGCTATCACTAAACCTTATCCATTTCGCAATTTAAAAAAAACTCAGGTCAAAAAATGTAAATTTCAAATTAATTTTGCATTGTCTTACCTAAATTTAGCTTTTTATATACATTCATGTTGGTAATACTGACTGAGTACTGCAGTATTTAACTTCAGTTCTGTTATCTGTCAAATATGAACTCAGTATTTGGAGTGTTCAAATTGTCATCTGTTCGTCTGTCAAATTTCTAAAATGTTTCAGGAATGTTATTTAAGATCGCCTAAAAAATCTTGTATGCATCTCAAGTGTAAACAATCTTGTTACATAAATAACTATTTTTAATTCCGTAACTAAAAGGAATAAGATCTATGTTCATGATATATTTTTTTTTTTACGTAAAACGATCTCAAGAATACGCTATTGTTTCTTTTTTAACTAGTCTTGATAAATCCTGCATTTTATATTGAAATGTAGAAAGCCAATGTACGCTTAATGAACTTTATAACTTGTTTCAACAAATTTGTAAACATGGAAATAAACCTGATCCTATTATCAAATCCCCAATCGACTGATAAGTACAAAGTACAAACAAGACTGACGTTAGAGTATTAGCTGCCTAGTGAGTTCTAAGTCAGTCGAAAAGTACACAACGGACGAACACACGTGTACGAAAAACACACCGTACACTACCATAAACCCGTCGCTAGATAGATTAGTCTTCTAAGCGGACATCTTGTTATAGTACGACAAAAGGCACTGCTTTGTGGTCTATATGCACCAACTTGTTATATGGCATACATGTCCAACACCTTTCTATGTCTAGTAAATCGTTCGACAGGGTGACGTAGCAGATCTAGTGTCTATAATAGAGTGTTTGTGTCTGTGTGTGTGTCGCTCGCCGCATCTCATCTCAGAATCTCTCTTATCGATTTTAGTGGAAGACCGTATTTACTTATTTTCGAGATAATTGTTTGGTTAAATAATTAATATCAAAAATAAACGTCTTGAAGGGACGGAAAGGCACTTTATGTCGTGTGTCTCACTCTAGAGTTCACGTTTATTAATATAACTTACAATCTAATGGAATGTATATTCTGTGTGACCTTAATTAGATAAACTTTGTAAAATTCAAAAACTACGAGTAAAAAATAGTCTTGATATATAAACTTTGTTATATAATCTAAATATAAGGCAATAATTATTGTAAGTCATCGAAATATCAAGTACGTGTCATCATCACGAGGAATGATTCGAGAACTAAAATTATGAACATATTAAAAATGTAAAATCACGATAAAAGTATATATTATATATCAGTGATGAATGTATATAAAGGTAGCTTTCAACGATCAGTCTAAATGAATTTTTACAACGTAATTCCGATTCTTTACAATTTCTAAATTTTTGTAAAAAAAAAAATCTCAATTAGAACATACCCATGTTAACAGATAGTTTTTTATTCATCTAACCGGGTTACAAATGGTTAACCGCGCAATAAGCACGGTAACTTAAATGTGAATAAAAAATATATATCCGGTTACTGTAGACCTTGCTGACAACTAAATTATTTCATAATTGTCAAATATTTATTTTGTTTGTAGAGTTATTTGATTTAAAGTAGAGCTGGGTTAATACCGATACTCAGTATCGATTATCTGCCGATACTAGCGAAATTACGTAACTATCCGATACTAAACTTCATATATAATATCTGAAATTGAAATACACTTTACTATTGCGTATAACTAAGGTATTTTAATCTCGGTTTTAACAATTGAGTGGGCTAGGTACAGTAAAATTTTTGAAAGAAGTCCGATCAAGGCCATCTACGAATTGTATCTATAAATTAAGATTTTGTGCTGTCAAATTTAGTAGTGTCTTTTACTTAGTTTTTATGAGGGTACATCCTCATAAAAACTATGTAAACGACACTACTAAATTTGACAGCATAAAACCTTAATTTATAGATGCTATACGTAGATGGCCTTGATCGGACTTCTTTAAAATAATTTACTGTACGTTTCAACACTTACTTATCTCAGTTGTAATGTACATGTTTTGAAGAGTGTTATACGTTACTATACTGAATTTTACCAGTGTAAATAGATTACATTATATTAATACATACAAAATTATAATACACCAAAATTTTTAAACACGTTTTTTGGAGAACAAATTATGAGATGTAATTCTTGCAGCAAATAAAAATATGTATTTGAAATTGAGAGAAAGAAAAGGTACAAATTCCAACACTTTTTTGTGCAATTGTTAACCTAAATTTATTTTTTGGAAATTTAGCAGAAAATAATTCCATATATTGAAGATTCATAAAGTGTCTGATATGGCACTATCGGGATCAGGTATCGGATTGCCGTATTGGAAATATCAGTATCTAAAATTGAGTATCGATCCAGTCCTAATTTAAAGCGTATTGTTGTAATACAAAATACAATGATAAAAAATGTTACAGATTTCATTTTTACTTTTAATGAAAGTGCTTAGCTGCCAAAATCATCAAAACACTAGAAAAAGGTAGCTACAGTAACCGTAAGTACCTTTCAAGTAACCGTTCTGAATAAAAAACGCTATTATTTGAATATGTAACACTGAATCGAAAGTAGTTGTAATGGACACTTACACAAATGCAATTTGCACGGCATTACTTAGAAGTAATCGTTGCTAACATAGCTGTCATCACAGTACAAAGACAACAGGAGGGGGTTTGTTTGTATTGAGATTTTCTATCTCTCTCTTGCGAGTGACGTCAATTTTGTAAGTATCCAGTCTTTGATCACGTAAAGCTACCTTGAGAATAAGTCTCGTTACATGTTAGAGTAAAAATGGGAAAAGTGCACGGGCTGATATGCAGGCCGTTTGGCAGCGGGTGCCTGTTCGGCAAAAGCATCACCATAGCTGCGCTTAAGGGGCAACTGATGCGCTGAGTGATGTAAGGGAAGATGCAGAGCCAGCGGGGCATGGTGAGCCATACGCGGCATCAATCTTGCAGAAGGCGGCTGTGGCATAAACAACAATTGCGGGGGCATTAGTTGCATATGTGGCGGAGGAGCCGCACGTAACCCCGCCAACAGTAACTGCTGCTCGTGTTGCGCATGCGCCTGCGCGGCTTGGGCATGCGCAGCCTGACTCTGCCTCGCGAGCAGCGACTGCTGCGCGATGAGCTGCGCTTGCTGCTGCGCTAACTCCCACGGGAGATTCTGAGCGAGTTGCTGCGGGACAGTGGCGTGCGCGGGGCTGGCCACGGCGGCCGGAGCAGGGGGCGGGGGTGGGGGCACAGGCACGGGTAACATACCGGGCGAGAGCAGCGCCGCGGTGGCTGCCTTGGCGGGTGACACAGGTGCTGGAATGCCGCCTGTCAACACCAGGCTCATGTCCTCGCCGCTGCACTGGAATACCTCGATGTAGCGTTGCTTCTTGCCGTATACCATGTTGCG
Source organism: Ophonus ardosiacus (assembly GCA_943142095.1). Taxonomy (NCBI): domain Eukaryota; kingdom Metazoa; phylum Arthropoda; class Insecta; order Coleoptera; family Carabidae; genus Ophonus; species Ophonus ardosiacus. The sequence continues at coordinate 34,620,906 of OW964832.1, read as the reverse complement.
GTGGTGGCGCTGCTGGGCAGCCATGAATGCTGATTGCTCGGAGTCCATTTGGATGAACGCCTCACCGCTTGGTTGGCCCTTTACCATTCGCAGGATATAATCAGTACTTAATTAACCCAAAAATGGACAAACATATGTTTCAAAACGCTAGCATTATATATACTATCAACAATCAAGAACATTACAGAAGATAAAACGTACTGCAAAGCATAATATTATGTTTGCGAAATGTTCTCTAATAAAAATTATATTTGTAATAAATTTTAATTTACAATTAAAGTCTGCGTTGTTTTGAAACGGTCTTTGTAATGGCGCCACAAAATAACGTCACCATTTGACATTACTATGAAACAGCGCTATATCTCGAAGTAGTAGTAAACGAACGAGAATGGGGTCATATCAAAAAAAAATATATTGATTTTTTTTATATAATTAAAAAAATTACATAATTTTATATATATATATATATATATATATATATATATATATATATATATATATATATATATATATATATATACATGAAAAATATGTAATATTCTTATACTTTTCATTCATGATTTTCTTTCTAAACATTTTGAGTCTTATTTTGTAACGTCATGGGTTTGTACACACATATAATGATAGTCCCGCACACATGTACTCGTGCACGTACTGTACATGAATGTCAGCGCAGCGCAGAGCTGTCACATTTTTCGAGCATACCAACATTTTCAAAGTAAATATCTTTGCAACAAGTTGTTTTTGTTTAAATGTAAGTACAAATAACTAAATGTTTTTGTTCGTATTCCTAAACCACAAGATTAATTTCCATAATTAAATTATTCAATATACAATAAAAACAAAAGCACCAGTACAAAATAACTTGCTGTCACGTTTGATTTCAAATCAAATAACATAAACGTCAAACGTAGTTCCATTTTGATTCGATAGGAGGGACCAGGAGGGACTACGGTCACGGTCGCAAACCCATAACGTCATTTGAAATTTAATATAAACTTTAAAAAATTATTTCTGTAAAAATAGAAACTTATGTGACATAAAATATATATTTCTGTAAGTGGTTTTAAGTAGTTTCAGAAAAAAAAAAAATTGGAAAATGTGGTATGACCCCATTGATACAAAATAATATTTTGTACACGTAGTACTTAATTTAAAATTTTACATATGATACAATACAGGTATACGTTTACTTGTAAAATACGATTCACGAAAATTTTTAGTTTTACATAATAAAATAATTTATTTTTATTTTCGTAAATAATTAAATAAAAAGATTGGCACCAGAAATAATCATTTACATCCATCTCTTTCTTTTACGTACATAATTCAATTATTTATTTAATAAAGAAATCTATATTTTGCAATTTTTAAAGCGTGCATTACAAGATAAAGTTTTTTCTTTTCAAGTGACTTATAAGTGATCTTACAAGATATTTACACCGCGTTCATTAAGTCCGCGTGAATTAAATATCAAAGTGTCAAAAGTTAAATTGTACCAAAGTTATACCCGCATAAATTGTCATTGAATTTACATCACTTGGATATATGTCCATTACGATTTCAATTACTCCTCTTCTCCACTGTGCCATTTTTCAATTTAATATTAATCAATGGGGTCCTATACCATTTTTCTTTTATTTTTTTTTCTGTAAGAACAGAATAAAATAAGAATTTTAGTGCAAACGCGACTTAAAAATTTTACGTAATAAGCGAGATATGAATTTTTAAAGTTTAAGAATTTGTGCGTGACGTAGCAGATACTAACAAGTGATCAACAAACAATGGGACAAACTGTTAGTTATAGAGGGAACAATTTTTTTCATGTTTGCATAGCTGAAATGTTTGTAAATAAAAACTTATACGTTATATTCATGAAGAAATTATTATTAAGTATAAATAACGTAAATAATAACCTTTTTTTCCTAATAAATTATAGAACATTGAAACAGTTTGACAATATTATTACACAAAGCATGACGACGGATGGCGCCAGTGTTGGCCTGTTTTGAAGTTTCAATATTAATTTAACTAATATTATTATTAATTTAATTAATATTACAAATTGATTTAATTATAAATAAATTATTATTGTTAATATTACTAGATGTTTTAATTAAACAAATTCATCAAACACAAACTTGTTAAATGTTTTGTTAGGTTATGGAACAACATGACATTTCATATTCCTTTAAAGGTGACCTCAAGAGACGCGCGAATCTCCTTTTTAAAATCAGGCGACCAATCAAATTCTTAGTACCTAACGCGTCATACCCAATTAGTAATCATCTTCAATCGCTTATAGTTTGTGACCTAGTCAATATTTAAAGAATTTTTTTTCACTAATACTCATTAATTTATGTATATTTTCGTCTTCTTATTTAAGATAGTTAAAATATGACTATGGTATAAGACCCTATTGTAACACCACATTTGTACACATCAAATATATAAACTCAAATGTCATTTGACAGTTACTTGAGAGTTGAAAGTTTTTTGTTAAAAGTTTATTTATCTTTCTTACACTCACATCATTGTGTGAAGGGAAAACTTTGCAAGTCACTTGAAAAGAAAATCTTCACGTAATGCACGCTTAAGATCCATGTTTATGCTGCTCGAGTTTTCATTTTACATTAATAAAAAAAATGTCTTACCTGGGCATTGTAGACCATATGAACCCCTTGGAAAACAATACTCTTAGCATGTTCTCCAAGAAAATCCAATATATGTTCCACTTGAGCTTCATAGGGCAGTCCTCTCAACCTGATGCAGTCCTTTCTCGTGCCACTGGTGATGATATGTTGGGGCAGAAGCGGCACTTGGGGCAGCTGCGCAATCAGGGGTTGTTGCTTCTCATACGGAGCTGCATCTTGAGACCTGTTCAACACCTGCTGCACCTCAGCAGTCGTGGAGCGGAACAGCTCAATATAACGCGAGCCGATTAGCTCTCGATGCTTGGATAGGGCTTTAGGCGCGTCGGAGTCCTCTGCGAAGAGGACGAAGGCGTCGCCGGTGGCTCGCCCGTCGCGTTTTTTCACGAAGAGGACTCCGTCATGGCCGTCTAAAACGTTGCAAGGTTGGTCGCCGGAGGCGAAGAAGTCCAGGACCTAAAAAATAGTCAATGAAATAGAAATTTTGATCATGCTTTAATTATTTCCAAATCATTGGAAAACTATGTTTTAGAATTTCTTACAAAAACGTAAAATTCATTTTTCGGTTGCGCACCACCAATAGACACTTACAAAATTGACGTCACTGCAAGAGAGATATAGGTCATGCATACAAACAAACCTCCCCTCGTTGTCTCGCGTCCCGTTCCCTGTTCCTATCAAAAATTGTATTCGCATCTGTTATTCAGTATTAAACCTAATTCTTTATTGTGATGTGTACTTTGTGTTTAATAAAAATGAGTTTAAAACCAGAAGATGTGTCTGGGGCAACTTTTTTGTTTGATAATATTGAAGATCATTCGATTATTCAACTAAAACGATGGCTAGAGTGTAAAGTCTACGGCTGATGACAGGTCTTTGTTTGTACGGGGTAACCATAGCAACCTTGGTTTCTATGCTTTGCCGTTAGAGGCGCTCGTGCAAATTGCAATTTTGTAAGTGTCTATTTAAAAAGTCAGGGCTGCGTTCCAAAACCCTACTGTAGAGTAAGAAATTACTCAAAGTCGTTCCAAAACTAATAACCTTACTCTCAGAGTTTACTTTTAACATGTTCCAAAACAGCCAAAGTTTACTCCAAAGTGATTCTCTACTTACCCTACTATCGAGGAAGGTAGGTACAGAAATTACTTCACAATATTTTCAAATATTGATGCTCACGATTCTCAACGTGTTCTCAACATATGAAAGTGATCTGCCTTCTTGAGGAAGAAAACATGTTTTTGGTTGAAAATAAACATAAGTAAACACATTGGCCGGTATTATGAGCACACTTTTATAATAACACCTCTTTTATGGAGCGTACTTTCACATTATATTGAAGAGAATGCTCTATAAAAGAGCTTTTATTATAAAAGTGCGCTTGTAATACGGGCTTGACAATAATGTTGTATTTATAAGTAATTTGTTAATTTTTAAAATTATTTTTAATTAATTTTCAATTTTTTACTCCAGCAAAACACACTACCTTCTTAAATTACGTCACCATACTCAAACTCCTACTTCAATATTAGGTACTCTTAATTTTGGAACGCAGCCCAAGCATAAATACTTAATATTCTGAGTGGTAATGGTTACAATCATCGTCATTCTAATTATTGTACAGGTATAACGTTCAGGTGTGGATCACCAGATGCTTGATTGATATGTTGTGCACTGTTTGTGTATTTGATATGCATGGTGCATGGGAGATATAGATTTGTATAATTTGTTTGTGGCCGCAAACGTGTAGTATTTTCCTAATTATCAGAAGGGTTGTCTGGGACAACCCTAAATCAATAGACCCGTGTGCTCTGAAGGTGGCCATCGGACCTAGTGGAGAAAAACCAAGCGAGAGGCTGAGATCCGATCCGATCGAAAGCTAAGCTTTCACAAAGGATCCGAGACGCGTGGGCCTCTGGGAAGTCGGGCTCTGGGAACTCAACAACATGTCTGGGACATGTGTTGGTAGCTAAGTACCGCTAGTGGTGAAACACCAGGTGTGAGAAACACTAAATGAGAGGTTGAGACTCATGAAAGGTATGAAACATACGTGCGATCGTAAGCTAAGCTCTCATAACGGATCTGGGACTGACCTTAGACCTGCCTTCCTCTACCCTTTCCTGTCTATTTTATTAGATCATAATGCACACCTGTGATAACTGTTCTGATTGGAATAACAATGTGTACTTTATAACACTTATGCCCGGTTGCACCTCTGACCCTTAAATTTTAAGTGTTCCTTAAATTGACATATCGTATCGAAACGAAACGTAATTGAATATCGCTGTCAAAATGTCGATTTGCATTTTTATTTAAGTCTAACTTAAAATGTAAGTATCAGCGGTGCAACTAGGTTCTAGACCCAAAGGACCAGTTCGACACTGAATAATGGATGAATGGAAGAGGATACCGATAAAAGGTCAGAAGGAATGTGAAATATATTAGATTAATGAATGTATTACCGCTCATGTATTCTTGACAATAAGATGAGCAATAAGAAAATTGAAAGAAGAACAAAAGGAAAGACATTTAAGGAGATTGTTATACCAGCCATATGGCCAGTAAAGAAATTCCGCAAAAAGAGGTTGGAAGTCGCTAAGATAAGAATGTTAAAGTTGATGATGGGTAAACACGAAGTGATAGAATTCGGAATGATGCAATAAGAGACATGGCTGGAGTAGTGGAGGTATCAAGAAAGATTCAGGAGAGAAGGTTACAATGGTTTGTACATGTAATGAGCAGGGATGAAGAATATGTTGGAAGGAAGATAAGCGAAATGCGGGTGGTGAGTCGAAGAGGGAGAGGAAGGCCAAAGAGAAGGTGGAAGAATCGTGTTAGAAAATTTTAAAGAAACAGATGTGTGAGGATAACGCGTCGGACAGGAATGAGTGAAAAAGAAAAATAAGTAACATCGACCCCTAATTAAAAAGAGAAAAGCTGAAGAAGAAGATTCTTGACAATAAATAATTTTATACTTAGTAATTAACCCTACTTCCCACGCACTGACCATTAATAGTCGTGACTATAAACATAAAGGAAAGAAAATAATAATTGGAAAAAATTAAAACTAGCTATATCTTTTACAAATAAACAGAAATTTCAATGTCAGCTTTCATTTTGTAGATTTTAAGTGATTTCCCCTACCTGTTTGGACGTGCAATCATACGGCAACCCCCTCATCCGGACAATGACCTGTCCGCCCCGACTTAGGAATGCCTGGGCCTCACATGAGGTACCGCCCGCTATGCTGAGGAAGTCCTCCCCAGAGGCGCGGTACACCTCGATGTACCTCGAGCCGATGTGGTGCTTATGTCGCTTCAGCGCCATGTCGCGGTGCTCCTGGCACGTGAAGCGGACCAAAGCTTCACCGTTGCGCCGGCCTTGAACGGAAAGACACAGGGCTACTCCACCCCTAAAACAATAAGAAGAAATACCGAATGAGTTCTATAACACAGAGGACATTAGTTATAATATAAATCTACGCAAAAATATTATAAAAGGCCTCATCAAAAAACTAGTACATACAATTATTGTAATCTTTCTATACGAAGAGGTTTTTGGATAAATGCTTTCATTTATTTCAACATAGTCAAAATTTACAAATGCGACGTTTCGGTTATGGTTATAACCATTTTCAAGCAATAAATAAATTATTACAACATATGAAAATAATACATTTTAAATATAAAAGATTTTGTAAAAACTAATGAGTTTAAAGAACTACATGGTTAAAAGTTAAAAGTCAACTTTTAAATGAAGCATTTATCCAAAAACCTCTTAGTATAGAAAAATTTTGTAATTGCTTCCAAAAACTGAATCATAATTATTGTAATCGTAATTAATAAATTAATATGTTAACTTACAATTAAGTCAGAAAAAATGATGAAATATTTATAACAACCGTTAACAAACATCGTTATAAATATTTCATCATTTTTTCTAACTTAATTGTAAGTTAACATATAAATTTATTAATTAATTATATTATATAAAGTTTGTGTCATATTATAATTGTAGTAACCCTGAAGAGGATCATAGTTATGATCGAAACGTTGGTTTAAAATCAATAAAAGCGTACAGACTGCAGTTCCGAATATTTTCTTTTCTCCCACATCAATCTCCAGTCGATCATCGTCACTCCAACAATATAGATCTCGTTTATTATTTTTTTTTAATTGGACGTTTCGGTGATACAACACCACCATCATCAGCATTAAAAAGTTTTAACAGAAGTTGACTATTTAAAAGTTGAAATTTTTAATTTGACACATTTTTTACCAAACTTGTTAGCTAGCCCATGCCCTTAAAGTTTGCACACGAAATTCGATAACACCCTATATGTACTTAGTTCAATAAATGGTTTGAATGTTTGAAATTAGAAAAATTGAAGTTATTTTCTTGTCTTTCAGAAACAGAAAAAGACAAAAAAGAAAATGTCTGCTTTTCCACGTGAAAATTCAACTTCGGTCAAGACTATGAAATTTTAACGAAGGTTAAAATAAAAAGTATTAGACAAGACCACGTTTTTATTTTTCCATTGGTATCTTTCAAGTGTACATAAGTTTTTAAAGAGAAAACAAAAAGCAAAAGAATATCGCTTCGTCGACATCCAATTTCTTTTATTTTGAATAAAGTAAATAATTTTCGTCTTTTATAAACATGAGAAATCATACAAGAATTTATTAATATCATCTTTTACCAAGCAAAAAAGGAATTTGAATGTTTTCGTTACCTAAATTTAATTATAACCAGACTACACTCCAATTATTTTAATTAAAAAAAAAAAATAAGTAGAAACCTTTGAGTGTAGTAATTAAACAAATAATCCACAGAGGTATAAAAGGCATAATTAATTTCCAAGAAAATTAAGGTTATTTTTGTGTTGTGTCTGTTTGAAATCAAATTAATTGAATACATTATTAAGGATTACGCTCCAACGAATTAATAATACTGGATTACAAGATTTATACGAATAAAATAACTCCCAAGAATTCACTCTTAGTAATTAATGAACGCTAAATTAGAAACCATACCTGAGCGAAATAAATTTACTGAAATAAGTCCGCTATCACCTCAACTAGCACGATTTTTAAACAAAAATACAAGTCACTTAAATCGATAAGAACTGAAAAAACACGAAACTCCTACACAAAATTTGATAACGAACAATATAGGTACACGTGAATGCGGAACACAAATAAAAAATGAACTAAAAGTTTAAAACTGTAATACAAAGAAGAAACATCCCCTCTTATAAGGTAAAGATAACATTTTGTGTAACTGAGTCATCCACAAATATTATGTTGTGATTCATTTTAAAGTTAGTCAAAAATGAAAACTATTCGAAATATCCATAAGAGATTTATAATATTTTTGTACATATTATTATAATAAGTAATAAATTATTACAGGTGTGCATCATTTATAATATACAGGTGTCCGTACATAAAAGTCAGTTTCCTTTCAAATTCAAATCATAATGCTAAATTACGAAAAGAAACCACTCTATGAAATAATTTGTCAAGTTTCATTCGCTAGTCGTTCTGTCTCATCGAAACCCAAAGGATCGCAATAAACAGCTTAAACATTAAGCACCCGTATAATATAGAAATACAAAGGAACAGTTATTGTGGTGTACCGCAAATTGCCTTAGGTTTGTTACAAAACTTGCAATTCCCAGGACTGGATTAAAGGAAAAATTCAAATATCTTATGAGATATATAATTCATTAGTCACGTGACATGTTTTCCGCCAATCAACATTCAGAATCTCCCTAGTTACTTGTCTATCACAGCTTCACAGCGATAATAAAAAACAAAGAAATTATCAAATAAATATATCGTCGGTTTCTTGGTAAAAGTGACCAAGTCCATTTTTTTGTAAAATGAGTTATTATGACTATCTGCAAGAGATTACACATATTTAGCAAGGAAAAACTGCCCATGTCCAAATACTGGTCTTCTGACGTCACTACAAAAATGTGCCCTATGACCAAGTCCGTGGATGATAAGTCCTTTTGTTTTATCTTACGTCCTAACGAAATAAAATTTTACAAAAATACTTTGAAAGTAATGTGCAATTGTCTGTTTAGCATAAAAATTTTATTCTAATAATAATAAAAATAATACAATGAATTACGGGTAAGACTTGAAACTTTAAAACGCATATAAGTATAAATTTTGGACTTGATCACTTTTACCAAGATACCGACGACATCATCACGACATATTACCATTTCTGAGTGTGCCATAACCTGTTTGATCGCAGATATCGGTAATGATGATGACATATTTGTACCGTGCGGGCGCTTACCAGGCGACACCTCACGAGCACCCGTAGCTGGTATGGAGAGTGCACCACAGGGGTCACTTATGTGCCATTTTAAATTCTAAATATTTGGCGAAATTATCGCCTTATTTATATTTGTTACTGAGGGATTTCTACAACATTGACAGTTAATTTTAACAAAAAATAATTATATTCTCTCATTAAAATAAGCTTGTAATATGATTAATAATCGAAGCAGAATATTTCACTCGTCCTTCGGACTCGTGAAATCTGCAACTAAGTTCCACTCGAAAATATCATCAATGATAATCATATCACTTATTATATTACGTACGACAATACACTCATGTAATGTTCTACTTGCGTACCTTTTTTTTATTTCATATTTTTGAAGAGTAGTTAAAAACTTGCTACCCATATTTTTTCTTTTGATAAAATTTTTATTAATTAGCCAGAAAAAAATAATGAAATTTGATTATTTGAATTACCGCCAAGTATGACGTAGAATTACGCCGCACCAATGAGTGGTCGTATAGCCATAGCGTTTGTTGGTATGGGTAATGTAGATCTCCTATTTGACGTTTCAACAATAGTTTGGAGGTTAGTATTTTAGTTTGTCTTTTTGGTATCGATATTTTAAATTATAAGTAACTACCTATTTGTTTATTTGTGAAGTAATTAATATATATGAGAGCCCAGGGAGAGAAAAATGTTAAATTCAAATTAAAACTTTTTCGTACGCGGTGCCATCTATACGTTACATTTTTAAACATGGTTTCCTTCTCGAGTTCAATATAATGACGTCACAGAAAATTTTCTTTTTTAATTTACTAAAAAACAAATAATTTTTTTTAAATATAATTTATATTTTTATATATGTATTCAACATAACATTACGTATATAGTGATAGAAATCGGATTTTCAGTACCACGCAAGTAGCCCATTCATAATTCTATCCAAAGATGAAAAGATACTTATTACAAAAATAATAAATTATTATTAGTGAATTACTATGTTTTAAATTTAAGTTAGGATGGATTAATGTACCCAGTTTTGGATGTCATAATAACGACGTATTATAATGTCGATATATGTATTTAAGAAAACTGGTAAAGTTTCCAAACTAAATTAGCAACTAACTCGGATTAGATTGATACAACTTCTCTATTAGCAAAATTCACATTATTAAAAAAAAAAAAAAAAATTGTGGCAACTGTGGGTTTCAAATTATGGTAATGTAGCTGGTGCAAGTGATAATGTTAATGAACTGAACGTTTCTGTACGAAAATTCATTGTTTGAAACTGAACCAAAAAAATATACCACGAGTGAAATGGGACATCATAATGAAGACGATAAAATTAATTTGAATAAAATTTATTTACATGAACATACGCAGCAGATCTTGTTAAATATTTATAATAAGTGCGTAGTTTCATATTTTTGTATTCTATATACAGCAGAGACAGCATTTACAGTCTTATTTTTGAGGGGCGGAAATTTGGGTTTCTTTATCAGTTTAAGTGAGAGGCGTTCCAAAGGTTTGTGGCGATCTTTTGGGTTTCGATGAGACAGAGTATACTAAACTATTTTTGCAAATTTTACTTTTTTGCTTAATTTGAACATAATTGTCTTATTTACGTTAACATATTAATTATTCACTTATTGTTCTGTTCTTATATGTTCATTATTAATAAATAAATAAATAAATAAATAAAATGCACTTTATATTAACAAACCTTGTATTCCACAGCTAGCAACAAATTAGTTACTACTCATTCTTCAAAATTTTTGAAGAAACACAACACGAGGTTTACAAACAAAGAACACTCACAGTATAACTAGTCAAAAATAAATTCCGATCAACAAAACACTGAATCACTGATCAAAGATTAATACAAGACAAAACAAAACAAACATCACAGTACATGTCAACATTTTGAGAAACACTGATACAATAATAAATATTATAATTATTGTTATGGTAATTAAAATTAAACTACAATAGAAAATAAAGATAAAAATTAATAGCGAACGAGTGAATTTTCAGCCGTACACGTGAAGCACTGAAGAAGCTTACATACTACATTCGAATAACAGTAAAAGGTCCGTAAACTAACAAACCAAAACAAGATAAGATAAACGTCGAACATTAGTTACACATTATCATGAGTTCGAGAGGGAATCGACTCAATTATTATTCAGAAGCTATGGAAAATTTAATTTCAAGTAGGAATAACTTTATATTAAATTTAAAGTTTCATGTTTTAGATATTTCGTGCGCCTGGTTAGCTATACATACATATTTATTTTTAAAAATAGGTACAGAAGTTTATTTTTTATTAGTTTTTAAAATTGAATGTTACCAAAATTTTATTCCATGTATTATCAAATTCAAATGTACTGATAAGTAAAAAATATAATAAAAAAACTCAATAAATGAGTTTCAATATTTTGTACTTAATTTAAATCAATTTTAAAACTTTAAAAAATATTTACAAAGTTATATTGGCAGATAATATATGAAGAACTGTTTTCCCATTTTAACACTTTGAATTCCATTTTTTTTTGTCTTGTTCGCTATGCATTACCACTCTGGGACATAAGCTGTAGTAACAGCACGCACTTTAGAATTCTATCATAGAACACAGGCGAATGCGATTTTACTTTTACGAATCTTGGTAGCATGCACTTTGACCGTGCATTACACGATGAAGTTTTTCTTTTCAATTGACGAAAAGTTTTCTCTTTCGCACAATTACATAAGGGCAAGTAAGACAAATGAATAGACTTTTCACGAAAATCTATTAAAGAAAAACTGGAACATGCGCTATTTTTTCTTAAAAGTCCCTATAAAAGCGTAGATTCCACAAAGAAGTTTTTCTTTTCCAGTGATTTGAAAAGTTTTCTCTCTCGTACGAGGACATGAACGCAAGAGAGACAAATGAATAGACTTTTAAAGAAAATCTTTCACGAAAAACTGGAATATGCCCTACTTTTTCTTAAAAGTCCATATAAGTTTTGACTGTCAAGTAATTGTCAAACGTCATTAGTGTTTATATTTCTGATTCTAACGGCTATATACGAAAAATTTAAACTGATGAAAATTCAATGACAATTTAATCTAGGTATAACTTTAATTTTGACGCCTAGATATTTTCATTCATGCAAAACTTGATGGTGTAAATGTACTTGTAAGGTCACTTATAAAGACACTTTTCAAGTTACTTGAAAATAAAAACTTCTTCGTGTAATCCACTCTTCAGAATTCTATATTCGCTTTTTGGTTCCAGAATTTTCGGGTTTTATGCTATTAAAATATAAAATATTATGACAGTTGTATATAATAAATATGTAAATTAAATATAAATTGGCTTTGAATTGAATTGTGTCGCTTCGAGCCGTACGGTTGCGGACACACATGCTACCAAATTTCCGCTTCGGGGCGAAAAAGCGAAAACCGAAGCGAAAACAAATGACTCATTTGATAGAATTCTAAAGTGCATGCTGTCACTAACACCCCCCCCCCCCCCCCCCCCAAATACGGGTGTCCGCAGAAAACATGGCCCCCCTATTAACATCTTTATTTATAAAGTTATCAAATAGCATAAACTGTCATATTTTAAATGGAACAGCCTATGTATTTTTACATTTTTGAATTCTACCTTAAATTTTGAATACAATGATGTGCCACACCACAAGACAAATAGTTTTTTGCCATTTTTTGCGATATTGTCCATTTTCAGTTAATTTGCTCTAGAAATTGTAAAAATTGTTAAAAAAATTTGAAAATTTGTATAGTTATGTAATTTTACTCGTAGAAATCGAATAGAGAAGTCGCCAAACGCCCATTTTTCGGTTATAACCCAGAAATGGATTAGGTAATGCAATGTATCTAAATGCGTAAAAATTGGAATTTAATTTTTTTAATGATTATTTGAGGAAATGGGCACATTTGACTTTTGAAAGCTATAAAAGTTTGAAAATTCATCATTAAAAAACACTCCTGAGTACTTGTGCATCATTATCTGTAAGCTGCAAAAGATATGAATGTACTCAAAAAGTTATTTACTACATACATAATTATACAATTGACTACATTGTGAATTAACATTATCAGACTCATAACTCATTAATATAAATGTATATACATTATACAATATAAATCTAACATGTATTATTAGGAAAACAATTACCTGCAAATATACAAGCACAAGAATTTTAAAAAACAATGTAGCTTTTCAAATAAGTACTTTAGAAACAACCATAATGTTTTATTCAATTTAAAAAGTTTTTTTCTGTAACAGTTACAGTGAAAGGATAAAGTTTGAAAAATTCTAACCGATAACCTCAATATCGAAAGTTTATTCTATATTTCCTTAAATTCAATTTTATACGATATAACCTAAAACAACACTCAACGATAATCTATATGAATTGTTACACTATACAAACGAAACTTTGAGCTCGGACATACATACATACATTTTTACAAGATGTAAATCGAAAAGTGTGACAGGCGTTTAACTTGGGAATTCAGTTTTTCTGTGCGCACAAGTTACCTAATTATTTTATGCAAAAATGCTTCAAGTAAAAGTTATAGAGAATTAAATTCTGCATGCAAATCATGTGAAACAATTATTCTAGTTCTTCATATAAACGTAAAAATTAATTATAAATTTACAGTTTTTATGAGTTTTTAGTCTAGGCAGCCATGGATTTATGACAAAAAATAAACAAATGCGTTATTTTTATCTGTAATTTATAACTAAACTTGGATTATATAGCACTAAATTAACACAAAACACAAAAAGGTTTTAGTTCTAATTATTGGGATCTATTCTGTAACTCAGTGGTTAATTTTTAAAAACTGGTTAAAAAATTTAACCAATCAATTATGTTGGTATGTAACATAAAATTGTATTTTTACCTCCCGTTAGCATTGGTAAGAGAGGTATAGGGATCGTGCTAAAAATCACATATCGAGATTTTAGTAAATGACCACGTTTTAAGGTGCCTAGAATCCAATTTTAACATTTCCACGATGATGTCAGTATGTTTGTGTGTGTATGGATTTTGTCTTCGCTCTAACTCAAATATGTACTATCATTCAGAAAATTCTGATACCTTGTATTTCTACCGTATTCTAATATGAAAAGAAACTATTAGATTTTGGTGTAAATCAGATAAACAGAAATGGCACTTTACTTGAAGCTCATAATGGTTTTTGTTTTTCGAAAAATACCATTAAATGCCATTTTTTCGCATGTTATGTCATTATAAAAATTAAAGATTATTGAATTTTCTACAGGTATACATTAATACTTTTCCTATATATTTTACAGATAAATTTAAAAACTATTTTTTTTTTGTAAATCTCAGAGCCAATGATTTAGATTCCTTTGTTACGTAGTTCATATTTCAAATATATTGAAATGACAAGTATATCAAATTATTAATGGTGATATTTTAAACAAAAAATAGTAAATAAAGCAATAGTATATACGTAGGTATGTATTTCAATTAATAACAATTAAATAGCGGGGGGTCTTGTGTTGGCCACATTAGATTTTTAGTTGTCAAATCACTATTTATTAGATAATTTGTTAATCAGTTGTAAAAAACTAACTACTGAGTCACATAATAGGCCTGATTGACAGTTAAAAACAATACATTTGTTTATTTTTTTGTCATAAATCCATGGCTGCCTAGACTAAAAGCTAATAAAAATATAACTTTATAATTAACTTTTACGTTTATATGAGAGAATCAGTTGTTCGTACTAATAGTTATTATCTTTTTATCTTAATCCAAAAATATAAGAATAATATTTTCAACTTACTTTGCAACATTCAATCCTCGGAAGAACTTAGCAATGTCTTGGTCACTGCTTTGCCACGGTAGACCTCTAGCCCTCACAACACAGTTCCCATCAATTTCGTCATCTTTTGAGCTGAAAACAAACGAACACAAACAAATCAACAATTGTCATTTGTTGACAAATATCCCGAACACCATATTTCAAATACATTACACATGTTTATAAGCGAGTCGTTTCAGCTTATTGTAGCATGAAATGAAAACACAATCAAACTAAATATGTAGAAGGCTAAATTTATCTATAAAATTTTATCGTTGTGGGAATGACAATAAATGTGTTTATGATTTTGAGCGAATACCTGTTGCGCTGTTACGTCATTGGAAAGATTTAAATTGTATTGTAATTTCTGTTCCAGACTTGATTATATTAAAAGTTTTCATATTCATATTGTTGAACATTTCCTCACTCAATAAACATAAATTCTTTGCATTTAATTATATCATTTATTCCAGAAAATAATTTTAATTTTAAATAATTGTTGTTCATAAAATATTGGAAAGCCTGTTTTATATTTGTCAATTTGAATACTTGGCCAAGTTCAATAAAATGAACTTAAATTGTAAAATAAATTCACCAATTTCAAGCCAACAGACACTTACAGAATTGACGTCACACGCAAGAGAGAGATAGAAGATCATGATCCAAACAAACCTCCCCTCGTTGCCTTACGTTCTCGCTCCCTGATCCCATCTGCCGTTATGTTGGCATCTGTCATTCAGTGTTAACTTAATTCTTTATTGTGATTTGTTCGCTGAGTTTACTAAAAATGAGTTTAAAACCAGAAGATGTGTCTGGGACAACTTTTTTGTTTGATAATATTAAAGATCATTCGATTATTCAACTAAAACGATGGCTGAAGTGTAGAGGTCTACGGGAAATTGGCACTGATGACAGGTCTTTGTTTGGAAGTGGTAACCATAGCAACCTTTAGTTTTATGCTTTGCCGCTACATGCGCTCATGCAAATTGCAATTGTGTAAGTGTCTATTGATCACATTTATCAATTTTTACCTTCCGTCACCTTTAAAGGAAGGTATGGTTGTCTTTGGTCAAAAAAATCGGTGTTAAGTTTTTAATGAATAAACACATTTTAGGGTCCCTAGAATACGATTTTACTAGCTTTACGATGATATGTGTGTATGTGTGTATGTATGTGTATGTATGTATGTATGTATATATATATATATATATATATATATATATATATATGTGTGTGTGTATGTGTGTGTGTATGTGTGTGTGTGTGTGTGTGTGTGTGTGTGTGTGTGTGACATAACGATAACTCCAATACTACAATTCTAAAAATTATCAATCCTTCGTACTTCTCTTTACATCCATATGCTTATTAGACTTTTGTTATAATTGGTCAAACGGTAGTTCTCTTATTTAAAGTTATTAACAGTTTTTCTTGAAAAACTGCAGTTAAATATCATTTTTTAACATTTTGTTATTATCAATATGAAAGAATATCTTATTGTTTATACGGTTTGATTATATATTTTTTTTTTCATATTCAATAGATATAGAGTTAAAGAATTATAAAGAAATTAACTTTCCTAAATCAGCCAGCTATACTATAACCATGGAAACTGCTGATATATTCAAATAATTCTAATTGACAGACACACTGTCAATTGCAAATTTCGTGGTGTATATTCGTGTTATAATTTTATTGGATTTATAGAATCTTTTCAAGGAACTTTTGGTATGGAATTTGTATAAAATGTTACATTCGTGTTACAATTTTACTGGATATATAAAATCTTTACCAAGGAACTATTGGAATGGGATTTGTACAAAATACAAAGAATTGACGAAAGGTAATGTGCTGGCCACATCACATGGACACGCATATAATTAAATTGACGAAAAACTTGACAAATGTAAAACAGGCATTAGCTATGAAATTTAATACTTATTTATTTATCAATGCAATGAAGTCTACTTTTTATTGCGAATGTGGAAATTATTGGCTGAGGTGCATATTAAATTTTATTTTAAATCGATTGTCTATCATTTTAATTTTCAATAAATCAAAAATATGTTTTCTGTGTATAAAATATTTTACACTTAACATTTCAAAAACATAGCTATTAAGCTGTTCTGGTCATTCTGATATAAATATTTTTTTATCAAATAAATAATCTTTCTACGAAAGCAATAGCAAAAAAATATTGAATGTCATCCATAAATATCCTAATCACAACCAAAAGCACGAATATCTTACCAAATATCTCCTTATATCCCAAGATAAATGCAAGAGTGATAACAAAATCAAGAAATAACATTAGTAATCCATATCTTATCACATACAAAAAGTATATAAACATAGATCTAACATATCATATTTCATGCGTACATATTGAACATACAAACGTACATGCAAACACACATCAGAAACACTTACGTATTTAATGCTTTTGCATCTAAATGAACTACAAACTACGATAAACTTATTTGCAGAATTCATTGTGGCGCCCCTTATAAACGATAAGAAATCGTTATCGAAATAAATACAAAAATTTACAATAGTAATACATATGCAATAATTTTTCATCGAATGATATTGACCAAAGTGGATTGGTGGTATAGTCAGAAAAATTGACTCTGTCGGGTCCAGCAATAAAACCACAAATATCGTAATTACGATAAAGCGGCATATCGCTCACTATTTGCTTTATAATATTGAATACCAGCAAGCCATTATTTGAGCCGCTCTATTGGGATGAAAACACGCATCGCCTGGTACTTCTACCTGCTCTGAGTGCTCTGTATAGTAAAATAAACTTACTGTTCCTTTAACATAAATGCTATTTTTGTTTGAAATAATTTCATACAAAAATAGCATTTATGTTAAAGGAACAGTAGGATTATTTTACTGTATTTTACTATACAGAGCATGTCTTCATTTCAACAGAGCGGCGCAAATAATAGCCCGTTGATATGCAATGTTATAATGCAAGCAGTGAGTGATATGCCGCTTCCTCATAATTACGATGCCTATTCATAAAATGGGGAAGTTTAGCGATTATTTTTATTTTTTCATTCCATGGGAAATGACTTGAAAAATGATGTAACATGTTTTATTTTTTTCAAAAACGCCCAGATTTTCCGGAAAAGCCGATTTTAAGCTGTGATGACGGCGGCAGAGGCTTGGCGCAACGTATGTCGACTTATACACTGACGCACGCGGTTACGGTTACCAGTGAAGCGCATTTACGCTTTGTTACGACCTACGTTCAAGTGGTTCGATTTCACCGTTCTGTCTGAGTTTGCGCATAACTGACTTGTGACGTACTTAAAGTTTACCTAAAAAATATTAATTATAAATAAATGGAGCAATAATTTTAATTTTTAATTTCAATTTCAGCAGTCATTTGTGTTATATTTGTGAGAAAATAGTATGTTATGTAGAATTTTTACCATGCTAAACTTCCCCATTGTACAAAACAAATATTGCCACTCTCAATATATAGGCTGTCTCATTTTCGATGTTTTTTTAAAGGTATCTCGGGTAATATTAACGATAGAGCAAAATAGTTTGCACATTCCAGAGTCAACTTTTCGAGTAAGTTTACTAGTTGCCACAGGAATTTCGATCTTGTTTTGTTCAATGTGCAAACGATTTTGCTGTATCGTTAATATTACCCGAGATACCTTTAAAAAACATCGAAAATGAGACACCCTATACTCTCCTCTTCAAATCCTACACCGCCCCATGCGAATATTCCATTGTTGCAGTTGGAAGCAAAGCAAGGCCTTTTTTGTTAGGTTGTATGCTCTACCTGTTTTTCTATAACTGCATCCCGGATTCTTGAATTTGGTTCTTTCTAACGCAGATTTAAATTTTGGGAATAGAAGAAAGTCACATGGCACCTAGGTCAGGTGAGTACGTTTGATGTACCAACACGGTGATTTTGTGTTTAGTCATAGGTAAATGTCTTGGCAGACAGGGCGTTGTGTTCCGGCGTTTTGTCTTCATGGAGAACCTATGTCGTTTTTTGATATTTCAGCCCCTTTTTCACCCATGCATGAAAGGTTGTCAAAACCTCTTTGTAGTATGCCTAGTTAACGAACTTTGTCCTAGCACGGCCGAGAACTATTCGTTTCCGATCTTTTATCACTCTTTATACCTTCTAAACTGCTCAAAAACTACTACTAGATAGACACTCATCACCATAAACTGTTTTCAACAAATCGTACGTTTCTGTGGCGGTAAAGTTTCGCACGCTAACATGATTCCTGCGAAGTACAAAAAAGCGGTCCACTTCGATCAAAAGTTATAGTCATCATCTTGAAATTTTAACCGTGGATGAAGAGAAGATGATAAATTAATGACATATTTGCAGCGAAACAGATTTTTTTTATTGACATACCTCATACCGTCATTATCAAAATTTGCAAATAGAAGCAGATTCGTACACCCAGAAATGGGTAATATGTCGTGATTTATTATTTGGCGCCAGTAGAAAGAATGAATATTCTTAGGAACACAAAAAAACTCATTTTATTGAAAATCCGCTCTGCTTACAATGTTATCGTAACCAAAAACAGATAATTTTTTGTTGTTCAGACAACGCAAACAAAATTAAAGATGGGTCTATAAATATAAATGGAAAGTTAAAAGAAGTTCAATGATTCGAGAATTACAATACAACAAACATTTATTATTGACAATAATATGAACAAAACTAAGATACTAATAATAAAAAAAACTCTGGATGTATTACGTGGAATACTTATCATTTTAAACGTCATCATTTTTTATAACAATAACAATAAACAAATATAATCAATCACTATGAAAAATTCAAATTTTCTGTGCAGTTATATTGCCAATCCAAATATATCAAAATGAATTTAATTCATTCGAATGTATATATTCAATTCTCGTTATTTAAATGGCATGAATTTATAAGCGGTATAATTTCCATTCCAGTGCAAATTAAGCTAAAAATATTTTATAAATAATGTGTGACGTACATATATGTCGACGTAATTTTATCGCACTAATTTCTAATTTCCTTTTTACCTTTTTGCCCGATATTATTTTCTTTATCTTATATTTACATAATTCTCTGCTTCATCTTTATCAAAATCTCATTTCTTCGTATAATAAATTTGCGGAATAAAGAAGGCTGAGAGCCAAAAACAAAGTCATTAAGCGCCTATGACTTGAGTTGTTAGTTACTCAGCAATTCTGCGTGTTTTGTTTAATGTTTAATTGATTTCCTGTGAATGGGAAGGGGAAGATAACTTCCGGTGTTTCCGGTTGTTTCATTCCCCTCGACAACTTTCCCTGTTTCCGGACAATTTGAAATGGAGAGCAGAAGAGCACTTCACCTATATTGCATAGTTCACAGGGAAAAAGGTTTTCCTTGGGAATAATATGGAAAAGAAAATATAAATTTAAATATTCTCACAATATCTTTTTATCTCTGTATTCATATTTCTTGGTACTTTATTTTTATTGTAATATAAATTACGTCTGGGACTTTTGTCTCTAAACAACGCAGTATATTTTGCAGTGAAAATATGTTTGTATTAATAATATAATAATTCTTAATTGTATATCAAATTACAATTTAACTTATTACAATTTTAGTATGGGTTGATGGAAATTAGACGATTAAAGGACAAGCAAACAGCGATCTTTATCTGGGATTCGAACCCAGAACCGTTGGCACGTGAAGCTAGAACGCTATAGTTAGAAAAATTGACTCTGCAGCAATAAAACTATAAATATCGTAATTATGACAAAGCGGCATATCGCTCACTGCTTGCATTATGACATTGCAAGTTAACGGGCTGTTATTGGCGCCGCTCTATTGATATGAAGACATGCTCTGTATAGTAAAATACAGTAAAATAATTTTTGCCCTCCTGAAGTGTAATGGGAACTTTACAATTGTATACACAGCAAGTGTAACCTACATTTTACGCTTACTGTGTTGTAACTTGTGTAAATATGCGGTAAAATAATCAAAATACACTGGACGTTTATGGGCATTTAGAAAAGAAATCATCTTTACTATAATAAAGTTCATGTAAAAAAGTACTACCTACTTAAGTTATTTTTTTACTTTAACATTTCCTATATTTAAAATTAATTTATATAAACCAAACTCACGGTAGCGACATCTGTCATTATTGTAAAAATCGCCGTTACCGACATAGTCACCCATCGATATACCTGTCAAATACGCGAGCATTGCTGAAATGTCAAATATCGACACCTACCTATTATTTATTACGAAGAAAACATGAGCAAATAAATATATTATCAGTCATAAGCAACGTCTATTATTACAGATAAATTTTTGCTAGAAGAAGTACTCTAATGAAGGTAAGTAAAATCAAATTTGGAAATTGACTTAACCCCAGTATTTTAAACTAACCCTTTTCAGAAGTACTACCTATCTCATGGAAAAAAGTGATTTATCGTCGGCCAAAAAATTTGATACAATTCTCCAGCTAATAAGGCACTCGCCTTAAGGGCTCGTACCTTAAACAAAGCTGTCGCGCTGTAAAATACAACTTACACGCACTCGAATGTAAATAACTATTACTGTTTCTGTAACATAAATGCTATTTTTGTTTGAAATAATTTCTTATGAAAATAAAATTTTAGTTCCAAAAATTATTTCAAACAAAAATAGCAAGCATTTATGTTAAAGGAACAGAAAGATTATTTTACTATACAGAGCACTCAGAGCAGGTAGTAGAAGTACCAGGCGATGCATGCCTTCATTCTGATAGAACAGCGCAAATAATGGCCCGTTGGTATTCAATATTATAAAGCAAATAGTGAGCGATGTGCCGCTTTGTCATAATTATAATATTTGTAGTTTTATTGCTGGACCCGACAGTCAATTTTTCGATGGTAATTTTTTTGTCAAAACAACGCAAAAATTGTCCCGGGAGTAAAAATATAAATAAATATATCACCATATTACCCATTTCTGGGTGTGCCAATCTGCTTTATCACAGATATCGATAATGATGATTACATATTTGTACCGCGCGGGCGCTTACCAGGCGTCACTTCACGGGCAATCATTGCTGGCGTGCAGAGTGCACCGCAGGGGTCACTTTTGTGCCATTTAAAATTCTAAATATTTGGCGTCGATCGGGATCGAACCCGATTCCCCAGATTCGCGACCAGACACTCAGGCACGCGGCCACGGAACCCCATGAGAGTAAAAATCGGACTTGCTTTTGTTATTGTGCGAGAAGAGACTTTTTCATCTTCTAGATGAAAAAATTACCAGTTTGGATTGTTTTATTATGATTCATTTTATCCTGTAGAACCCATATCTCGGTTTTTTTTTTTTCATAATTCTCAATCAAGTGATTTTAAAGATCGGTTTATCAACCACATTTGCCCGTTTGACAGGCAAATTTGGCAATCTGGGATAGAAACTCGGCGATTAAAAGCACGTAGACATGCACGGTTATCTCTTTTCTAAATAATCGAAAAATGTCCAGTTTATCGTTTGTCTCAATATTTCCGGTATTTTTAAACTGCAAAATTATGTTTCTCGTTGTTCTTTGAAGAATACTAAAGATTTTTGATTATTTTTTCAGTGTTTCAAAAAAGACATATATTTTCATTTTCTTTAGGGAGGGTAATTATTAAAAATTGTGATGTAATCCCATCCTCGCTACGGGGTTTGTTTCTTGCTCGGGCGCCATTTTGTAACTGGAGAGGGTAGAAAGGTTTTGCAGGTAGCTAGTCGTGTGATCCAGGATTCTTGGGTTATTTTTAAGCAGTGAAAAATGCAATAACTTAAACTATGTTAATTTACACACTATGTACAAATTAAATAAAGTAATTACCCTCTTTACCCTCCCCATAGATCCGCCACATGCATGCCATTTTGATTTATCGCTCCAGCTCATTGTGTGACAAATTTTTCAAACAATTATTTCCCATATCAGCTAATAAAACCGCCGGTAAACTCGTAAACTATAAATATTATACATTATGCATCAACCATTCAAGCGAATTAATTATCTAATCACCTTCATGTCTCACCGTTACAACAACCTAAGCACTCAACTGCTCTACAAATACGAAACGATCCATTCACGAAACCCAACTTACCCTCCTCATCACCATACTGTCAACAACACTTAGCACTAACACCGTACAACAAGATCACCAGCTCTACAACCTCTTGTTGTTTAACAATCTCCTAACAACAATCGCAGCTGCATCAGCTGCAGCAGTCGTGGTCGTGAGTACTCCGCGACACACGCGACGACTTGCGACTTTGCCCTATAGCGATATCAAGAGGCGAAGGACGATTGGCCCCGAGGTGATAACAGATAACGCGATTGGTGATCGACAACTATTTCAACGAATGAAGTACAGTATATGACTGTGAAATTTCGGGGAATTTGTTTGTAATTTGAGTTAATTGTTAAGCAAAATAAACAAAAAACTAAGCGCATTTTAGAGAAAAATAAAAAGAGTTAGTTAGTTAGTTAATTAACAATTTTTATAAGAGATATCAGTGTTTTTATGTTGTTGAAACAAGTAATGAATCATACATAAGTGATTGGTTATGCAGCAATTTATGTACGTGTTTTAATGAAACTACTAGTGTTACCATATCAACTTAAACAAAAGGAACATAATACGAGGTGTTGCAATAAAATTTTTCGGCTTCCCTCCAAATTTGGCATATTAATTTGTTATCATCCCTCCATCCATGATTAAAATTTCAAGATACTTAAGCAAAATTTTCGGCAATAGCCTTCAACTGAAATGGACAGCTTTCTTGTACTCCGCCGGAATAATGTTAGCGTGCGAAATTTGAGAAATCCGCTTCAGAAACGTACGATTTGTTGCAGAAAGTTTATGGTGATGAGGGCCTATCTAGTAATTAAGTTTTCGAGCAGTTTAGAAAGTTTATAGAGAGAAGAAAAGAGATCGGAAACGATTAGCGCCTTGGCCTGCACTGACATCGTTTTATCTGAAATCCGAATAATTTTTCTAGAGGATTGGGTGCCTGAGGGGCAGTTCGTTAACCAGGTATACTGCAAAAAGGTTTTAATAACCTTTCATGTCCGGGTGAGAAGAAAAAGTGCTGAAATGTGAAAAACGACTCGTGGATTCTCCGTAAAGACAACGCGCTAGAACACAACGCCCTGTCTGTCAAGACATTTTTGATGAAACACGAAATCACCTTGTTGGTACATCAACCGTACTCAACTGACCTAGTGCCATGTGACTTTCTTTTATTCCCAAAATTTAAATCTACGTTAAAAGGAACCAAATTCGATTCCGAGGTGCAGTTATAGAAAAACCGGCAGAGCACAACCTAACAAAAAGGCCTGCAGGCATTGCTTCCATTATTATTTATATATGATATTTACAACAACAATTTAATTCTCTTATGGCCGGTTGCACCAACGTAAGTTAAATTTTAAGCGTTCCTTAAATAGACGATATTGCATCGAAATTAAATGTCAACTGAAATATTATGCATTGTCAAAATTTCGAATTACATTATATTTTGTTTAAGGATCACTTAAAATTTGTCATGTTGGTGCAACTAGGCATTAATACTAAACTATTAAAAAAATATATAAATTACGATAGAACTACTGCCATTTTTTCCAAGCATCATGCAGCAATCGCACAATCAATCAAAATCAATTTTATTCCCCTAACTTTCACTCAAATTCATTCCAAACTTGAAGAAACATTATTAAATTAAATATAATCTTTCATCTTGAGACATATTCAAAATTAATCATTTACATAATAATAAAAATATTTATAATAAAAATATAAAAACCTACTCACCATATACCAGGTTCCAATATCAAATTAACAGTCTCAGGCGCTTCGAATCTATGTCCTGTAACGAAAAATAAAATTAGCGCTCACTTCCATACACTAACTTCACGCCGACTAAACTTAACCCACACCCATAACCTGAAGTTGTCGCCTTTTGTAAAATATCGCAGTAGGCATGATAATTGCGTGATAACACCTGAAAAGCAGTTTAACTTTATCTGAAATATGTTTTCTATTTAAAACACGTTTTTCGGTTATCATGTGGAAATTAAATTCATGGTAACCGGTTAAGAATTTCGCAAATATTCATAATGTATGAAAAAGATTGAATGTTGTTAAATATTTGGAAGCCTAATTTTAGCGCTACGCTACAGCGGAGGAAATTTATTATCCTTTTAAATTATTCAACAAGTAGCAAGGAAATTTATGGTCATTTTAACCTGTTGCAAAAATCCAGTATTGTTTGTTAAGTACTGTTTTCAATTCCATCTATCGTAAATGATAGCGTTTTCGATGCACTGCACTAGTGCGCACTCATTGCGCACTGAATACAAATATTTTTGTTCGATTGCTCTGTTCCATCGAACGCGTGCAAACAGAAACCGTGTTCGATTCAAATTACACTGTCCAATTTAGTGCGTACTGAGTGCCGTTTTTCTGCACTGACTCCAGACGGTAGTGCAAAAGGTGCACTGGTAGTATAAAATAAAAATTTTTGAAGATGTAGTTTTTAAGCACAAGGAAAATTAAAATATTAATTATTACACAAGTACATTAAATTATTTACTTAAAATTTACAGTTTAAAGAAAATTTTAGTCAACAGCAAATTAAAATTGTTTAAAAATTCTCTAAATTATAAAAACAAAATATTGGTGGAAAAGAATAAATTTCTGCGACGATACAAACTCTAACTTTTTTAAAGTAAAAATTATATGAATATTATTGGTAAATGTACTATTTACATAATAATTACTATTTACAGTTTCGTTGAAAATACACTGTATATAACATGTTTTTTGCTTAACGTTTTCTCCTGTTTTGTTAATAAATTACTTTGGTCTAAATTGAGATAAAATGCTACCGTTTCATCTAATAAGTCTGAAACATGCACCAATATGCACTCGTATGTTCGATTCAAAGTGCACTAAAGCAAAGAAAGACACGAGTGTAATACAATGACGTCATTTGCACTGCACGAGAACAGTTGATTCGAAAACGTTATATAATATAGGTATAGTGTTAAAATATTGCAAATTTCTAAATAGAAAATTGCATTCTTAAAAAAAATATATGAATATCATCAAGCCATATTACCCATTGCCGGGTATGCCAATGTGCTATGTACCCAGATATTTGTAATGATGATGATGACATATTCGTACCTTGTGGGCATTTGCCAGACGTCACCTCACGGGCACTCATTTCTGGTGTGAAGAGTGCACCTCAGGGGACACTAATAAATAGTAAATCAATACTCGGTCCCGTGGCCGCGTGCCTGAGTCTCTAGTCGCGAACCTGGGGAAACCGGGTTTGATCCCGTCAGACGCCAAATATTTCCAATTGTAAATGGCACAAAAGTGACCCCTGTGGTGCACTCTCCACACCAGCTATGAGTGCCCGTGAGGTGACGCCTGGTAAGCGCCCACACGGTAAAATATATCGTCATCATTACCGATGGCTACATGTCTTGTAGATACTGGCACACCCAGAAATGGGTAATATGCCGTGATGATATATTTATTTATTTTATTTATGCAGATATACAAAAAACAATTATTACTTTTTGATACCACGAATTGCTGCAAAATTAAACGAACATTCATTTAAAAATATTTAAAAAAAATTGGTTTATGATCCCATTCTAGGTACCAACATGAAAAATAAATCCCAATAAACATTATGGTGCTAAACGCTTCCAACAGAGGTACCGAGGATTTATCTTTAAAGAAGCATAATACTGAAATAGCAGAAAATAGTTCGCTTATATCATTGTATACCCTTTTGTTTTTTTCATTTGACTCAAATGCGTCTTAGTTAAATATTCCATCCGTTTCAAGCCGATATTTAATTATTACACCTGTCATTTAATACTTCTAATTCATAACATAATATTGCAAAGTCTTTTGTATTACAAAAAATTTAATATTTTAATCATTCGCAATTATATTTTTAAATAATACAGAGTTAGTTAATGAATAGAATGGTTTACATTTTAAACATATGCTCTAAGATTCTTTTTATTATTAAATATTTATGACCCAATAAAAAAAAAAATAAACTAGCCTACTATTTCCTGGTTTTTATGAAATCCTCGGTATAGTCAGAAAAATTTACTCTGTCGGGTCCAGCAATAAAACTACAAATATCGTAATTATAAAAAGGCGGCATATCGTTCACTATTTGCTTTATAATATTGAATACCAACAGGCCATTATTTGCGCCGCTCTATTGAAATGACGACATCCATCGCCTGGTACTTCTACCTCCTTTTAGTGCTCTGAATAGTAAAATAATCTTATTGTTCCTCTAACAGAAATGCTATTTTTGTTTGAAATAATTTTTGAAAATACAATTTTTATTCCCATAAGAAATTATTTCAAACAAGAACAGCATTATGTTAAAGGAACAATATGATTATTTTACTGTATTTTACTATACAGAGCATTTCTTCATTTCAATAGAGCGGCGCAAATAATAGCCAATTACGATATTTATAGTTGGACCCGACAAAGTCAGTTTTTCTGACTATATCTGTTAGGAAGCATTATAGCACCAATGTTTATTAGGACTTTTTCTCTTTTTGGTATCTAAAATTCATAGTCTGAAGCCATGCACATGAAACACTCTGTAGAACATAAATTTATAAGGAAAAACCGAATTAGTGTAGAGTAGGTGTATAATTTTTTCAGGTTTGTTAATAAGAGTATTATACAAAATCCAATTACATTCGAGTAAAAATTTAACAAAGTTTGCAAGATACATTTTCATGAAATTTTATCGTCCTACGCCAATCGTACCTAATTTATAATTGTAACGCAGGTCCGTAATTATTTTTTTTATTTCTATAAAAAAAATCCGACTAAGAATAAATACCTTTTACATGCCTATTAACAATAAAAAATTATATTGTGTAAGACTCACAAACAGAAGAATATAAGGAAACGAAATGTTTTCTGATTATTTGCAAAAGTGTAATAAAATAAATGAATTCCTGGTTTGTTGTAAGAAGCTATTGTTGAACGATCGTAAAATATATAAAGATATATTTTATACAGTTAAGAATGTATACGTAACATTTAATATCTTTACCAAGATTTTGGTGAAAAATTCATGGACATCACCGGGACTTGAACCCAGGACCTTCAAATGCCTTTTTAACACAGTGTATTAAAAAAACTAAATCGGAGTAGGCTTTGAACAAAGAAACGTATGTCTTAATTTAAGTATTTTAATAAACATCAATTTGATAAGAGATATTATCAAAAATGTTATATAAGAAATTAAAATTTTTCTTCTTGAATGTAATTTTTAATATTTAGGACTTGTACATTTTACAGTAAAAAATATTTTTATTAATGACAAAGTTTGGTTTCACAAATTTCAATTATTTATTTAATGCATGTAAAGACGGTCGGCTCTCAAGCGCCATCTGCTATTTTCTTACGTGAAATGAGGTATAGGTATATTTTTTAACACTGTAGTAATTTCTTATGAAAATGAAAACTGCAGATCCAAAAATTATTTCAAACAAAAATAGCATTTATTTTAAAGGAACAGTAAGATTATTTTACCGTACAAAATAGGCAGAAGATCCTTTTAGTGCATGTCTTCATTTCAACAGAGCGGCACAAATAATGGCACGTTGGGAGTTACGTGCCGCTTTGTTCTAATTACGATATTTATAATTTTATTGCTGGGCCCGACAGGCAATTTTGCTGACTATAAAATTATGTTTCTTTAAATACTACGAGAAATCCGCTGATATATACGTCACTACATCAATGATTGCTTTCACGTTAGTATTCACTCATTGGTACGAACATCGCGTACGTCATCAAACAAGAGGAGAAGTGGAGGAATTCAGCCACAATTTAAACAATTGAATTTTTTTTTAATCTCATTATTATAAATTAATTTAAGAGAAAATAAAAAATATAGAGATAAATTTTCATATTCTTTTGAAGCAAAGAGAAACATTGCAAGACTTCACTGAATCGTTCCCAATTTAATTTCTTTGTAGAAATTTAACTTAATACGTGCCTTTCTTCCGGTCAAAATGAGTAAATACATACAAAAGCAAAATTGAAAAATGCTGAATGAATGAATAAACCAAATAATTCCTGTTTCTAAAGGAAACAAGTTGTATGTTGTAATATGCTGAATATGGACTTTTTATTCTGTTTCTCAATTTGCTTTTATATGAATTCAAATGAAAAATGTTTTATTATTTGGATAAATTTATGCTATATATGAATTTGTTCTGCCTTTAGGTAGAAATAATTAGCTGGTTTAAAACTCATATTTAATATGAAACATTGCGCCGTCCAATTTTTTTCCAGAAATTAATTAACATCCTTAATTAGCTTACCTTCAGATATAAGCCTCTGGATGATATTAACCATATCCTTAGCTTCCTTAACATAAAATTCGTTATCCACATCTGCAGACATGTTCAAACCTGAATATATTTAGTCAAGGAATTTCAAAAACTCAATCAAACAATCCAATACATTCTCTCAAAAAAACTGCAAAAATAATTGCGAACTCACCTAAATTCGCTGTAAGAACAAACGTCACAATGTCAAAAAATGAAAAACCGCGAGTGAAATGATCAGAAATCACAGATTTGGAATAAAACTGCCAACGAGTTCACGAAACACCTGACGGAGTCGTTATACTGTCGCCCCTTTCCCCGCAAGGCGGCTACCCTGACAATAAAACAATGAGTTGCACTTTTTTTCTCTTGCAGAATCGACGAGTTCACGTAAATTTCAGATGTGCAAATTTCGTACACAATACGAACAACTTGGAGTGAGAAACTAAAAAGACTGATTCTTTTTTACAAGTTGGCTCTGATCACATGAACAATTGTTTAAACTTGTTGCTCACTGAATTTATTCATAGTCTTTAATCGACCTATAAACAATTTTTATCATATTTCAGTTATTTTTATCTTAAGATTAAAACTTCTGTAGGCTGCATGGTGAACAAAGAAAATATTTACTAAAGCAAATGGAATTTTGAAATGTGATCCAAGTATATTTGAAAGAAATACAAAACCATTAAAATCTCACTGATATTATACACAGTAGCGTCATCTCTTACAGTGATTGAGAATTATTTAGTTCGGCCGTTCTGCCGTTTGGCAGCACGTGTCAGAAACCGCTAGCATTTGTTTTGAGAGAAATGTCATTGGAAAAATAAAAGAAATATTATCCAAGGTTGCTTGATCCCATTTTAATGCAAATAGAGAAAGTTATTTGTAATTGGTCAATAATATTACAATCACACCATTCACAAATCAATTACCAATCAAATTTTTTAACTGTTTTCGTTATTTTAAACATTTGAAGCTGATTAATTTTAGATTTCAAGGATATTGAACAACAGAATAAGATATTAAAATTCAATAATACGGGGAATTTTGGAATTTATATAATTGTAAAATAAACATAAATTTTAATTTTCACACAGGAAACGGGCTAAAATTTTACATGTACATATTTATTTTAACGTGGAAATTACAACTTCAAATATTTATCCGGTTCTGAGAAAATATTTCTGATATAACTGATGAAATTTTAATGAACATTACATTCAAAATGCAATAAAATAGTTGTAAATAAAAACTCTTTTCGGCTTTCTTGGAGAAAAGGTGTTATTTTTAAAATTATTACTAATTAAGACCATAATTTATGTTAGGACGTTTCGGGACTCAATAGTTCCCATCTTCAGAGTTGTAGTACTTAAAAACAATTGGAAAAATTGTTTTAGACATTGGAAGAAAATTCTTTCATGTAAAGTTTTGTGTTATCGAGTATGTTTCTTTCTGCGTGAATGATGGCTATTATGTATACATATTAAGATGGATTTTTGGAGTAAATGTTGGTTTTCTTTTAATGGCTGATATTGAATGAAGATAGTTACTTATGTTTTTTAAAAAAACATTCTTAAGTCTGGAGTGAATGTAAAATCAGACCCGCGTACTTTTAAAACATTGTCAAAGTCTGACAAGACTATAAAAAATGTATTTCCTTCCAGAATACTTCGCAGTTTCAATTCCAAATTGGGAGTTTATGAGCAGGGGGACTTCTAAAATAAATTCAATGTAAAATTTCTAATTGCATGTAACTAACACAAGGTTGAAGATGGGAACTATTGAGTCCTGAAACGTCCCAATATCAATAAATTATGGTCTTATTTATTAATAATTTTTAAAATAACACCTTTCCTCCGAGAAGACCGAAAACAGGTTCTAAAGAAAAAATCTAATCAATACCAGGAGAAATCAACCGTCTTCTCTTCAAAAAATTGTAAATAAAAAACAGGCTGTCTTGAAAAGACTTACGAATACCTTTCTCACATACAAAATTAACAAAAAGGATACATTGCAGCATTTCCTTGACAGTTCCTAGCCCTTCTTCTTTCCCTAAAAACCTCTGCAACTCTTTCCTCAGGTCATGGAAGGTACAATAATACCCAGGTAGTTCAATATCCTTATTACACGACTCCGGATGAAGACATTGTCGTAGAGGAAGCTGTCCGTCGGTCACGAATCGGAACCCAGGCGAGGAGGGGTCGACTCCGAGTGCACGGACGTAGTGATCGAATGAACGCAACGCCGCTTCCAAAGGTTGACCTGCAGATTTGATCAGTTCTTCCGTAAGAACAGATGAAGAGGTTAGCTGCTCGGAGAGGATGTTGGAGTTGACGTCCGCTGTGGAGGGCTTGATGAGGTATTGCTGGGCGCCGATCACCTGGAGAAGAAGAATTCATTAATAATTGATGTATCAGAATTTATTATACTACTATAATAGAATTTAAGACAAAGAACAAATATGTCTATTTGCACCGTCGACACTTAAATTTTAAGCTAGGTAACATTGAAAATTTTTTGGTTAAAAAATTATCCAATTGAATCCCTTTATTGCTGACCACGTGTGCGAAAGTAACCAATCAAAACAAACTTACATTGATAATTATCCTAAGACAATTATCACTTATCTCACTAAGTTGTTAAGTAACAGTTTTTGACATATAATTAAAGATTAATTGTTTTAATTTAAAAATGTCATTTTCACGCTGTCAATGAAAATGATGATTTAATCAACAAAATTATAGAAGAGAGCCCATAAAAAAAAATACTGTATTAAATAAAAAACTAAACGTGGAGAATATTTATGGACTTTAATATGTCTTATCTTCTTCTCTTTGTTCACTTAAAGAGGTCTCATTCTCATTGCATACTTCACACTGAACATATTCATAGCCACATTCACGTTCATAGCTACTAGTGACATCTACTGGGCTATGTTAGACACAAAAATTCTGTCAAATACAAATTTTAGGCAAATTTAATGTTAAAACTGCAAAAAAAATTCTCACCGAATACCCCTCGATCATTGATAAATACTTATAATTTTATCACACTTCCTCAAGCACGTTGCTTTTACGTAACACCACCTCCGCCTTCGGCGTCGAGCTGTTACCAAACAACGCGCCTTCGGTAACTGTCATAAAATTATTTCGTAATTATCAATATGTCTTCGGGATATTATAGCTGATAATTTACTTCATTCGATACCACGACAAATGCAAGTTGTTATAAATTAATTATTAAAGTATTGGATATGTAACATTGATTATTTTTGTATATTTTAAGTTTCTTTTATAAAATGTTACTCTGATTATTAACCTCTCGCTAAGAGAGGTATTGGATTTATGCTAAAAATCACATATCCAGATTTTAGTTAATAAGCACGATTTAAGGTCCTTGCAATCCGATTTTAACATTTTTACGATGATGGATGTTGGAAGGATGATTCCTCAAAAACTATAAGACTTAAGACCTGTTTAACTATGAATTCCTCAATCTGACAGTCAGAGCTGAAAAGGTTTTAGTAACAATTGAACAACCAGAAGTAATAATTTCTTAAAAAAAATCTTCTAAATGTTATTTTTTGAAAATTTGTGTGTGTTATTATTAATATTGAAGAACATAAAATTCTACATTTGATACATTTAAAAAAATTATTATATCTTCAATAGATTCAGATGTAAAGACTGTAATATATAGAACAATCGGATATAATAAGTCGCACAGACAACTACTCCAAGGACACGAGTTGACAAATTCAAATGTTTGTAACATAGTTTATAATGACAGATTGTCAGAGCCAAAAATCAGTAATTTTAGTGACACTCTGAAAGCTTTTTCTGGAAAGTACAATGAATCTTTCTTATTGTTTTATTAATTAAATATTTAAAATTATACGTAAAATGCAAATATACATAAGAAATATCACCAATCTTGTTAATGAATCGGAAGAATCTCTGACATTTAGGAACTTACTGATACAATGAAAAAATAGATATAATTAGAATAGAATATGTGTGCACAAGACATGTTTAATACAATAAAAAACAATATTTGGGTAAATATAATATAAAAGGTAAATGGCGAGAAGTATTGTGCTGGCCACAACAGATATTTATTTTTAATAAATAAATTATTTTTCTACATTCGCTTTATTTTTGTCGCACTACTCATCCGTAGATATTAATTCAAAAACATAAGTACATAGTGTGAAATTTAGCACGATACTTTTGAATTACTCCATTACGTCCATAAGGTTTTATGAATATGTCAACTTCACATTATAGAAACTTTGACAATATATTTAATATTTAAAGTACGGTGTTTGGGTGTGTGTATACATATTTTATTTTGGTTTCTGCAGAGCCGCTTTATGTCCGATCCTATATTCAAGTTAACATTTTCATTTGAAAAATACGAAGTGAAAAAACCTTAAATTTTATCATAATGCGTTTCTAAAATTATAGCTATAAGATAACAAAATTATGTTATTAAGACAGTGATAACGGTATAAAAATACAGCAAATAATTTTTTCTTATCATAACTTATAATAGGTACATTTCCTATTGCAATTAAGTACTGACATTGCAATATTGCATACATGCTTCATGCATTATGAAAATCATATTTTTGATAACAAAAATGTTAATACTGACAAAAAAAATTCTTATTCAAACGAAAAAAAGTGTTTCTAGTGAGTGTATAAAATACAGTCTACGTCTACGTTCCTTCCATGTAAGGACGTTGACAAGGTCGAGAGAATAAATTAATTCCAGCAAACTTTGCACTGGATTGCATTTCTGTCTAATAAAAAAATTACAAATTATGATAATATTGTAGTAGATTTCCTTGACCGTATGTTAAAAATTTTATCAAAATTTTCGCTGCTTCAAAATTTGAAAAATTCAAGTCTATAATATATGAAGTATGAATTTTCTACGTTAGTAACATATTGCTCGCAATCATTCCAAACTTCTGGACTTATTTATTATATTTATTAAATTCTTCAGATTCTGAAGCTGACAATGATGATTCTGATTAAAATCTAAGTTTTTTTGACATAATGGAGTAAGTCTTCAGGGGAAAACCGCCGTAGCAAAAAGGGATAATGGGCTGACAACCTTATGAGTGGACAAGAAAATCTACAAAAAAATTGACGTACGATCCAAGGAAATCTAATAGAATATTATTATAATTTATAAATTTATACTAGTAATCAATTTTTTTTTTTTTAATATCATTCCATACAATTCTGTATCTCGTGTACATTTACATTTTGGCATTACCAGATGCTCAGTTTAGTAATGAGAATACATTGTTAAAGCCAGCATAACATCTTGGATAAGAATTTGACTATGCAACGACGGTCTTTCGGAACACCAATAAAACTTTTTCTATTTAAATAGTTTCAAGCAATTTTCAACTTTCATAGACATATAATGTAAACGGAAAAGAAATTATAATTGCGTGAAACGCCAAAATTTTCACAGTAGTGTAAATCTGTAGGGGGTCTTATTTAACAATAATATCAGAAGGAATTTCTGCTAATTATGATTATACAAAAATAAATCTTATTTTCTTGTATCTACTAAATATTAACATCCACGGAAAATCGACATAGGGTTGGGCTTGTACCGTTTACGATGATTTGATGAAAACATTTAATCATCCAATAATTTGTTGCAATGTTTGTTATTCAGAATATTTTAATATACATGTATGACATTATTCCTCGTAAATAATAAAAATTGAAATTTATATTTTGTATTTTTCATCTTTAATTTCTGTATAAATTTGTTGTTATATTGCTTTGCTTGTTCATTGTTATCAATTTGTAAATAAATAAGAATTTGTCTAAGTATTGAATTTTTTGTAAATATAAACTAAATAGATACATCCCTGTTTCTAACTATATTTTGCTTGTTTATTCTTTTGCAAAGTGGTTGGTAAACATTTCGGTTTTGGCTCATAGCATGACACGTGACATGTGGTAGCTCATATCTTTGCGTTTACTATACACACCTTTACACGACAATCAATAGAAAATGAAATGAATTCATTATTCTTAAATCATAGAGAAAGAGAAATATAATTTTGTGGTTACTCTGGTTAATGCGTTTTAGGAAGACTTTCACGTCTTTTTTGTACGGGTAAATTTTCTTTTTATTCACGTGGAAAGTTAAGTAAATGTAGGTGTTAACGACATTTTTGTTTATTCTTTTTCGAAGTAAATTTGTTTTGTCTTATTTTAATTTTGAGAACTGTTTACTTTTACTTAAAGACAAAAATTTTGTACATGCTTAAAATTGCAAACGAAAGTTATTGAATCTCGTTACTGTAGCAAGGCTTTAATGATGACAATGAATAAAAATTATTGAGGTCCTCCAATGTTTATTTATTTATAAAACTAAAACTTAAATTGAAAGCGATGTGCAGTTTTAGAAAGTTTTAATTGTTATTCGTTAAGCCCTAGTAACTTTTTTAATATTCTGTGTCGTAAATATTAATCTCATTTAATAAAATAATTAAAAACAAACCACGTATATTTTAGTCCAAGGTTTGATTGCCACTGTCTATTGACAAATGACACAACCGTTGGTGGCAGCACCGTCGCCAAATAGACGTGCGTTTCATTTAATTCTCTTCTTCAGTGATTGGTATTACTTCTGCGGGCAAATTTTGCAAATATAACATATGTATCTACGTAAAATTATTGTACAAAAAACCAACTGGATAATCTTTTGTAGAAGGTATTTTAATAAATTCAGCACCGACAAAAAAATAAAGCGTTATATTTAAGCGAAAATGAGGATAACTACTGTCAAGTTTAGATTTCTACATGCATATCCGAGCTCAAGATGTTTTATAGCAGGTCCGTTAATACATTGAACATTACTAAATATGTGTCTATCTATACTTCTTAATTAATTTAATTAATAAACACTACACATTAATGCTGGGTTTATGCAGCATCTAAATTATGAAATTAAATTAAGCCACTAAATTAAGAAACTAAACTAAAATAATGTCGTTTATGCAGTAAATTAAAATTCAGAAAATACATTATATTCATATAGGATAAAAAAATAAAGGTAAACAATTTGTTGAATGAGACCAATTAATATTTCGTCGCTCTTTTCTGCAGATACTTTGTTATCATCGTACATTTTCATAGGTTAGGTACTAAAATCTGTCATAAGTGCGCGAATTGCGCAGGCGCAAAACTAAGAAATTATAAAATTAAACTAAAAGTTGAAAATAGCCAACTTCTTAATTTAGTTTCATTAGTTTAATTCTTCAGTTCAGTTACATAAAAGTTGTCATTGATAACAATGGTTTCTACTTGTTTAGTTTAGTTTTACAATTTAATTTTTTAATTTAGTTGCCTGCATAAACCCAGCATAACTGTGTGATTTATGGAAGAAGCAAGATTTTTTTTCTTTCATATATTCACCCTCTTTACAAACTGATGCTCTAAAATCAGCTTCTGATAAAACTGAGATTGTCGTCCAAAAAGATAATACATTAAAACCATTTTATATATTTTATTGATATTTTAATTTGAAATACAAACCCGTTATTGCGCCCGTCAAGGTTTAATTTTGTACTGATTTTACTAGCGATAACTACAATATTGTCACCAAAGTTAGGATAGTCCTCTTCATGACGTACGACCGTTCAACAAACAATTAGTTTTGCCTTTGCTTTTATTTACATTCATTTTTACCTCCCGCTACCCTAGGTAAGGGAGGTATAGGGATCATGCTAAAAATCACATATTGAGATTTTAGTAAATGACCACGTTTTAAGGTCCCTAAAATCCAATTTTCACAATGATGTCTGTATGTGTGTGTATGTTTGTGTGTGTGTGTGTGTGTGTGTGTGTGTGTGTGTGTGTGTGTGTGTGTATGTATGTGTATGAATTTTGTCTTCTCTCTAGCTCAAATACTATCATTCAGAAAATTCTGAAACCTTGTATTTCTACCCTATTCTAATATGAAAAGAAACCATTAGATTTTGGAGTAAATCGGATAAACGGAAATGACACAATACTTGAAGCTCATAATAGTTTTTCTTCAAAAAATACCATTAAATGCCAATTTTTCGCATTTTATGTCGTTATGAAAATTATTGAATTTTCTACAGGTATCCATTAATACTTTTTTTCTATATATTTTACAGATAAATTTAAAAATCATTTTTTTATATAAATCCTGAAGCCTAAGATCAACACAATTCCTTGTTACACAGTTCATATTTCAAATGAATGTAACTGACAGGTAAACGTCACTGTCAAAAAACTAATCACTTCAAATTAATAATAGTGACATTTTAAAAAGAAAATAGTAAATAAAGCAATAGTTATATGCAATGGAACATAAAATAGTTTGCAGCATTAGTAAATATGTAGGTATGTATTTAAATTAATAAAAATTAAATAGCGGGAGGTTTTGTGTTGGCCACATCAGATTTTTACTATAGAAGTTCTAATATTAAATCAGCCAGAGTACTAAAACAATCAGTTACAAACTATGCCGCCAGATGTCATGGCGCTTGGTGTCAGTTGTCAATACACCACTTGTGATATTATGGTTTGGTTACGAATATTAATAATAATATTTATATATTTTTCGAAAGAGCTATGAATATTATGCTATGATATATGATATGATATCCGTAGTCTATGAATTTAAATAATAAATTTTATTATATATTAAAATCCATGAATATGAATGAAGAATAAAATACGTGTGCTAATTACATATTCTCTTCATTTCTATTTAATTTAAATATTAATCTAAATGTCATATATATATTTAAATTAATTTTATCTGTTTTAAAATCTCACATTATACATTCTAAAGTAAAGTACCATCTACGTCTCTGGTATCTCTATAATGAGAAAAATAAAAATACAAAACATTCTCATTAAACATTTCCCAGCCATCTACGATCCTAAATAGGGGTTGTTAAACAAGTGAAACAATTGAGAACTAGTTCACGTATCAAGTATGCCGTGCATACAGATAAAAATAAGAGCTGTAACTCGCTCTGTATATTTATAGGACAGGAAACATTTCAAATTCGAATAAACCGGCTCTACAGGTCTGGATTAAGAGATAAATTATTGAGAACAGGATCGTATTGGAGCTGGTTCTTATCAGGGAAGGGATCAAATTGCAAACTTTCGAGAAGGTTTCGTAACTTTCGTATCAAATTTCCACTTAATTTAATGACATGAAAATCCAATTTACTTTTATATGTGTATCATTACCTGTGCTCAGGTTAATAATAGTATTCCATTTCTCGTTTTTTCTCTTTACTAGGACTAGGAGAATTAAAATGAAAAGTGAAATTTGCAATATAAAAACCCATATTTGTAAGAAATTTAAATTTTGAACTTTTAAAAAGAAAATGTTGAATACGGAATCGTAGAAGGATCATAAGCAAAAAAAATTTATAACTTGATATTTCACCTTTTAAACCAGTAACTTCAACTTTTTAAAACTTGAAATTTCTCTTTTTTTTCTTGTATTTTCAAATTCACAAAACTTGAAATTTCAACTTTTTGCACATTGTGTCGTATGCATCATGCATCTCACACTCGCTTGATGTTTAAAAAGTCGGGATTTGAGTTGCCACTTAGGTTACGTTGCAGTTTGTATTTTATTAATAAATACCTAAATAAATATAAAAAAATACAAACTGCAACTTAACCTAACTGGCAACTCATAACCTCGACTTTTTAAACTCGGGATCCCGAAAGATGAAATTTCAAGTTGACAAGGTGAAATTTCAAGTTTTAAAAAATTAAAATTTCAAGAAAAAACGTGAAATTTCAGGTTTAAAAGGTGAAATTTCAAATTTTAAAAAAGTGATGTTTCAGGTTTAAAAGTGAAGTTTCAAGTTTTAAAAAATTTTGCGTATGGCCCTTCTACGCTACCTTAGATTAGTGATAGGGCACATTACCACTGTTAACTTTTTTTTCACGTATGACGGATACGTGAACATGGATGTATGAGGATGCAGCCGTAAGAACTGTTTTACGATTGAGTCTTATGTCGGTTGTCGTTTGTCGTAAGTCGTTGGATGTTAGCAACACACGACATTCCTCTCTACAAGAATCGTAAGGGATCGTAGAGAACTGTTACTTTTAAATGAGGTTATGAATAGTGTATGTCTTCCAATTTATTTTAATTTAATTGCAATATGTCTTCAAATAACTATAACGGCTGATGCAAAAGAGAGGGCAAAAATATACAAGACTTTGGTGGGTAAAACCCCACAATATCGTTGGATGTTGGACCAAATATTTTTTATTTTTATTTTTGTGTCTTTGTATATTTTGTTTCTTTTATCATATAAATTACTACTTTGTTGTACATAATGTATAATTATTTCATGTAATGTCATTTCGTTAATATTTCATGTAATGTCATTTCGTTAATTTTTCCGTTACTGTCGTCGTGTCGTTCAGTGTCGTTGTCGTAGAAAGATGGGAATTGTCGTTGTCGTAGAAAGATGGGAATTAAACAACTTGCGATCCGACACCGACAGCCGACATCCGACAACTCCTCCCGTCAAATTTCAGCGTAGTGCGCACGAGTACGACATCCGACAAACGACTTATGCCCATACTCATAAACTCTCGTAATAAATTTAAAGGTTCGTTATAATTTTTATCCAGTAAAAACAGTTGACACTGCAAGAAAAATCGAAATTTAATTTGTCAAGTTTGATTTTATTTGTCAAAAATTGTAACGAGCCGTTTTAAAACTTTACGACTGTTTATAAATATGGTCTTTAATGTAGAATAGGCCTTAAAGCTTGCGTTAAACCGTTAAAGCCAAAAGTGACTATTTTGAATAGCAATTTATATTTTTTCTATTGTAAATACTCCTCAATAAATTACTTGCAATAAAAAATGTAATATTTTTACAAATTTTTAGGAGCCTATAAACCATATGACAATTTATGGCAGCACTATGCATAAATGTATTTTTTTAGAAATATATATTGTTTAAATATATTTAATTGATATTCTTTTCTTCAACGCATATAGAATAGATCAGAAATTCCAGCTGTTTCTAATAACATTTTAATGATATAAATTAATAGTTCGTGTTCACAAACCGTGAAATATGTAAAATAAGTTATTTTTATTTATTCAGAATCCATTGTTATTGTTATAAAAGAAGTTAAGTCAAAGCATGAATTTATAATATGAAAGAAATCTATCTCAAACCAATAAACCATAAATATAACTACAACAACAATACCCGTAGACGTAGAATAATTTGCATCTTCCATATTTTTGTTCTTAAGGTATAATCAATTATTTATTTAAAAAATAAAAATTGTTTCCATGGCCTACTTTGTTAGACAAATTATAAATATGTTTATAAATAAAATATATTATTACGACTTATAATCGTTTTTTGGGTGTGCCAATCTATTTTTATTGCAAATATCTTGAATATTTAAAAATTTACCTACATTACACTGTTGGAGAGAGAAAAAAATCTGTTGTGGCCAGCCCAATACTTCTTGCCATTTTCATTTTAGGCTATATTGGTAGGTATATGTACATATTGTATTTAAAATATCTTATACTCCCAAGGAATTCCAATTACATCTATTCTTTAGATATTTTTGTATTTTTTAATTCATTTTATGAACAATTTTTCTCTGACTCATCTAAATGTATACGTAATATATCTATAATTTTAAATATTTAATAACAATAAAATAAGAAAAATTAAATGTACTTCCCAGAAAAACCCTTCAGTAATGTTTCTAGATTTTTGACACTGTAATTTTTCTGTCAATTAAAAACATTTTTATTATTCAACTGGTTTCCATGGAATTGTTTGAGCTGTGAGATTCATTACAACGGATTATTTTATATATTTATAATTCTCTATCTCTAAAAAACGTTAAATGTATCATATAGAGAATTTTATATTCTTTAATATTTGTAATAACAC
This sequence comes from Ophonus ardosiacus, assembly GCA_943142095.1. Classification (NCBI taxonomy): domain Eukaryota; kingdom Metazoa; phylum Arthropoda; class Insecta; order Coleoptera; family Carabidae; genus Ophonus; species Ophonus ardosiacus. The sequence goes on along the minus strand of OW964832.1, from coordinate 34,579,694 downwards.
AAATTTTAATAAATTTAGATTTTTTTAAGAATCTACTACTTCCGGTTGTCCAATTATTATCAAAACCTAACCAGCTCTTCCCATTAATGTCAGATTTAGGAAACCGTAGTTAAACATGACTTAAGTCTTAATCGTAAAAATGTTAAATTCGGATTATAGGGACCTTAAAATGTGCTTGTTACTACAATGTGGATAAGCGATTTTTAGCATGAGTCCAATAGGTCTCTTAGCGAGAGGTAAAAAAATATCTTTCGAATAGAAATTAAGAAGCAATATAATGAGCAAAATTGTTGGTACATCCTGTATTTATATGAATAAGAAGAAGAATTTGCGTAAAATATTTGCTGCACCAAAAAAAAAAATTGAAAAAAATTGCGTGATTATTTATATAATTTCTATCTCGCTGCGAGACATTTTATTGGATATTGTTGGCATGCATGTCTGCAAATTTTTTATATAAAACTTTCGCATCTTTTAAACGATATTATTAAGAACAATCACCTCCAAAAATAGTTAAGTTATGGTTATAATTGGTATTTAATATCCTCAAAGTTCCTTTACACACTAATTAATACAATTATGTTTGGCGTGTTGTGTGTTAATTAAGCAGGCAGTGTTTCTCCACTCGTTTCACTTCCGGTTGGCGGTAGTGCCCCGGTTCCGCACGCCACTGCTTCGCTAGGCAGGCTTCTCTTTCATTATGAAGAGAATAAATACTAGTAATAATTGGCCACGCACCGCTACGCAAATCAGCCTACCAAGGGAAACAAACCCGAACGTTCAACTGTTTCAATTAATATATTATATTAAAAAATGAACATCGCGATGAGGTATACTTGTCAACTAACGGAATCGTGTAACAGAAGAACTGTTTATTCAAACAGCATAATGAACAGATTTAATCAAATAACAGATAACATTATACGAGTATTTTATTTTATTTCTAGGAAGATATAATTTTTTTATTACATATTTAAATGTGGTATCTCAACCCTTAAGACTGTACAAGGTCTCATTTATGAATATCTGTTCCATTTCGATACGTTCTGGTGGCCAGAATTTCAACCGTGCAAGAGGGCTTTATTAATATTAAGAAAATTTATAATAAACCGAGTGCATGAGTGTCTGGTCGTGAATCTGGGGAACCGGGTTCGATCCCGACCGGCGTAAATATTTCGAATTTTAAATGACACAAAAGTGACTCCTGTGATGCACTCTGCACGTCAGCAATGAGTACCCGTGAGGTGACGCCTGGTGAACGCCCGCACGGTACAAATTTGTCATCATCATTACCAAAATCTGCGTACAACGCAGATTGGCACACTCAGAAATGGGTAATATGCCGTAATGATATATTTATTTATTTAAAAAATATAAACTATTAATAAATTTTGCTTTACAAATAGTTATTAAACATAACGATTACATACATATAGTGCTTCAATAATTCAGGGAAAAACGATAACTCCAATACTACAATCCTAAAAATTATGATTCTTTCGTATTCCTCTTCTTTGCATCAATATGAAGAGCTGATTAGATTTTGGTTATAACTTGTCAACCGGAAGTTCCCTTTTTTGAAGTGGTTATAATTTGTCAACCGGAAGTTCCCTTATTTGAAGTTCTTAATAGTTTTTCTCGAAAAAACGCAGTTAACTATCAATTTTTGATATTGTATGTGATTATCAATGTAAAAGAATATATTATTCTGTATACGGTTTGATTATACATTTACCTCCATATTCAGTAGATATAGAGTTAAAGAATTATAAAGAGATTAACTCATATATCAGCCAACTTTGATGTAATCATGGAAACAGCTGATATATTCAAATAATTCTAATTAACAGATGTCAAAGTGAAGTGCAATTTACATAGTGTATATTCGTATTATAATTTTACTGGATATATATAATCTTTCCCAGGGAACTTTCGGTATGGAATTTGTAGAAAATAGTATATTCGGGTTACAATTTTACTGGATATATAGAATCTTTTCCAAGAAACTTTTGGTATGGGATTTGTACAAAATTCATAGAAATGACGGAAGTCACATCAGATTTTTTTTAAATCAACTGATTATTAAGAAACGAATTAATGGTGAATTCGACTGTAACAGATTTTTTCATGGTTTTCATAGTTTCGAACTTTTAATCACATTATGCCGATCTCTGAAGTTAAACACATTATAACAGAACTTTATAAACGATTATGTATTCATAATAATTATAGGTAAGGCTAAAGAAGTAATTCCTTTAACTTTCATATTTAATTGTACCATAAATATCATATAACTAATTAATTATTTCATTGACATCAATATTAGATCATAAACGTTTTAATTTGATAATTATCCATCAACGTTACACAGTTTTCCACTACTCTTAACATGAATTAAATATTGACTTATATAATTACCTGAGAAAATACTTTAGGCTACTGTTAAAAAATAATAAATCGATCAGAATTTACAGTAAAAATTGTGGCATGTTCAATTATTATCAGCTATATAATAACACCAATTTTCCTAATTACGAATTTTCTTAATTATATCTAAAAGCTTTGAAAATAGCTTACGAAATATTTTTATCAGTGACGTAGTATAATTTTAGATATAACGGGTCTAGCGTCCTACTTACTGAAATCATTTACAAAACATGACGAAAAAAAGTGAAATCCAACGGCAAATGCTAAACACCTGAATTAAAAACAAATATTAAAATATGTTTATATATAATTTTGTAATGAATTAATATTTTCTCTAGAAAAAACTATAAACTTCGAATGTTATTTCCCAAGGAAGTTGTTTAAGTTTGTTATTGCTATTTTTATTACCGACAATGGAATTATTGATAATTCTGAAACAATTTTGAAACGGATACATGAATTAAATTAAAGTCTGGTTAATTGACAAGACTTCCTGGGATCAAATTGAAAAGGCTGGTCGCTTTATCTCCAGTTGAAGTCTCCAAACTTTTTATTATCTGTAAATGGTTTTAATGCATACAGTTACTTTCTAAAAATAAATACAAGGCTTAAATAATTTATAGTATGGAGTGCTCGAAAAATTAAAAAAAGATAAAGCAAATTTCAGACCAAATTATTTTTTTAAATCTTTACATTTTATTTAAATTCCTAAAGCAATACTATGTAATCTTTGATACATCGACGACCAATAGGAGTCCGTATCGATAATGTCACAAATGAAAACTAGATACAAGATTTTAGTGTCCCAGGCCCAAAATACTTCGGCCAGCTAATACTCTGTCTCATCGAAACGCAAAGGATCGCAATAAACAGCTTAAACATCCGTATACTATAAAAATACAAGGAACAGTTTAGTGCGGTGTACCTCAAATTATCTTAAGTTTGTCACAATACATGCAATTCCTAGGTTTGAATTAAAGGAATGATTAAAACCCTTATGAGACAATACACTTATGTAATCCATAATCCTACCCACAAACGCAAAGATACTTATTACAAAAATAAGAAGTAATTATTGGTGTATTACTATAGTTAGAATTATCGAATTTAATAAATTAGTCCGGTTTATCGTAGCCAGTTTTGAGTGTCGATTAATACTAATGACATAATAATTACGAAATATTTAAGAAACTGGTAGTTTCCAAACTAAATTAGCAACTAACCCGAATTAAATTTTCTCCTAATATTTCATACTTACCCCATACAAAATGTATTATAATAATAAAAAAAAAGTTTGATACAACTTCTCTACTAGCAATAAGTAAAGTTCACAATATTAAAAAAAAATATATATGTGGCATCCGTGGGTTTCAAATGATGGTGACGTAGCTGATGCCATTGATAATGGTAATGAACTGTACGTTTTTGTGAGAAAATTCAATGTTTGAAACTAAATCAAAAGAAGATACGACTGAAGTGGGACATCACAACGAAGTCGATGAAATTAATTTGAATAAAATTTATTTACACGAACATGCGCAGCAGATTAATGCCGCAATTCTGAACAAATCTGTAAGTCTTAGTCTTACAGATTTGTAAATCTGTAAAAAATGAACAAAATCGCAACGAAAGCTGCAACTCTTATGTACAACTTTATATTTATCAACAAAAATAGATGCGTTATTGTCAGTTTTTTACAGATTTACAGATCTGTAAGATTTACAGATTTGGTGAGAATTGCGGCATAAGTTAAATATTAATAAGTGCGTATAATTTTGTAATATTTTTTTTATAAAAGTCTTATTTATGAAAGTTGGAAATTTGGGTTTCTTTGTCAATATAAGTGAGAGAGGTTCCAATGGTTTATTGCGATCCTTTGGGTTTCAATGAGAGATAACCAATCACCTACAGAAATAATGAGATATTTCTCTAAAATTCTTTCGACTAGATAATTTCAAAAACTTTGGTCCAAATGACAAGCGATAATAATTCGACCGGCGTTTTAAGGGTAATTTTCTAATCCAGATTTATGTCTACTGAAACCCGTAATTTTGGCACAATATGAAAACTTCGTAAAAGTCCAGTACATACAGTAAAATCTACCTTGCAAGACATTCTGGGAGAATACTATAACAGAAGAACGTGCAGGGTGTCCTTGGTATCCTAATAGAATTAAATCTGTTATTATTGATAAATGCAATGTAACGCGATATAAAATGGAATACTTGAATATTATTCAGTTTTTGTAAGTTTAAAATCTATATTTTAAACTAGTCGAAAGAAATTTGTAGAAATTTGTCACCATTTGCATAGGTTTTATAATTTGTTAGTTGATGTTAGTTGACTCGTATAGTATAAGTCACCAGAAGTCAAGAAATCATCATAAACGCCCCTTAACGGTGATACTGCAAATTGCTGTATGTTTGTCAAAATACTTCCAATGCCCACGATCGGATTTAAGGGAAAATTATTCTTGTTTTTACAATACATGTTTCTTTTTATTTATATTACATACAGTTAATGTTAAATATCCCCAAAAAATGTATGTGTATAAATATAATAAAAATTGACAGCAATACTAATAAATAAATATTGTTGTAGCATGTTAAAAAGTTGTTTAATTTAATTCCTATTTTTTTTTTATTATTATTATTTTTGCTAGGACAGAGTCTAACCCTGCGCAAAACTTTAGGAACCAATGATAGTGTTTACATTTTTATTTATGGCAGATAGAATTTAAAGTTTCTTTATGAACGTCATTGTGGGGTGTGTAAACGGTTTATGATCCCTCGACTTCTGGTGATTTATACTATATGTATAATAGCAACCAAAATTCTTGTAAATTATCTCTAAAACAGGTGAAAATCGTGGCTTACATTCTGGGTTAAGTAGGAAAAAAAAATTCAATCATGATATAAAATCTTTGACCTTACCAAATTTTTCCATACAAAACCAAGTCTTGTTTTTATGGCAGTTTAGATTACTCTTTTTAGTAAACATAGGAACAATAAAACAATTCTTGTTACACAACTTACCAATTATAAAAAAAATCATGTACGTACATATAAACGTAAAAATTTTACATATTATTTACCCAAATACAAAGTATCACTATTTGCTGTAATAAAACCTGACTATTCAAAACAAAACAAAGACAATACTTAAAACAACTTGTAAATAAGTCTTACGCCATTTACAACTTTAAAGTCCTTAGTCCACTTTACGTAACGTTAATATTAACAGAAGTCCAACGTCATATTTACCTTCTTCTTGTTCTTCATCATACATTTGCAAGTAAAATAATATTCATAAAAATCTAGCAAGTGTTGTTCATGTTTACACTGCAGAACAAGTGAATGATGAATGCATTTATAACACGTTGAACATCAGAAAAAATAATTAGGAAATAATAAATATAATAAACAGGACTTCATTTTTGAAAAAGCTTTATTTTTTTTTGTCGACGTATCGGAATCTATTATTCCTTCTTCAAGACAACTATAATAAATATATAAAAATACAATAAACAAATACAAAAATGAAACGTAAAATACTTAGTTGTCCTGAAGGAGGATAGATTTCGAAACGTCATCAAAAAAATAAGTTAAGTTTTTTCAAATGTGAACTCCTGTTTATTGTATTTATTAATAGTTTCTACAGTCGTTTATACAATCTTATTTTAATTAGGAAATATTTAATTACTTTTTTACTAAGAATTTTGTAAGATATAATTGAGACACATATTTCCAAATTGTATAATAGGAATATTTAAATGTAGTATGGATTAATTATGATAAATGGCTGCAGAAAAAGTTTTCCAAAAAAACTACAACGACCTTTGCCTAAAAATAACAAATTACGTTTTGCTCTAATTTCCGAATGAAATAATTTTGAGAAATGAACCTTGATTTAATGATTCTATTAATTTAATTAACTACCTACTTATAATAAATATTCATTTAATTTTATAATTATATTTATGTCATAATCCTTATGCATAAATGAATTTTTTTATTTCTAAATCATTTTAAAACAAAATGCCTGTTAAATATAAAATAAGTCATTTATCTACGACTAATAAATAATATGTATGTCAAATATGTTGTTTTTGCATATAATACCATATACAGAGTGATCAAAAATGGATGAAGGTGACCTGACAACTTTTAAAATTATATTTGAATTTTCCATAATTCATCGAAAATATGTGATGTGGACACCACATGACTTCCTTGTACGCCTGTTACACTATACATATTTTGTTAATAATTAAAATATGTATTATAACAGACCCAATCATAAAATTGCACGTATTTTTTGTCCCAATTCATAGCAAACTTAATTACAGAAACCAAAAAGTACATCATTTTTAAATTTACATATCTCGCTTATTAAAGAGCTAATTTAATCATACTTGATGTTTTCGACGCAGAATTCAATTCTCTAAAACTTTTATTTGAAGCATTTATTATTAAAATCAAAATAACACTATTTTTTCAAGAAAAACTGATAACAGCTTCAAGTAAAGTATCACTTCCGGTTAGACTATTTTAACCAAAATCTATTATGTTATTCCCATTGATATAAAAGTATTAAATACCAAATTTGAAAAGTTTTGGATTATATTTTAATATAGTTTTTCATTAAAATCTATTATAGGCTTCAAGTAAAGTACCACTTCCGGGCAGACCATTTTAACTAAAATCTACTATGTTATTCCCATTGACATAAGAGTATTATATACCAAATTTGAAAAGTTTTGGATTATATTTTAATATAGTTTTTCATTAAAATCTATTATAGGCTTCAAGTAAAGCACCACTTCCGGGTAGACCATTTTAACTAAAATCTATTATGTTATTCCCATTGATATAAAAGTCTTATATACCAAATTTGAAAAGTTTTGGATTATATTTTAATATAGTTTTGCATTAAAATCTACTATAGGCTTCAAGTAAAGTACCACTTCCAAAAGTTAGGTAATGACCAAAAAGGGAGGTGCACAACAGTCATAAATACAAAATTTTAACTTTCTACGGCTTCCCGTTTTTCAGTTATGCGAGATACGTACGTACGTACAGACGTCACGACGAAATTAGTCAAAATGGATTCAGGGATGGTCAAAATGTATATTTCCGTTGAAATCTGGAAACCGAAATTTTTCGCGATTACAATACTTCCTTTACTTCGTACAAGGAAGTAACTATATTCCACAACAAGTGCATGGCATTTGACTAATATCATTGCCGTACGTTAATTCATTTGATTTTGTTCCGCATACTTTCGTGAAAAATCTTTAATTTCATTTCTTTATGGATTTAATGCATAGCGTGACAAATTTTTTCTTAAATCATATTTTCGTTCGGGTGAACGTAAAGAATACGGTTCTTAGAAGTATCCTTATGACAACTAGGTACGCCCATGAAAATAGTAATGCTGTCATAATAAATAAGCGGCAAATGTCAAAGTCGTATGGAGCGGCACGCTTCAGCCATTTTTGACCATCCTGTATACGTAAATCCCACAGGGAATAATGGCCATTATTCCTTATGATTCTTGAAGCACAAATTTGAATATTTTTAATAAAATACATATGCAAAAAAATGATCTTGAGCTCCATTGTAACATCACAAAACATTCCAATGTTAACCTAATTTTAATAAAACCATAGGTTATGTGGATACCTATTTGATTTGACGTTATGAAACAAAATTATAAAAAGTCTTGCACCTAATACATTAGTCGGAGATAAAGTATAGTATACAACTCGCTAAAATGGCTATTATTACCTCGGATGATTATAGCCTTGCTCGCTTCTCTCGCTCATTTGTAAACTTCATCCTCGGCAATAAGAGCATTCATTATAGCGTCGTTGTATAATGTTTATTATTGAATTATATATATAAGTATTTTTTTAAATAGATAAGAATAAGTTTAGAAAACAGGTTTACATGAAATAGAGCTATAATTTGCTTATTATCGAATTTTAATTTGTATCGTTAAGATTAAGAATATATTCGTACCATTACCCATTATAATACAATAAATATTCATATCATGTAATTATTTTTGCGTCATTTCTTAATGCGTAAATGTAAAATTTTAATGCAAAATTAAAATTACATACCTATAGGAATTTTCTATTAAATATTTCAAGTATTACTAAGCGAAAAAAAGTTTAAATAACCTTCAGGCTAAATTTTCTAATATTTGCTTACAATTTCGAAATCAGTCATTCACCTTATTACTAATACACATGCACTGATTTCTCAATAAATTTGGTATTCTAGTTATTTAAACTATTTCACGTAAAAACCATTAACACCAAAACATGGATTATCAATCTTGATTGGTAAACGTTTTGCGCCAAACTAATGCATAAATCAAGTTAATAAATAACTTCAAATTAGCAAAGTGACAAGACTCGCTAGATAGCCTAATTATAGAGAGTGCTACTTTGGTTACTTTTTATTATATATATTCTAACTCCAAATATAAAATGAAAATAAATATATGCACACTAATGGAACACCTATATACGAGCCCAAACTCATATTAGTTCGGCCGGTTAACATTTTCAACATACAAACAAATTATAAAACCTACGCAAATGGTGAGAAATTTCTACAAATTTCTTTCAAATATTTTAGAATAAAGATTTTAAACATACGAAAACTTATTCAAGTATTCCTCCATTTAATATTGGGTTTCATCGCCCTTATTAGTAATACCAGCTTTAATTCAGTTGGCATTGGATCCCTAAGCCCTGCACATTTTCTTGTAAGTATTGTCCTACATGTCTTGCGCAAGGTAGATTTTACGGTACGCTTCAGATTTTTACGAAGTTTCTTTTCGTTGTGTAAAGTAAAGGGTCTCGGTAGAAGCTAAATCTGGACTAGAAGATGACTTTTAAAATACCGGTCGTTATTTCGCCCATAATTTTTTTAAATATTAAGTCTATATTTAAAATAATCGAAAGAATTTTGTGGAAATTTTTAACCATTTGTGTATATTTTATAATTTGTTCAAAATTTAAACCGGCCGAATTGTTATGAGTTTGGGCTCGTCGATTTTTACTTCTCGCCAAGAGTGGTATTGGATTCTTGCTAAAAAATGCATATCCAGATTATAGTGAATAAACAAGTTTTAAGGTCACTAGAATCCAATTTCAACATTGTTACGATGTCTGTGTGTATATGGATGTGTGTTTGTGTGGGTATGTGGTGTGTGTGATGTGGTGTGTTTGTGCGCGGATGTGGTGTGTGTGTGTGTGTGTGTGTGTGTGTGTGTGTGTGTGTTGATTTGTGTTTGTGTGTTTGAGTGCGCGTGTGTGTTTATGTAGATGTTTGTGTGTGGATATGTGTGGGTGTGTGTGGATGTGTTTGTGTGGATGTGTGTGTTTGTGTGTGTGTGTGTGTGTGTGTGTGTGTGGGTGTGGATGTGTGAGTTTGTGGGTGTGTGTGGATGTGTGTGTTTGTGTGTGTGTGTATGTGTGGGTGTGGGTGTGGATGTGTGAGTTTGTGGGTGTGTGTGTGGGTATGTGTGTGGGTGTGTGTGTGGGTGTGTGTGTGGCTTTGTGTGTCTAGATGTTGGAGAGACGGTATCTCAAATTATATAAGATTAAAGACCAATTTAACGTATTCCTTAATATGAAATTAATGGAAAGATTTAAAAAGACTTTGGTATCAATTATTGGACAACCGGAAATAGGGTCAAAAATCCAGATACATTACTGAAGGCTTTTTCTGGCAGATACATTACTGAACGCTTTTTCTGGGAAGTACATTTAATATTTCTTATTTTATTATTAATTAAATATTTAAAATTATAGATACATACATTACACATCAGAAATATCAACAATTTTGTGAATGAATTTGAAGAATCTCGAATATTTAGTAGAGTAGGAGGAAACTTATTTATAGAATAAAATAAAAAAATATAAAATTATATTAATAATAGATGTATGTAATTAGAATTTACTAGAAATGTTAAATACAATATGTACCTACTGTGTAATATGCAAAAATTAAATTAAAATTATACGAAAACAAATTCAAAGCAAATGCAAAATTCACAATACTTAACAACTATAAATATTTATCGTTTTCTGGAAAAAGTTTATTTATTGTATATTTCCAATCTATTTCGCATTGTCATCAAGTACCCTATGGACGCATGCGTACTGCCGTTCAGAACACATGAACATCGCGTGTATTCTATACACAAACACGTTGAACAATCAAACAAACATCCGTATAAAATATAAAACCATAATAATTTGTGAGTCCAAGGTGAACGTACACTTCGTAATAACAGTACCATACAATTGGGCAATAGTTGGGCAAAAAAAATCCCACTTGCGAAAGCATAAATATTTATAATAGTGCACATAAATTTTATAATAGTAGGTAATAATTATATTTTTTAGACCCCTAATAAATAATTTTATCTACGTCACTGGTACCTATGTCAAACAAGAATAATAATGAAAAACCTATTCTAACGTCACTTTTACATAAGCGATAGAAAATGTTAGTCAAATTGAAATTTCGTGTAATAATGATAAAATAATCGAATAACTTTATTTTTAGCCATTTAATACGTATTTTTAAATACGTTAAGTACTTATTAAGTAGAAAAGTGATTTTTGCTAAATCGGTCAATGAAAATAATATACAATTAAGACACATTATTCTTACATTTGTTTGTACTTAAAAGTATTGTATTTTAAATGACATAAATACTTCTTAACAATAAATAAGATTGTATCAAAATTTAATAGATAGTTTTGGTTGTAACATTTCTTGATTTAGATATAAAATATATAATTTTCATTTTAAAACAATACGTCTTTCATTACAAGGACGCAAAAAATCAAAATTATACCTTATCAATATCAATCAAGTATTATTAATTATATCTTATTAATACTTATTAATTATTGCTGTTACTATTATTACAAATAGTACTAATTACAAATACAAAAAAAAATAGAAAAAACTTTAAACAGTTTAAATATATTATGTAATGCCATTCTGGATATCAAAATTAATCTATTTCAGGAAACCTGGGAAGTGAAGAGCCATTGCCAATATTAGAAGAAATCTCGAGATAATTGGCCAAAACTTAAAGAAAATTTATGAAAATGTGAAAACTAACTCGAAATGTCCCTGATAATTATTAAATTTATTTCAATAATAGTCTACTTTGTTTTAAGTTCATTATAAATTTATCAAAGTTGTAATATACTCGCCGTCAAATAAATATGAACTGCTACTCAACTTTTTCCCTTCTCCCCACCTTGTCCCTTGCCATGCGATATTGCCGCTTCTTCATAACTTAGCATTTTCAACACCACCTGCACAACTTTTGCAGTTATTAATTCATAATCTTGTGTAATGTTTTTTTTTTCCATACATATATTCTATTTAGTTATGTTCGTTTAGATTATATTTTTTGATTAATGTTTATTGACTAAATTTGTATTTCATTATTGTCCTATTATTGGTGTAATACTGTTGGGCTAAATAAATAAATAAATAAATAAATAAATAAATAAATAAATAAATAAATAAATAACCAATAAAATTGGCAACAATGTAGAAATCTCCAATCCATATTTATTTGACGGCAAGTATAGTAGATTTGAATGGCAAATTTAGAAAATCGTTATTCACTTGTATAAATATAAATATAAATGTTTGAAATCTGCTAGAAATACTTTTCAACCCTTTGTTTGAAATACATAAAAAGTTCGATATCTTTTTCACTTCTGGGTTTCAAACAGGATTTGTTGTTTAATCCGGTATAATAAAGGATTGGGTAGAAAGGACGGACGTTTTTTAAAACGCCACAAAATTGATACTTTTTGCTTAAGAAAAAAATTATTGACAGATTTGAGATCGTAATAACATAGCATTTGATAAAATCAAGTTGGGACAACAACATCTCTCATGTGATGTCAGTTATTATTAATGGGACTGCTGTTACCGTGATCTCGGAGCGCGATATCGAGATGATACACAACTTCTTTTTGCCTGAATTATTAAGAAACAGTGTTCCTATCCGACGGCAGCCCACACAGCCAGAGCATCAATGGACGTTATTCGCCCTCTCTTTCCCGATCACCTCATTTCCAGATTTGGTGACATTGACCTCCTCGGTCCCCTGATTTGACCATAAGCGATGTTTCTTGTGGGGTCACTTCAACATACGTGCATACGAACACAAACCCGCACATTGGAAGAACTGAAAGAAGCTATTCACGTAGAAGTCGTCATAGGCGCCGTCTACGTGGGGGCTTCGGGGCTCGAGCCCCCACACGGGAAAATCTGAGGGGGCTCTGCCCCCACTCGGAAAAATCTGAAGGGTTTCTGCCCTTCACAAGCAAACTGGATGGTAGCATAAACAAGTGATTAAGGGTGATTAGCTAGGAGATGACTAGCAGTGTTTTAGAGATGTCAATCGTTTATGGACTATTTTAGAGAAAAATACTTCAAATAGCAGTTATAGAAAAATTAATTGTACGCAACTTTTATTTGAAGTATTTTTCTGTTGGTGTGACGTGTAGACAACCTCCAATATGGTACACCATGGGCAACGTTCTGCTTGTACAGAGCGGCTAATAGTCTGCATAACTGGCGACCGAACTGGACATAAAGTCCCTCACGGTCAAAAACAGAAATATTTGGAAGAAAAGAAGGCACATTGGAAGAGCGAACTAACATAACTGGTTAATTTGTTCAGATATAGAACTATGAAAATCACATGTATATATTGTATTTTAACATATTTCTGTAGCCATACGTAAATAAATAAATAAATAAAAAAGTATTTTTCTCTAAAATAAACCATTAACGATTGACAGCGCTAAAACACTGCTAGTCATCTCCTCCTTAGTCATCTCCTAATCGTCATTCATGCTACCACCCATTATGTTTAATACCAACAAAAACTATACTCATTTTGAAATATTTTTAATACATTGATACTTACACAAAGTAACATTGTATATTTTTTTTTTATTTTCAACGTATCATAGTATCATATTGTATTAACAAAAGTACTTTGTAAATAGTGCGTGCGAACTAGTAAATAGGGCACAGAAGATCATGTGACCTATCATATGTTTTGTCCCTATCTAACTTCAGATTCGACCTTGAGCTCTGTTCCGTGCTAACTTCAGACTGTATTTTATTTTTTATAACGTTTTACAAATATCTTTTAGTTTTTATATGGTATATTTTCTGTTGCCCTTTTTTGAGCCCCCACACGAAAATCCAAAAGTCGGCGCCTATGGAAGTCGTCGAAATTGACAAAGCGATGTTGGAAAGAATATTTGCAAACTTCGTAGAACGTCTCCAGAAATGCTTTAATGATAACGGACCCCACGTGCAAGATGTTGTTTTCCGAACTTGATTTTGTCAAATTCTATGTCATTGCGAACTCAAATCTGTCAATAATGGTTTCTGAAGCAAAAAGTATCAATTTTGTGACGTTTTAAAAAACCTGTATAATATATTTTTGAATTATCCTTTAGAGCTTATATGTTTCATTAAACTTTAAAATAGAAAATAAAGCATTTATGTTATTAACTGTAATATTTGTTTTTCTTTTTGTACAAATTGGAAATCAAGAACAGATTATCTCATATAGGAAAAATATCAAACAGATAACATTGTTTGCATTGTTACCTCTGTTTCGTAATATTTATTTACACACTTTTATTTCCCTTTTTTTCTGATAAATCTGCAAAGACTCTCTCTTCTTTCTAATTAAGACTTACAAGTGTCTAAATCAATTAAATGTTTCACAAGGTGTAAAAGAGAAAAGAACACTTCACAATAGGAAGATAATACATGATTTCAACACCTGCGCCGTGCTGTATACATTATTATTAGAGATATTTTTACTTTGTAAACAATGCTTCATTAAAAGATCCTTATCTTTAAGTGAAATGACTTGAATTATGTAAGAGCTTAGATGCATTTCACATATCTGTGATTTCTGATAGATACAATAGATATAAGGAAGGATATAAGATAGGAAATGTTGTTACAGTCATATGAATACAAAGAACACAACAATCATTGCGTGTTTCTTACTATTATGAGTTGGTTTTCTCACAATACTGAAAAGAAGAATAATTTCAAAAATCTGTTGTGGCCAGCACAAGATCTCTCGCTATTTCCATATTAGTCTATATAAGTGCATTCGTCGATTTGGTACAAAAGTATCCATATGGACTTAGGCTACGTTACTATTGTTTAAAGATGGAGCTGATGTTAGGATACTTTGATATTCGTAATTTTACAGGCGCCAAATTTAAAATATAGACTTGAGATCGTTTTATAGTTAAATAAATAAATAAATAAATATATCATCACGGCATATTACCCATTTCTGGGTGTGCCGGTATCTACAACACATGTAGACTTCGGTAATGATGACGATATATTTTACTTTATTATTTTTTTTAATTTTTTTTTTAATATATATATATAGTTAAATCCATGAGCTAAATTGTGATTTGTCGTAAATATCATATTTTCAGTAAAACATATACTTAGGATACCTTTGTACCAAATCGACGATATTGTATTTAACATTTATGGTACACACACAAAAATACTAATTACATATATTAATATTTTTTTTATATTTTAAATTCATTCTATAAATAAATTGCCTCCTTCTCTTCTATATGTTCGAATTCTTCTAATTCATTGACGAGATTGACTGTATTTCTAATGCCTATATGTAAAATATGTATCTATAATTTTAAATGTTTAATTAATAATAAAATAAGAAAAATTAAATGTATTTCCCAGAAAAAGGCTTCAGTAAAGTATCTGGATTTTTGACACTGACATTTTTCTGTCAATTACAAACATTTTAATTTTTCAATTGGCTTCCATGGGCTGCAAGATTCAATGGATTATTTTATATATTTATAATAATAAAAATGTTCAATGTATCACATTATATTCATTAATATTTGTAATACCATAAATTTCCAAAAAATATGTATTTTGATACTAGTTTTTTTTTAAGACACTACTACTTCCGGTTGTTCAATGGGGAAGTTTAGCGATTTCTTTTTATCCTTTTATTCCATGGGAAATGACTTGAAAAATGATGTAACATGTTTTATTTTTTTCAAAAACGCCTAGATTTTCCGGAAAAGCCAATTTTAAGCTGTGATGACGTCGGTAGAGGCTTGGTACAACGTATGTCGCTTATACACTGACGCACGCGGTTACGACGGTTACCACTGAGGTGTTGTTCGACCTACGTTCAAGTGGTTCGCTTTCACCGTTCTGTCTGAGTTTGCGCATAACTGACTTGTGACGTACTTAGAGTTTACCCAAAAAATATTAATTATAAATAAATGGAGCAATAATTTTAATTTTTAATTTCAATTTCAGCAGTCATTTGTGTTATATTTGTGAGAAAATAATATGTTATGTAGAATTTTTACCATGCTAAACTTCCCCATTATACCAAAACCTTTTCAGGTCTTCCCATTATCAGATTAAGGAATACGTAGTTAAATTAGTTTTTAGTTTTATAGAATTTGAGAAACCGTCCCTCCAACATCCCGGCACACACACATACACCACATACATCATTATAAAATGTTAAAATCGGATTCTGATGATCTTAGAACGTGCTTATTCACTAAAATCTAGATATGCGATTTTTAGCATGAATCCAATACTTCTTTTAGCGAGAGGTAAAAACAATCATTATAAATTAATTTTCTCACAATATTGAACAGAAGAAGACATATTTGTAGTATTGTGGTTCAGGTTAGGTTCAGGTTTAGGAAATAAATGTTGATTCGGGTTCAGTTTTGATTCAAGAAAAAGCAAATTATAACGGTTCATTGGTTTTGGTTTTGGGTTCGAATTTCGGTTCAGAGACAAGCATAAAAAGATGGTAATTTGAATTTACAATTTTTAATTTTATATTTAAAAGTTCTGAACCGAAACTGAATTTAAAACTGTTTAAATTCGGTTCGGATTTATTGAGCTTGAAAATAAAGGTTTGGTTCGGATTCAGATTCATCAAAAATGCGGGTTAATACGGGTTTTTGTTTCAGGTTAGGCTTCAGTTTCAGGTCCCTGGTTAAATATAATAACTGTTTGATCAACTCTATCGTCGTCTTTGCAATTTCCTTTTTCAATTTTCAATATAGCATTATCCAATCATACATAACTCGAATCCTCAATTTATTACAGTTAGTTCTTTATGTATTTTCCTTTCTCCCACAACTCTAATCTAGTTTTTAGTTGTCTTCAATCTTCGTTTCTTTCCTGCTGAGCATCGGTTCTTTCACTCATGACGTCGGCGTACCGTTAGCTTGGCTCGAGCTGGGAGGAGCCTACATTGTGCAGGCCCACTGGACGAGCCGCTGCTCCCCCGCGCCACACTTGCAGCATGGGGCCCACCGCAAAGCAGAGGTCGTCAAACTTTACAGGCGACGAGCAAGGAATTTAGGGTTTTTCATACTGGCCGCAAGCGAAGAGATAATAGAAGAGAAAAAGGATTATAAAAAGTTGTTGTTAATTTAATTTAAATTGTTGTCTCCAAGGAAAATATTTGTCAGTCTAATAAAAATTGTTTAGTTTTACACACTGTAACTAATATTCGTGTAATTTTTTTAATTACTTTAAATAATAAATCAATTTATTGGGTTGAAATATAAGTTTGTAGCATTTTTGGTTCCTAAGGCAAGAGTGCCTTGGAAAACAATTTGTTATACTTCATTTCAAGATCAAACTGCATCTATCCTCCCGTCACTATTTTCTTACGTGAAATAAAGTATAGACATTATGTCAACCTTGATTTAATTGGTATAATATTGTTTCCGTTGACAACTTATTAATAGGTTATGTTAATGTATAGAAAATCATTTATTAATGACCCTATTAATGCATGATATTTTATTAATACATGAGTTTAGTAGGTAACCGTCGATACCATATTCCATTGCTTAACAACTGCCAAAACTTATGTGTCGAGCGTTACTAACCTAAAAAAAAAAATTGTCATGGAAAAAAATTAGATTTTCCAGTTGAGTAAGATACGGTCAACGGAAAAATATTGTAACCAACATGTGTTTCATTGGCAATTAATGATCTCAACAATTAAAATTTTTCAATCATTGATCGCTCTCCTTAATACACTTGATAGTTACATAAGTATTAATGGCTTAATCTTTAAATTTGTATAAAAATTGTGTAAATTATTGTAAAAAAAAAAATGGGGTGTCAAGTAGAATGTAAAAAACGAGCATTTCTGATATATGCTTATATTAGAGTTTAACAGAGGAGTTAAATATAAACAAGAATAAAAAATCTAATGTGGACATTATCTTCCGCCAATTTTACTCATTTTGTACGATTCTATATTTCCATTAAAATCATTTCAAGATGTTATTTAAAATTTAATTGACACTGACATCTGTCAATTAGTAATATTTGAATATTTTATACAGATCACTGTGGCGATATTCTAAATGTTTCCATGGTGCAGCTTTCAGCAGCAAAGGTTGCAAGATTTTTCTTTACATCACCTTAGTATCTCTAAATACCTTGAATGTGAAGGAAAAAAACATTAAAAAGTGTAGAGAAAAATATATTCTTCAATATTTATAACAAGATAAAATATTAAAACATGATACTTCCGGTTGACCAATTATAATAACCAAAATCTAATCAGCTCTTCATATGGATGTAAAATCGAGGAATTTGCAAAAATTATAATTTTTGTAATTGTAGTATTGAGTTATGCGATCCGGAACGATCGTCACATACACGCACGCGCGCAACACTCACACATACTCACATGCACACACTCCCATGCACACACGTACACACACACACACACACACACACACACACACACACACACACACACACACACACACAGAGAGAGAGAGAGAGAGAGAGAGATAGAGAGAGAGAGAGAGAGAGAGAGAGAGAGAGAGATAGAGAGAGAGAGATCGTAAAATTAGTAAAATCATATACTATGGACCCTAAAACGTGCTTATTCATTAAAAACAAAACTAAAACGTGACGAAAGGTAAAAACTAAGGTAAGCACGTAATACAAAGGTGTAACAATTGCAACCGTGTCCCAGTACTTTATTTAAGTGTCTATAAATATTCAGGACAGGAAAAGTACGGAGGTAAAAGTTGACGTAAAATAAAGTTTATTTTTATATTTGGTTTTATTTTTATTCTATGTATCATTTGTAAAATTTACGTCTTTGTTGTAATTATTTATTCATATATTCTTGAACCGTATTTAAACAGCATTTCAATTGTAAAGTAAGCCTTTCTTCCTATAATTATATAACTGTTTTCTTTCTAGAACATTTAGCTAGCTGCGTATATCAAATTTCAATTCTTATATTTTATATACAACTTTAATTAATTAATAAAGTCAATTGTTTTTATGTGTGAAAATGTTCCTAGGCCGTTATTAACTGTTCTCTTTTTATAGTTTCGTTGTGTTACCTTGAGTAAGTATGGCAACTGTTCAACTATTAAAAATTATGAGTGTGAGCGTTATCTTCCACTATTTATCAACCGCATTACATGAAGTTATATTGCTTATCTTTCAAGATATTCTTAAGTGACTGCACGCATATTTATCTTAATTTTTTGCAAGGTGTATGATGGTGAAAAGGTTTATCTTCTAATGAAAATATGAAATATTACAGTTTTGTTGGTGCCAATCTGTCATGTGCCTCTCTCTTCAGTTCCTTGTAATTCCCATCGTCCTAAATATCTATGCCAACATTCCATTGTAATTCCCATCGTCCTAAATATCTATGCCAACATTCCAAATTTTCCTCTTCCTCTTCCCCTTCGACCATGCCCATTTTATGTTATTCTAAGTATGAAAGAACCAGGGCATCGAACCCGAACCTGACCCGAACCAAAACCGAAACCAAACCGTAACATTTTAGGGAACCCAAACCGAGAACCGAACCTCAGATATATTTTTAATTGAACCTGAGTCGAAACCGAACCGTGTATTAAAATTCAGGTTCGGGGTTCAATTCCGGTTCAGGTTAATTTTCAGATCGGAAAGTAAATACAGCCGATAATCGACGTCTTAGGCGTCTGCGTTGCTGTCTGGGCGGACTTTTCGTCAAAATTGTGTTCGTTTCTTGTTGCGTTTTGCGTAAATTCCGGCTCTCATTTTACATTATTTCGAACCTGATCTGCGAACAAAACCGCAAATTTTATTAATGCTTGAACCAGAACCGCACCCGAACCCATCTTTCAAAAAACAAATTAACCTGGACCTAAACCGAACCCAGTTTTTGGCGGGTTCGATGCCCTGGAAAGAACATTTGTCGACGGTTTGATTACACATTTTCCTTCATATTCAAAGAATTTTAAAGAGATTAACTTTCATAAATCAGCCAGCTATTCTCTAAAAATGGAAACTGGTAGTATATTCAAATATTCTGTTTCAAGTGCAATTTACATAGTATATGTTCGTGTTATAATTTTATTGGATATATAGAATCTTTTCCAAAGAATTTACGGTATAGAATTTGTAGAAAATAGTTATGTTCGTGTTAATGTTATCCCATATATTATTTTTCTATAACAATTTGATCAAAATACATTTTCCCTGATTAAATACTGCAACCATAACCAACATTAATTACCATTTCACAGGTAGGTACTTAATTTCTCCATGATGCATTGATTTCTCAGTATAACCACAGTGAGGTAACAGTGAATCATTCTTTCCGTGTAAAGGATTGTTCTACCGTGCCAACCAATTCGTAACTGTACCTCCAATATATTTATGTATGCGGCCGTATATACCGCTAGGCCGGCAGCCTAAATGAACCTTTCAAATTAAACACAATTTAAGTTTCAGCCCGATAAGCTTTGCTATGGCCATTAGTCATTAAAACCTCGTTATTTTGAGAAAATTAAAAACGCATCTATTCGATTCTCATCATTCCAGAAAGACATTTTTAGAATACTTTACGAAATTGGAAAGCGGTGAAAATTGACATATTAAGTATGACTTTAATTGCATTTTTAAGCAAATTAAAATCGCTGAACCTTCTATCTCAACAATACTAGACAAAACAGTTCAATAAATTTTGCACTGTTTTTCTTACTTTTTAAATAGCTTTCCGGGTAATTAGGCCGGATTAGTGTTAATTTGTAAATAATTTAATTTGCTGAATAATATGACAATAACATTATAAAAAAATTTAATTTAAATAAAATACAATACTTGGCATCAGAAAAATTATTGGATATACTCATACGAGTTCTTACTTCTTACATATAAACTTTTGTAAAGCGGCCACTACATATTCTACAGAATGATCAAATAAAACAGATTCAGTTGGCAATAACAAAAAATCTGTTGTGGCCAGCACAAGACCTCTCGCCATTTCCATATTAGGCTATATAAGTATTGTATTGCATTTCGCTTTCGAACCGTCGTTTTTTTAACAAAATATTACAGAACTTTACCCAAATATTGTTTTTTATTGTATGTAACATGTCTTCTGCACACATATAATTCTAATTATATCTATTTTTCATTGTATGAGGAAGTTTCTAAATGTCAGAGATTGTTCCAATTCATTAACCAGATTGGCGGTATTTCTGATGGATATATGCATTAATTAATAAAACAATAAGAAAAATTAAATATACTTCCCAGAAAAAGCTATCAGAATGTCACTAAAACTGTTGATATTTGACAATGACATGTGCCATTTACAAACTATGTTATAAACATTGGAATTTGTCAACTGGTTTCCATAGTGCCTTAGCCTCTGCGATTAGTTTACTCTATAAATTATAGTGTCTTTATATCTAAATCTATGCAAGATATAATAAAAATTTTGAGTGTATTAGATGGAGAATTTTATGTTCTTCAATATTTAATAAAAAAAAAAACTCCCAAAAAATTACCAAAACCTTTTCAGCTCTTCCCAGGAATGTCAGATTGAGGAAACTGCAGTTAAATATTTTTTAAATCTTATAGTTTTTGCGGAATCGTGTCTACAACATCCAGACATACATACAAACACACATACACACACTCACACACACAGACATCATTTTAAAAATGTTATAATCGGATTCTAGGGACCTTAAATAGTGCTTATTCAATAAAATATGGATATGCGAATTTTAGCATGAATCTAATACCTCTCTTAGCGAGAGGTAAAAAGTACTTGAAATTGGTAACACTGATACTAAAAATTAGTTCATGTTGTTGACAGTGATATTGCAAATTTAAATTTGGGTATATTTACAATTTTTTTATTAAAATAGTTGTTTCCCTTACCCAAGCACCTTTGTATCTTAAATTACCCATAAGTAATAATTGAATGCATTTTAATCACTCAAAATCCTATTAGCTGTCAAGCCCCACCTCTAACATTTGTATTATTATCAAAATGACATCTCAAATAGTATTTCCACTTTCACCAGGTATTGTGTAAGCTGTGGAATAAAAACTGCATCATTTCTTGTTGATCGCTCTGTAGGGAAGGAGACCAAAGCCCACACGAGATCAAAGTATTCATTCGTTAATTTTGATCGTTCTTTTCTGGCTTTCCTTATTTCTTAGATTTTCAGATATTTGGGAGCCAGCTAGAACTACGAGATAGAATCAGAAATGAAATGATTAGAGAACTAAAACATTGGACTTCATTGAGGAAAGACAGCTAGCTTGGTGGTGTCACATTATGAATGAACGACAATAAACCAGTGAGAGAAATATGGATGTCAGCATGATGAATATGGTAGAAAAAAAGACCGAGAAAGACCTGAAAACAAGACGGATAAAGTAATACTGAAGATCTTGGAGAAGAAAAACACAACGATTCAAGACGCTAGGTGGCAAAGAATAAGAAGCAACTACGATTAAATGCATTTATACACTCTACAGCTTACAATAAAAGGGTTTATAGCTTATGTTTCGTCATTTATATCTATTAAAAAATATTTTTTTCATAAAACTTACCAGATCATTTAAAGAAATTTTACGTCAAATTTCTGTAAATGATCTGGTAAGTTTATTGCGATGTAATTCTTCATATAACTTTATTGTAGATCTTCCATATTTTGTAACAAGTTTAGTCTGATGATGGAAGCATTGCTTCCGAAACGTTCCAATACAATTATATTATAAAACTATTTGTTTTCATTGCCCTAACCTCGAGAAGGCTGTACACACATGAAAAAATTATTTTACTACGAGGTACCAAGCACCACAAATATTAAAAAATAAGATAAGATTTTGCAATTTTTCGCCCTCATTCTATAGAACTACTTACTAATCTAAACACATCAGTTCCATCACTAATTTTTACCTCTAGTTAAGATAGGTATTGGATTCATGCTAAAAATCGCATTTAGAGATTTTAGTGAATAAGCACTTTTTAAATTTTAAGGTCCCTAGTATCCCATTTAACATTTTTATGAGTTCTGTTTAACTACGTATTCCTCAATCGGACATTAATGGAGAGCTGAAAAGGTTTTGGAAATAAATGAACAACCAGAAGTAATAATGTGTAAACAAAATCTTCTAATTATTTTTTGAAAATTTATGTAATTACAAATAATGATGAACATTAAATTCTAAATCTGACAAATTTAATTTTTTTATTATATCTTATCTTCTACTTCTATAGATTTGGAGATAAAGAATATACATACTATATTAGAATAATCTGATGTAATAAATTGCACAGTTCAAACTACACCAAGGAAACCAATTGACAAATTCAAATGTTTGTAACTGACAGATAAAAGTCTGAGTCAAAAAAAGTATTGGTGACATTACTAAAACCTTTTTTCTGTGAAGTACATTTAATATTTTTTATTGTGTTATTAATTAAATAAAAATTATATGTAAAATGCTTATATTCATAAGAAATCTCTTCAATGCAGTCTATGAATTGGAAAAATCTCGAACATTTATGTCCGGTTTCACCATCAAATAAATCTTCGAATAGCTTATTCGTCGAATAAGAGAAAAATATCGCATCAAAACCAGAAGACAAATGACAGTATTTATACCAGCTGTTATATTTTGATGCGATATTTTTCACTTATTCGCCGAATAAGTTATTCGAAGATTTAATTGATGGTGAAACCGGACATTAAAAGAACAGGAAAAAACTTGTTAATAGAATGAATTTAAACGTTTAAAAATGTCTAAATATTGAAAGAATCTCTGATATTATAAACTTCCTCATAGAATGAATTAAAATTTTCTGTGTGTACAAGAAATGCTAAATACCTATGAAATAAAATGGAAAAGGCGAGAGGTATATATTTTTGTTATTACAAATACATACAGCTTAAATTCTAAATAATGAATGAATTTATATGAACATTTATATCTCCGAACACTTACAATATTTTATATGTTTTATTATAGGCATCATTTAATAGTTCAAGTACGTGTACTCGTGTATCTATTAATACCAACAATACAATGCGTACAGTACATAGATTATTGCTAATCATAATTCACTATGCATTACGTGACCCTATCACATTACTCATATTTCCGATGAGTACTACAAACTATAAAGAAAAGTATGTATTTCATAAATACTTATTATTTAGAGTCTAGAGAATTGTAGATTGTCCGGATTTCCTGGCCCATAAGTGGCTGTACCATTTAAAAACATTTTTGGAAGTATTTTCTTTAACTAGGTACTGGGCCTTGATTTTGTAACTTTAAATTCAACTATACTCGCCTTCAAATAAATATGGACTGATGGTCAATTTTTCCCTTCTCCCGACTCTTAGCATTTTCAACATGACCAATAGAATTGACAACAGTGTAGAAATCTCCAGTCCATATTTATTTCACGCAAGTATAGATTTCAAATTCGACTATTCAAATTGAGATTTTTATTCACTCTTTCTCAAAGTAGATTTCAAATTCTCGCCAAGCAAAAATTTAAGCAATTTTCAGTAATGATAAGAACGTACTTCTCGAAATAAGTTATATAGTTTTTAATATTATTGTTAAGGTTAAGGTATTTTTTTTTTAGTTATAATTCTACTTTAACCATATTAGATTTAATGATATAGATCGTGCCACCTTTTAGTGTTATTGACTTGTCTTACTAATCGACGGGTTATTCCCTTCGCACACATAAAAAAAAGAATTGAAATTTAATTAGATATTATTTTATTCGGCAATATGTCTAATAATTTAGAATAATTTGCAAATCTTAATTTAGCATTTTAACTAATCCGAAATATATTATAAATATTTTGTAAAAAATCGTTAATTTAAATGTGTAAATAGTTATTTTGATTATGTATTTTATTTAATTTTACTATATTTTGGCTTCATTATTTTTGTCCCACAATTTTCGGTGATTTATCTAACGAATTAGGTAAGTAAATAGAAAATTTAAATATATATTTAGTTAATTTCTTTATTTATGTTTAGTTCAATACTAAATGTAGTCATTTAATCTAATATTGTATTTAATTTTACTATAATTTGTTATTACAAACTTAGAAAATTTAACTAAATCAACTTAGATAATTTAATGAAAACATATTAGTAGGCTGAAAATTACAGATTTGTTTAGTTAATTTAACTACAAATTAGAAGGTTTTTTCTTTCTGTGCAGCATATGAGATATTGCTTTTTATTGGAAAGAGCAGGATTTACTACAAATCACTAACTTTATTCTAAATCTACCATGAAATTTAATGTTATATCTTTGGGTTAATTGGGATCTGTAATATTCAGAAGAGTATATACTGTTTTAATGTAAAATTTAGTCTTGTTTAAACTTGCGCAGCAATAAGTTTTTGAAACTTAAAAATGTGGAGACCGTTATTAGAAGAAAATCAGTCAGATGATGAAGCACGAATAAGGAGTGTATTCATTTATCTGATGGTGCAAAACAAATTATTATAAATGTGTACGATAGTTTAAAAAGGGGCGAAAAAGAAGAAGCACCTTTAACAAAAACAGCTACTTTAACTAAAGTTCCGTATAGTGCCGTGGGAAAATAGTGACTACAGGAGTTACATTAAAAAATACAAGATATTGTTGTACACTTATTTTTAATTATTTCTTTATTTTAAAATAGCAAAAATTGTGTAAATTGGGATATGTAAATAAGAAAGCGAACCTAGTGGCGAAATTTGGAACTAACACAAGGGAACAATTTTATTTTATTCGTATGCCTTAAATAGGCGCGTATATATACTGGAAAATAGATAATAGAACTAATATTTACAATTAATGAAACTACTATTACCTAATATTTATTGTAAAACTGGTCCTGAGAAATAACTAAACTGAGAAAATAACCTAAAAACTACTAACTAAACTATTTGAAATGAAAAATTATAATTAATCTACTGCTACAACTAATATAACAGGAAACAAGGAAATATACTCTACCTAAAATAATAATAATAAACACTGAAAGAAAAGTCAAAATACAAGAAGAATCAAAGAAAAACTACTGACATCACATCAATGATTCGCTTATGGAAGTTAAACAAAAATGCTCCCTTGTTGAAGGTTTGACGTTGGTACACAACGCCATCTCTACGTAGTGAAATATCCCAATACGGTCTAGGAATTTTTAATTTATAACCTTCTTAAGTACTACCTGCAGTGACGGTCTTCTGAAGTCAAGTCAATAGCACTAAAAGTTGGCAGACCTTTACAGCCACCTGTAGAATAATTGCCATCATACTATCCATCAATATCTATAACCTAATAAATTCCTAAGACAGTAAGTGTACAATGTAACAAATACTTCACATATCATTTCTATTTCTTTAATAATTAAGTCACAGCATACATTGTTGAAATAACCCAACAATAAGAATGAGCATTCTTCGAGCAACGCACGACAATGTTAACTCGTACTGTATCCCATGTGAAAATAAAAAATTCCGAATGTTCGTTAGCAATGTGACTACCGTTCACACGGACACATAAATATTTAACAGTACTTTCAATTGTGATTTTGTCGCTTCTGTCCACACAATTGACGTCCATATACACAGCAACGTGTCGCACAACATGCGTACAATATATTGTCATACCATGTGTCATGACGTAAACATGAAGCATTCAGAAAATTTTCATATAAGTTGATAGCACATATTTTACTTTCATCATACTAATTACTTATAATAAATATATTGTAGATAAAAATATGATAAAAAAAACTATAAAACAAAAAATTGTAACTAATACTATAACAAAAAATCTGTTGCGGCCAGCAATGGGGTATTCCACTCATTTTTTTTTTTATTATTTTAAATAAAACTTCATTCAGTTTTGAAGCAATTCATAGTATTAAAAAATCTTAATTGTTCCTAGTTTAACAGTATTTTATTTTCGAGAATTCAGTGTAACGTCACATTCCCCCTATACTTGTCTTTCTCACACACACTGCTCTGAGTACGCTACGAGAGAAAGATAACAATTGTATGACGTCAATTTCCCCTTTTAGCAAATGTGAAATATCTCGTAAAGTAATTATTTAAAAAATGTTTTCATTGTTTTAGCTATTATTTATTGAGCCATACTTTAAGTTAAATTGAAATTTTTCTTATTTTTTTGTTATGGTGGAATACCCCCAAAATACTAGAATAAAGTAAAAATATACTTTTCTTGGGAAATTAAACCGAGTTTTATTTTTTTAACATATATTAATTTAAATACATAGGTACCTACATATTTATTGATGCTGGAATAGTTATTTACGTATAGAGGGCCGAAAGAAGATGTTTACGCCGGCGGACGAAATTTGAAACCCGACGCGTAGCGGAGGACTTTTATTCATCCAAGGGTGTAATCTTCTTTCGACCGGAGGTATGTACAACGTTTTACGCACTACTGCAATCAAATGAAATGTTTTTAAATAATTTATAAATACATGCAATTCTTGTTGCCATGTAAAAATATTAAGTGGCCAGGTTAACCTTATTTTGTCGCTATATTATAAATAATTAAAGAAATACTTCTAAAATTCATATAATTAAATAAAGGTTAGTATCATTACTTGAGGTTTTGTTTTTTTACAATACAATTTACGGTAAAACAAGCAAAAAGCCCGGCAGGCGTAATGTGCAACTTTCCGCCCTGGTAACTAAGATGTAAACAAACAATTTTAATGGAGTTGTACATAAACTATATTGTTCCTTTGCATTCGTATGTAACTATTGTTTACAATTGTTATAATTTCTTTTTAAAACGTTACCATTAATAATTTGAAATTATAGGTTCTTTGACAATGACATTTATCTGTCAGTTACATACATTTGAAATCTGCTCTGTGTAACTAAGAAATTGTGTTTATCTTTAACAAATATAGGCTCAGAGATTTATAAAATAGATTATTTTATATATTCATATAATTCTGAAAACTGGTACTCCTCACTATCTATTTGACAAATTGAAACCGAAGGAATATAATTATAAGCTCAGGATTAAAGATTTATATATAGTACCAGCTTATAGAAAATCGAAATTCAAGGGCTCTTTTTCTTATTTGGCACCGTCATTGTACAACAACATACCTTGTAATTTAAAAAACTTATCCCCGAGTATGTTTAAAATTCATGTTAAAAATATAATTGCGTAGGTAATATCTGTGTAATATACATATTATTATTATTATTATTATTATTATTATTATTATTATTATTATTATTATTATTATTATTATTATTATTTGATTAATTGGCATATTGTTTTGCATACAAAGATTTGTGGTATTTATGATTTAATGCATTTGTATTATTTTTGATTTTTATAAATTAATAATTGGCATTATTATGTAAATATTTGTATGGTTAGGTGGTAGACCAGCCTATGGCTGAACCTCGCCATTGATGTCTCATCAATAAAGAAAATTATTATTATTATTATTATTATTATTATAAAATATATACAAAAAGTATGAATGCATACCTGTAGAAAATTCAATAATATTTAATTCTTATAATAACATAAATCGCGAAAAATTATGTTCAAAGGAATTTTTCGAAGAAAAACTATTTTGAGCTTCAATTAAAGTGCCATTTCGGGTTACTTGTTTTTCACCAAAATCTAATGGAGTCTTTCCATATTAGAATAAGGTAGAAATACAAGGTTTCAGAATTTTCTGAATGATAATATTTGAGTTAGAGGGTTAACAAAAACCATACACATGCACACACAAATACATACAGACATCGTGAAAATGTTAAAATCGGATTCTACGGAACTTAAAACGTGGTCATTTACTAAAATCTCGACATGCGATTTTTGGACGATCCCTATACCTCCCAAACCAAGGAAAGCGCGAGATAAAAAAAATGCCAATAGACATATTTTTATTTCATGCAATGCACAAATTTCTCAAACGATTTTTGCATGCATATATGTATGTGCCACATTTTACATTTATATGGAAAGATTTTTTATGATTTTAATAGTGCAAATATAACATTTGGTAGAAATAGCACAACCTCCTCACTTCTGTATTTATGAGTCTATATTTATGAGCACATATTTAAAATGCAGTTACGAAACCCGAATCGAATGCAAACCGCATTTGCTACTAGCTTGACACCTGCAGATATATTAAAACGTTTATGAGTATTTAAGTATGTTTTAATAAAATGTTACACAATGTATTCTGCTTGATTTTACTAAACCTACATACTCATTAGGCTTTTTCCATTCCAGAATTTTTAAAGTTCCACGAAATGGTCATATAACGCTCGTTTTCTTCATTTTTGTGAATGTGGTAACAAAAACCAACAAAACGCGATTTCTTATGTGTATGCCTTCGTTATTATTTCGTTCGTGACAACACAAATTACAAAACGAATAAAATAATTTCATACTGTATCCTGCATTAAAACGATCCTATAGCAGTCCTCAAAATGATGTAAAACGGGATTCAAAAAACTATTCATTACAAACTATACATATTATGAAAGAAGAAACATGATCTACGAACTAACCGTACACTTTTTGAAAAAAATTTGAAGGGGCCAACTTGAAAAACAGCTGTTTTCATAGCTGATATCATCAGTCCTTTACAAAATTTCAAAACTTTGGAACATATTGTTGATTGGTTTTATGATAATAACATACTAAAAATTTATACTCAAATTCCTAGAAATAGAGACTGAGGAGAATCGCGCGATAAACCTTATTAATTTGGCTCATAGTTCAGTCGTACAGTCTAGCTACGCGCTACCTTCACTTCGTTACGCTGCTCTACCTCAGATATACAGTATGGGATGTATCAACATTGTATCTTCTGGGCTGCGGTTGATTCATCTGCATATTTCTGAGTGCATCAAATTGCCTCGTCGCTAGGATCTTCTTAACAAATTACTCAAATAATAGGCTATTCCACAGTAATCAAAAATAGTAAAAGTTTACTGAAAATATGAACGATAATAGTTAAAGGATGCGTTTTCTAGACGAAAAACGTGTATTTAGAGTGTTTTCAGCAATTTGTATAACTTCAATACGGTAGTCTCACTGGGTTGGGAAGGGCACCACGGAAGCCTTTCAAAAGCTTGTATACACTAAAATACAGTATATTCTGTCATATTCTGCCATAAGTCAGCATATTCCATCCACACATAAGAAAAAACACGTGACCAAAGATTTTACTCAAAAATGCATTTTACATCGCAAAACGATGATTTCTGATGAAAAAACTATTTTTCACATTTTGTCTCCGAATTGCTTCAAAATGTGTTTTGTAGACGAAAAACGTGTATTTAGAGTGTTTTCAGCAATTTGTATAACTTCAATACGGTAGTCTCACTGGGTTGGAAAGGGCACCACGGAAGCCCTTCAAAAGCTTGTATACACTAAAATACAGTATAATCTGTCATATTCTGCCATAAGACAGCATATTCCATTCACACATAAGAAAAAACACGTGGCCAAAGATTTTAGTCAAAAATGCATTTTACACCGCAAAATGATTTCTGATGAAAAAACTATTTTTCACATTTTGTCTCCGATTTGCTTCAAAATGCGTTTTCTAGACGAAATAGGATCCAAGTATGTACTCTGGTTTTGAGAAGCCCCGCCCTAACTAAGAATATACTTCTTCGGGTTTGTCGGATCTGTTCGGCTGCTGTTCGGGTGACGTTCTAATTTCTTTGTTTTTATAAAATGAGAAAAAAAGGTGAAATAAATTAAGTATAATAATTTATTTTATGTCTCTAATAATGAATTATAATATTACAATTTAAATATACATTATTTTGTAATTTGTTTAACATTTTTTGTGGCTTGTGAACCACTGTTTGTTTACTTCTGGTATATCCACATTACCTACGTCACAAAGGTAATTTAAAATTCGGACCTTAATATCTCGCTTATTTGGAGGAATTTTTAACTCGGACTTTCACATGTGGTCGTATATTTTTATGTACTTCAAAAAAAAATTTTTTTAAAAATATCGTGGAATAGCCTATTGTACTTCTTGTAACTGTTTGAGAAATTGTCATAAAATATAATATCGATTTTGGTGTGCCAATTTCGTTGTTCTACTTTCAAATTAATTCATTACTAAAATGTGTGCCCCACTTCTGAAAAATACAAGTACGTCACTGGTGTGGCATGAGGGTAGACAATAAAAACAACAGCTGAGAAGTTACAGGTATATTGTGTTGCGATTATCAACTGTTTCATTTGCAATTAGTATATTTACATTTCTGCCTAGTCACTACCATAAATTTTTCATGTAAGTTATTTTTTCCAATACCTAAATACCATTTTTCTGACAAAAGAGTCCCACGCTTATTTTATGAATTATTACAAATTACAATGAAGAATATTTTTTACTGTGTAAACATCATGGTCGGCGCTTAAATTATTTGATAAAATATGTTCGTATACTTCATAACATAAATGGCATGTTTATCTATAGGAATAATTGTAATAATTATCGATTATCAGATTGATATTTCCATTATTTTCATGTTTCAGCTACTTATGATTGCCAGTAATTTTTATAAAATTATTTATAAATTAAAGATATGAACTGATAAAGACAGTGCGTTCAATAAAAATCAGAGTAGGCTATGAACAAAAAATGTGTCAATTTAATTTAACTAAATGTCAATTTGACACGAGATATTGTCAAAAATGTTATCTAAAGAAATCAAAGCCTTTCTTCTTGAATCTTTCTTTTAGAAATAGAAATAAATTAGAAAAGAATGGCAATATTCTGAGTCCTTCCTTATTATGTTCTCTCCTTAAAATTACATTTCACGATTTTGACAACTTTACTCTTAAATTGAATAGTGATCAGACATACGTTTCTATGGTCATAGCCTACTCCGAATTAGGTTTTTTAACATACTATACAATAATTTAAATTAAGTAACTGTTGGTTTCTGCTTATTATTTTTATAAGAAAAAGGTGTCCGCCAATAACAAATAAGAACATAGTTTATTTATATTAAAACTGAAATTTAAACCTGTATAGGGACTATGAAAGTTTAAAAAAAAAAATACGTTTTTAAAATATTCGATTTTTTTTCCTAATTCTTAACACTTTCTTTCAAGCCTTGATTGTATTGTTAGAAAAGATGTAACAAAACTTTTTTCCTCCCACTGCCCTTGGTAAGGGAGGTATAGGGATTGTGCTAAAAATCGCGTGTCAAGATTTTGATAAATGACCACGTTTTAAGGTCCCTAGAATCCGATTTTAACATTTTCACGATGATGTCTGTATGTGTGTACAGATTTTGTCAACGCTCTAACTCAAATATTATCATTCAGAAAATTCTGAAACCTTGTATTTCTACCTTATTCCAATATGGAAAGACGTCATTAGATTTTGGTGTAAATCAAGTAACCGGAAATGGCACTTTACTTGTTGTTATAAGAATTAAAGATTATTAAATTTTTTACAAGTATGCATTCATACATTTTCTATATATTTTGTACATAAATATATAAAATAATCTATTTTATTAATAGCGGAGTTTTAAAGATAAATACAATTCAGATTTCAAATGTATGTATGTGACAGATAAATGTCACTATTAAAGAATCTATAATTTCAAATTATTAATGGTAACGTTTTTAAAAAATTTGTAATAGTAGATAAAACAATATATTACACAAATGCAACGGAACATAATATAATTTCTATCAATCTGTCATCAATAAATATGTAGATATGTATTTAAATTAATAAAAGTTCAAAAATAAAAATAATAACACTCGGTTTAGTTTCACTGGAAAAGAATATTTTTACTTGTACAATTTCGCCAGTTGCGGCATCATCAGAAGTACTGGCGGGAGGTATAGTGCTGGCCACAACAGATTTTTTGAGATTCAGAAACCACGTGGAAATGAAAGATATGTTCCAATCGTTTTAGAAAGAGTAAATATATTTTCATATTCTTTAAAAAAATTATGTTAAAAACTTGCCAATAAATTAACAAAATTAGTTTATTTATTTATTAAAATTTATGTTTTGACGTATGTTTTTCAGTAACATATTCAAAGGTTACTTTTAAAATAATATTGCTTCTCATGTACGAGTTTCTAGGAAAGTTTATATTTAGTTTTACCTTATTTTCAATACAAAATGGTATATAAATAGTCTAAGTGATCTATTTTTTTACTTTTCTAGAAATGCTTTATATTTTTTTGTAGAGATATTGACGTATGACTGCATTTCCTTTCGATCTACTTTCACTACGAATACAAGTTTTGATTAATTTCGTTCTCTTTTAATTGACCGTTTATAATTTATATCTGATACATTTTCATGAGCCAGAAAATGTAATCAATTAATGAATTGATTTCTTTAAGAGTTAAAAAATGTCACAATTTATTCACATATTAAAAATGAGGTTTTGTGGCCATATGCGTGACTTTCTGGTCGCGAATATAGGGACCAGACTTCGATCCCGATTGATGCCAAAATGATTTCAAATTTTAAATAATAATAATAATAAAGATAAAAAAAAAATATTACATGCAAAATATATCAATTTCAGAAGACAGAAATTACACATTACATAAATAGGTGATTTGTGTAACACAAGATCTATAAGCGGGAAGGTAAAAGCTTTGATTATATCGGACAAAAATCTAGGTATGCTAAAGTTAAGTATGGCTTTTAAATTCGGGCAGTCAATTTTATTAGGAATAATACTAATTAAGTAATTTATAGAAATATTCCTATGTCTAATGGAAACAATATTAAATGTTTGAAGAAAATTATCAGTACGTGTATATTGATCTGGGAAGACGTGAAAATGATAAAACTAAAGGTATATACGTCAGAATTTTCCTCTGTAGCCTTTCAAGTTTTAATATATGAATTTCAAAAATGGGAAACCATATAATTATTGAATAATCCAACTTGGATTATACAAAAATACAATATAACGATCTTAAAGTAACAATATTTGAGAAATGTTTACAGTTTCTAACAATAAATCCGAACATTTTATTAGCTGAAATTATACGATGGTCTAAGAGAAATGAAAAAGACAAGTCCGGGTCAAATTAAACTCAGGTCTTTCGTAAGTACAGAACGAGATAATACTTCTGTGGGGCACTCTCCACACCTGCAATAAGTGTCCGTGAGGTGAAGC
Source organism: Ophonus ardosiacus (assembly GCA_943142095.1). Taxonomy (NCBI): domain Eukaryota; kingdom Metazoa; phylum Arthropoda; class Insecta; order Coleoptera; family Carabidae; genus Ophonus; species Ophonus ardosiacus. The sequence goes on along the minus strand of OW964832.1, from coordinate 34,545,604 downwards.
CTGGTAAACGCCCGCACGATACGAATATGTCATCCTCATTACCGATATCTGTATGTATAAAACAGAGTGACGCACCCAGCAATGGGCAATATGTCGTGATGATATATTTATTTATTTACATAACAAATAAATTATAATTACATATTCTACTTTAAATTTATATATTAGGTACTATGTTATGCTTGCGCTTATTTGGTGGTCCCCAAAAATAAATCGACCTCCTCCGCCTATGGATAACTCACACGTCCGTCCCTGAACCCACGAAACAACCTGGGATAATAATAAATTTTCTCCAAATCTTCAGTTGAATACAAATTCCTTTCAAGCTAAACATATTTTCCTGTGTAAATGATACCTTGCTTCTTAGAAGAATATAATCCTCGTACAGGTGGATATATGAAGATACATTTTCGCTTTTTAGGTTAGGTTATCTTAGCTTATATACTTGTATTATCTCTGTTTTCAAGATGTTTTGCAGTCATTTGTAAAACTTAATAATAATTAATAGAATCTTCTTTCATTAAATATTTTAAATTCCCTAATTAAACTCAAGGTGAAACGATATTTCTGAATTTTTTTAAGTTTTTTATACTATTTTGGTTTTGCAATAAAAATTTAATATTCATTTATCTAAATTTAAATTGAAAGTTGCCAAATATTGGAAAAAATGGAAACTATTTTGAAATATACATAAATACTTTTTCAAATATGGCAAAATCATGCATGAATTATACATGAATATGACATTTTAAAATTTAAAATTCTTGTTTTAAAGGAGTCAAAAATACAATCATTTACATATCAATTAGATGTAAATATACGACTATATTTACAAAGGAAAGTTTTCAAAAATTGAACCACCATACAATAAGAAGTCAAAGCAACGTTTTATACATTGAGGTACTTATTTTAAAAAGCAAATCATTAATTTTCTTTTCTAATCCTTCAATTCTTGAAGCACACATGGAGTTTCTTAATATAAATAAATGTCTCAATTATCTCAAAAACTATAAAAAGGGCTGGTTTATGATGAGTTTAATTAACGAATATATAATTTAGATTTTAAAATATAAACTCATTTAAAACGCATATAATGGTTTATATACGATTTAGAAATTTGAAATTTAGATTTGGAATATAACTATATTCTACATTTCCAAATGTAAATTTCAAATTCGACTAATAACAAGAGAGAACTATTAAACATGGCGGCGAGGTATAAGTTTGCTTCATCCGTCAGCTGTCTTTTCTGTTTGTGAGTTGTTGAAATTTTGAAGATGGATTCACAGGAACAAATTGATATTTTGTTTTTGATAATAATCAGTATTCGTGAATATCGTACAATTTGTACGGCAAAGCAAATGAATTGGTACAAAATTAAAAATGTTTGCATAATTTCAATGCAACGAGGGATAGCAAAGAATTTAATGCATGCACACTCATACGAGTATATTTAAAGAATTGTTCATGATCTTTTTTTTCACTTTCAGAAACAAACTATGATCTACCCGTTTACAAATCAATGTGTTCATAAGCCGAACCACAGCCTAACAGACCATCTATGTTTTTTAAGTTTTATTTCTTTATTATATAAATCAACAGTAGTAAAAAAACATTCCCGATATTATTAAAAAATCATCTTGTTCATTAGCGTCTAACAAATTCATGGCTATGAAAATAATATTGTAACCTAAAATCTAACCTGATAACTAGTGAAACGTCAAATGACAAGCAGTAGCAAATCACGTCAATTTTACAGTACCTATATTATTGAAATAATACTGGATTTTTGTTTGCACATCTATTCCATTATGATTTTTTATCACTGATACGTTAGGACGACCGTATTAGAATGTTACACTATTGAAAAGAGATTTTTGTAGCTTTCCAATAATGTATGTATGTACATTAGTACATTTGTTTCAAACAGCAAAAATGCAACAATACCTAATTATTAAATTTATAGGTTAAAATTAAAATCAATAGTCACTATATTAAAAATAGATTTTAGCCATAAAAGTAAAATATAGGTAAAGCAAGCTCAACCATACCGTACATTTTATTTTCAACATTTCCTTTAAAGTAAGTACAAATTTCCCTTGTAATATTTAAATCGCAATACCTCTGAGATTCATATATTTTCATAATAATACCTGTATTTCTACAGTAATATCTGGAAATCCTTATTGCATTATATTACCTTGTCTACACCACATTTCCTCCCCGAATTTCCCCTCCTAATCACATATTGAAATCTACCGAGTATATTGTACAAAGCAGAATCTACATTAAACACCGCACTGAATAAAAAACATACTCGGGCTTATTCTGTAACTCAGTGGCTTATTTTTAACAACTAGTTAATTTTTTTAAGAAAAGTATGTGGATAACAAAAAAATGGATTTCTAATCCACTGAGTTACAGAATAGGCCCGATTGACGTTTATTTCTGTACAAGTATATTTTTGAATATTATACTCGTATAACTAAATCTGATCTATAATAATCTAATCAAGAGCAATGCCTATCACATTTATTCACTAATCATTTTTATAATCATTCTAAAACTTTCCAGAGTTTTATACGTTTTACACCTGTTTGTTTAACCTTTATAAATATTCGTGAATTATTGATTAAAGCCTACTATTTCCACCGCCTAATAAAGTTTCTAGCGATAGCCATGGAATTAAAACAAATAAATTAACAAATGTTTAAAGATTTACCAGTCTATGTTCTGGTAACAAAGCAGGCTGAAAGCAGGTGTCATTATACGTTTTTGTAATTTCAATGCAACGAGGGATAGCAAGGAATTAAATAAAGGAACACTCATACGACTATATTTAATAAATTGCTCATGAACTTGTTCTTTCATTTTAGGAAACACACTATGATAATGCCCCTTTATTAATCTGTTGATAGGCCTAACCATGGCCTAACAGACCGTCGATTTTTTACGTTTGTTTCTTTCTTAATTATACAAATCAGCAATAGTAAAAAACATTCCCGATATTATTAAAAAAAATCATCGTGTTCATTAACGTTTAATACATCCATTGCTTTTAAAGTTATTTTCGTAACAAGTTATGAAAAATACCAAATATCATGCGAGTGTAAATTGACGCACGACGCGTAGCGGAGTGCAAGTCAATACACACGAGCTAAGATATTTGTATTTCATTTTTATGAACATTATTTTTTAGACGAGCTTAAATAAATTTTACTTTTTCTACAAAACTGAAATTTAGGTTCAAACGTACTGACAGCTAACAAATGAATAATGTATACATATAGCCAGAAAATAATGACATAGTAACCTAGCAACCGTGTCAACTATTACGATATGAAATATATCGTAACACTAATGTGATAAGTTCAACTTTCAGTGTTAGGATACTACGTTGATATGTCATACTTATCACAATGGTCGTCTAAAAAAAATTATATCGTAACCCAAAATTTGAACTGGAGAAACGCCAAAATATGACAAGCAATGCCAAGTCACCAAATAGATACTGATTGGTCAGATACAGAATTTCAAAATCGAACATAAACCAGAAAGAAAACCAGCCCTTAAGCTAGCTTGGTTTATTTTTATTATTATTTATAAACTAACCTTTATTCTTAATTTATTTGTTTCAATTCGAAGCTCAACTTTTTGAAAATAGTTTAATAGTCACCACAGGAATTTTCGATCTTCTTTTGTTTCTGAGCTACAGGTAAAACACGTTTTTCGCTCATTTCAAAAATATCTCATATATTTATTATGATAGTTAGAGAAAAATTGTTTTATTAACAATCTTTATAGTAATATACCGATTCCTAACCTTTTGGAGGTTGAGAAATACGTCATTCCTAACTTTAATGACAATCTCTTGGTTTAGAAATAATAAATTTCACTTCCAACTCTTGGGTTGGAAATTATTACGCAAAAGTTGCCTAGCAACATTGTCATAGATCCTTATAATAAAGTAGACTAAAACAAATTTTAAGAGAGCTGTCAAAAATACTAATAAAATTAAAGGTTATAACTCATTGATTTATTTTGAAAATTATTGATTTAAAATGAGGATAATTGTGAATAAAAAATTTAATATAACCTCGGTGGGAGTTTCATCACAGCCTCGCGGTTTATCTCGCCTCGAGGCTTAACCTCTCGGTACTATACATACGGCCTCGGATGTAATGAAATATCTCCCACCTCGGATCTAATATACTACTGCTTATTTTTACAGATGCAAAATTTACTAGATGTAGACCTCAATAAATAAAAAATAAATATATAATCACGGCATATTACCCATTACTGGGTGTGCCAGTATCTACAACACATGTAGACATCGGTAATGATGACGATATATTTTACCGTGTGGACGCTTACCAGGCGTCACCTCACGGGCACTCATAGCTGGTGTGGAGAGTGCACCACAGGGGTCACTTTTGTGCCATTTAAAATTGGAAATATTTGAAGATTTACATAGCCTAGAGAGAATTATTCAGAAGGATTTGTTTTTGTATTTATATTATTTGCAAACAAAAGTTCTTTATCTAAATTTATATTGAATTCAATTGATTTCGAAAAATTAATTGATAAATGAAACGGTCGATCTGTATCGAATTCAGACTTCTTGACTATCCCTTAGCAAACAATTATAGACGCGCCACTGGAATATGTTTAAGCTAAAATAATCCGATTTGAAGAAATGCGCATTAACATACTTCTTAAAATAACTCTTTGCAATATATTATCAATTAATTATTATTTTCTGAAAATTTTAATCAATGCAACAACTATTATTACCTGTAGTTCCATTTCTTGTCTAGACAATTTAAATTTAGCAATATTTTCTTGTCTATCAGTAGGTAATTGCAATACGTTGTATTTTTCTATAATTCCTCCCTTCTTAATGGCAAACAGGTATTTAGCATTGACGTCACTAAGTGGTACAGTCAGACTCATAATTCTTACGAGGCGAGTTCACCTGCCTAGCCATGAGGCCGTGAGACAGCTGTTTTGGGCGAAGAAGAGTATTATGCAGTTTTTATCAAGAATATATTTCTAGAGTTTTTCTAATTTTGCTGAGAATTAATTTACTGCTTAGTAGCACGGTAGAAAATGATCTTAACATTTTTTATTATAAAAAACTGATTTTGTTTGCATTATTATATCTTTTATGTTATTATAACATGAAATATGTGCAACAAATTTCGTAATATAATTTATAAACAAATAAAATATAAATATATCATCACGACTTATTATTATTATTATTACACATTTCTAGGTGTACTGTAACAAACTGCTTCCATTACAAGCTGAAGAGAGCACCACCCACCACAGGATTATTTTTTGCTATTTAAAAATTGGAAATCATTTTCTAATTTAATGCCAAGTGAAATAAAACCCAAGCCATTCAAATTACTATCGATCACTTTAACATATTTTAAACTAAATAATTTTTATGATAACTCGATTATTATTATTTAAAAAACCCAGTTAATGATAGAAAACTTTTATATATCTTCTAATTTTCAAATTAAATAACAAATTAAACTGTTGTACTACGGATTTTCCATTAATTTTAAGAATTCTAATTCATATAAATTTTACTGAAATAAAAGTGAAAAGAATTCTTAGTTACTTGTGAAATTTATGTTTTCTCAACAAAATTAATATATTCAATTTCGGAATAATAATAATAAATAGTAGTTTTACTTTAATTAGATTTTTAATTATACATACTTAAAAATATGTTTCGATGTGCGTTACTTCATGTATAATCGACTGAAATATTTTTTTACCTCCCTTTATCCTTGGTAAGGGAGGTACAGAGCATGTCGAGATTTTAGTAAATGACCAGGTTTTAAGGTCCCTAGAATCCGATTTTAACATTTTCACGACGATGTAGATATGGGTGTATGGATTTTGTCTACGGTCTAACTCAAATACTATTATTCAGAAAATTTTGAAATCTTGTATTTCGATCCTATTCCTCGTCCTATAGGGCACCTGCACGTGACGTTTCAACATGGCGGCCACCAGCTGATCTTGTACAACCAAACCTTCAGTTTGCATTGTGTCTTACGGAGAAATATCGTGCCGTAAGCTTTTATTGTGTTTTTACGGCACTTATTGTTTTATTTGGGAAAAACTGATTAGAGTGTGTCAAAGTGAGTATATAAGGAGTGTTTTCCTTAAAAAATAAGTCAGGACATTCTTATTATTTAATGAGTTCCAGGTTATTAAATTAAAACTAACCCAATCCTATTTTTTTGTGTATACTTTTATTGCATATAAAATAATTTAAACATAATCGGATAGGAACATATTGTGTGAATGTTTAAATATATGTAATTTTCTTTAATAATATGTATAAAAAGCATGAAAAAATGTTTTTTAAATGACAGAATTACAAATTTTGAATCAAGTTTTTTTTTAATAACAGAAAAAATATATATATTTGTGTCTGTTTTTCACAAAGGTTTAAAAATTAAATAGGTAATCAATTATTGATTTCATATTGATTTTTAAAAGGCATTTATAATCCTGGTCAAAAAAATGTCAATGTATAAGGATCCACATTATGTATCCACTTAAATTTATCGATTTAATGTACTTTGGCTTCCAAAGATAAATTTTTGACGTATAAACTCAATAAACTCATTTATATACAATAAAAATACACAAGATGACAATAAGAAAAATGAACTCGAAGATAAATATACACATGTATATATATTTCAAATTTAATTTTCTTTATAAATTAAAAAAATCTAATAATTCAATTTATTTTTATTTCACTACTCATGTTTTCATTTAACAATACACATAAAAAAACTTATACTTTACTTATTTCAATTTAATATTTTTAAAAATATGTTTATAAATACGACTGCTTTGTTTTACTAGTAAATAATTCATATACTTATCTTTAATTATGGCTAATTACATTTTAAAATAGCAGGTATAAATTTAGGAAAAAATGAATTTCTTGTACAGAAAACACATTCGCTGCATAAGACGCAATGTTAAACTGAAGCTTGGTTGTCCGAGATCAGCTGATCATCCGCCATGTTGTGACGTAGGTGCAGGTGCCCAAATCAGAAAACTGGAAACGGCACTTTACTTGAAGTTCATAATAATTTTTCTTCAAAAAATACCATCAAAGGTCATTTTTTTGCATTTTGTCATTATAAAAATTAAAGATTATTGAATTTTCTGCAGGTATTCAATAATACTTTTTCTATATATTTTAAAGATAAATTTAAAAAATAATCTTTTTTATAAATCCCAGAGCGCCAGAGCCTATAATTTAAAGATAAACACAATTCCTTTGTCACATAATCACAGTGCATATTTCAAATGTATGTAACTGACAAATAAATGTCACTGCCAAAAAACTAACCCGAAAATAGTGAATAAAGCAATAGTTATATGCAAAGGAATTTAATATAACTTGCAGCATTAGTAAATATATAGGTGTGTATTTAAATTAATAAAAATTAAATAGCGGGAGGCATTATGTTGGGCAAATCAAATTTTTTAGAATAGTTTCTGCTCAGAAAACAGCAGTTTACGGGACTAGGTCTGAAAGTTCTATTTTTCGCACTAGTAATTAAATGCTCTTATGTGGAAAACTATACTAGTATTTATTTATATTTTTACCTCCCGCTACCCTTGGTAAGGGAGGTGCTAAAAATCACGTATCGAGATTTTAGTAAATGACCACGTTTTAAGGTCCCTAGAATCCAATTTTAACATTTTCACGATGATGTCTGTATGTATGTGTGTATGTGTGTGTGTGTGTGTGTGTGTGTATGTATGTATGTATGTATGTGAGTGTATGTATGTATGTATGTATGCGTGTGTGTATGTGTAGGGATTTTGTCTTCGCTCTAACTCAAATACTATTATTCAGAAAATTCTGAAACCTTGTATTTCTATCCTATTCTAATATGAAAAGAAGCCATTAGATTTTGATGTAAATCGGATAACCGGAAATGGCACTTTACTTAAAGCTCATAATGGGTTTTCTTCAAAAAATATCATTAAATACCATTTTTTCGCATTTTATGTCTTATGAAAATTAAAGATTATTGAATTTTCTACAGCAATACATTAATACTTTTTCTATATATTTTGCAGATAAATTTAAAAATAATTTTTTTTATTAGTCCCGAAGCCTAAGATAAACACAATTCCTTTGTTACACAGGTCATATTTCAAATGAATGTAACTTAACAGTAAATGTCACTGTCAAAAAACTAATCACTTCAAATTAATAATAGTGACATTTTAAAAAGAAAATAGTAAATAAATCAATAGTTTTATGCAATGAAACAGTTTGCAGGGTTAGTAAATACGTAAGTATATATTTAAATTAATAAAAATGGATAGGAAAGTGTGGCGAAGGAAGATTGTTGCGTAACTATTATTGTGGTCAGGATGGGGTTATTCGCTACCGAAAATCGGTCACTTGTGTATGAATGCTATGATGATTGTGGACAAGACGAAAGAAGAATATTGTTAAAGAGTGAAGTGAGTCAGCTGAGCTCTCACTCTTATCCCTTTTCTTATTGTTACTATTGTTTCCGGGTATTTGCTAACCCCCTAAGTGGGAATCGCGTAATTTTATGTACGTATGTATGTAAAAATTAAATAGCGGGAGGTTTTGTGTTGACCTGTTGACCACATCAGATTTTTTCATTATGATTCTCAACTTATGCATGACGTCACAAATCTAGTTACTTTTTTAATATCGTGCATTGGCCGGAGATAAAACATTTTACTGTTGTACATTTCAGCTTATCACCGTCAAAATCGAGAGTGCTCTGATGCTCAGCATGATATGTGACTTTTCACATAAACAATGCCCTATCTATATACCCATCTCTTTCTATCTAGATCAACCCGGTGATTTTTGAGCCCAATGAAGCCGACTTCCGGTTGCTGCGACCCAACTGGAAGCCCCAGAATCTGGTCCTGCTCTGTAACTTTCATTTCTCACGTTCAGCGGTTCAGCGACATGTGTACTGTAACTTTTTGTAGAAACGCGATTTCGTTTGACTTATCCGAGATCTAACTCACGAAATATCATTCAGCAGTGACGGAGAATACAGAACAAGCGAACAGGAACAAAGAAAGACAAGAGGTATATATTATATACTATTCATGGATATTGTAATACTTTTAAGAGTTCTAGTCATAAATATATATGTAAAATGTATGTTTGCAATAAACGTGAAAGAAACTATACGTAAATCTTCTTAATTCCTATTTTAACATCTTAGTTTTACAAAATTTTATAGCTAACTTGATTTTACTGCTATTTTCCAGAAATTCTCGCATTCATATTGTGTTTCAATAACTGTAACTTCTACTGTATTCTATTTGTTTGAAAAACTAAAATGGAATACAGTATTCTAGGTCCGTATTCTTAATATTAGTTACATTTCATTTCAATTTGTAAAAATAAAATGAAAAGGGTTAAATGTTCCACGTATGTTGTAAAGTTCTTTAATTACGGACGTTTCGGGCTTAAGGCTACCCCATCTTTAGCTATTGATACATTATTATTAGCGAAAACAATTTTACAGGATGAAAAGTATAAAATGATTCTTACTTAAGAGGAATGGCTGCCCCTGCCTACTATATGAAGCAAATATCAAATAAATTGTTCCTGTAATAGAACTGTTAACATTTTTTTAAAAAAAAAAACAACATTAGAGGAACATACTTCTCCTATAAACCTTTATTTATAACAAGTATTATTGAAATCTACTAGTATTTGATTTTGATTTTATGGGAAAAAAAAGGCCTTTCGCGTTTTACCTCCAAAATTAAGGTGACCCGATTTCGAAGTTAGAAATTCGGGACGATATAATATATATATACCAAAATAAATAATTATATATATATATATATATATATATATATATATATATATATATATATATATATATATATGACATATAATATTTTTTTTTAAATAAAGATTAAATCAAAACACGTTATTCATTTTTAAACATAATAATAAATTTGTAACCCTTCTAAATTATTTTGATGAAGTAGCCTTATATTTCTCTGAAGCATGAATATTTCTTAGAACATCTTTTTCTTTTTTGATAAAAGTCCGCGCAATTTTCATTAAAATTTATTTTAGTGATTAACATACTCTTCAAAGTGCCCACTTTAAGCTGTGTCTTATCACTAGTCCAAAAACTGTTCATAATGCTAAATACTCGCTCCTCGCTCGTTTGAAGCATTATGGCCGGGAAGACAAAAGAAAAACTCTGGCAATTTTAAAACATTTGAATAAGGAATCTGGTTCATTAAAATATGTAGTTATTTCCATCCACCTCTGAACTGGGCACGACTTATTTTTTGACCATTCCTATATTTTTTCCTCCGTGATATATTGTTTAACGTAAACATATTCCTCATATATATCAATTTCCAATAATTTACGATTTGGTATTATTTTATTAATTAACAAAAAGGCTGTTCAACTCGACTCCAAAAGGGATTTCATTTAATATGATAGGCGGGCGGTATGCTCCTCGTCTCTTAACTTAAATAATTATATTTTCAGTTTGCAATTATTGTTTTTTCGGGGCAATTCGGGACAAATGCTATAAATTCGGGACCAAGAAACGAGTTGTAAAAAATCGGGACAGGGTCTGAAAATTCGGGACTGTCCCGGGAAATTCGGGACGTATGGTCACCTTACCAAAATCAAAGTCAAATTTTTTAAGAGATTTCAATAATACTTTTTTTAATTGTAGGCTTATATAAGAAGTATGTTCGCCTAATGTTGAATTTTTTAAAATGTTAACAGTTCTACTACAGGAACAATTTATTTGAATTTTTGCTTCATATATAGTAGGCAGGGATAGCCATTACTCTTAATGGTGAATATACAATAATATTAATGAATTTTAAAACTTTTCATCCTATAAATCTGTTTTTGCTAATAATAATGTATAAATAGCTGAAGACGGGTTTGCCTTACGCCCGAAACGTCCGTAATTAAACAATTTTGCAACATACATGGACTATAAGCCTTTTCATTTCACCTTTAAATTACTCAACGGTTGGTCCTTTAACAATTTAAAAATTTTGTAAAAAGTATCTGTTTATTTTCAATTCTGACATACAAAGTATAGGACGAGCGCACTTTTATATTAAAAGGACGTTTATGAAGCACACTCCTCATATAATGAATTTATTGTAAAAGCGCGCTCCATAAAATGCTTTTATTCCAAAGGTCGCTCTGAATACGAACCCTTTACTTTGTACGTAAGAATTAAAAATAAACAATTTGGTACCTTTTATTAAATCTGTAAATTGGAAAAGAAAAAGTATAATATTAAGAATTTAATTCAAAATTAGCAATTTAATTAAGATTTGTACTAACAAGTAATTCGTGAAAGAAATACAACAAACGCAAAGAAGGAGATATTTCCAATAAATCCATAGGTATTACAGACATTACCAGGTATTGATATGACATGAGTACTGTTATAGGTAATACATGCTATGGTATTAGTACGGGCAGAAATAAAATATTATTTGATATTAGAAAATCTAAATGAAGATGTAAGTACTCCAAAAGTATTACAAGAAAACCGGCCCTATTCTGTAACTCAGTGGTTAATTTTTAACTGATAAAAAAAATTATCTAATATATATTCATTTGACAACTAAAAATCCAATATTTTGTTATATGCCAACATACTTGATTAGTTACAATTTTTAACCAATTTACCAGTAAGTTGCAGAATAAGCCCGTATATATGGTATACAAAAATACACTGCTAGGTACTGTTAAATGATTTTCTACATAGTAATACCATGAAAATAATGATATTAGATTGAACTCGGATTTTACAAAGTAAATAATTAATAAACTATAGGTACTTTATTAGATTTTACAAAGTAAATAATAAAAAGAACCTAGCCTTTTTATTGAGCTTTTATTCTTTTTACCTAGCATTTATTATTTTTACTTAGCGTTTACTTTGTTCCTTGTCAGAAATTCTATACTTTTAAAACAAAATTAATTTTTGTATAGTTCACGGAATATTGTACGAACCTGAAGTTGCTGCATGTTTTAATAAATAGTTTAACAGTTTTACCCAGAATTTTCCTACATAAATGCATCATTAAAACTGTACAATCTTGCATGAATATACGAGAACAGTTACACTGTATCGATCGATTATAACAGAAAATCATTCCCCTACCTTATTCTGCGAGACTTCGACAACGACGTAAACCAAGAGTACGGTGTCCTCTTCATCGGAGCCTAGGGCTGAGCCCTGCAGGCCCGCGGTGGCCAGGTAGAGGGCACACACGTGCGTCGGCCCGATCATGTTGCCGTTGCCCCAGTCGCACGCCTATGTCCCGATCAACAGGCAGCCATCTTGTCGATGTTGACTCGACTAGCACTTCACTACACACCACCAAATCACAAGACACAGAGTTCGTGGATTTTATACAATCCAGAATTCAGTCAGTAAACTATTACAGTACCATTTTTTATTGAGATAACGGCTAGGTACACAACTTATAAGATAGCTTATCACGAGTTTTGTAAGTTGTAAGAATCACAGATGATATTGAATATTTCGTGTAATGACAGATGAGTATCACAAGTTTGTTTCCGGTTGCACTATTTCTCACTTGTTTTTTGTTTCTTGTTTGGTAAACTTCGCTGAAAACAAATTAAAAACACTTAGAATATTCAGGTCACTTTGTGAGTTACACGTGGTTAAAATATAGAATAATATTTATTAAAATTGAACTATTCTAAGAGTAGTTAATCACTTTATAATTGTAAAAGTCTATTTATATTTTGTTTCTCTGTGATTGTCGATTGTTTGTGCGTATGATGCCCGTCTGATGTGAAACTAACGAATGACAAGGTGTACTGAATACCTGGCGACTCTCAACTGTCTACCTGACCGCAACAACCAATCAGGATCAAGCGCCGCTCAAGTACAATCTTAAGCAAAAGTTTGCGTTTTTATCATGAGTTACCTTGTAAGATAACTTGTTATGTAATTTTACGTCCTGCTACACATTTTGGGTACTGCTGGCACTGATAAGGCTAATCTAATAGTTTTAAAGGTAGTATTTAAATAATGAATGATCAGTTGCCTTGGCGTACTTTGGAGAAAGGGAAATGTTTTAGAACTACTGAAGAAAATAAAACAATGTAGTGACTGCAAAAGAAAGAAGTGAAATTTTCCTTCTATGGGGTAATCGCATGATATGTGATTAATTAGTTATTTATTGATGTTATATTCACGATAAAAGAATATGACTATTTCTAATACAACTATTTTAAACCTAATTAGCCATAACTTTTAATTATTTTGATTAGTAATGCGTTGTATTACGGATTATTATAATTTTCAATGATTTGAAAAATTAATGAATGCTTCATGAACATGTATATAACCCTTGTTAAAAATAATAATTATAACATTATTTTCATTTCATCAGGCATATGATTATCAATTTATTATACTCAAAATCTAGAAGTAGACTCCGTAAAGTCAATAATTAACATAATATAAGAAAATAATTAATTATCTGCCGAACAGTGCTAATTTATAATAAAATCTAATGAACTAGCTTAACTTTGTAATTAACACTTAATTTATTATTTACTTTATTCTCTAAAATACAATTCATATAATAAATTTTGTTTATATTATAAGTTCAAGAAGGCCAAATATCAAGGTAAGAAGTATTTTACCCTAGTTTTACCGGTCTATTTCTAATCATAAGTTCGAGACTCTCGAGTCGAGATCGAGAGAAAGCAAAATGAGTCGACATGAGATACAGAGAAATATCGCCTCGAAAATTCAAAACTAACCGAGAGAGGATTGTTTCTCGCCATTTCTCGTCTTGCGGCATCACTACCCAGAATTGACCAATAAAATTTTATTGAAAAAATCTGATGTGGCCAACACAAAACCTCCTGCTATTTAGTTTTTATTAATTTAAATACATACCTACCTACGTATTTACTAACGCTGCAAACTGTTTCATTGCAGAAAACTATTGCTTTATTTACTATTTTCTTTTTAAAATGTTACTATTATTAATTTGAAGTGATAAGTTTTCTGACAGTGACATTTACTGTCAGTTACATTCATTTGAAAAATGAACTGTGTAACAAAGGAATAGTTTTTATGTTAGGCTTCGCGACTAATAAAAAAAAAAAATTTTAAATTTATCTGTAAAATATATAGAAAAAGTATTAAAGTATTCCTGTAGAAAATTCAATAATCTTTAATTTTCATAAGACATAACATAAAATGGCATTTAATGGTATTTTTTGAAGAAAAACCATTATGAGCTTCAAGTAAAGTAACATTTCCGTTTATCCGATTTACACCAAAATCTAATGGCTTCGATTCCTATTAGAATAGTGTAAAAATACAAGGTTTCAGAATTTTCTTAATGATAGTATTTGAGTTAGAGTGCAAACAAAATTCATACACATACACACATACACACACACACACACACACACACACACACACACACACACACACACACACATACATACATACATACATACAGACATCATCGTGAAAATGTTAAAAATGGATTCTAGGGACCTTAAAACGTGGTCATTTACTAAAATCTCGATATTAGATTTTTAGCACGATCCCTATACCTCCCTTACCACGGGTAGCGGGAGGTAAAAAGGTATATTAATTACGTTTAAGGAACACCCCTCCTGTATTTCCACACTTGTTCCATTCTTTGTATAATAGTTCCAAACACTCCTAAGAACCATTTTCTAAAAGTGCTTTTAGCTGCCTCGTCGCATTTTCCATCACCTCTCCTGTGTTAGCAATACGTTGTCCCTTTAATTTCATTTTTAGCCTTGGAAACAGGTAAAAATCAGGTGGTGCAAAGTCAAGAGAATAGGAGGGGTGTTCCAGAGTGGTGACATTCTGACATTGTTCTTAGTAAGGTAATTTTTCACCATCAGGGAGGGATGTTTCGGAGCGTCGTCATGCAGCAAAACCCAATCGTTTCTTGCCCAAATTTCAGGAAGTTTTCGTCTGATTGCTTCTCGTAGGCGTTAAAGGATTTCCACTTATTTATGAATTCGGGGAATCAAAAAACACCTACCTAAACTTTTTGCTTGCTTTTATCCAAGCGGAATTTTTTCATGTACCGCTTTCACACAGTCGCTTTATTTCTGTATGTTTTCTTTAGCATCTAAAGGATAATTTGATGTTTGCACGCTGCTCCGAAGACAATGTTTCAAAATCCGATGAAGGAAAAAAATAGATTTTATGAAACAACTGCAGCTTTCGCAGACAGAAGCGCAATCGCTGCTTTCATTGTTGATTCAACTATAGTATACTTGACAGAGTATAGGGCACCTGCACGTGACGTTTCAACATGGCGGCCACCAGCTGATCTTGGTCAACCAAACCTTCAGTTTGCATTGTGTCTTACGGAGAAATATCGTGCCGTAAGCTTTTATTGTGTTTTTATGGCACTTATTGTTTTATTTGGGAAAAACTGATTAGAGTGTGTAAAAGTGAGTATATGAGGAGTGTTTTCCGTAAAAAATAAGTCAGGACATTCTTACTATTTAATGAGTTCCAGGTTATTAAATTAAAACTAACCCAATCCTATGTTTTTGTGTATACTTTTATTGCATATTAAATAATTTAAACATAATCGGATAGGAACATATTGTATGAATGTTTAAATATATGTAATTTTCTTTAATAATATATATAAAAAAAACATGAAAAAATATTTTTTAAATGACAGAATTACAAATTTTTAATGAAGTTTTTTTTAGTAACAGAAAATATATATATTTGTGTCTGTTTCTCACAAAGGTTTAAAAATTACATAGGTAATCAATTATTGATTTCATATTGATTTTTAAAAGGCATTTATAATCCTCGTGAAAAAAATGTCAATGTATAAGGATCCACATTATGTATCCACTTAAATTTATCGATTTAACTTCCAAAGATTAATTTTTGACTTATAAACTCAATAAACTCATTTATATACAATAAAAATACACAATATGACAATAAGAAAACTGAACTCGAAGATAAATAAATATATATATATATATATATATATATATATATATATATATATATATATATATTTCAAATTTAATTTTCTTTATAAATTAAAACAAATCTAATAATTCAATTTATTTTAATTTCAATATTCATGTTTTCATTCAACAATACACATAAAAAAACTTATACAAACTCAAATGAATGTAATATAACCAATGAACAATATGTTCCAAAAGAAATTTTGAAATTTTGCATAGGACTCATGATATCAGCTATCAAATATACTGTTTTTCAAGTAGTCATAAATTGGCCCTAAAGAAAATTTCAAAAAGTGTATGGTTAATTAGTAGATCATACTTTCTTCTTCCATAATATGTACAGTTTGTAATGAATAATTCAATAGTACGGGCTGTAGCGTTTCGCGCGAATCTCATATTTTTCATCATTTTGAAGACTGCTATAGGATCATCTTATCTAAAAGGGATTCGTAGTTACCTACTGAATCTTAAATCATAAATATCTATTAAATGTATTTTTCATTCGAAATGACATCTCAACAAAATGTTAAAGTTCCTTACACCCTGTATATATAAAACTATTCTATATTTACTACCGCATTCATTTCTTCATAAATCTACCACACCTTTGCAAGATTGTCTAAAAAATACATTCAAATAAAACAAATGTCGCTACTTATTAGCACTTAATAAAATCACGATTACATGCTTAACATTCTCTATCGCTTTGATTGTAAAAGTTTGTGGACTCCTGGTGTACCTAACGTCGATCTAATGATCTGTCTGAAGGCAGCGACCAGCGAGAGAGACCTCAAGAAAGTGTGCAAGAGAAAGAGAGAGAGAGAACTAATCAAGAAACCGCGCCCCGACCAACACTACGTAGGCCATGGATTTATTTTTGTTTTTAATTTTTGAAAAAACGGTTACAACTTGGAACGTGAGATCCCGCGATACAAATTGTTCGCCGTGAATAAGACACTATTCAAGTTGGATTCAATAGCAATAGCATTGCTATAGCAGATAATAGAGAAACCATTACTGCCGTGCAATGCTTTTGACAAAGGTTTTGTATCATAAAGAGAGCGGTAATTTCGCATACAAGTGTAATTTTCTTGTACAATAGAGCTGTTACAAAAAACAATATTTGCCTTCTAAGGGCGTGTCCAATGTTGCACTTTTATCATCATAAATTTATATGCCCTAAATAATGTCATTATTTAAGATTTTGCAGGAGCACAGTATGCCTTGAAGTTGACGCGCACTAATTAAACAAATCATGTTCTTTGCTATAATTTGTGCAAAACGTCAAATTTAATGTCAAAGAATAACTTCTTAGCTTCTATTTTATGAAATATAATATTAATATTTAATATGAAGCATCTAATTAAATCGAATTGTATAATTCATTTTTGTTATTCTAAAGTGTTGCCATATAAACCAATGGATGTCATTAGTGTGTCATTCGGAGTTGTATGCGACATCGGACAGCCTAAGCACTAAATTAAAAAAAAAATATTCTTTAAATAGCTCCATCTCATATTTGAAAATATGTGACGTCAAAGTTCATACAACTTAACATGTAACAAACTTCGCCTACGTTTATTTTTCATAATTCATTAAAACTATATTCCATACGACAAATGATCACAGGTGAATTACATTTGCTTAATCTCATTGACGTACGCTGATTCATTTGATATTTGCTTCTTGAAGCATATTTTCGTTCGGGTGACGGTTCTTACGATTATTCTTACGGCAACTAGTAAAATACAATAGATACGCCCATGGAAATAGTAATGCTGCAGTATTAAGTAAGCGGCAAATGTCAAACTCGTATTTGATCTCTATATAAGTAACTATTATGGTCAGTATAAGTTCATATTACTCTGACGCAACTTACATTGCATTGCATGTATCGAAAAGAGTGGAGGGGAGGCAATTATTAATCAATCACTGCGATTCTTTGTATTTAAAAACACGTAGCTATCATCGTTTACAAACAATAGAAAAAATCTCAAATTCTCAATAAGTTCATAATTACCTTTCGTCACCTTTTTAGGTAAGGAAGGTACTGTCTTTGGTCAAAAAATTCGATGATGAGTTTTTAATGAATAAGCACGTTTTAGGGTCCCTAAAATATGATTTTACTATTTACTCCAACACTGCAATTCGAAAAATTATAATTCTTTCACATTCCTCTTCTCCATATCCATAAGAAGAGCCCTTATTTGAAGTTCTTAACAGCTTTTCTTGAAAAAACGCAGTTAAATATAATTTTTTTGTCATTTTATATTATACATATGAAAGAGTATTGCATTGTTTATCCGGTTTACGGTTTAATTATACATTTTTCTTCATATTTAATAGATATAGAATTAAAGAATTGTAAAACGATTAACTTACATAAATCAGCCAGGTATGCTATAAACATGGAAACTGCTGATATATTCAAATAATTTTAATTGACAGATGTCAGTATGAAGTACAATTTACAAAGTATATTGCACGCCACGTAATATTGTTTTATATTAGTATACATATTAGGAATAAAAATTTAAAAGAGCTTTCAGAACTCATATAAATAAAACAATATTTGGGTACAGTTCTGTATTTTTTATTATTATTATTATTATTATTATTATTATTATTATTATTATTATAAAATGGCGTTTCAACAGTGAAGTTTTACCTTTATAGAACTTTTACACTTAGAAACTAAGACCTGAAAAAAGAATTATGTGCAAAATAATTATAGACATTAACTGCAATTTGTCAAAAGTGTATTATACTCGTGATAGCAACAAAGTAAATATGCGTCTTGCAACTACGTAAATATGTATCGGTTAAAGTATCCCGATAAATTTAGGCTCGTCTTTCGTCTTAAGCGTAATAAATGACTTTTCAAGCAGCAAAAGTTTTATATTAATCTGAGGTCTAGTCAGTAGTAAGTTTATTATCAGTTTGAGATTGTACGATTGTTCTACAATTGAGTCGTATGTCGGCTGTGGTTGGACGTTAACAGCACACGACATTCCTTTCTACAATAGTCGGAAGATGTTGTAGCGAACTGTTACTTTTGAGTGAGGTTATGGATATTGCATGTCTTTCAATTTATTTTAATTTAATTGCAATATGTCTTCAAATAATAAAACTACGACGGCTGTTGCAAAAGAGAAGACAAAAACCTCATATAACCGTTGATGTTAGGCAAAATTTTTATGTTCGCAGAAATTTATTTTCACATTATAAGTCAAGTGAAGAAGAATTTTTCAAATTTACAAGAATGTCTGTACAACAATTTTAAACATTTTTTTTAGATTTCTTGTTCATGGAGATAGTTTTATTTCCTCATCTTAACTCACCTTCTATTATTAAAGTTCTATACTAATGTTACATACATTTTGTATATTAATGGAAATTTGTCTCCAAATATCTTTTTCTATTTTTGTATATTTTGTATCTTTTATCATATAAACTATGACTATTTTGTTGTACAGTCTGTTAAAAAAAAATCCTAATTCGAAGTAGGCTATGAACAAGAAAACGTATGTCAATTTGAAATTATTTAATTAAATTTCAATTGGCACAATGTAATCTACAGAAATCAAAGCTTTTCTTCTTGAATCCTTATTTTAGTAACAGAAATAAATTAGAAAACGGTGCATGGAATATTCTGTATCCTTCTTTATTATATATTTTTTTACCTTCCGTCACCTTTAGGTAGGGAAGGTATTGTCTTTGGTCAAAAAATTCGGTGGTGAGTTTTTAATGAATAAGCACGTTTTAAGATCCCTAGAATACGATTTTACTAATTTTACATTGATGTCTGTATGTGTGTGTCCGTGTGTGTGTCTGTGTGTGTCTGTGTGTGTGTCCGTGTGTGTGTCCGTGTGTCCGTGTGTGTGTGACAAATTTTTCTCTGACGATAACTCCAAAATTACAATTCTAAAAATTATGATTCGTATTCCTCTTCTTTACAACCATATGAAGAGCTGATTAGATTTTGGTTATAATTGGTGAACAGGAAGTACCCTTGTTTGAAGTTCTTAATAGTTTTTCTGGAAAAAACGCAGTTAAATATCAATTTTCGACATTTTATGATCATTAATATGAAAGAAAATCTTATTCCCTATAGGATTGATTATACATTTTCCTTCATATTCAATAGATATAGTGTTATAGAGAGATTAAGAGAGGTTAACTTTCAAAAATCAGTCAGCTTTGCAAAAATTATGGAAACAGCAGATATATTCAAAAAATTCTAATTGACAGATGTCAGTGTTAAGTGCAAAACCAAAGTGGAAAGCATAGGATCAGAAAATAACATAAGTGACAGAGTGTCCCTCGCAAGTGACTTTTAGTTTCAATGCCGGGAGTACGGGGAAGGCCAAAGAGAAGATGGAAGGACTGTGTAGCAGAATATTTGAGAGAGGAAGAACTGTGTGAAGAAGATGAGTTGGATAGGAATGAGGAAGTGTGAAGTGCAATTTACAGAATGTACATTCGTGTTACAATTATATTGGATTTATAGAATCTTTTCAGAGGGACTTGCAATATGGAATTTGTAAAAAATAGTGTGTTTGTGTTACAATTTTACAGGATATATAGAATCTTTTCCAAGGAACTTTTGGTATCGGATTTGTACAAAATACATCGAATTGACGGAATGTTTTGTGCTGGCCACAACAGATTTTTTTAAATTACATTTCAAGATTAATTTTGACAACTTGACTTTTGAATTGAATAATAATCAGACATACGTTTTTGTGTTCATAGCCTACTCCGAATTATGATTTTTTTTAACACACTGTACATAATGTATAATTATATCTAATGTCATTTTGTTCATTTTTATGTTACTGTCGTCGTGACGTTCAGTGTCCTTATCGTAGAAAGACGGGAAATGACCAACTTGCGATCCGTCACCGACAGCAGACATCCGACAACTCCTAGTCAAATTTCAGCGTAGTGCGCACGCGTGCGACATCCAACAGTTACAAACGACTTATTGTAGAACAGGCCTAAGTAAAATTTGGTGATAGATTTTTATGAATACATTTGTCATTATATAAATTCCTGAATAATAAATTCTGCCAGTTTACAGTTTGTTATTGAAATTTCGCAAAATATCTCGTCAGTACCGTTAGACTTGTATAGCTATCTTATAGAAAACAGAAACCTCTGCAGCATTTCCTTCTTGGCGTCAAGTTGATATATTCCTGGGTATTAGTCGCATCCTCAATAACACGTCATGTCCGTAAGTACAACATTATGCGGCCACGATTTATATTTCTCCATACATTCATTATGCAGCTCGGAATTTTATACCTATTTGTCTCGACCAATTACATACTCTTATTATAATGATAAATTTGTGCAACTAAACAGCTTAACACTTTGTATATGAATTAATATTCTGTGGAATAATGTTGGAATCCGGAAATCATTAAAAGACAAGATTTTTTCTATATATTACATATTATGATAGTTTAATGGCTGCGTGAGTTTTATCAAATTTATTATTTCAAAATGAAATTGGTTTCAGTTTTATGGAAGATTGTCGATATCTGTAATTGACAGTTATTGATAAAGAATTGGTAAATGCGGTAATAAATTTTAATGAAAAAGGGTGAATGTAATTTATTGTTGTAAATAAATAGGTTATTTTTACCGTAAAATAACAATATCATTTATCGGAAATAACGACTTTAGTTGTCAAAGGTAACACTAAATTTATTTTACGAGTATGTACGTTAGATATTTTGATAGGTACTCTATTAAATTCTAAATGCAACTATTTGATAAGTTAATAGTGAAACATTTAAAGTGGTTCTATCATTATAATCTCACACAAAAGTTTTGCTAAGTAAAATAATTTGCAAAAAATCGATATTTTAATTTTTTATTAGTTTAGGCAAGGTTATTAAGGTAATTAAATTGTTGTAAATATCATATAAAAATTTAAAAAATATTACGTATATTCAAGAAAACATACTGTTTTAATAAATGCGAAAATTCCATCGACTATATTATCATTCATTAAATTATAAACCAATAAGAATGCGTGATTTTTCGTAGTTAACACGTATTGCGGCCGTTATTATTAAGTAACTCTGGTTAACTAATATACGAACCTTTGTATATTCGAATAACTACCTTTGTATAGGTGCGTTTGGTTATTTTGTTTTATGTACTCAAAGTTGTCAATGTCATTTTGAATTCGATTTACACAGCGTATAGAGTACGATCTTTTTTCAAACACAATATCTACTACATAAATGAATCTGTAGTTTGACTTTGAGGAGAAAAATCATGCATTTTATGCATTAAGTAGACATCTGAAATTAGACTGACAGCTCCAAATGCACTAAAACGACTAATTAAACGTATTTATTGTTTGACAGCAAAGCTTTATTGAAATAAAAATTTGACAAGTAAACATTTAGTTACTTAATCAAAAGTCCAGAAACTGCGTTGTTGTTAGGTACTGTGAGTTTATTTAGAAATACGAGGATTTCAATATAACATAATAGATAATAGACCATTCCAGGATGACGTCACCTGCCCCTCACAGGAGTGATTTTAACCTCACTTTTGAATATTTTTAAAAATTATTTAATTATATACCTTAAGATATATATCAAGAAATTTTGATTTTGATACAATTCATTCATAAAATTAAACCATAAATTTTTTCATGGCTCCATCATTGAGTAAATTATGTATGAAATTTATTTTTGACAGCTGCCCTCACTCATTTGTTCTGGATTGATCTATAGTATATTAAAAAACGAATGTCATAATTGCCATTTTATAGGTTATGTGGCATACAGTTTGACGTTACATGCAGAAGAAATACTACATGCCTATACGCGAAATTTACTGTTTACTTTTTAATTTCTTTTTATTCATGATATAGTCTACCTGTAAACAACTCGACAATAGAAAATTCTCGACATGCTCAACGAGTTGCCTTTTGGAAATACCACTCAACCTTCGGTCTCGTGGCGTTTCCAAACAACATGTTTCGTATTTATTGAAGAGTTTCGGCTTGTTGTATAATATGTGAAAATCATATATTTTCCAATTTTCGACGAGATTTATTACAAAAATAGTTAGTAACTGGACTTTTTTTACACTTACTATCATTTGATCTGTCGTTAGGACGGTTTTTGTACAAATCTGTAGTTTATTATGTGAGTTACTACGAAAATACCTTTCTATTGCCAAGGTATTTTCGCTCTATTTTGGTTTAAAATATCTTGGATGGTAAATCTTTTTAAAAATTTGCATATATGTGTAAAAATCATGAAAAATAACGTACTTAAAATTTATTAAAAGCTGTCATAAATAGAAAGAACCATCTTAAGTTCGAAGAAGTTGAAGTGTCATTTTTATCTTCTGCTAAAGAAAGAGTGAAAAATACGAATTACAACATAGTACTGTACACTATTGAGTGAAAAGTTTTTCAGAATTAAAAGTTGCATATAAAACTATTTTTACATTTTTACCTCCCGCTACCCTTGGTAAGGGAGGTATAGGGATCGTGCTAAAAATCTCATATCGAGATTTTAGTAAATGACCACGTTTTAAGGTCCCTAGAATCCATTTTTAACATTTTCACGATGATGTCTGTATGTGTGTATGTGTCTGTATGTGTGTATGTATCTGTATGGATTTTGTCTTCGCTCTAACTCAAATACTATCATTCAGAAAATTCTGAAACCTTGTATTTCTATCCTATTCTAATATGAAAAGAAGCCATTAGATTTTGGTGTAAATCGGATAATCGAAAATGGCACTTTACCTGAATGTCATAGTGGTTTTTCTTCAAAAAATACCATTAAATGCCATATTTTCGAATTTTATGTCTTATGAAAATTAAAGATTATTAAATTTTCTACAGGAATACATTAATACTTTTTCTATATATTTTACAGATAAATTTAAAAATATTTTTTTTATTAGTCGCGAAGCCTAAGATAAACACAATTCCTTTGTTACACAGTTCATATTTCAAATGAATGTAACTGACAGTAAATGTCACTGTCAAAAAACTAATCACTTCAAATTAATAATAGTGACATTTTAAAAAGAAAATAGTAAATAAATCAATAGTTTTATGCAATGGAACAGTTTGCAGGGTTAGTAAATACGTAAGTATGTATTTAAATTAATAAAAATGGATAGGAATGTGTGGCGAAGGATGATTGTTGCGTAACTATTATTGTGGTCCGGATGCGGTTATTCGCTACCGAAAATCGCTCACTTTAATATTTTCTTATGTATGAATGCTATGATGATTGTGGACAAGACGAAAGAAGAATGTTGTTATAGAGTGAAGTGAGTCAGCTGAGTTCTTACTCATCCCTTTTCTTTTTGCTAACCCACTAAGTGGGAAACGCGTGATTTTATGTATGTATGTAAAAATTAAATAGCGGGAGGTTTTGTGTTGGCCACATCAGATTTTTTATTATGTCTTTGGTTTATTTGCCATTTTAAAAAGAAATTTTAAAATTTCGGTTTATTAGTAACAATTGTTTTCTTTTTTTCTAGTTTTCATACCAATTTGACTTATGGAAAATAAATTCCGTATTCTTTTGTCCATCATAATATTCCTTTACAATATACACACATTTCTCAATTAAATAAACTATCATTATTTAATTTATATGTTTTCCATTGACGTCTGATGTTTATAAATAATTTATGAAAACTAGAAAAAAGAAAACAAATTCCATGGCCATTGCCACTAATAAACGGAAATTTTGAAATTTCTTTTTAAAATTGTAAAGAATCCAAAAACATACTAAAACATATAAAATCAGTTTTATATGCAAATTCTAATTCTGTACAACTTTGTTGATAGCAGGAAATTTCATAAAACTAAAATCCCTATGTTCACCCTTAACCGGCATCACCTTGTGTATGTAAATTTGATACAAAAATCAATATCATTATCAATACTTCTTTCTTGACCGCCCGTTAATATCACCTCAATTTCTATTGCCATACTCTCGTTGAAATCTCGTCTAAATTTGCGTGCGTCATTCGCTTACTCAGAACCAATCCCGCGTTGTTATTATTTTGCAACACGGGTTGATAACCAATCAAATTTTAGATTTATGTGCTCTGGGGACGTACGCCACTGGGTGTATGCGTGCAAAATGCACTAAACCAGCAGTCTAGCAGTCACACGTCTTGCTTAGAATAAACAATAGAATTTTGGGAATTGTTGCGAAATGTTGGAAATGAGATTTTTGGTAAATGACGAAACAAAGAATGAGTTCCTAATTATTTGAAGTATGTGTCAGTCTTAGCAGTTGTTTCAAATACAGGTGTAGCAGAAATTAATAGCGTATTCCTGAGATTATTTTGAGTAAAAAATGTTATATGCCTATTCCTTTTGGTTACAGAATTAAAAATCTGATTTTAAATACATACCTACGTATTTAGTAATGCTTCAAACTATATTATGTTCCATTGCATATAACTATTGCTTTATTTACGATTTTCTTTATTATTTAATATGTCACTATTATTAATCTAAAGTGATTAGTTTTTTGACAATGACGTTTACATGTCAGTGACATTCATTTGAAAAATAAACTGTGTAACAAAGGAATTGTGTTTATCTTAGGCTTCGGGATTAAAAAAAGAAAAATGATTTTTAAATTTATCTGTAAAATATATAGAAAAAGTATTAATGTATACCTGTACAAAATTCAATAATCTATAATTTTCCAATGACATTATATGCGAAAAAATGGCATTTAATGGTATTTTTTTGAAGAAAAACCACTAGGAGCTTCAAGTGAAGTACCATTTCCGTTTATCCGATTTACACCAAAATCTAATGGCTTCTATTCCTATTAGAATAGGGTAGAAATACAAGGTTTCAGAATTTTCTGAATGATAGTATTTGAGTTAGAGTGCCAACAAAATCTGTACACATACACACACACACACACACACACACACATACATACATACATACATACATACATACATACAGACATCATCGTGAAAATGTTAAAATTGGATTCTAAGGACCTTAAAACGTGGTTATTTACTAAAATCTCGATATGTGATTTTTAGCACGATCCCTATACCTCCCTTACCAAGGGTAGCGGGAGGTAAAAAGGAATCAAAATTTAATAAACAGCAGCAATAAAAAAATAATTAAGATACTTTTAAAACAAAAGAACAAACAATGAAACAACAATGCAAAATTGATCTGAAACTTATAGTTTTTACCTGCATTTTTTACCTCTCGCTAAGAGAGGTATAGGATTCATGCTAAAAATCGCAAAAATATTTAATGTTTCCATATTTTGTTCTGTTGTTTTAAAATTAGGAATCTTGATCCCTTGTAATTCCGTAATTAAAAGGTAATAGGCCCTATTTTCCTGTTTAGTGCATTTAAATAAAACCATGATTTTAAAAAAGAGTTTTATTTGTGGATTAAAATGAAATTTTTGAAAATAGTAAATTGAAAAAGAGGATTCGAATTATGATTGTTATATTTATAACAGTTATTTACTTGTACAACAATATATATTATTACAAACTGAAATTCATTTTCGTATTGTGTGTATTCTCGAGTGTATTGTACCTAAGATTGTTTATAATTATTTCATACTTGGTGACTCAGAATAGTTCCAAAAAACGCCAAGACCGTGCTGCAATATACAAAATGAAAAATAAATAAATAAAAATTCAAATTTCAAGTTGTTTTGAATTAATTATGTTGTTTTAGTTTTTGCATTGTTGTTAAATTTAAAATAAAATTCATCTGAACTTGACCAAAAAGAAATTTACGTGTTAAATCGAACTAATAGTAGACGGAAAGAAAAAATAAATAAAAAAAGCGTATCTAATACATAAAGAACAGTTTTTATTTTGGTTAATTTATGTTCTTATTTTTGACTAAATATTAATTATATTTACATGTAAATCATTGCATGTGTAAACAATTTTTAAAAATATTCATGAATCATAAGCATAAAAAATAAATTCAATTCATATGAGCACCCAAATTTATAAAACGGAAACACATATTACCATTTCCGGTCTTTAAGTATTGATAACATCTTAATCGAAAATTCCGTCTAGGAGTTAACCTTTGTTGACGTTTCAAAAATATTTAAATCACAAATTTCTCTGGACAAGTAACAAGAATAAGTTATTGAGGGCATGTAAAACACTTGAAAGAAATAAAATGTTGAAACATAAAGATAAAAGATGTTGCAAGGAGAGCTGTGTTTGTGTTCACACCGTCACATGTTGCATGTTTCACCAGGGAAGGACATGTGTTTCCATATAATAAAACTGGAATATATTAAGTTTATATGTGGGAAATCTGCACTAGTGCATAATTTGAAGTATTGAAATAAATTTATGTGACATGATTTTACCTAATTTGAATTCAACTTGCAGCACGCTTTTAAAATCAACTTTAGACCGTGTAAATTTATTATGTTATTACGTTAACAAGGATTGATAATCGTGTAAAAAAAAAATAATATATTACAGCATTCTTAAAACTATTTCAAAATATGATATGGCCAACACAATACCTCCCGCAATTTAATTTTTATTAATTTAAATACATACATACATATTTACTAATGCTGCAAACTATATTAAGTTTCATTGCATATAAATATTACTTTATTTACCTACTATTTTCTTTTTAAAATGTCCCCATTACTAATTTGAAATGATTATTTTTTTTTGTAGTGACATTTATCTATCATCAGTTCCATGCATTTGAAATTTGAACTGTGTAACAAAGGAAATGTGTTTGATACATATAGATTATTTTATATACATATATAGAAAATGTATGAAGTGTATCTGTAAAATATTTAAAAATCTTTCATTTTTATAATATAATTGCGAAAAAATAACATTCAAATGTAGTTTTCGAAAAAAACCATTTTGAGCATTAAGTAAAATGCTATTTCCGGTTGTCCGATTTACACCATAATCTAATGCTTTCTTTCCAATAGGGTAGAAATACAATGTTTCAAAATTTTTCGATTGATAGTATTAGTGTAGAACCACAGAATAAACATCTATACAGAAGCGACAGTCAAAGAGAGAAACGAAAATTAGAGAGAGAAAGAGTATGCCAACAAATTTAAAGGGCTAATCGGATAAAATCGGATTGTTTCGGCATATGTTCGTATCTTACGATTTTTTGTTCTTTTCATTATCTCGACGTGAAAATTTTCCGTTAGGGGTCAATAATAAAAGTATATTGAGAAACACAAATTGATTTCTAATAAAAACAAATATGTTATTTTTTCAAAAAACGATAGGAAAAATCATTATCATAAGGAAAAACATTATATTTCACGTATTCTGAAAGAGCTGTTGTCTCAGCTTGTCACGCCCATGTATTTTAGGGTTATGGCTAATTCAAGCAAACCAAACACTTCTTCTCACTTTTGACATATGTCATTTTGTGAACTGTTTGTGAATTTTAGAAGTGGTGTTAGTTTCTAATTAAATGGATAAAATGAAGAAAGTAGAATCGGGAGGACTTGTTTGTTCATATAAAGACTGTATAAATAGATTTAAAAAATGGAGAAAGGGAAATGTAAGTTTTTTTCGTTTCCGAAAGATCCAGACATGTAAGTTATGTATTAAAACGACACCATATCATGTGAAATGTATATTCATTTAATAAATATAAGTGTAAAATGTGGCTCAAGGCCTGTGGAAGAGTAAATTTGATGGAGAAGGATATATGGGACATATTCATCGAGTCTGACGTTTGTTTCCCACATCAAAGATATAGAAAATTCTGCATTGTAACAAATTTGTAAAATTCTGGTATTTGTTTAATAAAAATATAATTATGTGATTATTTTATGTGATATCTTTTTAAATCGTTAATAAAATTTAAATTTTAGTACTTTTATGTTCTAATTTTTCTTTTACAATTTAAAACAATTTAAATTTCGCGCGTAAATTTGCCAACAAATTTAAAGTTCAAGGTCATAAACGTAAAATCGCAACAATAATGGTGCCGTCAAGGAGCGTCGCTTCTGTATAAATGTATTCTGTGGTAGACCTTGAAGAACATACACACACACACACACCCACACACATCATCGTGAGAATGTTAAAATTGGATTCTAGGGACCTTAAAACGTGGTCATTTACTAAAATCTCGATTTTTAGCACGATCCCTATACGTCCCTTACAAGGGTAGCCAATCAAAATAAATAAATATACCATCACGGCATATTACCCATTGCTGAGTGTGCCATTCTGCATTGTACACAGATATCGGTAATGATGAAATATATGTACCGCGCGGGTCTTTTCTTTACCAGGCGTCACAACACTGCTGGCGTGGAAAATGCACTATACAGGGGTGAAATTCGAAATAATACAACTCAGGCACACGACAATAAGACCCCATAACTTTTTCATTTATAATTATTTTTTAATTCTATTTATATATTTGTAAATCTGACTGCTAATGATAAGTAAACTCTAATTCTTAATCTACCATTTCATATGTCATATGTAAATTATATTAATGATCATTATTTCAATTGCAATGATCACGATGATCTTCTGAGAACTTGATCGTAAGTATTCGGTAATAATCGTCACACTGATATTGTCAAAATCTCGCCAATATTTTAAGAAATTAAGTTGTTATATTTAACATCAGTTATGTTTCAATTTAACAAAAAAGTTTATTTATTAATGATAAAGTGAAAGAAAACAGGAAAATTGTAATATTGCGAAACTTATCAACAGACAGTTGATGTCAATCTGCGCATTCGCACCAAATTAAATTAATATATTGTCTATAAGGCATTTTATAATTAATATTTGTGGTCTGTTTCGTCTATTGGTCTAACAAATCATGATATTTGGCATGATGGTAGCGCTTCCGGTTCAGCCGGAAGTGACATTAACTTTCATATTTCAAAAGGGCGACATCCTATAAAATTTTATATACTCGAATGTATTTGGAATCAACGTAAAATTACGAATTCAACGATATGCTTGAAGTGAATTTTTATTGAAGAAATAAATTACAAAAACGCAAGAGAAAATTATGAATAATTAATGATCAAATTGTTTTCACAGCCTACCTGATATCATGGCTTACCAGTATAATTAGTCACTTTCTAAGATTAAATATTATTTCTAATAATATTTCAATTTATTAATAATTAGTACGATTGATTCGCGTATACTTCTAAATCCATAAATACAAAATTTACTAAAATGAATTTACCTTATAAATACATAATTCATTTATCACAAAATAGTGTTATCATTCTGTACGAAACATTGTCGTATGTAAATTACATAATTATTATTGCCACTATTTCACAGTCATGTAATTATATAATGCTAGTCAATGTCCTTGTCATTTGAATATATAGTCTTAATTATGTTTCTAGATTCAAGAAAATATTATTCATATTATCATTTTGTGGGTGCCATACTGTAATTTAACCATATAATTTTTTATGCAGTCGTAATCTGTTGTTCTGAGCATGCTTAGTACCTGCTAGAAAAAATCTAATGTGCCCAGCACATTACCTTCTGCCAGTACTATGTATTTTGTACAAATCCCATACCGACAGTTCCTTAGAAAAAAATCTATAGGTAAAACTATGACACGAACATATACTATTTTCTACGTAATTCGATACCGAAAGTTCCGTGGAAAATATTCTATAAATCCAAAAAAAATTATAACACGAACATGCACTATGTAAATTGCACTTGACACTGACATCTTTCATTAATAATTATTTGAATATATCAGCAGTTTCCATGATTATAGCAAAGCTGACTGATTTATGAAAGTTAATCGTTTTATTATTCTTTAACTTTACAGAGAATTTATTTTAAAATGCAACATTATGGTTCATCACTTCCATGGTTACTCGCTATTGTCAAAAAATGACAGCAATGTAATATTTGTCCATTTTAAAATGCAACATTATAAATAGCATTGCAGCATAGGAGATACCTCCAGAACACATTACAAATGGTGTCAATTCTTATTACGACCGACTAGAATATTGCCTCAGTGTGAATGGGAGTATTTTTTAAACATTTATTACATGAAAGTTATGAATTTTTGTAAGTTTGTTGAGGTGCTCAACATTCATGTTTTGATTTTTTGTTAATCGCATGTAGGCTAATTTATTGGAAATTAGTTTTGATAATACAAAACTACAAATTTTGTATGTTGCATTTTAAAATGGACAAATATTACATATACCCAAATCATTCAAGCAGCCAATGCACGTCATCACTTAGTGTAAAAACCTTAATGCATTAAAATCACTAATAGTGAAAAATGAAATAAAATTTCAATTATTTTTAACCGTCAAAAAGTTTATAGCCTTATATAATTATTATTAAGATGAATAGTAGAATTCATTACTTATCGTATATGACATGAATAATACAAATATATAAATAATGTACATCAACGTCATATTCTTTTCATAAAGATTCTAAAACCTCTGCAAACGTAGCAGTACATGACGTCACACATCTAGTTACTAAAATTCAATTTTTATTAATGACGTGCATTGGCTGCTTGAATGATTTGGGTATAGCTGTAATTTTTTGACAATAGTGAGTAACCATGGAAATGATTAGCCATATGTTGCATGTTAAAATAAATTCCCTGTATATGTATTGAACATGAAGGAAAATGTATAATCAAACCTTATAGACAATAAGATATTCTTTCTATTGATAATCACATAAAATGTCAAAAAATGATAACTGGGGTTTTTCAAGAAAAACAAATAAGGGAACTTCCGATTAACCAATTATAATCAGCTCTTCATATGGATGTAAAGAAGGGGAATACGAAAGAATTATAATTTTTAGAATTGTGGTAGGTATTGGTGTTATTGTCACAGAAATTTTTGTCACACACACACACACACACACACACACACAAACTCATACACATACAGATATCATAATAAAACTAGTAAAATAGTTTTCTATGGACCCTTAAACGTACTTATTAATATAAAACACCACCGAATTTTTGATCAAAGACAATACCATTCTTACCTAAAGATGACGGAAGGTAAAAACATTAGATTTTGGAATGGAATAAACAGGTGTAATGGATTATCATATTTTATTTATTAACCCTGCATATTATTCATAGAATTATTGCAAGAGGGTAGCGATCAAAAGGTCAAAATAGTGAATCACACAATTCAGGTTCAAATGTCACAAGAATTGTTTGCACCCGCAATTTATCATGCATTTATTATTTAACTTCTAAGTACCACACCCAATTAACGTATAAACTACTATTCTAATATATTCATTCATTATACGTTATGTTTAATATTTTGACCCTCAACTGAGTAATAAAAATATTAAAATGTGCTGATTAGTTCTAAAATGTGCGTCCGTTAATTCAAATTCTTTGGGCTAGCACGTGTTGAATATTAATAATTATACCCAGTCTAATAGCCTGGTGCTCATCCATCAAGATACATATTTATAAGAGAACGTATGTGCCACTCCGCGATTTTTATTTAAATGTTGTTTGTGGATGCATGGTGATCAACATTTTTGTCCCAACCCGTTTCGTCCTGGACAATTTATTTAGTTTTACATATTTACTGTAGCATGAACCATGGCCTCTCTTCTCTTCTCAACGTAATGATTGTGTCTTCTCTTCTCAACGTAATGATTGTTTTGCCGTAGTGTTTGACATTTTTATGAGTGATCAGATTTTTTATAACAATGATTTGTCAGCTGTTGATAAATTGGTGATTCCACCATTTTTTTTTTATAATTTAATTTGAAATTACAAGTAAAATTAAGACTATTGATGAAAATCCGGTGAAAAAATTCCTATTAATTATTAATAAGCGAGTTATGATCCCTAAAATTTAAAAAAATTGATGTGACGCCACGAATACTTATAAGTTTTATTCTTGAAATATATTCTATTTTTACCTTCCGTCACCTTTAGGTAAGGACGGTATTGTCTGGTCAAAAAATTCGGTGGAGAGTTTTTAATGAATAAGCACGTTTTAGGGTTCCTAGAATACGATTTTACTAGTTTTACGATGTTTGTATGTGTGTGTCTGTGTGACAAAAATCTTTGCGACGATAACTACAATACTATAATTCTAAAAATGCTTTCGTATTCCTCTTCTTTAAACTCATATGGAGAGCTGACTAGATTTTAATTATAATTGCTTAACCGGAAGTTCCTTTATTTGAAGTTCTTAACAGTTTTTCTTGAAAAGACGCAGTTAAATATCATCTTTTGTCATTTTATGTAATTAACAATATGAAAGAATATCTATGGGGTCCCGTGGCCGCGTGCCTGAGTGTCTGGTCGCGAACCTGGGGGAACCGGGTTCGATCCCGACAGACGCCAAATATTTCCAATTTTAAAATGGCACAAAAATGACCCCTGTGGTGCACTCTCCACGCCAGCTATGAGTGCCCGTGAGGTGACGCCTGATAAGCGCCCACACGGTAAAATATATCGTCATCATTACCGATGTCCACATGTGTTGTAGATACTGCCACACCCAGAAATGGGTAATATGCCGTGATGATATATTTATTTTTATTTATTTAAAGAATATCTTATTGTCTATACAGTTTAATTATACATTTTCCTTCATATTCAATAGATATAAAGTTAAAGAATTATAAAGAGATTAACTTCCATAAATTAGCCAGCTTTACTATAATCATGGAAACGCTGATATATTCAAATAATTCTAATTAACAGATGTCAGTGACAAGTGCAATTTACATAGTTTATGTTCATATTAAAAATTAATTGGATTTATAGGATTTTTTTCAAGGAACTTTCGGTATGGAATTTGTAGAAAATAGTACCTACAATGTTCGTGTTACAATTTTACTGGATATATAGAATCTTTTCCAAGGAACTTTTGGTATGGGATTTGTACAAAATACATAGAATTGACGGAAGGTAATATGCTGGCCACATCAGATTTTTTGCCCACTTAGCCACAGGAAAATTAAAAATCCATTATACAACAAACATTAATTTTCAGCATTCCATTTGAGCTGAATACATTGAATATCCATGAAATCTGATGTTCCTTAATTATGGTACAAATCAGGCTGTGCCAATCTGGCACAAGACGGCCAAGGAAGAGCCCGCAGTGAAGATACGTGGCACCGTGGCATCGCAATGTTTGGTAGTTTCATGTTTCGTGATTAGGTTCACGGCACGGTTGGCAAACAAGTTTTGCTTTTAGCATAGATGCTCCTGTCTCGTTTATTTTTATACCCGCAGTGCCGTAACAGAATATTATTACAATCAGGAACTTCAACCAATTTATTTTCTCTTATTTCATAAAACGACAACAGAGTTTTTGCAAAGAATGGTTAATGTGAGTTTAATTGTATCAAACGTGAGAGTTAAAAAATGTGGTTCGATGAACGAAGTATGTCCATTATTAATGCTTGTGTTAAACTGTAGCAATTGGAATAAAAAATGAAATTTAATTGATTTATAATACATAGTATTATTTCGAATTTTACTACAAAAAATCTGATGTGGCCAACACAAAACCTCCCGCTATTTAATTTTTATTAATTTAAATACATACCTACCTACGTATTTACTAACGCTGCAAACTGTTCCATTGCAGAAAACTATTGCTTTATTTACTATTTTCTTTTTAAAATGTCACTATTATTAATTTGAAGTGGTTAGTTTTTTGACAGTGACATTTACTGTCAGTTACATTCATTTGATAAATGAACTGTGTAACAAAGGAATAGTTTATATCTTAGGCTTCGCGACTAATAAAAAAAAATATTTTAAAATTTATCTGTAAAATATATAGAAAAAGTATTAATTTATTCCTGTAGAAAATTCAATAATCTTTAATTTTCATACGACATAAAATTCGAAAAAATGGCATTTAATGGTATTTTTTGAAGAAAAACCACTATGAGCTTCAGGTAAAGTACCATTTCCGGTTATCTGTTTTACACCAAAACCTAATGGCTTCTTTTCATATTAGAATAGGATAGAAATACAATATTCTGAATGATAGTATTTGAGTTAGAGCGAAGACAAAATCCATACAGATACACACATACACACATACAGACATCATCGTGAAAATGTTAAAAATGGATTCTAGGGACCTTAAAACGTGGTCATTTACTAAAATCTCGATATGAGATTTTTAGCACGATCCCTATACCACCTCACCAAGGGTAGCGGGAGGTAAAAAGTGACCCCATACTCTAGAGTACGAAATTACTCAGTCATTCCAAAACTAATAACCTTACCCTCAGAGTTTACTTGGAATTTTAGTAATATTTAATAAATTTGCAATTTTGTTATGTTTATTAATTTGTAAATTGTTTCATGCTTTTGTTATTTATTTATATTTTAGAATTTCTTACAAAAATAAAATTCATTTTTAGGTTGAGCACCAGTTTAAAACGTCAGGGCTACGTTCCAAATCCCTACTCTAAAGTGAGAAATTACTCAAAATTGTTCCAAAACTAGTAGCCTTACTTTCAGAGTTTAGTCTTAACCTGTTCCAAAACAGCCAGAGTTTACTCCAAAGTTATACTCAACATACCCTACTATCAAGGAGGGTCAAAAATTACTCCACACGATTCTCAACATATGACAGTAACTTGGTTCTAAAGAAAGAAAACAAGATTTTGAATGAAAATAAACATAAGTTAACATATTGGCCTGTATTACGAGCACACTTTTATAATGAAAGCGCTTTTTATATAAAACACAATTTTATAAAAGACTGATAATAGTTATTTACGATACAAGAGCGATATAGATATTATTAACGCACGTATTGTGAATTACCTTACGATCTCACAGGGCAATCACATAGTGCATTAATATGTGATTGCCCTGTATCCCACGAATATCGTACAAAATTTTATCTATCAGATCACTGATCATCGAATACATATCGAATTCATTTTAGATATGTAATAGTCTTGTTATCTTATGAGGTAATATAATGAAACACTAGAATTTCATTAAAGCACACCAAAAGGATAACAGGGCTATTGCGTATAACTAAAATGAATGCAATATGGTATAATTTATCTCAAGATGATATGTAAAAAATATAATGTATTTTTTTACTTTGGAATTCTTTCGAACTAATGACCGACAAACTTAAAAACTGTTAAAGTTTTCAACTTAATTTCTAATGATTTACAAAACTGCCAAAGCTCTCAAACTAATTTTTAGGGGATGGAAACTTAAAAACTATCAAATTATTTTCAGGCAGACTAAAGTTCCGGAAATCTAGAAAAGTAAGGAAGCTACATAGAAAGTTTTTTTCTTTGATTATGCCAAATTCAGAAAAATGCACTAAGATTATTTTTGCTAAGAGCTCTTCAATTGTTTATCTGACATTAGAAATTAAGTTGCGAAAGTTAAGTTAGTCTGAACTTAGTTAATTTTTTTAAGTATCATCATAAATGAAAATATGTAAAAAACTAGAGTATTTTCGATTCATAATTTATAATTTGAGAGCTTAGACAGTTATTAATTTTACAGTTTTAACAGTTTTTAAGACTTCCAGCAATTAATTTGAAAACATTCCAAAATAAGATTGGGTGGGAACTTTTAAGAAATGGAAGGAAAAAATCTGTTGTGGCCAGCACAAGACCTCTCGCCATTTCCATATTAGGCTATATAAGTATTGTATTGCACTTCGCTTTCCAACCGTCGTTTTATAACAAAATCTTACAGAACATTACCCAAATATTGTTTCTTACTATATTTAGCATGTCTTCTGCACACATATAATTCAAATTATATCTATTTTTCATTGTATGAGGAAGTTTCTAAATGTCAAATATTGTTCCAATTCATTAACCAGATTGGCGGTATTTCTGATAGATATATGCATTTTACCACAATTTTACCTATAATTTCAAATATTTAATTAATAAAAGAATAAGAAAAGTTAAATATACTTCCCAGGAAAAGCTATCAGAATGTCACTAAAACTGTTGATATTTGACAATGACATATGTCATGTTATAAACATTGGAATTTGTCAACTGGTTTCCTTAGTGCCTTGGCCTCTGCGATTAGTATACTCTATAAATTATAGAGTCTTTATCTCTAAATCTATACAAGATATAATAAAATTTTTAAGTGTATTAGATGGAGAATTTTATGTTCTTCGATATTTAAT
This sequence comes from Ophonus ardosiacus, assembly GCA_943142095.1. Lineage (NCBI taxonomy): Eukaryota > Metazoa > Arthropoda > Insecta > Coleoptera > Carabidae > Ophonus > Ophonus ardosiacus. The sequence continues at coordinate 34,508,266 of OW964832.1, read as the reverse complement.
AAAAAAAAACTCCCAAAAAATTATATTTAGAAGAATTTTTCTAAGAAACTACTACTTCCGGTTGTTCAATTGTTACCAAAACCTTTTCAGCTCTTCCCAGGAATGTCAGATTGAGGAAACTGCAGTTAAATATTTTTTAAGTCTTATAGTTTTTGAGGAATCGTGACTACAACATCCAGACATACATACATACATACACACACACACACACACACACACACACACACACACACATACACACATCCACACACACACACACACAGACATCATTTTAAAAATGTTATAATCGGATTGTAGGGACCTTAAATCGTGCTTATTCAATAAAATCTGGATATGCGAATTTTAGCATGAATCCAATACCTCTCTTAGCGAGAGGTAAAAAGGTGAAGCATGTTATTGTTGAAGGGAATTTAAAATTACATTCTAAAAAATATGAACCATATAGCATACCTACCTTTCGTAATATTGCTCATTAGTTAGAGTTACCAAAATACTCGTATGTCACATGAATTTAACATACGTATTTCGTATTTTCATTAATTAAAAGAATAGTTATTTACTGGTTATTATTATAATTCGTCATTGTCACAAAAACAATCAATATATTTAAATATTTTAATAAATAATACTGTATATATTTTATATAGAATGGAGAAGTAGAACAATATAACTTTTATTTATTATTCATGCGAACAATTCTTCATTAAATAAGTAAGTAACCTGTGGAACGGCGCGCATGTGATTTAAATAAAAGTGACAATCTACATACAATAAAAAGCAGACAGGTGTCAGGGTTAAGAGAGCCACTTCACTTGACGAACATTTCCATGTGATGTGATTGTGATAGCCTTCCTCATCCTTTGGACGACCTCTTTCAATTTAAAATAAAACAGCGGATACATGGACTAACATTCGGCCTTCCCAACTATTTACATGCATAATTGACCCCGAATTTTCAACATACGAATACGGAGAAAGGAAAATACCCAATTTAATTCATTTATTTGTTCTCTGGAAATTAGTAGAAAATTGAACGTATACTCTTGTCTCATCGAAACCCAAAGGATCGACGTAAAACTTTGGAACGCCTCTCACTTAATTGGACGAAGAAACCCAAATTTCCACCCCTCATTAATAAAACTGTGAATGCTGTCACTGCCGTACATAAAGCTGGACTCTCATAACAAAAATATATTGAAACTAAGCACTTATTATAAAAATCACACAACCATGTTGGTGTAAATAAATTTTATTCAAATTAATTTCTTCGACTTCATTGTGATGTCTCACCTCAGTCGTATCTTCTTTTGGTTCAGTTTCAAACATTGAATTTCTCACAGAAACGGCCAATAAATTATCACTTCCACCAGCTACGTCACTATCATTTAAAACCCACGCTTGCCACATGATTTTTTTTAAATAATGTGAATAAGGTTTCTCCTACATCCTATAAACAAGGTAAACTGTCATATATTTTCAATAATTCTATAAACAGAATAAAATCAGTATTACTAATAACTGTAAATTTTGAAATGAATCGCTAACAATTTTGTGATTCTATTAAAGGAGAAAAATATTTATTGAAAAAAGCTCAAAGCCATGGAAAGTACAATAACTAACTATTTTTACCTTACGTCACCTTTAGGTAAGGAAGATATTGTCTTTCGTCAAAAAAATCGTTGGTGAGTTTTTATGAATAAGCACGTTTTAGAGTTCCTACTTTACAAATTTACTATTTTTAAGATGATGTCTGTATGTATATATGTATGTATATATATATATATATATATATATATATATATATATATATATATATGTGTGTGTGTGTGTGTGTGTGTGTGTGGTGTGTGGGCGTGTGGCCGTGTGTGACAATACCTCCAATACTACAAGTCTAAAAATTATAATTCTTTCGTATTCCTCTTCTTTACATCCATATGAAGAGCTGATTAGATTTTAGTTATAATTGATCCACCGAAAGAACCCTAATTTTAAGATTTTAACAGTTTTTCTTAAAAAAATGCAGTTAAATATTATTTTTTAACGTTTTATGTTATTATAAACATTAAAGAAAATGCTCCTCTATATGATTTGATTTATCATGGAAACATCTGACATATGCAAAAAAAATCTAATTGACAGATGTCATTATCAAGTGCAAAACCAAATATAGAAAGTATAGGATCAGAATGCTGGGAGTACGAGGAAGGCAAAAGAGAAGATGGAAGGACTGTATCGCAGAAGACATAAGAGAGGAAGAACTGTGTGAAGAAGATGCGTTGGACAGGAATGAAGAAAAGAGTAAGAAAATTTGAGAAAGTTGAAGAAGAAAGAAGTGCAATTTACATAGTGTACATATGTTCATGTTATAATTTTATTGGATTTATAGAATCTTAAGGAACTTTTGGTATGGGATTTGTAAAAAATACATTGAATGGACGGAAGGTCTTGTACTGGCCACAGCAGATTTTTTGTTAGTGTTAATACTTTAATCAAAATTTTCAAATTGAAATGTATCCTTTATATTCACCAAATCTCCTATATTTTGTGTACAACATTCAGTTATATAAACGTTTTTAAAATCTGGCAACCCTAAATGTTGTAGTAGAGACGTTGTATCAAAACTAAGTTTTTCTTAGAATGTATTTTATATAGGGGGTAAGTATGAAATAGGGGAAAATTCAATCCGGGTTAGTTGCTAATTTAATTTGGAAACTTTACCAGTTTCTTAAATATATCGAAATTATTATATGTCGTTACTATAATTGGCTCTCGAAACTGGCTACGTTAATTCATAATAATTTAATTAAATTCGAACTATTGTAATACCTACACCATTAATAATTTCTTATTTTTGTAATAAGTATCTTTGCGTCTTTGGGTAGGATAAATATTGTTACATAAGATATTTAAATTTTTCCTTTAATCCAACTCTGAGAATTGCAAGTATTGTGACAAACATAAGTCAATTTGCGGTACACCGTACTAACCAGTTTCTTTGTACATAATTTCATATTATACGGCTGTTTAAGCTGTTTGTTGTTTCGACGAGACAAAGTATAGTTTATTTTATGTTTTTAGTAAACCTAGTCAGATTTAATCCATCTCTTTAATTACCATCCAAAATTTCATCTCTTCATAAAATATTTTTATATCCTTTCTTTTATTTTTCACGGCGCCACATATTCAAAATTATAAAAGTCGTTACGGCCGTCTCTTATCGTATTTTCCCTTGGAGAGACTCTCGCTGTAATGTAATGTGGACAGGACAGGATTATTTCGACTGTAATTAATGCAGGAGGGTATTCAGGAGGAGAGAGGTAACAAAGTAACGGGAACATACACAAAGTAGGAACCCACGGTGAAGACTGGAGATAATGACGACTTAAAATGTTCGAAAAATGATTAGTGAGTTGCTATTTAAAAACAGCTGAATTGCAAATTCTAAGGGCAGGTTTTCATAGCCATGAATTTGTTAGACGCCAATAAACAAAATGCTTTTTTAATAATCTCCTTAATGTTTTTTTTTACTATTGTTGGTTTGTATAAAGAAATAAAACAAACACAAACTCAAAGAACGTAGATGGTCTGTTAGGCCATGGTTAGGCCTATGAACACATTGATTTGTCAATGGGCAGTATCATAGTTTGTTTCTGAAAGTGAAATAACAAGAAATTCATTTGCTTTGTCGTACAAATTACATGTTCGCAAAAATATTGCTTATTAACAAAAAACCAAAATATCAATTTGTTCCTGTTGAATCCATCTTCAAAATACAACTCACAATCAGAAAAGACAGCTGACGATTGCAGCAAATTTATACCTTTCCGCCATGTTTAATAGTTGTCTCTTGTGATTGGTCAAATTTGAAATTTACATTTGGAAATATAAAATATAGTTATATTTAGGGTTTCCAATTTTCGGGATCGGGATCCCGTTTCGAAGTCCCGGGATAAAAAATCTAGATCCCGGGATTAACCCCAATACATTATTTTAAATCTAACACTAGCAACAGAAGTAAAAAAAAGAACGTTTTTATTAAAAAATACAAAAATAAAAAAAAAATTTTTTACATTTAAGAAGTAAAAATTAAAAAAATTGTCTTTGGTTATAAAACATAAAACTAGGAACTAGAAACAGAAACAGTGAAGAAAGTTTTATTCAAATGTGCAATTAATAGATATTTACACACCAAGTGAGCTAAGGTAATGTTTATTCATGAGAAGAAAGTTTAGCTCACGAGCCCGAGGGGCGAGTGAGTTAAATTCTTCGAGTGAATAAACATTCTTAGCTCACGTGGTTTGTACAATATTTTATTCAATTTTGACGAAATAATAATAATAACCATTATAATATTTAATTTTGACAAAATAAAAAATTGATCAGTTAGTAGGCTAAGCATGACAATCGTCGCTGATAGACGTTAAGTCACATATTTAAAAAGCTTCATTGTCTGTCATTTATGTCGTAAAAAATAATGAAAAGGGCTGATAATGTCTGATAAATTATGTGGTAAGTGTTATTTTCGTTCTTGATGTAATTTTTAAATGCATTTTTTGTTGCAGAATGCCAGAGTGAGTTAAAATTTTGTGAGAGTGATTTAAAAAAATTAATTCACATGTGAAAAAAGTGTTACTTATAGTTGTTGCTATGGAGTTAATAATGACAATTTAAAACGTCAAAATTGAATAAAATAATTTTTAGACATCTGCATTCTGCTTGGTAAAAATAAAATATGCCCTTAAAATCTGTGTCGGCTTTTTTTGTATTTCAGACAGAGGCATATCTTCATCAGAGTTCGAATCTAAGATTATATTTGTCTTAAAATGTTCCGATAGGGGAATCCCCGTCCGGCGGTAGGTGATCATATTACATACGTAAATTACCAGGGTAAAGCTTAATAACACGCGGATAAAGAAAAAAGGAATAAAGCAGATTAAAATTTCATCATTTAAAAAAATCGAGATTTTCGGGATCCCGATTTTTTATCCCGGAATTTTCGGGACGAAAAATCTTCCGGGATCGCGGGATTTCGGGAGCCCGGGATCCCGGATTGGAAAACCTAGTTATATTTCAAATCTAAATTTCATATTTCTAAATTAGTGAATCGTGCATATGCGTTTTAAGTGAGTTTATATTTTAAAATCTAAATTAAATTGTAAATTCATAAATTAAATTCATCATAAACCAACCCTAAATGCAGGTAACTCATATTTACAATATTTGGATAATTATTGTTTTTGCCAATAGCTCTTCAATTGTTTAAAATAATAGTGTAAATTTTGTTTTCCACGGCGTATCTGATTTTTTTATTCTCAATAATTCTAGTGTGACCCTCATCAATTTAGAAAAAAAAACTGATTTCACGCATTACATGCTACAGCTAAAGAATCACAAAAGTAATCATGTGAAACAAATTGCGAATGTATCTAAGGAATACGCTAATTCGTTTTGAAATGAAATAAATAAATCGATAATTATGAACAGGTTTATTTCTTGATGCAGCATTGATGTCTCCCATATGCTTCACTCTCAGTGATTCGATGTGCAGATGTTATTTTATATTCCATGTGTTACAAATGGAATATATTCTAAAAATACTAATTTGTCTATAAAGTGATTTGTATAAATGAATTAAGCTATTCTTATACTTCTTATCAAATGGGCCGGTTTCACATTTTTTAAAAAGTATTTTAAATAAAAGTTTTTCATAGTAATAAAAATAACAATACTAATTTCATGTTATTTTCGAAAATAATTAAATAAAAAGATTGGAGCCAGAAAAGTCATGAAAACAAGCCCCCACTCCTGTGACGTCGGAGTATATACAGCACGTCATTTGTAGGAAAGCAGTTTACGTTATTTATATAAATAGTTTGTCACATGTTAAACTATATGTACCCCGACGTCACATTCTGTTTCAGATCACGTGACTTTTACAAATATTACACAAATTTTAATATTTACTTGTAAATAAAGTTGCGTACAATTAATTTTTCTATAATTGCTATTGGAAGAATTTTTCTCTAAAATAATCCATAAACGATTGACAACGCTAAAACACTGCTAGTCATCTCCTAGTTAATCACACTTAATCACTTGTTCATACTACCACCCATTATCTTTTAAAATTTAGTACTTAGAAGACATTTAAAAATTCTTGCAACAGCCCCATTCCGAATATGATACTTAGCTTTTCTGTCAGAAAAATAATAATACCTAATTATCAGATTTCCAAAGAAAAAACTTTGAACAAAATGAAATTTTTATACATATTAAACGCTTCTTTTATGCAAGGTACACCAAAAATTATAATTACAGATATATAATATAATCTCTTCCAGATATTCAGCGTTCAATTACTGAAAGAGAGTAAAATTTTCCACTGAATTTCTAATTTAATTAAATTCTAATAAATGTATAAGTAATCTAAAAATAATCCATTATATCATTCCAAAAATCAATTATCCTTTAATGACTTTTGTGCGTCATTAGCATTTCGCATTCCCGGAATTGGCTACCAACTGGGTAGTTGTCAGTTGTCTGAAGACGACAGAACAAGAGAAAGTGCCCTCGCTAATTACGGTAATCCCAGTAAACCATGCTGTGATAACAGTTGAATACTTGACAATGTATGTACAACAGGAATACGCAATACTACACGCGCTGTTGTTACAGAGAAATCATAGCCGAGATTTTTTTTACTGATATCATGTAACAATGGAAGAATACTTTGCTGCTAATGCTACACTATTACAAGTATAATAAATTGGATATATTTTTTATGGTTTTTACAGTTGCAACATCTTATAATAAATAAGGAAAACTGCATGATTATCTGTCATGTAAAATTTCATAGATTGCTTTATAGAATTTCTTCTTTTCCTTATTCCTAATATCCATACTTGGGTGCGGGATTTCCTTCTTTAGTCTGTCGATTATTTCTACACATACGTGCATAGAAATCGACCACTTCAAAGTTTTGAATTTTATTTTGGTTAAAAAATTAGGTGGTGAGTTTTTAATGAATAAACATGAATACGATTTTACTAGTTTTATGATGATATTTGTATATATGTGACAAAAATTTGTCCGACGATAACTCCAATACTGGGCCCATAAACCAATTTTGTAAAATATTTTTAAATGAAAGTTCGTTTAATTTTGAAGCAATTCATGGTATCAAAAAATCATAATTGTTTTTTGTATAGCTGCATTTGATTTTTAAAGAAACCTATGGCTATCTTTTTCACACTAGTTTCTGTAGTAGGCTGCGCGAGAAAGATACCAATAGTGTGACGTCATCTGTGGCCTGGAAATAAATTGAAATATCTCGCTAAGCAATTTTTAAAAAAAAGTTTTTTTTATCTTAATCGTTATTTATTGAGTAGTACTTTAAATATAAAGTGTACATTTTAATATTTTTTGTTATGGTTTATGGGCCTATTCTAAAAATTATCATTCTTTCGTATTCCTCTTCTTTACAACCATAAGAAGGGCTGATTCGATTTTAGTTATAACTGGTCAACCGGATGTTCCCTTACTTGAAGTTCTTAACAGTTTTTCTTAAAAAAACATAGTTAAATATTATTTTTTGACATTTTATGTGATTACCAATATGAAAGAATATCTTATGATCTGCACGGTTTGATTTTACATTTTCTTTCATATTCAACATATATATACAGTTAAAGAATTAGAAAGAGATTAACTTTCATAAATCAGCCAATTTTACTATAATCATGATAACAGCTAATTTATTCAAATAATTCTAATTAACAGATGTCAGTGTCAAGTGCAATTTACGTGGTGTATGTTCGTGTTATAATTTTATTGGATTTATAGAATCTTTTCCAATGAACTTTCGGTATGGAATTTATAGAAAATAGTATATGGTCATGTTACAATTTTACTGGATATATAGAATCCTTTCCAAGGAACTTTTAGTATGAGATTTGTGCAAAATACATAGAATTGACGGAAGGTAATGTGCTGGCCACATTAGATTTTTTAGAAACTAGACCTCAGATTAAAATAAAACTTATGCTGTTTGAAAGATTATTTAACATGAGCCTAAATTTATCAAGAGTGTATTTCAGAACTTTTCGTTTGAGTACACGAAAGGAATTTTAATTAATTTAGGCTCATGTTAAAGCGTATTAAATGATCTTTCCAACAGCATAAGTTTTATTTAAATGCGAGCTCTCAGTTTCTAAAAAAAAATTCAAATCTGCGAAGTAGTCTATTTCTGTGCACGTGCAATCTATTTATCCTTCTTGTGTTATCAGTCATTCTTCGTTACAAACTCATTGGCTCTATAACTCTTTCTAGTTCTATTTCATTTATTTCTGTTTTGTTTTTTTCTTGCATCGTTTTATTATTTATTATCATTGCAATTACAATTAAAGCAATCTATAAAATTTAAATTGCGAACTATTCATAGAATTCTAAATTTATTTTTATGAAACACTGATTCCGTAGATAAATTCGCACTTGTTAGTTTTATACAGAATTCCACGATTGATACAACATTCTCCGTTGGTCTTTTAATTTTACAGCTCAACGGTATATAAAGATTGGCAATCAAAAAATAACCGTTTCAATCACTGAACATTTACAACTACTCAGAATTTTTTAAAATTACTCGTCACAAGTTCTGAACCCGTTTAAAGAAAAATACATTTTTATACCAAAATTAGTACATTAATTAAACTATAATTAAAAATGTATATTATTTAATTAATTACATATTTTTCGTACAACCCGAAATTTACTAAACCAGCGTTTTTCAAACTGTGGTGCAGTGATGAAATAAAGGGGGTCAATAATACTTATTTATTAAGGATATAATTACCAGCCCGATTCTCAAAAACGTTTAAACTAATCCTCATTTTTAGATTAGTGAATTCTATTCTATTCCGGTATTTAACATGTAATTTTCAAAATATTGTCAAAGAAGGTAAATACTAGGAATAGATTAGGATTAGACTGTATTTTAAGATATAAACTGTCAAATAATGAAGATTAGCTTAAACTTTTTCGAGAATCGAGCTACTTCAGTCTAAGTTGTTTCATACAAAAAATAAAAATGTAGAGAACCCCATTTTAAATTGTTTGAATATTTGTTGCTTGGCAACTTTATTGGCCCCCGAGCGATAAAATCCAAAATGCGCCCGCTTTTGAGGGTAAATAAATAAGTTTATGCACAGACGTATCATAATTTGACAATTATACACGAATTTCTTTGACATAAACGTTATTTTATAGCCCGCGCGGGCTATAATGAAACGTCAAACCAAATTATAACCTACAATATAAACAATTTAAACAGGCAACCTGAAAAGTTTTTATTACAAATCGAAAAATTTTATATTCTTTAATGGAAAATGAAAATTAATTTTGTGATATTTATATGGAAAGCACGGAGATACACAAAATAAAACTCAAATGTTAGAACTAATAAATAAACAATAAACTGTTGTTTTCCGCTTTCATAGCAACACTAGAATACTGGATGTACGAGGACAAATTCTTTTCGCTACAATTTTTCTAGCACTCATAATTTGAAATTTTTCGTCCGTGCATAAAGTTTTGTATGTACCACTAGCGTAACTTGCTTTTATGGCCTTTGACGTGTTTTTATCCCTCGGCTTACGCCTCGGGCTCAAAATCCTGCCGCAGGCCAAAAAAGCCTCCTTACGTTCTTAATACATAAATAACTATTATGATTTCAAAATAAAATATAAGATTGAAAAGTTATTGAAGAAGTTAATAATGATCAAAAATGTTTAGAACCCCTACTCTAAATTGCCTCGAAATTAATTAAAATTAATTTTTGGTTTATTTAGACCACGGCTGCGTTCCAAAATTAAGAGTACCGAGTATTGGAGGAGGCGTTATAGTATGATGACGTAATTTAAGAGAATAGTGTGTTTCGGAGCGAATAAGAGTTTTGTTGAAGTAAAAAATTGTAACTAAATTAAAAATAAATTTAAAAAAATAACAAAACTACTTATAATTACAACATTAATGTCTAACCCGTATTACAAGCGCACTTTTATAATAAAAGCACTTCGTAATTTAACGTGAAAGTACGCTCCATTAAAGTGCTTTTATTATAAAAGTGTGCTCGTAATACAAGCCAATGTGTTTACTTATGTTCATTTTCAACCAAAAGCATGTTTTCTTCCTCAAGAAAGCAAATTTCTTTCATATGTTGAGAATTGTGAGCATCCATGTTTGAAAATATTGTTAAGTAATTTCTGTACCCTCCTCGATAGTAGGGTAAGTTGATGAGTATCACTTTGGAGAAAACTCTGAGAACAACTTTGAGTAACTTCGTAGTCTAGAATAGGGTTTTGGAACGCGGCCCAATTTTTTCAATGTTCCTATTAAAAATATTTATATAAAATTAATAATTTATAACATTTTTGTAATTTATATTAATTTTTCTTGTAATATGAGCAATAAACTATTTAGAAATCTGTTTCTTAATGGCTAAAACTCTCCCAAATTCCTCAAATTTATATTTCCTGGTTGAAATCCAGTCAATCCGGTCCTGCCTTATTATATCTGCCAAAATTTCAAACAGCTTGCTTTGATCCATCGACACTTAACGTTCCAGTTTTTCTTGTTTCATTGCAACTCTTACAACGTAGAATTTTTTCTTGAGATTTTTTTTCTTAGTCGAAAAATACTCCAATCAGATAGTCGGTTTATTTTAAACTACGCCTTGAGTTTCTTTTTGCAGACCGGGCGTTTTTTGCACATCATCATGAAGATGTTTTTTTCTTTTTTTGTTTGTTGTTTTGTTTAATGCACAGTTGACTTGATTCAAAGGATTGAAATAGTTTTCTCACGTGGATCTAGCCGTGGATTCGGTATCAAGTAACAAAATAAGATCGGTTTGTTTCTGATTTGTTTGTACTTGGAAAAAGTGCTACTGTAATGATGTTCTTATTTGTATGCAATTTAATTGAAATTACAAAATATATTTTGTTTTGTTGAATACTCTGGCTTTTTTATAAAATTAAAAGTGTGACTAGCAAATTACTTCATTTCATTATGTTTTGTAATATACAATTATCTGTTTCCTGTACAAAAAATAGGGTAGTTGTTCCCCTACAATTTTTGTTTGAATTTTAATGATGCAGGTTGTCCGTTTACAGTTTTTCACGTGGATCAGTATCTCATAATATATTCTGTACATAAATTAAGATACACTTAGCACTGTTTTATCTATTGAATATTTACTGAAATACCAGCATCATTACAATTTTTGAAAAATGCTAATTAAATTTCTTCTTCCGGACGAGTCAGCCATAGCGTCATATTGGAGAAACATGTTGGGTCCAGCAGTAAAAATATAAATATCATAATTACCACAAAGCGGCCTGTCACTCACTATTTGCTTTATAATATTGGATGCCAACGTGCCATTATTTGCGCCGCTCTGTTCCTTAGAAAAGATTCTATATATCCAGTAAAATTGTAACACGAACGTACATTATTTTCAACATATTCCATACCGAAAGTTCCTTGGATAAGATTCTATAAATCCAATAAAATTATAACACGAACATACACTATGTAAATAGCTTGACACTGACATCTGTCAATTACAATTATTTAAATATATCAGCTGTTTCCATGATTACAGCAAAACTGGCTGATTCATGACAGTTAATATCTTTATAATTCTTTAACTCTATATATCTATCGAATATGAAGGAAAATGTAAAATCAACCCGTACAGACAATAAGATATTCTTTCATATTGATAATCACATAAAATATCAAAAAATGATGTGTAACTGCGTTTTTTCAAAAAAAACTGTTAAGAACTTTAAATAAGGGATCTTCCAGTTGACCTATTATAACCAAAATCTATTCAGCTTTTCATATGGATGTAAAAAAGAGGAATACGAAAGAATAGGGTCCCCCACAATAACAAAAAATAATAAAATGTACACTATGTACTAAAAGTACTACTTAAAAAATAACGTCACCCTGTTCTGTATCTTTCTCTCGCAGCGTACTATGGAGTCTGATGCGGAGCGAGAGAAAGATAGGAGTGTCGCCGTGACGTCATATTGACATTAAAAATCAAATGCAGCTAAACTAAAGACAACTAAGAATTTTTAGTACTACGAATTGCTTCAGAATTAAACGAACTCTCATTTAAAATAATAAAAAAATTAGAGTGGAGGACCCCATTATAATTTTTAGAATGGGCTACTTGCGTACCTTTTTTTTATTTCATATTTTTGAAGAGCAGGTAAAAACTTACTACCCCTATATTTTCTTTTGACAAAATTTTTATTAATTAGCCAGAAAATAAATAATGAAATTTGATTATTTGAATTACCGCCATGTATGACGTATAATTACGCCGCACCAATGAGTGATCGTAAAGCCATAGCGTTTGTTTGTACGGGTAATGTAGATTTCCTGTTTGACGTTTCAACAATAGTTTGAAGATTAGTATTTAAGTTTGTTTTTTTCGTATCGATATTTTAAATTACATGTAACTACCTATGTGTTTATTTGTGAAGTAATTAATATATTTGAGAGCCCAGTGAGAGTAAAATGTCAAATTCAAATTAAAACTTTCTCGCACGCAATGCCATCTATAAGTTACATACTTAAACATGGTTCTCTTTCTCGGTTCAATATAATGACGTCACAGAAAATTTTCTTTCTTAATTTACTAAAAAACAAATAACTTTTTTACAATAAAATTTATATTTTTATATTTGTTTTTAACATAACATTACGTATATAGTGATAGAAATCGGATTTTCAGTACCATGCAAGTAGCCCATGTTAGTATTAAAGATAACGGCGGAGAAATGTTTGGTCACACAGACATACAGATATTGTAAAACTAGTAAAATCGTATTCTAGGGACCCTAAAACGTGTTTATTCATTAAAAACTCACCACCGAATTTTTTGACCAAAGACAATACCTTCCTTACCTAAAGGTGACGGAAGGTAAAAATTAGATAGACAAAGATGCTAGATAAAAGTTTTGTAATTCTTGCAGCAGAAATTAATGACATATAACATCTCGGGAAAGAAGTGTATCTACATATAAAAATAGCCAGTCAAAAAACTTTATTATTGAATACGGTCCGCAAAATACCAGGCAAAATATAAAAGGTTGCCGACCTCTGGTGTAAACCATGGTTTAGATAGAAAGAAATAAAATAAACTGAATAAATTATGTATGTTAACGGTGTTAACTCAACCTTCACACCGGTACATAAAACCATCAGAATTAATCACATACATCCTCAATTTCCTCCCCTTTATCACGACAACCCTCTATCTGCATCTATCCCAAATGCACCCCTGTCAACCTTACGTAACCATCCACCACAGGCCGGGCCAACATGGCCACGCAACAAGCATGGAGCAAGCAGCCCAGCAGCACAAGCTCTGTTCAGCAGCGGCAATGGCAGCGGCAAATGACCGGCGCGCCAAGTGCGTTGAACTGCATAGTGCTGCCCCCGGCAACAGGTGAGCGGCGTGCAGAGACTGACAGAGACGGCTAACAGTTCCGGATACGCCTTCAAGACAGGTGGATACCCGGAACAACTAGCTGGGGATGGGAGAAAAGAAATGCAACTTTGGGAGAATCAAATGTTGAATTATGTGTGAGGCTTAATGGAAAAATAGCCAATGGCAGCATTTTGGGATTTTAGGAATAAGGGGTCAAAATCAAAACGAAATTTTCAGTTTGAATAATACTGAGAGTACCTTTCTGTGAAACATGAAACATGACATCCTATAATTATAATGTAAATAAAAAATCTGATGTTGCCAACACAAAACCTCCTGCTATTTAATTTTTATTAAGTTAAATGCATACCTACGTAATTTCTAATGCTGCAAACTATATTACATTCCATTGCATTAACTATTTCTTTATTTACCATTTTCTTTTTAAAATGTCACCATTATTAATTTGAAGTGATTGGCAACGCTGACCACCAAAGTTTGCCGAACACCGAATGGACATGGGGTCCTATACCATTTTTCTTTTATTTTTTTTTTTTCCTGTAAGAACAGAATAAAATAAGAACTTCAGTGCAAACGCGACTTAAAAATTTTACGTAATAAGCGAGATATGAATTTTTAAAGTTTAAGTATTTGTGCGTGACTTAGCAGGTACTAACAAGTGATCGACAAACAATGGGACAAGCTGTTAATTATACTGGAAACAATTTTCTTCATATTTGCATAGCTGAAATGTTTTTATATAAAAACTTATACGTTATATTCACGAAGAAATTATTATTAAGTATAAATAACATAAATAATAAGCATTTAACAAGGATTTCTTCCTAATAAATTACAGAACATTGAAACAGTTTGACAATATTATTACACAAAGTATGACGACGGATGGCGCTAATGTTTGCCTGTTTTGAAGTTTCAATATTAATTTAATTAATATTATTATTAATTTAATTCATATTACAAATTGATTTAATTATAAATACATGATTATTGTTAATATTACTAGATGTTATAATTAAACAAATTCATCAAACACAAATTTATTAAATGTTTTGTTAGGTTATAGAACAACATGACGTTTCATATTCTTTTAAAGGTGACCGCTACAGACGCGCGAATCTTCTTTTTAAAATCAGGCGACCAATCAAATTCTTAGTACCTAACGCGTCATACCCAATTAGTAATCAGCTTCAATCGCTTGTAGTTTGTGACCTAGTTAATATTTAAAGAAATTTTTTTCACTAATACTCATTAATTTATGTATATTTTCATCTTCTTATTTAAGATAGTTAAAATATGACTATGGTATAGGACCCCATTGCATTCGGCAAATATCGGCGCTCAGCGGTGCTTATCGCTGTCGGGATGCAGAACGCGCCCATTAGATTTCTGACAGAGACATTTACCTGTCACTTCATACATTTGAAAAATGAATTGTGTAACAAAGGAATTGTGTTTATCTGAGGCTTCGGGATTTATAAAAATAGTTATTTATGTAATAAATTACGAAATGATAGTGTTTTAGGCACGCGACGTGAAATTTGTACGCACGAGCATAAGCGAGTCGTACAACACGTCAAGTGCCTAAAACAGTAAAACATTCATTTCGCAATGTATTACTACATATAAGACTTTTTATAATAGCGTTTTAAAACAGATCATTTATTCTCAAATATCAACATATTGAATTTTTCAAAATTAAAAAGTAGTCAGGTTCATCTATTCGTTGCTAAATGAAATACTTTTAATAGTAATGCGCATTAAACTGTCACTTTTACGCATTAAACCGTCACTTTTACGCATTAAACTGTCATTTTTAAGCACTAGCAACGAAAATGATAATCAAAAAGTTATAAAACGCTAGTATAAAAATATTATTTTTAAAATTTATCTGTAAAATATATAGAAACAGTATTAATTAACCTGTAGAAAATTCAATAATCTTTAATTTTCATAAAATGCGAAAAAATGGCATTTAGTAGTATTTTTTGAAGAAAAACAATTATGAGCTACAAGTGAAGTGCCATTTTCCGGTTGACCGATTTACATAAAAAAAAAAACCTATTTTGAGCTTCAAGTACCTGATTTACACCAAATCTAATGGCTTCTTTCCATATTAGAATAGGGTCGAAATACAAGGTTTCAGAATTTTCTGAATGATAGTATTTGAGTTAGAGCGGAGACAAAATCCATACACATACACACACATACACACACACACATACACACACATACACATACACATACAGACAACCCTATACCTTCCTTACCATGGGTAGCAGGAGGTAAAAATGTCACTACTTCTGTGATTTAATCTTTCTATACAGGGTTACAAGAAAAGTAAAAATGATACTAACATGAAAAATAAATCCCAATAAACATTGGTGCTATAATGCTTGCTAATAGAGATACCGAGGATTTATTTTAGAGCTGGTTTTTGATGAATTTAACTTATAATAAATAATATTTAAAAATTTTGATTTAAATTTACAATTTTCTGTCTGATATATGATCGATTTTGAAATTCTGAATCTGAACAATCAGTATCTATCACCCATGTGACTTATCATTGCTTGTCATTTGATGAGACGTTCCACCAATTATCAGTTCAGATTTTAGGTTACAATTTTATTCTCATAGCCATGAATTCATTGGACGTCAATGAACACGACGATTTTTTAATAATATCGGGAATGTTTTTTACTATTGTTGATTTGTATAATAAAGAAATAAAACAACTTCAAATTTTAAAAAAAGTAGACGGTCTATTAGGTCGTAGTTAGGCCTATGAGCACAATGATTTGACAACTGGCAATATCATAGTTTGTTTATGAAAATTAAATAACAAGATCATAAACAATCCCTCGTTGCATTGAAATTACACAAACAATTAATTTGCTTTGTCGTACAAATTACGATGTTCGCGAATACTGCATAATAATAAAAAACAAAATATCAATTTGTTCCTGTGAATACATCTTCAAAATGTCAACAACTTACAAACAGAAAAGACAGCTGACGGATGAAGCAAAATTATACATTACCGCCATGTTTAATAGTTCTCTTTGTGATTGGTCGAATTTGAAATTTACAGTTGAAAATATAAAATGCAGTTATATTTCAAATGTAAATTTCAAATTTGTAAATTTGTAAATTGTTCATAAACCGCGTTTTAAGTGAGTTTATCTTTAAAATCTAAATTATAAATTTAAATTCGTAAATTAAATTCATCACAAACCAGCCCTTGAAATGCTGGTCGAACTATTATCACTAGTCATTTGGTCCACAGTTTTTTAAAGTTTTCTATCATTTGTGTAGATTTTATAAATTGTTGAAAATGTATACCGGCTGAATTATTATTACTTTGGCTCGTACATTAATAATAAATGATTATTGTAACAAGTACAATAATAAGTTTTTTATTATATGACAAGAAAATCGTTTTCTTTTACAGTTATACTTCAGTTGAGCTCATGAAAATATAGCCAGTTGCACAATCAAAATTTGAAATTGGTCGTTCTTTCAAGCCAGCTGTTAAAACCTCTTTCGCTTTTCAGTAAATAATAAATAGTTTTAGATAATATTAAGTTGGAATAATGATAATAGGTCATGGAGAAAACATAACAATACGATACAGAAATGTATTTGACATTAGGATAGGCCGACAGGCTGTTGGGCACACCTCTACCTCATATTTCTTACAATTTTTCATAGTCATAACATAACAGTAATAAATGATAAAATATATCGTTACGCCTTATTTTACCCACTCCTGGGTATGACACCGTTTCGCAGATTCCGTTAATGTCACGTTCACGTTATTTAAGACTATCAATTTTTTTACCTCCCACTACCCTTGGTAAGGGAGGTATAGGGATCGTGCTAAAAATCGCATATCGAGATCGATATCGAGTAAATGAGCACGTTTTAAGGTCCCTAGAATCTAATTTTAACATTTTCACGATGATGTGTGTATGTGTATGGGTTTTGTCAACGCTCTAACTCAAATACTATCATTCAGAAAATTCTGAAACCTTTGATACCTTTGACCGGAAATGGCACTTTACTTGAAGCTTACACTAGTTTTTTTTTTTTTCGAAAAATACCATTTAATGTAATTATTTCGTAATTTACATTATTATAAAAATTAAAGATTATTAAATTTTCTACAGATATGCATTCATACTTTTTTATATATTTTATAGATAAATAAATAAACTACTATATTTTATAAATCCCGGAGTCTACGTTTTAAAGATACACACAATTCCTTTGTTACATAAATGTAGATAAATGTCACCGTCAAAAAATAGTAATAGTAAATAAAACAATAGTCATAGTTATATTATAAGAATCAGGGGCGTAGTTAGCGCCTATCCGCCGTATCAATGATATGGGGCCCACCGGTTAGAAAGGCCCACCGACCTCTACTAGAGAGAGAGGGGGGGCCTTCTTAGCAATCCTTGATACAGAGCCCACCGAATGCTAGTTACGCCACTGATAAGAATGCAAAGGAAAATAATATAGTTTCCAGCATCAATAAATATGTATACTTCATTTCACGTAAGAAATAGTGACGGGAAGGTAGGTGCAGTTTGATCTTGTGTTTTGATTGGAAAATACTCCGATATCCAATCAAACAACAAAATCAAACTGCACCTATCTTCCCGTCACTATTTTCTTACGTGAAATGAAGTATAGGTATGTATTTAAATTAACAAAAGTTAAAAAAAAATAACACTCGGTTTAGTTTCACAAGAAAAGTATATTTTACTTTATTGTACTGGCGGCACAACAGATTTTTAGTAATGACCCTATCTCCTTTATTTAGGAATAGTAGATAGCTGAAAATTTCTCTCCAGGAATTTTTGGAAAATTACAAGAAATCGGCCACGATATGCAGGAAAATGGAAACTATCATGATTTTTCTGGAAATTTGATTTATTATTCACTTTTTCTGTAAACAGGGTGATTGATTTTTCATTGTCCAGCTTATATCTTCTGAAATATTAAAGATACAAGAAAAAGTTATATAGAAAAGTTATTTGATACAACCTGGTCTATAATATAGCGTAAACAATTTTTTTCCAAGACCTACCAATTTTCCAGAAAAATATTTAACTTTGATTTTTTAAATGGAACAGCCTGTATATTTTTACGGAATAAAATTCTAAATAAATTTCTCTTTACAATGATATGTAACAAGTAAGGGTTTACCTTTAAATTATATAGGCTGTGATATTCTATTGTTTATACCAGTAACATATGTCACAGATTGCTACTTGATATTTAAATAAAAGTATTAATAATTTTGTAAATCATAAATGCTTCATATGTGACAGAAGTTAGAGGTATAAACAATAGAATATCATAGCCTACTTTTATCATATTTCTATTTGCTTTATAGGACATAATTTAAAGGTAAATCCTTACTTGTTACACATCATTGTAAAGAGACATTTATTAAGAATCTTATTCTGTCAAAATATACAGGAAGTTCCATTTAAAAAATTAAAGTTAAACATTTTTCCAAAAAAATTGGTAGGCCTTGGAAAAAAATTGTTTATGCTAAATTATAGATCAAGTTGTATTAAACAACTTTTGTATTTAACTTTTTTTTTATCTTTAATATTTCAGAAGATATAAGCTGGACAATGAAAAATCAACCACCCTGTATACATAACTTGTTGTATTTTAATGCATTAGACTCGTTATATTTTTATCTGCATACTAATAAAGATAAATATTTTGATATATTTATATACATATTTTTTTTTATTATTATAAATTGTCTGAATATCATAAAACTAATAAGTAAATTCCGTAAAAACGCATCATTTTCTTTCTTTTCTCATTTTCCCCATCTGTCAGTCTAAACAATTCTAACCCAAATCTAACCACTCTAATCCGCGCTCTGCTCCCTGTGTGGTTCATACTACCTGAGAGGCTGGCTGGTAGTCCGTGAAAGAGCTGTCCAGCCGACCACCAGGAGTCGCTAACCCGTTGGTACCGCTACCCAGGAGCACTACCCAACTGGGCGGCTGTTCTCACCTGTACACTATACGTGTGTGCTGTCTGCGCGCACGCATGCACCCAGGCGAAGGCGCGTGGGGAACCTCAACGGAATATAACTGTTTTTGGATTTCAGAGCCTGATTGAAAACGTTTTTCAGAAGGAATTCTTTGGGGGCCGCGAAGAATATCACAGGATTATTTTTAATGAATGTTCATCATAAACCCAAACATGGAGGACTTGTGCTATTAACGATAAATAAATAAACAAGAATCCTTTTCTTCATTTTATTCTTTCTTTCGAAATACTAATGTACATTTCAAGTGCTAAGCACCCATCATTGTACTCCGTGTACTCAAGTGTTTTTCACGTGGCTCCAAAATATCGTTAATCACTATTAACGATGCTATATATATTTTCTTTTAACTCAGAGTTAAGTTAACAAATAGTTTAACCACAGATGAAAATACTGGGTCTTTATGTACAAACGTATATAAACATATAGTGTGCGATTATATCAAAAAATGAAAGTCGAATTAACTGTCATACCATGTAAGTGATATAACAGTTACTCAGACAGTCATTTTTTTAATGACTCATGCTATACTTCATTTCAAGTAAGAAAATAGCGTTAGTTTAGAAAGAGATATAAATTCAGCCCTTTGATTGGTCAGAATGTTAACCTAGTTCACAACAACGAAAAAAATATGACGTCAGTAATCAAATAAAATGTTTTGTTGTAATTTTTAATATTCAGGTCTTGTACATGTTTACAGATAAAAATATTATGACAAAATTTAGTTTCACGAATTTAAATTATTTATTTAATTTATGTACAAACGGTCCACTATTTTGTAAGATTGTAAGGAAGTTGTCAAGTCTTAGCAACGTTGCTAAAACATTTAACCAATTGAAACAAATGTAAAGCCTATATTTTTTTGGAGGGTTATACTTTTGTCGTCACACGTAAGAAAGAGTTGATGTAAAAGTTGAGATGGAAGATCATAATACAAACAAACCAGCGCCCATTTCTAAAGTTCTATCTTCTATTACTTGCGTTTTGATATTTGAGTTCTATATAATTCATCTTACACTGACTTCGTTTTTCATATTTGGCACCATCTTGTTTCAAATGTCATCATGACAGCGATTTGTTTGTATTATAGCAGCTGAGTCACGTGTACTACAAGGAAAATATCAGTAGATGGCAGTACGAAAATATGTCTGTATAATCGTCCATTATTATTGGGTACCTAATTGCGATACTAGCGATACTAAGACATAACAACTTTCTTACAAAAAAGGGCCGATTCTCTTCCCAATCTATTTTTCAACAAATCTGTTAAACAGTTTTTTATAAAGAAATAAATTGATAATTTCTGGGAGGTAAAATTTTTAAATTGTTAGTAACCAAATAAACTTAATTTAAAGCAGTGATAAAAATAGATTAGTATACGTTATTTAAAAAAAAATTATTGTCTGTCAGTTGTCAATTACCTACTTTTTCTATTTTGGTTGTTTAATATGTAGTTTATGAAACTCATTTGGATGTCACAAAGTTCTTCTTTAAAAAACTCACACCTAATTTCTGTTAGGTCGGTAACAAATTTCTAGACAATTGTCATTTTTAAGTAAATATTATATCTAGAATATCTACTATTAAAATGAATAATATAAGTAAATGTCAATCAAATAAAAAATGAAATATTCTCAACCAATGTTCATAAATTAGAAAATGAAATAATACGAATATTTTTAAATAATTTTTGACAAAAGAATAAAAATAGAAAATATAGTACATATAAATAAAATACACATTTCATAAGCCTACTGTCCATCAGAAAATATATGTGTTCAAATTAGAAAACACGTGCGTTAAAATCATGTCTTATGAAACTTGTGCTATGTACTATTTTGATATATTACTTGATTCAACAGCTTACTTTACGGTTTACGTTCATTTTTTAAAATTATCTAATACTAAATCCTTTTTACTGTATCTTTAAATTAAGGTTACTTGGACAGTTAATGAGTAAATTCAGAATTTTATCCTCTACAGAAAACCATTGAATTGCGGAGAAATTATTATTCCAAAATTAACAATGAAATGGTTATGGTAGGTCTTTCGAGGCACTAACCTGCATATCAAAAATAATACCTAATAAATTATGGAATGCATTTAAAACAGACTAATAAACCCAAAAAATAATCATATATTTATAATTTAGTCATGAATATAAATATTGCGACATTTAACTTTCACTTTATTTTAAATGCAGTTAAATTAATATACTATTTTAAGGATATAAATCAATTCAAAATCTATTTTAAACGACTGATTTTTTTTAATTTTGAAATGTTCAGTAATACGATTTAAAATTTCGATTATAACCAATCGTAGAGTAGTAAAAATGTCTCATTTAATGAAATACTTGTAGAAATAATCTAATTTTATGTAAAAATTTGTTCAAATCAGAAGATAATTTAATTCAAATATTCTTTTATATTCACTTAGTTAGTCATACCTCTTTACTCAATAATTACTGAACGCTTCTAAAAAATTCAATTAAAGTGTTCATATTTCAAACCTACACGTTCCTATTTTTTTCTAAACATTTTAAAACATAAACGAGTATACGTGTATGGTTGTAATAAATTTCCGTACACTAAGCCCGAAGGAGTATAATTCAAAAGCTGTAATTATCTTGGAATGATTAAAAAATGTTAATCAGTCCCTGCATGTTTTGGTAGAGAATCACGGACACGCAACTGTTCACAGGAACAAAATAATAACGAAACAACTGAACGGACGGATGATGACAAACGTACACCGGCATTGCATCAATTCAGTTGTTTCTTTAGAACAAAAGTCGTACAGTGCACTCAGGTTGCGCTAAATATTACATGCTAAATCTCAAGGGGCAAAAAACCGATAGACATAGAAGTAAGCGGAGAGAGTAGCTAGGTTCCTGTTCTCCTTGTCTCAAATAAACATTCTTACTCTACTTAAGTATTCAAACAAACGGTTTCCTTTTGTTTTGTTTTTGCATCAAAACATTGTGATAAATTCTTTCTATGACGCTATGTGCCAAACAATACAATCAACAGGTAAATTATATGCAAAAATGCGTAATAAAATGTAACAGTGAAATATATATAAATCTTACCTTTATGCAACAACTTGTTGAATGGAAATTACTGTTTCTAGGTACCAAAACGTGTTAAACAGGAACAATAGTTATTATCACTATTAATAAATAAAAAATAAATAAGTTATTGTTTATAATTAAGTTAATAATTTTCTTTAAAACTTATATTTACAAAAACTGGAATGTCAGATGATGGCAGCACGTACTTGTTTACTTACAGTTTTCTGTAGAAACCAACGCAACAATTTGGCGCTAGTGTAGAGCATTGTTTCACCAAATGTCAGAACTTACAGTTATACACTTGTTTGTAAATAATTGAAATAGCACAATTTCGTAATAAAAATAATTGCAGCACAATAATGAGAACATCTTTCATAATCAGCTGCTGTACGGAATTTTATGCAGGATAGGTGCTTTTATTGTTTTTATAGTCTAACCTAGTTTTGTAAGATCAAAACTAACATATATTTTAAGAGAAATTTATAGTTTTAAGTAAATATGGATGATTTTGAATGGAATGCTGCTAATGAAAGCAAGCTTTTTGAAGCTATGATTGGCCATAAACCAGTGGGTATGTATATACGAGCACAAACTCAATAATTCAGCTGGTTAACATTTTCAACAAATTATAAAATTTACACAAATGGTTAGAAATTTCTACAAAATGTTTCGGCTATTTTAAATATAGACTTAAAATGATTGGTGATATAGTTCGATCGGTATTTTAAGGGTCATCTTCTGGTCCAGATTTGGCTTCTACCGAAACCCTTTACTTTTGGCACGATTAAAAACAACTTCGTAAATATCAAGTGCCTATAGTAAAACCTACCTTGCAAGACATGTGAGACAATACTCACAGAAAAATATGCAGTGCTTAGGGATACAATGCCTAATAGAATTAAAGCTGATATTACTAATAAAAAGGCGAATAGTTGAATAATATACGCAGTTTTTATAAGTCTTAAATCAGGGCATCGAACTCTCCAAAAACTGGGTTCGGTTCAAATTAATTTGTTTTTTGAGAGATGAGTTCGTATGCGGTTCTGGTTTAAGCATTAATAAAATTTGCGGTTTCATTCCTAATTCAGGTTCGGTTAGACCTAATGAAAAATAAATTAATGTTTTTTAAATAACAATCTTTATAAAGAAATCATTTAAAATGCGATCGGCATTTTAAGGGTCATCTTCTAGTCCAGATTTAGCTTCTACCGACACCCTTTACTTTTAGCACGATTAAAAACAACTTCGTAATTACCAAGTGTGTATAGTAAAACCTACCTTGCAAGACATATGGGACAATACTCACAAAAATGTGCAGGGCTTAGGGATACAATGCCTAATAGAATTAAGGCTGGTATTACTAATAAAAAGGCGATGCAACACAATTTTAAATGGTGGAATAATTGAATATACGCAGTTTTTGTAAGTTTATTAAAATCATGGCACCGAACCCTCCAAAAACTGGGCTCGGTTCAAATTAATTTGTTTTTTGAGAGATGAATTCGTATGCGATTCTGATTTAAGAATTAATAAAATTTGCGGTTTCATTCCGAATTCAGGTTCGATTAATGAAAATTGAATTGTTTTTTAAATAATAATCTTTATAAAGAAATAATTTTAAATGCGATCCGGAATAAATAATGCAACACAATTTCACGAACAGGCAGCAATGCAGATCGGCTGATTACGCTTGAGTTTCGAACTGAAAATGAAGCCGAACTGGAGTTAAACTGGAGTTAAACAGAATTTCATTACCCGATTCGATTGACTCGGGTTTTATTGAAAAACATGTTTCAGGTTCGGTTCGGGTTTGAGTTCGCTAAAATGTTACGGTTTGGTTCCGATGCCCTGTGTATAATTTATATTTTAAACTAGTCGAAATAAATTTATAAAAATTTGTCACCAATTGCGTAGGTTTTTGTTGGAAATGTAAACCGGCCGAACTATTATGAGTTTGGGCTCTAAAGAAGAAATTTTATTTAATATAAATCTAAACCGTGTATTGCAGGTGTAAATAAATATTTTGAAATGGCTTGCATATGGGAAAAACTACAAGAAAATAATTTAGATATTCCTTCTGAAAAAATTTGGGCACATTTAGAAACTATGTACAATTTAGAATCCCTAGATGAAACAGAGGTCCTTCCATTTCCAAATGACGAACGGGAATTCTATCTCCCCGAATTAGAATTTGGCGCCATGAAAGTAAAAAAGGAAGAAAAAACTGAGGAAAAGACCGGTAAGTCTACTACAATTCGCAATGAGAGTAAACTTACAACTAAAACTTCCAATACAAAAGAAGTGAAAAAAGAAGAAAAACCTGTAGGAAAAAAGGACACCCCACGTCGGGACAGTAAAGACGGCAAAGAAGCAAAACTCAGCGTAACTTTGAAAAAGGAAATAAAGAAGGAAGTTACGGAAAAGCCAAAGCCGATGAAAAGCAGAAGTGCAGTAATAGCGAAAGAAGATGAAAAATCTAAAACACCAAATAGGACAGAGGAAGCTAAACGATTGAACAAAAGGCCCACGAGAGGTTCAATGAAGCCTGAAGAAACCGGAACTCCTCCAGTAACCAGGAAATCACAAAGCCCTTTAACTGTTACCCCTGTAAATAGCACTAAACGCAGAAGATTGTAAATAAAATATGCAATATATTTGTTTATAAATAAATATTTTATAAATTATAACGAAATAAGGATGTAAACTATTATGTGTGCACTACATTAGAAATTATATCTAATTTTCATCGACATGTTTATTTCTTTCGTAATTATTTCATATAAATTTACATTTATTTTCCCTTTCTTATAGTTCTGATATCCTAAAGTTTGTGTTTCACACATAAATTCCTAAAACGAATATTAAAAATAATCAGTAAAATTTGTAACGCACCAATACCGTCAGTCGCAGTGCGCCACATTTTGATGGTGCAGAAATCTTTCAAATTGGGAAAATCATCCCTTTTTGACGCCACTGGTATTGCAAGATCCCAAATACCGGATGACTATTAAAAAACGAATTCCCTTTGATACCCCATACCTCGGGAGTAAATTTTTTATCTCTTGCAGACAAAGGGTTGGAAAGTATTCCTATCAAATTTCATACATTTGTTTCAACTTACAATGAGTCGGTTTTACATTTTTTGAAAAGTATTTGAAATGAAAGTTAATGCAATATTTTTCATAGTAATACAAACAATAATAATTTATTATTTTCTTAAATAATTAAATAAAAAGAGAAATAGACAAAAAACTTCCCCCTACTCCTGTGGCCTAGGAGTAAATGCAACACATCATTCACAGCCAATAGGAAAACAGTTTACATTATTTATATCAATAAAAGTAGGCGAATGTTTGTCACATGTTAAACTGTATGTACCCTAATATGATATTCTGTTTCAAATTACGTGACTTTTTCAAAATATTACACAAAAGTCAATATTTAATAATTATAAATTGTCTAATGGATACTTCGTGATATTTGTGATATATGTGCGGCTCTTTAAAGAACTTATTTTTAAAATGTAGTACGTAGAAGTCGTATAAAAATTCTTGCAACAGCCCTATTATCTCGAGATTTTTTCTAATAATGGCACCTAACTCAAGTAAATCTGGCTCAGAGATCATTGCAACTTGTTATCAAGGAAAAAAATTGCGGAAGAATTTCCAAGAGTTGCCACTTTCCAGCATAAATCATGCTATTAGGCGACAATGAATCTGGATCAATTTCAGAAAACCTGGGAGTGGAAGATCAGTATTCATAGCTGATACAAATAATGAAAATTCATATTTGATACATGAACTGTACAAGTTTTCTGAAAATTGTTCTAGCTTCTTAGAAATTCTTCAGCTATTTTGTTTCCACATCAATTTTTTCCTGATCAAGTTGCAATGACTTCTAAATCAAATTTACTTAAGTTAGGTGCCATTATCAGAAGAAATTTAGAGATTATTGTGCAAAACTGAGAAAATTTATGACAATGTTACAGCTAACTTGAAATGCCACTGACATTTACATTTGTGTCAATAATAACCTACTTCATTTTAAGCTGATAAAATTATCGACGTAAAGAGTTGAATGTCAAATCGCTATTCACTTGCTTTTCTTTATAAATGTTTGAAATTTGCTAGGAATACTTTTCAACCCTTTGTTTGTAAGAGATTAAAATTGTACATCGATATCTCAATACACTTCGGAGTTATGAAGTTTCAAAGAGGATTCGTTTTTTAACAGCCACCCGACATAAATAATACAAAAGAGTTTTACGATATTACTTATCACATCCCTGTAAGACTGTAAGGTGTATCGCATAGTTTAAGATTTAAGTAATACTACAGTAAAATACTTTTTAAACACCGATGTAAAATGGTCAAAAGAGAATTTAAAAGTAATAAAAACAAATGCTTACTCCATAAGTAATATCTCTTCGGATCATCGGACAATAAGTCTCTCGGATCTGGTCCGTAATTCGGATGGAAAATAAAATAAAACTAGAAACACGGATCATTACTGCCAGAGATTCGTGCTCATCGCCACAGCTTGCCCCGACGGCTTAGTCGCAGGCATCTGCCCCCCTAAAGTCATGCTTGAAAACTGCTGCTGCAGAGAGCCTTGTCCAAAAAACGGATTCGATCCTGCAGGTGCTGCTACTTGGCCTTGGGGCCCCGCAAAACCCGGCTGTTGGAAAGTAAACTGCTGCTGGGGTTGAGCACCCGATTGAGGATACTGCATCATATTTGGGAACTGTCCAAACTGTGCCTGGGGTACAAATTGACCCGCGCCAACGAATTGACCTTGAGTTTGAGGAAATTGTTGGAATTGGCCAGTTGGAGCAGATTGTTGAAATTGAGGCATTCCATTCTGCATTGGAAATGCTTGTTGTTGTTGGGGAAATGCTCCAAATCCTTGAGGGGCGAAGCCCTGTTGGGGGAAGGTTGCACATTGGGGGACGTTGTACATGACTGGTTGTGGTTGAGTAGGAGGAGCACTTCCATATAAAGCAAGTATACTGTCTTTAGTAAGTTTAGTTTTTTCTTTTTCTGTTGGTGCTGGTTGATTAAAGAAACTCTCTTCCTCGGCTTTAGCTGCAGCAGCTTCTGCTGCTGCAGAATCTTCTGGTTTCTTCTTAATTTTATTGGGATCTTCTTTAGCAGTTGGAGTTGGACCAGATAAAAATCCTGTGAATCCATCTTCACCATTTTGAAGGCCAAGTAAATCTTGCGTTGTTTTTTCGTTAGTCCTCGAAGGTTTGGGACTGGCAGTCTTCGGTTTCGGAATCTGAGGAACTTCTGCGATTTTAATAGGTTTTTTATCAATCGCTGCTGCGCTTGCAGCAGCTTTTTTCTTCCGTTTCTGTCTTTCGATTTCTTCATCAATTTCTTTTTCCCAGTCTACTTTGGGTATAACCGGAGGCACCCATTCTCTAGCTATATACTTTTTATGTTCATATTTGGCACGAACAAATGATTCTAAACTCGAATCGCTTTGCGGGCGTCTAAAGTTATCAGGCAAGTTAGCTTCATATACAGCCCGAGCTCTGGAATTTCCCATTTGTTGTAAAGACACAACTTGTTCGGGAGTCCATGAGTCTAGATTAACAGACTTGACTTTCGATATGTGTACTCCTAGATTTCTATGTATTCCAGCGCAACGTATGCATAAGAATACACCGAGATTCCATGACGCCCATCTGGGACCTAATTACAAATAAATACATGTATTTGCAATATGCAATAATTGTCCAGTGTGTAAGTGGATGGATTTATGAATACGATTATAAATGTGGCATGTGGCTGAGGCGAAAGAAGTGTGCTTAGATATGAATGTGTGGCAAAGGATTATTGTTTCGTAACTATTGTGGTACGAAGATGCATGGTTAGTAAGAATGTTCTTAAGAGAATGGAACGACTCAGCTGACCTTTTATGTATGTATGCGATGAGGAATGTGGATGAGGCGAAAGAAGTATGTGTGACGAAGGATGATTGTTAACTATTGAGGTCCGGATGCGCTGCCGAATATCGGTCAATTTAATATGTTAAGAGTGAGGAATATTTGTTGTATGATGTACGGTTCGGTTAGTAAGAATGTTGTTAAAAGATTGAACTGAATCAGTTGAGCTCGCTTGATTTTTTATATATTGTATGTATTTATTTGCAATATTTAAAAAGGTAGGTGCTTATCATCTGATAAATGCATGAGTATGGTAATTTTACAACAAAGAATATCGCTTGTTCTTATCTACAAATTCAGAGGAAATGATTTGAAAGATGTATACCAAAGATAATATTGTATTATTATTATAATAATTAATCTCTTATTAAAGCAGCGTATCAAAGATGTTTTTGAGTTTATTTGAATGAGTTATAAATATAATTTTAAAAAAATACGATAAGAACTAACGCAATAACTTTCTTCAAAGTTGTAATGTACAACATAATGATTTTTTGAGTACGTAATGTCTGCACAAAATATTGTAAAAGATAATTGGAAAGTCCGTGTGTATAACATTCTTGTATTCAGCTTAATCACTAATGAATATGTAAACTAATTAAAATAAATAATTGTTTGGAAAAATATTGAAATAAACTTCGGGCGTGATTGACAGATTAAGCTAAACATAACCCGGTCTTCTTTACCTTTGCTGTCACAATCCACACAATATTTATTATCTTCATCCCTTAGCATTTCATTCAGCAAGGCCTGGCACTTATCCTGTATTTGTTTCGCTTTATCTTTTTCAGTTCTAGAAGACATTTTTGAGTATTTTATTAACAATTCTTGCACACACGAAACTGACGGATGACAACAGACACGAGCCAGATTATACGTCACTAGGCGCTTGTACGCATGTCAGATGGTATTCGATTTTGTTTTCCTGTCTTTGTCATACTTTTGATATTACGTATAGGATTTCCCTTTCTGACCTAGTCTGACGTAAATTTTTCAAATACCAGGAAGATTCAAATTGATATGTCTTATCAGTTTATATTACATTCTAATTTTTATTTCAATAAAACTTGTAAAAATGCGTTATTCTTTATTTACAAAATGATAAAAACTAAACAATAAACAACTACAAGCACATTAGAAGTTAACATTAAAATTGATGTTTTATATCTCAAAGATTGACATTCTAAAATTCTAAATATGTACAGTGTATACTATAAAATCACATGAAATTTCAAAAGTGTATAATGATTAAAACCGTTCACTAACTATAGTACTTATTCTACTATAAATATTACAGTAAAAGGGTAACAAAAAAGTGTATTAAATTTTTTATTGCTTTTCATATTATGATGTAGAACACATTTTTTCAATCACCAGTTTATCAGCACTATAAAGCTGCCCTATTAATACCTAAAAAGAAACATTTAATAAATTAATTTTTCCTAAATTTTGGCAAATGTTCAAAATTTAATAATACATTGAAACTGTAAACAAGATGAAAATAACATTTTAAATTTGACCCCAAATGAATATAAAAAGTATTACCTGTCTTTTAATTACTTCCAAGTTTTTTGTTCCTTCAAAATACTTAGTAGAAATATCTGATTGATTCGTAATGCAAGAATTCGCTCTAAAACTGTCTCTCACTTTCCTCACAGCATACATTCTGAAAAAAATGTGGTTATGTTACGGCGAACATTAATGAAAAACCATGCATACCTAAAGTTGTATGACGGGAATTTTTTGGATTCCCGCAGAAGAGACTTATACAACGATAGAATATGTTTTTTAGAAATATTAGCAGCCATTCTTCCTCAAAAATCGCAAAACATTTATGCGGTAACTAAGAAAGGTACATGCGCCGCGATCTAAAATTGGCGACTACACGACCTTCTTTTGTCGCAATCAGCCAGCGACCTCGTGGTTTGCGCAGCATATTGAACTCTAAGTACATTGGGCATAAACGGCACTAAAGTACGAGTAATGTTCTTAGCGCCAGGTATAAACATATGAATCATTTATTTAAAAAAAAAGTTTCATTGCTAAGTAACTGTATATCTATTTATAATTCAATTTTTTTTTGGCAGTTTTCAATATTTATTTGTATAAATTTTACACAAATAACTACACTATAATAGATGAAATAAACTTCACAAAGAATATTAAAATACTTACATTAATACAAAAGATTCAAATGAACTGTAAAATTTATTGTCGAAAATATCATTTTTTCTTATACACATTGTCGCGATTTTTCAGTGAAAATCCATGCCTGCTTCGTAAGGTTGCATTGGAATGTTTATTTGACATGTAAGAAGAGGGTCCGGCTGCTGTACATACTTTCTGTTTCTGCATTTTTATATAATTCAGTCTGTCTCCTTGAGTTGCGTTACTTGAATCTACGTTTGAATACTTTGATTTGACATTTTCTGTAATTGAACCTTTACAACTTTCTCTTAAAAGTTTAGTTTTTGAAACTTCTGGTCTGTAAGTGGGGCATTCTGTGAAACCTTTTGCGTAATATTTATATTTGTTCAAATCGTCAGAGGTAATAGTCGCTTGTAATTCTTTTTCTTTGGCCAATTTTGCTGCTCGAAGTCTTTCTTTTTTCCATTGTAAACTGTAAACTCCGTACTTACTTTTTGGAATTTTGTCGCAGTCTCCGTAATTGTGGAATCTTTAATTTAAAGAAAATAAATCAAAATTTCGCCTTACATATTCATTTTAGTTAAAAAAAAACCCTTAACCTTAACAATTATTTTTAAAAAACTATATACGTATTTTTAGAACACCGTTTTCATCATCAGTAGAAACTACAAAATAATAAAACAAGATTAAGTTAAAATTATTGAGCATGTGAACCATGCCAGAGGTCAAAACAGCTCTGAACAATAAGGGAGAGAACTCGGATTATATAGGGAGAAGAGTCATAAGTGAGTGGAATACCTAATTGGGTAACTAATATTAAACAAAGTAACTGTCTTATACAATACCCATATAATTTAGAACTTTGGATGGGACCTAGGTCCGGGTTCTACAATTTATCTTTAAAATTATGTATTATCAAACTGTCGTGTGCCTCTAAATATCAATTATTATCAACATTTTTTAATAATTGTATATTAGAATTGTTAATTTTATGATTGTTAATAAACATATATTGTGCTACGCTAGATTTATCAGAATTACCGGTTTTTAAATACTTTAGCCTTTAGACTCCATTTTAGTTTTTAAATATTCATTGTTCAAGTGATATTAAAAAATATTTAATAATGTTGTCATTGTCCCAGCCCCATTTTGATAGCTTAGCTTACGATCGCACGACGGTTTCAAATCTTTCGTGGATCTTATCCTCTCATTTGGTGTTTCTCACACCAGGTGTTTTACCATTATCGGGCCCAGATAGCTCTTCGGGTAACTAGGAAAAAACTATCCCCCTCCCCACTCTCCTAAAAAATGTAAAATAACCAACTTACCGATAATAGTTCCCCTGTTTTAACAACCAATTTTCCATGTGTTCTAACCATCCTTGTTGTTGACCAATAACACAACCAGGTCGACAAATTCTCAACCAAGCAATGGCTTCTCTTGCAGTAAAGCGAAAATGCTTTACAATATACGCTGCTATAAGCGAACCAGTTCGTCCTAAACCTGCTTTACAATGAACCGCTATTGCACCTTGCGTAGTTTCTGCAATTTTCAAAAATTGAAGCAAAATATGCTTCGGTGGTGTACTTCCATCAGGAAAAAATAGATCGTAGTGTTCTATGCCCACTGAATTAAATCTAAATAACAAATGAAATTAATTTTGTTTTCAAAACAAAAGAGAGTATACTTACACCGATGCGTTGTAAGTATTGTTATTGAGTCTAATAACTGCTTTTACGTCGTTTTGTATGAAATATTGAATATAAAATTCTGGAGAATGGTAATTAACTAATTCTAAATCAGTAGGACCAATAAAAGCTAAGAATTTTTTCGGTAATAACCAATTTATATCTCCGTTTTGAAGTTTGTCGTACATATCGTACTCATTTACGTCAAAATCACCAAAATTGATAAATCCGAAATGGAAGGCTTTATATATAGAACAAAAACAATCTGCTAAACTTATTTTCCATTCGGAACCACCTTGTGATGCATCATTAAATGGCCTTTAAAAATAATGAATAAATAAACAGAATTAAAATGAAATAAATAAACTCACATAAAATGGAAACATCCGGCAACCAAAGCTTTAGTCATTTCCCTTGGATGTACTTTCAGAAAAATGACTGCGAAACATCCAATTAGAAAAGCCGCGTTCGCTTTACATTGTGGTTCGGAGGAAGTGCAATGAACAATTCGTTTAAATTCATTATCTTGTAAATATTCATTTACTTTACAACAATATTTATAAAGACACGATAAATTAAGAGGTCCAAAGTCATAATAAAAGTTTAAATACACATATTCATCGTCAACATTGAAGAACATTGTATCATTCGTATTTTTTAATTCCACTTGAGGAGTTATGACTGCAAAGTACAGACGATGTCTAACAATTTCCGTGAGGTTGAGAATGTCCGAGCTGTACATTAGCAAATCCATCTTTCTCAGCCTACGTACGGATCGTTGCGGAGATTTAGTAATCATTTATTCTAAGGTAGTAATCCACAGGTACGTTTATTAATATCACAAGTCAAAAGGTATACGTAAAGTAGTAAAATATAATTTATAAAAAATGACAAACCAAAATATATATATGAGGAATATGTGATGGTCATATTTATTCACTGACACCGATAATTTAAACACTAAATATCATCTTGACGTTTAGATTTTAAATGTTTTTGGGCATACTATGACGTAGGATATGATTATGATGACTGACTGATAAACTGATTTTCTTTTGTTTGTTTTCAAAAGCACAGCACACTTCAGGTGCAGAAATTCAAAACTCACTTTTCGCCCCAAGTTGCATTTTGAATTAAATCTTGTTAATGGAACAGATTTTTTTTTTATCTCTAATTCATATTATTGATAACCACATAAAGCACAAGAATATGTAAAATTGAAATAAATATTGTTCACCCGGTTTGGTCAGAATTATTTAACAAATATGGAAAAAAAACTGCGTTTTGAGAGTACTTTTTTTATGTAAAAATAAGAACTTTATTTTATAAAATATCAATAATAGATATAAAAATTAAATTGTTTTATTACACTCTTAAAAAATCAAACGAGAGTACATATAAAATTAAATGAATATAAAGAAATCTTAATAATTCCATTTCAGTTATTTTTATTTTAATAACGATACAAATTGTTTGTTTCTGTAATAATTTTCCATTTTTACTCTAAAATTCTCTTTATATTTGCGTACAAATATACGATTGGTATACCTTACCCTTTCCGTCTATTTTAAACATTTGAAAATAAAAATATCAATGGTTACCTTTTAAAATTCACATTTCATTCTAAATATGTACTGCATTTTGAGATTCCACTCACTTTTGTCGGGTCCACTCTATAACACTGTAAGAATTTAGTTTTAATGTTAAGACATTATTTCAATCGAACAACAAAGATTTAAAGAATACAATGCCATCTGTAAGTTTCTTTTTTTTTATACCTGCATTTTGAATTTCTGCTCCTCTTATAAATGGACGCTTATGCCCGGTTGCACCGCTGACAATTATATTTTAAATGTTTCTTAAATTGAGAAATTCGTATCCAAACGAAATGTCAAATTAGTAATTGAATATTGCTGTCAAAATTGCGATATGCATTTTTCTGTTTAAGTCAGGTATTCCCTGGTTTAAGTCTAGCTTAAAATTTAAATGTCAGCGGTGCAACTGGGCATTGCACATAGCGCATCTAGCGGCACTGCTTAAAAGTAATGGTTGCCAGGGCTACGACAATACAAACGAAGCTGTCATCAGCCATTCACAGTACAAAGATAACGGGAAGGGGTTTGTTTGTATCGAGATGTTCTATCTCTCTCTTGCATGTGACGTCATTCTGTCTATTAAAAAAAAAAAAAATACGCGCGTAAATTTAAATTATATTTTTAAAAACTTGTAATAATCAACAACAAGAAATCGACACTATACATACAACTATTTTATATAAGACATATATAGATAAGACGCAATGGACAATAGGCTATAGTGAACTAAATCGCCAGACCCTGATAAGAGACACCATCAGCTTCAGGGCTCTCCATCCGCGATTTCTGGTGCTCGATGGTGTTGGTGAAATGCTTATTGATTTGCTCTGTCTCCTCCGAGACCTCCAGATTCGGCAATTCTTCTTTGATCTTTGCAATAACTTGGTTTAAGATCTGCACACTTACTTGATCGTTGCCCTTTTCGTAGAAGAAAATATAATGGTTGAGAAGTTCGACAAATAGTTGGACTTGTACGGACACGTCCATACATTGTTTTGCTATCCGAACTCCTTTCTTCAAACATTCAAGCACGCGTTTTCCGTCTCGCATTTCTTGGCCGGTGATATCTTTTCCTGTTTATAAAATACATTAATAATAATCAATGAGACAGTTTCACATTATTTTAAAAAGTATTTTAAATGAAAGTTTATGCAATATTTTTCAAAGTAATAATAAAAATAATAATTTATTGTTATTTTCGTAAATAATTAAATAAAAAGATTGGCGCCAGAAATAGTCATGATTTGTGTTTTTATGTCCGTTGCCAAGATATCTTGTGTATTTAGTGGTCATACCAATTCCAAATAACAAAATGTCCCCAAAAATCATTTAAGAATGAAGCTCCTTTTAACATTAATATGTGCTAGAATATGACATTCCAATTTCGAAAAAGAGAAAGTATTGTTGTCTACCCTTACGGTTAAAGAGCTACTGGCTCCACTATTTTGAGTATTCAAAAGCACATTTTAAAATATATTACAAAAAGAAACTGACTTACCGCTCCAGAATAAATGCGAGCAAGTAGCAACTCCCCTGCATTGATCAGGTTTTTTCAACAACTTGCTAGCAGCCAATGCACATTGAGTCCTCAATGGTTCGGCGTTTTCTTCCCCAAAACAACTCATTTGTTCCAACGTTCCTACAATTAGTGTAATTGCCGCTAACTGTGCCTTCGAATCAGATATCTCATCCTCGTACAACGAAAAAGCTTGCGACATAAATTCATATGCCACAGTCTCCCGATTGTCAAAGTTAATATTGGCGATTGCTAACGCTCCCTGAAGAAATAATCTCAGAGGCAGCTCAGCTAATTCAACTTTAACCAGTGCTGTAATGGTGGAATGGCAAAATTGGAAGATTTTTTGACATTTCTTTTCCCACATGTCATCTTCGTCGCGCATTTGGTGATATTTGAATGCGAGTTGGTAAGCTTGAAATACAAGTGGTGGTAAAGTATGGCGAATACGTAGAGCGCCCCCTACGGCTAGGATTTTCCTGGCGCCGCTTAAGATTAGATATTGTTGGTCTGGATTTGGCGAACGGAGTTGGTGTATGAATCTTTATAAAAAAATGTACACACCTATATTAATAGGCAATACATAACCAGTAAGAACAACTAATTAAGTGATTGGTGAGTATTTAACTTTTTCGCTGTCAATCGTTTACGGATTATTTTAGAGAAAAATACTTTAAATAAAACATAGAAAAAATAAAAGTGAACATCTTTTATTTGAAGTATTTTTCTTTAAATTAACCCATAAACAATTGACAGAGAAAAACATTGTCGGTCTATGTTATTCTGTATTTTACTAAGGACCGGATTTTCAATATCTAGTTAAAATTTTAACTAAGAGTTAAATAAACAAAATTGAAATGAAATGAACTGTCAAGTGACAGGTTTATCATTGCTGTCAAGAAAACGATACAATATTGTTTACTTAACTAGAAGTTAAAATTTTAACCAAGGATTCAAAAACCGGCGTTAAATCAACTGTTTGTTGAAACAAATAATCAAAACAATATCTGCATTTTGATAGTACAAATGTACAAATTATCTATGAATCGATGTCAAAAAAATTATGGCCAGCTGCACAGTTACACCAAGGGCCGGTTTTTCAATCTTTGGTTAAAATTTTATCTTCTAGTCATTTGAAAGTTCATTTCGTGTCATATTGTTTATTTACCTTTTATACTTGCTGTCAAATAAATATGGACTGGAGATTTCTACATTGTTGCCAATTCCATTGGTCATGTTGAAAATTCTAAGTTATGAAGAAGTGGCAACTCCGCAAGGCATGGGACAGGGTGGGGAGTAGGGAAGAAATTGGGCATCAGTCCATATTTATTTGACGGCGAGTATAGTTAAAATTTTACCCAGATATTGAAAAACCGGCCATTATAGTTGATGTCTTAATTAGAGCAAAAACAGTGTGTTTCGAAATTTTGATAGTAATATTTAACAACTCATTTGATACTTCTTTTCGATACGATATTGTAAATTTAACCAACAATTATTAACAAGTTAACTACAAGCGATGCATCTAGCCATTAAAAAAAAAAACAACAACAAAAACAGCAGTGTTCGTGTTATCGAAAAAAATATATTTTTTGTTTTGGAATAGTTATAAACACACACAAATATTATATTGTAACAAGACAATTTAGAAAGTGTTACAGGTTTATATAATATTGTTTTTCGATCCACCGCTGCCACCAAAAATATGCAACAGGATGAAATACAATTTTAGTGTTCCACTGCTGTCAACCAGAACATGTAACATGATGAAATACAATTTTAGTATCCCATTGCTATCTACCAGAATATGTAACAACATGATTTCAAGATTTATATTATTCTACTTTGAATGTGTAAATGTAAATACTAAAACGAAAAAATTGACCGAAATTGTAGTTTGACAAGTTAATAATTGTAATTAATAATTTTCTATTGCTGTAATCAAGTTAAAAATATTTTTAAAAAAACAATCTAAAATTGAAATTCTTGTGTGCTTTAATTCGACCGTATAATTTTTGCCCTATTCTCAAACGAAAGTTCAAAAATGAAATGCATAAAACAAATTAACATTTACACTTAGAAACTGACACAACATTGGAAAATGAATTACGTGCAAATTAATACATGTTAAAGCGTAATAAATGATCTTTCAAACAGCATAAATCTTATATCTAGTTTCTAAAAAAATAATTAAATTCAAAACTGCGCAATGGTCGATTTCTCGTAAGTGTATTTCCTTATTTGTATATACTTTTTAAATCGAAAACCACCTGTTGCAAACTTAGCGTCACATTCAAAATTGTTTATTTTTTGTAAAAAAGTAAATGAAATTATTTTCCTACCTTGCGAGTAAGCTCTGTTCCTCAGCAATTTCTTCCGGATCTTGTTGCTGATCCTGTTGATCAGCTATGAGAGAAGCTGCAAGCCCTAATGCTTGCTCAGCTTGCTCCTGCGAAGGAATGACAGTATCGTTGTCCAATGCATTGTTCAACAAATACACAGCTAGAGCTTTGCGGCCTTGGTGATCGAAATGGCACATCAATGCTGCATAATGCTGTAGCTCTAACACTGTAAGCAGGTTGTTGTAGTGATCTACCGGGATTTTCATGAGACGGGTTAGCTCGCGAGAGACGGATGTGTTGTGGTCTAAACGGTCAATGCCCAGTTTCTGGAATACCTATAGGATAAATATTTATATTAAGTTCAATAAATAATAAATTTAAAAAAAAGGAGTTTCCAAGTCTATGACTTTTATAAAATACCAATTGGATATCAATGTTCATCATGAACATATAAGTAATATTAAAGTGAATATAATCGTTTATTTTCTAATTTTTATTACCCTAAAATCAAAATGAAATTTCAATACATTTAAATAGAACGCTTAAAATGCAGAACCAGCCATGTTTGTGACGCGCTCGGCACTAGCAAATGCTATTAGCTAATGGCTGTTCGAACGTATCTTGCCGCCATGTTCGCGCTGGTTTTGACGTGACACGAAAAAACGTAAATTTTTGAAATGATTTTTTTATTATTATTTTCTTTCTAAAAATAGTTTTATTTGCTCAATAACTGTGAAAACTGGTACAATTATGTAGTTATATTTGTAGAATCTATTGATGATTTTCCCAAGTTGGTATCTCGACCCATTTTTAAGTTCCAGTTCTAAAAAGACATCCATTTTTGGCTTCAAAATTTTCTAAAATAGAATTTCTACACTATTAGATACTTCTCAACGCACTGATTCCAAATTTTGAAACCGCAGGTCTATATCTTTATCCGTTCCCGAGATCCCAAAAACACCCTAAAATGCTAACTTGGCGACATCACCACTCGATTCCATGGGTATAATTATATAAGAATACCAATTTTCAAAACATATACAATTTCAAGAGTGAAATAACTGAAAATGGCCAAAAATCGCAATATATCCAACGATTTTTTTTTCAGATTTTGGCCATTTTTAGTTATTTTGTTCTAGAAATTGTACACATTGTTTAAAAATTATGAAAATTGGTATACTTATATAATTTTGCCCGTAGAATCGAATGGTGATATCGGCAAGTCAGTATTTACACCCATTTTAGGGTTATAACCCAAAAATGGGTTTTGGGATCCAACTTTAAACAGAAATATTGACCGTTTCAGCGTTTTTGAATAAATAAAAAAATAATAAAAACAATTATATTATTTAATATTATATCTTCTATAAATCGCACATTGTAAACTACAGCATAGCATAGTTTGTAATTGTTTACGTTATTGTTTTGTAATTGACAAATAAATGTCATAAATAGTTATTTGTTATTTAATCTTCCTTCAAAATTAATAAGAGCTACGAGGGGAGTTTTTTATGTTATCTACCTAGCTATGAAAACACCGAGTTAGAGAAGAAATAAAATTCTATTTTTCAACGTAAGAACCGTTAACACTAACACACTTATTCCAACGTTTGACTAATAAAGCTACGCCTGCAAAAAAAATCTTTTGGTAATTCTGCAAAATACGACTCCACTGCGTTTTCCAAGTCATCATTCGATAAAAAGCGACTCTTTCTCAAATGTTTTTGAGTTTTGGAAAGAAATAATAGTCGGACGTGGTCAGGACTGTAAGGTGGATGTTGTAATTCGTCAAAGCCGCATTCACTGACTACTGCTTGAACAATTCGTGCTTTATGCACCCTGCAGTTGTTGTGCAGAAGCAGCATTTTCTGAGCATAATTGTGGGGTCTTATTTTCGCGTATAGCCAGTTTCAAGTTCTTAATTGTGTCTTTGTAGACATGAAAAGGTCACAGTAACTTAACATAAGAAAATTGTCGCGATAGCATATTGTTTTCATAGCTAGGTAGATAACATAAAAAAACTCCCCTCGTATATATCAATACTTTAATTTATAATCTGCTATGTTCAATTACAACTGCAATGATGATAAACTAGTTTAATTATTTTAATTTTCTTTGTGATTGTGAGTCATTCAATACTTGTGATTGATAAATTTTAATAGCTCGCGATCTGCACGTTTTACAAGTAATTTGTCTGGCCTTGTAATCAAAAATGTAAAGTCCAAAACGAAATGTTTACAACTTTATTATAACAATGATGAAGCAAACGAAAATGATTAAAATGAACAAAAAAAAAAGAGAAACGAATAAAATATAATTCTTACCTGAACCGTAGTTAGCATAACTTTATCAACATAATCCACTCTATCAGGATAACACTTATGCGCCAAATTGACTAAGGCGACCTGCAAGGCAACCACATCTTCCGGCGGGACATCTTGCCTCGTCTGGACTATCGAGGCAACTTGATCAGAAAATACATCAAACAGCTGTACATCAGTCGGAACTCCTGTGGGAGGACTATCAGGCGCTGAACCTGTTCCACTTCCGGTAGATACATTTGTAGTACCGCCCACACCTTCCGATCTCTGGCTAAACGCACTTAACCGATCCATGAGAGAGATGATGATGTTTTTTACATTTACACCAGGTTGTAATTCGGCGCATGATTTGAGGAATGGTGTTAGGGTTTGTAAGTGAAATTCGTCGGGAAATACCTGCACAAATAAAAAAAAAAATAGTAATAACAATCATCATAATAAATAATATAATTTCAGGTAACAGGGTTACATATCCGGTGTGAATAAAATATGTTCGGTTATTATAGACGTTTCAGTCAAATTCATTATTTAAAAACCCGTATCACACTAGTGGATTTCGAAGCGGTTGGCGGTTCTTGCAATCATACTGTACGGTGCGGTTGCAGCTCCCGCTCTGCCACTTTTTATTCATCTTGACGTTTTATCAAAGGCGAGAACAGTTCGAGACGGCGGTCAACACGTAAAAAACACTGTATAAGTTAAAAGTTTTGCGAAGACATAGGAAATGTAAATTAGCAGTGTCCCATTATATGGGCCGCTTTTCTGTTAAATCTAGGAGTAAAAATTCCTTTTCTAAATAAAACAGATTCTTGTCTTTTTGTACGCATTCATTCTCGCTTCAAGTCAACAAATCCAAAATGATAGAAAAATTCTGCACTGGCACAGACCAAGGCAGTTACATGACAATATCGGGTTCTGTGATTGGCTGCGGGTGCGGTTGGTGGACTAAAACAAAAATAGCCTCAACCGCAGCCGCTAGCCGCCGCGCTCCTATTGGTCGAGTCACCCGCATCCGCACCCGCCAACCGCTTCAAAACCCGATAGTATATGGGCATAACATTTGTCAAATATTTATCTTGTTTGTAAAATTTCTTTAATATTCAGCACTATTAAATAGTAAAAAATATGTTTTTAATTATATTCTCATTTAAAAATTAATAATAAAGAATAATAATACACAGTCGGCTTGTATGTTCAAAATGAAGTAAATACTTCATAATGTGCACGACTAATTAATGAATAAATAAAATGTATTTTCCTTACTTGTATGATGCATTCCATAAGATATTCCTGTGCGATAGCGTCCCTACAACTAACAACCTGTTCCAAAATACCCGGAAGTACTAACTTCCGGTACAAATCCAATGAAACAGATTCTAACTGTGAAAGACGCACGAGATTCGTCCCTACTAAAATTCTCAATTCTTCTCTTTCCCTTTCCCTTCTTTCTCGGTCTCTCGAATGCCCTTGATGTTGCATTCGTACCCACAGTTTATTCATTTCGGCAAAGTTCATTAATACGAAATCGATTGAATCCCGTACCTAACAAATTGCAATAATAAATTTGATTTTTGTTTAAACTTTTTTCTTCTTACCGTCCCCTCTTTTTCGTCATCAATTTCAACAACGTCTGGTAAAACGTTACGCGTACACTGTAATAAATAATTACGGAGGAATAATCCTCGTAAAGGGTGTTGTACTCCTCGGCACATTTCTACAAGATCGCGTAGTAAATCGCGACGAAGTGCAGTATTACTTTTTATATAAACCAAACCAACAGTAATTAATAAATATAAACGAGGTACAATATTTCCAGCATATTGTACTAATTCGTAAAGATCTGTCACCTTACGACCTTTTTGAAATTCGTCTATAAGATATAATTCTAAATGTCGCAATTCATCAGTGATTGCCATATCTGTATATTTATATAAGGAAAAACATATATGTATATTTGCAGGCAGGGTCGCGGAAAGAATAATTTCGTGTACGAAGAATTTTGTTAAGAGAGAGGGAACAAGCGTGATTTTATGTACATGTATGTGTATAAATTTATAGTGGCAGAATATGGTATAGATTTGAAAGGATACATAATTCGTAATAACTTTTTGGAGATAATAGAGATGTCCGTAATTCTGCCAGCATAGCACTGGCATGCTTTAACGCGTCCATCAACTTGGCTTTGTCCAAGCATCTTTTCATCTGGAATGCTTGAACTTTAACAACTCCTAAAGCTTCATCTAAAAGTTTCTCCTGCTCCTCCACAGGAGATAATTGAGGGGTAGTAGGCTGTGACAACAAACAAGTGAATGTCAAATCAACGTCATTCGATTGTTTTTCTTCAATTATTTCATTGTTACTCATTATAAGTGAATAAAAAGTTAATATTTACCATTCTAATTTACGCTAAATCCTGCTTGATGTTATTTAATAAGTAAAAACATGTATTGTGAAGATCACCGCCCCGAATGCACAAAATTTCAGGAAATTGATGATAGAACTGTCAATGTAGTTAAAGATGGCAGCACTTCTAGACTACTATTTAACTTAACCTTTAATACTTCATTATTTAAAATGTTAAAAAAGTATTCTTTAAAAGCGATTAACCATCACTGGAAAAGAATTTTACATCAACGATGTTTTTCTTCTGTGCAACCAAGTATATCCGAATCAGAAACAAAAGTACAAAACATTTCTTATAAAAAGGACGAATGGACAAACACAACTCCAAGGATTTTATCTCATATTGGACGAAACTTGCATTTATTCAAGAACCATCCTTTAAATCTTGTTCATCGTCGAGTTCGAGAATATTTTTACAAAAGTTTTACTAATTCAAGAGGAAATCCTGTATTTTCTGTTTACGATAATCTGCAACCAGTTGTTTCTGTAGATCAGAACTTTAATTCATTATTAATATCAGAGGACCATCCGTCTAGGTCAAAAAGCGACTGTTATTACTTAAATAAAACTTATTTACTTCGCGCTCACATGACCGCGCATCAAACAGAACTTATAAACACAGGTTTAAATGATTTTTTAATGGTTGGAGACGTATATCGTCGCGACGAAATCGACAGCACTCATTATCCAATTTTTCATCAAATAGACGGCGTTAGATTGCGAACAAGAGACCAATTATTCTCTTCAGATGAAACCTTAACTTTATTTGAAGTGGGAAGCAGTACAGCTGATATTCCACAATATAAAAAACAAACTTGCCATACTTTAGAAGCGGTAAAACTTATGGAACATGAATTAAAATCTACTCTTTTGGGATTAGCTAGAAGTTTATTTGGTCCAGAAATAAAAGCAAGATGGGTCACAACTTATTTTCCATTTACGGAACCATCGTGGGAGCTAGAAGTTTACAACGAAAACAGGTGGCTTGAAGTACTTGGATGTGGGATTATGCGACAAGAAATTTTGGCGAATGCCGGAGTTCAAGATAGAATTGGTTGGGCATTTGGTTTAGGTCTAGAACGCTTAGCAATGTGTTTGTACAAAATTCCGGATATTCGTTTATTTTGGAGTACGGATAGCGGATTTTTAAATCAATTCAAAGTAAATACAATTCATGATAAAATTAAATACAAACCTATTAGTGTATATCCACAGTGTAACAACGATATAAGTTTTTGGTTGCCCCAGGAAATAAATAAATATTCAAGTAATGATTTTTATGATTTAGTACGAAATATAGGTGGGGATATAGTTGAACAAGTCACTTTGGTTGATGATTTTAAACATCCTAAAACGGGAAAAGTTAGTCATTGTTATAGAATTACATACAGACATATGGAGCGTACTTTAACACAAGAAGAAGTCAATGTAATGCACAAGCAAATAGAAAAATGTGCTGCGGAACAACTTTCCGTAACAATAAGATAAAAACTGTTGTATAATATTGTAAATATGTATTTTATTAAATTTTGTTTGATTAATAAATGAGTTTTTTCTACTTCCTTGTACGTAGTACGTAGTAAAGGAAGTATTGTAATCGCGAAAAATTTCGGTTTTCAGATTTCTCCTGAAATATCCATTTTGACCAACCCTGAATCCACTTTGACTAATTTCGTCGTGACGTTTGTACGTATCTCGCATAACTCAAAAACGGTACGCCATAGAAAGTTGAAATTTTGTGTTTAGGA
Organism: Ophonus ardosiacus; assembly: GCA_943142095.1. NCBI lineage: Eukaryota > Metazoa > Arthropoda > Insecta > Coleoptera > Carabidae > Ophonus > Ophonus ardosiacus. The sequence continues at coordinate 34,463,872 of OW964832.1, read as the reverse complement.
CTTATAACATTTAGTAGTGTACCTCCCTTTTTGGTCATTACGTAACTTCCGGAAGTAGTATTTTACTTGAAGTCAATAATAGATTTTAAAGAAAAACTATTTTAAAATATAATCCAAAACTTTTCAAGTATGGTATACAAGATTTTTATATCAATAGAAATAACATAATAGATTTTAGTTAAAATGGGCTAACCAGAAGTGATACATGAAAAAATGGTTTTATTTTGATTTTAGAAATAAATGCTTAAAATAAAAGTTTACAAAATTAAATCCTGCATCTAGCACATTAGGGCCGGGATTATAAACGTCCAGTTAAATTTAGTTCCAAAGTAAATTTAATAAAGTGAACAAATTCGAATCAATTTCTATGTTCTTATAACATTTAAATCATTGCTGTCAAAAATTCGCGTTGCATTTGTTCATTTAATTAAATTTACTATGGAACTAAATTTAACTGGATGTTTATAATACCGGCCCTAAGTATTATTAAATTAGCTCTTTGTATAAGTGAGATAATTATGTAAATTTAAATCTATACCTTTTGGTTTTTGTAATTAAGTTTGCTGTGGATTAGGACAAAAAAACTTAAAAAAAAATTTAATGTCAATGTCAAATAACGTCAAACACGTGCAATTTCATGGCTATTATAATAACATATAATTTGTTATTAAAAAAATACTTATGTATAGATTGATAGGCGTACAAGGATGTGTTATCCACATCAGATTTTTTTTATTTTTGATTATAACTGGGTTCGGTACCCTTTGTTGTAATTGTTATTCCGTAATTTTAAAAAAGTACGCTTTTTTCATTAAAATGGGTTTATAGTCTTTTTTTGACAAAAATATGAAAAAGTGTACTTTTTGTAATACAAACGAGTGAAATAATGCAACGTTATGGCACTTTTATTGCAGACGTAAACAATATATTGTATGCAACTCTAGTAACTAATAGTTTTTGACGAACTCGCCCACGACTCGTTCGGTCATACTTTCCTTTAGTGAAATAAGACTAATATACATTTTACTCTTGCTGCATAAATAACTATTAATTGCATAGTTTCCTTGACAACCACTCTGTTTCCATGGAGATTAAATAAGTGCAAACCTTATTGTTTTGTGGTGCAAAACTTTCAATAAAATGTCGCGCAAAAGATACGAAAAATACAATGATTTATCATATTTACATGAAGAATTAAAAAAAGAAGTACAAGCTGATAAGCTTTACTGGGTACGCAATGATGCAAAAATCAGGGCCGTAACTACTGCGCAATCTTACGATGAATTCAGGTAATTGTATTATTACGTCAAATATCCGTTCAATACTTTTTAATTTCAATTTTACAATTAGGAATATTGTTGATACTGCTCATTTAACACCTCTTGAAAAGAAGGATAAAATAAATAAAATGGAAGGACAACTTAGCTGGAATCGGAGTCTACATAAATAAACTGTATATTAATTCGTTTACTTCGAGTTCATATACAAATTTATAACTACAGATATAATAAACATTTTATAAAATATTTTTTACTTGCATAAATTTTCAGTACCCAACCATAAAAGCAATCTTTAAAAAATAATATACAATTAGTACTACGTCTTTTAAACGCAGTGAAGAAATGCTTAAAAATAGGAATATTTAAACATAATCTTTGTCAAATTCTCACGTTCACTTCCTGGGTTGTTGAATGTGGACCATTGGTTTTTGAGGAACATTTAATGGAGGCTTTTCTTTGTGAAAACTTTGAACAGCTTCCACAGGAAAATCAGCGTTTCCTTTGGCTATTGCACCTGATACAGTTAAAGTCTTTGGAGGACTATAAAAAGATTAGTTTGGTAATGTTACGCAATTCTAACTTTCTCTAATACGTAATGGACAAAAAAAATATATATATATATAAAATTCTACCTGTGGGGTTGCAATCCAGTTGTATCTTCGGTTAAACCAGGACCGTCTTTTGGCGTTTTATGTTGAGTAATCCTCATGCCACCTGCTTTGACTATCAGAATATTGAATTAATGATTTTTAAAAGGGCAAAATAAATTCATACGCCCTAATAATATGCTTACCAGCTGGTGGATGACCCGCTTTTAACTGACATTCTTCGTTACTCGACATTGTTGTAATAAATTTTATACGTCTTGAACAAAAATAAATTGGACCTTCAATATGTTACTTTTGTTGACAATGCACTGTTTTTATCGCACAATGTGTACGTAAACGTAAAATCAGTCTACGTGTGTTTTGGTACTTGCTGCCAACATAATTTGTTGATTGTTGCGCAAGATGACGATGTGACCATGAATATATTTCTGTAGTTTGCTTGTAGATGCCGCTAGTTGCCATGAAAGTATTCTATCAATTTTGGAAAGAGTAACGAAATATTTAAATATGAATTAGGGGCGAAAACGATATAACGATACTAGCAAAGTATCGATACTTTTCTGTCGGTACTAGCAAATTTTTATCGATATGGCTTGTTCGATACTTTTACTATCAGTATTTTGAATGAGGTATCAGTAGAAAAAATATTTTGTAGAAAATAATAATTTATATTTAAGGGAGGTAATGTTTTGAGTCAAAAATTCAATAGTGAGTTTTTAGTGAATAAGTAAGAATTAGGCTGTCCACAAAACGATTTACTATTGTTACAATGATGTCTGTCTGTCTGTGTATATGTTTTTGACATTTTTTTTTTTTTGTCGTTCACGATAACTCATGCAACTTCCATAAATTTCTATTTTCCACATTTAAGCTTTTGTGCATTCATATAGAGTTAGTTAGACTTTGGGTAAAATTGGACAACCGGAAGTGATACTTTATTTGAAGCCCATAACAGTTTTTAATGTAATATACAATATATTCCAAAACTTTTCAAATTTGGTATTTAAGACTTTTATATTAATGAGATCGACATTTAGAGTTTGGTAAAATAAGACGGAAATGGTACTTTACTTGAAGCTCTGAACAGATTTTCTTGAAAAATATGATCCAAAACTTTTCAAATTTGGTATGTATTTAAAACTCGTATAAGATTAGCAGATTTTCGAGGAAAACCAATAAAATACATTCCAAAATTTCGTATTACAGACTTTTCTATTTATTGGAACAAGAAATTAGATTTTGTTTACAATCAACCGGAAGTGATACTTTACTTAAAGTTCATTGCTGTTTTAAACATGAAATTGGCAGGAGGTCATGTACTGGCCATATTAGATTTTTTTATTTCCCATATTTCTTTCGATACTTACTAAATCAGTAAAGTTTTACCGATATTTCTATAGAATCGATACTTTATTTTAGTTAAATCGATGTAGAATTCGTATCCAAAAGTATATAAAGTGAAGAATATTGAAGGATTTCGAGTTTTATTAAATCATCTTCAGTGCTGGTGAACAAAGGAAAATAAACGATGCAATATGATTAATATGCATGTGCGTTATATTGCATTGTTTGCACTGAGGATGGTTTAATAAAAACCGAAACGTTTGCAAACGAGTATATTAATTTATTATTCTTAATTTTATCCATCATCCGTCGATATTCTTCACTTTATTTTATTAAAAGTATCGATACTTTCTTTAGATATTTCAGCCCTAAATGTGATTAACCCTTCGGAGGTGGCGCCCTGTCCGACAGATCCAGATGTTTTTATAACATACTTTGAATTTTTTTTTGGATTTTTGCGAGTTAAATTCGTAATTATTTTATTTTTTTATGTAAAATGTTCGTTTTCATAGAACAAAAGGTTCAATTCGTCAACTCGTTCCATTTACTTTGTACCATTTTTTTTAACATGGATTTCTCCGGGTCTTACAGACCCGGCGCCACCTTCCGCGTCAGAAAAAAGGGCACCACTTTCGAAAGGTTACTGATTAGCGACGAGAAGAGTAAAGTTTATAAATGTTTAAATAAGACATATTTATTACAGATCATTTAGTTACATATTTTCATATAATTTTTCACTTTATGTATTTATATATTTATATATGTATATACCCGATTTATTCGACAATCACAATACTTCATTGCCTGGCCGTCGGCAGAGATCTGCCCGACCTGGACAAAGTCCATGTGGTATAGAGTGAGGTGGTGGTATGTATGTGTTTTTCGACTTGAGTCCAGAGCGGACAGAAAGCCGACGGCCTCCGCAGTCCCTGCTCTGGCCTATGCTGCTGTGCGTAATGCATCATGACTGGAATAAGTCTGCGTATTGTGTCCACATATACGAATGGCGAAACAACGTAAGACAAAACGAAAGGAAATACTGGTTTTCAGCCCACAACAACTAGTAACTCGACGAGAGATGCGCTCACGCATGCACGCACTCAGTCACGCTCACGCAGGTAGTCTACCCAGCTGTGGGTGATTGCTTATGTTTGGCCACTGTCACAGATCGGCCGCCCTTTTACGTCTTACAGATATATAAATATGTATAATTTATTTAACAAGTATAACATTCAATGAGAGTGGTGGCGCCCTGTCACGAATGCCACGGCGCCTCGTACTTTTATTGTATTCCAAAATTGAACCACGCTAACCGCGGTTACTTTTTCAGTAACCGGTTATATTTTCTGAAAGATCAGGTAACTTTTCCGTAACGAAGCTAACCGCACTTGAGTTGTTGTAATGCGGTTACATTTTGGCGCATGACAGACGAGCATATTTATGCAGATGAGGCACGTCATCAAAACATTACAATATGAAAAAAAAAACCCACCGTAGTAATGACCAAGTGATGTTCATGTTCAGAAAAACGAAGAAAATAAATACATTAACCGGTAGTATTTACTCTTAATTAGGGGTGATTAAGCTATGACTAAAATAACAAATTCTGATGTTTTTTAATCATTCCAATGTATTTTTAAATGTGGCCATGATAATTAGTTAGTTAGGGTGACTAAAATTTTGATCAAATACTACCGATCTATATTTTGCATACTATAAGAAAAGTAAATTTTAATTAAATTTGTAATTATATAAAAGTGAAACATAATATTATGAATCAATTTTTAATGGGAGCCCCTGCTTAAAGTACGCGTTACACAATGAAAATTAGAGCAAGGTCAGGAAGTGAGTCGCCCACTAGCGCCCAAGCGTGCCCTAAGGCTCCCATTTGTTTAAAATAATTGTAGCTCATTTCACATGTCTGCACTATTGGATTTCATGACATGTTTCTTGCCTACTGGCCATGTAGTACTCTGTCCAATTCTGTCATTCGTTTTTCACTTTTTCGTGTGCTTTAAAATTTGTTTACGTTGTTTGTTGCTTTTTCTTAGAATTTCATTACTGTTGCCTTTTGCGTATCAAATTGTATTTTTCGATACGAATAATAACTGTTTCTCGAGCTGTGCTTCATTTATATATATATATCAATTTTTGTTTAAAAATATATTTAATGTCATTCAATATTAATTTTTTTATTTTTTTTTTTATCAAATGCTTCATTTATTCCCAATATTCCTTCAGAAATCCTACTCAATACCATAAATTGGAAATATAATAAGTTTTAAATGATATTCAATTACTGACTAAAATCAATTAACTTGATCACAAAAATTAACATCGCACGTAAATACGATTGTCATACCTTAAATTTTCTAAAATTAAATTAGTATACCATATGAACCTAGAATTCCGTGAAGTCATTATCTAGTTACAAACTTTGATGCCGTGCCTCCTCTGTTAAATATTTTTACTATATCGTGTGTTTAGATTTAGTTTGTGTCAATATATTTCAACTATCTTAAATTTGACGAGTTGAGGTTAAGAGAAAATCGTTTCGTTTTTCCAGTCCGGTGCCGTTAACATTGTAACCGCGGTTAAACCGTAACCAGTTATCGTGTTTCATTTCTGGAATACAGTATTTATTTAGTAGTAGACTAGCGGCTGACACTTGCTTTGTTTAACGGGAGACACTTGAAAAGTGGCCCCCACTCCCCATGTATATTGTTGTCACCTACAAAACTAAGAGAAGCATACTGGTAAGTATATGCTGCGCAGGGAATTGACGATCTGTTTACGTTACTGTTGCGGTAGTCAATAATCGGTAGTGACAGACTTTTCGAGACGAAGAGACGGACTGGCAGAAGGAGGGTACTTAGGGTATATCTCTCTCTATACAAGTATGCGTTATGTTTTTTTTATCATATATATCATCTAGCGGGGTCGGTCCACCCCTTGGCGATGTCGCCACATTGAAATGATGCAACTTGCACTCACCAGGCGCGCTCCGATCACACTCCACTCAAACACGGAACACTCGAGAATGCTGTGCAGCTAACATACTGAAGCAACCGTTGCGCTAATAAATAATCAAATCAGATCTCGACATTTACGGGAAGGGCGATTATATGTATATTGTTACGACGCTTAATGCTCCAAATGCAATGCAATGACGATGATGAGACGATGACGGAGATGTAGATGTAGAATGAACACGCTGACTGATTGAACATGTCAATGATGAAGGGCGGGTTACGAAAACAGTTGTAGTAGAAATATTTTGTGCACATCCTCTGGTGGAACATAAAAAGTTATATATGTAATGTATATAAAAATAAATGACGAACAACGATGTGAGATTATTAGTTAATAGTAGTACTTGTTGTAGTAATTAGGTAGAACTTGTAGACGAAGAATCGGCACTCGACATTCAAACAGAACAGAGACAGGATGTTGCCGTGCGGCAGGTTATAAGAGCTCGTACTGGCGCAAATGCATGCGCTGGATGATATCCCGGCAGTCGTTGAACACGCGCTTGATATTCTCCGTGTCGACAGCGCAAGTGAAATGCGGATAGCAGTAATGCTTGCCGTCTCCACTTGCCGTGCTGATGCGCTATACATCAATTACAATATTTTCACACAGTAACAAACCATTCTTTTCTGCAATAACTTACCAGGAACTCATCTCGGATAAAGTACTTGGCCCTGATCACTTCCGGAGGCTCTGACGCTTCCGCAGGATTCGTCAGCGCATCCATCGGTGTTTGGTATCTTGAAAATTCCGCAAAGTACTCCTCTAATTTACTTTTACCAGCCATAATCTATAAACCATTAATAATATTATAAAAAAAGTTCGTTTCCACGCTTGATCCCCACGTCATCAATCGTTAGGGGAGGGAGGAAATTGATGACGTCATGTTGCCGGGTGTAATCGTGTGATTTACGAAGTATTTATACAAATCAAAACTTACAATAGACACTTACAGAATTGACGTCATATGCAAGAGAGAGAGAGATAAAAGATCATGCTTCCAAACAAACCTCCCCTCGTTGTCTTACGTCCCGCTCCCTGATGCTACCTGTCATTATGTTTTCATCTGTTATTCAGTGTTAACCTAATTCTTTGTAATTTGTTCGTTGTGTTCAATAAAAATGAGTTTAAAACCCCAAATGTGCGTGGAACAACTTTTTTTGTTTGATAATATTGAGGATCACTCGATTATTCAACAAAAACGATAGCTGGAATATAGAGGTCTATGGCTGATGACAGGACTTTTGTTTGGACGTGGTAACCATAGCAACCTTTACTTCTATGCTTTCACACTAGATGCGCTCTTGCAAATTGCAATTGTGTTTGTCTACTGATAGTGTAACCTATATTGTGTCAATTTAGTTATTTAGCAAAATTCGTAGTAGGTATAAATACTAAAGTATTTAATTGAGTTACGTGAAGATACTTATCTAAATAATAATAATAGATAACTACATTTACCAGAAGTAAATGGGTACAGAAGATCTACAATCACAAAATTATTCAACAAATATTTCATTAAAAACCATTAGAGTTTCATAAATTTACCTAAACAAAGCGTATTCCGGAAATTTACTTTTTCTGAAAATTGTCAACAATTTTTTTTAACCTTTTCAAGAAATACAATATCACATTAGCATTCAATAACAAATATATAATTAAAAATCTTATAAACAACATTTTTTATAGAAACAAGTCTGACTGTTCGAGAATTTATTCAATGAAATGTAGCCTGTGTGAAAAATATATATCGGCCAAACAAACAAAAAATTAGTATCAGAGTTAAAGAACACATGTATCATCTTAAACACAAAAACATTTTTAATTCAGCCATAGCCCTACACCATCATGAAACAAGTCATAACTTCTCTTCTGATAAACTTAAATGTTTAAAAATAAATTACCACAAAAATTTAACATGCTGGAAGCTATAGAGATGAAAAATATTCACGAAATTTATTAAACACTGATTGTCACCCCTTCAGAATACTTTACTCAAATTTGTAAAACCAAATGGTAACTATCAATCCTCACATTAATATTTTCCCAAATTCAACTATTTTAATATTTATTAATTAATATTTTTAATTAAATTATCATAGTAAGATAGAAATTTTGTGACTGACATAAAATATTAGAAATTATTTTGAGATATTTATAATTAATGTTTTAGTACAACTGATGATGGCAGTTGAAATGTACATTATATTAAAAAAAATATATATTGTAAAGAAAAGTTTTCTATTATTGTTATTTTGGTGTAAATAGTTATCCAAAAAATAAACCAATTAAATAAATAAGTATAATGGATGAAATATTCCTATTTTTATTGTCTAAAAGCAATGAAACACAAATTATCAATGCCAATTTAAAAATGACTCATTAACGAAGTTACAGTACAGTTTCTATTTCATTTTTCACCGTTGGTTGGACTGAGATAGAATATACACCTTTGCAACACATACGATATCGAGATAGCGAATAAAAGTCGCCCTATGCTCCAATGGGAGCAAGAGGAAGCATAAGAATAAAAGTCTCATATATGTCATACATGTACGACAAAGATGCTAGATAAAAGTTTAGTAATTCTTGCATCAGAAATTGATGACGTGGGGATGCATTATTTAAATTTAAAATAGTAATTACCTTCTCCGCTAAAAGATCTTGTTTGTTCAAAAACAAAATAACGGATATCGTCCTCAGCCATCTATTGTTCCAAATACTTTTAAACAATTCCAAGCTTTCTCTCAGACGATTTTGAGTGGGATCTTCTCGCAACACCATGTTATAGCTTGAACATGCTGTGACGAAGATGATGGCTGTTACGTCATTGAAGCACTGGATCCACTTACGCCTTTCATCTCGTTGACCACCCACATCGAACATACTACAAGATAAAGTTACACAGTAAATATATACATAACGTTCTTCATACACCAAATTATTCCTCATGCAAACCCGTCTTGTATACACATACATCACATAAATACCTCTTTTCCACGCCAGTCGCTCTCCTTTTATCAAATCAAAGCAGGCACTAGCACTCCATTACATACTTAACCGAGCCTTTCTAGAAACGTTTATGTTTCGAGTAAACGTACCCAGAGCACCCATTACCCTTACATCCCGCACTCATCCTCCTTCCAATTTCTTGATCAATTCGTCCATCCCTTGACATTAAGCTACCCAAATATACAAACTCATTCACCTGTCCCGTTCCAGTTTCACACCATCCAACCTTGGATTTATCAACATTCAACACCAGATCCATACTTTATTCCAATAAGAATCTTATGAGAAACTTACTGGAAATTGACTTTATCGACTTGGAAACGAGTTTCGAAAATTCCAGAGGTAAGCACACGGCACCGCAGAATATCCTGCTCGGTTGGTGTATAATCGTGTTGCTTGATGATGTGCACCTGGTCAAGGAAGTACTTGGCGCAATCAATGAGCTGGTATTCGTTAGAGCGCTCGAAAGTGGTTTGAACGCCTCGGTCGCGCCATAACGATTCCGTGTGCTCATAGAATTCCGAAGGGTAGCTGAAATCAGGCCCAGTTGCACAATCCTGAATCCAGTCCACCCTCGCCTGGTTCTCAGGGTGTTCCAGGGCCACGGGAGGCGACAGTGTTGACATAGCGCCAGTGATTGTCTACAACAAACAAACAGTTAACAGGACAAAACACTTACAATATGGGGATATCGTAGGCCACTTAGAAATTCGAAAGAAGATACACCTAGATAACACGGTCATGTCGATCTGGATACAATGACAAGATACAATTTTGATCAGACGTACAAGGCATTCATTGGAGATCGCTTTCCAAAGTGACTCTCTGTCCGGTTCAGGGATGGTTCAAAACTAGAGGCAGGAGAAACTGCAGCAGAGATCTATGTAATAAATCTATACTCAAATAAATTTAAACATCTGAAAGGAGCAACAATCAACATGATGCCAGACAATCAGGCTGCTTTAAAAAGGCACTAGGTGTCTTCACTTGTGTGTCAAAGTTAGTCTGGAATTGCATGAACACCCTTCAAAAGCTTGCCAAAGACAACCATGAGGGAGTTCTAGGTAATGAAAAAGCAGATGAGATCGCTAAAACGGAAGCCAAATTACCGTTTTACGGGCCTGAACCTTTTTGTAGCCTCTTGAAAATCCATATAAAGAAGGAGATCTAAAACTGGAAGGAATCAGCCATAGCCTGATATTGGAAAGTCATTCCGGGGCTTAGTGAGTCAAAAAAAATATTTAACCCTTTTCAATATATACTAGCTCTCAGCAAAATGGATCGTAGAACTACGACAGGTATCTTTACTGGCCATTGTCCTCTGAAATACCACTTAAGTAAGGTTGGAATAGCCGAAAACAAAATCGACTCTGCGAAAAGACGAAGAAACTTCGCAACACATCGTATGTGAATCCGTAAGTACACTTAACCATGTAGGTAAAAGATACCTCACAGCAAATGAAATCGGTAAACTAATTCTAGGAGCAGTTACTGAATTCAAGAAAACTCTGGAACTATTTTCAGAAAACTAAGATGTTACAATAAATAGATTTTATAGGTCAAAGTGACAAAAGTGTCTAGCGCTTAAAGCCCTCAACTAAGGCCCAATTTTACCATCTCTGGTCAAAATTTTAACTACCAGTTAAATAAACAATATTAAATCGGATTATTAACAGCATTTATAGATTTGTCATTTGACAGTTCATTTCGTTTCGATTTTGTTTATTTAGCTGGTAGTTAAAATTTTTAATCAGAGATGGTAAAATATGGTAAATAGTAAATAAATAAATAAAAATAAGTGTAAACTTCAAGACCGGTAGTATTTACAAAATAGTTACCCTAGCGAACTAATTACCATGGCTACCATTTAAAAATATATTGGAAAGATTTAAAAACAACTGAATTTAAGTCATAGCTGAATCCCCCCTGATTAATAGTAAATACTACCAACCCGGTTGCAGAAACGTTCGTCTATTCTTTGTTCAGTTAGTGGACCATCAAAATGAACAAATTCGAATCAGTTTCCTTGTTTTTATGACATTTAAATCATTGCTGTCAAAAAATCGCGTTGCATTTGTTCGTTTTGATGAATCGTTGATTGATCAAGGAATTGATGAACGTTTCTGCAACCGGGCATAATGTTTGTTTACTTACAATGATTGCATCTCGAATATTTTTCTTGATGTCTTCAATCTTTTGACGCTTCTCTTGTTCACTGAAGCCATTGACGTGAAGGATTCTCATCTGCTTGACAATGGTGGACTTGCCGGACTCACCAGCACCAAGAAGCAGTAACCGGTGCGTGGCACGGTAGACCTGCTTGTCCTTCTGCAGCTGTCTGGTGATGGCATCGCTCCGGCGTTTCTGAGACTTGGAGTCGTCGGAGGTCTGCCCCTTGGAGCCCTGCGAGCCAAAGCAGCCCATGGCACACGCGAGGGGGCCCCACCAACAGCCGCCACCACCCTCGGCCCCCACGGCGCCCGCAGCACCGCCCCCCTGTCCGGTCGCTTGCCCCGTCGCCACTGCAGCGGTCTCTTCTCTACCCTACTTTCTACCCGGGACAAGCCCAACTAGCAGCTCATTCAGATTCACAGAAGCACAAGGCTCACTTTCCGTTCGTCGTTTCCATTGAAACACGCACTGTACCCGCGACGTGCCTGGGATGACAGAGAAGCCCAGTTACCACCACGCTCTTTCTGACTGCTTCTTCGTTTCCATTATACTATAAGTCTGTGCAACCACTTCTAACACTTGATGATATTCTGTGTTGTCGCTGTTGATGATAACGAGCTGTCGACATATGCCAATCACTTTGCTGTTGCTGTTTATTCACTTTACATACACAGGTTAGGTTCTTATGGGAATCTGACGGTTTGCTGCAGCCCTTAGTTCAAGAAAATCACAATGGCACCAGAAAAATGTTTAACCTTCAAGAAAAAAATCGCGAAGAATTTAGCATATTAGCAAAAAAATGGCTTCACTGAACTAAGTATAGCGATTGAAACGGCGACAACGACGTTATTTATAAACTAAGAACATCAAAAATAGCCTAGCAGATACACATTAGTCGTACATAGCGCAAAAATCCATTTAAAAATAGAACTTGTGCAATTTTTTATGGGATTTTATCACCTCTGTCGGTATAGTGAAAAACTAATTGATACACCCCTGGCAGGAGGAAATCGACTTTTCCACAGGGAATGGCACAACACGCGAACCGAGGCACACCAAACACCAACAACCCGCACTCGGGTGGGCAATCACGCACTGTTTACTTTACAAGTAGCTAACAATCGTCACCAACGTCTTCGAAAAGGAGCCGCGGTCGTGTGCAATGCAGACAGCGGACAGGCGAATCCAACATGTCGTCAGCTCGGGCGAACGCGAGCTCGGGACACGGCCTGCGGGTCGGGAGCCGTGTGGCGCCATCTACCTGCCACGCGTTGCAATCCCGTACACCTGTGTGCATCGCAATGCATTCGATCCTTGCACTTCATTCCTTTATACAACGGCTGTCAACGAATTCCGGAATTTGAAATATCCGATTTCCTGATTTTTTAAATCTTACAAATTCGAATATTAATATTCATTTTATCCGGATATTATCGGAAACCGGAACTCGAATGAAACCGAAATCCGCCTAAAACCGCTCTCTACCCGGTTTAGTCAAACCGTATTCGTTTATATTTGTCGAACATTTCGTTTTATGATTGTTATCCCTGAAATTCTATCCTGCAAATATATACCTAACATCCCCATAATATTCAATATGTTATTTAATGTATACCTTTTCAACTTCAATTTCAGAAAAAGTAACTTCAATTTCAGAAAAAGTACCTTCAATTTCAGAAAAAAAAGTGACTAATTTCAGAAAAATTATGAAAATATCAATTTACCTTTTCCAAAATTAAATTTCCTTTTTCTGATATTCAAGTTATTTTTTCCGAAATTGAATTTACTTATTCTGAAATTGAATACGAATATTGGATTATCCAGGAACAGGTCTTCCAGGGATACCGGTTTCCGGATTTTGGCTGTCCGTATTTCGGTTTTCCCATTTCCGGTTATGCAGATTTCAATTTTCTTGATTCCGGTTTTGCGAATATCGGATTTTTCGGGTACCAGTTTAATATATAGAAAAAAAAATCGGATGTTCCGTGGCTGCGTGCCTGGTCGCGAACCTGGGGAACTCGACCGACGCCAAATATTTCGAATTTTAAATGGCACAAAAGTGACCCCTGTGGTGCACTCTCCACGCCAGCAATGAGTGCCCGTGAGGTGACGCCTGGTAAACGCCTGCACGGTAAAATATATCGTCATCATTACCGATGTCTACATGTGTAGATACTCGCACACCCAGTAATGTGTAATATGCCGTGATGATATATTTATTTTATTTAAAAATCGGATGTTGATAGTTCTACTTTATAAACAGCCAAGGATAATAAAGACTGCCAACTTTCTTGATTACTTTAGAATATAGTCCTCATCATATTATCATGTATTTCATCGACAATACAGTTTCATATTACATATGTATATAATTATAATGTATATAATAAGAGAACAGAGTTTTAAATGCATAATACAACAGTTAAAGTCTCAAAAGTAGACTAGATGCCAGTGCCTGTTATCAGGCAGCGTAGGACAAACGAAACCGTACGACTAACTACTGAACAATCCATTATATGGAATATTCAATATGTAACAAACATATCACTACCGAAGCTACCGTTTACGATAATTATCATGTAACTTATATACATCCGATCACTGTCCATCTTTATTATATATCCTGTAATAAAGATTAAACAGTTATATTTTAAAGAGTACAAACATTAACATACTTTACTCTTATAATTTTTCACATATAGAATTACCTATGAAACATAACGATACCTTCGAAAAGGGGGTCCAATTTGAACTTTAGGATTTGTTTTGTGAATAAAACGTACAAATATTAAGAAAAAAAAAAATAACATTTATTTTAAATTCTTCCAAACCTCTAAATATTTCCTATATTGTCATGTAGATTCTCGTGTAAATTTAAGAGAACCAGAAATAAACGCAGAAAGTAAATTTTATACAATAAAGTAAGATCATAATTTCATTATGTGATAATGACAAATGCCAACAACAACAATCAACGTAAGATAAAAACCTTTCTGTTCACTCCAGATGGTAGTAATAACAATAACCTTTAATTCTGCTCGCAGAACCAAAAAAATTGCAATCAGTTTGAAACCAGTTTCAAACTAAGATCGCATACTAAAAAAATTAGCAATTAGTCGCGTATTTTGTTGTGCGAACAAACCTATATTTGCATCACACGCAGTCAGATGCTGACCTATTTTGTTTTTAATAAATTCAACAATTTGAACTTGGAGGTCATATGGTTTCAGAGGGATAAAGCCACCTGTCATACAACACGAGATACCAATTTGCCACCGTGGTCTTACGATTTAACTGCGTTGGACTTTTTTCTTTGGGGCTATTAGAAGGAAAGGGTTTATGACATTAAATCAACTACAATTCCAGATCTGAAAGATATCAAACGTGAAATTGCTGAAACAGACGCAATTTTGAGAAAACGGTATGGAAAACTTCGCCAAAAGAATCATGAATTTCTTTTTTCTCAATATTTGCACATTTTATTCAAAAAACAAACCTTAAAGTTCAAATTGGATCACCCATTATATATAATATATCCTCGTACTTATTATTAATAATCTCTGATGCGTATTGTAATAAATGTAATTTAAAAAATTATGAAAAACATGGATGAATCATGAAAGAGATCCAAAAGCTCCCATTTGGAGCAATTCAAGAATTGGTGACCTGTAACTTGCGACAATTGCACAGCCATTTGATGATTCTCGCATTTCGTTCCACAATACTCGGGGGTTCGCTCGGCCGAAATGGCACCGCGCAATACTCTGCATTATCCAACGGTCGACTGGAATCCACTGTCGACACGTCCGAAAAAAACACTGGACTATCCGATTCGCAGCTGTTTTCCAACATACTCTCATACGAATCACTATTAAGCCCTAATTGCTCAAAAAACTGCTCCAAGTGACTGACTGGTGCTTGTTGGTGATCCATTGCTGGAGGTTTCCTTATTGGTGCACCGCGCCAATATCTATCACTTATATCCGATTTGGAACGTAATATTGGGCGAGATGATTCCATACTTCTATCCCGTTCTCGTTGCTTGTACCTGTTGGAAATTAAATATTTGAAATTACGTTGGCAAAAAAAATCTGATGTAGCCATCATGTTTAAAATAACAATGAGCTTTAAGTATCACTTCCGGTTGATCGTTTATACACAAAATCTAATTTGTTATTCCAATAAATAGAATATTTTGAATATTTTCCTGTTTTTTCTTCTAAAATTTGTTAAGAGCTCCAAGTAAAAGTACCACTTTCGGTTTGTCATATATAGTCAAAATCTAATATGTTGTTCTAAATTATATACGAGTTTTAAATACCAAATTGGGGAAGTTTTGAAACATATTTTAATATATTTTTTCAAGAAAATCTGTTTAAGTGAAGTATCACTTCCGGTTTATCAATTTATCCAAAATCTAATATGTTGTTCTCACTGAAATAAAAGTCTTAAATATTAAAATTGAAAAGTTTTGGATTATATTTTAATACAATTTTTCATTAAAAACTATTATGGGCTACAAGTAAACTATCACTTCCGATTGTCCAATTTTACTCAAGATCTAATCAACTCTTATGAAGTTAGAATGCTTAAATAGAGAAAATAGAAATTTTTGGCTGTTTGATATGAGTTATCGTGGAAGACAATCGTTTCACACACACACACACACACACACACACACACACACACACACACACACAGCATTGTAAAAATAGTAAAAACGTGTTGTGGGGACCCTAATTTGTGCTTTTTCACTGAAAACATACTATAGAATTTTTGGACCAAAAACATTACCTCCCTTACTTACGGTATGACGGGAGGTAAAAATGTAAAAAAAACTTTTTATATGCAACTTTTAATTCTGTATAACTTTATATTCTACAGTTTTTGTCATAAAATAAACATTATACCTCCCGCCAGTACTTCTGTTGATGCCGTAATTGAACAATAAAGAAAAAATACACTTTTCTTGTGAAACTAAACCAAGTGTTTTATTTTTTATTTTACTTTTATTAATTTAAATCCGTACCTACATATTTACTGTTATTGGAAACTATATTATGTTCCTTTGCATATAACTATTGTTTTATTTGCCATTACAGTTTGCTTTTTAAAACGTTACGATTAATAATTTGATAGGTTCTTATACTCTTATGTATGAATACGTTTATGAATGTGGCTGAGATGAAAGAAGTGTGCATGGATAGGAATGTGTAGCGAAGGATGATTGTTGCGTAACTATTATTGTGGTCCAGATGCGGTTATTCGCTACCGAAAATCGGTCACTATAATATGTTCTTATGTATGAATGTTGTTAAAGAGTGATGTGTCAGCTGAGCTCTTATTCTTATCCCTTTTCTTATTGTTACTATTATGTTCGGGTTTTTGCTAACCCACTAAGTGGGACACGCGTGATTTTATGTATGTGTGTATGTATGTATGTAACAAATAGATTTTATATATTTATCTATAAAATATATAGAAAAAGTATGAATGCATACCTGTAAAAAAATTAATAATCTTTAATTCTTATAATAACATAAATCAATCGCGAAAAAATACATTTAACGGTATTTTTCGAAGAAAAACTACTTTGAGCTCCAAGTAAAGTGCCATTTCCAGTTACCTGATTTACACCAAAATCTAATGGCTCCTTTCCATATTAGAATAAGGTAGAAATACAAAGTTTCAGAATGTTCTGAATAACACTATTTATATACAAACACAGACATCATCGTGAAAATGTTAAAATAGGATTCTAGGGACCATAAAACGTCGACATACGATTTTTAGCACGATCCCTAAGGTAGCGGGAGGTATTAAAAAAATGTAAATCTAAGTAGTCGTAATAAAAAGTTACATTTGAAAAATTTAACATACCGGAAACATTTTTGTCGTTTAAATGTGCCAGGTCCAGGCGACAAAGTCGGATCTTGATACGGGGTGTTGTAATCATAATTTCGCGATGCATATTCTTGTGGTGGGGGGTAGGTAGGGGGATTGTTATGTCTGGTGCGATACACAGTATGTTCTTGATCACAATTTCCCGCGCAGCAATAAACGCTAGCTCCGCTATGTTGAGTACTGGATCCGCTATCTCGCCGAACTTCCGGTCGTGGAGGCGGCGGTTCTGAACACTGCGCTGGTTCGCTACGATGCGTGTAATGTCCGCTTGATTCGCCACTGTCGCGGTTGCTCAACGATTTGTTGCTGGCGCTACGGTTCGAACAGGATTCCCGGGCCCCTGAAGATTGCTGAGTGTGAAGGTCGGGAAGGCTTTTGTGCACTACACGATGTTCGGGGGATGGTTGGTGGCCGTACCTTCGCCATTAAATTCAACATCATTCACACTATCTTTGATAAAAATATATTAAACTATCGAAAAGTGAGACACAAAATATATAAATAGAAAGGAACTTTAACAAAATGCTGGCCTGAAGTCTAGAATACGCACCCCTCAAGAATTTTATTTTGATGGTTACATACAGTTGCAAAACCGTTAATAGTTATTACACATGCGGATTAAATGAATGTTTAATAAGCGGTACGTTTAAGCGCGCGAGCACGGAGCGCGAGCGTCTTAATTCAGCGAGTTAAACATTCATTTTAACCGCGAGTGTAATAAACTGTTTACTTAATATTGCCCTAATAAACTTCTCTGATATGAGTGTAAGATTTTTACAAATGAAATTAGAAACTTGAAATGTAGGTAATCGCTTAGGGTTATCTAGTCGCTAAGTTTTTTTTTATGCGTTGCCATAGTGATCTGTGGTTACTATGGGTTTAATTGTTTATAATAGACTTTGAAATAAATTATTCTGAAATTGTTTTTTTTTTTAGAGATTAACATCTCAATACGACATACATTTTTTTTCCAATAATCAAAGACATTATGTACCTACATTATTACAAAATTGTAACATTCTTCTTCTTGTGGCGAAAAGGAGGGTATACGTTGAATATTTAAATTTATTCCAACAATTTTGGTTGACATTTGACATTTTAAAACCACTAGTGAAATAAAATTCTTTAACGTCCGACTGGTATGTTATATACCAAATAACACCCTAGGGTGTTATAAAATTGTTGCTATGAAATCGGTATTGTAAACAAATAAGAATATCGCGTTTCCTAGTTACAGCGTTTAAATAATTAGATTAATTTCTCTAACACAAATCACAATGATAAGACATAAATCGATAAAAATCTTTATTAAAATAATATATCGGTCGAACGTTAAACGTTGAACGCACCACGGGTGTTAAACGGACAATAACCCCTTCGGTCAACGTACACACCTCGGGCCAGAGGACCTCAGAGAGTACACTGTTGACCTCAGACGTTATTGTCCTTATAACACCCTTGATACGTTAATTACTATAAAACGCTAGCGAAATAAAATTGTTTATAAAACAACAACTTTAACAGTCCGTATCCAAGGAAATAATGATGACTTTATAAGGCAAAATTGAATAAAAATATTAAATTCCACAGGACGCGGAAAACAATATTTATAGAGATTTTGGCATTTTTTCTTAAACAAAGTAGAATTATTTAGGGATTTTCAAGTCTACGGCTTTTAAAAAATTTTTTATTGGATATCAAAGTTTATCATGTATAAGTACCTAATAATGTGAATATAATCGTTAATTTTCTGACTTTATTATCCCAATAAATATCAAAATGAAAATTTAATCCATTTAAATCAAGCACTTAAAATTCATCAGTATCAGCTATGTTTGTGACGTGCTGAACACTGGCAAATGCTAGAAGATAATGGCGCCAGTTGGGGGCGCGTCGCACCTCTTTTATGTTCCTGTTGTAGCTTTTTCTTAGTGTAGATGCGTCACACGCGCCGTCGATTTTCTCGGCCCTCATTTATTGAAATTTTAATATTTTTTCGAGTATTAGAAATTTTTCGCCGAAAATACAAAATACGGGTCTAATATGTATAGATTAACATATAAAGAATGAAAAAACTTGGGAACCCCCATTCCTATAAAATAAATGTAACCATCCGAGTTTCGTCAAATTGAGTTCAGTGCGTTAAGATACCGTTACATTAAAGTATTTTTTGAAAATCTACAAGCAGAGAAATCATATTTTTCGTAAATACAGCCTTTGAAATAAATAAAATCTGGCTTTATTTAAAAAAAAAAAACTTGCTTCCGCGGTCTAATTTTGTTTCTTTGTTATATTTTAGCTAAAAGAAGACGTTGAAACAAAAAAATTGGAATTTCAAGGGGGATGGGTATTCCAGAATCCAGGCAAATTTTGAAATTATTATAATTTACCTGTAACTAGAGCGTTCAGTTATGGCATATTGCGCTGGTGGGCTAATCGGTGTAAAATCATCTACAAGACAATCTGTGTTGTTGGTTGCTATATTTTCTCTGCTGTCTGTATTCAAAAGTTTTCTTAATTTATTCTGTAAGACATCGCTGCATGCAGAAGTTGAACGTCTGCCATTCGACACTCTTAAAGGAGGTAACGAACGACTTGGTGATACAGCCATATCTATACAAAAATATACCTTATTTTATTTACCATGCACTTGATTCAAAAACGTGATAACAGGTATTGCGAATTTAAATCTTATCGATTATTTATTTTTCCTTATTTATATATGAATATGAATCATTCATTCAGCGATTAGATTAACGGATATACGATGATTTTAAAAGTGGCATTTGAATCAATATCTAGCAATAACTTCCTCAGATAAATTGTCTGGGTTTTTGATCGATTAAATCCATAATGAACCGGTTTCACATTTTTAAAAAAGTATTTTTAATAAAAGTTTAAATTTTTCATAGCTAATAAAAAAAGTAACAAAATTTGTTATTTTCCTAAACAATTAAATAAAAAGATTGGCGCCAGAAATAGTAATGATAAACAATAAAATAAAACTATTTAAAAAAATAAAATAAACAAAATAATTACTGGACTGAAGTAATAAATCACAGTCAACTAAAATTAAGGTAGATAATTACTCTTTTAAGAGCCTGTAGCTGGAAAACGGTTCCGGATATGAGTTTATTAGTAAAAGTTAGTTTATTCTGCATCTCCTACATACGCCATAAATTTGTAACACCTATTCTTTAACATCTTCTTAATTTCAAATCAAAAGTTACTTTTCAGATATTTATGATAAGATGTGTGCTATAATAGATAAAAAATTTGAAGAAGCCCATACGAGGCTTCTCCTACATTGAACTCCCAAAACAAATTAGAGACAATGAGACAAAGGTGCATGTATTAACATTGAAAGTAATGACAATTTTAAATTTACTAATTATTATAGAAGACATGTTATTTTTTTTGAAAGAACCCTATTGAAAATTTTATGTACAATACTCGTACATTTCATTTGATTTTACTATTGAAAGTGAGGTTGCCTTGGAAACATTCGACGATTACGACGTGTAGTTATTTACACAATTATTACCATAAACAATTATAAAACAGCTTCATAACTTTTTAATAAATTTCTAAAAAGTGAAACTTACATTGCGGCATGGAAGCTGGTCTCCATCCACCGATAGTGTTCATAGGAACACTGGTGATATTTGGAACTTTATTTCTTGAATAAGAATTATGTGAACAGGGTCCAATTCTCAGGGGCAGTACTTGCTGAGTATCTCGAACGGTCTCGGACTTAACGTAGAAGGCTTTGCTTTCTGCCAGCAGTTCAACTGCTGACTTTCGTTTGGAACGCATGCTTTGAGATTTCGTCAACGAAGGGTACATTATTGTAGCCATCTTATAGATATTATGCGTGCTTAATTATAGTTTATAAGTAAATTAGAATATTTGTGCTTGTATTGTTACATTACTGATAAATGGAATAAAGTATGGAGACTCTGGTGGTTAGATACTAACGATTTGGAATAGAGTTTGGGAATTTATTTGTTGCAAACATTAGCACATCCATAGTATGTATCGATATATTCTGCAAACGAAAACAATATTTTAAAAATGTCCATACAGCATTAATCGTTCTGTGATGAAATGATGCGATAACTATTATTTAATGATAATTCAGCACTGCCATATTGTTAAAATATTGCATTCATTTAAAAAATTTAACCGATTTCTGTTCATATTTTTTCATTTCTCTTGACAGTTAACTTACAAAGCTTTTTTTACATTATGGTTCTTTCTAACTTATGATTCTTTCTAATAAATGATTTAATGCAAAGTTAATTACAACACTGAACATCAAATCACAACAATTAAAATCACAACAATAATAAACGTCACAGTGTTGTGTACGTCAAATATTCTTCGTGTGGGTCAAAATTACAAAACAAATGACACGAAACAAGTGAAGTTATTACAGATATACATACGTGCATCAAATTTCTCATTGAGTAAATTATCACATGGTCACAAAAAATGCACTGATGTTATCATAATTATCACATGTTTTGTATTCGATTTGAAGAAGACACTGTTTATTTTTCACTACTGACCGATTGCCAGCAGCCATTTCACATATTAAACTGCCGAGCGCAAGCGCTTCAACATAGCGCAAAATACGAAACGTTTCTTCCTGTCATGAAACAATACATGCCCTACTTTTTATTTTGAAATTATTATTTAATTGCATATCGCGAAATAAACCATTGTTCGCTTATCAAATTACCAGCATAAGAATTCTATGTAATTATTTAGTTAATTAGAACGGTTCATCGTGGGTTAATTGATCGAGGTAAATTTATCGCGGAGAAAATTCATCGCTGGTAAATTGATCACCGGAAAATTGATCGCGAGGTAAATCGATTGCAGGAAAATTGATCGCCGGAATACTGATCGTGGGAAAACCTGTCGGGAGGAAAATTGGTATCGTGGAAAATTTATCGCAAGGAAAATTGATCGCCGGTAAATTTATCGTGAGGAAAATTAATCGCCAGAAAATTGGTAGTTAGGGTAATTTATCGTTATATTTTTTGTAGCATATACATACTGGCGCTCAATATTTTGGAGAATAATATTACCCGCGATAAATTAACCGACGATCAATTTTCCTTGCGATCAATTTACCCGGACACGAATTAGAACAGATGATAATTAAATGCCTGAAAAAAATTGTTCAAAATATATTTATTAAGTAAAAAATTAATGATTTTATACAAAAACATAAATTAGAATACTGTGCTATGAGTACATAGAGTTAAATAATATAACTCTTACTATTTTAAAAGAGATGCAACATGTTAAAACCTTATTAAATACAATTTTAACAAAACGACGCATCACTTCATAAAATCAAGAAAAAAAAAAACAAATTAAGGTTCGACTCGAACTAAAATTGCACTTTGCATGCTGAATGTCAGCGAAATAATGATTTTAAACTTAGGAACATTAAATTTGAATTCTAATCCTAATAAAGTTATAAATCACAGTTTACACTCAATTACCAACAAAACTAAACTAGTTTTTTACACATAGTTTACTATGATATAAATTGATTCTTACATATTTACATTATGGCAGTCGAGATTTTTTTTTACTTAGCATTAGGAGAGCTTGAAAGATGTCGTAAAGGACCCAGAGGGAGTACCGCCCCAGATCCAAGAGCCCCTAAATTGCAGATGTTCGGATTTTTAGCTGCATTTACCGAAACAATCGGTAGACCAAAACTCCCTGTTCCATTTCCTAGCTGCGGAAGGGGGATGTAGCTATGAATGCCAATTGCAGCAAGTTTATTTAAAACAGTTTGTTGTTTTAAATCAATAACCGGCACTCCAAGTTCATTTTGACTGACTATTTTATGATAAGTTTTTCGATGTTGCATTAATGTTTGTAATGTCGGATATTGAGCAGGACATAAATCGCAATGGTGCGGTAAAGCTCGTTTGGTTACAGTAGCCGCCGAATTTGCTTTTTGTAATGGTTCGTCATCTGTTAAATCAACTGTTGGCGGTCTAGGAGGTCTGCTATTTTCTTTTTGTTGGTTGTTTGAGTTATTTCCTCGAGCTGTTGGTATAATACTAACCGCATTATTTAAGTTAATAGCCACTGGTGGAGATGCAGGTTTTTGAGGCGATTTCTTAGGGTCTGAAGTTGTACAAGAATTATTTTGAGCACTTTTAGCAGCCGGAGTAACAGTTATACCTCTAGTTGCTAAAATATTCGCAACTGCTTTTGCGTCATTTTTCTTTTGTTGCACCACTGGTTGTTCCTTTGGATTTCTTACACTTAAAGTAATCGAATCAGTCAAATGTACCACTGGATCTACGTCTGAAGACGAAGTCGTAGCTCCTTGCACATTTTTAATAATCGGCATACCATCATTGCACTTTTGTACAGAAATCACACTGCATTCATCATTATCATTCGTATCAGGGAGAAAAACATCCAATTTCTTACGCTTCGCAATATCATTCGCAGTTACTTGTTGAGGGGCCGGTCTTCGCATGGGGCGAATTTGCTGCGGCATATTTGGTCGCATCCCAGAGGGAGAATTAGGATTGGTAGCTCGCGGGCCCATCGAGCGAGGCGGTGGTCCTCGCTGGTGGGTAGGCATGCGAGCTCGAGGGCGCATTTGGCCCATTGAAGGCGGAGGCGGTGGCGCCATTCGCTGTTGCGAAGGGGGCGGTGCACGAGGTGGCATCATACGTGTTTGTGGCTGAGGGGGAGCCGAAGGCGCATAGGGATGAGATTGATGAGACATAGCTTGTGACTGATGTGACTGCTATAAAAATTCAAAATTACATTTAAAAATATTTTAAATATTTCCTATAAACAATATCGACACATTTACAATCATTTTGAAATCAGTTTGATTTTATGATGGATTTAAATTTTTGTCATGTACTATCGTGACATCTGTCGTAGTGTCATACAAAACAGGATACTGTTACTGTCATATGTATACCCAGTTGTAATAGTCCTTAAATTGACACTTTTATGCCCATTTGCACCAACAAGACTTAAATTTTAAGCTAGGCTTAAACAAAAAAATGCTAATCGGAATTTTGACAGCAATATATTACATTTTTCATTTGACATTTTATTTCGAAGCAATATTGTCAATTTAAGCCGAGTTTAGTATTTAAGTTACGTTGGTACAACCGGCCATTAACAAAAAAAATTAAATAATGCTCTCAAAATTTCGATTTAGTTTTTGTTTATGCCAAAAATAAATGTTTTTTTTTTTGTTATTTTTTTACAGATCTGTAATGGCCGGTTGCACCAACGTAAAGTGTGGCCGGTTGCAAGAAAGTAACTTCAATTTTAAGCCTTCCTTAAATAGATAATATTGCATCGAACTGAAATGTCAATTGAATTATTATGTATTGCTATCAAAATTTCGTTATGCATTTTTTTTTCTAGGGTCGCTTAAAATTTAAGTCTTGTTGGTGCAACTAGGCATTAAATATTAAATTTTGCTTAAATTGATAATATTGCATCAAAATGATATGTTAAATGAATTATAACATATTGCTGCCAAAATTTCGATTTGTATCATTTGTTTAAACCCAGTTTAAAATTTAAGCTTCGTTAGTGCAACTGGCCATAAGAGATTTGTTCACAGTAGAGCCATTATTTACAGAATTTATAGTGATTGTTACAAAAACAACAAAATAAGTTTGTTAAGTAAATGAAACATTTTTTCCCGCATAGTGGGTTAGCAGGAACCCAAATGAAAGCATACATAGAACAATCATCCTTCGCCATACATTCCTTCCCAAGCACATATCCAAAAACAAGTTCAAGAGAAACACTTCCGGTCTTCTTCTGCCTAACCTTCCCAATCTTCATGCATTAAATTATTCCTCACGCGTTCTCGCCTTACGAGGGTTGCCAACTGACCTTTTTTGGAAAGGACTGTCGGTTTTTGAGCATATTTTGTCCTTGTCCTTTTTTAAACCAGGAAAGGACATGATTTGTCCTTTTATAGTATTTTTTTTGTTAATAATAATATTTTTCTTATTATTATAAATATGAAAATGAAATAATTAATTCACATTTTATGTAATGTAATGAAATAACGATGGCATTTTTGAATTATTGATGTATTGGTTATTTATCTACTAACATTTAGTTTACAGTTTTCTCTAAAAGGTGGCGGTAGCAGACGCAGAGATAGGATATATCCTTTGGTGTGCCTGGTGTTTAGTGATAACTTCAGACCTTCAGAGCTCACTTCAGCATAGTTAAAAATATCTGTGTTGACTTGTCTAATTTGTTATTGTTACTTTTGTGCGCATGCACTCATCCTCATCGAGAGACTATCCGGATCAGGTTTTACTCGTTAATATTTTATTATAGTTTATTAACGCTAAATAACTGCTTTGTCAGTTTAAAAAATTAAAATGTAAAATTACATATTAGCAGCTAACATTTTAAGGTTAGATATCTTATTGTGTTTTACTTGTTTTCGTCAAAAACTATTAATTTTAATTTTTTAAGAATTTGTTAAATTTGCTTCATTGTAAAAAAAACTATTGCCCGTATGCACCAACATCAAATAAATCTTTGAATAGCTTATTCATTGAATAAGAGAAAAATATCGCATCGATACCAAAACACAAATGAAGGTATTTGTTCTAGCTGTCATATTTTGATGCGATATTTTTCTCTTATTCAATGAATAAGCTATTCAAAGATTTATTTGATGTTGGTGAATACGGGCATATGAGTGGTAGTATGAACAAATGATTTAGGGTGATTAGCTAGGAGATGACTAGCAGTGTTTTAGCGCTGTCAATTGTTTATGGATTATTTTAGAGAAAAATACTTCAAATAAAAGTTGTGTACAATTAATTTTTCTATAACTGCTATTTGAAATATTTTCCTCTAAAATAATCCATAAACGATTGACAGTGCTAAAACACTACTAGTTATCTCCTAGCTAATCACTCTTAATCATTTGTTCATACTACCACCCATTATCATTTAACTTTGCATTAAAACACGTTTGACCTTCAAAATTTTCAAAAAATCACCTGTGGCAACCCTATGGAATAAGTTCCCCATTATATACTTAACTAAGCTATCATAAAAACTTTTGTCTCTAGCAAACTTACCAAGAACTCCAAATACTCTATAAATTTCATTTTTATTAATGCCCAGAGTGCACCACTAACTATTAAACTTTAAGTGTTCTTTAAATTGTCAATATCGTATCGAAACGAAACGTCAAACGAGTAATTGAATATAGCTGTCAAAATTTCGATTTGCATTTTTTGTTTAAGCCTAGCTTAAAATTTAAGTTACAGTAGTGCAACTGGGCATAAAACTTCATACAACACTCGGTAAGTGATTTACAACACGAACCAGGGGTGGGCTTCATTTTTGGCTTTACTAACTTGTTCTACTTCCTTTGTTGTTGAGTGTTGCTAAACGCCCAAGACAAAAGAGACTATATCATACATTTTCTATACTCTAAGGCCCAATCTTACCATCTCTGGTTATAATTTTAACTACCACTTAAATAAACAATATTAAATAGGATTATTGACAGCAATTATAAATTTTGTTATTTGACAGTTCATTTCGTTTCGGTTTTGTTTATTTAACTGCTCCTTAATGATTTTTATTCATTTAATCGTCCACAGTTTTTAAGAAACACATAACTAACCTATTTAAATATTAGAAAAAACTAATGAATACTCCAAACAAACATTCTTGGCATTAACATTTTATAATGATAATACAGTCAAATTTACTGTTCAAAATTAATTGACGGTATAATTTTAATAAAAAATTGTAATCTGTAGTACAAAAAATAAATACACTAAGTCCTTTTTGCCTCGGAAGTTATATAAACTTAGTGAACTACCTGCTCGACCAAAAATGAGTACCTACTTTTGTAGCTTAAAATGTGCATAACTTTTCATTAGTTCTAAATGTTATTTATTTGCTAGATTGCCACTGGAACCAAGGCTAAATTTCCCCCCTTCAATAAAATAAGGTCTGTATCTCTATCTGTTTATGAGTTATGCCACCCCCTCCCCAATTCATGTACAGTAACTTCTGGGTAAAATTCTAAAAATTTTCAAAAATCTACTGGAACTCAAATGGATATACCGGGTGTCCCAAACAAACCTTGTCATAGGCGTTTGACATGGGAACAGTTTTTTTTGTAAATAAAAAGTGACCAGCAGAAAATTAAGCCATGATATTGAACATGATAATAGTACATTACATCTTGTACATTATTTAATATTCACCCATATTCTGTAACTCAATCGATAACTTTTATCGATCGATAATAAATTGTAGCCAATAATTACAGCAGACACTGAATAAAAAATGAAACTGACAGATGATACATTTGTTTCTATTTGTCAAAAATTATTATCGATCGACAAATATTATCGACTGAGTTACAGAATAAGGGTGATTAATTGCTTTAATATTATTGCATAAATTGCAATTATAAAAATTATCAAATAAATGATTGTTTAACTTTTTTATTATGCATTTTCAAATGTCACCGTGGCGCATTGGTTAGCACAACTGCCTCTGAAATATCAGATTGAGGTTCTATTCCCCATTAAGGTAATTATTTTATTTTACTACAAAAAAATTGTTGAAGTTTTAAAAATCTGTTTTATATTTTCTATTACAGTCATTTAAAAATAATAATATTGTAATAAATACAGAGAACATAATTGATTATAATAATCAATATATTGATATAATAACAGTGCACTGTATTTTCATTTGATATTAACAAAAATAACTAAAATATAATAAATTTGTGTAGTTATTATGTTTTTATTGTATTTTAAAAATATTGTTTATTAATATCAAAAGAAAACACAATGCATTGTTATTATATCAATGTTTTGATTAATGTAATCAATTATTGTCAATTATTTTCTCTTTATTTATTACAATGTTATTATTTTTAAATGAATGTAATAAGAAATATAAGACAGATTTTTCAAAGTTCAACAATTTTTAAATAAAAAAAGAAAATAATTACCCTAATGGGGAATCGAACCCTAATATGAAATTTCAATACTCTTTCATACTAGAAGTATAATAATAATATATAATTTGATAATTATTATTCACACCTAGAGTTATCTGGGCCTATAACCTGTTAAACTATAAAATTTAACAATACCTATTGGGAACTTTATTTATGTAGAGATGTCAACCTTTAATTATTTTCATTTTATAATTTTAATCTAAGATAAAATCATGCTGGGTCCAAATTTGATTGTAAATGTCCCTAAAATTGACAGACTGAACTCACCGAATTATGCGACATGGGTGGATACATCCCTGACGTAGGCGGATAATACATAGGATGATTCATATTCATCGGTGGCGGATGATACCCTCCATACATATGAGGCGCTTGTTGCTGCCCTGGATAATGCTGCCCCGGTCCAGGATAATGCGGCGGCATCTCTGGGGGTCTCCCATATGGTGGAGGAGCCATTGGTTGCCCCATAGGCTGACCAAATTGTTGAATGTTAATAAGAACATTCTGTTGGTGAACGCCACCTTGTTGAAGACGGTTAACTTGCTGTGCTAGCTGTTGCATGGGAAGGCTAGTAATACTTTCGAGAGGATTAGCAAGAGCATTACTTAAAGATTGTTGGCCGTAAGAAATAAGACTGTTTGAGCTAGAAGGTACAAGAGCGTTAGAAGAATGGTTATGGGTGTAGTGTCCCATAGCTTTCTGATGTACGTCTAAAGAATTTTGGTCCAGGCATCTTTCTCCGCAGATTGGGCATTGGTAAGTGCTTTTTTCTGGAAAGAATAAACAAGAATAAATAATGTGGGTAAATTTCTCATTGTAATAATAAATACTCGAAATCTCAGGCATTCATTATTTATTCTTCTATACAAATAATAACTAACCAGAATTATTATCGCCAATTTTTATTAATATTACAGACATTTTGTCCTTCTAATGACAGCAAGGTGTTTTCTAATAGTATATTGTACATCAAGGTTACTAAGAGTATCATTATTGACAGAGCGAAAGATTATAATCCCGATGGAACCGAGGGATTATAATTCGTAGCTAATTATAAGAATTAGTTACGAAATTTAGTCCATTTGGTATCTAACTGACTTTAAGCAATATGACATCTGGTGTCAAAAATAATGGAATCAAAACGATAACATTATTATTGACCTAGGTCAATAATTTTGACATTATGCTAGGTTATCCTAGGTTAATAATTTTGATACTATTATTGACCTTGGTTAATAATTTTGATACTATTATTGACCTTGGTCAATAATTGATCTCTAGGTATAGAAAAACAATTTCACGGAACAATAATGAGTCAATAGGTGCATTCTTTTTACACACAATCTCAGCTCACCTCAGTTGTCTCAGTAATTTTGACAGTTCTATTTGTCCCAACTGTGATGAGATGAAGTGAGGCGGATTCCTCCCCCCTTGCCGATATTGAGCTACCTAGCGGGGTGATGCTTGTTGAGTGTCTCACCTCAGTTGAGGAGTGGGGGTCTTTTTTCAATGTTATTTTTTATTTAAAAATGAATATTTAAGAAAGTGTTAATGTTGATGATTTAATATTGATAAGTGAAATTGTATTTCTTTAATTCTAAATTTAAAAAATAAATAGAATTGTTTTATGATGTTATTTGCAATGAAAATTCGTACTATGTAGATTTATTCTTTGACATTTCATTGTCTTAGTGGGTCCACCTTGTCAGATATTTAAAATAAATTCGAAAACAAAATGAAAATGTCAACATACTGATAAATAAAACATATGATAAACAGAGAAAGATAATAGGTATTCCGTTCTTTCTCTAAATTGTGTTCTATTTGTTAAGCAACTATCTCAGCTCACCTCACTTCAATCTCATCTCATTCTGAGAACAAGTGAGGTGACATATTGGTAAAAAGAATGCAGCTAATAATGATATGTTTATAGGCTAGTGAAAAAAATAATATATACACCACGGTTATGAAGAGCATTATTGTCCTCGCGAATTATAATCCCTCGGGATTATAATCTTTCTCTCGGTCAATAATGATACTCTTCATAGCCTTGACGTATAATACAGGATGTTATGTAAGTAAGTGTTCGACGCTTAACCCATAGTAGAACTGACCCCATATATAGTAAATGTGGCAATAATTTTTTTAACATACTTTCTACAAGAACTAGAGGCCTTTAAAACTGACCAATCACGTCATAGTTCAAAACTTTATAAAAAAAAGTAAAAATCAATGTGTTCTCTGGACAAAATGTGATACCTGTCACAAATGACATATAAAATCATTGACGTCTATTTGGAAATAACTCTCTGTACCGTCTTACAGCAGCACGATTATTTTGTAATGTCTCGCCATAAACCATATACATGTCTGCATACTCTTGATTGATGAAGGTAAATGGCATTTTGAGAATATCAAAAAAACAATATAAATTGTACGTCTATGCCAAAAAAACATTTAACGTCAGATTGACAATCAATATTTTTTCCAGAGAACACATTGATTTTTACTTTTTTATAAAGTTTTGAACTATGACGTGATTGGTCAGTTTTAAAGGCCTCTAGTTCTTAAAAAAAAATTATTGCCATATTTACTATCTTTGGGGTCAGTTCTATCATGGGTTAAGCGTTGAACACTTACAAACACCCTGTATACTATTATTGTTTCAATGTAAAATGAAATAATGCTTAGTTTTACCAATAATTCAATTGTGAGGTTTTATTAAATAAAATGTCTAATGACCGATTGCACTAATATTTTAAACGGAAATTAAACAAAAATTAAATTAAAATCAACACTTTTAAAATATATAGTGTTGACAGAAAGGACAGACGTTTATTAAAACGTGACAAAATTGATACTTTTGCCGTTTTGCCTAAGAAAAAATTTATGGACAGATTTGAGATCCTAATGACACAGCATTTGACAAAATCAAGTGTGGAAAATAACATCTTTCATGTGGTGTCCGTTATCATTAATGCATTTCCGGAGGCGTTATACAAAGTTTGCAATCACTAATTCCAACATCGCTCTGTCAATTTGCGCGATTAACTTTTTTTAGTTCTTTCAGTGTGATACACAAAGTCCGCACATTGGAAGAACTTAAAGAAGCTATTCGCGTAGGTCATCCAAATTAATAAAGCGAATGATAACGGACACCACACGCAAGATATTGTTTTCTACACTTAATTTTGTCAAATGCTATGTCATTACGATCTCAAATCTGTCAATAATTTTTTTCTTAAGCAAAAAGTATTAATTTTGTTATGTTTTAAAAAACATCTGTCTTTTCTGCCCAACCGCGTACATTTATTTAACATATCGATTTGTGTTACTGTTGTATCGTTTAATTTTTAATCTTTAGCTAAAAAATTAATTTAAAATTACATTATAATAATCTTCATTTTAATTAAAAAGTAAAGATTTATTTATGATTACAAATTCTAATAGTTCAGTCATGATAAATAACTTTTTAACAAGTGAGTCAACTCGTGAGGTGATGCCTGGTAAACACCCACACCGTACGAATATGTCATTATCGATATTTTTGTACAAAGTTGGTTATGATATATTACTATTAAATAAAAATAAAATCATATTAAAATTCGCAAAAATAGGAGTCCGTGTCGATGATATTAATTATTCTGTTATCGATTTTAAAAGAGGAAAGATGTGCATGTGCTTATTGTATTTATGTGTACATAAATAAAATCTTACTTGTAAGTGTGACAATGTTTATGTTAATGTTACATGTACTAAATTGTTTTTCTAAAGTTTGTAGACTGAAAAAAGGTATATGTAAACCGAAACGTCTGTTCTGTATTAATAAATGCCGTAGATTTCGAATATTTGTTAACACCTACACAACAATGTAAAAAAAAAACATTGCATTACCTGCCAGTCGCTCAAGGGAAATATATTCCGTTTCATTGTTGATATTAGCAACCTCTTTAATATTTATCGGCGGTTCATTTAAGAAATTTTGCAACAAATTATTATGTGTTTCAGCTTCTTTTTCGCCACCTTGAGAAATAGCCAGAGGATCTTCTGTAGGTTGATCTGAATGTGAATGCCAAAAATGATTTTGCTCAATATTATTCGCTGTATCTGGTTGAGAAGGAGACTGCGTTGGAAAACTGGGACTTTGAGATTCACTAGGTAATGTATGTAATTCAACCATTTTAGCGGCTTGCACAGCACCGTTGTAAAAATTGTGATTGACACTGACAGGTTCAGAACTGTCAGGTTTTTTTTCCGGTGTTTTCCTTTGGTCTAAAACTTGTTCCGTAATTTGTTCTGGCAACAAAATTCTTAATTTTGGAATCGGAGGAAAATTTTCCTCCGCAGAATCTTCATCAGGTTTTGGCGATTTAAATATTTGAAAATTGTTATTAGTGTTCCGAAATGTGAATTTTAAAGGGCCGCATTTATGCGATTCCGCCCTCTTTTTTATAACCGGATCATCTATTCGTTGTAAAATAAGTTTTGGTTGTTGAACATGAGTTTTTAAATGATCATGAAACTCAATATCATCTACAAATTCTTTTTTACATGTCTGACAGTAAAAATATTCATAAGATGAATTTGATTTCAAGCTGTGATTCGATCTTGAATCTTCTACTTCAGGTTGTTCATTTTGCGGTTCTGACTCACCTGAAATTATTACAAATGTAAACTATCAAATGTAAACAATAAAAAAAAATGTAATATACATACAATTAGACTGAGCCGGTGCCGTATCATTATCCAGAGATATCATGATCAACCTGGAAATAATTTAAATTTAAAAATGAAAAAAAATCACTAAACATTTTTTTTTTTTCAAAATTACAATAAAGTATTTAACAATGTCTAATACTTACATGCATTGTCATTCCAATAACAAAAATCTCCAATCCACGAGTTGTCACAAACTGTAACAATCACAGTAACAGTGTAACAAATACGTTCAAGCAGTTTAATCAACAAAGTTTTAAGTGTCAAAATGACAGATAATTCCGATGCGAAATGTAAACAAACTCGACAAGTTTTTTTTGCAAGTTTCAAGTTCAATGTACACTTGATCTAGTTGCGTTGTATACCGGAAATACGCCTACGAATTTAAAATTCAGAACAAAACTCGTGATAGTTCGAAGAAGAGCGACCGACAACGAAGACAACGATTGTTCAAATGCGGCAAAAGAGGGGCAACATTTTCGCCCACTGCGCGCATGCGCGTTGAGAGATTCTAGGATCTAAGGATAGCACGAGAGGCGAGTACCCATTGGGTACCGTTTGGTATGGGTAGCGACTGGTTGCCAGTTGTGGTGCCGTGGTGGGGGTACCAGCACTCTATACAGCACGAAAACGTTGCGTTGGAGTTGGAAGCAGACAGAAAAAAGAAGAAAAATCATTCAGCGATATAATGGATTCGTTTTTCATTTTGGAAAGTACTTGACACCGTAAAATGAGAAAGCTCATTCGTGTTTCCTTCCTTTACTCCGCACTGGGGACATTTAACATGCTCACTCAAAATACTTTCAGCTATCTCAGCGCGGAAGAGAGATAAACAACTGTAAATTACCTACACACACAAATGATTTGTATTTGCTTTATGCGTTGCAACACAATGGTTTCACGTTAAATAAACATACGTGTTATGTTACCAAATGTACCATATCGGCTTTTCCAACATGCTTGAATACGCATATGTGCATAAAATTATAATAATAAGCATTTCTCTATCAAAACTTACAATTATAACAATGGTATTTACATATAGAGGATCGAAAGAAAAGGTTTATGCATGCGGACGAAATTTGAAACCCGACGTATAAACTTCTTTCGGCCTGAGGTATGTACAACGTTTTAAGCACAACTGCAATCAAATGAAATATTTTTAAATTATACATTGTTGCTATGTACAAAGCAAGGCGATGGGTTGCATTGCTAACTATTTGGTAATGTAATTTTTCTAATAAAATCTAGTGAAGCTGTAGCGGAACTCATATTTTTTTAAAAATAAGAGTCAGTTCCCAAAGGATACTCCAATTAAAAATAAGAGTGTTCATTATATTTCCAACTGTATTTTTGACGTTTTGTTTACCAATCGCCGGGCTTTTGCTTTACTTTACCGCCCGGATATGATGTAATCTTTCAGTTTTCGTCATGGTAACAAAGATGTATATAAACAATTTTAATGCAGTTGTACGTAAAAGTTCTATTTCGAAATGTTTACGTAAGCAGTAAACGATAAAAGAAACCTCTAGAATGAGAACAATTATCTCGAGGTAGGGATAAGTATTTAGAGATTACGAAACACAGTAAGCAAAACTCGTCCTAATGTAGAGTCAGCACAGCTGTGAAAATTGATTTTCTTTTGAATGTGAACAAGTTAGAACATGTCAGGAATTCTCCCCTCACTTCCTGCCTACATAATCCCCCTCTCCTACCCTCTCCACATAGCTAGAACGCTACAGCATCAAGGATACTTGTCGACTATCGAGTTAACTGCGTCACGTTTCCATGAATGCTAATTATGGAACTATCTACCAACGTATTCATCACGCAATGGTCCAAAAATCAATTATGAAAACTTGAAAACGCATTCAACTTGTGACAGCACAACAAAACTCTTCACCTTTTTCAGAACTGATTTGCTATTCGTCGGCAGTTGCAAGTTGGCGTGATATTGATCGTGGAATGGCCAATGAAAAACCGGGATCCGAGATGAAATAAGAGCCAAACTTCGGAATACTTTTTTGTTGTTTTATTTCATATTTCATGTCATTCCGAGCCAGATTTATTTTTATGATCTAAGCTGAAGTTTATGTTGCACGCCACTGGTTCTACACGGACAATTTCTTTGATCGATGACTTGAAAACCTCATCTATTTTTCATTATATCTAATTCTAATAAGAGATAAAAAAAAGCTTTCCTTTTTATTGCGCAGTATTTCAAAATAATTATCATTACTCTAATAAAAAGTTTCCATTAGTCAACTTAGATAAAGATAATTACATATAATCATTTAACCAGTTAATCGTATCTAATCATTCAAAATAGATTGGAAATGAAAATTTCGTATTAGATAAACAATAATGAAATTTAATTTAACTGAAATAAAGCACTGAAATTAATTTACATTTGGTTGTATAAAAAAATCCACCATAAACTGTTTACATTATAACTGTGACGGATTTAGCCATAACTCCAGCATTAATTACATTCTAGTCAGACTGTAAAATTTTTGCGGGAAAATAGTTCGTTTTGTTCGTATGCTTTCAGGTGAAATTCGCTTGCACTGTAAACAAAGGAAAAACGACAGCGTATTGCGGGAACAGCCAGCTGCGTCAGATCAATAGTCGACCAACTTCAACCAACTCCAAAACTTCGATCGAGTTGGTGCGGGTTTTGGATGATCACCAACTCGGGACAGGCGAGCAGAGCAGCGGCAATTTCAAGCGACGAGAGACGGGAGGAGAAGGAAGTAGAAGTAGAGTTCGTGAGCCTAACCTTACATGACGCCAAGCTTACTAACACATACACAGCCAACGAACGGTTGTTAAACTCGTTATTGATGTATCGCATGAGAAATGTTGATGATAGCGAACCGGTTGGTTTTGGCTCAACTGTTGACTGCCTCGCCTGACAGTGACATGTTGCCTCAATGCATTCATCATATAAATTATCTTCAAATGTTTTTTGTTTTTTACATTATTAGCAACATAAAAAAGTTTGTTTGCATTTTATGAACGTAAATAAAAAACATAATGTTTGCTATGTTATGAAATACCTAGCTGTCGAGCTTGAAACGTTATAAAAATAAATAACAACCAAGATTAAAATACTTCAAGGTCTCAGCATAGAGATACTGGAAATGGTTTAACCATTTATTTGTTCTTTGTTCTTCATGACGAGGTTACAGGCGGCCTCCCCTGTTTTCGAGGAATGCGCTCGTCCGGCATCAATTCCCCCACCCGAGTTAGTCACTGCGTGGCAGACAAATGGACAAGGATAGAGCGATCTATTTATGTCTACATTCTCCTACTATGGCCCCCCTGCTTAAACTTAGGTGCCTGCTGGTGCTTAATTACTCAGAGAGAGCAACATACCGCATGCTTGCTGCACAATAACAAAAGCATTAAGGGCTCTAGAGTGGGGGAAGTGCTAAAATTTTGCCTGGCCAATCAAATGTGGCTGTAATCCCCCCTTTCTCTGTAAACTGATCACTAATTTATTCGGAAACAAAATTATACAATTAGAGAGAGAGAGATAATGAAAACTGGTTTTCATAATTATGATTCGTAACATTTGTAATTAAGCGGTATGTAAATATAATGTATCCGGTGGTTTGAGGTTCTCTATTTCCGGGAAATTTGAAGGGAAATTCTAGATTTCTCGTTATTTTTTTTTTTGTTTACTGCGTAGGCTATCTTATCTGAACCTTGGAAGATAAGCAGTATTAACATACTGATAAAAGAATAAATTATTACAATAGTGATTTACGTATAGAGGATCGAAAGAAAAGGTTACGCCTGGGTCCAAGGGTGTAAACTTATTTTTCTCCTGAGGTATAACGATTTACGTACTACTGCAATCAAATGAAATGTTTTAAAATTATTTTATAAATACATTTAAAGCTTGTTGCTATGTATAAATATTACGTCGCCAGGTGGCCATGCCATAAAAGAATAAGGCGATGCGCTGCATTATTAACTGTTTAGTTATGTGATTTTTTTTTTAAATGACAAGTTTCTGAAGAAATTTTTTAGGCTATTCTAATAAAAGTAAGTGAAGCTTGTATTGATTGTATTTTTGACGTTTTGTTTACCAGTCGCCGGGCTTTTGCTTTACTTTACCGCCCGCAGGGTGTAATCGTTTAGTTTCCACCACGGTAACTAAGATGTAAACAATTTTAATGCACTCGTGCGTAAATAAATTTTATAATATTGATTTTTCCGAAAAATATTTACAAAACAAATTTTCGAAATAAATTATTAATCAAACATGTCTGTTACAACAATCATAACGTATTTACAAACCAGTAACACTTAGAATAATGACTAGGCGTGGTGGCGATAATGAGTCCCCGGGCTCAGGGCTTGCTTGCTTGCTTGCTATCGAAAGCGGGCCCCCGCGCCCAAACACGCGAGCAGCCGTGAGCGGTAGAGCCCCATGATAACAGAGTTCCAATTGGCGACGAGCAGCGCCGCGTACGGGTTCGGTTTCCCCCCGCAGGGCGGCTCATGCAGGGGGGAGGAAGCGTTTCCCTCTGCGACAGTGCTGCTGGTGCCTGCGCCCGCGCTAGCTTCCTGCGTGCTCGCGCTGTTGTACTGCTCTAGAGCCAACCGTTCCAGTTCCTGTAATCATACAAACAGACATCATCAAGCTGACGCTAACATGACCTCGATGCGCGCCTATGGAATGACGTAGAGGTTTTTACTAGAGCACAGCGTAGCGTATATAACCAAAGTAATTGGGTAGCATAATGGGGCAATTTATGAAATGGTGCTATTACAATTTTTATTTGTTCGCTCGTATTGACGCACAGCGTATTTTTATTCAATTTGGCTACGCTGTTTTCCTTCAGACTTCGAAGTTTAATTAACTGTAGCTCGGCGAGACTAACTGAAACTGAGTTATCAGAAATGAAAGCCAAGCGTAATTACTTTTAGCCACGAAACAGTTTGTCATTGCGTGCTGCACAATTTTTCACATTAATTTTCTAAAATTATTATTATATGGTTATTATACTGAAAAGTTGTATTATTATTATTCGTGTTTATGGTATATATTATGTACTATTTTAAATGTCAATTACATAAAGGCCGAACAAAACTCTGTCAGAAGTTTAAATAAAATCTTGCTATTAATATTCATCGTACTTTGATCAACGATGTTTTGAAAGTCTTATGAACGCGTGACTACAATATACAGATTATTAATGGTTCTCCAAACTCT
Source organism: Ophonus ardosiacus (assembly GCA_943142095.1). Lineage (NCBI taxonomy): Eukaryota > Metazoa > Arthropoda > Insecta > Coleoptera > Carabidae > Ophonus > Ophonus ardosiacus. The sequence goes on along the minus strand of OW964832.1, from coordinate 34,425,529 downwards.
ATATGGAATGGCTCAAACACAAAGGGCTAGAGTTTACAGTGTACTCTGTCTGTCAACTACAGTCTCTCCAAGGGGCCTACAACAATAGATTATAGCGCATTGCAAAGTCACTAACATAGCGGTAGAATACGGTTAATTTAAACTCAGAACCTACTGTTCACGTACGCGAACTACTCATGTATCTAAAATTACGACATTGTAGAAACACTAATATATAAATGAATTACAAACTATTCTATATGAATCCAATATTAAAAATGTTTTATATTTTCATAAATATGAATTGGCAAAGTTACTTTTATGAAGGATAAAAGTTTAAAACAGAAATTTTGATGGCTCATAAATTTGGATTTAAAAAAGTTATGTTCTTCATAACACACTGATTTAACTAAAAAAAAAAGTCAAATATAAGTTTTATAAACTAGTTAATATCAATATTAAAAAAATATATATTATGAAATAAAATGTATTACTACACTAGTGCTGTAATATAACTTACAAATTATTTGTATTTTAGTCATTTAAATTTTAAGGAGTATATTATTCACCAACCTAACTGAATAACTTATAGAGGATTGGGCAGAAAGGACGAACGTTTTCACAAAATTGATACATTTTGCTTAAGAAAAAAAATATTGACAGATTTGAGTTCGTAATGACATAGTATTTGACAAAATCAAGTGTGCAAAACTGTCGTAATCGGCCACTATTTTTTCGACTACGATACTGGGACTGCTGTTACCGTGAACTCAGAGCGCTATATCGAGATGATATACAACTTCTTTTGCCTGAATTATGAAGAAACCTTGTTCCTATCTGACGTGTATGGTTTCAAGGTACGTACATACGAACATAAGCTCCGCACATTGGAAGAAGTGAAAGGAGCTATTCGCTTAGAAGTCCCCCAAATTGACAGAGCGATGTTGGAAAGAGTGTTTGCAAATATGTTAATATTTTTTTTCTTAAGCAAAAAGTATCAATTTTGTGACTTTTAAAAGACGTCCGTCCTTTCTGCCCAACCCTGTAGTTAACCGCTTAGTAAACTTGGTATCCTTAGGCCAGGTATATTCATCTCTGGTTATGGTTAAATTGTCTGTTAACTGTCAGTTAAAGCGAAAAATGTCGCATAGAAAACCTGAAGTATGTGTTAATTTTTAAAACTTTTGCTATATTTTTTGTTTTAACAATTAACAGACAATTTAATCGGAGATGAAAATACTGAACTAGTAAAATTCGGTTACCATGAATAAGTGGTAAATTTTTGTCGGGAAATTATTTCAGATTGTCACGAGAGCGGTTGCTTAGCAACTTATCGAGTCGCATTGACATTTTTGATCAATGCCAAGAGATAAATTAGCAACAGGTTCGATTTAAGCACGAATGGTATTCGGATGACTATTTCCAAAATAAAAATAAATGAACAAAAATCATTTTTGACAAGTATATAAACAATATGTTCCTAGCAACTTTTAAACGTCAAAAAAGTTTCGCTTATCAAAAAATTATTTGTAAAAATACAGCATCTTATTGGCTTAAAGAATGAGAATTTTTTTGTGACGCTATTTTATTGAAATAAAATTTGGTAATTAGGTAGAATCCTGAATTTGGATTGGTTTAGAAATTTTAAGTGAAATAGTCAATAGTTATTTACAGAATCAGTTATGAAAAGAATAATATTGTTTTATGAACATAATATCTGACAAAACAAGCGAAGCTAGTTTTGCAAATTACGAGTATGTGAGTCATCACGTTTTCATAAAGTATTACGTACAAAAATTTGTCTATTTTCGGTAAAATAATTTAGATATACAGAAAATTTTAAATTTACCTATTACAGCTCCAATATACATATTTCAAAATCAATTTACCAAAGTGTTGTCTTGAAAATAAATAAATTAATTTTTTTAATTTAATGCTTATGTCAGTGCCTGCGAATCAACATTGAGAATCAGTTATAAATGTGTTCTGAAATCGATGAAATCTTCCTTCTGACCTAGAGGGATTGGATGTGAGTCAATAATTCATAAACTGATATTAAAGAAATCATTATTGATATATTCTTGTTTCTTTTATCAGTTGTCAGTTGTGTAATATTCAGTTACGTAAGGATTTTCACAAAACTCATTTCGTATCAATTATTTAAAAAGTGACATTTCAAAACGTCATAAAGTTAGGTAAAATTCTACTTTTTAAAACGGAATTAGATAAATTTAATTTTCCTCTAATCTTTAGTTCATTTCGTGCAAGTAGATAAAACAGAAAATTCGTTTCGTAACTTATTATTGCAATATTCGATGAGTTTCGAAACTCGACTAACGCAACAAAATTTTCCCAACTAGAGTTTATTGTTTTTAATACGACAGTTTACAAAACTTATTACTCAATTAACTATTGTAGATAAAATGTTTTATGAACATTACAACATAACTATATTATTGTTTCTTTATGTTCTTTATATTACCAACCAATTAAAGTAAGTATTTAATCGAATTCAAAGTTAAATTTTAAATATCCCCTTCCCAAAAGCAAAAATTCACAAGTCGCCGCTGTCCTGAAAGCCTGACAGACTTTATACCTCAGAAAATGTCATCCCGAGCTCTTAGAGTATTCTAACTTGTCCCTGGAAAACCACTTCAACATACTTATTAGCCGTCACAAAACTCGATTTCTCCTAAGTTTCTACTCGCTTTTACTCCAAGTGTGTCATGGCATTTTCTACAGAAAAAATCGATTTCCTTTTCTACACCAATGTTGGGAACGCTTTCCGTTGGGAAATTTAGTCGTGTAAGGTTTCCTGGATAGAGGCGGAATCCTGACAGCCGAACGGGGACCGGGGACTCAACAAGGATCACGACCACGAGGAGGGTTGGAATAAATTATAGGGATAGAAAGGTTTTAGTCCCTTTTGGGCTTCTGTCTGACCTGTTTCCTCTGGGCAGTTTTTACTTCGTAAAAAATACAGCAAAATATAAGGGTGTGTTAGACGGAATGGAGGGATGAGGGTTTTAGATGTATCCTGGTTTTTGTAGCATGAAATCTTTTTGTGTTACACCCTTGTTTTAGAAATAATTATACTGGGTGTCTACTTGAAATCCGTAACATAAGGAATAGAATGTTATTTTTTTTCATTCTGCTATAGTTTCTGACCTATTAGTTTTAGAGAAAAGTTGTAAATAAAAAAAAGTTGTTCAGAATTACAAACAACACAATATAGGACTAAAATTAATAAAATATTCTTTATTTTACAAAAAAACGCAAATTAAAATTCGCAATTTATAGCATATTTCAGAGTGCCATTGAATTACTGATTATTTATTTTTATTTGACGTTTAACTTTTGACATATTATTATTATCATAACTAATTTCGAATGTTTTAATTATACACCATTCATGAATCATTTTGTACTTTTAGTGTTTAATTATTCATACTTTTAATATTTATTGACAAGAGAAGATTTATGAGATCTGTCAAATAATAAAATTAAACATCAGTAATTCAATGGCACTCTGAAATTTGCTGTAAATTGCGAATTTTAATTTGCGTTTTTTTCGTAAAATAAAATGAAATTGTGACTAATTTTAGTCTCATATTATGTAGTTTTTAATTCTGAACAACTTTTTTATTTACAACTTTTCTCTAAATTTAATAGGTCAGTAACTATAGCAAAATGAAAAAAGTAACATTGTATTCCCTATATTACGGATTTCAAGTAGACACCCGGTATAGTTTCTTTTGGTTTTAACAATAGTTGCAAAAGCACTTACCTACTTAACTATAGGCTATCTAGTGAATCAAGCGGTTTACGTCATCGTTTAGAGATTTTTGAAATTTTCTCTATATTTTTAAATATATTTTATTACCGGTATTTTATTGGTTTTTTTAATTATTATTATGTATTTGAAACCTTTAATAGAAATAATTATATTTCGAAATATTATTATTAAGTAAAATTTTGTTAATTTTTGCAAAATGACGTTTGATTATATATTTTTAATATTGGTAATTCTGAACATGTATATTACTAAATATTATATGTCTATATTATACTTTTCAACCTGTATTGTGATTTCTTTTTGTTTTTTGTATTGTTGTTCATTGACAAAATGTCAAATGCTCTGTCATGTCAAATTCAAGAGCTTGTAGTTAATTTATTGACTTATTTTGAAAATGAAAAATAATTTGGTGGGCTCTTACTTTCACTGAATTGTAATATTGAGGTAATATTTCGTTCTTTTATTAGTAATAATTTGAAAATTAAATCTATATGTACAGCGTGTGGCAAACGCTATACGCAATGTACAGAAACAGAAATTGTATGGTATGCAGTAGTCTGTATTTTTTTTTAAGGATCTCACATAATACTAGATGGTTTGTTGCATATACTACAAGAATGAAGTATTTATAACGGCGTAAGCAGTATAGTTCAGAATATTTTAAATAAAATTGGATTTCGCTGAAAAAAAAATGATACCAGACGTGTTACCTTTTTAAGAAAGATTTGGATTTATGAAGGCAACCCACAGATCCTATATATTCTAATCCGTTTTACATGCTCATGTAAACTTTTTAATATATGACGTCATTGTTTCTAGTGATATTGTATTTATGACGTAAACCGCTTGATTCGCTGGATGGCCTATAAAGCAGGAATGGGGTATTTTAATGTAGTAAAATTTAATAAAACATGAGTTTTCTTATAATTTATTTTGGCGCTAAAAAGGTATTACGTGGTTTGTGGCGTAGGAGTGACATGATATTTCCAACACATTTTGTACAAAATGTAAATCGAAAAGTGAGACAGGCGTTTAACATGGGAATTCAGTTTTTCTTTGCACAAATGTTACCTAATTATTTTATGCAAAAATACTTCAAATAAAAGTTATAAATATTTTCATCATGTGAAACGATTATTCTAGCTCTTCATATAAACGTAAAAAATAATTTTAAAGTTAGTTCTTGTGAGCTTTTAGTCTAGGCAACCGTGGATTTATGACAAAAAAATAAACAATTGTTTTTAACTGTCAATTAGAACTAAAACATTTTACCTTTTTGTGTTTTGTGTTAATTTACTGCTCTAATCCAAATTTAGTTATAAATGACAGTTAAATGTAATGTATTTGTTTATTTTTTGTCATAAATCCATGGCTGCCTAGAATAAAAGCTTATAAAAACTGTAACTTTATAATTAATTTTTACGTTTGCACCAACAAGATTTAAATTTTAAGCTAGGCTTAAACAAAAAAATGACAACAGTATATTATAATTCATTTGACATTTCATTTCGATGCAATATTGTCAATTTAAGCCAAGTTTAATATTTATTCTACATTGGTGCAACCGGCCATAAAACTTTTATTTGAAGCATATTTTTATAAAATAATTAAATAACGCCTCAACTGGCTTCTTTTTTGTGTGTTTACAAGTTTTCTATACTGTGAGTATTTTTTAACGTGAAACATTGGGTTTGTCATATACATGGTTACTACTTGATATTTGATTGACATCAATGTATTTGCCCGTTCCATTTAAAATGAAACATAGGGAACGAATCTGACAGAAGTATTATATTTAAATATTGTCAGTAATTTAGCCGAGCCAGAAAACCACTTTAGAGCACTAAACATATTTGGGGCACAAGATGCACACAGTATTTTTTCTACATCTAAATTTAATTTTTAGAAAACAGATATAATTATTTAAACAAAATTAACCTCTAATGACATCTTGTCAATATGAGAGATACCCGATGAATTTTCCTATGTTATGATTTGACATTTGATTGACAGCAATGTATTTGCCTGTCTCCTTTAAAATGAAACATGGGTAATGAATTTGACAGAAGTATTATATTTAAATATTGTAAGAAATTTAGCCGAGTCAGAAAACCACTCGGGCCGGGCACAAGGTGCACACTATATTTTTTCTGCAACTAATTTTAATTTAGAATGCAGGTATAATTATTTAAACAAAATTAACCTCTATTGACTTCTTATCAAATGTCAAATTCGTTCCCTATGTTTCATTTTAAATAGAACGGGCAAATACATTGCTGTCAATCAAATGTCGTAACCTTGCATATATGACAAACCCAATGTTTCACGTTAAAAAATACTCACGGTATTAGATTTGTATATATTTCTTAAATGTCATTCTCCTATGTTATATCCGGTAAAAAAATTTTTTCAAGTAATATTTAAAAAATTATATCTCGCTCAATTTAAATAAAAATTAACTCAATTTATAATGCAAATATGTGAAACTTTCAGAAAATAAAAAGAACAATTTTATTTAAATAAATCTTATGTGGCCAGCACATTACCTTCTGTCAATTCTATGTATTTTATGCAAATCCCATACCAAAAGTACCTTGGAAAAGATTCTATAAATCCAATAAAATTATAACACGAACAAACACTATGTAAATTGCACTTGACACTGACATCTGTTAGTTAGAATTATTTGAATATATCAGCTGTTTCCATGATTATAGCAGCTCTGGCTGATTTGTGAAAGTTAATCTCGTTATAATTAAATATAAAAAAAAATCTGTTGTGGCCAGCACAAGACCTCTCGCCATTTCCATATTAGGATGTATAAGTATTGTATTGCACTTCGCTTTCGAACCGTCGTTTTATAACAAAAAATTACAGAACTTTACTCAAATATTGTTTTTTATTGTATTTAACATGTCTTCTGCACACATATAGTTCTAATTATATATATTTTCCATTGTAAGAGGAAGTTTTTAAATGTCAGAGATTGTTCCAATTCATTAACCAGATTGGCGGTATTTCTGATGGATTTATGCATTTTACCACAATTTTACCTATAATTTCAAATATTTAATTAACAAAACAATAAGAAAAGTTAAATATACTTCCCAGAAAAAGCTATCAGAATGTCACTAAAACTGTTGATATTTGACAATGACATGTCATGTTATAAACATTGGAATTTGTCAACTGGTTTCCTTAGTGCCTTGGCCTCTGCGATTAGTTTACTCTATAAATTATAGTGTCTTTATCTCTAAATCTATACAAGATATAATAAAAATTTTAAGTGTATTAGATGGAGAATTTTATGTTCTTCAATATTTAATAAAAAAAACTCCAAAAAATTATATTTAGAAGAATTTTTCTAAGAAACTACTACTTCCGGTTGTTCAATTGTTACCAAAACCCAGGAATGCCAGATTAAGGAAACTGCAGTTAAATATTTTTTAAGTCTTATGCCCGTATTCATAAACACGCGTAAAAATTTTCAACGGTTCGTTATAATATTTATCCAATAAAAATAGTCGACATTGAAAGAAAAATCAATTTTATTTGTCAAGTTTGATTCTATTTGTCAAAAATTATAACGAGCCGTTTTGAAACTGTACGATTGTTTATGAATATGGGCATTATAGTTTTTGAGGAATCGTGTCTACAACATCCAGACATACATACACACACACACAGACATCATTTTAAAAATGTTATAATCGGATTCTAGGGACCTTAAATCGTGCTTATCCAATAAAATCTGAATATGCGAATTTTAGCATGAATCCAATACCTCCTAGAGGTAAAAATTATAATCAAACTGTATAGATAATCAAATATTTTTTTTATATTGATAATCACAGAAAATGACAAGAAATGATATTTAATTGCGTTTTTTTACCTCCCGCTACCCTTGGTAAGGGAGGTATAGGGATCGTGCTGAAAATCACATATCGAGATTTTAGTAAATGACCACGTTTTAAGGTCCGTAGAATCCAATTTTAACATTTTCACGATGATGTCTGTATGTGTGTATGTGTGTGTATGCATGTGTGTGTGTGTGTGTATGAATTTTGTCTTCACTCTAACTCCAATAGTATCATTCAGAAAATTCTGAAACCTTGTATTTTTACCCTATTCTAATATGAAAAGAAGCCATTAAATTTTAGTGTAAATCGGATAACCGGAAATGGCACTTTACCTGAAGCTTATAATGGTTTTTCTTCAAAAAATACCATTAAATACCATTTTTTCGCATTTTGTCATTATGAAAATTAAAAACAATTGAATTTTCTACAGGAATACATTAATTCTTTTTCTGTACATTTTACAGATAAATTTAAAAATATTTTGTGTTGACCACATCAGATTTTTTTTTCAGGGAAAACTGTAAAAACTTCAAATGAGGGAACTTCCGGTTGACCAATTATAACCAAAATCTAATTATATGGATGTCAAGAAGAGGAATACGAAAGAATTGTAATTTTTAGAATTGTAGTATTAGAGTAGTTATTGTAGGAGAAATTTTTGTCACACGCACGCACGCACATACACATGCATACATTATCGTAAAACTAGTAAAATCGTATTCTAGGGACCTTACAACCTCCTTATTCACTAAAAGCTCACCACTGAATTTTTTTGACCATAGGCAATACCTTCCTTACCTAAAGGTGATGGAAAATAAAAAATGGAATGGACTAAAATTAGATTTTCCCCAATTTAAATTAGGGAGCACTATTTTAACTCTGTAAATCGTTTATGAATAATTTTAGAGAAAAATTGACAGAGATAAAACATTCCTAGACGTTAATCACCGTTTATCAGTTGTTCATTGTATCTAACACGTGTGTAATTAAAAAGCAATTAATAATCTCAAATTTATAAGTCCGCTGTGCGCACAGGTTAAAATGTCTCGATTATTAATACTCTTGATAGTGAAATAACTGCTTACTCGCTACCATAAGTAATTAATTTCATTACGTTTTTTGTTTTCAAGTTGCGCATTTAAAATAACAAAATTAATGACTACTGGTAATACTGCGCCTTAATCCATTATACATCCGTCTTAATTTAAAGTATGAAAAATGATCCAAAGTCCATCGTTCATTCTATATATGAATATATGAATACCCTTGTAACGTTTGTTGGTTAAGTGGTAAAACATGATTCTCTCCAAGGCTAAAAATATACATTCTACTGCAATCATGTTGTAACATGCAAGGACGTGGGTAAAACCGTAATGATTTATATTTCTTTATGTAAAAAATTATATGTTGTACTTTTACCGTTCTTTTTTATAGAAGCTTTTTATAGCGAGTGGAAGTATGGAACTTTTATGACAAAAACCTGACATGCAACTTTTTTATCGCTACTGAAAAGTACTGTAAAAAGTTTGCATTTTTTCATATTACTTTTTGGTATATCTACGTTGGAGATCATTAAAAACTCAATCAATTTTTTGTGCTTAAGCATTATTTTTTTGATCTTTAGATATTGTTAATTGAAGTGAAATACAGGATGGACAGAAAGGACGGAGTTTTTTTTAAACCTCACATAATTGGTACTTTTTTCTTAAGAAAAAAATTATTCATAGATTTGAGACATGACATACAGTTATACAAAAAAGTTTCTGTGCGAAAATAGTTTTAATTTATTTTAGGAAAATAGCAGTCTAAAACCCAATATATTTAATTTTCTTTTAATCCAAAATGAAACGCAATATATTACGTTATTATAAATATAAAATAAACAAATAATATACTTAATTTATTTATATTATGGGGTAAACAATAAACATTGAAAGAATTATAATTTCATGTCAAAAAAGTCTCCGTGCGATAACCAAAACATTTAAATAATAAACCGTTTATACAGGGTGTCTCTTAAATAGAGGGACATGGCTTAACCACAGATTCCTGAGGCTAAAATAGGACGATTTAACTAAACTTGCTTCTACCGCAAAGTGTACCATTTAGAAAGAATTTAGCTTCAAAGTTCTTCGAAAAAAAATTAATATTGCTTGTAATAACAGAAGGCTTTGTACGATTTGGATGAAATTTGGTATGACAGTTCATATGGTTATAAGTCATCTTTTAAGGTGATAATTGTTATTATTAGTGAACCACTAGTGTATGAAACTTAGGTCTTCCAACATTAATTAGACCGTAACTTCTTAATGGCAATGCCGAAAACGTGAAATTATTTTTCTTCAGAAAGATACATTCAATAGTAAACTTTTTTCTCTCTATGTAATTTGTGATATCTGTTATGGTTCACACAGAAAAAAATAAAATCTGAGTGTCTGCACTGCTAAATTTTTAAAATAAATTTAATCGAACAGTCTATCCAAATGTCAAACAAGTAATTTTTAATGACAGTAACAATTGTTTTACGGGTTGTCACAAATTTTCTTCGCAATATTCTAAAATTAGTAACATCCGTTTGTTCGGCCTAATAGTATTTTACTATCATTATTATAAATAAGACGATTACATATCTCAGCTAACTCCTAAACAAGTTGTGAAGATTGATAACTCGTTACTGTCATTAAAAATTTCTTGTTTGACATTTGGATAGATTGCTAGATTAAATTTATTTTAAAAATTTAGCAGTGCAGACACTCAGATTTAATTTTTTTCTGTGTGAACCGTAAGAGATATCATAAATTACACAGAGAGACAAAAGTTTACTATTGAATGTATCTTTCTGAAGACAAATAAATTCACGTTTCCGGCATTGCCATTAAAAAGTTACGGTCTAATTTATGTTGGGAGACCTAAGTTTCATACACTAGTGGTTCACTAATAATAACAAGTATCACCTTAAAAGATGAGTTATAACCATATAAACTGTCATACCAAATTTCATCCAAATCGAATAAAGCGTCCGATTATTATAAGCAAAATTAATTTTTTTTCAAAGAACTTTGAAGCAGAATTCTGGCTAAATGGTACACTTTCCGGTAGAAGCAAGTTTGGTTAAATCGTCTTATTTTAGCCTCAGGAATCTGTGGTTACGCCATGTCCCCCTATTATGTTTCATAAAGAAATATATTTGGATGGTGTTACTTTGGTTTTTCCACCAGTAATAACTAAGCGATGAGTCATTGAATCTACCAAATTTTTGGTCACCGATAGCATTATATTCTGCCATTTTTCTTGTAATTTATTTTGTTCTTTTTTGGTTTATATTCTTATTTGTTTTATGAATTTTCCGCACTTTTTCAATCTAGTTAAAATCCGGAGACCGTGGGGGATGGTCAAGCATATTTTTATATTATACAGCAGGCATTCTCTTATAAGACGTGAATTATTAGTCGAATTTTTCTGATGCATGAAACTAAAATTGGCTGTTAAGGCCCTAATTTTCGGCACTTTGTTTTAAATTTGCTTTTAAAATATCAAGGTAACCTTTGCTATCCATTGTTGCAATAATAGGCTATTCCACGATATTTTTTTATTTTTTTATCTTGAATTACATAAGTATGTAAGACAATATGTGAAAATCCGAGTTTAAAATTCCTCCAAATAAGCGAGATATTGAGGTATGAATTATAAATTTCATTTGTGACGTAAGTAATGTGGGTATACCAGAAGTAAACAAACAGTGGTTCAGAGACTTACGAAAAAATGTTGAGAAAATTACAAAATAATGTATATTTGAATTGTAATATTATATTTTATTATTAGGGAAAGAAAATATATTATTGCAATTAATTTATTTTACTTTTTTCTTCTTTTACAAAAACATTTTGACATTCTCGAAGTTGGTAGCGCACAGAGCATGGTTGGTGACTCACGATTTCAAACAAATTTCAAAGGAGTGCGACAGATAGATCAACGAACATGCAAAGACAAGAAAATCACCTGAACAGCATCCGAACATATCCGACACACCCGAATAATTATATTCTTAGTTGTAGCGAAGTGAGAGCAGAGCTCCATACAGTCGGTGTTCAAACTTAAATCCTATTTGCTTAAACGCCCGTCCACATGTCTTACGTCATCAAAAGTAGAACTCCCCGTATTTTTTAGAGGGAGTAATTAAAAGAAAAATAGTTGGTATTTTTCTTATCGATTAACTGATATCTTTCATATTTTTGATAAACTTTTACTCTTTTCGATTACAGTGGAATAGCCTATTACAATTTCGTACTCCCACTGAATAAATATGCTGCCACCGCCGTATTTAACTGTTACTATTTAATGCCTTAAATTGTAGATTTTCTTCAATTATTTAAATGTTTTGGTTATCGTACGGAGACCTTTTTGTCATGAAATTATAAATACCTTTAACGTTTACCCCATAAAATAACTATATTATTTGTTTATTTTTTATTTATAATAAAATAACATAATGCTTTTCATTTTGGATTAAAATTAAATATATTGGGTGGAATTCAGTGGGTTGTATTAAGGTCTGTATTAAAGCTTGTATTAAGTATATGGCAATATTGTAATATTTTCCACAAGGATCAATGAGATTCAATTGTGATTTAGAAATTTTACCACAGGGAAAAGTAATTCAGATATCCTTTAGTCAAATGAGGAAGTATTATTGTAAATGGAAGGTATAAATGGAAACTCATTATTGCAAAATTAGGTTAGAAATATGTCATATTTTATGTGTCAAATATTTCATACCTGAATGTTAATGAATTTTAAAATATTTCAAACCCCGTTTTGAGCAGTTTTGACATTTGTCCTTTTTTTCTTCTGTTAATAATATTTTTTTCTTTATTTGATCCTTTGGTCTCTCATTTTTTTCTGACAGGTATTACAAAGTTGCCAAAATATTTTTGACAAAGGACTGTTTTAGCTTAAAACACACTAATACAACCCACTGAATCGCACCCATTGGGTTTTAGGCAGCTATTTTTTCCTAAAATTGTCGTGCGGAGATTTTTTGTATGACTGTAGTATTTGACAAAATCAAAGTAATGGTTTGGTGTGCTGTGCGTAAAACTGTCGTAATCGGCCCGTATTTTTTCGACGACGATAATGGGAGTGCTGTTACCGTGAACTTGGAGCGCTATGAGATAAAACACAGCCAGAGCATCATTGGGCGTTATTCGCCCTGTCTTTCCCGATCGCCTCATATCCAGGTTTAGTGACATTCACTTACCACCTTAGTCTCCTGATTTGCCCATATGCGATTTATTATTGTGGGGTCATCTCAAGATACGTACATATACGAACACAAACCCCGCACATTGGAAGAACTGAAAGAAACTATTCGCGTAGAAGTCACCCAAATAGACAGAGTGATATTGGAAAGAGTGTGTTTGCAAACTTTGTAGAACGCCTTCAGAAATGAATTAATGATTACGGACACCACATGCAAGATGTTGTTTTCCATACTTGATACTATGTCATTACGTACTCATATCGGTCAATAAAGTTTTTCTTATGTAAAAAAGTATCAATATTGTGACGCTTTGATAAACGTCCGTCCTTTCTGCTCAACTCTGTATTTTTTTTTTGACATTCTAATTCTATTAAAATGATATTAAATTTTCGTTTCGGGTTTTTTACATATTTTCTTGGAAAATAAGTCAATTTAAATATCCATGACAAACCTGCCACGTTCAGTTGTTTATTAAAGTACGTGATGATGACATTTTATTTATATGGAGAAACTTGGAAATTACATAACGAGCTTTATAGAATTTATGTTTTTGTTATACTATAAATATATAAATATTGTTGTACGGTTATACGATATAAATTTCATTATAACATCGTTTGTTTTGTTTTTGATAATGGAAAACATTTTTGTTATAAATTAAAAAATAAATAAAATACTTTTGGTCGATTTTATAAATGGCAGATGGATTTACTTTTACAGTAAATAAAATTTATTCTTTCAAATGACAGCCGAACTTTTGACAGTAATGTTATAAATGCTATAAAATATAAAAATTAATTCGAATTTGTTAATTTAAATAAATTTACTCTAGAAGTAAATTTATTCTGCTCTTTAGAAAACCGGGGTTTATAAAATAAAAGTAGAATGAGTTTCATCTCTGAAATTTTTGAAAATAAATCAAATATTTGTGTTTTAGTCTGAGATTTTGTTTTCACTCTGTAAATAAATGTAAACAAAAATTTTATCTCGGGTTTCAAAATCCAAGATATAAATATATAATCTTGGATTATAATTATAATCCTGAATAAAATAAGCAATTCGCTTTTATAAAACCGGACATAAGGGCTGTTTTCATAATCTGGCCCACTCTAAGACGTTAAATTATTTCAAAACTTTATCTTTAATTTAAAGTAAAACTAAATTGATCGCAAAAGTGCTAAAGTTAAATTATGAAAACGAACACAACTTTAATTTTAATTTGAAGTTTTAAAATGAAGATAAAGTTTATTATAATAATAGCCCGAAGTATTTTCCCCTAACAAAGGGCACTGTTTAAATAGAAATAGTAATAAAACTTTTCGTAAAAACAAATACGTGGCCAGCAGTGGCGTTTCCAGAAATTATTTTTGGAGGGAGCAAATTCTTTGAATCATAGGCGTAACTACAAGTACAATTATTGCGTAGGAGTGTATTAAATTATAGATACTAATTGTTTAAAATAAAACAATTTATTATATACTGACAATATATTAAATTTATAAGTAGTAAAAAACGAATGTTTTAATAAAAACAACCCATGTTCTTCGGGAGAGCCGAAGACACTGCTATGCTTTTTTAATTTTGAATAAGCCACTGAGCCAGGAAAGAGATATTTCCCTAAAATAACTATTTGCCATTCATACCACTATCCAAATAGTTTAAAAGTTCTTCGTTATACTCATGATTGTTGTAATAAATGTAATTGTTTATAAGTGCAGGAAATAGAAAACAATTTTTTATTTTAAAATGGAATAACAAGCTTATTAAACTTGGAAATAATATTATTAGTAAATTCTAAAAATTCAATTTCATTTCAAATAAGTGAAAATTGTTGTTTTGTTTTATAAAAAAGCTTGAAATTGTTTTTTAATTGTGATTGTATTCTATTACAGTTTTTAAAAATTCATTTTTCACGACAAAATCCAATTTCATGGATTAAAAATTGTTTTAGTCTCTGAAAATCATATTGTTAGGTTTATTCCTATAAAGTGTTATCAGTTTCAACATTTGGGCAAAAATCAGGATGTGCGGGATTTCTGTTCGTATGTTACGTATCACATTGGAAGAACTGAAAGAAGCTATTTGTGTAGAAGTCGCCCAAATTGACAGAGCAATGTTGGAAAGAGTGTTTGCAAACTTCGTAGAACGTCTCCAGAAATGCATTAATGATAACGGACGCTACATGTTTTCCACATTTTATTTTGTCAAATGCTATGTCATTACGAACTCAAATCTGTCACTAAATTCGTTCTTAAGCAAAAAGTATCAATTTTATGACGTTTTAAAAAACGTCCTTCCTTTCTGCCCAATCCTGTAGTTTGAAAATATAAGCTGTGCAGTACTTCATTTACAGGATTTATAGTTGTTGGTGTTGTTGAAGTTCAAAATAATAGCAGTACTACAATTTACAATAATTGTACCGAAAGTAAAATGTATATTTTGTTTGTTAGAAACAGGAACTATTTAAATTACTAATGCCCGTATTCATAAACACTCGTAAAGTTTGAAAACGGTTCGTTATAATTTTTGACAAATAGAATCAAACATGACAAATAAAATTTCGATTTTTCTTTCAATGTCGACTCTTTTTATTGGATAAAAATTATAACGAACCGTTAAAATTTTAACGAGTGTTTATGAATACGGGAATAAGTAGTGAATTATATATATACATAAATTCATGCAACATATTTTATTCATAAAGATTTGCAAATATATCGATTATACGTCTCAGGAGTGTAGGTATATTTTTACCTTCTGCTGAACCGGGTTTTAGATCCATTATCGGTTGTCTCTCATTATATTTATTTTCGAACTGTACATGGTAGAAATGTAAGCGCCGTACACTTTTAGACTAGTACTTGTAATTACCGAAACATATTCAAAAATTAATGATCATAAAAATCTGTTGTGGCCAACACACTACCTCCCGCCATTTAACTTTTATTAATTTAAATACATACCTACAAATTTATTGATACTGGAAACTACATAGTTTCCAGGATTTTTAATTAACTCACTTTATATTATGGGGTCCCGTGGCCGTGTGCCAGAGTGTCTGGTCGCCAACCTGGCGAACCGGTTTCGATCCCGACCGACTCCAAATATTTCGAATTTTAAATGGCACAAAAGTGACCCCTGTGGTGCACTCTCCACGCCAGCAATGAGTGCCCATGAGGTGACGCCTGGTAAGCGCCCGCTTGGTACAAATATGTCATCATCATTACCGATACCTGCGATAAAGCAGATTGTGGCACACTCAGAAATGGGTAATATGCCGTGATGATATATTTTTTTTTTATATTATGTTCCTTTGCATTCGTATAATATAACTATTTTTTTTTCAAAACGTTACCAAAACCATTATTGATTTGAAGTGATAGATTTTTTAACAGTGACATTTATCTGTCAGTTACATTCATTTGAAATCTGAACAAAGGAATTGTGTTTATCTTTGATACATAGGTAGGTTCCGGGATTTGTAAAATAGATTATATTATATATTAATCTATAAAAAATATAGAAAAAATATAAATGCAATGGAAAACAATTTAAGATAGTCTTTTGTTTTTCCTTATTTGTCATAATTATTGTTATTGTTTGTTACAAACACAATTTTATCATGAATAATTTTACTTTTTCCGAATTAGCAGATATGCATTTAATGTTCGGTCGTTTGTACGAGGAGAATTTTCCAAATCGGAGGACACCAAATAGAAGATTCTTCGGGTCAATTCATCGTCGCCTAAGAGAATTTGGAAACTTCAAGATTCATTCAGGTGACAGAGGAAGACCTAGAAGTGTTTTAACACCCCAGATGGAAGAAGATGTTTTGAATAGCGTATATCAAGATCCTTCTACAAGTACAAGAAGAATTTCTTCTGCATTACGTGTTCATAATTCACAAGTATGGAATGTCTTACATGAGCAACAATTGCATCCCTATCACGTTCAACGGGTTCACAATTTGTTACCAAATGACCTAAAACTTCGAGTAGAATATTGTGGGTGCTATTTACCGACGACATCGGGTTTAATAAGAATGGAATAACAAATTTTCACAATACACATATCTGGTCGGAGGAAAATCCTCATGGTTTTTTTCAAAATAGGCATCAAAACCATTTTAGTGTGAATGTATGGGCAGGCATTATTAATGATGAATTTATTGGTTCCCATTTCTTGCCCGCAAGGTTAAATGGAAACATTTATAGAGATTTTCTAGAAAATGTGTTGCCAGAATTATTAGAAAATACTTCACTAGCCATAAGACAAAGAATGTGGTTCATGCACGATGGAGCACTACCACATTTAACTCGAGATGTGAGGAAATTTTTGAATAATTTTTATGATGATCGGTGGATTGGCAGAGGGGCTGCTATTGGCCTGCTAGGTCACCTGATTTAAATCCTCTGGATTTTTATTTTTGGTGTCACCTGAAAAGTTCAGTTTATTCAGCACCAGTTAATAACATCGATGGCTTACGTCAAAGAATTATAAATAGCTGCAATACAATTCGCAATAAACTCGGAATTTTCGAACTTATTCGTCAATCCATGAGACAAAGATTAGAATGTTGTACTGAAGTTCAAGGTGGACATTTTGAACATTTTTTATAATTTATAATTGACAGTTTTCCATTATAAACGGCCACTATGATTTTATTATAATGTCAAAAGTATGAGTTGTATATGACAAAAATAAAATATTAAAATCGCTATAGCTCTGAAACTAGACATTTCCGGATATACAGAGAATTTATTTTAAAATGCAACATTATGGTTCATCACTTCCATGGTTACTCACTATTGTCAAAAAATGACAGCAATGTAATATTTGTCCATTTTAAAATGCAACATTATAAATAGTATTGCAGCACAGGAATGCCTTCATAACACATCACAAATGGTGTCAATTCTTATTATGACCGACTAGAATAGTGCCTTAGTGTGAATGGGGGTATTTTATTAACATTTATTACATGAAAGTTATGAATTTTTGTAAGTTAAAGTTTGTTAAGATATTAATTTATTGGAAATTAGTTTTGATAATACGAAACTACAAATTTTGTATGTTGCATTTTAAAATGGACAAATATTACATTGCTGTCATTTTTAGACAATAGTGAGTAACCATGGAAGTGACTGACCGTATGTTGCATGTTAAAATAAATTCCCTGTATGTTTATATGAACTTTTCTTATTGTTTTAAGATGTATTTTCAACCTTAAATCCGTGACCTCTATTTTTTGAACACCCTGTATAGACATCATCGTGAAAATATTAAAATTGGATTCTAGGAACCTTATAACGTGGTCATTTAACAAAATATCGATATGCGATTTTTAGCACGATCCCTATACCTCCCTCACCAAAAGTAGCGGGACGTGAAAATATTGAATGTAGTAAGCACGTGCTACTTATTGTATTTTAGTCGTACGGTACATACAGTCAATATTTTCTGGTTTGTTATTAGATGCAATTTTGACATCTGTTATCAGTCTCAACTTCACGTGAGCATACTATAAGTAACCATTAATGATCATTAATTTTTTGGAGTGTGTCTCCGGAATAAGGGTCCATCTGCAGCTATAAAAGCAAAAAGCACTCAAGCACAACGGAGAATAAGTTGACGTACAGCTGCTGCATCAAAACGACACCATGTCTACCCCAGTTGGGGCAGTATGTATCATTACAATGATTGAGGTGCTCCAATTTCAAATATTATTTACGGGTTTGAATCATTAACAAATTTATGAACTCAATACCGTAAGACAGTTGTTTTATTCAGAGCGGTTATCCAATATACAGTTATTTGCGTTATAAGCTGCGTACGTGAACGTTTTTGGTCGAGTCGGCAGTTTATCAGGCTGAGGCGAAAGCCGAGGCCTACAAAACCTCTCAGACCAAAACAGGTTTCCGAAGCACTATAGCGTGCTTTCAAATAATTATCAATGAATAAATAAATAAAATTTATTCGGGGAGAAAACCTCATTTTCACCCAATTTTTTTATGCTTAGTACATATACATTATGACAATGTACTACGATAACATTTCCAGCTCCTTTGTTTAGTGACTAATTCAACAGAAATTGCAATTGCAATCTTTTGTTTTTACGTATTGCTCTTACAGCTCGACTCTCAAAAAAGTTCAAGCTAATCCTCATTTTCGGATTAGCGAAATCTACTAAGTTTATATCTTAAAATATAGTTTATTATATTCGTAGCATCTACAATTTTGATAACATTTTGAAGATTAAATTTTAAATACTGGAATAAAATAGAATTCACTAATCAAAAAATGAGGATTAGCTTAAACTTTTTGAGAATCGGGCTGTTAGTTCTTAAGCATTAATCCTTAGGCGAAGTACAGTGTGTTAAAAAAAAAAACTAATTCGAAGTAAGCTCTAAACAAAAAAACGTATATCAATTCAAAAATATTTTATTAATGGCCAGTTGCACAGCTTATAATTAAATTGTTAACCTTGGTTAAATTGACAATATCGTATCGAAACGAAATGTCAAATGAGTTGATATTGCTGTCAAAATTTCGATATTCACTTTTTTTCTAAACTTGTAGTTAAGGCATTAACTATAAGGACCAGTTTTACAATCTCTGGTTAAAATTTTAACTGCCAGTTAAATAAACAAAACTGAAACGAAATTAACTATCAAATGACAAATTGATCAGTACTGTCAGTAATCCTAATCAATATTGTTTATTTAACTTAGGGCCGGTTTTTTAATCTCTGATTAAAATTTTAACTAAGAGTTAAATAAACAAAATTGAAACGAAATGAACTGTCAAATAACAGTTTTATCATTGATGTCAACAAAACGATGCAATATTGTTTACTTAACTTGAAGTTAAAATTTTAACCAGCGATTGAAAAACCGGTCCTTACAGTTAAAATTCTAACCGGAGATTGTAAAACTGGTCCTAAGCTGTGCATCTGGGGTGGGATGCTAAAGGCTGGTTTATGTAAGCTGTAAACTTATGCATTTACCTTAGCATTAGCATTATGACTTTGCATTACGCTGTCCCTGTCACTTCTTGTAAAACCGGCACATCTTTTTAAATATATCTACATTGTTCAATTAACTGTATTAATTGGACTTCTTTTTCAATGACACTCATTTTTAACCAAGACAATGTGACAGAAATATTCAAAAATAACAAAATGATGACAGATGTCATTTGACTGTCGTAAATATCTCCAGAATCAAGCTGTCGTCCACGAACATATACTCTTCTAATTGGTTGGCATTAGCATTATGATTTGAAAATTAGAAATAGGGTAACGGCATAATGCTAAGGTTAAGGTTATAGCTACATGTACCGCAGCACACATTTGTCTATACTTGAATTTTTAATGCAAAGTCATAATGCTAATGCTAAGGTAAATTCTTAAGTTTACAGTTTACATAAACCAGCCTTATTAAGACTACGCTGTGATAGCGTAGCGGCAAATAACACTTTGTTTCCCTAGCAACCGTAGAAGTTGATGGGGAAAGGAAGGTGAAACATAAGGGGTATTTTACGCTACGCTATGATAGCGTAGTCTTGGAATCCCACCCCTAGACATTACGGTCAATTTGATACGAGATACTGTCAATAATGAGCCGAATTCAGCTATACAGGCCTAACGAGAGAGGGTGGGGGGGGCAGACGGGGTAGGAACCCCAGGGCCCGGCGCTACCACTTTTATATAAATTTTTGTACTGCTAAAATCTTTTATTATAAATAAAAATATAAAATAACAAAATTAGGTAAAAAAAAGCGAGAGACAGCAGAGTTTACGAGAGAAGATTATTATTGCGTATTTCTTTAAAATTACAAGTAGAAGGTATGTAAATAAAACATTTATTAGAATAAAGGGGGTACCAACGTACGCAGGTATCTGCAACTGATTTAAAGCAACTGGCTAGACAACTCAATTTTGACAGTGTGATCGATGATTTTGCCAGTAGGAAAGCAAGGAAAGTTGTATTGTAAATATGTTAATTTTATACAGTACCATACCTGTTTTATTATGTACCTTTTATATTTTTTTACATGAGCATTTAGGAATTGGCTTGTAGGGCCCGGTAGTTTGATTTTGCCCCAGGGCCCGTAATGGCTCTCCACGGGCCTGCCTGTATATTTTAACTAAAGAAGCTTAGTCATAATATGCGTAACGAATTATTATTTTGCTGCCTGTTTCAGGAAAATTACATTTCAAAATCAATTTTGACAACTTGACTTTTGAATTAAATAAATCCTCATTCACAGCTCCGAAAATAAAATTATAAAGTAAAAATAAAAATAACGATATAAACAATAGGTTGTTGTGAAAGTATTCACAGCTCTTGAAAATAAAATTAAACATAACACATAAACACAAGGATTTGCAAATGTTAAATATTTTCCAAAAAATAAGCACGTACATAACAACTGTCATTTGAGTTGTCAATTTGCTTTCAAAAATATTTCAATTTAAATATAATTTGAAAAGCTGTCTTGCGTAGAGTGCTTTAAAAGGTATGATGAAGTTGTTATTGCTTGTTAATTATGAATATATTAAATGGCAATTGATATTAATTTATGTTTTATTTTCGAAGCTGTTAACACGAACCATAAAGCCTCATTTATTATTTTATTTATATTTCTTCTTTTTGTAGCTGTGAATGAGCCTTAATGATGAGATACGTTTCTCTGTTCACAGCCTACTCCGAGTTAGTTTTTTTTTAACACTGTATAGTACAAGAAAGAAGAAGAAGTAAGAAGTGTCTTATAAGATGAAAAAATCTGATGTGGCCAGTACATTACTTTCCGTCAATTCTACGTATTTTGTATAACTCCCATACCAAAAGTCCATTGGAAAAGATTCTATATATTATATTTCCAGTAAAAATGTAACACGAACGAATGAAATGTAATACAAATTCCATACCGAAAGTTCCTTAGAAAAAATTCTATAAATCCATAATTATAACACGAACATATTTATGTAAATTGCACTTGACACTGACATCTGTCAATTAGAATTATTTGAATATATCAGCTATTTCCATGATTATAGCAAAGCTGGCTGATTTATGAAAATGTATCTCTTTATAATTATTTAACTTTATATCTAATAAACATGAAGGAAAATGTATAATCAATCCATATAGACAAAAAGATATTCTTTCATATTGATAATCATATAAAATGTAAAAAAATGATATTTAACTGCGTTTTTCCAGAAAAACTGTTAAGAACTTCAAATAAGGGAACTTCCGGTTGACCAATTATAACCAAAAACTAAACAGCTCTTCATATGGATGTAAAGAAAGGATTATAATTTTTAGAATTGTAGTATTGGAGTTATTGTCAGAGAAATTTTTGTCATACATCATTAAAAACTGACTACCGATTTTTTTTTACCAAAGACAGTACCTTATTTCTTACGTAAAGGTAAAGGAAGGTAAAAAGATAGAAAAACAAGGTTCGTACGTGCGAGTTTTTATTTAATTTTTGAGTCTTGTATAGCAGTTTGTGATCGAAAGTAGCAAAAAAAAATTCGCGCTATCGACTTTATGATAAAGAATCTAAAATAACGACGAAATGTCAAAATAACAAAATAAAGGTATATAATGCAACAGCAAATTTTGTAATGTAACAGAAATAATTTTCATATACCGTGAGTATTATTTAATGTGATAACGTGAAACACTGAGTTTGTCATATCCATGGTTAAGACTCGACATTTGATTGACAGCAATGTATTTGCCTGTCCCATTTAAAATGAAACATAGGGAACGTATGACAGAAGTATTATATTTAAATATTTTGAGAAATTTAGCCGAGTCAGAAAACCACTCGAGAGTACTACACATATTTCGGGCACAAGGTGCACACAATATTTTTTCTACAACTAAATTTAATTTTTAGAAAACAGGTATAATTATTTAAACAAAATTAACCTCTAATGGCATCTTGTCAATATGTCAGATAACCGTTGAATTTTCCTATAAGTTACGACTTGAAATTTGATTGACAGCAATGTATTTGCCTGTCTCATTTAAAATGAAACGTAGGGAATGAATAATGAATTTGACAAGTATTATATTAAAATCACTCTGGCACAAGGTGCACACTTTTTTTCTATAACTAAATTTAATACAGAGAATTTAATTTAAAATGCAACATTATGGATCATCACTTCCATGGTTACTCACTATTGTCAAAAAATGACAGCAATGTAATATTTGTCCATTTTAAAATGCAACATTATAAATAGTATTGCAGCACAGGAGATACTTCCAGAACACATCACAAATGGTGTCAATTCTTATTACGACGATTAGAATATTGCCACAGTGTGAATGGGGGTATTTTTTAACATTTATTACATGAAAGTTATAAATTTTTGTAAGCTAAAGTTTGTTAAGATGTGCAACATTCATATTTTGATTATTTGTTAATCGTATGTAGGCTAATTTATTGGAAATTAGTTTTGAGAATACAAAACTTCAAATTTTGTATGTTGCATTTTAAAATGGACAAATATTACATTGCTGTCATTTTTTGACAATATAGTGAGTAACCATGGAAGTGATTGACCATATGTTGCATGTTAAAATAAATTCCCTGTATAGAAAGCAGGTATAATTATTTAAACAAAATTAACCTCTATTGACGTCTTGTCAAATGTCATATTTGTTCCCTATGTTTCATTTTAAATGGGAGAGGGAAATACATTGCTGTCAATCAAATGTCAAGCCGTAACCACGGATATCACAAATCTAATGGTCGCGTTCAGCACCTCTCATCGCTGGTATCACTGACTGTCTAAGTTTGCCGAACACAATGAATAGACGAATGTGATTGGTCTAGCAATTGCATTCGGCAATCATCGGCGCTCAGCGGTACTCATCGCTGCCAGCGCTGCTGGGGTGCCGAACGCGCCCATTGTTTCACGTTAAAATATTCGGAATGAACATAAGCTTGTGTGATCCACTTATTTGAGAAACAAGGTATCTTTAAGTGTGTTTTTACCTCCCGCTACCCTTGGTAAGGGAGGTATAGGGATCGTGCTAAAAATCTCATATCGAGATTTTAGTAAATGACCACGTTTTAAGTTCCCTAGAATCCATTTTTAACATTTTCACGATGATGTCTGTATGTGTGTATGTGTGTGTGTATGTGTGTATGTGTGTGTGTATGTGTGTATGTATGTGTGTGTGTATGTGTGTATGTATGTGTGTGTGTATGTGTAGGGATTTTGTCTTCACTCTAACTCAAATACTATCATTCAGAAAATTCTGAAACCTTGTATTTCCATCCCATTCTAATATGAATAGAAGCCATTAGATTTTGGTGTAAATCGGATAACCGGAAATGACACTTTACCTGAAGCTCATAATGGTTTTTCTTCAAAAAATACCATTAAATGCCATTTTTTCGCATTTTATGTCTTATGAAAATTAAAGATTATTGAATTTTCTACTGGAATACATTAATACTTTTTCTATATAATTTACACATAAATTTAAAAATAATTTTTTTTATTAGTCGCGAAGCCTAAGACACAATAATTCGTTTGTTACACAGTTCATATTTCAAATGAATGTAACTGACAGTTAATGTCACTGTCAAAAAACTAATCACTTCAAATTAATAATAGTGACATTTTAAAAAGAAAATAGTAAATAAAGCAATAGTTTTCTGCAATGGAACAGTTTGCAGCGGTAGTAAATACGTAAGTATGTATTTAAATTAATAAAAATTCAATAGCGGGAGGTTTTGTGTTGGCCACATCAGATTTTTTATATTTCTAATGATTATTTTTTGTGTTGCGTTACTACAACAATGTTCGAATATTCCCTCTGGCACTACATGGATTTGGAATTTGTAAACGAAAGTAGTAGCTAATCAAATGACAAACTAAATCTTATCATTTTATAAAAGTCCATTCTAAATTTGTAGTACCTATTTTTCTTTGGTGGAAAATATAAACATAATGACTACTATTATTTACTTTTAATTGGTGATTAAGCTGTGACTAAAATAACAAAATCAGCTGTTCTTTAATCATACCAATGTATTTTTAAATTATGGCTTATGGCAATGGTAATTTGTTAGTTAGAGTGACTAAAATTTTGAATAAATCACTATAGTCATGGTTTATCATTATTTTTAAATTATACTGGGTGTTCCATATAACATTACGTTCTTGAATATCTCGAAAACAATGCATCGTAACAAAAAGTGTTCCGAATCAAAACCTTCATAGTTTTTGGGGGGACATCAGATTCTGACAAAATGGCCCCCCGACCCTCCCCCAAAGGGGGTCAACTTAAAAATATTAAATGGGACCCCCTATTTTTTTATTGCAGATTCGGAAAGAGCGTAAAAAAATATGTTGGTGTTAATCAGAAACTTTTTTTGTACGCTGTAATCGTAAAATGTAAATTTGCTAGAAAAAAATTAACCGATTAATATTTTATTAATAATTTGATAAAAAATGACGTTTTTTGTTTCAATAAACACACACAATTGTAGAAATATTACTCCTCAACACTCAGGGGGAATTAAAAGAAAGAAACTTTTTAAAAACTGACTATGGATAACTCGATTTCATGAGAAATTAATTCTACATTTTTACGATTGCAGCGCCACCTGTTGGGAGTACAAAAAAAGTTTCCGAATAAAACCGACATATTTTTTACGCTCTTTCCGAATCTGCAATAAAAAATAGGGGGTCCCATTTAAGATTTTTAAGTTCACCCCCTGGGGGTGTCGTGGGGGCCATTTTGTCAGAATCTGATGTCCCCCCAAAAACTATGAAGGTTTTGATTCGGCACACTTTTTGTTACGATGCATTGTTTTCGAGATATTCATGAACGTAATGTTATATGGGACACGCAGTATAGTTTGTAAGACTTTTAAAAAAATTCTATTATCTCATTTTGCCTGTCATTATAGCACTGCTTTCCTGCGGCGTAATATAAAATTTGAACGGCTTTCTAAGAGATTGTTAAAGAAGATATTGCATCCTCGTGGTTTAAGTATTACTGCTTTCATCAGTGCTTTCAAGACAAGATGTAAGGTCTGAGAAAAGTTTGAACGAAATGGGACAAAAGAGAAATGAAAAAGAACGAAATAAATTTTCTGTAACGTTCGCCAGAAAGAGAGTTTCGAAAGAACAGAAAATCCAACCAATCAAACTCAAGAAAATAATGATAGCATTCTTATTACTGCGTTGTTTTTGTTATAATCCAGAATCTGATTAGAGTAAAATCCTCTATAAAAACATACAATAACAATTATTATAATCAATGTTTATGTTATTACTCATTTTAATAATAAAGATTTCTTTATTGTAATTAAACATTGTTTTTGTAGTAATCAGCAAACTTGTAAAAGAAACTAACAGAATATAAGCCCGGATTAAACAATGACATTATATTTTAAGCTTGTTTCACAATTTTTTCGTCAATTTTAAGAACTTGACCAATAATTACTTTTCGCCGACAACAATATGTCAAAAAATCTGTTGTGGCCAGCACAAGACCTCTCGCCATTTCCATATATGTATTGTATTGCACTTCGCTTTGGAACCGTCGTTTTATAACAAAATATTACAGAACTTTACCCAAATATTGTTTTTTATTGTATTTAACATGTCTTCTGCACACATATAATTCTAATTATATCTATTTTATATCATTTTCATGTCAGAGATTGTTCCAATTTATTAACCAGATTGGCGGTATTTCTGATGGATATATGCATTTTACCACAATTTTACCTATAATTTCAAATATTTAATTAATAAAACAATAAGAAAAATTAAATATACTTCCCAGAAAAAGCTATCAGAATGTCACTAAAAATGTTGATATTTGACAATGACATGTGTCATGTTATAAACATTGGAATTTGTCAACTGCTTTCCTTAGTGCCTTGACCTCTGCGATTAGTTTACTCTATAAATTATAGTGTCTTTATCTCTATATCTATACAAGACATAATAAAAATTTTAAGTGTATTAGATGGAGAATTTTATGTTCTTCAATATTTAATAAAAAAAAAACTCCCAAAAAAATATATTTAGAAGAATTTTTCCCAGAAACTACTACTTCCGGTTGTTCAATTGTTACCAAAACTTTTTCAGCTCTTTCCAGGAATGTCAGATTGAGGAAACTGCAGTTAAATATTTTTTAAGTCTTATAGTTTTGAGGAATCGTGTCTACAACATCCAGACATACATACACACACACACATACACACATCCACACACACACACACACACACACACATCATTTTAAAAATGTTATAATCGGATTCTAGGGACCTTAAATCGTGCTTATTCAATAAAATCTGGATATGCGAATTTTAGCATGAATCCAATACCTCTCTTAGCGAGAGGTAAAAAGGGATGTTTCACACGTGATCCCCACGTCCTTGATTTATGAACAGCACAATAACAAGTAATTGTATATTTATCTCTGTCTTACTTATGGTTTCCTACATTCTATCTTCGATACGTATATTTAAAATCTTCATCTTTGTCACTAACATATTAAAGAAAGATAGTCATATGAAATTGTAATACGACATTTGGAAGCAAAATTTATCTTGAAATGTAATTCATTGTAACAGACAGCTAAAGACTATTGTCATTCAATGTTTTCTAACTTAATTATTCTATTTCTTTGATAATCGTGTCAAATTGACTTAATTAAATATTTTTTTATTATACCTGCATCATAATTCATGGTTATCGAACTAAAAAGCGTGCGAAAAAGGCCGATTAAACACACCGTGCATTAAAACAATTATTGCTAATCAACAACAAACAAAATAGTCCACAACTGGTAGATTTATAAAAAAGACCAAATTCAGAATTAACTAATTCATCTCCTTTCCACCATTTGTAAACTTTTAAAATATAATACATTTCACATCATAAGCTTGGCACATGCGCAATATTTCTGATCAAAATTTACCAGGCGTGAAGCCACTGTTTGTAGGTTACAATATTACTAATCATGTATAACACCTACAAAGGAGTAAGTTGGAATAATTATTCATTTAGAGGTAACGTAGGAACGATCACGTCCTATTTTGGCCTGATTTAGCATCATGCTATTTTGCCAGATTCATTCAACAATGGCTAAGGGACAATACCGTGAGTATTTTTTAAGGTGAAACATTGGGTTTGTTATATCCATGGTTACGACTTGATATTTGATTGACAGCAATGTATTTGCCCGTTCCATTTAAAATGAAACATAGGGAACGAATCTGACAGAAGTATTATATTTAAATATTGTAAGAAATTTAGCGGAGTCAGAAAACCACTCGAGAGCACTAAACATATTTCGGGCACAAGGTGCACACAGTATTTTTTCTACATCTAAATTTAATTTTTAGAAAACTGGTATAATTATTTAAACAAAATTAACCTCTAATGACATCTTGTCAATATGACAGATAACCGTTAATTTGACAGAAGTATTATATTTAAATATTGTAAGAAATTTCAAAAAACCACTTGGGCACAAGGTGAACACAATATTTTTTCTATAACTAATTTTAATTTAGAAAGAAGGTATAATTATTTAAACAACATTAACCTCTATTGCCATCTTATCAATTGTCAAATTCGTTCCCTATGTTTCATTTTAAATGGAACGGGCAAATACATTGCTGTCAATCAAATGTTAAGACGTAACCATAGATATAACAAACCCTATGTTTCACGTTAAAAAATACTCACGGTATAAGAAATGAACAATTTTGGGACTTATAATTAAGGAAAGTATACGATCAAGGATAGGAAGCCACTACTAGAAAGTTCTTTAGTACTTAGTTCACAGTACATCATTTTAATATTTCAAAAAGGAGTTAAAAAATTAAGATTAAAAATGGAGTTATATACTAGCCAAATGATTATGGACTGATCAACTTTTATCCTTTTCCGCACCGTATCCCTTACCCAGCGGTGTTGCCGCTTGTAACTTGACATGACCAGGAATGCACGCAAATGTTATATAATACATTTAATTATTAATTATATTTTTTAATACCTCGTAAATGAAGAAAATATTACAACAAATACGTAAGGTAAGACAGTAATACGAAATATAAAATATAAAAAATTGTCTCTGTGGAAAATTTATATTTATAACCAAAGTTTCCACACATCAGTCTAAGGTCACTTTTGCGTTAAAATACGATAACCGGTGAAATCTAAATAAAAGGTAAGAATAAAAAGCGCACGCAAGTACTAACGAAAATGTCAGAATATAAAATGACATTGACAGATTACAGATATTTGTACAGGTAGACATTTAAAAAATTTGGCATCTGTGTAGAAATCTCCAGTTCATAATTATTTGACGGCATGTATAATCAACATAAAAATGTGGTTTATTTTGTTATGAAAGGATACTAATGCCCGGTTGCAGAAACGTTCATCAATCCTTTTGATCAATCAGCGGTTCATCAAATCGAACAAATGCAACGCGATTTTTGACAGCAATGTATTAAATGTCATAAGAACAAGGAAACTAATTCGAATTTGTTCATTTTGACGGTCCGCTAACTAATGAAGGAATTGATGAACGTTTTGGCAACCGGGCATAAATCTATCCTATTTTTCGTTTGAAGTTTTGAATGCGTGCATCAGATAGTTAAAGATTTATACATATTAGATTGTGATGAAATGTAAAATATAAAGTCAAAAAATCAAGGACGAAACGGCAAATCCGCAAAGTAACGTAAATAACAAATGCTAGTCAATCTCCTTGTAAACGATGTTACGTCATATTACACAAAATTATGTAAAGTCAAAATAAAATTTGAGATTATTTTTTCCAACATGTGCAGGTATAATAAAAAAATAGCGTATAATACACGTGTATAAGAGCCATTAAAGCACTTCGTGCCTGTAAAACTTGTCACGCGTGCTTTAATGGCCTGCTTATAACACTTGTATCATACGTTACTTTTGTTCACAATCTACTCCAAGTTAGTTTCGCTTCGGTCTACAACTGCAAAGAGCTACTTTTAACCCTTAGTTACACAAATAACTATTATACACCTTAGGTATACTAATGTGCACGACGGTGATAATAAACTGCGACGTACGTTGCGTTCAATATAGTCTCACCGTTCCTTATTGAGCATGCGCAAAAATAAGCTGACGTCAACAAACTTCAATTAAAAATAAACGTAGAAGCAATTTAAATTTTTAATTAATAGTGCACTTAGATCTTTCTGCATTTAAATGCTTCAAATGTATTTGGACTTTATAACGATTACTCTTCTCAGCCAAATGTATAATCTAAATATAATTGCTTTGGGATTGTATATATAAATGTAGAAGCCAAAAACATTACCTGAAACTTGGCTGAGATAATACTATCCTCTATCCCTTTCGCTAAGCTTTCATTACTGGGCCTATATTGCTCAATAGCCTCTCGCTCTAACTCATCCAGTTCGTCCGTGCTGACCGTGGTCGCTGCCACTGTGGCCACAGTCCCGAGCGCCTGCGGGGCCACATTCCCTACGTTGGGAACAGGCATTGTGGGCCCCATTTGGTTCTGCAGCACAGCAGAGTACAGTCTCCTGGGAGGGGGTTCCCTCGGGACAAGCGGTATGGGGATGGACTCTTTCCTTGCGGGCACAGGGGGAGGGAGAGGTACAGGGCGGAGCGCCGCCTGGTGGGGTGAAAGACGGAGAGTGTCCATATCGGTGGAGAGGGAGGATAGTTCGCCGAAGTCGGAGTGGCGGAGGGGGTAACCGTAGTTCAGCCAAGGTTGCACGTTGGGGACCTAAAATGTTAATAGGGGGGATGAAAGGATATCTTCTCTACAAGCTTCAAAGGAAAGTTTGTTTGAAATATGAATATAAACGGAAGTTCAACTTCCCGACCACTTTTAATGTATCCGCACAATTTTGCTGTTTTACAAGTACCCACCAAAACTAATTTAGGTACTCGAAATTCTGGTGGTATACTTTTAGCTTAAGAAAAAATTTAATGACACCTTGCATGTTGTGTCCGTTATCATTAATGCATTTCTGGACGCGTTCTACAAAGTTTGCAAACACTCTTTCCAACATCGCTCTCTCAATTTGGATGACTTCTATGCGAATAGCTTCTTTCACTTCTTCCAATGTAATACGTACATACGAACACAAACCCGTACATCCTAATTTTTACCCAAATGTTAACATTAAAAAGTGTTAAAAGTTGTATATCAAAACACTTTATAGGAATAAACTTAAGAATGTGAATTTCAGAGATTAAAAAATTTTTAATCCATGAAATTGGATTTTGTCGTGAAAATTGAATTTAAAAAAATCTGTAGTAGAATACAATCACAATTAAAAAACAATTTCAAGCTTTTTTATAAAATAAAACATCAATTGTCACTTATTTGAAATGAAATTGAATTTTAGAATTTACTAAATATTATTTTCAAGTTTAACATCAGATTGTTATTGCATTTTAAATAACTTTCAAAATTTGGGCCAACATTAGGATGTGCGGGGTTTTTATTCGTATGTACGTGAAGAACTGAAATTTACAGAGCGATGTTGGTAAAGTTCGTAGAGCTCCTCCAGAGATGCATTAATAATAACGGACGCCACAAGCAAGATGTTGGTTTCCACACTTGATTTTGTCAAATGCTATGTCATTACGAACTCAAATCTGTCAACAATTTTTTTCAAAAAGTATTAATTTTATGATGTTTTAAAAACCGTCCGACCTTTCTGCCCAATCCTATATAATTGAAAAATGTTACTAAAATCTGTTTTATACTTCAGTGCGTTATGTGACCAGTTATGTATTTAATGAGTTTTGTTCGAATCCAACTGATCGAATTCAAAACTTGTAAATGATTTCTAATTTTCAAATCGCATAAAAGTAACCTTATATTATTTTTTCCATGACCGAGTCAGAAAATCTGTTTCTTCCATACCAAAATCGCTACTGATTTATAACATTTTTTTCGCCAGGGACAAAAGCAACTATTTTTACTCCACTGGAAATAATGTGTTATTACCCACACAGGGTGTAATGTTCTGTACACAAAACTGCTACAATATAATTTCTAATTACTGCTGTGCTTCGTATAAATCTTGGATTAAATAGTTTATATGTTACAGTAAATGTATATAGTGGGATGATGTACACATTACCCGGCAAATGTAGATTTGCTTAAAATTGTTTTCGCTTGCAATTCAACTAAATACAGGTGTCTCCAAAATAGGGGGACACGGCTTAACCACAGCACAGATTTCTGGGCCCAAAAAATGACGATTTAACTAAACTTACCTTTACCGGAAAGTGTACCATTTAGCCCCAGTATTCTGCTTAAAAGTTATTTTAAAAAAAATAATAATAATTTTGTGGAACGCTTTATTCGATTTGGATGAAATGTGGTATGATAGTTTATATCATTATTAGTCATTTTTTAAGATGATACTTATTATTAGTGAACCACTAGTGTACGAAACTTAGGAGTCCCAACATTGATTAGACCGTAACTTTTTAATGGGCACGTCAATATCGTAAAATTATTATTATTTTTTTCAAAAAGATACGTTCATTAGTTTAGTAAACTTTTCTCTCTCTGTGTAATTTGTGATATCTGTTACGGTTCACATAGAAAAAAAATAAAATCTGAGTGATTGCACCGTGAATTTTTTAATAGTCATTTACGATACAAGTACGTAGAGCTACGCTCGTGTTTTAAGACCCTTGATTAACTAAAGATGCTTTACGTATTTGTATCGTACCTACAATATTTTATCTACGATAGATTCTAAAAATCCAAGAAATATAAAAATATTTTTAATTAAGATAACAGTATTAAATGAAAAGTTTGCCATGATAACATAACCTGTTTTTGCAAATTTAGCACGTTTAAATTTTTTTTCCGCGACCATTAAGTAATAACTTTATTTTATATCTTTTTTTTATTGAACAATACAATGTATTACTCATGGGCCGTGAGTTTTCACATATTACTCACGGGCCGTAAGTAATGATACGAGAGGACCAATCACAATCATCCATTACTCAAAATTGCAATATTAATGAGTATGCTTTGGCTCAGAACAGTTTTTTATATGTTATAATTGTTTCTCCAATGTCAAAACGTCAAAATTATGAATCTGTGCAAGTTATCTAAGTTAATTGAATTAAAAACATGAATTCAGATATTGAGAATAAATTTGTACACGCCTAGATATCATAGAATAAATATAGAAAATTATTCAAAATTGAGCCGCGCATTTTTGAAACGAAAACCTGAAGGTTATGGAGCAAAATAATTCGTTCCTCACGAAATTAAAGAAATCATGGAAACGCATGATAATACCAATGGAACAAAGGTAAAAAATTGTAAATTATAGACTTTAAAATATACAAACATTAATAATAATTAAGAATTTCTTAGTAATATACCTATCTAGACAGAAAAGTTCAAATTCCTATTGAATAGTCGTAAAAAAAGTATAGTATTCTACTCGCATGTAATGGCTATTACTCATTCGAATGATTTACAACAAACTTCATTCTCTTGAGTAATAATGCACATTACATGCTCATTGAATAATATACTATTAGTTACTCGTTGCTCGGCTACCCGTGATTAATGAAACCTTGTTACTAAACAACCATTTTACAAACTTAAAACTAACGACTAATCCTCAATTTTACGCACTATCGTAGATAAAATAAATTTAATCTAACAGCAAACAACAAATTTTTAATGGCATTAACAATTGTTTATGGGTTGTCAAAAATTTCCTTAGCAATATTCTAAAACTAGTTATATCCGTTTGTTCGACTTGGAGTATTTTACTACCATTATTATAAACGATTAAATAATGTTATCCTACTCATAAACAAGTTGAGAAGATTGACAACTCGTTACTGTCATTAAAAATTAGATGTCTGGCATTTGGACAGACTGCTAGATAAAGTTTATTAAGTATAAAAATTTTACGGTGCAGTCACTCAGGTTTATTTTTTTTTTTGTGTGAACCGTAACAGATATTACAAATTATACAGAACTAATGAATGTATCTTTTTGAAAAAAATAATTTTACGTTATTGGCGTGGCCATTAAAAAGTTATAGTCTAATCAATGTGATTCACTAATAATAACAAGTATCGTCTTAAAAAATGACTTATGTATAACCATATGAACCGTCATACCAAATTTCATCCAAATCGAATAAAGCGTTCTGTTATTATAAGCAAAATTAATTTTTTCAAATACTTTGAGTCAGAATACTGGCTAAATGGTACACTTTCCGGGAAAGGTAAGTTTAGTTAAGGGCCAATCTTACCATCTCTATGGTTAAAATTTTAACTGCCAGTTAAATTAACAATATTAAATCGGATTATTGACAGCAATTATAAATGTCTCATTTGACAGTTCATTTCGTTTCGGTTTTCTTTATTTAACTGCTAGTTAAATTTTTAACCAGAGATGGTAAGATTGGCCCTAAATCGTCATATTTTAGGCCCAGGAATCTGTGGTTAAGCCATGTCCCCCTCTTTTTAGAAACACCATATATAACAATAACCTTACCTAACGCACAAAACTTACCCAGTTTTCCAAAAATGACTGGTGCTGGCGAGGTTATTGTTGTTGTGTTTGGTTTTGAGCAAGTTTCTACATTTACTGTCAATGTTTACGTTATCTACATACACCGCAGCACCGCCCACCGCATGAGCGAAATATCTTTCTCCCTCACGGTATTGTACCTTAAAGCCCTCGGTATTGCCTCGTGCCATAAATTAACTTTGCGGAAAAAAACATACAATTCTCCCCCTTAATGTATAATATACCTTTAAGATACATAGGTATTAATTCGTATAAAATAAAAATTATTCTGACACTGACAGCCATGATTCTGATTAAAATTTAAGTAAAATATCATTTAATACAATCCTGTAACTCTTGTACATTTACATTTTGGCATTACCACGTGCTCAGTTCAGTAAGGAGTGTTCATTGTTAAAGCAAGTATAACATCTGGGATAAGAATTTTAATGTGCAATTATGGTCCTTCGGAACCCCAATAAAACGTTTGCCTATATGAATAGTATCAAGCAATTTCCAACTTTCACAGATATATAATGTAAAGAAATTATATTTGCGTGAAACGCAACAATTTTCACAGTAGGAATGGGAATGATTAGTATTAATACGGAGGATTTAAGTCTTTTGTTCAAATGATAGCTGGACGAACAAGATTTCTTTCTTACAAAAAATATTAATTTTCACAATAAAGTTGAAAAAACAAAAAAAATTTTTATACAAAAAATAATAATTAACATAACTTTTTTTAGTAGAAATTATTTTTTGTATTTTTTTTCTCTATAAAATAGTTTTTATGTGTGTTTCAACATTACTGTAAAAACCAACCTTTTTGTACAATAGTACAATGATCCATTTTATATTGAATCATATTTTCTAATATTGTACCCATTAAATTGATTTGTCAAATTTATATCTGAACTATAATCAACTAGTTCTAAATTCTAGGCTACCCACTATATTTAAAAAATACTAAAAACTTTTTTCTAATGAACTGTATAAATTAATAAAATTAACTACGTGATAAAAAAGCGTATTTTATTAGCCCCAAGGGATGGCTTTCAGTTCCAAGGGAAATACATTATTCGAAAGCTTTAATAATATATTGAAAATTGGATGAAAATACAATGCTGAATTCTGTACGTAAATTAAAATTCATGTTTGTATGAAAACTGAAAATACTATTTTTAAAATTGTAAAGCCAGACTACAAATCAAATAAATTTGGATATAATTCCTATAAAATGCCACCAAAAACTCTGGATAATATATTCCGCATTTTCCCCTTTAAAATTTTGCCTGGAAATTATTTTCCAGACCAGAGAGAAATAATCCACAAGCAGTATTCTGTGTACAGAACGACCAAATCCAAAATAATGAATAATTAAAATATGAATTTGGACTCTGTCCATATGGACAGAGCTGTCACAAGTTATAGGAAAATATTTCATATATATTCATTGATTAAAACATGTTATATTTTAAATTGACGGATATTTAACCACGTAAATTTTTAATGGAAAATAAATGTAGTGATATCGATTTTCTTTTCATGTTTAATAACAAGCGTTTAATATTAATTAAATTTTTAATCAATTATTATTAATCAGGACTGGTAAAAATCCGGGGTTTATTAAAATAAACCCGGCCTAGCGATTTTTTTTTTTGGAGATTTTATTACGTCAATATATTTAATATTATATTTTAAATTATTGTCAAAATAAAAATATAATGAACAATTTATTTTTAAATTTATTGTAAGATCGCAATTAGCGCCGGCTAATTTTTTAGGCAATATTGTGTGCCGGCGCCGGTTCCCATATCTATAGCCGACGCCAGCTAAATGAAAAAAAAATGCCAATTATTCTCTTTATGCGCTTATATGCAGCACACTTATTTTTATTCCCATTAAATTTTAAAATGGTAAGTCAAGGCTCTTATTATTTATTGTTATTAAATATTTATAGGCATTGAAAACGATTTGTTTATTCAATTATTAGTTTAGTTATTTCATATTCAACAATTTGTAATTACTTGCAATAATTGGGTTTTTAAATGAGTTAAAAAAAACCCCGAGTGGGTTTTAATAGCATATTACATCTGAGGTGAGAGATGTTTCATTATAACCGATATCTTATGTATATTACCGAGAGGCGAAGCCTTGAGGTGAGATAAAGCGAGAGGCTGTGATGAAACTCCCACCGAGGTTATGTATACTATTTTATTCACAATCATCCTCATTTTAAATCAGTAATTTTCAAAATAAATCAATGGGTTATAACCTTTAATTTTATTAATATTTTTGACAGCTCTCTTAAATTTGTTTTAGCCTACTTTATTGCAAGGATCTACAACAATGTTGCTAGGCAACCTCTACATAAACATTTCCAACCCAAGAGATTGTCATGAAAGTTTGGAATGACGTATTTCCCAACCTCCAAAAAGTTAGGAATCGGTATATTACTATAATGATTGTGAATAATAGCTATTTATGTATCAAGGCACTGAAGTTTTATTCTTTATCACGAATTTATTTGCCGAGGCACTTAGGGCGGAGGAAAATAAACCACATGAGTGATAAAAAGGAACTTCAGTGCCGAGGTGCATATTAAATTTTATTTGAAATCGAAAAAATGTGTAAATTAGTTCGTTCTTCTTGCACATATTTTTTTCATTTTACGTTCAAATTTACTATTTTACATCTTACACCTGCCCAAATTATCTTACATGTACAGCAATTATCATAAAAATGGCAACACTGCAATTGCAAGAAATCATCGTATAATGGATTACTTTAGTGCCGATTTCTGAGCTTTTACAGCCAGATTCTCAAAAAAGTTTAAGCTAATCCTCATTTTTGGATTAGCGAATTCTACTCTAATTTTGACAGTTTATATCTTAAAATATAGTCTAAATCTATTCATATTACCTATCTACCTTTTTAATAATATGAAAATTAAATTTTAAATAGCGGAATAGAATTAATTCACTAGTCCAAAAATAAGGATTAGCTTAAAATTTTTGGTAAGTCGGGCTGTTATGACGATTTTTGTGCACTTTAGTGAAGATTTTAAATAAATTTATATAATTAAATGTAAGATGCTTTGGCTGTTGGCGCCGGTACTCACACTTGTAACCGGTGCCAGTTCTTATATTTGCTTCAGCTTTATTTGGATAAATTGTAAAATGAAGAGCTGATTTGGCTATTTCGCTAATAATATAACCTAATAACCTCGGTGTAGTGGCCGTGCGTATTAAAGCGCTATGTTTCTACATGTTCAGATCGAATCTGGGGTTACTCGGTTCGAATCTTCCGGCCGGCTAAGAGCGTAGTCGTTAAAAGGCCACAATACCAGGCATTAATCGCACTCGCATGCGATAATCTGGCCAGTCGTCCATGTTTAAAATAGATGGTGCTGGCTGTAGAAGGAGTATTTCAGATACCGCACTGGTTGCATAGCAATCAGTGACTGTCGCACAGGTTAATTACACCAACTGTTCTGGTACTATCGGTCTCAAAAACGAGTGCCTACGGTAATTTAGGCCCTACAAGGGCTGTTGTGCCATAGATTTAGCCATGGGTCTATAAGGCCTGGGGGCCTATTCTAATTCATAGCCACATGTGCTATCCGCTATATAAGTTCCACTACTAGCCAACAGATGGGGGTCCCCATCCCGCTATCTGACTTGAATCCATCTGTTGGCTAGTAGTGGAACTTATTAATATTGCCAGATGTCAAGTTGACAAGTAGTTCAGCTTTTCAATTTTGTGATCAAATACTTGTGTTCGTGTGTTATATCAATAATATTTGATTAATATCTATATATTGTAAGTACCTATTTAAATTATAATAATTATTTATAATTCTAACAAATAGCACATATGGCTATCCGACTTAGATCCATCTGTTGGCTAGTAGTGGAACTTATACAGCGGATAGCGGATAGCACATGTGGCTATCCGACTTGACTCCATCTATTGGCTAGTAGTGGAACTTATATAGTGGATAGCACATGTGGCTATGAATTTAGAATAGACCTCCTGGAGAGCTGTAATTTATTAATAACCTCGCCTAATACCTGAGACATACTACAAAAATTAATGATCATTAACGGTTAGTTATAGTATGCACACGTGAAATTGAGACTGATGACGGATGTCAAAATTGCGTCTATTAACAAACCAGAAAATATTGAATGTAGTAAGCACATGCTACTTATTGTATTTCAATGGCACAATACAAAACACGTGCTTGCTACAGTCAATATTTTCTGGTTTGTCAATAGACGCAATTTTGACATGTCATCAGTCTCAACTTCACTTGCGCGAACTAGAACTAGCCGTTAATGATCATTAATTTTTGTAGTGTATCGCGGGTACAACGCACAAAACATCGGTGCTCATATTTGAAGCTGCGATTGACTGACATTACAGCAAACAGCACCGGTTACCATTTAGTTTTTTCAAAGAAACCGACAGTTGACGCTGACAGTCAAAACATTTCCTATTTTTTATTGTATTAAATATTTGCAGGTATTAATAACCTTTGATTATTATGTAATTAGCTTTTTTAAATGTTTTTTAAATATGTAATTAGATTTTTAATTTTTTTTAAACCGAGTGGGTTTTTTGGGTTGGGAAAATTCGACTAGCCCTGTTATAAATGTAGTTTAAAAATGACTAAGACACGGTTTTTCCACCTCTTGATACAGTGCCAGTTCACTTATCCGCCAGATAAATATCGCGTCATATAATTGAAATGTGTATAATTTTGTTAATTTACGCTTTAACTTATATTTTATCCAGAAATGGAAAAACAGGGCTTAAATTATTTTTAAATTTTATATGAAATGTGAATAATAATGATTACCATATAATTGACGTGTGTATAATTTGTTAATTTACGCTCTAACTTATACTTTATCCAGAAATGCAAAAACCGGGCTTTAATGATTTTTAAATTTTATATGAAATGTGAATAATAATGATTACCATTTCATAATTAACAGGGGGTATAGGGTCATCATTATCTTCTGGATAAAATTTAGGACAGTACTGCGGAAGACTGATAATAAAATCATCTGATTTCGAGTCCCAAAGCGCCTTTATCTCTTCAGATTGCAGCTTTTTTATCAAAGCCAATTCTTCAGCCTCTATCGTTTTGTTTTCCACAAAACATTTCTCCCTCGACTGCGGTATATTTTCATTATCATTCTGCATTTTCAGGCTATCGTTAGATAAATCCAGATCAGACTCCGAATCATCTGAATTTGATGGTGTGGATGAGTCTGACTTTCTTACAAGAGTGAACATATCTAGTCTAACTTCTTTTATCTCAAAGTCCTTCAAAAAGTTTTGGCATCGATTTTCAATATCTTCAGTGCTGGAAAATCACTACTTTTACTTCAATTTTTTGATAACAGAAGTTTCCAAGTCTATGGCTTTTAAAAAAATACTTATTGGATATCAGTGTTCATTGTGTATAAGTAATAATAAATACTCTAATATCAAAATGAAACTTTAATGCATTTAAATCGAGCGCTTAAAATTCAGTATCAGCCATGTTTGTGACGCACTGGACACTGGCAAATACTATTGGCTAATATTCGCTCCATATTCGCGTTGATAGGTATATTTTTGGTGTAAGTGACGTCACACGCGATTTTCTCGGTCTTCATTTATTGAAAGTATACTTGTCGTCAAATAAATTGAAAAGTTTTCTCTCTCGTACAATAACATGAGTGAAAGAGACAAATGAATAGACTTTTAACGAAAAACTTTTACAGCCCGATTCACAAAAAAGTTTAAGCTAATCCTCATTTTTGGATTAGTGAATTCTATTCTATTCCGGTATTTAAAATTTAATTTTCATGATATTATCAATAAAGGTAGATACTAGGAATAGATTAGACTATATTTTAAGATATAAACTGTCAAAATTAGAGTAGAATTCGCTAATCCAAACATGAGGATTAGCTTAAACTTTTTTGTGAATCGGGTTGTTAAAGAAAAACTGGAACATGCTCTACTTTTTCTTAAAAGTCCATATAAGTTCTGACTGTCAAATATCATTTGTGTTTATATTTTTGATTTTTAACATGTTCGTTTTTCTTTAAAAGTTTTTCGTTAAAAGTCTTTTCATTTGTCTCTCTTGACCCCTGTGGTGCACTCTCCACGCCAGCTATGAGTGCCCGTGAGGTGACGCCTGGTAAGCGCCCACACGGTAAAATATATCGTCATCATTACCGATGTCTACATGTGTTGTAGATACTGGCACACCCAGAAATGGGTAATATGCCGTGATGATATATTTATTTATTTATTTATTTCTCTTGTACGCATGTCATTGTGCGAGAGAGAAAACTTGTTGTCTCTTGAAAATAAAAACTTCATCGTGTAATCCACGCTTTCTAAAGACACTTTTCAAGTCACTTGAAAAGAAAAACTTCATCATGTAATGCACGCTTTAGAACTTTTCGGCAAAAATTCAAATACGGATCTGATATTTTTATATTAACTTTTTAAAAAATGAAAAAACTTGGAAACCCCTTTTGAATATTTTGTAATACTTGGAAGTTGGGTCTGAAAGCATGTTGAATATTGTCTCCACAACTTGGCTCTGAAACATATCTTCATTACAAAACTCTTGGTTTACGTCGTTTACGTAATTGGTTACAGTTTCTGCAATTTCCGGCTGCGCAATGGTGGTTGAGTAATTGGAAATTGGCTCGTACGCGCATTCTCGCGCTTCGTCATACCAGTATGTGCCATACCCGGCTAATCTACTGTTTGGAATGGTATCCTTTATCGAGCGAGCACCTCCGCTGTTCTTCCTATCGTTTCTCAATGCGCATTCTCGTTTCCATAATTCCTAGCGCAGAGCTTGTTGGAAATATGAGCAATTAACCTTCGAGATAGTAAATACCTGATTCGCGCGAATATAAGGGTCATTTTCATTGGTTAGCCATGGGGAATCGGCTATAAAACCAACTGTGGCATATGCAGCATCCAGCTTCTCTTTGTCGTAAAGCATTTATAATATGTTTATTATAATGAAATGAATGATTTTTAAGAATTTTGCTAATCTGTGTCAACAGTAAACAGCAATTTTGACTTAAATTTTGTTTATGATTTTGTTTTTCATCGCTTGCTCATCAGAGGGCAGACGTTGTCTGATTGGATTTTCCCGTCAAATTGTATTATTGTGCGTTGTCAACAGAATCATCTGATTGTAAATGTGTCAGTGCAACTGTGAAAACGTATTTCTTGTCAAAATATTTACTGATTCCGCATAATTTTATATTTATAGTAACAAAGAACATTAAATTGTTTAATGTCATAATGTTATAAATGATATATTTGTATATATACGTGACATTCCAGAATATTTCCAATTATTATGTTTGTAGAGCATTTAAATTAAATAATATTAAATAATCAATATGTTCGGCAATTTAAAAGAAAGGTTAATAAATGTAAGCAAAAATGTGAAATTATTTTCCGATCCAAAAGCTTCGCAAGAGCCATCTTTTAATTATACTGTAAACTTAAATGCTGGCGCGCGCATTTTGAGCCACTATCAAGAGCAATGGGAACAACTACATGAACTCAACGAAGAAAACGCTAAAAAAGCATCTGAACTCGCTGAAACCATTATTTCCATGCACGAAAAAGTCACCAATGACCACAAAAATATTACCGATATTACCCACCTATTAAACGGAGGTACACAGTGTTTATCAAGAACAGTTGAGCACTGTCTAGATCAGGTTGAAGAACTTACCAAAAGTTTTACGACGGTTGAAAACGACCTGTTAAGTTTAGAAAACCTGATAGAAAATTTGGAATTACAAGAAAAACAGCTAGAACATCGGTTCCAATTGGCATTGTATAAGGAGCGGAAGTTAGGTAAATTTTAATAAAGATTTAGAAAAACACACGCCATATTTCACAAGATTTCAGCACCTGAAGCAACCTCTCGGTTCTTGTGAAATATAGCGAGAGTTTGCTTTTGTACAGAATGTCCAAAAAGGGTATTGGGTTGAATAAAACAAAATATAAATAATCAAAATTTATTTTTTAATAAAGTCACTAAACTGGAAAATTATTTAGCAACGATAATGTGGACAATAACCTCATCTCTAATGTGATATTGCCTGGAGAACCTAAAAGAAAGAACCAACGACTTTTCCGTAGTCCAAAGGTCATTGTTTGGGCTTCAGTATCTGGTAGAGGCATTATTGCCCCTTATTTCCATGAAGATGAAAAAGCGCGTCAACGCCAACGCGTAATAATTGATAAGCTTCATTCGAAATTAGAGGAATTTTCCAATGAAGTGACTTTACTAAAAAAAATGATGTGGCCAGCACATTACCTTCCGTCAATTTTATGTATTTTGTACACCCATGCCAAA
The DNA here is from genome assembly GCA_943142095.1 of Ophonus ardosiacus. Lineage (NCBI taxonomy): Eukaryota > Metazoa > Arthropoda > Insecta > Coleoptera > Carabidae > Ophonus > Ophonus ardosiacus. The sequence goes on along the minus strand of OW964832.1, from coordinate 34,382,622 downwards.
AGTTCCTTGGAAAAGATTCTATATATCCAGTAAAATTGTAACATGAACATTTACTATTTTCTACAAATTCCATAAACAGAGTTCCCTGGAAAACATTCTATAAATCCAGTAAAATTATAACACGAACATACACTATGTAAATTGCACTTGACACTGTCTTCTATCAATTAGAATAAAATTGCATTTCTGGGTGTGCCAATCTGCTTTATCGCAGATATCGGTAAATATGATGACATATTTGTACCGTGCGGGCGCTTACCAGGCGTCACCTCACGGGCACTCATTTCTGGCGTGGAGAGTGCACCACAGGGGTCACTTTTGTGCCATTTAAAATTCGAAATATTTGGCGTCGGTCGGGATCGAACCCGGTACCCCCAAGTTCGCGACCAGACACTCGGGCACGATTCCACGGGACAATTAGAATTATTTGAATATATCAGCTGTTTCCATGATTATAGCAAAGCTGGCTGATTTATAAAAGTTAATCTCTTTATAATTCTTTAACTCTTAAGAAAATGTATAATCAAACCGTATAGACAATAAGATATTCTTGCATATTGATCACATAAAATGTCAAAAACTGATATTTAACTGCGTTTTTTCAAGAAAAACTGTTAATAACTTCAAATAAGGGAACTTCCAGTTGACCAATTATAACCAAAATAATCAGCTCTCCATATGAATGTAAAAAGAAGGAATACAAAAGAATTATAGTTTTTATAATTGTAGTATTTGGAGTTATCGTCGGAGAAAAATTTGTCACACACAAACATATAGACATCATTATAAAACTAATAAAATTGTATTCTAGGGCCCATAAAACGTGCTTATTTACTAAAAACACCACCGAGTTTTGTGACCAAAAGATAATACCTTCCTTACCTAAAGGTGTTTATTTAAATTTTTGTTTTATTTAAAATCAAATACCCGATACACTTTGGATTTTTATTAAATTTATTGTCTAAATATATTTATATTATTGACAGCTAATCTAGAAGCACTTCGAGCCGATCTAGCAGCGAAACATGCCCAATCTGTTATTGAGCATGAGTTGAAACAAAAACATTTGTTACAAGAAAGACAACAAGCATTCCAGGAAGCGTTTCAAACGGATATGAAGATGTATAAGGAAGGAGGAGTTTTGCCGAGTAAGGAATGAAAATAAAAAAGCTTATTTGTATCAAATAACATTTATTTAAAAATTACAATTAAGCATCTTAGTTAGTAATGAATGTAATTTTTAAATAAATTAGAATAAGCTTAATTATTTCATAAGATATTGGGGTAATATTATTAATATTGTTACTAAAAACTGTATTATATTCACGAAGCAGTTGTACAACAACACGTCGTTTAAAATAATACGTGATACATTATTTGTGGTTCAGAACCAAAATCGATTTTATGAAAATCATTTTACAACTTCTATTTTAATTAGCAACTGCTTAAAATACAGAGAACAGTTGCGAAACTTTTCATAATGAAAACTGATCACTTTTATTTAAATTTCCAGAAATTGAAAAACCAATTAGCCCGGAGAGAACAGCTAGTCCGGGCTTAGAAGAAATACAGCTGGACTGCGACACTAAGGATTTGGACCAATTTCTGAACCAGTGACTGATATACAAAAAGTGTGAGATGGGCAAATGTGAATGTGCCAAACAGATTGTCGATAAAACCATTGTTCTGTTTTCAATAACTTACGAGGGAATCAAATATTAGTTTTTATAATTAATTAATAAAATATGACTTATTTACTATAATTCTAAATACGCTATATGTACATACAACTACCTAATCGTTTTTTAGCAAACATAAGATGCAACGCGCCTATTCCTTTTGAGATCTGTTGCTATTTCACGCATGTCCGTTCCGTGAAGTTATGATCACTATTTAAGTGAAGCACATGACTCATTGGTTTACTTATACACGTATCCGACAAGTCTGTAGCGATATACAAACCAAACTCGTTTGTATTGGGTCGCACAACAGTCTGTCTGACATCCAGTTTCAAGAACGCCCCCTTATAGCGTTTACGTTATACGTGATGTAGTATATAATCACAAATATTTTTTCCGTTTTTGATTTTTTTCTTTTTTTGTTATTTTATTGATGATCATTTCGCGAGCAGACTTTCAAATGACTTGACCAGGTCCTATCAAACAATCTAACCCCAGATTGTTATTATTTATAATTAAATAATAGTTTAGTACTCTATCAAGCAATGAAATAAATATTCAATTTAAATTATTTGGTTACTTTATCAATGGGGTAGTTACCCTATGTTGAATTTTAATTATCTTTGCAATATGTGTCTCATAATAAGATATATACTGCAATAAGTCGCCTTTCATTAAGAAAATATTTCAAAAAATAATGACTTCTACACAGTGACGTCACGTTTGCTTATTAAAAGCCGCAAATAGCACTAGTGTCCTTTTACTGCCAAGAGATACATAGCAAAATATATACAAGATGAAATCTATACCTTTTCAATTTCAGAAAAAGTAAATTCAATTTTAGAAAAGATAAATTGATATTATTCTTCTGAAATCGAATTTAATTTTTCTAAAAATTAAAGTTACTTTTTTCTGAAATTCAAGTTGACGTCTATAAAGACAAAGTTTTTCTCAAATATCTGTCCCTAAAAGAATTACATATGTTGTGCGTAATAGATAAAGATTTAGACATTTACAGCTCAAATCTCGAAAAAGTTTAAGCTAATCCTCATTTTTCGATTAGTGAATTCCATTCTATTCCGATATTTAAAATTTAATCTTCAGAATATTATCAAAAAAGTTAGATACTAGGAAGATATATTTTAAGATATAAACTGTCAAAATTAGAGTAGAATTCGCTAATCAAAAAATGAGGAATTTTTCGAAAATCAAACTGTTAGTGAATAAAAGAATTTTTGGATGCTAAAATTTTTAAATTTATGCTTTTAAAACCCAAGTAAACTTAATTTATGCACAACTGCATTAAAATTATTTGTTTCCATCTTCCTCTAAAAGTTTCATTAACTTTTATGAGAATTGCATGAGTAATTTCTTCAGAAATTACTTCCAAGCTTGCCATTTAAAAAAAAAATTCACATAACACCCTCGGACGAATAAAATCACTTCGCTACGCGTCAGGCTTCAAATTTCGTCCTCATGCGTAAATAACTATTAATGAAATTAAATTTACTAGGGCATCAAAAGTGTAAAACGAAAATTTTTATAAATTTAAAAATCTTACTTGACATATTTCAGACTCTGGATCAACTTCTTGGTCATTTATCAAAAACTGGGTCACTCAACCAGAACCACACGCATTTCGCCCGTGTTATTTTGTATGTATTTATTAAATGTTATAAACCAAGAAGAAGGTGTAAGCGTGCACCAAAACGTGGGTGGAAAAATAAGTTTTGTTTGATTGAGATGTCAAGTAATTGTTGTTAAAAAATCAAAATAGACGATAACTATCCCATAAAAAAACTACGTAAGGTAAGGGTGCAATTAACTACTACAATTAAGTGTTTTCGACATTTTAAATAATTATAAGTCTTAATTATATTTAAATAAGTACTACAGTCATTTGAAAGTTTGTAAACCTGCGACTCGCAAAACGATCACTCAGATTCATTGAAATCCCCGAAGCATTAAAAAATGCAAACAAACCGCTGAAAATCAAATCAATCCGAGTTAGAGCGTCCTACTCGAAACCGAACGTTATCACCTCAATTTTAAATTTAAATAAAACTTTGATAGATGAAAACATGACAGAATAAACTATAAAAAAAGAAAATAAATCACACCACCTCTTCACTCACGAAGCACGGGAATCTTCATGGTTGCCAGTATCTATTAGCTAGCACGAGGTAAGTGGCGGACAGCATATGTCATGCGCGGTCCTCCGCCCCCGGACCGTCGTTGTACACGCTCACCGAGGCGATGAAATTATTGGGCATCACCTCGAAGATGATATCTTGGTATCCGTAACAAAATGTTGAACCAAATGGATTTGTCGTATTGGTAGAACTCGCTCTGTTGAGAACCACTGGTCGCTCGCTTGGCTTTAACTGCCTGCAAAGCTCATCCCATTTGCTGTACGCAGATACTTCAAATGGGGCGTCCACGTCTACTAACTGTGCCTGACGAACTTTTTCTGATTGAAGCATCAAAGAAAATTCGCATCGGTGGTACATATTAAAATTATAATGTCCTGGGTAGTTTGTATGAAGAACGAATTTCTTCACGCAGTGCGTGCGCGCATCAAAGAGAATATCCTACATTAAAAATAACACAAACTTCAATTTTTCCATAAAGACTCATTCACAAATCCGAAAATAAAATTATTAATAAAAATAATGACATAAATGATAGATTCTTATGAAAGTGCTCACAGTTCTCGAAAATGAAATTAAACAAGACATAAACACAAAGATTTGCAAATGTAAGGACACAAAAATAAGGACATTCAGGGTGTAAATCGAAAAGTAAGATATAGGCGTTTACCACGAGAATTCAGTTTTTCTTTGTGCAAACGTTAACTAATTATTATTATGCAAAAATAACACAAATAAAAGTTATAGATATTTAAATTTTACAACTAAATCATGAGAAACGATTATTCTAGCTCTTCAAATAAACGTAAAAATTAATTAAAAATTTACAGTTTTTATGAGCTTTTAGTCTAGGCTTTACTGCTATAATCTAAATTTATACTTCGTTTCACGCAAGAAAATAGTAGATGGCGCTTGAGCCGACCGTTTTTGCATTCTAACCAATCAAAGGGCAGAATTTATATCCCTATCCAAACCAAAGCTACTTTCTTACGTTCAATGAAGTATACAGGCAATTTATTTTAACATGCAACATATGGTCAATCACTTCCATGGTTATTCACTATTGTCAAAAAATGACAGCAATGTAATATTTGTCCATTTTAAAATGCAACATACAAAATTTGTAGTTTTGTATTCTCAAAACTAATTTCCAATAAATTAGCCTACATACGATTAACAAAAAATCAAAACATGAATGTTGCACATCTTAACAAACTTTAGCTAACAAAAATTCATTACTTTCATGTAATAAATGTTAAAAAATACCCCCATTCACACTGAGGCAATATTCTAGTCGGTCGTAATAAGAATTGACACTATTTGTGATATCTCCTGTGCTGCAATACTATTTATAATGTTGCATTTTAAAATGGACAAATATTACATTGCTGTCATTTTTTCACAATAGTGAGTAACCATGGAAATGATGAACCATAATGTTGCATTTTAAAATAAATTCTCTGTAGTTATAAATTGCAGTGAAAAATAACGCATTTGTTTATTTTTTGTCATAAATCCATAGTTGACTAGAATAAAAGCTCATAAAAACTGTAACTTTATAATTAATTTTTACATTTTTATGAAGAGCTGAATGAAATATCTGTAGCTTTTACTTGAAGAATTTTTGCATAAAATAATAAAGTAACATTACATTTGTGCAAAGAAAAACTGAATTCCCTTGTTAAACGCCTGTCTCACTTTTCGATTTACACCCTGTATATAATAACTATCAATTTACGTTCTGGCAAAAGGATTTCAATTTAAATATAATTTTGAAAAGTTGACAAAAGTTACCATATATGATTGCGTACAGTGCTTTAAGAGGCATGTAGTTGTTATTATTGCTTGTTAATTATCAATGTATTAAATGACAGTTGATGTTAATTTACGTTTTATTTTCGAAGCTGTGACTACCAACCATAAGTCTTATTTATAATTTTATTTATATTTCTTATTTTCGTAGCTGTGAATGAGCCTTAAATGAATAATCTTACCAAGCCTAAAGTGAAGTAATTGAAAAAATAATCACTCCTTCTTGTCATAACTCTCAAATGAGCGTTAGGACTATGAATTTTCATCTTATCTTCGCTTTTATAAAACACTCTAGATGGCGCGCCTAAAGCAGTCGCGACATCTTGACAAGTATGCCCCAATAACACATCCTTAACAAGAACTTGCTTGTTCATATCCAACAATCTGCTAGGACCCTAAAAATAAAAATTAATAGCTTTGTTCATAGAACGGTTTGCAAACAGTTGGTGTTTGAGACCGAATGGACATGCCCGATTTCAAACTAGTTGCAAATCAAACGGTCTGAATTTTTCTGAGAAACTATATATCTTACTGCAATAACATTTATAATTTGTTTGAACCTGTACTATAAAATCTTCAGAATACTGAAGTGTCATTTTAACATAATTCTCATTCTTGTTTTTTTTCTAATAGTCATTATTTCAAAAGCGTTTGAAGAATCATTTAAAAAGCCAAATTTTCCATTGGATATGCTACTATTTGAATCCGTTATCTACTATTAAGAGAATTTTAATAAGTATTATATTAGTTTGCAACAATATACTCACTTTAAAATATGTATTAAAATAATAAATATAGATTTATTTTTAACGTATCAAAGCGATAATCTAATTATGAAAATATATAGATGCGCACGTCTCAAACTAAAAAAATCCAGCCGATTTGGAAATTATCCTGACCGCTGCCAACCCGTCCTCAACTAGTCAGAAAACTTATGTGAGCAGCCAATTAGTAGTCAGAGTTTAAAAGTTGTGACTTTGTGCACGCTTTTATGAAAATGCGGATGCCTCTGACGGTTTCAAACCGTTGTATGAACGAAGCTAATACTTCATAAAGTACAAAATATTTTGCCCTACCTGTGTGTAAAGATGCAGTTTGAGTCCTCGAGAATGATGCGATCCTCGAAGAATTTCTGCTCTCTGCAGGTAAAGTTGGCTATGGTAGCAACTTGGGGGTAACTCGGGAGCTTTGCTTTGTTCGACCGAAGGCCCCGAATAAATCGCCATTCGGGATACCAATGGGGAACTTCCTTGCGGGAAATGCAATGAACCCAAATTATGGGCACTTCCCGTCTGAAAAATTAAACCATTTTTATCTAAATAATTAAAATGTCAATATTTTTGACTATTAGTTAACAAACAATTATCTGAGAGTTAATAACCGATTGATAACCCGGACCAAAATATACCATAACTATAACAGGCACAGGTGGATGGTGAATTAGTGTAGTTTTATGAAACAGAAGTTTAGGTGTTGCATATCTTTAGGGGTGACGAATTTTAAATGCACTACTATGACCCCAAAACCAAACAAGAATTAGGTGTTTGAATATTTGAAAATGAAAAATTGCTGCCATAAAGCTTTTCCTTCAGTTTAGTTTTTTTTTTTTTTACTAAAAATCAAAACGGCCCTCCTGTAGTTATAAGGGCAGATATTGCTTCCTACCGGTTGAGGATGATCCGATACCGGCAGAAGAGCACTTACTGATCGCAATGCTTATTACGTTTTTTGCACGATCGACACACAATGAATAAAATAATATTTGAAAATTATTTCGACATAATAAAAATTTTCGGTTCTAATTTTTGAGGTAAGCTTTGATCGTTGTTTTTATTTACTTACCGATTCCGTTGATCAGTAATTTGTAAATAAAGCTTATTGCCTTGGAAACCCTATCGGTAAATATATAAAAAAAAAAAAACGATCGTGCAAAAATAAAGTTGTTGTAAGAATTTTTATATGACTTCTAAGTACTAAATTTTAAAATAAATTGTTCATTAAAGAGCCTCAAATTTGAAAATATCTCGAAATATCCTTTAAATAGTTTACAATTAAATATTGAAATTTGTGTAATATTTTGAAAAAGTCACGTGATCTGAAACAGAATGTGACGTCAGAGTACGTATAGTTTAACATGTGACAAACTATCGCCTACTTTTATTTATATAATACTTTTTAATCATTTACGAAAAGAAATAAATTATTATTATTTTTGTTATTACTGTGATAAATATTGCATAAACTTTCATTTAAAATCCGATTTAAAAAATGTTAAACCAGCTCATATTTTATTACAAACTGTGGTAAACAAATTTTTGATAAGTTATAAGAACAAATGCTGCATGACTGGGATTTCGAGTAATTGTTAACACCTAATCTAAATCACAACCAAAAAATGTACCAACATAATACTAAATAAATATGTGTCAGAATTACAATACATGAATGGATAATGGATTCAGTGAAATGTATCAATGTTTTGGATAAAAAAACGCTGAATTTACGCCAAGGGTAATTTAAAAATACGTTATCTGATACATTTTTAGTTACTAACCTCGTTTGAATTAATGCCATTGACCATGATTTCCTAAGGTTTAAGGTCATAATGACATGATACACGTAAAAATGTAAAATAAAACAAATAAACTGTAAATCATCACAAAGAAAGTTGTGCATTATAACCTTGAATTGTTAAAACAGTAACAAATTTAACGCATTGGAAATACTGACATCATAACTTTCAATCTTGCTCATTTTTATAAATAAATACTAGTCACTCTGATTAATACCATAAATAAAACAAGTTGATAACTTTTTTGTCTAAAATGAATTGTTTACTCACCTGAACTTTCGATTCCACAGGGAAATAAAAAGAAAGCCCTCGGAAATTTAAAACAAACAACTGCTTTTCGCTGTCGTAAACTCCAGGGTGAGTGGCACCAAAAGAATGTTCAATTTGTTCAATTGATGGCAAAACTTCAGGCGAATTAAATGGCAAACCACTGCAGAAAACACTCATCAAAACAAAAACAAGAACAATAACAAAATATTTACCAATACTTCAGTTTGACTAATTTCATGTTATAAATTTCTATTACTTTTAGTCTTTGTAAAATCGGATCAAAAATTAGTCTGATTCCATCCTGAGGTAAATTTATCACTAAATCAACTTCTAACGGGTTCTGAAATAGTAGTTATTGATTTATATTTTACTTTTAAATAAGCTAAATCTTACTGTATCACTATATAACACTTGCACTCCTTTTATGACTCCTACTTGAGACTGAATAATTGCTACTGATTGCGAAAAATGCATCCCTAAAACCAAAATAAGTGAATATCTTGTACTTTGGATTCAATAGAAAAATACTGCCATCAATTTATAATAATTTATTAATTTAAATGTATATGTACAACAAATAACATCTTACACGACACATTCTTGTTTAATTTTTATTTTATTAAATTAATTTATATAATGCGCGATACATATGCTCGAATTATAATAAAATTATTATTTTTCCAGTCAGAATTTAAAAAAATAAGATATAATTGTAAAAATAAAACAATTAACAAATATCAAATACGAAAGTATCTAGAATACCTTGACATTGTCTTGACATCAAGCGAAAAAAATAAAATTTAGATAAATTAATATAATTTGTGATCGCGAATAAAACATCTGCCCTTTTGCTCGACAGAATGATAATCGTAAACAATTTTAGCCCGTTTATTGCGCAATTTTCATAAACAAAGCAATACGCACAAAAGCTGTCATTTGAGTATATCGACACTCACCTAAAATAAATTCCCACTGTTCACAGCCTAAAGAACGTTCCGGAACTATCTCCAGATCAAGCATTTTGGTAATTCTGCGATATATTACAAGCGCAGCTATTGTATTCAACGCACTAGTGATTTATTTGTTATTTTTAATACGCACTCTTTGTCCTCGAACGAAGAACTACGCCATTTTGAAAATGAAAACTGTCATTCTCAAACAGCTGATTCGGCTACGCGGGATTTTCAACCTTATGGCACTTTAACTAAAGGCGATCGTCTGCTGTTATCGTATCGACGGCCAATCCTCGCGCACCGCTACTACACTGTTTTTAGAAACGTTTATGTTATGTCGCTTATTTACGCACACTTGTACACTGGTAAACACTGGGCGTTTTGCGGGCTAATTTAAGTAATCACTACACACAATCACTTTGTGTCGTTGCTCGTCGGTTGTTATTGATGTGCGTCCGGTGGCGGGGCCATGCAGTTTCCGTCCGGATAGCGCTTCTTGAACGCCTGGATCAGCTCTGGGTCTACTAGTCTGATTCCGTCCACCTGATTTCCAAGTGTTATCCTAGCCAAACAAAATAAAAACAATCACATTGGTATACAATCGCCACATTCATTATTTTACTTACTATCGCGATGATTCGAATTAGTAAAAAATAGCAAAAATATATGCTTAATAATAAACATTATTAAAGAAATAATTGAAATACCTCGGAAATAAGGTTTTTTTTTTTTGTTATAGCGGCTCGCCACGAATATAAATTCCGTATATATTATTTTGATTGGCAACTGATGACCGCCTATGAATATAAATATATAAATAATACTGAGAGTTAGGAAAAGGTCCGTACTACCAATGAAAGTAAAGAAATTCAAATAGCGGAGGCGAGCCTATCAGTTCAGCACTGTAAATCTCAAACAGTTTTATTTGAATATAAATGTCTTGTATTAAACTTAAAAATTTAAATACACTTGCAATTATAAAGTATGTAGACTTATACGATGTTACAATATTTATGCATTTTTATAAATTAATTTAGAAATAGAATATATTTCAAGAACATTTATGTCCACAAAAAAAAAAAAACAGTTTTATATGAAAACATTCGTGACGTTACATGTATTTTTTTAAACTTCGGGGGATCTTAAGTCCCTTTTTAACAGGAATTTTTTACCGGATTGTCACCAATAGTTTAGTGAATTCTACTCTAATTTTGACAGCTTATATCTTAAAATATAGTCTATTCTATTCCTATTATCTACTTTTTTTGATAATATTTTGAAGATTACATTTTAAATACCGGAATAAAATAGAATTCACTAATCTAAAATGAGTATTAGCTTAAACTTTTTTGAGAATAAGGCTGTAAGATTTAAGAGTCGTTTTTATAATAAGGCCCATTTTAAGAATTCAATTAAAATTACTTTAAGACTTTATCTTTGTTTTGACGTAATGCTATAGTGCTCGCTAAAGTGCTAAAGTTATATTATGAAAACGAACACAACTTTAATTAAAAGTGTTAAAGTGCAAATAAAGTTTATTATGAAAACAGTCTTAAGAAAATTAACTATAAATTAAATTATTATTTATGGCCATTTTAATAATATATATATAATTGAATTTGTTATTAATACAAACCGTCAAAAGTTTATATTTAATTTAAATAAAAATTACTGTTCTTTATCTACCTTTGCTATTAAAGTATTATTTTATCTATCCTTGCGGTTAAAATGTTAGTAGATCCATTATTTTAAGTTTACAAAAGCACATTTTAAATTTATTATTTCATTGAGAAAGAATGTGCAACACTATTTTGTTTTGGAACGCTCTAGATTCTATTTTATTACAAAATAGAAAAACTGTTCCAATAGGTTATTTACGATAAACCGTAGGTTAACTTGGCACCTTCATTCAAAATGACATCACATTTTCACTGCCAAAACTTAAATCATCCTAAATTCTTAAAAACCAAAACATGACCTTGACCTACCAGTTGGGCTGTACGTTATGCGGTCGTCCAAACAATTCAATTTTTCTCGTCCCCGGACTTAACCTCTCGATCATCCCGTAAATTTCGTCCGGTTTATGACTCGTAGCGCGAACTTCCGCCACGATGACGTCACAGTCTAGCCCACGATTTAAATTTGCGGGACTGCCTTTCATTCCAACGAGGCAGTGTTCTTTACCGTGGTTCAGCCAATGGCCAGTTCGTCCGGTTCGGATGATTCGTTGTAATTGGTTTGTTTTTACCCATATTATTTCGTCTACTCGTTCATAACCCCAAAGTTTCAGACATTCACGACCTAATTCCATCGCTCTAAAAATAAAATTGCGTTAGGACAAAGAAATTAGGCAATAAGAAAATATTTTTTTTATTAACCTGCCCGTAACCCACAAAAATATAAGTCCTTCATCTTGCAGCGTCGGAATTCCTAATTGTCTCATTTCATCATCCGACATAGTCCCATATGGGAGCTCCATATGGATATCCCATGGCGGATCTGCCATAATAACTGCAAATTTACCTGAAACAAAAATATACTTATCATCAAATTTAATCCGTTCACTATTCACAGATAAGATAGTTTGATAAAAAAAATACGAACCTAGAACTGTCATGTCTAAATATCGTAAGTCGCATTGTACCCATTGAGGTGGATATAAAGTGGTGCTTTCACCAAATGTTTTAGAAGCCCCGTTGGTGCTGCTACATGGATTTACGGGGAGAATTTCTTTTGTAGGGAGCTGGCCGCTTCTGTCTACTTCGTAGTGAACATATCTAAAAAATAATAGTAAACATTAATAAGATTAGACATTTTAATAATCACTTAAAATTCTATCACGTTGTTTTTACATTTCTACAATACATTACAATTAATATTTTTTAGAGCCTTTTTACGTCTCGCTAATAGAGTTATTTGATTCATGCTAAAAATGGCATATCCAGATTTAAGTGAGTAAGCACGTTTTAAGGTCACTAGAATCCGATTTTAACATTTTTACAATGGTCTGTGTGTGTCTGAATGTTGGAGGGATGGTTTCTCAAATTCTATTAGACTAAAAATCAATTTAACTACGTATTCCTGAATCTGACATTAATGGGAAGAGTTGAAAAGGTTTTGGTAACAACTGGACAACCGGAAGTAGAACACTCTTAAAAAAAATCTTCTAAATATTTTTTTAGAAATTTATGTTATTACAAATATAAAATTTTCTACCCGATACATTTAACATTTTTATTAGATTATATTTTAAAAATTAAGAGATAGAGAATTATAAATATATAAAATTATCCGTTGTAATGAATCTCACAACCCAAATAACTCTATGGAAACTAGCTGATAAATTAAAATGTTTGTAATTGAGAGAAAAATGACTATCAAATTTCTACATACATTACTGAAGGCTTTTTCTGGGAAGTACATTTAATATTTCTTATTTTTATAATTAATTGTCAATGAATTTGAAGAAACTCGAACATTTAGAAGAGTTGGAGGAAACTTATTTATAGAATGAATTAAAAAATATGTTAATAATAGATGTAATTAGAATTTTTGTGTGTGTACCAAAAAAGTTAAATATAATATGTACTTATATAGCCTAATGTGGAAATAGCAAGAGGTCTTGTGCTGGCCACAACAGATTTTTGTAATAGAGTCTAATGTTAAATTAAAATTAAAACTAATAAAATTACCCATTAACCTGAAAATTAATTATAATAAAAACTAAGTAAGTACGTTTTTCGAGTAATAACATGTTGAGTGATCTTGCCTAATTTGTTTAATTTTTTTTAATTTCGTACTACTGATGATGAGAACTTCTCGAAATACGTATTTATTTTTTATTAAAATTAATTTTAAGGTTAAGGGGTAATTTTATTAGTTTCTGTTTTTGAAAAACCGCTTAAATTTACTTCGAAAGTAAATTTTTATTGAACAAATTCGAATCACTTTTGAGTTCTTATATTAAAATCATTTCTGTTATTCTGTTTATACTTTGAATTTACTTTTATAAAGCCGGTCCTTAATATTGTAGCGGCAAAGTACAATCTTTAAATTGGTGACCCCGACGTGATAGTGGTATAGTACATAGTAACAAAATGGTTTAGAAAAACAAAATAAACATCAGCGATATTAATAACCAATTGAATTAAAAGAATTAAAAAGGATCAGCGAGTAGTTGATTAACAATTTTTTTGTTAATTATTTATGGATTATTTTAGAGAAAAATAATTCAAATGAAAGATGCGTACAATTAATTTTTCTATAACTGTTAGTTTCAGTATTTTCTCTAAAATGATTCATAAAAGGATTGACATAGAATTTTTCGGATCTAAATAGTTGTAAATGAAACAAAATCCGAAGAGAGATGCCAAAGACTTAAATGTGTAATATTTTCAATTTAAAGATTTATTGCTTACTTGCAAGTATCCATATGGAAGCACGTATTCAAAAACGAACAATCCCCCAAACTTTCGTCCGTATGTTTCTGAATAATCTTCTTAAAATGTAATTTTTTGCACGGCCGTTTTCCAACAGCCCTTTGGCATTCTGCTCTCGTACCATGAGGACAAAATTCCATAACTTGAGCACCTCCTTGTGACCGAAATCTTTCTGCTAAAGATTTTTCTTTCGCTGTTGGTTTACTTAACAAATCTAATATTTCTTCACCAACTTTTTTACTCTCCTTTTCTCTCGTTGAAGGCATTGATAACAAAGACTAAAATATTATTATTTAGGATTAAAATTGTGAGATATAAGTGGAAAATTACCATGATATCGGTTGCTTTTGGGTCCTTTTTTTCCTTTTTCTTTTCATCGTCAACTCTAGGATTTTTAGCAGGTGCTAAACAGGGAGAATCTTCTCTTTTTCTTTTCGAATTATCTTCTACAGCAGTTTCTGAATTTCCTGCAGCACATGATTTTTTCTCATTTGTCGTTAATTCAGTTACCATAGCCGTTAATTTGGTGTGTTCAACAAAAGTTATTTCCAATTGTTGTTTACCATTTTTAATACCATCTTTTATTCTGAAACATATGTTATAAACATATGGAATGTGGAAATTATTAAATAACTTACGTAATAAGTTTTTGTGTGGCAAATTTTTGTAGTAAATTACATACTGCGTTATGAGAAATCGGCCGGTTTAAAGACGTTTTTAAAGAAGATGTGATTTCTATTGATGATGCTGGAATTGTTAACGATACTTCACATAACGCTTTCAATAAACCTTCTTCTAGTTCTGGATCAACTTTAACTGTATCTGTTGATGGTTCTATTTGCTCAATAACTTCTACTTCCAAGGCAGTAGAAGCTGGACTTGAAATACTAGTACTTGAATTGTAGTCATGTACTACAGGTTTTGATATTGCTGTTGTAGTACTTGCCGGATCATTTGTACTAAGCGACGAACCGAGAATATCTTGTCGTTCCTTTTTACGCTTTTCTAAACGTTCTCGCAAACTATTTCGCTTGCTTTTTATGGCTTGAATTTCTTCCCAAGCATCAGACATTTTGAAATCAGGTCAAATGCTGCATTTAAAATTATCTGGGTAGATAACACAATTAATAGTATAAAAAAAACTGCACCTTTTAATAATTACAGCATATTTGGCACTACTAAAATACTAGCAATGTGGTAAAGCAAAGCATAAACTATCGCCGGTTGCCACTAAAGTTTCTCCATGTGAAGTACGCAATGACACATGTTCGCCAATGTAAAACTACAAAAGCGAAAATGAGAATAAAAAAGCGTTATCTGTTATTTATTTTCAAAATAACATATAAATACAACATTACATAATGATATATCTGTATTTGTACTGAAATAATGTAAATAATAGCAAAAAAAAAATAATTTGAAATACAATTGTTCAGTGGCGGCGCTAGGCTCTGAAATCTAAGCGGGGCAGTAGGGTACAGCGAAAAATGATTACCCAAAAATCGGTGTTACTACCATCCATATGACGTCCTTTTCACCCTCATTCAGAGATGCACTCGATTTCGAGCTTTGGCCCGGCCCGGCCTGAAGCCCGCCTCGATTTCGAGTCGATCATCGAGCCGGGCCGAAGATATTTTTTATCGGGCTAATCATTTTCAAAAATCGAGGCGAGTCGGACTTTTGATTTTGGCCCGGCCCGAAAATTCGAGCTTTTCGGGCCGGCCCGAAACATCCTATAGCTGAATCAAATGCACAGTTTCCTTAATATTTTAATGAAAATGGATGAAGTTAAAAAGAATCAAAATGATTTAATAACAACAAACTTCACATATTAATAAATAAAAATGTATTATTTTACATTAAGAATTCAACGTTGTTCATTAAAGCATAATAATTATATTGTGCTGTTGCTATTATTATTGTTATTACTCGTATACTTAAAAGTTATTTTTGTTCCTATCATAATGATCTCTTGTCCTATTTTTGAGCAGAAACAAAGTTAGATAAAAAATCCTTATGTAAATTATATTTTTTTATATAAGATTTGTGAAAAAGTTGTTTAAATTTTCGAACGGCTTTGGTAAGCAAAGTGTTAAATACACGTAGGTCTGTAATTTTTATAACAAACTTACACTAGAAGGGTCTCTTTTTTAACTACTTATGTTAACTAATGTTGAAAGTTATAAGAATGTAGAGGTTTTTTTATAAGTTTGACACGAAAAAAGTTAAACATTTCGCTTTAACATAAAAATCAACATTAGGAATGTCGGATGTACCCAATTTCGAGCTTTGACCCGGCCCGGCTCGATTTCGAGTCAATTTTCGAGCCGGGCTAACTAATTTTTTTGTCGAGTTGATCTTCGAGTCGGGCCGGTAATTTTTATTTTCGGGCCAAGTCGATCCAAACCTCAAACAAAGCCCGGCCAGGCGCGGCCCGGCCCGAATGCATCTCTACCTCATTAGAGAAAGAAGCAAGGAAAGTTTAATCTCACAAAAAAAAAAGAAAAATAACATCTATTATAAATAAAACATAGGTATTCTTATAAAAAATAAAAAAATATACAAAATAATTATTAGCATTGGATAAAATTTAGCACTCTCTTTTAACTAAAGAAGCTTATCCAAGAATAACAAAATAAGGAGAGACATATGCATCGATGCATTAATAAGAGAAAGATGCAAGTTGTTTCCATGGTTACTAGAGACCACTAGAGTGAAGAGTGCTGAATTCGGTCCTATTCGGCCATATGCCTAGTTGCACCAACAAGATTTAAATTTTAATCTACGTTTAAGCAAATAAATGCAAATCGAAATTTTGACAGCAATGTATTATAATTTATTTGACATTTCATTTCGATGGAATGTTGTCAATTTAAACCATGTTTAATATTTAAGATACGTTGGTGCAATCGGCCATTACTTTTGTTTTTACCTCTCGCCTACCTACATATTAGTACATATGGGTACTGTTTTCGGTTAAAAAATTCGATAGTGGGTTTTCAGTGAATAAGCACGAATTAGTGTTCCCACATGTTTTTAATGATGTCTGTCTGCCTGTGTTTGAAGATTTTTTCGTCTACGATGCGATAACACATCCATCTTTCAAAACTTGTATTTTTCGTATTTAAGCTTTCTGCATTCATATAAAGAATTGATTATATTTTGGATAAAATTGGACAACCGGAAATGGTACTTTACTTGAAGCCCATAAGATTTTCTAATGAAAAACTATAAAAATATAATCCGAAACTTTTCAAATTTGGTATTCAACACTTTTATAACAATCGGAACAACAACAACATATTAGATTTTTGTTGATAAACAAGAAATGGTACTTTACTTAAAGCCGTGAACGGGCTTTCTTGAAAAATTATATTAAACACGGACCACGGGGAATTCTGGGAGTCAAGGGCCCCCTCGCTAGCGCCGCCACTGATTGTTCGTGCATTTTGAATTTGTGTGTTGGCCGTTTGTAGTTGAAATGAATATCTCAAATCGGGGAGGTCGAGAGCTGTCACTGTCAAATTTTATTGTAAATATGTTAAACTCTACTAAATCTTAGTTAGTAAGGGCAGTATAATACTGCGTTCATAATAAAAACATATTATGCAGTTATAGTGAATAATATTTAATCATGGAAACTACAACTACTCTAGAAACAAAGTATAAAAATTTAGCTGCTGAGTTTTCAAAAGTAAGCTAATTATTTACATTAGCTTACCACCGTAATTAATCATTTTCATTTTCAGCAACGTGCTAATATATCAGTTTTGAAAAAAGCAGTATTAGATGAACAAGCTCGATCCAGAGAGCTTAAAGAAAGTTTAAAAGAACATGAACAACGATTACGAAAATCGGACCAAGAAATGGAAAGCCTTACTTTTCGAAATCAACAGCTAACGAAGCGTATATCCGTTTTACAGGAGGAATTAAATGCAAAAAATAATACAAAACGAGTTAGAGGTAAGTCTGTTGAAAATAATCCTTCAGTTCCTGCAAATGTTACATTACTGGATGAGGAACTACAGAAAAAAATTATGGACAATGCTCAGCTTATAAGTGCAGTAAGTATTTTCCATTCTCCAAAATATCTTAATATTAAAAAGATGGATTGTAGATGGCTGATAAAGATTTCGAAATATCAAATTTGCATGAAAGATTAAACGAATTGGAAGAAAAATTAAATCAAGAAGAAAAGCGAAGATCTGAAATGGAATATACTCATAAAATGGAAATAAAAGAAGTGAAAAATAAACACATACGACAAGTAAAAGAATACGAAGCAAGACTATCAGAATCCACCATGGATTCATTCAAACAAAATGGTGATATGCATTCTGATAAAGGTAGTGTAGTTAGTAGTGATGATGGACATATAACCTCAAAGCAATTCGCTCAACTTGAGCAAGAAAAGGAACGATGGAAAACGGAATACGAAATGCTGTTAGCTTTACATACAACAGATGTAATAATAGATGATGAAAAACCTGATAAGGTTGATAGGGAAGAAAGAATCAAAGAATTTTTTTATCAAAGACTCAATGCGGTTATTGCTGATAAGCAAGAAATTCAATCTTTTGCTGACAATCTTGCCACGGAGGTGAGTAAAAATGCGATATGATAATAAAATACATATATTTAAAAAAACTTACATATTGACCGAAATCGAGTTGTATTTGATAATTTCTTTAAAGTTACTTTTATAAAACCGACCCTTAAAGTTGTAACGACAAAGTACTCACTATAAATTGGTGACCCCGATGTGATCAGAATGGTTTAGAAAAAACAAAATAAACATCAAATATTAATAAACAATTGAATAAAAATAACGACAGTTAATTTGAACAACTGGTTCAGGGTGGTTAGCGAGAAATTGACTAGTTTGTTCATTTATGGAATAAAAGATGCATACAATTTTATTTTCCTGTAATTGTTATTTAAAGTATTTTCTTTTAAAATTATTCATTAACGATTACAAGAGAAAAACAATGCTAGTTAATTGCTCGTTAATCACCGGTATAGTTTCATTAAAAAAAAAAATGAAACACTATTGCACTTTTTTCCACGCTTTTATTGCAGACGTAAAAAAAATATTTGCAACTAGAGTAAAAAATATTTTATTTCACTGTTTCATAAATAACTATTTTATTATTTATTAACAATTATTACTCAAAATCTCATACAGTATTTATTCTTACAAAATTGACATTTCGTTTTACACTTATGCCCGTATTCATAAACACTCGTAAATATTTTAAACGGTTTGTTATAATATTTATCCAATAAAAACAGTCGACATTGAAAGAAAAATCAAAATTTCATTTGTCAAATTTGATCCTATTTGTCAAAAATTATAACGAGCCGTTTTGAAACTTTATGAGTGTTTGTGAATATGGGCATTATAGTTTAAAAAAAAAAATTCGGAGTAGGCTATGAACACAGAAACGTATGTCTGGTCATTTTTCAATTCATAAAATCAAATTGATCATGAAATATGCTTTTAAGGAGAAAAGATAATGCAGAAGGATACAGAATATTGTCATTTACCGTTTTCTAATATATTTCTATTTCTAAAATAAGGATTCAAGAAGAAAAGCTTTGATTTCTTTAGATAACATTTTTGACAATATCTCGGGTCATATTAACATTTAATTAAATACGGTATTCCCTGTTAAATACTTTCAAATTGGCATACGTTTTTTTGTTCATAGCCTATTGCGAATTAGGATTTTTTTTAACATTCTATACCTCTAATGGCTGGTTGCACCAACGTAACTTAAATTTTAAGCGTTCCTTTTGACAATATTGCATCAAAATGTAATGTCAAATGAAATGTTATGCATTGCTGTCAAAATTGTTTTGCATTTTTTTATTTAAAGATCGCTTAAAATTTAAGCCTTGTTGGTGCAGCTGGGTATTAGATTCTTAAATAAAAATTTATTCGTTTTTTGTACATGAATTGGTTTAAGAATCTGTAAGATCTTTCACTGAAAAATGTATAAATATATACCGAATCGTCGATTTTGTTAGAATATCCGCTGTATGACTGAGATTTCGAATAATTATTAACCCCTAATCTACATCAGTCGAGAAATTTACCCCTTATATATTTTTAGTGCAACGCTTTGCAAGTTCGACTAGAACTCAGTCTCGAAGAAAAATTCGAAACAGAATCCAGAATGAATTCAAGTATGGATGCGAACAGTCGCCTACAAGAAGAATTAAACACAACCAGCCACAACTACGAACAACAACTGAGCACGATGTCCGAACATCTTGCAGATTTGAACGATAAGTATACCGAACAGTGCGAACTAATCCAACATTTACAATATGAACTTGGAATCAAAGGGAAGAAGAAATAACTGTTTGTAGCATAGGAACGAAACGCGTTACATTCCTGAAATGAAGAAATGGAAAGTTATTCCGAAACTATCTGCCTGTACGTTATCAAGATTTTGATAGCGCACATTATACCGTAATACTGTATAAATATTAGTGAGATACTGTTATTTATTAAATGTTAATCTCATAAGAAATATTTATTTTACAATTTATTATGTATCTTTTCATTAGCTGAAATATATCAAGCTGGGTGCTCCAAACTAGTTTATTCGCATAATGGGGTAGTTATCACATGTTTAATTTTAATAAAATTCTTGCAATAATAAGATATACAGGGTGAGTCTCGGAAGATGCCCCCACCCCCCTTTTGACTTTTTTCTTATAGTATACTTTTCGTCGAAGAAATATGGACTGGAGATTTCTACACTGTTGCCAATTTCTTTGGACATGTTGAAAATGCTAAGTTATGAAGAAGCGGAAACACCGCATTAGTCCATATATATTTGACGGCGAGTACAGTAAAAAAATGGCTCCTATACAAGTTTCATTATTTTAAATACTATTTGATGGCAGCTGTAGATATTTTTTATAAAGTCAAGTTTACGAGATACGACTATCAACTTTCTTTTTTTAAATAACTACCTATTATTATTTTACAAAAATATAAACTGCTATTTTGTCTCTTTTCAATAATGTAAAACTTTATATATCAAAAATTTGAAAAAATTCGAGAAAAATAAGATAATTGAAAATATCAGGAAATATTTTTATTCGAATACAACAATGGGAAACTACAAAATAAAATAGACATTGTTAAAGTCCGTGCGTTTAGAGCAAAAACATATCAGCGCAGTAGAAGTTATACTACTCAACCTACAAATGTTGACTGTACAGTATCACTCGCAATAACAAGCAACAAAAATTGAAATCAATAAAACTAATAGTAACATAATTGTTTAACTAAAATTCTAGATTTACAGTAGAGGCTGCACTTTCATTGCCGGGGCAATGAATGATGTCGAAGCTGTAAATCAGTGTGTTGGACACATTTTTTTGCCGATTTTAGAATTAATATTAATTCAGTGATTATTTTTAACACCTATTTTGAAGGTTATCGCCATTGCTATGCGTTTGTTGAATAGTTACTAAATAAATAGCAACAACAGGCAGTAAAAGTGATATTTTACAGACTGTTAAATGCCAATAAAATCGCACTTTTAATGTCATTTGGGAAAAAAAAAATTATTGCACAAAACAAAATCATAAAAATTACATTTAAAAAATACCTGTACGCTATACAGCTGGTATCTAAGTTAAAACTTCGTAATATCCCTACTATCACAAGTTCCGGACGAATTATATTCTCTGTGCAAGTTTTTTCTCTGGACACGCGGACTCTACTTGTTTAACGTGTTTTTTAAATTAATTTTTATATTAAATTTTCCGTTTGCTCAGTTAACTGTTTTTGTAGTTCTTATAGTTCTCGAAATAGCAATGGTGGCCCATTTAAAATGAACTGTATAGCAAAATAGTTATTTATGTAAGAAGTGTGTTAAGTAGTACTTTTTTACACACGAGTTGCATACTATATTTTTTCTACAACAGAAATGTTAGTGCTATTTCTAATAATACTGAGTGTGAGTATACACGCATCTTCAAATATTGTTAGTTGACCAGTAAATTAACCGAATGTGCATATTGAAAAGTGACACTTTATACATTATAGAGTGCGTACAGAATGTACTTTACGTACGGTTGTAGGAAAAATATATTTTTGTCATGCACTGCAAGCAGCATGTCGGAACTAGTGGTGGGATCCGGATAGTTTCGGTTTCGGATCCAAAAATATCCGGATAATTGAGTATCGGATTTTGGATCCGGATTTGAGAATTGGATTTTGGATCCAAATCTGAGTATTGGATTTTGTATCCGGATCCGAATCCGAATATGAGTATCGGATTTCAGATATGGAATTTCAGAATCCACATCGGTTCTCAGATTCGAATATTCTCAGTATTAAACCCGATGATATTTGAATGTTGAATATATAAGTATTATCATGGAGTTTCAAAACCAAATAAATCTGATTATGAAATAATCCACAATAAATTTTTGTTTGATATAGTTAATAGAATTGGATCCAGAATTAAAATTAGGATCCGTAAACAAAACATCGAATCCGGATCCGAATCCAAATCCGAATTAAATTTACGGATATCCGCTTCAATATCCGAACATCGGATATCCGAGGAACCGGATATTTTGAGATCCGGATACTCGGATCCAAGTTTTGCCGGATCCTCACAGCACTAGTCGGAACCCAACTGCAATGGAAGTAGAAAAAGTGACATCACAATGACGAGAATATATATATTTTCTTTTTCATTTAAAAACAAGAATATGCAAAATTACAAATTAGGGAAGCTAAATATTTTCATGTATTAAAAAATCTAAATATGCAATAACTACCCCATTAATAATTTAGAGTGTTTATCAAGCCTATATATGTATATTTTGTGCGCTTATTATTATTATTATATAAAAAAAAGTTGCGGAATAACTAAAAGATGAGGAATGGTGTTTGAACTGTGATTATTTCGCTCTATCTTTAACCAAATACTTTTCAATGTTTGTATTTTGTACAGACTATTTTTGTTTCTCTTATGTATTTTCAATTAATAAAACATATGAATATTTACATGACTAATTATCTTACTACATTTTCTTAAGGGCCAGTGGTATGTTTATATACATCAGACAAATGTATAAAACTAAAACAGTGACATATACACTGTTTAGTCTAATTTGATCGCAAATGAAGCACCACACGAGCATCCTAGTTCCGCTTTCGGGTTGTTAGTAATGCGAAACGCAGATCTTATCAATTCTTCCTGATAATCCACTGTGGCTCCTTTCACGTACGCGAGGGATGTTTCATCTATTACGACTCGCATGCCGTCTTTTTCAAAAATCCTAAAACGAAACACTGCAATTTTCCTTTGTTTTCATAGATGATGCAATGATTTACAAGTTCAAAAATTAAGGTTAAAGTCTACTCTTACTTGTCATCACTGTTAACCTTCGAGTCTAGATCGAATTTATACTGGAAACCCGAACATCCACCACCTTCCACAATAACTCGTAGGAAGCTGTCGCTGCCATCAGACTCAGCTGTGACTTTCTTCAGCCGGTTTACACATTTGTCTGTAATTAACAACTCTGGTGCTGATTGACTATATAAACGACGGAGAGTATTAGATTTCAATGTGGAAAATGCAACTTGAAGAGCATATTTCGACATCTTTTTCTAAAACAAACAGATTTTAAAAATTCATGTTTGACAGTTCTTGCACAGAAAATTTACTAGCTTTGCGATAGATGTCAGCAGCTACTAAGCTTCATATTGATTTGAAAATCTGTTGTCTTTTATTTTATGTAAATTTTACAAATAGTATTCATCGTGTCGTGTAAGAAATAACTATTTATAACTTGAAAATAATTATTTAAAGTTGTTAATAAAAATCAAAGTATATTGCTTACAGATGGAAGGATGGAAGAACAGATATTAATATTTCTTAAGTCAAAGCAAAAATAATGGATTTATTGGTTTTACGTAATAAAAAAAAAATTAATTGCCAAAAAATCCGATAAACTACAATATATTTAATCTCTCTAAATATGTTTTATAGCATTAAAATAATTATTAATATTATAAAAATTTCTAGGTATATAGTACAGGTTTTTACCGAAAGAGTACAGGGGGGGTTTTGTATTGAAATATAATTTACAAAAAAATATTTTGTGGCTAAACTAGATACTTTTGAAAAACATTTATTTGAAGATTTTTTGATAAAATATTATTGGCAATGTTTTGGTTGTCAAGGGCTGTAATAGTTATTTATGTATTAAGAGCGTAAGGAGGCTTTTATGGCCTGCGGCGGGATTGTGAGCCCGAGGCGTAAGCCGAGGGATAAAAACACGTCAAAGGCCATAAAAGCAAGTTACGCTCGTGGTACATACAAAACTTTATGCACGGACGACAATTTTCAAATTACGAGTGTTAGAAAAATTGTATCGAAAAGAATTTGTCCTCGTACCAGTATCTAGTGTTGCTATGAAAGCGGAGAACAACAGTTTATTGTTTGTTTATTAGTTATGTCATTTGAGTTTTATTTTGTGTATCTCTGTGATTTCCATATAAATATCACAAAATTCATTTTCATTAAAGAATATAAAAAATTTCGATTTGTAATAAAAACTTTTCACGTTGCTTGTTTAAATTGTGTATATTGTAGGTTATAATTTCGTTTGACGTTTCATTATAGCCCGGTGGGCTATAATGAGGCCCGCGGGCTATAAAATGACGTTTATGTCAAACAAATTCGTGTATAATTGTCAAATTATGATACGTCCGTGCATAAAAAAATTATAGAAGTTGCTATACTTGCCGTCAAATAATTATGGACTGAAGATTTTTACACTGATGCCAATTTTTTAAGTGTCTATCTGTACAAATATCTGTAATCTGTCAATGTCATTTTATATTCTGACATTTTCGTTAGTACTTGCGTGTGCTTTTTATTCCTAATCCTATAAATTGCATTATATTTGGACTTTTGAAAAGAAAATGAGTGAACTCATGAATTAAATAGTCCTCTGGTTCTTATTATAAAAAACGTTTAAATGGGCAGGCAAAAACAATTATTGCTAATGTACACAATTTTTTCAAAAAAATGGGCGTTACATCCTGAAAAAAATTGTAATTTATTAAATAACAAGAAATCTTTGGATTTGACTGCAGAAACATGTTGTGTTGGCAGATCTACTGTTCACCTAATAATTAATTATTCTTACCTTTTATTTAGATTTCACCGGTTATCGTATTTTAACGCAAACGCGACCTTAGCTTGATGTGTGGAAACTTTGGTCAAAATATAAATATAAATTTTCCACAGAGACAATTTTTGTATTTTATATTACGTATTACAGTTTTACCTTATTTATTTGTTATAATATTTTCTTCATTTACGATGTATTAAAAATTTTAATTAGTTTTAAATGTATTATATGACATTTGCGTTGCGTCCATTCCTGGTCATGTCAAGTTACAAGCTGCAACACAGCTGGGCAAGGGACAGGGTGCGGAAAGGGATAAAAGTTGAACATCAGTCCATAATCATTTGACGGCGAGTATAATTGAATTTAAGAGTGTTTATACATAATCGTACCGTGCGGGAATTTACCAGGCGTCTTCTCGGGGGCAGTCATTGCTGGGGTGGAGAGTACACAATAATAGGAGGTCACTTTTCTAATAAATATGTCTGTTATACTTGTAGATCGAATAAAAACAAGTTACAAGTTCGATAACAAAAACTTAAAATCATCAAGAAACTATTAAACTATAACTGTTTGTAGCACATTTAGTGCAGAACTAACAGGAAACAAGAAGCGTAACATTGTTGAACTCGAATTTTAAAC
Organism: Ophonus ardosiacus; assembly: GCA_943142095.1. Lineage (NCBI taxonomy): Eukaryota > Metazoa > Arthropoda > Insecta > Coleoptera > Carabidae > Ophonus > Ophonus ardosiacus. The sequence goes on along the minus strand of OW964832.1, from coordinate 34,356,924 downwards.
AAATAAAATTCGTTCGCAGAAATGCACCTTTGGTTGATTTTGCATGTTGTACCTTTCATTTCACTCAACCAAGAATTTATAACAGGTTTTTATTCTAACATAGTATATAAATGGATATTGCGAAAGTTAAATGAATACGTTTTTTCCTAAGGCGTTCATCTTTTTACGAATTATTAAAATAATAACGGAAACAGTTTTAAACTAATTTTCTTACCTACCACATCGCGAATAGTAAATGGAATAAATAATAATTAATTTTAAGAATTCTATTTTTTGAATCAATCAAAAATTATTTCGAATTTTAATTAGCACAAAAATGACCCCTGTGGTCTGTGGTGAACTCTGCACGTCAGCAATGAGTGCCCGTGAGGTTACCCCTGACAAATAACCCGACGTTTATTTTTTGAAATTATCGTCTAGGTATAGTACGATTAGCGAATGAAAGTTGACGTTTAAATTATTTTTTAGATGTGATTTCTTTTCATAACTTTGTCCTATGATTCGAAAATTTTTGCAAGTACCATTTAAATAATGGACTAGGAAATCATAGAAATACATTATTATGTCTTGCTGAAAAGAGATGGACGACTACAATACATTCATATAGCAGAATAAAAAAATCTGTTGTGGCCAGCACTATACCTCTCGCCAGTACTTCTGATAATGCCGCAACTGGCGAAGTTGTACAATAAAGTGATAATATTCTTTTCTTGTGACTCCAAACCGAGAGTTATTATTTTTTTTTATTACTTTTATTAATTTAAATACATACCTACATATTTATTGATGTTGGAAACTATATTAAGTTCCTTTGCATTTTTATAAGTTAACTATAACTATTGTTGAAAAATTTTTTTTTTACACGTTACTATAGTTATTTGTAGTTCCATAAGTATTGCACTCATCAAAGACAAGTTTTTCATTTTTAGACGATTTTCTCTCTGTGATATGTTGGTTTTAACTATTTATTTATTTATTCATATTTATTTATTTTTTTAATTGTCCGTGCTGTATGTTCTATTATCCACATGTGGTTTCCTTTTTTCAACTGACCATTCTAGCCCTGAAGAAGACTATTGTATAGTCGAAACGTCGGCGTGAATAAATTTTATTAATTGACTGAAAGTCCGAAGAATTCTTACTTTCCTGTATCTACCTCTATAACTATTGTTTTATTTGCTATTACTATTTTCTTTTTAAAACGTTACTAGTATTAGTTTGAAATGATTTTTGATACCGATATTTATCTGTTAGTTGCATATACATATTTGAATTCTGAACTGTGTAACTAAGGTATTGTGTTTATCTTTAAAACATAGGCTCCGGGATTTGTAAAATAGATTATTTTATATTTACCTATAAAATACATATATAGAAAAAGTATGAATGTGTACCAGTAGAATATTTAATAACCTTTAATTTTTATAATAACATAAATCGCGAAAAAAATTACATTTAAAGGTAATTTTTGAAGAAAAACTATTTTGAGCTTCAAGTAAAGTGCTATTTCCGGGTTTCACCAAAATCTTTCGTACAAATATAGCAAAAACTAATCTACTTCTTAGATCACCCATAAATGTTATGTGCATTAACGGAAATGTAATTGCTGAATTTGTCGATTCACGATATCACTCACGGAACTGATAATTTTTTTACATAATATTAATTGTTACTCCTAAATTTATCTCAGTTGTTATTATACCATTTCACAACTTCAATCCTATTTATCTTATGCTTGAAACTTTATATGTTATATATATATTTATATTATAATTACATATTCTTGATTATGTTCTTGTATACTATTACTATACACGTTGTATTTTTCAATTTTTGTCCTATTATTGGTGTATAACTGTTGGGTAATAAATATTATTATTATTATTTAATGGCTTCTTTCCATGATTCGATTAAGTAGCAGTAAGAGTAGAAGGTTTCAGAATTTTCTGAATAATATTTAAGTTACAGCGTTGACAAAATCCATGCACACTCACACTAAGGGTAGAGGGAAGTAAAAACAGGGGTGCATTTAAAATATTTTATGCATTTTTCGTTTATTTTGATTATAAAAAAAATATTTTTCCTTTTAAACTATTTAATTTGGAATTATACGAAGTTGGATTATTTTTAATTTCATCTAACATTTGGTCCGACTCGAGGGTTTCTTGCACCTGAGACGAACGAATAGTAATTCGCGGTATTAAATTTTTTAAATACATCCTTGAATCGTTTTTAAGATCATTTATCATTTTAAATGTCTCCTAGTTTTCCAGTGGTATTGAGTAAAAATCTAGTCTTCTCTAAAGGTGAGTTTCATTTCAAATTCAAATCATAGGTCAAAGTTATGAAAAGAAACCACATTAACGTCAGCTTTCATTTGCTAGTCGTGCTATACTTTATTATTTTAAATTAGGTTTAATCAGGTATTAAAGAAGCAAATGCAAAGGTTTTAATACCAAAAAATTTGGCAACTTTTTGCCAAGAATTACTTAAAAAGAAAAATTCAATGAAATGAAATAAATTCGTTTTCATTTTAGTCAAATATTTCGAAAATAGCACAACAAAATGTCTGTTGAAACCTAGCATGTATAAACACGATTATTCTAGTCTTTCCTGCAACAATGGGGCGTATTGAATCGAAGTGGCGCCGATGCCAAACAATTTTAGTCAACGTGCAGTCTATGACATGTTGAGCAGCAAAGAGACATGTTCAAGCGTGAACTTATTTGAAAATGCTAAAAATAGAGATGCATACCAACGCATCCGGCGACGCTACCAACCAGACTTAGTTCTGGGGATGTTTTTTTTTTTTTATTTATCTCTATGCCTGCCTACTGCTGTCTTATTTAAGGATCTTGAAGGCTGATCGTTGAGTACGCACTTCAGAGAGATACTTTTTCAATGCTAGTGCTTGCTGCCGAATAGATGGTACCTACTTTTGGAGCAGACATCATTTTTGAGGTTTCATTTGTTTAAATAATAATTTTTATTAAGATTTAGGGCCGAGATATCTAAGGCTGACTCAAGTAGGCAAGTTAGGCGACCGCCGGGGCGAAGTTGATTTTAAGGCGACTTTTTTTGAGAATATTTTTTTTGCAAAATAAATTAAAAATGAAATTGTAAGTTTATTGATTTGTTGAGTGTGAAACAAAAGATTTTTACGGAATTTTCAAGAAAAATTCGTTGGTCAAAATTTGGTTTTTAGCCTTTTTCTTGAAAATAGTAAAGCGTATCGAAATTTAACAACAGTGCAAAATTTTATGCAAAAATATTTTTTTTCCTGAAGTCATATAATCGAACTATTTCCCTGCCTAGGGAACTAAAATGTAACGTTGCCATATTTATTTTCAAAAACACATTTTACTTTTTAATATGAAATACTATTATAAAATTAAAATAAATGATGTCCGGTATACATTTGTTTTAAATTCTTGTACAATTTTAAAAAAAGTTCTTTAAGTTTTCAATGTGATTTACTTGTTAAATGAAAATAGGTTATATGCACCATTCAGTAAATTTGAGATTTCAGAACAAAATTAATACTTATCTCGTTATTGAAGTTGCCTCGGCTTTGAAAAGACGAACTTTCATGCCTTGATATGTAAATAACTGATATCTAGGATGAACTTTTAAAACAGTTACATTAGATTTTACGAATTGCAAAATAAGGAAAAAAGATCCCTGTATTTTAAATATCCAAAATATTGTTCAAAAAATATCATTTGGATTAAGATTCTGTGATTGTTCGCGAGTTACGACAGAAATTGGTTTATTTCTTATTTTTTCATTTACTATCTCTATGATCGGGTTAAATATAGGATACTAATTTTTATTATTATATTAAATCTTTGTTATTTATATTCATAGTCAGACCACAGAATAGACATATACAGAAGCGACACTCCATGTCTGCACCATTGTTGTTGCGATTTGATGTTTATGACCTTGAACTTTAAATTTGTTGGCAAATTTACGCGCGAAATTTAAATTGTTTTAAATGGCAAAAGAAAAATTAGGACACAAAAGTACTAAAATTTTAATTTTATGAACGAATTAAGAAGAAATCATAAAATAAACCCATAATTATGTTTTTATTGAACAAATACGTGAATTTTGCAAATTCAATACAATGTAGAATTTTCCATACCTTTGACGTGGGAAACACAAACGTCAGATTCGATGAATATGTCCCAAATATCCTTCTCCATCAAATCTTCTCCTCCTCATGCCTTGAGCCGCATTTTACACCTATATTTATTAAGCGAATATACATTTTGCATGAAATGGAAGTCGTTTTGCATTATTTACATTTCTGGATCTTTCGGAAACGAAAAAAAACTTACATTTGCCTTTCTCCATTTTTTAAATCTCCTTATACAGTTTTTATATGAACAAATAAATCCTCCCGATTCTACCTTCTTCGTTTTTTCCATTTTATTAAAAACTAACACCACTTTTAAAATTCACAAACGGTTTACAAAATGACATATGTCAAAAATGAGAAGACATGTTTGGTTTGCTTGAATTAGCCATAACTCTAAAATACATGGGCGTGACAAGCTGAGACAACAGTTCCTCCAGAATATGTGAAATATAATGATTTTCTTTATGATAACGATTTTTCCTATCGTTTGTTGAAAAAAATAACATGTTTGTTCTTATTAGAAATCAATTTGTGTTTCTCAATATATTTTTATTATTGACCCCAACAGAAAATGTTCTCGTCGAGATAATGAAAAGAACAAAGAATCATAAGATACGAAGATATGCCGAAACAATTCGATTTTATCCGATTAGCCCTTTAAATTTGTTGGCATACTCTTTCTCTCTCTAATTTTCGTTTCTCTCTCTGGCTGTCGCTTCTGTATAAATATCTATTCTGTGGTCAGACTATAATTTAAAATTATCATATTTGTGTTACTATTTTCCTCCTAAATAAAATGTTTCTTAAATAAATTTCATCTGTATGATACAACTATCTAAAGTTTAATAAATGAGGGGCGCAATTTAAAATTTTCGCCTGGGGCGCTCAAAAGTCTCGGGCCGATCCTGGAGATATCCACCTCCTAATAACTTTATTTTGCGAATAATAACTCCGAATACAATTGTATCAACAATTATTACTATCGAAATTATTCGCCAAATAAAGTTATTAGGAAGTGGATATCTCGGACCTAAATGTAAAAGATAATTTTTATTTTACGGATATAATAATAACGAAGAGACGCTAGAAATACTGAGAATAGTCACATGGTTCACATATTTTAGAATTTTATTATGTTCAAAATAGTTCCCTTCAACAATACTTCACCATTCTTTTCTTCCACTTCTTAAAAGTTCTCGAACAATCTTCTTTTATTTCTTTCTTCAGATAAAAACCTTCTACTTCGTATATTTTTTTTTAATACAAAAAAATTAAAAATCCCTCCCCATACTTGTCGATTATTAAAGAAAAGTTCATAATATCGTCCATGATAAAAGATTCAGTTTACAGTTTACATCATGTTGTGGTTATGATTGTAAACCTTGAGCTTTTTCAATTTTTTTTTTTTTTTGTTTTGTTGACGCATAGCATAGACTTGTTTCAGAGCACGCTATCTTGAACTGCTATTATTAAGCCATTTACAACTGAGATAGAAATGTTTGTATTATCTTGGATCTTGAAAACTTAAATTATCAGATAATCTTCACAGATCAAGTTCATTGCATTAAGAAATACTTAATTATAAAAGATAATAAATTGTTTTGAACTACAATTTAAATATTAAAATACTCGTAATTCCTTTATCAAGAATTCATTATTTGAGTCTCAATGGATCTCGGACAAGTATTGAAGATGTGTAGTGAAAAATATGACAAAAAAAATGATGTGGCCAGCACATTACCTTCCGAAAATTCTTTGTATTTTGTATAAAACCCATACCAAAAGTTCTTTGGAAAAGATGCTATAAATCCAATAAAATTATAATAAAAATATACACTATGTAAATTATACTTCACACTGACATCTGCCAATTAGAAATATTTGAATATATTAGCTGTTTACATGATTGTAGCAAAGCTAGCTGATTTATGAAAGTTAATCTCTTTATAATTCTTTAACTCCATATCTCTTGAATATGAAAGAAAATGTATAATCAAAACGTGTAGACAATAATATATTCTTTCGTTTTGAAAATCACATAAAATGTTAAAAAACAATATTTAACTGCGTTTTTTCAAAAAAACTTTTAAGAACTTCAAATAAGGGAACTTCCGGTTGACCAAAACCAAAATCTAATCAGCTCTTCACATAAAGAAGAGGAATACGAAAGAGTTATAAATTTTAGAATTGTAATATTGGAGTCGGCGGAGAAATTTTTGTCACACACACATACACACACACGCACACACACACATACTGACATCATCGTCAAACTAGTAAAACCGTATTCTAGGGACCCTAAATGTACTTATTCATTAAAAACTCCTTACCGATTTTTTTGACCAAAGACAATACCTTCCTTACCTAAATGTGACGGAAGGTCAAAGAAATAAAATGTAATAGATAATAGTAAATCCATTTGTGGAATAAATACACAACTATGTGAGTATAATTGTTCCAAATAAAAACTTGTTTTAATATATAGTAATTAATCATTAACATTTTATTTTTCTACAGTAGCAGATTTTTTGTTATTTATAATTGCGGTTAATAATACATTGATAAAAACATTAAAAACAAATATATTCATAGCATTCTAGACTGAATGAAATGTATAAAAGCTTTCGACCATAAAATTAATTGTATCGACATTTTATAATCCGAAAAATCATCTTTGTAAATGTCAAATTAACAAGAAAATTTGAATTTAATTATTATAAACAAAACTATTGTCAAATATACCATTGATTATAATACAGTGTGTTCAGAAAAAACCTAATTCGGAGTAGGCTATGAACACAGAAACCTATGTCTGATCATTATGAAATTCAAATGTCAAATTGTGAAAATTGATCGTAAAATGTAGGAATGACGAATTCTGATAATTTTGGTACCCGAGTACCCGAAATAACTACCCGGATAGTACCCTTTACCCGTTAATTACCCGATACCCTTTAATTACCCGTTATCCTTTAAGTACATATACATAATTCGTTAATTTGTTAATTACCAGTTACCCTTATATTAGCAGTTTACTTTTTAATAAAATTCATAATTACTGTTTACATATATTTATTAAATAAAAAGTAACACAAATAATAATATACTGTATCTCCACAAAAAACTTAAGATAAATTATGTTAATTGCCTATGGTATTGTAATAAAAAGCTCTTCTTTTAGATACAATTTTTCCAGCAGCTGAAAAAAGTTCGTGTAATTAAAGGGTATCGGGTAATTGACGGGCAGCGGGTATATTTCGGGTAATCGAGTAAGAAATTTATTACCCGGGTACATTATTATCGGGTAGGTTCCGAGTACCCGGGTACCCATCGTCATTCCTAGTAAAATGTAATAAGTTACGTTCTGTACAATTTTTATTATAGTCATAGCAAGTAAATATGTTTCTGTACCACCTCTCTAAATATCCTTTTTATTATTTTTGTATATTTCTTTATAACAATTTTTCTTAGTGACGTGTACCTTGAGGTGTGAACCTCCCCCCCCATAACGAAATCGTAAATACGCTACTGAAGATGGATAAAGAATATTGCTATTCACCGTTTTCTAATTTATTTTTGTTTCTATAATAAGGATTCAAGAAGATTTCTTTAGATAACAATTTTGACAATATCTCGTGCTAAATTGACATTTAATTAAATAGTTTCAAATTGACATACATTTTTTTGTTCATAGCCTACTCCGAGTTAGGATTTTTTATGAGCACAATATATTTTAATAACATATATTATCCAATACAAGTGCGCATTGAAGTAGTCCACAAATTTTAAACTAAACGTGCTACAATATTTTCTATTTTTCTCGAACACTGCACCTTTTATTCCTCATAATTATCTTAATTCCCGTCAAAAATATTTCATGAATGGGGTCTTTAAACCAAAGCTCCTCATGTGTCTATCTTGGAGCTGGTGCACTCACTTGCCCAGCCCCCACTCTTGCGACGGGCTGCGGGTATATAAAACACGGTCGCTGATAGCCGCGGGCCATTGTGCGTCGCTGTATCGTAGTGCACTGATCAATACACTTGGAGAACTACGGAGAAGACGTCCACGACATAGAAGCAAAATGAGGGAAATCGTGCATCTTCAGGCTGGTCAGTGCGGAAACCAAATTGGAGCTAAGGTTAGTGGCAAAGAAAACAAAATTTATTAATTAATAATTAAATAAAATATAAATATATCAACTCGGCATATTACCCATATCGGTAATAATGATGACATATTTATATCGTGTGGGCGCTTACCAGGCGTCACCTCACGGGCACTCATTGCTGGCATAGAGAGTGCACCACAAGGATCACTTTTGTGCTATTTAAAATTCGAAATATTTGGAGTCTGTCGAGATTGAACCCGGTTCCCCAGATTCGCACCAGAAAAAAAAATTGTTGTGGCCAGCACAAGACCTCTCGCCATTTCCATATTAGGCTATATAAGTATTGCACATATTTGACATTTCTGATACACACAAAAACACGTATATTCTTTATATATTTTTTAATTCATTCTATTCACTCTTATTCTTCTAATGTTCGAGATTCTTCCAATTCATTGATGAGATTGGCGGTATTTCTAAAGGGTATATGTAATATATGTATATAAGTAATTATAAATATTTAATTAATAATAAAATAAGAAATATTAAATGTACTTCCCAGAAAATGTCTTCAGTAATGTCTCTGGCTTTTTGACACTCACATTTATTTGTCAATTACAAACATTTTTTTCCACTTGTTTTACATGGGCCGCGAGATTCATTTACAACTTATTTTATATATTTATATGTCTCTATCTTTAACTCCATAGAAGATATAATAAAAATTTATGTAACAGATGGAGATTTTTATATTTTTTAATATTAGTAATAACAGAAATTTTCAAAAAATAATATTTAGAAGATTTTTTTAAAGAAACTATTACTTCCGGTTGTCTAATTTTTACTAAAATCTAATCAGCTCTTCCCAGGAATGTCAGATTGAGGAAACTGCAGTTAAATATTTTTTAAGTCTTACAGTATTTGAGAAACCGTGGTTCCAACATCCACACATCCACATACACAAACACACACACACACACACACACACACACACATACACACAGACACACATCATCGTAAAAATGTTATAATCGGATTGTAGGGACCTTAAAATCGAAATGTCCAAAATAAAATAATTTTATTTGAAATCGTCACAAAAGTGCAGAAAAATCGTCATTAAAAGCTCAGAAATCGGCATCCATTATACGACGATTTCATGCAGTTGCAGTGTTGCCACGCCAACATGCGATGTACGTACAAATATGTGCAAAAAGAACGAACTAAATAATTCCGATGAATAACACATAATTTTAAGTGTACGATAACTTCAAAGTCCGAGGTTAGCAACATTGAAAGTCAGACTGACAGATTATATTTAAACATAACCTATAAAATAAATATTTCTTTCATTTTCATAATTTTGCGATTTTATAAAATTTAATATGCTTCTCTGCACTGAAGTTCTTTTCATCGCTCATATGATATATTTTCCTCGGCTCTAAAGGCCTTTTCAAATAAATTCCATATTCGTGACAAAAAATAAAATTTCAGTGCCTTGATAAATAAATAACTATTATCAATAAACGAGATCTACACTGCCAAGTCGTATTATTTATTTAAACATCTTGGATCTACTTTTTTCTCAAAATGGAACAATAATGTTGGTTGATCTTAAATAATCATTATTTTATCGTATTTATTGTTTTTATTTTAAGTATCTTTCAGACCTTTGTAAATAAAAATTGATATCTATCTAGAAACTCAATTCAAATCAAAATGTTCTTATAATAATATATTGTAAAACTATTTATATTACTATTTAATTTATTGGTATTTTGCATCAAGAGTAAAAAGTATAGACATTTATTACTCGAGTTTTTTACGTCTGCTATAAAAGTGTGAAAAAAAGTGCCGTAACGTTTCATTATTTCAGACGTTTGCGTTAAAAAAGTGCACTATTTTTCACACTTTTATTGTGTTAAAAAAGACATACTTTATAAATCCATTTTAATGAAAAAAGGGAACTTTTTTTAACAGACGTAAAAAATATGAAGTAGAAACCAATTTTGAAAGTTGAAAATAATTTTTATAAGTTTATTTGTGGTCAAATTTGAACCCAAGTTGTTTGAACCTCAACCCGTCACTTATGCACAGTTGCACAAATAAGGCTTAAATTTTAAACTAGGCGTAAACAAAAAATGCAAATCGAAATTTCGGCAACAATATATTATAATTTATATGACATTTAATTTCGATGCAATATTTTCAATTTAAGCAAAGTGTAATAAGTATTTAAGTTACATTACTGCAATCGGCCATTAATGTAGTCAAAAACGTGATCTTGATTGCATTTAAAGAAATACGCATGCAGCAAGATTAATTAAAACGGTTTATTTAATAATTTTTTATTATACCTGCATTATAATGCTTGTTTAACATTAAAATTAAGTTTAAGGAACTAGTGCCGTTAAAATGATGCTCGTCATACGTATTTTAAAAACTTACAGACTTACAGCTCGATTATCGAACAAATTTAACCTAATCCTCAATTTTGGATTAGCGAATTCTACTCTAATTTTGACAGTTTATATCTTAAAATATAGTCTAATATATTTTTAGTATTTGATAATATTATGATTCAATTTTAAATATCGGAATAGAATAGAATTCACTAATCAAAAATAAATAAATAAATATATCACGGCATATTACCCTTTTCTGGGTATGCCAGTATCTACAACACATGTAGACATCGGTAATGATGACGATATATTTTACCGTGTGGGTGCTTACCAGGCGTCACCTCACGGGCACTCATAGATGGTGTGGAGAATGCACCACAGGGGTCACTTTTGTGCCATTTAAAATTGGAAATATTTGGCGTCTGTCGGGATCGAACCCGGTTCCCCCAGGTTCGCGACCAGACACTCACGCACGCGGCCACGGGACCCCATATCAAAAATAAGGATTAGCTTAAACTTTTTTGAAAAATCGGGCTGTTATTATTTAGATCTCTATTCAGGAAATATGATGGAGCAATTCAATTTGTTATTGTCAAAAAAAGGATTTGACTGATAGCATAAATAACTGATCAAGGATTATTAATAAGCAATTGATGAGCATTGTTTTATCTCTGTCAATTCTTTTGGAGACAAGTATTTCTAATAAAAGATGCGTACAATTATTTTTTTCTATAACTGTTATTTGAACTATTATTCTTTAAAATAAATCCATAAACGATTAACATGAAAATTAGTGCTAGTCATCTGATCGCTAATCACATTTAATCACTAGTTCATTCTACCAGCCATTGTTTAAAAAACTATTGAAAGTTTCAAGTAAAGTATAAATTTTAGTTTTCCAATAAACCCAAATAAAAATAAAACACTGATATATATATATATATATATATATATATATATATATATATATATATATATATATAATCATTTAGTCTAGCTTGAAGATAAATCTATTTCATTTCATTTATTGTGTAAATAGGTTTTCTTTTATGTTTGTGACACACCAATTAAATTTTGCTGAACTAGCAAAGCATTTACATGTAATTAAATTTTGTAAGTCAGCATTTTGCACTCATTGAAATGTAGATACGCATCTTTATCGATGTATTATTCTAAGAAATTCTGTTACTCATATAAGAAAATATTAAACCAACTGTATCTCTGACAAATGTGTCTGGCATGTGTTCTGCGTTTATTATTATTATTGTTATTATTAAGAAAGATTAGTCCGAACTGTAAAGAATAGCTAACTGTATGAATATTAATATCAATATAAATTTTGTGTGACTAAAATAATAATTATTGGAATAAAAGCAAAAAGAAATGTTCAGCTTTGCAGTAATTGCGGTACATTTAAAGTGTAAAATGTTGACTGCTGAAAAATTAATTTTTTATGCAAGTATATTATTATTGTTTTATTTTTCTAGCTACGTTTTTATATTGATTATTTTTCTACTATAACTGCATAACTTTTTCAAACTTTTATAAGTTGTAAGACAACCGTTATTTATGTTGAAAAATCATACTTAACTGAAAGTGTAAAATAAATAAGATAAAGAATTAACGATATTATTCTTAAAATATATTTACATTTATAACGGAAACAAAATTGATAACGTTTTTATGATGACTCGGTTTTAGCGTGAAAAAACGAAAATGAAATACATAGATTATTTTTCAGAAGTTATTAATGTAAAGTGTTTCTACAAAGGCGATTATATACTCCTGAAATTTTACTGACTCATTTACTGTATTGACTTATAAGTTGTGATTGTGATAATAAAAATTTAGCACATGCGGGCCCATGTGCAACATTTTAGCTCAGGACCTTTAAAAATAAAAATCTTACGGTTTCTTAGGACTGGTTTATGATTTAATTTAATTTACGAATTTACAATTTATAATTTAGATTTTAAAATATAAACTCACTTAAAACGCATACGATGGTTTATGAACGATTTACAAATTTAGAAATTTGAAATTTAGATTTGGAATATAACTATATTTCATATTTCCAAATGTAAATTTCAAATTAAACCAATCACAACATTGCTTTATCCGTCAGCTGTCTTTTCTGTTTGTGAGTTGTTGACATTTTGAAGATGGATTCACAGTAACAAAGTGATATTTTGTTTTTTGTTAATATGCAGTATTCGCAAACATCGTAATTTGTACGACAAAACAAATGAATTATACAAAAATAAAAACGTTTGCGTAATTTCAATGCAACGAGGGATAGCAAAGAATTAAATACATGCACACCCATACGAGTATATTTGAAGAATTGTTCATGATCTTGTTATTTCACATTCAGAAATAAACTATGTTACTGCCCGTTGACAAATTAATATGTTCATAGGCCTACCTATGGCTTAATAGACCACCTACGTTTTTTAAGTTCGTGTTTGTTTTATTTATTTATTATACAAATTAACAGTAAAAAAACGTTCCCGATATTATTAAAAATTCATCTTGTTTATTAGTGTCTAACAAATTCATGGCTATGAAAATAAAATTGTAACCTAAAATCTGAACTAATAACAGGTGAAACGTCAAATGACAAGCAGTGACAAGTCACAATTTTTCTGGTGGGTTTATTTGCCGAATCCTTGACAAAAATCCAATAATATTCTTGCAAATTTTGATTTATTATTTTGAAACGAAGTATAACATTTCGTATATATATATATATATACAGGTGTCTCGTAAATAGGGGGACATGGCTTAACCACAGATTCCTGAGGCTAAAATAAGACGATTTAACCAAATTTGCTTCTACCGGAAAGTGTACCATTTAGCCAGAAATCTGCTTCAAAGTTCTTCGAAAAAAAATTAATTTTGCTTATAATAATCGGACGCTTTATTCGATTTGGATGAAATTTGGTATGACAGTTTATATGGTTATAAGTCATCTTTTAAGGTGATACTTGTTATTATTATTGAACCACTAGTGTATGAAACTTAGGTCTCCCAACATTAATTAGACCGTAACTTTTTAATGGTAATGCCGAAAACGTGAAATTATTTTTCTTCAGAAAGATACATTCAATAGTAAACTTTTCTCTCTCTGTGTAATTTGTGATATCCGTTACGGTTCACCCAGAAAAAAATAAAATCTGAGTGTCTGCACTGCTAAATTTTTAAAATAAATTTAATCTAGCAGTCTATCCAAATGTCTTAATGTCTAACAAGTAATTTTTAATAGCCCATACCCCAACCCTGTATATTAAAATAAATAGGAACTTCACTCATATATTAGAAATGTTTTATTAAAATTTTTATTTAGTCGTTTACAATAATCATATAACATTTCATTTTAAAGAATATGAAAATATTGGATATTACAAATAATTTATTTAGCTTTAGTAATAAATGCAAATTGTATATAAACTGTGTCCCTAGTTGCAAATACATTAATTTAAATATATAAATGGTTAAAATTAACTTGTAGTACATACATAGAATATAATTAGATCAAAATAATTTAGAAGTAAAGTTTATTCTCGTTCTCCTTGATTTAAAAGAGCTATTTATGGTAGTGCAGTGACATACACATCCAGATGTTCACTTTTTTCGTCTTAAGCTTAAATTATGATTACCATGTGTCTCTAACAGTAGTTCTCAATTTTTTACCTCTCAAAATTTCTTCCGGAAACAATTAATACCAACCTAACAAACACAAAAGTACTAATTTTCTTCAGACAATATGGTTTCTCTATTCTTAGTTCTCAGTTGTTTCGTGTAACGGTTTCTTCTGATCTGAACAAATCATTTCAAAGTGTTGTCTTTGATGTAAAAATAATCATAGTGGTTTATGGAAGAACAATAACAAAAGAAAAGTTGTAAATTTTCGAGAAAAGTTGAATAACCTTTAATTGTATTTGTTAAGATGTCATTTGCAGTATCAAACTGGATCATCAAATATAGGTACAAATTACTAATTCATTTGTATTTCAAAAAGTAATAGATTTTTTAAAAAGGTATTTTTTTTGCATTCTTTGGGCCCAATTCTCAATTTCCACCTTTATGAAATGATATGAAATGACAAATTTATATCATATCACTTGTCAATGTCATGATATAATTTGTCAAATGTCAACAAACACATTCACCAAATTCATATTTTCTGGTTATGTGCAACTAAATCAACATACGGTCAATACATACAATATTATATTTTCTCTCTCATTTATATCAGATCACTTTGCAATTGCGAATAGCTCCAAGCGATAAAGTGAAAAATTTTCGCTGCATATCACTTCGGGTAAAAATTGAGAATTGGGCCCTAAATTGATTTATTTGTGTTTCCGTGGCATTCTTATCTAAATCGTTTTCTTTGGGAACAATAAAATAAATTTAATTTGAAATGTCCATATTTGTGGCTTCAATTTTTATTGTACCAATTAATAATTTAATTTGGTCTAATTTTAACTTTTCGAGTTTAATTGTTTTTCATGGCCAGTTGATCTCAAGTTCATTCTCCTCTTTTAATGCACTTTTATAATTATAGTTTTGTAGTTTATGTATACTGTAAATATTTCTTCTTATAAATTTCTTGCACGTCGGTTAATGAAATTTATATTTAGTCATATAGAGTTGGACAGAAAGGAAGGACGTTTTTTAAAACATTACAAAATTGATACTAATTATTGACGGATTTGAATTCGTAATGACATAACATTTGACAAATTAAAGTGTCGAAAACAACATCTTGCTTGTGGTGTCTGTTATCATTAATGCATTTCTGTAGGGACTGCTGTTACCGTGAATTCAGAGCGTTATATTAGAGATGATATATGATTTTGTCAAATATTTTGTTATTACTAACTCAAATCTGTTAATAAATTTTTTCTTAAGCAAAAAGTAACAATTTTGTGACGATTTAAAAAAAACGTCCGTCCTTTCTGCCCAATCCTGTAGAACATAGAACTATATATATTGTTTGAAAGTTATCATGAAATTTTATACCTACCGTGTATTGTGGTATTGTAGTTATAATTATGTGGGCACAGCTGACTTTAATTTTTTATCAACAGTGATAAGGTGTCACTAAAAAGTTGAACAAAATGAGTTTATAAAAATTTAAATCATGTGAATGTGAGTCGCAAAGATTGTACAGTGTTTCTTGTTTCCCTGTATGATTAATTCAGACAGAATTTTGTTTCCCTTATTAAGAGGGTCGTGAAATAAATTTTATTTTTTTTTTAAATATTATTCTTTAAATAGTCTCAAATTCGAAATATCCATTAGGTATTTTATAATTAATTACTGAAGTTTGTGTAATATTTTGAAAAGATCACGTGATCTGAAACAGAATGGCTAGTACCACAAGCCTTATTTTTAAACTGTTTTAAAAATGCTTTTTTTAATTTCACCCTTATGTTTAAAAACCGTTTTTTTTAATACAAACTATGTTATGCTTTAAAATAATATTCTGAAAGATATCGTACTTAAACAAGGAAAAAAATTGTATTATTATTTAGAAATACATGAAATACATGAAATACAACACCCCAAACCTGTGACGTCAAATTTTATACCGCATGTCATTCATAGCAAATATGAAAACAGTTTTTATTATTTATATAAATAAATAGAGAAAGAAATAGACTTAAGAATCAAGGAGAATTTTAAATAAACGACGAAAAAAATTATAAAAAATTCAATACCACCTCAGGGATTTAAACCCCGGAGATTTAGCGAGATACAAGAAGGTCCAAGGTTCAAATCCCTGCTGTGTCATTGTATTTTTATAATCTCTTTCGTCATTTATTTAAAATTCTTCTTGATCCTTAAACTTATATCTTTCTATATAAACTTATAACATATAAAACAGGTAGGGTCAGAATTAATTAATTTCAATTACCCATATAAATGTACGTAGGCGATAGTTTGTCACATGTTCAGCTGTATGAACTTTTACGTCACAGAGATGGGGGGTTGTTTTTTCATGGCAATTTCTAAATAATAATATAATTTTTTTATTACTATGAAAAATATTGAATGAACATTCACTTGAAAACTTTTTGAAAAATGTGAAACGTGCTCAATGTAGTAATAGTATACAGGGAATTTATTTAAACATGCAACATATGGTCATTTATTTCCATGGTTACTCACTATTGTCAAAAAATGACAGCAATGTAATATTTGTCCATTTTAAAATGCAACATACAAAATTTGTAGTTTCGTATTATCAAAACTAATTTACACTAAATTAGTCTATATACGATTAGCAAGAAATCAAAACATGAATGTTGCACATCTTAACAAACTTTAGCTTACAAAAATTCATAACTTTCATGTAATAAATGTTAAGAAAATACCCCTATTCACACTGAGTCAATATCCTAGTCGGTCGTAATAAGAATTGATACCATTTGTGATGTGTTCCTAAGGTATCTCCTGTGCTGTAATACTATTTATAATGTTGCATTTTAAAATGGACAAATATTACATTGCTGTCAGTTTTTGACAATAGTGATTAACCATGGAAGTGATGAACCATAATGTTGCATTTTAAAATAAATTCTCTGTATTGTAATACAAGTGAGGAAAGGGCATCATTGTAAAATGAGTACGAAATTTGGAACACGAGCGATAGCGCATTGGTCTACAAAATGATTTAAACAATTTGTATCTTTGGTCTCTTTACAAATGATTTGCATTTTAATTCAAAGAAATGTGTAATTATCAGTTACACAAAAAAGAGATTACCACAACATTTTAATTATCTGATCAACAACATTAGTTTGAATCGTGAAACAACTGTCAAGGATCTTGGTGTCATATTTTCTTATAATTTGAGCTACAGGCCCCATGTAGATGCACTTATATCTTCTGTAAATAGATCAATTGGTTTTATATTCAGAAACTCCAAACATTTGAGAAACATATCCACTCTCAATAAACTGTTTGATGCTTTTGTAAGATCTAAAATAGAATATGGAATAATTATATGGTTCTCAAATGTGAAAATCTTTATTGACAAAATTGATGGAATACACTGTAAATTTCTGAAATACTGTTATTATAAAATGCATGGTGAATTCACGTATATGAAATATAATGCACTTTTAAACTTTTTTAACACTATTGATTTCAGAGCACGTAAAATTCACTTTCAAACACTATTTCTGTACAATTTAGTAAACTACAATATTGATGACTTAAATTTGTTATCACAAATAGATAATAGATATACATGTTCCTACCATAAATACTCGTCATACTGTAACCTTTACTTACAACTGTCCGAGAACTAATGTTTCTCTAGAATCACCAATTGTTTCGATGTGTGCTAACTATAATTCTCTACTTCATTTTGATGAAAAAATTGACATTTTCGGAATGAAATTTGTAAGTTTCAAAAATGCAATAACTAATTGCATTAGGTAATTATTATTATATTATTAGTTACAACTATGGTATATATTATTAGTATTAATTAATATAAACTGCTTTTTCTTGCATATAGTTGCCTTATGTAATTATTACTATATTATTAGTATTAATTATTATACACTACTTTTTAATGTAGTGCATTTCTATTCTATTCTTAATGTTAATGTTTTGATTGTTATTATTATTATATTTTTATATACATATATGTATTTACGGTCAATCACGAATATTTTTGTATAAATTAATATTACTCTGTAATTGGGATCATCAAGATCCTCTTGAGTTAATAAAGATATTATTATTATTATTATTATTATTATTATTAATCTTACGAGTTTTGCAATGACCCTTTTCCACGTGTATTACATCTATTTTTTTCAACATTATATGTAAAAATTACATTTCCACGTGTATTACATACTATTTTTTTCAACATTACATGTGAAAATTACATTTTTTATTGAAGTTCGTGTACCTGTTATTTCAACGAATAAATGTGGAAACACCTAATAAAAAACTTTCGTCACTTAGTGTGGAAATTAATACTTTCCTCACTTGTGAGGGAAGTGGTTCCTATCACAACTAAATTAAGTGAGGTGTCATTTTCACAAGTGATATTGAAAAAAATATAAATATGATGGTAAATGTTTGAATATCAGGCTAGATAAATAATAATAACAATTTTTGAGAATATTTTAACGTTATGAACTCAATATAGGTTAAAAACAAAAAACATCTGTAACCTAAAGGTTCATTTGTTCTAGTTAGTGTTAAAAAGAGTGGCGTGAAAACATGTATTTATTACTAATGAATATTTGATGAAAAGCAACACGAAATCATTGCAAAAACACTTGTGTAATAATTACCAACTTAATTAGCAACCTAAAAACTTACTCGCATTCAGAGTAACTTCGTATAAAAATCATCTGTCACGCTCTGCATTTCTTCGAAAATAATAACTGTTCTTAATTTAATAATTAAATCGTAATTGCAATTCCTACAAAACAAGTGAACCCAGTGAACGTCTTTTATCCATTAGTCATTTGTTTGTCGCGTTGTTCTGGTAAATTAAAGTCATCGCAAAAGTCCTGTCCTTTCAATGAGTAATGTGTTACTTATGTTGATCAAATGACAGCTGCTTTTGACCGTGTAGCGTTTGTTTTCAACACTAGAGGTCAACAACTTAACAATCAGTAGCTTCAGTGACTGCTATACTGATAACAATAAAATGTGTTTTGTTCTATTATCAAAAGAGATCATGCTGGTCTTTACTTAGTTTTTAAAGAGAGGAATTTGTCGAATATGTGACAGTATCTGTTTAATTGCTACGCTAATGGACACTTAAAACTTTAAGTGAGTTATCGTGAAAGGGTTATTATTAGGAGTAATATTGTAGAGAAGTTAAAAAAAAAGAAACTAAGAGAAGTCAAAATCATCGTCCCATAATTTAATTTAATAATGCATAAATTTTAGACATTTTGTGTTTTATTTTATAAGATCTATTTCCGTAATTATCTATTCTATTTTAAAATTATTATCGATACAGATAAAATAGGATATTTACCATACCACATCCCTAACGATGTAATTTGCATTTTTTTTTGTAAAAGAACATAAAAATTGATTCCCGGGATTAAAAAATCGGATTTGCTTTATTTTTGTGTAAGAAGACTTTTTCATCGCCTAGACCACGGCCTAGACCTAGATGAAAAAGTTGCCAGTTGGGATTGTTTTATTATGATTCATTTTACCTTGTAGTACCCATATCTCAGTTTTTTTTTTTTTATAATTCTCAGGCAAGTGTCTTTAAAGATCTGTCTATCAATCACATTTTCCTAAAGTCACTAATTATATAAAGTACCGCAATTGGCCACCAAATTGTGTCGAGCTTCGGCGCCAAATTTAAAATGGATTACCTGATGGATTATCTTGAAACGAGTGCGTTATCACAAAAAAAAAAAAAAAATAATAATAATAATCGGCAGTGAAATAAATCTATGAAGGCAACTAATTAATACTGATTTTATGTTCATAATTTTTATAATATGCATACATAAGTACAAAACATAACTGATCAAAATTATAAAGAAAATAAAAATAAGTACAATTAAGGTTAATTTTCTTCAGGTCGTTTGACAGGATGACAGCATTGACGCTAAAGTCCCCAGATATAGTGACTTTTATAGGCACAGCCAATTACAACTAGACCCTGATGTGACCCTGATTGGCCTGAGTCCGCCATATTGTGTGTAAAAAACATTCTTCTCTCTCTAACATTGGTACAATGAATTGCGGTACTTATATATCTAGTGACTTTACTTTTTCCCATTTGACAGAGACATCTGGGATAAAAATTTGGCGATCATCTACAGGTGTCTCAATAAGCTTGCTCACTATTGGTAACTTTTTTATTTGAAGAGGTACGAGGTTGGTTAAATGAGCAAAATTGTGCTATTTTATATTAGAAAATTGGTCATGTAGACAAAATAAAATTTGGGACAGCGGTTCTCAAAATTTGGGACAATATATATATTTTTTAAATGGAACCATATATTTTTTATTATCTTATTGGAAAGAGTATTTTTTTCTCTTTCCAATAAGGTAATGTTGTTTATGTACAATTTTTTCAAATAAACGAGTTATTTACGGTTAAAAATTTAAATTTTGTAAACTATTTTAATAGTCTTTTAGTCAAGTAAGCCATGGAAACAATTAATTCTTTGTTTTTTTGACGTTTAATAATATCTCCCGTAAAGTTCTCTGTGTTTAATAATGTTTAATAACTTTACAAATGAAGAAAAGTTAGATATGATCGTGCTATGTGGAAAGTTATATCTAGACATCATTTACGTAGAAAGGTCGGCTCTCTTTCCAAAAGAGTTTAAATGTGCGAAAGAAATAATGGCTTTCAATTTGAATATTTTCTTGGTTTTGTTATTACTGTAAAATAAATTAATAAAATAATAATTTAATAAAAGGCAATTGTTTCCATAGTTTACTTGACCTAAACTAATAAAAGATAATTTTTATTTTTAAACGTAAATAACTCGTTTGTTTGAAAAAAATGTACATAAACAACATTACCTTATTGGAAAGAGAAAAAAATACTCTTTCTAATAAGATAATAAAAAATATATAGTTCCATTTAAAAAATATATATTCTGTCCCATATTTTGGGAACCGCTGACACAATTTTTATTTTGTACACATGACCAATTTTCTAATATAAAATGGCACAATTTTGCTAATTTAACCAACCTCGTATCTCTTCAAATAAAAAAGTTACCAATAGTGAGCAAGCTTATTGAGACACCCTGTATAATAAGTGCACATAGAGCACGAAGTACGATTATCTATTTTCTTAATGTCCAGTTTTAACATTCTTCTTTGAGGAATACTAAAGCTTTTGTTGTATTTTTTGTTCAATATATAAAAAACCATACATTTTAAATTTATTTAGTTTAATTCCTCCTTTATCCTCCCTATAGATCCTCCACTGTGTAATAGCCATGGAATTGAAACAAAATTATAAAGAAATGTATATCGGTTGAACTGTAAAAAAAATCCGAAGGAAGTGGTATTGTTTTATTTTTATATTTAGTGAAACCTAGATAATTTTATCAAAATTATTAAATATTAGTTTTAATTTTGAACAACATAAGTTGTCTTTTGAAAGGATTTTCTGTTGCATGATATTTTTATCTGCTTATACCTGTTAAAGGAAGTAGTGTTGTTTTATTGTGACAATGATAATAATTTTACTTTTTGATTTATTTTGAATGGTAAAAACATTGTTTTGAAAAATATTTTTTGTTGATATAATAATTGCAATGCCTCCAGCCTCCACTTATTGTAAACTTATTTTTTATCAATGATATTTTTCCAAGTATGAATCATAACTTTTGATAAATGAATAACAATACAATTATTATTTTTCGGTGAAATTGAAGGTCATTTATGCTTTTTAAAGTTGGGTAGTAATTTATTGTAATCTAGATCTATATCTTTTCCAAGGATGGGAAGAACTTTAAATTAATTGCACAGAATTTTTGTGCAGTAATTCAATGCTAATGAAATAAAATTCTCATGTATTTAACTCTTTAAATACTTAATCGTTATATCAATAGGTTATATTGTATTATTGTCGTAGGCACATTGTAATTTTAAAATCCGTCTTTTTATAAAATCGTTTTAAAATGAGTGGACGAATTGTAAAATTAATGTAACCTAATATACAGGATGTTTCCTAGCCAGAACTTTTTTGGGCGAACTAAAATATTATGTATAAAAAATCTGATGTGGCCAGCACATTAATATTCGTCAATTTTATATATTTTGTATTTGTACAAATCCCATACTAGAAGTTCCTTGAAAAAGATTCTATAAATTCAATAAAATTAATACACTATTTAAATTGCACTTGACACTGACATGTCAATTAGAATTATTTGACTATATCAGCTGTTTCCATGATTATAGCAAAGCTGACTGGTTTTTGAAAATGAATCTCTTTATAATTCTTTAACTCTATATCTATTGAATATGAAGGAAAATATATAATCAAACCGTATAGAGAATAAGATATTTTTTCATATTGATAATCACATAAAATATCAAAAAATTATGGTTAACTGCGTTTTTTCAAGAAAACCTGTTAAGAACGTCAAATAAAGAAACATCCGGTTGACCAATTATAACCAAAATCTAATAGCTCTTCATATGGATGTAAAGAAGAGGAATATGAAAGAATTATAATTGAAGACAAAAGGGGATAAGTTACATTTTTTGAAAAATAGAGATTTGTGTAGAAATCTGATCTAAAGCAGTGTCTGCGTCTATACTGCAAGAGCGGTGTATGTATTGTGTCGCATACGAGAACTACAACGTTAGGAAACATATCCCGTTTGTAGTTTAGGTGCATATTCTTTTTTTTTTTTTTTTTTTTTTTACTGCACAAATCCCCTTCATGCGCCGAAATATTAAAATCGCGAAATATAGTTAAAAAATAAGTTTATAAAAAAAAAACAACAGCATATTAGCACAAATACATCAATTTTGTAATAAAAATATCAAAAATTGTAAAATTTTTTTTTTTTTTTGGATCTAGAACAAAACTTTAAAAATGTAACTTGTCTCCATTTTGCACCGGGGTCTTCAATTTTTATTTATATTTAATAGTAGTGTTGGAGTTATCGTCGGAGAAATTTTTGTCACACACTCTCTCTCTCTCTCACACACACACATACACACACAAATGGTATTAAAAATTAGAACTAATGTTACAATACTGAAGTAGGCTTTTTAGAAACATGTCTAAGCTACTTAAAACCAAAATTCATCATTTTACAATTCGCTTAATCATTTTGAAAATGACTAGGCCTTTTATAAAACATTATTAAATTGTACAATGACCAACATAAAGTATAATATTGGATTTATATTTACTGGATCGTGTTTTACAACTTAAATAACTTCTTAGAAAAATTAAGCAATTGAGTCGGTATATTGATTAACATAAAAGTTCACCTACTTTTTCAACAAATCAGTCAAATGACTTTTTATTAATAATTCATCATAGAAAAGATAAAAAATTAAGTATAATGTATAGGGTTAAAAACAAATTACCTCTTACCACAAAAACTAGATTTAACTACAACATAAGCAATTATTTTTCAATCGATATGAGAAAAACATTTCCTTACTTCTATCGCGCCATAATCAAACCATAATCAAACCATATCATGTTTTTTTTTATCGCTAACCAGTGGCGTACCTGTTAATTTCTTGGGAACGTAGAATGGAAAAAATGTTCTAATTATTTAATTGGAGATTAATTGCTTCGATTTAATATAAAAAATATTGCATTTTTCTGCTCTAGTAACTTTTTAGATTTACAGTGACGTGCAAATTTATGTTTAATTGTGTCATTTATCACAATCACTATCAAAGGAAAGTTTAATATGAAAAATTATAATAGAAGAAAATCTTGATTAATTTTTAAATTAGAAAATTGTCTGACCATTAATATTAACTAAATATGCCGTTAAACTAATGTTTGATGCTTAATGCATAATGATTAATGCATAAGGCTTAATGCATTATAACCATTTACTGGGATACCATTTCCAGCTATTTTGTTTAGTGATTAATTCAACAAAAATGTCACAATTTTTTCCCGTATTACTTGTTGTCTATCTGGCTGCTATTGCAGCAGCAATTCTTCTTTTTTTAATATGTTATATTCATAATTTTCTGCATCCATACTAAAAAATTAAAAATTTAATAATTAAAAAATAGACTGACAGTTGACAGTTCAGGTTAGAAGTTGCAATCGTTTGTTCTTACGCATTGCTCTTAGTTCTTAAGTATTTAGCCTTATGCAAAGCTGGAAATGTAGTAAATGTTGCCATATGATAATAGTATATTACGTTTCAAGTTAAGAAAAGTGAAAGTTTACCAGACGAGCATGGCTAGTTTAAGTACGAGCGAGACCGAGTACTTAAATACCATACGAGTAAAGTAAAATCATTTTTCTGACGCGGTGTTTACACTATTTTTAATTAAATTGAATTAAAAACATCTAAAAAAACATAGTAGTCCGATTCTCAGTAACAAAGTAACTTGCCAGTTATTGTTTTTTGTACCCTACAACCTTCAAACAAATTAATGTTTGGAGATCGATTTGCAAATCAATGGATCTACAACCTAGATGATAAAAAGATCATTGAAAACGATTTAGAAGATAAACAATAAAAAATAAACAGAAAACAAACAATCCCTAGTGTCAAAACGTATTTTAATGACAAAACTGTTGCTATTGGGCTTCCAAAATTACAATGCGCCACTGGTGGCAGATTTCTGAACTGAGTGAAGTGTACATGTACAAAGGAGGTTGCTTTATTCAGGGATTGTATTTACTTGTATACGAATTTTAATACGCTCGGCTATTATTGTTTTATTCTTAGCAGGATCTGAATTACTACTAATATAACAGGTACGTTTTTGATTTTTAAAAAATTAATGAACAAATTAGGAGATATGCAATTTATAAGTTAAAGTTACGATGGAGTTTTCTCCGAAAATATTTACCACATAATATTATGTGGCCACTATTCATTACTTGCTGGCTTTCCACCATATTTCTAGATGATACACTACAATTCCCAAATCTACAAATAGTATCTAAATCTAAGCAAAGAAAATTGTTCATTATGAAAGAAAAACAATTAAATAAAAGTAAAGCTATGTAGATAGAAATTAATATATGTACAACTACGGCAATGAAATACAATCTAAATAAAGGAAATCAAATGTTTTTTTATTAAAAAAACTAAAATACTGTTAATTAAAATATGACTAAAATACTCTTAACCTACAAATACTTACTAAAATTAACCCTATTAACTAAAATATTATTAAAACTATCACTAAATTGTTACTACAAGAAAGATCAAACTCAATTCTATCGAAATTAACAAAAAAAACACTATACTAAATCCGAAATTAAATTAAATACTACGAAAATTAGTCTCACACCAATTGTACTCTTATGGAAGCCAGCGAAAAATGTACCATTCGTTTGAATTTTGACGTTTGACGTCAGCGCCATCTCTTGATAATTTGGAAGCCCAATACGCAGTAACGGTTGCTATGTTGTAAAGTAACCCATTACTGTACGATTTTGATTATATTAAAATAGTACATTACTGTAGAAAATATGAAAAACATTTTTACGCATTGCGCTTAGTTATTAATTATAGCTCTTACGTATTAGGAATTAGGACAATCGGTAGAAATGAGGCTTTAGGCTACTTAGCTTGAAGAAAAACGCGGTTTTATTTGCAGACATTAATGCAAATTTGCACTGTTTTAATTAAATTCTTAAAAAAAGTTAATGTCGAAATTTGTCAGCTGTTAGTTGTCAAATTAAATGGAAAGAATAAAGTTTGATAAATAAAATTGTTTATTATTTATTTAATGCTTGCAAAAACTGCCAATTCTCAAGCGCCATCTGCTATTTTCGTACAAGAAATGCAATATAGTAAAGTTTGTCTTGGAAACTTAAAACTTTACTCTTATACTTTGCAAAAAGATTAAGGGGATTTCTTATGTTAGGTTAGGTAATATATCAAATTGTTTTGTATTATTGGATATACTGTACACATTAACCAAAAATATTGTCATGTTCACTTGAGATAAATGGTTATGCAGAATCTGGGTCAATTGCAATGAATATAGATAGGTCGTTAATTTGAAAATACGAGTTTAAGTAAAGCAGGGTAATTCGCATACTCTATACTATATATTAATGGGGTGCAAAGTGCAACTCTGCAGACATTAAATCACATCTAAAGACTTAGTGATTAGTACTTGGTCTTGGATAGTATAACCTGATTAATGTGTGAGAAATAATTTAGAATTAGAAAGAATAACGTAGTAAATGCGACCAACCTTTCCCTTTAACTATGCTAAAATAATGTATCGTTCTCGTATTTTCATTTAAATTCGGAAGCAGAACTAAGAAAGATGACGGCGTGTTTTGTTTACTCTTTCGGTAACGATTAACATCAAACTTCTAAAATATGGTTTTACAAAACATGTCAAGATTTTAATTGATTTTTAGATTGTTAAACTTGTAATCAATAAGCAATTTTTTTTCCTTTAGCAATTTCATTTACTATGTAAATATAAATGCAGGATGGTTGTTTAAAAAAAGCTGGACAGCTATTCTAAAAAACGTGCCTAGTATACCTTTACAAAAGTTTCCTTATCAGTAGACCATTTTAGTGTTTACTGGTCTATCGTTATCTGAAGTTATAGACAAAAATGTAAATTATGCAGTTTGGATTATTGACAGTTCAAATTTTAACCGGAGACTGTGAAAGTGAAATATTTCTTTTAAAGATGGTTAAGTTAGCAAATAGTTTAACCAGAGATGCAAATACGGACCTATTTCTTTTGTCAGATCTTAAATGTATCAACTAATAAAAGTTCAAAAATGTCTTAATAATAATGAAAAGTTTTTTGTAATTATGTCATTGGGTGAATTTTCCTGTAAGGATATACATATTAGTTTCGTGTACGATAAATGAAACGGATTCAAGGCTTCGTCTGTGTAATGCGAAACTGGTGTCCGGTTAACCGCGGGAGTTGTCGTGCTCATTCTCTGGAACTTTATAGTGACTCGACTGCATGCTTGAGAACTAACCACACTCTATTACATTCTAATGCTTGTTTATGTTGTATCAGCATAAACTTCATTACGGTTTTTCTTATTTACCATTTAAACGATAACCTTACAACAAGATACCTAATGAATATTTTTGTAATTTTTATCTAATGTACGACAGTTTTAATTAAAATAGGTATTTAAGAGATAACAAGTACGAATTACCTTTTTATGACTAAAGTGTACTTGTACAATTACCAATTAAAGTCCTTTAATTTGTGAGAAAACTTGAAATTACCATTGTAAGCAAGGCAGCATTAGAAATACTTTAGTTAACTCTAATGTAATCAGCAGTGTCCAATGAAACTTCTTTCAGGCTTTAGGCGTGAGGGTCAATTTTGTACCGAATGTTATCAAATATCTCACTTGATATTTAATTTTTTACGTCTTATATTCTAGTTAGTCAGGCAATAGCTGGGTGTCTTAAGCGTGCATTACACGATGAAGTTTTTCTTTTCAGTTGACTTGAAGTATATTTACACGTTTAAGTTTTATTTGAATTAAAATGTCAAAGTGTCAAAATAAAGAAAAAAAAAAAAAAAAAAACGGCGACAATCAAAATACTTGTAGTTTATATATAACTTTTTTTATTATCTGATATTAGAATTAAAAAATCATTTGTCAATATTTCAAAGCTAACTAAAATCATGTTAGATTCAATGTAATAACTGTATTATTAGGAGGACACAATACGAAAAAACGTTATAATAAAAGAACCTTATATTAATTAAAAGTTTTAATAATAGAAACATGCGTTTTAATTCAAGCAAAAATTTTTCTTCCCTTGGCATTTTTTCGTAAAATCAAAAATATTTTTTTTTTCCTCTTGTAAACTCAATCCAGGGACATACTGTGTAAATAAATAAATATATCATCACGGCATATTACCCATTTCTAGGTGCGCCAGTATCTACGACACATGTAGGCATCGGTAATGATGACGATATATTTTACCGTGTGGGCGCTTACCAGGCGTCACCCCACGGGCACTCATAGCTGGTGTGGAGAGTGCACCACAGGGGTCACTTTTGTGCCATTTAAAATTGGAAATATTTGGCGTCTGTACGTATTCTGTTTTAAATTCAAATGTCGAACACTTCACTTTATGTCTAGAATAAAATTAGTATAAATTTTGATTAATATTATACTCGTATTGTTTCTAATATTAATTTTTGCTATGAATTTAAGAAAAATACAGTTATTATAACGTTATAATAATGAAACAAAAATAAGGTTATTATAACGTTACATAACGTTATTTTGTCTTTTCTTAAGTTATTTATAACGATATATAACCAATTATTTTTTTTATAACGTTATGAAATAACGTAGTAACGTTTTGTTAACGTTATCCCATCCCTGGTTCTTATGACATTTAAATTATTGCTGTCGAAAAATCGTTAGTTTTGATGAACCGTTGATTAATTAAGGAATTGATAATAGTTTCTACAATCGGGCGTTAAACTACCATAAGAAAGGAATTTTATAATAATTATTACAAAGAGTAATTTACAGTAATTTTCTTGTTAATTTTCCTCTCAATTTGAGATGCAGTGTCATTTAATTTTTTACCCTGGAAAAAATAATGATCATGACAGCAAGTTATACAATACCTGCTTCATACAAGATTAAAAGTGTCATTTTGATACATGATTCATCGTGACTTCCGCCTATTTTGCTCCATTACTTAATGAGTTTTTATATTTCCTTTGATTTCATGAAAGATAAATATGAGAAATAGACGAAGTTCAGAGAAATGAAGGCTTGTTGTATATTAATCTTACTTAAGTCACATTTGATTTTAAATTAATTATTTTGCATTTTCGTCTACTATATTATGGTAATTGTTCAAAGTAAAATCAATCAAATTATCTAGTAGTTATAAGAATTGTTGGAGAAACAAAACCATCAAAGATGGCCTCTCAAAGTCGCATAAAAAGTTCTGTTTAACTGAAATATTATAAACGAAATCCTATTGGTGGCAGTTTTAAATGGGTCACCATGTAAATTTGAAACCATATTTTTTTCTTCTTATGTTTAAAATATATCTGCAGTGGATGACTTGAGAATGTTATCATTTTGAAGAGCCGTTGAAAAGTCTATTTATTTAAATCTTTTTTCTGTCTGTTGGCGCATGTTATGTCTTATAAGGTGATACTAACGCTGTCAGGTGCCATATAAGAGAACCCTTTTTTGTGTATTAAGTTGCAATTAACAGGATATGCGTATCATATGCTAGTTGATATTTCCGTATTTGCAATTAAGAGACTTGGGACTTGTTATTTAATATACGAAGGGTAAAAACTTATCTTCAGCGTTAGATTACCACTATTTTTTTTTCCTGAATTTGTTTTAAATTAATTGAATTGATGGCGAGTTAGATATAAAATAGTAAATAATTAATGACATAAAAACATAGTGGGTTAGAGGTACTCAATGCAAATTTACTGAAAAGATTTAGTTAGAATAATATATTGTTTGCAAGATGACATTTATAAATGACATTTGACATTTATATTTTAAATGTACTTTGTACCCAAATGTTAATTTAAATTCCCTTTAAAGCTCGGTATTTTCATTTTTGGTTAAACTGCCTGTTAACTGGCATTTAAAACGAATAATATAGTGTGTTCAGAGAAAAACCTAATTTGGAGTAGGCTATGAATACAGAAACGTATTCAATTCAAAAGTCAAGTTGTCAAAAATGATCGTGAAATGTAATTTTAAGGAGAAAAGATATTAAAGACTGATACAGAATATAGCCATTCACTGTTTTCTAATTTCTCGTGTCAAATTGACATTTAATTAAATACTTTCAAATTAACTTACGTTTTTTTGTTCTTAGCCTACTTGGAGTTAGGATTTATTTGAACACACTGGGTCGAATTCGGCACTCTTCTTTAACTAATGAAGCTTATCTAAAAATAACAAAATAAAGAGAGACATATACATTGCTGTATTAATGAGACAAAGATGCAAGCTGTTTCCATAGTTACTAGAGACGGTCACTACAATAATGAAGAGTGCTGAATTCGACCCACTGCATTATAGCATCGATATTACATTTTCGTTTTAACAGACTGTTAAGTTTAACCAGAGATTAAAATACCGGGCTGCAGTTTTACTAAATCTACTTAGCACTAGCACAAGACACGCCTAGTGGAGTGGAATATACCATCAAGAAATAATTTACACAGAAAAAAAAGAATTGAAATTTTGTCTAATTATAATTAGGTATTATTTTATTAGGCAATATGTCTAATAATTTAGTATAATTTACAAATCTTAATTTAGCATTTTTACTAATCCGAAATAGATAATCAATAAATAAATAAATATATCATCACGGCATATTACCCATTTCTGGGTGTGCCAGTCTGTTTTCACAGATATCGGTAACATATTTGTACCGTGCGTAATTATAATAGTTATTTTAATTACTTATTTTATTTAAATTTACTATATTTTGGCTTCATTATTTTTGTCCTACAATTTTCGGTGATTTATCTAATAAATTAGGTAAGTAAATAGAAAATTTAAATATATATTTAGTTAATTTCTTTATTTATGTTTAGTTCAATACTAAATGTAGTCATTTAATCTAATTTTGTATTTAATTTTACTATAATTAGTTACTACAAATTTAGAAATTTTAACTAAATCAACTTAGATAATTTAATGAAAACATATTAGTAGGCTGAAAATTAAAGATTTGTTTAGTTAATTTACCTAAAATTTAGATGTTTTTTTTTTCTGTGTAGCCATACGCGACCTCAGCACACTGTACTAAATTTATAATGCGCTGTGTTACCGGCAGAATATGAAATTCTGTAAATAATATATTCGAGGGGTCGTTTTTATATTCCTGGACAAGGCATGAAAAGAAAAGATTAGAGCAGCAACAAAAATTTATTTTTCAATATAAGCCCCTTGCTTTTGGATACAAATATTACATCATTTCAAAAACATCTTTAATGCATTTAAAAAAATATTCCTTTGGTGTGTCTTTCAAGAATCGTTGTAATTTCGTTATCGTCCCCATATTTTGAGACCCTTAGTATTTTTGGAAACAAAAAATAGTCACAGGGGGCTAGTTCTGGACTATAAGGCGGGCGGTCAATTTTTACGAAGCCACATTCAGCAACGGCAGCTTTTAAAAATCTTGACTAGTGGGCTGGTGCATTGCCGTAGTGCAACAGGACACCTTGCATGACAACACAAACTGACAGATATTAGAACTAATATTGCTGCAATTGTTTTGTAAATTATCACACATGTTATCAAGGCATAACAATATAATGAAAAATTGTTTTAAATTGAATTGATTGTATATGTCGGCGGCAAACACTGAAATCCGTCATTACAAGGATTGCAAACAGTGTAATAGTTTATTTGATATAAAATAAAATATTGTTTACAAAATGTATGTTCCCAAACTTTTGAAGACTTACAAAGCACGGATGTAATTCTAAAATTAATAATAGCAAACCATAAAATATTTTATACACTATTAAAAGACCAAACATACTAAACGATAAATGCAGCTTTCAAGTCTCCTCATAAAACAGTGAATATATCATCCTCAAACAATCATAAAACAGAAGCAGCACCTTCAATAAACATTCAGCAATCATAATCTCGCAATTCTCCCATGAGTCACGAGTCCCGCATTCCGACATTTTTGCAAGCACTGGCATATCCCTTGTCGCTAAATAGAAACACTTGAAGATCGTAGCAAGATGCTGCATCGTAGTTGGCAGGGTAAATATAACACAAGAAGAGCGACAATATTTTTAAGTCTTGTCTCCCCTAGATAGAATTCAGTAGACAGATGAAAATAACTTGGATAAATTACACGTAGACTGCAAGAGATAAATCGAGATGGCGGTGACATTTTGTCCTGTCAAGGTCATGCTTGAAATAGAACACAGTCAGAGGGAGGAATTCACAAGAAGGAACATTTTTTTAAAAGAATTTTGGCGTTGGATTGGAATGATATTCCTATATGACTGTATTTACAAAAACAATGACGAAGCTATAAAGAATTTAATCAAACAGTAATATAAATATAGATATATAAATAAAATATAAATAAATATATCATCACAGCATATTACCCATTGCTGGATGTGCCAGTCTGCTTTATACGCAGATATCGGGCGTTTACCAAACGTACACTCATTTCTGGAGTGGAGAATGCAACATATTGTTGAACGAAAATACTTATAAAACTTTGAACGACGTACAACAATCGTTTTCATAAAACATTTTTAGACGACCATTGTGATAAGTATGACATATCCTAACACTGAAAGTTGAACTTATGACATTAGTGTTACGATATATTTCATATCGTAAATTGACACGGTTTATATTATTCATTTGTCAGCTGTCCGTTCGTTTGAACCTAAATTTCAGTTTTGTAAAAAAAAGTAAAATATATTTAAGCTCGCCTAAAAAATAATGTTCATAACTTGTATGAAATACAAATATCTTAGCTCGTGTGTATTGACTTGCACTCGCATGATATTTGGTATTTTTCATAACTTATTACGAAAATAACTATTTCATAATATCTACCTATGCATTGTTGGATCGTATAAAGCTCAATAATTAATTTACTAAGTATGCTTTCTAAAACTGCCAAAGCAAATTTATAAAAATCTGTTGTGGCCAGCACAATACCTCTCGCCATTTCCCTTTTGTTACATAAGTATAGAATTTAATATTTCTTGTACACACAAATAAGTCTATCTATGCTTTCATTCTATAAGGAATCTTATCCTACTCTTCTGAAATGTTCAATATGGTTCCAATCCATTGACGGGGTTGGTGGTAGTTCTTTAGGATATACGTACTATTAGGTACTATTAATATTCCTACCTATACATATACATACCTACAATTTTAAATATTTAATTAGTAGAAGAAATATTAAATGTACTTCCCAGAAAAAGCTTTCAGATATGTCAGTAAAACTATTGATCAGTCAATTACAGACAATTGAATTTGACAACAAGTTTCCCTGGTGTAGTCTGGACTGTACGATTTATTGAAACAGATTATTCTATTTCCTTTCTCCCAAATAATTTTTTTAAGTGTATTAAATGTAAATGGATAATTTTATGTTCTTCAATATTTGTAATAACAAAAATTTTCAATAAATAATATTTAGATTTATTAAAGAAACTACTGTTTGCGGTTGTCCAATTTTTTTCAGCTCTTCCCATTAATGTTAGATTAAGGAATACGTAGTTAAATTGGTCTTTAGTCTTATAAAATTTAAGAAACCGTCCCAAAAACATCCACACATACACACACCTCCACGCACACACACACACGCACACACACACACATCCACGCACACACACACACACATCCACGCACACACACACATCCACGCACACACACACACACACACACAGAGAGAGAGAGAGAGAGAGAGCATCGCAAAAAATGTTATAATCGGATTCTAGGGACCTTAAAATTAAAACGTACTTATTCACTAAAATTTGGATATGCTATTTTAGTATGAATCCAATACCTCTCAAGAGGTTATTCAAATTTTATATTAAGAATGCTAGAAATTTAAATACATATACATACAATAAAATACCGGTTTTATATTGTTCATAAATCGTAGAAACATTCTAAATCATCCTCGTATAAAAATATTAATATCCTTCACGTTCGTCTTTTGTTTGACGTGCGCTGTTCTAATGTTTTTCCAAGTGCAGTTGCTAGCGCATCTAGGCACTAGGCTTCCAGAGAAACTTAATACCACTACAAATAGCGTTCTATTTTGGATTTGAAATAATTATAAACTGAAGTCTTTGAACTCTAACCATACCATAACCATAATGGTTAGTGTCTAGTCGTGAACCACTGAACCACTGGTAATAGAAGCGTGGTGCGTGACGTACAAGTAGCGTGAGCGTTAAAAACGTGACGGAGAGGTTAATGCATCAGGAGAGGATATTTTAATTGTTTTCAACAATTACAAACTGTAGCTTGATTTTATAGAATGCTTTATTACATAAAAGACATAAAATCAATAAAATGATTTTTAAAAAATGATAATTATAAAAACATATGTGTATTATATTAAAAGTATTATGGTATAACAGTTCATATACAGTTTGTTTTTCTTTTTAACGTACTTGGTAAACACTGCCACATGATGTAAGTTTCTCGTAGCGATGAAATGTTTATTAAACCGATGCATTAAAGTAAATATACATATAGGGTTGAGTAACATATATGGTATTGACATAATTATAGCAGATGTAGATACAGATTAGGCACGAATGAGTAGGAAGGATAAATAATTAGAAATAGAAAACAGATTGAGAAACGATGATATTTTGCAGCCGAAATAGGAAATGAACATTATATAAACATCTATTTACGTTGACATTTATGCAAATAAGAGTAGTCACTAATACCTACTGTAATGGAGTCGGTTACTACTTATTAAAAAAAATATTTATTTATTTATGTTCCTAGTGCATCGAACCCGCCAAAAACTGGGTTCGGTTCGGATTCAGGTTAATTTGTTTTTTGAGAGATGGGTTCTTATGCAGTTCTGGTTCAAACATTAATACAATTTGCGGTTTTGTTTCGCGTTCAGATACGGTTCGACCTAACGAAAATGAAATTATCGTTTTTTGAATAACAACTGTATAGAAAGACAAGAACACAGACGATAAAGGCGTCGATTATCAGTTGTATTACACATACGCTTCCTATTCGAACTGAAAATGAACCTGAACCGAAATTGAACCCCGAATTCAAATTTTAATACCCGGTTTGGTTTCGACTCGGGTTCATTTGAAAAATATATCTGTGATTCGCTTCTGGGTTTGGGTTCGCTAAAATGTTACGATTTGATTCGGGTTTTGGTTCGGTTCAAGTTCGAGTTCGATGCCCTGGTTCTTATTAAAAAAAAATATGTAATGTACAGGATGTTTCACAATTTCGGATATAACTTTAATGGCATAGTGATCAAAAAGAAATGATGCAGTTGCAATACAAATCTGGGGATATTTCTATTCCACAGTTTATACAACATCAGGTGAAAGCGGAAATATTATTTGAGATGTCATTTTGAAAATAAATACAAATCGGTTATATCAGAGCAGAAGCCTGACAGCTAAAAAGATTTTGAGTGATTGAAATGCTTTAGATTATTGATCAATGGGAAATGTAACAAAACTAAAAGTACGTAGACATGGAAAAAAAACAACCATTTTAATCAAAAATTGTAAATGTACTCAAATTTAAATTTCCAAATGGCACTGTGAACAACAGGAAATAAATTTTTATATCAGTGTTACAATTCCAAGAAACTTTTTATTGTTCTCACAATCCGTTGTTTTTATCACTTTGTAGTACTGACTAAAATGAGTTAAAAAAAGCTTTATCAATATAGGTCTGACCTTCAACTGTTTCAAAGAAAGAGGCCGTTCTGTATTAGAATTGAAAAAAAATTAACAACGATAGTTTTCGAACAAAATTTTGTCTATGCCAAAATAAAGTTTTATATGATCTTTTTTCTCAATTTCTAATAGTTAAATAGTTATTTGAAAATTAAATATTGGCCAAGGTCGCCACAACAATTAACTTAGTAAAATTTTCGATAAAGCACATCTAAGATGATTCCTCAAAGGTAAATCTTTGTTTAGTGACGTGTTGAACACTATTTTTGCCGATTTTAGAATTATGCTAATTTATTGATTATTTATTTTGAAAGTTATTGCTATCAAATTATGTTGCTGTGAACGATTGCAATGCGTTTGTATAGCGGTTTCCATGTAACAGGCAGTAAAAGTAACATTTTGCAGTCTGCTGGTTAGGGATGCACTCGATCTCGAGCTTTGACTCGGCCCGGCCCGAAGCTCGCTTCGATTTCGAGTCGATCATCGAGCCGGGCCGAAGATATTTTATATCGGGCTAATCTTTGCAAAAGTTGAGGCGAGTCGGAATTTTGATTTTGGCCCGGCCCGAAAGTTCAATCAAATGCACAGTTTCCTTAATATTTTAATGAAAATTGATGGAGTTAAAAAGGATCAAAATGATTTAATAACAACATACTTCACATCTTATAATAAATAAATATATATTATTTTACTTCAAAAATTCAAAGTTATTCATTACAGCATAATAATGATATTGTGATGTTATTACTATTGTTACTATTCGTATACTGAAATAAAATGATTTTTATTCCTACTATAATGATTTTTTGTCTTATTTTTGAGTTAAAGTTAGATAAAAAAAATCCTTATGTAAATGATATCTTTTTGTAAAAGATTTGTGAAAAAGTTGTTTAAATTTTCGTGCGCCTTTGGGAAACAAGGTGTTAAATACTCGTAGGTCTGTAATTTTTATACCAAACTTATACTAGAAGTGTCTCTTTTTTAACAACTTATGTCCAAAGTTATAAGGATGTAGAGGTTTTTTTAAAATTTGGCACGAACAAAGTTAAACATTTCGCCTCACATAAAAAATAATTTCGAGCTTTGGCCCGGCCCGGCCCGATTTCGAGTCAATTTTCGAGCCGGGCCAGCTAATATTTTGTCGAATCGATTTTCGAGTCGGGCCGGCAAATTTTATTTTCGGGCCGAGTCGATCCAAACCTCCAAGCTCGGTCCGGCCCGGCCCGAATGCATCTCTACTGCTGGTCGTCAAAAAATTGCACTTTTAATGTCAATCGGCAAAAAACTCATTTTTCACTGCCTTATATCTCGGAAACAATTGAAGATGGAGCCATTAAGCTTTTTTTTATTCATTTTAGTCAGTAATGCTCTTAAAGTTTGTACCCGAAGTAGCGAAACATCCTGTATATTTCAGGAATTTTAGAGTAAAAGCACAAAATTTAGGAATTTACCTTTCGGTGATAGTCAAATTATTTTGTCAAATTTTTAGTTCTTAAATAACACTAATAAAATTACTCCTTAACCTTAAAATTTAATTTTAATAAAACTAAATACGTATTTCGAGAACTAAGTTCTCATCATCAGTAGTACAACAAGGAAAAACATGCCAACCATGCCAGAGGTCCTGACAAGTCTTAATTTTTTTAGTGTTACATATTTATAATTTAACTTTAGATTCCTTTCACTATTATCAGTTTTAGCTCTTGTCTGTTTTAACCATTCAACCGTAGTAAACAATTCTATTTTTTTTTCAGTTTTGGGAAGTGATCTCCGAAGAGCATGGCATCGACCCTAGCGGCATCTACCACGGCGAGAGCGATTTACAACTAGAACGAATCTCCGTCTACTACAACGAGGCATCAGGTATGGTATTCCACTTTTTCAGTCGAATTCTTTCTGTCATAAAAACCTGCTTACAAGAAATTGATCAATACGCTTCCTGCCGCACGAAACCATACAAAACATTACAATATCACTGTTAGTATAATGAACAATTGAACTACACCGCAGACCATGAAGGTGTGAATTTGACAACAGAACAGTTAGTGCTATTTGAGGTTTTGTGAGATTCTTCACACTTATTCATCGCTAGAAATTATCTCCTCTTAAATTATAATCATTGTATTTATCTATATCTACTGCAGTACTGTTATTGGAAAGCTGTTATAATTTTTTACGCACAAAACGGTATTTGCCGGCATATGGGTTATGAGAATATTATTATAATTATATTTAAATTTTGCTGCATCACTCACACATTTCTTTTGAAGCTATAAGTATATCTGCAACTTTTTTGCCTTGTTAAACAAATAATTATTTATTTATTTTTCGTGTCCAATATAATTATTAAAAATCTATTGTGGCCAGCACAAAACCTCTCGCCATTGCCATTTTACATTATATAAGTATTGTATTGCATTTCACTGTCAAAGCGTCGTTTTATAATAAAAAAAAATTGCAGAACTTTACCCAAATATTGTTTTTTATTGTATTTAACATGTCTTGTACAGACGTAAATTTTTAATTATATCTATTTTTTCACTGTATGAGGAAGTTCCTAAATTCATTGACAAAATTGGCGATACTTCTTATGGATATATGCATTTTACCTATAATTTTAAATATTTAATTACTAAACAATAAGAAAGATTAAATGTACTTCCCGGAAAAAGCTTTAACGATGTCACTAAAACTGTTGATTTTTGACACTGACATTTACAGACTAACAGGCCTATTCTACTAAAAAAATATGTATCGTTATGACTCGTTACTAGGCGATAAGTCGTTATGATAACGATTTTTGCCAAAACCCTATTCTGTTAATTTATTTATCGTTACGAATCGTTACATATCGTTATTTCACATCGTTTAATAACGACAAGTTCACATGCATCGTTGAAGTCGTAAAGTTAGACATATTTTGAGAACAAAAGTAAAAATGGCTGAAGAAGATATTTTGTTAATTGTAGCTGAGAAAGAGATTCTGCAAAGATGAGTATTTATTCACTTCTGTACACTAATTATGTATATTATACTTTTTAGTATTAGACATTTTATTTATATTTCAGAAATATATTTAAAAATTTAGATTTAGATAATATTTAGTGGACGAAGGACTCCAGGCAGTTTTGCATGTTGATAAGGGTAGAAAAAAGAAAAATCCAAGGTTTTCTCGTTGCAGAATGTAAATAATAAATAAATAATTTTCAAATACATTGCACTATCTATGTATTTAAAAATTATATATTTGTATAGGGATGTCAGAGTATATAATCGTACTCTGCGTGATACATCAGATCCTTTTACCCGGTCACACAGAATTTAAATGACTTGTAAGTCTTCTCCATATTTCTTCCAATTCTTCAATGGACAATTTATTAATTCTTAATGAACTGTTATTTTCCAGTTCTTCAACATATATTTCATACTGTCTTTGAGTTGTCCTCGAATCCCTTTTCTTTATATCCATTGTCAAGTTCAATGAAATACACAAACAATGAATCGATATGTCAAATTTAAATTGAAAAACATATAAAAATTTATTCTGTCAAAATATACATGAAGTTAGATATTATCGTTATAATACTGATAACGATAATTTATAACGATATGATTAGTAGAATAGGTTTTTGGCATTTGTCGTTATTAAAGTCGTTTAACCAAATGCTTAGCGACAATCGTTCAGTAACGACATCGTTATACATTTTTTTAGTAGAATAGGCCTGTAAGTTACAAATATTTGAATTTGCCAACTGGTTTCTTTGGTGCAGTTTAGCCCGTGCGATTTATTACATCCGATTATTCTATATATTATAGTGTCTATCTCTAGACATAATAATTTTTTTAAATGTATCAGATGTAGAATTGTCTGTTCTTCAATATTAGTAATAACACAAATTTTCAAAAAATAATATGTAGAAGTTTTTATTAGTTTTACTGTTTCCGGTTGTCTAATTGTTACCAAAACCTTTTCAACTCTTCGCATGAATGTCATAGTTAAATAGGTCTTAAGTCTTAGTTTTTGAAGAATCATCCTTTCAACACTTACACACACACACACACACACACACACACACACACACACACACACACACACACACACACACACACACACACACACACACACACACACTGACATCATCGTAAAAATATTAAAATCAGATTGTAGGGACTGAGGCAGAGACTTTAAAACGTGCTTATTCACTTAATTCTGGATATGCGATTTTTAGCATAAATCCAATACCTCTCTTAGCGAGAGGTAAAAATTCAAACCATACAACAAATATTTCTCACTTCTTACTAATTAAAATGACCGATTTTCGGTAGCGAAATACTGCATCCGGGCCAAATTAATGAGAGTGAAGTGAGACAGCTGTGCTTTTGTTTTTTATTATTAATTAATAAATATAAACATCGTCAAATTTGGTTATTAAATACTTTACTATGCCTAATGGCCTGATACATCGCCTGGCATTAACTAGGATGTACATTCTCCGCAGATTCTCTCCTTCGTACCAGAGGAATAACCATTTGCAAAAGCTGACAGAGAAATAGCTTAGCTAAATTGTATTCATTCCGAAAATTGCACAGTTTAGAGCAGCTGGTTGTTTTTGACCACAATCACATGAATTGAGTTCTACTTTGGTACCCCCAGTTGAACAAGTTTAATTCACATTTTCCTACTTGACTTCGTACATATATAACAAAAAATATTTGTTATGCGAACAAATAAAATAAGTTACCATTAAGAAGTATAAATTTGTTATAGGAACAAATAAATTAAGTTACTATTAAGAAATATAAATTTGTTATGCGAACAAATAAAATTACCATTAATAACTATGAATTTGTTTTGGAAACTAATAAATTTTGATAGACATACAAATGCATTAATGAGGTAGTAAGGTAAAAATTAAATACATGCGTATTATAATAATTTTATTTATTTATAATTATAATCTATATACATGTAACAAATATTATATAAAAAATAACATATGAAACAATAGTCACTTAAATTATACAGATTTATCAGTAATCGATACATACCTTACCTTCAAATTTCTCAATAAGACACTAATTGCCATTGTTTTAAAATATCTTTTACAAAATCATCCATTTTTATTGACGGGCACAAGAAACAAGCACTTTTAAAACACAATTCTCGACAGGCTAAACTTAACTGCGCAAGCAAATGCGACACGACGTAGTATAGTACACGAACAGTGAATTATGCTCTAGGGAATACCCTGTCTACACAAAAGTTTTAGTTACCTGTACAAAGTATATGGCGGGAAAAGAAATAATTTGTAATCTTTACAAAATATAATGTCACAGGAAAAAAAAAATGTCCCAGTAACAGATGAAATATTTTTAATTGTTGCAAAATGAATTTGTAATCGGAACAAAGTAACAAATGACTGCTTAGTACTATTAATAATAATTGCTGCCATGAATAATATTTTGCAGCAAATAATACTTTTTATATACAACAAAAATTGTTTAGTTTTGGAAACTTAAAATACAAAGTTCTTCGTATACACGGCAAAAACTTATTGTTGAAATAACAAAAAAATGCAGCTAAATTTTGTCCGGAATATCAATGTAATTTTTTACCGTGCAATTTAGTTTCATATGGAAACATACTGATTCAACTGGCGCCAATGGACTGGCACCAGTAATCAATGCGCCAGTAAAAGTATGAAGCATTTATACTTTTTGGCGCCATTTATGCCCAGTTGCATCGCTGACACTTAAATTTTAAGCCAAACTTGAACGAAAAAGTGCATATCGAACTTTTAAGAGCAATATTCAATTACTCATTTGATGTTTCGTTTCGATACGATATTGCCAATTTAAGGAATACTTAAAATTTAGGCGCCAGCAGTGCAACCGGGCATTAAAGATACAACACGACAGTGAAATGGCAAAAGCATCCAAAAAATTGTCATCAGACCTAATAATTCAGTTTCAGGAGGCATAAGAGCGATATCCATGCCTTTGGTATAAAAAAAATTCATCCCATAAATATCGAAATAAAAGAGATGATGCATTGAGAAGTTATATCTGACTCAGTTAAAGATTTCGATATAAACTCTGCTAAAGCTTTAATATGAAGTATTTTTTGTAGCTCAACAGACAAAATATGCACTATCATATTAATGCTTGCTTGAAATAACTCAATTGATGCCATTTTTAATCTGGTGCCAGTTGAAAACTGGATAGAAATTGTGGAAACATATACTGGTGCTACTAAAATTGGTGCCATAAAACTTTGCATGTGGAAATCTAGCTTTAGTCATGACCAAGCTGTATGGTAGGACTTATATCATATAGCTTCGTAAGATATATGATCTAATGGTTGATCATGTAGCTGTATGAAGCGTTCTACCATATGGGCTATCGACCATCTAGTATTTGGTGGACCTATGTCGCTAAGCATAATATCTATATTTTAATCTGTTCCAATAATATACAAGTACTTACTGGTACTTAAATGTTTTTATTAAAAATGTTTTTAATAGGGTGAAGTAGGTACTACAAGAGCACTCCAAATTTTTTCATCTTCATTTTTATCTTGTTAATTAAGTCAATTCTTCGTAACAAGAACTGCACTTATTCAATTACACATTTTACGACTTGCAATTTGTTTTATGCTGACATCCCTAATATTCTCTTGTTATTTCTCGAAAAACACACAAATGACACTCGTCATCATCGCCTACTGTGCCACTGTGCCTTGCGACAAACTTTATTGCTGTTTTCATTTGTCACCAACCATTAATAATTGAGAAAAATAACATTGTTTTCTTTGGCGAATTTTTCGATTCGGCTTTAATGTCATAGACGACGAAGTCTTTGCGGTGATATAACTTCCGGTTGTGTTGTGAATCAGCGTCTATATCCGGTCTTTGTTGCTGAGACGTTGCTTGCATGCCGAGTGCCCAATTCGGCCAGCTAGTCGCCGGGCCAAGGTCACTGCAGATGTTATTGCAGTCCGATTCAATACTAATTATTTTTTTTAATACGTGATTGATTTTCTATTGACGTTTGTGCCGTTATAGATTGTTCACATGCTGGTGGAATCAATGGAATACAATTGTACAGGGATGGACTTCAAATATAATAACGGTATTCAGAATGAGAAATACTATTAGAAATAAAATTAAAATTATTGATTTTTGTTGTTACTAAATGGATACGTATCATTTTATTTTCAATATACTATCATCTGGTTTATGGGCTGCTAGAAAATTGTAAAAATAATAATCTTTTTTCTATCACAAGTAATTTATTGACTCGAGTATTTACAGTATATATCTTTTTAAAATGGCCGCCAGGACGGACCATATCTATCGGTATTATGTCAACGTAAGTCAATTTGAAAGTTTTTAAACAAATGTCAGTTTGACACGATATTGTTAAAAATGTTATCTAAAGAAATCAAAGCGTTTCTTCTTGAATCCTTATTTTAGAAATAGGAATAGAAATTATAAAATGGTGAATAGCAATATTCTGTATCCTTCTTTATTATCTTTTCTCCTTAAAATTACATTTCACGATCAATTTAGACAACTTGACTTTTGAATTGAATAATAATCATACGTTTCAGTGTTCATAGCCTACTCCGAATTAGGTTTTTTTCTAGACACACTGTAGTTCCCTCACTGCCTTCTCCAGACTTCTCTTTAGGTGGTCCAAACTTCGGTGGGGTTTAGGGCATTCCTTTTCTTCTAACACTGACCACCATATTTGTAGTCCAAAGGGTTGAGGTTTGGACTGCCAGAGGGCCAGTCTTCGGCGTCAAAGAAGGTTGGAACATTGGCTGAATCGTGCTGGAAGACCCAGTGTTTGACAGGAAAGAGTATGTTGTTCATGGGTTTCACAACTTCTTCTAGAACGTTTTCTTCGAACACCTTCGCAGCGAAAGATTATTTCTGGCGCCAAAATTTTTATTTAATTATTTGCAACAATCATATTTTTATTACTGAGACAAATATTGCGGAAACTGCCATTTAAAATACTTTTTTAAAAAGGTGAAAATTGAAATAAAATTGAGCAAATAATATTGAGCCCAATCCTGTATTTCCACTTACTACCCCAATTTAAAATGCTTACAATTCCATGGTTATTTTCGTTTGAATAGCATTGTTATTTTTCAATAAGAAAACAGGGGGAAAATGATTTAAGCTTCTAATATAAATCACTGCTGTTTTTTTATCTCTTATGAAGTAGGAAATGATATGAATGCATTATTTTATCTTCAAATTATCTTGCTTGGTTGCGGTTGCTTGACCCCTACGGGAATTATGAAGGTTTTTGTTTTTGTCATTTTAAGAAGGAAATGGACCAGTTATTGTAATTGAGATGACGGTAATTTTATTTAATTATAAGTTCTTGACATTCACTAAGGCGTAAATATATTAAAATGGGAGAATTAATAAGAAGATTTAGGCTAAAAACTGCCTGTTACAACGAATTTCAGGAAAATTACATTTCATAGCTTACTTCGAATTAGTTTTCTTTTTAACACACTGTAGTATAAGATCAGTAAGAAGTGTCTTATAACAAGATGAAAAATCTGTTGTGGCCAGCACATGACCTCTCGCCATTTCCATATTAGGCTATATAAGTATTGTACTGCATTTCACTTTCGAACCGTCGTTTTATAACAAAATATTACAGAACTTTACCCAAATATTGTTTTTTATTGTATTTAACATGTCTTCTGCACACATATAATTCTAATTATATCTATTTTTCATTGTATGAGGAAGTTT
The DNA here is from genome assembly GCA_943142095.1 of Ophonus ardosiacus. Lineage (NCBI taxonomy): Eukaryota > Metazoa > Arthropoda > Insecta > Coleoptera > Carabidae > Ophonus > Ophonus ardosiacus. Next base: position 34,312,356 of record OW964832.1, on the reverse strand, counting down.
CTAAATGTCAGAGATTCTTCCAATTCATTAACCAGATTGGCGGTATTTCTGATGGATATATGCATTTTACCACAATTTTACCTATAATTTCAAATATTTAATTAATAAAACAATAAGAAAAATTAAATATACTTCCCAGAAAAAGCTATCAGAATGTCACTAAAACTGTTGATATTTGACAATGACATGTGTCATGTTATAAACATTGGAATTTGTCAACTGGTTTCCTTAGTGCCTTAGCCTATGCGATTAGTGTACTCTATAAATTATAGTGTCTTTATCTCTAAATGTATGCAAGATATAAACTCCCAAAAAATTATATTTAGAAGAATTTTTCTAAGAAACTACTACTTCCGGTTGTTCAATTGTTACCAAAACCTTTTCAGCTCTTTCCAGGAATGTCAGATTGAGGAAACTGCAGTTAAATATTTTTTAAGTCTTATAGTTTTTGAGGAATCGTGTCTACACATCCAGACATACACACACACATACACACATCCACACACACACACACAGACATCATTTTAAAAATGTTATAATCGGATTCTAGGGACCTTAAATCGTGCTTATTCAATAAAATCTGGATATGCGAATTTTAGCATGAATCCAATACCTCTCCTAGCGAGAGGTAAAAATGATTTAAGCTTCTGGCCACATTAAGTAGATTACCTTGCGTCAATTCTATGTACATATTTTATACAAATCCCATACCAAAAGTTTCTTGGAAAAGATTCTATATATCCAGTAAAATTGTAATACGAACATACACTATGTAAATTGCTCTTGACACGGACATTTGTCAATTAGAATATTTGAATATATCACCAGTTTCCAATGTAATAACATAGCTGGCTGTTTTATGAAAGTTAATCTCTTTAAAATTCTTTAACTGTATATCTATTGAATATGAAGGAAAATGTATAATCAAACCGTATAGACTATAAGGATATTCTATCATATTTATAATCATATAAAATGTCAAAAAATGATATTTAACTGAGTTTCTTAAGAAAAACTGTTAAGAACTTCAAATAAAGGAACTTCTGGTTTACTAGTTAACCAAAAAGTAATCAGCTCTTCGTATGGAAGTAAATAAGAGGAATACGAAAGGATTATTATTTTTAGAATTGTAGTGTTGGAGTTATCATCAGAGAAATTTTTGTCACACACTTATACAGACATCATCGTAAAACTAGTAAAATTGTATTTTAGGCACCCTAAAACGTGTATTCATTAAAAACTTACCACCGAATGTTTTGATCAAATATAATACCTTCCGGAAGGTAAAAAGAAGGAGGAAATGTATTATTTTAAATTAAAACATTTTTTGTCATGATATAGGAAGAAAATATTTAGGGTAAGCTTATGTAATAATGCTTAAAAGTAGGGTAACTATGCGTTTTAATGTACAGTGCTTTCTAGCAGCACGAGACTATTATTAGATAGAAATAATTAACATATATTGAATTTTAAATTGTCTTATCGTACTCCGATCGTATACTACCAGCAAGACAAATTGTAATGCGTGTTGTCAGTCAACTGCACGAAAATAGTTCATTAAATTCCTATCCTTCAAGTACAATTTAAAAACTATTATTTCATCAAGAATTATCTATAAAATATAATGCTATATAATTTCACTTTTATTTTAAAAATAGAAAGAAATATTTTGTACCGTTTAATTTCTTATAAAGTGCAAGAAATGTAACTTTGCCAAGAGGTAGAGGTCGAGTAATATTGATCAAAAACCTGGTGTGTCCTACTGAACTCAATAGGTATACTGGACGCACCCTGATATTCATAACGCAATGTTGGATAAGAGATAGCATTTTTTTAAGTAGCTCCATTTTTTGTTTATACAGTAAATCAGTATGAGTACAATGAAGCTTCTGATTTACCTTTATCGACGATATCTTGGATGATCACTTCATTGATGATTGAATTACGGATGAACACACACACACACACACACACGCACACACTTATAAGGATAAGTGCTGAACACTTATATGGAGACGGATATACTTTTAATATTTTTTATACTAAATTTTTACAACTTATTATTACTACACAAAACATAACTAAATCCTAAAGATGCTGATGCATCCCTAGGCCAAAATACTCGCGTTACGCAGAACGCAAGCCATAATTAAAACTATATATGTTGGACATGAGAGACCAACACAGACTCTGTGTCTTTCCAGTATGAATCTCTAAAATAGCCTCACCAAAAACAAAGGGTTGTAATATTCAGGAAATGAAATTTAGGTGTGCAGGGTGAAAGGTTTTTATACAGCATCAATAGCTAAATATCAACCCTACACGTAAGCTTACAATAACTTACAGATTTAATTATCAACATACTGAATGTTTAAGCGGCTAACATCCAGACTAAACATAGAGAGAGTTATGGGAAAAATGATAATAAGTTATAAACAGAATTTTGACTTACAAAGATAACGAAGTTAAAATATTGACGTTGAAACTAATTTAGAATAGTTTATAATAAAGTTACTTACTTGTTATTCTTCTGCCCTCATTTGGTCACAATTTTAATATTGAGAAAATAACAGTAGTATCTTATGTTAAAATCTTAATTCATTCAATTCTACAACGACCTTGATATTATAATTTTATTATTATTGACTTATTTTTTTTTCAGTGGCAACCAGCACCAATGGCGGCAAATACGTCCCTCGCGCCATCTTGTTGGACCTTGAACCCGGCACCATGGACGCCGTCCGTTCCGGAGTGTACGGAAAGCTCTTCCGCCCCGACAATTTTGTCTTCGGCCAATCAGGAGCCGGTAACAACTGGGCAAAAGGCCACTATACCGAAGGAGCTGAATTGGTAGACGCCGTTTTGGACGTGGTACGCAAGGAGGCCGAAAACTGCGATTGCCTTCAAGGGTTCCAGCTCACACACTCTTTGGGCGGGGGCACCGGCTCTGGAATGGGCACTCTCCTTATCAGCAAAATCAGAGAGGAGTATCCTGATAGAATTATGAACACTTATTCTGTAATGCCATCTCCGAAAGTGTCTGATACAGTCGTAGAACCGTATAATGCGACATTGTCCGTACATCAGCTTGTAGAAAATACAGATGAAACTTACTGTATCGACAATGAAGCTCTTTATGACATATGCTTTAGAACTTTAAAGGTACCTAACCCCAGTTACGGAGATTTAAATCATTTGGTTTCTTTAACCATGTCCGGCGTGACAACTTGCTTAAGATTCCCTGGTCAACTAAACGCAGATTTAAGAAAACTGGCGGTCAACATGGTACCATTCCCACGTTTGCACTTTTTCATGCCTGGTTTTGCTCCTTTGACCAGCCGAGGAAGTCAACAATATCGAGCTCTAACTGTTCCTGAACTAACACAACAAATGTTTGACTGCAAGAACATGATGGCCGCTTGTGATCCAAGACATGGCCGTTACCTTACAGTCGCTGCAGTCTTCCGAGGTAGAATGTCCATGAAAGAAGTCGATGAGCAAATGCTTGCAGTCCAAAACAAAAACAGTAGCTATTTTGTGGAATGGATCCCTAATAATGTTAAAACAGCTGTATGTGACATCCCTCCCAAAGGTTTGAAGATGTCTTCTACATTCATTGGCAATACCACAGCGATTCAGGAACTTTTCAAGCGAATTTCAGAGCAATTCGCTGCTATGTTCAGGCGCAAAGCTTTCTTGCATTGGTATACTGGCGAAGGAATGGATGAAATGGAATTTACTGAGGCAGAGTCCAACATGAACGATTTGGTTTCTGAATACCAACAATATCAAGAGGCAACAGCTGATGAAGAGTACGAAGTTGAAGAATCAGCTCAAGATGATTTCAATTGTTGAGGGTGGAAAATCTTCGCCTGTTACTCGCACTAATGATCTGCCATTGTGAAATTATTTTCTTGTGGAAAACTAGTCTATAATTTATTTATTTTTGGGGTAGTTTGGAAACTGTTTAAACCCATCTCCAAACACAGTGTCCAAAAAGCTATTGGGTATTTGAAGGTTGAATAAAACAAAACAATTAAATAATCGAATAGTTATTAATTTTTTTTAATAAAGTCACAACATTGAAAAATTATTTAGCATAGATAATGTTGCCCATTCCTTTAGTCTCCAATGAAGACTGGTAATTAAACGTTGACCCAATGGCACTATCTCTAATGTAATATTGCGTGATGCATTCTAAAAGAAAGAACCAGCGATCTCTCCATAGTCCAAAGGCCGATGTTTGGGAAGCAATGCCCGGTAGAGGCATCATCATTTGCCTCAACTCTTATGTGATAATGCCTGATGCCTTTACCTGCTACTGGTCATGAGAGAAATTCTAAAAGAAAGAACCAGCGATCTGTCCATAGTCCAAAGGTCATTGTTTGGGCTGCAATGTCCGGTAGAGGCATCACTGGCCTTTATTTCCATGAAGATGAAAGAGAGCGTCAACTGGTAATTGCCAATCTTCATTCGAGATTAGAGGAATACCAGCAACGTCCACATCTGGATAACATTATGCTAAACAATTTTCCATTTTAAGCCTTATTCACAGCTTCGAGAATAAAAATAAAATTATACAGTAAAATAACTATTTAAACAAAAAATTGTGGTTGAAGTGTTCACAGCTTTCGAAAATAAAATTAAACACATGATATTAACACAAGGATTTGCAAATATTAAATATTTTACACAAACATAAGCACATACATAACAACTGTCATTTGAGCTGTCAATTTACGTTAGGGCAAAAGGATTTCAATTTAAATATAATTTTAAAAAGCTGTCTTAAGACAAAGGTTCGCAAGTATGATAGCGCACAATGCTTAAAAGGTATGAAGTTGTTATTGTGAATATATTAAATGACAGTTGATGTTAATTTACGTTTTATTTTCGAAGCTGTAATCACCAACCATAAAGTCTTATTTTCGTAGCTGTGAATGAGCCTTTAGTGACTATTAAAAAATAAATAACCATTTCGATTATTTATTGTTTTATTCAACTATCAAATACTGGATACCCTTTTTGGATAACCTGTATTTGAAGATGAATTTAAATGGTTTCCATAGTTTTTGTTTAGTTTATAAGTGTAAGTTTCCAGTAACAATGGCAAGTCATAAATTAAAATGAAAACGAAATACAGCATGCATTTATTTGTAATTTTATACTGAAATTCACATATGTAGAAGACTGACGTTTTTTACTTTGTTACTTCAAAAATTATATAAAATTGTAATTATAAATGAATAAAATTTGATTTAAAATAAATTATGTTTAACCACGGACAACTACATAACCCACGATTTTAAATAAATCGTGACATAACCATGTGGATTAAGTTTCAAATTTTCTGTCAAATGTCAAAATGTATGACGTAAATCCGGAGACATATAGAAACTGTTGTGGGATTCCTCACTGGGTATGTTCTGTTGTTATATGTATTTTTACCACTGTAAGTACCAAATCAATATTTATTAATAAAAACATAACTGATGTCACCTTTTAGATAGCAGCATTTATGGTTGGTATTTTAGCTATAGGAATGCCAGATATATTGGATAAAATTTATAAATTAGGAGGTACTGACACTCAAATTTTAGTTTGTGGTACTGTAATTGCATTCATACTTCTTGCATCTGATGGATTCTTGGCCACTGGAATTCTAATGGTGAATAAAATTAGATAAATATACATTTTTTTTCTGCTGACAATATTATAAACCCCAAAAGAGTACTATATCATAGTCAAAATTTAACTATCTTTGTTAAAAATGTGAAAATATACATAAATTCGTTAATTACGTCCGTCATTAACCTGGTATGAAATAGTATATCTCATGGTGAGCCCAGTTAGTCATTCTTTCTGTAAAGAGACGACAGTTATCGAAACCCAAAGGATCGTAATAAACAGCTTAAATACCCGTGTACTATAAAAATACGAAGGGACAGTTTAGTGCGGTGTACCGCAAATTGCCTTAGATTTGTCACAATACTTACACTTCCCAGGGTTGGATTAAAGAAAAAATTTAAATATTAATTCATAATCCTATCCAAAGACGTAAAGAATCTTATTACAAAAATAAGAAATTATTATTGGTGATGGTGTATTACTATGGTTCGAAATTAGCCTGGATTAACGTAGCCAGTTTTGAGTTTCAATTATACTAACGACATATTATAATTTCGATATATTTAAGAAATTAGTAAAGTTTCCAAACTTAATTAAAAACTAACCCGGATTAAATTTTCCCCTACTAGTTCATACTTACCCCCTATAAAACACATTTATAAGAGAAACTTAGTTTTAATACAACTTCTCTACTAGTAAGGTTTGCATTATTAAAAAAAAAAAATCATGTGACAATCGTAGGTCTCAAATGATGGTGACGTAGCTGGTGCAAGTGATAATGATAATAAACTGGATGTTTCTGTGAGAAAATTCAATGTTTGAAACTGATCCAAAACAAGATATGACTGAAGTGGGACATTAGAGAGATGCATTCGGGCCGGGCCGTCCGGGCTTTGAGGTTTGGATCGACTCGGCCCGAAACTAAAAATTGTCGGCCCGATTTGAAGATCGACTCAACAAAAAATTAGCTGGCCCGACTCGAAAAATGACTCGAAATCGGGCCGGGTTTCGGGCCGGGCCGGGCCAAAGCTCGAAATTAGGTGCATCCGACATTCCTAATTTTGGTTTTTATATGAGGCGAAATGTTTAACTTTTTTCGTGCCAAATTTATAAAAAACCTCTACATCCTTATAACTTTCGATATTAGTTAACATAAGTTGTTAAAAAAAGAGACACTTCTAGTGTAAGTTTGTTATAAAAATTACGAGTATTTAACACTTTGTTTCCCAAAGGCGCTCGAAAATTTAAACTGTTTCACAAATCTTGTACAAAAAGATATTATTTACATAAGGATTTTTTTATCTAACTTTATTTCTACTCAAAAGTAAGACATGAAATCATTATAGTAGAAATAAAAATCACTTTTATTTAAGTATACGAATAGTGACAATAGTAATAATAACAACATGACAATAGCATTATTATGCTTTAATGAATAACCTTGAATATTTTAAGTAAAATAACATTTTTATTATTAAGATGTGAAGTATGTTGTTATTAAATCATTTTGACCCTTTTCAACTTCATCCATTTTCATTAAAATATTAAGGAAACTGTGCATTTAACTGAACTATAAGATTTTTCGGGCCGGCCCGAATCAGCCCGATAAAAAATATCTTCGGCCCGGCTCGATGATCGACTCGAAATCGAGGCGGGCTTCGGGCCGGGCCGGGCCAGAGCTCGAGATCAAGTTCATCCTTAGACGACATCATAAATAAGTCGATGGAATTTATTTGAATAAAATGTATTTACATGAACATACGCAGCAGATTATGTTAAATTTTAATAATAAGTTCGTAGTTTTTTTTTTTCACAGTCTTATTTATGAGGGGTGAAAATTTGGGTCTTTGTAAATTTAAGTGACATGCGTTCCAAAGGTTTACGACGATCCTTTGGGTTTCGATGAGACAGAGTACACACCACCACCAAACTGATGAGCTCCAATAAGAGTGAAACGCGTCTGTGGTCACTAACTGGGTTCGGCCAGCATCTGAAAAATAACCGAGAGATTGAGTTAGATGCTGAAATCTTGAGAACATGATAAGTGTTTTCCAACATTTGATAATTTAATGAGTATAAGTGAAAAATATTGTTTAAATATTAATTTGTTCGCAAATTACAAGCAATTAAAAGTTTGCGTGACGTTTCATTTATAAACAATTTTATTGGTTGCTTGACTATAAAAACAAGACTTTCGCTCGACCATTAGTGAAGATAGACAAAATAAATAAAAAAGATTGGTATAAAAAACTTTTATTTTTTTTTCAACTTCAGATGAATTATTTTATTTTTTTCTCTGATTATGCCAGCATATAAAATTTTGTTTGTAATTAGGATTGTAACTAATAATTATAATATAAATAACTGTTATTTAAGGATTGGGCATTATTTTTACTGATATGGATTATACTAAATATCTTACTATGGAATTTACATTTGATTGGATATTTGAATTCTTTTGTGTATTATTTCGTTGATGGAAAACGTGAGCCTTACGGAACTTATCGTCTTATACTCTTATTTTTTTCACAAGGTAATAATATAGTTATAGCCGTTTTCATAATTAGGCTCACTGTAATACTTAAATTAAAATTACATTAAGACATTATCTTTATTTTAAAGTAAAACTACAGTACTCGCTAATGTGCTAAAGTTATATTATGAACACAACTTTAATTTTAAAGTGTTAAAGTGAAGATAAAGTTTATTATGAAAATGGCTCTTATTAAAATAAGACGATTTCAATTAACTATTTAAACTTGTACGAGGGTATCGCTGGGATTATTGACTAAGAAAATAAGGTAAGTCGTTGAAAAAAAAAATCACTATTATTTTAAGCAGCTATTTATCTGCCATGCCATTTGAAATTATGTTGCAAAAGTTAAGTTAGTTAGAACTTAGTTAATCAACATGTAAAGCATCGTTTGAGTGAAAATATTGAATTTACTGAAGAAAATAGACAACTTCAATTTTTGAAGAAAAGAATAAAAAGTAATAGAATGCCCAAACTTATTCTCAATAATTTTATGTGACCCTCCTATTTTTAATTAATTTTTTTAACCTTAATATCAACATAATTCTGCATTAACATTCTTTAATAAAGGTGATTAATTGGATTATGATGTGAGCGTTCATACTGTCAAAATCCTGCTTCGTTATTTGTCATTTTCAGTTACATGAAGAATTGATCTTATTTTATTCATTTGTTTAATTACAATAGAGTTTTGTTTTTTTATAGAAAAATATTCTGTTTTGGGATAAATTTAAACTAAAAAGTTTTCTTTGTTACCCTGTCGCTTAATTCGTTCCTGCTTTCAAAAAAGTTGAAAAGCACTGATCTACTGAAATTGTAAACTGCATTTACTAGTTCAGCCAGTAAGCAAAAGATGGCAGCACCAATATAAATAATCCTCATCAGCTTCTCTAATGGCCAGTTGTACCGCTTGTAGTACAATTTTAACTTTTGGTTAAACGAAATGTCAAGTTGTGAAGTATGTATTATTGTGAAAATTTCTATATTCACTTTTTTTGTTAACCTGTAGCCTTTAACTTTAACCAATAATTGGGCCTTTTCTGTAACTCAGTGGTTATTTTTTAACAACTGGTTAATAATTTTTAAATTTATGCGATAATGATTCATTTTGTTTTAATTCAACTATATTCGCCGTCAAATAAATATGGACTGATGCTCAATTTTTTCCCTTCTTCCCACATTGTCCCTTGCCCTGCGGTGTTGTTGCTTCTTCATAACTTAGCATTTTCAACATGACCAGTGGAACTGGCAACAGTATAGAAATCTCCAGTCCATATTTATTTGTCGGCAAGTATAGTTAATAATTTCAAACAATCAAGTTTGTATATAACAAATAAATCTGATGTGGCCATATACCTCCCGCCATTTAAATTTTATTATTTTAAATACGTACCTGTATATTTACTATTACCGCAAACTCCTTTTCATATAATATTATTACTATTCACTATTTTCTATTTAAAACGTATCCATTATTTATTTGAAATGATTAGTTTTTGACAGTGACATTTATCTGTCAATTCTAATATACCGTATGTCCACGGATCGAGTTCCAAAGAGGAAAAACTTTTTTATTTTACAAAAAAATGTATTCTTGATAAAAGTTTTTGGATATCCCGAAACGGTCAATTCAGTTTTAAAATTTTCAAATTTTCTTTTAGGTTCAGATAAAAATCGAAAATTGGTCGTTTTAGTTGAAAATTATTCTAAGTCCCAAAAAATAAGTTTGCGCTGTCATGGTAATTGCCGTTATTTATTTATTTTCATTAACTGTCAGTTATAAAAATCACCTCTATTTGATAAGTAAATATCGGGAAACCTTTGATTAAATTCTTTGACAACTCGACTGATCGCTTTATTATCTTTATCCTAGCATTGATTTAGGTAAATTCGTTCGTCTTTTGACAACATTTTCAACGATTGTGGTTGATTTTTATAACTGACAGTTAATGAAAATAAATAAATAACGGCAATTACCATAACAACGCAAAACTTATTTTTTGGGACTTAGAATAATTTTCAACTAAAACGACCAATTTTCGATTTTTATCTGAAACTAAAAGAAAATTTGAAAATATTAAAACTGAATTGGCCGTTTCGGGACATCCAAAAACTTTTATCAAGAATACATTTTTTTGTAAAATAAAAAATAAAAAAGTTTTTTCTCTTTGGAACTCGATCCGTGGACATACTGTATATTTGAAATATGAACTGTGTAAGTAAGGAATTGTGTTTATCTTTTAAACATAGGCTCCGGGATTTATGAAATATATTATTTTTTAAATTTATTTGCAAAATATATGGAAAAAGAATTATTGTAAACCTGAAGAAAATTCAATAATCTTTAATATTTATGATAACATAAATTGTGAAAAAATGACATTTAAAGGTATTTTTTGAAGAAAACTATTTTGAGCTGCAAGTAAAGTGCCATTTCCGGTTATGCGATTTGCACTAAAGTCTAATGGCTTCTTATTAGAAGTAGGGCCGGAAAACAAGGTTTTAAAAATTTTCAAATGATAGTATTTGAGTTAGAGCGTAAAGAGGATCACACACACACACACGTACAAACACATACATACATACATACATACATACATACATACATACATACATACATACATACATACATACATATCTGGTAGATAAGTTAACTGGCACTTTATCAAAAGGTGGAAAAACCTGACGTACAGTTGTCATCACCAAAAATCGAGGGGCTGTCATAAACAGTTTAACCGCCTCTATACACTATAAAACTAGAATGGAATAGTTTAGTATGGTACACCGCAAATTACTTTAGTTTTTTTGTGCAAAACAGTGAGGATTCAGTCTTATTATTTATGATGGGTAGAAGTTTTAAGTTTCTTTGTGAACTTAAGTGATGGGCGGTTAAGGTGTTTATGACCGTCCCTCGATTTTGGTGACGAGCAATAAAACTGACATTTCAATTAACAGATAATTTAACCAGAAATGAAAATATTCGCTCTAAATGGTGTAACTGGCCATGAATGTGTTTTGAGATTGATTGCAATTTATATTTTTCAGTAATATGGTTAGTAAGTATTGTGATGGTAGGACAGCACTGGTACGCTGTTTGTGAAGACTTATATGTTCTAGAACATGGATCTCGTCTCCCTGGAGCCGCTAGAGCAATGGCTATGAATTATACAGAAAGTACCAGATATCGATTTAGGAATATTTAGCACTTTTGTAAATGTTAAATAAAAGTTTAAGAGGATTTTTATTGAAATTATTCACAAATGCAATGAAGTTGCGAATCAACCAATGTATGTACGTCATAAAAGCCAATATTATTAAAAATATACTTTTTATTTCAAGTGATCTATACATAATTTTAACTAAGAATATGTCAGAGGAAAAAAAATCGTGTTTTATTAAACATGATAAGAACACGATTGGACTATAAATGTAGCACGTTCATTAGGGTTGTTGTGTGACAGGATGAGGGCAGAACAATAACTAGCAAATAACTTTATTACAAACTATTCCAAATTATAGTTTCAATATCAATATTTCAACTTTGTGATCTTTGTAAGTCAAAATTCTGTTTAGAAATTATTATCATTTTCCCACATCTCTCTCTGTTTACTCTGGATGTCAGCCGCTTAGACATTTAATGTATTGATAATTAAATCTGTAAATTAAGGCCAGCCTACGTGTCGGGTTGATATTTTGCTATAGATGTATGATAACCTTTCACCCTGCACCCCTGAAATATGCTTTCCTGAAGATTATAACCGTTTGGTTTTAGTTAGTCTAGTTTAGAGATTCATACTGAAAAGACATAGAATTTGGTCTCTCATGTTCAAGCGACGTGCACTCGTAGAGTCTTAGTTTTGGCTCGCGCTCTGCGCAACGCGTATATTTTGGCCTAGGGATGCATCGGCATCTTTACGATTTAGTTATGTTTAGTTTTGTTTATTATGTTTAATAATAAGTTGTAAATAAATATGTATATAACTTTTGTATGCCTACTAAGTACCAAATTTTAAAAGATATTGTTCTTTAAATAACCTAAAATTTGAAAATATCCTGAAATATCTATTAGATTGCAGTAGAACCTCGATTATTCGTGCGCGGTTTAACCGTGCCGCGGATTATTTTATATGATGTATTAATTTATTCATTCATTTACAATATTTTTATTATCCATATTTTTCATTTATCTATCACATGTTCGGTGCTCGATGAACACGGATAATCGAGGTTCTACTGTAATTATTAATTGTGTCATATTTTGAAAAAGTCTCTTGATCTGAAACAAAATGTCACGTTAAAGTTCATATTGCTTTACATGTGACAAACTATCGCATACTTTTATTTATATAAATATGAATTTTTGGTATCAATCTTTTTATTTAATTATTTGCAAAAATAACAAGAAATTATTATGTACTCGTATTATTTTTTATTACTATGGAACTACACATTTGTTAGAAACTTCAGGTGTTATCATTAAGTATCAATTAGAATAAGGAAATATAATTTTAAATAATTATTACTGCAGATAATAATAATTATCAAATGCGTATTAAGTACATATTGAGATTAATATATCATATATTTGACAAACAACATAAATGATTACCTACCTTTCAACAAAAGTAAATTATTTTGTATGTAAGCAATTAACTATTACAATTTATTATTATTTTAACTATAAGTACAAACTTATGTAACTATAATGAAAAATAAATATATCACCTGTTTTCATTTTAGAATAATAAAATTAATTTTTCCCAAATATTATCTGTCTCGTAACAAGTTATGCAGTAATTTAAAAATAGAGATTTAGAGAATATAATTCTAAATATAAATTAACTGAGACTTTATCCAGAGTCAGTTCAGGTTACAAATTTGCAATCTTTCGTTCTTACGCATTGCTCTTAGGCTGTGTCCGATGTTACACTTTTATCAGAAGTAATATCACAAGACCTCCTGATTTTATCGATAAATTTTTATTTTGCCCGATTTTTTTTTTGCTTAGCAACAAACACGAAAGCAAACTGCATGGCAAATCCCGACTCCGAATGAGGAGGGGTTTTACCTAATGTCAGTTTGCTTGAGTGATTTTTCTTAAAAGCAAAAAAATGAGTGCTTAAAAATAAAAGCTTATCTGAGAAAATCTGAGAGGTCGTGTGGTATTTGGTGAGATAAATTCCAAAGACAACGCAAAATGAAACTTGACACTTTAATTGTCACACTGACAGTTATAAACAATAACAACTGTTTATTTACTTGGTAGCGGAAAATTATCGGGGTAACGGGGTTTTATCAGTATAATACTGTTCCCATTGGTTGAATTTTCAAGTGTTTTGCATCATGATTGGTTAAAAACTAGTCGTTGGAATTTATCACCCTAATATCTAAATCTGAAATTTATATGTCATAAATAACAAATTATTTACTGTCAAAGAATAACTATTTAGCTTCTATTTTATGAAATACAATATTAACAATTAATCTGAAGCATTAAATTAAATCGAATTGTGCAATTTATTTTTGTTGTTCTAAACCATACAAACCAATGGATGTCATTAGTGTGCATGGGAACATTTTATAACAACCAAACTGAATGAAAATTCGATATAATTTGATACTTCAGATTAAATGTTATATTTCATAAAATAGAAGCTAAGAAGCTATTCTTTGACAGTAAACTTGACGTTTTGCACAAATTATAGCAACGAACATGATTTGTTTTATTATTGTGCGACAACTTCAAGGCATAGTGTCCTCCTATATAAAACTCTAAAATCTAATTCCTAAAATCCTAAATAATGCCGATATTTAGAACATATAAATTTAGGACAAATTGTCAGATACCTATTTTTGACATGTTACTTGATTGGACATGATGTTCATTTTTTGAAATACATTTTTATAAACTACAGATACATTTACTTCCAAAGTAAATAAAATTTATTTTTTTAAATGACAACCGAACTTTTTACAGTTATGTTATAAATGTCATAAAATGAATAAAATTGGTTCGAAATTGTTAGTCTGAATAAAAAGCGTAAATTAAAAGCATCCAAAAATTTAGATGTTTATTCTCTAAATCTGTATCTAAAAAGCACTATATAATATTTTTCGGGACAGATAACATTTGGGAAAAACTGTTTTCTCATCTTAAACGCCTTTGTCACAGTTCCTAATGTTTACTCTGTATATATTTTAAAACTAGAACGCTTTTCAATAAAAGAATCAAAATAATGTGTATGCAAGACAAATCTTGACTCAAGTATTTTTAAATCGAGAAGGCGTGGTCATGAACGCAGCAAAGTCATTCACGCACATTACGAAGGTTATATTCTTCTCTTCCTATATCTCATGTGTGTTAGTGAGGTTATGTGGTCGGTGTTTGTGTTTGTGTGTGAAATATGCACATATGATTTATCTGCCTTAGAATATTTTATGAAGCTTATACATATGTTAGTGTTTGTATATGTTGTGTGGCTTCTGGGTTAGGCTAGTTTTACATGAAGGAGAATATGAATCTTAATGACAATTTTGTGTGATTTACGAGACAGTTAGAAGCAATTACACATGGAATTACAGGTAGTTATTATATTGAAGGGTTCACATTTTTATTTACAATTGCTGTTTTTATATTCTTTAGTAAAGATACATGACAAATTGATATATTGATATATGTAGTATGTTTATGTATGCATATTTAAATTAGCTATTAATTAATTTTAATTTATTGAAGAATTAGATTTATATTTTTAACTTTATACTTGTTCAAATACCAACAAACTGAGTTGGAGTAATATAAAAAATTACAAGAAATGTATTGGATTTTTGTCAGAAATGGGCAAGAAAAATTAGGTATAACATTACTAGAGTGTTCATAGTATGCTAACCGTTTTATACCAGGAACAAAACTTCCTATAACAATAGAAAGACCTCAATAAAAGCTTCGATAATATTCATTTTGAAGAGTTTCATAGTGGTATAGTTCTCGTCACCAAAAATCGAGGGGCAGTCATAAACACCTTAACCTCCCTTATACTATAAAAATAGAATGGAATAGTTTAGCAACATACACCGCAAATTGCTTTAGTTTTACATGCAAAACAGTGACATTCAGTCTTATTATTTATGATGAGCAGAAGCTTCGAGCATAATACTGACTAGAGATGTAATTCCCAAAGTCAACGCATAGCATTTTGTGATCGGAAGATAGGCGCAAGGGGCGATTTTACGGGGCTGGAAGTCATGGTGTATTGTGGGCAGCGTTATGTTGTATTATATGTCATTACTTGTTATTTTACTATAACCTAACCCTATTTTTACGATAATACGCAGCCAGAAATACACTATGGCTTCCAACCAGCAAATCTCCCCTGCCGCATATCATCCGATCACAACAAACACCGTAAGGCGGCTTCTAGTCAGTATATGCTCGAAGGGCAAAAGTTTTAAGTTTCTTTGTGAATTTATGTAATGGATAGTTAAGATATTTCTAACCGTCCCTCGATTTTTGGTGACGAGAGCTATAGATAGAAGTTTTCAGTAGTAAAATAAGATAGTGAGAATAAATTGAAAATAATTTGACAGATTTTTGGAAAACTTGTTGCCAGGCAATAGTCACGAAAGCCCGTAGGGCTTGAGTGGCTATTGCCAAATGGCAACAAATTTGGGAAAGAAACTGGAGAATTATTTTCTAATTTATCGAACTCTCGAATTATATTTAATAAGATTATTGTCTACTGTCGTAATTAACTAGTTAACATTTTTATTTATTTCAATGTAAGGTGATTTCGAAAAAAAATATTTGAGAACTGAAACGGTCGAACTTTATCGATCTTTTCGACATTTCCTTAGCAAACAATTATTGTGGGAAATAATCTTTGCAATCATGGGTATTATTAAGAAAATTACACAAGTATTTAAACATTTAAAGTATTGGTTAGATATATGCATGTTTCATAAATTATCATAATTTTTATCTTAACTCAGAATTAATTTTAATAAATTATTATAATATATGTACTTCATCTTATATTTAATGTAAAATATTTTCTAAAATCTATATTGATATTAGCAATGTATATAACAAAAGTTTTGAGAAAATATTATCCAGACAAGGTCTAATCTAGTTGTCACTGGACATAATAAATACACAATAATGGGGTAATCCTCCATAACAAAAAATAATGAAATGTACACTCTGTACTAAAAGTACTTTCAATAAATAATGTTAAGATAAAAAAAACATTTTTTTAATAATTACGAGATTTGTTGTCAGTGTCACTGTGACGTCACCCTGTTGCTATCTTTCTTTCGCACCCTGCTATAGAACCTGATGCGGAGCGAGAGAAAGATAGGAGTGTCGGCGTGACGTCAAATTGACATTAAAATCAAATACAGCTAAACTAAAGGAAATTAAGACTTTTTAATACGACGAATTGCTTGAAAATTAAACGAACTCTCATTTAAAATAATAAAAAAATTGAGTGGAGGTCCCCATTGTTTTATAATGTACCATGTTAAAATTGCCAGAAAATCAGAAAACGTTTTGAAATATGTAACTTGAAATACGTAAATCTATCTATGGGTTAGTCGGACAAATAGCTGAAACGTGAATTTGTTAACATTTTTGGGGATCAAAATATGTGACAGACGACTAGTCACCGAACTGTACAGGTATATGGGATGTAGGTATAAAAAAAAAAAAAATATTGTTAAAAAAATTTGTGTAGGCTTTTTGGATCTTTTGTTTATTGAAACATACAATTTAGTTTACATTTGGACGTTTCGATTGTGACATCACAATCATCATCAGCTATTTGTTTGATTGTTACATTTTTATAAAAATATTAGTTGAACATTATAAGGCGTAATTTTGTAATACATAAAGTTTTATTTTTTATGACTAGATTTTAATTTGACTAGCAATAGGTAAAAATGTGTTGTTCAGCCAGAGTATGGCAGTGAACTGCGTGTACAAAATGACGCCTTAATGTTCAACTAATATTTTTATAAAAATGTAACGTTTCAAACAAATAGCTGATGATGATTGTGATGTCACAATCGAAACGTCCAAATGTAAACTAAATTGTATGTTTCAATAAACAAAAGATCCAAAAAACCTACACAATTTTTTTTAACAATAATATTAAAGGATCTACTTCGAAGAAAATAAAAAAATAAATAGATATAGAGACTTGTGGGTAAGACAAAAATATGCCAAATATAAAGAACATTTTATTTTCTGTAAGTCTTACGGTATATACATAAAATAAATTCAGAATTGGCAGTAGGAAATCAGTTTTTTTTGTAATCTAAATATAAAACTAATTTTCTAGACTTTCTGTATCCAAGCAGTCTGCTTTAAATTTAAGCGCTCGAAGAAAATAAATGTTAGTCATACTCATCTACATGTGCCAATTTGAAAGGACGTTCAGTAAGTTAAGTGTGTTAGTAAGTAGCCGTGTTGTATTGTTGGATAAAAGAATTTAAAGGATAATTAAAACAGAGCGTAGGTAGGAGAGGCTTGTTTGTAGAGTCGGAAACAATGCATCCAACTCAGCAGATGTAGCGCAAAAAACATTACAGCCCACGGGTATGTATACTCTGTCTCATCGAAACTCAAAGGATCGCAATAAACCTTTGGAACGGCTCTCACTTAAGTTGACAAAAAACCCCAAATTTCCACCCCTCATAAATAAGTCTGTGAATGATGTCATTGCTATACACAGAGTTGGACTTTCATGACAAAAATATTATGAAACTATGTACTTATTATAAATATTTAACACAAGCATGTTCGTGTAAATAAATTTTATTAAAATTATTTTCATCGACTGCATTGTGATGTCCCACTTCAGTTGTATCTTCATTTGGTTCAGTTTTAAACATTGAATTTTCTCACAAAAACGTCTAGTTCATTAATATTATTGCCATCAGCACCAGCTACGTCACCATCATTTGAAATTCCACGGTTGCCGCATGATAAAAAAAAAATCTGATGTGACCAACACACTACTTTCCGCCATTTAATTTTATTAATTTAAATAGGTACATACATACCTAAATTTTATTTTGTCTGGACGCGAACCTGGGGAACCGGGTTCGATCCCAACCGACGCCAAATATTTCAAATTTTAAATGGCACAAAAGTGACCCCTGTGGTGCACTCTCCACGCCAGCAATGAGTGCCCGTGAGGTGACGCCTGGTAAGCGCCCGCACGGTACAAATATGTCATCATCATTACTGATATCTACGATAAAGCAGATTGTGGCACACTCAAAAATGGGTAATATGCCGTGATGATATATTTATTTAACTATTACATTCTTTTGTATTCGTGGAATGGACCAAGTATTCGTATATGACTATAACTATTGTTTTACTTACTATTTTCTTTTTAAAATGTTACGCCATTATTAATTTGAAATAAGTTTTTTTGACAGTGATATTTATCTGCCAGTTACATATATTTGAAATCTGAACTATGTAACTAAGGAATTGTGTTCATCTTTAAACCATAGGATCCGGGATTAACAAAATAGATTATTTTATAAATTTATCTTTCAAATATATAGAAAAAACATTAATTCATACCTACAGAAAATTAAATAATCATTAATTCTTATAATAACATAAATCGCGAAGAAATGATATTTTAAGGTATTTTTCGAAGAAAAAATATTTTGAGCTTCAAGTAAAGTATCATTTCCGGTTATTCGATTTACACCAAAATCTAATCTCTTCTTTACATATTAGAATAGAATCGTAATTCGAGGTTTCAAAATTTTCCGATTGATAGAATTAGAGTTAGAGCGTACACATACAGACATCATCGTGAAAATGTTAAAATTGAAGTGTTGTATAGTTTTTGAAACATAAGTAATTAAAATAAGTATTTGAATTAGATAAAGTATTTTAAGTAATTATTTGAAATACTTAGAAATAACTATATTTTGTATTTTTAGTTAAAATATTTTTTACAAGTATTTTATATTTTAATACCTACATTAAAATATTGGTATTTATATGAAATACTATTTTTATTTGAAATACGTTTTTGTATTTAAAATAATACATAACTATTTGAAATAGATTTATTTATTTGAAATAGAAGCCCTCCGTCGTGCGGAGCCGTCAAATAAATATGAACTGATGCTCAATTTTGTTCCTTCTCCCCTCCCTGTTCCTTGCCCTGCGGTGTTGCAGCTTCTTCATAACTTAGCATTTTCAACATCACCAATGGAATTGGCAACAGTAGAAACCTTCAGTCCTTATTTATTTGACTGCAAGTATATTAATATAATATTGAATAATTTTCAATTTTTTTTTAAACCCTAACATACCTTATTTATTTTCAAATAATTAAAAGTGAAAGTATTTGAAATACTTGAAAGTATTTGAAATATTGGTATATTTGAAATCCTAAAAAAGTAATTGTATTTTACCAAACATATGAAATACTTATATTTAGTATTTTGTATTTTCTATTCGAAATACATTTTTTCAAGTATTTTATACAACAATGTAAAATTGAATTCTAGGGACCTTAAAACGTGGTCATTTACTAAAATCTCGATATGCGAATTTAAGCACGATCCCTATACCTCCCTTATCAAGGGTAGCGAGAGGTAAAAACATTTCTGATTGTGTACTTAACTATAAGCAGTAAGTATAAAGTACCCGTACTTTATACTCATAGCTATAAGTAAATATTACTGAATTATTTCTGCATACAATACTTTTATTTCAAGACAGTAGTTTACATTGTATTACAATAAACTAGTAAAACAGTTAATAATTTACTTAGTACATAACATTTTTACAACTGGAAACAATACACCTTTCAATAGATATCGTATATAAATCCGTCACTTATACAATCTCTATGCGTTTCCTATGCGTGTGTATTTATGTGTGTGTGTATGTGTGTGTAACGGAGAGCGACCTTGACCTTGTAATCCTGCAATTGCTCACACTTGCACATTCACAGATCTGCATGTGTGTTAGTGGTATGCCGGTTTCACATCTCAGTTCCTCCTCATCCGTGCTGGTCTTAGACTTGTATGGAGCTGGAACAGAACTGGACCGGAGCGTCACCTAAAGGCCCCCGGAACCATTGTAAGGATAATGTTAATGTGAAGGTGAAAAACAAATTGCTTACTAATTGGAATCGTTAATGAGGTATAGTTTTTGTAGTAGAGTTGGAGTAATTGTGGATTTTGAGTAGGAAGTAGTGGAATACTATTTTCAAAAGAAACAAAAGTTAGTTTATAAACGTTTTATTGAATGAGGGTAGTGTGAGAATAAGTCATATGTTTTAGATTTTTTTTTAATGTGGTTCCCTTATACATTATATATATATATATATATATATATATATATATATATATATATATATCATCATCATCATCACGGCATATTACCCATTGCTGGGTGTGCCAGTATATACTACACATGGAGACACCGGTAATGATGACGATATATTTTACCGTGAGGGCGCTTGTCAGGGATATCACTTTTGTGCGATTAAAAGTCTGCACTGGCCGGGATCGAACCCGGATCACCAGATTAGCAACCAGAGACCATACGCACACGGCCACGCGACCCCATATATTAGTGCTATAGGCCTTTGAGGCCCTGGGCTTCTATTTTCTTCTCAACTTCTTTCCATTTCTTTCTGTCTTTAGCTGTTTCTGTCCAGTTCGTCAGGTTTTGTTCCTGTAGATCTTTTTTAATAGTATTTATCCATTTTTTCTTCGGTCTCCCTCATTTTTTCTTTACTCCTTCAGCCCCTAATACTGCTCGCCTAATATTTCTACTCTCCGACATCCGTACAACATTCTCTATACCCATCTCGCTCTTTTTGCTCTAATCGAGTGATTGATAAATGTTCCGTCTTCTTCTTTAACTCCTCCAAAAATTCCTCTTAATATTTTCCTTTCCCAAACGTCTAGTTTGATTTTTTTGATTTTATTAACACCCACAATTCACATCCATACAGGACTGTCGGTCGTATAACTGTCCTATATATTCTTATTTTAGTAGGCCTTGATACGTTTTGGAGTATATTGTTCTCACAATCATTCCATAAGCTTTACTTCCTCCAGCTATTTTCTTGTTTATCTTTTCTTCATTATTAAAGTTATTGATTGTGACTCCCAAATATTCAAACGAGTTTATCTTTTCAAAGCAGTATACTTTATCTTCCATTTCAAATATTATATTCTGTTCTTTAGTTGTCTGATTTTTCTCTGTTGCCATATATATTTGGTCTTAGGTTCGTTTATGGATATGGACAGTCCGTATTTTCTTGCACTCTCTGCTTTTGTGTAGCTCTTGTCTTGATCTTGTTACCAAGGCTATATCGTCCGCAAAGGCTACGCACTACGCACTGATTTTTCTTGTAGTACAGCGTACAGCGTGTTCAAATAAAAAAAAACCCCAATTCGGAGTAGAGTATGAACAGAGAAACGTATGTCTGATCGTTGTTCAATTCAAAAGTCAAGTTGTCAAAGTGGATCGTGAAATATAATTTTATGGAGAAAAAGTAATAAAGAAGGATTCAGAAGATATTTCTAATTTATTTCTATTTTTAAAATAAGGATTCAAGAATATAAGCTTTTATTTCTTTAGATAACCTTTTCGACAATATCTCGTGTCAAATTGACATTTAATTAAATACTTCCAAATTGACATACGTTTCCTTGTTCATAGTCCTACTCCGAATTGGGGTTTTTTTTTTTGAACACTATATAATCCCATTTCTTTCTATTCCACCCAATCATTATTGTTTCTAAAACGCAATTAAAAAGCACTGTCGATAATAGGTCTCCTTGTTTCGAACATCTTCTAACCTGAAATACGTTAGATAGATCTTCCTCTACTGCTACTTTGTTTCCCGTATCGTGCAGGGTCATCTTAACTTTACTTTTCTTGGTACTTTTAGTTCTTTTAGGGCTTATTGTTATTACAATATTACCCTTTACTATTCTTTCCTACCACGTCTTAAAAGCTCACAACAAATTTTCTTTTGGAATGCTTTCAAATAAATTTGTGGGAGAAATTAAAAATTTCGAAGCAGTCAAATTAACTTTAAAAACTTAAAAAATTCTCCAAACTGTGAAATTTATTTCAGAAATCACCCTTATGTTTCCTTGTAAATCTCGATAATATTTCATATATTAATTAGATTAAGTTGTTATCTGAAAATTACCACATATAGATTAATTTTGTTGGATCTTTTTTATCTTGGTTACAAATTGTAATCAATGTGGAAGTAGAAATTTTGACTATTTTAATCTAAAATTTGTCGCTTTCTACGTATCTAAATACATAATAAAAGAAATTAACAATTCTAATTTATTTAAGATAAATCATATTGAAAATATGAATAATTTTTTAGTTAATTTATTACGTGGTAAATAAAAAATTGCTACTTTCTGAATTTGGTAAAAATGTGGTGACATTTTTTTCAAATATATAACTGGTATTTTCCCAACATATTTATATACAATAATATTGATAAATTAGTAATACGGTTTATTTACCTGCTGTAATACTAAGAAAAATATGAGTTTTTTAAAAATCTGGAATTACCTTAACCGAGGAAAGTTCTTTAAATGCGTGTTCCCTGTTCCAAATAACGGAGAATTCATCATATGACAATTAATAATGTCGGTATTACAATTTTAATTATTTTTATTTCCGTGGTTCATCACCAAATTAGAATATGTATCATTTATTTTAAAACTAGAACTTAAAACTGTATAATACGGACACAGACTATGAAAATTTAAATAAATTATAATGCCCGGTTTCACCATCAAATAAATCTTCGAATAGCTTATTCGTCGAATAAGTGAAAAATATCGCATTAAAATATGACAGCTAGAATAAATACTGTCATTTGCATTATGGTTTCGATGCGATATTTTTCTCTTATTTTCTCAATGAATAAGTTATTCGAAGATTTATTTGATGTTGGTGAAACCGGGCATCAGTTTTTAAAATATTCTTACTTATTTCATGTATTCTGTTAGTAAAAAAAAAACTGATGTGGCTAGCACATTACCTTACGTCAATTCTATGTATTTTGTACAAATCCCATACCAAAAGTTCCTTGGAAAAGATTCTATATATTCAGTAAAATTGTAGCACGAACATAAATATTATTTTCTACAAATTCCATACCGAAAGTTCCTGAGAAGATTCTATAAATCCAATAATATTATAACACGAACATATACTATGTAAATTGCACTGGATACTGTCATCTTTCAATTAGAATTATTTGAATATATCAGCTGTTTCCATGATTATACCAAAGCTGTCTGATTTATTAAAGTTAATCTATTTATAATTCTTTTACTCTATATCTATTGAACATGAAGGAAAATGTATAATCAAACCGTATAGTATAAGATATTCTTTCATATTGATAATCACATAAAATGTCAAAAAATGATATTTAACTGAATTTTTTCAAGAAAAACTATTAAGAACTTCAAATAAGCGAACTTCTGGTTGACTAATTATAACTAAAATCTATTCAGCTCTTCATATGTAAATAAGAGGAATACGAAAGAATTATAATTTTTAGAATTGTAGTATTGGAGTTATCGTTGGAATTTTTTTTGTCATACACACATACACACAGAGGCACCATCTATACAGTCATCATCGTAAAACAAGTGAAATCGTATTCTAGGGACCCTAAAAGGCAATACCTTTCTTACCTAAAGGTGACGGAAGGTAAACATCGACTCTGTCGGGTCCAGCAATAAAAATATGAATATAGTAATTCTAGCAAGGCGGCATATTACTGTCATTGCTTACTTTTACACTGAGCATTCATTCCCATATGAAATTATTTGAAACAAAAATAGCACAAATAATGGCACGTTGGCGTTCATTATAAAAACAGGCAGTGAGCGATATGCCGCCTTGTCATATTTAAAATATTTATTGCTGAACCCGCATTCATTTTTCTGACTATAGAAGATTTTACAACTTGTGACGTCAAAATTAATAAAAAAATTCTTCGTCATAAAATGTTCCTCAATGTCTTCTATAAATATCTGCTTGAAGTAGATCTACATTTTTGCATAAGTCATGATGACATAAAATTCTTTAATATAATTATAAACAAACTCACACCTCTTCAAGTAAAGGGGCATGAAAGGTGCTATTATCCTCCCCTTACCCTTCATGTACACCACTGTCCACACGTAAACAGTTGATTGCCAAGGTTGTCTTGATATCGTCTTACTGTACTTTACTCATTACATTTCACACGACATATTTACTAATATACAAATGAAATGATTATGTGCAAAATGGCATTTTGTAGATTTGAAAAATTCTTGCATCATTTGAATAAGAAAATTGGATATGTATTGCATCAGTCTGAACTTCTTAACTGAGAATGTCTGGTTCAAATTATCGGATTTTTTGATAAATTTTGAAATTTTAAAAACAACACATCCTTGTTGGGAGTGATACAATTATTTTTTTCTTATCAAATGTTTTAGTTTTATTGTCTCATATAATTGGAATTCTGTCTAGTAATGAATGACAGAAATAAAATATAGAATATTACATCAATTTTTACGTGAAATGCAAGCTATTAATAGAGCTTGTTTCGAGGAAATGGACTATTTGAATTCAATTCCTCATCTATTTATATATAATTTTATTTTGTGGCTAAACACGTGATTTTAAATGCAATTGAAAATATGAATAATGTTTGTTGAGTTTTTCTATAAATGCGCACAATGCTGCAATTGTAAAAAATACATTTTCATAAATTTTCGAGACTTATTTCCTACTCATTTACTTATCCAGTAGAAGATTTCTCCAATCATTGATATTTAAAGCTTTATATAGCTTTTTAAAATCTGTAAATGCTAATGCTAATTTATTGTCGCGGGTCGCGGTATATAATTATAAATACAATGGGTCCTGTAGTTTTGTGTGATTCACTACTCAATTTAAGCTCTTATCTTATACTTCTATCTTGTTTACAAATTTCTGAAGATAAGTAAACTGGTAGGTAATTATTTTAACTCCCACTTTTTTAAAAGTTAGCACAAACATGCCAAAATATTGAAGAAATTATGTTAGTATTAAAAAATTACGGTTTTGTCAATCTCATTGTGTATAAATATAGAAGATGTGACAACTTTTCAATTTTTATAAATATGTTGTGCTGGCGACTATAGGCCGAAAGATTAGAATCTCGTAGCGCCTCTACAATATGCCGTACCACATAAAATTCTCGAACTAACATGACAAATGACAAGTTAAGTGTCAATTGTGCTGTCAATTTATAATCCGGACCTATATTAGTTATTTATGTATTAAGAGTGTAAGGAGGCTTTTTTGGCCAGCGGCGGGATTTTGAGCCCGAGGCGTAAGCCGAGGGATAAAAACACGTCAAAGGCCATAAAAGCAAGTTACGCTCGTGGTACATACAAAACTTTATGCACGGACGAAAATTTTCAAAACATGAGTGTTAGAAAAATTGTATCGAAAAGAATTTGTCCTCGTACATCCAGTATCTAGTGTCGCTATGAAAGCGGAGAACAACACTTTATTGTTTGTTTATTAGTTATGTCAATTGAGTTTTATTTTGTGTATCTCCGTGCTTTCCATATAAATAACACAAATATTTTTCATTTTTCATTAAAGAATACAAAATTTTTCGATTTGTAATAAAAACTTTTCATGTTGCCTGTTTAAATTGTTTATATTGTAGGTTATAATTTGGTTTGACGTTTCATTATAGCCCACCGGGCTATATAAATTTAGAGATAAAGACGCTATAAAATGTAGAATATCGGGATATAATAAGTCGAGTAGGCGAAACTACACTAAGGAAACCAGTTGACAAATTCAAATGTTTATAACATAATTTGTAAATGACAGATATCAGTGTCAAAAATCAAAAGTTTTAGTTACGTTCTGAAAGCTTTTTCTGGGAAGTACATTTAATCTGCCTTATGGTTTTATTAATTAAATATTTAACATTATAGGTAACCTGCATATATCCATTAGAAATACCGCCAATCTTGTTAATGAATTGGAAGAATCTTTGACATAGGAACTTCCTCATACAATGAAAAATAGATATAATTAGAATTGTATGTGTGCAGAAGACATGTTAAATACAATAAAATACAATATTTGGGTAAAGTTCTGTAATTTTTTTGTTACATAACGAAGGTTCGATAGCGAAGTGCAATACATTACTTATATAACATAAAATGGAAATGGCGAGAGGTCTTGTGCTGGCCACAACAGATTTTTTTGTATTAAACTCGAGTACAATTTTTCTTTGTTTACAACAATTCGGAAGTTGTGTCCGGATGTAAACACCTTATTAGCCAATTTACTGATTTAATTAGTGTTTAATTAACTACTATTCCGTGCAGTAATTTGCCAAGTTTCCCATTTATCTGATCATAGAAGTATGTGTGAGTGAAGTGTCCATGTCGATATTTTGGACTAGGAAGTACGTAGGAATGAACGGAAGTCGGTGTGTGAATAAGCATAATATATGTGTGTGTGTGTTCGCGACGTGCTGGAGCTCTCGCTCTCACTTGAGGTTGGCCAGGATGCGACAATACAAACTATATATCATCTCAGAATTGGGTACTCCTCTTTTATTTTTTTATTATTCGTTGCTATCTTTCTCTTGCACTGTGACACAAAGATAGCAACAGTGTGACGTCACAGTGCACTAGCAACAAATTACAAATATCACGCAAAGTAATTATTAAAAAAAAATATTGTTTATCTTAATCGTTATGATAATGGTTCATTATAATTTTTATCCACTAAAAATAGTTGACACTGAAAGAGTAATCGCAATTTAATTTGTCAAGTTTTATTCTATTTGTCAAAAATTGTAACGCGCCGTTTCGAAACTTTGACGGCGTTTATTATTATAGGCATATATCTTATTTGATACGGTATACACCAAATGATTACTTAAAAGTACTTAAGATTTATAAAGTATTTAAGTATTCTAAAAGAACATACGTACTTTCTATTGATACTTAATATGTGAAATACTAACCACAAGTTTTTTGGATGCAGTATTTAAAAATTAAATACCTATATACTTTCCACAGTTCTTTGGAAGAATTTTAGTACAAATGCTAGGTCAGTATTACTTTATTCTTGTACTTACATTTATCTAAATAACTCTTTACTAGCAGAGTGATCAGTCATATATGAACAAAAAAGGTATATTTTACGACTTTTAAAATCAAAAATAAAACCAGGACTATATATGAAAATAAAAATAAAAACATTAGAACATAAATCATTAATTTTACTGTAATGATGGAAAATAAATCAAAAACATCACTAAATCAATAAATAATAAATCAAGTATGTTGCAAAATATTATTTATTAATATTTTCTTGATAAAATACACAGATGTTTCAGGATGTCCGGGAAGATTCAGATATCTGGACATTTTACATAAATAGTAGATTGAATGATTTCATTTCAAATTTGAATCACAATCAAATTTACAGATCTTTATCTATTTTAGAAAATAATTTATAAATATAATTTTATAATCTAACTTATGATATAGGTAAATTCTAACATACATCAGACTATTAAATTCGTTAAATTATAACCCAATAAGAATGCGTGATTTTCCTTAGTTACCGTATTACAGCGACCAGCGACCATGATGAACGAATATACGGTTATTGGTATATTCGAATATACAAAGGTTCGGATATTCGTTCACTATGGTAAATAAGTAAGTTACTTACTTATAGGTATGTTTGTTTATTTTGTTTTATGTACTACAAACTGTGAGTGTCATTTTGAAACCTATGTACGGAGCGAGCGCATAGAGTATGATATTTTCCTTGGAACACAATATCGTGTACATAAATGAATTATGTAGTTTGACTTTGAAAAGAAGAATCATGCTTTGTGTTAACGTTAAATTTATAGTTTCCTTTTTAATACCCTTTTTAATTTCTTTTTACCTTCCGTCACCTTTAGGTAAGGAAAGTATTGTCTTTGGCCATAAAAATCGGTGGTAACTTTTTAATGAATAAGCAAGTTTTAGGGTCCCTAGAATACGATTTTACTAATTTACTGTGTGTGTGACAAATTTTTCTCCGAAGATACTCCAATACTACAATTCTAAATATTATGATTCTTTCGCATTTCTCTTCTTTACAACCATTTGAAGAATTGATTAGATTTTGGTTACAATTGGTGAGCTAGAATCCCTTATTTGAAGTTCTTAACATCTTTTCTTGAAAAAAACGCAGTTAAATACCATTTTTTGACTTTTTATGTGATTATCAATATGAAAGAATATCTTATTATCTATACGGTTTGATTATACATTTTCCTTCATATTCAATAGTTATAGAGTTAAAGAATTATAAAGAGTTTAATTTTCGAAAACCAGTCAGCTTTGCTATAATCATGGAAATAGCTGATAAAAAATTCTAATTGACAAATGTCAATGTCAAGTGAAAAACCAAAGATGGAAAGTACAGGATCAGAAAGTGGTATAAGGGATACAGTGTTTCTCGCAAGTGATATTAAGTTGCAGCCTTGCCTCAGGATTGGAACTTTCATTGCCGAGAGTACAAGGAAGGCCTAAGAGAAGATTGGAAGAACTATGTCGCAGAAGACTTGAGAGGAAGAATTGTGTGAAGAAGATGCATTGGACAGGAATGAGCGGAAGAGAAGAGTAAGAAACAACGACCCCTAATAAAATAGGGAAAAGCTGAAGAAGAAGGGAGGAAGCGTCAAGTGCAATTTACATAGTGTATGTTCATGTTATAATTTTATTGGATTTATAGAAACTTTTCAGAGGAACTATCTATATGGAATTTGTAAAAAATAGTACGTATTCGTGTTACAATTTTTTTTACAAAATGCATCGAATTGAAGGAAGGTCTTGTGCTGGCCAGAACAAATTTTTTCGTTCATGATAGTTCTACAATTTTTTTGTTGTATTTTTTCTACTACATAAATAAATAAATCATCACGGCATATTACCCATTACTGGGTGTGCCAGTATCTACAACACATGTAGACATCGGTAATGATGACGATATATTTTACCGTGTGGGCGCTTACCAGGCGTCACCTCACGGGCACTTATAGCTGGTGTGGAGAGTGCACCACAGGGACCACTTTTGTGCGATTAAAAGTCTGCACTGGCCGGGATCGAACCCGGGTCACCAGACCCCATTTACAACATAAATATGAAAAAAAAAATTGTAATTCTGCCACGTAGTAGGTGTTGGTAATACGCATCCAGAATCAAGGTATTGTATGGCGATTGGCCGTCATTTGAATGTGCGTGCGCGCGTGCGGGCATGCGTGAGTCACTTTCATTTTTTCGGCAGTGGTTTCACTTGTATTTTACGTTTCAAATCATACTTAACACGAAATGTATTGTGTTTAATAAGAAGACAATAATAATGCACCGTAGAGCTTATTCAAATTAACTACGATATTTAAATGAGATCTTAGTTTCTCTTCTCTTCATAAATCTTTAGCAATTAACATATTGCTCCTTAAAATAATCACTATATTTGAAACAATTTTATTTTGGACGTTTTCTAATTAGAAATCTATAGAAAATAATTGTCCCAAACCAAGTCGATCTATACATTGTTTTGGCGAGATTATACATTTCAAATAATAAAATATCTGTAACACAGTACCTCTCGCCATTTATGTAATATAAATATTGTATTGCACTGCGATGTTATCATATCGTTTTATAAAAAAAAATCAGAACTTTGCCCAAATATTGTTTTTTATTGTATTTAACATGTCTTCTGCACACATAAAATTCTAATTATATCTATACTTTCATTGGATAAGAATGTTCCTAAATGTCAGAGATTCTTTCAAATCATTAAAAAGATTGGCGGTAATATAATATAACTTTAAATATTGAATTAATAAGACAATAAGAACGATTAAATGTACTTTCCAGAAAAAGCTTTCAGAATGTCACTAAAACTGTTGATTTTTGACTCTGACATTTATCTGTCATTTGCAAAATATGTTATAAAAATTTGAATCTGTGAACTGGTTTCCTTGGTGTAGTTTGCACTGGGCGATTTTTTACAGCCGATTATTCTAATCATTAAACGGGTACTGTCTTTATCTCTAAATCTATAAAAGATATAATAAAATTTATGGGGTCTCGTGGCCGCGTGCCTGAGTGTCTGGCCGCGAACCTGGGGGAACCGGGTTCGATCCCGACAGACGCCAAATATTTCCATTTTTAAATGGCACAAAAGTGACCTCTGTGGTGCACTCTCCACGCCAGCTGTGAGTGCCCGTGAAGAGACGCCTGGTAAGCGCCCACATGGTAAAATATATCGTCATCATTACCGATGTCTACATGTGTTGTAGATACTGGCACACCCAGAAATGGGTAATATGCCGTGATGATATATTATTATTATATAATAAATTTTTTAAATGTATCAGATAAATTTTCAAAAAATATTATTTAGAAGATTTTTTTAAAAGAACTATTACTTCTGGTTGTCTAATTGTTACCAAAGCCTTTTCAGCTCTTCTCATGAATGCCAAATTGAGAAAACCGTAGTTAAATCTTATAGTTTTTGTCCTTCTGACATCCACACGTACACATACACACACATACACACACACACACATCATCGTAAAAAGGTTAAAATCGGATTGTAGGGACCTTAAAACGAGCTTATTCAATAAAACCTGGATATGCGATTTTAAGCATGAATCCAATACCTCTAGAGAAAGGTAAAAATCATAACACGAAAATTTTCACGCGAAATTTACACATTTTCGGAAAATCACTTATTTATGGGATCCCGTGGCCGTGTGCCTGAGTGTCTGGTCGCGAACCTGGGGGAACCGGGTTCGATCCCGACCGGCGCCAAATATTTCGAATTTTAAATGGCACAAAAGTGACCCCTGTGGTGCACTCTCCACACCAGCTATGAGTGTCCGCGAGGTGACGCCTGGTAAGCGCCCACACGGTAAAAATATATCGTCATCATTACCGATGTCTACATGTGTTGTAGATACTGGCACACCCAGAAATGGGTAATATGCCGTGATATATTTATTTTATTTTACTTATTTAAAAATTCCATCTAAGCAAAATGGGTTAATATAATTACGAATTGATAACTGAATTGTAAGCAAAAAATGTCATATTTTATGCAACAATCGCATCTCTTTTGCGTTTTTCCATGAGGGCAAAATGAATATGAATATAAATAGATAAATAAATAATAATTATAGAATATGTATTTTGATTTGAATGTATAGATTTTATGAAGTATGCAGAGCAAAGAATTTAAGCCTATTAAAAACCTACTTTTATAGGCTATTAGTATTTAATAGTCTTCTACAGTAAAAACATTCATAAGTTATGTAAAATTTTAGATTGACTTGAAAAACAGTTAAGCTTTTTTGGTTGGACTATATTTTGTAATATTTTACGATGTTTTTCTTAAACAATTGTTAGCGTAAATATACATCCAAGTAGGCTTCGCGACCGACAGGCAGCTGTTTATGTTATTTCCGGCGAAAAGTAGGCTATGGTTGTATTATTTTCCTTTTTAAAGAATTTTTGTTGTCAGCTAAATTTGGTTACGAAATAATGAAACTCAAACTCAGCACAACAAAATTGCACGATTGCTTCTTATCACATTTTTTAGCAACTGTTTTTTAATTTTCCAAGAAAAAATATTTGAATGATAAATAATAAAATCAAATAATCTTGTTTTTCGATATATCTTGTTTTCATTTCGTGTCGTTTTTTATTTTACTGATTTGGTTTTGTTTTCTTGTTTGATCTTTTGATGCAATGTTTTGATAGTGTTGCTAAGTATGTTGGATTGTATATTCCATGGCCAACCATGACCTCTGGCATTAGAGAAATAATAAAATATATGACATAAGGTGAAATTTTTTATTTTTTTGAAAAATGACAAATGAGTATATTAAACATGCTTTCATTTCAGACTTTCAGATCTAGATAAAATTAGTAGATCAAATCATGTTTAGCATTCCTAATAGTTGTATACTTTTATTCTATTATTGTAATTTAAATTTACCGGTCTATCTTTGATATCTTATACTTTCAAATATTATATAATATTTAAAAGCTATCATAAATTTGAAA
The DNA here is from genome assembly GCA_943142095.1 of Ophonus ardosiacus. Lineage (NCBI taxonomy): Eukaryota > Metazoa > Arthropoda > Insecta > Coleoptera > Carabidae > Ophonus > Ophonus ardosiacus. The sequence goes on along the minus strand of OW964832.1, from coordinate 34,279,997 downwards.
ATTAATGCTAAAGTAGCACATTCTACCAATAAATATTAAAATATTTTCGCAATATTTATAAAAATGTGGAACATTTAAATATTACACTTAATATAAAATATATAAAAATCAATTTATATAAATAAATATTTTAAATTACTTTTCACGTAAAGTAAGAGTGTATATAGTTCGTTTCAATGAAAAGAATCTGATGTGGCCAACACAATACCTCCCGCTATTTAATTATTATTAATTTAAATATGTATTTACATATTTACTAATCCTGCAAACTATATTAAGTTCCTTTCCATATAACTATTGCTTTATTTACTATTTTTTCTTTTTAAAATGTCACCATTATTAATTTGAAATGATTAGTATTTTGACAGGGACATTTGTCTGTTAGTTACATACATTAGAAATATGATTTACAAAGGAACAATTTTTTTCATGTTTGCATAGCTGAAATGTTTGTATATAAAAACTTATACGTTATATTCATGAAGAAATTATTATTAAGTATAACGTAAATAATAAGCATTTTTTTCCTAATAAATTATAGAACATTGAAACAGTTTGACAATATTATTACACAAAGTATGACGACGGATGGCGCTAGTGTTGGCTGTTTTGAAGTTTCAATATTAATTTAATTCATATTATTATTAATTTAATTTATATTACAAATTGATTTAATTATAAATATATTATTATTGTTAATATTACTAGATGTTATAATTAAACAAATTCATCAAACACAAAATTGTTAAATGTTTTGTTAGGTTACAGAAGAACATGACATTTCATAAACCTTTAAAGGTGATCACTGCAGACGCGCGAATCTCCTTTTTAAAATCAGGCGACCAATCAAATTCTTAGTACCTAACGTGTCATACCCAATTATTAATCAGCTTCAATCGCTTATAGTTTGTGACCTAGTCAATATTTAAAGAAAATTTTTTCACTAATACTCATTAATTTATGTATATTTTCGTCTTCTTATTTAAGATAGTTAAAATATGACTATGGTATAGGACCCCATTAATTAATAAATATATAATAAAATAAGAAATATTAAATATACTTCCCAGAAAAATTCTTCAGTAATGCCTCTGGTTTTTTGACATTAACATTTATCTGTCAATTACAAACATTTTAATTTTTAACTGGTGTCTATGGGCTGTGAGATTAATTATAACATATTATTTTATATATTTATATTTCTCTATCTCTAAATCTATAGAATACATAATAAAGTTTTTAAATATAATGGGTATATATTTTTATAATTTTTAATAATGGTAATAACAATTTTTTTAAAAATAATATTTAGATGTTAAAGATGTCTTAAGCAATAAGTGGCCGTGAGGTGACGCCTGGTAAACACCCGCACGATACAAATATGTCATCATCATTACCGATATCTGCGATAAAGCAGATTATGGCACACTCAGAAGTGGGTAATATGCCGTGATGATATATTTATTTATTTATTTATTTTAAGTCTTATAGAATTTGAGAAACCGTCCCTCAACATACAAACACACACGTATACACACAAACACACACACACACACACACAGACACACACACACACACACAGAGACACACACACACACACAGACACACCCACACACACACACACACACACACACACACACACACACACACACACAGACACACACACACACCCACACATATACATACACACACGGATATCATCGTAAAAATATTATAATCTGATTGTATGGACATTAAAACGTGCTTATCCACTAAAATCTGGACATGTGATTTTAAGCATGTTTCCAATACCGCTCTTAGCGAGAGGTAAAAATGTATCCAATATATAGGGTGTATCAAGATAATGGAACAGGTGCATTTTATTCGTGTATGTGAAAAGATACAGAAAAAAGTGATTAAGATATTTTGTAAGGCATAGAGGGGGACACATTTTAGCATAAACCTTATTATCTTAAATCCAGTGGTACTCAAACTATAGGGCAATATTATATTTTTTTAAATGGCATTATATATATTTTATTACCACATTAAATAGAAAATTTTGTCCTGAATTTCACGATATATACATTGCGAAAAATTTGATTAAAATTAATTCAAAATTAGTATTTCATTTCTACTGTAATCTGAGCAAACATTCAATCAATAAAACAAAATAAAATTTATTTAAGTTTTATTACATTTAAGTAAGCTACAATTTTGGCAATAAATTCAACTTTTAAAATAATTTTTTTGTTTTATTGATTGAATGTTTGCTCAGATTGCTTAGATACAGTAGAAATGAAATACTAACTTTGAATTAATTTTAATCAAATCAAATTTTTCGCAATGTAATGGTATGATATTATTATATCGTTGAATTCAGAACAAAATTCTCTATTTAATGAGTTAATAAAATATATATATAATGCCATTTAAAAAAATATAATATTGCCCTATAGTTTGAGTACCACAGGATTTATGATAATAAAGTTTATGCTAAAATGTGTCCCCCTCTATCCATTACAAAATATCCTAATCACTTTTTTCTGTATCTTTTCACATACACGAATAAACTGCACTATTCCATTATCTTGATACACCCTGTATGAAACTAAATAATAATGCATATTAAAAGATACTTAACTTCTTTCATGATTAAATTGAACTAATCTATTCATATGTATTGAGCTTTTACGGTGGTGATACCTTTTTTATTCCCCAAATGATGTATGGTCAACAAGGGTATAATATTAATGGAATAAGCTGTCGTTAAATAATAATTTTTAAATATTTTATCACCTTTTAAGTCTGTATTACTTTGTAGATAGCATTATTAAATATTTATATAGAATATTCGGGCAACAAAAATTATTCCATTCAATTTGATTTAATTGGGTCCTCAATTATAAGTAACAAATTAGAAAATAGATTATTTACGTCGGAATTATTACGAAATTTAAATGGTAGACAAATGACTATGGTACACTCTCCGCGCTAGCAATGAGTGCCCGTGTGATGATGCCTGGTAAACGCTTGCACGGGACAAATATGACATCATTATTAAAGATATTTGTTTATAAAGCACACCCAGCAATAGTTAATATACCATGATGATATATTTATTTATTTTATTTCATTAAATTGTTTATTATTTCTGCATATTACAAATTATTGAGAACATATATTTATACATTTTTAGAGGTGTTGAAAGATCGATTTATGTTACTCTGATTGTTAGCAAACTTCACTGTTTGAAAAAAAAATTGCTTAACATTTACGTCACAGAATAATAAAAAAATATTAAGGCTTAAGGAATAACAATTACTATCCACTTACATGAAATTTAATTTAAACAATATCTGTTGTGGCCACCACAATACCTCTCGCCACTGCCGTTTTGTTACATAAGTATCGAATTTAACATTTCTTGTACACAGAAATAATTCTAATTATATACATATATTTTTTCATTAAGGAATCTTGTCCTCTCTCTTCTAAATGTTTCGGATGGTTCTAATTCATTGACGGGATTGACGGGATTTCTTATACAATTTTAAATATTTCATTAGTAATTCAATAACAAATATTAAATGTACTTTCCAGAAAAAGCTTTCAGTAATGTCATTAAAACTGTTGGTTTTTGAAACATATTTATCTGTCAATTACAAACATTTGAAATTGACAACTGGTTTTCTTGGTGTAGTCTGGACTTTGCAATTTATTGCAACAGATTATTTTACATATTATATTTTCTTCATCTCTAAATCTATAGATGATATAATATACAGGATGTAAATTTTAAAACGGGTCATAGGGCTGTAACATAGAAAAACAGTTTTTTAGACGCCAAAAGTTTCTATATTAATTTATTGAAAATATAATTAGTGCATATTATAAAGAAAAATATTACGAATTTTTTTATACCAAACACATTACATTTCTGTTTCATATTAAGCCAGAAATTAAATTTAAAACTTTACACAATTAAGGAAAAATATCATTAGCCGTGAAACTGATAGAACAAAACTAAACAATTGTTGACTTAAGACATTATTTGTTAAATTATTATTATTTTCGTTTTATTAAGAAGAAATCGTGGATAATTTGTTTCATGAAGAAAAATTACAAATTATTAAATGGTTTTAATTGTTTCCTTGAAGTTTGCAGTTTTTCTCGTTTCTTATAACTTACTTTTTATTACATGTAGATAATCTTTAATTTGTAAATATCTATTACAATAAATAATAAATGTTTCTTAAACAAATATCCTAGTGTTTTCGTTATTTTGCTTTATTTTGTATTAGTTCTTAATTGTCCCCTATCAGGTTAGTAAAAATGACAATGTTTTGTTACTGTCAGTTTCATGGCTAATGATATTTTTTCTTAATTGTACAAATTTTTAAATTTATTTTCTGGCTTTTCTGAAACAGAAATGTAATGTGTTTAGCATTAAAAAATTCGTAATTTTTTTCTTTATAATAGGAACCAATTATTTCTTAAATAAATTAATATAGAAACTTTAAGCGTCTAAAAAACTGTTTTTCTATGTTATAGCCCTATGACCCGTTTTAAAATTTACACCCTGTATATTTTAAATGTATTAGATGGAGAATTTTATGTTCTTCAATATTTGTAATAACAAAAATTTTCAAAAAATAATATTTAGAAGATTCTTTTAAGAAACTAACTTGCTGTTTTTCAATTGTTATTAAAACTTCTTTCCATTAATGTCAGTTTGAGGAATACGTAGTTAAACAGACCGTAAGTATTATAGCATTACATACACACACACGGACATCATCGTCAAAATGTAATAATCGGATTCTAGGGACGTTAAAACTTTCTTATTCACTAAAATCTGGATATGCGATTTTTAGCATGAATCCAATACCTATTTTTGAGAGAGGTAAAAATAGTGAAGGACCTATATGTTTTTGGATTAGTTCCGTTATGTAACATTAGGATTTATTAGTTAGAATAGAACAGTCTCAAGATTATTATATTAAAAAAGAAAACTAAAACATGTGAAGGTTAAAATTGACATTAAACTTATTTACTTTTATCTTTGAAACCACATCAACTAATATGAATATTATTGTCAAAGGTTATTACTGTTATGAAAATTTTCAGTAAAATAGAAAATCAACTGATAGGATATTATCTTCACACATGATTAATTACAAAAATAAATTGAAGAGGTCTTAGCAAAAACAACCATAGTCCAAATATTGTAAATATGAATTATGTACAGCGACATATACTTTCAAGGCTACGAAATAGTTCGGTAAAAAAATTTAAGTTTGGGCGTTGATTGTTCATAAATGTTTATTTTTCTATTTCTTAATATGCAGTAAATAATAATAATAATAATAATAATAATAATAAATATATATTTTGCTAAGACAAATTACATCTCCATACAGGGGCGGATTGGAGAAGTAAATCGGCCCGGGCGATTATTCTTAGTCCGGCCCTTTTCAGAGTGAAAATGATATATTACATACTCGTATATGTGCACTGCTGAAAAAAAATCGGACACTTGGTTTTTTAATTTTTAATTTTTATTATCTCGAGAACTATAAGAGCTACGATGTCGGTTAATTAGACGAAAGTTGTCCTATACTACAATGCCATTTCAGCAATGTATTGTTTATTCAGAAGAAACACATAAGTCATTAGATACAGACAAATATGTAAATTTTATAGATATTTTTCTTTTTTGTTTTTGAAAACTTCTAAGTATGAAATGATTCCAGATTTTGATTTGCACTTCTGTAGGACACTTTTTATGGTGATATCCATTTTTTGTCACTACTGTATTTCACGCTACATGTAATAATTTTTATTTATGAAAATTATCACATTGTTATATGTATATAATTTTTGTGTCTCCAACCGGTAAGTAATTGTATATAATGTATTTCAAAATTGTCCAGAAACATGTTACCGGCCTAGGCCTATAGGCTAATAGGATTGGCTTTGGAAATCAAATTTTCCGATGATACCAACATAAAAAAATCTGTTGTGGCCAGCACAAGACCTTCCGTCAATTCGATGTATTTTGTACAAATCCCATACCAAAAAGTCCTTGGAACAGATTCTATATAATACCATGTAAAATCGAACACGAACACATACTATTTTTTACAAATTCTATACCAAAAGTTGATTCGAAAAGGTTCTATAAATCCAATAAAATTATAACATAAATATACACTAAGTAAAATGCACTAGACACTTCCTTCATTTCTTCTTTCCCCTATTTTATTAGGGGTCGCTGTTTCCTCTTCTCTTTCACTCATTCTTGTCCAACGCATCACACAGTCCTTTCTTTCTCAAGTCTTTTGCGATACAGTCCTTCCGTCTTCTCTTTGGCCTTTCTCTGCGTGTCACTTGCGAGGAACACTATGCCATATCAATTTTAGATCCTATACGCTCCATATTTGGATTTGCACTTCCAAATGACATCTGTCAATTAGAATTTTTTAATATATCATCTGTTTCCATGATAAATACCAAAGCAGACTAATTTTTGAAAATTAATTTCTTTATAACGCTTTAAATCTACATCTATTGATTATGAAGGAAAAAGTATAATAAAATCATATAGAGAAGAGTATTTTCTTTAATATGTATAATAACAAAATGTCAAAAAATAATATTTAACTGCGTTTTTTTAGGAAAAACTGTTAAAAACTTCAAATAAGGGTACTTCCGGTGGAGTAATTATAACCAAAATCTAATCAACTCTTCATATGGTTGTACAGAAGAGGAATACGAAAGAATTATAATTTTTAGAATTGTAGTATTGGAGTTATCGTCGGAGAAAAATTTGTCACACACGGACACACACACACACGGACACACACACACACGGACACACACACACACATACAGACATCATCTTAAAAATGGTATATTCGTATTGTAGGGACCCTAAAACGTGCTTATTCATTAAAAACTCACCACCGAATTTTTTGACCAAAGACAATACCTTCCTTACCTAAAGGTGACGGAAGGTAAAAACCCTAGTATTTAATATTTGGAACGAAATACATTGGCAATATTGCCTGGGGTAAAAAATGCATATAATTTTTATTTGATAACTCGACCTTAAAATTACTCGAAATTCTTGGTAACTTTAATCGAAAACTGGAATCCATCAGAAACAGAACTTCGTTAAGTCTAATATTTTGGGGAAACTCCTAGTTCTTTTCATTTGGTTCTATTTGTAAGTTTTGAAACTGGACGAAAAATTTATATGTATGTGCTGGAAGAATTTGTTTTTTATTCCAACAGATATCCATTTTTTTCTGGCATACTCGTATTCAATTTCGAGTTATCCAAGTTCCACGAAAAAATAACATGTTTTCCAAATATTACAGTAATTGTCCAAAATTTATATTTTTAAATTATAAAAAAAATATATTCTGACTACATTATTTAATTGAAGGTGGTCAACCGGCCCTTTGGACCACTCGGTCCTTCGGGATTTGCCCGATCGCCCGATAGGACAATCCGCCCCTGTCTCCATACAAAAGATGGTGGTTAACAAAATAGGTATACAAAGTTTATAGACTGAGTAACATATGATTTATATTTACATTACATGTTCACAATAAATGCTCTGAGCCTTAGGGCGTTCTTGAAGTAGTTATATATATATCATACATCTTATTTTTCGAGACTTTTGCCAGCAGTGTACTGAGGTTAAGTTCGTCATTGATGGCGTATTGGTCCAGGAAAGAAGTCCTGTAGGATGAGAATATGGGACACTGGAATAGAAAATGTATTATATGATTGGGTTCATGGTTGTTACAAATGTTGCAGATTTCTTCTCCCGAGAACTTGTGACTTTTTCCTTCTTGATACATATAGAATATGTTGACGTTTGACGTTTGTTGTACGTAATTGACTGCATATTTTGAGGACAGCATACGGAATATTAGTATCAAAGTAGTTGCAAGTTGTGTAAATGCAGTAAATAATTTTTTGGCCTCCTGAAGTGTAATGGGAACTTTACAATTGTATACACAACAAGTGTAACCTACATTTTACGCTTACTTTGTTGTAGCTTGTCTAACTATGCGGTAAAATAATCAAAATACACTGGACCTTTATGGGCATTTCGAAAAGAAATCATCTTTATTATAATAAAGTTCATGTAAAAAAGTACTACCTACTTGACTTATTTTTTTACTTTAACATATTCTATATTTAAAATTAATTTATATAAACCAAAATCACGGCAGCGACATTTGTCATTATTGAAAAAATCCGCAGTTACCGACATAGTCACCGATCGATATACCTGTAAAATACGCGAGGCGAACATTTCTGAAATGTCAAATATCGACACCTACCTATTATTTATTACGAAGAAAACATCAGCAAATAAATATATATAATAACAACGTCTATTACTACAGTTAAATTTTCGGTAGAAGTGCTCTAATGAAGGTAAGTAAAATCAAATTTGGAAATTGACTTACATAACTCTAGTATTTTAAACTAACCCTTTTCAGAAGTACAACCTATCTCATTAAAAAAAGTGATTTTCATTATCGTCGGCCAAAAAATTTGATACAATTCTCGTGCGTGAAGTATTTTACAGCGCTCCAGCTAATAAGGCACTCGCCTTAAGGAATCGTGCTTTAAACAAAGCTGTCGCGCTGTAAAATACAACTTACACGCACTCAAATGTAAATAACTATTCTAATATTTTAACATGATCTTTACGTAAAGTTATACAGAAATCTATAAAAGTAAGGAAGCTAGAAAGTTTTTCCTTTATTTTTCTGAAATTAAAAATGTGTTGTGGCCAGCACAATACCTCTCTCCATTTCCATTTTATGTTATATCAGTATTGTATTGCACTTCGCTGTCGAAATGTCGGTTTATAATAAAAAAATTACAGAACTTTACCTAAATATTGTTTTTTTATTGTATTTAACATGTCTTGTGCACACATAATTAAATTCTAATTATCTATATTTTCATTGTATGAGGAAGTTCCTATATGTCAGAGGTTCTTCCAATTCATTAACAAGATTGGCGGTCTTTCTTATAGATATATGCATTTTACCTATAATTTTAAATATTTAATTAATAAAAGAATATAAATATTAAATGTACTTTCCAGAAAAAGCTTTCAGAATGGTCACTAAAACTGTTGATTTTTGATATTGACATTTATTTGTCATTATATGGCGGTTCCGTGGCCGCGTGCCTGAGTATCTGGTCTCAAACCTGGGGGAACCGGGTTCGATCCCGACCGACGCCAAATATTTCCAATTTTAAATGGCACAAAAGTGATCCCTGTGGTGCACTCTCCACACCAGCTATGAGTGCCAGTGAGGTGACGCCTGGTAAGCGCCCACACGGTAAAATATATCGTCTTCATTACCGATGTCTACATGTGTTGTAGATACTGGCACACTCAGAAATGGGTAATATGCCGTGATGATATATTTATATTTATTTATTTGTCATTATAAACTATGTTACAAATATTTGAATTTGTCAACTGATTTCCTTGGTGTAGGTTAGCCTGCGCGATTTATTACAGCCGATTATTCTATATATTACAGTGTATCTCTAAATCTATAGAACATGTAATAAAAATTTTAAGTGTCTCAGATGTAGCATTTTATGTTCTTCAATATTAATAATAAAACAAATTTTCAAAAGCTAATACTTGGAAGATTTTTTTAAAGAAACTACTACTACCGGTTGTCCAATTATTACTAAAACCTTTTCAGCTCTTCCCATGAATGTCAGATTGTGGAATTCATAGTTAAACTAGTCTTAATTCTTATAGTTTTTGAGGAATTGTCCTTCCAATATCCACACGTACACACACACACACACACACACACACATATATATATATATATATATATATATATATATATATATATACATCCACACACACGCACGCCTCCACACATATACACAGACATCATTGTAAAAATGGTAAAATCGGATTCTAGTGACCTTAAAACGTGCTTATTCATTTAAATATAACTATGCGATTTTTGGCATGAATTCAGTATCTCTCTTAGCGAGAGGTAAAAAATGGACTAATGGCCCGATTCTGAACAAAACTGTAATGCCCATATTCAAAAACACTCGTAAAGTTTCAAAACGGCTCGTTATAATTTTTGACAAATAGAATCAAACTTAACAAACAAAATTTTAATTTTTCTTTCAATCTCGATTATTTTTATTAGATAAATATTATAACGAACCGTTTAAAATTTTTACGAGTGTTTATGAATACGGGCATAAGTCTTACAGATCTGTAAATCTGTAAATAATGAACAAAATCGCAACGAAATCAGCCACTCTTTTGTATAATTTTATATTAATCAGCAAAACTAGATGTGTTTTTGTCAGTTTTTACCTCTCGCTAAGAGAGGTATTGGATTCATGCTAAAATTCGCATATCCAGATTTTATTGAATAAGCACGATTTAAGGTCCCTAGAATCCGATAATAACATTTTTAAAATGATGTCTGTGTGTGTGTGTGTGTGTGTGTGGATGTGTGTATGTGTGTGTGTATGTCTGGATGTTGTAGTCACGATTTCTCAAAAACTATAAGACTTAAAAAATATTTAACTGCAGTTTCCTCAATCTGACATTCCTTGGAAGAGCTGAAAAGGTTTTGGTAACAATTGAACAACCGGAAGTAGTAGTTTCTTAGAAAAATTCTTCTAAATATAATTTTTTGGGATTTTTTTTTTATTAAATATTGAAGAACATAAAATTCTCCATCTAATACACGTAAAATTTTTATTATATCTTGTATAGATTTAGAGATAAAGACACTATAATTTATAGAGTGAACTAATCGCAGAGGCTACGGCACTAAGGAAACCAGTTGACAAATTCCAATGTTTATAACATAATTTGTAAATGACACATGTCAGTGTCAACAGTTTTAGTGACATTCTGATAGCTTTTACTGGGAAGTATATTTATTTTTTCTTATTGTTTTATTAATTAAATATTTGAAATTATAGGTAAAATTGTTGTAAAATGCATATATCCATCTGAAATACCGCCAATCTGGTTAATGAATTGGAACAATCTATGGCATTTAGAAACTTCCTCATACAATGAAAAATATATATAATTAGAATTATATGTGTGCAGAAGACATGTTAAATATAATAAAAAACAATATTTTGTTATAAAACGACGGTTCGAAAGCGAAGTGCAATACAATACTTATATAGCCTAATATGGAAATGGCGAGAGGTCTTGTGCTGGCCACAACAGATTTTTTTTTTTACAGATTTGCAGATCTGTAAGACTAACAGATTTGTTCAGAATTGGCCTATAAAGCTGTTTTTGTTAAGAGCTCTTCATTTCATAAATGATAAATGAATCATGTATAAAACAAAATTTAACTCTGCTATGGTAACAGGCAGTCAAATCTTTCATTTTTCTTATTTTTCTTCATGAGAACAGCAACCATCAGATACTGTAAATTTTTTCCTTAGATGAAAAATTAGAATGTCCCAGTTCTCAGCATATGCAATCGACATTATGTCTTAGTAGACTGTAAAAAAGTAAAACAATATGGTGCAGACAGAGACGTTCGTCACACAGGGTACGCAGAGTACAATTGTGTTACGTGAGGCAGTAATTAAAATAGGAGGAGGAAAGATCTGCTTAGATGTAGATGCTAATTATGGGACTATAAAGATTATGTAAAAGTTTTTTAAAATGAATTTAGGACAAACTGTCATTTGATGAGCTGGGTTGTGTAATTGTGTTTTTTCCTTATTATAACATATTTTGTGGGAGAAAATAAGGAATTATTTTGATGTTTTATTCCCAATGATAACAAAACGATGTTTTTATTTTAATAAATTGTACTATATTTTGGTTAGGATGATATATCTATACCGTTGGGGTGACCTCACGGGCTCCTAAAGCTATAATGGAGAGAGCACCAAGACGGTCGCTTCTGTGCGATTTGAAAAATGAAAATAAAGTTGACCGAGTCATCAGAATTTTCAGTTTCCGTCACCTTTATACAAGGAATGTCTTAAATAATTAGATGGTGAGCTTTTAATGAATAATCATGTTTTAGGGTCCCTAGAGTACGATTTTTAAGTTTTACGATGTGTGTGTGTGTGTGTGTGTGTGACAAAAGTTTCACCGACGATAACTCCAATACTATAATTATAAAAATTATATTTTTTTTGTATTCCTCTTTTTTTTCTTGAAAAAACGCAGTTAAATATCATTTTTTGACATTTTATATGATTATCAGAATATCATATTGTATATAGGTACGGTTTGATTATACATTTTCCTTCATATTCAATAGATTTAGAGTTAAAGCATTTTAAAGAGAATAACTTTCATAAATCAACCAGTCTTGCTATAATCATGGAAACAGCTGATATATTCATATATTTCTAATTGATAGATGTCATTGTCAAGTGCAATTTACATAGCGAATGTTCGTGTTATATGGAATTTATAGGATGTTTTTCAAGGAACTTTTCGTATAGGATTTATATAAAATACATAGAATTGACGGAAGGTAATGTGCTGGCCACATCAGATTTTTAATTTTTTTAAAATTAATCCTTCTTAACGTTCATAATTCGGGCGTCCATAAATTAGGGACATTTTATTTATATTTTTAGATACAACTCAAATTCAAATTTTAAAACCGTAGGTCGATATCTCTTTTCGTTCTCGAGATATTTACGTTTCAAAATTTACTCCAGAAATGAAAAGAGAGAAGTATATAAATCTTTAAAATTTTTGAACCATAGTTAAATTTTTTAGAGTAGAATAACTGAAAATGGCCAAAATCACAAAATTCGCAAGGGGTACACTTTAGATTTTTTTGCGATTTTTGGCCAATAACTTGTATACTTATGCAATTTTACCAATAGAATCGAATGGTGGAGTCGCCATTTTATAGTTATTGCCCAAAATTTTTTGGGTCTAAGTTTGAACGCAAATATCACAGGAACTATAAGGACATGATGTACGTTTAAAATTAGAAATATAAAATATAAATGCATATCCTGGTTCGTGATGCATTTATATTTGTAATATTGTTATAATTAAAATTTTTATTTTAATATTTTTAAATCACAGCAATAAGAATACAGTTTTCTTTCAAATTCATAGTAACAAGTAACTAAATAAATAAAATGACGACAGTTGTTGACTATCAAAAATACGAAAAAATAGGTAATTTATGTAATAAGTATAATTTATAATGGATATTTAATTTAATCAGGCATGGAATTGATTTTTAATGAAGAATTGCACAGTAATTTATATTTGAAGAAAACCAGATACCGAATTATTCAAGAATACCATTTGAATTTTGAATGAAGTAATTTGTAAATTTAAATTCATCATGAACCAGTGCAAATTATAAATAAATAAATAAATATAAATATATCATCACGGCATATTACCCATTTCTGGGTGTGCCAGTATCTACAACACATGTAGACATCGGTAATGAAGACGATACAAAAGTGACCCCTGTGGTGCACTTAGAGATGCATTCGGGCCGGGCCGGACCGGGCTTTGAGGTTTGGATCGACTCGGCCCGAAAATAAAAATTGCCGGCCCGATTCGAAGATCGACTCGACAAAAAATTAGCTGGCCCGGCTCGAAAATTGACTCGAAATCGGTCCGGGCTTCGGGCCGGGCCGGGCCAAAGCTCGAAATTGGGTGCATCCGACATTCCTAATTTTGAGTTTTATGTGAGGCGAAATGTTTAACTTTTTTGTGCCAAATTTATAAAATACCTCTACATCCTTATCACTTTCGACATTAGTTAACATAAGTTGTTAAAAAAAGAGACACTTCTAGTGTAAGTTTGTTATAAAAATTACAGACTTACGAGTATTTAACATTTTGTTTCCCAAAGGCGCTCGAAAATTTAAACTGTTTCACAAATCTAATACAAAGAGATATCATTTACATAAGGATTTTTTTATCTAACTTTATTTCTACTCAAAAGTAAGACAAGAAATCATTATACGTAGTAGAAATAAAAATCACTTTTATTTATTAAGTCTTAAGTATACAAATACTAACAATAGTAATAATAACATGACAATAGCATTATTATGCTTTAATGAATAACCTTGAAATTTTTGAAGTAAAATAACATTTTTATTATTAAGATGTGAAGTATGTTGTTATTTAATAATTTTGACCGTTTTCAACTTCATCCATTTTCATTAAAATATTAAGGAAGCTGTGTATTTTTGATTAAACTATAAAATTTTTCGGGCCGGCCCGAAAAGCTAGAATTTTCGGGTCGGGCCAAAATCAAAAGTCCGACTCGCCTCAACTTTTGCAAATGATTAGCCCGATTCGGCCCGATAAAAAATATCTTCGGCCCGGCTCGATGATCGACTCGAAATCGAGGCTGGCTTCGGGCCGGGCTGGGCCAAAGCTCGAGATCGAGTGCATCTCTAGGTGCACTCTCCACACCAGCTAAGACTCGTGGGTATCAATAATTTGTTCCTGATGAGCAAAACAAAATCAATTTCACCCGTAGTCTGAAAACTTTTTGCCTGCAGCATAAATTTGGAAAACCCAAATCCACGAAAACTACCGTTAACATTTTATGTATGTCCTTGTGTTTCATCACCAAATTTCTCCTCTGATTATCATTCCAAGCTTTCCTTCAGGCTTCACTTAATTCATTTTCGGGTAGGGCGTGCTTGTCATAACAAACTAACCGCAAAGCCACACTGCTCACGTGACTAGTGGCAGATAGACACGTGTCCAAGGAATTCGCCCAGTACAGGGCATCAAAACTTAATGGGTTAAAAATATATTAAAGGCTACCGCAGCAGCGGGAATGTAGGTCGCACATGGCATATTATAATTTCGCTGCATCGAGCATCTAGGAACTGATTTGATAGGATTGTGACGTCATTAATGGATGAATACTCAAATGGATTCCAGTTGTACTCAAGCTTGAAGTTCATGATGTGCAACAAAAATAATTTAAATATAATTGTCAAGATATCTGCTTAATTCAATTTTAAAAAGAATCATAATATTATGATTTTGAGAGTGGACATCGGACATAAATAGAGCGACTTGGTAGGAACCAATAAAAAATACTCCCCCATATTTTAAATATTCAATATATATTCAAATTTCTTATATTATAATGTAAAGGTGACACATTCATATTCATAACACCTCATGGACGCAACTGAGTAATTCAAAAGTATCATACTAAAAATCACAATTACCTATGTAGGTATTTGAATAATGATGCTACAAAAATAGAGCGAATATAATATATAAAAATCTGTTGTGGCCAGCACAAGACCTTCCGTTAATTTGATGTATTTTATACAAATCCCATACTAAAAGTTCCTTGGGAAAGATTCTAGATATCCTGTAAAATTTTAACACGAACTTATACTATTTTCTACAAATTCCATACCGAGAGGAACTTCCGATTGACCAGTTATAACCAAAATCTAATCAGCCCTTCATATGGATGTAAAGAAGAAGAATACGAAAAAATCATATTTTTAAAAATTGTAGTATTGGTTATCGGAAAAAAATTTGTCACACACACACGGACACACGGACACATACACTCACACACATACAGCCATCATCATAAAACTAGTAAAATCATATTCTACGGACCCTAAAACGAGCTTATTCATTAAAAACACAACACCGAATTTTTTGACTAAAGACAATATTTTCCTTACGTAAAGGTGACGGAAGGTATTTTGTACAAATCCCATGCTAAATGTTCCTCGGGAAAGATTCTATATTATATCCAGTTTAACATATTCTATTTTTTACAAACTCCATGCCAAGAGTTCTATGGAAAAGATTCCATAAATCCAATAAAATTATAACAATTATATACACTATGTAAATTGCACTTGACACTGTCATCTATCAATTAGAATTATTTGAATATATCAGCTGTTTCATGAATATATATATGAAAGAAAATGTATAATCAAAGCGTATGGACAATAAGCTATTCTTTTTCATATTGATAATCACATAAAATTTCAAAAAAATAATACCTACTTATTTAACTACGTTTTTTCTAGAAAAAACTGTTAAGAACTTCTAATAAGAGAACTTCTGGTTGTTCAGTTTATAACCAAAATCTAACCTGTTCTTCATATTGGTGTAAAGAACAAGAATACGGAAGAATTATAATTTTTTGAATTGTAATATTGGAGTTATCGCCGAAGAAATTTTTGTTACACACACATACACACACCCACACACACACTTTAATAATTATTTATAACAGCTGGCTTTTGTCGTAACATCGAGGCTTTTGTCGGAACATCGAATTAAGTAAATTTTGTGATTTATAGATTTGTATACGTCCGTTATAATTTTAAATAATTTCTCGGAATTATTCGTATTAGTCCATGCAATATTTTTGTCAATGATTTCCAACGATTTCAATTGTAGTAAAGATCCGGGGAATATCATTTAACGGTCAGTGACTATTCTAATTCTAAATTTCGTGTAAAAATATTTATTTCTGGTTTGTTACGATTTTTTTTATTCTTCAGGTGTACGAAGTTGTTGGGCAATCAGACTCGTAGGATGACTAACAAAGAGTTATTCAAAGTGAGTATCAAATCATTTTGTCTCAAAAATACATAGAAGAAAGTTATTTTACAGAGAAAATTCTGATTCATTTTAAACTTAAAACTATATTACATTATATTTCATAATATTTCATGATATTTTTCAATGACACAAAAGTGATCCTGTGGTCCACTCTCCACGACGCTAATGAGTGTCCATGAGGTGACGCCTGGTAAAGGTTTTCATCATTAACGATATATGCATACGAAGCACACCCAATAATGGGTAGTATGTCGTGATGATATAAGATAGTTTATGATAGTTTTAAATAAATAAAAAATCTGTTGTGCCCAGCACAATATATCTCGCCATTTCCATTTTATGTTATATGGATAAGTATTGTACAAAAATGTTACAGAACTTTACCCGAATATTGTTTTTTTATTATACTTACATGTCTTGTGTACACATAAAATTCTAATCATGTATATCTATTTTTTCATTGTACGAGGAAGTTCTTAAATGTCAGAGATTCTTCCAATATATTAACAAGCTTGGCTATATTTCTTATGAATATATGCATTTTACCTAAAATTTTAAATATTTAAATAATGAAACAATAAGAGATTAAATGTAGCTTTCAGAATGTCACTGAAACTGTTTATTTTTGACGCAGACTATAAATTATGTTAAAAAAAAATTTCATTTGTCAACTGATTTCCTTGTTGTAGCCTGTGCGATTTATTACATCCAATTAATCTATATACTACAGTGCCTTTAGCTATAAATCTATAGAAAATATAATAAAAATTTTAAATATCTTAGATGTAGAATTTTATGTTCTCCAATATTACTAATAAAACGAATTTTACAAAAAATAATATTTAGAAGATTTTTAAAGAAACTACTACTTCCGGTTGTCCAATTGTTACCAAAACATTTTCAGCTCTTCCCATGAATATCAGATTGAGGAATACGAAGTTAAACTGGTCTTAAATCTTATAGTTTTTGAGGAATCGTCCTTCCAACATCCATACACACACACACACACACACACACACACACATCCACACAGACACACACACACACATACACATTCCCACACACACATACACACACACACACATCATAAAAATGTTAAAATCGGATTGTAGGGACCTTAAAACGTGATTATTCATTAAAATTTGGATATGCAATTTTTAGCATGAATCCAATCTCTCTTAGCGAGAGGTAATAATTTAAAAAATTGGTGAAATGTGTAAGTTCTTATATAGGAAACAAATTATTATAAATTGTTGTTCAAATTAAATATTTCTACCATTTTTAATGGGGTATATAACTAACCATAAACCTTAGATATTAATATTGCCATTTCATAATTCAGTAATCACTCAACAAATTTCTCCATAACTTAACAAAAAAATCCATAAAAATTTTTAAAATTGATTCTTATTAAAAAATTCGGTAACCACATATAAAATACTTCCTTATTAGTGAAGTGAAACTATACATTCACAAAATTGGCTACAAAAAATTGAATTCCAAATAACGCACATTACACCGCATACGATAGTGAGCGTTGCATGTAATAAAAAATCGACATATTTCTCTCAGCAAGTAAAAGTAATTAGAGTCTGTAGTCGATGTTAGTGGGTCACAGCATAAGGCATCAGAATGACATAAAGTCCGTTCGGTTTTATAATTTCTTCGCGGTATTATGAATCAACGAGCTACGCTACTAGTTACCGTGTTTACGTGAGCCTAAGTAGGCCATGATAGCAAAACAACGGAGCATCACTCCTAATGCTGTCACTGATTATGGGATGTTTCATGTTTGATTTGATAATATCACGTTGGCTATGATTATTAAATTATAATACATGGTTTTTTATGTTTAAATGCTCATTTATTTTTAATTTCTGCACTATACTTATTTGGCAAATTGCTTAGTATAAAAACTAAATTGCTCCAAGTATGCCGTGGTTTTCCCTGCAATAAAATTAATTTACAAGCATTGGATTCAGCTGAACTTTTAAGTGTGGTATTAATATTTAATAAATTATTAATAATTTGGTCAGGGACTAAGCATACGAACACAAATCCCGCATAATGGACGAACTGAAATAAGCTATTCGGGTAGAAGTCGCCCAAATTGACATAGCGATATTGGAAAGAGTGTTTATAAACTTCGTAGAACGCCTCTATAAATGCATTAATGGTAACGGACACCACATACAAGATGTTTTCCCGACTAGATTTTGTCAGATGATATGTATGTATTATGTATATCATTACGACCTCAACTTTGGCGATAATTTTTTTCTTAAGCAAAAAGTAGCAATTTTGTGACGTAAAAAAGTCTGTTATGGCCAGCAGCCAGCACGATAAGTTTCGTCATTTTCATTTTATCTTCGAGCATATAGTGACTAGCCAAGTAATTCCCTATACCAATACATAGGATGTTGTGATCGGAAGATATGCAGGAGGGGGAGGCTGGAAGTCATGGTGTATTGTGGCAGTGTTTTGTTGTGTTATATGTCACTACTTGTCATTTTACTGTAACTTAACGTTATTTTTTGCGTGTAGTTTGTGAGTATATCTCCAAGCATTTTATGTTATATAAGTATTTTATTGCACTGTCGAAACGTCGTTTTATAATAATAATAATAAAAAAAAAAAAATAGAGAACTTTACCTAAATATTGATTTTTTATTGTATTTAACATGTCTTGTGCATACCTACAATTCTAATTCAATCTATTTTTTCATTGTAAGTTACTAAATGTCAAAGATTCTTCCAATTCATTACAAGATTGGCGGTATTTCTTATGGATATGTATTTTACCTATAATTTTAAATATTTAACTAATAAAACAATAAGAAAGATTAAATGTACTAAAAAGCTTTCAGAATGTCACTAAAACTGATTTTTGACACTGACATTTATCTGTCATTATGAACTATGTTATAAACATTTGCATTTGTCACGTGGTTTCCTTGGTGTAGTTTAGCCTGTGCGATTTACTACATCCGATTATTCTATATATTACAGTGTCTTTTCTTCAAGTCTATAGAAAATATTAAAAAAAAATTAAATGACTTATAGATGTAGAAATTTATGTTCTTCAATATTAGTAATAAAACAAATTATCAAAAAATAATATTTAGAATTTTTTTTAAGAAACTACTACTTCCGGTTGTTCAATTGTTACAAAAACATTTTCAGCTCTTCCCATTAATGACAGATTGAGGAATTCATTGTTAAATTGGTAAGTCTTATAGTTTTCAGGAATCATCTGTCCAACACACACACATACACACACACACATACACACACACACATACGAACGCATAGGAAGATGTTTTTTAAAAAATTACCAAAACCTTTTCAGCTCTTCCTATGAATGTCCGATTTAGGAATTCATAGTTAAACTGGTCTTAATTTTTTTTGAGGTATCTTCCTTCCAACATCCATACGTACATACACACATGCACTCACACACAGACATCACTGTAAAAATGTTATATTCGGATTGTAGGGACCTTAAAACCAGGGTTGAAAAAAACCCGGGTTTTATTAAATAAAAGCGGGTTTTATTGGCAAACATCGAAATGTAGTATGTATCATTTTTAACTTTAGTTTTATCAAGTATCTTAATACACATACACAAGTCGGCGTAGTAGATAATAGATATTAATATTTTTTTTAAGACTGTAATGTAATAAACAATAAATTAACTAGAGGGTGTACATGCGTACAAATTACGAATTAATATTAATAGTTGCAAGTCTGTGAAATGCAAGTGTGTACAAGAATAAGATCCAAGTGTCACAACTAATAGTATGTTTAATACACAAGTTACACAACTCAAAAAATAATGAAAATACTGACACCAGGATTGGAGTTGTTCAAATATAAAAGAAACACTGTGCAAAGTTCGCACAGCAATGAAAAATATATTAAAAATGATCAAACACGAAGTACACAAAATGAAATTGAATGTAAAATGTTGCCAATGACAAAAATTTATGTATATATGTGTGTACCATATAATTATGTACCATATTTAATTAATAAAATGTGATTTCATAAAAATAGGTTTTTAGATGGGTTTTTTTGGGTTTTTTTAGGTGGTTTTTTTAAAAAAAACCCGGGTGGGTTTTTTTGGGTCGGGCATAATTGCAACAACCCTGCTTAAAACGTGCTTATTCACTATAATCTGGATATGCGATTTTTAGTATGAATCCAATACCTCTCTTAACGAGAGGTTTTTTCTGCCCAGCTCTGTATACCTTCCATAAGGCTAAATTTTCAATGTACAGCATAAACAAATATCGCTGAAAATTAGCATCCGAAACAATATCACCTACAACTGGTCCCCATGGTTCCCCTCTCCCCCCGGGATACCCCATCCCCTCTTTGGGTCCGCAAGTGAAAGTGTAAAGGCGTAATGGCGTAACCCCGATTTCACTTTCGTTAGTAGGCCGAGCTTGTCCCACGAGCGGGTCGGCTTGGCTTCGGCTTTGCCTTCGGTTCGGCTTTGGTTGACGCTGCACTCTGCACTGCTGCCGTGCCGTGCCGCTAACGCTAGAAATCACCGCAGGAATTAGGTCACGATCTCCTTTGTACACCGCCGGTTGCGTCATAGATGTAATGCTAGACTACTCCAAGAATTGCAATGATGCTAGGATCATCATAGTTGGCGATTTACTACAAGGGTTAGGGTGCGCAGGACAACACAAATTAATAGTTATTTAACTATCAAGGGTGTTAATGATTGAGACATTTATTGACATGTTAATTGTAGATATCATTAATCGCCAATTAACACACGTGTTAGTTACAATATTTTTCCGTTGACCGCATTTTAATGAATTGGAAAAACTAATTTTATTCCATGACAAAAATTTTTTGATTAGCGACGTATGACACATAAGTTTTGACAATGGGCTACTTGCGTACTTTTTTTTATTTAATATTTTTGAAGAGAAGGTAAAAATTTGGTACCCATATTTTTTCTTTTGACAAAATTTTTGTTAATTAGCCAGAAAAAAAATAATGAAATTTGATTATTTGAATTCCCGCCATGTATGACGTAGAATTACGCCGCACCAATGAATAGTCGTAAAGCTACAGCGTGGTGCCGTCCCATAGTAATGGTATGTTTTTGCGGGTAATGTAGATCACCTGTTTGACGTTTCAATAATAGTTTGCAGGTTAGTATTTTAGTTTATCTTTTTGCTATCGACATTTTAAATTACAAGTAACTACCTATGTGTTTATTTATAAAGTAATTAATGTATTTGAGAGACCAGAGAGAGAGAGAAAAATGAACTAATGTCAAATTCAAATTAAAACTTTCTCGCGCGCCATGCCATCTATTGATAACATTCTTAAACATGCTTCCCCTCCCTTAGTTAAATATAAAGACGTCACAGAAAAATTTATTTCTTAATTTAGTAAAAAATAAATAATTATTTTAAAATAAAATTTATATTTTTATATATGTTTTCAATATAACTTTACGTATATAGTGACAGAAATCGGATTTTCAGTACCACGCAAGTAGCCCATTGTTCAGCAATATTATGCGGTATCTATGGTTACCACTAAAATTATTTAAATAATAATTGTGTACCAAACATTTAAATGCCTTGAGTATTTTTTAACGTGAAACATTGGGTTTGTCATGTCCATGGTTACGATTTGACATTTGATTGACAGCAATGTATTTGCGTGTCCCATTTAAAATGAAACATAGGGAACGAATTTGACAGATGTATTATATTATGTAACTATGTAAGAAATTTAGCTAAGTCAGAAAACCACTCGAGAGCACTAAACATATTACGGGCACACAATATTTTTTTGCAACTAAATTTAATTTTTAAAAAACAGGTATAATTATTTAAACAAAATTAACCTCTAATGACGTCTTGTCAATATGACAGATAACCGCTGAATTTTCCTATAAGTTACGACACGACTTGACATTTGATTGACAGAAATATATTTGCCTGTCTCATTGAAAACATAGGGGATGAATTTGACAGAGTATTATATTTAAATATTGTAAGAAATTTGGCCAAGTTAGAAAATCACTCGAGCACAAGGTACACTAAATTTAATTTAGAAAGCAGGTATAATTATTTAAACAAAATTAACCTCTACTGACGTCTTATCAAATGTCAAATTCGTTCCCTATGTTTCATTTTAAATGGGACACGCAAATACATTGCTGTCAAACAAATGTCGATTCGTAACCATGGATATGACAAACCCAATGTTTCACGTTAAAAAATACTCATGGTATATTAACTAATTGTAAGTAAAACACGAAAAAGGTTCTGCCCGTTACCAGTTCAGCCGGTTTACATTTTCTGGAAATTATAAAACTTAATACAAATGGTGAGCAATTTCTACAAATTCTTTCGACTAGTTTCAAATATAGATTTCAAATTTACAAAAACTGAATATTATTCAAGTATTCTATCGCCATGAAAAGTAATACTAGCTACTAGGTATTATATCCACAAGTCCTGCACATTCTTCTGTTAGAGTATTGTCCCTTATGTCTTGTAAGATAAGTTTTACTGTAGGCTCTGGATTTATACGAAGTTATTTGTACCAAAAGTAAAGGGTCTCAGTAGATGCTAAAATCTGATACACATTACCTTCCATCATTTCTATGTATTTTACACAAATCCCATACCAAAATTTGCCTGGAAAAGATTCAATATATCCAGTAAAATTATAACACGAACATATACTATTTTCTACAAATTCCATACCGAAAGTTCCTTGGAAAAGATTCTATAAATCCAATAAAATTATAACAAGAACGTATACTATATAAATAGCACTTGGTACTGACATCTGTCAATTAGAATTATTTGAATATATCAGTTGTTTCTATGATTATAGCAAAGCTGGCTGATTTATGAAAGTTAATCTCTTTATAATTCTTTAACTCTATATCCATTGAATTGAGGGACACTGTATAACCAAACCGTAAAGACACTAAAATATTCTTTCATATTGATAATCACATAATATGTAGTAATGTAATAATATTAAAAAATGATATTTAACTACGTTTTATGAAGAAAAACTGTTAAGAACTTCAAATAAGGGAACTTTCGGTTGACTAATTATAACCAAAATCTAATTAGCTCTTCGTATGGAGAGAGAGACATACATTTACACACACACACACACACACACACACACACACACACACACACACACACACACACACACACATAGTAAAACTAGCAAAATTGTATTTAGGGAACCCTAAAACGTGCTTATTCATTAAAAACACCACTGAATTTGTTGATCGGACATTATCTTCCTTACCTAAAGGCGATGGAAGATAAAAAATGACACTTTAAATGCCGGTCGAAGTATTATCATCCGTTATTTGACACACAGTTGTTTTTTTTAAAGTTATGTCTAAATTTAAAGCCAAATGTCGAATGATTTTTACTAATTTCTAAATATATATATGTTTCATAATTTGTTGAAAATGTAAGCCGGTCGAAGTTTTACAAGTCTGATAACCTGAAATCTGAAGTAATAACATATTACCAAAAACAAAAACAATAACATATTTAACATAAAATTTTGAATACAAGTACCTAAAGAAACAAGTATAACGGCTCGAATTTTGGAGGTATCAGTTTTGTGCATTGCTTTATTATACGTTAAAAGGTATTATTAAAAACTTTGCATTAAGTTATATAACTATTGAGATGATATGTACTTGTATTTATCACGTTTGGAGATTATTTTAAATTGCAATGCTTTTGATTGGACTGTTAATAAAACTTCAAGTTTACACTGATTGTTAAAATGTAGGAAATAATTTAGAAGTCAAACATATTCGGTGCCGCAGAGGAAACCGCTCCCAAGTCTTTATAAATTATAATAATCACAAATCATTAAGTGCAACTACAGATATTTTTCAAAACATTAACTGTAACCTAATTCCAACTGTGGCTGTTAACTAGGAGATTAACTCATAAAAACCTGAGAACCGGATTCACTAAATTATCCAAACTGTACGAATATTTGACACGACACCAAATAAACAAAATGCTTTCACTTATTAAAAACACCAAGTTACGTAATTAAATTAGATAGCCATACATGCATTTTGATAACATGACATACATCTTCGCACGCTGAATTCTTTACTGCTGTGTTTACCTATTTACTAAAAAAAAGTTATATAATTGTAATATATTTTTGATTTGCGTAACGAATTTTGGAAAACATGGATCACATGTCTTATTCTCAATAATTTAGGGCTGGTTTATAATGAATTTAATTTATAAATTTACGTTGAGAAATTTAGATTTAAAATTTACAATTTGCTCTCTAGTTTATGTTCGATTTTGAAATTCTGGTTTTGACCAATCAGTAACTATTACGTGCCTAATCATTGTTTGCCATTTGCCGTTTCACCACTTATCAGTTCAGATTTTAGATTACAATTTTATTTTCATAGCCAAGAATTTGTTAGACGATAATGAACAAGATGATTTTTTAATAATATCTGGAATGTTTCTTTAGTATTGTTGATTTGTATAATTAAGAAATAAAACAAACTTAAAAAACGTAGATGGTCTTTTAGGCCTATGAACACATTGATTTGTCAACGGGCAGTATCATAGTTTGTTTCTGAAAGTAAAATTACAAGATCATGAACAACACTTCAAATATACTCGTATGAATGTGCATGTGTTTAAATCGTTGCTATCCCTCGTTTCATTGAAATTACGCAAACGTTTTTATTTTTGTACAATTAATTTGCTTTGTCATACAAATTACATTGTTTGCGAATTCTGCTTGTTAACAAAAAGTAAAATATCAATTTGTTTCTGTGAATCCATTTTGAAAATGTTAACAACTCACAAACAGAAAAGACAGCTGACGGATGAAGCGAAGTTATATCTTACCGCCATGTTTAATAGTTCTCTCTTGTGATTGGTCGAATTTGAAATTTACGTTTGGAACTATAAAATATATAGGACAATTCTGAAAATCTGTAAGTCTTACAGATCTGTAAATATGTAAAAACCTGACAAAAACGCATCTATTTTTGTTTATTAATATAAAATTATACATTAGGGTGGCAACTTTCGTTGCGATTTTGTTCAATTTTACCTTCCGTCAAAAGGAAGGTATTATCTTTGGTCAAAAAATTCCGTGGTGAGTTTTTAATGAATAAGCACGTTTTAAGATCCCTAGAATACGATTTTACTAATTTTACATTGATGTCTGTATGTGTGTGTGTGTGTGTGTGTGTGTCTGTGTGTGTGTCCGTGTGTCCGTGTGTGTGTGTGACAAATTTTTCTCCGACGATAACTTCAAAACTACAATTCTAAAAATTATTATTCTTTCGTATTCCTCTTCTTTACAACCATATGAAGAGCTGATTCGATTTTGGTTATAATTGGTCAACTGGAAGTACCCTTATTTGAAGTTCTTAACAGTTTTTCTGGAAAAAACGCAGTTAAATATCATTTTTCTACATTTTATGATCATTAATATGAAAGAAAATCTTATTCTCTATACGATTTGATTATACGTTTTCCTTCATATTGAATAGATATAGAGTTATAGAGAGATTAAGAGAGGTTAAATTTCAAAAATCAGTTAGCTTTGCAAAAATTATGGAAACAGTAGATATATTCAAAAAATTCTAATTGACAGATGTCAGTGTCAAGTGCAAAATCAAAGTGGAAAGTATAGGAAGGATCAGAAAGTAACATAAGTGACAGAGTGTCTCTCGCAAGTGACTTGCAGTTTCAATGCCAGGAGTACGAGGAAGGCCAAAGAGAAGATGGAAGGACATACAGATAATCACAGTTACAATACACGACATAAAGATTATTTAATTCTTCTTCGGCATAAAACTGTTAAATTTGAAAAAAATATTTTTTACATGGGGGCGATGTTGTATAACAAGCAACCAGATAATTTAAAAGATATGGAAAATGATAATTTGTATAAAAGAAAATTGAAAATGTACTTAATGAACAATTGTTTTTATTCTCTAGAAGAATATATGGCTCAGTAGTTAAAAAACAAAATATAAGTAAGATATTATAATAACAATGTAACAACTCTATTTACCGACTTGTCCAATATCATGTATTATTGATCGATGGAATAAATAAATATTATTATTATTATTATTATTATTATTATTATTATTATTATTATTACTGTGTAGCAGAATATTTGAGAGAGGAAGAACTGTGTGAAGAAGATGCGTTTGATAGGAATGAGGAAGTGTGCAGTGCAATTTACAGAATGTACATTCGTGTTATAATTATATTGGATTTATAGAATCTTTTCAAAGGAACTTGCAATATGGAATTTGTAGAAAATAGTGTGTTCGTGTTACAATTTTACAGGATATATAGAATCTTTTCCAAGGAACTTTTGGTATCGGATTTATACAAAATACATTTAATTGACGGAAGGTTTTGTGCTGGCCACAACAGATTTTTTTTACAGATTTACAGATCTGTAAGACTAAGATTTGTTCAGAATTGACCCAATAGTTATATTTCAAATTTAAATTTCAAATGTCTAAATTTGTAAATCGTTCATAAATAAACCATCGTATGCGTTTCAAGTGAGTTTATATTTTAAAATCTAAATTGCAAACAGCCCTTAAAGTAGTTCTGGTAAAAAGTTTACTATTTTACGCGAATTTGAACTAGAACTTGTACAATTTAATCATCTTTGTGATCATGTGTATCTTCAATATCTGCATCTGTATTCGTATCTGATTTCCTGGTAGTGGATTTCTCTGCCGAAGGTCTCGTGGCAATTTGTGAGTGTTGTGGGAAAACCTAACATTGTATCTGGGTTGTCTTCGGCGAGACCAGAATTGATAATTGGGCCACCGTCGTATATACTACGCTATGCAGCTGTAAATGAGTCTCAGTCTTGTCGTTCGTCACAGCCAGCTATGCACAGATGACACATGCACTGGACTTTCATTTTTATGTCCTGGTTTTACTTTTAAACCCTTTGTTGCTTTGTTTTGCTTGGAAGAAAGATGAAGACGGTTTTATAAATAGCTTGGTGTGTGTTATTAAACCATGGGAAGAGATTTTTTGAACATATTTATAATATTAATGTTCGACCAGTATATTATTATTATTATTATTATTATTTTCAGCTATAATATCCCGAGGACATTGATAATTACGACATAATTTTATGACAATTACCGAAATGCGCGTTGCTTGGTGTTACCTAAAAGCAACGTGCTTGAGGAAGTTGTGATAAAATTATAAGTATTTATCAATGATCGAGGGGTATTCGGTGAGAAAACTTTTGCAATTTTAATTAAATTTATGAAGAATTTGTATTTAGCAGAATTTTTATAATTATAAAATCACCCAATAGATGTCAGTAGTAGCTATGAATATAGTTCAGTGTGAAGTGTGTAACGATAATAAGATTGGCATTGACACTACGAGATGCCGAGACACATTTCAGTTTTATTATACAAACGTTTAATAATAATAATAATAATAGAATGATATTTACTAATTCTTTTTATTTATAATATAGTGTTTAACTGTGAGTGTGTATTTTATTAATTGAAGCGTTATTTTCACTAACATACCGTCATTTTCAAATTAAAACAATTAATCATTAATTATCTGTCAAAAAGTGTTTGTTACTTAGCAACTTAACGTTCTGCGTAATGAAAGTATTTTGGCCTAGGGATGCATCGGCATCTCTAGGATTTAGTTATGCTTAGTTTTGTTTAGTTATGTATAGTGTAGTCGTTAATAATAAGTTATAAATAATTACGTAAATAAAATTTAATATTAAAAATATGAATTGTGTCCGTCTCCATAAAAGTTTTCATCAATCATCCGTTTAAGTTTTGGTGTGTGTGTTCATCATAAATGAAGCAGTGGTCAAGTCATCATCGGACGGTAAACAAGTGAAACGCCACCAGCCTGATCTACCGAAACCTAAAGACATATAGTCCAGTCACTGGAGACAAAAAAAGGGATTTGCCTAACAAAGGGTGGGGGGAAAAAACGATTTTAACAGATTTTGATAGGGGTTACTGTTTTCTAGAAAATAGCCAAAAACTCATTTGTTGTATCCTTGATCCAAGATGGCGGCTCACATCGAGCCACCCCTAGGTCACAAATTTGAATTTTCCATCCCCGTCTCGACCCAAACAACATATGTCAAAATCGTTTTTTCCCCACCTTTTGCAGGGTAATGTTTTTCTCGAAAAATACATAGATAAATACAAAATTCAAAAAATTATTATTTTATTATTTATTATATTTATGAATTTCAAATTTGTAATTCTCGTTTACTTATGCATTTCCTGTTAAAAAGTTGACGAGACTACTAGATGTAAACATTTTTTTACCTTCCGTCACCTTTAGGTATTGGTATTGTCTTTGGTCAAAAAATTCGGTGGTGAGTTTTTAATGAATAAGCACGTTTTAGGGTCCCTACAATACGAATATACCATTTTTAAGATGATGTCTGTATGTGTGTGTGTGTGTGTGTGTGTGTGTGTGTGTGTGTGTGTGTGTGTGTGTGTGTGTGTGTCCGTGTGTGACAAATTTTTCTCCGACGATAACTCCAATACTACAATTCTAAAAATTATGGAAGTTTGGAATTATAAAATATATAGGACAATTCTGAAAATCTGTAAGTCTGAATGAATGAGCACGTTTTAAGATTCCTAGAATACGATTTTACTAATTTTACATTGTGTGTGTGTGTCCGTGTGTCTGTGTGACAAATTTTTCTCCGACGATAACTTCAAAACTACAATTCTAAAAATTATTATTCTTTCGTATTCCTCTTCTGTACAACCATATGAAGGGTTGATTAGATTTTGGTTATAATTACTCCCCCCGGAAGTACCCTTATTTGAAGTTTTTAACAGTTTTTCCTAAAAAAACGCAGTTAAATATTATTTTTTGACATTTTGTTATTATACATATTAAAGAAAATACTCTTCTCTGTATGGTTTTATTATACATTTTCCTTCATAATCAATAGATGTAGAATTAAAGCATTATAAAGAAATTAATTTTGAAAAATTAGTCAGCTTTGCTATTTATCATGGAAACAGATAATATATTCAAAAAATTCTAATTGACAGATGTCAGTTGGAAGTGCAAAACCAAATATGGAACGTATAGGATCTAAAATTGATATGTCATAGTGTTCCTCGCAAGTGACACGCAGAGAAAGGCCAAAGAGAAGATGGAAGGACTGTATCGCAAAAGACTTGAGAAAGGAAGGACTGTGTGATGCGTTGGACAGGAATGAGTAGAAGAGAATAGGTAACAGCGACCCCTAATAAAATAGGGGATAGCTGAAGAAGGAATGAAGGAAGTGTCTAGTGCATTTTACTTAGTGTATATTTATGTTATAATTTTATTGGATTTATAGAACCTTTTCGAATCAACTTTTGGTATAGAATTTGTAAAAAATAGTATGTGTTCGTGTTCGATTTTACATGATATTATATGTATAGAATCTGTTCCAAGGACCTTTTGGTATGGGATTTGTACAAAATACATCGAATTGATGGAAGGTCTTGTGCTGGCCACAACAGATTTTTTAAATTTTGTTTGTAATTGTTTTTCAATATGCATAAAATATGGCGTTTCTTGTCCGTGCTGAGTCTACTTAAAAACCCTTACACTCTCTGGCCCTTATACTTATGAAGGATGGGCCTAACCAATTTAGTTCCTCTTTGTTTAATAGTTCTACAGAATTATTTATTCCTGCATGTATCATTTTCCTTACAACACATCTTACATTCGAGCTATCCTCTTGTGTTGTGATACCCGTTTATGACTACGACTTCGCTCTGTCTTGGCGTGGTGTAGGTGGCTGGTTAAGTGTGTCGATCGTGACTCGGCGGCAGCAGCGCGCCGTACACCCCCACATCGCCACACACACTCTTACAGCGACACCGACACCGACACGGAATGAGAATGAAAGTGAAATCGTCCGACACACTCAGAGGATGCAGATACAGCACCAGGATTGTTTACCCAGCGGAAT
Source organism: Ophonus ardosiacus (assembly GCA_943142095.1). Lineage (NCBI taxonomy): Eukaryota > Metazoa > Arthropoda > Insecta > Coleoptera > Carabidae > Ophonus > Ophonus ardosiacus. The sequence goes on along the minus strand of OW964832.1, from coordinate 34,249,324 downwards.
TGCTTTGCTCCCAGAAAGAATACTATATTGTAGAATTTTGTAGTACATATTAGGTGTGGCAGGTTATGTACTTACACATAATAAAGTGTAAGTTTAAATGAGTGTAGTGTGATTCCTATTTTTTTACCTCTCGCTAAGAGACGTATTGGATTCAACGTTTTAAGGTCCCTAAATCCAATTATAACATTTTAATGATGATGTGTGTATGTGTGTGTGTATGTGTGTGTGTGTGTGTGTAAGTGTGTGTGTGTATGTATGGTAGAGGGACGGTTTCTCAAATTCTATAAGACTAAAGACCAATTTAACTACGTATTCCTTACTCTGACATTAATGGGAAGAGCTGAAAAGGTTTTAGTAACAATTGGATAACAGGAAGTAGTAGTTTCTTAAAAAAATCATCTATTAGTTTTTGGAAATTTGTGTTATTAAAAATATTAAAGAATATAAAATTCTCTATCCGATGCATTGAACATTTTTATTACATCTTTTATAGATTTAGAGATAGAGAATTATAAATATATAAAATATTCCGTTGTAATAATCTCACAGCTGAAATAACTCCATGGAAATTAGTTGAAAAATTAAAATGTTTGTAATTGACACAGAAATGTTAGTATCAAAAATCCAAATACACTACTGAAGGCTTTTTCTGGAAAGTACACTTAATATTTACAATTATTAATACATGTATTACATACACCCATCAGATATACCGCCAATCTCGTCAATGAATTTGAAAAATCTCGATCATATAGAAGAGTGAGGAAACTTATTTATAGAATGAATTAAAAAATACAAAAATATGTTAATAATAGATTCAATTAGAATTTTTATGTATATACCGAAAACGTTAAACACAATGGCTCGTACCACGATCACGGTTCTAAGACCGGTATTAGTTAAAACCTTGACGACGACTTGACACATACTTCAGGGTTATAAACAAAAATCAGTGATCCCACTATACTGATTAAACCGAAAATGTACTGACAGGCATATTCAATACATTTGGCTTCAATAGTCTAAATAATTTCTCTTACAAACAAGTCCAGAGCCAAATTATATTAAACAATTTAAAATAATGAAGCCAAATGTATTAAATATGCGTGTCGGTACATTTTCAGTTTAATCAGTGTAGTGGCATCAATGATTTTCTTTATAACCCTGAAGTATGTGTCAAATAGTTAGCACGGTTCTAGCTAACACCAATGTTAGAACCGTGATCGTGGTACGAGCCATTATGTATGTACCAACATGGAAATGGCGAGAGGTTTTGTCCTGGCCAGTGGTCACAACAGATTTTTATAAACTTGTATCGAGATTCTTTCTGTAGCCTATAAACAGCAAGTGTATGCTAGTAGTAGTAGAGAAAAATTTAGATTTACAATAATTATATAAATATTATAAAATTTATTTTGTATTATTAATTCGATAACGAAATACAATAAGTAAATTTTCCACTCTTAATTTTCGATTTGTTTTAAGCCCCCGAATCAAATCTCAAAAGCGAAGATAACCGAACGCTTCCGATCCGTCATTTTAAAACTTCTTCGACACTTACCTACGTTAATAAGTTTGAAATGATCACATGACAAATGACAACTAAATTAAGTATTAACTGTTAACATAACACTCATTCATTTCGTATTGTGTCCTAGATAATCTAAACCTCATTGGTGAAACAATGAATAAGAAATTTTGACTTCACTCATTCTTTATTCTAAATTTTTACTACCCTTAAGTATTCTACTATCGCCTTTTTTAATCTGGAATTAATTTTCAAGTAAATGAATAAAGAAAATAATGAAACAACGAAGGTAAACAATAACACTTGTTTAAAAAATGATCAATGTATGTAACTTCAATTATTAAAGAACTGCACTGTTTGAAAACTAAATGAGCTTAATATCTACGTCATAAAATAGCAAGGTTGTGTCCGATGTCACATTTTGACATTTAGGTCTTCTTCACATAAATATAACTACGAAACGAATAGCACACTAATGATATTCATTGCTTGTATGGCAACACTTTAGAACAACAAAAATTAATTATACGGTTCGATTTAATTTTATGCTTCAGATTAAATGTTAATATTATATTTCACAAAATATAACCTATTCTTTGACAGTGACTTTGACGTTTTGCACAGATTATAGTAACGAACATGATTTGTTTAATTTTAATAAGTGCTCGTCAACTTCGAGAGGTATATGCTCTTGCAAAACCTTAAAATCTAATTCCTAAAATCCTAAATAATGACTTAATTAGGGCATATAAATTTAGAATTTTGATATTAGGGTGACAAAAGTGCAACATCGGACACAGCCTAAAAAAATATACCTATATTACAGCGTAACGAATAGCAATTGAGATTTTCTACAACTACTTACATCTTTTTAAGATAAAATATAAGATTGAATAAAATTAATTTCACAGATTCCTATTTTAATAGGTGAGTTTTTCACCTTTAATGGTATAATAATAATTAATAACAAATTAGAATATCTTTCATCGTTATATAAATAATTTATGAGTCATCAAATTTTATTGATTTAAAAACATCTTTTCTTTGAAAAATTAACGAATTACGCAATGATTTGGCGCCTAGCGATCTAAAATTACAAACATTTTTCGAAACGCAATGGAAGGGAGCTGGTAAAATATGAGTGAATTCTCTACGAGTGGCGCCTGGCCTCAGGAGGTAGCCTGAGTGAGAGTCCGAGTCGAATCCGAGGTCCGTTTTTAGAACTGCATAACATCCCAACTGAAACGCAACAACGCGAGAGGAGACAGATCGAAACCAGGTCAGCCCCAATCCCCAAATAACCCAAGTCGCCGATATCGATACCATGCTGCTTCGATTACTATCATCATATAGTCGTGATCGTGTCTTCGTATCATTGCTTTCACTATCACTATCACACTAAACTAAACGAATAGTAACAGCAAAGCACGACGTTGCAAACTACATAGTCTTTATTCTAATTGTAATGAATAGCTCCAGTACCTACCTTTGCAAGAAGTACATCAAAATGTTATTGTTATGTTACATGATATGTAATATTTTGTAAGATCTTACTACCCTGAAGAAGATGTGTGTGTTCACTGAAATGCTGTTGAGTGATATTTATAGTAATGTGCTACTTGCATACCTTTTTTTTATTTAATATTTTTGAAGAGAAGGTAAAAACTTGCTACCCATATTTTTTCTTTTGACAATTTTTTTTTAATTAGCCAGAAAAAAAATAATGATATTTGATTATTTGAATTCCCGCCATGTATGACGTAGAATTACGCTTTACCAATGAATAGTCGTAAAGCCACAGCGTGGTGCCGTCCCATAGTAATGTTATGTTTGTGCGGGTAATGTAGATCACATGTTTGACGTTTCAATAATAGTTTGTAGGTTAGTATTTTAGTTTATCTTTTTGGTATCGATATTTTAAATTACAAGTAATTACCTATGTATTTATTTATAAAGTAATTAATGTATTTGAAAGACTAGAGAGAGAGAAAAATGAACTAATGTCAAATTCAAATTAAAACTTTCTCGCGCGCCATGCCATCTATTGATAATATTCTTAAACATGCTTCCCCTCCCAATTAAATATAAAGACGTCACAGAAAATTTTCTTTCTTAATTTAGTAAAAAATAAATAATTATTTTAAAATAAAATTTATATTTTTATACATGTTTTCAATATAACTTTACGTATATAGTGACAGAAATCGGATTTTCAGTACCACGCAAGTAGCCCATTGTTAACACATTTACAATTAAAAATGATCCCTGAAGAAGTTCCAATTGGTAGCGAAAAGTTGTCGTAGACCAATAAACTAATAGGGATGTTGTAAGAATTTTTATGACTTCTTTTATTGTATCTGAACAAAACAAACGTTTTTTTTGTTTAAAAAATGGTTTTTATTAATTAAAAGTTAACACGTTTATTTACTATTCATTTTATCGAAAACGTTAAACCCATTTCGTAGTGAATGTCTCTTAAGAATAGTCTTAACAGTGTTATTTTAGATTTAGAAACAAATTGCACATAGCATGTGCATTAGCATCATCTGCTGATATTGGACGTTTATTTTCATCCTTCTGGGAACTGAAAAGGCACCTAAATTAGTTAGCATTTTCAAAGCATTAAATACTAAAAATAAACAAAATGAAGCCGAATATTAATATTTGTTTAATGTTACTTATATAATATTTTTTATAATTATTGTTTTGTATTATGTAGGTTTCAATATGAATTATATTTTCTTTTGTATTGCATTTTAAGACATTTCGTTTATTGATTATTATTATTATTATTATTATTATTATTATTTAAGTCTATTACGGAAATAAAGGTAAGTTGTTAAGTATTGAAAATGTTCAAAACGTAAAAACCACTGAAATACATACTAACTGGAACTCGCATACTCTACCTATCAGCGTACGCTGCACTTAAGCCCCATTGAACAATAATGGCTGGTCCTGTTCGCGCACGTTCGTGTCGAACCGAACCTAGCCGAATAATTCATATCATAGATGATCGCTTTATTTTCATGTTTATGCTACTCACATACATTTTATTTAAGGTGAAATGGTACCCCCCGTTATTTTGTTTCTGTACCGAGGCGAGCGCTAGTGAGCACTGAAATGAATAATTATGACTAAGTCGATAAAGCAGAAATATTTGTATATTTTACGATCTCCATCTATTCGATAATAGTCATACTTTGTTCCAAGCCACAAACCTAAAAACATTCTAAAAGTAAATATATGTCGGATGGTACAAATTTATAGGTTACCTAGAACAAATGAAAATAAAACAATTTATTGAACGTCGCGTCAAATAATATTTTCAAATTTATTAACGAAGTAAAAATATTTTGTTCGTATGAAATATTAATAATATATTTTAAAAATAACGTTTCTTGGGAAGAGAATGGATAACATCCACCATAATAAAAATAATAAAATGTACACTCTTGTATTTACAGTACTACTAAAAAAAATAACGATTACATTTTTTAATTTTAATTTATCGTTATTTTTCATTCTTCTTGAGATATTGAAATAATCTAATCTAAGCACTTTTTACTTCCGTTTTAGTAAATGAATGTCCTATTTTATTTTTGTTCTCCTTTACACAGCAGTACGGGATTTTTTTTTTGGTTATGTAATATACCGACAAAGCAGTCTTGACTAAACGTTGCCATTAAGAATGTAGACAAGTGACATTTTTCAACAGCTTTTAAGTCTCCCTGAAATTTGTTTTAAAACTTCCAAAAAAAGATTTGTTGGAAGAATTTGACAGCTTTGGCAGTTTTTACGTCGCCAGAAATCAATTTGACAGTTTTAAACAGCTTTTAATTCTCCCAGAAATTAGTTTTAAAACATATCAAAAGAAGATTTTGTTCAGAGAAATGTACAGCTTTGGCAGTTTTTACGTCGCCAGAAATCAATTTGACAGTTTTAAACAGCTTTAAAGTCTCTCAGAAATTATTTTAAAGCATTCCAAAAGAAGATTTTGTTGAAAGAATTTGACAGTTTTGGCAGTTTTTAAGTCACCAGAAATCAATTTGACAGTTTTAAACAGATTTTAAGTCTCACAGAAATTAGTTTTAAAACACATCAAAAGATTTTGTTGAGAAATTTTGACAGCTTTGGCAGTTTTTAAGTCACCAGAAAACAATTTGAAAGTTTCACAGCTTTTAAATCTCCCAGAAATTAGTTTTAAAACATTCCAAAATAAGATTTGTTAGGAAAATTTAACAGCTTTGGCAGTTTTTAAGTCACCAGAAATAAGTTTGACAGTTTTAAACAGCTTTTAAGCAGTGCGGCATTTTGTTTGGTTATGTAATATTCCGACAAAACAAAGAACAATCATAAGTCAGATTGACTTGTGGAGATGCATTTTATAGTTAGAAATTCGGACAGCGGGCGTTTTTTCTACTATATGTCGCGCATGAGCGGCAAAGTGACATTTGCGTTGACAAAAGCGAGCGCAAATGCCTACTTTGCATATAGACTGTAGAAAAAATAATTTTATTTTCCGAAATACAGATAACGTGCGAAGTTCGACTTCACTGATGTGCAGCAACTTCATGTTATAGATTTGTACACAGTGACAAGTGACAAGTGTTCAAGGCGAGAAATGTACAAACAAAGAATATAATTTCAACGATTTATTTGTACGATAGGAAAATGTGTATGTTAAGAAATGTACAAAGTGATATGTATGCAGTTTGAATTTGTATTCTAAGCCATTTTTCGTATTATTTAAACAACAAAATATAATTTACAATAAAATATAAGTTGTATTACATTATTATTTTTAAAAGGTTCGTTGGTATGACGTTGAAATAGCATATAAAATCTTTAGTTAAGCTACTAAAGAAAATATACTTTTAAAACCCCCAAAAGTGCATAATGGGGGGTTCCACCATTTTTTTTTTTAATAAGCGAGTTATGGTCTCCCGAATTTTGAAACGATTGACGTGACGTCACGCTTATGTGTTTTTATATGAACATGGACCTAAATGTTCTTGAAATATATGCTATTTTAAGTTATATTTACCTAAAATAAATGAATATTATAACACTGTATAAGTCTACATACTTTATAATTACAGGTGTATTTAAATTATTAAGTTTAATGCAAGAAATTTATGTTAAAATAAAAACTGTTTGAAAAGTGCAGTACAGGAATGCTAGTCAACCCCCCCCCCCCCCCCCTTTCGAATTTGAATTTCTTAACTTCCATTGGTAGTACATAATTACTTTGCGAGATATTTAAATTTATTTCCAGGGCCACAGATGACATAATACTACTGGTATCTCTCTCGCGCAGCCTACTACAGAAACTGGTGTGAGAAAGATAGTTATAGGTTTCTTTAAAGATCAAATGCAGTTATACAAAAAACAATTATGACTTTTTGGTACCACGAATGGGCCCATAAACCAATTTGTTTGAAATATTTTTAAATGAAAGTTCGCTTAATTTTGAAGCAATTAAGCAATTATTAAAAAAATGTTAGTTTTATCTTAGTCGTTATTTATTGAGCAGTGTACATTTTACTATTTTTTGTTATGGTTTTGGGTCCATTCTTATGTTTGCACTAGATTATTTGAAAAATTAATGTGTGTATTTTTTATTATTTATGGAGGTACGATAATCAAATTATTTTACAAATTATAAAATATTACGTCCCCTCCCCCATTACGTGATACCTTCTACCTACATCAGATCTACATTCTCCATATCACCATCTCGTTTTTTCTGCAATTCCGCGATTGTTGAGCAGTACGCGACTCCATCATTTCGTCATATCTTCCATCTCTACATTCTACATAGCATCATCTCACTCTCTCTCACGCACAATACCGATTTTAATAGAAATAAAATGTAATTATAATTTGTATTTGTAGTAAATCTTTTACTTTGTTTTTTTATAATTCATAAATGGCGTAGAATACAAATTCAGCAAAAATATTTTTCAATTGTCCATGGAGCCACCGATTTCATTATAGTTGAGCTTTCTACCGCTAGGTCTACTCGTAGCGCCACGTCCTTATATTTCACGAAAATATTTACCAAATTTGTTTTAATTACAAAAATCTTTTATATTAAATGATAAATATTTACAATATTTACCTGAGAAATATAGAAATGTGTACAGTACGTAACACTAAATAAATTTTAGAAATAGCGTCTCACACACTTGAGAAAAAAAATAAAATTAAACATTTTATTTTTTTTAAGTATGTTCCCGGAATTTAATTTTCGATTTTTTTTTATATGTTATGTATAACAATATTCTTCAAAACATATTAAAGTATGAACAAAATTGTAGGTTTAGTATAGAAGATAAACATTAAAATGTATGAAAAAAGTAGGTTTTTTGGATTTTTAAAATTGTTCTCGAAAGTCGTTTTTTTTAATTTTCACATATTTTATTCCTTATATTATTATAAATATTTTATGCAAGTTTAATCAAAAAAATACGTTTTGAACTCGAGATATATTGAAAATAATATTTAAAATATTTTTTTGGGTGTCTAAATAAATACAAATATTATTGAAAGTATGTTATTTTGATGACAAATTGTCTCCTTTTTATTCGTGTATACAAAGAAATCATATTACTTCATACAATTTTAAATAAAAAATGAAAAACCTTTTTGGTAATTTTGAATTTCGCGGGCTGGGGTACCATTTCACCTTAAACCTGCGCCACACTAAATTGCCGTCTACTCACGAACTCTCCCGATGTTTATCGACTACTCCAGTAGCCAGCTTTCAATATGCCTTCAAAGTCACGGTACGTACGCGCATTCCAGTTAGTTATATTTCAGTGGTAAAAACATTTAAAACGTGTGTTAAACATACATATTTTTAAAACATTTACGTTTTAAACACTAACTTTGTTTTAAACAAGTTTTAAACGTTTGTTTAAAATGAAATGTTTTAAAAGTGCCAAGTCTGCTTTTAAGTATTAAATTTTAAAAGATATTGTTTAAAGAGCCCCAAATTTGAAAATATCACGAAATATATTGTACAGTTAATATTAAAAATAATATTTTGAAAAAGTCATGTGCTCTGAAAAAGACGTCAGAGTACATACAGTTTAATTCTTTTATGAGATTGGCAGTATTTCTGAAGTATATTTGTAATATATGTAATATGTATCTAGAATTATAAATATATAATTTATAATAAGATAAGAAATATGTAATGTACTTCCCAGAAAGTCTTCAGTAATGTCTCTGGTTTTTTGACATTGACATTTATCTGTCAATTACAAACATTTCAATTTTTCAACTTTTTTTCATGGACTGTGTGATTCATTACAACATAATTATTTCATACATTTATATTTCTCTTACTCTAAGGGCCGGTTTTTCAATGTCCTGGCAAGTGTCTGTTAAGTCTCTGTAAAGTTTATCCTCATGGTAAACACCTATTTCAGTTTTTCAATGTCATGTTAGCGTTACCAACAGGATAAATCCTAGGTAAACAAGAGGATAACGTAACAGACACTTTGACCTACCGATAAAATTTTACCAGTAGGATAAATTCAGCTGTTCTGACATATTGACATTGACAGTTAAATAATATTCGTAGAAAATTGTAGAAATATGTATAAAATAGAAATAGATGTATGTAAATGTGTTTTTTGATAATAACGACAAGGACAAGGAAAAATTGGAAGATTTCGTTTGTTATATAATGGTAGTAAATCGAAAACTACATATTGAATGACGTCAACTAGATCTCGTTGACTTCTAGTGACGATAAATATTTTAAAAGGTCCAAATTTAGCAAAAAAAATACTGCTATGTATTCAGAGAATACTGATATTTGCAATGGTATAAACATTTGTTCTAAAAATGTCTTGTATACCAACGAATGTGGCACAGTACTTTTCACGGCTTATTTAAAAATGTATAAATTTCATTAAATTATAATACATAATACAATGAAAATTATTTCCACTTTATAATAATTTATTTTGATTACAAGAATGAGAAGAATTAACAACAAGCAAAACGTTGATAACAACAATGCGTCAATATACAGCATAATTATTGTTTAATCCTAATAAATTATATAAAATATATTGTGTACTGTTAAACATAGAATGTATAACGCAATGTTGTACTGATCACTCGAAATTGAGAATTGCCAAGAAGACATGAACCAAACCTGCTCTTATAAAATACTGAAATTCGCTACCTTTTCTAATTAATTACCAATGAGACAGTATATTTTTTAAGAAACAGAACATATGTGTACATTTGTAGGCAAAATCCCAGTACAAATTTACAACTGCTTGATGCTTGGATTGGCACACCCAGAAATGGGTAATATGCCGTGATGATATATTTATTTATTTATTTATTTGATACTTGAAGCCCGAAAGATACATATATGTTATAAAATAAAATCCATAATGATATAACAGTCAGTAGTAAAATAGTTTTTCCAATCTTTTTTTCAAGTATTCTTACCACATATTGATACAAACTAAAGCAAACTTTAAATTTGCTTGAACACCACAGATTCAGTACTGTCAACAACTGCAACTGTCAATCACATTCGAAACGAAATGTATGGAAATATGTTCAAAATGACATGTGATTCCTTACGAACATAGCAAATATCATATTATAATTATTGCCAACCTTAAAGTTAACAACCAAATCCGACTGTTACTTACCAAATAGATAAATTCGTATTGAAAAACGCATTTTCATTACCATGGAGTTTATCTGATGGATAAATTTAATCTGTTAGGTAATTAACAAACACTTTAACAAGCGATTGAAAAACCGGCCCTTAATAAGATATAATAAAAATTTTAAATGTGTATTTAATATTTGTAATACATAACATCAATTTTCAAAAAAATAATATTTAGAATTATTGGGGTCCCGTGGCCGCGTGCCAGAGTGTCTGATCGCAAACCTGGGGAACCGGGTTCGATTCCGACCGACGCCAAATATTTCGAATTTTAAATGGCACAAAAGTGACACCTGTGGTGCACTCTCCACACCAGCTATGAGTGCCCGTGAGGTGACGCCTGGTAAGCGCCCGCACGGTACAAATATGTCATCATCATTACCGATGTCTCTGATAAAGCAGATTGTGGCACACTCAGAAATGGGTAATACATATGCCGTGATTATATATTTATTTATTTTAATATTTAGAATTTTTGTTTAAGAAATTAGTAATTCCGGTTATTAATTGTTATCAAAATCTAATCAGCTCTTCCCAATAATGTCAGATTGAGGAAACCGCGGTTAAACATGTCTTAAGTCTTACAGTTAGAGATGCACTCGATTTCGAGCTTTGGCCCGGCCCGGCCCGAAGCCCGCCTCGATTTCGAGTCGATCATGGAGCCGGGCCAAAGATATTTTTTATTGGGCCTAATCGGGCTAATCATTTTCAAAAATCAAGGCGAGTCGAACTTGGCCCGAAAATTCGAGCTTTTCGGGCCGGCCCGAAAAATCTTATAGTTCAATCAAATACACAGTTTCCTTAATATTTTAATAAAAATGGATGAAGTTTAAAAGGATCAAAATGATTTAATAACAACAAACTTGATATATTAAAATATAAAAATGTAATATTTTACTTTATGACTTCAAGGTTATTCATTAAAGCATAATAATTATATTGTGATGTTGCTTTTATTATTGTTATTACTCGTATACTTAAATAAAAGTGATTTTTGTTTCTACCATAATGATTTCTTGTCCTATTTTTGAGGAGAAACAAAGTTAGATAAAAAATCCTTATGTAAATTATATTTTTTATATAACGTTTGTGAAAAAATTTTCGAACAGCTTTGGTAATCAATGTGTTAAATTACGTAGGTCTGTAATTTTTATAACAAATTTACACTAGAAGGGTCTCTTTTTTATCTACTTACTTATGTTAACTAATGTTGAAAGTTATAAGAATGTAGAGGTTTTTTATAAGTTTAACACGAAAAAAGTTAAACATTTCGCTTTAATATAAAAATCAACATTAGGAATGCCGGATGCACCCATTTTCGAGCTTTGGCCCGGCCCGGCCCGAAGTCCGGCCCGATTTCGGGACAATTTTCGAGCTGGGCTAGCTAATTTTTTTGTCGAGTCGATCTTCGAGTCGGGCCGGTAATTTTTATTTTCGGGCTGAGTCGATCCAAACCTCAAAGCCCGGCCCGGCCCGACCCGAATGCATCTCTACTTACAGTATTTGAGAAATCATGGTTCCAACATCCTCACATATATACACACACATCATTGTAAAAATGTTAAAATCGGATTTTAATGACCTTTAAACGTGCTTATTCACTCAAATCTGTAAATGCGATTTTTAGCATGATTCCAACATGTCTCGTAGCGAGAGGTAATTGTTCCTGAACAAGCTCTAATTGGGAGCTAAAAGTTGGCGGAGACTAATAAACTAATTCTGACTGCATTCCTGCGTATTATTTTCTATTAAAAATTTAATTTTGATTTAACCATTTCAGTAGATTAAAGTATTTGCTTTATATGTAAATTTTGCAAAATAAGTCATTTGATAACGTATACCTATAGCTTTCATATAAATCTGTAATAATGGTACCTTGTACATATCAATAAAGACATATGTCTGGTAGCAATCCATTATCTTAAACCATACAATTTGTCAATTCCTACAGCCATCAACCTAACTATGATTAGTTGTAACGGTGTCGCTACTAGCACTGTTCTAACTTAGTAGCACTCATTATCTCCTGTAATGAGTACGTTCTCGAGTTAGTCAGATTGTATGGACTCCTTATAATTATATCCACATAGAGAGAACACGGCGTCTATCGTTGCAGTTATAGGCAGGTCCCGCTGTTTCAGTGCATTAACACAGCGTGAAAATATCTTACTCATTTACACTGTTCATTATAATTATAGTTTTTGTAATAGGTTTGCAGCCAAGGGGAATTGAATGTCTCAAAATGAACAGAAATTTGATGGAGAGAACACGATTTATTTGTCATTAAAGTAACAATTTATATTATTATATTACAGTTAGTTTTCCATTACAATAATATTAAAGAATCATAATTGCCATTTTATTTTGTGAGAAGGAAGTTTCAAGTATTTTTTTATTATTGCCAACTGAATAAGTTTTTTTGATCATCCTGTACTGTAAATCCGGTCCTATACTTGTTTTAGAAATGAGTTTCTACAGTGCCCGCTCCACTGTTTACGTCGCCCGGGACAAAAAGACAAATTATCGCCCCTTAAACATATAAGCTGGTATTCTGAGCTCGCGACTAAATTATACGACTAAGGGTAACTAGCTAGTCGCCGACTTTCGGTTTCTTGGTCTAAGCAGTCCGACTAAGCCCGACTACTAAGTAGTCGCGTGCTCGAAATGCATTTTCTTAGTCGGCCGACTAAAAGTTAGTCGTTTTTTCTTAGTCGGGCCTAGTCGCGAGCTCAGAATACCAGCCATACATTTTGAAATTATATATCTTTTATTTAAGATAAAAATCAAATGGTTTTGAATTATAACATATATATGTTATGTCATTTAGAAACTTCCTCATACAATGAAAAATAGATATAATTAGAATTGTATGTGTGCAGAAGACATGTTAAATACAATAAAAACAATATTTGGGTAAAGTTCTGTAATGTTTTTGATATAAAAGGACGGTTCGATAGTGAAGTGCGATACAATACTTATGTAACGTAAAATAGAAATGGCGAGAGGTATTGTGCTGGCCACAACAGATTTTATTTTGTTATTTAATTAAAGGTGCCACTCATTTATGGTTGTTTTTATCAGAATGGATTACAGATATTTTTTTAGCTTTTAGGCAAAAACAGTAAATGGGAAATGTAAATTGCAAAGAAAAAAACCGACATGTATAAATTTCGATTAATTGGGTATTTAACTTATCAATATTTTGTCACATTCCCAGCCAAAATGCCGCCCTTTAGATTTGCCGCCCCGGACAAATGTCCGGGTTGTCCGCCCCTAGGGAGCAGCTCTAGTTTCTTTTGTGTGTTACAATTGTTTTTTGTTTATTTTTATTGTTTTGCCTTGTCCAATAATTACGTCAAATCTATCTCCTCGCGTATGCGTTAAATTCCAAATGCGGTTATAGTTGTGACGAATTCTTTGAAGGTGAGTCGCTGTCCGATTGACAATTCCCTGCTGGTTTCCTTTTGCACATTGCGTGTCGCGTTGCACGTAGCTCCTAATCACACAGGTAAACACCCGAATTTTATGTATTGCGGGTGAGATTGGAACTTCCATCCATTCCTTGACAATATAAAAACACAAAAGAGCCTTTCGACGATGATACCGCAAATTACTGTGTGTTTGTCAAAATACTTCCCTTGTCCAGGGTCGGATTCAAGGAAAAATTATTCTTGGTTTTACAATATATGATCTTTCATTTGTAATATATGTAGATAACAATAGTTCAAGTACTGAATCAGAAGAGCAATTTTTTATATAAATTATATATGTATGACTATAATATTATTGCTAATGTTAAATATCTGTATTTAAAAATTGTATGTATATAAGTATAATAAAAAATGACAGCAACACTAATGAATATTGTTGTAACAGGTTAAAAAGTTGTTTAATTTAATTCCTATTTTATTTCTTATTTTTGTTAGGACGGAGTCCAACTCTGTGAGTGTTTACATTTTTATTTATGGCAGATAGAATTTAAGGTTTCTTTGCCAACGTAATTGGGGGGGGGGGGGGGGGTATGTAAACGGTTTATCATGATCCCTCGATTTCTGGTGACTTATATGTGTAAATCAATCTTCTTGAATCTTATTTTAGAAATGGAAATAAATTAGAAAACGACGAATGACAATATTGTGTTTCCTTCTTTATTATCTTTTCTCCTTAAAATTATATTTCAAGACCAATTTTAATAACTTGACATTTTGAATTTAAAAATGAATAAACATGCGTTTTACTGTTCATAGCCTATTTCGAGTTAGTTTTTTTTTAGCACACTGTACCTCTTTTTCATCTTTATTTTTCAAAAAATTTATTGTGGCCAGCACAATACCTCTCGCCACTTCCATTTTATGCTATATAAGTATTGTATTGCACTTCGCTGTCGCAACGTAGTTTTATAATAAAAAATTACATTTCTTGTGCACATAAAAAATTCAATTTTTTTTATTCTATTTGTAAATGTCAGAGATTCTTCCAATTCATTGACAAGCTTGGCGGTATTTCTTGTAAATATATGCATTTTACCTATAATACATTCTGACATTTATCTGTCATTGCAATATTGCAAAGTATGTCACAAACATTTGAATTTTCAGTTATTTTACTTTGGAAATTGTATCCGTTTTTCAAATATTTTGAATTATTATTTAAAAATGGGTATCCATGTTAAATATGTCGTATAGTTTTTGAGGAATCGTTTTTACAACATCCAGATACACACACACACACACACATATATATATATATATATATATATATATATATATATATATATATACATCCGCATACAAACACAGTCATCTTCGTAAAATGTTGGATTCTACGGACCTTAAAACGTTCTTATTCACTAAAATCTGAATATGTGATTTTTAGCATGAATCCCATACCTCTCTTTGCGAGAGGTAAAAATTAACTTCTTTTATCGTAATCTGTTACTATTATCTTTTCCTAGAAAAAAATTATATTATTTTACAATTTCCTCAGCAAAAGTAAGAGGACGTCCTTACACACACATACATACACACACACACACACACACACACACACACACACACACACATTCTAGAGACTTTAAAACGAGCTTATTCACGATAATCGATTTTTAGTATGATTTCAATATCTCTCTTGGGAGAGGTAAAAAGTGCGGAAATATTTTTAAAAATTGATAATGAAAATTCTTGATTTTGATTACCTATATTGGATAAATATTGAGCAATAATGTGTAATGTGGTGTAAAAATGTGCGTAAACGCATCGAAAGAGAAATTTATATCTCATATCTTTCGGATTTGTCATACACCTATTTTTTCCATCGTATGATTTTTTTTCCGATGTGGGTGACGAGTGATGTACAATTGTTATCAGTAATTATGCGGTTTTCCTTAATGTAAAGTCATCTGAACTACGCACTTTTTTGTCTAATATGGAACACTTACCCATAACCACATTTTCTGATATTTGAAACATCCGCTAAAAATTGCTTAAAGTTAGTAATATATGGTGTGATTTTTTTATCACCCGGTATGTGCGGAAAATGAGTTGCAATTTAAAACAAAGAAATTTGTCTTGTGGTGTGGATGGGACTTACTGTATATGATGAAATTAAATTGTTCCTTTTGGTTTATCATCCTGTAGATATGGAACTTGGATTAGTCATTTGCAGCATAATTTTTGTTATCCGGTAGATAAAGATAAAACATAGTTTAAGTTTATAATAAAGAAATATATTGCGCTTTCAATGGGATATACTGTATGTATGAATTGTATATTTCATCAAGTTTCATTTTTCAACATAGACTCCTTCTAAATTTACTTAATTCGATGCCGCTGCAAACGGTTATAATAAATAATTATTAAAGTATTAAATTTTATAACATTGTTAATTTTTTGTGTAATTTAAGTTTTTTACATAAATTGTTATTCTGAGTATCTTTTTTAAGTTTTTATCCAGTCGCTCTTTTTTTGTAGCATCTCTCATTAGTCTTCAGATCCATAATTACTTGTAAAATTTAGAACGATACTTTTGAATTACCCATTATGTTTTACATTATATAAAAAGTTTAAATATGTATTCAATAATTAAAATATGAGGGATCATTTTTTATTGGTTCCTACAGCGTCACTCTATTTATGTACAATATTGTTGTGTTAACTGTCGTTTACATTTTAAGTTTTATATTTCGAGGCCCTGGGCTTTTATTTTCTCCACAACTTCTTTCCATTTTTTCCTGCCTTTAGCTGTTTCTGTCCAGTTCGTCACGTTTTGTTCCCGTAGATCTTTTTTTATAGCATTTATTAATTTTTTCTTCGGTTTCCCTCTTCTTTTCTTTCCTCCTTTAGCCCCTAATACTGCTCCCCTAGTATTTCTACTCTGCGGCATCCGTGCAACATGCCCTAGCCATCTTGATCTTTTTGCTCTAATCGAGTGACTGATAAACGGAAAACCGTACATTTCTTGTATTTCCGATTATATCTTCTTCTCCGTGTTCCGTCTTCTTCTTCAACCCCTCCGTAAATTCTTCTCAATATTTTGCTTTCCCAAATGTCTAGCTTGGTGTCATTGTTTTTATTAAGCACTCACAATTCACATCCATACAGGAGTGCCGGTCGTATAATTGTCCTATATATTCTTATTTTAGTAGATCTTGATACGTTTTTGGAATATATTGTTCTCAAAAGCATTCCATAAGCTTTACTTTTTCTAGCTATTCTCTTGTTTATCTCTTCATTTTCGTAATTAAAATTATTGGTTGTGACTCCTAAATAATCATACGACTTTATCTTTTCAAAACAGTATACAAAGTACCAATAAAAGGAGATCTATCTGTCGTATTCCATGTGAGAAGAGGTTTGAAATAAGGAGACCCATTATCGACAGTGCTTTTTGATTGCGTATTAGAAATAATAATGATTGAAGGTGGAATAGAAAGAAATGGGATTATATACTACAAGAAAAATCAGTGCGTAGTCTTTGTAGACAATATAGCCTTGATAACAAAATCAAGACAAAAGCTGCACAAAGTTACTAAAAGATTAGCGGACAGTGCAAGGAAATAAATTTCAAAAGAATTTTTTTAATTTGTACCTATCAAAACTTTTGTTACATACGTATACTGTTTTTGTTACATTGGACGTAATAAAAAAAAACGAAAAGAAACAAATATGTCTACACATAATTAAAACATAATTTTCGTGAACCAGTTTAATTAGTTCTTGTAGTTTAAAATAAAACTGCATCAAAATTATATTTAATATTCTGCGCTCCAATTTCTTATAAAACTCATTAATATCCCTCTGTGAATCATTCGTCTCGCCAAAGAAAACTTCAAAACTGCATTAAAGAATCTAACAAAATTCTATAAATAATTACATAAATGTTTATTCGTATCTTATTTATAGAGATACTAAAAACATATAAAGAGACCACTTTGTAAACAGTGTCCCACTTTCTATAGCCCGCGAGTCGGCGAAATATGTCACGACTGCGCATAATCGGCGGCCATTGTGAAACCGAAATCTAGAGTCGAACCGTGGACGAGAGGAGAGCGAACTCCGAAAACTAGAAATAAACGTAGACAAAACACAGACAACAACGATAGAAATTCTAACGTTGCATAATAATTAGTTTATACCTACAGGATGCTGTTTTTCATTTTTTATCGAAAGTGAAAAATATCTACTCAAGATTTCGATATACCTAATAATTTGATGTGTAAATTTTCCTTCATTCTTGTATATGTTTTATTACTCCATAACCATATAATTACAATCAATTTTTTTAAAGCTTTGTATATTTATTCTGTATAAAAGTAAAGTGTATGATTCTTGACGACATACGTAAATGAAATAGTGTCTTTTTGCTACACAGGTCATAGAATCTAATATTTCTAAATGGTATATATTATACATATTGGTCGGTAGTGCGAGCTCGGTTTTAACTAAAACGCTGTTTTAAGAAATGTCAAATTTTATTATTTAATAACAAAAATAAATAATATCAAATTTATCAAAATATGATTTTTAAGCTGAACATAGTTTGTATGCAAACAAATGTTTTTAAAAAAATCGTTCTTTAAACATAAGGGTGAAATTAAATATAGAAATTTGAATTTGACATTTCTTAAGACAGCGTTTTAGTTAAAACGGAGCTCGCACTACCAGCCATTATGTATCTATAATTTTAAATACTTAATTAATAATAAAATAAGAAATATGTAATGTACTTCCCAGAAAAAGCCTTCAGAAATATCTCTGCATTTTTGACACTGACATTTATCCGTCAATTACAAACATTTAAATTTTTCAACTGGTTTCTATGGAGTTGTTTTGGCTGTGAGATGCATTAACCGAATATTTTATATATTTATATTTTTTTTATCTGGAAATCTATAGAAGATAATAAAAATTTTAAATGTAGCGGATAGAGGATTTTATACTTTTTATCATTTGTAATAATATAAATTAAAAAAAAATATATTTAGAAGAATTTTTTTAAGAAAGTACTACATCAGGTTGTCCAATTGTTACCAAAACCTAATCAGCTCTGTCAGATTGAGGAATCCGTAGTTAAACAGGTCAAGTCAATTTGAGAAATCGTTTATCCAACTTCTACATATCCACTTACACGCACACACACACAAAATCGGACTGTATGAGTCTTAAAACGTGCTTATTCATTAAAATCTGGATATGCGATTTTTAGCATGAATCCAATACCTTTCTTAGCGAGTGGTAAAAAGTGAGGATATTTTCTTTATTCTGATTCTGAAGAATCAAATAATGAAATAAATCAGATATTTCTCATTTGTTCCGCAAAACTACTTGTACATGTAATAGTTTATAAATTATTAATATTAAGTTCATAGAAAACTAGATATTAAGGTTGTTATGGAAATAGTTGTTATGTATATTGTGTAATTTTCATCGAATAATATTTGTATTGACTTAAGACTTCTGTGCATTGGAAAGCTTTAAAATACATTGTTAATTACAAAAGTGACTTCTAAATTTATTTTTACCTTCCGTTTACATAGAGTACAGAAATGATTTCATGATTTGAATAAGGTCTAAAATCGTGTTTACTCTTTATTTATTTATTTTTTTAATATGTGCAAATGAGTTAGCTATTTTATACCTTAAGAATGAAGTTATATAAAATGCTTAACAATGTTTTGAAAATTGTTGTTTACAATTATGTTGTATTCAGGGGTGTAGTCGAGGGTATACGCGGGTATACGCCGTATACCCTCTGGATTTTTTAGGTGTCCGAGTGTGTACCCTCTGCTTTTAAATATTTGAGACAAAAATTATAAAAATTAAATCAACTAATGAAAATTTTATCCCACAATTAATATCATTTTTTTAGAAATTATATTGAAATTATCTTTATGTTTATAAAATGTACTTTATTTGATTGGCGTCGCCATCTATTATTGAAATTTTAATTTTGATTTTTGTTATATAGAAGCCGTATACCGTTTTCAGTTTTCGCAAAAAGTACGATTCGTAGTAGGCAGGTTTGCGACTTTTATACGTAAGGCAGTATTTAATTATTTTCTTTGTGTTTATAGTTTTTGTATTTTGAATTTTAGTTGAAAATTTAAAAGATGACATTAACTTCGTATTAAGTCACAATGTATAATAGTCGCGCGCTTGTTGTGTTGTTGTGTTTCGATTTTAGACAGTATATCCAGATAAATATATTCTCGTTTGTAATTTTTATACATGAAAGGGAAAAAACATGCAACTTCACATCCTTTGAAAAAATGTAATTTTCAATTATAAGGCATTTGACCTTGAATGAAAAAAAAAATTTTTTTTAGTATCTTTTTTCTTCTTAATTATTGCCCCCCCCCCCCCCCCCCCCCCCCCCCCCCCCCCTCTGCATATACCCTATGTTTACAAATATATTTTCAGCGTATACCCTCTGCTAATTTTACGACTACAGCACTGGTTGTATTATTATTTAGTTGAAGGCGATAGTCACTTTTGTTACTGCAATCTGTAAGATCTATTGATTCTGCGGCGGTCGGGAATCGAACCCGGGGCCGTATAATGGGAAGTAGATGCGCTGACCACTGCACAGCTGGAGGTCTGTGTAGTCGAGCACCCTGATCAAAATTTTCGTAACTTTTTGTTTTCTCACGATTGTTTCGCATCATTTCTATGTATGCAAGTATGAAATTTTTAATTACCACCTAATTTAAAAATGGTATTGTTTTCCGATTTCATATGTAAATAGAATAGAAACTACTACTTACTGTAGCGGTTGGCGTGGAAAATCGATTTTATAAATAATGGTAAATGTTTTTCGATTTTTGATCTTTATTTCCGTTGGCATAGATACCGCGAATTTAAAGATTATCTAATACTTTCTATTACGATTCATGTGTGTTAAAAATGAAGTCGGATGTCTATTTATATTTCTTACTGTGAAATAAAGAGAAGGAAGTGCTTTGAATTGTATGAGAATAAGACAACTTCAACCATTTTTATATCATTGTGTTTTTATTTTTTTTTTAACTTTTACATAACTTATTCAAATATAATAATTGCACAACATTTTTATGAATCTCCGATCGGAATCGAAATAATAAGTTTCACTTTTTTAATTGGCATTTCCTTGGTTTGATTTGATTTAATCAAATAATAATGAAATTTATGTTTTGATTTTATGGTAATTGTTATTAGTAATTGTATAGTCTATGGATTGATTTTATTGCTTTTGCGTAATAATGTTGTTTATAGTTTTTTCTATGACGTACTGTTTATTAACATGTTATAATTATGACGAAATTGTTTGTATTATTTTTCATTTATAGGCGCCATATTTTAAATCCTCCAGAGGTAACAATGAAACACCGAGAAAAACAAAACAATATAATATAAATAATAGATAAACATTGTTTTTTGATACTGGTTGGAAAAATAAATATGGTTTATCACGAGCCATCAATTCCACTAAAAATATAATTTTAAATGTTTAAAATTTATATTAATATTATCCACAGTGTTTATATTTGAGGTAGGATGTCCATTCTATTGACAACTGATACGACCGTTGCTGGCAGCACCGTTATCAAATACACGTGCGTTTGATTTAGTACTCTTAGCTGTCATTAGTATTACATTACTTATGCAGGCATGTTGTAAAGTTTTGCAAATATAACACTATTGCGATCTTTTGTAGAAGGTATTAATTAATTCAGTCATCATTTATGGCACAACAGCCCTTGTAGGGCCAAGGCCTCAAGTACCGTAGGTACTCGTTTCGTGACCGATAGCAGTAGAGCAGTTGGTGTACTTAATCCGTGCGACAACCACTGATTGCTATGCAACCAGTGCGGTAGCGGAAATACTCCTTCTACAGCTAGCACCATCTATCTTTAACATGGATAACTGGTGCGGTCATCGCATGCGAGTACGATTAATGCTTGATATTTTAACGTCTACGCCGGCCAGTAGATTCGAACCGAGGAACCTCAGATTCGATCTGAACGTGTAGAGACTAGTGGTGGGATTCGGATCCGGATAGTTTTGGTTTCGGATCCAAAAATATCCGGATATCCGGATAATTGAATGTTGAACTATCCGGATCTCGGATCCAAATCTCAGTATCGGATTTTGGATTCGGATCAGAGTACTGGATTTTGGATCCGGATCTGAGTATTGGATTTTGGATCCGAATCTGAATATTGGATTTTGGATCCGGATCCGAATGAGTATGAGTATCGGATTTTAGAAAACAATCTTTTTTATGTGAAACACGTGCACGATATAAATAAATAGGTATTTCGACACTAGCAATGAACCTGTAACCATTATTTCTCAAATTTAATCTTAATCTCGTTTTCTTTGAAGTATTTGTTGTAATGAATGTTAAAATTTTAGAACTACAGAATTCAATATTCTAAGAAATATCCTTCTCGTATTTGCACCAGCTACCTGTCTATTTTAGAGGGGTATTATAAAATTTATTGCTGTTTACAGACCGCTGTAGAGATAAACATACCCACTGTAACGGTTTGAATTTGAACTCACTCCCAAATGTTTGCCTTTACATTCAAAATGATGAATCGGATCCAGAATTAAAATTCGGATATACGGATCCAGATCCGTAAACAACACATCGAATAAGGATCTGGATCCGAATAGGATCCGGACCCAAACCAGGATCCGGATCCAAATCAGGATCCGAATCCAAATCCGAGTTAAATTTACGGATATCCGCTTCAATATCCGAACATCGGATATTCGAGGAACCGGATATTTTGAAATCCGGGACCTCGGATCCATGTTTTGTCGGATCCTCACAGCACTAGTAGAGACATAGCGCTTTAATGCGCACGGCCACTACACCGGCTAATTAATTCATAAAACGTTCTAAGCGAAAATGAGGATAACTACTGCCTATTTTAGATTTCTACATGCAAATCCAACCACAAGATGTTTTATACAAGGTACGTTAATAAAATGAACATGAAAACTATTATGTATATTTTTTAACGCTGTGTACTAAAATCGGCTTGTCATCCACGAATATATAATATATTGAAAACTTTATTTTATATATTTTATTGATATTTTAATTCGAAATACAAACCCGTTATACCCGTGCACTTCAAGGTTTAATTTTGTACTAATTTTACTAGTGATAACAACAATATTGTCATCAATGTTATTTGAAACCCGAAACCCGACAATTCTCTTCATGACGCACGATCATACAACAAACAATAAGTTTTGCTTACCATCATATACATAAATAAATAATAAATAAATATATCATCACGGCATATTACCCATTACTGGGTGTGTCAGAATCTACAACATATGTAGACATCGGTAATGATGACGATATATTTTACCGTGCGGGCATTTACCAGGCGTCACCTCATGGGCACTCATTGCTGGCGTGGAGAGTGCACCACACGGGTCACTTTTGTGCCATTTAAAATTCGAAATATTTCGCGTCGGGATCGTACCTAGTTCCCCAGGTTCACGACCAGACACCGAGGCACGCGGCCACGGGTCCCCATACATTCATTTTACAATAGAAGTTCTGATGTCAAAACAACCAGAGTACTAAATCAAATAGTTATAAATTATGCCGCCAGATGTCATGGTGTCAGTTGTCAATAGAAAAACGAATTTAGGAACTTGAAGTATAAATTTTAATATAGCAGTTAATACATAAATTTTGTTAAAGATATATTTTTATTTTTAATCTCCCGTACCCATCTGTACCCAAAAAGTTTATTATAAGAAAACTGATCGTGGAATATTGACGTAGGGAAAACTGGTCGCAGGAACATTGACCTTTGGGAAAATTGATCGCAAGAACATTGATCGTAGAAAAAATTGGCCGCAGAAACATTGACCGTAGGGTAAAGGGTCCAGGAACATTAATCGTATAGAAAATTAGTCGTCTGTAAATTGTTCGTTAATAAAAGTTCGCCGGTAAATTAATAACGGGAGAAATAGATAGGCAGATTATTCTCGCACGAGAAATTGATAATCAATAAATTGATTTCAATAAAAATCGATTGCTAGTTATAAGACCGTATAATAAAATAAACAAAACAATACTGAATTACTTATTTCAATACTAATTCTACATTAAATACATATTCGTATTATGTTACATTATAATTTTCGATCCTATTTTTATTATTATGGGGTCCCGTGGCCGCGTGCCTGAGTGTCTGGTCGCGAACCTGGGGGAACCGGGTTCGATCCCGACATTTCCAATTTTAAATGGCATAAAAAAAGTGACCCCTGTGGTGCACTCTCCACACTAGCTATGAGTGCCCGTGAGGTGACACCTGGTAAAATATATCGTCATCATTACTGATGTCTACATATGTTGTAGATAGTTGCACACCCAGAAATGGGTAATATGCCGTGATGATATATTTATTTTTATTTTTTATTTATTTTTATTATTATATATTTGCATATTTATAAATAAACTCCATAATTAATTTTAATGAAAATACGCAATTGCAATTTGCACGTAGCGCTTCTAGCGGCACAGCATAGAAGTTGCTATGGTTACGATAATACAAATAAAGAACCGTCGTCAGCCATTGACAGTACAAATTCAAATTTGTAAACATCGTATATACGTCATTTGATAATTATTATAGTTTTAGTCTATTTTGTCGTAATTTGAAATATGAAATGTGTATATGGATTCTGCACAATTAAATCTGCTTTGGTCTCAGAATGACAGGAGTAGCACTTGGGACAGGGACGTAAGACATCGAGGGGAAGGTTTGTTTGTATATAGATCTTCTATCTCTCTCTTGTGTATGATATAAATTCTGTAAGTGACTATTGTCA
Organism: Ophonus ardosiacus; assembly: GCA_943142095.1. Classification (NCBI taxonomy): domain Eukaryota; kingdom Metazoa; phylum Arthropoda; class Insecta; order Coleoptera; family Carabidae; genus Ophonus; species Ophonus ardosiacus. The sequence continues at coordinate 34,224,738 of OW964832.1, read as the reverse complement.
TTGATTTTCCGACGATCAATATTTGTTGAAATCAATTTTTGCTGTCATTTTCTTCGCGATCAATTTACTAGCGAAAAATTCCTTACGTGACTAGTTTTCCGGTTATCAATTTACCGGTGATCAATTTTCCGCGATCAATTTTATTGCGATCAATTTGTAGAAAATTCATCGCAAGGTTGTTCATTATGAAGTTAAGTAAGGTCAAAGACTTAAAAGTATTTAAATAAGTTTCAAAACATACCGATTTCGCAATGGATCTGCGTCTAGACTGGTATCTAAACAGGTGATTTGAAGACGCATTTGATAGATGAAGTTAAGCATAAAAAACTCGCTGGCGGACTCGCCTGAAACTGTTATTGGAATATTCACCTTTAAGAAGACGAGTAAACCAAATATATAGGTCGGTTCAATAAGTATTTTGTAAGTGATGTGTAGTGAGGTACAAGTTAGTATATAGTTAGTGTGCATTAGTTCACAAGTGTCAAAAGGATAAATTCAACAGGCGCATAAAAATGAAATTAAAAAAAAAAATATGTAAAATGACAGGATTGTCCAAAAAGTTATTACCATTTATATGGTACTACATAATTTTAAATATTCTTTTGTTGCAGACTAGATATGGCCACCCGACTTAATTTGCAAAGAAAGGAAGGTATAGCAGCTTGGATGGAAGTGTTTGGGTTACCCTCAATAGTAAGAAAAAAAGTGCGCACAAATTTCTTATGCAGTCGACGGATACTTAAACGACTTGCGACGCTGCTATCTTCCTTCTCTCTTCCAAATTAAGTCGGGTGGCCATATCTAGTATGCAACAAAAGAAAATTTAAAATTATGTAGTACCATATAAGTTGTAACATCTTTTTGGACAACCTTTATTTTCAATTTAAAACAAACAAAACTAACAACAAATTTCAAGTTAACCAAAACAAATTCAAATATGACATTTAGGGCTGATTTTTGAAGAGTTTAATTTACGAATTACAATTTGTAATTTAGATTTTAAAATATAAACTTGCTTAAAACGCATACTATGGTTTATGAACGATTCACAAATTTAGAATTTTTTTATTTAGATGTAGAATATTTTATATTTCCAAGTGTATATTTCAAATGCGACCAATCACAAGAGAAAACAATTAAATATGGCGGAAAGGTATAACTTTGCTTCATCCGTCAGTTGTCTTTTCTGTTTATGTGTTGTTAACATTTTGAAGATGGATTCACAGGAACAAATTGATATTTTGTTTTTTGTTAACAAGCAGAATTCGTAAACATTGTAATTTGTACGACAAAGCAAATGAATTGTACAAAAAAAAAAAAAAAAAACGTTTGCAACGAGGGATAGCAAGTAATTAAATACATGCACACTCATACGAGTGTATTTGAAGAATTGTTCATGATCTTGTTATTTCACTTTCAGAAACAAACTATGATACTGCTCGTTTACAAAACAATGTGTTCCTAGGCCTAACAGACCCATCTACGTTTTTTAAGTTTGTGTTTGTTTTATTTCTCTACTATACAAAGTAACAGTAGTACAAAATATTCCCTATATTATTAAAAAAAAACATCTTGTTCATTAGCGTCCAACAAATTCATGGCTATGGAAATGAAATTGTAACCTAAAATCTGAACTAGATGGTGAAACTTCAAAAGACAAGCAGTGGTAAGTCACGTGATAGATACTGATTGGTCAGATCCAGAATTTCAAAATCGAACATTAACCAGAGAGAAAATTGTAAATTTTAAATCAAAATTTCTAAATGTAAATTTATAAATTAAATTTATCATAAAACAGCCCTTAGTCGCCCCCTCCCCAATGCTTCTGTCAGTATTAGCTACACTAGCTAGCGAATCGGTTTTGATAAGTGAGAAATAGTTTTGAAATATTTCTCATTGAATAGCTTGTCCAAATTGCACGTTTTTCATAAACACTTCAGTGTTAAAACCTTTTCATTAATGAAACCGTAATGTGCTGGCCACATCAGACTTTTACCTTCTGTCACCTATAATATCATTTTGGTTTATTGCCCATTTTTGGTTGTGCAAATTAAGTTGAATGTATTTGAAGATTTAGGTATTAACGATAACAATAGAAGAGCAACTTGAGAATCTCTTCAATCTGCTTTATCTGCATCTTTATTTACGTACGATGGTATAAAGATTAGTATAGCAATCTAATTAACCCCTGGTGTTGATAGTTTTCCGGTATCTTTCTAAGAGATCTAGTGGCTGTGGCACGTGTTATGGTAAAGATGATCCTGATGGTCAAGATGCCGAGGACCTGCACCGGTCTACGGGTCATTGACTTGGCCACCGGGCCCTTGTCAAAAACCTGCTGCAAACAGAGCAGGAATACCACAATTCTTAGAGCAGGAGTTAAACTATTTCTCATTGCAGAGTACGATAATTATTTTTTGCTTAAATTTAGAAATGTTTATTATGAAAAATATAAAAAAAGGAAAGTTATGAGTCTGTGCAATAGATAAAATATACAATTTTGTGTTGTCTGAGAGTAAAAGTAAAGAATATGTATTATATATTTATAAATTTATATAGTTATTATTAAGCCAAATTACTAGTTCTGTATAAAATCTGAGTTTATATAAACGGTATAAGAGAATGTTATATGATAAAGTAACATGCTAAATACGTGAAAACTATGTTTAAGGTTAAATGGCCATTTAAATATTTGATAATACGGATCAATAGCTGTCATTAAATAAGAAACATTACAGAAATTGTGTTTTAGAAACTGACTTTTGTGATTATTTTATTTCTCACTACTTAAAAGAGATTTTGTTTTTCCTCGAGCTCGTATTTGATACAAGAAGTTACACCTGGTCGATTGTAGTCATGCACAATATAAGATATAAAAGGTAAATAGTATATTATGTAACTAGTTTTGTAAACATCTCTGTAGGTATGAGATTTTTTAACATGAGCGAACTAGAAATTTACAAAAAACGGATATTTCAAGAGTTTGTAAAACGAGTCACACGACGCTTTTTCGACGACTGAAAATTAATGCCGCAATTCTGACCAAATCTGTAAGTCTTACAGACCTGTAAATCTGTAAAAAACTGACAATAACGCATCTATTTTTGTTGATAAATAGAAAGTTATACATAAGAGTTGCAGCTTTCGTTGCGATTTTGTTCATTTTTTACAGATTTACAAATCTGTAAGACTTACAGATTTGTTCAGAATTGCGGCATAAGACAGCAAAAATACAGAAACAAACTTTTTTTATTTTATTTATTTTTACATAATGATAACTGTCATCTAGGGTTAATTAAACATAAAATTCAGGAAGCTAACTACAGCCAGTACTTAATGGATCTACGAGTAGATTAGCTGTTACTGGTTGATAGTTTTACTCTGTGTCTAATACGTTCGAAACCACAGCTTATTAAGTTGTGATTACGATGTTGAAAGCCATGAAAACCAGTACGTTGAGTCATATTTTAACAACGAGAGTAGAAAATGTTGAAGGGATGTAAGGACCAACTTTAAGTAGTTTAAATGTGAACGAAAATAATTAAATGGTCCCCGTATGTTGTAAAATTATTACGGACGTTTCGTGCTTAAGGCAAGCCCATCTTCAGATATTTAACTTTATTATTAGCAAAAAACAGTTTTTACAAGGATGAAAAGTATCAAATATTTCTTATCTAACGGTGAATATACTATAATACTGACGAAATTTAATACAAAATCTTAAAATTATATTAGACTTAATGTTTTTTATAAGCTACGTTATACCATTTCAACAAACCTCTGAATCAATTCGGAATTGGTGAAAAAGTGACGAGAAAAGCAAGAAGCATAACAACCAATGAAGTCACGCGTGTGGTAGTCAGTGACTTTAGTTTGTCTATGAAGTTGTTTATATATTTTAAGTTGTGTTTAAAATCTGTTTCGAAACTGACACATCTGTTTTTATTCATGTTAATATGAAGTGTCTCTTTAAGTAATCGAGGATATTTGTTATTAACTTTTCTAATAATTTTAACATCATCAAATTTAAATTTATGGCCAGTATTGACTGTGTGGTTAGCGAGTGCACTGTAATTTGGATCTAATAGGTTACTATGATATTGATAAATTCTTTTTTTCCCTATGAATATTCGATTACATTTTCCGCATTTGACCTAGTAAATAACAACTCTGGAGTCACAAGAATATATATTGTCTTTTAACTTGAAGAAAAGTTGGCTTGTAGTTTTTAGGTTAGAATTAGCAATTTTTAAGTTATTATTTTTTTAATGCCCGTTGTTAATATTATAATTGAAGACTCTGGTGCAAAAAGGGGATAAGTACATTTTTAAAAGATAGAGATTTGTGCTGAAAACTAATAAATATACTTTACAAATCTCCTCAATTATTTCATAATGAAAAAAAAAACTAGTTTTATTTTTTGACCTAGGCTGTGTCCGATGTTGCACTTTTACCACCCTAATATCTAAATCCTAAATTTATATGCCCTAAATCTAGTGATTATTTAGGATTTTAGGAATTAGAATTAGATTTTAGGGTTTTGCAGGAGTACACTATGCCTTGAAGTTGACGCGCACTAATTAAACAAATCATGTTCTTTGCTATAATTTGTACAAAACGTCAAATTTACTGTCAAAGAATAGCTTCTTAACTTCTATTTTATGAAATATAATATTAACATTTACTCTCAAGCATCAAATTGATTCGAATTGTATAATTTATTTTTGTTGTTCTAAAGTGTTGCCATACAAACCAATGGATATCACTAGTGTGCCATTCGGAGTTGTATTTATGTGAAGAAGACCTAAATCCTAAATATTAAATGCCAAAATGCGACATCGGACACAGCCCTAGAAAAAACTTTAAGCAAGTAACTTGCCCCTTTTTGTACCAAGGTCTTCAATTATAGGGGATGGAAAAATCGTCATTCTAAATCCGAAACAGAGTAAATTATTTATAATTTAGATTTTTTTGGAAGAAGTTGCCCGAGAATATTTTCCCAGTTCGGTCCTGTTCGCAGATGGCGTTAGTGTTCCTCCTTCTTTGCCTGAAAGTAAACCTCACCTGGTTCCTGCATTCTATTATCAAACTTTAATTCTAGGCTGTCTCAGTTCCTGCTCCATTGTCGTATTGTTATGACTCGTCGATATGCCGGCCCGTAAATTGTAATCTCCACCTGTCTGCATATTATTCTGAAATTTGGGAGTTCCGATCCATTTAAATTTAGTTTGCATATGGCTGTCATAAATTATCACAAGAATGTAATTTGTAAGAAATTGGTGATAATTATAGGACAGAAAATTAGATAAGATTGAAAAATTATATGTTCCGGTATTAAAAATAACGGTGGAGCAAAATTAATGTATGGCAGATTGTTTAAATTTTAATAAATTTAGTATGTTTTCAATTAACGTTTTCTAAAATACCTAGTTCCGGATCGTTATTTGACGATCCCTTGAATTTTAAGAAAATAAACTATGTTACTAAAGATTAAAAACTTTAAAATATGTTAACGCTACAGACCTTTGAGGCCCTGGGCTTCTATTTTCTTCACTTCTTTCTACGTCTTTCTTTCTTTGTTTTGTTCCAATAGATCTTTTTTATAGCATTTATCCATTTTTTTCTGTCTCCCTCTTCTTTTCTTTCCTCCTTCAGCCTCCATCTTGCTCTTTTTGCTCTAATCGAGTGATTGATAGATGAAAAACGGTACTTTTCTTGTATTTCCGATTGGATCTTCTTCTCCATGTTCGTCCTCTTCTTTAATTCTTCCAAAAATTCCTCTCAATAGTTTCCTTTCCCAAATGTCTAGTTTGGTTTCATTGTTTTTATTAAGCACCCATAATTTATATCTATACAGGACTGCCTGTCGTATAACTGTCCTATATTTTCTTATTCTAGTAGATCTTGATACGTTTTTGGAGTACATTCTTCTCAAAATCATTCTATAAGCTTTACTCTTTCTAGCTATTCTCTTGAGTTAATGATTGTAACTCCCAAATATTCAAACGACTTTACCTTATCAAAGCAGTATACTTTATCTTCCATTACAAATGTTACATTCTGTTCTTTTGTTGTCTGATTTTTCTCTATTGTCATATATTTTGGTCTTAGATTTGTTATGGACAGTTCGTATTATCTTGCACTTTCCGCTAATCTTTTAGTAACTTTATGCAGCTCTTGTTTTGATCTTGTTACCAAGCCTATGTCGTCCTCAAAGTCTACGCACTGATTTTACTTGTAGTATATAATCTTATTTCTCCTTACACAGATATCAGTAATGAAATGATGATATATTTGTACCATGTGGTCATTTACCAGTCGACAATTATGTAACGGGCACTCATTGCTGGCGTGGAAAGCTCACCACAGGAGTTATTTTTGTGCCGTTTAATATTTGAAATAATTTACTTTATATTATAAAAAAATCTGATGCGGCCAGCAAATTACCTTCCGTCAATTCTATGTATTTTATACAAATCCCATACCAAAAGTTCCTTGGAAAATATTCTCTACTTCCAGTAAAATTGTAACACGACCATATACTATTTTTACAAATTCCATACTTAAATTTCATTGGAAAAGATTCTATATATTTAAATAAATAAATAAATATATCATCACGGCATATTACACATTTCTGGGTGTGCCAGTATCTACAACACATGTAGACATCGGTAATGATGACGATATATTTTACCGTGTGGGCGCTTACCAGGCGTCACCTCACGGGCACTCATATCTGGTGTGGAGAGTGCACCACAGGGGTCACTTTTGTGCCATTTAAAATTGGAAATATTTGGCGTCTGTTGGGATCGAACCCGGTTCCCCCGGGTTCACGACCAGACACTCAGGCACGCGGCTACGGGACCTCCTATATATTTGATAAAAATATAACACGAACATAAAATAAGTAAATTGCACTTGACACTAACATCTGTCAATTATAATTATTTCAATATTTATGAAAGTTTATCTCTTTATAATTTTTTAACTCCATTTACCTATTGAATATGAAGGAAAAGGCCTAATAACCCTACAGACAACAAGATATGCTTTAATTTTTATAATAATATAAACTGTAAAATTATATTTAAAGAAATTTTTTTATAAACACGTGTCTACAGTTGCTTTTGAGCGGTTTCCCTGTGAAATTTTTTTTAAAATTATATTTAACTGCGTTTTTTCAAGAAAAACTGTTAAAAACATGAAATACGGGTACTTCCGATTGACCACTTATAACGAATATCTAATCAGCTCTTCATATGGATGTAAGGAAGTGGAATACGAAAGAATTATAATTTTTAGAATTGTATTATTGGAGTTATCGTCGGAGAAAAATTTGTCACACACACGGACACACAGACACATATACAGACCTCATCGTAACACTAGTAAAATTGTATTCTAAGGACCTTAAAACGTGCTTATTCATTAAAAACTCACCACCGAATTTTTTAACCAAAGACAATACCTTCCTTACCTAAAGGTGACGGAAAGTAAAAATAAATAAACAAATTACTGTACAAAAAAATATTAAATCTATTGTCCTCCCTAATATTATTTCTTCTAACTCGTCCTGTTTTTATTTGCAATTTTGTAATTTGGTTTAATTCTTAAAACGCATTGCAATAAATCGACAGAAATAGTGACAAGAATAGCAAGAATGAAAAAGCTGAAGCGTAAATTTTATTTTTACAAATTGCTGATGATGTGCAACATCTGCACAATGTATGATGCACGTTTACGTTTCGTTTTCGGTTTCGTGAAAATGTAATTTAGCCTCTGCATCAGTTATTATGTCTCGTGTCTTGTCGTGCTTGCGAATTGCACTTTTGAGAAAATGCGGACGTTTAAAATGAGATTCATAAAGAACAATTTAGAATTTAGGTTGACGGTTATATAAATAATTTCTTTTTTGCCCTTAATTTAAAGAAGATTAGTATGATATCATAATTAAATCTGAAACACAATTTTATTGCGAAAACCAAATAATTTTGTTTTGCTTACTCACTAATAAATTTATATGAAATGTTGAATATAAACTCATATTTAATACTGACTTCTATTTTATTTATGAGAGTATGTAAATTTAATATGAAATTACGGTCATTTCATTCAAAATTTTGAATTTAATTTTTACCTTTCGTCACCTATAAATAACGAAGGTATTGTCTTTCGTCAAAAAATTCGGTGATGAGTTTATAATGAATATGCACTTTTTAGGGTCCCTAGAATACGATTTTACTAGTGATATTTTTTCTTAATTGTGCAAATTTTTTAATTTATTTTCTGGCTTTAGATGAAACAGAAATGTAATGTGTTTGGTATCGTAATTTTTTAACTCCCGCTGCCCTTGGTAAGGGAGGTATAGGGATCGTGCTAAAAATCACATATCGAGATTTTAGTAAATGACCACGTTTTTAGGTCCCTAGAATCCAAATTTAACATTTTCACGATGATGTCTGTATGTGTGTATGTGTGTGTGTATGTATGTGTGTGTGTACGTATGTATGTATGTATGTATGTATGTATGTATGTATGTATGTATGTGTGTGTGTATGTGTAGGGATTTTGTCATCGCTCTAACTCAAATACTATCATTCAGAAAATTCTGAAACCTTGTATTTATACCCTATTCTAATATGAAAAGAAGCCATTAGATTTTAGTGTAAATGGGATAACCGGAAATGCCAATTTACCTGAAGCTCATAATGGTTTTTCTTCAAAAAATACCATTAAATGCCATTTTTTTGGATTTTGTCGTTATGAAAATTAAAGATTATTGAATTTTCTACAGGAATACATTAATACTTTTTCTATATACTTTACAGATAAATATAAAAATATTTTTTTTTACAAGTCCCGAAGCCTTAGAAAAACACAATTCCTTTGTTAGACAGTTCATATTTCAAATGAATGTAACTGACAGTAAATGTGACTGTCAAAAAACTAATCACTTCAAATTAATAATAGTGACATTTTAAAAAGAAAATAGTATATAAAGCAATAGTTTTATGCAATGGAATAGTTTGCAGCGTTAATAAATACGTAGGTATGTATTTAAATTAATAAAACTTAAATAGCGGGAGGTTTTGTGTTGGCCACATCAGATTTTTTTCTTTATAATATGCACTAATTTATTTTTCAATTAATTAATAAAACTTTCGGCGTCTGAAAAACTGTTTTTCTATGTTATAGCCTATGACCCGTTTTAAAATTTACATCTTTTTCCAAGTAACTTTTGGTGTGGGATTTGAACAAAATACAAAGAATTGACTGAAGGTACATCAGATTTTTTTTTAGGAATTAGACCTCGGGTTTAAATAAAACTTATGCTGTTTGAAAGTTCATTTAATACACTTTAACATGAGCCTAAATTAATTAGAATTCGTTTCATATTGTTCAACGAAAAGTTCTAAATTAAAATGCACGAAACAAATTAACATTTACCCTTAGAAACTGATACAACACTGAAAAACGAATTATGTACAAATTAATGCAGCCAACTGCAATCTATCAAAACTGTGTTATACTCGTGATAGCAACCACGTGAATATGCGATGTACAACCACGAAATGTATGCTCTGTTTTTATTTTGTTTTCTGCACTTGATAAAAATAAGCACTCTTGATATATTTAGGTTCATAATAAAGCGTAATAAATGATCTTTCAAGCTGCACAAGTTTTATTTTAATCTGAGGTCTAGTGTCTAAAGAAAATTAAGTAATTTCAAAACTGCGAAGTGGTCGTTTTCTATGCACGTGTTTAATGTATGTATAAGTATTACATTCGTGTTTTTACTCGCGTTGTTAAAATGTGACTTAATGTACTATAGACGTAATGATTAGGCAGAAGACTTACGTCATCAAATAATATTATTAAAGTAATGGAGTCATATACTACTACGTTTACATGGGATTCTAATTTATAAGGCGTGAGCAGTCATGTGACTTTGTTGGTCTTTCTGGACAGCTAGTAATCATGTACATGTCAAATAGCATTATATTTCATTGCAAATTTCATGATTTTCCAATTTCATGTGGTTTATTTAATTCGCCAACTAAAGTCCATACTCCTGGTTACAAAGAAACCACGTGAACTTACAAAATCTTGAAATTTTGAAAGTTATGTACATGATTACTAGCTATCATTCTGACACGGGTGCCCATATCTGCTTGTCAAGATTTGTTTCTTTGTAGAGCATCTGTTCCTGCCTAAAAATACATAATTTAATTAAAGATTGAAACAAAAGAAATATTAAAAAAAAATACCTTTCGAACGGCATTCAACGGAATGAATGCCCTACAATTCCCGTTCGAAATAGTTCATGACATTCATGGTTAGTTTCTGAAATTGCTATTTTAAGCTTTAGGCGTTATTATGGATGTATTGTAGTATATTACTTAAAAACAAACAAGTAATACTGTAGCACAACTCACAAATACTTAACGCAGAGAAAACTGACAACTAAGTGACAATAGTGACGTGATGGACATTCGATCGATATAAAATTTAATATAAACATTGTCATGCCATCGTACGGTATAAAAATCAACTACAATTATTTCAAATAATTTCATATTCCGTAAATGGCATAGAGATTGACTTAGAAATACTTGTAAATTTCATTACGTTTCTTAATACTATACTCGCCGTCAAATGATTATGGACTGATGTTCAACTTTTATCCCTTTCCGCACCCTGTCCCTTGCCCAGCGGTGTTGCCGCTTGTAACTTGACATGACCAGGAATAACAAATAAGTAAAGGTAAGACAGTAATACGTAATATAAAAAATTAAAATTGTCTGTGTGGAAAATTTATATTTATATTTTGACCAAAGTTTCCACACATCAAGCTAAGGTCGCGTTTGATTTAAAATACGATAACCAGTGAAATCTAAATAAAAGGTAAGAATAATTGATTATTAGGTGAACAGTAGATTTGCCATCACAACATGCTTCTGCAGTCAAATCCAAAGTTTTCTTGTTATTTAATAAATTATAAATTTATTCAGGATGTAACGCCAATTTTTTGAAAAAAATTATGTACATTGGCAATAATTGTTTTTGCCTGCCAATTTAAATCTTGTTTTCCTAAACGTTTTTTATAAGAACCAGGACTATTTAATTCATGAGTTTCACTCATTTTCTTTTCAAAAGTCTAAATATAATGCAATTTATAAGATTGGGAATAAAAAGCGCACGCAAGTACTAACGAAAATGTCAGAATATAAAATGACATTGGCAGATTACAGATATTTGTACAGGTAGACACTTAAAAAATTTGGCATCAGTGTAGAAATCTCCAGTCCATAATCATTTGACGGCAAGTATAGTATTTTTCATTCTTCTGTACGTACGTCTTTTGCCTATTCATTTTCACCATAGTTTCCGTTTTAATACTGGAAAAGCTGTGACTAGAACATTATACTTCATTTCGACGAGTCTAGAACATTAAAAATTACATCAAAACATGGTTAAATATCACTTAATTCTGTCGATTTTATTTGGTAATTGACAGCTAGCAAGTGATATTTTTTTCGCTTCTGTGAGCTAGGTTAGCATTCTGACCAATCAACGGGCAGAATTTATATCCCTATTTAAACCAATGCTATTTTCTTACGTGAAATGAAATATAAGTCACATTTTAACAACGCGAGTAAAACTAGCAACTGTTTCATGGCCTGAAATTAAGTTTCCTTTAGTTTCGTTTCATCAGCCACAGATGACAGCTGTCATTGTATAAAAATAACCTAAAAAGTTTGTTTCTGAATTTCTGCTGTCCTAATTTTGCCATAGAAAAAATATAAAGTTATAAAACTTAATACTATTTTAGCACGGTTTTTAATTCTTCGTACGTCGACCCGTAATAGATAAGTCTTATTCGGAAGAAAATATCTTGCTGATTCTCTCAATGGAAGATTTGCAGATTTGAAATCTTGATAGAAATTCCCTAATCATCAGAATTAAATTTATAGCTAATTACGTAGGTTGTGCATATAAGAGCAGAAAATTGTTGATGAATTCACACAATTTTGACACAATATTGCTGGGCAAACTGTTCCGGGTTCAAGTCTCGCGGTCAATTTTAACAAGGTGTCTGGCGTGTCAGCGCAAATTTATAAGGTTGTCAACCTAGCGGAAAATATACGTGTGGAGCACAACTTTTAATTATCAAATGAAATTTTTAGAACACACCTGTTTTCAGAAATCGTCTATTTTTTACACTATTTTCTAAGCATACTATAATTATATTTAAGAATGGGTCCTCCACCATAGTTATAAATTATAATATGGATCATTAATTTTAAAACTAGACCAAAGGATCTGTTGTGGCCAGACAGTACCTCTCGCCATTTTTATTTTATGTTATATAAGTATTGTATTGTACTATACTCTCCAAATGTCGTTTTGTAATAAAAAAAATTACAGAACTTTACCCAAATATTGTTTTTTTCTATTATATTTAACTTGTGCACATATAAAATTCTAATTATATCTATTGTTATATGTTATTAAGGACGAAGGAAGGTTTTAAAAAGAAAAACCCCGAAGTCTTGTTCACACTGTTCTTTTATTAAAACGTGGACCGGTTTCGGTTACTTAGTAACCATCCTCAGCACCGGTTTTTGACTACAATTAAATCAAAACAATGTTATAGCCACACGACACAATTTACAAATAAAAAAATATTCAAAAACACAAACATATTATTAAAAAAAATGCCTTAATTCATTGTTAAATTAAATTGTTGAGTTATAAAAAAGTGTAACATTCTAATGTACAAATTGCAAAGTATAAAATTCAAAAACATTAAATGTATTTATAAAAATAAATAAATAAGAATATATAAAATAATAAACCATAATTAATACTTACACTTGAAAACTACAAAAGTGTAACACTACCACTGCACGAGGGAAACTGTACAATGAACCCCAAAAAACATTCAAAAAAATATATTTTTTACAATTTTTTTTTAACAATCCGATTTCAGGGACCTGAAACGTGCTTATTCACTAAAATCTGAATATGCGATTTTTAGCTTTAATCCAATACCTTTCTTAGCGAGAGGAGAAATATATTAATGGAGATTAATAGGAACTGTCAAAGTTTTGAGTTATTAGTTTTTAAAATATTTGAGTTTATAATGTCCTTAACAATCTCTGTTTCAAATTCTTATTTCTTTCAAGCCTTGTGCTATTGTCTACCAAATCCATAATCAATTTTCAAGTAAACGAATGCAGAAAATAACGAAATAACGAAAGTAAACCAAATAATACATACTTGTTTGAATTTATGATGGCAAGCCAATTATTAGAAACGTAATATGTAGTGAGTTTTTATAATAAATACACGTAATTATTGTAAACCCTAGAATTTAATATCAGTAGTTTCATAATAATATTCTTTTGACTATTTTTTATATCATTTGACATAGTAAATATTATGAATTAAACACTTTAAATAATGCGGGCACTGCACTTTACGATTACAGATTTTTTTAAAAATCGTATCAGTCTTAATTATTGACCTTCTTATTTACATACTTACATAATATGTTATTAAATAAACAATTTTCATATTCCTTAAATGTTATTTGCTTCATTTGTCATAATTAATGTCACAAAAGGACTAAAATGAATCACTAATTAAATAACACTTGTTATTTGCCAAATAAATGACTCATTACTATAGTAACAAAAAAAGAAAATTGAGTAGTTCAACTGTTAAAAATAGGCAGATTGCCAAAATGAAGAAAGTCATGTCAAATACCTATAAATAATGCCTCTGTCTTAATAAATGCGGAAAATATAATCAAATATACATAGGGCAGACGTCCCAACCCCTTAAAAAAGAATGTATGAACATAAATATCATAGTAACCTATTAGATCCAAATTTCAGTGCACTCACTAACCACACAGATAATACTGGCCATAAATTTCAATTTGATGATGGTAAAATTATTGATAAAGTTAGTAACAAGGATCGTCGTTTACTTAAAGCGACGCTTCATATTAACATAAATAAAAACAAATGTGTCAATTTCCAAACAACTTTAAAAATAACTTAAAATATGTAAACAACTTCACAGACAAACTAAAAAGTCACTAACTTCCACACGCATATCTTCCTTGATGCATCCTGTTTTTCTCCTCAGTATTTCACGAACTTCGAATTGATACGGAGGTTTGTTGAAATGCTGTATCTTAAAATTTTATCAACGTTACATATAGAACATTGCGACTAATACAATTTTAAGATTTTGTAAGAAAATTGATCAGTATTATTGCATATTTACCGTTAGGTAAGAAATATTTTATACTTTTCATCCTGTAAAACTGTTTTTGCTAAATAAAGAACTTTTACAACATATGTGGACCATTTAAGCTTTATCATTTCACATTTAAAATAATGTTAAGAGAGTGTGAATAATACACTATTTATCGAAAAAAATGTTGAGTATCATTATTATTACCTTTATTTCTACAAATCATTTCTAATCTTTGTTTATTAACCTTAGCAATGAGTCAAAGTGTTCTATCTTGGAAAAGTGAAAATAATAGCCGGAAAACAATAACAAATAACTGTACTGAGTAAATAAATATTTTCTGATTCATGATAGACAAGAAAATTAAATGTTTCGAGCACTGATATTTATCTGTCTGGATCTATAATTCTTAACTGTTACAATTAACTAATAAATTACTCATGCCAGGTAGTAAATTATGTTTGCAATGCAATATGCGACAGAGAATTGATTGACTGTCGTATGGAAGGATTGCACAAGGAGCATTTTACAAAGAGAAATTTTGATAGAAAGAAATGGGAACAATGATTAGGATTACATGTACATATTTATGTCTTTTCTTTTACCTATATTTGTTGATGATAATAGTATATTATGTTATTTAAGACCGGTATTTTCATCTCTGGTTAACTGTCAGTTATAAGAAAAATGTTATAAAAAAAAACTGTTGTGGCTAGCACATGACCTTCCGTCAATTCGATGTATTTTGTACAAATCCCATACCAAAAAGTCCTTGGAACAGATTCTATATAATATCACGTAAAATCGCACACGAACACATACTATTTTTTATAAATTCCATACCAAAAGTTCATTTGAAAAGGTTCTATAAATCCAATAAACATACACTAAGTAAAATGTACTTGACACTTCATTCTTTCTTTCTCTCTTCCACTCATTCCTGTCCAACGCATCTTCTTCACATAGTTCTTCCTCTCTCAAGTCTTCTGCGATACACTCCTTCCATCTTTTCATTGTCCTTTCTCTGCATGTCACTTGCGAGGAAGACTGTGACAAATAATTTTTGATCCAATATTTTCCATATTTGGTTTTGCACTTGCACCTGACATCTGTCAATTAGAATTTTTTGAATATATCAGCTGTTTCCATGATAAACAGCAAAGATGCCTAATTTTTGAAAATTAATTTCTTTGTAATGCTTTAAATCTACATCTATTGAATATGAAGGAAAATGTATAATCAAACCGTATAGAGAAGAGTATTTTCTTTAATATACATATAAAATAACAAAATGTCAAAAAATAATATTTAACTGCGATTTTTTAAGAAAAACTGTTAAAAACTTCAGGGTACTTCCGGTGGATCAGTTATAACCAAAATCTAATCAACTCTTCATATGGATGCAAAGAAGAGGAATACGAAAGGATTATAATTTTTAGATTTGTAGTATTGGAGTTATCGTTGGAGAAAAATTTGTCACACACGGACACACATACACACACACGGACACACATACACACACACACGAACACACACACACATATACAGACATCATCTTAAAAGAGACAATACCTTCCTTACCTAAAGGGGACGGAAGGTAAAAATCTGTTGTGGCAAGCGCTATACCGCCCGTCAGTAGTTCTGCTCACGCCGCAACTGCGAAGTTGTACAATAAAGTAAAAATATGCATTTCTAGTGAAACTAAACCGAGTGTTACTATTTTTTTAAATTTTTGTTAATTTAAATACATAGCTACATATTTATTGATGCTGGAAACTACATTATATTGCTTTGCTTTCGTATAATATAACTATTGTTTTATTTACTATTACAATATTCTTTTTAAAACGTTACCATTAATAATTTGAAATGATAGGTTTTTTAACAGTGATATTTGTCTGTCAGTTACATAAATTTGAAATCTGCACTGTGTACGGAATTGTGTTTATCTTTAAACATTGGATTTTATAAAATAGATTTTTTTATATATTTGTCTATAAAAACATACCTGTAGAAAATTTAATAAACTTTAATTCTTATAATAACATAAATAGAGAAAAAATACATTTAAAGGTGCTATTTTTGGTTACCTGATTTACACCAAAATATAATGGTTTCTTCTCATATTAGAATTAGGTAGAATTTTCTGAGTGACAGTATTTGGGTTAGAGCGTTGCAAAATCCACACACATACAGACATCATCGTGAAAATGTTAGAATCAGATTCTACAGACCTGAAAACGTAGCCATTTGCGATTTAAGCACGATCCCTATACCACCCTTACTAAGGCTAGCGGGAGCTAAAAATAACTGTGTAAAAATTTGTAGTTAAAATATTTTCTTATAAATAGGTAGATCAAAATTTTTGTAATATGTTTAAATAACAATTAAAATATATTTTTGTTTTCAAATTATTTTATTGTTTTATTATTTATTTACTTGTAATTTTGCAAAATAGAGCAAACAATAAACAATAGTATACAGTTTTCTAGAATTAAAAATAATATTGTTGTTAGCTACCTATTATCTAAGCAATTAATATTTTTTATAAAAACAAAAGAAAATTAGCAATAAAGCAAACAGCAAGGGTTAGGCTGGAGGGAATAACACTAATCAATGAAACAAAAGCTAATCAGCAAACAAAATGCGTACTTAAAACATTTAAAGCGATTATCAATTATCTTATCAAAGGAAATGAAAGGACAATCTTTTATTTAAACAATTAAATAGAAAATAGTAAGAATTCATTATCATAGTAGGCGAGGGTGTATGACTGATTTGTGACGTCACTGGATGAACCACACCTGTTCTGGGAATCAAACCGCTTTGACGTATGAATGTAAAAATACTGGGATTATTGATAACTTTACCACATTTTGTCCTCATTTATTTTTATTTTTGCTGTGTCATTTTGTGCATTTTTACTGCTTCCGAAGAACTATGAACGGATTTCCTTCCTAAGAAATTTGTCTGCTAAGTAGGGCATAGGAGAAAACTTGGTTTTGGATATCCTCAAAATAATGTGATTCAGGATTTAATGGTAAATTTATTTGGAAAATATATAAACAGTCTTATCAAATATTATGGGAAAGTAATATAATTTGTAATACTGATTCTACCGTAGGTGTAGGATGTAAGTAGAAATATTTTTAATCGTGTACGGATTTCGCCCATTGCTTCTTATACCTTGCCATCTTCCTAGCGTCTTCATCTTGTTATTTTTCTCTAAAGCTAGGTTTCCACATACAAAGATTATTGGCGCTACTAGACTAGCGCCAATTTAGTTGAAATTGAAACATACTAATTCAACTGACGTAATGGACTGGCACTATTAATCGCCCACTAAATCAGTAAAAGTTTGAAGCAGTTATAATTTTTGGCGTCATTTAGAGTCGGAACATGCCAGTGCAATGGTAAAAGCTTAAAAAAAAATAGTCTTCGGAATTAATAATTCAGTTTCTGAAGGCATATGAGCAAAATCCAAATAAAAAAAACTCGTCCCATGAAGATCGAAATAAAAGAGATGATGTATTGAGAAAGAATGTTGATGTAATGTCTGACTCTATCAAAGATTTTGATGTAAACTCTGCTAAAGCTAAAATATTACCTATGTATGCTATGAGCGCATCAGACGGAATTTGCACTACCATATTAATGCTTGCTTGAAGTAGCTCAATTGACGCCATTTTTAATCTCGTGCTAGTTGAAAACTGATATAAATTGTGAAAACATATACTTGAGCCACTAAAATTGGCGTTATAAAACTAGCAACAAATTAGGGCCAATAATCTTTGCATGTGGAAACCTAGCTTTAGATTGTCAGTATTATCTTACTCCAGTTGTCTAGGTCTTCCTCGGTCTTGTTTTTCTACGACGTCCGTTATCCATAATTGTATTATCGGTCTATCTTCGTTCATTCTGATCATGTGGCTCCAACAAGCTAGCTGTCTCTTCTCGATGAAGTTCAATACAGACTTACATTACAGTTTTTCTTCTTTTCTATCTAATCCTACTTCGTAGTGCTAGTCCTAATACGCTCCTTAAATATTTCATTTCAAGTGCTTGAATTTTACTTTTCATTGTGCTAAATAATACCAAAGATTCACAGCCGTATGTTAAAATACTCGTAGATGTGTACAAACTCAAACTCATAATAGTTCTGCCGGATAACATTTTCAACAAATTATAAAACCTACGCAAATGGTGCGAAATTGGGTTACATCGCCTTTATTAGTAATATCAGCATTACTTGTAAGCAATGCATATTTTTCTGTGAATATTGTCCTATATGACTTTCGAGGTAGGTTTACCTGTACGTACTTGATTTTTTCGAAGTTGTTTTACATTGTGCCAAAATGGTCTCGGTAGAAACTAAATCTGGACTAGAAGATGATCCTTATTCTGCCTACAGTTTTTTTTTTTTTTAAAGTATTACGACTATATATAAGTAGCCGGAAGAATTTTGTAAAAATTTCTAACCATTTGTGTAGATTTTATAATTCGTTGAAAATGTAAACCTGCAGAATTATTGAGTTTTGGCTCGTATATTGAATTGTATACTGTGATCTTCGTTTTGATGCTAATCTCCTTCTTTCCTAGGAGGCTGTTCTAATAACTATTAAGCCTTATTTCCACCGAATGTTTTAATGCTTAATGCGTAATGATTAGTGCGTAAGGCTTAATGCATTATTCCAATTTACTAGGATACCATTTCCACCTACTTTGTTAATGACTAATTCAACAGAAATGCCACATTTTTTTTCCTTTATTACTTGTTGTCTAGCACACTGTCATTGCAGCAGCAATTCTTTTTTTTAAATATGTTATATGCATAATTTTCTGTATCTAATCTAATAATTATAAAATAGACTGACTGTTGACAGTTCAGGTTAGAAGTTCGCAAACTTTTGTTCTTATATATAACTCTTAGTTCTTAAGCATTAATTCTTATGCAAAGCTGGAAATGGTAGTAAACGTTGCTATATGATAAACATTTTTACGCATTGCGCTTAGTTATTAATTATAGCTCTTACACATTAGGTGGGATTGAGGCTTAAGGCTATATTTAAAGTAATTAAGGATTTTGTAAAAATTTCTAACCATTTGTGTTAATTTTAAAATTTGTTGAAAATGTAAACAGCCAAATTATTATGAGTTTAAGCTCGTATATTGAATTGTATACTGTGAACTTCGTTTTTATGTTAATATCTCCTTTCCTGTAAAGCTGTTCTAATAACTATTATTATAATAATTATTTGTGCGCCGCCTCACTTTTATGAACATAGATTATTTACTTAACAGTTATTAATAAAATGTTTATTTACCTACTTATTTTTTATTTTATTTTTCAACCTCTATTTTCCTTGTAGGTTATTTATTTATTATTAATTACCAATAGAGCACAGATAAACGTTAGACAAATATGAAAAACCCAATAAACAAAAGCAACAAACATAAAATCCGTAATCAGCTGGATCTATTGTTTGCATAGTTTGTTGACAGAAAAATCAGAATGCATGTCGTATGCAGTTTATCTAAACTGAGGGCAAAGACGTACAACGTAATTTCTTTTCTTGCAAATAGCTAATGTACTCGTACTTCTAATCACGCCCTGATAAAGATTGCTTATCGACAGAAGTCAATATTTGCGCAAAGATACCAAGAACCAGGGGACTATGGTTCATACACCTGCACCTGTAAGGAAAGGAAGTGATTAGGGATTTTTATGTTTAACTTTTGTTTTATAGTTTTAAGAAAAATAAAAATAAAAAATGAAATTATATATTTAATTATTATGTATTACGACAAGACAACGAGGTAATAAATGTGGATGCAATGTTATGCTATTTTTTTTTTATTTTCTGTTCAATTTAAAGATTGGAATCGTACAATTCCAAATTTTCAACCTGCAGGGTCCCCATTTCTATCGACCACGTACAGGGATGGGCAGAAAAAAAAATAGGAAAGAACTTTTTTGTAGTGTAAACTGATCTTTGACAATCCCTGAAGTGGTGTAATTTGAAGGCAAGTAAATAACTGAGCAACATTAAACAGAATAATTCAATTGAGGAAATGATTTAATAAGATTATTTGAAAATTACAACTTTTCTAATACTTGTTCCACCATTTCGATTAAAAACTTCGGTTAGTCTGCGTGGCATGGAATTAATCATATTCATAGAATTTTCGACGGTAAAAATATTTTCCCATATGCATTATTAACTACATATTTCTAGTAGTTCTTAGCAACTCAATCAATCGTCTATCTTCTTCTTCAGTTGATACTCTATGTCGCCCTGATCCTGGATTCCTTCCTATTCTGTCTTCCTGTCTCCTCTTATTTAAAATGTTAATTATAGAATTATTATTATTATTATAACGCTGAACAATTTGTCATATCGGCATTCCTTCTTCTCTCTAGCAATTACCGAAAACCTCTCAATATCGCTTATTCGAGTCAGTTTTTTTTTTTACTTTGATTAGACATTTAAATTTTTGACAAATCAAAGAGACAAATGTCATAATTGTAAAGCAACTACAACAGGTGTAAATACATACTTGGCGGCATCACCATTAGATTCTACGGGTAAAATTACATAAGTATACCCATTTTCAAAATTTTTGGACAATGGATACAATTTCCAGAAAAAAAGGCCAAAAATCGCAAAAGGGGTTGCGATTTTTTCAGATTTTGGCCATTTTCAGTTATTTTGTTCTGGAAATTATATACGTTGTTTAAAAATTATGAAAATAGGTAATTTTGCCCGTACAATCGAATAGTGATATCGACAAACCAATATTTCCATCCATTTTAGGGTTATAACCCAAAAATGTGTGTTTTTGGGATCCAACTTTGAACATAAATATCTCGGGAACGGATAAAGATTATATCGACCTGCGTTTTCAAAAATTGGAATCATTGCGTTGAAGTACCTGATACTGCAAAAATTGGATATTTAAAATTTTTGAAGTTTTTAGCCATAAATGGGTACAAGTCTTTTTTGGACTGTAACTTAAAAATGGGTCGAGATACCAACTTGGGAAAATCATTAATCGATTCTACGAATATAACTACATAATCATACCAATTTTCAGTGTGTCTACTTTTTTTATGGACTTTGGTAAAATTTTCATGTGTAAATTTTGCCCTATTAATTTTAGAACTAAAGTTGTAAATACAAAAAATGTTTAGAATTAGAAACTGCATCAAATGAGCATAAATTTATTGTTAATAAATAAACGTAAAATAAAAAATCCCTCTTTAAGATTTTTAAAGAATGCCATGCAAGACAAAACATACAATTCAAGCAGCCGTGTTGTTTGACTTGGATGATTTTGGATATGGTGGCGAAGACCGATACCGATAGAAGAGCCCTTACTGACCGTAATGTTTATTACGTTTTTGGCACGATCGACGCTAATCGACGCACAAAATTAAAAAAAATATTTTGACACATTAAAAAATTTTAGTTGTAATTTTTACCTCCCGCTACCCTTGGTAAGGGAGGTATAGGGATCGTGCTAAAAATCTCATATCGAGATTTTAGTAAATGACCACGTTTTAAGGTCCCTCTAATCCAATTTTAACATTTTCACGATGATGTCTGCATGTGTATATGTATGTGTGTGTGTGTGTGTGTATGTATGTATGTATGTATGTGTGTATGTGTAGGGATTTTGTCTTCGCTCTAACTCAAATACTATCATTCAGAAAATTCTGAAACCTTGTATTTCTATCCTATTCTAATATGAAAAGAAGCCATTAGATTTTGGTGTAAATCGGATAACCGGAAATGGCACTTTACCTGAAGCTCATAATGGTTTTTCTTCAAAAAATACCATTAAATGCCATTTTTTCGCATTTTATGTCGAAAATGAAATTTAAAGATTATTGAATACATTAATACTTTTTCTATATATTTTACAGATAAATTTAAAAATAATTTTTTTTATTAGTCGCGAAACCTAAGATAAACAATAATTCCTTTGTTACACAGTTCATATTTCAAATGAATGTAACTGACAGTAAATGTCACTGTCAAAAAACTAATCACTTCAAATTAATAATAGTGACATTTTAAAAAGAAAATAGTATATAAAGCAATAGTTTTCTGCAATGGAACAGTTTGCAGCGTTAGTAAATACGTACGTATGTATTTAAATTAATAAAAATTCAATAGCGGGAGGATTTGTGTTGGCCACATCAGATTTTTAAATTAAGCTTTGATCGTTGTTTTTATTTACTACCGCCTCCGCCTCCTGATCGGTAATTTATTCACAATGTAAACCAAATCATTGTCATCACTTACTGATCATTAATAAATAATACTGCCTTCGAAATAATAATAATAATAATAATAATAATAATAATAATAATAATAATAATAATAATAATAATAATAATAATAATAACCCTTTATTGACAAAAATCAAAAGGCGAGGTTCAGCCAAAGGCTGGTCTTCCACCTAACCATACAGATATGAAATCATTATGCCAAATTAACAAATATATCAAAACATAGTCCAACTATATACATAAATAAATATAACAATACAAACAAAACACTGATCTTTTCGGTAAACATTAAAAAAATATTAATTGATATTTAATTATTGTTCCATTGATTTTTTTTTCTTGAATGTAAATGTATTCATGATTATTGATAAATAAATTCTTGAAGTCAATAATTATTAAATAATTTAAATCCAAAGGGTTAAATTTGATAAAGGTACTGAAATATGCACTTATACTTAACGGCTTTTGCCATAAATCCACAGATTTGCATTCTATTATTACTTTTTTTTTTATGTTTTTATTACAATTTATTCTCATTCTGTTATTGATTAAACAAAGTTGGTAGTAGTGATTTTGTTTATTAGAAGTGCAGTGTTTCCGAGTGAAATTTGTGTAAAT
This sequence comes from Ophonus ardosiacus, assembly GCA_943142095.1. Lineage (NCBI taxonomy): Eukaryota > Metazoa > Arthropoda > Insecta > Coleoptera > Carabidae > Ophonus > Ophonus ardosiacus. The sequence continues at coordinate 34,201,550 of OW964832.1, read as the reverse complement.
ATCTATTAACAATGTCATCAAAGGTGTGTAAAAATATAAAATAACTTAATTTTAATGCAATTAATCATGCACTATTCGATTTAAGTATATAATATCATTAATTAGACGTAATTACTATTTGTACTATCATTCTAACCTCAAAATCAACTGCAGTTGTCATTCATTTATTTCAACATAGAAATTTTCTTTCAGGTTGATCGATTAGAGCCTACAATTATCAATGGATAGTCGGTGAGTCTAGATTTCCATTAATTACGCATATTGTCTTAATTATGAGTCATGTAACAAAATAAAATCCAGACGTAAACAAATACAAACATCAAATAATCGCTTGTCGCATGACACAAATAGGAAAATAGTGGGTGCCTTATCATTTATGCTTATTCACTTTACCGCAAGGCAATCCCACAGGAAATAAAAGTGGAATTGAATGGTGTAAAAAACTGTAAATATAAACCAAATCATGAATGAAGCGAAAGATAGATGTTAGTGACCCTCTAACAAAAGCTACGATGCTACGACTCTTGCGGTTGAGAACTTCCTATGTTTATCTGCAACTATGACAACGACAAGAGTTTTGTTTAACGCAAGTAGATCATAATGAATGACGCATTTTCCTACTAATTAAATGAGGAGAAAAGCATGAATGAGAGTCTCCTTCCGGTTGGAAAATTTAGACAGTTTAATCTTTATTAAGAAATTCATTACTTCTTAAATTGAACAAACGAAATTAAATTTTACAATGAGCAATGAGCCGGTTTCACATTTAAATGACTGTTTATGCAATATTTTTCATAGTAAAAAATAATGAATAAGATTGGCGCCAGATATAGTAATGAAAAACAACCCCTCACTCTTAGGACGTCAAATTACATACAGCATTTATCGCCATCATCTTTGTTTTTTATATATGTATATAAAAGTAGGTGATAGTTTGTCACATGTTAATCTGTATAAATTTTGACGTCACATACCGTTTCTGGTCAGTCGGCTTTTTGAAAATACTATACAAATTTAAATAATGATCTGTAAAATATCTAATGGATGTTTTGCGATATTTTAAATTTTATGCTATTTAAAGAAGAATGTTTTTTAAAAGATACCTAGTACTTAAAACTTAAAAAAAAATTGCTACTGCCTTATTAATTTTATAAGTATTTGAATTTGAAGTTCATTTCCAAAAGATTTGCATTATTTATATGATAATTTTTTTAATTTATATTTACATTTGTTTTTATAAAAATATATATAGCGCATGTCATTTTTTTATATATAAAGTACAATGTTCAAATTTTCATTTGGCGATATCTCTTTAGTAATTAATTTTAGAGCAAAAAGTGTATGGTTTTTTTAAATAAAAAAAATGCAAAAGACCTTTGAATTCCTCAAGGACTTGCAGTTAAAAAACACCGGAAATATTGAGACAAACGTTAAAACTGGACATTTTTCGATTATTAAGAAAAGGGATAATCGAGTTCTACGCGCACTTATTATACAGGGAGGTCATTCTGCCCCACCCTGTAGATGATCGCCGTGTTTCTATTCCAGATTTGTCTGTCAAAAACTGCTAACACTTTCATCTTGGCGGTGAAAAGTCTCTCTTTTACAAAAAAAAAATGCAAATTACATCATTACACCCCCTAAAAACTAGATCCGCCCCTGAAAAAGGATAAAACTTGTTCAATATTAAAAACTGTGGCTAGTGAGAGCTACTTTTAACCCTTGGAGTACAAATAATTATTCTATCTAAATAATTTTAACAATTTTTAAGTAATTTTCAGTATGCCACGGAAAGTAAAAAATACGATTTTTGAGTTTTCGTTTTGCCAGATGTAAAATAATTGCTAGAGTGATTAAAGTATTGTTTCTGTACTCAATTCCGTTCAGTCGTATTAAATATAATTCAGCATTTTATTTTAAAAATTATTCGTTTTAAGCTTTTGCAGCAAAATATTTTAACAAATAAGGATTACCTGCTTATATTTTGTGTGACCTGATTAAATCGTTTGGAATTCAAAAAATCTTGAAACAACCTAAAAACAATATTTGTTCGTTGTCTAAAAATCAGTAATTTGATGTCAAGGTGTTATTGTTTTGACACACTTTTTGGTTTTTTAGGTAATAAGAGCAGTTTGATTTACTTAGGAATCAAAGAGTAAATAATTGAACATGACATTCTAAAGTTTTCCTATACTCATTCTGATAAGTACCAGTCTGTCAAAGTGCGTAATAACTGACAGCTATTCACTTATTTATAACAGTAATTAGTATAAAAAAAAAACTTTATCGATTATTTTTTTCTTATTTTGACGTCTGCAACGGATATAGATTATTTTGTCATGTATAAATAGTTGAAAATCACGGGAATGTGATAAAAGTCGGCAGACATATCCGCACTACATTTTATCAAATTAAATGAAAAATTGATAATTAAAATATGTAAATTTGCGATATTTTGAAGATTGTAAAATATAATGTTAATTATAATTGTTAACTGTAATTAAGTACAAGTTAACAAAGCTATTTTATTTTTAATTAAAGATTTAATTAGATTGTTTATTTAGTGGGAAAGTGTATGACACTAAAATTCTTACGCTGTATACTTCATTTATTACAACATAATTAATTCAGTTATATAGCCGCTTAAAGAAAATATTTCCATTCCGTTTTTGTCTATATATATATATATATATATATATATATATATATATATATATATATATATATTATGAAAATAGATAAAATACATACAACAATTGACTGTTGTGTCCAGCAATAAAACTATAAATATCGTAAATATTACCCTGAGAGAAATGTATATTAAAAATTCTATATTGTACATCAAAATTTTAAATTTAAATATGTAAATATTAAATATTGAGAAACGTATATGTAAAAGTATTATAAAAATGTATTTACTCGTTTATTTTGAAACGATACATATTTAAAATAAAGGACAGCATAATAAGAATTATTATATTTATATTTTACGATTATATTTAAATATATACAGATATTTATTTCTATATTAGATATTAGAATTAAATGTCCGGTATATTTCATTTTAAATTCTGAATATTACGATTTACGATGTCAGAATGTATGAACAGATAGCGTGATGATCAGACGATCAGGGGAAGAACAGTAAACAGTCTCCATTCATTCCTTACTTGCATAAACTGCGTTGTTTGTAGTATGAAAGTGGAAATAATACAAAACGAAAATATGTGACGATTTTGTTAACAATATTTTAAAATTGTGGGGTTTTGAAGATTATTTAGAATTTATATTATTTTACTCGTGTTAAGAAATCTGTTTCGTTTAATAATATTTTGAAAATAAATATTTTCCTATTTATAAAAATTGTGTTTAAATATAGAGTACCTCTGCACCGATTTCGGAACATTGGAGTTTAACGTGGGATTTGAAATACATGCGGATATTGGCTTTCCTCTAAGTTTTAGAGCAAAACTGCAAGTATATAAAAAGTTGTAATTAAATTTTATTATCATGACAGTCTGACTCTTGACGAAATTATTACATTTTATTTCTGTAAAATTTCGTACTGCTGATGTGCTGTTACATGGAGATTAAACATTTTTATGACAAATTTCATAATAAACAACTATTTATTCTTGTAGTTTTATTTTAAAACTTGCAGGACAGCCGATATTAGTATTTTTTTAAATTCTATGTTAAAGTTTTATGATCCGGATTTTAGTACACCTATACCTATACCCAAATGTAATATATTAATTTGCCATCGTAAATATACTGGTATTTTGAGCCTAAGATACTTGTTTATTTGCATTAAATATTTTGGATATTAAATTGTACCACATACAATAATCAAATTTAGTATAACTTTATAATTATTACTAATATCTCGCATGTTAACAATGTTAATATAGTATTTTAAATTTGAAAATAAATATATATTTAAAAGTAGTATGTCATATATTTGTTCTTATTACATAATATTCTAAAGCTTTTAATATCTTCACATATTTCATTCAAATATCTCGTGTATTTGTCCCTTTTTTAAATATAAAATATAATAGCAATTATTATAAATATATTTATTATAACAACACATTTCTGTCGGTGTACAAAGCGGCATATCGCTTACTGTTTGCTTCATAATATTGTATTCAGACAGGTCATTATTTGCGCCGCTCTATTGAAAAAAAAAACACGCATCCCTTGTATTTTCATTTGCCCTGAGTGCTCTGTAAATAAAATAATCTTAGTATTCCTTTAACATAAATTCTATTTTGGTTTGAGATAATTTTTGGAACTACAGTTTTCATTCTCATAAGAAAATATTTCAAATAAAAATATCATCATTTATGTTAAAGGAACAGTAAGATTATATTACTATATTTCAACAGAGCAGAGAATATAATAGCCCGTTGGCATCCAATGTTATAATGGAAGCAGTGAGCGATATGCCGCTTTGTCATAATTACGATATTTATAGTTTTATTGCTGAACCCGACAGTCAATTTTTTTGACTGTAGTCAAAGTGACGAAGGGTAATTCCTGTAGAAAAAAATATAGCTATTTTGTTGGATTGTATTTTATGATATATATACCTACAGAAGGTGGTAATACCATTACCGCGGAAGGTCTAGGTAATACAAATTCTGTTAAGGAAATAGGTACAGAAATTCCTAAGTATTAATGAGTAATAATAATAATAATAATAATAATATATAAATTTATTGCCCAACAGTAATACTATTTACAGGACAAAATTACATAGAATATTAAGTTATTTTAAATAATGAGTTGAAACAATAACAAAGAAAATAATGTTTAATTGAAAATATCTAAACATAAAAGATTAGCAATGTTACAACAAACAAATACTGGAGAATATTTTAAAATATCCGTGCGTGGTGTAGGTAGATGGAACATCTTCGAATGCCTAGACTCCAGCCTGGGTACGTGAAATGGCACACGAGAGAGAAGGAATGGGGCATCCACTTTGTTGGAGAGCAAGCCACAAAGAAATCTTACGCACGAAAGTTCTCTTCTGTCGGCCAGAGACTGCATGGAGTGACGTTGAAGTAGGGATGCCTGGTCTAAACCTCTTTCAGGATATACCTTATCTAATTTAAATGAAAGAAATTTTAAGAATCTACGATGAATTTGCTCCAACATTTGTTGCAGATATGCATATGAAGGGTACCAGACTAAGGAAGCATATTCCAGCTTGCTTATGACAAAAGCCATATACAAACATTTTATCACGTTGATATCATTGAACATTTTGGAGACTCTCATTAAAAAACCTAAGGTTCTGTTAGCAGAATTACAAACATTGTTTGTGTGCTCAATAAACTGAAAATTGAATGTAAATATAATACCCAGATCTTTAATGGAAACATTTCTATTTAAAGGAATATGTTTCATGTTATATACAAAGTTAATTTTATTCTTTTTACGTGTAAAAGATACGACGCAACATTTATTAATATTTAGATCAAGTTTATTATGAGTGCACCAAGTGACTGTGTGATCAATACTATTTTGTAATTTTAAAGCATCATCAAGTGAATTTATACTCATGTACAGTTTAATATCGTCAGCATAAGCTAGAACGTTACAATCCAGAGATAAAAGAAGATCATTTATAAATAAAATGAATAGAAGTGGACCAAGATTAGAACCCTGAGGTACACCTGTTTTTGCGATGAATTTAAATGAATTGAAACCATTATAGGTTACCCAGCAAATACGATTTTCTAAATACGATTTTAGAAGTTTAATTACGGATGGGACTGCTCCAAAATTACTGATTTTTTGTAAAAGTAAACTGTGGTCGATGGAATCAAATGCACGTGACAGGTCAGTGTAAATAGTGTCTACTTGGCCACGTCCATCTAGCACTTCGGATACAAACTGTGAGAATGAAGCTAGATTTGTGGTAGTTGATCTGCCTACCATAAAACCATGTTGATCTGAAGAAATAAGACTGCGGGTATTGGAATAAATGAATTTATACATTACCATTTCAAGGATTTTAGCAAAATTATTGAGAATCGAGATGGGGCGATAATTTTTAATGCAAGACTTATCTTCCTTCTTAAAAACAGGAGTGATTCTTGTGTTTTTCCATCGCTCAGGGAATATGCAAGTATTTATTGACATGTTTATAATGATTGCTAGTGGTTTACAAAGTATTAATCTACAATCTCTAACTATGAAGCTTGGAATTTGGTCGTCACCAGCAGTAAATTTATTCGAAAGAGATGCCATTAATGGAATAAGATCATCTTCACTGATACTATTAAATTTGAATGGTTGGTGATGATTACATTCATCATTAAAGTTATATGGTGAATTTTGAGAGAAGAAACCTGAAAAAAGGGAAGCGAATGCATCCACAATATCCTGTGGAGAGTTGTACTCACGATCATCATCATGGAGGATACCAGGTATACGGGTAATGCCCTGTTTTGAGTTCACAAATTTCCATAGATCTGAGGGACATGATTTGATATTTGACTCGACATTAAGAACATAATTATTGTATGCTTCGGTGATTTGTAATTTTATTAGGCTTCTTAATCTTTTAAATTCATTAAGATAAAATATATTATTTGTTTTGACCCATTTATTTCTAAAATAATCTTTAGTTTTGAGGTTGTATTTGATTTCAGAAGTAAACCATACGGGAAATTTGGAATTTTTATGTTCATATTTAGGGACTGAATTATCAAAAATAGAGTATAGCATTGTATAAAATTTATTTAAAGCTAGATCAACGTGCTGAAATTCATTTAAACAGGACCAGTTTGTAGAGTAAATATCTTCATATAATTTGTTAAAATTAGCTTTCCTAAAATTGTAAGAGTGTGAAGCAGCAAATGAAAAATTTGAAATTTTAGTTCGTACTGGTATATTAAATTGAAATGATAATGCAGGATGATGTTTATCTTCTTTAACTAAGGGAAAGTCCGATTTTTCTATGATAAAATTATTACAAAAATTTGATAATATTAGATCTAACTTCCTTTCATTATAATTAGCGACAGAATTATATTGAATGAGATCTAGAACATTACAGAATTGATTGAACGACATTGTTTTAGTACAGTTTACTGAAGAGTCATACAGATATGGTAAATTAAAGTCACCTATAACTATAAATTTTTCATTAATAAGAAACACAGTTAATGCATCAAGAAACATAACAAATTCATTATTGTGGAGATCAGGTGGAATATATACAACACACATGATGAATATGACATTATTAAAATTACACTTGCAGGCAGAAAAATCAATTTGAGGTACTATTTTTGAAATATTCGATGTATCTAATGATTTAAATGAAATATTATCTTTGAGGGCAATTAAAACACCACCGCCTTTCGAACGTTCAATGAGTGAAAAGTTCCTATCACAACGAATGTAATGCCAAGGAAATATGAATATTTGGTATTCCTAGGAAAATATGAACGAAAAATTGAATATGTCTATAGTTGCCGCCAAAAAATATGGACTGGATATTTCCATCCTGTTGCCATCACGTGACTTTTCACTGCTTGTCACTGCTTGTCATTTAACGTTTCACCAGTTATCATTTCAGATTTTAGGTTACAATTTTATTTTCATAGCCTTGAATTTGTTAGAGGCTAATGAACAAACAGATTTTTTAATAATATCGGGATTGTTTTTTACTATTGTTGATTTGTATAATAAAGAAATAAAACAAGCAAAAACAAAAAATCTGTTGGGGCCAGTGGGAGACCTTCCGTTAATTCGATGTATTTTGTACAAACCCCATACCAAAAGTTCCTTGGAAAAGGTTCTATACAGGATGTCCCATTTTAATGTACCATCTGGAATATCTTCAGGATCATACATCATACGAAAAAATGTTTCAAATAAAAGGTTATCCATATGGAGGGCGACATCCAATCCTGTAAATAAATTCAACCCCCTACCCCCAGGGGAGGCTGGGGAGGGGGTGGTTTTAAAATTTTAAATGGCAATCCCTATTTTTTTATAGCAGAATTGGATAGAGCGTAAAAAAATAAGTAGATTTTATTTTTAAAAAAAATCAACAATTTTTTTATCAATATTTAATTTTCCGGAAACAATCAAAGCAGTGTGACTGTGTGTTTGTGTGTGTGTGTGTGTGTGTGTGTGCGTATGTGTGTCGGTGAGGACATCCTGATAACAATTTACCGCCGGCATTAGCATTACCCGAGACGTAGCATGAGGAGGTTGCTCGGCCGGATTTTCGTGTGTATGTGTATTTTTTTGTATTTGTGTCTGCAAATTTTTTTTTTAGATAAAATTACTTATTTTTACTCGTTCTATCCGATTCTGCTATAAAAAATAGCGGTTTCCATTTAAAATTTTGAAACTACCCTCTCCCCAGTCTTCCTTGGGGGTAGGGGGTTGAATTTCTTTCGGATGTCCCTCTCTATATCGTTAAACTTTTATTTAAAACATTTTTTAATACGGTGTATGATCCTGAAGACATTCCAGGTGGTACATTAAAATCGGACACCCAGTATATCCAGTAAAATTGTAACACAAACGTATACTATTTTTTACAAATTCCAAACCGAAAATTCATTGAAAAAGGTTTTATAAATACAATAACATACATTATGTAAATTGCACATGACACTAACATCTGTTAATTAGATTTGTTTTAATTATAGGAAAGTTTGCTAATTTTTGAAAGTTGATCCCTTTTTAATTCTTTAACTCTATATCTATTGAATATAAAGTAAAGTGTGTAATCAAACCTATAGAGAATAAGACATTCTTTTATATTGAAAATAACATAAGATGTCAAAAAATGATATTTAACTGCGTTTTTTCAAATAAAACTGTTAAGTACTTCAAATAAGGGAGCTTCCGGTTAACCTAGTTATAACCAAAATCTAATCATCTTTTTATATGGATGTAAAGAAGAGGAATACGAAAGAATCACACACACACACACACACACACACATCATCGTAAAACTAGTAAAATTGTGATCCAGGGACCCTAAAACGTGCTTATTCATTAAAAACACACCACCGAATTTTTTGAGCAAAGACAATTCCTTACCTAAAAGGTGACGGAAGGTAAAAACGTAGATAGTTTGATAATGTATTTTTATATTTTATTTATTTAATTTTTTTTAAAATACAGTAAAATTTTATATGTAATTATCCTAGTTATGGTATATAACTTTATAAAAATATGAATCTTTATATTATAATTGACATTTGAACATTTAAATGCGCAAAATATCTTCTCTACTTGACATTTACCTACGATGCACTTCTAAAATACCCTCACAATGGTTTTGTTTCCTGCCATTAGCAAATGAAATGGAAATTGAGGTTATACTCAAATTGGATTCGACTTCGACGTAAACGCAAGCCAGAGCGATTTGCATACAAGGAAAGTGCGAATGGCTGTTTTTACCTTAAAACTTTAATTAGCGGCTTACTGGCAATGGAAGAGATTTTTCCTCAACTGCATTGCCATTTTTTATTCAGTTTTTTCTGAGGTGACCTTCTAGTTATTAAGATTGTTCGAGCAGAACTTTAGTGTTTTGTTTCAATAATGTTGTTTTGTTTTATTCTAGTCTAGCGAAGATTTTCTATTTGACCAGTAATGAAAAATATAAGAAAAAATTGTTATTAAAAAATTATTCATATTTTTATGTTCTTTATTGGCCTGTTTACCTACTATACAAAGTCATAAATTTTGATGTACGTGTTAAATTTCAATGCGTATTTTTTTCTTGTTTATTTATTTTTTGCTACATGTCTGATAGAGTGAAAGATAATTATTGGGTCAAAAACCATGGATTTATTTTTCCTTGCAATAAATTACAGTTTTTTATGATCATTAATTAGTCATTTATTATTTTTTTTATGTTGTACATAGATAAAACCTAATTTTATAATTTTATCTGCACCAAATTTTTCTTTATGTTAAAAAGCATAAATAAATAATAACTGTTTCATGACATTGTCTCTCCCTATAGAATAAAATTAAAACTACATTTAACTGTGGAAAATTTCTCGACTGGATAAGATGTTAACAATTACTCGAAATCTTAGTCAAATAGCATTTATTCTTACATCGACGTTTCGGTACACACTTGCACCTTCTTCAGGGTTTATAACATTTAATAAAAATCTGATGTGGCCAGCACATTACCTTCCGTCATTTCTATGTATTTTTCTCAAATCCCTTACCGAAAATTCCTTGGAAAAGATTCTATACAGGGTGTCTCTTAAATAGGGGGACATGGCTTAACCACAGATTCCTGAGGCTAAAATAAGACGATTTAACCAAACTTGCTTCTACCGGAAAGTGTACCATTTAGCCAGAATTCTGCTTCAAAGTTCTTCGAAAAAAAATTAATTTTGCTTATAATATTCGGACGCTTTATTCGATTTGGATGAAATTTGGTATGACAGTTTATATGGTTATAAGTCATCTTTTAAGGTGATACTTGTTATTATTAGTGAACCACTAGTGTATAAAACTTAGGTCTCCCAACATTAATTAGACCGTAACTTTTTAATGGCAATGCGGAAAATGTGAAATTATTTTTTTTCAGAAAGATACATTCAATAGTAAACTTTTGTCTCTCTGTGTAATTTGTGATATCTGTTACGGTTCACACAGAAAAAAATAAAATCTGAGTGTCTGCACTGCTAAATTTTTAAAATAAATTTAATCTAGCAGTCTATCCAAATGTCAAACAAGTAATTTTTAATGACAGTAACAATTGTTTTACGGGTTGTCAAAAATTTTCTTCGCAATATTCTAAAATTATTAACATCCGTGTGTTCGGCCTAATAGTATTTTACTACCATTATTATAAATAAGACGATTACATATCTTAGCTTACTCCTAAACAAGTTGTGAAGATTGACAACTCGTTACTGTCAATAAAAATTACTTGTTTGACATTTGGATAGACTGCTAGATTAAATTTATTTTAAAAATTTAGCAGTGCAGGCACTCAGAAATTATTTTTTTCTGTGTGAAGCGTAACAGATATCACAAATTACACAGAGAGACAAAAGTTTACTGAAGAAAAATAATTTCACATTTTCCGCATTGCCATTAAAAAGTTACGGTCTAATTAATGTTGGGAGACCTAAGTTTTATACACTAGTGGTTCACTAATAATAACAAGTATCACCTTAAAAGATGACTTATAACCATATAAACTGTCATACCAAATTTCATCCAAATCGAATAAAGCGTCCGAATATTATAAGCAAAATTAATTTTTTTTCGAAGAACTTTGAAGCAGAATTCTGGCTAAATGGTACACTTTCCGGTAGAAGCAAGTTTGGTTAAATCGTCTTATTTTAGCGTCAGGAATCTGTGGTTAAGCCATGTCCCCCTATTTAAGAGACACCCTGTATATCGAGTAAAATTATAACAAGTACCTATACTGCAATATAATGTAAATTTTCCTTGACGCTAAAATCTGCCAATTAGAATATTTGAATATATTACCTCAGTTTCCATGGTTATAGCATGGCTGGCTAATTTAGAATTCTTTGACTCTATCGGCCGAATTCACCATCCCTGAATCAAATTTGATTCTCTGATCAACAAAATTTGACACTGTTGCTTTGTTAAAACTGTTGATCTCCAAGGTAACCCAGAACTTGATTCACAGATCAGTGTTGATCAGAGAATCAAGACTTGATTCACTGTTGGTGAATTTGGTGGTCAATCTATTGAATATGAAGGAAAAGTGTAATCAAACCTTATAGACAATCAAGTGTTCTTTCATAATTATAATAACAGAAAATGTCAAAAATGATATTTAATTGCGTTTTGTTTTTATAAAAACTGTTGAGAACTTTAAATAAAGGTATTCCGTATTTTTTTTTTCACACACATATACAGACATCATCGTAAAAATAATAAAATCGTATTCTAGGAATCCTAAAACGTGCTTATTCATAAAAAAGTCACCACCGAATTTTTTGACCAAAGACCTTCCTTACATACAGGTGACGAAAGGTAAAAACAAAATAATACATACAAAATAACATGGACATTATAGCACTTACAGATCTTACAAAATATTGTACATAAAAAACATTAGTTCTTAACATTCAGTTTTATCGTACAAAAAATTCATAAAAAGCACAAACACATTAATTTTCTTTCAAAATCAACAACAGAATAAATCGGAAAATAGCCGGAAATATTTTGGGGAAGAATTCTTTGGTGACATCATCGACCATTCTTCACTCTACCAATGATCATCATTATCATTACCCATCCTATATCTGTTACAAAGTTATTTATTTGTTTCATCTTGATTTAGGCCTTGTCCGATATCACATTTTGGCATTTAAAACAACAAAAATGAATTATACAATTTGATTTAGTTTGATGCTTCATATTAAATGTTAATATCGTATTTCATAAAATAGAAGCTAAGAAGATATTCTTTGACAGCAAATTTGATATTTTACACAAATTATAGCAACGAATAGTGCGCGTCAACTTCAAGGCATAGTGTGCTCCTGCAAAACCCTAAAATCTAATTCCTAAAATCCTAAATAATGACATTATTTAGGCAGTATCCGATGTCGCATTTTGGCAGTTACTATTTAGGATTTAGGTCTTCTTCACATAAATACAACTACGAATGTCATACTAATGACATCCATTGGTTTAATATGGCAACACTTCAGAATAACAAAAATGAATGGTACAATTCAATTTAATTTGATGCTTCATATTAAATGTTAATATTGTATTTCATAAAATAGAAGCTAAGAAGCTATTCTTTGATTGTAAATTTGACATTTTACACAAATTAATGCAACGAACATGATTTGTTTAATTAGTGCGCGTCAACTTCAGGGCATAGTGTGCTCCTGCAAAACCCTAAAATCTAATTCTTAAAATCCTAATTAAAGACGTTATTTAGGTCACATAAATTTAGGATTTAGATATTAGGGTGATAAAAGGGCAATATCGGATACAGCCTTAATCTAATACATTTTTTCTTATTTTGTAGAATGAATCAGATAAAATTCTTAAACTACTGTTCACATTCTGATCGAACGATTTTACATTCTTGGAAAAAAAGTTTTGTAATTAATTGGCTCCATAAAGTTGATCGATTACGATTAGACAAAAGTTTATTTCCTTGCTGTATTTTTCCAATATGACACGTGTCGTCCAATAAAAATTCATAGAAAAATGATAAATACAAGTAGCTAGATTTACGTCATTTAAAAATTCGGTTTTGTTGGTTTGATAATAGTAGTTGATTTCTACTTAGTTGTAATGTAATAAATTGAGATAATGAAGTAAAATATCAAGTGGAATACGTTAAAAGGGTGTTTTATCTATATAGTTTAATATAATAATTAGTTTAATAATCTTAATATATGATATAGATAATAATTGTTGATATACTTATGTAATATTTCTTGTTTGTTACCTGTAAAGTACGGAGTTTAAGTGTTTTCAGTATCGATAATTCGATTAGATATTGTTAATCGGGGGATTCACAGAAAAACGACAATATTTTTACAGTTTTCCTTATTCAAAGTTCAGTTGTCGATAAAATTAATTGCTCTAATTGAGATTATTTGTACTTGTTATTAAATAATTAAATTGTATATCTTAATTTTAATCAAGATGTCAAAAAAATTATATTTCGTCAATGACGCTCAATGCTAAGTTTTATATTTGTATGACCTTGTCTATAGCCTATTAAATTTTGCTGTTCCGTATTGAAGTTTACAAAAACTTGTACAAATAATATAAATAATGCATTGGTTATAAAATTGCATATATAAAAAATAAAAATAAAAATAAAACGGTAATAAATGGTACTAGAAACTTGTAAGAATTTAGTTTTTTTTTCTGCTTGGAGTCACCTTTAGTCTAGCATTCTCAGGTCATTTGCACGGTTCTAACTTTGAGGTGTCCTTACTCGGACAAGTTATAAACAGTGGCTCCCAAACTATGCCAATCTAAATCTCGGTATTTCTTTGTACCACATTTTCTCAGGGCTGATTTTTCAATCACTGGTTAAAATTTTAGACTCTAGTTAAGTAAACAATGTTGCATCGTTTTGTTGACAGCAGTGAAAAATCTGTCTTTTATTTCGTTTCAGTTTTGTTTACTTAACTCTTAGTTAAAATTTTATCCAAATATTGAAAAACCGACCCTTAGAGTTCTACAAATATTAGGTATTTATAATTTTTGAATTGACTCATTACTTGAAAAAATGAATATAAGATTAACTGTCATACCAAGTAATAAAACAAAAAAATCTGTTTTGGCCAACCCAAGACCTCTCGCCATTTCCATATTAGGCTATATATGTATACATATTGTATTTAACATTTTTAGTAGCCACACAAAAATTATAATTATATTTATTATTAATATATTTTTATATTTTTTAATTCATTTCGTCCTACTCTTCTAAATGTTCGAGATTCTTCAAATTCATTGATTGGTAATATTTCTGATGCGTATATATATAATATATGTATCTATAATTTTAAATATTTAATTAATAATAAAATAAGAATTATTATAAAGTATTTCTCAGAAAAAAAATTTCAATAATCTATTTGGATTTTTAACACTGTCATTTTTCTGTCAATTACAAACATTTTAATTTTTCAACTTTTTTTTTAGGAAATTATTTGGGCTGTGAAATTCAATACAACAGATTATTCTAGCTACAGATAGAGAATTTTATATTCTTTAAATTTGTAATAACATAAATTTCTAAAAATAATATTTAGAAGGTTTTTTTTAAGAAACTACTACTTCCGGTTGTCCAATTGTTACCAAAACCTTTTCAGGTCTTCCCATTAATGTCTGATTAAGGAATACGTAGATAAATAGATTTTTAGTCTTATAGAAATTAGAAACCGTCCCTTGCACATCCAGACACACACACGCATCTACACACACACACATATACACACACACCCACACACGGAGAGAGAGAGAATCATTGTAAAAAATGTTAAAATCGGATTCTAGTGACCCTACATCGTGCTTATTCACTAAAATCTGGGATTTTTAGCATGAATCCAAAACCTCTCTTAGCGAGAGGTAAAAATTGATAATTTTAAATTTCAATTTTTGGCTTTTTGATAAACATCCATAGTGTATATTGAGTGCATTATAGCAAAAAAATATGTTAATATTCACATGATCAAAGAAATATTTTATAATAATTGTTCTATTAATTCATTTATAACTGTATCATTTCTACAGTATTGAAAACGAAAGGTTAGACTTGTTACTCATATTCAGGTAACAGCTAAACAATAATGAACTCACTGCTCTAATTTTGAACGCTGTCGTGAGTAAACTTCAGTATTGGGTTCAAATTATTACCATATTTACTATTGTAGTGAATTATAAAATAAATATCTTTAGCCTTTATTATTTTGAAATAATACTTGCTTTTTCTGCATAATTATTTATTCTGGGAAAACACAAGCGAAATAAAATGATCTTACATTAAACTTTTGTATCCATATTATGTATGTATTTTATTTTCATTGATGGAAAATTAATAACTTTTTATATTTCGGTGTTCATATAAGCCTATAAAAGCACTGTCAACACGTTGTTAAGAAGATCTACAAGTGCACTGTCTGATACAATTTATTAACGTACTATACAATCAGACAAAATTCACAACACACAATAAACAAACTGTGAAAATATTATATTTAAAAAAACACCAAGTCATATTTTTGACAAGCCGCATTTTTACCTTCCGTCACCTTTAGGTTAGGTCTTTGGTCAAAAAATTCGGTGGTGAGTTTTTAATGAATAAGCACGTTTTAGGGCCCCTAGAATACGAATTTACTATTTTTAAGATGATGTCTGTATGTATGTGTGTGTGTGTGCGTGTCCGTGTGTGTGTCCGTGTGTGACAAATATTTCTCCGACGATAACTCCAATACTACAATTCTAAAAATTATAATTCTTTCGTATTCCTCTTCTTCACATCCATAAGAAGAGCTGATTAGATTTTGGTTATAATAGATCCACCGGAAGTACCCTTATTTGAAGTTTTTAACAGTTTTTCTAGAAAAAACGCAGTTAAATATTATTTTTCGACATTTTGTGATTATCAATATGAAAGAATATCTTATTCTCTATACGGTTTGATTATACAGTTTCGATCATATTCAATAGATATAGAGTTATAGAGACATTAAGAGAGATTAACTTTAAAAAATTAGTCAGCTTTGCTAAAATTATGGAAACAGCAGATATATTAAAAAAAAAATAATTGACAGATGTCAGTGTCAAATGCAAAACCAAAGTTGAAAGTATAGGGTCAGAAAGTTATGTGTGAATGTGATAGTGTCCCTCCAAAGAGAAGAAGATGGAAGGATTGTGTAGCAGAAGATTTGAGAGAGGCAGAATTGTGTGAAGAACATGCGTTGGACAGGAATGATTAAAAGAGAAGAGTAAGAAACAGCGACCCCTAATAAAATAGGGAAAGGAACTTTCGGTATAGAATTTGTAAAAAATAGTGAATCTTTTTCAAGGAATTTTTGGTACAAAATACATCGAATTGACGGAAGGTTTTGTGCTTGCCACAACAGATTTTTTAAATATGTCATTGTAAAATCACCTTAATAGAAAAAACCTGATGTAGCCAGCACATTACCGTCTGTCAATTTTATGTATTCTGTACAAATCCCATACCAAAAGTAAAATTATATCACGGCATATTACCCGTTTCTGAGTGTGCCAGTCTGCTTTGTACACAGATTTCGGTAATGATGAAGACATACCGTGTGGGCGTTTACCAGGCGTCACCTCATGGGCACCTTTTACTGACGTGGAGAGTGCACCATAGAGGCCACTTTTATGTCATTTAAAATTCGAAATAAAAACACGAAAGAATTATAATTTTTATAATTTGTAATATTCGAGTTATCGTCAGAGAAAAAACTGTCACACACACACACACACACACACACACACACACTTAATCATTAAAAACTCGCCACCGAAGTTTTTGACCCTTACATAGAAGTGACGGAAAGAAAAAAACGAGTCTAAATCGATGATTTGATAAATTTGTCATTCAACAATTTATATCGTTTCCGTTTTGTTTATTTAACTGATAGTTAAAATTTAATCGGAGTTTGTAAGGTTGGTCAAATGCAGTTAATGCACTTTTCTCTTATTGCTTATCAATAGAAAGCATTGCCATTTTGCAAAAAATAAAAAAGCGATAACGATAAGTTATCAGTCAGTAGCATACACAAATTGCAAGAAAAATGTCCAGCAATTCATCTCTCTCTGCGAAATTCGGCGCGCTGTTTCTCGCAGGAACATTTTTCCATCTCCTGCGCTGCGTCCTGTTCGCGATCCTGACCTAGGCGAACTATCCAGAGACCGCACGTCCGCGAATTGAGGTAGGGCAGTTTTGCGACTCGCGCAACTCCACTTTTTATCGCCGCAATTGGCAACCAGCCAATTACATGCCGTGATGTCATATCTGCACACCGAAAAAATACAAACACCAGTTTTTTGCCATCGAAATAGAATGAAAAACTTGATTGAAAATTTGGGAATGCTGACTATTTTTATAGATGACAAGGACAAAGTATTGTACAATGTTTTATACGTAATATAATTATTGTAAATTGTAAATTATTTTGTTCATAATATGGAAAACATGTTTTGGTATGTAATGATGATATGATTGCTACAAGATTGTACAAGTGTTGACATTGATAAGATTAAAAAATGAATGAATTTTTATATATTTCTAATATAATACTTTTTTAAAATGTTTCCAATTACCCTTTTTTACACTTTTCTTTTATTAAAGTATCATTTGAATTTTAGTTGTAAAAAATTAATTAATTAGAACTCATTAATTTTTACATTACGTCACCTGGGTCACCTTTAGGTAAGAAAGGTAGTCTTTGGTCAAAAAATTCGTTGGTGAGTTTTTATGAATAAACACGTTTTAAGGTTTCTAGAATACGATTTGTGCATGTGTGTGTTGTGTGGGAGTGTTGTGTGTTTCAGAAAATTCTCTAGCACACTACAATTACAAAAATTTCTTCTTTCACATTATTTCTCTTTTCTACATCCATATGAAGAGCTGATTAGATTTTGGTTATAATTGAACAACCGGAAGTACCTTTATTTGAAGTTCTTTATTGAAAACACGCAGTTAAATTTCAATTTCTGACATTTTATGTAATTATAAATACATTTGAAAGAACATTTGATTTTCTATACTGTTTATTACACATTTTCCTCCATATTCAATAGAGTTAAACAATTTTAAAAATATCAAATTTCATAAATCTACCAGCTATGCTATAACCATGGAAACTGGTGATATAATTCTTCAAATATTCTAAATGACAAATGTCAGTGTCAAGTGCAATTAACCTAGTATATGTTCGTGTTACAAATTTACTGGATATACAATTTTTTTCCAAGGAACTTTCGGTAAGGGATTTGTGCAAAATACATAGGCTGTGTCCGAAGTTGCACTTTTAACACCCTAATATCTAAATCCTAAATTTAAATGCCCTAAATAACGTCATTATTTAGGATTTTAGGAATTAGATTTTAGGATTTGGGAGGAGTACACTACACCTTGAAGTTGACTCGCACTAATTAAACAAATCATGTTTGTTGCTATAATTTGTACAAAACGTCAAATTTGCTGTCAAAGAATAACTTCTTAATAACATTTAATCTGAAGTATCAAATTAAATCGAATTGTACAATTCATTTTTGATGTTCTAAAGTGTTGCCATATAAACCAATGGATGTCATTAGTGTGCCATTCGGGGTTGTATTTATATGAAGAAGACCTAATTCCTAAATACTAAATGCCAAAATACGATATCGGACACAGCTGTAGAATTGACGGAAGGTAATGTGCTGGCCACATTAGAATTTTTACTCATTTTGATCAGTACTATATGCCCTTAAAGTTTTTACTCGAAGCTGGAAATCAATAATAATAAATATTTCAAGTTCTGTATTCTGTATATATGCATGTATAAATATGTGAAGTAGGTAAAGATTTTTTTCTCAGTTAGTGTTTGTTGATATTAAACTAGCGCGGAAGTTTTTGCTCTAGGCTCAAGGACGTATCTCCATGTGAGTATGTGCAATGTTTACGTATGGTCAAGTATGTCGTATGATGAATGAAGGTGTTGTGAAGGTTTCTCATTTAATAACAAGCTACGATTAGTATTTTCGGAAGGAGAAGGAAAGTTCACAACTTCAGATTATACGATAGGATTTTCCTATTGGAAATAAATTGGAGTATTGTTGATAAATATTTGATAAAGAAAAGATAACATTCCTTTGTAGTTACAGTATGATAATTATTATTGATATGTAATGAGTTTGCAATTTGAGATAATACTTAGACGGATCGATTAATACTACATACTACACTACACACTATATAATATTAATTTTATTCTGAAGTATTTGTGGGAGACCTATTTAAATAATAATATCAATAATAAGTATCTATTTTAAGAACTATATTTTGAATTTTTATCTTTTAAATATTATACTAATCAAAGTATTGAGGAGTATAATAATAAATAATAACTTTTACTTTTTAATATGTTTCTTGAAAAGATTTGCTTGTGTTTAAGGGATACAGGCTGTCTGGCTGTCATATTTTATTCTCATTTGGCAAACAAGTTTACCAATGAATTAGCACATGTATTTTAAGTAAACTCATAAAAGAAATAATATTTGAAATATATTTTAGTTTTTGAGTAATTATATAATTATTTATTATTATACTTAAATATATTTACATTGTAAATACAACAATGTAGAAAATAAAAGTAAGTTATATTTATAGATAAATTTATTAATTTATTCATGCCTTTCAACTTAAAATCTACATAAAACATATTACACATGATTTACAATACACGTATTTTTAATTATTATTTACAAGACAAAATATTTTACATTTTATCATTTATTCATTATTTTGAATGGGCATATGAACCAAAATGTTTTTCTATTTTTTCTGAAAGTATAAAATAAACCAAGAATGACATTAAAAACTCAATTTAAAAATTCTTTATTATAAGGGAGTTATTGGTCATTTAATATGAAAATTTTGGAGACCGACACACTTAATATTTTTTATACTAAATTATATTTACATATTTATTTATAAATTATTATTAACGACCACATTAAACATCATAACTAAATCCTAAAGATGCCGATGCATCCCTAGGCCAAAATACTCGCGTTGCGCAAAACACGAGTCAAACTTAAAACTTTACATGTCGCTTGGACATCAGAGACCTACATAGACTCTATGTCTTTCCAGGTTATCATACAGCATCCATAGCTAAATATCAACTCTACACGTAGGCTGGCAATAACTTACGGCCTTAATTATTAATACACTAAATGCCAAAGCCGATGACATCCAGACTAAACCGAGAGAGATATAGGAAAAATGATAATTTCTAAACAGAATTTTGACTTAAAGATCACAAAGTTGAAATATTGACATTGAAACTATAATTTAGAAGAGTTTATAATAAAGTTATTTGCTTGTTACTGTCTGTCTGGTCTCGCACCTTGTCAGAATCATAGAGAGAGCACCACACTTTTGTGCTATTTGAAAGTTTTAAATAATAAGTTTTCAGTTAAATGTTATTCGGAATCGAACCTGAGCCATCGGAAACACAACCGCTTAACAAAAAATCTGTTGTGGCCAGCAACAAAACCTTCCGTCAATTCGATGTATTTTGTACAAATCCCATACCAAAAGTTCCTTGAAAAAAATTCTATATAGGTATCATGTAAAATTATAACACACTATTTTTCACAAATTTCACATCGGAAGTTCCTGTGAAAAGATTCCATAATTCCAATAAAATTATATGACGAACGTACATTATGTACTTCAGCTTTTCCCTATTTTATTAGAGGTCGCTGTTTCTTACTCTTTTCTTCTACTCATTCTTGTCCAACGCATCTTCTTCACATAGTTCTTTCTCTCTCAAATTTTCTGCCATACAGTCCTTTCCATCTTCTCTTTCTTCTTCTTTTCCTTCCACTCTTGAGGCGAGGCTGCAACTGCAAGTCACTTGCGATGGGCACCCTGTCACTTATACCAGTTTCTGATCGTATACTTTCCATCTTTGGTTTTGCATTTGACACTCACATCTGCCAATTAGAATTTTTTGAATATATTAGCCGTTTCCATTATTTTAGCAAAGCTGACTGATTTTTGAAAGTTAATCTCTTTATAACTCTATAACTTTATATCTATTGAATATGATGGAAAATGCATAATCATACCGTATTGGGCTTCCAAATTATCAAGAGATGGCGCTGACGTCAAACGTCAAAATTCAAACGAATGGTACATTTTTCGCTGGCTTCCATAAGAGTACAATTGGTGTGAGACTAATTTTCGTAGTTTTTAATTTAATTTCGGATTTAGTATAGTGTTTTTTTTGTTAATTTCGGTAGAATTGAGTTTGATCTTTCTTGTAGTAACAATTTAGTGATAGTTTTAATAATATTTTAGTTAATAGGGTTAATTTTAGTAAGTATTTGTAGGTTAAGAGTATTTTAGTCATATTTTAATTAACAGTATATTAGTTTTTTTAATAAAAAAACATTTGATTTCCTTTATTTAGATTGTATTTCATTGCCGTAGTTGTATATATATTAATTTCTATCTACATAGTTTTACTTTTAATTGTTTTTCTTTCATAATGAACAATTTTCTTTGCTTAGATTTAGATACTATTTGTAGATTTGGGAATTATAGTGTATCATCTAGAAATATGGTGGAAGGCCAGCAAGTAATAAATAGTGGCCACATAATATTATGTGGTAAATATTTTCGGAGAAAACTCCATCGTAACTAACCTATAAATTGCATATCTCCTAATTTGTTCATTAATTTTTTAAAAATCAAAAACTTACCTGTTATATTAGCAGTAATTCAGATCCTACTAAGAATAAAACAATAATAGCCGAAGATAAAAGCGTTTTAAAATTCGTATACAAGTAAATACAATCCCTGAATAAAACAACCACCTTTGTACATGTACACTTCACTCAGTTCAGAAATCTGCCACCAGTGCTGCATTGTAATTTTGGAAGCTCAATAGAGAATAAGATATTCTTTCATGTTAAGGACTTCAAATAACGGAACTTCCGGTTGACGAATTATAACCGAAATCTAATCAGCTCTTCATTTGGATGTAAAGGAGAGAATACGAAGGAATCATAATTTTTAGAATTGTAGTTTTGAAGTTATCGTCGGAGAAAAATTTGTCTAACAAACAAACAAACACACACACACACACACACACACACACACACACACACACACACACACACACACACACACACACATACAGACATCATCGTAAAACTAGTAAAATTGTATTCTAGGGATCGTAAAACGTGCTTAGTCATTAAAAACTCACCATTGAATTTTTTGACCAAAGACAATACCTACCTTCCTTACCTAAAGGTGACGGAAGGTAAAAAATGTCAAAACATGGCATTTAACTGTATTTTCTTTAAGAAAAACTATTAAGAGCTTCAACTGAAATAAAAATTACTATAAAAATTAAAATGTTAATCTTGTTTGTACAACAAAAAGTTTCTTCAGTGCCCTTTCCTTTTCGACTTTCCTCGTTCATAATTTAAAGCCTTATTAACCTATTTCTATCATTCTAATTGACCTATAACCTGCCATTTCTCACTTCTCGACAGATCTGTATCCGTGCATAAAATCCGTTGTTTAATCAAACACGCCGGTCGCCGGTGTCTGTGTGCGTCTATGACAGAATTGTGAGAGATTTTCCGAGCCGGCTGCTATTATGTAACACCGACACCGACACACAGATTGAATAGTGGAATAGTAGAACGCTAGATACTCGCGAACCGTGACTGACTGACTCACTCCAGCCCCCCGCGTACACAATAATTAAATGAAAATGAGAGTAGAATAGACGAGAGTGAAATTTAGCGAAGATTACAGACAATGCGTTCGCTGCAGTGCTAAAAAATACTAAATAATGCGTTAAAATTACTCGAATTCTCAGTCAAACAGGAATTATTCTTACAACACCGACGTTTCGGTGCACACTTGCACTTACTTCAGGGTAGTAAGAAATTACAAAAAAAAAAAAATTAAATACAACAACATAAATCTGAGAATAGTCGGAATTATAGTGACTGTATATACATAGTGTGGCCAACCGCCGCCATATTTAGGCAAAATACGCGGGAAATTTGAATTCATATGATGTGATAACTAAACAAAATTCGATAATCAATTGATGAAAGAGCATATTAAATGGAAACAATATTTATTTTCATTTTAAATCCTTTTGAAGAACTGTTTTTACAACCAACCGCCAAGCAACCAGGCATCTAAAATATATACCTTAATATTAGACATATTTAGTAATTTTGACAGTTAACCTAAAAAAGATGTGATGTTAAAAAATATGTATATATTACTTTGTTATAAATATACAAATACACGTGTAATTTAATTATTTGCACTATCTAAAATATAAATAAATATAATTACCACGTATAATTCACGTAACAAATCTGAAAATGTCACTTTGTCGGCATAATATCCGCCATATTTAGGCAAATTCGCGCCATCCAATCAAAATCGATCCCCCTATTGACCACACTATGTATATAGTCACTATAGTCGGAATTATCTTGCGGAAGGATTCTTTCATGACTTCTATATTGGTCGTCTGCAAACAAATTATTGTATTGCAAGGTGCAGAAATTTAAATAAAATTTAAGCATATGGTTGACTTTTAATTTGGCCTGAAATTTGCTTTTTACCTCTCGCTATAACTGAATTCATGCTAAAAATTGCATATCCAGATTTTAATGAATAAGCATGATTTAAGGTCCTCAGAATCCGATTAAAACAATTTTACGATGATGTGTATGTATGTGTGTGTGTGTGCGTGTTGTGTGTGTATGTATATATATGTGTATGTGTGTGTGTGTGTGTGTGTGTGTGTGTGTGTGTGTGTGAGTGTGTGTGTGTGTCTGGATGTTGGGAGAACGATTCCTCAAAAACTATAATACTTAAGATTTGTTTAACTACATATTCCTCAATCTGACATTAACGGGAAGAACTGAAAAGGTATTGATAAGAACTGGACAACCGGAGGCAGTAGTTTTTTAAAAAAAATTCTAAATGTTATTTTAATTTTTTTTTTTGTTATTACAAATATTGTAGAACATAAAATTTTCTATCTAATACGCTTAAATTTTTTATTATATTTTCATTTACATTTAATTTAATTTAATTTTCGTTTAAAAGATAAATGTATGTAAACCAATGTAGCCATGCATATACCATTTTCATTTACGTTTTCATTTATCTCTCATTCTCATTTATTTTTTAAGGTGGCCAACTTTTATCTAATAAATGAAAATTATAAATGGCGCATGCGTGTACGACATGACAGTGACGAGAATTTGAGTTGATCAGCTGGTTGTCATTATGTATCTCCGATATCGTTTCTTTTTACGGTTTTTTATTGCAATAACACGTTTAAAACTAAACTCATAACTTCTTCGCTGTCACTATTGTTGAATATTTTTATTAATAAATTTTATTCCAATGAAAGTCGGGTTATAACGTTCATCATCTGTCAGCGTATTTTTATATGTGCGCATGCGTTCATTTTCATTTATTTTTGTTATAAATTTTTGTATGAATAGGTATATTTAAAAATTATAAATAAGAATTAAATGAAAATTAAATTAAAAAGTAAATGTAAATGAAAATGGCTGCATAAATCCGCCTTTAGAGAAAAAGAAAATTTATAAAATAATATATTGCAATAAATCGCACTTCGCACAGTCCAGACTATACCAAGGAAACCAGTAGTCAAATCACATGTTTGTAATTCACAGATAAATGTCAGTGTCAAAAATCAACAATCTAAAGCTCTTTTGGGGAAATACATTTTATATTTCTTATTGAATTATTAATTAAAAATTTAAATTGTAGGTACATATGTATATTAATAGTAATAATACATATATCCTTGAGAAATACCACCAATCCCGTCAATGCATTGAAACCATCTTGAATTTTAGAAGAGTAGGACAAGATTTCTTATAGAATGAAAGAATAGATAGAATTATTTGTTTGTGTACAAGAAATGTTAAATTCGAAACTTATGTAGTAACTAAACGGAAATAGCGAGAGGTATTGTTCTGGCCACAACAGTTTTTTTTTTTTAACTTATCCAACACCCGAAAATATTTAGCTCTTATGTATCAGCTCTTGCATTTATGTTGTTGCAATCATCTCTGATATCATGTACCATTTCAAGAAATATGCGATAAGAGTAATTCTGTTCTTCTTCTAAAATCTTGAAATTTTCCAAATCGAAAGTGTGTTATAGTGTATTGGTATGTTTAGCCAGAGCACATTTATCCGCCGTGTTGTTTTATATTGATTTGCGATGTTCGCTCATCCGGATCGTAACATATCGTTTAGTAGTTGCTAAATAAAAGTAAACTTTTACGAAAAATTAAAAGTTGTTGCTTTTCAACTCTTTGAATAATAAAGACAAATAGTCCCCATTGGGGAATCATCGGATTAAATCAAGTTGAAAAATGTTTAGCCTATAGGGATTTAATAGTGGGATAAAGAGAGAGAAAAAAAGAAACGAATGTTATGCAAAATAAATGACCGTATTATAAATATCAGAAACTGAAAGTAGAAAAGTTTCCGCCGAAAGGTATTAAAAAGTAATAATAACTCATTATGTATCTTACTAATTAATCAGTACACTTTTATATCTTAAAATTTTGTAACACATAATCTAGGTATTTAAAATCGTACTTTCCTAAAAATAAATTAAGAGAAATAAAGCATTTCCTTTCACAATAAATACATTATTCTAACCTAACCTTTCAATCACCTACAACAGTTAATAATCAAGTTATCTACTAAATATCTCTTTCTCTTTGAAATTCGATCAGTCATAATCGCTGTTACTGCTACCGTTCTGGTGATCGGGTAGAAAACGTTTCCACCGTTGAATGCATTCGCTCGATGGAGTAAATATATATAATTATGATCTAATTAAGCGTTAGATGAAGTTTTTACAGCAAGAGTACGCTGTTTGATTGTTGACTCACTTTGTTGCGTGTGTATGAGATTGATAGTTTTTTATTGCGACGCCAAGGAATGCGATCCTCCACTCTTATTTCAAATGGAAGTTCGTAGTATTAAAAAGTCATAATGGGGGATTACACCATTTTTTTTTTATAATTTCATCTGAAAATATTAGGAAAACTAAGACTATTGATGAAAATCCGGTGAAAAAATTCCTATTAATAAGCGAGTTATGGTCTCCCGAATTTTGAAAACATTGACGTGACGTCACATTTATGTGTTTTTATATCAAACTGTTTTCATCATGGACCTAAATGTTCTTGAAATATATGCTATTTTAAGTTATATACATACTTTATAATTACAGGTGTATTTAAATTATTAAGTTTAATGCAAGAAATTTATGTTAAAATAAAAACTGTAGTACAGGAATGTTAGCCCCTCCTTTCGAATTTGAATTTCTTAACTTCCATTGGTAGTAATCCAACCTCCTAACACGCTATTTGTAATGCATGTATAGGCGGTTTCTCGGTCGCCAATCAAAATATATTCATATTAGTGTCGAAGCGTTATAACAAAAAACCCTTTATTTCCGAAATATCTCAATTATACCATTTCATTTTTTTTTATTAATATTCGTTACTCAGCATATACATTCGTATTTTTTTACTATTTTCCTTTAATTCGATTGAGCCGTAATCCCCCAATGTTTTTAGTTTAACTGCATTTGATTTTTAGCGAAACCATTGCTACCTTTCATGCACTAGTTTTTATAGTAAGCTGCGCGAGAAAGATTGCAATATTGTGACGTCACTGTGACACTGAAAACAAATTCAAATATATCGTAGAGTATTTATTACAAAAATGTTCTTTTTATCTTAATCGTTATTTATTGAGTCGGTAGTACTTTAAGTATAAAGTGTACGTTTTATTATTTTTTGTTATGATGGAGGACCACATTCGAAAAGCAAATATTTGATTGTGATTTGGTGAAGTCGAATTTATATTATTTTAAGTTGGTTCTTTGTTGCAAATTGCAGTTACTGCAAGGTTAAATTTTAATGGTTATTTGAATCTATTTTAGACAAACAGCAAATATAGATGAAGGACTTCGTCTTTGTAAATAATTCAAGTATAATATGTTCCTGTTTAAAATCTTATATAATTTTTTAAGTTTATATACTTTGGATCTGAACATGCTATTGTAGTAGCGAAACTAGTTATCAGTAAATAAATTTTGTGAAACTAAAAACCAAGTATTTCAGTATATAATAATGAATAATAAGTTTCACCATGTAAGAGCAGAAATAATTAAAGATCTTATTGCGATACGTTTATCCCATTTTCCCTTTTCATAACCATTCCTGTGGTTACAACGCCGCCCTTCTCTACTGTATAAAAGCTGGGGGCCGCACATCTGTAAACTAGAGTATGTAAGAGTCTCTTCACGTATTCATTGCGCAAACTATACGTCATAAATATGTTTTTACCTTCCGTCACCTTTAGATAAGAAAGGTATTGTCTTTGGTCAAAAAATTCGATGGTGAATTGTTAATGAATAACCGCGTTTTATGGTCCCTAGAATACAATTTGTCTAATTTTACGATGATCTCTGTATGTGTAACTGTGTGTGTATGTGTTTGTGTATGTGTGTGTGTGTGTGTGTGTGTGTGTGTAATTTTTCTCCAACGCTAACTCCAATACTACGATTTTAAAAATTATATTTCTTTTCATCTTCTTTATATCCATATGATCCATATGAAGAGCTGATTAGATTTTGGATATAAATGGTCAACGGGAAGTGCCCTTATTTGAAGTTCTTAATAGTCTTTCTTGAAAAACACAGTTAAATATCATTTTTTGGTATTATATGTGATTATCAATATATATATATATATATATATATATATATATATATATATATATATATATATATATATATATATATATATATATATTTTCCTTCATGTTCAATATAATTGGTCAATCTTATTCTCTTTACGGGTTAATTAGACATTTTTCTTCATATTCAATAGATATACCTAGAGTTAAATCTGTGCTCTAATCATGGAAACAGTTGAGATATTCAAATAATTCTAATTACAGATCTCAGTGTCAAGTGCAATTTACATAGAAATGTTAAATATATAAATATATCAGCACGGCATATTACAATACATATAGACATCGGTAATGATGACGATATATTTTTACCGTGAGGGTGCTTACCAGGCTTCACCTCACGGGTACTCATAGCTGGTGTGGAGAGTGCACCACAGGGATGTTCGTGTTTTAATTTTAATGTATTTATATGTTTTGTTCCCAAGGAACTCTCGGTGTGGAATTTATATAAACAGTACCTATATGTTCGTGTTACAATTTTACTAGATATATAGAACTTTTTCCAAGGAACTTTTCTTATGGCATGTGTATAAAATACATAGAATTGACGGAAGGTTTGTGCTGGCCACATCAGATTTTTTAAGATTTAATTTATTAAAGTGAATTTCTGAGTTATAAATGACAGTTGTTGAAATTTTCTTGTGGTTTATCGAAGTGTGCAATGTTTATAACATATTCGAATTAATTTTATGTTCTATAAATCAAATAGGTACCGTTTGTTATTGTAAAAGGTGTAGTATCTAGCCACCAAAACAAAAATTTCATCTCAAAATTATTTATAATAAGTACCCACAAAATCTGGTAGTCTGTTTATCAATTTGAGCATCAAATATTTAATTTTGATATTAAAAATATTAGAGAAAATTTTTTGGTTAAAAAAATTATCCAATTGAATCCCTGCATTTCTGATCAGGTGTTCCGAAGAAACCAATAAAAACAAACTTACACTGATAATTATCCTAAGACAATTGTCACTTATGTCATTAAGTTGCTAAGTACAAACAATTTGTGAGAGATAATTAAAGATTAATTGTTTTAATTTGAATATGAGGTTTTGACGGTATGATAGTGGAAATAATGCCTCAATTAATAAAACACACTCACGCCACAATAAAACACTATTATAAATCAAAATTTAGAACATATCAATCT
Organism: Ophonus ardosiacus; assembly: GCA_943142095.1. NCBI lineage: Eukaryota > Metazoa > Arthropoda > Insecta > Coleoptera > Carabidae > Ophonus > Ophonus ardosiacus. The sequence goes on along the minus strand of OW964832.1, from coordinate 34,172,293 downwards.
ATTATTATTACTGTTAAACGTTTGTATAATAAAACTGAAAGTATCTTGTCATCTCGTAGTGTCAATGTCAATCTTATTATCGCTACACACTTCACGCTGAACAATATTAATAGCTACTACTGACATTTATTGGGTAATTTTATAATTATAAAAATTCTGCTAAATACAAATTCTTCATAAATTTAATTAAAATTGCAAAAAAATCTCACCGAATACCCCTCAATCATTGATAAATACTTATAATTTTATCACAACTTCCTCAAGCACGTTGCTTTTAGGTAACTGTCAAAATTATTTCATAATTATCAATGTCCTCGGGATATTATAGCTGAAAATTTTTTGGTTAAAAAATTATCCAATTGAATCCCTTTATTGCTGACCACGTGTGCGAAAGTAACCAATCAAAACAAACTTACACTGATAATTATCCTAAGACAATTATCACTTATGTCACTAAGTTGCTAAGTAACAAACAGTTTTTGACATATAATTAAAGATTAATTGTTTTAATTTTAAAATGTCATTTTCACGCTGTCAATGAAAATGATGATTTAATCAACAAAATTATAGAAGAAAACACATCAGAAAATACTGTATTAAATAAAAAACTAAATGTGGAGAATATTTATGGACTTTTGTATGTCTTATCTTCTTCTCTTTGGTCTCACTCAAAGATGTTTCATTCTCATTGCACACTTCACACTGAACCTATTTATAGCCACATTCACGTTCATAGCTACTAGTGACATCTACTGGGCTATGTTAAACACAAAATTCTGTCAAATACAAATTTTAGGCAGATTTAATGTTAAAACTGCAAAAAATTTTCTCACCGAATACCCCTCGATCATAGATAAATACTTATAATTTTATCACACTTCCTCAAGCACGTTGCTTTTAGGTAACACCACCTTCGCCTTCGGCGTCGGGCTGTTACCAAGCAACGCGCTTTCGGTAACTGTCATAAAATTATTACGTAATTATCAATGTCCTCGGGATATTATCGCTGATAAGAGAATTGTTAATTTTTGTTAATTGTTGTCAATATTTGGACATTTTTCGCATAAAAATTTTATTTCAAAATGAAAATACAATGAAAATATCAAGCAAACCACGAAGACCAACTAAAATGTGAACGCGTTCTGAACCCATAACAATTCATCAGTATTGTATCTTTGCTGTAGGCTTCTTAAGACGGCCCTATCTGGTGTCGGCGTTCGTCACACGCTCTAATTCGCGCTTCTCCGCTCTCGTAACGTTACATAACGCTATAACGCTGTGCACGCGTTCCGTTCCTCTAGTCAGAGTCGCTATCGTTGCCTATGTCTACATCCTCTTGCCTCTCCCACCAATCATAGCGTTGTTCCGTTGTTCTCTTCTCACGACGGTAGAAGGTACCGCAACCGTCTACCAGTTAGGAATGGAAAAATGAAATGCTAAAAATACCATAAAGTTTTACGGAAGATTCGGGAGCATCCAGGAAGTAATGAAGTTGAATTTGATATGGTTTTAAAAGTAAAAACGATGACCTAATTATTCAACTTAGTGTGAAATTTTAAAATTAATTTGGCTATTTGAAAGTATGACTAAATTAATGCAGGAATACTGGCAATAATCGCTATTTGTTTGATAAATTAAAACCAATTGAATTAAACCAAATTGACAAAAAATTGAGATTTAAAACGAAACAATTTAAATGAGCACCAATTTTTCAGACAATTTTAAGGCATTGTCAGGGTCTTCTTCACATAAATACAACTCCGAATGGGACACTAGTGATATCCATTGGTTTATATGGCAACACGCAACACTTTAAAACAACAACAATGAATTATACAATTCGATTCAATTTGATGCTTCAGATTAAATGTTAATATTATATTTCATAAAATAGAAGCTAAGAAGGTATTCTTTAACAGTAAATTTGACGTTTTGTACAAATTATAGCAACGAACATATTTGTTTAATTAGTGCGCGTCAAGTTCAAGCCATAGTGTGCTCCTGTAAAACCCTAAAATCTAATTCCTAAAATCCTAAATAATCACTAGATTTAGGGCATACAAATTTAGGATTTAGATATTAGGGTAATAAAAGTGCAACAAACGGACACATCCATAGTAATAAAAAATAAAAGATTACTTGACCACCAAAAAATAATAAATAAACTCTGTATAGCTCTTCCCAGAAATACGAGGGTCACGCTAAAACTATTGAATAATAGTTATTTAATTATGAAGTGTGCTAATGAGGGTGATTAATGATTGAGACATTTTACGCCTGCGAATGTAGCGAACGAATTAATTATTGATATCATTAATCGCAAATTATCACATGTGTAGTTACAATATTTTTCCTTTGACAGTATCTTACTGAATTGGAAAAACTAATTTTATTTCATGACAATTTTTTTTAGGTTAGTAACGTTTGACACGTAAATTTTGACAACTGTTCAACAATATTATGTGGTATCGATGGTTACCCACTAAAATCGTTTCGTAATAAAAAATCATTCATTAATAGAGCCATTAATGAATGATTTTCTATCCATTAACATAACCTATTAATAAATGGTCAACGGAAAAGAAATAAAGTAATATATCAGCAGAAGGTAAAATACCATATATTACCTTCTGCTGGGTATACCCAAGTTGAGAAAGTTACGTTAGTCAGAATTTAGTTAATCATTTTTTTAAAATATCGTTGTGAGAGAAATTATGAATTATCCAGGGAGCATTTTCAAAGCACGATTTTATAATTTGATAGCTTTGACAGTTTTAAGTCAGCCTGAAATGATTTTAACTGTTATTAAGTCACTCAGCAATTAGTTTGACAGCTTTGGCATTTTTTAAATCACCAAAAATTAATTCCACCGGTTTGACAGTTTTTAAGTATGTCAGAAATTAGTTTGGAGGGCATCGAACCTGCCAAAAACTGTGTTCGATTTAGGTTCAGTTTAATTTGATTTTTGAAAGATGGGTTCGGGTGCAGTTCTGGTTCAAGCATTAATAAAATTTGCGGTTTTATTTAGGTTCAGGTCCGGTTCGACTTAATGAATTTTTTTTAATCTTTGTATAGAAATAATTTTAAATGAGAGCCTAAATTTACGCAAAAACGCAAGTCAAAAAACGAACACAATTTTCACACAAAGTCAACACAGGTACCAACGCAGACGTCTACATCGACTATTGGCTATATTACGATTACGTTTACGTTTCGAACTAAAAAAAAACCTGAACACAAATTTTAATATTTGGTTCGGTTCCGTATCAGGTTCAACTAAAAAATATATCTAAGGTTCGGTTCTGGGTTCCCGAAAATGTTACGGTTTGGTTTGGTTCGGTTCAGGTTCGGGTTCGGTGCTTGGTTTGCAAGAATTCCAAAAGAAGATTAATTGTGGAACTTTTAAGAAGTGGAAGGCAAGAATGGTGAAATGTATTATAATTGAACAAAAATACTTTGAACAATTTAAAATAAAATTCTAAAAAAATTGAATCATGTGTCTTCTCTTCAATAATTGTAGCGCGACCCTTTTAGTACATACACCTTTTTAAATCAAAAGCAATGCAGTTACTCTATTGTTATAAGTTCATATCATCTGGATGCATAAACATAAGCGCAAGTGAAGACTGTTGGAACCGATTTCGCTTTCAACCCATGGCCTCCTTAACCAACCAATACTTCGAGCATAACACATCGCCGTCATTCAGTGGGAAAGTCGCGAATTATATGCAGTGTCATTCTACAAAACAACCACGCAGATACACTCTCATTCATACCTAACGTACCTTCATTTACTAACCAACTCAATCAAGTATCTACTGAAAAATGGAAAGTGGTGCTTTGCATTGCTGAATTCTAAGAAGATTTATAATTCTCAAGATATTGGTTAATATATCTTCAAGAAGATGAGGATGGTATCTTAGGCATTTGTTGTCAATAGGTTTGTTCATAGAATAGTTATAAACCTTCAGTTTAATAATGTTCGCACAACAGAAATTTTAAATCTACAATTAAAAATCATAATTTGCGGATTCTAAAGAAATTTATAGTTTGTGGCAAGCGCTTTGCAACTTCTGACTATTAGCGAGCATTGTAGATCCTATATGAACTTGTACTAGCCAAAGCGAGAGAAAAAAGGAATATTAACATTTATTATAAATTCTTCTAAACCATTAAAAATTTGCTACATTGTCATATAACTTCTCGAGTATAAATTTAAGAGAACCAGAAATAAACACAGCAAGTACATTTTAAACAATAAAGTAAATAAAAATAAATAAATATAACATCACTGCATATTACTCACTTCTGAGTGTGTCAATCTGCTTTGTACACAGATTTCGGTAAAGATGATGACATATTTGAACCGTGCGGGCGTTTACCAGGCGTCACCTCATGGGCACTCATTGCTGGCGTGGAGAGTGCACCACAGGGGTCACTTTTGTGCCATTTAAAATTCGAAATATTTGGCGCCGGTCGGGATTGAACCCGGTTTCCCAGATTCGCGACCATACACTCAGGCACGCGGCCACAATAAAGTATGATTTTAATTTTTATTATGTGACAATAACAAATGCCAATAACAACAATCAACATAAGATAAAAACCTTTTTGTTCACTCCAGATGGTAGTAATACCAATAACCTTTAATTAGCAGAACCCAAATATTTTCAATCAGTGTGAAACCAGTTTCAAACTTCGCACGAATGGTGGTATCATTATCCGGCTTTGGAATGAATTCGAAATATCGGAAGTAGATACGATTTTATTTTGTGGGTGGTACGATTATGAATATCTACAAATTTGATAAATTTATATACGTAAATTTTTTTATACTTAAATATATGTACTAGTTATTTATTAAGGGCGGTAAGTGATTACCATTGCTAATTTTACTAAAGGTCACTATGTTTGTATTTATTCTAATATTGTTGCTAAGATAATATATAAATTATTTATTCACTTACCCCCTGTGTGCTTTTTGTTCGATTTATAATTTACTGCCTTAGAAACCCTACCGATAAATATTAAAAAAATAATATAAGGGCCTTTTTCTATCGTTCGTCCATATAACGTACGTGTGAGAGGGTTTATAGTTCAACTGGTGTTTAATCCTATTAAAAATAAAAACGTCCCTTACCAAACCGCTCTAACTACCGCTCTCAATAACTGGTTGCACGGACCTCTAAATCTGGGCGTTGCAACAAATATTTTGGTACTGTAGTGGTAGTAGTACAAATAAATGGAATAAAATTAGGAAGAGTAAGCCTCATTTCCCTCATCCCAGGACAATCGGTGGAAATGAGGCTTTACAACCTACAATATGAATATCTGAATCATATTTTATTATCTGAAAGATTTTTGTGGTGATTAATGACAATATTATTATATTTTCCTTTTCCTAAATATTTAAGAACGACTATTTCTTATCAATTTGAAATTTTTCCTGTCGTAAATTTTTGACAAAAAAATTATTTCCTCCTAAACCGAAGATAACAATTTCAATATACAGACAGTCCAATGGGCGAAATTCGTATATGTTATATTAGATGTTTTTTACTGTTATCTTTTTAGATTCTTTCTAATTACATAGACACATAGAGTTATCTCACTCGATGTATCTAGGTCACAAAAAGTGAGATTTTTTGAAAATTAAAATATAAGTGAAACAGAAAGTTTGAAATAACTGTGGTTGACTTTTATGTTCTGCGTGATTGGTTAGATTTTTTGACAACTTGAGAACTTTTTATTATTATGTAAAATTGAGAAATGTAGTATGCATATTTTTATCGTATATAAAAAAATGGTGTATTTAGAAGTATTTTGTGTTAGTAATTGTTATACTTTTAAGTAGCACAGTTTTTAGATTCTGCGGTTTTTATTGCAAATTCCTTAATGAGTAGCTGTTATACACTTAACGATAAATCGATTAAATTTTTTGACTTAAAAATCAATCAAATTATGTAAAAAGTTTTGAGCATTTACATAATGATTTTCTATTCATTTATTTTTGCTCAAATAATGGCTACCGACCTAAGCATTAAAATTGGTACAATTTACCAAAAATACAATAGGGTACTATAGTCAAATTTTAACTTAAATAAGAAGATGAAAATATACATATATTAATGTGTACTAGTGAATTTTTTTTGTTTAAATATTGATTAGGTCGCAAACTACAAACGACTGAAGTTGATTACTAATTGGGTATGACTCGTTAGGTACTAAGAATTTGATTGGCTGCCTGATTTTAAAAAGGATATTCGCGCGTCTGCTGCGGTCACCTTTAAAATATTATTAACTGTCACGTTGATGTATAACCTAACAAAAAATTTACCAATTTTGTGTTTGATGAATTTGTTTTATTATATCTAGTAATATTAACAATAATAATGTATTTATAATTGAATCATTATGTAATATTAATTAAATTAATAATAATGTCAGAAATTTGAAACATTGTAACTCCAAAAAAAAAAAAAAAAAAAACACTAGCGCCATCCGCCGTTATACTTTGTAATATTACAATTTATTAGGAAAAAATGCTTATTATTTATGTTATTTATGCTTAAAATAATTTTTTCGTGAATATAATGTATATAAAAATATTTCAGCTATGCAAACAAGAAAAAAAATTGTCCCCTCTATAACTAACAGTTTGTCGATTACTGGTCAGTCCCTGCTACGTTACGCACCTAATTCTTAAACTTTAAAAATTCATATCTCACTTATTACGTAAAATTTATATCGCGTTTGCACTAAAATTCTTATTTCATCCTGTTCTTACAGAAAAAAAAATAAAAAATGGTATAGGACCCTATTACTCGTACAATTGCGGTAATTTGAGGCATATGGAACCAGACAACCGCCGGATTATTGAGCGAGCGAAGCAAGCAAACGTAATAATAGGTAATAGTAGCCATTATGGCAAGTTGTACTATACTTCATGTTTGACTAATATATTATATTCAAGATTGTAGGGAAATATCTTTCAATCATTTGTTTTCGCAACTACCTACACATGAACAAACGGTATGAAAATATCGCACATATTTACTCTGGTCCAAAATAAAGGAATGAATATTTGTAGAATAATACACAAAGCCAAAACAAATAAAACAAAAAAATAATAATAGAAAATTAAAAATCAGTTACAGATGTCACTAAAGTATTATATTTTTGTTTTTCAAAATCATCTTTTTTAATGGATGGTGTAATTTTCACAACAAGTTTTTGTACTAAATTACTGTCTGAATGTTGAATATGATGTTTATTATATAAATTGTTTATACAAAGTATAGAAAAATGATTGATTTATTTGATTTTGTGTACTTTAAAGGATCATTAATTTAATGAGTCATAAAACTGAGAAAACTCATTGAAGACTATTAAAATAGAAACCCGTATTTATAAATAATTACACCACCACCCACTTTTATAAAAGTAGGTGTAAAATTTTCAAATATTCATCATCATCATCCTTTATACCGTTACCTTGCATTTAAGTACAAAAATATACAATACAAACAACCATTAACATTAGTTTTAACTTAGCAGGCGTAGCCCACGAAAACAAAACACCATCAGTACCAAAAACAGCCACCAGCCGTCGAGTAGGCGAAAACAAATGAGAGTGAAACAAAACAAATGAAGATCATACGGAAACAAAACACGACCTCGATGGCGATGAATCATAACGGTTCATATGCAGCTGACTCTTTCCTATTTTGTAGAATTTCAAAATTTTTAATTCTAAGGCTGGGCTCTAAATAGTGGGCTATGGTAATTTTTTTGTTTTTCAGGGCTAATCTATTTTATGTGGGGGTACAATATAGCAATTATTATTAATAATATGTGATTCTTTATGCAAAAATAATTATTCTGGAATGGGCAGTAATTTATTAAGATGAAACAAAGATGCATGAGTCATATCATAAATTAACTATTCATCTCATAAATAAATTGTAATTTGTTATATAATTCCTTGCAAATTGTATTTCAATGTATGCAGGAAATAAATTATGCGACAAATCTTATGTATAAATTAAATACTACTACTCCGAGAATAATTTCTTAATAATAATTAAATAAATATTCGATATACGGTCTGAAAAAAAGGAAATCAAATCGGGTAGGAGTCAGTCAAAGTTTCATACTGGAGAAATATTTCGGGCCTTATAGCCGAGACAGACGACGACTGCTAATGATAACTAACCTCTAATTGTTAATTTAACATTTCGTATGTCATATTTGAAATATATTAATGACCATTATAAACGTAATTTCAATTGTAATGATCATTAAGTCACAATGATCTTTTGAGAACATGATCGTAAGTATTCGGTAATAATCGCCACACTGATATTATCAAAATCTCGTCATGATTTTAATTGTAATTGTAACCTCAAAAATGTATTAATATACATACCTACCTAAAATTTTAATTATATAATTAATAATTAAATAAGAAATATTAAATGTACTTCCCAGGAAAAAGCTTTTAGCAGATCCGAATTTAAAGTGGTGGGGGCCCCTGGGCGAATGTTTGGTGGGGGCCCACCAGCGGACAGAAAATTTTCCTTCTACATATCAATTATTCAGACTAATCTGTCAAATGGGTAATGGGTACACATAAACTACTACGAGTACGTAGCGATAAGATGGCGTCAAACATGCTATAAGAAAAACTATGTATCTGAAATACAGCGCCATCTACTAAATATTTGGGAAATTTCAAATTACTAAATGTTGAAAAAATGATTGTTTAAACCTATATTGGCTACTGTACAAAAATTTAATAAAAACGTGAAACAAATAAAGTTAATAAACAAATAAATAATAAATGATTCTTTGTATTCTAATGAATGAAATTAAAACATGTTGATACCAAAATGGTATCCAAATGTCACAAAGTGAAAAATTATCATTTTACAATAACATCATATTTCTATAAAAAAAAAATCCATATTTTGTTTGTACTTGATGGAGGCCCGTTCTTGGAGGGGGGGGGGGGGGTTCTGCCACCCTTAAATCCGGCCCTGGCTTTCAGTAATGTTAGTAAAACTGTTGATTTTTAACACTGACATCTGTCAATTACACACTTTTAAATTTGACAACTGGCTTTTTTGGTGTAGTCTGGCCTGTAAGATTAATTGTAACAAATTATTTTATATATTTTCTTTATCTTTAAATCTATGGAAGTTATAATAAAAAATTTAAGTGTATTAGATGGAGAATTTTATGTTCTTCAATATTTGTAATAACAAAATTGCCAAAAAATAATATTAAAAGATTTTTTTTTAAGAAACTATTACTTTCGGTTGTCCAATTGTTATAAAAACGTTTTCATTAATGCGGATTGAGGAATACGTTGTTAAAAAGGTCTTAAGTATTATAGTTTTTGAGGAATTGGCCTTCCAACATCCAGACATACACACATCCACACATACACTCACTTACGTATCATCGTAAAAATGTTATCATCGTATTCTAGAGACTTTAAAACGTGCTTATTCATTAAAATCTGCATATGCGATTTTTAGCATGAATCCAATACCTCTCTTAGCTAGAGGTAAAAATAATAATCAGAATCGTGGACGATTCAATTAATTTAATTTGAAGGAAAATTTTGTTCATGAATTTTTCACAAAATCTTTCTTCTTAGGTACATAAGGGTTTATTACAAAATTAAATTAAATAAAATGACTAATAGTACTGAAATGTCAAAGATCTCCGCTAAATTTTTGAACATGGAGAATTTCATGAACAATAATAAAGAATCTGAAGCTCGTTCGATTAATTTCAAATGTCTACAATTTTATTTAACATTAAAATTTCTATCGGGTAAATCATGAACGAAATTTGTTAAAAGATAGTTTTTCATTATTTCCTTATTTTCTGTGTTCATTTGAAAATACATTCCATATTTCAAAAAAGCAATAGCAGAAGTGGAAGTTAAAATTTATTGAAAGTCATATTGATATAACTTAGTAGGTATCATTTCTCAATATGTAATAAAGTAAAGTAAAAATTACGTTTATCTTGTTTGTTTCATATGGTACATATTTTTGCATCCTTATCGTATTAAATAATAATAATAATTTAAAAGTTATCAATAGTAAAATTAAACAATAACAATTAGTTTACAGAATAAAGATATGTATGTGCATTTAAAAATGCTTGTAATTATGATAAAAATATTCTTATTTGTGACATTAATCTTAATCTTAACAGTAAATATTGAAAAGACATTTTTATTCACATCAGCAGAATTATATTTTCGCAATTTTGTTTTTGACAAATATAGTTGTTTTTTTATTATCGAGATATGTTTATAAAAATACATTTTCAAAATACTAAAATATAAACTATTAAAAATAGGTTCATGAATAATCCAATAATAGTTATTTATGTATCAAGGCACTGACTGAAGTTCTACTTTTTTGTTTTTGATATACAATAGCCATCCTCCTATAGAAAACTCGAAATATTTGCCAGGTCGTTCTCATGCATGAAATTAAAATTGTCTGCTAAGACCTATTTTTCAACACTTTACTTTAAATTTGTTTTAAAATATCGAAGTAGGCTTTGCTGTTCATAATGGGCTCCTTGCGTACCTTTTTTTTATTTAATATTTTTGAAGAGCAGGTAAAAACTTGCTACCCGTATTTTTTTCTTTTGACAAAATTTTTATTAGTTTGCCAGAAAAAAAATAATGGAATTTGATTATTTGAATTCCCGCCATGTATGACGTAGAATTACGCCGCACCAATGAATGGTCGTAAAGCCATAGCGTTTGTTTGTACGGGTAATGTAGATCTCCTGTTTGACGTTTCAACAATAGTTTGGAGGTTAGTATTTTAGTTTGTCTTTTTGGTATCGATATTTTAAATTACATGTAACTACCTACGTGTTTATTTGTGAAGTAATTAATATGTTTAGAGAGCCCAGAAAGAGAGAAAAATAAACTAATGTCAAATTCAAATTAAAACTTTCTGCCATCTATACGGTACATTTTTAAACATAGTTTCTTTCTCGAGTTTAATGACGTCACAGAAAATTTTCTTTCTTAATTTACTAAAAAAACAAATAATTTTTAAAAAATAAAATTTATATTTTTATATGTGTTTTCAACATAACATTACGTACATAGTGATAGAAATCGGATTTTCAGTACCACGGAAGTAGCCCATTGTTGCAAGAACAGCTAATTTCCCTAGTATAGTTTTATTTGACTTCCAATTTTCAAAATGTTATGCGAATTTCACTTATAAAAATCTGTTGTGACCAACACAAGACCTCTCGCCATTTCCATATTAGGCTATTTAACATTTCAGGTACACACACACAAAAATTCTAATTACATCTATTATTAATAAATTTTTATATTTATTTCATTCTATAAATAAGTTTCCTCCTTCTATTGTAAATGTTCAAGATTCTTCAAATTCATTGACGATATTGGCGGTATTTCTAATTGTATGTATATGTATCTATAATTTTATAATTTTAAATATTTAATTAATAATAAAATAAGAAATATTAAATGTACTTCCCAGAAAAAGCCTTCAGTAATGTATTTGGATTTTTGACACTGACATTTTTCTGTACATTACAAATAATTTAATTTTTCAACTGGTTTCCATAGAGTTACTTGGGCTGTTAGATTAATTAAACGAATTATTTTATACATTTATAATTCTCTATCTCTAAAACTATAGTTGTTTCCTGTTGACAGCCGCCATGGCTGCTTGTGATTTTTAGCACATATCATATCCAATACATTTTATCCAACGACATCATGTTTAACATGATATACTACACACAAATTTTTAGTGTTTTTATATATTAACAAAAATGATAATTATTGCCAAGCTGTTATGGCATATTGCTTTGTGGCTACTATTCTACTTACAACTTTTGTATCTCGCATGACAATATAATAAATTGGATTATGTAACTCAACATATAACAAATTGCTGAAGATGGCCGCATGTTTGGCCGAAACGTTCAAAAAATTTTAACTAATGTAAATGTATGACAAACAAGGAACTAAAAAGCCCAAATAAATTATATACAACAATAAACATCAGTTCCCACTTCATTTCCTATATAAAACTATAGAAGATATAACAAAAATTTTATATTCTTTAATATTTGTAATATCACAAATTTCCAAAAAAATAATATTTAGATGATTTTTTTAGAAACTATTACTTCCGGTTGTCCAATTGTTACCAAAACCTTTTCAGCTCTTCCCATTAATGTCAGATTAAGGAATACATAGTTAAAGTGGTCTGTAGACTTATATAATTTAAGAAACCGTCCTTCCAACATCCAGAAACTCACACACACACACACACACACACACACATTCACAATCATCATTATAAAAATGTTAAAATCGAATTCTAGTGACCTTAAAACATGCTTATTCTTTAAAATCTGCATATGCCATTTTAGCATGAATTCAATATCTCTTAGCAAGAGGTAAAAAGAGCACAAAAGAAAAGTAAATTTTTATAATGTTTTACATAATACGCACAGCTATTTTCGCTACTAAAAGTTTAAAAAAATCTGTTGTTATAATAGCAGTGTATTGTTCATACCTGCGTACCTGTATTCAATTCATGATAACAGTGTATTTTTACGTTCTGAACTCTGCCGTGAGTTCAAATTCTTTTTCCACATTTTCGGATCGCTTGCTAGGTCGGTGTGCTTTATTTTGTTGTCTGTACGGTCGAGAATGCTTTCCTGCTGAATTGATAGTACTGGCGACTGACGTTGTGGCGCTGCGCTCGTACTCACACATACACACGCACCGACTTTCACTTTTAGATTGTAGGTTATCCACGTGTCGGAGAAGAAGTTTTTTTGACCTATTTTATGGAGGAGCGCACTGCATTCTACTATTTTATTTTAGAAGTTTTGGTTTTCTTATGCTTTGATGCACTTTGTTTTTGTTTCAGAGATGAGTGATTATAGGTGGCTTTAGCTTTGATTTCGGAGAGATGGGGGTATAATTTTTGATTGTAGATGGCTTGTTTTTAACGCCATTTTTTTACAAGGAAAAAATATGATGAGATTTTGTAACGCAAATTAATATACCATGAAAAGGAATATTATAAAATGATTAAGTTTTTATTTTAATTTGTTGGTCTTATATAAAAATATATTGACATAATTAAACAATATTAAATCAATATGATATCAGTAGTAAAAAATCTGATGTGGCCAACACATGACCTCCCGCCAATTCCATGTTTAAAATAGCAGTGAGTTTTAAGTAAAGTATCATTTCCGGTTAATCGTTTGTAAATTAAATCTATTTTGTTGTCCAATAAATAGAAAAGTCTGTAATACGAAATTTTGGATTGTTTTATTGTTTTTCCTCAAAAATCTGTTAGAGCTCCAAATTAAGTACTACATTCGATTTATCATATATGGTTAAAATCTAATATGTTGTTTCAAATTATATATTCATTATAGTGCTGCAAAAATAGCAATTAGCAAATTTAAATCAGATCATCCTGTACATCTAACATTTATGTATGATGGAAAATATATTATTTTTACAAACCTTAATTAAATATTTTACTATTATATTCTCCTTAACACGGTTTCATTATTAATTTTAATATAATTGCTTGTGACATTTGTTTAAATATGTCAAAACTGTCATTAAAGTTATATTTTTGTTTGACGCATAGGCTAGGTGATACATGAAAATAAATTATATTATATATTCATATTTAAAGTTATTTAGAGATATTTACTAAATGTTATAGTAGAATTGAAGATTGTACCATTAATCAATTTTAATTAGTAAAAGTTGCTAAAAAATAATATTCAATGAATTTTTTACACGAAAAACTTTTAAAAGCTTGTATGAATGATACTTCCGGTTATCCGATATATACTAAAAACTAATGAGCATTTCCCATATTAATATAGAATGGGTATACAAAATTTCAAATTTTTCTGATTGATAGTATTTGAGTAATCGTGTCCACAAGATCCACACACACGGACACACACACACACAGACACACAGCACACATACACACATACATACCTACAGATATCATTGTAATAATGTTAAAATCGGATTCTGGGGACATCAAAACATGCTTATTTAATAAAATCTCTATATGCGATTTTTAGCACGATCCGTATACCTCCCTTACCTAGGGTAGCGGGAGGTAAAAAATTGGTGTGGCCTGCACATTACCTTCCGTCAATTCTATGTATTTTGTACAAATCCTATATCAAAAATTCTTTGGAAAACACGAACATATTTTATTTTCTACAAATTTCATACCGGAAGTTCATTTGAAAAGATTCTATAAATCCAATAAAATTCTACTATGGTGGCTCAATGGCTAGAGCAACACCTCTTAGTCATGAGTGTGCTCGGAGTTCTGGGTTTGAATCCCACTAAGGCATGGGTGTTTGTGTATGTAAACCTGCTCAGTAATAGCGATTTGATCCTGTTGAGAATTTAAAAAAAAAAAAAACACACAAACATAGACTATGTAAATTGCTCTTGACACTGACATCTGTCAATTAGAATTATTTGAATGTAGGTATCAGGTACCATGATTATAGTAAAGCTGGCTGTTTTATGAAAGTTAATCTCTTTATAATTCGTTATATATTTATTGAATATGAAGGAAAATGTATAATCAAACCATATAATCAATAAGATATTCTTTCATATTGATAATCACATAAAATGTCAAAAAATGATATTTAACTGTGTTTTTCAAGAAAACCTATTAAGAAATAAGGGAACTTCCGATTGACCATTTATGACCAAAATTAAAGAAGTGGAATACGAAAGAATTTTAAATTTTAGAATTGTTGTATTGGAGTTATCGTCGAAGAAAATTTTGTCACACACACAAGGACACAGACACATACACACACTGACATCAGCGTAAAACAAGTAAAATCGTATTCTAGAGTCCCTAAAACGTGCTTATTCATTAAAAACTCATTACCAATTTTTTGACCAAAGACTATACCTTCCTTACAAGGTGACGGAAGGTAAAAAAATGTGAGCAATTTTTCATGTTTATTAAAATATAAATGAAAGTGAAATATTAATATTAACCCATAAATTGAACTTTCAAGTCTTTTTATTATAAAAAATACCAGTTTTACGAGTATAACATTGTCAAGTATATTTACTAAAATTTCAGCTTCCGTATTTAGTTACCAAAACAATAATTATATTTCCTATCACGTTCAATCTGTAGCAACATTCTCATTACATATAAGAGCAGTCATATTTAATTCATTATTATTCTATCTCTCTTTCCCTAGCAACATGGGTATATAACCTTTCTTTGTTTTATGCGGTGTACGAGTGTGTGAAATTCATGTTAATAAATTGAATACTTTGGAGCAGTTAGACTGTAGAAAGTTACCGCAGTCGAATTTCGGCAGTAGCTTCTTAGTTTCTACGCGGGCATGTTAGTATGAGTAATGGGTACCAACTGTTTGGACAGAAGGTTTCACTTTTCTTAGTTTTGTTTGATATTTGGTTTCTTTTTTTTTGTTTGGAGACTAACTTAGAGGATATTTGATAAGAATTTCTTTTTAAAAATGTTTTATAGGTACATAACACTCTTTTTCTCCGAATTGGTACTCATATGTCATCAATTTCTGCTACAAGAAATCCTAAACTTTTATCTTCGTCGTACACACATGGCATATATTATTATTATTGTTATTGTTATTATTATTAATATTTTTTAATACATTACCCGACTTTTATTCGCTATCTCATCATCGTACATGTTACAGAGGAGTATATGCTATCTCCGTCCAACCAACGGCGAAAAAAGAAGTAGAAACGGTAATGTAACTGCGATAACAATCAATTTTAAATATTTGAATTATTTGAAATCTCCTGTTATTCATGTAATGGGGTCCTATACCATTTTTCTTTTATTTTTTTTTCCTGTAAGAACAGGATAAAATAAGAACTTCAGTGTAAACGCGACTTAAAAATTTTACGTAATAAGCGAGATATGAATTTTTTAAGTTTAAGAATTTGTGCGTGACGTAGCAGGTACTAACAAGTGATCGACAAACAATGGGACAAACTGTTAGTTAAACTAGAAACAAATTTTTTCATGTTTGCATAGCTGAAATGTTTTTATATAAAAACTTATACGTTATATTCACGAAGAAATTATTATTAAGTATAAATAACATAAATAATAAGCATTTAACAAGGATTTCTTCCTAATAAATTACAGAACATTGAAACAGTTTGACAATATTATTACACAAAGTATGACGACGGATGGCGCTAATGTTTGCCTGTTTTGAAGTTTCAATATTAATTTAATTAATATTATTATTAATTTAATTCATATTACAAATTGATTTAATTATAAATACATCATTATTGTTAATATTACTAGATGTTATAATTAAACAAATTCATCAAACACAAAATTGTTAATTGTTTTGTTAGGTTATAGAACAACATGACATTTCATATTCTTTCAAAGGTGACCTCTGCAGACGCGCGAATCTTCTTTTTAAAATCAGGCGACCAATCAAATTCTTAGTACCTAACGCGTCATACCCAATTAGTAATCAGCTTCAATCGCTTGTAGTTTGTGACCTAGTTAATATTTAAAGAAAATTTTTTCACTAATACTC
This sequence comes from Ophonus ardosiacus, assembly GCA_943142095.1. Taxonomy (NCBI): domain Eukaryota; kingdom Metazoa; phylum Arthropoda; class Insecta; order Coleoptera; family Carabidae; genus Ophonus; species Ophonus ardosiacus. The sequence goes on along the minus strand of OW964832.1, from coordinate 34,155,613 downwards.
ATTAATTTATGTATATTTTCGTCTTCTTATTTAAGATAGTTAAAATATGACTATGGTATAGGACCCCATTGAGACAGAACAGATCCGGCACAAGGATAAAACATAAAAATAATATTTATTTTAGTAGCGCTACCACCAGGCTATTTATGGGTAAATAACCAAAACCTAATTTTGAATTTATAGGATTAATCCAAGAAGATAGCCAAAAGTAATTTATATGAAATTTGTAATAACAGCACTAATATTTTCATATGTTCAGAGGGCAAGGCAGAAATAAAACAGAATTTTTAATAAATAGTTATATTATAAAAGGAATTAAATTATTTTGCAAAATATACATAAATAATAATTAAAGCTGCAATTTAAACAAACGATACAAACGGAAAGTATAGCAGAACAATAAATTCATTACAAAACAAAAGATGTTAGCAGAACAGTAAAATATGATTTAAACAAAATATAATCTGAGCAATAAATATGTTACATTGTAGATAATGGCTGCAACAACTTGTTCCCTTCATTATAGATAATAGCAGAACGGACAAAAGTTACATTTATAAGTAATTAACGGTTTTTTTTTTTACTTACATATTTATACTCTATATACACTTTTAACACTACTTGTCTCTTATCTCTACATCTTAAATCGTAACTTCCTGAACTTGAACTCTATAATTTTTGATTGACACCTGTTTCTAATAAATTCCCCTATCTCTACTGCCACTCACCACTGTTCATGTTCAACCCTCTGTCTTTGTGACTTCATATTCTGGGGCTGTCTTTTCCACCAAGATTGGATGTTTATCTCAGGGGCGCTTTCTGAAAAACCATCTACATCTCCTTCTAGTCTCAACCCAGGTCTCATTCGAGCTGACAGAAAATCTCTAACAGGAAGAACACGTCCCTCGGTGATATGAAAGTTGGGGTGTCTCATTGTTATTTTCCGAACAAAAATTTAGAAATATTTTCTTTTTAGATTTATGACCAGATGGAATTTGGAATTGTTTATAACTTGCAGATTTCTTTAACTAGGCTTCAAGGGTTGTAGCCAAAAAATGAGCTGAATTTCTAAATGTCAAATAAAAATAATGCCTCTGAATTTCGTCTTGTGATTAAGTTGATTTTGATGTTTTTAAATTTGTCAAAAATTATTGCATGGCATTTAGACTTTAGATAGGTGTATTTAATCCATTATACTTATTTATATATATATCGTAATAATTCATAAATGAAATAAATATATCACATCGCGCCATATTACCCATTTCTGAGTGTGCCAATCTGCCTTGTACACAGGTTTCGGTAATGCTGATATCGTATTTGTACCGTGCGGGCGTTTACAAGGAGTCACCTCACGGGCACTTATTGCTGGCGTGGAGGGTGCAGCACAGGGGCCACTTTTGTGCCATTTAAAATTCGAAATATTTGGCGCCGGTCGGGATCGAACCCGGTTCCCCAGATTTGCGACTAGACACTCAGGCACGCGGCCACGGGACATCATAATTATAATAGTAACAATTTATTGGACTATTATTGCTAAATAAATATGGTTATACTAAATTTTAATGAGTCACACAAATCACACAGTATAGATGATACTATAATACTGTCATTATCATCACTTTTAACAATACAACAAACATTTAAAATAAAATTCTGAATAATGTAATGGTAAACCATTTCTTTTATTCTTAATAATTCATTAAAATAAAGTGAGATTTGTATCTTTGTTGGTTTACTGGAAATATATACACGGTAAATAAAAACTTTGTTGTGATTACCAAAAATGAGTTCCAGCAGCAAATTTTTTTTGTCAATATAGGACCAGCAAATATATTTGTTCACACATGAGGTGTCGAAACCGGTAGAGGCGGAAAATATATTTAATAATTGACTGAAATCCAGTAATTTTTCTTTCCTTCATATTTGTTACAGTTACCTAGGTAAATTTGCTGGTAAAAAATTTTTGTGGCAACAAATACAGTTTTGTTATATAAAAAAAAGATATTTGTTATGCGAACAAATAAAATAAGTTACCATTAAGAAGTATAAATTTATTATACGAACAAATAAATTAAGTTACTATTAAGAAATATAAATTTGTTATGCGAACAAATAAAATAAGTTACCATTAATAACTATGAATTTGTTTTGGAAAATAATAAATTTTGAAAGGTATACAAATGCATTAATGAGGTAGTAAGGTAAAAATTAAATACTTGCGTATTATAATAATTTTATTTATTTATAATTATAATCTATATACATGTAACAAATATTATATAAAAAAATGACATATGAAACAATAGTCACTTAAATTATACAGATTTATCAGTAATCGATACATACCTTCAAATTTCTCAATAAGACACTAATTACCATTGTTTTAAAATATCTTTTACAAAATCATCCATTTTTATTGACGGGCACAAGAAACAAGCACTTTTAAAACACAATTTTCGACAGGCTAAAACTTAACAGCGCAAGCAAATGCGACACGACGTAGTATAGTATAACACGAACAGTGAATTATTATACAGTATACCAGGGAATACCCTGTCTACACAAAAGTTTTAGTTACCTGTACAAAGTATACGGCGAAAGAAGAATTTGTAATCTTTACAAAATATAATGTCACAGGATACAAAAAAATAAAATTTGTCCCAGTAACATTAAATATTTTTAATTGTTGCAAAATGATTTTGTAATCTGAACAAAGTAACAAAATGACTGCTTAGTACTACTAATAATAATTGCTACCATAACTAATATTTTACAGCAAATAATACTTTTTATACACAACAAAAATTACAGCTAACTAAATTTTGTCCGGAATATCAATGTAATTTTTTACCGTGTGGTAAATTTCAAATTCAATTTATTTTATTTTAAATTGTTAAAGACATCTGACGTAAATTTAGTCTTGTTTTATTTTTAAATGTGCGATTTATTTATAGACTTATTTTGCTATATATTTCAACAAATAGTAGCACAATCAAATCGTTCAATAACATGGGAGTAAAAAAGTTATCGACATATTTATAAAACAAAGTTTTATGTGAAAACAGTGTGACGTTTTTTTGGGCATTTGTGCGTAAATAATCCTTTTCACTTTTTATATGGGAGTGTCCGTGCGTAGAGATTAGAGTTGTTTATGTTTTATTCATTTTAAACATTCTGAGAAATGCGAAAACATATCGACAGATAAATATATATATAAACTATGAGCATACAGAATCTTAAATGTGTGAAATAAATAACTATCGTTAATAAAGAAAAATTTAAAACAATATAAATAAATTTTAAATGAAAAGTTTTGTTTTATTAAAAGCTCAGAAATAAGCACTAAAGTATTCCATCATATGACGATTTCAGTCAATTGCTGTGTTGCCAACCTTATAATAATTGCTTATATGTTAGATAATTTGGGCAGGTGTACGATGTACATAGTAAACTTGTACGTAATATGACAAAAATATGTGCAAGAAGAACACATTAAATAATTCCGATTAATAAGTTTGAGATAAAATACATAATTTTGAGTGTTCTTTGCTTTAAATTTAGCATTGAATGTTAGACTGACAGATTACATTTAAATATAACCTATAAAATAAATATTCGTTTCATTTTCACAATTTTTCGATTTCAAATAAAATTGACTATGCACCTCGGACCTGGGCACTGAAGTTCCTTTTCATCACTCATATGGTTTATTTGCCATATTCATGATAAAAATCAGAACTTCAGTGCCTTGAAATATAAATAACTACTATTTGAAAATTAAGTAGGCAAATTACTGATATTACTTTTTTGAAATGGAGATTGAAAATTACAAAATAAAGCTGTTGTATATTCATTCCAAATACCTACTAAATTTAAAAAAAATGTTCATAGAATAGCCTCAAATTTGAAAATATAACGAAATACTTTTATTTATACATATGTATACGTAAATAATGTAGGTGATGGATAAATTGTTTTCCTATTGGCTGTAAATAACGTGCTGTGTGCAATTTGACGTCACAGCGATTTCATTTGATTATTTATGAAAATAACAAATTAGTTATAGTGAAAATGAATAGGCAGAAAACTGACGTTTTTTAAAATATTTTATTTATTATCAAATTTTAATTAAATTATGTATTGTTAGAAAAAAATGATGACATTTGACATCTACCATATTATTTTTTGTATCACATATTTATGAAAAATATTGCATAAACTTTTATTTAAAAATACGTTTTAAAAATGTGAAACTGGCTTATTAAACTAAATAACATTTGTTGAGTATATAATGCCACTTCTGTTTGTCTGAAAATGTAAGGTTATTGAATGACAGTCAGCGAAATCAAAACGTGAACTATAATATTTGTAGTGTTTTATTTAATGCATCAATAATGCTTAAACATCATTTTCTGGAAATGTTTGTCGCTCAATTCAATTTAATTTGCTTCAGTATCAAAATAGGTACTCATTATTAGACATTTTCATCTTATTGCAGTCAAAGATTTATCAGGGTGACAATTTTTTGTAGCTATTAATACTACGAAATACGTAAAACGAGCAAGTGATCATATTTATACTCTTTCATTTAAGACGTACATAGTCAGCGTAATCCAATTTTATTTTTAATTCAATTCGAGATAAAAATTCTTACTCTGTTGTTTATTATCAATTGCTTACGTTGTTTATGAACTTCTTTCGTTGTCATGTCCATCTTAACCCCTCCCTGTGACGTCACAATGTCGAACGTCAACTCTTTCAACAGGCGACCAAATCACGTGGTGGCATATCGTATTTGTTTTTAGATTCGTGTTTTTGCTTATATTATAAATAAAAAAGGCAGTCGGTACGATTATTTGAGTTTGCGATAAGGCGCCATTTGATTATGGTGGGCTTTTAAAAATATGATTAGTACGGCCCTGACCCCGGGCTATCTAGATTTTATTCTTTTTATAACAAGTTTCGTTTTTTGGTTTACTGTTGCCAATAAGAATTGCTGAACTTGCTAGAATTGCCAGTGACGTAGGAGAAGGATATTTTCTATTGGGAATTAAATAATCCCTAAAATTTACATAGCTGGGCTGCGTTCCAAAATCAAGAGTACCGAGTATTGGAGTAGGAGTTAGAGTATGATGACATTTAAGAATAGTGTGTTTTGGAAAGAATGAGAGTTTTGTTGGAGTAATTAAAAAAAAAAAAAAAATAACAAAACTACTTATTATTACAACATTATAGTCAAGCCCGTATTACAAGCGCACTTTTATAATAAAAGCGCTTTTATGGATGGAGCACTCTCCTTATAAAATAATGTGAAAGTACAATCCATAAAAGCGCTTTTATTATCAAAGTGTGCTCGTAATAGAGACCAACATGTTTACTTATGTTTATTTTCAACCAAAGCATGTTTTTTTCCTCAAGAAGGCAAATTACTTTCATATGTTGAGAATCGTGAGCATCCATGTTTGAAAATATTGTGGAGTAATTTCTGTACCCATCTTGATAGTAGGGTAAGTAGAGTATCACTTTGGAGCAAACCCTGGCTGTTTTGGAACAGGTTAAGACTAAACTCTAAGAGTAAGGTTATTAGTTTTGGAACGACTTTGAGTAATTTCGTACTCTAGTGTAAATTTTGGAATGCAGGCCAGAGGGCAAATTTAGCAAACTTCAATCAAAATTTTAACTGCCAGTTAAATAAAGAACCTTTTACGAGCGATTACTCAACAATGATAGCAGAGTCTCATAGTTTGAACTGTCAAATAACAAAATTAGCATTGCTGTCAGTGTCATTAATATGAATTAGATGAACTATTTTCATCTTTATTTACACTGGCTGTTAACTATCGGTTAAAATGAAAAATATCTCATTGAAAATTGGACACGTGCCATTTTTTACAATTTTATAACTTAAGCTATGATATCGTTATCGAAGCTCTATTTTTAGTTTTTACTGGCAGATTAACTAGAAATGAAAATACCGAGCCTAAATATGACAACCTAACCTAATGCATTATCACAATATTTAAACCCATCGTTTCGGCAGCATACATTGCTGTCTTCTTCAGGAAAAAAACATAAATAAATAATAACAAAACAATAGGAACTAGTAACTAAGGTAACATTTTATAACATACTTAATATAAGAAGCCATGCTTGACTAATTTTTTGCAGTTTTAACATTAAATTTGCCTAAAATTTGTATTTGACAGAATTTTCTGTCTAACATAGCCCAGTAGTTGTCACTAGTAGCTATGAACGTGAAAGTGGCTATGAATATGTTTAGTGTGAAGAATGAGAATGAGACATCTTTGAGTGAGACCAAAGAGAAGAAGATAAGACATACAAAAGTCCATAAATATTCTCCACATTTAGTTTTTTATTTAATACAGTATTTTCTGATGTGTTTTCTTCTATAATTTTGTTGATTAAATCACCATTTTCATTGACAGCGTTAAAATGACATTTTTAAATTAAAACAATTAATTTTTAATTATATGTCAAAAACTGTTTGTTACTTAGCAACTTAGTGACATAAGTGATAATTGTCTTAGGATAATTATCAGTGTAAGTTTGTTTTGATTGGTTACTTTCGCACACGTGGTCAGCAATAAAGGGATTCAATTGGATAATTTTTTAACCAAAAAATTTTCGTTATATCAAGTTTTGATTTAATTTAAATTAATAACAATTTATTATATTATTTGTTATTTTCTGAATTATGCAGAGGTTCACGAGTTGAAATTATTTGAATACGTTTTTCGTAAAAAAATTTCAATCTACGCAGCTGATTCGATTGTTAACTAAGGTCTTATTGTAGGAACTGATAACTTATTTCGGGTTATCAATTCAAAATGAATTTTTGTTTGGTTTTATCTACACATTAAATTTTATCATTTCAGTTTTGTTCTTTTCAATTACAAAAATTTTAAATTATGTTTATTAGTGATTGAGAGGTATTTTTAAATGCTGTTAATTAACACAAATAAATTAAATAAAATATTAAAAACCTTGATGTAAATATTTTGAATATTATCATTGCAAATTTTTTAAATTTTAAAAAAATAATGATGCAATCTTTTAAGGTGCATTCAACAGTACCCTATTATATTATGTAACAAATTTTATGAACTGTATTTTACAAAACGAATCACATACTATACTTTTTCTATTACTAAGATAGCAGTAATACAGAAACACACTTTTTAAATTACGTATTTTTGTACATTGGCAGCTATAAAAATATCTGCCGATGTTGACATATTGAGATTTCGTTCCCTATTGTAATATATATTCGTATATTTCTCTTTGTATTTGTTTCAAAAAACAATTGTTCTTATCAGTAATTTACGACAAACTTATGAATGAGTTTTGGCTATGAAAATCGTAAAAGTTAAACAATTGAAAATTGTTTTTCAACAAAACATTTGATAACTCGAAAATTGCGTCATTGTTAGTTATGACGGTTGTACATTTGACGTCATTGTTGATATGCAATTGTTCAGACGCAGGTGAGCTGATAACAACGATGTTTTTTTTTCTTATGACGGCTATTATGACGTTTTGAGTCAAACATAGTGTTCTTTTGATTTGTTTTACGATGGTAGTAATTTTTTTTATCGATAAGAAAATTTATTGAATAATGTACGTCAATACTAGTTTTAAACTAGTGTTCAATTCAGAGAATTTCTCATTTAATCTAAGGCTCTTAAGAAATGAATTCAGTTCAGTTTTTTTTCTTCAAAAATTGGAATTAATTTTCTTTTGATAAACGACATTGCGAAATTTTGCAATAAATTTAATAACACATAGTCAAATTTTCTTTTTAAAAAATGATATGTTATTTGAGTGATAACGAATTTCTATTTTCCTAACACGTCTATAGAAATTGTAAGTACCATTAATTAATAAATATTTATAATTTTATGGTCATTATATTGAAATATACTGAAAGTTTCAAACGTGTTGAAATTTCTAAAAAAAATATTTCAATAAAAATGAAATTATGAGTAATAATAAAACTGTTGGGCCTAAAATAGGCCTCTTTTAGGTGGTTCCCTTTTTGACTGAACACACGTGTTGGTCCTGATAATGTATCTTATTAGGATAATAGATAATTTAAACTTGTAGGAAAATATTTAGAAAAATATTTTCCTTTTTAATAGAAAGAAAAAAATTTGTAGTTTTCTGCAATATTTTTGACTGAGATAAAATGTATTTGTAATTAAATTTTTTTACCAAATAACATTTGAATTTATAGATAAATTCTATACCTTTTCAAATTTAATTTCAGAAATAGTAACTTTGTTTTGCAGAAAAAGTAAATTCATTTTCGGAAAAAGTAAATTCAATTTCAGAAAAGTAACTTCCATTTTAGAAAAAATACCTAAGTTAAATATTGTTTTTTGACATTTGGTTATTATACATATTAAAGAAAATATTATTCTCCATACAGTTTGATTATACATTTTCCTTCATATTCAATAGATGTAGATTTAAAGCATTATAAAGAAATTAATTTTCAAAAATTAGTCAGCTTTGCTATTTATCATGGAAACAGCTGATGCTAATATATTAAAATTGTATTTCCCTGCTTAGGCAGGAGAGTAAAATGCAACTTTGTTATATTTATTTTACGTTTTAATATGAAATACAATTATAAAATTAAAATAAGTGATGTCCAATATACAGTTGTTTTAATTTGTTGTACAATTTTAAATAGAGTTCCTTAAGTTTTCAATGTGATTTACTTGTTATATAGGTTATATATGTACGATTCAGTAATTTTGAATTCTTATATATTTTCCTTCATATTCAATAGATATAGAGAAAAAAATTAATGTTTATCTCGACAGTGAAGTTCCTTTTCCTTTTGCAGATGCATCTTTACTAGTTACTATTTGTAAATAGGGATGCACTCGGTTTCTAGCTGTGGCCCGGCCCAGCCCGGAGCCCGCCTCGATTTCGAGTCGATCATCGAGCCGGGCTTAACATATTTTTTCATCGGGCCGAATCGGGTTAATCGTTTTCAAAAGTTGAGGCGAGTCGGATTTCTGATTTTGGCTCGACCCGAAAATTCAAGCTTTTCGGGTCTGCCCGAAAAATCTTACAGTCAAATGCACAGTTTCCTTAATATTTTAATGAAAATGTATGAAGTTAAAAAGGATCAAAATAACTTACTAACATCGTACTTCACATTTTAATAAATAAAAATGATATTTTACATCAAGAATTCAAGGTTATTCACTAAAGCATAATAATGCTATTGCGATGTTGTTATTATTACTATTGTTCTATTCGTATACTTAAATAAAAGCAATTTTTGTTCCTACCATAATGATTTCTTGTCTTATTTTTGGGCAGAAACAAAGTTAGATAAAAAATTGTTATGTAATAGTTATTTACATTCGAGTATGTGGAAGTTGTAAAATACTTCACGCACGAGAATTGTATCAAATTTTTTGGCCGACGATAATGAAAATCATTTTTTTTAACGAGATTTCTGAAAAGGGTTAGTTTGAAATACTGTAGTTTAGTCAATTTCCAAATTTGATTTTACTTACCTGCATTAGAGTATTTCTTTTAACGAAAATTTATTTGTAATAATAGACGTTGTTTATGACTGATAATATATTTATTTGCTCATGTTTTCTTCGTAATAAATAATAGGTAGGTGTCGATATTTGACATTTCCGCAATTTTCGCCTTGCGTATTTGACAGGTATATCGATCGGTGACTATGTCGGTAACGGCGAATTTTTACAATAATGACAGATGTCGCTGCCGTGATTTTGGTTTATATAAATTAATTTTAAATATAGGAAATGTTAAAGTAAAAAAATAACTTATGTAAGTAGTACTTTTTTACATGAACTTTATTATAGTAAAGATGATTTCTTTTCTAAATGCCCATAAACGTCTAGTGTATTTTGATTATTTTACCGCATAGTTAGACTAGTTACAACACAGTAAGCGTAAAATGTAGGTTACACTTGCTGTGTATGCAATTGTAAAGTTCCCGTTACACTTCAGGAGGGCAAAAATGATATTTCGCATTTCGCCTCACATAAAAATCAAAATTAGGAATGCCGGATTCACTCAATTTCGAGCCCGAAGCCCGGCCCGATTTCGAGCCGGACCAGCTTTTTTGTCGAGTCGGGCCGGCAATTTTTATTTTTGGGCCGAGTCGATCCATTCTCAAAGCCCGGTCCAACCCGGCCCGAATGCATCCCTACTTGTAAAATTGACAGTTAACTTGTTAAAATTTTACGAGTCAGTAACCACGTTAATAACGTTGTCATGTGAAAATTGTATTATGTTACATATTAAAAATAAGTATCAATTGTATTTGACAGGTTTGATTTATAATTTTAAATTTAATTTACAAGTGAGTAACAAATAATATATTTTATAGGTAATACACGCCAGGTAATCGTTTTACTGCCATGAGGAGGTGACAGGCTCATCAATCATTTCCTCTTTTCAGTAGTAATAACATTTTTACTTGACTATTTAATATTTGTCAGAAATATTAAGAAATTATTGTGTATAATAAAATAATAAATATTTTTATTATTTCGTTTTATATTGACAAATTTTCCATACGTCATTATAATTTCGACGCACAACGCACGTGTGAAAATTATCCAATGGGCCAAAAATCCTTGAGTAGATTTAAAGTCGCCATAGGTCACTAGATTTTACGGCGTGTGGGTTCCACTTATTTTTTTCTGTCTTATCAATAGCTGTAGTACAGCATCTGTACTTGTACTTTTACTCAAACCCAATATATGAATTCCATGAAATTTGATAAAATATAAGAAAATAGTCAAGAATTTAATTTATAGTAAAAAATAGATAGATAATTATTTCTTAGAATCATACGAGATTTTATTTTGAACCATTATGATCTGAGAGAAAAGAAATGTTTCATCATTTGTCAAAATGTATGATGTAAGTTTTAAGATCATGAAAATTTTGCAGTTATGTCTGCAAGTATTTATTATCAAAACAATAATTAAAAATAATATGTTAGTATTTTAGTAGTGACCCAGTAATACGGTTCATAATCATAGTTTATCTAAATTAAGACCTTAAACGTACCAGCACGTAAACAAGCATGGTTATAACTAAGATTTTTACCTCAACCAAATCTTAAAACCAAAATTTGAAGACAAAATTAAATTAAATTTTATGAATAAGGAGTGGTATAGGTAAACAAGTATTAAAATATTTTGACTAATACATCGAAGGGTCTTAAAAGTATTGGGCTTCCAAAATTAAAATGCGCCACTGGTGGCAGATTTCTGAACTGAGTGAAGTGTACATGTACGAAGGTGGCTGTTTTATTCAGGGATTGTATTTACTTGTATACGAATTTTAATACGCTTTTATCTTCTATTATTGTTTTATTCTCAGTAGGATTTGAATTACTGCTAATATAACAGGTAAGTTTTTGTTTTTTAAAAAATTAATGAACGAATTAGTAGATATGCAATTTATAGGTTAAAGTTACGATGGAGTTTTCTCCGAAAATATTTACCACATAATATTATGTGACCACTATTTATTACTTGCTGGCCTTCCACCATATTTCTAGATGATACACTACAATTCCCAAATCTACAAATAGTATCTAAATCTAAGCAAAGAAAATTGTTCATTATGAAAGAAAAACAATTAAATAAAAGTAAAGCTATGTAGATAGAAATTAATATATGTACAAATACGGCAATGAAATACAATCTAAATAAAGGAAATCATATATTTTTTATTAAAAAAACCAATATACTGTTAATTAAAATATGACTAAAATACTCTTAACCTACAACTACTTACTAAAATTAACCCTATTAACTAAAATATTATTAAAACTATCACTAAATTGTTACTACAAGAAAGATCAAACTCAATTCTATCGAAATTAACAAAAAACACTATACTAAATCCGAAATTAAATTAAAAACTACGAAAATTAGTCTCACACTAATTGTACTCTTATGGAAGCCAGCGAAAAATGTACCATTCGTTTGAATTTTGACGTTTGACGTCAGTGCCATCTCTTGATAATTTGGAAGCCCAATAGCATGTATTTCTCGGCTCCGGTGGTAAATGTTAGAGCAACGCTTCTTAGTCATGAGTGCACTCGGGTGTTCTGGGTTCGAATCCCACTAAGGCATGGATGTTTGTGTCTGCGAACCTATTCAGTAATTGCGATTCGATCTTGTTCAGAGATTTTTTAAATAAAAAAAGAATAACAATATTAATAAATGTAACAGTTGCAAATGTCGTTGTTGTTTTGTAAAATATATTTCTGTTGAATATGGCAGTTAGATCAGTTAAAATTTATATAATTCAATTTTTAATAGGTTTGCTAAATTTTGGCATTTTTCCTGCCAAAATGTTCCTACTTCCTGCCAAAATGTTCCTACCTCGGATAGGTACATACCGTGACTGCTTTCCAAAATCCTACTAGAGTACGAAATTACTCAAAGTCGTTCCAAAACTAATAACCTTACTCTCAGAGTTTACTCTTAACGGTTCCAAAACGACCAGAGTTTACTCCAAATTGATACACGTCGTGTAATAATTTTAGACAATAATGCTTCAAATAAATGTTGTAGAGAATTAAATTTTGCATAAAATTCATTAATTATATTTTATTTTGCATGTTTAGTAACCGAGAAAATTGAATTTGAAATTTTAAAAAAGTTACTTCTTTATAGAATATAGGACTTGAAACAATTCCAAGCAAATATAGTAGGTTTGTTTGCACAACAAAATATGCAACAAATTGCTAATTTTTCAATACTCGTGCATACTTTGAAACTAGCTTCAAACAGATTGGAAATTTTTGGATTCTGCAAACGGAATTATTGTTATTACTACCATCTAGAGTGAGCAGAAAGTTTTTTTTTTTTATCGTATGTTGATTGTTGTTGTTGGCATTTGTCATTGTCACATAATCTTACTTTATATCAAAATTTACTTCCTCCGTTTATTTCTGGTTCTCTTAATTTTATACTCGAGAATCTTTATGACAATATAGAAAATACAAGTGCGTAATATAGGAACAACAATGATCTGTAATAGCCAGAAGTTCCAGTGCGCATGCCACAAACTAAAAATTTCTTTAGAATACGCGGACTATTCTGACGGTTTGAAACTGATCAGGAATTGAAATATTTTGCTGAACGAACAAATATTTCCAATTTTAAATGACACAAAAGTGACCCCTGTTGTGCACTCTCCACGCTAGCAATGAGTGCCCGTGAGGTGACGCCTGGTAAGCGCCCAGCAGATTGTGGCACACTCAGAAATGGCTAATATGCCGTGATGATTTATTTATATTTATTTTATTTATTTAACAAATGATTTTTAATCGTAGATTGTGCAAAACCTAGCAAAAATTATATAATATAATTTGGACCAAAATAATTTGTTACTATTCTTCGTGTAAAATACACAATTCTCAATTTTCATAATAATGACTCAAACAGAGCGTCTCTAACTAGTAAAATGTCATTAATTTGTTTTTGATTTTGTTTCAATACCATGGCTAATACTATATAAAGAAGTAATTTGTATAAAATTTTAAATTCAATTTGCTCTGTTATGAAACGTGCAAAATAAATTGTAATTGTTGAATTAGATGCAGAATTTAATTATCTACATTTATTTAAAGCATTATTATCTAAAATGAATAAACTTTTTCGCAAGGAAAAACTGTTTGCTCATGTTTATGCTACCCTGACGTCACAAAGTTAAATATTTTTTTACAAATAACTCCATATTATAAATTCGGAAAAAATTATCAATTTTTATCAAAACAGTGTTTATATGTTCTGAGCGGAAGTAATAGGAAGATAAGTATAAAATCCTTCAAAAATTCATAGATAAACTAAATATTCGATAAAATTCGCTGAGAAAGTCATAAATCTTTATGAAAATAAATCGACTATGAAAAAATCCGGTTGATTTTGTATCGGCCGTAACCTTTGGCCTCTGTGTGGAGAATTCCGACCCTTTATTGAAGGCATGGGGGGAAGGGACGTCAATTGCGTACAACCGCAGGATTGTTATCAATGACTGATATTATTTATAAACAATAGTAAAGTAAAAATAGATATGCGTAGATTCCTTTGTGTGTAATCTTTACTTGATTTATTGCATTGAAAATACTGCATTTGCGTACAATTTTATTTTTCGCATTTCATATCATATTATTATTTATGACCAATAATGATTTGACGGGCAAGTACGTAGCGTATTCATATTGAACAACTGTTCAACAAAATAGTTATTTATGAAACAAGTGTGTAAAATAGTAGATCCTTTTTTGGTCAGCAGTCGAATATAGAAATTATAGCACGAAATAAAAAACATTATTTCACACACGTGTTGCGCATACAACATATTTCCTACAACAAATGTTATTACTGTTTCTCACAATAACTAATGAAGAAGTACAAATCTGTTTGAAATAAATCGAAACAAATAAACAATAGCTACAATAAAGAGTAAGATAAAAGAATAACACGAAAAAAAAATTGTTTTAAGACTTTTATTTCTAAAAATTCATTCAATTGTTCAAATACTCTAACAATGCGTACACTTACGTAACATTGCCTTTACAATCAAATAATATTACTACCAAATTTATATCTCTACCCATCTTTGAATTATTACCCCAAAAGTCAAAATACTCCATATTGAGATAAAAATTGCCCATTTTTTGGTACTAACCTAAACTAACCTAACTAAAAAATGGGTCGAGATATTAATTTGGAGATACCATCATTCGATTCTACGGGCAAAATTATATAGGTAAATACCCCAATTTTTATAATTTTTAAACAACGCATACAATCTCTAAAGCAAAATAACTGACAATGGCAAAATTCGTAAAAATTTAAGGTGTACGATTTTTTCAGTTTTTGGTCATTTTTAGGGTTTTTTTAAACTTTTATTCATAGAAAATAAACCGGTTGATCAAAATTTATGAAAATTGGTACACATATGTATTTTTGTCCGTAGAATCAAATGGTGGTGTCGCCAAATTCTTGGCCCATTTTGTATTATAGCCCAGAAATGGGTAATTTTGAGAAATTATTTGAGGTTGAATGTCTTCAAAACTAAAAGAGATATCGACCTGCGGATACATGAAAATTATATTTTTGAGTATTTTCAACTTTTTACCCAAATTATATGACGGTATTTATGACTTTTTGAGCTAAAAACTGAAAAATAAGAACAGTTTTGAACTTGTTGGTAATATTAGTCAATTCTACCCACAATGCTATGTAATTATACTATTTTTTAAAGTTTAACAACGGTCTGGTACTAAGATTTTTTATAATTTTGCACAAATACCGAACTTTTCTAGTACTACACGCCTCATGCCTCATCGGGATTTTAATTTAATAAAACAATCCCGTGTTCGGGACTGTAGCCACGTCCATTTTTACTTATGTTGTACATTCTAGTGATCTAATATACTCGTCAACAGAGTCATACAGAATATTTTCAGAATAAAATATCATGTTTTACTATATTAATTGTAATTTTTTTTTATTGTAAAACGACGTTTCGACCGCGAAGTGCAATACAATATTTATATAACATAAAATGGAAATGGCTGGCCACAACAGATTTTTTTTGTTGTCATCTAATTGTGCTCATATTATAGCCTTGTATTGTTACTAACTAAATTTCTGAATCAATTCATGACTGAAAATGTTTTAGGAGCCTGATGTATTATTTTTTTGTAATTAGTAACCAATACAAGGTTAGAGCACAATTAGAACGAAGCTCCAAGAACATTTTCAGTCATGAATATGTAAAGAAATGTAGTTAGTAACAATGAAAAATATTTGCTCTTTATTATTTTAAAAACCTGCAGACAGTAAATGTGTGATTCATGTATAATAATATAAACAAACAAAAATCTTAACTTATCTAGAAATAGATTATTTATCTTTATCAATTCAAGGAAATAGTACTTTATTTTCAAAAGCATAGAACACTTGACTTTGTAATTTATTAATCTGTTCCATAGAAAAGTAGGAAAACTTTACGAAAAACAATCTATATCTTTTAGGAATACTTAGATGCTAATGAAAATTTGAAAAATTGAATTATTTTTCATTTTTCCTGTTTTTTAAAGTAATAAAAATTACTGCAAATGTTTTCATATATTATACAATGATTAAAAATTCTCGATTATACGAAATGTGTTGTCTAGAAACACCACGAGACTGAAGGTCGAGTGGTATTTCCTACAGGTAACACATCGAGTATTTCCAGAATTTTCGATTGTCGAGTTGTATACAGGTAGACTATATCATGAATAAAAAATGAATTAAGAAGTAAACATGAAATTTAACGTTGGCCTGTAGCCTGTAGTCTATTTTTTTCTGCGAGTGTTGTTAAATTATAAGCTTCATAATCTACCTTTTTAATTATTGCTGTATGTAATTATTATATTGAATTGCGCGTATTTCAAAATAAACTGGCACTAGCAGCAAAAGTGTAGTTTCTGAACTAGTAATTAAATAATTATATGTCTTCTTGCCAAATTTTTATTTCAATAATGCTGTTAAATAATAGGTGCGTTTAATAATTCGTTCCGGTGCACTCCGAGATGTCAGTGTCATTTCAGATGTCTACATGAAACACACAATACATGATTATTCTCTTCAAAGTATTCATTTATGTACTCGAAATTCTGTTTGGAGGAAAAAGATCGTCCTCTCTATAAGCACCGTAAATATATTTCAAAATTAAACTGACAGTTCGAAGTACATAAAATAAAATAATCAAACCCAGCTATAAGTAGGTAACTATGTTGAATGAATATACGAACCTTTGTATATTCGAATATATGTAAAATCGTGCATTCTTATTGGGTTATAATAATGAATGATATAGTTATTTAAATATAAAATAATAGAGAATTCGTCTTTCAACTTTTTCAAAAATAATAATTTAAAAGATTTTCTTATCATCACGATAAGAAATCCACATTTTTTATGTTAAAATAAAAACAGAAGTAAACCATTTTACCTTTAGCCTGTTCTCATATTATAATTAAAATTGTTACAACTTTTAAAAACTACTACACATTTTAAAAAATGGTATCTCCATTCTTAAACAGTTTTTACTTCTCTCTACACATCTTATCAGCTGCGGCATTGATAAAGCCACCGTAAAATGATAAGGAAGACTAAATTATTTATATCAACAAGTAGCTAACTCGTATGTTTCTCCAGCAAGCACATGTGTACATACATAGGTACGTACATGACACTCGCTACTTCCATAAACAGAAATTCTAATTCGAAGAATTGGATAATTGCTGGCGCCTTTTCATTTTTTATTGACATAATTTAAAATTATGAATGAAAGATAAATGTAGGTAACTACAACATTTCCACAAAAACAGGATAAGAGATTATAAAATTTTGTGAAACACACTGATAGAATGTATGAATGAGAAATTAAATATTGTAGGAAATGATAAAAAAGGAAAACGTAACAAGCAAATGTTAGTAAGTTGTAGATAAGTATGTTTCCGCAAGCAGATATATTTTTTATTGGTTTAAATTGATAAAATTGACTAATTACTATTCAAATGCTTTTTAATTCAATAAATTGTTTGTCCTTAGTAAAACTATTGGTGAACAAACTATATTTAAATATACGAACTAACCTCATATAGTTCGGCCGGTTTACCATTTCAACAAACAAATTATAAAACCTACGTCAAATGGTAATAATTTATTAGAAACTTCTTTCGAATGGTTTAAACTTTGTAACATAGATTTTAAACTTACTGAATATGTTATTTAAAAATTATTATTATTAATAATAATAAGTAATTTATTTAGCCAAAAAATGCTAGTACATACATAAATACATAAAATGAACTACATATGTACACCAAACAACAAAATTGTATTGATGCTCTCACTTTTTTCTTAAAATTATCGGTAAAGTTAACATTTTTAACAATATTTGGGAGTTTATTATACATTTCTAATCCTTTATAAAACATAGTATCATTACTACTAGATTTATTATACCCGTCTATATTAAAATTTTGATTATTTCTAGTGGAATAATTATGTTTCTCATTAATATAAGTATAATTTTTCCTTTTAAATAAGTTGGAAGTTCATTGTGCACAATTTTATAAATGAATACTAAAACATTTACTTCAACATATTGCCTTACATTAAGCCACCGCAGATTACATATTAAGCATATCAGTAATTCCATTGAATCTGTTACATTTCAAAATTATTCGCATTGCTTTGTTCTGCAATTTTTGAAGCTTATTTAAATCTTTTTACCTCCCGCTACCCTTGGTAAGGGAGGTATAGGGATCGTGCTAAAAATCACATATCGAGATTTTAGTAAATGACCACGTTTTAAGGTCCCTAGAATCCAATTTTAACATTTTCACGATGATGTCTGTATGTGTGTGTGTGTGTGTGTGTGTGTGTGTATGTGTGTATGTGTACGAATTTTGTTTGCACTCTGACTCAAATACTATCATTCAGAAAATTCTGAAACCTTGTATTTCTGCCCTATTCTAATAGGAATAGATGCCATTAGATTTTGGTGTAAATCGGATAACCGGAAATGGCACTTTACTTGAAGCTCATATTGGTTTTTCTTAAAAAAATACCATTAAATGCCATTTTTTCGCATTTAATGTCATTGTAAAATTATAGATTATTGAATTTTGTACAGGTATACATTAATACTTTTTTTTATATATTTTACAGATAAATTTAAAAATCATTTTTCTTTTTTTAATCCCGAAGTTTAAGATAAACACAATTCCTTTGTTACACAGTTCATTTTTCAAATGAATGTAACTGACAGGTAAACGTCATTGTCAAAAAACTAATCACTTCAAATTAATAATAGTGACATATTAAATAATAAAGAAAATCGTAAATAAAGCAATAGTTATATGCAATGGAATATAGTTTGAAGCATTACAAAATACGTAGGTATGTATTTAAATTAATAAAAATTAAATAGCGGGAGGTTTTGTGTTGGTCACATCAGATTTTTTATTACATATAAATGGAACGGTACTACAATACATTAAATGTAATAGTACTATAGTAATATAAAATAAACAATCAATGTATTCCAAGATGACAATTGTTTAGATATTCTGCTCATATAGTTCATTTTTTTTTTGCTATTTTTTACATAAATATTGGACATGTACCTATATCAAATTTTAATTTTCTATTAATTATTATTCCAAGATAATATTATTGTTCAACTATTTGTAACAAATTATTATTTATTTTGACATCATTAGTTTTGTTATTCATAAATTTCAGGTAGGTACTGTGTGTTAGATCCTATATACAGAGAGTTACATTTATTAATGTTCAATTTTAATTTATTGGCATTCATCCAGCAGTACACATTTTCTAAATTATTATTAACTTTCGAAATAACTTCATCATAGTGTGACCCTTCTAAATAGATTAAAGTATCATCTGCAAAATTATGTACAGCGTGTTAAAAAAAAAAACAATTCGGAGTAGGCTATGAACAGAGAAACGTACCATGTCTGATCGTTATTCAATTCAAAAGTCAAGTTGTCAAAATTGTCAAAATTGAAATGTAATTTTAAGAAGAAATTAAAGGATAATACAGAAGGAAACATTTTATTTAAATAAGATGTTGTTTGGATAACATATCTGACAATTTTTCATGCAAATCTTGTGTCAAATTGACATTTAATTAAATTTAAGACATATGTTTTTTTGTTCATAGCCTAATCCGAATTGAGTTTTTTAACACTCTGTACTTTATAATGTTGAATAATGTTTGGCAAATCATTAGTGTACAACAGAAAAAAGTAGAGGACCTAACACAGTACCTTGAGGATAAATGGATAAATTTTTAGAGGTAATGCTATTGTTTTACTCTTTGATAACGATTATTTAAATAATCAGAAAACCATTCCAAAGTCTTATTTACTATGCCATACTTTCGTAATTTATCCAATAACAATTCCGTGCCTATTGTCTCAAAAGCTATTTTGAGATCCAAGAAAATAACGCATAACAGCTTTAATTATATTAGACATTGTAGTCACAAAAGCTGCACATTCTGTTAGTATTGTACCATCCGTCTTGCAAAGTAGGTTTTACTGTATGCACCCGATTTTCACAAAGTTCTTTTTCATTATAACAAAACTAAAGAGTGTGGCCCATAGTTTTTGTAAGTTTAGGCCTAAATTTCAAGTAATCGAAATAATACTATAGAAATATTTGAACATTTATGTAGATTTATAATTCGTTGAAAATGTAAGCCGGCCAAAGAATTATGAGCCTGAGCTTGTACTTGTTAAAATATATTCTATTTTTAATTGCATTTAAATTACGAATTTTAATAAAGAACAAATTCTTTTATGTTAACGGTGAAACGAAATGCTTGACCAAGGATTTTTCCTTAAATGGGGTATTCCACCCAATTTTTTTTATTATTTTAAATAAAACTTCATTCAGTTTTGAAGCAATTCATAGTATTAAAAAATCTTAATTGTTCCTAGTTTCAGAGTATTTTATTTTCGAGAAATCAGTGTAACGTCACATTTCCTCTATACTTGTCTTTCTCACACACACTACTCTGAGTACGCTGCGAGAGAAGGATAACAATTGTATGACGTCAATTTTCCCTTTTAGCAAATGTGAAATATCTCGTAAAGTAATTATTTAAAAAATGTTTTCATTGTTTTAACTATTATTTATTGAGCCATACTTTATGTTAAATTGAAATTTTCTTAATTTTGTTGTTATGGTGGAATACCCCATTATTGTTGTTATTTATAATCCTAGAAAATATATTCCGTTTTACTATAAATAATTCTTGCTTAGCAAAGTTGATAAAACTGTTATTTAAAGCTATGAGCTAAATATATTTATCTGGATTATCTATAATAAAAATCATTGATAGGAGTTTATTTTTAAACGATAATATTAACAGACTGTTTGTCTTTTATTATTCACGTCTACAAACAAACAGATTATTGTTAATTGCTTGTTGCATTGCAACTTATTTTTTTATTGATAATATTTGCATGTGACGGGGAAAGTTTGTTTTATCGTATCTTGTAATCTTATACTGTTTATCGTTTACGAAATATTGTTATTTGTTGTTTCAAGCGCGGAGTATTTTATACTTTGGATGGTTGTTTACTTGAAACGTAGAATTCTGGTTTCTGACCCATTTTCCAGGACTCACAAGTTGCTTGATTAACACCAACACACTCACATGTAGGTCTATGATATGAGTAAATTTTGGTTGACTTTATCTCTATGACGTTTAGACTATTTTACTATTTATTTTTGATAAAAATAACCTATTTCTTTTTTCTATGTCAGATTATTACGTTTTTGTGTGAATCTCTTTTATTCTTTCAATCGTTTTTAATATAATGAGCCGGTTTCACATTTTTCATAAATTGAAGAAGGGGTGGCAGGACCAATCGTTGAAAGTTTAAAGGTTAAAACAAAAGCCGTAAATGGTCCACGTGTATTGTATTAGAAATTATTTCACCAACTACGAATTGATTCGGAAATTTGTTGAAATGCTGTATTTAAAATTGTTATCGACGTAGTTCATATAGATCATCGTGTCTAATATAACTTAAAAAAAATCTGATGTGGCCAGCACAAAACCTTCCGTCAATTCGATGTATTTTGTACATATCCCATACCAAAGGTCCTTCGAACAGATTCTATATAATATCATGTAAAATCGAACACGAACACATACTATTTTTTACAAATTCCATACCAAAAGTTCATTTAAAAAAGTTCTATAAATCCCTTATTTTATTAGGTGACCCTTTTTCATTTTCTCTTCCACTCATTCCTATCCAACGCATCTTCTTCACACAGTCCTTCCTTTCTCAAGTCTTCTGCGATACAGTCCTTCCATCTTCTATTTGGCCTTTCTCTGCAAGCCACTTGCGAGGAACACTATGACATATCAATTTTAGATCCTATACTTTCAATATTTGGTTTTGCACTTGCAACTGACATCTGTCAATTAAATTTTTTTGAATATCTCAGTTGTTTCCATGATAAATAGCAAAGTTGACTAATTTTTGAAAAATATTTTTTTATAACGCTTTAAATCTACATCTATTGAATATGAAGGAAAATTTATAATCAATCCGTATAGAGAAGAGTATTTTCTTTAATATGTATAATAACAAAATGTCAAAAAATAATATTTAACTGCGTTTTTTTAAGAGAAACTGTTAAAAACTTCAAATAAGAGTACTTCTGGTGGATCAATTATAACCAAAATCTAATCAACTCTTCATAATATGGTTGTACAGAAGAGGAATAAGAAAGAATTATAATTTTTAGAATTGTAGTATTGGAGTTATCGTCGGAGAAAAATTTGTCACACACACACACACACACACACATATATATATATATATATACACATACACATACACACACACGGACACACACACACACATACATACATACATACATACATACATACATACATACAGACATCATCTTAAAAATGGTATATTCGTATTGTAGGGACCCTAAAACGTGCTTATTTATAAAAAACTCACCACCGAATTTTTTGACCAAAGACAATACCTTCCTTACCTAACGGAAGGTAAAAATTTGTAATAAATTTTAATAATTACTGTATATTCAACGATTGCTGAAGATGGGCTTGCCGAAACGTCCGTAATAAAGAATTTTACAATACACGTGGACCATTTATGCCTTTTGTTTTCACCTTTAAATTTTTCATAAATGTTTATGCAATAGATACATATTTTTCATAGTAATAAATAATAATAATATTTTCGTAAATAATTAAATAAAAATCTGTGTTGGCTAGCACAAGACCTCTCGCCATTTCCATATTAGGTTATATAAGTATATTGCATTTTACATTTCTGGAACACTCAAAATTTCTAATTACATCTATTATTAAAATATTTTTATATTTTTTAATTCATGCTATAAATAAGTTTCCTCATATACTCTTCTAAATGTTCGAAATTCTTCAAATTTATTTCTTATATGTAATATATGTGTCTACAATTTGAAATATTTAATAAAATAAGAAATATTAAATGTACTTCCCAGGAAAATCCTTCAGTAATGTATGTGGATTTTTGACACTAACATTTTTCTCTCAATGGCGTATTCCACCATAACAACAAAATTAAGAAAATTTCAATTTAACATAAAGTATGGCTCAATAAATAATAATTAAAACAATGAAAACATTTTTTAAATAATTACTTTACGAGATATTTCACATTTGCTAAGAGGGAAAATTGACGTCATACAATTGTTATCCTTCTCTCGCAGCGTACTTAGAGCAGTGTGTGTGAGAAAGACAAGTATAGAGGAAATGTGACGTTACACTGATTTCTCGAAAATAAAATACTCTGAAACTAGGAACAATTATGATTTTTTAATATTATGAATTGCTTCAAAACTGAATGAAGTTTTATTTAAAACAATAAAAAAAAATTGAGTGGAATACCCCATTACAAACATTTTAATTTTTCAATTGGTTTCCATGGAGTTATTTGGGCTCAGAGATTCATTACAACGGATTATTTTATATGTTTTTAAGTCTCTATCTCTAAATTACCAAAACCTTTTCAGCTCTTCTCATTAATGTCAGATGAAGGAGTACGTAGTTAAATTGGTCTATAGTCTTACTGAATTTGAGAAATCGTCCTTCCAACATCCACACATCCACACACACACACACACACACACACACACACACACACACACACACACACACACAATCGGATTCTAGTGATCTTAAATATAAATAAATATATCATGACGGCATGCCCATTACTGGGTGTGCCAGTATCTAAAACACATGTAGACATCGGTAATGATGACGATATATTTTACCGGGTTGGCGCTTAACAGGCGTCACCTCACGGGCACTCATAGTTAGTGTAGAGAGTGCACCAGGGATCACTTATGTGCTTATTCAGTAAAATCTGGATGAATGAAGCATGAATCCAATACCTTCCTCTCTTAGTGAGAGGTAAAAAGGTTGGTGGTATATAGTCGTCTAGCGAATTCGACCTCAGATCATTATGTTGTATAATTACAATCTATTAAAATCATTACTTAGCTTCTGAACTGTTTAGATGTTTAGAATATCTATGAATAGAAAGGTTCATATTAATATATGATTCGTATAAATCAACTAACATAGTGGTTTGGCAAACATTATAACCTGGCAACCTATACTGAATTGTTAGAAAAACAGGTGCTACACGTGCATTCGTGCTTTTGCTTTTCGTAGGCGTAAGATGCATAAGATAATGTGAAATGAATCAGGATACCGGCACAAATTTTGGCATCTCGAGAACTATAAGTTAACTTGACGAAAATTTTCGCATTAGCAGGCTATTTAAAAAAAAAATGCATGTCATTAAAGACAGTGTGTTAAAAGAAGCTAACTCGGAGTAGGCTATGAACAGAGAAAGGTATGTCTCAAGTTGTCAAAATTGATCTTGAACAGGCAGCAAAATATATTGCAATTCGTCGTTTTCTAATTTATTTCCATTTCTACCATACGATGCAAGATAACATTTTTGACAATATGTCAATTTTTTCTTCATAGATTTAGTTTCTGGTCTTTGATATATTATTTACTTTTATTGAAACGTTAAACATTTGTTTATTAGTGGGTCGTGTTTTCAAAGTTTAATCATTTAAGTATGATGTCATAGACGTTACAGATTCGCATATAATATTACAACTTAATTAAAACTATTGTTAATCTTGAAAAGGTGATACCGTTAAGGTGGAATAGTTGGCGAAGAATTGCTTTTTGTTGTACGATTATTGGATTTATGCCATGCTAATTTACATTGTGATACAAATTTTGAATACACTTTTTAAAAACTATTTTTGTTGGAAATATGAATTATTATTAAAAATCGAAAATGCATATAACAACAGTTATCTGTCAATCAATATAAGTTATTGTGTTAAAAAAGTTTTCTATAAATAAATAAAATAATAAAATATTTTACCGTGTGGGCGCTTACCAGGCGTCACCTCACGGGCACTCATAGCTGGTGTGGAGAGTGCACCACAGGGGTCACTTTTGTGCCATTTAAAATTGGAAATATTTAGCGTCTGTCGGGATCGAACCCGGTTCCCCCAGGTTCGCGATCAGACACTCAGGCACGCGGCAACGGACCCCAATAAAGTTTTCTACGTTTCTATATTACATTTATCTTATTTCTAACAATTTTAAATGAAAGTTTGTGCAATATTTTTCATAGTATGTAAAATAACTCTCTACTCCTGTGACGTCTGAGTACATACGGCACGTCATTCATAGCCAATAGGAAATTAGTTGACGTTATTTATATAAATAAAAGTAGGCGATAGTTTGTCAGATGTTAAACTATATCTACTCTGAAGTCACATTCTGTTTCAGATCACGTGACTTTTTCAAAATATTACACAAATTTTAATATTTAATTGTAAAATATCTAATGGATATTTCGTGATATTTTCAAATTTAAGGCTCTTTAAAGAACAATCGGGCCTATTCTGTAACTCAGTGTTTAATTTTTAACTAACCTAACCTAACCAATCAAGTATGGTGATAGATAATAAACAATTGAATTTATAGTTGTCAAATGAATATCTATTGTATAAATTTTTAACCAGTTGTTAAAAATTAACCACTTTCTTACAGAATAGGCCCGAATCTTATGTATGTGTTGGAAAGAGATTGTAAATCTGTCTTTTTATAAAGTACCTAGCCATTTTTAATATGACAAGGCGAATTGTGATATGATGACTTTTGGTCTTAACTAGCTTAAATATTTCTCTAAATATAGCTTAATATAGAGCCTAACCTAAAGTAGTTGAACCTTCATTTTGATAAATAGTGAAATGCAAAAAACAGACATGCCATTCTCATGGTCCCAAAAACATCAGATCTTATTGTATTTACATACTTCAATGATTGTTTATAAACATTTGAAGAAAGTAAACAAAATATTACGTATATCAAATTTCATCTCATGCTTTTAATAGATTTACGTATATCGAGCAAAACCAAAAATAAAACAATTTCAATGACATCTTTAAAACACTTGCGTATTCCTAATCTTCTCTAAAACAAACATCTGTGTCGATAATTTTATTTATTACTCTTAATATTTACCAAAATATGAATGAACACACTAATCACTCCATTGCTGACGTCACTCTTTTCAGTCCAATTCTATTTTCATCTTGAAACAAGAAAACTTCCACCGCCAACTAAAACATTCTGCGCTAGATAAAAATGCAATCCATGAGCGTCCTAGGGGGATTTTGCTATTTCTTCTGCCCAATTTGCCCCAGTTTCGCCGACTGTGGTCCTAAGCCGATGTTTGCTGCTACTAGACGACCTAATTCCTGCAGAGTGTCATTTCCGGTAGAGAGAGATAGATTATGATGCGTTTATATGTTCATCTTTGTTGCACTTGTAGTGTAAGATTACTATGGTACTAGGTTAATAAATTTGAACGTATGAATGGTGACAAGACGTTTTGGGGTTATTGTTTTTAGAGTATTTTACTGGGAATTCATTCAAATAAATTAGTATTTATTTTAAGAATTTTATTAAAGGAAACCATATTTCTGAGAATATTATGTAGCAATCGAAATTCAATCTGGTAAAGCAAAATTAATTTAATATATCTATTTGGGTTTTAAGGAATACTCAAAATCTTTGTTATACACAATTTAGTCTTACGAAGTCGACGTTTTGGTATACACTAACTATACACTTATAATTTCTTTAATTATTTCAGCTCTTACTTGCTGAAACTTAGAGATTCACGGGCTTGGCTTGAAGCTTGAAAGCTTGGCTTGGCTTGGCTTGAAAAAGCTTGAAAAATCAAACCAAGCCTGCCTTTCAAAAAAGCTTGATTTTTCAAGCCAAGCCAAGCTTCTGTTTCATCAAGCCCAAGCCAAACCAAGCCTAACATTAAAAAAAGCTTGAATTTTCAAGCCAAACCAAGCCTCCGACTGTCAAGTAGCTTGGTGAAAAACAAGCTTTTTCAAGCTTTTCACAAGAATTGTTGACAAGGTCGGCAAAACCGAAATTTTATGGGGGGTAACGTACTTTTTTATTGCTTGAGCACAATTTTGCGAATTTCTCAGAAATGAGGTAGGAACAATTTAGTAGGCTTCAAAAATTTGTAAATGGGAAAGTTTATCCCATCGTCCCACAGATCACTTATTTTCACAATCTGAACTAACTAATCGCACACTTTAGTTCACGCACACAATCAAGTACAAAATTAATTTATAGTTATTAAAATAGTTTTTAAGTAGATAATGATAATTTAATATAGAACTATTTAAATTTTTAAAAATTCTTATTATTGTTAAGATAAAAGTAATTTATATAAAAACATATTAATTAGATACATAAATCTTTAAGTAACTGGAATAAATTATAGAAACAAAGATTATTAAATAATATTCATTTTAATTTTTTTAAGTATATATAACTTGATCATAAATACCAAGCATCATGCTTCTATAAATAATATTTATTATTTTACCTGTTACAGGATATTATGCCATATACAAAATATTCAGCCCCATTTTATAAGGAAATTGTTAAGTCTTAGCAACGTTTAACCAATAGAAACAAATGTATAGCCTGTCGTTGTCATATTTTTTCAGTCTTCGCAATTATTTTATTTTATCTGTCATGTACTAAGGCACCAACTTTCTTACAAAATAGAGCTGATATATAGAAGACGATACTGACATTCAACAATAGTCTACAAAATAAAATAAAATGAAAGTATAATGCTCACATTAGTGTATCGTTCGTAACACGATTTATTTTATTGTAAAATAATAACCTTGATGATTAAAGCACTAAAACACATAATTTGAATATTTGCCATATTATGTCAAAATAATTGTTCCGTTAATCTTGGCATTTCAGAAAATATTACTTAGAAATAATGTCTTCATTTTCTCAAACCGATAAAATATTGAACAAAGCACGGGTGTTATGAATTATAATTTTGAAGCTGAATAAATATTATAAGAAATAATAATATACTCAACACAAGGTAATTGAGAGACTACGTATGATGATGAAAAATATCATAGTTTCATTTTGTTAAATGTTTCGCAAATGTTTAATTTTTTTGTCAGCTATGGATTTACAATGTTTTGTTGTTCTGGTATTTCCGAATCATAGAAACGAGAAATTTTGTGTTTGTGGAAATGTATGTACACAAAGATTTCAATGCTATTTTTAGTACAGCCCCTAATATTGCTCCTAATAAAACGGCCTTGTCTGAGGCAGTATAACAATATAATAAAAATGTAAACCGACAAAGAGATTATTCTCTTCTAAATATTTCCTTGATTCAAGTTTCCCTTGTTTATATGTAGGTATATGAATTAAATAAATATATAATAACGGCTTATTACCTAGTTCTGGGAGTGCCAATGTGCTTTTATTTGCAAATTTTGGTAATGAAAACATATCCAAATTGCTGAGGATACCTTTGTGCTATTTGAAAATTGGTAATTATACATACGAAGTAACTTTACATGATTCTGTAATAAAAAATCAGCACAAATTTTATAATGTTCAAAATAGAAAGTACAAGTTCTTGTCTCATGAACAAACAAAATATCGAGGAAATCCCAGTCTATAGGATTTTATTATTTCCAGATGTATTTGAAGTATAAAAGGGATACCTACTTAGCAGGTCAGTTTTATCCCATTGTATAGGTAGTATTCCAGAATTATGTATTTCTTTGAACACGTTCTTGAGTGATTGGGGTATTGTTTTGTTTTATTTTTTAACAAAGGGTAAATATGAACTATGTATTATACCAAACTTACAGTTTGTTGGGGAGGTCATTTCGAGTGAAAATGGCATTATGAAAATAGATCCTATTCATTTTAGTTATTAAAATACACCAAAGTCAAGTCTAACTAATAAACCTATATAGAATGAAAAATTTATAAAGGTAATATAAAAATAGCAGGGTATTTTTTAATAAAAGATACTAAATTTTTGATTTTTTATTTTCAAAAATGAAATAATGGAACGAAACATAAATTTCTATATTTTTATATTTTTCGTTTCAGGACCTATATTATACATGTCTGTGTACCGTGAAAATAAAATAAATGAAATAAAAAGCATTATATGTGCATGCGAAAATGAGTTTGCGCATGAGCATTAAAAAGCTTGAAAGCTTGAAAAAGCTTGAAAAGGCTTGAAAAAGCTTGAAAAAGCTTGATAAAGCTTGAAAATCAAACCAAGCCTAAAATTTTTAAAGCTTGAAGTTTTCAAGCCAAGCCAAGCTTTGGTTCCATCAAGCCCAAGCCAAGTCAAGCCTAACATTAAAAAAAGCTTGAATTTTCAAGCCAAGCCAAGCTTTTTTATTTCAAGCCAAGTAGCTTGGCTTGGTGAATCCCTACTGAAACTTATGAACTTAAGTTTTTATATGTGTATGATTTGATGATGCAATTTATCAGCGAAACTAGTCATCGACTATTAAAATTTTTGTGAAACTAAAAACCGTCTATTTTAATATATTAAAATATACACTTATACCTTCTTTAGGATTAGTAGGATCTAACAGATTCCGTTTTTGATTTTAAGAATAAACTGATGTCCTTAAAAAAAGAATGTATCAACATAAATATCATAGTAACCTATTAGATCCAAATTACAGTGCATTTACTAAAACCACAGACAATAAGATATTCTTTCATATTGAAAATGGGCTACTTGCGTGGTACTGAAAATCCGATTTCTATCACTATATACGTAATGTTATGTTGAAAACATATATAAAAATATAAATTTTATTTTAAAAAAGGTATTTGTTTTTTAGTAAATTAAGAAAGAAAATTTTCTGTGACGTCATTACATTAAAATGGAAAAGGAAACCATATGTTTAAAAATGTAACGTATAGATGGAATGCGTGCGAGAAAATTTGAATTTGACATTAGTTCATTTTTTTCTCTCTCTGGACTCTCAAATATATTAATTACTTCACAAATAAACATATAGGTAGTTACATGTAATTTAAAATATCGATACCAAAAAGAGAAACTAAAATACTAACCTCCAAACTATTGTTGAAACGTCAAACAGGGGATCTACATTATCCGTACAAACAAACGCTATGGCTTTACGACCATTCATTGGTGCGGCGTAATTTTACGTCATACATGGCGGGAATTCAAATAATCAAATTTCATTATTTTTTTTCTGGCTAATTAATAAAAATTTTGCCAAAAGAAAAAATATGGGTAGCAAGTTTTTACCTGCTCTTCAAAAATATTAAATAAAAAAAGGTACGCAAGTAGCCCCATTACCTACATAAAATCTAAAAAAAAAATATTGAACTGCGTTTTTTTTTTAATACTCTTAAGAATTTCAAATAAGGAAACTTCCGGTGGATCAATATAATCAAAATATAATCAGCTCTTCTTATGGATGTAAAAGAAAAGAAATACGGAAGAATTATAATTTTTAGAGTTATCGTCTGAGAAATTTTTGTTACACACACAGACACACACACACACATACATACATACATACACACACAGACATCGTAAAATTAGTAAAAGCGTATTCTAGGGATCCTAAAACGTGCTTATTCATTAAAAACTTACCACCAAATTTCTTGACCAAATACAATACCTTCCTTACCTAAAGGTGACGTAAGAATTAGATTTTTTGGGATATTAAATATATCTGTCTATGTATTTAAGGATTCTGAAAATTTTATGACAGTAGATAAGAGCAGTTGATTAGATTTTTGTTACAATTAGTCAACCGGAAGAGGTACTTGCAGTATTTAAAATATTTTCCTTAAACAATGTTAAACGATATCGTTTATTTTAATTTATTTTAACATTAATTAACCATTTTCGGAAAGCCTATATAATTATGAATTTAATAGTATATGCAAAGCAAAAATTTATCTTTTAAAATCTTCATGATTTTGATATTGAACAGTCATTTTTGACAAATGAGAATCTGCTTCCTATTTCCTGAGGCAACAGGTTCCTCCTTCGTCCTTGGACAGTTTTCGTTTTCGATGTTTATTTACAATGAGAGCGACAGTTGAAAGTGTATCCTGAATTTTGTAATTTCATATAATAATTAAGGTCGTAAAGTCGTTAATTAGTTGATTTTAAGGTCGTTACA
This sequence comes from Ophonus ardosiacus, assembly GCA_943142095.1. Taxonomy (NCBI): domain Eukaryota; kingdom Metazoa; phylum Arthropoda; class Insecta; order Coleoptera; family Carabidae; genus Ophonus; species Ophonus ardosiacus. The sequence continues at coordinate 34,124,324 of OW964832.1, read as the reverse complement.
CGTTCAGTTTTCCATACGGTGTCGGTTCTCGGTTCATTATCATTTTATTTACGTTCATAAATAACTGTTCTGTGGGAATTTATAATAACTACGGTAACATGTAAATATATGTTTGGAACTGATTTACAAGTGGAAATGGAAAATTATTTATGTTCTTCCTATTTACAAGGTAAGTTTTAACAGTAATAAAACGTCCTTATTTATTTAAAAGTTTAACTGGGTTTGTTTACTTAATTTATTTTAACTAAATAATATTTACTCTACTATAACATTAAACCATTTAATTATAACAAATAGAACGTACTTATTTGAGGTGTTATCAATTACCCGAAATCTCTGTCAAACAGCAGGATCTACAGTGTGTCCCATTTAGAGGTGCCACCATTGGGATCTCAAGAACTATAAGAGATACGATGTCGGTTAAATGGAACTTTTTGTGCGCCTTTGGGAGGCCATATGCTTTTGTTTTTCCAAAAATTCTCATAGGGCACTAGATAACTACGAAAAACTGAATATTGGTGATTTTTTCTTTTTCAAATAACTGCTAAAATATTAGTAACTGAGAAAAACGTTTCATATACAAAAGATAGATATTTTTATTAACTAACCAGTGGCGTACGAAATAAATTTTTATATCCGTAAATTTTTGAGATATAACACAAACTTATATTTTTTTAAATGGAACCCATATCGGATTTTAGCCTCAAAAAAATCATTATTTTTTTCTCTTTTCAACGATGTAAAGGTTATTATATTTTATATTTGTTTTACCTTCAAAATTATTATTTTTTCCTTATTTTGTATTAAATTTATAATTATTTTGAAAATATTGATAGATTTCTATTTAGAAATATTCCTTGTATTTAAATAATTTATTTCGTTAGAAAATTTTGCTCAAAACTCGTATCAAACAAATTTTTATAATATTTTGTCGCGCTTGTCACATTATAGTGTAATATGAAATTATGAGTCTAGAATGAAAATATTAAGTAATAAAGGCATAAAATACATTAATTCGATCAAATACAATATAATTAATAAAAATAACAATGTTTTTTTGGGAAATAATAAGAAAGTTCAGGAAAATAAAGAGAAAAATTAAATTTTAGGAGCAAAACAAATATAAAACATAATAACCCTTACATCATTGAAAAGAGAAAAAAATAATTATTTTTTTGTGACTAAAATCAGATATGGGTTCCATTTAAAAAAATATAAGTTTGTGTTATATCTCGAAAATTTACGGATCTAAAAATTTATTTCGTACGCCAGTGGTTAGTTAATAAAAATATCTATCTTTTGTATTTGAAACGTTTTTCTCAATTACTAATAGTTTAGAAGTTATTTGGAAAAGAAAATATCAACAATATTCAGTTTTTCGTCATTATCCCTATGAGAATTTTTGGAAAAACAAAAGCACATCTGAGATGGCCTCCCAAAGGCGCACAAAAATTTCCATTTAACCGACATCGTATCTCTTATAGTTCTCGAGATCCCAATGGTGGCACCTCTAAATGGGACACACTGTATAACGTTCAATAAAAACAAAAATAATACTTACAAAATAACATGGATATTATCGCACTTATAGTAAGGTCTTACAAAATATGCCATATCATGTAGACAAAATACATTCGTTCTTAAACGAAAACAATAATTTTTCTTGAGCGCAAAATTTGTAAGCATTTCTTTTTCCTAGGGTTATCGCTCAAATGCAGCTGTAGAACGTGTTTCGCTCTTTTTAAAGTTCATCAGTACAGCATAGCTAGTTAATAGGTGGACATTAACTAGAGGTAGTAATCTAAAAAAAAAAAAAAAAAACTGACAGTGTAACAGAACTAGTAAGCAGCCAAATACACCCATGTTGTCTCGGTCAGCATTTCCACACACATTGTGGATAAATACAACGTCACAGCGGCGGTGATTTATAACCACCCACCAGACCCGTTACTTGGACCCCCAAACATAAATATACGAAAACAATAATTTTTCTTGAGCGCAAAATTTGTAAACATTTCTTTTTCCTAGGGTTATCGCTCAAATGCAGCTGTAGACACGTGTTTCGCTCTTATTAGAGTTCACCAGTACAGCATAGCTAGTTAGTAGGTGGACATTAACTAGAGGTAGTAATCTAAAAAAAAAAATTCTGACACAGTGTAACAGAACTAGTAAGCAGCCAAATACACCCATGTTGTCTCGGTCTTAACATTCTTCTTAACATTCAGTTGTATACAGCATACAAAAAATTCGTAAAAAGCACATACACATCAATTTGTTCTCAAAATTGACAACAGAATACATCGGAAAATAGCCGCAAATATCTCTAGCGGTAGGTCTGTTCTTGGTGGCGCTTCATTTGTTTGTCGCCCGATAATGACCACTGCTTCATTGAGGATGAACATATACACTTTCACTTAACACTTAGAGGTGATAGATGAACACTGTTATGGATACGGACACACTTAATATTTTTTATACTAAATTTTATTTATATATTTATTCTATTTATCATTAACGACTACATTAAACATAATTAAACAAAACTAAATTTAATTAAATTTTAAAGACGTCGATGCATCCCTAGGCCAAAATAAAAACTCTACATGTCGCTTGGATATGAGACACCAACACAGGCTCTATGGCCCGTATTCTCACCTCTTGAAGCAGCGCTACTTCCGAAGTAGCGCTATTTCGATTTTTTAAATTTTATTTTATTTTATGAATAGACAAGAATAGGTTTCCTATTTTTGTGAATGAAACATTTAATATTTGATATAAATGGCATTTATTATTTAATTTATTTTTATTTCTCTTATTTTTAATATTAAAAGTTGACATTTGACAGTTGAAGTAGCGATTTTTCGGAAGTAGCGCTACTTCAAGATGTTAGAATACGGGACAATGTCTTTCCAGTATAAATCTTCAAACTAGATTAACCTAAAACAAGCGGTTATCATCTTCATGAAAGCATTTTTAAGGGCTGCAGGGTGAAAGGTTATCAAACAGCATCGATAGTTACATATCAACCCTACACGTAGACTGTCAAATACAGATTTAATTATCAATACACTAAATGTCTAAGCGGCTTACATCCAGACTAAACAGAGAGAGATGTGGGAAAAATTATAATTATTTCTTACAAAGATAACAAAATTGAAATTATAATTTAGAAGAGTTTATAATAAAGTTATTTACTTGTTATTGTTCTGCCCTCACCTTGTCATAAATTCAAAAGCACCAAAATATACGATGTCCTTGTGTATCATTTCATACAGTGATGTTGTTGCAATTATCTGTGATATGTAGTATTTCAAGAAACATACTTTTGAAGTAATTGTGTTCTTCTTCCAAAATCATGAAATCGAGAGTATGTTTAGTGTATTGGAATGGTTAGACAGAGCATATTTGTTGTTTTATTTTAATTTTTATTAGAATAATAAACGTTATAAACTACGTTTGATTTGTCGTTCTTGTCCCCCGGGCCTTTCAGTTTGCTGTTCTTATTTGAAGAAGTAAAAAAGCTATGTTAATTTATTTTGCCAAGACCTCATTACAGTTCAATGTACGAAAATGCCATAGCCGATTGAAATTAGTTTGAATCAAATCAGCGATAGTGAAAACATATTCATATACAGGAAAAAACTTCCAAAAAACCGACCATTATCCATGGTTGAACTGTTGCAAACAGCAGGCAGATTCATTCATATTTGACGAAGTGAAAGTGCTGGTCTCGGTTCGCAAACTTTTACCAAAATTTCATAAACCACGTGTACTTGCTTTGCTTCCTCAAGTGATATATTGATTATGTAGTTAAAATGTTATTAAAATTGTTATTAAGAAATATTTTAATTACCATATATAAAATATAAGTAAATATTCTAAGTATGGCATCGAACCCGAACTTGAACCGAACCTAAAACGGAACCAAACCGTAACATTTTAGGTAACGCAAATCCAGAACCGAACCTCAGATTGTTCAATTGAAACTAAGTCGGAACCGAACCGAGTATTAAAATTTGGGTTCGGGGTTGAATTCCGGTGCAGGTTCATTGTGTTGACTTTTCATGAAATTTGTGTTCGTTTCTCGCCTTGCGTTTTGCGAAAATTCCGGCTCTCATTTTAAATTATTTATATACAAAGATTTTTAATAAAAAATATTATTTTTTTTTTCAGTAGGTCGAACCGAATTTGAACCGCGAACAAAACCTCAAATATTATTAATGCTTGAACCAGAACCGCACGCGAACCCATCTTTCAAAAAACAAATTAAGCTGAACCTGAACTGAACCCAGTTTTTGGCGGGTTCGATGCCCTGATTCTAAGATATACTACAGGTAGTGAACGAATAAGAATATAGATTTATGGACGTGGTTTGCAGCTTGAAATCTTCTCTAATTTAAAAAGCTTGAAATTTATGGACCTGAACCTTCTTGTGGGCTCTTAAAAAAGCTATATAAAGAAGGAAATTAAAAACTAAAAGAATTTTGCCATAGCCTCATATTGGAGAGACATTCCTTGCCTTAGTCAGTCAAAGAGATTTATTTCACTCTTCAACAAACGCCAAAGAGCTTTTAGAATTATGACAGGTATCTTTACTGATCAATGTTCTATGAAATGCTATCCATGTAAGATTTGTATAGCCGAAAACAATATCTATCGACTCTGCGAGAGGACGAAGAAACTTCTAAACACATTATAAGTGAATGTCCAGTTTTGGCCTTAACGAACTTTATAACCAACTAGGTAAAAGATATCTCGCGGCAAATGAAATCGGGAAACTGACTTCTGGAGCAGTAACTGGCTTTATGAGAACTTTAGAACTGCTTCCAGAAAATTATGGTAGCATTTTCAAGCTTTTCATAAGACAAAACCGTAAATTTATGGATGTAACGAAATTTTTTCAGGGCTTCGGCATCTAAGAAACGAAGGTTTGGGAAAGTACCAGCCATCTTTACCTGCCAGTTTACATACTTGGCTTCAAAATTTGTATATAGGAAAAAGTGGAATTTATATTCTCTCCAAACTTTGTAATTTAAACTAGAGGTCAAAAATTAATAATGAAGAAAGGCTTCCAAAAGTTTTATAAAATTTGAAAATTAAGTTAAGCCTAAAATTTAATAATCGTGAGATATGGTGCCTAAGTTAAGCGGTCATCAAGTCCAAATAAAGCCAAGTTTTAAATTTTAAACGCTTTAGATGTCAAGTCCAAGTCAAGCTTTGCTTTCATCTAGCCAAGCTTAAAATTTTAAAAAGCCAAACTCCGATAACCAAATCTATGTATATATTGGATATAAAGAATTAGAAAAAACACTCGCCACGTTTTATAAGATTTTAGCACCTGAATCAACCCCTCGGGCATTTTTCAGATGCCGGCCGTGCCTAGCTAGTAACCACAGTCGCGTTTCGCTCTTGTTGGAGCTCATCAGTGTGGTGTAACTGAGTACTCCTCTTTGCAGAGTCAATTCACCAATTGGGCACGGCGAAAGAAATACATCTCATACAAAACAGATGTTTTTTTTCCAATTCTTTATTAGACATTGTTTCACATAAAATATAAAGTTCGCTGTTGTACTTTTGTTTTTGTATATTGGAGTTTCCGGCTTATGTCGATTCCGGTCGCGTCAAATAATGAATATTTCCATAGCTTGATTTGAATTGTTAGTGAAACTAACAAAATGTCAAATCTTTTTCACATTATCTTTTATAACATACCAAGTTCCTATTTGTTGAAGATGATTATTTTACGTTACAAGCAAAGAAAATATACAAAAGAATGTTTATTTAAGGCAATCAAGCTACACATTTAAATTCCTTTGTTACAATCTAAGATAAAACATTTTATCTCAAGACAAAGCACGTATTTATTTTTCTATTTTCCGGAACAAGTTGAAAAAATGACTATTACAATACACAACAGCAGCAAAAAACTAAAAACAAAAGTGCTTCAGTAACTGCTCAAATCTAGAACACTATTGTTAGCAGGAGCGCTGTAACTTAACGATGACGTCACACGAAGACAGTTGCCTGTCGCGTCGGAGAGTGAATCGCACTCTCCTCTCCTGCAGGAGAGCGCAGCCGCCTACCTTGGCACACATAACAGGTATTTTTTCTCTCTCGTTTCGTTTGTTATGTATACACAGCCAACGTTATATAACGAAAAGTTTTCTATTATTTTCACTTTTAGAAAGCAGTTTTGATATCCACGCGGCGCTTACCCTTTCTTCTGTCTCACAGCAGGATGACAATATTGGTAACAATAAAGACGATGCAAATTTGGACGATTGCTGATGAGAAGAGTTGGATAACTGCTATTGTTTTTGTTCCTTGTTGTAATTAATAGCTTCTTTGTTTCGCGGGAGAATTTTTGAGGAAAGTTTTTCTGGTTTTCATTTTCGTATGAGAGGAGAGCGACACATTCATTTCTAGCCAAATATAAATTTGATACTCTCATAACCGTACTCACATTTATTTCATGTCTAGGCCTCGAAAGTTTTCAAAATGACCCTATGTTTTCAGTTTCACCAAATTCACCTAAATAAATGTGTCACGCTAGAATGATTGAAAATAAGTCATATGATTCATATTTTTATTAGAATTTTATTTCAAATATGTTATATGTTATTTATTTATGTTTAAAATAGTTCCCTTTAATAATAATACACTACACCATTTTTACCTTCCACTTCTTGAAAGCTCCCTACCAATCTTCTTTTGGAATGCTTTAAAAATAAAATTTGGGAGACCTAAAAACTGTAAAAGCTGCAAAGCTACAAACCTTAAAAACTGCAAAAGTTGTCAACTAATTGTTGATAGAGGAGAGGATGACTTAAAAACTGTTAAATTAATTTTTTGCTAACTTAAAATCTGTAGAAGCTTTCAAATTATAAATCATGATTTGAAAATGCTCTTTCGATAATTCTATATTTTCACTCTTAATACAACGAAACTGTAATTTTAAAAAATTCTAACTTAACTTTTGTAACTAAGTTTCAAATGATAAATAAAAATCTATTGTGGCCAGCATAATACCTCTCGCCATTTCCGTTTTGTTATATAAGTATCGAATTTAAAATTTCTTAAGAATTATGTACTATTACTATTAATATATAAACCTACCTACAATTTTAAATATTTAATAAATAATTCAACAAGAAATATTAAATGTACTTCTCAGAAATAGCTTTCAGTAATCTCAGTTGTCAATAAAACCATTGATTTTTGACACATTTATATGTCAATTACAAACATTTGAATTTGACAACTGGTTTCCTTGGTGTACTGTACCTACGATTTATTGCAACAGATTTTTCTATATATTATATTTCTTTTTTATCTCTGAATCTATAGAAGATATAATCATTTTTTATATGTATTAGATGGAGAATTGTATGCTTTCAATATTTGTAATAACAAAAATTATAAAAAATAATATTTAGAAGATTTTTTTAAGAAACTACTTACTACTTTCAGTTGTCCAATTGTTATCAAAACCTTTTCAGCTCTTTTCATTAATGTCATATTGAGGAATACGTAGTTAAACCGGTCTTAAGTATTATAGTTTTTGAGGAATCGGCCTTCCAACATACATACACACACACACACACACACACACACACACACACACACACACACACACACATCATCATCATCATCAACATAAAAATTTTATAATCGGATTTTAAGACCTTAAAACTAGTGGTGGGATCCGGATCCGGGTAGTTTCGGTTTCGGATCCAAAAATATCCGGATATCCGGATAATTGATTGTTGAACTATCCGGATCCGAGTATCGGATTTTGGATCCGGATCTGAGTATCGGATTTTGGATCCGGATCTGAGTATCGGATTTTGGATCCGAATCTGAGAATCGGATTTTGGATCCAAATCTGAGTATTGGATCTTGGATCCGGATCCGAATATGAGTATGAGCATCGGATTTTAGATATGGAATTTCAGAATCCACATCGGTTCTCAGATTCGAATATTCTCAGTATTGAACCCGATGATAATATTTGAATGTGTAAGTATTATCATGAAGTTTCAAAACCAAATATATCTGATTATGAAATAATCCACAATAAATTTTTGTTTGATATAGTTAATAGAATTGGATCCAGAATTAAAATTCGGATCCGGGTCCTTAAATAAAACATCGAATCCGGATCCAGATCCAAGTCCAGACCCGAATCCAAAAGGGATTCGGACTCAAATCTGGATCCGGATCCGGTTCCAAATCCGAATTAAATTTACGGATATCCGCTTCAATATCCGAACATCGGGTATCCGAGGAACCGGATATTTTGAGATCCGGGTACTCGGATCCAAGTTTTGCCGGATCCTCACAGCACTACTTAAAACGTGCTTAATCACTAAAATCTGGATATGCGATTTTTAACATGAATCCAATACCTCTATAAAACTCTTTAAAATGCAAGTGCAAATTTTGTTTACCACACATTTTTTGATTTTTAATAATTTTAGCGTGACCCTCGTTTAAATATCTCCTTTCCTGTAATAAACAACACAACTTTTCGTATGTAATACCCGTATTTCCCTTATGCTACCTGATAATACCTTACGAAATCTTGTATCCACTTAAACAGTATGAATTTCTCTAGTAATAAATACTTGAAATTATTACAATCATTATTTGACAGTATAGCGAATGAACGTTTATCCAAATTTTGTAATAAAATCTTATTATAAATTTAAACTGCATCCAAAAGTTTCCATTATCGAAAAATTAGAATTGCAACCAGGATTGTTAAAAAACAGCCATAAATTATAACACTTTTATTGTAGCTGAAATATGCAAATAAAATCGTCATCCTAAGAATAAGTGGAATTCTTGCTTTAAGTTCTACATAAAAGTTAATGAAGCACACATATGGTTATTATACTTGTCTTCAACAAATCATAAATTTCATAATTAAATGATATTTATTTATAAATTTTTATATTATGATCTAGTAGTTCATATTACTTTAGTAGAAAATTGTTATCATAATAAGAGTAGCATATATAAAGCATGATTAAATAAAACAACACATACAAACTTGTCTATAAATAGCATAAAAAAACTGTGTACATTTGCTTGTTATAGAAGCATTGTTCATTTTAACCGTGCAAAGAGAAAACAAAAATTAACATTATTTGTGTTCCTTACTTATTCATTGTGTGTTAAAACGAAAATAATACATATGTGTATAGTTCTTGTCACCAAAAATCGAGGGACGGTCATAAACAACTTAACTGCCCATCATTTAAGTTCACAAAGAAACTTAAAACTTCTTTCCATCATAAATAATAAGACTAATTACTGTGGTGTACTGTGCTAAACTATACCATTCAAGTACAGGGGCGGTCAAGCTGTTTATGACTGTCCCTCGATTTTTGGTGACGAGTACTATAGGTACTTAATTTTTTTTTTATCAAAATGATTTCTATTTACAAATAATAATAATAATAATAATAATAATTCGAGATTGGTTAGTCCAAAGTCGAAATATTTCTATTCTATTCTCTTCAAAATATTCAAAATTTTTGAAAGTCCGGATTTTATATTTTTATACATCTCATTGAATAATAAACCTTGATGTTATATTTATATTTATTTATTATTTATAAGTTAGTAAGGTCAGTATAAAGTTTTTTATTAAAAAATTAATATTTTTCATTACTCGTATATGTTTCATATTTTAATATCAGCTCATAAATATGCGTAAAAAAATGCGTCCAGAACTATGACACATATATTTATATTATTTTATTATTTATTATATTGATTGTTGAAGGGATGGGAGGAGCAACCGTTGACTAATTTAAAAATGAAATGAAAAGACTTAATTGGTCCACGTTTGTTGTAATTTTTTTTAATTACGGACGTTTCGGGCTTAAGGTAAGCCCATCTTCATCTATTGATACATTATTATGTATAACTGTACTTCTGTGTGTTAATTTTCCGTGGGAACCTGTTATTGGTCTTTGACTGTTGGTTCTCTTAACAAATAAATAAATAAATTGTTAGCAAAAACAGTTTTACAGGGTGAAAAGAATAAATATTTCTTACCTAACGGTGAATATACATCACAAAATCTTAAAATTGTATTAGCCACAATGATCTATTTAGGCTACGTTGATAAAATTTTAAGATACAGCATTTCAACTAACCTCCTAATTAATTCGGAGTTGGTGAAATACTGAGGAGAAAAACAATTGGCATAACACAACCAATGAAGTCATGCGTCTGGTAGTTATAGTGACTTTTTAGTTTGTTTATGAAGTTGTTTACTTATTTTAAGTAAACGAGAATATTTGTTCAATAATTTTAACTTCATAAAATTTAAATTTATAGCCAGTATTAATTGTGTGGTGCCCTGTAATTTGGATCTAATAGGTTACTATGATATTTATGTTGATACAATCATTTTTAAGGGGTTGGGATATCTCCCCTATGTAAATTTGATGATTTTTTAACTTGGAGAAAAGTTGGCCTGTAGTTTACGTTAGCATTGCCTAAGATATTTTTAATGCCATTGTTAATATTATAATTGTAAGGGATGGAAAAATAAATGGGTTTAATATTACTATTATTATTATTTGGTTGCAGGTGAGTTCTATTGTAAATTTTGTGTAATCTTTTATGAATATTTCAGTGAATAAAGTTGATTGGATAACCGTTCGATATTAAAATTTAATTTATTATATTAAAATATGTCGCTTCTTTAATCTTAATATATATTATATTTACAACAATCAAATAAGTACTATTTTGTGTGCATTACTACTCTGTAAATAATAAGAAAAACATTATAAATTATTATAAAAACAAGCTATTATAAAGAAAAACATGTGCAGTTAAGTATTTAAGATATAACAATATTTAAACAAAGCAAATTATGCGGTATTGAAGATAATTGATACGTAAAAGAAAATCGCTCGCGGCTTGCTATTGAAAAGGTGGAAACTCTTAACGTGTTAAGAATGATAATGAAGCTTTTCTCTTCTGCTAACGCGTTTAACCAACTAAATACTTGGATAACGTTACAAATTGTTCAAAGAGGAAATTTCATTTGCATGTTAAGAAGTTATTGACATTGTCGTTCACTGATGGCATCTTTATTTTAAGAGAAAAAATATGCTTTACTGTTATATGTGGAAAATATAAATATTTTAATAGTTATTTCACTATCAATTGTGTTAATGAGGGTGATTATTGATTGAGATGTTGTTGAAATCATTAATCTCCAATTAAAACATGTGTTACATTATTTTTGCGTTGACATATCTTACTGATGAATTGGAGGTTAGTAACGTTTGACACATAAGTTTTGACAATTGTCATAATATTATTCAGTATCTATGGTTACCCACTAAAATCGTTTATTAATAAAAAAAATCTGTTGTGACCAGCACAAAACCTTCCGTCAATTCGATGTATTTTGTACATATCCAATACCAAAAGTTCCTTGAAAAAGATTCGGTGTATCCTGTAAAATTGTAACACGAACACACTATTTTTTACAAATTCTATACCGAAAGTTCCTTTCCCTATTTTATTAGGGATCGCCGTTTCTTACTCTTCTCTTTTATTCATTCCTGTCCAACGCATCTTCTTTACACAATTCTTCCTCTCTCAAATCTTCTGCTACATAGTCCTTCCATCTTCTCTTTGGCCTTTCTTGTGCTTCCGGTATTGAAAATTCCAATCTCGAGGCAAGGCTGCAACTGCAAGTCACTTGCGAGGGAGACTCTATCACATTCACATATAACTTTCTGACCCTATACTTTCAACTTTGGTTTTGCATTTGACACTGACATCTGTCAATTAAATTTTTTTGAATATATCTGCTGTTTCCATAATTTTAGCAAAGCTGACTAATTTTTGAAAGTTAATCTCTCTTAATGTCTCTATAACTCTATATCTATTGAATATGAACGAAACTGTATAATCAAACCGAATAGAGAATATAAGATATTCTTTCATATTGATAATCACAAAATGTCGAAAAATAATATTTAACTGCGTTTTTTCTAGAAAAACTGTTAAAAACTTCAAATAAGGGTACTTCCGGTGGATCAATTATAACCAAAATCTAATCAGCTCTTCATATGGATGTAAAGAAGAGGAATACGAAAGAATTATAAATTTTAGAATTGTAGTATTGGAGTTATCGTCGGAGAAAAATTTGTCACACACGGACACACACACACACACACATACAGACATCATCTTAAAAATAGTAAATTCGTATTCTAGGGACCCTAAAACGTGCTTATTCATTAAAAACTCACCACCGAATTTTTTAACCAAAGACAATACCTTCCTTACCTAAAGGTAACGGAAGGTAAAAATACATACATTAATAGGGGTCATTAATTAATCATTTTCTATACAATAATATAACCTAACCTATTAATAAACGGTAAATGGAAAAGTTATTATTATTGGTGTTGAAATGTCAAACCTAAACGAAAAAATTGTAGAGAAATAAAAAGTGTACCAGTTTCTTTTTGTTTCATGTTGAAGTCATTAATAATATTTGTTCGTCAGTACCAGATGTTACTATGTTTCTAACTTCTAATATGAAATGTGATGCGTGTAGGCGTCTCTTAAAATATCTGTCTCTTAGACTTGGACCATTGTCTCTATTTTTGCATCTTTTCCCACAAGTGAAATATATACTCGACCCAAGCGAATGAATTGTCTTCATCCTTCATAATTAATAAGAAATTCAATAGCCGAAGTAGTGTGTTAACTCTCGCTAAGATAGGTATCGGATTCATACTAAAAATCGCAAATCCAGATTTTAGTGAATTAGTACTTTTTAAGGTCCCTAGAATCCGATTATAACATTTTCTCTCTCTGTGTGTGTGAGTATGTATGTATGTGTGTGTGTGTGTGTGTGAGTGTGGATTTGCGCGCGCTCGTTTTTTTGTGTGTGTGTGAGTGTTTTTTTACATTTTTTTTAAATGAAAGTTCGTTTAATTTTGAAGAATTCGCGTTATCAAAAAGTCATAATTGCTTTTTGTATAACTGCATTTGATTTTTAAATAAACTTATAGTTATCTTTCTCACACCAATTTTTCAAATAGGCTGCGCGAGAAAAATACCAATAGTGTGACGTCATCTGTGACACTGGATATAAATTCAAATATCTCGCAAAGTAATTATTAAAAAAATATTTTTTTTATCTTAATCGTTATTTATTGAGTAGTACATTTTATTATTTTTTGTTATGGTTTATGGGCCCATTCAAAACTATAATACTTAAGACCTGTTTAACTACGTATTCCTCAATCTGACATTAATGGGAAGAGCTGAAAAAGTTTTGATAACAATTGGACAATCGAAAATAGTTGTTTCTTAAAAAAATCTTCTACATATTATTTTTAGAAATTTTTTGTTATTACAAATAATGAAAAACGTAAATTTCTCCATCTACTACACTTAAAATTTTTATTATATCTTCTATAGATTTACAGATAAAGAAAATATAATGCAATAAATCGCACAGTCCAGACTTCACCAAGGAAACCAGTTGTCAAATTCAAATGTTTGTAATTGATAGATAAATGTCAGTGTTAAAAATCAACGGTTTTACTGACATTACTGAAAGCTTTTTCTGGGAAGTAGATTTAATATTACTTAATGAATTTTTAATAAAATATTTAAAATTGTAGGTAGGTATGTATCTTAATAGTAATAGTACATATATCTTTAAGAAATACCGCCAATCCCGTCAATGAATTGAAACCATCTTGTACATTGTAAAAAAGTAGGACAAAATTTCTTATAGAATAAAAGAATAGATATAATTAGAATTATTTGTGTATACAAGAAATATTAAATTCGATACTTATGTGGCAAAATGGAAATGGCGAGAGGTATTGTGCTGGCCACAACAGATTTTTTTTTGCAAAAGAATATCAAGATTTAATCCCGGGACCAAAAATCAAACTTACTTTTCTATATGAGAAGAGACTTTTCCATCGCCTAGATGACAAAATTAACATCAGTTTGGATTATTTTATGATGATTAGTTTTTCTCATAGGTAGATCCTTATATGTCTTTAAAAATAGTCACATTTACTCATTTGCCAGGCAAATTTGACATGCAGTAGAATGATCATCCCATTTTATAACCATCTATAAACGACCAATTTTAACGTTTGTCATTTCCGGTATGTTTCAATTGCGAAATTGTTTCTCGTCGCTGCTTGAGGAATACCTACTTAAGTTTTTTTTCAATATTTTGCTCAAAAACTCCAATTTTATGGGCAACAATAATAGAAATTCGCATATAATAGGCGATAAAGATTTTCCGCGTACTTTTTCAACAATCGTGCTAAATTGACATGTCAACAATAAGTTTTAATTGGATTCTTAATGCTCGATAATGTATTTGAACAAAAAAATTATGCATTACTGTTTTTATCGAGATATGAATATTTAACTCTGCGTGCGAGTTATGGTCCATTTGACATACGTCATAATGTTGCCTTATTACCTCTCGCTAAGAGAGGTATTGGATTCATGCTAAAATTCGCATATCCAGATTTTATTGAATAAGCACGATTTAAGGTCCCTAGAATCCGATTATAACATTTTTAAAATTATGTCTGTGTGTGTGTGTGTGTGTGGATGTGTGTATGTGTATGTGTGTGTGTGTGTGTGTGTATGTGTGTATGTGTGTATGTCTGGATGTTGTAGACACGATTCCTCAAAAACTATAAGACTTAAAAAATATTTAACTGCAGTTTCCTCAATCTGACATTCCTGGGAAGAGCTGAAAAGGTTTTGGTAACAATTGAACAACCGAAAGTAGTAGTTTCTTAGAAAAATTCTTCTAGATATAATATTTTGGGAGTTTTTTTTATTAAATATTGAAGAACATAAAATTCTCCATCTGATACACTTAAAATTTTTATTATATCTTGCATATATTTAGAGATAAAGACACTATAATTTATAGAGTACACTAATCGCAGAGGCTAAGGCACTAAGGAAACTAGTTGACAAATTCCAATGTTTATAACATGACACATGTCATGTCAAATATCAACACTTTTAGTGACATTCTGATAGCTTTTTCTGGGAAGTATATTTAATCTTTCTTATTGTTTTATTAATTAAATATTTGAAATTATAGGTAAAATTGTGGTAAAATGCATATATCCATCAGAAATACCGCCAATCTGGTTAATGAATTGGAACAATCTCTGACATTTAGATACTTCCTCATACAATGAAAAATATATATAATTAGAATTATAGGTGTGCAGAAGACATGTTATATACAATAAAAAACAATATTTGGGTAAAGTTCTGTAATATTTTGTTATAAAACGACGGTTCGAAAGCGAAGTGCAATACAATACGTATAAAGCCTAACATGGAAATGGTGAGAGGTCTTGTGCTGGCCACAACAGATTTTTTTTATATAACTATTGTAATTGAAATTCATATTAAATATTGTTAATTAATAGCTAAAAGCGAAAACTATAGTTTATTTATTTGTGTCTCTATAAATAATTTGCATTTAATAAACTTTAATTATTGTGGAAAAAATAAATTTCTACACAAAATTTTTTGGTCTAATATATCATGTCATGGGGCTTATCTACCAAATTCTAGGTTTCGATACATTTCATAGGTACCCGTAAACCTTATTTAGAACCATTTAAGTACATAGTTATTTAAAAATAGCGAACTTTTATATTAAAAATAATTTTAATAAGGAATTATATATATGACGTACAAATCAAAAATGAATTTTCTTTTCTTTCAATTCCTGCTTCTTTTCGCTTGGTCTTGTTATATGCTAGGGCGGTAATACACGAGCGCATTCACTTATTTTTACTCGTCAAGGTCACTCGTTGACATTGACTGAGGTTCACCCTGCGGTTATTTCTATTACGGTCCGCCTCCCTGCCACTAGTGGCGCGATGCTCATCTGTCGGTGGTGACACGTGCTGCTATTGGTTGTGGGCGGGGAAACTACCACCCGCCGGCCAATCAGAAACAAAGGCGGGAAGCAGGGGTGATTAAAGATGAAGGACAGCAGGAAAGAATCAGAACTTTGCAGAAATATGTGCTAGAAATTACTAATTGTAATTATTATTTTCATTTTTGAGAACTTCCAATTTTTTTGTTATAAATATTGATAATATAGTTTGTCATAAAATCAAAAATTAAATTGTAATTTCAAATTGCATTAATTCATTTTTAAATAATTTAGAATGCGTTTTTACCATAATTTTCCTATTAGAATTAGACTACAATGACTTGCATATAATTGGCAACATTCGAACTAAATAATTACTAATTTTAGTTCACACTGTTTGAACTAGAAATCATTTTCAATATTCTCACGTTACATATACACATATATGAACCAGCTAGACATTATCATATTTAAATTGTAAATCTAAATTTTTATGTATTTCCTTTTCTTAGTTCACATAGTAGGTAACTATTTCATACAAATCTGTGCAATTCATTTATAATAATCATAATAATTCAGTACTTTTTTCTATAAATTTGATTGTCAATTATAATATTACGTGACGTGGGTTACGCTGGAATTTATAAAATTTAGGTACCTAACCTATTTAAAATTAAAGTTCTACAATCATTTTAAACATTGCTGAGGGATCGAAGGACCAACCGTTAGTAGTTTAAATCATAAAGTTTAAATAGTCCACGTATTTTGTAAAATATGTATACATCGAGAAGACGTCCCTATCCCTTAAAAAAATAATGTATCTATCAACATAAATATCACAGTACCTAACCTATTAAATCCAAATTAAGTATAGTGCACTCACTAACCACACAGTTAATACTGACCATACGAGTATATTAGATGATGTTAAAATTATTGATAAAGTTAATATTAACCCATTTATTGTTCCATCCCTTACAATTAAAATATTAACAATGACATTAAAAAAAATCTTAGGAAATAATACCTTAAAAATTGCTAACTCTAACCTAAAAACAATACGCCACCTTTTCTCCTAGTTAAAAGACAATATAAATCCTGTTTTTTGCTAATATTATTGTCACAATAGCTGAAGATGGGCTTGCCTTAATCCCGAAACGTCCATAATAAAGAATTTTACAACATATATGGATCATTTAAGCCTTTTGATTCACCTTTAACAATTTTAAACAGTTATTTATGTCATATTATTTTAAATTAAGCTGCAAAATTTAAAACTTAATTAATCAGCCTGAAACTAATTTAACATATTTAAGTTTCCTAGTACTTGATTTGACAGCTTTGGCAGTTTTTAAGTTACGTACCACAAATTAATTTGACAGTAAAATATGAACTATTTGTATTTTTGTATTATTATTATTATTATTATTATTATTATTATTATTAATATTATCATCTCATATTATTACAGTTCAAATGTTGTAAATATAAAAAAAATTCAGATAAGAAAAATGCGTTTCAAATTAAAGAAAAATAAAAGTTTATTAGAACAAGTTCAATAAATAAACAAATAAAATCTAACTAGAACAACAATTATAAAAACTTGACTACACAACACTAAAAAGAAAAAGTCCTCGTATTATCTCTATCAATCTCAATCAATAAATCATTAATATAAAGAAAAAAACCTAAACTCAATCAATTAAATCATGCCCCAATAAATCACAGAATTTCTCTTCAAAGGTTATTTCATATCAAGCATCAAAATTAAACTTTACAGAGACAAAAACGAGCAATTCTCTTCGGTGCAAAAAACGCAGCGGTGTTGCAACGCTGACCTAATAATGCATTACCCGTTTGACGTTCAGTCAAAACGGAGTTTCTTTCCGCGATACGATTTGTCAAAATGTTGCAGCGAAATAGACAATTTCTCGCCTACTTTGATTCTAATCGTGAAGTCATTAGTGATGACGGCCTTGCAGACGGGACTTTTTGCAACGCTGCAATTGTTTTTCTACTATATTTTATTGATCGATTGATTAGAAATTGTTTAAGTTGGTGAAACTGTGGAATGTATGGCATATTACACTATTACAACTGATTCGTAAATAGGACAAATAGTTTATAGATAATCCATGCAAATTGGAATGACTTAAAAAATGACATTTAGCCTATAGTAAAAGAATAAAAAACTTAAGATTAAATAATCTATTATTGACAATTGACACGACCGTTGGTGGCAGTACCGTTACCTTGTTTGAGTTAGTACTCTTAACTGACATTGGTTATTACTTTTCGTCAGATATGTTGTGAAATTTTGCAAATATAACACATTTGTGTAAAATTATTATATAAAAAAATCTGTTGTGGCCAGCACAAGACCTCTCGACATTTCCATATTAGGCTATATACTAGCGAAAACTCGGCTACGCCGAGTATTCCCTAGGGCTCCGCCGATAGTGTTTTATAATAGTTGTACGTATGTCCAATCCGTCTAGGAACAATTTAAATGCAAAGTGCTACCGCTAAGAGTTTTTCAAAATATTTTTTTCCCGCCCACCCAAACAGCCCACGCAACCTGTCCACCCAAACTGCCCACGCAATCTGCCCACCCAAAGTGCCCACGCAACCTGCCCACCCAACCTGCCCACTCAAACTGCCCACGCAACCTGCCCACCCAAAATGCCCACTCAACCTGCTTACCTTTCATTTGATACTAAACACGACATAATTCTGACAACTTTAAACAAAAAACAAAAGCCGATCGAGCTGTCAAAATTTTGACATTTCTGCATGACAGCCCTTATTGTTACCTTTCATTTGATACCAAACACGACATGTTTCTGACAACTTAAAGTAAAAAACAAAAGCCAATCGAGCTGTCAAATTTTTGACATTTCTGCATGGCAGCTCTTGACGTTACCTTTCATTTGATACCAAACACGACATAATTCTGACAACTTTAAGGAAAAAACAAAAGCCAATCGAGCTGTCAAATTTTTGACATTTCTGCATGGCAGCCCTTGACGAACACTCTCATTTGATACCAAACACGACATGGTTCTGACAACTTTAAGCAAAAAACAAAAGCCGATCGAGCTGTCAATTTATTTACATTTCTGCATGGCAGCCCTTGTCGATACCTCTCATTTGATACCAAACACGACATAGTTCTGACAACTTTAAGCAAAAAACAAAATCTAATCGAGCTGTCAAATTTTTGACATTTCTGCATGGCAGCCCTTGACGAACACTCTCATTTGATACCAAACACGACATGGTTCTGACAACTTTAAGCAAAAAACAAAAGCCGATCGAGCTGTCAAATTTTTGACATTTTTGCATGACAGCCCGTGACGTTACCTTTCATTTGATACCAAACACGATATGGTTCTGACAACTTTATAGCAAAAAACAAAAGCCGATGGAGCTGTCAAATTTTTGACATTTCTGCATAGCAGCCCTTGACGAACCCTCTCATTTGATATCAAACACGACATGGTTCTAACAACTTTAAGCAAAAAACAAATGCCGATCGAGCTGTCAAATTTTTGACATTTCTGCATGACAGCCCTTGACGTTACCTTTGATTTGATACCAAACACGACATGGTTCTGACAACTTTAAGCAAAAAACAAAAGCCGATCGAGCTGTCAAATTTTTGATATTTCTGCATGACAGCCCTTGATGTTACCTTTCATTTGATACCAAACACGACTTGGTTCTGACAACTTTAAACAAAAAAACAAAAGACGATGGGGCTTTGAAATTCCTGACATTGGAATATTTGTTTTTTACTTAGTTATTTATGGGATGTTTGGCAACACTTTGGAAATGTACATGAATCACGGAAATGAACCTTCAAAAAATTTAATTTTTAAATATAATGTTTTAGGTCTTTTAAACTACTATGGAATAACCGCCCATTGCCATAATGTGTATTTATGAATTTAAATTTTTTCAAAATGTCCTTATTTTATAAATAATGCCATTTAAATGTTTTGATTGACATGTCAAAGAAACGTTCTTCGTCTTAAATTTTTCAAAGAAGACTAAATTTTTGATTTCAAATTGTTTCAAAAAGCTAAAATACGACCTTTAAAAATTTTTTACACAAAAACTATGCACCGTACAGAAAAATGACCTATTACCAGGAAATCAAGTTGAATTATTCTCTACATCTTGGAAAAATTTTCATTAAAATCGCTCTTACCGTTTAGTCTGTACAGGCGAATAAAATTTCCCCGATCGTCTTGATGAATTCAATATAGAAATATATATAGATAGTGAATCTACCCGTTTAGAATAAAAGACTAGCGTAAACTCGGCTACGCCGAGTATACCCTAGGACTCCGCCGATAGTGTTTTATAATAGTTTTACGTACGTCCAATCCGTCTAGGAACAATTTAAACGCAAAGTGCTAACGCTAAGAGTCTTTCAAAATATTTTTTTCTCGCCCACCCAAACAGCCCACGCAAAATGCCCACCCAAACTGTTCACGCAACCTGCCCACCCAAAATGCCAACCCAAAATGCCAACCCAAACTGCCGCACGCAACCTGCCCATCCAATCTGCCCAAGCAATTTGCCCACGCAACCTGCCCACTTAATCTGCCCACTCAACTTGCCCACCCAACATGCCTCCCTAAACTGATTTTGACATTTCTGCATGGAAGCCCTCGGCGATACCTCCCATTTGATAAAAAACACGACATGGTTCTGACAACTTTAAGCAAAAAACAAAAGCCGGTCGAGCTGTCAAATTTTTTACATTTCTGCAAAGACAGCCCTCAATGATACCTCTCGTTTCATGCCAAACACGACATGGTTCTGACAACTTTAAACAAAAAAAAGCCGATCAAGCTGTTAAATTTTTGACATTTCTGCATGGCAGCCCTCGACGATGCCTCTCATTTGATACCAAACACGACATGTTTCTGACAACTTTAAGCAAAAAACAAAAGCCGATCGAGCTGTCAAATTTTTGACATTTCTGCATTTCACCCCTTGACGAACCCTCTCATTTGATACCAAACACGACATGGTTCTGACAACTTTAAGCAAAAAACAAAAGCCGATCGAGCTGTCAAATTTTTGACATTTCTGCATTTCACCCCTTGACGAACCCTCTCATTTGATACCAAACACGACATGGTTCTGACAACTTTAAGCAAAAAACAAAAGCCGATCGAGCTGTCAAATTCTTGATATTGGAATATTTGTTTTTTACTTAGTTATTTATGGGATGTTTAGCAACACTTTGGAAATGTACATGAATCACGGACATGAACCTCCAAAAATTTTAATTTTTAAATATAATGTTTTAGGCCTTTTAAACTACTATGGAATAACCGCCCATTGCCATAATGTATGTTTATTAATTTAACTTCTTTCAAAATGGCCTTATTTTATAAATAATTCCATTTAAATGTTCTGATTGACATGTCAAAGAAACGTCCTTCGTCTTAAATTTTTCAAAGAAGACTAAATTTTTGATTTCAAATTGTTTCAAAAAGCCAAAATACGACCTTTAAAAATTTTTTACACAAAAACTATGCACCGTATAGAAAATTGACCTATTACCAGGAAATCAAGTTGAGTTATTCTCTACACCTTGGAAAAATTTTCATTAAAATCGCTCTTACCGTTTAGTCTGTACAGGCGAATAAAATTTCCCCGATCGTCTTGATGAATTCAATATAGAAATATATATAGATAGTGAATCTACCCGTTTAGAATAAAAGATGTATTGTATTGCACTTCGCTTTCGAACCGTCGTTTTATAACAAAATATTACAGAACTTTACCCAAATATTGTTTTTTATTGTATTTAACATGTCTTCTGCACACATATAATTCTAATTATATCTATTTTATATCATTTTCATGTCAGAGATTGTTCCAATCCATTAACTGGATTGGCGGCATTTCTGATGGATATATGCATTTTACCACAATTTTACCTATAATTTCAAATATTAAATTAATAAAACAATAAGAAAAATTAAATATACTGCCCAGAAAAAGCTATCAGAATGTCACTAAAAATGCTGATATTTGACAATGACATGTGTCATGTTATAAACACTTGGATTTTATCAACTGGTTTCCTTAGTGCCTTGGCCTCTGCGATTAGTTTACTCTATAAATTATAGTGTCTTTATCTCTAAATCTATACAAGATATAATAAAAATTTTGAGTGTATTAGATGGAGAATTTTATGTTCTTCAATATTTAATAAAAAAAACTCCCAAAAAAATTTATTTAAAAGAATTTTTCTAAGAAACTACTACTTTCGGTTGTTCAATTGCTACCAAAACCTTTTCAGCTCTTCCCAGGAATGTCAGATTGAGGAAACTGCAGTTAAATATTTTTTAAGTCTTATAGTTTTTGAGGAATCGTGACTACAACATCCAGACATACATACATACACACACACACACACACACACACACACACACACACACACACATACACACATCCACACACACACACACGGACATCATTTTACAAATGTTATAATCGGATTCCAGGGACCTTAAATCGTGCTTATTCAATAAAATCTGAATATGCGAATTTTAGCATGAATCCAATACCTCTCTTAGCGAGAGGTAAAAATAAACGGGTTAAACTTTTATAGAATATATTTTAATAAATTCAGCACTGACAAAAAAGTAAAGCATTATATAACTACTGCCAAGTTTAGAATTCTACATGCAAATCCGACCTCAAGATGTTTTGTAGACGGTACTTTAATAAATTTAACATTACTAAATATGTGTCTATTATATGTATATTTTTTAATTAGACGAGAACGAAATGAACGCAACACAACTGTGTGATTTGTAGGAGAATCAAGGCATTTTCTTCCATATAATTGCGCAGTTTACAAACTGGTGCACTAAAATTGGTTTCAGATGAAACTGAGATTGTCATCCACTAAGATTTTGCATTAAAAACTTTATTTTATATATTTTATTGATATTTTAATTCGAAGTACAAACCCGTTATTGAGCCTGTCAAAGTTTAATTTTGTACTCATATTACTACAATATTGTCACCAAAGTTAGGATAATTGTGAAATCCGATAGTTCTCTCCATGACGTACGACCGTACAACGGACTCAGCTCGCTAACCCCTACCGACGATAACTTCATGATCACTGCTTTGAGCTTTGAGGATGAACACATTTACTAACACTTAAAGAGATGATTGATGAACACTGTTATGGAGACGGACACTTAATATTTTTTTTTTTCGTATTTTCTACAGTAATGTACTGTATTAATATTCTCAAAATCGTATAATGGGTTACTTGACAACATATAGAAACCATTACTACATAGCAACGGTTTTGTCATTAAAATACATTTTGACACAAGGAATTATTTGATTTTATTTTTTATTGTTTATCTTCTAAATCGTTTTCCATGATCTTTTCATCATCTAGATCCATCGTTTTGCAAATCGAGCTCCAAGAATTAATTTGTTTGGAGGTTGTAAGATACAAAAAAAAAATCTGATGTGGCCAGCACATGACCTCCCGCCAATTCAATGTTTAAAATAGCAATGAGCTTTAAGTAAAGTTTCACTTCCGATTGATCGTTTGTAAACAAAATCTACTTTCTTGTTCCTATAAAAAGAACGGTTTGTAATACGAAATTTTGGATTATATTTTATTATGTTTTTCCTGAAAAATCTGTTAGAGCTTCAAATTAAGTACTACATCCGGTTTATAATATATAGTCAAAATCTAATATGTTGTTTCAAATTATATAAGAGTATTAAATACCTACCAACTTTGCGAAGTTTTGGATCATTAATATATTTTAAGGAAAAATCGTCACCATCTTCCTTATGCTCTAAAACGCAATCTGTGTAAATTCTTCGCCGTACATTATATCCATTTCGTAAATGTGTAGTTGCAAACTATTATTTGACACTTAGAAATCACGTTCTTATTGAGAGCTGTTTGATATATAATGCTGCAAACATCAAACTTAAATCGAATTATCTTGTATATCTAATATTTATGTATGATGAAAATAAATTATTTTATAATATAATATAAAGTTATTTCAAGTTATTTACTAAATGCTATTCTCGTAGAATTGAAGATTGTGCCATTATATTTAATTTGTATTGGTGAAATTTGCTAAAAAAAATATATTCAATGAATTTTTTACAAGAAAAACTGTTAAAAGCTTGTATAAATGATACTTCCGGTTATCCGATATACACTAAAAACTAATGAGCTCTTCCCACATTAGTATAGAATGGATATACAAAATTTCAAATTTTTCTGATTGATAGTATTTGAGTAATCGTGTCCACATGATCCACACACACACACAGACACACAGACACACAGACACACACACATACATACCTACAGACATCATTGTAAAAATGTTAAAATCGGATTCTGGGGACATCAAAACGTGCTTATTCACTAAAATCTCTATATCCGATTTTTAGCACGATCCCTATACCTCCCTTACCTAGGGTAGCGGCAGGTAAAAAACAATAACTGTCAAGTTACTTTGTTACTGAGAATCAGACTACTATGTTTTTTTTGGATGTTTTTAATTCAGTATATTATGCCGCAAAAAATCTAATTTTAATATTAATGAAAATACTAATAAATAATGTACGCATGCACCGCGTCAGAAAAGTGATTTTACTATACTCGTATGGCATTTAAGTACTCGCTATTGCTCGTACTTAAACTTGCCATACTCGTCTGGTAAATTTTCACTTTTCTTAATTTGGGGCGTAATATACTATTATTTATATTTTATTTACATATTTATTTACAACTTATTAATAACGACTACTTTAACAAAACTAAAGAAAATTAAACATAACAAAATCCTAAAAATGCCGATGCATCCCTAGACCAAAATATTACGCAGAAGCAAGCCAAAACTAAAACTCGACATGGGAGACCAAATCTTTCTGTAAGTCTTTCGTGTCTGAATTTCTAAACTAGACTCACTAAGAACGAACGGTTATAATCTTCAGGAAAGCATATCAGAGGGGTACGGAATCCATAGCCAAATATCATTCTTACACGTTGACTTGCAATAACTTATATACTTAATTGTCAACACACTAAATGTCTAATCAGCTGATATCCAGACTAAATAGCGACATTTATGGGAAAATTAATAATTATTTCTATGCAGAATTTTGACTTACAAAGATAACAAAGTTGAAATATTGATATTGAAACTATAATTTAGAAGAGTTTATAATAAAAGATTAGCTTGTTATTGCTCTAGCACTCGCGTTGTACATAATTTATATTGTTTGTTGTAAGTTGTATTTCGAATTGTTGATCTAGGTATACCTACACAGTTACTAAACATACACAGAAATAATTTATTTAATATACAAATTCATAAACAAGTTATTTCATATTGTATTTATTAGAAAAGTGCAGGAACTTTAAAAGTGGGTGGGTAAATATTTATATTTCTTTGTTTCCGCAAAAGTAGTTTTCTATATCTACGTAAATACGTAAAACAATATCATAAATGTTTTTATGTAAAACAATTATTTATAATAATATGTATAATAATGTAGTAAACTTATCTTTATGCTTATTTGATTCGATTTTATATTACATGCAGACTAATTATTAGTAAATATTATAGTAATTACACATAAAGCAAACAAATTTATGGGTCGCTGTTTTTATTTCTTATAATACATAGTTAACTTTCGATTTTATACATTATTAACATTATATTTTTGTTTCAGGTTTCTGGATATCTGTAAAATTGAATCGCTTTGCTATCCAGAAGGTAAGAAATTTTATTGCATATTCAGCTTTCAGTAATGAGTAATGGGGTCCTCCATTAATTTCAATTTTTTTTTTTTTTCGTTTATGAAACATCAATTAAATTGAAAGCGATTTGTATTTCTAAGTCCTATTATTCTTATTCGTTAGTACTCACTGACATATGGTAGAAATAATTAGGTAGAAGACTTACGTCATCAAATAATATTACCAAAGTAATGACGTCCTATGCTACTAGGTTTACATGGGATACAACATGAAAAATTATAATTATAATCAAGGTATAAATTTCTAATATATAAACATACAATACAATTAAATTACTTTCTTATTTAAACATTACTTACAGAAATAGTCAAATATGTAAATTAGCAAGTGGATCACCTGTACCCTGTACGACCCATTGGAAATGTCCAGATGAAATTAAATAAAATAAATAAATAATTAAATAAATATGTTGTATCAGGTCATTTATTTTTTAAAATTTGACCTGATACAACATATTTATTTAATTATTTATTTATTTTATTTAATTTCACCTGGACATTTCCATTGGGTCGTATAGGGGATCCACTTGCTAATTTACATATTTGGCTATTTCTGTAAGTAATGTTTAAATAAGAAAGTAATTTAATTGTATTGTAAGTTTATATATTAGAAATTGATTATAATTATAATTTTTCATATTGTAATAACTTCATGTTTACTTTTAAAGCCCTGAAGAAGACGATTGTTACAGTCGAAACGTCGGCCAGGAAATAAATAATTTATATGTGACTGCGTGTCTGATTATTTTCCAATTTTTCCATTCTGAAATTAGTCGATCATCGTAATCAACCAATTTAATTAAAGTTTGATAACAAAAGAAATATTTGAAAAAAGTTACCTTTCGAACGGCTTTCATCGGAATCAATGGCCTATCATTAGCCAATTCCCGTTCGAAATAATTCACGACATTCATGGTTAGCTTTTGAGATTTCTTTGTTAAAGCTTTAGGCATTATTATGGATGCATTATGATATATTACTTATTAAAACAAGCAAGCAATACTGTAGCACAAGTCACAAATACTTAATGCAGAGAAAACTGATAACCAAGTGACCAAATAGTGACAGGATCTATATTCGATCGATATAAAATTTAATGTAAACGTTGTCATGCCAACATATATAAAACGACTACAATGTGGTCGTCCACTCCAATTTTTTATTATTTTAAATGAAATTCGTTTAATTAGTATTAAAAAGTCTTAATTGTCTTTTAAATGCATTTGATTTTTAAAGTCAATATAACGTCACAATGGCTCTCGTATTTTTCTCTCGCTCCGCATCAGACTCTATAGTGAGCTGCTAGAGAAAGATAGAAATAGTGTGACGTCACAGTAACACTGACAACAAATTTCACATATCTCGTAAAGTACCTAATTATTAAAAAAAAAATATCGTAATCGTTATTTATTTAGTAGTACTTAGGTATAAAATTAAAATATACATTTTATTATTTTTTTGTTATGGTGGAGGACCCCATTATTTCAACTAATTTTATATTCCGGAAAAGAAATAGAGTTTGACTTAGAAATACTTAAAAATTTCATTAAGATATACGGTTCTTAATACTACTATTTTTTTCTTCTTTATTTAAAAATAAATAGTTTCTACAAGTTATATTTCATTTTATAAGGTTTTTTTCAGGTTAATGACTTAAGCCTTTTGCCTATTCATTTTCACTATAGATAAATTTATTGTTAAATAATTTCGCGTTTCTGTCAGCGTCATTGAAATATCTCAATACCCTCTAATATATTCTAATTTATAAAATATTTTTACCTTGGAAACAAGTTTCTCTTTTCGCATCTTTAAACAAAGAGTCTAAAACAATTCCAGTTTTACGTAAAATCATGCCCTTTGCACAATTCAGGGCCACCTTCAATCGAATGGTACCGTTATGCGGTAAGTTAAATTAGTTTGCTGCACTTTATTAATAACCGAAGGTCTACCGGAAGTGATATCTGTCGCAGA
The DNA here is from genome assembly GCA_943142095.1 of Ophonus ardosiacus. Taxonomy (NCBI): domain Eukaryota; kingdom Metazoa; phylum Arthropoda; class Insecta; order Coleoptera; family Carabidae; genus Ophonus; species Ophonus ardosiacus. The sequence goes on along the minus strand of OW964832.1, from coordinate 34,096,555 downwards.
GTTCCTGCTCCACTCTGGCGCCATTTTTAAATGCATTATTTATCACCACGGAGTATTTTTACCACTAATCATTTTTATTTGTATCGCTGACCTTACGGTGACAGTTGAGCGCAAATATTTAATTATGTGATCGCGCGCTTACCAAGTAATTAATGTAATTGGTTAATTGGACAAGTAGTTTACAGTTATATGTGATTTTTATTGGAACAACAAGGATTGATTGAGTTTAATTGATCCACATGTTGACAAGAATTGCATTTTCAGGAGAAAATTGTAGATTCTTTCAAGATATTATCGGTAAGTGTTATGACTTTAGTGTCAAGTTTAATAAAATCTAATTTTACTTTTAATACTTATTATTTAATATTTTTAATTTTGACAAAGATGGAAACTTTATATGCGACGTGTAACACGATAAGCGGTCTATAGGCGTTTAATATGGGAAAACAATTTTTCCTTACACAAAACTGGCCTTCCAAATTGAGACATTAGTGCGTTAAATAAATTTTATATAGGGATTTAAATTCTGCATCTAATTCAACAATCACATTTTATATTGCAGGTTTCGTAACCGAGAAAATTAAAATTATATAAAAGTTACTCCTTTAGTGTTATCCATGATATAGAAATAAAATCATTATTTATGCAAAAAGAGTAATTTCCAGTACCATTAGAAAAGTTTGACCGAACGAGCCGCAGGAGAGTTCGTCAAATCCTATGAGTGCAATAAGAGACTTTTTACTCGAGTTGCATACAATTTTTTTTACATCTGCAATAAAAGTGTGAAAAAAGTGCCGTAAAGTTTTATTATTTCATGCGTTTGCGTTAAAAAAGTGCACTTTTTTCACACTTTTATTGTGTTAAAAAGACATAAATACGTTTTAATGAAAAAGTGTACTTTTTTTAACAGACGTAAAAAAACAAATATAATGAATTAAATAAAGCAAAATTATAAAAATATATGTATAAACAGTTAAAAAAATCTGATGTGGCCAGCACAATACCTCCAGCCATTTAACTTTTATTAGTTTAAATATATACCTACATATTTATTTATGCTGGAAATTATGTTATGTTCTTTCGCATATAACTATTGTTTTATTTTGACAGTGACATTTATCTCTCAGTTATATACATTTGAAGTATGAACTGTGTAACTAAGAAATTATGTTTATCTTTAAAACATAGGATTTATACAATAGATTATATTATAAATTTATCTATAAAATATATACAAAAAGTATGAATGCATACCTGTGTAAAATTTAATAGGTAATCTTTAATTTTTATAGTAACATAAATCGTGAAAAAATTGACATTTAAATGTATTTTTCGAAGAAAAACTATATTGAGCTTTAAGTAAAGAGCCATTTCCGGTTATCTGATATATGTATACCGAAATCTAATGGCTCTTTTCCATGTTAGAATAGGGTCGAAATACGAGGTTACAGAATTTTCTGAATGGTAGTATTTGAGTTACAGTGTTGACTGTTGACAATATGTTAAAATCGGATTCTAGATAGAGACCATAAAACGTGGTTATTTATCAAAATCTGAATATACGATTTATATCACGATCCCTAAAATTATTTTTATATTTATCTGTAAAGTATATAGAAAAAGTATTAATGTATTCCTGTAGAAAAGTCAATAATCTTTAATTTTCGTAACGACAAAATCCAAAAAAAGGACATTTAATGGTATTTTTTGAAGAAAAACCATTATGAGCTTCAGGTAAAGTGCCATTTCCGGTTATCCCATTTACACCAAAATCTAATGGCTTCTTTTCATATTAGAATAGGGTATAAATACAAGGTCTCAGAATTTTCTGAATGATAGTATTTGAGTTAGAGCGAAGACAAAATTCCTACACATACACACACACACACACACACACACATACATACTTACATACATACACACACACATACATACACACACACACACACATACACACATACAGACATACAGACATCATCGTGAAAATGTTAAATTTGGATTCTAGCGACCTTAAAACGTGGTCATTTACTAAAATCTCAATAAGTGATTTTTAGCACGATCCCTATACCTCCTTTACCAGGGGTAGCGGGAGGTAAAAATGGGATTTTTCTTTTGTGTTCCAGTATAAATAACTACATACCATGTTTTTCTATCTATATAGTGTATATTGGCACATAATTTAAAATTCAATTATCCCACTTATTTTTTGTTAAAATTGTTTGTTTATTTTAATCTTCATACTTCTTTTTCTGTTGGTGTTCATTCAAAAACTATGCATATCTTTCAGCTAAAAAAATGACTTATGTCACGCGCCAAAATAAAAAATGTCACGTGTAAAAGAAAAACACAAAATGTACTCGTGGACATTTGGCTACAGCACATAATCTCATAATTTAGAGAGAATCTTCCATTCAGCTGGTAATGTTTCGGAAACACTTTCATTCTCTGTCCTTTTTCTACAATTATTTATTCCTTTACATTCCTAATTCATTTACGGTTTGGCTTGAACTTGGCTCCAAGTTGAGAGTGTGCGAAATGATATCAGATCCGTACTGATTTTATTTGTTACCTTACAGCTTATATGCTCAAATCATAGTTACACAGCCATAAGGCCAGTATTATCATCTCTAATTAAACTGTCAATTAACTGTCAGTTAAAACTGAAAATTGTGCTATAGTACTATTCGTTTCAAAATTGGCTGAAGTATTACATCGGTTCGTCAAACATATTCCAGTGGCGCGTCAATAATTTTTTGCTAAGGGATAATCGAAATGACTGAATTCGATTTTAAGTTCTCAATTATTTTTTTGGATGATGAATTCATCTTACATTGAAATAAATATAAATGTAGTTAATATAAACATAAACATAAACAAATACCTTTGAAAACTTCTTCTTTCAAAATTTGATATATTACTCCATCTTATTTTGAAAAGAAGTATCTACAGGATTGATACTTTTTGCTTAAGAAAAAAATATTGACAGATTTGAGTTCATAATGACATAGCATTTGACAAAATCAAGTATGCAAAACAATATCTTGCATGTGGTGTCCGTTATCATTAATGGGACTGCTATTACCGTGAACTCGGAGTGCTACACCGAGATGATATGAATTACGAAGAAACCGGGTTCCTATCCAAGGTGTATGGTTTCAGCAGGAAGGGGCGGCAGCCCACACAGCCAGAACATCAATGGACGTTATTCGCCCTCTCTTTTCCGATATTCCCATCGCCTCATTTCAAAGTTTGGTGACATTTATTGGCCTCCACGGTCCCCTGATTTGTCCATATGCGATTTTTCTTCTGGGGTCACCTCAATATATGTACAAACGAACACAAACCCCGCACATTGAAAGAATTGAAAGAAACTATTCGCGTAGAAGTCGCCCAAATTCCAAATTGACAGAGCGATGTTGGAAAGAGTGGTAGCAAGCTTCGTAGAACGCTTTCAAAAATACATTAATGATAACGGACATCGCATGCAAGGTGTTGTTTTCCATACTTGATTTTGTTAAATGTTACGTCATTGTCATTACGAACTCAAATTTTAAAAAAGTCCGTCTTTTCTGTCCAAGCCTATATTTTTCATTTTAACTAACTGACTGTTATGGTGTTTGGGGTTACGTAAATTAACAATCAGTTTAGCTATAAATTAAAATACCGGGTCAAAAATTGCTTTCAGATATGTATTATTATTTTGTTTAGATATCTGTTCTATTTATTAGGTATTTTAAAAATAGTCACTAGTCAGTATGTATGCATGAATATTTTGTTCAGCTTAGCTTAGGTTAAGTTACGGTTTAGTTAGTTATGTTAAAGTTAAGTTGGGTTAAATTGGATCAAGTTGATTTTTTATTTTAAATAGTGACTATTTGTTTAATAATCTGAACTAATAAATATAACAGCCTTTGTAAATTATGCTGTCATTATTATTTTATCATTTATCTGCTTGTAATACGAATGCTTAGTGTTGATAATACATCTAACATGTAATCTGTATAATTTGATCTAGATGTTTATCAAAAGTTCAGTTATCATTTTACATACTCACTTGAATAAACTTGTAATTGAAAAATTATCAGTTTACAGTCCAAAACTCAATAACAAAATTTAGCTTATAAAAATGTGTGATTCGCGAATTCTCGTATATATCCTGAACCTGAACAACTACACATAGTTCTCAGTTACTGTTCGATTATTGCGAGTAGCTCATATAACGTTTTCGAGTGTTCTGCACTGACTCCAGACGGTAGTGCAAGGGGTGCACTGGTAGTATAAAATAAAAATTTTTGAAGAAAAATGTAGTTTTAAAAATTAAATTACTAATTATTACATAAGTGCATTACATTATTTACTTAAAATTTAGAGTTTAATGTAAATTGTAGTCAACAGCAAATTGGTTATTTTTGTTTATCAAACTTCTGACTTTTAAAATAATGTATGTACAAAACGTCAAAAAAGTTTGATGTAAGTCTATAACATGCACCTATGCACTCAATATATTCGTTTCAAAGTGTACTAAATTTACACTGAGACAACGAAACACGACACGCGTGTAATGTAATGACATCATTTTGCACTGCACGAGAGCAATTGAATCGAAAACGCTTCTACACACCGATTTTTCACACTTGACCGTTACGTCATAGCTTGATGTTCGTATATTAGAATATACGTATCGAAGATAGAATGTAGGAAACCATAAGTAAGACAGAGATAAACATACGATACGTATATCTAATACCGTGAGTATTTTTCAACGTGAAACATTGGGTTTGTCATATCCATGGTTACGACTCGACATTTGATTGACAGCAATGTATTTGCGCGTTCCATTTAAAATGAAACATAGGGAACGAATTTGATATTTGATAAGACGTCAATAGAGGTTAATTTTGTTTAAATAATTATACCTGCATTCTAAATTAAAATTAGTTGTAGAAAATATATAGTGTGCACCTTGTGCCCGAGTGGTTTTATGACTCGGCTAAATTTCTTACAATATTTAAATATATTGGGTTAGATTCAGTGGGTTGTATTAGCGTGTTTTAAGCTAAAACAGTCCTTTGTCAAAAATATTTTGGCAACTTTGTGATACCTGTCAGAAAAAATTGAGAGACCAAAGGATCAAATAAAGAAAAAAATATTATTAACAGAAGTAAGACAAAAAGGACAAATGTCAAAACTGATCAAAACGGGGGTTCAGATATTTTATAATTCATTATCATTCAGGTATGAAATATTTGACACATAAAATTTGACATATTTCTAACCTAATTTTGCAATAATGAGTTTCCTTTTACACCTTCCATTTACAATAATACTTCCTCATTTGAATAAAGAATATCTGTATTACTTTTCCCCGTGGTAAAATTTCTAAATGACAATTAAATATCATTGATACATGTGGAAAATATTACAATGTTGCCATATACTTAATACAAGTTTTAATACAGACCTTAATACAACCCACTGAATTCCACCCAATATTTCTGTCAAATTCATTCCCCATGTGTCATTTTAAATGAGACAGACAAATACATTGCTGTCAATCAAATGTCAAATCATAACTTATAGAAAAATTCAACGGTTATCTGTCATATTGACAAGATGTCATTAAAGGTTAATTTTGTTTAAATAATTATACCTGTTAAATTTAGATGTAGAAAAAATACTGTGTGCACCTCGTGCCCGAAATATATTTAGTGCTATCGAGTGGTTTTCTGATTCCGCTAAATTTCTTACAATATTTAAATATAATACTTCTGTCAGATTCGTTCCCTATGTTTCATTTTAAATGGAACGGGCAAATACATTGCTGTCAATCAAATAACAAATCGTAACCATGGATATGACAAACCCAATGTTTCACGTTAAAAAATACTCACTCATTGCCTTATTAGCAGCAGGCAACTACACCTATGTAGGCGAAAATGTTCCTGGTACTGTTCCTGTTTTTGGCTTGCAGTCTGTGTCCTGAGTCGTGACACACGCTGTCTCGTGCGCACGTCCGCACGACGGCCCTAGCAACTATGGACGCCATGCCACCGCTGCAGGAACGTTAATTTTATCCTGATCAAAATAAACAACCTTCAAGTGTCCCAAACCTGACTCGCACCACGAATTTTTCGCCCGAGGGGATATTATATTTTCTTTTATCACTTTGACAACTACATTTTTATTTTTCTTGTAAATCTATAAGAGAATCTGATAAATACAGTGGCTCAGAAATGGGGGGTTTGGAGAAGACAAGTATTTGAATTTTTAATTATTTGATAAATATTAAAAAATGTTTACCTAAAACTCTATAATTTCATATACCTAACTGATATAAGTTACTTACCTATAGGTAGGTTCAGACGCAATTCAAATGCAAAACAAGAACATCGTCTCTTTTATAGTTGTGTTTTTAAACATATAAATTGTCTAAAACTACATAAATATTCAACACCTTTGTAGAAGACACAGTAGAACTATAAAAATTGGAAAGACAGAGAATCTACTTCAACTGCGCATACTCTTTGAAATTCTCTATATATCTGCTCCTTTATAATATCTTTATTTACTGTAGAAAAATAGTTTCTTACATGTTGCCGTTATACAGAGTTTTACAGACAGAGGCCCTGGATCTATTTACAGCGATACAAATTACAAAAAGTGCAATTTGTGAATTAGAAAATGAACGAAATAATTCGGAAAAAGTTTTGAGAGAAATTTTTCAAAATTATGAAGAAATTTTAAAAGAACTTATACGGGATGATTTTCGCATTACCATACCTAGAATTACAGGCAGACATAATTTTAGATATAATTTAAATGCAGAGAACCTGAAGATTATTTCCGAATAAGATTATTTTTACAATTTTTGGACTTAGTCATCCAACAATTAAAAGAGAGTTGTACAAAAGATTATTGATGAGTATTGTGCACCCCCTTCCAAAATTTTCTAGCTACGCCATTGCATAAATATATCACTTTTAAAAAAGGAAAATGAACCAAAAATTATTCAACAAATATGAGAAAGATGCACTAGCATATGATAAATACAGTATCGAAAATAAATAAAGCGACTTTCTACTAGTAGTGGGATCCGGATCCGGATAGTTTCGGTTTCGGATCCAAAAATATCCGGATATCCGGATAATTGATTGTTGAACTATCCGGATCTGAGTATCGGATTTTAGATTCGGATCTGAGAATCGGATTTTGGAGCCAAATCTGAGTATTGGATTTTGGATCCGGTTCGGAATATGAGTATGAGTATCGGATTTTAGATATGGAATTTCAGAATCTGCATCGGTTCTCGAATTCGAATATTCTCAGTATTGAACCCGATGATAATATTTGAATGTATAAAGTTTCATTTCCACCGATTGTTCTAATGCATAAGAGCTATAATTAATGCTTAAGAATTAAGAGCAATGCGTAAGAACAAAAGATTGCAAACTTCTAACCTGAACTGTCAACTGTCAATCTATTTTATAATTATTAAATTTTTAATTTTTCGTTATGGATATAGATACAGAAAATTATGAATAACACATATTAAAAAAATCTGTTGTGGCCAGCACAAGACCTCTCGCCATTTCCATATTAGGCTATATGTATTGTATTGCACTTCGCTTTCGAACCGACGTTTTATAACAAAATATTACAGAACTTTACGCAAATATTGTTTTTTATTGTATTTAACATGTCTTCTGCACACATATAATTCTAATTATATCTATTTTATATCATTTTCATGTCAGAGATTGTTCTAATTTATTAACCAGATTGGCGGTATTTCTGATGGGTATATGCATTTTCCCACAATTTTACCTATAATTTCAAATATTTAATTAATAAAACAATAAGAAAAATTAAATATGCTTCCCAGAAAAAGCTTTCACAATGTCACTAAAAATGTTGATATTTGACAATGACATGTGTCATGTTATAAACATTGGAATTTGTCAACTGGTTTCCTTAGTGCCTTGGCCTCTGCGATTAGTTCACTTTATAAATTATAGTGTCTTTATCTCGAAATCTATACAAGATATAATAAAAATTTTAAGTGTATTAGATGGAGAATTTTATGTTCTTCAATATTTAATAAAAAAATCTCCCAAAAAATTATATTTAAAAGATTTTTTCTAAGAAACTACTACTTCCGGTTGTTCAATTGTTACCAAAACCTTTTCAGTTCTTCCCAGGAATGTCATATTGAGGAAACTGCAGTTAAATACTTTTTAAGTCTCATAGTTTTTGAGGAATCGTGACTACAACATCCAGACATACATACACACACACACACACACACACACACACACACACACACACACACACATACACACATACACACACAGACATCATTTTAGAAATGTTATAATCGGATTCTAGGGACCTTAAATCGTGCTTATTCAATAAAATCTGGATATGCGAATTTTAGCATGAATCCAATACCTCTCTTAGCGAGAGGTAAAAAAAAAGAATTGCTGCTGCAATTGTAATCTGCTAGACAAGTAATAAGGGAAAAAATTTGACATTTCTGTTGAATTAGTCACTAAACAAAATAGCTGGAAATGGTAAATTGTCATAATGCATTGTCTTATGCACTAATCATTATGCATTAAGCAATAAAACATTCGGTGGAAATGAAGCTTAAGTATTATCATGGAGTTTCAAAACCAAATAAATCTGATTATGAAATAATCCACAATAAATTTTTGTTTAACGTACCTAGTTAATAGAATTGGATCCAGAATTAAATTTCGGATCCGGATCCGTAAACAAAACATCGAATACGGATCCAGATCCAAATCCAAAAGGGACCCGGACTCAAATCTGGATCCGGATCCAAATCCGAATTAAATTTGCGGTTATCCGCTTCAATATCCGAACATCGGATATCCGAGGAACGGGATATTTTGAGATCCGGGTACTCGGATCCAAGTTTTGCCGGATCCTCACAGCACTACTTTCTACTAGTGGCTTCCTATCCTTGATCATATACTTTCCTCATTAATAAGTCCCAAAATTGTTCATTTGGGCGATGGAATATTTTTGTATTGTCTTATTCTTATATTGTCCCTTAGCCATCGTTGAGTGATTCTGGAAAAGCGGCACGATGCTAAATCAGGTCAAAATAAGACGTCATCATTACCTGCAAATGAATAATTATTCCAATTTATGAAGACAATTTCTTTTGTAGGTGCTGTACATGATTAGTAATATTCTAACATACAAACACTGGCTTCACGTCTGGTAAATTTTGATCACAAATATTGCGCATGTGCCAAGCATATGATGTGGAATGTGTTATATTTTAATAGTGAAACGGAAATGAATTAGTTAATTCTGAATTGAATCTTTTTTATAAATCTACCAGTTGTGGGTTATTTTGATTGCTGTTGACTAGCAATCTTTTTAAAGCAGGGAGTGTTTTAATTGGCCTTTTTCGCACGCTATTTAGTTCGATATTCGATAACCATGAATTATGGTGCAAATATAATAAAAAAATCTTATATGTAAATAAATTATGAAAAAAAAACTTACACAAAAAATAAATAATGTTACAACCGTGGTATTTTTACTTCCTTGTACGAAGTAAAGGAAGTATTGTAATCGCGAAAAATTTCGGTTTCCAGTTTTCAACGGAAATATCCATTTTGACCATCCCTGAATCCATTTTGACTAATTTCGTCGTGACGTCTGTACGTACGTACGTACGTATCTCGCATAACTGAAAAACGGGAAGCCGTAGAAAGTTAAAATTTTTTATTTAGGACTGTTATAAAATCTAGTTGTGCACCTCCCTTTTTGGTCATTACATAACTTTCGGAAGTGGCACTTTACTTGAAGCCTATAACAGATTTTAATGAAAAACTATATTAAAATATATTCCAAAACTTTTCAAATTTGGTATATAGTACCTTTATATCAATGGGAATTACTTAATAGATTTTGGTTAAAATAGTATAACCGGAAGTGATACTTTACTTGAAGCTGTTACCAGTTTTTCTTGAAAAAAATGTTGTTGTTTTGATTTTAATAATAAATGCTTCATATAAAAGTTTTAGAGACTTAAATTCTGCGTCGAAAACATTAAGTATGATTAAATTAGCTCTTTGTATAAGCGACATATGTAAATTTAAAAATTATGTACTTTTTGATTTCTGTAATTAAGTTTGTTATGAATTAGGACAAAAAAATAACAAAAAATAAAGAATTTAATGTCAATGTCAAATTATGTCAAATACGTGCAATTTTATGATGGGTCTGTTATAATACATATTTTAATTATTAACAGAATATGTACATTTAGTGTAACTGGCGTACAAGGAAGTCATGTGGTGTCCACATCAGATATTTTTTTTACTGTGTGAGAGTGGTGAATGTAAAAAAGAGTAATGAACCGATTTAAAAATGTCTGTAACTTGTAAATAGGTCCCGGATCTTTAATACAACTGAAAATCTGTTGGAAGCAACGGAAAAAAAAATATTGCAAGGACTACTATTAATAATTGCAAGCAATTATTTAAAATTATAACTACATGGAAATCTATAAACCATAAAATCATCGATAATTTACTTAATTCGATGCCTCGGCGAATGCAAGCTGTTATAATAATTACATAAATACTTGTGAAATTTAGTACGATCCGTCTGAATTACTCATTTATCGTCGATAAGATTTTATGAATATGCCAGCTTTACGTTATATAAGAAGTTTGAAAATATATGCATTATTTAAAATATGTTTTTTTTTTTAATTTTGTTTCTACAGAGTCGCTCTATTTATGTCCGATACTGTATACAGTAAAATTTTGATATAAGCAATTTTGATAAAGTCGGTAATCGAGTGGGAATGACCTAATGTGAGGAAGGAATTTTTTAGCGCGGAAAATTTATCTGTTTTTTATCACTTTGACAAATATACGTTTATTTCTTGTATTATTTATTTATTGCTGTTTATCATACATGATTATTAATTATGAATATTATTTATCAAACAAGTGCGGTTGTTTTTCTGTAATTTATTTTATTTCCATAAATGTTTACTTGGACAAGTAAATGTAACAGAATTTTATGAATGGTTTCTTTTCAGTTCGTTTCGTAATTAGAATATGTTCAATGTTTTATGGCTTTAAATACATTTAATTAAAGTAAATAAACTTAAGTATTTTTAATTACAAACAAGTTAAACATATGTTAAACATAAATCAATGGAAAAGAGAATTTTATAGTCTTGCAGGTTGGTGGTCATATTATATTGTTTAAAATAGTAAAGATTAAATATGATGACAATTATTCAAAATGAAAATATGGATATGACGTTTATATAGCATTTAATTAAGTGTAAAGGAATAAAAGACAAAAATAAATATATTGAGTAGAGAACAAGTGTGTTGGCAAGAGAAATAAAACAAGAAAGTCAAGGTTTATTATGAAAATATATTTGTGCGATTGTTAGAGTAAGAACTTACAGATTGTCTTGGTTCAGCTGATTTAAAAATACAACAATTCTTTCCTAAACAACATAACGAATATCGAGATGAATAGATTTAAATAAATATATAATTAATATATAGATTTGTATTCGACTGAAATATGAAGATGACAAAGATTTGTGAAAAACAGTCACTACATTAAATAATATATAAAAAAAATGTACAACCGATTTTTGTTTTTTTAAAAATACATTTTTACAAAATGTATTTCTTTGGATAAAAAATATATTAATATTAACACTATAATACAATATACAATATTTAATATAATATATGTTACAAATATAACTTGGAAAAAACATTGCTTTTATACAAATATATAAGACATAACAATGATATATTTTTGTATAAAAATATATCCTCCATTTGATAGAGTGAAAAGGTACTTGATTGTCTCTAGTATTAACGCACTCTCAATCACACATACATACACACACATGCACTCATTGTTAAATATTCCTAATCTAACTTAATCTGAAGCTACAGCAAACTGCTTTTTGATCACAACAAATAGAACGGAATCCGTGATATTATAACTAACTTATATAAATTCGTCTAATTAATTGATCAATTAATTAAAAACAACCTTTTTAATTAATAATACCCGTGAACAGCGAATCCGGCAACTTAAAACTACACCGGCACCTTGGCGGTACCCAACGAGATCTGCTCACAATGCCACATTTTTATCCACATTGGGGTTGTGAGTCCTGTGAGTCTATTCTTCTATAAACGATATGTACATCACACTACACCTGCACACACAGTCAGCTTCAGTCAGTGGTGTTACGGAGCGTACTCTTGTAGAATTTCCATCACTCTCCTGTCCTCTACCCTGAGAATATATAACGAAGACTATGAGATCGCAAAAGGCACAAGGCACAAGGGAAAAGGGATTGTATTTATGTAGTGTTGTATGTATTGTGAGTGTGTTTGCAGGTGTAGTTATGCTTACATGTGTTGCTGTTGCTGATGCTGCAGTTGGAACGAATCCAGGTGTTTGTTGATTTCCCGGTGGAGTTGTTCGGGGAGCACGCCCACATTGGAGAAGAGAGAGCGAAGGACGTTGAGTTCTTCTGTTAAAAGCTCGATGCGCTTTTGAAGTCGCTCGTTTTCTTTTACCAGAAGTTTGACTTTTTCTTCCGTCTCGCGAGTTCGCACCTTGGCCTTCTCGCGACTCTTCCGAACAGCAATGTTGTTTCGTTCTCTCCGTCTTCGGTACTCGTCGCTGCTTTTGTCTGTGGGTTTAAGGGATTTACGCTGATTATGTTGTTGGGCTGCATGAGCTTGTTGGTGAGGGTGTAAAACACCTGGACCTCTTTTCATACCTCCTCCGCCAATAACTTGGAGTTGTTGCTGGTGTTGATGGTGCAGAACTCCTCCTGGTGCTAGCGTGGCAAAAGTTGGTTGATTGGGGTATCCACCAGGTCCCATATAGCCAGCTGCAGCTGCCGCGGCGGCACACTGTCGCCTGTACTCAACTGGATCCACGGGTTCTTCCTTGATACTCGGCACATCACTCCCTAACGAAGAATTACTGTCACTATTCGGTTGGGTATACGTTGGATTCGTAGCGCCTGCACCACTATGAACAGGTTGGGGCATATACGCTAAGGTTGTGCTAGGGTATCGTGCCGCACCCGGTAACATTTGCCGTCCCATGGGCTTTCCTACTGCTGTAGGGTTTTGTAGGATGTCTGTAAATAAACCGTCACTGAACTGAGAATCGTCGATGAGGTTCTGCAGGTCTAGGCTTATCTCCGGCGTGTTTAAATCGCTGAGATCACCACCATGCGCTTGGTATTGTTGCGCTAGGTGATGTTGTTTTAGCAACGCCGCTGTTTGCTTGGTGGTGCCAGTGTTGTTGAGCGTCGTGAGGTTGTTATTCGTTACTGCTGTGTTGTTGTTGTTGGTGGAGGCGGGTTGATTGACAGGCGAGGGCTTCTTCATGTCGTTGGACATGACGCCTCCGCCTCCGCCACCGCTTGGTTGGCCGTTGTGTGTCGTGTCGTACATCTGTGGCGAGTCCATCCTTCAACACACACCACTCACAGAGTTTGTTCACCCAACTGGATTTTTGAGACTTTCACTTAGGCCCGCGGTCCGTGCAGCGCACACACTTTCACTACCGAAACTCCGAAACTTTATGTCCAACTTAAATAGGAATCACTTGAATAGTAATAATAATCCTCTAGAAGTGCGACACATGTTGTGGGAGTTACTGCTGTTCACTAATTGCGAAGCCTAATCCTGTAGGACTACGAGCAGGCGCGTGGTGTCTAGATGTCTCTCGTATATAATACTCCTGCCTACTGCTCGTCTATAGCGTCTCTGCTGCACTGGTACGACCCGCGCCGTAAGCAGGATTAAAGAACAGCGCGACGCGACTCGCGAGCACATTGCGCTTGCGCGCCTGCTGAACGCTACAGACGCTCAAGGAAAGTGAAACGGGATGATTTGATTTTATGCCTCATTAATTTGTTTCTGTTTTTTTCTCTGTTTGACGTAATGTTGAGCACCGGTGTTTCGCACTGTTAACGGGGAGTATTGTATCTAGTATACTATGAAACGTTGATCCCAAATGGCAGAATTAATATATTTTGGATTTTGCCCTATTTGGACTATAAGAAGGATTTATTTAAAACAAATAATTTGCAATCATTCGTTTATTGTCATATTTACAATATTGTAATATCTATATCCATTGTTGATTTCGAAAGTGAACAGATACGTATTAGGGTGGATCTTACAAGAGGCCAAGTCAAATTTTAACCGGGCCTCCCCCTAAAGTGGTTCCAAATAAATAACAAAAATGTGCTGGGAATTATTTCGCTTAATATAAATATTAAATCGTGCCTAAATGAACTTAATTTTCTCCATTTAAATAATAACATTAGCAATTGACACATTTTGGAACTTTATTTCTTTCCGAGGCAATAAGGGGTTTAAAAATATGGAAATATTTATTAGAATGACTCAAGAATATGTGCACAAAATTTGGAGTCCTAATCATTATTCTTGGGATAATTGTAGATGGTAAAATTATGGCATAAAATCCCAAAAAATGTCAATTTTGTAAACATAAAAAAATACCGTATGACTGAAATTTCGAGTAGGTAATTGTTACTCCTTCAGAACACACATTAAATTTTTAGACATAACAGCACGTAACAGTAACGAGGTAATGGCCTTATCGACAAAATAAGCGCCAGTAATTAATAATGAAGTAAAAAAACTGTAAATTAAGTTTTAATTTTTATAAATTATTAATACATTCTCTTTAATTCACCCTTGTGATTACAGCAATAATAGAAAATTTAACACCTAAAAATAAGTTTAATGTAAAATATAATTGTAGACTGCGACTTTAATCATTTTTTTTTTTGTATTAATTTCTTACTCTGTGTGGCCGAATCATAACCGAAGGATGGCAAAAATTGCCAACAAAATACAATGGGAATATTCTGGTAATCATATATAATAATAACATAAATAAATAAATAAATATATCATCACGGCATATTACCCATTTTTGGGTGTGCCAGTATCTACAACACATGTAGACATCGGTAATGATGATATATTTTACCGTGTGGGCGCTTACCAGGCATCACCTCACTGGCACTCAGAGCTGGTGTGGAGAGTGCACCACAGGAGCCACTTTTGTGCCGTTTAAAATTGGAAATATTTGGCGTTTGTCGGGATCGAACCCAGTTCCCCCAGGTTCTCGAATTTAACTGGCGTCTAGATCAGTTGTGAAACAAGTAGGTACTACAGAGATGTAAGAAGTTATAATTTGTGATAGTTACATAGTGCGAGTATAATAATTGTTATTATTGTCGTGTTTATTGGTATAAATAAAAAAACACTAATACATTACCAAATTGGCCAAACATCTCTAGATGAAACAGCTATTGAAAAAATAAATAAAAAATTATGTTACAGTTATTAACAGTAAATGCAACAGCATTTTTTTGCAATGTAGTATTCTATGACACCATTTTCATAAAATTGATAATTTTGCTTGTTAATAAATAAATATCAGCTTAAAACCTCCTTTAAATAATATTATTATCTCTTTGTAGTTTTTTTAATAACGACTTCACAAACATACATTATGTGTTTTAGAGTTTATATAATATTTTAGACTATATATTTTAATAATTATTACAATAATTAATAATAATTAAATATTATTTTATATTAGGTAGATATGATATATGTATTAAGATTAGATTAGTATATTACTGCAAAGAAAAGGAAATTATAAATTTAAAACGTTTACTATTTGTTTTTATGTTCGTATTGTTATTCAAATAGATAAATTTGAAATTTATATTCCATGACAATTAAATAATGAACATATTCACTTATTTAAACAAAATATATATGACGACAAATATTAATGCTGATACAGTATTTGTACAGTGAATCGTCATCGAATTCTTATTGAGCAATAGTCAAACGTGTATAGCCCCCTAAAATATATATCGAAATCACCTTATCTCCCTCCTACTCGAAAATTCATATCTTATAATTTTCTGCTTTCTGTAAAGGCCACTGGACAATTGCAAGTGTGACGTCACGTGACGTCACCAACCTGATTCAGACGCGCAGGAATGTACGTGCACACACACGCACACATACAAAGTAGCGGCTACTCACGTAGTTTTCAAGCAAAGTAGGTCAACGAAATCAGCGTGTGTAAACGAACAGCACATATGTGTAGTGTTGCTATCTCGTGGACGATAGCTGAATTAAAACTGGCAGGAAAACCAGCAGAAATATTTCCTGCGAAGCAGGAAAGTTGGTTTTGAACAGCGACATCTATATTTCGAAAGTAGTTTATGGATTCAGGGTTTGGAAAAATGTTTTACTCATAATTAAATTTATAATATTTAATACTTGCAGTTTGTTAAATGGTTATGGTTAAATGTTGTTATTTTTTTGTCAGCAATGGATTTACAATATTTTCTTATTTTCATTATTCTAGTATTTCCGAATCACAGATAGTAGACTGTTTCTGTTTGTGAATACGTATATTTACTAGTGCTGTGAAGATCCGACAAAACATGGATCCGAGTACCCGGATTAAAAATATCCGGTTCCTCGGATATCCGATGTTCGGATATTGAAGCGGATATCCGTAAATTTAATTCGGATTTGGATCCGGATCCTGATTTGGATCCGGATCCTGGTTTGGGTACCATATCCCATTCGGATCCGGATTCGATGTGTTGTTCACGGATCCGGATCCGAATTTTAATTCTGGATCCGTTTCATCATTTTGAATATAAAGGCAAACATTTGAATGTAGACGGTTGTAGAGACAGTGGTCTGGAATCAGCAATAAATTTTATAATATCCCTCTAAAATAGCCAGGTAGTTGGTGCAAATTTTTCTTAGAATATTGAAAATTCTGTAGTTCTAAAATTTTAACATTCAATATAACAAATACTTCAAAGAAAACGAAATTAAGATTAAATTTGAGAAATAATGGTTACAGGTTCATTGCAGGTGTCGAAATACCTATTTATTTATATCGTGCATGTGTTTCACATAAAAGGGATTGTTTTTGTTACCTACTTACAGTTCTGTGGAATCGAGAAATTTCCTTCTTAGCGGATGCTAAAAGTTTAACATCGAAAATATACCGACTATTAACTACATCAAACAAAAATGTATAGTGGATTATTTCATAATCAAATATATTTGGTTTTGTGACTCTATGATAATATACATTCAAATATTATCATCTGGTTCCATACTGAGAATAGGTACTCGAATCCGAGAACCGATGCGCATACTGAAATTCCATATCTACAATCTCATACTTATATTCGGATCCGAATCCAAAATCTAATACTCAGATCCGGATCCAAAATCCGATACTGAGATCTGGATCCGAGATCCGGATAGTTCAACATTCAATTATCTGGATATCCGGATATTTTTGGTTCCGAAACCGAAACTAGCCGGATCCGGATCCCACCACTAATATTTACAAAGATTTTATCTTATTTTTAGTATAGCCCCTAATCTACTCCTAATAAATCGATCTTTTCTGTGGCAGGTATAACAGACAATAAAAATGTAATCCGAAAAAGAGAGTATTCCTTTTTAAATGTTTCATTGATTCAAGTTTTCATTGTTTATACGGTATAATAGAGAATAAAAATAATTTTTATAGTAGTAACAATAGAAAATCAAGCGAAGCTTTTTTATTTCAAGCCAAATAACTAGGTTGGCTTAGTGAATCACTAATGCCAGAAGTTCTAACAGCCCTTTTTTCTCAGATAGTGGTTAAGATTACTCAACATGTAAACCATACCACAGAACTAAACGATTTTCCGGGTGAATAATTATAACAAAAACCTAATCAACTTTTCATATGGATATAAAAACAAATAATGCTTATTTAGAAATTAACAATATTATCAATCATAGATTATCGTAATATAGTAATATCGTATTCTAGATAAATAAATAAATAAATAAATATATCATCACGGCATATTACCCATTTCTGGGTGTGCCAGTATGACGATATATTTTACCGCGTGGGCGCTTACCAGGCGTCACATAGGGATCCTAGAAAGTGCTTATTCATTAAAAACTCTCAATATATTTTCGTTTTATCGTACTAGAGGGTGGTGGCTGTTAAAACTGAACGGGGATTTAACATGGGAATTTAGATTTATGAAATTTACTGCTCTCTTGTTCATTTTATGGCAAAAACTGTAGTGTTCAAAGTTGTACAAAATTAAAAGTTGCATACAAACTGTTTTTACATGTTTTATTATGTTTTCGGTTTCTTCACAATTCTAAAAAGAAATTTCAAAATTTCTGTTTATTATTAACAATGGTCATAAAATTTTTCTTTTTTCTGGTTTTCATACTTTATTTATAAACGTCAAACATCAATTTGACATATGGAAAAGATAAATAATGAATGTTTATTCGAATGAGAAACGTGCGTATATTGTAAAGGGATATTATGATGAAAATAGTTACAAAAGAATAGGACATTTATTTTCCATAAGTCAAATTGACGTTTGACGTTAATAAATAATTTATAAAAACAAAAAAAAAGTTCCATGGCTATTGCTACTAACAAACTGAAAAGTTTAAATTTATTTTTAAAATTGCATATAAACCAAATACATAATACAAAATGCAAAAATAATTTTATATGCAACTTTTAATTCTGACAGTTTTGCATTCTACAGATTTTTCCGTAAAATGAACAGGAAAGCAAGAAATTGCGTAAAACTAAAATTCTATGTTAAATCCCAATGCCACCATTTTTTTATTTTTTATTTTATTTTTTATTTTTTAAAACCTCCCAACATTAAATCCCAATTACGGGGTAGGTTTACATACACAAACATCCATGCCTTAGTGGGATTCGAACCCAGAACCCCGAGCGCACTCATGACTAAGAGGCATTGCTCTAACCATTGAGCCACCGGAGCCAACGACCATCCTGTTTAATTCAAAATAATAGTCTTATTTTATTTAATTTCATCACAGAACCTGTTAATTTGTGGCCAATCAAAAATACCAAATAATACGTGAATAACATCTATTATTCTTAATTTCATTTATAATATTTGTTAATAGACGCAATTTTGACATCTGTCAATACTCTCAAGTTCACCTGCACATACTATATCTAACCGATAATGATAATTAATTTTTGTCGTCTGTCTCGGTTATAAGGATCCTAAAAAGTGCTTATTTATTAAAAACTCAATAAATTTTCGTTTTGTCGAAATATAATTCAAAATAATAGTTTTTTTATTTTTCATTATTTAATTTAATCACAAAACCTGTTAATTTGTGGTCATTCAAAAATACCAAAGAATACGTGAATAACATCTATTATTCTTAATTTTATTTATAATATTGTCTTCCAAAGATCTACGTTCTTTGAATAGGTCCACATCCAATTCAGCCGTGTACATTGGACCATGGAACTCCAATTACATATCTCTTATCATTTTCTCCGAAAACTACCGATGGAACCCGACGGTAGCTTTTCAATACAATATGTCTATTATTACGAGCATCACTCATGACTCTTTATTTGATTAGTGCGCGGTATAGACGATAAGTCGCGTGTTGTTGTTATTCGTTTGTTTTGAGGATTCAAAATGCCGAAATTATTAATAAACTTATTAACTCTACTAATATTAATATTTATAACTGCATTATGTATTTTAACATTAGCTTATATGTTGGGATTACAATTGTTAATAACTATGGCACTTTTTGTGGTGCCGGTATTTTTCAAAAAACAGTGGTATAAATGGTGGTATATTTTATATAAAACTTTGCCTAGGGATATTATGTAAGTATATATAAAATTTTATAAAAAAAAAAATTGAGCATGAGCTATGGAAAAACACTATAAATTTATCAGTTACTCAAAATGTTTGTTTACAAAAATATGAGCGCACTTGTGGATATTATCAAATAAAAAATTTTAATTGTAAATATAAACAATATACATACTACAGGCCTTCTATTTTCTTCTTCTTCCGTGTCTTCCTTTCTTTAGCTGTCTCTGTCCATTTCGTCACATTTTGTTCCCATAGATTTTGTTTTATAGAATTTATCCATTTTTTTCTTCGGTCTCTCTCTTGTTTTCTTTCCTTTTTCAGCCTCTAACACTGCTCGCTCTTTTTACACTAATCGAGTGATTGATAAATGGTAAACCGTCTAGTTTGGTTTAATTGTTTTTATTAAGCATCTACAACCACAATTTACATCCATATACAGGACTTCCGGTCGTATAATTGTCCTTGTTCTTATTTAAGTAGATCTTGATACGTTTTTGGAGTATATTGTTTTAAAAAATAAACAATATTTTAGGATAATATATTATGTGACTTCTGAATAACATAAAATTTATTCTTGTGGTATACTCTCTACGAAAACTTTGAGTGCCCGTGAGGTGACGCCTGGTAAATGCGCTCAATAGCACAGATAGTTTTCGAAGTATTTTTCCCTAAAATAAAGAGGTAAAAGCTGCTAGTTAACTGCTCGCTAATCACCCTCAATCAGTTGTTCATGCGACCAGCCAATATATTTAGTAATTTTTTTTTTTTGAATATACAGGGTTGGGCAGAAAGGACATACATTTTTTAAAAGTCACAAAATTGATACTTTTTGCTTAAAAAAAAATATTGACAGATTTGAGTTCGTAATAACATAGCATTTGACAACATCAAGTGGGAAACAAGGGCGAATAACTTCCATTCTGTAACTCAGGCAAAAAGATGTAGTGTATCATCTCAATATAGCGCTCCGAGTTCACGGTAACAGCAGTCCCAGTATCGTCTTAGAAAAAATACGGGCCGATTACTACAGTTTTGCTTCGTACAGTTTTCTCGGAGTTATTCGCGTAGATGTCGCCCAAATACCAGAGCGATGTTGGAAAGAGTGTTTGCAAACTACGTAGAACGCCTCCAATAATGCTTTAATGATAACGGAGACTACATTAATTTTGCCAAATGTTCAACTCAAATAAAATAAATAAATAAATATATCATCACGGCATATTAGCCATTTCTGGGTGTGCCAGTATCTACAACACATGTAGACATCGGTAATGATGACGATATATTTCACCGTGTGGGCGCTTACCAGGCGTCACCTCACGGGCACTCATGGCTGGTGTGGAGAATCCACCGCAGGGGTCACTTTTGTGCCATTTAAAATTGGAAATATTTGGCGTCTGTCGGGATCGAACCCGGTTCAACTCAAATCTGTCAATTTTTTTTTAAGCAAAAAGTATCAATTTTTTGACATTTTAAAAAACGTCCGTCCTTTCTGCCCAATTTTGTATATTATATGTTCGAAGGGATTTGAACAAAAAACAAAAACATACGACATAGTTTTGAATATTGTAGATAACAGTAGGTATTTTATTATCTCTTTGCGTCGCAAAATTCAAAAATAGAATTTTATGAATTATCTGAAATACAGTGACCCGTATTCTCACCTCTTGTTGAATTGTTTTGCATACATGTAAAAATTGCTATGTTATGTAATTCCATTATGAATCTGTACTATAAATATGGAAAGTTCCAGACTAATAAATTCATACTTTTTACGATTTGGTGCCCCGCTAGGTAAGTATACAAATATAAAATTCGAATTATATTAAAAATTCTGTCTAAATTTATATTTATATATTTATTTGCTAATAATTATTTTAAAAAGAACTGCCACCATTTTTTGTAATTTATCTACTCGTGTACCATTATAAATTTTATTATAAATTATGATGTATTTGTTAACACGATCTCAAAATTATCATCGTGACTTAATAATTATAATAATCCATATTTTGCATAAGTATCAATTTTTTTGAATTTTAGAAAACGGTGAATATACTAATCATGTTTGTGAATTTAACTAGTCATATTTTTCCATAAATATTTATTTATCAGTTATACGATTTTAATTCATACACTTTAATAATTCACATTATGTAGAATGTTCTATTTTAAGTTAAATAATGGTATAAATTAAAAAATAAGTCGTATTGTTCCCATAACCTTTATTTATGTGTAATCAAATGATGGAATATCCTGTTTTTAAACTGGGTGGAGTAAAATCAAAAGCAATTTACAGTAATAAAAAAGTAAGATAAAATGTTTACAATAAATTTATAGTTATTTATTATACATGCGGATTAAATTAATGTTCAATGAGCGCAGCGTTTAAGCGAGTTAAACTTTTATTTTAACCGCAAGTGTAATACAACTGTTTATTCAATTTTGCCCTAATAAACTTCTCCGATTTGAGTGTAAGATTTTTATAAATGAAATAAGAATCTTGAAATATCGCTAATCGCTTACGGTTATCTAGTCGCTGAGTGTGAGTTTATGCGTTGCCATAGTAATCTGTGGTTGACTTTGAAATAAATTATTCTGAAACTGTTTTATTAGAGGTTAACATCTCAATATGACATATTTTATTCCAATAATCAGAAGACATACGTTATTAGAAAAGTGTAACATTCTTATTTTTCTTGTGGCGAAATGGCGGGTATAAGTTGAATATTTAAATTTATTCCAACAATTGTGGTTGACATTTGACATTTTAAAACTGCTAGTGAAGTAAAATTCTTTAAAACGCTAGTGAAATAAAATTGTTTATAAAACAATAACTTGACATAAACATGACTTTATAAGGCAAATTTGAATAACGGCCGGTTTCATAATAAATATAAAGTAATCTTACTTTTAAAGTTTGTTCTGAAAGTGAAAAAAAGCATTTCATAATTTCTCTAAGTTAAAGGAACTGTCTGATGACATTATTTCAAAGGACTTTAAACTGACAACTTTAGCTGAAAGTGAAATTATGCAATGCTTTTTTCACTTTTAGATCAAACTTTAAAAGTAAAATTACTTTTTATTTATTAAGAAACCGGACGTAAAAGTATTGAACTTTCAATTTAATTCGCTACGACCGAGATAAAAGGTCATAAGTTGATTTTTTCATTTATTACCTTTATATTAAATTTGGGAGATAAACCTACATCTAGATAAAATAAATATATCATCACGGCATATTACCCATTTCTGAGTGTACCAATATACTTTATCGCAGATATCGGTAATGATTAAGAATGACGAATTCCTATAATTTTGGTACCCGAGTACCCGAAACAATTATCCGGATAGTACCCTTTACCCGTTAATTACCCGATACCCTTTAATTACCCGTTATCCTTTAAGTACGTATACATAATTCGTTAATTTGTTAATTATCAGTTACCATTATATTAGCAGTTTACTTTTGAATAAAATTCATAATGAAAAATGTTCGGGTAATTAAAGGGTATCGGGTAATTAACGGGTAGCGGGTATATTTCGGGTAATCGGGTAAGAAATTTTATACCCGGGTACATTATTATCGGATAGGTTACCAGGCATCACCTTACGGGCACTCATTGCTGGCGTGGAAAGTGCACCACAGGGTTACAACTAGATCCTTTCAACCGTATTTACGCATGCCCATAAACTTCCAAGATAAACTTGTAGCTTTGTACTTAGACTAAAAATTATGTACGTTGGGACTCCAAATTTAATTCCAAACGCAATAATTAAAAAAAATATACATTCAAGATGAACGTAGACTACCGTTTTTTTTTTTATTTTCATATAAATTAGGTGTATTGCAGATAATAACTTTTTTATTTAGTATGCTACGCAGATTTTTTGCTCAGCAGAAATGGTAGCTGCTCCTAATGTTGAAGCTATTGGCGGAAGTTTCTTGACTTTGACCACTGAAATATATAGTAACTGGAATACGCGTACGTACCGTGACTTTGAAGGCATATTGAAAGCTGGTTGCTGGAGTAGTCGGCAAACATCGGGACAGTTCGTGAGTAGACGGAAATTATTTCTTGTGGCGCAGGTTTAAATAAAATGTATGTGAGTAGCATAAACATGAAAAAAAGCGAGTTATTCGGCTAGGTTCGGTTCGGCACGACTGTGCGCGAACAGGACCAGCCATTATTGTTCAATGAGGCTTCAGTGCAGCGTACGCTGATAGGTAGAGTATGCGAGTTCCAGTTGATGAGCATTTAAAAAGAAATGGATCAAGAAAATCGTACATACATAATACATATTTTTTAAAGGTTATATTATTTTTAAGCTGCCATTCAAAAAGCATTTTTTATTCACTGCAGTTCTGCGATGTATCCATGTCTTTAGCTATAATTAGTGTCACAAAGCAGTCAGCTATCATCGAAACATTCGCATCAGCCTACTGCGACAACCTTTGCTTAATTGACATTGAATAGTCTCTTCGTTGCTTCGTTCGAAACTAAGATCGGAATTTGTACTATCTTATTAAATCTTGTATCTAGTTATTAGAACGGAATTTATTGCAAAAAATAGCTCAACAATTTTAATTTATTACAAATGTAAAAAAATACTTCAAACTCAAGGTCACAAATGCAAAGTAAATTATCTAATATTTGATTATTTCGATTTAATATCTAATCTAAGTTTTTTTTTATTAATATTCCATAGTTCATTGCTCCAAAATTTCAATTATTTAATAATCTCTTTTGAACGATCGTTTTTTTAAATGTTTACCGATAGGATATCGAATGTAGCAGGTTTTATTTATTGATCTATATTTGCTTGCTAAAACAACAAAGGCAGTAAATAGTACAAAAAGCCCACGGGCGGTAAGTGAGTAAATCATTTGTATTTCACTGTAGCAGCAGCATTAGAATAAATATAAATTAAATGCATTTAGTAAAACAACTACTTATTACATTAATATTGACCATAATTTTAAATTTTATTCAATGAATTGTATGACCAAATCAGGTAACTTTATAAAATTGACCAGAACCTTTCTCTTATTTTGACAGATCATAACAAGTTAAGGAATATTTTGAAATTTTTAAAAGCAGTGAATTTATATGACGATATTTAAAATTCCAAGTTTTTCTTCAAAAGGGTAAATTAATTACATTTATATTGCTAATTTCCAAATTTTGTAACATTATATTGTGTATTGTCAAACCTTTATTTATATTGTTGTGTTATTTATTGTTATAAGTTATAGTTTTATATTCTTGAATTGTTATTTGTATAGTATTATTGTTGGTTTGTTATAGGGTAATAACCTTTGTAGTTGAAGCCCAATAAATAAATAAATAATAATAATAATAATAATAATGAATTGTAAAAAATGGCACAAAATTTAAAAATTAAGATTTGAAAATTATTTTGAATTACATATTAAAAATATTAGTTGTCATTTTTACTTCTCGCTAAGAGAGGTATTAGATTCATGATAAAAATCGCATATCCAGATTTTAGTAAATAAGCACGTTTTAATGTTCCTAGAATCCGATTATAAAGTTTTACGATGATGTCAGTATGTGTCTGTGTATATGTAGGTGTATGTGGGTGTGTGTATGTGTGTGTGTGTGTGTGTGTGTGTGTATGGAAGGACGATTCGTCAAAAACTATGAATTCCTCAATCTGACATTAATTGGAAGAGTTGAAAAATTTTTGGTAACAACTGGATAACCGGAAGAACCTACTAGTTTCTTCAAAACAATCTAAGTATTATTTTTTAAAAATTTATGTTATTACAGTATGTAACTGACATAAATGTCACTGTCAAAAATCAACAATTTTAGTGACATTACTGAAATAATATTCTGAGAAATACATTTAATATTTCTTATTATTTTCTTAATCAAATATTTCAAATTATAGGTAAAATACATATATCCATAAGAAATACCGCCAATCCCGTCAATGAATTTGAAGAATCTGTATCATTTAGAAACTTAGTCTCAGAATGAAAGAATAGATGTAAGTAGAATCCGTACAATATAAAAAAGAAATAGCGAGAGGTATTGTGCTGGCACAACAGATTTTTAAAGTAAGTAGTCACAATCACTTACCATAATTGTAAATGAAACCTACTGCCTTATAAACCCTATCGGTAAACATTAAAAAAAAAGATTGTGCAAAAATATTTATTATAAGTACTTGTATTTATGCGAATGGTGTACCTATCAATAACAATATTTTCAGAGCATGTAAACATTTTATAAAATTTAATTTAATTCTATACTACTGGAACATGAGAAATTATACTATTCCACAATTATTCGACGAAGTGGTGAAGAAAAATCCAAAGAAAATTTGCTTCTATTTTGAAGATACTCAGTGGACTTTTGAAGAAGTAAGTATAAGAAATCTTACCGTTTCCTCATTTTAATTTACATTTCATGTTAATATATTACTTATCTTTTCAATGCGTGTACGAATATCTCTACAACTTGTTTATTCTTCGAAAACAATTTAAATTGAATATATATACAGTGTGATAATTAAAAATCTGGCCTTAGGCGTTTAACATGCGAAAACAGTTTTTTGTTGCGCAAAAGTCTCCAATTAATTTTAGACAAAATGTTTCAAATAAATGTTGTAGATAATTTTATTCTACGCCTAAGTGAGTAAACAGTTTTAATTTTGCACGTTTGGTAACTTGTAAAATCTAATTTAAAATTGTATAAAAATATTGCTCATTTCTAGCAATACCCATGAAATTGAAACAAAGTTACAAAGAAATGCGTATCGTTTGATCTGTCAGAAATTCAGCTTTCAATTAAAATATGCAGATAATTCTATTCTGCACCTAAATCAGCACACATGTATTATTTTTAAAATCTAACACTTAAATAACTTTTATTATTATTATATTTTCACATTCTGTAATATATAAAATTAAATTTCTGACAGTTCAAGCGATATGAATTTCTTTATAATTTTGTTTCAATTCCATGGGTATCGCTGCAAATGAGCAATATTTGTACAATTTCAAATTAGATTTTACAAGTTACTAAACGAGAAAAATTAAATCTGTTTAGTGATTTAGGCGTAGAATATTAATATCTACAGCATTTATTTGAAATATTTTTGTCTAAAATTAATTGGGGACTTTTGCGCAAAGAAAAACTGTTTTCCCATGTTAAACGCCTATGGCCAGGTTCTTAATTAACACACTGTATATCATTAGAAAATATTTAGAGTAAAACTCCCTACTAGACATAAAAGGTCCTGGGTTTAGTGCCCAGGTGCATATTAAATTTTATTTGAAATCGAAATTTAGTAATAATGAAAGGAATATTTATTGTTATAGGTTATGTTTATGTAACTGCCAGTCTGACAATGTTGCTAACCTTCGAACGTTGAGTTAGTAAAGAACACTCAAAATTATATTTTATTTCAAATTTCTTCATCGGAATTGTATAATTTATTTTTTACACATACTTCTTGTCATTGTACTATTACATATCGTACACCTACCCAAATTATCTTATATGTACAATAATTATTATACGGTTACATTTACATGAAATCATCGTACTTTAGTGCCGATTTCTGAACTTTTAATAATTATTTTTGTGCACTTTAGTAACGATTTCAAATAAAATATTTATTTGCTAATTTTAAATGTGTTATACCATAGGTAAATGAACTTAGCAATAAGATGGCAAGGTATTTTAAAAGCCAAGGCTTACGAAAAGGTGATACAGTTTCTCTAGTCATGGAAAATCGTCCAGAATATCCTTGTATAGTTTTGGGTTTGTGCAAAATAGGTGTAGTTGCATCTTTAGTTAACACTAACTTGGTCAGTCAACCACTTCTACACTCTCTAACAGTTTCTATATCAAAGGCAATTATTTTCAGCAGTGATTACATCGAAGGTAGTAAGTTCCAATATTTATTTAATATTTTAATAATTTAAAACTTTTATTACAGCTATTAGAGGAGTTAAAGATAATTTAGATCCAAATATAAAATTATGTCAATTTAACACAAAAGATAATGTCGACTTACTAAATAATTCTATAGATTTAGTAAATGCTGTGAAAAACATAAACGGAAATGACTTAAAAGATGAATTAGTGAATACTTCATTAAAAGATAAAATGTTATATGTTTTTACTTCTGGTACTACAGGGTTGCCAAAAGCAGCAGTTATTACACAAATGAGGTAGGTATTTAAAAAAAAATGTCGCGAGCATCGACCTTTAAACTAATGGACCAAGTTTTTCCTATTCTTTTATTGTTAGAATAATGCTCCAACATAAAAGGATATAAATATATATTCTGTCCTTCAACAATACGGAAGTTTTCAGTTAAAGTATACTGCGCATACGTTCGTACTCATTGTACATCTTTTTCAGCAATATGTAAACCTCTATACATCGCTCTCTATCACTAAATAACATTTACAATTATTTCTGTTAACATATACGTATATGTGTTGTGAGGTGTGTATGCGACAAAATAATGGGGAAACGGAGTATTTCGTGCAATCAGCAGTACGTACGCGGCTCAGCTATGTCATTTCATATGTGAGTTCTTATTAATTATTACTTGTGCCCTATAATATAATATGTATATAATATAATAAAACTAATTATACACAAAAAAAATCTATACTCAGCGATTATGCACTAAGTATAACAAGTTAGGGACAAATCAATCTTTTTATTTTGCCACGTTTTCTAAACTTCCGTACTGTTGAAGGATAGAGATACTGTGTCTGCACCGTTATGGCGGGACAAGCGTTTTGCTCGTACGCTGCGTCTATTAGTTTAAAGGTCGATGGTCGCGAATATTACTCACTTTTATTAACACACTTGATACATTAATTTTCTTTAAATTGCACCGCTCTTGCATTTACACGCTTATTCAACCTTTTGTACAACTGTTCAAAACACTCCTGCATGAAAACCATTTTCTAAAAGTGCCTCATCGCATTTTCTATCACCTTTGCTGGATTAACAAAACGTCGTCCTTTCAGTTTTATATTTAGCTGTGAGTACAGGTAAAAATCGGCTGACGCAAAATTTTTAAATAAAGTAAGATTATAATTTCTTTGACAATGACAAATGCCAATAAGAACAATCAACATAAAGTAATAATAATAACCTATAATTCTGTTCGCAGAAACCAAAAATTACCAATCAGTTGGAAACCAGTTTCAAACTACGCATGCGTACTGAAAAATTAGCAATTAGTTGCATATTTTGTTGTGCGAACAAACCTTATATATAAAAATACTGATAAATCCTGCAAAATATTTAAAGATAGGAATGTTTTAGATACTGTTTGATGACAGTAGGTGTTCAATGTCTGATGACGCTTCGTCCTGATGACATAATTTACGATCCGCTTCCCTTATATCATAGCTCGGGAGGTATTGTCGGAGTAGGTCAAGCTATTCTCTACGCAAATACAGTTGTCATACGAAAGAAGTTTTCTGCAAGTAACTACTTCAAGGATTGTGTTAAATACAACTGCACTGTAAAGTTGATCAGTAAGGTTCGTAGTAGGATAGGACTAAAATTTTCTTTGTAGGTTGCGCAATATATTGGAGAGTTATGCAGATATCTTTTAGCAGTTCCTCCCGGTGATCCAAATGAGAAGAATCATACAGTTAGGAGAATGTATGGTAATGGTCTAAAACCGCAAATTTGGAAGAGTTTCGTGGATAGATTTGGAATTAAAGAAATTGGGGAGTTTTATGGAGCTACCGAAGGAAATTCAAATATAGGTAAATGTGCAATAATAAGGGTTTCCAAGCAAAAAAAAATCTGATGTGGCGAGCACATTACCTTCCGTCATTTCTATGTATTTTGTCCAATCCCACATCAAAAGTTCCTTGGAAAAGATTCTACATATCAAGTAAAATTGTAACACGAACATAATTATTTCTATAAATTCCGTACCGAAACTTCTTTGGAAACGATTATACAGGGTGTCTCTTAAATAGGGGGACATGGCTTAACCACAGATTCCTGAGGCTAAAATAAGACGATTTAACCAAACTTGCTTCTACCGGAAAATGTACCATTTAGCCAGAATTCTGCTTCAAAGTTCTTCGAAAAAAAATTAATTTTGCTTATAATAACCGGACGCTTTATTCGATTTGGATGAAATTTGGTATGACAGTTTATATGGATATGTCATATTTTAAGATGATACTTGTTATTATTAGTGAACCACTAGTGTATGAAACGTAGCTGTCCCAACATTGATTAGACCATAACTTTTTAATGGCCACACCGATAACGTGAAATTATTTTTTTTCAGAAAGGTACATTCAATAGTAAACTTCTCTCTCTCTCTGTTTAAATTGTGATATCTGTTACGGTTCAGACAGAAAAAAATAAAACCTGAGTGATTGCATCGTGAATCTTTTTAAATAAAATTTAATCTAGCAGTCCATCCAAATGTCAAACAAGTAATTTTTAATGACAGTAACGAGTTGTCA
Organism: Ophonus ardosiacus; assembly: GCA_943142095.1. Taxonomy (NCBI): domain Eukaryota; kingdom Metazoa; phylum Arthropoda; class Insecta; order Coleoptera; family Carabidae; genus Ophonus; species Ophonus ardosiacus. Next base: position 34,066,214 of record OW964832.1, on the reverse strand, counting down.
ATCTTCACAACTTGTTTAGGAGTAGGCTGAGATATGTAATTGTCTTATTTATAATAATGGTAGTATAATACTATTAGGCCGAACAAACGGATGTTACTAATTTTAGAATATTGCGAAGAAAATTTTTGACAACTCGTAAAACAATTGTTACTGTCATTAAAAATTACTTGTTTGACATTTGGATAGACTGCTAGATTAAATTTATTTTAAAAATTTAGCAGTGCAAACACTCAGTTTTTTTTTTCTGTGTGAACCGTAACAGATATCACGAATTACATAGAGAGACAAAAGTATACTATTGAATGTGTCTTCGGCATTGCCATTAAAAAGTTACAGTCTAATTAATGTTGGGAGACCTAAGTTTCATACACTAGTGGTTCACTAATAATAACAAGTATCACCTTAAAAGATGACCTATAACCATATAAACTGTCATACCAAATTTCATCCAAATCGTATTAAGCGTTCTGTTATTATAAGCAAAACTAATTTTTTTTTCGAAGAACTTTGAAGCAGATTTCTGGCTAAATGGTACACTTTCCGCTAGAAGCAAGTTTGGTTAAATCGTCTTATTTTAGTCTCAGGAATCTGTGGTTAAGCCATGTCCCCCTATTTAAGAGACATCCTGTATAAATCCTAGAAAATTGTAACACGAAAATACACTATGTCGCATTTTGACATTTAATATTTAGGATTCAGGTCTTCTTCGCATTAATACAGCTCAGAATGGCACACTAATGACATCAGCAAGTTCAAAATATTTGGTTCCGACGGGGGTCAACATGTTAGACATCTTAAACTTGTTTTCATCGCTCCAAAGGACAATATGCCATTTTTCACTCGTCCACGATAAGTTTTCCTCAGCAAATGCAATTCTGGTCCTCCTGTTTTTCTTTGATAGTACAGGTTTCTTAACGGCTAATAATCCTACATCATGTAGCCATCGTATCACATTGCGATCACTCAAGTCTGCATGAAATTGTTCCCGAATTTTTGCAGAACGTTCACTTGATGATAAAGTAGGATCACTTACGGATAGACGCTGAATAGTTTTTGTCAATTCTAGCACTAGTTTTCTTGGACCGACTTTTATATTAATTTTAACACTTCTATACTGCGAATTTTTTTCAAAATCACTTACGGATAGACGCCGAATAGTTTTTGTCAATTCTAGCACTAGTTTTCTTGGACCACCGACTTTAATATTAATTTTAACACTTCTATACTGCGAATTTTTTTCAAAATCTTTGATATACCACTTTTACTGATTTTTAATTATTTTTTTTAAATATTGCGCTGTTTCACACCATTTGTATGAAGCTGTACTACCCTTTCTCGTAAGTCGTCGGAAAAATATTTATTTTTACCCATCATAGAAAACACATACTAACGTGCTTAATTACGTTACCCATCTTAACATCATCTACTAAATAAATGACAAAATACAACTGAAAGTAAGACAATTAAAATCATATTTTCAATATGTTTCTATACTTTTGTCCACCGAAAAAACGAGTATATTATGTTATTTCACATGAATCGTTCAGTCAATATCAAAAGATTTTTTGTGAATATATTCTTCGATATATTGACTTTAGAAAATACGATTCAAATTATATACCGAGAGTTTTTTTTTTATCAGTGAACATGGGCGTATGTCATTACCATAGTTACATTTAAAATGATTGACAGCATTGCATTATCGCGTTTTTTTTTTTTTTTAAACTGGACATAGGACGTGACATTTAGTATATCTGTCATAGCGATCCTTCCACTTTTTGTGATATAAGTACTATACCTTCCTTACCTAAAGATGACGGAAGGTAAAAATGAAAATGTTAACAGTTGGCTAAAAATTGGTACAATTTTATGTACAATTTATTGAGCTTGGCCAACTTCTTCAAAATGCCTATAAAATTGACAAATGTAAACAGGCATAGTAATAATTATGTATCATTTACTAACATTTTAGTAAATTTCGACGGAGTGCCAGGAGCAGTTGGATTCAAACCGCGTTATATCCGCAACTTATATCCAATCTTCCTTATCAAATACAATGAACAAACTGGCGAACCCCTCCGAAATGAGAAAGGTTTCTGCATTGCTTGCGGTCCTAACGAACCCGGCATTTTTGTAGGCAAAATCAACAAATCGTAACACAATCTTTTGTTTTTTCTTGCCTTCTTTTTCATTCTATATCATTTCAGGAAAGTTGTAAGTGACTTTGCCGGGTACACAGATAAGCAAGCAACAAAGAAAAAATGCATACAGAACGTATTTAGTAAAGGAGATTATTTTTTCAATTCGGGAGATATTCTCGTCATGGATGAGTTAGGATATTATTATTTCAAAGATAGAAAAGGGGATACATATAGGTGGAAAGGAGAAAATGTGGCAACGACTGAAGTTGAAGCAGTTATCAGCAATGTTGTTAAATTACAGGATGCTGTTGTATATGGGGTACAAGTAAGTAGAAATCTTTCAGACATTCGATCCCTTTTAACGTTATGTAACAAAAGTTTTGAGAAATGTTATGAAAAAATAAAGTCTAATCTGATTGTGACTAGATATACCATGTTATAATTGCCAGAAAAAAATTTCAAAGATGTTATGCAAATTTTAAATACGCAAATCTATCTATAGGTTAGTTGGACAGGTAGCCGAAACGTGAAATTGTTATAATCGCCTTCAAATAAATATGGACTGATGCAAAAAAAAATTCCCTTCTCCCTATCCTGTCCCTTGCCGTGCGGTGTTGCCGCTTCTTCATAACTTGACCAATGGGATTGGCAACAGTGTAGAAATCTGCAGTCTATATTTCTTTGACGTTTTTGGGAATCAAAATATTGGTCAGACAACTATATACCAAATTATATGCGAATGTAATGAAGGTCTGTTATGTATTAATTTAGCAAAAAGTGAGCGCCTCGTACTTTTGACCTCAAATCTATTTATCAGATTCATTCAAAGTGCTCAAGACAAAGTTAAACATCATCGGGCAGATTAATTCGAAAAATTAGAATTTTAAAAATGATTGCTAATAGAACGTTAGTCAGAAATGATTTAAAATTTCAAAAAAAATAATGTAACCAAATAGACAGCGGCTTGACTTGAGTGAAACTCCAGATGCTGCAGAGCATTAAAGAGCGAACATTTTATAGAAAACGCACACACACACACGCGCGCGCACGCACAAACACGCACACACACACATACACACACACATACACACACACACACACACACACACACACACACACACACACACACACACACACACAGCAGAGAGCGAGAGAAAGAGAGAGAGAGAGAGAGAGAGAGAATATAATCCCTCAAACGTTTCTCAGGTGCGACTGATTTCAGACTTTTAGGCATTTCTTAGCAGAAAAGTACACAATAATGACAACTAAAGTCACTAGATATATAAAGTATCGCAATTGGCCGCCATATTGTGTCGAGCTGTGGCGCCAAATATAAAATGGATTATCTTGAAACGAGTGCGTTATTACAAAGAAAAATAATCGGCAGTGAAATAAATCTATGAAGATAATTAAGTAATGTTGATTTTATGTATACAAAATACATACAAAACATAACTGATCAAAATTATAAAGAAAATAATGAAAAATATGTACAATTAAGGTTAATTTTCTTCAGGTCGTTTGACATTATGACAGCTTTGACGCTAAAGTCCCCACATATAGTGACTTTTATAGGCACAGCCAACTACAACTAGACCCTGATTGGCCTGATTCCGCCATATTCGGTGGTAGTACGAACAAGTGATTAAGGTTGATTAGCTAGGAGATGACTAGCAGTGTTTTAGCGCTATCAATCGTTTATGGATTATTTCAGAGAAAAATACTTCAAACAGCAGTTATAGAAAAATTAATTGTACACAACTTTTATTTGAAGTAATTTTCTCTAAAATAATCCAAATACGATTGATAGCGCTAAAACACTGCTAGTCATCTTCTAGCTAATCACCCTTAATCACTTGTTCATACTACCACCTATTGTGTCTAAAAAACGTTCTTCTCTCTCTAACACATTGGTACAATGAATTGCGGTACTTTATATATCTAGTGACTTTAATGACAACTGATACCAAGAGCCATGACATTTGGCAGCATAATTGGGCTTATTCACGTGTACATTGTTATTAAACAAGAAATTGTTACTTAACAAGACTTGATAACAATATTGTTAAAATTTCGTATTCACGTGTCTCGTTGTTAGATGAGCTATAACAATTATTGTTTAGTAACAATCTTGTTATCATTTAACATGAAGTTGTATTCAGTACAGCTGTCATTATTTAAAATTGCAGTGTTGCAACCATTAGGATATTAAAATTAAAACATTTCTTATTTAAAATAATGACTTTTTAAATTCATTTGGGTTATTAAAGATACGTTTATTATAGTATAATATTTAAAACTGACGAAAACATTTTTAACTAATAAATCTCTAATTATAAAAACTATTAATGTTCGCATTGTTATTGTAAGGGTGGTAGAAGTGTTTTAAGATTTGTTTACTTTGTTTACGAATGACAAGTGTGACAAGTAGAGTTGTTTCATCATTTACGTCTAATTTACTTCAAATTCATAGTAAATATGGCGAAAAGAACAGCAAATACCTGCCAGAAATAAGAAAAAAAAATTGCAGCTTGAATCTAAAATTATTTGCCATGACAAGTACTTTTTATTGTTTATTACTTCGTTTAGTGATTTATATATCTTCAATTAATAGGAAATACCATCTGCGTGTTGTCTAATCCTAAAGGAATGGTGTTACTTCAGCAATTGTACTCTGTCATGACATACGAAATATTCCGAAAAATATATTTTCTTTTCAGATAAAAAAAAGCGGTTCACTTCCATATCCTTTAATTGCGGCATATTTATTCTTAATTCATGCCTAATGGGGTAGACAATAAATGAGCTAAAAATTATCTACCTAATTTACATATTATGTATATCACTTATTCGACAAGTCAGTCTGCCCTTTAAAGACACGACTACGCACTAATATCAAATAAAGAAACGATACGAATTATATATTTGCGCACGAATTTTAGTTTAAATACACTAAATTTACCTTTGATGAATATTTATGAGCATTTGCTATTTAAATTTACTCTTAACAATAATTGTTGACACCTCGGCAAGTGGTCAGGAGCTCTTGCCTGACTGATAACAATTATTGTTAAAATAACGACAGCTTGTTGACACGTGAATACGAATTTTAACAATTATCTTTAAAATAGCAATAAGTCGTTACATAGCAATATAGATCGCATAACAAGGTACACGTGAATAAGCCCGAATTTGTAACTATTTGGTTTAGTACTCTGCCTGATTTGACATTAGAACTTGTATAGTAAAAATGAATGTAAATAAAGGTAAGAGCAAAAATTATTGTTTATTGTTCGGTCGTACATCATAAAGAAGACTACCGGTTTTCGCAATTATTATCCTAACTTTAGTGACAATATTGTAGTTATCACTAGTAAAATCAGTACAAAATTAATTCTTGACGGGCGCAATAACGGGTTCGAATTAAATATTAATAAAATATATAAAATAAAAATTTTGTGGATGACAATTTCATCAGAACCCGATTTTAGTGCACCAGTTTGTAAACAGCGAAAATATATGAAAGAAAAGATCTTGCTTCTCTTACAAATTACACAGTTATGTATTGTGCGTTTATTTCATTCTCTTCTCATTAAGAAATATACATAGATACATATTTAATAATGTTCAATTTATTATCTTACCATCTTCAAAACATCTTGAGGTCGGATTTGCATGTAGAATTCTAAACTTGGTAGTAGTTATCCTCATTTTCGCTTAAATATAACGCTTTATTTTGTTATCCGTGCTGAATTTCTATTCCATAAAAGGTTAAACCGTTTATTTTTTATATAATAATTTTACACAAATGTGTTATATTTGAAAATTTTCACAACATGCCTGCAGAAAAGTAATACCAATGACAGTTAAGGGTATTAAATCAAACACGGCGACGGTGCTGCCTCTAACGGTCGTGTCAGTTTTCAATAGGAAAAACCCCTTTTGTCAACATTTTATTAAAAATATTCTTGCTATTTGTGAAGAGGTGTAACTTTTCTCAAAATTTTTGTTACATACATTTTTCCATTTAAACCCTATTTTATACAGCATATATTTTTCAAGATTCCTAACACTGATGGTCGTTGTGGTATGGCAGCCATTGTAGATTCCAGCAATACTCTTAACCTCAAAGAACTTGCGGTTGGTTTACGAAAAAATCTTCCATCGTATGCCTGTCCCCTCTTTTTAAGAGTTTTGGAAACGATGCCCCTCACTGGGACTTTTAAACTTCGTAAAGTTGACTTGCAGATAGAAGGATTCGACGTAGATAAAATAAAGGATAAACTGTATTTCTATGATAGCAAATTGAGTGATTTCGTTCCATTAACAAAGGAGATACATGCAAATATCATGGAAGGAAAAATAAGAGTTTAGATTGGGACGAATTTTCTTAGTATTGTTAAGAAGATTTTTTCATAAAAAAATATGGGAGTATTGGAGTATGTTAAATCTTGAGATTAAGTAAGACATGTCAATTGTCAATCATACATTATTGTAAAAATAGTAATATCGTATTCTAATACCTGAGACAGACGACAAAAATTAATGATAATTAACGGTTGGATATAGTATGCGCACGTGAACTTGAGACACGATTTAAAATATACTGGTTGTGCCACTCTGCACAAAATGAGGGTCCAAAGCGATACATGTTTCCTCGTTTTTTCCGCTAGGGGCGTAACGTGAGAACGACCCAACTGACACCTGTCATTTGCATGCCACTTTGAAAATATTACATGTTATATCTTATAGAAAGGCAAATGAAACAGGTTTCGAAGTACATATTTGTATTACATGTAATGTAATATAAATATTTTGTTGAAAGATATTGCAATTAATGCAAAATGAAAAGAAAATTAAATAGAAAATGTTTCATTCCTGGATGTGAAACCGGTTACAAGAAATCCACTGAAAAATAATCTCTGTTTGCTGTTCAACTCGATATATCACATTTTAAAAAATGGCAATGTGCAATTAGTAGGGATGATCGCGAATTAAGATTGAATGATGTTTGTCGAAAACATTTTCGGAAAGATATCATTACCGAATGGAAATCTGGAAGCGTACGGTTCTATCAATTTATTTAGTTTTTCCAATTTTAAATTCTAACAATGTATTGATTCAGGTTTCCATTAAATATATAAATTTATATTAAAAATAAATTCATTATGCATTTCCTTTTTTTATATTTTATGTAAAAATAGTTTGCTGTGTTAGGGTCGTTCTCACGTAGCGCATCTAGCGGATTATTCAAGGAAACACGTATCAAGCGGACCATCAGAAACAATGAAAAACATGACAAGTGGCATAACCAGTATATTTTAAATCGTGACTTGAGACTATTGACAGAAGTCAAACTTGTATCTATTAACAAACCAGAAAATATTGAGTGCAGTAAGCACGTGCTACTTATTGTTTTGTACTGTATGAGTACAATACAATAAGTAGCAAGAGATTAACTACATTTAATATATTCTGGTTTGTTAATAGACGCAATTTTGACATCTGTCAATAGTCTCAAGTTCACCTGCACATGCTATATCTAACCGATAATGATCATTAATTTTTGTCGTCTGTCTCGGCTATTAGGAACCTAAAAAGTGCTTATTTATTAAAACCTCAATAAATTTTCGTTTTGTCGAAATATAATTCAAAATAATAGTTTTTTATTTTTCATTATTTAATTTAATCACAAAACCTATTAATTTGTGGTCATTCAAAAATACCAAAGAAAAGAACTAGAGATGAATAACATCTATTTATCTTTAATATTATTTAATATTGTCTTCCAAAGATCTACATTCATTCAATAGGTCCACATCCAATTCCTTCGTAACCTTTGAACCATGGAACTCCAATTACATATTTCATCAATTTCTCCGAAAACTACCGATGGAACCCGACGGTAGCTTTTCTCACACTACGTCTATTAGTACTAGCATCTTTCATGACCCGTGTTTTTATCTGATTAGTGCGCGGTATACACGATAAGTTGCGTGCTGTTGATTTTCGTTTGTTTTGAGGATTCAAAATGCCGAAATCATTAATAAACTTATTAACTTTACTAATATTAATATTTATAACTGCATTATGTATTTTAACATTAGCTTATATGTTGGGATTGCAATTGTTAATAACTATGGCACTTTTTGTGGTGCCGGTATTTTTCAAAAAACAGTGGTATAAATGGTGGTACATTTTATATAAAACATTGCCTAGGGATATTATGTAAGTATATATAAAATTTTATTAGAAATGGAGTATGAACTATGGAAAAACACTATAAATTTTGTCAGTTACACAGAATGTTTGTTTATACAAATACGAGTGCGCTTGTGCATACTATCAAATGAAAAATCAACATAAATTGTAAATATAAACAATGCTACAGGCTTTCGAGGCCCATGGCTTCTATTTCCTTCACAACTTTTTTTCCATTTCTTCCTGTCTTTAGTTGTCTGTCCAGTTCGTCACGTTTTGTTCCTATAGATCTTTTTTATAGCATTTATCATTTTTTCTTCAGTCTCCCGCTTCATATCTTTCCTCCTTCAGTCCTTACCTTTTATATTGATCGTAGTATTTCTACTCTCCGGCATTTGTATAACCATAGAAAATAGAGAGATACTGACCTAACATGCCCTATCCACTTCGCTCCTTTATTAAGCACCTACAATTCACATCCATACAGAACTGCTGGTCATATAACTGTCCTATACCGGGTGCCTAGTTGAAATCCGTTATATAGAGAATATACAATTACTAAGTTTATCTCGATAGTTTCAACCCGGTTGAAATTCGATTCGGATGAATTTCAGGGTTAACTCTCTACCGTTTATCTCAGATCTCACTTTTCTTCTAGCAGGTTGAGCGAACAATTTCAGATGTATTTATCAAATGCCATTTTGTTTGGTTATGTTTACTTGATTTTTGCGGATGTAAATAATCGAAAATGAAACAAGAAAAAGTAATATACTTTTTATTTACAAACTGTGCATATGTTATTGTCTACAAGTGCATTATTTTATCAAATGTGCCGATTTCAGAGTACCATTGAATTACTGATATTTATTTGTTTTTATTTGGCATTAATGATAGAACGTACAAAGCGTTGTCCTGCTGGAAGCGCTTCTTAGAGTACAATTGTACAAAGCCTGAGTCCTGCTGGAAGTACATCACACCGCTCATAAGCCTGTCCTTCTAGCAGTACTATGGTTAACTTCCAGCAGTTCGTAATAATTATTTTAACACAGCGCTTTAAAAATCAAAATTAAGTATAACATTTTCAAAAACCAGGGCGTAGAATATAATTTTGGAGTAAGGTACAAAAACGTTCATTGCATTTGAAAAAAAATATATATTCTTTCAAAAATATACACAAATAAAACAAACGATTTTATAAAGAATTAAGAAAAATAGTGATTAACAAGTTAGGCTGGTATTCCGTATTGAATATGAACTTTACCTTCTTGATTTTCAAGTTTTAAAGCAAAGCTAGATATTTTTGTGCAATTTTCATTAATTTCCCATTGGACTGTTGTTATATTTTTTGTTTTTACTATGTTTTTAACAACACCGTGGCATCTAGCAATACGCCACCGGTCACCAAATGCGGAAAAACTCCAAGAATTATCATTTTTAGAGTCAAAATTCGTTACTGCGACAGAAACACGGCTCCCGACGCGTAACATTTTCGATACTGATTACAATAAACTTTAACTTGTCGTAACTTGCTTAATAATAAAGGTACAGTCTCGGTCAAAAAATGCGCATAAAGCTTAAAATCGGAGGAATATTTTGGTATGCTTAAAAGTCCTGCCAGAAGCCTAGAAAGTACTGAAATATCCAAATATACAAAGTACTCTCCCGAAGCTATTTGGACCTGCTGGCAGGGTACTGTTCATTCTATCATTAAACTTTTGACACATAATTATTATTATTATTATTATTATTTTGAATGTTATAATAATATACCAATCTTGAACCATTTTATACTTTCTTTTTGATTACACTTTTTTAATTATGTAAAATTATTTTCTGACAAGAGTAACATTATGAGATCTGTTATAGTCTACTTACAGGCCTAGACAAAATTTTGTTCGATCACTATCTTTGTTAATTTTCTCTTCTATTTATATAATTAAGCTACTCGTATTATTCTTTTGCCTTATTGTAACATATGACTTAATTATGTACATTATATGTTTAAAGGACTTGAACTAAAAAACAAAAATATACGATATATTTTTAAATATTGTAGATAATATACTAGATATTTTATTACCTCTTTAGTCGCAAAACGCAAAAACAGAATTATTGACCAAGCGAAAGATTTTAATCCAGGGAACCGAGGGATTATGATTCGCGAGAACAATAATGCTCTTCATAACCGTGGTGTATATATACATATGTATATTATTTTTTTCACTACTAGCACGTACCTAATTATTAGAATTAATTACAAAATTTATTCCATTATATTGGCAATTGACTTTAAGCTATATGACATCTGGTGTCATTTCCGGAACTATCGCTGAGTGGGTAGTTTGGTTGTATAAACAATAATTTTATTTATTATATTTATATTACTTACTTTTAGACATACAGTACTTTTTAATAATAAACACAGTACAAAAGAAATTATTAAATGCCAATTTATCTCAACTCCTTGAGTGCAAATAAACTCCGCTTTGGCGCTGCGAGCAGTCAGTTGCCAATTTATCTAAAATTAATATACATTTTTTGTCAATTATTTAAGTGGAAAAGGTCAATAAATCGTGACTTAAGTGTTACATGTACTTTATTTCTCTATTTTCAGCAAGACAGACCTTAAAATCCAAACAAAATATTCATTCTGTACAACAAATTTTAACATTTTAAGTTTGTTTCAGAATTTCATTAAGACTGTTTTCCTTTATTTATTATTATTATTTAGGAAAAATAATGGAATGAAAGCGAAAACATTATTATTGACCTAGGTCAATAATTGATCTCTAGGTATAGAAAAACAATTTCATGGAACAATAATAAGTCAATAATGATATGTTTATAGGCTAGTAGTGAAAAAAAAATTACATCGTGTTTGAAACATTTTTGTGCGTTGTAAGGGCCTATTTATAATAAAGTAACTTTAAACGCAACGCAATGTGACCAATAACGCAAACACAAAATCTGTGATTTATAATAAACGCCAAAGATAGCACTTCTACTTCTAATCAATCAGAAGAATAGAATACGGGATATTTCTTTGAAATTCGACTCACTTTTATTTATTGTCTTTATATGACATATGTAAGTATAAAAAATAAGGTTAGTATTATAAAATAATAGAAATGCCAAAGATAGCACTTCTACTTCTAATCAATCAGAAGAATACGGGATATTTCTTTGAAATTCGACTCACTTTTATTAATTGCCTTTATGACATATGTAAGTATAAATAAGGTTAGTATTATAGGTATAAAATAATTAATAGAAATGGACAGTGACGAAAATGTAGTATTTATTTTGTAGATGTGACAGTTCATGAACATGTCGATAATACAGATTTTTATAGTAAAACTAAAACTCTACCGGTACAGCAGTAGGTAGAAAGATGAGTGTTGGTCATCTTCTGCGTTGCGTTTATTGCGTTGCTGATTGTGGCGTTGCGTTACTTATAAATCAGTATATCGTCGTTGGTTCTGAAAAACCTGCTATGTGCATTATTAGTGATTTTTAGGTTTTTATATTGTTATGTTCATTATTTTTTTCTCTAGCGGCTGGTAATATCATGCTGATATTGTCTTTATAAGTATATAACGAAAAACATACTTAAGGAGCAGCGGTCAAAAACGGACACCTATTTTTTTTAAATAGTTTTTTGACATTCCTGTAAAAGTACCTTTTTTCACATAGCAGGTTTTTCAGAATCATCGACGATAAAGGAATACCATGCGCTCATGTTTTACGTTATCTTACTGCATCTGCGTTGCTGCTTGCTTTACTTCATTAAAAATAGGCCTTAAGTTATTGTAGTTCCGTAATAGTTTGAAATAAGATTGTCTGCAATCTGAATAACTCTTTTCAGTTTTCACAAAGATTCTAAAACCTATGTAAACGTACCAGTACATGACGTCCCACATCTAGTTACTTTTATTCAATTTTTATTAATGACGTGCATCGGCTGCTTGACCGATTTGGGTTTTCTTATTTTGTTGTGCGAATAAAGCCTCATTTCCACCGAATGTCTTAATGCTTAATACATAAGGCTTAATAAATTATAACAATTCACTAGGATACCATTTCCAGCTATTTTGTTTAGTGACAATTCATCAGAAATGTCATATCTTTTTTCCGAATTACTTGTTGTTTAGTAGACTGCCATTGCAGCAGCAATTCTTCTTTTTTTAATATGTTATACCTATACACAATTTTCTGTATTTATATCGATACCGAAAAATTAATTAAAAGTTAATAATTACAAAATAGACTGAGAGTTGACAGTTCAGGTTAGAATTTTTCAATCATTTGTTTTTACGCATTGCTCTTAGTTCTTAAGCATTAAGCCTTATGCAAAGCTGGAAATGGTAGTAAACGTTGTCATATGATAAACATTTTTACGCATTGCGCTTAGTTATTAATTATTGCTCTTACGCATTAGGACAATCGGTGGAAATGAGGCTTAAACCTAATAATAGGTTTTCAAAAATAAAGTTGACATTTGACAGTTGTAGTAGTGATATTTCAAAAATAACGGTGTATCAAAAATTTAGAATTCAGACTAATAATTCTAAATTATTCAAGGCAAGGTCATTTCTAATTTACTGTTTTAAATAAATACTGATGCGCATTATACAAGCTACCTTTTCAAAGTTTTGTTGGAATATTTTACATACATTACAAAAACAAATTGCAATGATTTGTAATTCCATTATGAATCTATACTCTACTTGTAGAAAGTTTCTGGCCAATAAATTCATACTTTTTATTAGGTATTTGGTAACCTTATTCTCCAGACAATTACTTATTTTAACAAGAACTGCCACCATTTTTTGTAGTTTATCTACGCGTGTACCATTATAAATTATGACGTATTTATTAATACGATCACAAAATTATGATCGTGACTTAATCTCACATTATGTAGAATTTTCTACGCATTTTAAGTTAAATAATGGTATCAATTAAAAAATAAGTCGCATTGTTCCCATAACCTTTGTTTATGTCTAATCAAATGATGGTATTTCCTGTTTTTAAACTAGGTGGAGTATATTTTGAAATATGCTTTCAGAACTCATTATAAATAAAATTAAACAATATTTGGGTTTAGTTCTGTAGATTTTTTATTAAATTAACAACGTTTCGACAGCAAGGCACTGTCTTCTTCAGGTTTTAATAATAATAACAAATAAATAAATATGTAGTCAAGACTACAAGTATATAAAATCAAAGATACATTGATAAATGGATAATATAAAACATACAAATGAAAAAGAAAATTATAAACGAATAACAGGGTACCATGATTTATTTAGGTCATAGTCTGTGTTAAGATTGATATTATTAGGAGACTTCTGAATTTCTATAGCTTCTCTTATCAATCTTCTAATCCAGTGATTTTCCTTTGCTATAATTTTCGTATTTTCAAAATCAACTCCGTGAAGTTCTTCTATTGCATGTTCAGCTACCGCTGATTTATCAGGCTGATTAAGTCTTATATGGCGTTGGTGTTCCTTTATTCTAGTAGCTATTGTTCGGCCAGTTTGTCCAATGTACACTTTTCCACAATGGCAAGCAATCTTATATATGCCAGAACATTGTAGAGGAACTTTATCTTTAACACTTCCAAGAAGATCTCGGATTTTTATACTTAATTTAAAAGATGTTTGAATATTATATTTCTTTAAAATCCTGCCAATTTTGTCTGTAACATTGGCAACAAATGATAAGGTGGCATATAATTTCCTTTCTGTAATAACTTGTTGTAGTGGTTTATTCTTGGTCTTTAATACTCTTTTAATCTGAGCTTTACTGTAACCATTTTTTGGGAACACATCATCCAAAAAATTAATTTCTTCTTGAAGTTTACTTGGATGACATAAAGTAGCTGCTCTGATATAATGTTTTAATAGTACAAGCTTTTTGTGCAGGATGGTGGTTAGAGGTCTCATGAAGATATTGATTTGTATGCGTTTTTCTATATACTGAATGAATAAGCTTACCATCATTTTGTTTTTCTAAAAGAAGAAGACAGTACCTTGCTGTCGAAACGTTGTTAATTTAATAAAAAAATCCCAAATATTGTTTAATTTTAGGTGGAGTATATTCAAAAGCATATTTACATCAATAAAAAAGTTTGCAATAAATTGTACTTTTAGTCTAATTTGCTATTGCCGAAACAAAAGGTCATGTCTATTTTGTCAATGATTGCCTTTGGGTGAAATGCGATATCTTAAACCTACAACTAGACTCTTTCAATTATATTCATGCACAGAAACTTCCAAGATAAACTTATAGCCTCCAGACAAAAAAATTATGTACGGTGTAACTCCAAACTTAACCAAAAAAAAAAAAAAAAACTAAATATGGCCTCTTTTAATCAGCAGATAACCAAGATGTAATACTGCGCAGACCACCGTTTTTTTTTCATTTTCGTACAAATTAGATGCATTGCAGGTAACTGTTTTTTTTTTATTATTATTATTATTATTATTATTTAGTGTGCTACGCAGATTTTTCTGCAGCTGCTCAGCAAACAAACACGTAGCTGCTTCCAGTGTTGTATTGGCGGAGAATTTCTTGACTTTGACAGGTTTAAGTGTTGAGCATTTAAAAAGAAATGGATCAAGAAAACCGTACATACTTATTTTTTACAGGTTATGTTATTATTAAGGTGTCATTCAAAATGTGTTTTTTTATTCACTGCAGTTCTGCGATTTATCCTATGTAGTTTTGACGTCAATGCAGCGCAGATGCAAATAAAGGATACATTGCAGTTTCTAGGTGAAATAAAAAAACATGCCCTAATGATGCTGTGCTCGTTAAAGTGCTAAATTTATATTATGGATACGAATTCAACTTTAATTTCAATTTAATATTGAAAGTGTTAAACTAAAGATAAAGCTTATTATGAAAACGTTTATAAATAGACTTTAGATATAATTAGTATCATCAATGCAGTCAAATGTCTTCGAAATATATTCGTACCAGCCTACTATGATAATAATTACTTAATTGATATTGAATAGTCTGTCCATTACTTTGCTTCAAACTGTGATCGGAATTTGTATATCTTATTAAATGAGAATAAAATGTATCTAATTATTAGAACGGAACTTATTGTAAAAAATAACTCGACAATTTTAATTTATTACAAATGTTAAAAAAAGAATTCAAACTCAAGGTCACACGTGCAAAGTAAATTATCTAATATTTGATTATTTCAATTTAATATCTAATCTAAGTTTTCCATAGTTCAATGCTTTAAAAATTAAAAATTTAAATTATTTATTAACCTTTTGAACGATCGGTTTTTTTTATGTTTACTGATAGGATATCCAAGGCAGTAGGTTTTATTTATCGATCTACATTTGGTTGCTATAAAAGGGCGACAAGTGAGTAAATAATTTGTACCTCACCGTGCTAACAGCATTAGAAT
This sequence comes from Ophonus ardosiacus, assembly GCA_943142095.1. NCBI lineage: Eukaryota > Metazoa > Arthropoda > Insecta > Coleoptera > Carabidae > Ophonus > Ophonus ardosiacus. The sequence continues at coordinate 34,050,437 of OW964832.1, read as the reverse complement.
AAATACAAATTAAATGACTTTAGTAAAACAACTACTTGTATCAATTTTGACAATCAATTGTATAAAATACAAAATATCGAGATCTGCAACATCCGATACCAGTAGAAGAGCACTACTAACCGTACCTTAATGCTTCTTATGTGTTTCTGCAAGGTCGACTAAATAACAAAATCTAAAAGATTTGAAAATTATTTTGGTACGTTAAAAATATTAGTTGCCATTTTTATCGCTCGCTAAGACAGGTATTTAGTGAATAAGCACTTTTTAAGGTACTAAATAAATCTGTGATTTTCAGCCTTCTGATATGTTTTCATTAAATTAAGTTGATTTAAATTAATAACACTATTCTGGACTTCCATTGTCTTTATTTCAGTAAAGCAATAACACAACGTTTCGATTGTTGAAGTATCTACAATCGTCTTCAGGTGAATACTAACAAACTTAGAGACTACTAGAGGTAGAGGTTATATACTAAAGACATAATAAGTGATCTAATGAAGCGTACAAAGTTTACAAATGGAAGCACTAGTGTAGTTTAAGGTGATGCAAACGTCCAATCAGCGGCTTCCACACGTTGCTTATTTCTACACTTGGTTGGCTGAAGACTTCGTTGTTGTTGTTGATGACTGCTGCCTCCTTGAATTTCCTCTCGTACCAGTGTTCTTCTCTGGAGATGATTTTTGCTTCAGACCACTTCATCCTATGTTGTTTTTCCCAGGAATGTTGTGCGATGCCGGATTTTGTTGTTTCTCCTCTCTGCGTATGAAGTCTATGTTCTTTAAGTCTGATTTCTAATGTCTCACCACGTGGGGGAAACGAGAAATAAAGCAATAGTTATATGCAATGGAACATAATATAGTTTGCAGCATTAGTAAATACGTAGGTATGTTTTTTTAAATTAATAAAAATTAAATAGCGGGAGGTTTTGTGGCCACATCAGATTTTTAAAGTAAGTAGTCACAATCACTTACCGTAATTGTAAATGAAACCTACTGCCTTATAAACCCTATAGGTAAACATTAAAAAAAAGATTGTGCAAAAATATTTATTATTATTTATGCGAATGATATTTTCAGAGCATTTAAACGTTTTATAAAATTTAATATAATTCTATACTACTGGAACATGAGAAATTATACTATTCCACAATTATTCGATGAAGTGTTGAAGAAAAATCCAAAGAAAATTTGCTTCTATTTTGAAGATACTCAGTGGACTTTCGAAGAAGTAAATATAAGAAATCTTACCTTTTCCGTATTTTAATTTACATTTCATGTTAATACATTACTTATCTTTTCAATGTATTTCTACAACCTGTTTATTCTTCGTAAACAATTTAAACTGTTAGTCACTATTATTAGAAAGTATTTATAGTAAAACCCCCTTCTAGACATTTACTTGTCCTGGGTTCATATCCCGGTGAATTCCATGAATTTTCACAAAAGTAGTTTTTTGCTAATCTTAAATGTAATATGCCATAGGTAAATGAACTTAGCAATAAGATGGCAAGGTATTTTAAAAGCCAAGGCTTACAAAAAGGTGATACAGTTTCTCTAGTCATGGAAAATCGTCCAGAATATCCTTGTATATTTTTGGGTTTGTGCAAAATAGGTGTAGTTACATCTCTAATTAACACTAACTTAGTCAATCAACCTCTTCTACACTCACTAACTGTCTCTACCTCAAAGGCAATCATTTTTAGCAGTGATTACATCGAAGGTAGTAAGTTTCAATATTTATTTAAATGTTTAATTATTTAAAACTTGTATTACAGCTATTAGAGGAGTTAAAGATAATTTAGATCCAAATATAAAACTATGTCAATTTAACACAAAAGATAATGTCGACTTACTAAATAATTGTATAGATTTAGTAAATGCTGTGAAAAACATAAGCGGAAATGAATTAAAAGATGAATTAGTGAATGCTTCAATAAAAGATAAAATGTTATATGTGTTTACTTCTGGTACTACAGGGTTGCCAAAAGCAGCAGTTATTACACAAATGAGGTATATAAAGTAACAAATGTATCGGCTATTACTAACTTTTATTAACACACTTAATAGTACGAGGTAGCGTCAAAATGTTTCCGAAATTACCTACTCCAATAATATTTTATTGAAAAAAAGGTACAATTAATTTCCTTTTCATACTCATAATCTTTAAAATAATATTTTTCGCCTGCAACACTGGACCCGAAACAACTGCTTCCCGGTCGACTCGAATGTAAAAGTTGCAAATTACATTAAGGCCTATTTATAATGAAGTAACGTAAAACGCAACGGAACGACGCAACGTAATCAGTAACACAAAATATGTGATTTATAATAACGCCGAAGATAGCATTTCCAACCAATCAAAAGAATTCTGTATATATTGTTGAAATTCAACTCGCTTTATTTATAGTCTTTATGGCACATGACATATAAATAAGTGTATAAAATAATTTGAATAGAAATGGACAGTGACGACGATATAGCTGCGGCAATACTGTTTCTGACTCGGTGATTCTCGATTAATTTTCTATCGTCCATAATTATTCTTCGTATCGCTTTGAAAATCTAATCGGTCTAACCATAAAATGTAGAATTTATTATGTAATTTTGACAGTTCACGAACATATCGATAATACAGATTTTTATAGTAAAACTGAAACACTGAATTCTGATTGACTAGAGGCACAAAAGTAAGGTAGAAAGATGAAAGTTGGTCAGCTTTGGCGTTGCGTTGCGTTACGTTACTTCTGCGGCTCTGCGTTGCGTTTCATTATAAAAGGGTATATGCTGTACCGTACATTTATCTTTTGCGTTACCTTACTGCAACTGCGTTACGGCTTGCGTTACTTCATTATAAATAGGTCTTTAGCCTTTTGGGGCGTTCTAAAATAAATCGGTTTTGATAATAATAAAATTTAGTCTATATAAAACACAACTTATATGGATTTTGTTTTATTAAAAGTTAAACAAATAGGAGTAAATTAATAAAATTCTTCCAATAAATACAAATATCAAATGAAACAAATAATATTTCTAGTACAGCAAATTGGTCATTGACTACTTATTTTTAGGTTCACTTTAAAATAAATATTTTGAATTATTGATGTATTTTTTCAAATACTAGTGCTCGTACATAAAATATTGCACAAACCATTTACGTGAAGACGTCTTTCACGCATTCGTGCAATTGAAGGCACTTGCTCCTTACAGTCACCCCTTGCTTCAAAACTGCCCGCACTTAGTTAGTAAATAACTATTAAAGTACACCCCCACTGCCTTTACACACTTGTTCTATTTAGCCGTGAGTACAGGTAAAAATCAGCTGACGCAAGGTTGGGAGAATAGGAGGGGTGTTCCAAAGTGGTGACATTGGTGATTAGGAAATGACTCTGTCAGTCGTTTATGGTTTATTTTAGAGAAAAATGAATGATACGCAACATTTATTCCAGTATTTTTCTTAAAAATAAACCATAGACGATTGACAGAGTTAAAACACTGTGAGTCATCTTCTCCCTAGTCCAGGGATGGCGAACCAATGGCACGCGACACAATATTTTGGGCACGTCACTGATCACAAAATTCATTATGATGCACTAGATGCATTAGAAATACATGAGAAACCAGACGAAGACCAAGTTACTGAAAAATTTATTTCTGTGATTGATTGTTCAATGAAGGAATTATCAGCGAGATCTTCTCAGAATTATCGGAAATACTCAAGTTTATTATGTACCCTGATGTGACGTCATTTGATAAACTGAATTTGTCCCAATTCGATTGGTTGGAAATTGAAGAATTTTAAATGCAGCTGATTGACTTCCAGTGTAGTTCAATATGGATTCAAAAATTTATTGAAACAAGGAAAGAGTTAGAATTAATTGAAACAGAAAGATTGACAAGTAATATAAGTGAAAATGCTAATAACAAAATTTTGGAAATATGGAATGCGTTACCAGACACATTTAATTGTTTGAAGAAGCTGGCTCATGCTATTTTAACAATATTTTCATCAACCTATGCCTGCGAGTCATTATTTTCAGAGATGAATAACATTAAAGACTCGGTTAGAAACCGTTTGACAGATGACTCCAGTTCAGCATGCATTCTGCTAAAAGTAACATCTTACAACCCTAACATCTGTTATTTGTCATCTAATCTGCAACAACAGAAGTCACACTAATTTTACTTTAATTTAAATTACGCGTATAATTGAAACATTGCAAAATGTTCCTATTTTTTTGAAGTAAATAAAGACTTTTGAGTTGATAGTATTAGTATTATTTTCCCAATAATCACAAAGTCAAAATTATTTGATGGCACGTCTATGACCTCATTAAACATTTCTTTAGAAAAATGGCACGATGATACGTAAAGGTTCGCCATCCCTGCCCTAGTCATCTACTAATCACAATTCATGCTCCCATCTTTGTTTCTTAGCAATGTAATTTTTCACCATAAAGGAGAGATGTACGACGTATCAGAGCGTTGTCATGCAGCAGAACCCAATCGTCAATTTTCAGGACTTTTTTGAATGAAATTTTTGCTTACTCAGTCGATTTTTCATCACATCATTACCGTATGCTTTTTTAACATCTGAAGGGTTACAGATGGTATGATTTCTCTAGCAAACTGCAGAATTTGATGTTGCATGCTGCTCTGAAGATGATATTTCAAAATCCGACGAACGAAAAAAAGTATTGTAAGAAACAACCTGCAGCTTTTGCAGACAGTGTTGGGCAGCTCGACGCTTTTGCTAGAAGTGGTTACCAACCCAAGAAAAAGAAATTTTCCTCCAGCGATCACTAGTTGGTTTTAGATAACGATTCGGGGAACTTTTGACACTACCTCGTATTTTTGAAAAACTTTAAATAGGTTTGTTCGCACAACAGTCAGAACATAAATTTTAAACTTACGATTAAAAATCATTTGTTCGTTTAGCAAAATATTCTTGATCAGTTTCCAACCGTCAGATTAGTCCGCGGGTTCTAAAGAAATTTTTAGTTTGTGGAACTTTTGGCTATTAGCTAGTATTGTTGTTCCTAAATGCACTTGTACTAGCCAAAACAAGAGCGAACAAAAGCGAGAGAAAAGGAAAATTAACACTTATTATAAATTCTTCCAAACCACTAAATCTCTCGCCGTGCCAAGTTGGTAGATTGTCTCTACAAAGTGACAGCAGGTACGCCACACTGATGAGCTACAATTACAGTGAAATGCGTATTTGTTTACTAGCTGGGCCCGGTTGATTCAGATGCTGAATTTATGTGAAACGTGACTAGTGTTTTCTAATTCTGTATTAGACATTGTTTCACCTAGAGTTCGCTATTATACTTTTGCACTAAATTTTTGCTATATTATCATATGGATTCTTGAGTATAAATGTAAGAGAACCAGAAATAAACGCAGGAAGTAAATTTTAAACAATAAAGTAAGATTATAATTTCTTTGACAATGACAAATGCCAATAACAACAATCATCATAGGATAAAAACTCTGTTAACTCCAGATGGAAGTAATAACAATGACCTTTAATTCTTTTCTCAGAAACAAAAAAAATCAGTTTGAAACCAGTGTCAAACTACTCATGCGTACTGAAATATTAGCTATTATTTTAATAAAGAACGGGTTGCTGAAAAGTACAATGAATCTCCTAACCTTAACAAGATATAAAGTTTTTTTACTTGAATCATCATCTTTGCATAATCTTACGTCCACGAGCCTGAAACAAAAGCAAATGTCTAAAATATAACCTAAAAACTTTTCGTTAGACACCCCACTACCGATCCATCGGAAATCGTAAAATCTATCGGTACACGGTAAATAAAAACTTTGTTGTGATTACCAAAAATAAGTTCCAGTAGCATTTTTTTTTTGTCAATATAGGACCAGCAAATATATTTGTTACAGTTACCAAGGTAAATTTGCTGGTAAAAAAATTGTTGTGGCAACATATACAGTTTTGTTATATATAGCAAAAGACATTTGTTATGCGAACAAATAAAATACGTTACCATTAATAACTGTAAATTTATTTTAGAAACTAATTAATTTTGTTAGATATACAAATGCATTAATGAAGTAGTAAGGTTAAAATTAAATACATGCGTATTATAATAATTTTATTTATTTATAATTATAATCTATATACATGTAACAAATATATAAATAATAACATATGACACAATAGTAACTTAAATTATATAGATTTATCAGTAATTGATGCATACCTTCAAATTTCTCAATAAGACAGTCTAATTGACACTGTTTTCAAATATCTTTTACAAAATCATCCATTTGGGCACAAGAAACAAGCACTTTTAAAATACAATTTTCGACACCCTTGATCACATAACTAACTAGTTAGTAATCAGGGATAACACGAACAGAGAATTATGCTGTATACCAGGGAATACCTTGTCTACACAAAAGTTTTAGTTACCTTTATAAAGTATATGGCGGGAAAAGAAATAATTTGTAATCTTTACAAAATATAATATGTCACAGGAAAAAAAAATAAAATTTGTCCCAGTAACAGATGAAATATTTTTAATAATTGCAAAATGATTTTGTAATCGGAACAAAGTAACAAAATGACTGCTTAGTACTACTAATAATAATTGCTACCATGACTAATGTTTTGCAGCAAATAATACTTGTTATATACAACAAAAATTGTTTAGTTTTGGAAACTTAAAATACAAAGTTCTTCGTATACACGGCAAAAAGTTATTGTTGAAATAACAAAAAAAATACAGCTAACTATATTTTGTCTGAAATAACAATGTAATTTTTTACCGTGTAGTCAAAGCCGATGCATGCTATGAATTTACGATGGATAGTGCACGGTAGTTAGGGACGGTATAATAAATTTCATCTGCAATTCAGTAGCGACTAAAGAAACGATGTGATGAATTTACGATTAATGCGCATTAATGCTCACTGCTCATTGGTGAATAAAGAAACTCGCCTTTTCTTGTGCGAACAAACCTAATATTTAAAAATACTGATAAATTCCACAAAACATTTGAAGAAAGAAACTTATTTAATGCTCTAGATACTGTCTGATGACGGTAGCTGTTCAATGTATGATTATCCTTCGGCCTGATGACATAATTTACGATCCGCTTCCCTTATATCATAGCTCGGGAGGTATTGTCGGAGTAGGTCAAGCTATTCTCTACGCAAATACAGTTGTCATACGAAAGAAGTTTTCTGCAAGCAACTACTTCAAGGATTGTGTTAAATACAAGTGCACTGTAAAGTTGATCAGTAAAGTTAGTAGTAGGATAGGACTAAAATTTTCTTTATAGGTTGCTCAATATATTGGAGAATTATGCAGATATCTTTTAGCAGTTCCTCCTGGTGATCCAAATGAAAAGAATCATACAGTTAGGAGAATGTATGGTAATGGCCTAAAACCGCAAATTTGGAAGAGTTTCGTGGATAGATTTGGAATTAAAGAAATTGGCGAGTTTTACGCAGCTACCGAAGGAAATTCAAATATAGGTAAATGTGCAATATTAAGAGTTTCCAAGTAAATGCTTTAAAAAAAAAAAAAACGAATGTGGCCAGCATATTACCTTCTGTCAATTCTTTGTATTTTGTACAAATCCCATACATTTTAGTAAACTTCGACGGAGTGCCAGGAGCAGTTGGATTCAAACCGCGTTATGTCCACAACTCATATCCAATCTTCCTTATCAAATACAATGAACAAACCGGCGAACCCCTTCGAAATGAGAAAGGCTTCTGCATTGCTTGCGGTCCTAACGAACCCGGCATTTTTGTAGGCAAAATCAACAAATCGTAACACAATCTTTTGCTTTTTCTTGCCTTCTATTTCATATTAAATCATTTCAGGAAAGTTGTAAGTGACTTTGCCGGGTACACAGATAAGCAAGAAACAAAGAAAAAATGCATAGAGAATGTATTTAGTAAGGGAGATTGCTTTTTCAATTCGGGAGATGTTCTGGTCATGGATGAGTTGGGATATTATTATTTCAAAGATAGAACAGGGGATACGTTTAGGTGGAAAGGAGAAAATGTAGCAACGACTGAAGTTGAAGCAGTTATCAGCAATGTTGTCAAATTACGGGATGCTGTTGTGTACGGGGTACAAGTAAGTATTTCACTCATTCGATCCCTATTTACGTTATGTAACAAAAGTTTTGAAAACATATTGCGCTCCAAAGTGTATAACTAAATAAAGCCTAATCTAATTGTCACTAAACATACCATGTTAAAATTGCCAGAAAAAGTTTTCATAGATCTTATACACACTTGAAATACGGAAATCTACCCATAGGTTAGTTGGGCAGGTAGCCGAAACGTGAAATTGTTATACTCGCCATCAAATAAATATGGACTGGTTTTTCCTTCTCCCCATATTGTTTCTTGTCCTGCGGTGTTACCTTAGCATTTTCAACATACCCAATGAAATTGGCAACAATGTCGAAATCTCCAGTCCATATTTGTATGACGGCAAGTATAACGTTTTCGGAGATCAAAATATTGGACAGGCGACTATTTAAAGATGCAGCATTTTATAGAAAACACACCACATACACACAGCACACACACACCACACACACACACGCACCACACACACACACACACACCACACACCACACACACACACACATACACACACACGCACGCCGACACACACGCACAGAGAGAGAGAGAGAGGGAGTAGGGTTGTGCATTTGACCAGTCAAATATTTTTCGGTCAATTGACGGACTAATTGAAGGTCATTTAACGGTTAATTGACCAAGGCAGCATGTATTTAAAATTACAATTAAAAATTAAAATTGTCATTTATTTATATGGTACCAAATGTTTACTAAATTCAATATTACTGAAAAAGAAAAACAATCTACAACTAATGAACAATAATCCCACTAAAAATTCAAAAAAGGGGAAAGTAAAGTAAAAGGCGCAATGAAATATGTATTTATTCTATTAAATAATCGTAAAATAACAGCACAGCATACAGTTATCTTCAAACTAGGTATTTTCATGTTATAACTGTAACTAGTACATAGCTACTTTTATTTAACAACAGATGTCGTGGTAGTTTCATTTAGATCTTTTGACTTGACCGTCAAATATTGTTGTGTCAATTGACGGTCAATTGACCAGTCAATTGTCCACGGCACAACCCTAAGAGGGAGAGAGAGGGAGGGTGTATAATGCCTCAAATGTTTCTCTCAGAAAAGTGTACAATAGTGACTGGATATTAAAACGAACTATAATTACGGATAAGACTATTTCTGTCAATCCAGGAAGTAGATTTAACAAGGTCCAGCGTCAAATGAGACAAAGTATTTTATTTTATATTGGGCTAGGACTTCGAACTGGGTATTTAAATAAAAGGGAAAAACCCACCCACCCGGACCAAATGGAATAAGGGTCGAAGTTGATTCTTCCTCCATAATTTTTGTAAGACCCATAAGAATCATATTACCCGTAAGAACCGTATTCCCCGTAAAATCTTGACGTTATGTGTAAAGCGATGACTGACACCATTAAGGGGCAATAGTGACAATACTTCTCCGCACCGAGAACGTACATACATATTGCATATGAAAATTTAAACTATTCATAATGGTGTCTCTCGTTACAAATCGAGATATTTTTACTTATTACTGTACAAATTACTAACTTAACTTTAAAAATTAATTGTATTATGTCAAATGTTTAATCAAATAAATCAACAATGATATGTAAGGTTGAAAGTTGTCAAATACATCTTACGGGTAATACGGGTGAGCGGATGGTTTTTTGGATACACCGGCATTCTGAGACTAATTTTATAGAAACAACCCTTGTGTCAACATTTTATTAAAAATATTTTTGCTATTGTGAAACTTTCTCAAAATTTTTGTTACATAAATAAATAAATATTACCCATTACTGGGTGTGCCAGTATCTACAACACATGTAGACTCGGTAATGATGACGATATATTTTACCATGTGGGCGCTTACAAGGCGTCACCTCACGGGCACTTATTTTACATTATATATTTTTTTCAAGATTCCTAACACCGATGGTCGTTGTGGTATGGCAGCCATAGTAGATTCCAACAATACTCTTAACCTCAAAGAATTTGCGGTTGGTTTACGAAAAAACCTTCCATCATATGCTTGTCCTCTCTTTTTAAGAGTTTTGAAAACGATGCCCCTCACTGGGACTTTTAAACTTAGTAAATTTCACTTGCAGACAGAAGGATTCGACTTAGATAAAATAAAGGATAATCTATATTTCTACGATAGCAAATTAAGTGATTTCGTACCATTGACAAAGGAGATTTATGCAAATATCATGGAAGGAAAAATAAGAGTTTAGATTGGGAAGAATTTTCTTAATATTGTTAAGAAGATATTTTTCATAAAAAAAAATGTGGGAGTATCGGAATCTGTTAAGTAAGATGTATCAATTATTTTTTCCACTATTTTTATATATTGTAGAAGTAGTATTTGTAAACAATAAATATAATAAATACATATCTGATCGACAGTTCTATGAATTTGTCCAAATCCCTTACCGAAAGTTCCTTGGAAAAGATTCTATATATCCAGTAAAATTATAACCCGAACATAACTATTTTCTACAAATTCCATATCAAAAATTCCTTGGAAAAGATTCTATATAACCAATAAAATTATATCACCAACATATACTATGTAAATTGCACTTGACACTGACATCTGTCAATTAGAATATTTGAATATATCACCAGTTTCCATGGTTATAGCATAGCTGGCTGATTTCTTTAAAATTCATTAACTCTATCTATTGACCATGAAGGAAAATGTGTGATCAAACCGTATAGATAATCAAATTTTCTTTCATATTTATAATAACATAAAATATCAAAAAATTATATTTAATTACGTTTTTTCAATAAAAACTGATAAGAACTTCAAATAAGGCAACTTCAGGTTGACCAATTGAGGACCGTGGTGCAAAAAGGGGACAAGTTACTTTTTAAAAGTTTTGTTCTAGGTCAAAAATAAATCTAGTTTATTTTTTTCATTATGACTTAATTTTTAACTATATTTCGCGATTTTAATATTTCGGCGCATGAAGGAGATTTGTGAAGTATACTTATTAATTTTCAGCACAAATCTCTACTTTTTAAAAAATGTACTTTTTGCACCAAAGTCTTCAATTATAACTAAAATCTAATCAGCTCTTCATATGGATGTAAAGAAGAGAGAGAGTAAGAATTATAAATTTTAGAACTGTAGTGTTGGAGTTATCGTCGGAGAAATTTTTGTCATACACACATACCGTAAAACGGGGTTACTTTGCACCGTTTTCTTATCATTTTGTACTTAATTGAACAGAAATTTTTTTTGAAACGCGCCAGTAATTTGAAACCTTTTACATTTTATTCTTTGGTGTTATTAGTTGCTATTTAATATAAAAAAAATATAATTTAAGTCATCTATTATACATTATTTATCATATAAATTTGGTGCAATGTTACCCTACTGAGTGGGATACTTTGCACCATCACAGCATTTTGATCTAAGTTACTTGTAAACAGGAAAGGTGCAAAATTAAACACATAAAACACTTTAGTACAAAACTATTTATTTATAGAACAGACATTTTTTTCAAAAAATGTAACGATATGTAGAAAATTAAGTATTTACAGCCAACCTAACTTTAAGGGCGCGTGTGAAAGCGTTAGTAGTCATAACAACCGTTGGACGCTTTCTGTAGGCGCCACTTGTACTTTTACGCAAGTGTTAGAATCCGAAATCCTTTGCCAAACTTTACTTCTCATCTGACACCCTCCCCCACTATATTTCTGAACTGAAAGGTATATTTCAAGTTCTATGTCACTCAGCGGTATATTTAACCCCCAACTAAGAATTATAATGCTTACCGCTGTATCCTGTTATTTTGACTATAAAACACATTTACATTATTTACTTAACATTATAACATCTTATTTCTGGATAGCGTGCGGTATTTCAAATCTCTTGTAATCTGGAGTCTGGGTAGTTTTTAACTAGATTATAGTAACAACATTTTTCTTGATTCGTGATGAATATGCAATTAGGGAATAGGATTTATCTTTAGAGAATAATGATACTTCAAATTCTTGTAATCGGATTAATATTTGGTTGCATATTCTAACTGTAATTGTTGTATATAAACCATACCTGTTCTATGTCTTCATATTTTCTGATAGTATTATAGCGAAAATAATATCTATAAAAAATAGTATGCATTATTTCACGACACAATGGCGCGAATTACGTGCCAGTTATTTCTTATATATTAATTTTTTGTGTTATATTTGTTCGATAAGGGTAAATAAAAAAGAAGAATTGTAAATTGTGCTAACAGTATCATATTTTTATCCAAATAACGACTTTTGCTAGTAAAATAAATATGAAAAATTTCAAATAAACAGTTATATAATACTAGCTGACCCGCCCTGGCTTCGCACGGGTAAAGCTAAAATAACGATTAGCTACGCGTGTACCAGTAATTTTTCACATTTACTCCGGAGACATGCGCTGCGTAGGGAGCCGGCAACCTGCCTCGCATCGTACATGTAACAGGCTCCGCCCGATCTCCGCACCGCACCCCAAAGCGCCTTTTTTAAACATGTCTCGGGTGCTTTTACTTATGTACATATGATGCAAGCTATCTCTCCGACAAATATCGAAAATCTGCTAACGGTTAAAACTTTACTATAGATAAAAAAATAATTGAAATCATCCCGTATCGTACCGCCTTGATGGATGATTTTTTAAAAACGCTAAAACACTTTATTTCTTGCCAAAAGCATAAATAAAAATTTTTATATCCCTAACTTGAGAAATGATGGGTTCTCCATACAAACTTTCGTCCCCTATTTCACCCCCTTCAAGTTTTATTTTCGCGACAAAAGGTAGCCTATGTCCTTCTCCTAGGTCCAATCTATCTCTATACCAAAATTCATCAAAATTGGTTCAGCGGGAGAAATGATGGGTTCGAACATACAATTTTTCATTCCCTATTTCACCCCTTCAAGTTTTATTTTCGCAACAAAAGGTAGCCTATGTCCTTCTCCTAGGTCCAATCTATCTCTATACCAAAATTCATCAAAATTGGTTCAGCGGTTCAGGCGTGAAAACGTAACAGACAGACAGTGTTACTTTCGCATTTATTATGTTAGTATGGATTTCTAACTATTTATTATCAAAAACTAATTTTTCACTGTTTAGTAACCATAACAACGTATATTTCACGCATATTTCCAAAATCATAATTTAAAAAATCTGATTTGATCAACGCCATTACTTCCGTCAATGTATTTTGTACAAATTCCATCCGGAAAGTTTCTTACAAAAAATTCTATATCTCCAGAAAAATTGTTTCACGTACTTTGCAAATTATACTTGACACTGACATTTGTCATTTAACAGTATTTACTGTTTGCATAGTGAGTTTATAGCAGTAAAGTTTGCAAGATTTGGAAAAATTAATTTCTTTTTATACTTTTATCTCCAAATAAGTTGACTAAAAATTAAAAAATGCAGTCATATTGTATATGAGAATAATATATAACAAATAAATAATTATATCATCACTGCCCATTACTAGGTGTGCCAATCTGCTCTGTACACAGATTTCGGTAATGATATATTTGTGCCGTACGGGCATTCACCTCACGGGCACTCATTGATGGCTTGGAGAGTACCTATACCACAGGGGTCACATTTGTGCCATTTAAAATTTTGGAAATCGAAAATGCTACCAAAATTAAGCCTTTTGTATAAGCAATATTAGTTGCCAGAAATAGTATGGGTTACCATACAAAAAAATGTATTACGACAATTTAATAAATGCTGATTTATGAACCATAACTTCATTCATACTTTTCCCAATCATTCCTTGTGATTTTTATTTGAAATAATGTAAAATAAAATGAACGAACTATTATAGGTATTACTAAAAATTATTTTATAAGAATTAATCAAATCTTGATAATAATTTCAAAGCTGTTTCTTTGGGTTGTGGATAATAATGTAAATGTGTAAATTTGTACTGTCCTTTCAATTCAAATATAATTCAAATATAATTTATTTATTTTCTACCTGGGCCTTTTTCTTTTGGGGAAATCTCACACTCCAAAAGAAAAGTTGCCGGTACATTGACAAGGAAATCAGTTTTGATAATGTAAACTGTCTCGTTGCCCCTAGCGGCAAAATCGTGAAACTGTTAACATTGCGCATATGGCAATATTTTTCAAAGCAGTTTTCTCAAAAACTGTTATAAGTAAGTTTTTTATTTTTTCATATTTTTAAAATATACGTCAAGTATTAAGGCGGGACAAAATTTCGTTTTCATAAGTTTTCCAGAAAGTCAAAAAAATCAGCTTTAAAATCTTTGCTAAAACAAGCACTTACTCTTTTATTAATTATAATTAAACCATATAAGTAAGAATCATGAAATTCCGTCGCGCACTAGAAAGAATACTAATTTACGCGTCTTTAAATTTTGAAGTCATTTGCTTGTGACACATTTGAGAAAACTGCTTCAGAAAGTACCTAATATTTAAGCTATTTTTCAAGCGATTTCAACGCTTTCACACGCGCCCTTAACATTTCTGGAATGCGATATAATCCTCTTTTATTTAGTAGGGTAGGGGAGTTTATGTGACCAAGTACATCCTTCCGATCATACCTAGTTGAAACATCTGGCCTTTCAGGCCATTTCTACGACTTGATAGATTTAACCATATAAAATAATACAACTTCTTTAGTTTCCAGTGAAATTATTTTACCAGGGAATAATTCCCCTTCGTATTGGAAAAACACGTATTCTCCTACAAGCTGCTGTACATCAAGTAGGTTGAAAATATCTGCTAGAGATTGATGCAGCCTCTTTTTCCTCTTCCACTTCTTTTAACTTTTCTTCAGAGTATGCTGTATGCTTGAAAATTGGGATATTCTTCATCTGAAGAGTCCTGTAATAACTTCCCTGTATTCTCTTTGTCTTACCTGATTTATTCTCTGTTTGACGGTTGTGCAAAGTATCCCCATATTGTGGTGCAAAGTTACCCCACGTGTTTAAAATGTCAACAAGTATTTACCAGATGATTTTAAATACAAACTAATTATCAAAATTTATAGCCAAAGATATTTAACAGATACTATAGATTATAGTGATGACTTACCTGATATTATTAAATACTAACCGGTGGAGCACACAATTTTATGACATAAAAAAAACCGCAAAGGTTGCTCTCACAAACAAGTGCCCTACAGATTATGTTTCGAAGTAGGAATGCCCCAGTCACCACCTAACATGGTCAAGAGATGTCACTTCAACGTGAGATTAACATGTTGTACAATTAAATTAAAATCTACACAGATGGCTTATAAATCTTTTTCGGACTTTGGTGTTAATTTACCCCACAAGGTGCAAAGTAACCCCGTTTGACGGTACCTACATCACCGTAAAACTAGTAAAATCGTATTCCATGGATCCTAAAAGTGCTTATTCATTAAAAAATCACCACCGATTTTTTTGACCAAAGACAATACCTTCCTTACATGAAGGTGTCGGAAGGTAAAAAAGTAGATTTTATTGATTTATTTCATTTATTGTATTAGATCATGAGTTACAAATAACTAGGTAATATGTTTTAAACAACACAAAAACAATTAACAATTTTTAATATAAATATTTTTCCTATTACCAAATTAAACTTAATATTATTATAAAATTAATTTCTAAATAAAATGCAGGTTGTTGATCTGTTCCACACGGTGTAAAATGTATGTATTTACAAGTCGCCGGTTCGTATTATTTTAATCATTGCATCCACATTATTATTTTTTATTGCAATTCTGCAATGATTTATCATATTCGCTGAATATTTTCCAACTGCAACAATAAAATCAATTTGGTAAGTGGTGAAATATGTATATTTGTATAGAAATCAACACTATTATGAAAATTTTACAAAATTTTAAAAAATAAAATGTGTTAAAAATTGTACAGTCTTATATTATGTAATTTATAAAAAATTACATTATTTATAGTAATTTTTTTTAAATAAATTGCATTCTTCACTATGATCAGTAATATCGTGTTCCTAATGAAACAAGTTAAAAATCGCAAGGTAGTGGTCTGTCCTGATAATCTCAGTCTGTTATTATACTTAGAAATGTGTGGACGTATATTTCTGTGTATGTATTATAATGTATAAACTAACATTTAAAGTGAAATACGTAAATTTGTGTAAATGTGTTTTCCTAAACGAAGAAATTAGGAGTGAAGATTTTCCATTAAGGTAAGTACAATACAATACCATAATTTAATCTATGTATGGAAAACGCATTCTATAAATGAGATATTTAATATATTGTTCTTTTTTATTTATAATACATATGGTATATATAGTACAATGTATCTTCTTGTACCACTATTATATAGTCTAAATATATATTATTTTGTAGCTCTGTGTTACGAAATATGTGTATTTAACTTTGAATCAATTTAGCGACTACTTTTATAGTATATTTGTAAGTGGTTAAATTTATACATCAGATGCACCTATATAAAACAATTTTAGTGTTTATTTTACACAGCTTTGTATACGTAGGCAATTAATCTGATACTTTTATGCCGTGTAATATAAATAATATGAATGTATATTTACCTCTTAATCTGGATGCTTTCTGTATAATAGAATTAATAGTTTTCATGGTATCCATTCCTTCGTTATAATTTTGAAGCCGAATGCCATACCCGTTTATTAGTTCACGATTTAGAGCTTCTAATTCTTGATAATATTGGGCCATTTCGTGACTGAAATATAAAAAAAAAAAAATCAGAAGAGTTGTTGCGTTACCCATTTGTATGTTTGATTTGAAATCTTACATAGCGTTTATTCGACTATCTTCAGCTTTTATTACTAATCCTCGAATTTGACCAAGTCTATCTGCCACGTCAGCACCTAATCTCAATCTAGCATCTTGAATATCATTAAGACTTTCCATTAAATTCCTTAATTTTGCCTCGTCTTCGGGAAAAGATGCAAAAGACTAAAATAAATTAAATATTGGGTTGATGTTGATTCATTTACTTATCATAAGTTCGTAAAGTTTTTGGGTTTCTAGGACAAGAGTGCTTTGGTAAACTATTTGTTAGAGAATATAATTCATTAGTCACGTAACATGTTTTCCGCCAATCAACATTCAGAATTTCCCTAGTTACATGTCTATCACAGCGATGATAAAAAACAAAGAAATTATTACCTTATTTATATTCGTTACTAGGGGATTTTTATAACTTTGACAGTTAATTTTAATAAAAATTCATTATATTCTCTCATTAAATATAAGCTCGTGATATGATTAATAATCTCGTAAAATCTGCAACTCGATTTCACTGGAAAATATCATCGATGATAATCATATCACTTGTTGTTGTTACATTACGTATGACAATGTCACGGTGTATAAAAAAAATGTGACAACTTCTCAATTTTTGTTGATGTTGAAGATTAGTAGGCCGAGATTCTAACCTTACACGCAGTGCCTCTACAATGTGCCGTACAACATAACATTCTGGACTATTGACAAATGACAAGGACAAGTTAACTGCCAATCGTGCTGTCAATGTATAATCCGGGCCTATGTACATAATTGCATCAAAATTACAACTAACTTAGAGAATAAATATTACATACAGTCATACAAAAAAGTCTCCGTACGACAGTAGTTTTAATGTATTTTAGGAAAAATAGCAATCTAAAACCCAATATTTTTAATTTCCTTTTAATCCAAAATGAAACGCAGTATATTAGGTTATTATAAATATAAAACAATCAAATAATTTACTTAATTTATTTATATTATGGGGTAAACATTGAAAGTATTCATAATTTAATGACAAAAAAGTGTCCGTACGATAACCAAAACATTGAAATAATAAATCATTTATTTATGTTCCATAAAGAAATATAATATTTAGAGGGTTTTTCTTTGGTTTTTCCACCAGTAACTAAGCGATGAGTCATTGAATCTACCAAATTTTTTGTCACCGATGGCATTATATTCTGCCATTTTACTTGTAATTAATTTTAAATGAATTATTTGTCGAATATTTCTGATGCATGAAATTAAAATTGTCTGTTAAGGCCCTATTTTGCAGCACTTTGCTTTAAATTTGCTTTTAAAATATCGAGGTAACCTTTGCTAAACGATGACGTAAACAGCTTGATTGGCTGGATAGCTCATATCTCTCTATACTCGAGCTTGTTATCTTTGTATAAAGAGGTTACTTCAGAACTCAGTAGATGGTAACTATAAAATTCTAAAATCATAAGTCGCCATTCATATCTCGCTTATACGTAAAATTTTTAAGTCGCCTTTACACTAAAATACTTAATTCATCCTGTTCTTCCAGAAAAAAAAACCCTATTGTATTTCTCACCTGTAGATGGTCCAAGTTCAAAAAATTCGTCAACGACTTAACCAAATCAGAAGCAAGCAGCATATTTCTAGTATAAATAGTCGTTTTTCCTGATATGTCAATAGTAATTGCCATGCTCTCTCCATCTCTCAGACAATTTAAATGAACTTTGAACTCCGGGTCACCTGATGGTTCAATATCATTGTCCAGTAAGAAGTTCTGATTGACCCACATGCAAATTCGTTGTATTCTTTCTGTTATTTTAAATTGAACGTAGCTGTCGGTTTTGGTGAATTCTTTTTTTGAGATGGCGTACATTGAAAAGCGAGGTAGTTGACGCGTTAGTTCGAAAACGTGGAATTGTTTACTTGACTTATATCCTACCAATGCCTACAAAAATAATTATAAATTATTTTATTACCAATTATTTTAGTTTATCTACAAATTCATATAAATATTTAGGGTTGTTAGAAGTTTTGTTATACTTGCCTTAATATGTATGTCCACTGGATTGTCTTTTAGTGGAAACAACGGTACGCAAAGACTATTTGACAACTTTGCATCAGGAGGGTGAATAACCAATGTTTCTCCTTTAAATATTCCCTCAGCAAAAACCATTACGGCTTTAATTATTGTGTCATTATTTGTTGCTACTGATATTTCTACATGGGGCTACAAATTTAATAAACTATTAATAAAATAGATGTAATTATAAAAATTACTAAATTGTGTTAATGAACTCGCTTTTATAAATAAAAGATAAAGAAAAATATTTCACTATTACATTGCCTATTGTATTATTGCGTAAAACGTCGCTTTTAAGAGGAAAATTAGAAAAAGCTGTTTTTATTGTTTAATTAATATCAAAGTCATATACTAATGTATTTTAATCATTCTTTTTTAAATTAAATATTAAATTTGACAATACTTTAATAATTCCACGACTAAAAATTTGACAAATTAGTAACTTTATAATTTAATATAAAAAAGGACAAATCAAATCCTTAATAACAATATGCTGTACCTTTATCAATTATTTAAAATAAAATATTTGAAATGTGGTGTTGGGCGTTTTTAAAACGTTAATTTTTGGTTAAGAAAAAAATTATTGACATCTTTAAGTTCGTAATGATATAGCATTTGACAAAATTAAGTGTGGAAAAAAACATCTTGCATGTGGTGTCCGTTATACCCAAATCATTCAAGCAGCCAATGCACGTCATCACTTAGTGTAAAAACCTTAATGCACTAAAATCACTAATAGTGAAAAATGAAATAAAATTTCAATCATTTTTAACCGTCAAAAAGTGTATAGCCTTATATAACTATTATTAAGATGAATAGTACAGTTCATTACTTATCGTATATGACATGAATAATATATAAATAATGTACATCAACGTCATATTATTCGTTTAATTGTTGCTATAGTTGGCAACATTGATAATTTGCATGTTTATACTGTCAAAGTTATTATTTGACAATTTGAAAAATATTTGTATCGTGTTTGAAACAGTTTTGTGCGTTGTAAAGGGCTATTTATAATAAAGTAATGGTAAACGCAACGCAACGACGCAACTTTACCGTTAAAGCAAACACAAAATCTGTGAATCTCCCAAAGGTAGCACTTCTAATCAATCAGAAGAATTCGGTATATTTCTTTGAAATTCGGCATTTATTGTCTTTATATATATACATAAGTATCAATAAGGTTAGTATTAAAAAATAATTTAAATAGAAATGGACAGTTACTAAAATAATATTTATTTTGTAGATGTGACAGTTCATGAACATGTCGATAATACAGATTGCAATCTTTATAACTCCTTTCATAAAGATTCTAAAACCTCTGCAAACATAGCAGTACATGACGTCACACATCTAGTTTCTTTTATTCAATTTTTATTAATGACGTGCATTGGCTGCTTGAATGATTTGGGTATAACATTAATGCATACCTGGAGGCGTTCTACGAACACTCGTTCCAACTTCCAACATCGCTCTGTCAATTTGGACGACTTTTACGCGAATAGCTTCTTTCAGTTTTCCCTACATGCGTGGTTTGTGTTCGTATGTACGTATCTCATTGGAAGAACTGAAAGAAGTTATTCGCGTAAAAGTCGCGAAATTGACACACTTGGTTTTGTCAAATGGTATGTCATTACGAAGTCAAATCTGTCAATATTTTTCTTAAGCAGAAAGTTTCTGTCGTTTTAAAAAACTTCCATTCTTTCTGCCCAACCCTGTATATTTAATAATAGCAATAAAGCCTTCAAAAAGGCGAAATCAGTAAGTACCTACTTTTTGACCCTTTTCTTCATTTGTAGAAATACCTATTTGTAATCTAGTATTAGCAGGAATTACACCCATATTCTCAGTATCCCTTTGTTTTTCAATATCCAAATTGAACCTAAAATATTTAATAAGAAAGAATAATTCTGTGTGAAGCAAAACAACTGGATGTTTTATATAACGCACAAGATTTTCGCATTTTACTACAACTGTTTACAAAATTTATTATGGTCATTATTCGTTCATTGGCAATGTTTAATTGTATAAAAACGAGAATTCTGTTAGTAGTACAAGTACAGGGTTTTCGAGAAAGTTATTTTAGATTGTAGATGGTATCTCGCCTCTATTTGTTTATTTTTGTTTTAAAAGTTTAGTTGCTGCATTAAATTAAACGTCATATTTTGATGTTTATTCTTTTTATAAACATATTACTGTGCAAAATTACATAGTAGTGGATATTTGTCTAACAATGACAACAATCAAAGATCGCGTGCTATTTTATGGCTAACCGAACTGAAATCCATGGTTCAGATAAAAAGAAAATTTAAATTAGAGTAGATACTACGGTTCTGAGAGAGAGAGAGTTTCTGTACAATAAAAAATTATCTGAAAGATCCAAGGCCTATAATGTGTGTTGAATTTAATTTTTAATCATGTATCCACAATCCAAAGAAATTTGCATCCATAAGTACATTTCGTCATTCGCTTTGTTTTTGAAGCTCCAAACCAAAAATTAATTGCTCTAAGTGCGCCTCCTGTAAAGTTTTCCGGACTTCATGGGCATGTAGGATGCGAAAAAAATTGCAAGCAACCTTTTTCGGAAACCCTGAACTGCGTGTAATAAATTATACAAATCCAAGTTCCTTATTTGAAAAACTTTCTTATTATGCAAGCTACCGAAAATTGATGTAGTTCTTTATGGGCCAACCTTATAGGACAACTTTAATAGGCACCACAGGAATTTTTTTCGTCATTTGTTTTTGAGCTACAGGCTGAAACTTGTTTTTCGCTTATTTTGAATACCTTATATCTCGCTTATTATGAGAGATAAAGAAAAAAATGATTAGATACTTTTTATATTGTTTGTTACGTAGAATAACGTGGTGTAATTAGATTACCTTAATAGCTCTGTTCGATGAGAAGTGCTCGAAGTGCAGAGCAGAATAGTGCAGTGCAGTGTAGTGTACATTAGTACAGTCTAATTCTTGTGATTTCATAAAACACACTAGTGTATATTTGAGCAAGTTTGCTCAGCTGTGAGTAATCAAGCCAAGCGTAGCCAAAGGTGCAAAAGGTTAGGTTGTTTATAAACACAGTCATATCATAAAGCTGCAAAGAAGTGATTGCAGAAATGCCTATTTTAAAGAGCATAGTGTTTAAACAAATAAACGATTCTGACGAAGATCAATCATCACTTGATTCTTCATCAGATTCAGAGACAGATATATTAATTAATTCTTTATATAACAAAACAAAGAGAACGTGCATTAAAAATTATTTAGTATAGAATTAAAATGTCTACCGAACAACATTTAGTTACCCCCACTCCTAGTCTGCACTTTCTACACCAACTCGCGAGTCAGGTCAGAAACGTGAGCACTAGTTCTTAAAATTTTTGTCATCGAACAGCCTGGCAGAAGCTGCCCGTTTCTCATAAAACATGTTAGTGTAAGAAAGTTAACACTAGGGCGACCTAGTACATGTCATCGAACAAAGCTAATAATTCTTGAGATTATAACACAAGCATAACCCCAAAAAATAATAATTTAAGTTTTATCCATGTTTAAAACCAAAGAATGTAGACTTGTTATACGTCATTGAAAAGCTTATAAAATAACAAAAAAACAAGTTTAGGCCTGTAGCTTAAAAACATAAAACGATGGATAATTCCTGTGGTGCCTATTAAAGTTGGCCCATAAAGACCTGTATACCTACTTCGAATTATTTTCATAATGTCGCAATTCCAACATTAGAGCCTGTTTCTGCACTAACAGTTCCCTCACTGCACCCTGCTCAGGATTCGTTCCACTAGTTCCTGCTGCTATGATTTTAGATGTGCAGTATCCCCTAACTTTAATTCCAGTTCATTATTTCATTTCCATGCACATTCTTTCACTTTTTTACCTTCTCCTTCAACGCTAACGCAAATTAAATCTGTTTTTCCAATGGCTCGATAATCCGCCTCGACTATTCCTGCAGCACCATGAGTCATACTGTCCTTGAACAGGACTTCGCCTGTTGTTATAGATCGACAGTCGATCTTGCCACTGGACCAGCCAGTGATGAGTTGGTTCGAACCGTGGCCCATAAGGTCGTAGTGGTACATGGATATCGCTATGTTCTTAGACTGAATTAAACATTAAATATGTGAGCAAATCAGAATTATAACGTAACTACTTTGCACCAGTGTAAAATTACAGCAACCAATATCACATAAGTGTTTTGAATATAGTATTCTTCACTTAAAAATGGCATTGTTTCGTCATCGTTTAGAAGCAGTTCAGTTCGCTTTATAATCTCTGCTGACACCGACTAGGAAACTTCTGCATCAACGAAAGCACATGCAGACAAGATCAGTATTTAGCCCTTTTCTTTTAACATTATTGATAAGTAATGTAGATCATCACGAAGCATAAAAATGATAAAATACAAGCCAATGTATGCGAACTATGAATGGTATTAATAAAGAAATAAGGCAATAATTATAGGTATATACTTATAAGCACTAGCATTTACTTATCAGTATCAGCGAAAATTACAAATAAATAGTTATTTTCATATTAATAATATGATGCTGATACTTATAAGTAAATGCTTCTTACTTTTAAGTATGTACCTACTTACATATGAAATACAGTTGTAAGCCGTGTGTATGTCAAAAATGTAAATTTTGATATTTGTTAACAGTTCATTCTTACATCTATTTATTGAATAAACTAGTCTGGAATTTAGTTCTATACAAATTTGTGAAATTTTAAAAATGTTTAGTTATGAAAGCAGCGACAAGGCGAAAATAATTATGAAAAAAGTGTTATCTTTACCAATACCAGTGAGTATAATGCTATAATGTGAGTATAAAGTATACTTTATACTCACTGCAAATACCAATCTGAGAACCTAATGCTATGTAATATAACTTTTCGACTTTTTTTTAATATGAGAACACAGAGCACCACCTTTGGATAATCATTCCACACTTTCGGGTGTAAAGTAGGAATGACGAATTCCGATAATTTTGGTATCCGAGTACCCGAAACAATTACCCGGAGAGTACCCTTTACCCTTTAATTACTCGTTACCCTTTAATTACCCGTTATCCTTTAAGTACATATACATAATTCTTTAATTTGTTAATTACCAGTTACCCTTATACAGTTTACTTTTTAATAAAATTCATTATTATTGTTTACATATATTCATTAAATAGAAAGTAATACAAATAAATAATATACGTACTGTATCTCTAAAAAACTTAACATAAATTATTATATTAATTATGGTATGGTACTCGTAATAAAAAAAAAAACTTCTTTTAGATACAATTTTTCCGGCAGCTGATAACTGTTTGGGTAATTAAATGGTATCGGGTAATTAACGGGCAGCGGGTATATTTCGGGTAATCGGGTAAGAAATTTTATACCCGGGTACATTATTTTTGGGTAGGTTCCGAGTACCCGGGTATCCATCGTCAATCCTAGTGTAAAGCGATACAATTTGACAAAATCTTGTTTACTGGGATTTTCCCTACGAATTTTATAATCTTTACTGGCCCGAACGGCGTTGAACATGTTTTTTAAATTAATATAATTTTTGAAATAGTTCATTCCTCTATAAGCATAAGAAATATCATACTTAAAATGTGTAAGTAAATACTTAATTCTATAAGAATCTACACCATTTTATTAATAGATTTATGTAATTACTTATTTTTTAGCTTTTACTAAAACTTTATTAATACTTATAAAACTGTCAGTATTAGCATTTACTTATTTTATTAATACCACTCCATGTTAACAATTCAAAATTATTTCCTAAACAGAGGTACGATATACATCGCCTTATGAACAGATTCTACAACCTGTGCAGCAAAAGAAACGACAATTACGTATATCATCAAGAATGTCATTCTTACGTGAAGAATATTATAATGCACATGTACACTATGGGCATGTTTTTTTTTTATTCAGCAAATATACATCCAATATGTAATACTGCGCAGATTTATTTTCGCATAAATTAGATGTATTGCAGATAACTGTTTTCTTTTTATTTAGTATGCTA
The DNA here is from genome assembly GCA_943142095.1 of Ophonus ardosiacus. Lineage (NCBI taxonomy): Eukaryota > Metazoa > Arthropoda > Insecta > Coleoptera > Carabidae > Ophonus > Ophonus ardosiacus. The sequence continues at coordinate 34,025,429 of OW964832.1, read as the reverse complement.
CGCAGATTTTTCTGCAAGTGCTCAGCAGATATGTATCCGACTCGAAAGTAGCTGCTCCTAGCATTATAGCGGCGGCAAATTTCTTGACTTTGACAGGTTTTTGAGCATTTAAAAAGAAATGGATAAAAATACCGTACATACTTATTTTTAAATGGTATGTTATTATTAAATTGTCATTCAAAATGCGTTTTTTTTATACACTGCAGTTCTACGATTAATCCTATGTAGCTCTGACGTCAATGCAGCGCAGATAGAAGATACATCGCAGTTTTTATGTGCAATAAAAATCATGCCCTATATTGTATTCATGCTGCTTTATGGAGTTTAAAATTTAGTAAATACAAAGTAATGTACATGAAAAATATTTTTATATTTGAAATATTTTCCCTTACTTTTACGCGCCATAATCTGGTATCCTGTTCATACACGCCAATAGTACCATTTGAAACAGAATAAGCGTACCGATTTTCAGGAAGTTCTGTTAATCCTGTTACCATTTCCGTTTCAGCTTGTTCTGAAATTAGTCTGTCTCCTTTGTACACACGAATTACGTAATCTTCTGCACTTACAATGAGCTGCAACAAAAGAATAAATTATAATAAATAATTCGTCTGATACAGGACTGCCGTAATGCTGTTCATGGGAGACTGTACTTTAAATAAAGGTAAGATAAACTTAGTTAATAAAATAGAAATATTCGGTTGTGACATACCTAATAGATCCGGCACAAGAATAAAATATAAAAATAATATTTTAATAGTGCTACCACCAGGCTATTTATGGGTAAATAACCAAAGCCGAATTTGGAATTTATATAATTAATCCAAGAGGATAGCCAAAAGTACTTTATGTAAAATCTGGTATAATAACAATACTAATACATTCATATGTCCAGGGGGCAAGGCAGAAATAAAACGGAATTTTTAATAAATCGTTTTGTTATAAAAGAAATTAAATTATGTTGTAAAATATAAACAAATATAATAATTAAAGTTGCAATATAAACAAATGATAAAACAGAAAGTATAGCAGAACAATAAAATCATTACAAAACAAAAGGTTTAGCAGAATAGTAAAATATGATTTAGACAAAATATACCCTGAGCAAAAAAAAAACGATACATTTATAGATAATAGCAGAACGGACAGAAGTTACATCTATAAGTAATTAACGGCTTTTTTAACTTACATATTTACACACTATTTATACACTTTTAACGCTATTTGTCTTTTATCTCTATATCTTAAACTTGATTTCCTTGAATTTGAACTCCCTAATTTTTTCTTGACACCTGTTTTTAAATGAATTTCCGTACCTCTACAGCAACCCACCACGGTTCTTGTTCAACCCACTGTTTTTGTGACTTCAAATTGTGGGGCTGTCTTTTTCACTCAGATTGGCCTTTTATCTTATGGGCTTTTTCTGAATAATCAACTAAGACATCTCACTCTAGCCTCGAACCCTGGTCTTATCCGAGCTGAAAGAAAATCTACAGCAGAGAGAACACGTCCCGCATTGACGTGAAATTTATGGTGTCTCATTGTATTATATTTCCCAACAAGAATTTAGGAACGATTTCTCTTTAGATTTATGACCAGATGGAATTTTGAAATGTTTATGACTGACAGTTGTCTTTTAACTAAGCTTCAAGGGTTGTAGCCAAAAAAAATGACTGACTTTCTAAATGCCAAATAAAAATAATCCTGCTGAATTTCATCTTATTACACGGTTAGCTAAATACCTTCTTCAATGTAAGAAGACGTCGTTTCAATAATAAATAAAAAATAAACACTGTTAGTATTAGAAGTCATATAGGTAGTATTGTTTTCTATCGCAAACATAAAGTTATTTGTAAACTTTTGATAGCTGCCGATTGCCGAATCTCTCTGTAAATTCTTGGGCGACCGAAAAATACTCGGTCCCCTGAAATTCTTACCTCGTTATTCCCATCTCTGTTATAATCCAAAATCGCTATCCCAGTCACCCTGTCTCCTACAGCCGTCCAGAACACCTCGTTGCCCTGGTGGTCGAAAGCGTGGACCGTTGAACCTCCTCCAACGAGTAACAGGGGTGTAGTACTTTGAAGAGGTCGTCCAACGGCCACGGCTCGTACACCATCAGCGCATTCCCGATACACTACGTCCTTGTTGTCGTGCACGTGGTAGACCAAAAGATGGGTGGGTGAACCTAGGGGACGGTTCCAGAAAAAGGAAATTCATTTTCATAGAATATAAATTCAATTACAGAAAAAATATTATCAATGGGAAACTCAACCATTGCAAAGAAATAGTAAACCAATAATAAGGCAGATTTTTAATAATATAAAAATGATGAAATATTACTTTGTTGTAATAAAAATGCTTAATTAATGTAAACGGAATCAGTCATTATCGTAAAATTTCGGATGAATTCGGTCAATATAGAGCTCTTATTGGTTATTTTTGTTTGGATTCAAATTAAAAACTACAGCAGCACTATTGTCAACCAAATGACATTCTCAAAATGTTTCATGAAGTAGATTGAAATAATATTTATTTATTTTAAACATTTTTCTTTATTTCTATATTCATTACTAATTAATGAAAAGACAAAGATGATTCAATAAAAAAAAAATTGTATGTGCTTAAGACCGAACGTTCGAAGTGAATATTTAAATGGTTGACATTTGGATCGTACAGAAATGCCATCTCTGCACTTCTCCCGGAAGTTTTATAAACTTGAATGTTTAAGGGTGGATTGCATGAAAGTGGGTTAACCCAGGGTTATGTAAACAGAGTATTTGACAGCTAACCTAAAAAAGTAATTTTGTTAATACTTTTCTTTTTTGTGTTAAATATGACGCGTGAAATGACAATTGTCGGCCATATTATTATTTTTTGACGTAAAGTTAGCTGTCAAATAAGCTGGTAACTCTCTTTTTATGTACGTAACCTTGGGTTAGCGTAATTCGAGGGTTAACCCATTTTCATGCAATGCACCCTAAGTGTGCTAGGTTACATTCATATTATTTTTATAAATCCAGTGAGCGTTCTAATCAAGTTCTAATAAACTTTTCAAGAAAGAATTTTAATTTTCTTGGGAGAAGGCTAAGAAACAACTCATATTTTATTTTAAAATTTGACCAAAAACCCAAAAAACTTTAGTTTTAAAATCTGTGATGAGGGCGCGATTTATTCCCATTACAATTAAATGTTATTTTTAGGCCCGATATTTCCATCTCTGGTTAAACTGCCTATTAAGTTAACTGTCGTAACTGTTATAAGAACAATGTGGCATCGAAAAATTGACTCATGTCATGTAATTTATTATAAGTTAGGCTATGATATCGATGCTGTGTTTTTCTTTTAACTGACAGTTAAATTAACAGGCTGTTTAACCGGAGATGAAAATACCGGGGCCTTGGACTTTCAAAGAACAATTTAACGACTGTAATGTAACCAGATTGTAATGCTGTTATTACAGTTTTTCAAAATTACAAACAAATAAAATCTATAACAAATACAAATGTAAGTAATATTTTATTTACTTATATATAAATAATTAAATATATCACGGTATATTACCAATTCCTGTGTATCAATCTGCTTTGTACAGAGATGTCGGTAATGACAGCAGGAATAAGTCACGCCAAAATATAAAATATACAAAAAAAAAAAAAACGGTAGAATGCCCCATTTAAAAAAGTAAATTCAATTTCATGTGCCTTAAATATTTATCAATAACTGGGCTCAAATTGAAATTGAATGTACTCTTTATAAAATTGAAATTGAATGTACTCTTTATAAAATTGAAATTGAGAAAGTATAGGGTTACTCTCATATAAATATCAATTTGTTTTTCAGCACCCTCAGAGAAACGAGATATTTTTAATTCCTTACCAATTATAAGAACATCTTTGTCATCATTCGGCAAAAACTTTTCCGCATGTAAAGCTGTTATAGTCTGATTCATATTTAAAATAGCGATTTCTTTATTTGATTCAGACCATATTACTCGCCCTGTCGGTAAAACAGATCTCCTGTGCGGACTATGAATCAAAATCTAGTCGAAAATAATACAAAATATGTTTCAAATATTGGTCTCATTATAAATAAGCAATTACCTTGTCAGCTGTGGTAGCAACAGTTAAACAGGGATGGCTTCCATCGTATTTTCCCACTGTTACCCGTCCAGGGATGATTTTACTGTTCAAATCGAAGGTGAATACAGGCCTGATGCCTTGAGCCATATTTGTATTTATTTGTTGTTAATAAATTCATATAAATTTAGGTATTTTCTGAAATTCTTTGAAGAGGATTCTAATACAAACTTATGTTTTGAGCTACGAGCGTTGCTAAGCAAAAATATTGATCATGCCGCAACGTAAGCGCAGGTGGAATATTTATTTAAAACATACACCTAGATTTAGCTAAAATTTTCAAAAATCTACTTTTTGTACGTTTAGGTACATTTCAACGTTCTGATTCTAATTTTTCAATCTGTAATTTAGTTAAAGAATGGAAAATAATCGGACACGCAGTCCAGCAAAAATTATTTATTTCCTCGCCTACGTTTCGACTGTAGGGCTCTAAAAAGTATACATGGAGTAAGTATAACATGAATATAACAACTATGAACAAAATACAATAAGGTCATGCACGACTTTTTTATATAATTTTAATCGATAGAGTAGTGAAAAATAATAGACCCGTATTTTTTATTTTTCCTCAAATCGATCTTTAATCATGAAAAAATTGTAATTGAAAATGACATTCTTTAAAATGAGGCTGCTAGACCCCCGCTTTGTCCCTTGTCCAATGACGTCACAGAGTGACAGGTACGACCATTTTGATTTTCACATTGTCTTAAACGTCAAAATGACATAACCTAAATTTATGAAAGTAAACATGTCGATGGAACGTTATTTCGTGACAAAATAAAGAATAAAATAATATTCTGCAATATATTCAATGTCTCACATGCGTTTATAACCTTCTACCGTCTAATTCAAAGATTCAAAAGTGAAAGAAACACCTGATGTAACATAGATAATTTCACGCCAAATGAAAATTATATTTATAAAAATAAATAGAACGATATTATATTATTATATTATAGCATATTCAGATATGTAATCCTCAATTTATAGTTTATATATATTTTTCTTTTAGAAATTATGTGTCCATATAAAATGTCTGTTTGAAATGAGTCTGAACTTGGTACGTAACGTTGTGACGACAAAACATGGCTGGTTTTTGCAACTTTTTAAAAATATCATACTTTAAAACAATTTTATACAACAAAAAATATAAATAAAAAATAATTTAATCATACTGATTGATGAATTAGACTATCCTTCTTCGATTTAAACAGAAAAAAGGTACAATTATTTTTTTGCATGACCTCATTATTAACATAAAACACAACAAAAAATAATAAAATACTTTTTTATATTACTTGCAAAAATCGTCAATTATAAAAGGTAACATAGGAACACCCTTAAGACCCATTGAAGATAACCAGATCTAATTTATTAAATATATTTGTGTACATAGATCAATTTAAATTATTTTAGGTGGAACGCTGAATAACACAATAACTTTTTTAATAATCAAACTTTCAAAATTTTGAAAAAAACGTTTATCTCAGCGATGCAAGAATTTTTTTGTAACAAGAACAAGCAAGTAATATTAATTAACATTGTCCAATACGAAGGGTTTTTAAGAGTACATATCGTCGCGTTCAAGGCAAAACGACACAAGCGCCATTTTCATAATAAGCCAGGAGACACAAAAAACTGTCTGCGCTTTTATACAAATATATTTTTAATGTCTTAACTGCATTAAAAGTAAGCAGATTTTTTTCTGAATTTTTGTGTGTATTTAAATGTAAATATAAATTAAAGAACTGCATGATAATTAGAAATATGTTGTCTGATTGGCACTTATGCCAAATGCTTCGTTTATGTGGTGTTTATGCCAAATTTATATGTCGGTTAAGACAATTACATTAACGTAAGTTTTGATCGCAAATGTTGCTTGCGCGAAGATAGGCCATTTTAATTTTTGATAATTTAGACGGACAACGGCGTTTTGTAATTGTAATTATTAAAGAACTGTTAAAGGATTTATTTGAAATACATATTAGAATATATTTTATTTAATAAACTTTTTTTAAACATATCAGTATAAAAATATTGCGCTTATATAATTATCCAAACATCAAAACTCAGACAAAATTAATAAAAATAAAAACTATCACTCTGATGTTTTGTACTTTAGTTACTTTACCAGGCAGGACTGGATATGAAATAAAATGACTATATCTAATAATCTTCCAAGTCTTATCTAATTCATCAGAAACAGAAGACACATACTTCAAACACAAGTATTCTTGATGATATCTTGATGGTAACATTTAATTCACATAAACTTTTTAAGTATTCTACTATATGAGCATCGGAAAATAATACATCATTGTTCAGTGCTTCCATCAAATCATTATTTTCAAGTGCTGATGGAAGCGAAAGAGCTAATTCAATGATTTTCTGGCCTCGGGACAATGACTTAAGCGCTAATATTTTGAACGCGGAAAAACATAATAATCTGTGATTATCATTACATGAACTTTAATTAATTACCAGCATCAAAGTATAAAATATTGAAAAAAACTAAAATGTGAAAGCAACAAATAATGAATGACTTATTGTTGCCGATAGTTTGAGATATGAATTTAACATGTAGATTGCCGGTTGTACCCGAACAGATTTTTTGCAGGTCGATGGCACAAACGACAGAATGTTTAAACAAGTTTTGTAACAAATACTGAATCTGTATTATTATAAAAATATACTATGAGAAAACTTTGATCTTTACTAAAATGAATAATAGCAAACAATGATAACAATAATTTTTAAAACACTTACTTTGACATCATTAACTCGGGCCATTTCACTCTGCATTCACCCATAAGAAACTACGTAGAAATGGAGCTTATGCCATTTTACGCCTGCGTATTGAAATTGTGATTGTCGCTTGCGCAACTTCAAAGTGAAATATCTACTTAAATAATTTTTTCGTACTTATGCCACATTGTTTAATAGATGCACGTTGCGCCAATCTATCGAACGGTACCAAAATCGCAAATTACGATTTTTTGGCGCTTAGGCCGTTTTGCCTTGAACGCGACGATATTATGTTAGTTAACAAATGATGAACCATTCAGATAGACAAATTACTAACATACAAGCGTTGTTGGAAAACTAGTTACACTGGGAACATTTGTTATGTATTATTTTTGTTATAATTTATAAAATTGTGGTAGATTACACTTGAATTATCTATATCTGTCTGGTGATTAATGTTTTTTTTATCTTCTTTAATACATAACATTTCTAAAGTAAATAAAGGAATTTCTGGATATCAGCCACTAAAATTTATTCAGTCTCGACCGTTTCGACCCCACATGGGTCTTCTTCAGGAGATGAACGTTGTAAACCAGTAGCAATACATATAGTGTGTAATGTAGTTTATAAATAAATAAATAAATTAATAAATAACATGGAAATTCATATGATTAAAAATTGTTAAACATAATATTTAACACAGTCGTCAAAATAAAATAATACATATAAAAATATGACAGCCTAACATATAAAAATATAAAAAATATGAAATTAGGTGTGCCACACCCTAACGGACAACTTTCTAAAGTAAGCCTTTTGTCTAAAGTTAGACTTTTTTTAAAAAATCATGGTATTGACAAAATTAAATTAATGTAGATTGTTTTTTACACGTTCCACTAGTGCATATTTGATATTTTTGTTAGTGTTATTCGAATTCTTTTTATATTCATTCAAACGCATTTGTAAGTATCTCTTTGTCTGACCGGTGTATTGTTTGTTACAACCTTACATGGTATCTTGTAAGTCAAGTTTCATTGTTGTTCTTTACTAGTTATGTCTTTAATTTTACTAAATAAATTCGAAACAGTTTGTTGGTGTCTAAATGCTACTTCCATTTCTAATTTGTTTTTTATTAATCTTTTGAATTTCATACTTGATTCTATTGGTGAGATTTCTTTCTCTGTTGGTATCTAGAATTTATGCTCCGAAGCCTTGTACTTCTACATGAAACATTCTGTATATAAACTGGAATTTCAAAAAAAATATATTGAAGGTAATGTGTATACCTTACTTATTTGGGTTTTGAAACCACTGGTTTACAAATAGAATAAACTATAAGTCAGATATGTTAATATGTTTATTTAGATATTATTATACAGATCAACAATATTACAAATATTTTATATCTACTATTATTCTTATTTATCTTACAAAACTATACACATATCTAGAAAAATATGTTTTCTTATTAAATATCGTCAAATATGGTTCGAAAAATATATTCGTATAACTTATAAACAAAATTTCTTAAATAAGTACTCAAATTTCGAACAACTTACGTACAAAAGCATTGAAATAAAAACAAGTCTTAAAAATAATTCATAAATATACATAAAAGATAAAATATAAAGGGGTCACATGGACTCACGTTTAAACAGTGAACACATGAGAAAAATGGCAGTATTAAAACGAATACAATGGTCACTACATTAAAAAATAATCAAATCGGACAAATCACATTCATTTGTTAAACAACTGAGTAACGAAACGATTGTATGTAGACAAACATAGAAAACAAAACGAGATTTTTTGACACGGATTTATCACTAATACGCTAACTCAACCATTTAGCGTTATTATTTCTTTTTGTTATTTTGTTTAGCGAATTTCAAGGCTAATACGATTAAGGCACAAGATTTGAGTTACTAGTATGGCACATACACAATCATCCATTCGCCACTTTTTCTGCTTTTCCAAAATTATTCATTGGTAAATAAATTTACAAAATTGGCCGTAACACTTTCAGTACACTAGTGCCACCTGGTGATGTTTGTCTAGGGGGTGGAAGTTAGTAATTTATCCGCGGCGACGGAAAGGCGACACTTCGTTTTCTTCCATGGCTGGCTGCGCCCAAGCAGCTAAAACAAATGACTCGATGTCGCATTCGTTTATTCCTCGGGCTATGCGGAAATAGCCGTCTTCGCCCCAGTCTCGGCCCCAACTGTTTGCCACTTTCTACAAAGAAAAAAAAAAAAAATTAGTTTTATTACAATAAACTTAAACTACTCCGAGTTGATCCCCACATCTTCAATTTATGATGCAAGAAGTTTTATCTAGCATCTCTCATATATGAGACTTTTTTCATTCGCTATCTCATTATCGTATGTGTTTCAATGTCAACGGACGCATTGGTTACAGCTGCCTCTGAAATTTCAAATTGAAGTTCGATTTCCCATTAAGGTTATTATTTTATTTTATACATAAAATTGTTGAACTTTTAAAAATCTGTTATATTTCATATTACAGTCATTTAAAAATAATAACTTTGTAATAAATAAAGAGAAAATAATTGGCAATAATCAAAACTGTGATATAAAAATAATGCATTATATTTTTTTTAATATTAATAAAAATAACTGAAATATAATAAATTTGTGTTTTTACTGTATTTGTAAAAAAAGTTGTTTATTAATATCAAAAGAAAATACAATGCATTGTTATAATATCAATGTTTTAATTATTGTAATCAATTATTGTCCATTAATTTCCCTTTATTTATTACAAGGTTATTATTTTTAAACGCCTGTAATGCGAAATATAAGACAGATTTTAAAAGTTCAACAATTTTTATGCAAAAAAGATATAATTGCCCCAAAGGGGAATCGAACCCCAATCTAAACTTCGGAGACAGTTGTGCTAAGCAATGCGCCACGTTGACATTTGAAAATCTCGTCTTTTTACGTAATAAAAAAGTGAAACAATTATTTATTTGATTTTTTTTATAATTTATTGCAATTTATGCAATAATATTAAAGTCATTAATATTAAATAATATACAAGATGTAATGTACTATTATCATGTTCAATATCATGGTTTAATTTTCTGCCGGACACTTTTTATTTACAAAGATTTGTTTTTCTATATCAATGTTTGTTTGGGACACCCGGTATATATTATATATTTTGAGATTGAATGGGGTAGTTATCCCCTATTTTAATTTTTTAATACTGACATGAAAGTATTTTTATCTTCCCCATTTTTTACCGCCCGCTACCCTAGGTAAGGGAGGTATAGGGATCGTGCTAAAAATCGGATATAGAGATTTTAGTGAATAAGCACGTTTTGATGTCCCCAGAATCCGATTTTAACATTTTTACAATGATGTCTGTAGGTATGTATGTGTGTGTGTCTGTGTGTGTGTGTGTCTGTGTGTGTGTGTGTATGTGTGTGTGTGTGTGTGTGTCTGTGTGTGTGGATCATGTGGACACGATTACTCAAATACTATCAATCAGAAAAATTTGAAATTTTGTATATCCATTCTATGCTAATGTGGGAAGAGCTCATTAGTTTTGAGTGTATATCGGATAACCGGAAGTATCATTTATACAAGCTTTTAACAGTTTTTCTTGTAAAAAATTCATTGAATATAATTTTTTAGCAACTTTTACCAATACAAATTGAATATAATGGCACAATCTTCAATTCTACGATAATAGCATTTAGTAAATAACGTGAAATAACTTTATATTATATTATAAAACAATTTATTTTTGTACATCACTTTGCCTCTGCGTCAAACAAAAACAATACTTTAATAACAAATTTGACATATTTAAACAAATGTCACTGTGACGCAGCAATTTTCATTAAAATTAATAATGAAACCGTGTTAAGAAGAATTTAGTAGTTTAAATATGATTCTAATGAAATTAAGGTTTGTAAAAATAATATATTTTCCATCATACATAAATATTAGATATACAGGATAATTCGATTCAAATTTGATGTTTGCAGCATTATATATCAAACAGCTCTCAATAAGAACGTGATTTCAAAGTGTCAAATAATAATTTGCAACTACACATTTACGAAATGAATAATGTACGGCGAAGAATTTACACAGATTGCGTTTTAGAGCATAAGGAAGTTGGTGATGATTTTGACAATAATGTGTGTGTGACGATTTTTCCTTAAAATATATTAATGATCCAAAACTTCGCAAAGTTGGTATTTAATACTCATATAATTTGAAACATCATATTAGATTTTGACTATATATGATAAACCGGATGTAGTACTTAATTTGAAGCTCTAACAGATTTTTCAGGAAAAACATAATATATAATCCAAAATTTCGTATTACAAACTTTTCTATTTATTGGAACAACAAAGTAGATTTTGTTTACAAACGATCAATCGGAAGTGAAACTTTACTTAAAGCTCAATGCTATTTTAAACATGGAATTGGCGGGAGGACATGTGCTGGCCACATCAGATTTTTTATTTTAACAGTCAACATTAATCCTTTATGTATATTAACAGATGTTTATATACCTAGCACATAATTCTTATTTAAAAGTCTGACACATAAATATTTGAAATTATCACATTTGTGTTAAGTTCCGTAAGAACTAAAATATTATTTTTATTTATATGACATTTAGACTTTTGCTACAACATTAAATATTTAACTTTTAATGTCATTCTTTGACTCGACATTATATAGTAAATAAATATATATTATCACGGCATATTACCCAGTGGTGAGTGTGCCTATCTGCTTTGTACGCAGATGTTGGTTATGATTTAGAATCAAACTAAATTTATTCTTTAATGAATGAAAAACAGAAATAATATTTTTTTATTAAGTACTATTTGCTAATTGCAACATGGGATGTATCAAGTGTATTTTCTTACCCAGTATTTGGTGGGGGGATACGTAGCTCTATCTTCACCCCAACCTACAATCCTGACCGAATGGTAAGCTGTACGATGATTGGCTGATAACGACGTATGTCTGTATACTCCATTGCGGTACGCGAAGAAGTCTTGGAATACTTTCATCGTCGCTATAACAAACAAGAAAATTTTACTGATGTATTACCATCAAATTCTCAATCTCGAATTGAATTAAGTTTTTATTTTTATCTTACCTTGCACCGGTCCGTTCATCTCGATCTCATACATAATATCGGTTTCGTTTCCTAGGCGATATGCAGGAGCTACCCTGTACATTTCCTTTCGTTTAGCACCACCGGCCTGGGGACCACAATGCGCTGTCAGAAGGTTAGCTCGTTTGGGAATGCGACATTTTTCGTCCTTGCCAGCGTAAGGGTAACAGTTTTCGTCCACGACACTAAAACATAGAAAGAAACGTTAATTATTAATTTTAAAGATATTTGGTCGAATGGGGGATTACACCATTTTTTTTTTTAATTTCATCTGAAAATATTAGGAAAACTAAGACTATTGATGAAAATCCGGTGAAAAAATTCCTATTAATAAGCGAGTTATGGTCTCCCGAGTTTTGAAAAGATTGACGTGACGTCACATTTATGTGTTTTTATATCAAACTGTTTTCATCATGGACCTAAATGTTCTTGAAATATATGCTATTTTAAGTTATATTTACATAAAAATAAATGAATATTATAACACTGTATAAATATACATACTTTATAATTACAGGTGTATTTAAATTATTAAGTTTAATGCAAGAAATTTATGTTAAAATAAAAACTGTTTGGAAACTGTAGTACAAAAATGTTAGCCCCTCCTTTCGAATTTGAATTTCTTAACTTCCATTGGTAGTAATCCCACCTCCTAACACGCTATTTGTAATGCATGTATAGGCGGTTTCTCGGTCGCCAATCAAAATATTTTCATATTAGTGTCGAAGCGTTATAACAAAAAAACCCTTTATTTCCGAAATATCTCAATTATACCATTTCATTTTTTTATTAATATTCGTTACTCAGCATATACATTCGTATTTTTTTACTATTTTCCTTTAATTCGATTGAGCCGTAATCCCCCATTCTGCCGTCTTCTTTAACTAATGAAGCTTATCTAAAAATAACAAAGTAAAGAGAGACATATGCATTGATACATTAATAAGAAAAAGATGCAAGCTGCTTCCATAGCTACTAAAGACGATCACTACACTAGTGAAGAGTGCTGAATTCGGCCCATTGTTCTTTAAAGAGCTTCAAATTTGAAAATTTCACAAAATATCCATTGGATATTTTACAGTTAAATATTGAAATTTGTGTAATATTTTGAAAGTCACGTAATCTGAAATAGAATGTGATGTCAGAGTACATACAGTTTAACATGTGACAAACGTCGCCTACTTTTATTTAAAGAAATAACGCAAACTGTTTTCCTATTGGCTATAAATGACGTGCTTTATGTACTCGAATGTCACACTATTTCGGCGCCATTCTTTTTATTCAATCGCAGGGCAAGGAACGGGGTGCAGAGAAGGGAAAAAGTTAAGCATCAGTCTATATTTATTTGACGGTTATAATTCATTAAGGCTTACTTATAATAAAGTAACGTTAAACGCAACACGACATGACCGTTACCGTAAACAAAATCTGTGATGTATAATAAACGCCAAAGATAACACTTCTACTAAAAGAAAAATATATATAAACTATAAATTGAGGATTACATATCTGAATATGCTATAATATAGTAATATAATATCGTTCTATTTATTTTTATAAATATAATTTTCATTTGGCGTGAACTTATCTACGTTACATCACATGTTTATTTCACTTTTGAATCTTTGAATTAGACGGTAGAAGGTTATAAACGCATGTGAGACATTGAATATATTGCAGAATATTATTTATTCTTTATTTTGGCACGAAACAACGTTCCATCGACATGTTTACTTTCATAAATTTTAGGTTATCTTTAAATGTCACTTTGACGTTTAAGACAATGTGAAAATCAAAATGGTCGTGCCTGTCACTCTGTGACGTCATTGGACCAGGGACGAAGCGGGGGTCTAGCAGCCTCATTTTAAAGAATGTCATTTTCAATTACAATTTTTTCATGATTAAAGATCGATTTGAGGAAAAATAAAAAATACGGGTCTATTATTTTTCACTACTCTATCGATTAAAATTATGAAAAAAAAGTCGTGCATGACCTCATTCGGTATATTTCTTTGAAATTCGGCTCACTTTTATTTATTGTGTTTATATGACATAAATAAGGTTAGTATTATAAAATAATTAAAATAGAAATTGACAGTGACGAAAATATAATATTTTGTAGATGTGACATTTACATATCGATAATACAGATTTTTATAGTAAAACTGAAACTCTAAATTCTGATTGGCTAGCGGTACAGCAGTAGGTAGAAAGATGAGAGTTGGTCAACTTCTGCGTTGCGTTTATTACTATGCTGATTGTGGCGCTGCGTTACTTTTCAAATCAGCATAATATAGGAATACCATGCGCTCATGTTTTGCGTTACCGCTTGCGTTACTTCATAATAAATTGGCCTTTATTTTGAATGGTAGAAGTTAGGAAATCTTGGATGAGGCTGCAAAATATAATTTTTGCTTACCCGAATTTTCGAAGGAACTGCCAGGCGCGATCCAAATATCCTCCATTGCAACTCTGCTGCCCTCTGTTATTACAGCTGAGTAGATGTTGAGCACTCAAGGTCACCTGCTCATCTCCATTCGACATAATAGCGAACCTAAAAACCATTAAAACATCCTGTTGCACTAACTCATTAACACTTTTGTTCAGCATAATTTTAGCGGTTGACGCATTCTCATAAAAACTTCTAAGTGGAATGTTAATTGAATTGTTACCTGTCAGAAGCAACAGCTGCTGTGGAAATAGCCCACGATGATCCACACCAACCTTGGTCGTGGACTCTGGAGAGTTGACCAGGCCATTTAGTCTCGGCGTCGAATGACCTTGGAAGGTTGTTAGGGTCGTAGATGCGACGGATAGGTTCCATTCGCATTACGCTCTTATGGGGTTGAAGAGTACCTAAAATAAAAAGAGAAAATTACTTCTACGTTATTCTACAACTCTTGTGAACCAGTGTCTCACAGCATAGGACAAAAATTTTAAATTTATGATTAAAAAATGTTCGTCCAGCAAAATATTTCAATCCCTCATCAGTTTCGAACCGTCAGAATAATCCACGTATTCTAAAGAAATTTTTAGTTTGTAACATGCGCACTTATAAATTCTTCCAAATCACTAAATATTTGCTATATTGTGATGTAGCTTCTGGAGCGTAAATTTAAGAAAACCAGAAATAAATGCAAGAAGTAAATTTTAAACAAGTAAGAATAAAATTTCTTTATGTAACAATGAGAAATGCCAACAACAACAATCAACATAGATAAAAACCTTTCTGTTCACTCCAAATAGTAGTAATAACAATAACCTTTAATTCTGTTCGCAGAACCCAAAAATTTCCAATCAGTTTGAAACCAGTTTCAAAATACGCACGCGTTCAAAAAAATCAGTAATTAGTTGCGTATTTTGTTGTGCGAATAAACCTATTATTAATTGCTTATCAGTGTTTGTTTACTTAACTTACCAAGCCTTAATGTGAGACCTTCGCTAAGTTTTCTACCCCAGAACTCGGAATAATTGGATGCATGCCATCCAGTCTTTTGATGTTCAGCATTTACTGAGTCCACAATTTCTTCTTCTATGATACAAGGATTATCTTCACATAACAATTCAAACTTCATTCCCATTCGCGTACATTTGCTACAAAGAGATAATATTTTCAATTAATGCATATAAAATTAACAGAAACAATAGTTATTAGTTATTAAGTGTCTTAACACCCGATTTCATGATAAAATGTATCGTCACTTAAACACTTTAAATTTAAATTAATGTTCGTTTTCATTATACAGGGTTGGGCAGAAAGGACAGGCGTTTTTTAAAACGTCTCAAAATTGATACTTTTTGTTTAAGAATAAATTTGACACATTTGAGTTCGTAATGACTTAGCATTTGACAAAATCAAGTGTGGAGAACAACATCTTGTATGTGGTGTTCGTTATCATTAATGTATTTCTGGAGGCGTTCTACGAAGTTTTCAAACACTCTTTCCAACATCGCTCTGTCAATTTGAGCGACTTCTACACGAATAGCTTCTTTCAGTTCTTCCAGTGTGCGGGGTTTGTGTTCCTATGTACGTATCTTGAGGTGACCCCACAAGAAAAAAATCACATATGGACAAATCAGGGGACCGAAGAGGCCAATGAATGTCACCAAACCTGGAAATGGGGCGATCGGGAAAGAGAGGACGAATAATGTCCATTGATGCCGCGGCTGTGTGAGCTGTTGCCCCAGCCTACTGAAATCCCACACGTCGGATAGGAACACGATTTCTTCAGGCAAAAAGAAGATGTATCATCTTGATATAGCGCTCCGAGAAGAACGTCTCCAGAAATGAATTAATGATAACGGACACCACATGCAAATGCTATGTCATTACGAACTCAAATCTGTCAATAAATTCTTTCTTAAGCAAAAAGATCAATTTTGTGATGTTTTAAAAAACGTCCGTCCTTTCTGCTCAACTCTGTATAACTTTAGCATTTTAGCGAGCCCTACCGACTGGGTATGGTTTACATCCGGTAGAACGCACCTTACTGACCGCAATGCTTATTACTTTGACTTTTATCGTTGTCATCGTTTATATTTTATTTACTTTTCGCCTCGCCTCCTAATCGGTAAGTAATCACAATTACTTACCGACCAGTAATTTGTAAAGATCAGATACTTCCTTGGAAACTCAATCGGCAAAAAAATAGTAAAATTCAGAAATGGTAATTACCAAAGGTTGCAGTTGTCCTTGGCAGTGTGTCCAGGATGAACAGGTCTTCCATTCAATTTACAAGGATTTTCTGTAATAGGAGCAGGTGGCGAAGGATCTGTTTGATTTCTACAGAAAGAATAGAAATCGGGGCAACAATCTTCCGAGTTGTGTCTATCGCAAAAGGTGTCACAATAACACAATGTGCCTAAAAAGAAAATCCATCATTTCTTCTTCTCAAAAATTGATGATGAATACAACCTATTGGTGTGTCCGTACCTATGATAGGAGCTGCACATTTGTCATCTCGAAAATCACAGCATCCAATTCGCCGGCAGTACGGTCCATATAATCCGCTGTAATCCGGCATAGCTAACACTAGCGCCGTGGTTAGTGTTGTGAATAAAACGAGAAGCTCGCACTTATGCTTCATCTGAAACAATTAAAATAAATATTCAATGTTTTGTTCAACTTCAAAGCTATGTTGCACCAACAAATCGAAATTTTGATAGCAATATATTACAATTCATTTGACTTTTCATTTTCATTTCAATTTAAGCTCAATTTAATATTTAAGTTTCGTTGGTGCAACCAGCCATAAATATATGAAATAGTTTTATTAACTGCATATTCATATGACAGTAATAAATTAATAATTGTCAAATAGTTAGATTTATGACAAACAGTTATAACTTGTAGAGTGATTAATAATCAAAACTTTAAAATTAGAATGTAATGTAACTATCTATCATTAAACGGATATAAATAAATTAGCCTATATTTCTAGAAAGACATATTTACTGCAAATAATACAGGGTTGGGCAGAAACAACGGACTTTTTAAAACGTCACAAAATTGATACTTTTTCCTTAAGAAAAAATTTGAGTTCGTAATGACAAATCAAGTGTGGAAAACAACACTTGCATGTGGCCCGTTATCATTAATGCATTTCTGGAGGCGTTTTAAGAAGTTTACAAACACTCTTTCCAACACCGTTCTATCAATTTGGGCGACTTCTAAGCAAAGAGCTTCTTTTAATTCTTCCAATGTGCCGGGTTTGTGTTCGTATGTACGTATCACACTGGAAAAACTGAAGGAAGCTATTCGCGTAGAAGTCACTCAAATTGACAGAGCGATGCTGGATAAAGTGTTTCCAACTTTGTACAACGCCTCCAGAAATGCATTAATGATATTGGACACCATATGCAAGATGTTTTCCACATTTGATTTTTTGTCAAATGCTATGTTATTGCAAACTAAAATCTGTCAATAATTTTTTCCTAAGCAAAAAAGATCAATTTTTTGACGTTTTAAAAAACTTCCGTCCTTTCTGCCCAACCCTGTACATATGTAATTATAAAGCTTACACAAATGGTGAGAAATTTCTACAACTCTTTCGCCTACTTTAAATATTAACTTAAAACTTATACAGGTGTTAAAAAATGTGTCCCAAATTATTAGGGCATATAGTACTAACCAAAATGAATAAAAAAAGTTTAATCAAAATGTGTCCGAACTTCAATAGTTCCCGAGATAAAAGGCAATGAAATATGAGTTTTTTCGGTGTTTACCTCTGCTATCTCGAAAACTGTAAGAGTTACGACTTTGATTAAATGAGACATTTTGTTTAACTTTCAGAGGTCATCTTAGATGTGTTTTTCTTTTGCACAAAAAATCGAATAATTGACAAGACAAATAAGACAAAAGTTGTGGCGCCCTTAGCCAATATTTAGTTTTCAAATAACTTCGTAACTATTAGAAAGTGAAAAAAATGTTTCATATAATATGTTATTGTTTTTTACCTCTCGCTAAGAGAGGTATTGGATTCATGCTAAAATTCGCATATCCACATTTTATTGAATAAGCACGATTTAAGGTCCCTAGAATCCGATTATAACATTTTTAAAATGATGTCTGTGTGTGTGTGTATGTGTGTATGTGTGTATGTGTGTATGTCTGGATGTTGTAGACACGATTGCTCAAAAACTATAAGACTTAAAAAATATTTAACTGCAGTTTCCTCAATCTGACATTCCTGGGAAGAGCTGATTAGATTTTGGTAACAATTGAACAACCGGAAGTAGTAGTTTCTTAGAAAAATTATTCTAAATATAATTTTTTGGGATTTTTTTTATTAAATATTGAAGAACATAAAATTCTCCATCTAATACACTTAAAAATTTTATTATATCTTGCATAGATTTAGAGATAAAGTCACTATAATTTATAGAGTACACTTATCGCAGAGGCTAAGGCACTAAGGAAACCAGTTGACAAATTCCAATGTTTATAACATGACACATGTCATTGTCAAATATCAACAGTTTTAGTGACATTCTGATAGCTTTTTCTGGGAAGTATATTTAATTTTTCTTATTGTTTTATTAATTAAATATTTGAAATTATAGGTAAAATTGTGGTAAAATACATATATCCATCAGAAATACCGCCAATCTGGTTAATGAATTGGAACAATTTCTTACATTTAGAAACTTCCTCATACAATGAAAAATATATATAATTAGAATTATATGTGTGCAAAAGACATGTTAAATACAATAAAAAACAATATTTGGGTAAAGTTCTGTAATATTTTGTTATAAAACGACGGTTCGAAAGCGAAGTGCGGTACAATACTTATATAGCCTAATATGGAAATGGCGAGAGGTCTTGTGCTGGCCACAACAGATTTTTTATAGTCTATTTACTGGCATAGACAAAATTTTGTTCGACCACTATCTTGGTCTGTTTTTCTTCGATTCTAATACAAAATGGCCTCTTTCTCGAAAACAGTTGAAGATCGGACCCATATTGATTAAACTTTTTTTACTCATTTTGGTCAGTACTATATGCCCTCATAATTTGAGACACTTATTTTTTAACACCCTGTATAAACTGTGGGCCAATTGTCGAATGATAATAGTTCGCCCGGCATCAATAAAAAACAACTTAGTAAAAATCCAGTGCTACTAGATATTTATTTTCGTATTTTTGAATCTAAAATATTTTATTATGGTATTATTACTTAATGGGGACTTATGATTATAGAATTTTATGGTTGCCATCTATTGAGTTCTGACGCAATGTCTTTAAACAAAAACAAGCTCGAAGAGAGAGATAGTTGAGTATAACCATGGCCGTTTATATCGAATTTAAAATAATATTTAAATGGTGTTCAATAGTTTTGAATTTCGATATTATTTTTAAAATTTATCATTAGCTGACAAATAATTCTTTTAACAAAACGGATCACTCATACAAACGCCACGGCAAAACAAAACACAGCAAATATCAAATCGGATTAGGACAAAACGTTGAGAAAAAAAGAGAGGCCATGGTACTCAACTATCTCTTCGACTTGTTGTCTTCTAAAGACCTGTGGTACCAGAGGAGAAGATGTGTGTTGTGTGACATCAAGTTCATAAGTTCCCACTGCTTCATGTTCAATATGAATTTTATTTAAATATGAGAAATGTGTTATTAAAATTAACTTTTCTGATTCACCTGAAAAGGTGATTCACTTGAAAAAAAAAAAAGAAAATGAGTCGGAATAAAGTGTTGTCAACAACGTAATGACAAAATATCTAATCTTATTCGAAAGTACATTGGAACAGTTCCGATTGGCATAAGAAATACAGCTTGTATCATGGATATATTTCAAACAGTATAATTTAAGCTCATTACACATTATACCATCGTTTTAAATGTGTTGTTTCTATATTTATATTTCTTAAAGTGGTTAAAATAAGAAATTACTTTGTAAATTTTAAAAATTAGTTATTTATATATCAAGACACTGAAATTCTATTTTTATCACAAATATAGAATTTACTTGTTGAGGCCCTTAGGGCCGAGGAAAATAAACCATATGAGTGATAAAAAGGAACTGCAGTGCCGAGGTTCATATTTTATTTTTTTATTTTTTGGTACATGCTTTACAGTGTTAGGTACATATAAGCGGTGATATTTTAGGGGGGTGAAACAATTTTTCATATAAAGCTAGATCATTCTATTTTTCATTCGAAGATGACGAAGATGAAATGATGAAAAACACACACAACCATCCGGGATTCAAACACGGAACCCTTGCATATTAAATTTTATTTGAATTCGAAAAATTGTGAAAATGAATGGAATATTTATTTTTATAGGTTATGGGATCTAAGTGATTATTTAACTGGGATGGATGATTAAAGACAACGATATACACCACATGTGTCTTCTTCAGGGGATGATTTTTCTTAACTGTTAACATTAGTTACAAACAGTTCAGAAAAATTATGCCCTGAGAAAGACACATGTGGTGTCGAAACTAGTCGGGAATGATAATAAAAGTGACTGAAATCCAGAAATATCGTTATCTTTAATTTATAGGTTATGTTTAAATAATTGTCAGTCTGGCATTCAATGTTGCTAACCACGAACATTGAAATTATTGTAAAGAACACTCAAATTTAATCATCGGAATTATTTATTTCGTTCTTCTTGCACATTTTTTGTCATTTACGTGCAGATATTGAAACGCGACGGAATACGGAGTGGATTATTATTATTTTTATTAATCTTTAATATTGTGTTTTCTCACGTATACAAAAACAAAACGCATATGCAGACCTCCTATGAAGCGATTAGAATAGTGTCGATGATATTTGGCAGGCCTTTTCAAGGGTGTCATAAATTATTACAGGCGTCTCGTGGCAATACAATGTCTGGGACAATCCCAACGTAAGGGTATCGCCAGGGTAGGCATGAGGTTAGCGTGGGAATGTTTACAGCTCGAATGAATATAAGAATTTACAGTAATGTTTAGCATGTTTGACAATTAATAAACAACTAACCTGACTGACTAACATTAACTAATTTAATTATAATAGTAACAGCACGAAAAATAATGTAAAAGTATATTAGTAACTAAACAGCATAAGTTTTCTTAGAATACGGCCCTGGTATAGGAAATTGAAATATAAAAAAGTAGGTAAAAATCTCAACGATGAACAAAATAATTAAATAAATGGTTTACAGGTTCATTACTGATGTAGGTAAACATTTTGTATTTGTTTAAACATTGTTATATTGTATGAATATCAACAATTTAGGTAAACCGAGAGTTAGATGAATATTAAAAGAAGTGGGAGTTAAAACCAGTGCTACAGCAGGCCATCTCTATCCCACGCATCAGGCCGAGGTTTAAAGTCATCTCTGTCTAAGTAGGGGTAAAATTCACCACTACCTCGTGGCATCCTTGTCTTTTACGCAGAGTACAGATGTTGATGTCTTTGTCTAATATATAGGGCATATGTGACTTTTTGAATGCATCTAATTAGCAAATCAACAGGCGAGAAATCCTTCTACAACCCTGCACCGGAGATCCAAGGTGGCTAGGTGGGATGAGTACGGACGAATCGGAGCCAACAATTATAAGCTGTCCTCCGTCCAACATATAAACTTCATATGCAGAAACTACCCGACTACGTCAGGACATCAGCAAATGAGATGCGAAGTATTAAGATGTTTTCTTAGAAAGTTCTGTCTGTTGCAGTTTCACCTATGGACACCTAATCTCCTATCATTTCCACCACCCATTTCTAGGGGTGGCGCTTGTATGTTTAAAACTGGGTGCCCAGCACTCGGAAAGGCATCTTGGTTTCGACCAGGATCACTCTCTGGTAGTAATACTAGTGTATAATATAAATATATTATCAGAGAGTTGCTCAGCCTCTATGGTCCATATACTGATATTAATTAATACCTGGAGGCTTTGGCATTGGTGGTATACATTATTATTGCTGTCACCTATATCAATTACACATTATTACGGTCAGTGAGTAGCGAGATAACAGGCGTGCACGTCCACACAGTGGTTCAGCTGCAATGTCAACAACGTTACTTACTCCCCGTACTATTAATAAAACGGTCAGTAAGGGCGAGATAACAGGTGTGCACGTCCCTTTATTGGGTTCAGCTGCAATTTCCAACAACGCTCATTGCTCCCCGTAATATCAATAAACGGTCAGTAAGGGCGAGATAACAGGTGTGCACGTCCCTTTATTGGGTTCAGCTGCAATTTCCAACAACGCTCATTGCTCCCCGTAATAACAATAAACGGTCAGTGGTAACGAGATAACAGACGTGCACGTCCCTTTATTGGGTTCAGCTGCAATGTCAACAACGTTGCTTACTCCCCGTAACACATACACATACAGCAAATTATTATTATATACATACCACCAGGCCATAAATGAGCAAAACTTAATAGCAGACATTCTATGTGTCTGAGAACTTATATTATGCACACCGGTCAAACGGCTAATAAAGGGATATTCGGACATCTTGTATGTCTGCGTTTAGCCATACGTTCGACCCATCATCCACCTGGAGGATCCGTCCACGGCCGTAACCACGGCTGACCGAGACATCGCTGCACCAGTGACCGACCCCGGCCTGCCGCCGTACGCCCGGCGGTTGCGAGACGTTGCCTGTGCTGCGCCCGGTGCCGCCACGCGTTCGAGCCCGCTGCTAGCCACGGCCCTGCCCAGGACACACTCCCGGCATCCCAGGCCCTCAGTAACAGGCATTATACATGTGTATAAATATTTGAGCTTTTCATGTTACTTGATGAATAAACGTTGTTTATTGTTGAATCTGTGTTTTTTACTTGTTTTATTCCTTGCACTACCACGACTTCAAATCAAAGAATTCTGGGCACTATTTGTTTATTTATTTACATAACACAACGTAGGGTAATTGACGATCACGATCTGTATGTACGAGGGGGTGGTAAAACACGGCCGCGTTACAATATACTAATCTACATCGTACAACTGACTCAATTATCTTACATGTACAACAATTATTATTATTAGGTAGGCAACACTTCAATTGCATGGAATCGTCCTATAATGAATTACTTTAGTGCCGATTTCTAGCTTTTAATGACGATTTTTGTGCACTTTAGTGACTATTTCAAATAAACTTTATTATCTAATTATAATATCCAGTTTTGCTATGCTCGTGTAAAAATTCTTATAATTCTTTTAAATCTTAAATATAATTATAACAACCGAAATCACCGATATTACAAGCAGTAATAATAACATTGTATTCAGTTAAATAGAAATACAATGTTGGTGTAATTACTCATCTACTCATCATATTTTATGAAGCATACATAAAATAAATAAAATATTGATCATAAATAAGATTTATGTGTAACTGCATTTTAAAAAAACTTATTACAATATTAATGTGCACTGTTTTATTTTTAGCGGAGAGCAATAAAACATTTAGCAATGATTCATTCTTTTTTGTCACAGTAATAAATGTTAATGTGTCCAGAACAAAGGTACACGTGTATCAATCAAACAATAGTACCAACCTACCTAGTTTAAATATAAATACATCATCACCTACTAAGCATCTACCGTATTTACTAACAAATAAATTCAATAAATCTAGTCTATCGAGGAAAAATTTATGTCTATTTATAAGTTCCAATTAGCTGGCGCCCCATTTTCCCCAGCCTGTCGGCGCCACTGAATTCCACAGCCTACTTCAGGCACATGACAGATCGTTTCGCATTCGCGGATGAGTTCAACATGGAATTATTTTAATTGCTACACGAACAACTTAAGAATTGATTCGAGATGTAAGATGTAACACAGGTTACGAGAGAGATATTTGTGTACGCGAGGGATATTTTTAGAATGATTGAAAGTTTGTTGTTGGAGAGTAGAAGATTATTTTAGAAATAGATTGCTAAAAATTTGCATCTTTTCTTGTCTAGTTCTATAAATGATTTTTTCATGATTTTTACAATTTGGTACCTCGACACATTTTTAAGTTACAATCTTAAAAAGACTTAAATCCATTTTTAGTAAAAACTTCAAAATTTTCAAAACTCAAATTTTGAAACCGCAAGTCGATATCTTTATCCGTTCCCGAGATATTTGTGATCAAATTTGAATACCAAAAACACCCATTTTTGGGGTTATTGCCCTAAAATGAGTGGAAAAATACTGACTTGCCGATATCACCATTCGATTCTACGGGCAAAATTACATAAAAGTATCAATTTTCATAATTTTTAAACAATGTATACAATATCCAGAACAAAATACCTAAAAATTTTACTCTGGAAATTGTAGACATTGTTCAAATATTTGATATACTTATGTAATTTACCCCTAGAAACGAATGGTGATATCGCCAAGTCTGTATTTTCACCCGTTTTGAGGTTATTACCCAGAAATGGGTATTTTTGAACATAACTTTATGCGAATATTTCGGAAACGGAAAAAGATAGTGACTTGCGGTTTCAAAATTTGAAATCAGAATGATAAAAAGTATATAAATATATAAAACTGGGTTTTTCTTAAATTTTGAACTTTTTATGCACAAATGACTTTTGAGGTAACAACCGAAAGTGTTGTCATTAATAATATTGGTGGTATTTCTTATGGATATATGCATTTTATACAATT
The DNA here is from genome assembly GCA_943142095.1 of Ophonus ardosiacus. NCBI lineage: Eukaryota > Metazoa > Arthropoda > Insecta > Coleoptera > Carabidae > Ophonus > Ophonus ardosiacus. The sequence continues at coordinate 34,000,239 of OW964832.1, read as the reverse complement.
TTAAATGTTTAATTAATAAAATAATTAAAAATTAAATATGCTTCCTAGAAAAAGCTTTCAATAATGTCACTAAAAACTGTTGATTTTTACCACTGACATTTATCTGTCAATTACAAACTATGTTACAAGCATTTGAATTTGTCAATTGGTTTCCTTGGTGTAGTTTGGACTGTGTGATTTATAATATCAGTTTATTGTACAGTGTGTTCAGAAAAAAAATCCAATTCGGAGTAGACTATGAACACAGAAACGTATGTTTAATCATTATTCAATTCAAAAACCATTTTCTCAAAATTGTTCGTGAAATGTAAATTGGCAGTTTTGTTTTCTACATATACAAAAAATCCTAATTCGGAGTGAATTAGGATTTTTGTTAACACACTGTATATTCTCTAAATCTATAGAAAATATAATAAAAAAAAAATAAATTTAAAAGATTTAGAATTTACTGATCTTTATTATAAGTAATAACATAGATTTTCAAAAAATTAATATTCAAAATTTCAGGAAACAAAAAATCTTTTCATTTTTACCACCGTACTGTGTCACCTTTTCTCCATATATATAATACTTAAGCCTGGAGCCGTCCCTGTACATAGAACACATTGTTCTAATCATTTTAATCACCTGCCATCATCTCGGCCCGCTCTTACGAACGCCTGACCCGATTCCAATTCCCTTTCCTCTGCAAATGCAGAGTGCAAGGTGCTCCACTCCATGCTCCAACATCGACGCTGCATATGGTAATGTTCGCTAGTAGAATAACGGACTCACTTGCCGTGCCAGTGCCAACAATATACGTTTTATTGCGCTATAGCTGATATTTATTCCCCACAGCAAATCTTTATGAGCTAGATGATAAATCAGTGAGATTTTTTATCAGATAACATTCTTGTGGGAGATTGCAGTTGATATGCGGTGTTGTTGTTGTTGCCAATGATGGATTTATAACTGTTATGGTAATGGTATAATGCGAGCTATACTAATGTAACACTTCATTCATATGTATGGAAAACTATTCAGCTAAAAACTTATATCAAGTGTGAAACTGAATTATGTACTTTCTTGCAACTGTAAATTATTTATTTCATTATTTAGTTAAGCTTTAAAAGAAATTGTAAAACATGTGTTTATAGAGACTATAGAGTCTATAGGTAAAGGAAAACTACGGGAATTCAGTCAATAGTTGAAAAATATATTTTCTGCTTCAATTAGTTTCGGCACCACAGGTGCCTTCATCAGATGCTACAAAATTATTCACAATGAGGCTACAAATACTATGGAGAAAAACAGTTTTTAACTTACGTGAACATTTTTTTAACAAAAAGTAATATTGAAACGTATAAAGATACATAATAAATATGATGACTGCAGGACACACCTAAAAATACCATACGATGACTGTCCGGCGCATTACACAGGCCTAACGAAACGGAATCTAAACATAAGGATAAACGAGAAATTGCAACAACAGAAGCACCAATAATGGCAAATGCGCTTCTAGGTAGTCTTGTGGAATCACTTGGCCATAAGTTTAACTTTGACAACTTTAAAATACCGGACACAGTAGTTAACTTACATAAAAGACTCACACTTGAAATGCTGCACATTAATAATAATTCTAACAATATAAATCTAAAAACATACAGCTACAATCCAAATAATTTTTTTTTATAAATAACTATTATCACTTAAATTATTAACATTAAGAAGAAATATGGCTTAAAAATTTGGCGGTTTATATAATATGTGACCTTCTTGTTTCAACATACTGTTTTTTCGTAAATGTAAAACATAAATGCGTGTCATCTAAAAATTATTTTAATTTTTGAAAAAAATCAGACGACAATTTGTGTTAGAATGAAAATTACTTTTCCTTTTTATTATATGACAATCATTATACATATATGTTTTTCTATGTTATTTATCTATAATATTTGTAGCATCATTGAGAATGTTGACAGGATATTAAAATAACTTTTTGCAATTTTTTTTTTAAAATGTAACTTGTTTTCATTTCCATTTAAATAGAATATATTTAAATGGTGTTCATTAATTTATTACCTTCGTTAGTAAGTAAGAATTTTAAATGCATTTTTACTAATTAAAAAAATGTAAATATTAAACAGTATTAATTAATTTACACTAAGTTTGATTAGAAAAAACATTAGATTGAAATAAAAAAAATCTGTTGTGGCCAGCACAAGACCCTCTCGCCATTTCCATATTAGGCTATATAAGTATTGTATTGCACTTCGCCTTTCGAACCGTCGTTTTATAACAAAATCTTACAGAACATTACCCAAATATTGTTTTTTACTATATTTAGCATGTCTTCTGCACACATATAATTCAAATTATATCTATTTTTCATTGTATGAGGAAGTTTCTAAATTGTCAAATATTATTCCAATTCATTAACCAGATTGGCGGTATTTCTGATAGATATATGCATTTTACCACAATTTTACCTATAATTTCAAATATTTAATTAATAAAACAATAAGAAAAGTTTAAATATACCTTCCCAGAAAAAAGCTATCAGAATGCCACTAAAAACTGTTGATATTTGACAATGACATGTGTCATGTTATAAACATTGGAATTTGTCAACTGGTTTCCTTAGTGCCTTGGCCTCTGCGATTAGTTTACTCTATAAATTATAGAGTCTTTATCTCTAAATCTATACAAGATATAATAAAAATTTTAAGTGTATTAGATGGAGAATTTTAT